>CM072998.1:4714346-9514346 GCA_037038555.1 Rhynchonycteris naso | reverse complement strand
CCATTTGTTTCAGAAGTGTCATATCAGGGACAAATCAATGCGTTAAGCATTGTCTGATAATATTGTTGAGGGATTAATCTTGCAGACCAGATCATCAGCACGATTATCTTTGGCATTCTGTGTGCACACAGTTCCATTTTAAGCATGAAGAGCCTTCTAATGCCAAAGTATGAGAGCCTATATATTGAATGATCTGCCACTATTCAATATTTAATCCTGCGATTGAAGCCACTAAAGGGATAGAGCAAAGTAACAAGATGAATGAATCGTGACCTCAAACTTGCAAAAAGACAACCCAAACGATTTATCTTTCTGGCCTGGATGGCATTTTTTATCCAATATTCCTATCACTTCCCCTCAGTCTGGGAATTGTAGATTGATCAATGCCACTTTAGCAAATACTTGAAATGAGAGCTGGGAATCCTCTTTGATAAAGTGTCAGAGGCAACCCATTCCTTACTCTTTAAGGCTATTCTAGTTCAGTTTAGTTTATAGTCTAAAATCAAGAACTCATAATTAAAGATCAATTTGACACTCTGGGCTTATTTTCATGCAGCTGCAGAAGAAACAAGATAAAATAATTCAGGGTTTATGAAAAATGAAATATATAAGTGATCAAAACACAAAACTTAAGACGTTCATGTCTCAGGTCTTACATAGACTTCTTTGAAACTGTACGGCTCTCAAATGCAATAAAACCACACTTCAGTTATTAAGAGGATAAATTCCACCCCAATTCATTGGTTAATTGCTTAATACCACATCACTTCAGCATATGAGCTTATGTTTTCCACAAGCTAAGTGGGGTCAACCTGATGTACCTGCGGTCGATGCTAATTCCTGTCACTTTTTGCTTCTGTATGTACGGACGTTTCAATTGTGCAAGCTTAGTTTTGTTTTTATACTTAGGTTGGGGAAAGAGGTAGGTCAATATGCCCTTCCCTCCCACTAATAAAGTCTCCTAATAACAGAAACTATTCTCAGATTTCTTCTCCAGATGCAAACATAAAGGAGGCAGGATGAGAAACCAGTAGGTTTTTCCCCAAGAAGCTCCAGGCCAACCCCAGCTCACCTTAGATGCACCTGGGACCTTCCTAATAAAACAACACTGTAGGTTTTTGAAAGAGCCCCAGGGTGGTGTTGATTTTATTCTATTACTAAATATTGTTTTGAATCACCATGTGCTACCTACCAATTCTTCTTCACTGAGATGACAACTATAAAATGGTAATGACTCTCTTTCCTAGAGTGTGGTTTCTGGTCAGTGACTAAGAACTCTCAATGACTCATGTGTCATAATAGCAAGCTGGCCACATTTCAGTTGGTATCTATTATATCCAATAGTTTTGAGATACAGAAGGAAACTGTTAATGCATAGTAGAGATATCATTACCATTATGAACATGCCAGCAATCCTCTTTGATAAAGTGTTATTGACTTCCTGCCAGCTCTTATGTATTGGTGACATTTTGTTAACCAGTCTACTAAAAAAATAATCTGTAACAGGATATTAGATGGTATTTAAAAATAATATCAAAGCAAGAGATCAAGTTAAAGGAATCTTGTAGCTTAAAAAATGATAACTACAAAGTCTATTAACTATGTTTATCAATGTCTACTCTGGGTAATTTAATTATTGTGTTTATTATGAAATGCTAAGATTAAAAAAACTATCTTTTGGCAGCAAATAGATGTTAAATAAATGACACTCATGAAAGGACCATTTCTATACTATGATTATGCAATGTTTGCATACATTTCTAACCGTCTAATTTTTAAGTTCTCTAGTTTTCTCCATGTTATTTTTCTCTGACTTTACTTCTACATACGTCTGAAGACGCACATATTTATGACCTGTGAAGAGAGACAGGAGCATTCACAGCATTTTTGCTTTTTGTTTTCAAAATAGTATTAGTTCATCACGTTTTTATTTAAGTAACACAACTTTCTTAGATGATATCTAATATTGAACTAGACACTCTTTTTCCTAATGACTTGTCAACAAGTGCAAGAAAAATAAGTAGGAACGGGATTCAGATGTAAAGACCTAAGTAAACCAATGTGTCATTTAAAAAGACGGTGTTTGTCAGTCGTTTGTAGTGACGTGCCGCGTAGAGATGGTGATGGAAACGCCTCTCCGTAAGCAGCAGTGCTTCAGCGGTGTTTTTTTTATCCCACTCAGATGGACTGCCACTCATTATTCTTTCCTCCTGCTTTTGCATTAGATCGTTAACCTCAGCCTACACCGGCACTGATGGAGCTCACTGGTCCTTAAAAACAAAACGTAGTTCCTATCCTTGGTTAGTTCCTCTGCTTTCAGTATGGCACCCCAAAGAGCTCTTCTCATTCACAGTGAAGCTTAAACTTGAACAGTGCCAGGAGAGCTCCTTCTGGTCTCTCATCGCTTCCTCACGTACACCCTGCGTTGGGAAGACCCGCTGCCTCAAAAAATTAATTTCTCTTTTCATTTCTGTGACATCATACTCTCTGTAGTCTCTATTTCTCCACTGCCTCCCACCTTGCTCCTTTTTTATTTCCACTCCTGCCCAAAGTAGTTGGTGGCTTTGCCCCCTGTCTTGTTTCTTCCACTCTCCCCTCTCCCCCACCAGAGCCGTCATTCATGGCGCCATAGTGTCACTTGTCACCCTGTCTGGATTTCCAGTCCCCGTCATCGCTCTCCTGAGCACCGGCTCTGCTTTTTCAAAAAGGCTGGTGACAGTTCGGTAGCTGGATGTACCACGATGCCAAACACATATTTCAAGGTACACGTAATTAAGTCCATTAAAGTTACACTGGGGCGTGAGCTTACCATTTGTTTCTCCTGCGGAAACGGCCGTGGGTCGGGTGGTAAAGTGAAGGGTGGCGTGTGAATCAACATGACCATTTCACGGTCAAAGCAACGCCACTTGATTCTGGCTTTCCCCTCTCCCCAGTGATACGGGATGTGTCAATGCTTCTTATTAATAACCTCAACCCTGCATGGGAGAGCTACAACGACACAGACTTATCTGCCTCGAGGAAGAATTACCCTTAACTGTTTAAATCCCATCGCCCTGATACCAGAAATGTTTTTGTTTTTTTTTTAAAGAAACTTGAGATAAGAACATAATAGATAGAATAGCCGTCCAATTTGGGATATCAGTAACTTGAGAATACTTAGAGTTGAATCACAAGTAAAGTTAACGAAAAGCGGGAAGAACTCCAATCAGATCCTAGTCTCCAGAGCATCCCTTATAAAATGAAGGAATAAAACATTTGAGCAATTTGTTCAGCTTATGCCCCAAATTGCATTAAATTAAATATTATACCCTGTTCCCCCAATTGTACTTCACAAGTCAGCTTTTTTTTCCCTTTTACCATTTTGTAGAGAAAGAAGCCGATTCTAAAAAGGATAAACTCGGAAACACAGAAGACATTGCTAGTAATGTTAGTTCATAAACACTGATTAAGTGCCAACTGCATGCAGGGCAGTGCCACATGGACAGTCCCCTGCCCCCTGCTATCCCTGTCATTTACAGAGAAACAGTGTGTACAGTCCCTCGTAGCTGACCTTTGAATAAAAGATGCTACCAGCTGAATAATCATTAAATGCCATTAAATTTATTGAATCTGCTCAGTTACTGAAAATGAACGCCACTTTTTCCTTGATTAGTCTGGGGGGTGAGGCAGAATGGCCACCCGACACCCCCAGCCCCTCGCAGCGGCTGATGAGGGAGGCAGGCCTCCTAGGAGCAGAGCCCGGCGTCTTACCTGACGGCATCTAGTCAGGGCCCACTAACCAGTTGATAAAGAAAACATACATGGAGTGAGTCCTGCAGGAGTTTTTAGGAGTTTTTGGGTTTGATTTCAACCTATGAGATTTATTAGATACGCAACTTGAGACGAGTTAATGAACTTCTAAGACCCCAGCTTCCTAATCTATGTAAAGAGACTCCTCCTCCTCCTTAGTCACGGGCCTGATCATAAGCCTCACATGAGGGTCAAATAACATATACAAAGATATGCTATAAACTGAAAACAGCTCATGCCGATGTCGCTGGTCAAAACCCTGGGCTTACCCAGTCAAGGCACATATGACAATCAATGAACAACTAAAAAGTGAAGCAACTACGAGTTGATAATTCTCACTACTCTTTCTACTCTCTGTAAATAAATTTATTTATTGATCTGTAGATCAATAAATAAAATCTTATAAAAAAGCCACAAAAATAAACAAAATCAAAAGCCCTGAAGAACAGCTGACAAAGGCAGATATTATTTTTATCATTAGTCTAACATAAGAGCTTCTAAAAGAAATGTCATTTTTCATGCTAAAGTAAGTTTTGTAAATTTTTAAATCATTAAATAATTATATGCAAATAGGAAAGGGTCAAGAAAGATGGAAAAAGAAAAATTAAGGCATATAATTAATAGCTATTCTCTTGCTTTTTATTAAATGAACAAGTACATATCATATGCAGGATACTGCTCCAGGCCATATGGGAATTAGCAGGACAATGATGCATTCTGTTCTAGTTCTAGAAAAAGTTGACATTTTTATTGTACCAAGTAGAATACGTGTGTCATCAGGCACAAGGAAGCCCGAAGCGATATCCACTTTGGCAAGGACCAATAAAAATCCTGTGGTGAGAAGTCACTTTTGAGATAGCTTCAAACCACAGGCAAGATGCTGAAGGGGTGGAGGTGTGGGGACAGCAGTATGCTCCAGGCTGAAGGAAGAGGAGGCCCAGGACTGCCAATGTAGACATTGTCCAGTGTCCCTGGAGCACAGAGACAATTCTGGAACATCTCAAAATGTGCCGTAGCCGCACTGGACTGTCATTACCTTGCTAAGTGTCTTGTAGATCAGCAACCTCAAAACTGAAGTGCAGTCTCATGTCACAGAGCTGATCATTTCCTGCTGCTTCCCACCCAGGAAAGCCAATGAGAGCGCTCAGAGGACTGGGCCCATCATCATCACCATCATCACTATCATCACCATCATCACCATCACCATCATCATTACCATCATCACTATCATCACCATCATCATTACCATCACCATCATCATCATCACCATCATCATCATCATCACCACCATCATCACCACCATCATCACCACCATCATCATCACTATCATCACCATCACCATCATCACCATCATCATCATCACTACCACCATCATCATCACCACCATCATCATCACTATCATCACCATCATTATCATCATCATCAACAACAACCAAGTCCATAAGAATGAGCTTCTGCTAAGTTCATCATCTTTATCATCTGTGACTCAACAGCATCGCACAGATGAAGCTCAGAGAAAAAGTAGCAGTAAATTAAATTATTAAGCTGCTTTCTTTTAAAACATCAGGACTGGGCAGTACAAAGACTTGCCCAGGTCTGTCAAATGCAAGCAGATCTGTACATTTCAAAAAGAAGTATCTGTGCTAAGGAACAGCTAGCTGGTCCAGCAGATCCCAAAGCCCACCTGGGAGCCCCTTCCTGCAGGCTGTCACTCTTAAAGAGTTTAATGCTAACACAGTCAATGAAACATAAGACTAGGCAGAGGGGGGTGACTCAGAGGCACCCTCAAAGGATTTATCTTTTCCTTCGTAAAATGACCTTTCGAGGGTCAACTAAAATTTAGCTCTGAAACCACAACATGGTGCCTGCGCAGATTTAATTGATATTGGTGACTTGTTTAGACTAGGATGCATGGTTGAATAAGATTTCTGTTTTGTTGTATTCCCCATTCCATAGTTAAATTTCAGATCTTTGCCTGTGCCTCTGGCCACTGCATAAAATTACTACTTCTTAAAATTATAACATGTAAATTTTTTCCCCTGACAGGTAAAATGACCTCAAAATTACTACAGCTCCACTGTGAAGTATAATTTCTATGGCCTGGGCATAGTTCTCTAACCTCCTTATTCCATCGACCAAGCCCAAAATAGTAGGCTCACTTTGCAGAAATGGCTACAGCCAAGGTCTGGCTTTGATATGCTGTTTGAACGTGCAGATTCTGAGCAGAGTTTGGAGGGCAGGTGGGAAGGGCAGCTGGTTGGGGGTATCAGATTAGTTGAAACACAAAACTAGTACTTTCATCTACGCCTCGGTCCTTTCCAGACACCAGCAACCATACTCACAGCAAAGACGAAAAGTTGGAAAACATCCCAGTTTTGTTTAGATGGGAAAAGAAATTTGACATGTTAATGATGTGGGATGTATTGAGAACATCCTTCCTTCTTCTTTTATGACTTCAGACATTGCTATGGGAATGTCACGATATAATTTATGTTTGAGATGTCCGTTATAAAAGGGACCAGATTTAAGAATGCTGACTGGGGCTGGCTGCACGAAGGGAAGGCTCACAGCAGCTTTTACCTCGGGCGTTACTGCCATCTGTCGTGGTGCTGGTTATCTGTCTGCTCTTGTTGGGGGTCAGCTGCTGTTGGCCATAGATTTCGTCACCCTTTCAAAATGGTTCTCAGGTTGGCGATACAGATAAATGTTCCCGAGAAATTGGGGTGACTGGAGAGCTTCCCGTTCAATTTCACTTATGATCTAAACTTGAGATTCAGGAGCATGATAAGACAACAAAGAAACAGCACATTTCCAGATGTTTTATGAAGTTAATTTTCATCTGTTCCCAGAAAAGAAAAAAATTACACCTAAAACAATAAGTGTGTTGCTAAGTTAGTGGGGTGGGTGCAGATCCCGCGATGTGGGAAAGTCAGGCAGCATGTTTCACACTTCGGTGTGGGAAAATGAGGATGAGAGTGACCTCCCGCACGGGACTTCACTGGCCTCAGCCTCCAATGTTGACTTATTAAGTGTGGTGAACACGAAAACGTACTTTGGAAGATTGTTTTGAGGATTAAATGAGACAACATAGAAAAGATTTAACATAGCTCTGTGCATTGACCTTGTTCAGTACACGTTTATCTCTTTATAATTGTTATCATCATCATCAGAAAATTGTTGTTTGGGAAAATATAATAGAAATAGCGTTCAGGAAGCCTGGTTTGGCCTTGGTGGAGGACTGAGGGAGACCAGGTAGGAAGCAGTTCCCAGATTCCAGAGAAGCAGGGGTGAATCTCTGAGCGGGGGGGGGGGGGGGGCAACCTCGATAGAGGGGAAGAGACAGTCATGGAGACAAAAGAAATGACACCCAAGATATCCAGATGGTTAAAAACTCCATCATTCCCAAGAATTAGTAAGCTCCTCGTGATCTGTGAAAGCCTGTCCTCCTGTGGGGCAACACTTGACACGGTTGTTTAACCTCCCGGAAGAGAAAATCCAAAGCAAGACTGCATTATTATTTCTGTTTCCAATCATTACCCCTTAGGACTTCGCGTTCTATTTTATATGTCACTCTTTTTTTTTGCAGAACACAAAGACTTCCAACAATATTACAAGGTACAATTTCCCTCCCCTTTGTGTTACCAGTAATGCAGACTTTCTTGTAAGACTTCTCTTTTGTGAGAACCTCTTCTTGGGATACATTGTTGCTGACTACTGACAATTACTAGAGTTCCAAATCGTACTGTGCTATGTTTACTAAGATTTTTAAGCCAAAGGCACAAAGATACTTTTGTGAGTTCTGATTGATTGCATGATTGATTTTTTCCAAACAGTAACTCACTGTTCTCTGTCTGCCTCCCCTTCCTACACTTTAATTCAATAAACAGCCAGAGTTTGCCACTTAGGGCATAATCCATTTATTCTAAATACATTTATGATATTCTTCACAGGGTGTTTATTTTTAAGGTAAATATTATTTGTCTTAAGTATAGGATCAAAGGTCACACAATATTTAAACTGGTTTAAATAATCAGTTTAGTGACTTTAAAAGAATGCCAATGAAAAATTTGGTAATATGAATGATAATGATTTATCCTTTCAAGAGGAAATAAAGACTGTATCTTAATTTAAAAACATACACCTGTCATCCACTAAGAGCTTCAAGAAAGTTTCCATTAACAGCAGCTTCTTGTTGAAATAATTTATCATTGAGTCCAAGAAAAAGATAAACAGATTAATTCACAAAAAATTTAAATTTTTTAAATTTTACGTTTGACTCATTTTATTTTTTATGTATTTAAAAAATGACTTTCCACAAAAGCCACAATCAAATATCATATCAAGCACGGTACTAGATTTTTGTTGTTGTTAAACAGAGTTATACTAACTTGTTGTTGTTTAAAAGATGCACAAGAAAACTTTCATCCACCAGAATTACCTTATAAGATTCCCTGCTTGCACAACGGTCCATTCTCCACATTCTCTGGATTTCATGTCCAGATGAATTCTGAATTTAACATTGAAAAGCAGAAGGATTTTTCTTTCCAGGAAGCCTGCTGATGTTGCTTCTGCTTACAGAGGGGCAGCCAAACAGTTTCCTACGTGTAAATGTGAGCCCCGTGCCTCCGAGTTTCTCCCTGTATCCTGACGTTCTTCCTCTGGGGTTGTCCATCTGTCTCTTAAATTCCTTTGCACTGAGGCTCAAATGCTAACTTTCTCAATAGAAAATCCATAAAACTGTTTTATAGGAGATGGGACTTACTCAGCTTTGAGACTAAATACTAGTCTTAAGCACTTGTACCCAAGCAAGGCACCAGGGTGGGGGGTGTGGAATGTAGGCAGGAAGGAATGAAAGGGAAGAGAAAAAAGAAGAGTTATGAACAGAGCCTGAAGAGGGAAGAGTAATTAGAGGAGGGAGCAAGCAGGAAGCCGCGGAGACGAGGGAAGGCTGGGGAGGGAGGGCTCAAGTTGCAGGAAGACAGAGAAGTTATATTTTTGGAGAGCGGGAACTGTCCACTCTTTCCTCATCTATTATGTTGCTGGCACTCCGGCAAAGAAAACACAAATATTTCAATACCGGTGGTGTTTTTAAAAGCTGATGGAAAGGAGCTAAAGCAGCACATTGCTCCTACTTATTTTCCAGCTTGTTCAGGCTACGAACGTACCAGTTGTTTGCGAGGCCACGAATATAACAGATTCCTGCCTTGGCTCACACTCCTTGTGTGTAAACTCCCACAACGATAAAGGTCTGCAACACCTCCCTGCCTTCACTCTGCGGCCCACTCTCAAAGCAACGGCACAAAATGAAGAACAGTTTATCGACTTCCGAGAAAAAAAAAAAATTCAACAGCACAAGACGTTTTTAAAAGAAAACTTTGCCAATTTTTCTGAGTATAAACACATTAGCTCCTTTCCCCTTATAATTTGGCTCCGAATAAAATGTCACATGTGAGGAGTCTATGTTTCCTCATCTGATAAAATCTACATCACGGGGTGAGTGTGAAAGATAGGAGCATTGTGACTGAGCCATTTTCCAAGGCCCTTAACAAATGCTTTCCCCCGCGTACGTCCATCTTCAGCGAGACTCAGAGGCCGGAGTCCTGGGCCCGTGAGGATGGCGGAGGGAACACGCAACCACAGAGGACCGGAGCGCTGCGAGCGCCCTTCAGAACACCCCACCCCCACGCGCGGGAACGCAGGCTTGCCGCGGGCCGCACCATCAAGAACTAAATTTTATAGCCAAATGCTTAGGATAGAACTGCGGCTTGTCACACTGACCAAGTCTCTCTCCTTGACCAAATTTAGGCAGGGCACTTCAAGCCTCTCCCTCCACCCCCACTTCCCCAACCTCCAGCGACATCCATTTAAAGGGACTCTCTCCCACTCCGTATCTGATGAATGCCCTCATCTCCACCTTTGATTTATAAGTCCAGACCTGCCTTCAGCCTGGAATCCTGTTAAGTCAGTCCAGGAACAATCTCCCTACCCTGAATGTTTTCTGCTAGTAATTTTCCATCTACTGACCGGGCCCCCTCCCCTTGCTTGTAAATTCCTACTTGTTTTTATTTTATTTAGAGTTGAACCCAAGGACCACACTGAGATCATCTGACATCAATAGCAACAGGCCTGAATAAAGTCGTCCTTACCATTTGAACAAGTTTGGGAATAATGTCTCCTTTAACTGCATTAATTGTACGTGGTCCCAAGACCACGGGTTCCAGATAAGAATTGAAAATGGTAAGGGACATAGCAAGGGTGACAGCATGGTGGAGGGTTTTACCTGAAACCCAGGTTGAGACTCCACCGGGTAGGCATCAGGTAACCAACGGAGAGAGAGGTCACAACGTGTCAGAAGTGTGATCAAGGCAATGGGCTTATGCGGAGAGGTTTGTAAAGGTCAGAGGAATTGAGGGGCTTATAACTTCACTCTCTGCCTGCCTTTGGATGCTGGGCATTGATGTGGAGGAAGAATTGGGCCAGCATGCTGGATCGCAGGAGTCGGGAACCTGGGGGCCAGGCTGAGCACCAAAGAGCGAACACCTAAGAACAGAGCAGCAGGGGATTAGCTCCCTGATGATGCGTTTGGAAAATAATTAAGCCCCAAATAAGAAAAAACCTCTCTAAATACTCCTAAGTGCTTCAGTCCAACACGAACAAGGAAGGGCTCAGAATGACGTCGTTGCTCAGCTGAGCTACTTTGAATGCAAAATATGCAACAAAACCACCCGGGTGTGTTTTGAACACATCCACAACACCTGACAAAATATCAGACAATCCAAATCAGTCCACTTAATCAGTCATCTCGTTTAATGCAATGAAAAAAGGAGATAAATTAGAACTGCACAGCTTCTTTGAGGATTGGCTCCCTTTTTTCTTCTTATAAACGAGGAATTCTAAGCAAGGAAGAACCAATTCACATTTCACTCTCTTATCTCCTCCCGTGTCAAATGATCTTATCTTTTGGCAAGAAAATTCTTTGCCTCTCCTAAGTGGCTGTAACGAGTCCGACATATTTAACAAACGACTGTTCCAGCTGCCTCTTGAACACACTCTATCAGAGCGCTTTCCTGGGAGGTTTCTCGGCTACTATCATTACTCCCAAAGCAAAATGCGTCTTCTCCGTCTTCTCCTTCTAATCTCGCGGTGTCAAAGACACCCACGCACACCTTCACATGCGCCAGAAAACGAACAACACCCGAGCACGCGTGCCTCTTTCCTTCAGATAAATGCTACCCAGTATTTCCTCCAGAAAATGCCACTCCCGAGCCTTGGGTGGAGTGTTCCCATCGCTACTTCAACCTTCCATCTTACAAATAAGTCCACGGGGCTTATTCTTCCTTCAAGTCATTACTTTTCCTCCAATGGTTACGGATCGTTTTTCCTCCCAGGACCTCCCTGGCCCTACTGCTCCGTCTCTGTCTTCATCGCCCGTTCTCTCAACTTCACACGTTGACAGAGATGTCACTGGAGTGGCCAGGGAGCTAGCAATCCACACGAGGGATCAATTTATCTTAGGCAAGGGAATTGACTAATAGGTTTTTTTTTTTTTCTGTCTCTAATTTCTGTGATTGTCCTTTGTCAAGGGGATTCCCAGATCAATTCTTTCCTAGCTGTCAAAAAGCAGCTGCTGTCACTCCCGGGCTCCGCACTGGGCGGCCAGCTGTCAGACCTCGTCCCTGGTCTGAGCGCACCCCTCCTTCTGGAGGCCACGTCACAGCAGAGGCTCGGGCACAAGGAGACGCGTGGGCAGCCCTGGCCCTTAGCTGAGCTCGGAGGTGGGAGGTAGGGGCCGCTGCCCACTCGGCCAGCCCAGCCCACCCTGCTCTGAGGCCAAACGACAGGAGGCCAGAGAGAAAGGAGGTCAGGAAGGCAGAGCGGGAGGCGGCAGAGGCTTTCAAGAGGATTTTCCTAAATTAATCTGGGATGTCGGCCAGAGCTGGGGTTAACCTCAGTTGCGTCACTGGTAAACTAATCACCCTTCCGCTGAAATGGGAAAGCAAAATGTGGCGTGGTTACGTTTCGGGAAATTGGTGAGTTTCATGAGCCACGTCCATTCTCACAGTCAGGAGGCCTTTTAAATAATACATCTGAGTTCCCTTCCCTCTGTGAGTTTATCGTTCGTAGGGAGTGCAAGGCGTTGGTCCTGATATTGTCAAAACTGGTCAATGTCATCAGCGGCACCTGTGTGTGCCCTGCACAAGCATAATTTACACATAACAGAGCACATATGCAATTATAAGACATCGTTTATGCGTTAAACCCACATGCACACCCATGTACTGTATGCTTACTCAGCGTACCAGGAGGCGATGTGGGCATGTGCCCGCCTGTGCCCGGAGTTTCTGGTCTAACGCAATTCCTGCAGTTCCTTCCTTCCTCCCCCTCTGGCTCCAGCTACTGCACCCCACCGGCCCCTGGGGGCGCTGCTGCATGAGCTCTCTGTGAGGCAGTGGACACACATGGAGTATGGATCGTATGTCAGGCAGGCTGGACACGCTTTCCGTGGATCACCTCACTCTGTTCAACAGCCTTCGCAGCAGGTACTCTGACTCACCCCACCTATCACGAGGGAACGAGACACCGAGAGGTGAAGAAAACCAAGGCCCCTAGAGGGTGGTGGCATTGGTACACGGGACCCGCAGTGTGGTTCCAGGGCTGGACCGACCTCTCTCCTCTCCCGCTACACGGGGTCTTTCAGACCTCTGTCCTTCGGCTCCTTCCTCTTGGGGTATATGTATTTTATTTTTTAAAGCATAGCCCTGATATGTCATTCTCGTCATTCTCTTCCTCAGGTTCCTCCAGGGACTCTTTACTAATTACTGACACACACACACACACACACACACACACCATTGCAGATGTGCATGAACAGCCCTGTTCAGTCTTTCTTCAACTGAGCTCTGCAATTTTCTGCCTACACTCTGTGGGTGACACATACTCAAGACTTGAACTATTCATTCCATCCTATAAGGCACCCCAATTGGCCCATTTTTATGCTCTTCCCTTGTCCTGCATTGCTTTTTAGCCTCCGGGCACGTGCTGGCTCCTACCTTGAGTTTTCAAAGAAAAGTAAAACGGATGCTCTATCTTCCCGCTTAGAATACCCAGCATTCTGTGGGTGACGGGTAATGCCTGCACCTTCTGCTGGGCACCCAGCCACCTGGTGGATCTCAGGGAGAACGGTGGGCTAGACTGTGGAGCTGGGCTTTGAAATCTGACTGGCCCAGGTTCGATTCCAGACCTTGGAAACGTTAGCTCGTGGATCTTAGGAAAGTTGGATCATGTTCCTGCCTGTTCAAAACACTTCTGAGGTTTCCCATGGCACTATAAGACTTCTGGATTCCAATGGCATTTTCTTTTAAATTCAAACTCCCTCAAAATCTAAACTTTACAAAGCCCAGCATTCCTCTCCAACCTTACTCTGTAAGTCATGCCAATCTTCCTGTCCATTAAAGTATGGTCAATAGCCCACTCTCAGTGCCCCAAACGCCCCAGGGGGCTCCACACTCCTCAGCCCTCACAGAGCTGTTCCTCTACCTGTGATGTCTCCCGCTATGTCACCTGACCTGCTCATTCTGGTCCCCCAAGTCTCAGCTTTAAACTTGTCACTTTTTCAGAGAAGACTTCCTTGATCCTCTGACCCCAAGACCTCTCTCGCGCCTCCCTGGCACCTGCCCTTGCTGAAGCCAGTCCCTGTCCTTATACACGGTGCACTGGTATATCTGTGCTTTACCTGTGTCAGCTCTGTGTTCCCCACGAGCTTCGTAAGGACAGGGACTTACCTCTCTGACTCATCAACATGCCTCCTGTGCCCTGTGCAAGAGCACACGGAAATGCCCAAGACAGAGAAAGAGGTAAGTCTCCCTGTACCTCGGTACCCCCCTACTTTAAAGAAGCTGAGCACAGAGTCTGGAAAGAGTATGTAGCCCATAACTGTTAGTTACCCCCACATCCACTTCTGAACCTCAACTCCCCCATCCTTCTCCCCATTCCCCCCCGCCCCAGGGAACTGACTTCTCCTCGTGTCCTCTGTACTACCGAGCACAGTGCTTTGCGTCTCATGGGCACCCATCAGTGTTGGCTTTCACTGAATTAAGCCATGTCATCTGAAGTCATACACACACACACACACACACACACGATTTGTCATACACATACACACATTCTATTACAAACAAGCAGACAGTTAAAATATTGGGATTAAAAAGAAATTAGGTTAATATCCAAACTCAAAATTTAATTGTTGAACAATAGTTACTTGTTGGACAAAGAGGTAGAGAATTTCTGCCGAGTGGGTCAGGAGTGGAATTACTGAACAGAACCACATTTCTTTTCATTTTACCTGTGGGCCAGTAGCGCAGCCGCCTGGGAAACAGAGGAGACTAGAGACCAAAAATGTGTGAGCAATGGGGTGACCATTGAACTTAGTGACCGGGCCAAAACATGTTGCAGAGTGAAAGGAGGCAGCATTGCTCACACTGGGACAACAGACATGAACCTGGACTGTCCCCGGGCTGGTAACACGTACCTGGATTTGTGGCATGCTCTGTGCTAACCATTCGGCACCAACAGAAACAAAGGCTTTATTTTCTCTCTCCCACCCCACCGAGCTATTTGCATGGGACATTTTCAACTGTCACCAGCCTCATTTACTTTCTTTTATATTTATATATTTAATTTTAATGGGGTGACATTAATAAGTCAGGGTACATATGTTCAAAGAAAACATCTCCAGGTTATCTTGTCATTCAATTATGTTGCATACTCATCACCCAAAGTCAAATTGTCCTCTGTTACCTTCTATCTGGTTTTCTTTGTGCCCCTCCCCTCCCCCCGCTCCCTCCCTCTTCTCCCTCCCCCACCCCGAAACCACCACACTCCTGTTCATGTCTCATAGTCTCACTTTTATGTCCCACCTATGTATGAAATCATGCTGTTCTCAGTTTTTTTCTGTTTTACTTATTTCACTCCGTATAATGTTATCAAGGTCCATCCATCTTGTTGTAAATGATCCGATGTCATCATTTCTTATGGCTGAGTAGTATTCCATAGTATATATATGTACCATAGCTTGTTAATCCACTCGTCTTCTGACGGACACTTGGGCCGTTTCCAGATCTTCGCTATTGTGAACAATGCTGCCACGAACATGGGGGTACATTTCTTCTTTTCAAACAGTGCTATGGTGTTCTTAGGGTATATTCCTAAAAGTGGAATAGCTGGGTCAAAAGGCAGTTTGATTTTTAATTTTTTGAGGAATCTCCACACTGTTTTCCACAGTGGCTGCACCAGTCTGCATTCCCACCAGCAGTGCAGAAGGGTTCCCTTTTCTCCACATCCTCACCAGCACTTATTCTGTGTTGTTTTGCTGATGAGTGCCACTCTGACTGGTGTGAGGTGATATCTCATTGTGGTTTGAATTTGCACTTCTCTAATGATTAGTGATGTTGAGCATTTTTTCATATGCCTATTGGCCATCTGTATGTGCTCTTTGGAGAAGTGTCTATTCATTTCTTGTGCCCATTTTTTTATTGGATTATTTGTCTTCCTGGTGCTGAGTTTTATAAGTTCTTTATAAATTTTGGTTATTAACCCCTTATCAGACGTGTTGTCGAATATGTTCTCCCATTGTGTGGTTTGTCTTTTTATTCTGTTCTTATTGTCTTTAGCTGTGCAAAAACTTTTTAGTTTGATATAGTCCCATTTGTTTATCTTGCCTTTTATTTCATTTGCCCGTGGAGATAAATCGGCAAATATATTGCTGCTACAGATGTCGGAGAGCTTGCTGCCTATGTTTTCTTTTAAGATGCTTATGGTTTCACGGCTTACATTTAAGTCTTTTATCTGTTTTGAGTTCCTTTTTGTGAATGGTGTAAGTTGATGGTCTAGTTTCATTTTTTTTTGCATGTGGATGTCCAATTTTCCCAACACCATTTGTTAAAGAGGCTGTCCTTACTCAATTGTATGTTCTTTCTTCCTTTGTCAAATATCAGTTGTCCATAAAGGTGTAGGTTTATTTCTGGGTTCTCTGTTCTATTCATTTACTTTTGATAATATCATAATAGGATAACATTCAGCATAGTATCTGATTCACTTCAGATGAAGTTCACAGAAAGAAAAAGAAAGGAACTTGACCAAAAAACACCTAGAACACAGGGAAGGAGAGGTCAAGGGTCCAGTCCTCGGAGTTCAGTACCAAGTGTGATTCAGCTTCGTGTCCCACTATGCTGCTGTCCCGATGCCCTGGGATGCCCAGCGCGACTGTGTTTATCATCTACCCTGACAACTCCTGGCTTTTGTCTGAACTTGCATTTTCAAGTCATGTGAGCTCATTCCATTCACTGCATTTTCAATGATATTTAAAATTTAAAGAGAAAATATCAAGGGCATGAAATGAGTATCTTTAAATATAGTGCAATCAGGTAGATAGTTCTGCAACGTTTGGGGACATTAATGTGGTGACACTGAGTAACTGCTTGCTGACAATCAGTCAGAAGATGGAACAGAGGTCTTATAAGAAAATGACTCCCAAGAGACAAAATATTGAAAATTCAATTATACTCTGTTTATTATAGGCTTACGCTAGCAACTCTGGTCCTAATAAAGACCTTGATAATAAACAAATTAATGGGAACACAGGGGAGTACTTTTGGAAATATTTTTTCTCCTTGTAGTATTCTACAATATTTATTTCTAAAGAGCTCCAAATAACAGTGTAAAGCTGGAAGAAAATTCTAACATAAATTATGTGTATAAGAACATATAATATATTAACGTGCTCAAGACTATGAAAATAATTTGAATATATAATGACAATGTGCAATCAATTCAATGTTTAGAATTTTAAGTTATGCAAGTACACAAATCATTTAGGTATAAAAATCTAGTGAACGCAAATGAGAAAAAACTATAATAAGGGATGCACCAATGGTCTGCATTCTAATTAAACCAGTATGTCATGGAAGTCAATGCATTCATTCTTGCTTTTCCAAATGTGCTTTAAAAAAAAAATCCACAAGCCCTGGCCACACAGCTCAGTTGGTTAGAGCATCGTTCTGAAGCACAGTGCTTGCTGGTTCAATCGCTGGTCAGGGCACATTCAGGAACAGATAGATGTTCCTATCTCTCTCTGTCTCTACCTTCCTCTCTCTCTCTAAAACCAATCATAGAAAGGAAAAAACCACAAGATAAAACTCTTTATGAAGTATTTTTTACAAGTCAGAGTACACAAACTTATACTTTCCTACAAGAAGATCAAGATATTTGTCTGCATGTAGCTAAGACTTTCTACTTATGCCTCCCACCATTTTCTAACATTATAGCCAATCTAATGGACACTCCATTCATCCATCCATCCGTCCGTCAGTCCGTCCGTCCGTCCATCCAGTTGTTGAAAAAATTTAACTGGGCACATACTTTGCTGCACAGTCCACGGAATAGACTTAGAAGCCTAGTTCCTCTTCTCTAGACACTCATGAACTAGCGTAAGAAAATAAGACTGACACATAGATAACCTGATGATGATGTAGTAAATGCTAAGTGTCCGGGAAGAGCGAGGATGCCTCCACACTATGGGAATTCAGAGGCTGGTCAGCTGTTACCCTTTCGTTTCTGGGGAGGGCAAAAAGGAAGGGGCATTTTAGTGGAGCCTGGAGAGATGGGCAGGATTTCAATACACGAGTAGTGGGGAGGGGACGGCAGCCTATCGGCCTGGCGCCATTCGGGCACAGAGGCAAGAGAGCACCTGGTCCGTTCCGGGGATGCCAAACGACAGAGAAGAGTTCGTTCTAACGTCTTCATAAGAAGTCCCAAGGAAGAGAAAGATAAGATTATTTGGCTTTTAAACAACAGGAAAACTAAGCTTAGAGAATCTCCGTTTCCCTAGAAGACCGATTCAGTTCTGCCCTGCCGCCTCTGGTGAACAGACATTTTATGGAGCCAGACATCAACAGAGTTGGAGGAAAGAAATAAAGATTTCTGAATGTAAGGAAAGAAATCAAGAAGGACAGAGATTTGAATTAAGTAATGTATACATTACCTGGATCCCAGGAACTAAGAATCCCTCTGGGTTTTTTTTTATTTTGTTTTGTTTTTGTGACAGAGAGACAGAGAGGAACAGACAGACAGGAAGGGAGAGAGATAAGAAGCATCAATTCTTCATTGCGGCACCTTAGTTTTTCATTGATTGCTTTTTCATATGTGCCTTGACTGGGGGGGTACAACAGACTGAGTGACCCCTTGCTAAACAGCAACCTTGTGCTCAAGTCAGCGACCTTGGGCTTCCAGCTAGTGACCTTGGGCTCAAGTCAGCGGCCACAAGGTCATGTCTGTGATCCCATGCTCAAGCTAACAACTCCACACTCAAGCCGGTGAGCTTGCGCTCAAGCCAACAATTTCAGGGTTTCGAACCTGGGTCCTCCGCATCCCAGTCCAACATTCTATCCACCGCGCCACTCCCCGGTCAGGCTAAGCATCCCTTTGAAATGGATAGTTTGAATCTGATGAAAGTTTAAGACAGTGGAAAGATTTCAAGTAGGGAAGTAGAAAAAGTAACACGCTTGAAATTTGAAAGTTTT
The DNA here is from genome assembly GCA_037038555.1 of Rhynchonycteris naso. Classification (NCBI taxonomy): domain Eukaryota; kingdom Metazoa; phylum Chordata; class Mammalia; order Chiroptera; family Emballonuridae; genus Rhynchonycteris; species Rhynchonycteris naso. Next base: position 9,495,981 of record CM072998.1, on the reverse strand, counting down.
TTTGGAAATGGTAAGTGGGAAATAAGAAATAGCAGATTGAACTCCACTTGGGCCAATCATTTTGATTTGAAAATACATAATGCCAGTTGTGTGAGTTCATCATGTTAAAATACTTTTATAGAAGATGATGTTTAGAAAAGTTATACAATTTTTCATTGTAAAAGAGAGGCAAATATGTTTAGTGCACAGCTCATATTGGCAGCTTTCGATGGCAGAATGATCTGAACTAGGAAGAGGAAGAGAAAAGATATCAAAGAAGCATCAGCCATCCCGCTAAGGAAAAGCAGAATTCCAAAATCAAATATAACTCAGATCCAGTCTGTGACACAAAAAAGATTTGGGGGCTTGGTGAAAGGGCTAACCGCTAGAGGAAAACATGGGCATCTGAACAATCGATGCATTGCCCCAAATCACGAGAAATTAACTCAGGAATACTAGAAAGAGATAATCCTTTGAGTAAAGAGCTCTGAAATGCACAAGCGCTTCTAGCCTCGACTGGAATTACTTCTAAATACTGCGCTGTACACCCTGGTAGGTCTTGTTTCTCAGCTTTGTAGCCCCTGAAGAATCAGAAACAGTGCCTGGGCTGTGTTTGTTGAATGAATAAATAAAACACAGAGTAAACCTGGGTAATGAGTTTTTTGCAAAGTGGGGGAATCTGAGATGAACTTCAAAAACGTTGTATAGCTGGACAGAGAGAATTAAAGTGAAAAGCTCAGGAGACTTTCACTCAATGGGGAAGTCATGGTACCCAGAGCTTCCCAGCATGATTCTGGTGAGCTGGCTGAATGCAACACCTACTGAGTCTTGCTTATATAATAAATATATAACTGATGAACTTGTCCGGGAAGACAAGGCTCAAACAAAAGCTGGAGTGGGCTTGCTTGTTGGCTCCTCTCCATAACCCAGCAGGGACTTCTCTGTCTCAGTGTTGCAGAAGCAAAGAAAAATAAAACCTTGTCTCCAGGAAGCCGTAGAAGCTACTGAAAGTGAGAGATCTTATCTACCTCTACAGGGGTGGTAGTCAAAGATGTGACAGCTTATAACACTGCTAGGACCCTCAGAGTAGAAAGCAATGTACTGATTTAATCAGCAATGAAGTTAGTGATTATGGGGTTTGGTTCATATTAATGTACCTTCCAAATGGCTTACTTGCTCCTTCAAGAGAGAACAGATCACCACTATTTATTATATAAGCACAAAATGTGAGGACCTTGTATTACAGTTCCTCTGGTAACATTTAGAAATATTCTTATAACGTAAGCTGTGTTAAAATGCATCACACATGCTGACAGTGTTTTGCACGTCTCTTGTATACTTGACCACTTTTTTAAAAAAGAGCGTTATCTGTTTTATTGATCAAGTATCTGTTTACAAACAAAATACTCTTGGAAAGACATATTTTCCAAGTGAACTATGAAAAAACTAGAAACAAAGCACACTTAAAGTATAATAAAACAATTTGAGTTTATTAATGATGAAAATTGGCTCTATCGAGTATTCTGTAGAAATTTGTAAAGATGTCACTGTCGTACTTAATATAGAAAATATGCAAAGTTTCGTTAAAAGAAACAGACTACTGGTTTATGTTTTTCATAACATAATGAATCTGTTGACAGTACGTATATTGCTGTTATTTATAAACTTATAGTGACAAGAAAATGTCACCAATTACTGGCTACAATGACAGAACACAATTTATTCCTAATGATTTATACCCGTTAGGGGAAATAAAAAGTAGGCTACTAAAGGACAGCTACATCTATTCCCCAATAGGCATTTTCTAACGGAAAGTACATTTACAAAGGATCCCAAGTTATTTCTGTTAATGAGAGTGTGTACCGTTTACCTATAAAACACCTGAAACTACAAACTAAAATCTTTTTAAATTAGATATAACTGAACTATGTGTCTGGAGCAGGCTTTCAACAACTCTCATACTGTATTCCCTTTTAAACCTAGATCTGTTTAGAGCTTCATCGACTTTTAGTGTGGGAAATAAGATTTGAAAAGGTACTAAACTGGACCTTCAAATAGATATTTACTGTTCATCCTGACTTATTAAGAAATGCAGGATGAAAGAAACATGTATCCAAACAGCTCAGTTACAGTGATGGCAGGAAAAGCAGGAGACGGTATGATAATTACATGCAAGAGAGTAAACCGGACGTTACAATACAATTTTACTAGATTAGTGAGATCAGGGTACAGGAGAAGAGAGTTAGAAAAATTCAGATCTCGTGCTCTATAGAGAGAAATAATGTCTGAAAAATCAGATTTTTATGGAAAATTCTAAAGAAATTTGACCTTGAAATTACAAAGAAATTTATAAGGAAGAAGGAGGAAGGGAAAAATCACAAGTGATGAAGTTTTTCAATGGGTACAGTAAAATCATAGTAAGACTTGGATCAGAGTTCAATAAAAGGGCCATAAAAGGGAACAGATACCGGGCTTTCTCACACTGTTGATACACATCATATGCCCTAAAAATAACTTAGAGCAGAAATGTGGTATTACTGTGTGTGTGTGTGTGTGTGTGTGTGTTGAGGTCCCCAGAAACTAAGGAGACATGATGAATTGTGGAAAAGCTCAGTGAATAAAGACAATGATTAGGTCTAGGCAGTAGAATAAATTTATCAAGAAATGAATATCGGGCCTAATTAGTCTTGAGACAAGAAGGGTAACAGTCTTGTTTCTCAAGTGTAAGAAGGATTATGACATAAAATAGTGGGCCAAAATATTTCCACTTAGCACCAAGAACCTAGGATAACAATCAGAAAACGTCTCTAATTAAACACAGATACAGGTCAATTCATCAAAACCTTGCTATCTAGCTCAGTGGTGTCTCTCCAGGGTTGCACACAGAGAACAGAACGGATGTCTCACAAGGTCTCTGTCAGGCTTGCGACGACAACATTCAATTATCTGCCAGGTTCTTTAGCAACATAAAGCAGAATTGATTTACAGAGATCATTTCCCCAGGAAACAAGCTGATAATCACATGAACATTCTTGCAGTGAAATAATAACCTGAACCAGACTGTGTTCAGGGAGCCAGTAGTATCTCAAGAAAGACAGAGATAAGAACACAGTAAGTACATGGGGAAATCAAGGTAGGAGTGATTCATGTTTGGAAACCAAGTGCGACTGTCGTTAAAACAGATCAGCATGCTCCCAACCAGACCATCCTCTTTGAAAAGTGCATGGGAGAAGAAGAGAAAATGGTATCGATTATTTTCTGCTTGTTAAAACTGGCATACTTATCTTTTCAAGAAAAGATTTAGGGAAGTATTTTGGTAATGTCAGTTATTTTTGCACTCATCTGTTAAACATTTAGGACCTCCTTGGCAGGTATGGTAAGATACTCTCACCAAACAAGTCTTTCCAGAGTATCAGTACAAAGGAAATTTTCTAAACTGATAGAATAAAACACTATAGAATTCATAATCTTGATGTAGATAAAATTCATCACTGAAACAAATTTATTTTTGGCAATCTGTGATAACTAAGTTATATAAATGGAATATTAGCCAAAACAAAAGATAACTGTGGTAGGCAAAAGTGTATGTTGTCCAAGGCTCGTAGATCCATTCCTTGCAGATGCAATGCTGATCAGAGACATGCACAGAGCAAAGGAAGCTTGGAGGATGCTTGATTAACACAAGCGATGAGTCTAACTTTTCTTGCCACTTTAGGTGGTTCATTAGAGTTTTATACTTCATTGCTTCACATTGCTGGACCTATCCTAAACCAATATGACATTCCTCCCTTGAGAGCTCCTCAGCAGAAAGCTTTGCAATACTAGTTTTGTAAAGTTAAACAAAGTTAAAAAATTGCATATTAAAAATTACGTACAAGAAGGTACAATTTGAAAAAACTCAGACCCAAAGATACCCAAGATAAGACAATGAGCTAACGTCAGAACCAGACAAAAAACTAGATCTCCACTTCTAATCAGTGTCCTTACCATTAATTACACCTACGAAATGCTTTTTCAAAATACGATAGGATTACATCTTAAAATAAGAAGCATGAAACAAGTTTAACTATCCAGAAGCTCACAGTGACATGGAAGACATTTAAATTCACAGGACACTTTCCTTCTCATTGAAAAATAAGTGATCTGAGGGGGTTACATCCTACTCTTGTCTAGACACCAACAGATTCCACACGAGGAAAAGCAACTTTCTATAGTGGGTCTTGGAATGAGACTATGGCTTTAAACCTTGGCGTGGCCACTTAGTGTCTGTGTGACTCTAGTGACATACTTAGATTTTCTAAGCCTTAGTTTTTGTCCCTTAGTAAAATACGGCATATATTACTAACCCCAAAGGTCGGTATATTTGGTATAATTGGTGCTCAATAAATATCCAAATATCTACTCTCTGCCTTTATCAGTTTCTACTCTACCATTTAAATACTCTATAGTGATTTCTCAAAATAACAGTAACAACGTTCACATTCAAAATACTTCGCAATTATCATTGGAAAGGTCATCGTTACAAAATGACTGTTTTCAAATACTTCTATACTGTACCAACTTCCCACTTCCTATGGGAAGTTGAAGCATCTTGGTGCGAACACAAAGCATTCTATAAAAGAATGATGTCTTAATAGAACTGGAATTGGTTGGAGTAAGAAGAATTTTGCAGGTGAACATTTCCAATTAAAACAGAACAAGAACCATAGCTCATAGAATAAGAAACAGAGCTCTCACCTTTCTGACTTTTCTTCAGGAAAAGAAATCTCATCTGGCGGCTGTCAATCAACTAGGGATGAGATACAAAGTCAGTACAAACTACTTGAAATTTGGGGGAGTAACTGGGCTCAAGGGTACACACGAGCAATATTCTTATCCCTTGAAGTACAAACTTTCACTCCCAAAGGGATTTCTTTTCATCAATTTTTCTCCCTTTAGAGCTCAACCTTTGAGTCGACAGGTGAAGGTAGGACACCACTTCAAAGAAACGCTGCAGCCTACGGTCCCCTTCTGACCCGCCTGAGCTCATCTCTTCATGTTTTAAGATAAAATAATAAGTGCACTCAGTATGCTACTGATGAACCCAGGAGGTGAACATCTAGACCCTCAAAGATGCAAATACTACCGTGAGCATTGCTGGGATTGAAGTCCTTTGTCGTTACCGTATTGAAGGGTCCTGTGCCTTGTTCAAGCCCACTGTGGAACGCGAGCAACTGAATTTAAAATCTCAACCATCAGGATTGAGACCCACAGGCCGAAGGGAAACACGGCTTCCTATTGGTAATTCTGCAGTCTCGTTCTCTGCACCATCCTGACCCAGATCCCAGTGTTCTCCGGCAGCCCCCGCGGAAAGTGTATGGGCTGCTAACCCCTCATTCCCGCCGTGGTGAAGAGGAATACAGTCAGGAGAACGGGAAATCTCTGTCATGCAGCGATTGCTTTGAGCTTCGGCAGGAAGCCACTGAAAAGAACGGGGACAAAATAGTCTTCAACTCTGCTCTTCCATCCCTGAGGCCCCCATGCCCGCAGCGAGCGAGCGCGCACACGCCTGAGGGTGCCGAGGACGTGGGAACGCTCCCGAGCGGCACCGCGCAGGATTCTTGCCGCATGCCGAATGACGACAGGATGTCCCGTCCTAAGGGGGAAATCATTCTGACCCAGATCTGCCATAATTCACTGTCCAAATTATCCTCTAATAAGATCTTTCCAGGGTCCTTTAGAAGCGCACTTATTTTTAGTTTTCGATAACATCTATTATATACTGTTTACTATGTATTTTACAAACTGCTACATGAACTCCTCTGCACCACGACTTTAGGCAGCTGTGCAGATGACCATCTATTTTAAAGATCTTTCTGTGGCCTTTCCTTGTTTTTCTACCACAGCGACATTTTTCCAGGTTCTGTCCTCAGAAGCATGGAGTCATCTCTGGCTCTTGACTCTTACCCTCTCACATGACAAGGCCTTGCCCACCCCGCTCCAGCTTCCTTCCTCTGCACACACAAACACAGCTGCTCCATTCACAGGAGACATGGGCTCACCCATTCCCAGTTCTCCTTGATACAGTCCATCCATCATGTCTCATCTCTGCTCCAGGGCACGGGCTGGGCAGACACCCTCCAGAGACAATCTTAGGCCTCGCGCATGACATGTACAGTTCTTCACAGGTGGATTCCATCTAATCTCAGCTTCAATAGGCGGCCCAAGAGGCCTCTTCCATCTTGGGCATTCCCCCTTGGAACGCCACCAACATTTCCCCTGGCTGGTCCCAAGCAGTTCCACAAGTTGTGCCAGCAGTAAGCACATAGTGCTTTTCCCTACACCTGAATGTATTATACCACGCTCAGAGTCCTGCTGAAATTCTATAACTTCTGCAAAACCTTCCCTTCTCTGAATCTTTATTACTGTCCTGGACTCGCTTTGCCATTTCTGATGGATTTCATCCAGCTGCTTTGTTTTCTGATATCTTTTCTTTGTCAAGTCACGGACCTCCACGTCTGCAAGCCTAGCAGCAAAAGGTGCATTTTATTCCCTTAAAATATCTTTCAAAATAGTCAATATTAAGATGTTCACAAAATATGTGCATAATACACTTTTTTCAGGATTAATGCTTTCTTTTCTAATGAAGAAAACAGATCTCCATAACGGCTTCTGACATGATATATAACTTCCATAAGCCCAGTTAAGTCTGTTTTCCTACTAGCACATATTTCACAATGCTTAATCGTAACATCATTCACTGCTAGTGGCTAATTGTGTATTCCTGAAAAATGCTCATTTTCTAGTTAGCATTCTAGATAGCTCAGAAACAGCCAAACCTAAACTTAGTATATAAAAACTAATATTTATATAAGATAATTTACAAATCTTACCTCACTTCTTCACAAAGATTTAACAACACAAATTTTCATTGATGTCTCATTGCTGAAATCTAAGTAAGTTAGTATATACTTATTAAACATTATGAAGGAGTCCCTAATTAAATTAAATGGCATCTACAAATGCAAATTGTGTGAAGAAAATCAATTTAAATTCCTAAACCTCACACAACATTTAAAAAATTTCAGAGAGATTAAATGTAACACAGAGGAAAATAATATAAAAGTAAGACACTATAACTATCTGCATTTGGGGTAAAGTCAACATATTGAAGCATAAAAAAGCCACATGCAAATAATACAGTTGACTATATTATAAAGTTTCTAAAAAATTCTTTTTATTAAAAATATCTTAAAATCAAACTGAGGGAAATATTTACAAAAGATTAAGAGATGAATCTTTTAAAAGAGACGAAGTGTAATTAGATTTTTTACATAAAAGCACTTGTAATTCAATACGGAAAAAGTGCATGTCTATGTGCATGGTTTTGTGTATTTCCTGCATCTTTTCAACGCACTGTGGATTGAGGGAAAGTAACGTACTCTCCTCTGATATTATCACCTGCTTGAAGCCTTTAACTGATTTAATAAGGAGATAGAAACTCTGTGAAAATACATTTGCCTCTCTGAGCTGAAGTGAATGGAGATGTTCTTGGTATCTAGCATCTCTAACAAGGTGTGCACAGCTGTCTAAGCCGGGTGGTGTCCTGCTAGACTAGAGGACCGCATGTTTGGGCTATGCCCTAGTCCTTCTGTGTGACTGTCGCATGATTATTTATCACTACTGTGGAACTCGCGTGCACGTCTATGCCTTTAAGGAGATGTTTACACATAGCAGGTCCTCCTGAAACCAAACCTGTCTCACTAAGGTCACATGTATACAGGGGGGGTAAAAGTAGAGTTGGTGTCCTGGTGTCCCTGAATTCCATCTCTCCCTTCAGTGTCCTCATGTCCTGAAGCCCCCATTTATTCATACACCTCAGTAGGATAATGCATGAATTGGCATGAACTGGCAATTCACAAAAGAAGTATAAACAGTACATTCACCTATATGAGAATGTATTCAACCTATTAATCAAATGACTATACATTATAACAACAATGACATACTACATTTCATCCATTAACTTGCCAACATTTTAAAGCATGACAACATTCATTGTCAATGGCTTCTGGAAGAAAAAGACACTTTATAATATTGCTGGTGGCAGTGCAAACCGATACCAGTTTTGCTGCAGAGCATTTTGACAGAGTGTATCAAAAGCATATATATTTGGCTCTGAGAGTCCACTTTCAAGAATTTATCCTAATGTAATAATAGAATTATTAGCAAAGATATAACCCCTAGGATAGTTATTATAACACAATGTATAATAGCAAAACAACAATTTGTAATAGTGAAACGACCTAAATGTTCAAAAGTAGTGAATTATTAAACAAATTACAATAAATCATAGCATGAAAAAGTATTATGTAGTAGAATAACAGATAACATGGGGAAACAGGTCAAAATGTAATTTGCAAATTTAATTTTAAAATACATAAAGATTAAACGTGTAGATACCAAAATAGAGACTACTTAATATTATCCATTTACCTCTCTGTATTGTCAAATAGACATATAAGGCTGAGTAATTAAAAGAGATAAGTTAATGAGATGAATTTGACATTCAAAAATTTGTTTAATCTTAAATTTCATTTTTATCATTTTGTTATTAGCTCTCATTTTACTTGGGTTATTGAGGTAGTACATTGCAAATAGTGATTAAATGCCTAAAAGGTTCTAATGATTATCTGAAGCTGTAAACTCTTTAAGTAGGTTCATTTAGACAATTTGGCTCACCTATACGCCCACTGTGTACCCTACAATCTATACAATGGTGTTCTAGTCACAGTAAATGAGACACAATCCATTATAAGGATATACTTCATACTTGTTTTTTGCAGTAACTGACATTTCATTCAAGTACTTTCAAATCCCGTAAGAATCTCTATCTGCTTATGTCAAAATTTTAAGATCTCTCACTGTGAACTTTAATACTCCTACAGAAATCATTTGAAAGGAGAATTTTAATTTCAATTGATTAGTTTGATATTAACCAATTCAAGAACAATCAATTATTCAGTTCACTCTGAATAATTCTTTCACAAAGACACAATTTTACAAATTTTAATATGCAAACAACTATCGCTCTGGCTTTTCATAGCCTATTTTTATTTCTCATAGACATACCATTTATGCAAAATTTTTATTTTTTAAATTTTTGGTCTGCTTTTGTGTACTGTTTTAAGAAAAACTTAATGGTTGGTAATGCCTCAAGAATGTCTGTTGAAAATCCAATCTGCTTATATAATTTTATGCTGTAGGCATGCATCTTGTTTTTAAGCAAAAAAATGCAGTTAATATGGCTAGTGCAAAACCCTGGCAGTTACGAAGGTGAGAACACTCGTTTTCTAGCGATTAATTTACTCTTTATATATTTACATATTTATTTTGTATAGTCTATCTTTCTATCTATAGATAGATCACACACACATCAAGGATCAAGAAAAGGAATAAGAAGCTACCTGTGTATTTGGAGTAGTCAGGCTCCAGAGTCAATAGCTACTTGTTTTCCATTAAACTCCATATGTGCCTTATTCTGTTCGTTTTATAGATTGTTTTAAATAAAGTATCAGTTTTTAATAATTTCCCTCAAACATTCTGCTGTCACCATGACATGGACTCTCAGTTCCATCAGATATCATCCATCCACGCTACATGACTTCATATTTCCTACGGTTATAATCCATATTCATAGACACGTACCTTTTTATAAGTAGACCTTTTCTACGGCAAACACGAAACTAATTACGCACACAAGAGTTGCAAGATAAAAAACAAATCTTAAGAGATAAAAAAGTTTTGAGGAATTCGCAGTTACATAAATTTATATTCCACGGCTCGCTCATGCTCCGAATCCCCCGGGAGCCAGACTCTTAATTTTCTCCTCAGGTCTCTTTCCTTCCACCTTCTCACTGTAGCACTGCTCCTTGCTTTCCCTCGCAGAGATGCTGGAATGTCCTTGGACAAAGAAACATCCTTGTCTCCGTTGACCCCTGGAGTTACCAGCCTAGCACCCCGACTAAGCTACACTCGCTGGTGCCACGCTTTAGGTGTCTGTTCATCTCCACGCCCTCTGCCGTCTGACCCCCACACCCACTGCCCAGAAAGGAGTTCTCTCTGTGCAGCCACAGGACGTGGCTGGCACTGCACCTGCGAGACTTGTGGACTCGCGGGCCACGCCCTGTCTCTCGTCTTCTGTGAACTGGTTTGCTTTCCCGTCTCTATGGGGGCGCCTCTTTGCTTCCTCCACTGGCGCTTCTCTGCAGCCTACGTGAAATATTAATGCGCTCAGGATTCTATTTGCAGTTTTCTTATTTTCTCATCCTATTTGCTTTTGGGGAGAGATTGAATTCTGCCCCATGGTTTTAATTACAGTCACATCCATCATTAAGGACAAGGGGTGGGGAAAAGTAAGTTTACAGTTGTGAGTACACAAAAGACAGAGTTTATTCTTGTATCATTTATTAATTTACTCTATTATTTTCCTTACAAACAACGGTATGTATTTTAAACAGCACATATATGATTGCTTAAGAGACTCTGGACTTTGACGTCCCACAAACACCTCATAGATACAACCTATCTATGTCTGAATTACTAGCTTTACTACAAACAATAGACTCTAACCTCCAGCTGGGACAGGCGACGCATTTGCTCACCCAGCCTTGCTTCCTCCCTAACCCCAACGCCATGAATTAATCACCAAATCTTCATTCTATCTATCTGAACCCAGTCTTCTTTCCTCTCTGGTTCTTGATTCAAACTTTCATATATATATTTTACTTTGATCCCTGTAATATTATCTAATTGGTAAATCTGCTTTCAAGCGCACCCTCCAAGTCCATTAGATTTTCATTCAGCAACAATTTCGGTTTTAGGGCCATGCACTGGCCAAGGCAAGCAGAGCCGATGATGACCAGGGTTCCCGCCCCATGGAGCTCACACCGTGGGAAAGCCCCCCACGGGCTACACTGCTGCTGCGTGCTCTGTAAAATGCAAACATGACCACTCCACTCCTCTGCATGAAAACCCTGCAGAGTTGCCTCATTTTCTAGAGGAAAACAGGCAAACTCCTGAGTGTGGCCATGATGGCCCTTTGGGATGTGGTCTGGGGCTCCTCACGCAGCCTCGACTCTCTGCATTCAGCGCCGCACCCTGCTCCGGCCACCAGATGGCTTGTGGCTCCTGGATCAGTCGTCGGGGATTTCACATTCTCTCCCTTGCTGCTTTGTCTACATCTTGAATGTCTACATGTTCTGTAAGCCTGTGTTCCCATGCCACCTCCTCCCCCTTTGAGAAACATCCTTTCTTTTCTGTCGGCAACCGTGTGCTCTGAGCTGACTCTGCAGACTGGCACCCCATCCACCTTAAAACAGGGTCACAAGGGCTCCACGCCTCTTTGCTCAACCAGCCCACGAATCGCTAGAAGCCAGGGAATATGGCTCACGCATTTCTTGCTTTTCCAATATCTGTTACAATACCCAGCACTTATTATCCATCGAATGAAGATGTAGTTGATATCCAAACAGAAATCAATTCAAAAAAGTCTCAGCTAAACTATAATCAGTTTCAGGTTCTGTGTGACTTGAAATAATATTTAAAGCCAAGGTAATATTCATAAGACATGTTTAATTGCCCTTTTCTCAAATTTATATGCATTTGTACCCATTTTGATAGGCATTTAAAATGTTCTTACAGTGGTCCTGGCTGGGTGGCTCAGTGTAAAGCATCGACCTGGCGCACCAGAGGTTGTAGGTTCGATCTCCAGTCAAGGCAATGAGAAGCAATCACTGAGTTCACAACTAAATGGAACAAACTAAGTAAAACAACAGGCTGATACTTCCCCTTTTCCTCTCTCTCACCCCCTTATTCCCCCAAAAATCAATAAAAGTTTTTAGAAAGCTTTTACATTTAGTTCATGTATAATCTATTGATTATGAAAAACTGTCCAACTCAACTGATAAATATAGGAAAGTTTCAATGCAAAGAAACCACTGTTCACAGTACTAGTAAATATGTGTAAGAGTTTCACATTCAAACCTGTATGTATATATAGTGTTAATAAACAGAATTATGATTACTTGTGAAGAATAGTTTCTCACTAGCACCAAAAGATTAGTTAGTTGCTCTTCAAACACTTGCATACCCTTGGAATGGCAAATAAACTAAGGTTCTATAGCTCTAACACTTATTTTTTCTATTTAAATGATAATGACATCAATAAACCTGATTCAGCATTTGCTGCTGTTCGATTCATTAATTAAAACAATTTTACTGCTACCACTGTAATTTTTCAAGGATATCAAAAACACATTCAAAAATCAAAATAACAGACATCATCAGTTTTGATGTCTGTGTATAGCATACTTTATTTTGGTTTCAACTCTATAATTAAAAAATATTTAGAATTTAAACAGAGATGGTATATATTCTATCTACTTTGAACAAAGATAGAATATGAGCTGAGTTTTGTAGAAATGTCAATAGCCTTGCAAACAGCCACAAACGGCCAAGAGGTTCTAAAAATCCTCTTAGATTGGAAGATATAAGTGTATATAAATACTTCCATGGTAACAACAGTGTTAGTGGACTAGTCTTCTTAACTCAGGTTTCATAATACTAAATTTAAAAAACTCATTTAGTTCATAACTTGCTGTGCTCAAGCACCTTATAACATATCCATGAAATGAATATGTTTCATCCTTATATGAAATACAAAAGTTTTTGCTAAAAGAGTGACAAGTCACTATTTAAACTATAAATGTACACTGATCAAGGCCACACAATTATTTTTATATTTTAGAAACTATTTGACCTTATTTTGCAAAGCAGCACTTTAATTCAGAACTTGATTTAGTAACCACATAACATATTACTTTGGCTATTTTTTTGATATCCCCGAGCACCTAAAACATTAAATATAATTTACAGCAGCAGAACATGCCAGAATTGACCATTCCATGCCAGGACAGGGCTCATAATGGAATTTATATCCAAGTTATAGTTTAGTTTAGCGTGTGTGATAGAATCTCATAAAATTAGACTAACACTGAAACACCACTTAGTTCTTGTGCGCAAAGGAATTCCATCTTCATTCTTAACAACCAGTTTCCAAAAGGAGGCTGAAAGGTTCTTGGATGAAGTTTGAAGGGATGGAATTAAGCTAGTAAGGCAAAAATAATACACTTCTCTTCAAATTATCTTCAGAAAACTCAAATACGATCCCCTTTGTGAACAGAGCCAGGAGAGAAATGACATCCATGTCCTTGGCGGAAGGATCGCAAGGATGTGACGCAACAAGGGGCTCCAGCGCTGCTAAGCGGTGTCTCCCAAACGAGCCTAGAATTTCGTTGTAAGAGAAGTGCTACAGGCCCTTCATTTCCTCTCTCTCACCCGAACCCAGCGGCTCAGAAAGAGAAGAAATCGCGCTGCCCCCTTTCTGAGAACATGCTTGGCCGGACACGGTACTTTGATTGCCAACCGGCTACAGCTCTCCGCTGAGAGACTGACGCACATGTAACCACTACAACGGTTTATGTGATGTGTTGAAGGAGTGTACCCCTTTTTCCTTTTAAAGTACAATAGCTCAATTTTTAGACTGTATCCAAACAGAAAGTCAACTTATTAGAACATTTCAAAGGAGAAGGAAGTGGGCGCCATGAAACGCGTCAGTGGCCAAAGCATGTAGCCGTTCTACCTAAAAATAGTGCGCGTTAATGTTAGACGCTCTGTTAGCCGACTAGCCCTTCATACTTCAGTACCGCACTCGATCAGAGAGGCCTAGGGAGGTCCTATCACAGGACACAGCTGGGAAGCCAGGAGAGAAGCAGTCTTCCAGGAAGGAGACATTGCATTGTGTGAACTGGCGAGCATCAGTTAAACTGCCTTGTAATTGACCGGCTGTCTAAGTAACATGCCTTCCAGGGAAACGCCACTCCTGAAGTTTCCCTTGGCCAGCTGGGGAAGGAGCCTGTTCAAGTCTTTGAAGTCTACAGGCATCAGACTAATTATCAGCACCACTCAATGTCCATTCATTTAATTACAGTGAATGGAAAAGGATGTGGAGTTTTGGAGAAAAATAAAAGAATCAATAGAGGGTGGCAGAAACTCCCCAGTCGGCACATTATCGTTGCCGTTCCTGGAGGAGAGCAGTATTCCTCCCTCCTCTTTCCAAATGGACAAACACTGCCCCCACGCAGACAGAGGGGGCTCTGGAAGGGAAGGGGTGGGGGGAAGGGGACATTCACCGTGTGCCCAAACTGTCAGTCCTTGATATGGTTTATCTAACTTAGTCCTCATAACCATGCATGAAGGAGATATGAAAAGAATCTTCCAGATTTTATAAATAATAGGAACACACACTTAATTTGGAATTTAGTAGGTGCTAGGCACTGTTCTAGGCACATTGCATACCTGATCTCAATGGCTCGTCACAACAACCTGTAAGGATTGTATACAGTCTCCTATTTTCTCTATTTTGCTCCTGTGGGAATGGCCGCACGGGAAGGTTAAGTGACTTGCCCAAGGTCACGCTGCTGAGAGGTGGGAAGCCAATTCAAAGCCAGGTGGTCTGCCCACGAGGACACATTCTCATCTATTGTCAACGGAGGTTCTCCAGGTCCTGAATCACAACGGGTTACCAGAAGAGTGCTATGTCTTCCTGGTCTGTCTAACCTCGAGGTCCTGGCTACCCAAGGGCTGTCAGAGGCTGGAGAGACGGGGAGGAGGAAGACAGGACCTGCAGTGCGGGGGGGGCACCCATCATGGAACTGGCAGTACAGCTAGGCAGCGATGAAAAAGTTGGGAACTTGAACTCGGGGTGATTCAGGAACGGTCTTAGGGGTTGTATAAAAAGACTTCAACCTTGATTGGTGTGGTCCACACCCAGATATCTTTCATGATACCACACGGCCGGGTGACAAAGGACAGAAATATATGCTTGGATTCTTTGGGGAAAAGATGCACAAATGAACACATTGAAAGCTTAAAGGTTGATGTTTTGAGAGGCGGGGAGTTCTTCATTCCTGACATTTACGTAGATAATTGGAATCGAGATCAGATCGCTTGCAGAGCTGAATTGTGGGAAATCACTCAGGGGCATTTAGCAACACACCAGGGAAGGAAAGATGGCGAAAACAGTGCAGAGCATCCTGGGAATTTCACCTTTGATTGGGGCACTCCCTCCGTTAATCTGTAACATCTCAACGGCTTACTAGCCCAGCTGCTACCCGGTGGTCGCAAACCCCTGACCCTCCAGAATTTGCCCTGGTGTGTGGCAGTTGACCTAGGACGATGAAGCAAAGACAACCACAGCAATAATTATGTGTCCAGAAGGGACGGCTTCATATCCTTAATGAGAAACAAAATTAATATTTGGCATTCCATGAGAAACCCAATATACTCTAAAAAAATGTTATTTCCCTCAAAATGCTTTTATAACTTCAAATTCCCTCAGTTGGCAAAGAGTGAGCTTTGCAAAATAATACATTTTATCACTTGTTTTGAATCTGTGCTAATACGGAGACATGTGACATGGTCCTAACGTCCTCTCCCTCTCGTGGGGATGCTCAGACCATCAAAATTTCATTAGCCTCACAGCGGTTCTAGTGCCTTCTTAACTTGAACTGTTGGCCTCTTTATCAATAAATAAATGGAATCTAATCCCTTTTAGTTACTAAACTCTTCTTTGAAGTTATAACTAGAACATCAGGCACTTGGCTTGCATAATTCCACCAATGTTGAATCACATTTTTTTTTTTTTTTCTGGGGGGAAAAAGCCTTATTCACAGTTATTTCAAATGATGAAAACAGCCAACGAAAACTCCGGTGCTAAAGAGGATGAAACAAGTCAGTGTCTCGTTTCTAAATGAGTTTCGTCTGGGTGGGATGTTTTACACGCGGCCTTTTTGTTTCGACTGCTAGCGATATAATAGAACTTTCAAGGACACAACTGAAGCTCGTACAAAAATGAATAACATTAAACAATTACAATAACTGGAAGTCAAAGGAAAATATAACTGGAAAATGAATAGTCTTTCAAAGCTAGTGCAATTAAAATACCTAAGAAGGATATAATTGAATTATTTATAGTAATTTTATGTTAGAAGTATCTGACTAAAAGAAGTAGGGATACTAAAATATGTAATAGTTTTGAGGATACTGAATATAAAATGTTAGAAGACCATGTGTACGATGACAACTTTTAGTTTTTACCATAACCCAGCTTAGAAAGAAAGAGTATAGTTCTTTATATCAGAAAAAAAAATCTAAATACTCTAATTACACAATTCAAAATTATAAGCTATGCTAACTATCTCAGAAAATTATGCTTCCCCAGATCTTAATGAAACCTCATTCCTTGTGACTCTTCACTGAAAACTCAGAACAAATAAATTAATCTGAAATGTTCCAGTGGACATACATATCAGATCTATGAAATAACCAGTATTCAGGAAGGGGTCAGAGCTATTTGATTTCCGCTTTGTTTTCTTCCTTAAGCTGATCTAGTTGGGAGTTCTTAGACCATCAAAATGTTTAAAAAAACAACCACAGCCAAACCTTTGGAAAAACGTAAACACAAGTTTAAGTCATCACTTGCCCAGTTCAACAAACATTGTTTTTGACACCTTATACTCTTAACTTAGCTGACCTGTTTACTCTCAGCAAATGCTGCCAAATGTTCTGAATTTCAAAGCCTGGACCTTGACTCTCTTCCTGTCTCTCCTTGTCATGCTTCATGACAACCTGAAGAAATGAAAGTGGGCAACTTCCGTTGCCTCTCGTGGCTCCAAGAGCAAGTTCCCGGGGAAACAAGTTCCTCCTCTAGTTAATAATGATTCATGCAAATAGGGAGGGCCCGGGCTGTGAGTAACTCACAAATCTTTCCTCCGCGTTTCCCACTCATTTGAATATTACATACTGTTAAATAAAGCTTGCCCAGTTTGTAATTTTATATTTGCAGATTTTCAGCAAAGAAAAAAAAAATATGGCATGCGTTTGGGAATTCACTGTGAGATAGTTTTAGCAGCTATATATATATTTTTAAATGATAAAGTTAATGTATATTTTACCAACACAGACACCCCAACAAGGCACGCTTGTTATCAGAGAGAGAAAGCGAAGCTACAGAGGTTGTGGGTAGGGAGAGGCAAGATGACCCAATGTGAAAACATATTTCATCGACGTGGGTACGGCCGGTCTGGGAGGCAGATAATCAGCACTGAATGCATTCTCCTCCTGCATTCTACTCTCTTTCTTTTCTACAACCATCATAGATTTTATTGCGTGGTCTAGGAAAATCAAATGCCAAATTCTACATTTGAGTATAACCATTGTATCTGCGATTGCTCAAGGACGGTTATGTGAACGTGCAGGTGGACAAGACGGACCATTTACGCCCAATCTTACGTGTTCACGGTGAGCGACTTCTGAATCCACGACAGAAATGGTTAGATACGCAGGTTGGACTGAGGTGAATGGATTAGCTCAGGGCCATGCTGGCAGTGTGAGTCTAAAAGGCTCATTCGGTCGGGAAGCACTGCGCTTGTTTTCTCTTTGGGTTGGGAATAAAGCCAGCCTCCACCCAAAACTGACACTTCCAAAATGAATATATGGAGCCCACGTATTAACTGATTTTGACTTCGGTTTAATGCATTGGAGTATGCCGTGTAAAACAATGCTTACGCTGGGTTAAATTAGGCCTCATTTTCATGACAAGAACAGAGATGGTAGTGAACAGTGGGAAGCACCTGGTACCGCTTCATACTCTGACTTCGCTGAAACGAAGGCCACCCTGGCCTTGCTCTCCTGTGCCAAAGGGAAGCTGACAACTCTGCTCAGTAGATGATAAAAACAAAGTATCATTGGTAAAACAATGGTCTTTCTCTTCAAATATCATGCAGTTCTTTCATTTTCATTTTCTCTTTGCTTTCTGATGCATCACGTACACAAAGCGTCAATAACTACACTGAAGCTGCAAATACACTATTAATACTAAACGCTGAAGGAAACATGTCGTTCTGTTGACCAGTGCATTGGTACTGACGTTCCGATTCTTCCTAGAAGCAGCACAGGCTAAAAATTACGTTTTCTTTCAAATCTATTATTGCTTATAAACGAACTGTTTTCATTATCCTGCATTCGGCCATAAGAAAAAAATAAATCCCAATAAACTTATAAAGATATTTTTTTACAACACGTACAGCTGCTATTTGGTATATCCTAAAATCCAATTTTATGTGTGGATTTCATTGCATAGTAATCCAGTCCCCAAAGCACATCAAAGGCCACGCTCCCCCTCTTCACCAAGATTTCAATTGCTCTCATCAACTGGTAAGTTTAAAGCATGATCAAATTTGTTCTTCAATCACTTGAGCCCAGTTAATAAACTATTCTGTATGCTCACTCATCCATTCTAAGATTCTGCAACTTCTTTGAGATATCTTCAAGAGGAATCTACAAAGACATCTTTGATTGCAAGCTGGCCCTCGGATAAACTTTATCACCATGCACTTTGAGGCTCCACAGAGGATAATAGGTGACATGGCCCAAGATAAGTCCAAGCTAATCTTCCTTTTTTCTGTACACGATTAAACTTTTTCAAAACTATAGCTAACACATCATAGACCGCTTGCATAATTGAACAATCTCATTTTGAATATTGGTTTTCTTTTTTCCAGGAAAAAAAACCCCACACTATTCAAGGTCATTTCTTGACTTCTACTGCGTTAAACAAAAAGAAAGGAAGAAGAAGGAAAGATGAGGAAGGGCAGGAGGAAAGAAGAGAGAAAAATACACAAGCCCCAATCGTCCAGCAAAACAGAAGCACCAAACGCCGACGTTATAAAATGGTAAATGAAACTCACCGTTCTCACTGTCCGACTTGTTCTCGTGCTCCGTGTCTGTCAGGGTCAGGGCTGAGTTGGACCGGCTTGACAAGCAGGAGCTGCGGCCTGACTTGACCCCCCTGCCCCAAAGTCTCATGGCATGATCTGGGGACATCACTGCTTCGTTCTCAGTGTCAGCATCTGACCCTGCACTGAGAGAGTAACCTCTGTGGGGTAGCCCCATTTCCGCACAAAATGCCAGTCCTCTTCGAGTTGCTGGTTCACAAACTCCTAACTGCCTTAGGGTAAAATTCTGTCCTAATTAGGGGGAAAAAAAGACAACAACCAGTGAGTATATGTTTTGCATTAGCTTTAGAACTTTTTATTTTTTAAAGACACTCTCCATAAATACACACACAATCAAGCATTGAGGTTTTTGAGCTCTCAGCACCAGGAGTTCATGCTAGCACCGCAGAGTGTATGGTTGTGTGGATGATTATGGAGTGTGGCGCGGGCTTCCGCCCTGACTCTCCACACACCCCTGCTTGCAGCTCCTTTGTCAACCTTCTAACCCATATGCACCCCCAGCGAGGTGGGCTGGTGAGCCACACAAACCAGGAGAACTCAGCCCCCAGAAGGGGTTAGTTACCAATGGCAGAATTCAGTGTGGCAGATTCCTGAAGCGATAGAAATTGTCAGAATTATTTCCTGTGTCCTTACTCTAGTCTTACACAATAGGGTTCCTCCACCCAGATGTCACCACTTTGGAAGAAAAAAGATTTCCCTCAAGAAAGGTAATCAAAGAAGTGTGGTCAATCTTGATTCTATCTTCCACCTTCACAACCAATATAAGTGTACCGTGCATGCGTGCGCGCGCATGCATGTGTGTGTATGTGTGTGTGTGTGTGTGTGTGTGTGTGTATGTGTGTGTATGTGTCTACATATATTAAATTTTGGAGTATAATGTCTTGAAAATTTGAAGACATCTGACTTCCTAGACCTTCAGCTTTAATAAACACCTGGAAACATCTCTATTGATTAGAGTAAACCAATTTTTGGAAATGAAGTACACTCTAAAAAAAAATAGACTGGGAGCATTCGGTACTTAAAAATTAATGATAAAATCAAGTGCCCTGCAAAATAAATGGCTGTGAACCCTGCAGGCCTTTACTAATAAATTGAGCATAATAAAACTCATGACACTGCGATAAGTTAAAGCACTAGTGTTTAGATTAGGTGACACTTTGAAATGACTGCTGTTATTAATGACGTCTCCAATTCTGTATTTACTTTTCAAATTTTCAGCTATATTTACGATGCTATGGATGGGAAGACAGAGAAATGGTTGCTGGTAGGAGGCATATATATGAGGCTCTCCCGTGTCTGCTGGTGGCATGGGAGAGCTAGAGTTGTAGGTGCCATCCAGAATCAGGCACATGTAAAGAATACTAGTCTATCAAGGCTGACGTGCATGCTGCTCATCATACAAACCTAAGAGTATTAAGCATTTATAATGACTCATAGATTTCATCTTCTTACTTCTACTTCTTAAAACTATGAACAATTTAAAGTTAATTGGCTAGTGTGAGAAATACCACAGGTTATACTGAGGTTGGCAAAAGTAGGTTTATAGTTGTAGCACAAATAAATAATACAATAAGAAATAAATAGAAAAACAAAAACAAGAATAAACTCCATGCTTCGTGTACTCAACAACTAGAAACTTAACTTTTGCTCACCCCTGGATATGAAAGTATTATATCTTATTCGTGATAAAATAATACCATGTCAAATCTTCTAGAAAATGAGTCAAAAAGAATGCACACTATGGTAACTGGTTGTACAGACATTAGCACCCTCCCAGCCTCCGCACATTTAACTCCCGTGGTTAATGGCTTTCTTGCTGTGGTCATATCAGAACTTGGAATCTGTTTGTTCCGAGTCGGCCAGACTTCCAAATGGATTCTGACAATGGCACTTATAAATAATGAAAATCTGTTGCTACAATTAGCTACAAATAAAAATGTGCTTATCAGGGAGGTGTTAATAATTATCTGAACTAGAGAGTATCTAAAAAAAATAAAATAAAAAGGAAGTAGTTAAAAAGAAAAAAATAAAGAGGAGAAAAATGGGGGGAAAGAGCCCACTAACCGTGAGCCAATGGGCAAGCTCGCTGAGGTAAGACCCCGCCCCCTCAGTGTTTTTGAAAATGTCAGTGTGGATTGTACTTATATAAGCAAATCCAGCAAAGGGCAACATCCTGGACAATTAATGGAATAGAGAAGTTAAAAGACAATAAAAACTTCTTTTCTCATCTCGGAAATGGAAACTTGAAACATTTCCACTTTACTGACTTTTCCCACTGTTGCCAACTTGACGCAAAAATCTAGGAGGTGAAGGAAAGCAGAACACGGCGGTCTTTATTATTGGCTCTCCAGGTATGCAAGCACAATTCACTTCGCAAATAAATATCTGAGCGATGATCCCTCTGAATCCTGTGTGGATCTGAAACTGAGCCTAGGAAATCAATGCCTCCTGATGATTCAGAACTCTTCCCGGCTGCTTCTGAGATGCAAGCTCGCAAGCAAGCTGTTCGATTTCCCTGCTGAATTCAAGTTTGCTTTTGTTTCCACTAGGACCCTACGCTGAATCTGACCTCCCACAGACCTCAGTGAAAGCCACTTACTAGCTCTGTGCAAGTCCTTTTATCAGCTTTTTTTTTTTTTTAATCATTCAGGGCTGTCATGACGTGGTTTAAGAGATGCTTATTAAATAAAGGTTAACCAAGAATTAGGTTAAAAATAAACACCTGGATAAGTAAGAGTAATAATCATAGAGAAATACACAATTTGAGGCCGGGGAAAGAATGATTTTCACACACTTTTAGAGTGGCCACACCACCACCACCACGTGGAAAAGTCTCTCTGCCCCAGACCTGCCTCAAATTCTTTTGTCTTTCGTTCTTTTTGGTAATAGAGTCGTGTTCGTAGGATCCCTTGTTTTCATGGAGATCGGGCCCTTAGACTAGAATCATTTTCCACAGCCCAGCTGTGTTTAGCAAGGTGGGCCACACCTGTGGAAAACACAGGTGGTTTTGGCAAACAGTGGGGACCTCAGCAGAGACAGCTGGCCGAGGCATCATGGCGGCTGGAGGCTCGGGTGGGGCTGTTGAGCGGTGCGGGAAGGCATAGTAAAGTGGGAAGAGAAGGGCGGAAAGGGCAGATGTGTCTGGGCCCAGGCTAAAAACTTGACCATCCTGCCTTAAGTCAGCCCTGGCTCCAAATAACCAAGAGGTAGGGATACATTCCGCTTATTTTCCACAGTTTCTTCCAATTCTGGGTTTTGCCATGGTTCTAACACCATTATCTTAATTTCTTTCTTTGTCCCTTAGAGTCGTCTTCTTCTTCTTCTTCTTCTTCTTCTTCTTCTTCTTCTTATTATTATTATTATTATTATTACTGATTTTAGAGAGACAGGAAGGGAGAGAGAAAGACAGAAACATCGATCTGTTTCTGTATGTGACCTGCCCAGGGATCAAAACCACAATCTTTGCTTACTGGGAAAATACTCTAACCAAATGAGCTATCGGGCTAGGGCTTGAAAAATTACTTCTCCATTTTTTTTTTAAATTTCAGAGAAAGGGAGGGAGAGAGAGAGAGAGAGAGAGAGAGAGAAAAGCATTGATTTGTTTTCCCACCTAGTGTGCACTCACTGATTGCTTCCGTATGCGCCCTGACCAAGGGATTGAACCCCTGACGTTGGTGTCTCAGGATGACACTCTAAACCAGGGGTGCTCAATACGTTGATCGCGATCTACTGGTCGATGGCGAAGGAAGTGGGGGTAGATCGCTTGACATTGAAAAGACATTTGTCTTTTGATTGGCATACAGGGTAGCCAATCTGACGTCTGAACTTTTGACACCCTACGCATGCGCGTTAAATCGCGCTTACTTGTTCAGTTACATTGCTGCGTGGTTAGCCTTCAATTTATTTAAACTAAATACAACAAAGGGTATAAAAATGAGTGCCATAGCTGGTCCCAGTAAGAAGCCTAAAACCTACCACTTTCATACAGAATGGGAGGGGATTTTTTTCACTATGTCATATTCTAAGTGTGTTTGCCTCATCTGTCTGTGTGCCATTGCTATTCCAAAGAAGGGAAATGTGGAGCGGCTTTTTCGGACTGTTCATAAAAACTATGACATTGATTTTCCTCCGAAAAGAGAGCTGAGAAGGAGAAAGGTGAAAGAAGAATACACAATATTAAATAGTAATAATAGTAACTTAAATAATGATAATATAGAAGAAATAAATTTATGTTTTGCATTTTTATTGTAGGTAGATCATTTTGACTTGGACATCTTATAAGTAGGTTGCAAGCTGAAAAAGTGTGGGCACCCCTGCTCTAAACCGACTGAGCTAATCGGCCAGGGTCTACCCTGTAGAGTCTTTATATAAAGTCTGTTTGGCTGAGATGGGTGAAATAAGTACCTTGCTCCTGCATGCTGAGTTTTGGTAACCTTGATCAGCAGGGCCAACAACAGTTTCCCATTACAATTTGAAACAATACATTTGCAGCAAGAATAAAGTGTACCTGAGGATAAAATTCATTGCGATTAAAAGGCCATGTTAGCTTGGATTATATTAGACATTTTTGTTTCATGACACTCGAGCATTTGAAAATATATAAAAGAAAAACTGAATTAATGCAACCTAGGGAAGGTGGCATCATTTAAAAAAAAACCGATTGCGGGTGTGTGACAAAGTGGAAAAGCCCGTGGAAGAACCAGTCCTTTCAGTGAACTTGGCACACAGCTCTGCCACTCCTTCGCTGGGAGAGGGGCTGGGAAAAGGGTGAGCCAGGTGGCCTCTTTCTCATCTCGCGTCTATGATGTGCTCGAGCAGGGAGGGATGTTTCACAGCTGCGATGCAGAAGGATGCTCACCAATAGGCAAGACATCTACTCTCTTGTGTTTAGGTCAAAAGAACAAGACTTTGCATGAAGGGCTAGTTTCAGAGCCACACAGAGTGGCCACAGCACGGGGGAAGGGTGGTCCAATCCACAGACTCCTGGTGTTCTCTTCCTTCTTGCATGTAGGTTATTCTAGTGTCTGGAGTTTGCTCTTCTCTCTCTTTCTTGCTTGTTTGTTCCTTTTGTCGGTTATTTTTTTTTTTTCAGGGACAGAGAGAGAGTCAGAGAGAGGGATAGACAGACAGGAATGGAGAGAGGTGAGAAGCATCAATCATTAGTTTCTCATTACCACGGAAACACCTTAGTTGTTCATTGATTGCTTTCTCACATGTGCCTTGACCGCGGGCCTTCAGTAGACCAAGCAACCCCTTGCTGGAGCCAGAGACCTTGGGTCCAAGCTGGTGAGCTTTTGCTCAAGCCAGATGGGCCCGCGCTCAAGCTGGCAAGCTCGAACCTGGGTCTTCCGCATCCCAGTCCAATGCTTTATCCACTGCGCCACCACCTGGTCAGGCTTTTTGGTTATTTTTTTGAAAACAGCTTTATTGAAGGTTGACTCACAAAACAGACAATTCAAAGTGTACAGTTCAGCCCAGGTCAGTGGCTCAGTGGTAGAGCATCGGCCAGGTGTGTGAAAATCCCGGGTTTGATTCCCGGCCAGGGCACACAGGAGAAATGCCATCTGCTTCTCCACCCCATCCCCTTTCCTTTCTCTCTCTCTCTCTCTCTTTCCCTCCTACAGCCAAGGCTCCGTTGGAGCAAAGTTGGCCCGGGTGCTGAGGATGGCTCTGGTTGCAGCAGAGCAACAGCCCAGATGGGCAGAGCATCACCCCCTGGTGGGTATGCCAGGTGGATCCCAGTAGAGTGCATGTGGGAGTCTGTCTGACTGCCTCCCTGCTTCTCACTTCAGAAAAATACAAAAAGAATTGTACAGCTTAATGCATTTTAATATATTCTTTGTAGTGTGCAACTAACACTACTTTCAATTTTAGAACATTTTTATCACCCCCCCCCAAAAAAAACCCACCTTGTACCAACTATCAGCCATCTCCCATTTCCCCTCTAATTCTCCCTCTCTCCCGGCTCTAGGCAACCACTAATTTACTTTGTGTCTCTTTAAATTTACCTATTCTGGACATTTCAAATAAAAAAGGTCCTATCGCGTGTGCACTTCTGTGATGGGTGTCTTTTACTTAGCACAGTGTTTTCAAGGTTTAGCCACAGGCTAGCACATGTCAGCACTTCACTCTTCTCATGGCTGAGAAACATTCCACTGTGTGGAGAGGCCACAACGTGCCCATTCATCTGTTAACGGGCACTTGAGGTGGCACCATTTGGGGGCTATTGTAAACAACGCTATACACATTTTTATGTAGACGTATGCTTTTACTGTAGTGTATATCCGTGACAGGCATTGCTGGGCCAGATAGTAGCTCTATATTTAACCTTCTGAGGAAGTGCCAAACTGTGTCCACAGTGACTGTACCATTTTGCGTTCCCACCAACAGCGCATGAGGGCTCTAATTTCTGCCTGTCCTCACAGGCACTTGTCATTATGGTTTTTGTCGATTCTCCTCTGTGCCACCCCACAACTCCGTGATGAGGAGTTGGGATGTAGGGCATTGGTATCTGAAATCTGGGGGACAAACCAGGAATCCCGGTCCTCTTACAAGCAGCTGATTCTGTGGGCCTGCCTGCTCTGAGGATCCATCCCTTTCTCCTCTTGTTATTTCCTTGCCTTCTGCTCTGCTGCTTTAGTACTTGAAAATATTTCTCTATTAAAATTAAAAATACTTTCTAGATCAAAAAGCCTACTCTGTTTTGAGACAATATCCTGTAGAAATAAAATCACCTGATCTTTTTTTTTTTTTAATCACCCGATCCTCAATATACATCTACAAATAATGTTCATTATGGCGTCACTGCAAAAATTAAATTAACCACCTAAAAGGGGTTGGCCAAACAGGTTATAAATCCCATGCATGAGACACTATGTGGCAAGCATTCAGAGTGAGGTTGGACCTGTACCTTTGGTTCTGGAGGGAAGCCCATTATATATATTTTAAGTTAAAATGCAAGTGGCAGAGTATGATCCAGTTGGAAAATAAGGAAGACAGCCAACAAATTATATAAGTGCTTATGATTCTGAGCACGAATAAAAGCGAGGAGGCCCAAGGACCTGTTAGGATGGATCACTTAGAAGGAGTTGGGAGCAAAGGAACTGAACTTTTTATTTGATAGCTCTGAATTTTTACTTTTCATAATAACTTTACTAATTTAAAACCATCATGAAGAAAAATTAAAGCCCGTTTCCTTTTTAAAAATAAATTTCCTTGACTTGCTCTTAATATCCCTCTTCAATGATCAGAAGTAATTAATTTATCAGCTTCTCTTCAAGATGCAGGGCTTTAAAAATCCTTCCTTTTTTATTGTAAGGACACGGAGTTGTGCAAGAAATCTGGGAGCAAGGTTTTGCTCTCTTTCAATTCTTCAATTATTACTTTAGCTCTTCCTTTTCCCATCACCATATATGGAGTTTAAAAAGAGACTATATTACTATACAGTAACAAAAGTTTACTATATCGTAACCACCCCAAAAACTAAGTACGGGCAATGGGTAGATGTCTTAATGGAAATTTAATACGCAGAAAGAATCTAGAATTGTTTGCAGGTATGCTCCTTGGTGACAGTGAGCTTGGAGGGAAGCATCTGCTCTCGGACGCCAAATAACATCCCTCCCGGGGCGCAGTGTAACCCCAAATGCTAAGTTGGGCAAACATTTCCTACTTGATGTTTACGAAATTAGTGTGGCCACCACCTTATCTGGAGTTTCCTCTTCTGCCGTGTTTGCAAAATGATGAGATCATCACATAGTAATAGAAATGTATGTAACTTTTCTCCCTTTGAGAACTGATGCATATTTTATGGGACACTCCAAACGCTTTAACCTTCTTAAGTTAAATTTGTCAACTGTTTGAACAGAACACGCAGCCTTGAACATGCCATAGCAATTTCAATGAGGGTGTAAATCTTTACTTATAAGGCTCCACACAAAACTACATTTTTAAAATTACTCTACCCAGCAAAGCTATCATTTAGAATCGAAGGACATAAAATGAGCTTCCCAGACAAGAAAAAGCAAAAGGAGTTCATCACCACCAAACCAGTATTACATGCAATGATAAAGGATCTTCATGAAGAAGAAGAAAAAGATTAAACCCTGGCTGGTTGGCTCAGGGGTAGAGTGTTGGCCTGGCGTATGGAAGTTCCGGGTTCGATTCCCAGTCAGGGCACACAGGAGAAGCGTCCATCTGCTTCTCCACCCTTCCCCCTCTCCTTTCTCTCTGTCTCTCTCTTCCCCTCCCACAACCAAGGCTCCATTGGAGCAAAGTCAGCGCGGGAGCTGAGGACAGCTTCACGGCCTCCACCTCAGGTGCTAGAATGGCTCCGATTGCAGCGGAGCAACACCCCAGATGGGCAGAGCATCGCCCCCTGGTGGGCATTCTGGGTGGATCCCAGTCAGGTGCATGCAGGAGTCTGTCTGCCTTCTCCCCCAGCCCCACCCCGCTTCTCACTTCAAAAAAATACAAAAAAATCCCCAAACAAAAACAAAGCAAAAATAGATTAAAAATATGAACAGTAAAATGGCAATAAATACATATCTATCAACAATTGACTCTAAAAAGCTAAATAAACAAACAAGCAGAAGAGAAATACTCTTAGATACAGAGAACATTTTGAGGGCTGGGAGGCGGGCTGGGAGGATGGTGAAGTAGGTGAAGGGACTGAGAAGTACAAACTGGTAGTTACAGAGTAGTCACGGGACATAAAGTACAGCATCGGGAATACAGTCAATAATATCTAATCACTATGTCTGGTGTCAGATGGGAATGAGATTTATCGGGATGATCTCTTTGTAAGTTATATCATGTCTAATCACTGGGGTGTACACCTGAAACTAATACAATATTGTATGTCAGTTATAATTGAAAAATAAAAAAAAAATGATTTAAAAATTAAATTAAATTTCACTAAATATCTTAACCCGAACCTCCCCGATTTGATGTAAAATGCAAATATCCTCCACGGCTTGCTCAATTTACCTATTCATAGGATATTAACATCCATATGTTAACACCTGCAGAAAATCTCAGGTTCCCAGAGGACAGGACAAACGACCCCTGTACACCACCCGTACACTGTAGCTGACCTAGAATCAGTAGGCACAGCAAACTACCTACAATGTGGCTTCTTACACAACACAGGGTAGCAGAGGCCGTTGCTGGTTGCCTCCTCGGCGTCCATCCTGAGCTCAGCTGTGGCGGCTACTCCGTCTGGGGTCAGGGGAAATGTAAGGCTGAGCCTCTAAGGGGAACCTGACAAGGACTGTGAGAGGGGGAAAACCTCAAGTATGTTTGCAAGCAGGCAAAGCAGGATTAGAATGAACGGCCCCAGAGAACACGCCTTTTCTTCGCGAGAAGATTTTGTGAAGCCTCCCGGGGAGGGCAAACATATGGATAGCGGTTTGGATGGCTCAGAGGAGAGAAATTAGGTCGTGAGTCTGCCCACCGGTAAGGAAAGCATCTTCTGAAACGCGCGTCAGGAAGGATTTATCCACCCAACCGCAAAATCGTGCGTTTCTGATACTGGCAAGCGTTTGTAATTAGACAAACAACTTTCAAGTTGGTTTTGATCAAATGAAGTCTAGAAATAAACGGGCTTCTTATTTTGACCTAGTAATTATACTGCTTTGTAAGGATCCGAGACCCAGTGACGATCATATGCCTACGACATATCTGCTGGTATCTGACAGTGTAACTGCAGTAGATATTGGCATACACATGCATGGTTTGGCATGAAGCAGCAGGTCTCTAATAACTGCGACTGAAGCTGGCATACAGTGAGTTCACAATGCTGACCCCAAACGGGGGCCGGGATACAAGTTTAGCAGTATGCCGGGGCGCAAGACATTGGGGGCAGGGGAAGAGGATTACCCCCACTGTGGCGAAGGAGGGCTCTAAGCTGTATCTATCTACTCACACCTTCTGGCAGGTAATCTACAAAGGCAGAAAGAAGCACTTGCCTACTTAACAGCCAACATTAGTTAACAATCGGGTTAGGCAGGGGAGCTAAAAGACAGAGCAAGGAGGAAAACATTAACAGGAAACAATGATAAACCCGAGCTATTTAACTTGTATCTGTAAGAACAGAAGTTTAAGGGTGGGTAAACATGACCATCTAAATCCTTTAATCCCGCCGCTGACATTTATAGTGACTGAGACGGATTAATCATTTTGATCTCTAAATGAATCATTTTAAGTAGTTAATATTTAAAAGTCATAAACTTTGGAGTCGCGGCAATTAGCCCAGCAAACCTGATGAAGGCGTCAGGTTTCTGCCTCTCTTCACACCACCCTGTTCTCACCAAGGCAAAGTTTTCTCGGCACCCAGTGTGGATTTCAGAAAACATGCAAAAGGGGTCTAGATTCCTTTCGTTTTTGTAGGATGACAGAGGTGAGGGGAACACTGGGGAAATAAGAGTTTGCGGTATATCTGGAAATTCATAGCAGCATTAGGAGCTGAATAGTAAGACCATATGGTCATATTTCTTTTGAAGTCTAGGATCAGTTCCCATTATTCACCATAATGGCATCCAAGACTAAACTAAATCACAGTCTTTAAAATTAAAAGCATTTTGCTCCTGGCTCTCAAATCTTCCTCTTTCACAATTTTCAACATGCCTGAATGTATCATATCCTTTCCTAATGCGCATATATATATATATATATATATATATATACACACACACACACACACACACACACACACACACACATAAATAAAACAAAAATAACAAGAGTAAGAAAAAAATAATGTGATTCCATTTCACTTCTCAAGCAAAATAAAATGGTACAGAAAGACACATAATTAGCACCTTAACACAGCCATCAATACTACTTTTACATCTGTCCAATGCTATTGGTGACATTCCAAGATGATAGGTGCCCCCTCTAGGTTTTACACTAGAAAAATATGAATTTAATTATTTTGACCTATCTGGAACATGTAGAAAAAATTTTAAAGTATCATTGTAGTAACAGTCTTGCAATAAAACTACGGGGGAAAAAAAGTACTCTATACCTAAAACCTAAAACTGGGCTTTTTTCCTATTTGGAAATGGATGAAAATATATGCAAGGCACGGTCCTGTGTATACGCCCTCACCCCATCCTCCTCTCCCTAAGCACAATCCTGGACAGGCTGTAGATGCTATTATCTTAATGGGCAAAATGTCTTTATTCAGCAAACATTATAGCGCAATGGCAGCAGTGAGTGTTTTCAAGAGGACTGTGTTTACGGCTTGGTGGGGACAATGTGACCCCGCCCGAGCACCAAATGAAATCTCGCTCTGGCTGAAGTTGGATGGAGGTGAGAACACCCACCCCTGCCCTAAACTTCCCATATTTAACTATACCTGTTTGATATGCTTCCCGCCCCAAAGTATTACTGCCTAGGTAAATTTAGTATGTAGTGTAATACACAAACCTTAAGCGGACACCTCAGTGAGTTTTAACAAATGTATCCACCAGGAACCCAAACAAAACGTAGCCCATCTATCATACCCTCTCTCCCACCCCCTGTGTTCAATCCCCACCCACACAGGCAACCGGGATCCCGATTTCCTTTACCAGAGATTCACGTTTTTCTGTTCTTGAACTTGGCACAAACGCAAACAGTACATATTTTGTATCCTTGTGCTTGTTCGGACTGTTTCTTCTCCCTTGCGGCAGGTTTCCATAGTTCCTTTCTTGGTGTGGCCAGGGTGTATTCTATGGCATGACTGCATGTGCTTCCATTTGTTGCACCTCTACCCTGGGTGACTCCAGTCTGGGTCAATACTTAGGACACGAATTGTTGGGTCAAGGTGGGTGGGTGAGCTGTTACTTTTGACTTAATATAAGAAATTGCCAGTTTCTAAAGAAAACCTGCCTTTTTTTTTTTTTTTTTAATCTTACATGTCCGTCAGCAATGTAAGAGAGTTCAGTTATTCGTCATCATCGATATCTGGTGCTTTGATTCTTTTCAATTTTAGTCATTCCAGTCGGTGAGTAGTAGGATCTCATTGTGCGGAATGTTACATCCCCTAACGGCTAATAACGTTGACCACTTTTTCATGTGCGTATTAAACATTTGCGTAGTTGTGCTCCAGATTTTTTCCCATTTTAAAACTGCACTTTTTAATCTTTCTGTTGTCGATTTATAGGAACTCTTTATATATTCTGGATACAAATTCTTTGCATTATGTATATGTGTATACCTGTTCTCTCAGACTGTGTCTTGTCTCTTTATTTTCTTAAGGATATCTTCTCAGTAGCAGAAATTTTCATTTTGATGAAGTCCAATTCCTCAATTTTTTTCTTTTAAAATGTAATATAAGTTTGTTCCTTGTTATCACTTCTCTAAACTATCCATGCCTACTCCAAGGTTGCAAGCATAACAAGAACATATTTAGTTTTTTACTGTGGATCTTGAAATGGTTTGGTTGTTTTGTAGGAATCAGAAAGGCAAGATAGTAGAAAATGATTGGACTTGACTCTGGTTATTTCTGGTTCTGGAACTCACCAGCTGTTGGCTGAGTCTTTTGAACAAATCTTGGTCTCTGTTTTCCTCATCTGTACTATGGACTTAGAGGCTCTCCAAGGCCTTCCAAGCACACATGTCTGTGCAGAGGCAGGAGGAAGGCAGCACAAGGAACGGGAAGCAAAGCGGAGAACAACAGAATGGCATTGCAAGTCCGGGAAGGAGGACATGGAAGAGAACCAGCCCTGGGTCGAAGTATGAGAAGCATTTCCTTTAGCGCCAGGAACTCTGGGTTTACCTTCCATCCCTAAGCTGATTCAGAAACCCTTTGCCATCTCTTGCCTTTACCCCATGGCTGGGGTTCACTCTGAATTGAAAACCAAGTTGAAGACAATGTGGACATTAACAAGCTGTATCTGACTCTCTTGTTTTGTGTGTGACAGAGAGAGAGAGAGAGAGAGGGACAGACAGGGACAGACAGACAAGAAGGAGAGATGAGAAGCATCAATTCTTTGTTGCGTTACCTTAGTTGTTCATTGACTGCTTTCTCATATGTGCCCTGACTGGGGGGGCTACAGCAGAGCAAGTGACCCCTTGCTCAAGCCAGCGACCTTGGGCTTAAGCTGGTGAGCGTTGCTCAAACCAGATGAACCCGTGCTCAAGCCAGCAACCTCGGAGTATCGGACCTGTGTCCTTCGCATCCCAGTCCGAAGCTCTATCCACTGTGCCACCACCTGGTCAGGCTCTGACTCTCTTAAAGGTACTTTTCCTCCCCACTCACAGTGTGTAGCTGAACCTCTGCAGTTCTAACACAGGATTGACTTCTGGCCTTTGATGTTTGGGGATTTAAAATTAAACGGTATGGGACTAGGTGGCCAGGTGGTGAAGGTGATACAGTACTAAAACTGGATTGTTTCCTCACAGCCCAACTCTCTAAATACGACCTGCAAATATTCTGCCTTATATCCCCTCTCTCCCTCCCTCCCTGCCCCTTTCTCCCTTCTTCTTCTCTCTTTCTGTATTTCTATGAATAGATTTTGTTCATTTCACATACTTTCATAAGCATTATTGACTAAAGTTTTGAGTAAATCACTTCAGAAGTTGCTCTTTTTTTGGCTTCTTCTTAAGCCAAAACTTCACAATTATACAGAAAATCCTCACTTTGGGAACGCATTGTGTTTAGAAGTTGATCCAGATCCACATATATTTCCCCATGAAAGCAACATGTAGGAAGCCTGGATAGAACAGGTAAGTCTGTGAGGTTACCTGTCTCTGAAGAACGGATTAACAGCACGCTAGAGCAGGACTCCAACCTCGGAGGCTGGTTTTTTTGTAGAAAAAAAAAAAAGTGTTCAGAATCCCTACCCAGAAAACCCCATCACCCCAGTCGGCTCTTCCATCCATCTTCTGCTTCCCAAGCTCGGGAATGGAGGTAGGGCTGGCGACTTGGTAATCAAACCACCGGTGGCCTCAGTGGTAGGAGCCAGGGGCTGGATGGGCGCCTACCTTTCTTAGACAAACAGGAACACTGATCACCTTCCCATACATTCACTGGCCACATGCGTTTGCTCTTCTGCGAGTCTCTATCCAGGCCACCTTCCCCTGAATTGTTTGTCCTTCTGTTCTCAATTTGTAGAAGTTATTCTAGTATTTCATATACAAATATGTACCATATATCTGTCACATGGATTGCAAACATATTCTCAATATAATAATTTTGTTTACAGGATGTTTATTCACAGATAAAAGGTTTTACATATTTACAAAAATCCTTTGAAACCTCTTCTCCCGGACTGCCTGCTCCTGGTTCCTGTTGGAATGGGCCACACCCCGCAGGGCGTCCTGACCACCCCCCCCACCCCCCAGGCAGGGCTGTGCAGATGCCCCGCCCCCTCCCCAGTCTGCCTCTGTTAGAAAAGCTGGAAAGTAAACAGAGTCAACGTTCCCTCTTCTCCTGCAGCTAAGCCTAGCCAAGTAGAACAGTTCTGGAAAAAAGAAAGAAAGAAAGAAAAAACAAAGAGAGAGATGTCGGAAGATGCCGCTGGGGAGGAAAAGGACACCGTCTGCTACAGAGACGGCCCCTCGCCTTCGCTGATCCTCTCTCTCAACCGGGCATGGAAACTGCAGCAAACATCTGGGGGTCCCCAGACAGCCCACCTGCTGAGGATACCAGAGCAAGAAAACACGGAAGGAGCCTAGGTCCTTGACAGCTGCTACCTCCGGACGCCCTGCTTGATAAGACAATAATTCAGGGAGGTGTTGAAGCCACTGTTTTCCCGGCTCTCTGCGGCTCCTGGATTCACTCCTGGCTTTCTTCAGCCTCTCAGGCCAACTTCTACAATTCTTATGCTTTATTCTCTACGTTTGCCTTTAATCCATCTTAATTTATTTTTAAATACGCTGAGAGATGTGGGTCCAATTTTATATTCTTCCAGATGGATAACCAGTTGTGCCAGCACCATTTATCAAATCCCACTAAATAGAAAAACCTCTTTTTTTTTGTTTTATGCTAAATTTCCCTGTATACTGAAACCCAATTCTGAAATTTTAGTCTATTCCATTGATTGATTTCTCTTTATTTATTCCAGTATTGTATAGATGTAATCATAGCAGTTTCATATATATATATATATATATATATATATATATATATATAGTAAGGCCATTTTATCCTCAGTATTTATTTTCTGAATATATTTTTGGGGCCATTTTACCCTCAGTATTTATCTTTTTTGGCTATTTTTAGACATTTATTCTTCCACATAAAGATCACTTTCTTCAACTAAAAATTAGCTTTGACTTCTATGCACTATTTTTTGACAATTGATATTCCTATATCATTCTCTCGATCTAAAAACACTATCTTTATATTTACCAAATCTTGTTTTATAACTTCCAGTAATATTTTATAGCTCCCTTCATTATAGGTCCCTTACGGCTCTTACAAAATTTTTTACAAAGAATTTTATAGTGTGTGTTACCATTATGATATACTGTGTTGGCTTACAAATTTAGCCAATTATTGCTTAATAATTACTTAAAAATAATATATAATGTGCATCAGATATTATTCTAAGCAGTTGACAGATAATAACTCATTTCATTGTCAACGAACTACAGATTGAAAACTAAAGCACAATCTACATAGAAGAAAATTGAAGCACAGAAAAATTAAGTACTTTGTCCAAGCATATATTACTTGGCCAAGAATATGTCACTTGCCACTCAGCTAATGAGTGGCAGATATAGGACTCAAACACAGATCATCTCTTAATTATTATGCAACATTACCTGTGATGTCTACATACTTGTCATGTATTCATGTAAGCACCAATTTGTTTAAACTTTTATTTCTAGAGATACATGGTTTTCGTATGTATACAATGAGTCATATATTTAACAAAAGTGTTAACTTTCCCCAAATAATACAAATTACTTAGTATTCTTCTCTTACTAAAATTGCTAAAATGTCTAAAACAATTTTAAATAGCAATTGTGAGAGTACATGAACCTTTATGTTCCTGATTTTAATTGAAATGGTCCTAGGATCTCACCAATGAAAATGTTGTTTAATTATTTCATCCTGTGTATAACTAACACATTTGTTTTTTCTTCTCATTTTATTTAGTGAGTTTTCTTTTAATAAGGAATGGTTTCTAAGTTTCATCCCATACCTTTTCATCATCTATTGATAAGATCATGTTTTTTTCTACTTTGATTTATTAATCTAATTAATTTAACACATTTTCTAACATTGAAAATAAAACCTTGCATTATCACCAAGGATTAGTGTCCACTTAGTTACTAATTTGGTCTAGCCTGTTGTTCTTTTCACACATTGTTAGATTCCTGTATGCAAATAGTTATTTAGGATTCGTACACATATTCTGAGGAGCCATTTTCTTCTATATATAGCTTCTTTTTCTGTACTATTTTAATCAAGTATTCTAATTAAGGGTATGTCAACTTCATAAATTATGTTTTAATGCTTCCCGTGTGTGTGTGTGTGTGTGTGTGTTGTGTGTGTTGGCAGTGAACAGTTTTTTGAACATGGGACTTAGTTGTACTTTAAGGTTATGTAAAATTCTCCTAGGAACATAGGAATCTCTTTTCCTTTTCAACTGTGCCCCTTTTAAAGAACTTTCTAACCTCTTCTGAGATAACTGATTTTGACAAGTTTTCTCCAAGTTTTGAAATAATTTGGGGTTAATCACATTTTGCTAAGAAAAGAAAATAAATTCCTCTAGAGTTTGAAATTCTGTTGTGAGAACAGTTCCTTTTAGTTGTTACACTGTCTCTGGTGTCTCTCGCTATTTTTCTTGTCATTACTCTTCTACTGGAATCCTGAGGCACTTTCCATTTTCTTAGTCTTTTCAAAGAATCAGCTTTTGTGTTTGCTTTGATTTCAGTTTTATCTTGACTATCTACCTCTTCCCACTTCCTTTGGTTTACCTTTCTGATACTTTTCTAATTTCTTAAGATTTACAGCAAATTCCTTTTTGTTGGTCCTCAGTCTTTAAATATACTATTTTTTTGTTGTTAGTCGTCAGTCTTTAAATACATTATTTAACAATATATTTTCCCTCTAATTATGACTTTAACTGACTCCCACAGATACTGGAAGCTTATTTGTATTTCATTTCTTTCTCCTGCTCCTGTTGTGACCCAGGAGTATCCTACTCCCTGTGGGAAAGGGGTTTTGTTTATCCTTTTGTTATTTATTTCTAACTTTACTAAATTAATATGAACAACTATTCTGACTTATACAGTTTCTGCTTTTCTGATTTTTTAAATGTTTCCTTTGGTGACTAAATGTACATTTGGTTTCTGCTGTAAATATTGCATAGAAATATGAAAAATTGTGTTACTTCTATCTGTATCTTGGCTGGATTTTTATTAATCGTATATAATTCCTGTCTTATATTTGTCTTTTAGATCTGTCTGAATTGGAAGGAGACAGACCAAAGTATCCCACAATAAATGTATTTGAACACTATTTTTAAATAGGTTTTGCTTTATAATTTTAGCTCCTATATTGTTTACTGTATGTAATTTAAGAGTGTCCATCCTCTTTCTTTATCATTTACTCAACAGTCCTCTTTATCTTGTTTTAGTTTTTAATTGTAAATTCTACCTTTCCTAATATTAAAACTGTCATTCTGCTTTCTTTAGTTTGCATTTACTTGATATATTCTTCTCTATCTCATTCTTTTTTTTTAAGTTTTCAAAAATTATTTTCTTTTTGTTTTTCCTTCTTTGATTTTCAAATTGAATTTATTGGGGTGACATTGGTTAATACAATTTTGCAACAGCACGGATGGATCTGGAGATTATTATGCTAAGTGAAATAAGCCAGTCGGAGAAAGACATGTACCATATAATTTCACTCATATGTGGAATCTAATGAACAAAATAAGCTAACAAAATAGAAACAGACTCATAGATACAGAGAGCAGATTGACAGCTGTCAGAGGAGAGGGGGTTAGGGGGCTGGGTGGAAAAGGTGAAGAGATTAAGCAAAGAAAAACACGCTTAGACACAGACAACAGTGTGGTGACTGGCAAAGGGACAGCAGGGGAGGAGGGAGAAGAGGGTCAAGGGGGGACAAATGGTGATGGAAGGAGACTTGACTTGGGGTGCTGAGCACACAACACAGTGTACAGATGATGTAATACAGACGTTTACTCCTGAAATCATCTCATTCTTCTCAACCATTTGAAGTCTGTTTCTTATAAATACCAATAACTTTTACAAACCAACTGAAGTTTTTGTTTTCCAAAATTCACTGCATTTACATTTCATGTCGCATGTCACGGAGGCTGGGTTTCTTCCATCTTGCTTTAAGGTTATCATGATTCCGCTGGCTGCCTCTTCTTCCTTGGAGCTGTTTTGGCTAATGGCTTCGACTGTGATTCACTCCCCTTTCCACTGCTAATCAGGTAGGTCTTTGTGCTGTTTCATTCCACTGCCTGCCTTCCTGCCTTTCTCTGCCGTTCCCATCCGAGTACCTGTTGCTCCTGATCACTTGAGCACAAGACAGCAAGCATTTCCCTGCACCACAGGCTCCCTCCCATGCCTCTGCCCCCTTCTCCCTTCTCAGATTCAGTTTGGGAACACCCTCCCTACCACTTTCCTCCAACAGCTGCATTTTGCAGATTTCCTTGTAGCCTGTTTATTTTTTTGTTTGTTTTTGGTTTACCTGGTAGTGTTTCTTACATATTTCTAGTTGCTCTTGTCATTATCATTCGGGAGTTCACAGCATCCACAGTGGGGCAAAAGTAGACTTACAGCTGCTTGTAAGGAAACTAATACAATGATAAATAGATCATGATACAAGAATCAGCTGTGTGCTGCACGCACTCGCAGCTGTAGACCTACTACTGCCCACTTCTGCACGCGCCGCGGGGGTGGTGGCCCATCACTGCTCCCCGTCCTCTTCACGGCCGCGGGGGTGGCAGCCCATCACTGCTCCCCGTCCTCTTCATGGCCGCGGGGGTGGCGGTCCATCACTGCTCCCCGTCCTCTTCACCGCCGGGGGTGGCGGCCCAACACTGACCCCCGTCCTCTTCACGGCCACGGGGGTGGCGGCCCAACACTGACCCCCGACCTCTTCACGGCCACGGGGGTGGCGGCCCATCACTGACCCCTGACCTCTTCACGGCCACGGGGGGGTGGCGGCCCATCACTGCTCCCCGTCCTCTTCAAGGCCCCGGGGGTAGCGGCCCATCACTGACCCCTGACCTCTTCACGGCCACGGGGGGGTGGCGGCCCATCACTGCTCCCCGTCCTCTTCACCGGCGCGAGGGTGGCGGCCCATCACTGCTCCCTGTCCTCTTCACCACCGGGGGTGGCGGCCCAACACTGACCCCCGTCCTCTTCATGGCCATGGGGGTGGCTGCCCAACACTGACCCCTGACCTCTTCACGGCCACGGGGGTGGCGGCCCATCACTGACCCCTGTCCTCTTCAAGGCCGCGGGGGTGGCGGCTCATCACTGCTCCCTGTCCTCTTCACGGCAGCGGGGGGGGGGGGGGTGGCGGCCCAACACTGACCCCCGTCCTCTTCACGGCCGCGGGGGTGGTGGCTCATCACTGCTCCCTGTCCTCTTCACGGCCGCGGGGGTGGCGGCTCATCACTGCTCCCTGTCCTCTTCATGGCCGCGGGGGTGGCGGCCCAACACTGACCCCCGTCCTCTTCACCGCCGCGGGGGTGGCGGCCCATCACTGCTCCCTGTCCTCTTCACCGCGGAGATGCTGGTTCCAACGACGTTTCATCCCGAGGGTTCCGTGGAGGAAGCACGGTGGCAGGGTGGTCTTCCAATCTTGGCGCGCTCTGAAATATCTTGCATCTGGTGTGAGAGGCGGTCTGCTATCTCCCCCATATATAGTGTCCCTGAGCTGTAGTTCCCTTCTCACAGCAGACGTCACCCCATTGTCTTCTAGCTTCCATTGTTGCCCATGAGAAATCCATTAGCCTCATTTGTGTTTCTGTGGTGAGCAGTAACAAGAGAAGTAACTTCTTTTCCTCTTTCTAGAATCTTGTAAAATATTTTTATCCATGAAGTTAAAGATTTATTTTTAGGATGTGCTTTGAGCTGTGTGTGTGTGTGTGTGTGTGTGTGTGTGTGTGTGTGTGTGTGTGTTTCTGAATCTTACCTGGAACTTTATTTTCTGTTTTGAGTCACTTCTTCTACTTGCTCTTTGAAACGATTCATAGGAATTTCATCACTGATCACCCTCTCTTCTTCAACTAATTCAACTCATGTATTATATTTTCTAGTTTGTAGATTAGCTTTTCGCTGTAGCATGTAACCGTTATTGTTGTCTTGTTGCCGTTTCCTCCCCCCCCCCTTTTGGTATGTAGGTTTCTGTAAGTACTCATATATATATATATTTTGTTTCAAGGTTTTGTCTCTCATCTCCATTTCCTAGGTGATCCTGACCTGTTTGTTTTGAATCCTATCTCCTTCCTGTATGTCCGTGCCTGAAGCAGGTTGTTGCTTTCCTGGGTGCCTTAAGAAACGCAGGAAGTCCTGTGAGACTCTCAGGACAAGCCTTTCTACTCCCTCCTTTCCTTAGCTGGCACTGTCGCGATACCAGGGTGGAGAAATCCACCTGTTTAGGTTCCCCAACCCCGATTACTAATTGGTAAACAGTTTGGGTCAAGACCGGCCCAGAGCTGTTCTTTTCAGGCTTATAGTTCTGTGGAGCCAACGTGCTCTTATTTCCAGACACCATCTCATTTCAAAATTCACCCTCACGGCCAACATTCCTTCTTGGAGTTGATAAACGTTCTCATTTGGTCAAAAACACTACGGGCAATGTAATTGTGCAGAGAGGAAAAAAAAGAAAAATGGTCTTTTATGATCTCTAAAACTGTGCGGTGATCTTATGCAGCTGTTCCATAAGAAATGTGTCTCAGACCTGACAGGATAAATTCTCTTCAAGGATGAATCAAAGAAAATAGTGCCCAAGAATGCAAAACAGGTCATTGTCACCCTAACCCCGTCACACCTACAGAGAGCTCCACAGCTGCTAGAAGAGAAACTACTTCCATCCCCAGTAAACCACATGAAGAGACTTCAAGAGAAAGAGATCTGCGTGAGATCCCGTCAAATTACGCACGACTATGAAAATGAGATCGCCCCAGCTTTCTAGGATCTAAAGATAACAGGGACTGAACAGGCATCTGCCAGTCAGAAGGGTCATTAAAAATGATTAAAATCAAGTTTGATAACAGGGCATGAAATTGGTCGATAAAAATAAAAACATCCTATTTCCGGATTTGAATTTCTCAGAGGGCATGAACGGGGCGGGGGTGTCTCTGATCGTCCCTTCCTGCTGCGGAAGCTGCGTTTTCCTGCACCACTCAAAGAGGGAGCGGACTTAGGACTGACAGGTTGCTTTCAAACCCCACGGACCAGCTAAATTAGCATGCTTCTTTGGAGTTGTTTCAAAGTTCTCTGGCTACTATTAACATTTTTAATCTCTTAGATTTATTATGGGTACGATGTCAGGAACTGTGGCAGGAAGCACATTTTGTCAATTAAATAATTAATCCCACAGCATAAAATTCGGGGAGGAAAAATTGACATTTGTCAGGTTCAAAGAAAATGAAAGCCTGGGAGAATCTGTCATTGTGCTTGCTCGAGAAGAAACACAATCTGTTGGCAGCCTTTGCCTCTACCGTTCCGGCCACAGACACCCCACCCCGAGCCACAGGGAAGGAAAAGTATGGCACTTACCCCGCCCTCATCCTCACCGACTGTCACCAAGACCCTGTCAACTCCATTTTCCTAGCATGCCCCATGCCCCTCACTTCTCT
Source organism: Rhynchonycteris naso (assembly GCA_037038555.1). Classification (NCBI taxonomy): domain Eukaryota; kingdom Metazoa; phylum Chordata; class Mammalia; order Chiroptera; family Emballonuridae; genus Rhynchonycteris; species Rhynchonycteris naso. Next base: position 9,455,321 of record CM072998.1, on the reverse strand, counting down.
ATCTGCTCCGTCCAAATGGGCTAAACTTGATGCCAATAAACCAACGGGCAAGTACTATACTGAATTATTGAACCTGCTTTCTACTTTGGTAACTGCACAGAGGTCAGAGTCTGAGTGCCAGAGACGGGGGGCCTGGGTTCAATTCCCGGCTCTGCCATGGGACTTCGGGCCTCCCCAAGCCTGGAACGTCTCAGCAGGATGCTACTGGTGACTGGGAGGTTAAATGACAGTGCACATACCTCGCCCACTGACGAGCGCAGTGAGGGGCCAGTGCACATTAGCTATAAGTAGCAGGACATCCCACAGATGTGTTTAAAACGTTCTGATGTATGAACATGTTGCATGAACTGTGGCCTTTGACCTCGGCTTTGAAACCTCTTCTAACGACCCCACCCCATTGCTCCTGACAAGCGACATCTACCCCCACTACGTGCCTTGCTCACTGTCCTTTCTGCCTCTTTTCCTCTCCTGTTCTGGGCTTGGAAGGCACTGAAGAGTGGTGCTGTTTGGTCCCCTAAGAACTTAATTAAGTTCTGGGCTTTCCACAGATGGTATTGCCACGGGCTCGGCACCAGATTAATGCTGCCTAGGAGGTGACAGTTTCAGCTCGCTATTTTAAGCATCCTTCACTCTGGCTTGACTGAAAGCTTGCTTGGGTGGAGAGGTCTCTTCCCCGGTGCACCAGGCCTCACCTGCTTGTTCGTCTAATAGTCTTCCACAATGTGTGCGTGTATACGTGCGCATGTGTTTTGCCAATTGAGCACTAAACACTGTTTTTGTTAGAAAAAGCAAGACTGTTTACACTGGGTTCAGACTGCATGTGTGTACTCTGATGATCTACATTGGCTGCATAGACAATATAAAAGTAAAATATGGGTTCAGAATGGTAGTACATTATACAATGAACTAAAAAGTACATTAAACAAGATCACACATCTCAGGTATGTGCTCTGTATCTTCCCTTAAATCTGGATTAAAAATCTTAAACTGTTTTCCCCCTTTCCTAAAGTTCAATGTCTGTAATTAAGGCATGTTTTAGGGGAGGAAAAAAATTCACCTATTAGCAAATCAAATGCGCCTGCTTTGATGTCAACTGGTTTGGGTGAGTGAACACTACTTCAATCTGGTTAGGAAGATACTTTCCACAATGCATGGAAGGAAAGAAGAACCATGGAAAATTTTCAAACTTTTGAATGATTTATTGCATTATTACTTTTTCTTAAATCTGTGTCTGCCCAATAGCAAACTGTTAGTCACACTGTTTGTAAGGTGATTGGAAAAGGAAGAATATATTCTTTATTTTTGAAGTTTCAATTACTTTTGTTCATTCCTTGATTAAATTAGCTAAGGAATGCTAAGTTCTATGTAACTAGGCTGTGCAATACCAGTGTGAGAGAATTTTATTTTATTTTTGAGAGAGAAAGGGAGTGGGGGTAGGGGAGAGGTAGAGAGAGGGGGAGAGAGAAGAAGAGAGAGAGAGAAGCATCAACTCATTGTTTCACTTAGTTGTGCCATGGATTGCGTCTCATATGTGCCCTGACCGGGGCTCCAACCAGCAACCTCTGTGCTCCAAGGTGATGCTCTATCCACGGCACCACTGGCCAGGGTAAGATTTTATTTTTATTAGAGATCTTGCCCACAACTCAAGACTGTGTTAGAAGAAACAAACTATAACTGCTTATGCCCTAATTTTAATTCAGCTACTGTCTCAAAGCATGGAAAATAAGTAGGTTTAGGATAACAAAATTACAGAAGTCACTGGTGAAATATGTAGGCAGGGAACAGAGTAGTAAACTGTTCAACAAATATATGTAACTGACCAAACTGTGCTGGATTCTATTATGGGAAACATGGATGTGTTAAGGTATAACCTTAATGTCCCAGATTACCTGGGAGAGAGAAAGTGGGACCCCTCCCAGCAGGCTCCCGTGTAAACACACAGACACCCACAGCTGGGCTGGATGGGGCACGGAGATGCCCTGGAAGAGGAATTCTTCCTTTCTTACGGGGGAAAGAGCAGGTTTCTCAGTGATAGCTCTGTCCTCTTTGCACCAGCTCTAACTATGGGAACATGTGTGTGAGCACCCTCACCAGACTGTAAGAAAGCCCTGAGACCTGCTTTCAAGTTCACGCACAAACACTTGGGCCAGATACAGAGTCACGGACGGCCCATACAAAATGTACCGCTGTGGTCCCCGTGGCTGGGGGTCACTGTGCGCCCAGGTGATTTTCTACCTCTAGTCTGTAAGAGTGAGTATCGAACGTTTCAAAATCTGAGTTTAGAGGATAGGACATCCACCTAAGAAAATAATCATGTCACCTTTCAGGACGTGGGGTGGGGGGTGGGCAGTGAGAGCTCCAAGTTAGCATCCTGTGCGCCAGCCTGGCTTTCCCGGAACAAGAAGACCTACCTTGTCTGGCGTACTCATCCGCCTCCCGGTGCACCAGGTCCTTGACTCGGTTTCCGTACAGCAGCCGGGAGGAGTCGTGGTCGAAAGCCTTCAGGGTCTCGCTGGAGCTGTAGGACTTCTGCGTGGGCACCCTACACTCGTCGGTGTCGGCCGAGGAGTTGGTGTGCCGCCGCTCCTTCTCCCGTCTGCTCTTGGTCAGCGAGCAGTACGGCCTCCGCTCCTTCACCTCCATGCCTCATGCCGTCTGGGGGCGCATGAGTCGGGGCGGGCGCGGGGTCGGGCGGCTCAGGGGGCGGCTCTCACGCGCCTCTCTGCAGAGAGAAAAGGTGGGCGTGACGTCAGCGGAACATTCACCCCCAAACTGACCGCACCCTCCGCAGCCCGGAGCAGGGTGACCAGGACCAGCATTGCTAGATTGAGAAACTGGCTTTCAGCAAGAACAGACAGTGTGCGCCACCCGCGTCAATTACCCTGGATTACTACGCACTGAGGCACATTGTCTGTTTATGAGAGTTATTATGGGTACCTGTGTAAGCTACCATACCTGGTTTTCATATTAACACACACACACACACACACACACGCCAACAAACTTCTGCTCCAGAGCAAACTGGACTCGAGAAGTCAGCTTAAACTTGGCCTCGATGCGTCGATGAAAGTTTCCACAGTGGAAAAGGTTTCTCTTGTAGCATTTCCTTCCTTCATAAATACATTCGCTTTCTTTTTCTTATACATACTATTTTCATATTTTTTTAAAATAACAGGAACAAATTGGGAGCAGAAACTTGTCAAATGCGCTGAACATTTTATTTTTTAATATGACGTTCATGTCTCAAGGACCAACATGTCCTGAATTGTGGGAAAAGCTGACCCTTCTCTCCTAATCTCCTTAAAAATGCATTTTCCTCTCTAGGAAATGCATTCAATCAGCCTTATCTCCATATTTAGGGCAGTTCAAATGGCTAATTTGATGGGATAATTTCTTGCAACTGCCAGTAGCAAGGAGTTGGAAGGAGCAGGGTGCACTGTTTCTCTGGGGAGCAAACTCTCTTTTTCCCGAATTTGCTGAACCGATAGGGGCAGGGCCGGGGACACATGGGGCCCAGCAGAGGGACCATGGCCCAGAGGTGGTGGCATTTTCTGCGGCTCTTTTGTCTTTACTCTTTTTCAGTTTGTCCTTCCTTTTCATCTGAAGGTCCCTAAGGCACCCCCTCCTTCTTTCCTATGGTCACTTTTTTCATGAGCGATTCCATAACCTTCTTGAAACAAATGATTGCTGGTGGCCTCGGGTCTTCTCTTTGGCTTCGCATCCTCAGGGCTGTGACTTCTACTTAGATATTTTTTCCCTCATGATGGAGTCCTTTCTCCCAAAAAGTCCCCTCTCCCTCCGCTTCTTCCTGAGCAGTGGTCATACCTGTCACCCTACTCTTACAATTTGCTTCGAGCGTGGGGTCCTGCACACGCCTCTCGCGCAGGCTCAGCTGACCTCTATGTTGTCACGTGTCTTGACACCCTCTGAGCAGCATTACCAGGTCCACACCTTTCATGTCCAAGCGTTTGCCCTCCATCCAGCTCTAAGAAGAATGGCCCAACTCTCTGAGCCGAAATGGTCACAGCGGTCCTGAGTCTCTGCCCGGAAATGTTGGACTGCTCCTCCTGCAAGGTCTTCAACCAAACTCGCCCCTTTCCTGTCCACATTGCCACGAATGGCTGATCTCACGCAGGCCATCACTCCGCTATTCATTTGAACTGTGCTGTCAGGAGCAGTTGTTAATATTTTAGCTTGGTTGTTGAGATGTATCTTGACTTCCCTACCTTTTTCTTCTATTCCATAAATATAATTAAAAGTAAATAATACCCAGTGACCCCTTCTGGTCTATTACTCGCGCATTCTTCTCTATAAATTCTTCTAAGAGCTCTGAATAGAAATTAGATTTCTAGAAATTGGGATTCTAGCTTTCCTTTCAGTTTAAAACATTAATGAATTTTAAGGTATGGTGACAGACAATATTTATACAACAGGATTAAAACAACAACACACCAATTCACCCTTTTTATTCTAGCAAACAAGTTGCTTTAGACAAATATTTACTGAATGACAATTACATGTTAGGGTTTCTTCTATTGCTGAGGACACACATCGAATAAAACAAGGTCCCTGTGCCCATGGAGTGTACATTTAGTGGCGCTAACAGGTACATCCTAACAGAATGAGTAACTATGCCTGAGTGCAACAAAAATCTTGTTCCAAAGTGGTCCTCATCCCATTGGCTGAAAGTCCACGCAGACCTTCATACTAAATGATCATCAAAAAACTGTTGAGTGACTAGAAAAATACTGTAACTCAAGCATTTTTAGGAACAGAGTTTTGGGATTTGAGATCATTATAAAAGTTCCATTTTTTTTTTTGTCTCTATGTGTGCATTTTTAAATACTTTAAAAATTAACTGATCGAAGCAAGAGAAAATCCACAATTTTTTTTTCTTGCTGCCGCAGTTTCACTTGAATCTGTTAGACCAGGCACTGACTGGGAAATTCTATTCTGCGAGCCAAATCTGACTCGTCACCTGTTTTTGTAAATAAAGTTTTATGAACATAGCACGGGCATTTCTCTATGCATTGTCCTTGTTGTGTCCATCTACAAAGACAGAATTGGGTGGTTGTAACACAGACGACAGGAAATTGAATTGTGCCTCCCAAAATTATGTGTAGAAGTCTTAATCCCTAGTATCTGTGTATGTGACTTTATCTGGAAATACGGTCTTTGAAGTTATAATCAAGTTAGGCTGAGGTCAGACTGGATTAGGGCGAGTCCTAAATCCAATGACTGGATGATTATAAGAGACAGAAGAGGGAGACTCGGACACAGAGACACACAGACAAACAGGGATGTGGGCAGCATGAGGTCCGAGGCAGACACTGGTGGATGCAGCCGCAAGTCAAGGAAGGCCAAGGGTTGCCAACCATCATCAGAAGCCGAGAGACTCATGGAGTAGATTCTGCCCTAGAACTTCAGAGAGAGCATGCCCTGCCAACACCTTGAGTTCATGCTTCTAGCCTTCAGGACTGAAAGAATCCATTTTGGTTGTCTAAAACAACCAAGTGTGTGATCATTTGTGACTTGAGCCATAGGAAGCAAAAACAGGGAGCAGAGTGCCTGCCAACTCTAAATCGTATATTCTCTGGGTCTTGATAGAAAAATGTGCCAATGTCTGTGTTAGATAGACCATGCATATTTTCATTCTGTCTTTATTTTTCCCTTTGGATCTATGAATTTTAAGAGCATTCTGTTTTTTATATAGTTCATGATGCCGTTTTACAATCTTTCCCATTAGATAATCAATAAGTTCTTTAACAAAGTAATATGAACATATATCATCACTAGTAAGGATGCATTCTCATGGTGATATTACGAAGATTTACAAATCAATAACAATATAATGTTAAAAACTAGTGATGAAAAGATAATGTTAGGTACTCTTGAGCTTTATAGAAGAACATCGCTAGCATCAACTGTCTGAGTTTGCTTTATTTGTGAAGCAACTCTAAAGTGCCATGATAAATTAAGATACAGTGTTGAAAATAAACCATCAAAGACGAAGACATTTTGATCATAGGATTTCAAACACTCTACAAGTCCTTTGCATCTGTCTTTCCATTTTTGTACATCATTCAGACTCTTCGAGGATTTAATCTGCACTGTAATGTCTGCACAGTGATTTCCCTCTGATGGAAGTCAATGAGTTCAATATGACTTCAAAGGGCAGTTCCCTGCGTTCTCTCCCGCACTTGAGGCTGAAGATGAGAAGGTTAAAAAATGCAGCTGCTTATCTAGCACTGAATTGTTGGAGCCTTTAGACGGACATTGCACAGTCTCACATCACAAAAAGGGTTATGGAGGCTAGTTAGCATAAAGCACTCAATGCATAGGACATTAGCTTCATGCAAGGGCAGGGCTTTTGAAAAATAAGGAAACTATTAGGAAGAAAGTTGACCAAATACTTTATTTGAGAGAGAGAGAGAGAGAGAGAGAGAGGAACACTGAGCTGTTCCTGTACGTGCCCTGACTGGGGAATTGAACCAGCAACCTCTGTACTCTGGGAGTGATGCTCTAACCAACCGAACTATCTGGCCAGGACTTAATTTTTTTCTTTTTTTTTATAGAGACAGAGAGAGGAAGGGGGGTGGGAGGGGAGGGAGGGGAAGCATTCATTTGTTGTTTCACTAAATCGTGCACTTATTGGTTGCTTCCTGTGTGTGCCCTGAACAGGAATCAAATCCACAACCTTGTCATTTTGGGACAATGCTTTTAACTGACTGAGCTAACCAGCCAGGGCCAACCAAACACTTTTGATTGCACTGGCTACAAGTATATGACAATATCAAACTGACTTGGTTAGTTTTTATTAGCTCCTTGAAAAACAACTCAGTAAAAACCATAACACTCTTTAAGAAAACACAGCTGGTCATAAAGCAAATTCCATTATATGGCTATTTGCCTTTTCTTAAACTCTTGCAATGTATTTGATTGACTAAATGGGTGGCCAGGCAGCCCCTGACATGGGGACACTAGACTTCGGGTGATCACATTCTCTGTTTGAGCTATTTATTATTTAAACATGCTTTGAAACTTGGCTAGAGAACTTGACATTATTACATTGTTTTATAACATGATCCTAATTCCAAAGAAACATTTTAAAATTGCACTGGAGGAAGTAATCTGATTTTACTTGGACTCTCTCTGTCTTTAAAACCTTTGATTTAAATTTATCAGGCCTATGATAAACATTCCTAAAATCATCTGTACTTCAAAAATCCTGTGAGCTTACGTGTTTATCTAGCAACTGAAATAAAAACAAGCATCCAAATCTAAAGGATTAAATAATCTTTTGGTCGCTATCATTCATGCCTCTCTTTTTACTTATTTTTTGTAAGAATTACACATTTATCATTGTTACTCTGAAAAACTTCTGCATACACTGTCCTCTTAACTTTATTATAGTGTGGAAGAGACCTCACAAAAGAATAAGCAGACTTGAGAGAAACACTAATTTACCCCAATACAACTCACCATTGTAAACCTACATTTGCTCCATCCTGTATTTTAAAAATCTAAATTTTTTATACATAATACTAAGACAATTTTGCCTTTTGTTATTCTAAACTCATGTTTTCCTTAATAAGTTAGTATTTATTATTTATTACCAATTATGCTAATCAAACAGTAAATACAACTTTGTACACCATAAGAATTTCAAAGTGTTTTCTTTCTTGAATAGTGAGATTGAACATAAGAGAAAATCAATTGCTATTGTTTATTTTTTTTAAAAAATTGTTTTCTAAGGCAAATGTACAAATCAAAGTGTTGAAATAATTAAGCACAAAAATGAAGTCATATTATGGTGGTGCTGTTTTATGTTTTTTTGAAATGCTAAACTCAAGCATATATAAAATTTAAGCTTATATTTTCCTTTCAAGATTTTATCTATTGATTTTTTCTTTTTTTTAGAGAGAGGAGAGAGAGAGAAGGGGGGGCAGGAAGCATCAACTCATAGTAGTTGCTTCCTGTATGTGCCTTGACCAGGCAAGCCTGGGGGTTTTAAGCAGAAACCTCAGTGTTTTAGGTCAACACTATATCCGCTATGCCACTACAGGTCAGGCTGAGCTTACATGTTTCAAACAGAAGAATGGAAGTAAATTTAGCCGTCATGTTTGAGGCACAGAGTGAAGGCATCAAACTGAAAAGAAACGTAGGGGAAGAGAGTCTAATATGAGTAACAACGGTGATGATTGTTGAGAAAATACAGGTAAAGAGACAAATAAACATAGTCAATACAGAGTGGTTGATAGAGATAAAGTAAGGCAGGTTGTTTTCTTTAAGCATGACAGAAAGTAAAGAGATCATTTGACAGTGATGATAATAAAGTAAGAGGTCAGCTTCTGTTTCCAGACAAGATGGCAAAACAAAAAATTGGATGTACCCTCCTGTCTGAACAACAAAATGCATGACGCACATTTTCAAGACATTTACATGAACTGCTGCAGGACGGTGAACCTTGAGAAATGGGAAACACACAAGATAAGCCGCTGATGACAACCCTTGGTCACTTTCTTGAGAGAATTTCCAGGCTATAGCACAGGGAGAAGGACCACGAAAGGAGCCCACCAGACCGCCTAAGCCAGAGAGAACAAGTGGGAAGTCTGGTAGACCAGATGATAAGGATTTGCAGGGCCAAGAGATGGAGAAAAGAAAGCTGTGTGGAGAAAGAGCTGCGGAAGTCTGCCGAGGGTTCTTCTTGTGGACTCAGCACAATAATGATCAGCACATGTGTGTGAGGAGATGGCTGGAGGCCAGGGAGAGGATGATTTGAAAGGATCACAGTGCAGTTTCTCAACTGCAGCATTACTGACAGTTTAGATGAAACAATTCCTTTTTTGCTGGGGGCTCTCCTCTAGTGGGATGCTTAGCGGCGTTCCTCACCGCTACCCACGAGAATCTGACAGCGCCCCAAGTCATCTCAATGAAAACTCTTAAGCCATTACCACCTGTGCTCTGAAGGCAAAACTGACCCATAAAAATAATTGACCCATAAAGGACCACTGAATGACAGGGAGCAGTATACCCAGAGCTCACACAGGCCAAGAACACCATACCTTCCCACGAGCCAGACTGGGGGAAAAGAATTTCATAATGTATTAGGCAATGAACTCAGAAAGGTCTTATCTTGGTTGTGGGGAATAATTAGCACTAGAATAACCATGGGCAAACTGTTTCCAAGCAGTTTAACTGTCCCAGACAAAACTCAAGAATAGAACACAAATACCAAAGTACCTATCACTCAACATGGTAAAACTCACAATGCCGGTCATCCCATCAAAGATTCACGGGCATGCCAAGAAGCAGGAAAACCATGAGGAAAAAAATCAATCACTTGGAACTGATACAGGTGTTCGAGTGAATAGACAAGGACACAAAAACAGTTATAAATATACTCTGTATGTTCATATAATTAAAGGAAGCCACTAAAGACATAAAAAGAAGACCCAAATCAAACTTTTAGAGATGGAACTACCATGTTGGAGGTAAAAAATGCATGGGGTGAGGTGACTGGCAGATTAGAAATTGCAACTAGAAGAAAAGCTTAACGAATTAAAGATACAGTCACAGAAGCTACACAAAATGAAGCACAGAGAAAGAATAAATAAGTAAATGAGATGTGGGGGACTACCTCAAGAGGCCCATATAGATATAATTCCAGGCCCTGAAGGGAAAACACAGAGAAAAGTGAACATAAAAAAAGTTTGAAAAAAATAATAAATGAAAAACTCTCAAATTGGATAAAACACTACAAACCCACAAATGCCAGAATGTCACTAAACCCCAAGCACATAAATAAGTAAATAAATAAATAAATAAATAAAATTACACAGAGGCATTTGATTCTGACTCAAGTTTTAAAGCCAACCATTAAAATGTCTGAAAAGCAGAGGCAGGAAAAAAGCATATTATATAGAGAGTTTCTCATTGGAAACAGTGCAGGTAAGACCACAGTAGAGAAACATCTTTAAAGTACTATGAAAATAAAAGATCACCCCAGACCCCTGGTCGGCAAACCGTGGCTCATGAGCCACGTGGCTCTTTGGCCCCTTGAGTGTGGCTCTTCCACGAAATACCACGTGCGGGCACTACCTCGATAAGAAATGTACCTAACCTGTATAGTTTAAGTTTAAAAAATTTGGCTCTCAAAAGAAATTTTAGTCGTTATACTGTTGATATCTGGCTCTGTTGACTAATGAGTTTGCCGACCACTACCCTAACATCTACATCCGACAAAACTATCTCTCAAAAATGAAGGCGCGATAACTACCTTTTCAGACATAGTGAATTGACCATCAGTTCTGTCATTACAAGAGACGTGATGGAAGTCCTCTAGGCAGGAGGAAAATGACATGGGACAGCAATATATACCGACATGAAAGAACGAACAGCCCTGAATGTGGTAGATACATTCTTAAATGTGTAAGATATTTTTCTCATTATATAAATCTCTTTAAGAGATAGATGACCATTTAAAGAAAATCATTGTTAGGCCATCATAACATATGTGTGACATATATATTTTGTAACATATGTGTGACTAAAATGAATTGCAACAGTAGCTTAAAGGAAAGAAGTGGAGAAATAGAAGTATATGCTATTGTAAGGCTTTTATATTCTGTGTGAAGTGGTATAATACCACCTCGAGGTAGATTGTGTCACACTAAAGGTATCGTACTTTAAACCCTAAAGCAACCACTGAAATAAAGCAAAAAATGCTAATCAGCCAACAGCAAAAGAAATAATGGGATCATAAGCAAATGGAAGGATAAAAACTATTCAATCAATCCAGGGAAGGTAGGAAAAGAGGAACAAAGAACATACAGGGCCAACAGAGTATAAGTATCAAGATCATAGACTTAAACCTAACTGGGCCAATAATCCTTTTAAATGGGGAAGGTTTGAATGCCCAGTTAATTCAGAGATTTTCAGATTAAATTTTATATATATATATATATATATATATATATATATATATATATATATATATAATTATATAAATATACTGTATAATAATATATAATGATATATAGATATAGATATATAGATATATATGCTGCTTCCAAGAAACATAGTTAAGTATAAAGACACAGCTTGTTAAAAGAAGACCCAACCTCAAGGCCAATGCTAACAAGGTTGGGGCAGAGGAAGCGAGGGGCGATGAGGCCAGGAAGCCCTGGAGGGCCAGAGGCGGAGCTGCACAGGGCCCGCCAGCAGTTGCTTCATGTTCCAGCATAACGAGTGACTACTGGACAGGCTGGAACGGGACACTGGCAGGACCAGTCCTGTTTCCAATTGGGCAGGCACTCTCTGGCTGAAAGGTGGAGGACAGGAGGAAGTAGGTCTGGAGCAGAAGCAAGAAAACTCGTAGGCAGTTTTTTTGTTTGTTTTTGCAGATGTCTAGGCAAGAGAAAGGTATCTTGGAGCCTGCAATGTGCTGGAGAATTGGAGAAGTGGATGGCTAGGTGGGCGGGGGGCTGGGGAGAGTAGTCAGAAGGACTGTGATGGGCAGAGAGAAGTGGGAGAGGAGAGCCGGGCATGACCACCAGGGAGCGGTCTTGAGCACTCCAGTCAGATGGGTACAGAGGGCCACCTACTGAAATAGCGATCCGGCGGCTAGCCCTCAACTGGATCTAATGCACACTCCCAATTCGCGCTTTGCTTTCATTTGAAACATGTATCAAGTGGCAATATTTGTTCTTTGTGAAAACTAGAAAATACAAATAAATGCCCCCAAACTATTAAAAAGATTGCATCCAACATTTTTCAAATTTTTTTCTATCTATATGTGTGTAAATACATATATGTCATATATATGTATATATTTAATATGGATGATCTTGAAACCCATTTTTACTTAACATATTGTGAACATTTTCATGTAAGTATAGATATTTATGTCTTTAATGAATAATAAATAGGAAGCTTATTGTTTTAAAATGCAAAATTTTCCTCCATTCTTTATTCTGGACAGCAAATAGGCAAACTTTGATCATGAAACAAATAGCGGCATATACTAAAATAGCTACAGAATAAGTGAATGCTGGAAAATTTTTAATTGGAAAAGATATAGAACAGTGCCCCAGGCTAAAAGAAAAGTGGCTTAAATCTGATCAAATCATTAAAAATTCTTTCAAAATTATATGTAGAAGGAAAAGAAATGGGAAGAAATCAAAAAAGAAAAATAAATATGGATAATGAGGCTAATTTACCCAGTAGTGTAAGGGGAGAATATATTCTATTATTTAAAAAAATAAGCACAGTTTGATATTAAAAGTAAAGTTGTGTCTCCTGATAAAATTTATGAACAATAGTAATATATATAATAGTAACATATATTAATACAGAAGTTCATAGTTACAATGGTATAAATAGCTTAAGGAGAAAGCCATAACCTCTGTATTTAGGACAGATGGCCAAGGTACCCTAGAATCCAATACAGCCGAGCCAAATTCCACATCCTTACCTTGCAGACCTATAACGCGTAAGTAATATCTCTCAGTTTGTCTGCCTGCCTGAATCAACCAATAGCCATCATATTTATTCAAGCACTTTTATGATGAATTAAAGCAGAACCCCGAATGCAGAGGCCACCATTTTATTCACCTGTATCTTTTTTTTTTTAATTTTTTTATTTTATTCATTTTAGAGAGGAGACACAGAGTGAGAGAGAGAGAGAAATGGGGGAGGAGCTGGAAGCATCAACCCCCATATGTGCCTTGACCAGACCAGTGCTGGGTTTTGAACTGGCGACCTCAGTGCTCCCAGGTCAACGCTCCATCCACTGCGCCACCACAGGTCAGGCCTCACCTGTATCTTGTATGAGCCAGGACTCATGCATTTTGTCAAAAATACTACTTGGGTTAAAAGGGAAAAAGAAATCAATGAAACAGTTATGTGTCATGTAGACAACGCTGTGTTAACCCAAATCGCCTCACTGTCCAGTAGGTAAGAAACAACCACGGACAATTTGGATATCATTTCATGTACTCTTCTGATTGGAAGGCATCACACGATGTCCTGCTTCTTGCATGAGGAAATGTGAGAACCTAATATAAATTTCAAGTCACATGACCAGAGCGGCCAAGCAGGGATCCACATTCTCATACAATGCCTTTCCATTTCTCTGCAAAAATGTCAGACTGCAAGGTCTATGAAGCATCAGCTCTGAATTCAGACCTTTAGTCATATGAGAAAATATAGAGAAGCGAGCCTTTCTAGATGGCTTAGAAACAGCCACCACTTGCTCTGTCATAAAAGTGACTCAGGGATGACCTGCTGTCAGTTGGGAATGCTGAGTGCAACGGCAGGAGCTTCTTAAATGAAGAGCTAATATTATTTCCCTAAGTGCTGGGCATATTCTCTCTTTAAGAGTGGACATAAAAGCTCCTCAATGAATTATTAATTTCAATCTTGATTATTTATGGAGTGCTTAAATTATGCCAGGTGCTTTACATATATGACCTCACTTAAGCCTCACAGCCACCTTGCTGGGTAAGAATTATAAGCCCCATTTTCACACGAGAGAACTACGGCCCAGAGAGATTCATTGACTTCTCCAAGGACACCGTCTGCAAGTCGCTGAGCAGAATTCAAACATATTTCAGTTTAATTCCAAATCTCTACTTTTAACCACTCGACTCTACCTCTAAACTTTAGAACAAAAAGGAGATTAAGGCAAAACAAACAAACAAACAAACAAAAAAACAAAAAATGGGGGCGGGGGAGAAATTAAAAGAGAAAAAAAGGACAGCAAAGAGTTTGACCGTGTCAGGATGTCAACAGATCCAGTATTTTTTTTTCTTTATATTGAGTGTATTGGGTGACACTGGTTAACAGAAGCACACAGTTTTCAGGTGCATATTCTATAACACACCACTGGTGCACTGTATTGTGTGCTCGCCTCACATCAAGTCTCTCTCCATCACCAGGTATCCGCCCTCCACCCTTCTGCACTCCCACCCCCAGTAGTCACCACATTTCAACAGCTCCAGTACTAACAAACTCATGAAAGCGTGTCCTATTAAAATTATCATGTCATTGAGTGTCCAGAGATCACAGCACTGGGGCGACAAATGTAAAAGGCAAGTGAAATTCAACTGAGGAGCAGGAGAGGTGGACAAATCAAGGCCAAGTTAAAAAAAGATAAAATATATGTACTGGAAACATTTTTAAGCTTCTCTGGGGAAAAGACAGTTAAGAGCAAAATACTTGGCTGGCCTGATAAAGCTTTGACCTGTAACACTGGCTTTGCTCATTCAAAACCCTGGGCTTGCTTGCTCAGTCGGGACACAGAGAACAGGCAACCAATGAACAGCTAGAGTGAGGCAACGACTTCTCGTTCTGGCCCGCTCCTCTCTATGTAACAAGCAATAAAATCAATAAATAAAAACGATAGGGGTTCCAGAGCACTTCATCACGGGTTCCTGCACTTGTTTCCCATGCCATGTGCCTTAGTTACCACAGGAGAGTGGCTCACCGACATCACCGCCATCTTGGTTCTACCGATAGTTTTGTATGCCCTGTATTTCCCGGAATAAACGCTTCTCTCATACATTGTTATGTTGGTTTCCAAGCAGTTCAGGGGGAGCAGACCCCAATCCTGGGGTTTAAGAACTATACATAATCTCAGTGATTGGTTCAGGAATGGACATGTGAACCAATTCAGGCTAAAATGGTCAGCTCCAAGACATGTGACAAATCTACCTGGAATGTGCCCACCTGAAACTCTCGGATGTGGAGTAACTAATCAGGGGAAAGGAAGACAAGGAGCCTGTTTCCATTTTTGTCACTGTGTGGGACAAGACTGCTTGCCATTGAAGTGACATCAAAGAAAACTGACCAAGAGAGAGAAAGAGAGAAATTTGATTTTAAACCAATAAGTTCTTATCTTGATTTTTTAACTAGAAAAAAGTATTATTTGACTCCCAACTCAGGAAGAAATATAGGACAGGTCTTGGATCAGACAGATTCTATGTCTAAAGTCAAGCTCCACAAATTACGATTTATATAACTTATGACCTTGGACAGGTTATTAAATTCCCTGAGATTTGGTTTCCTGTATTCCACTCTCTAAAATGCATATGACAATATCCATTTTATAAAGATATTTTGATGATTAAATAAAACACGGTTTTAAAAGCACAGTCATTGGCACACAACATACCACGTTCTTGATAAGGACCCCTTATGCTAATTAAATTAGAAAACACTGTCCAGTGTCCAAGAATAATGTCTGTGTTGTTCGGCTTATCTGAGGAAGCTGGCATGGGAGAAACAAATAAAAGCTGTCCCTTGAGGGTTGAGAACAGGGATTATACATCTGCAGGGAAACTGGAATTTTGCTAAAATGTTTGAATGGAATTTGGGTTTCAAATTTTTATGAGCTTATTCAGAAATACTATGTCATGAAATGAGGCAAAAAACATAGTTCCCATACCGACAAGATCAAGATGAGTTCATCAATTTTGTTATCCAAATATTTATGTCTTGGTAGTAGAAGGCGGTAGGCAAACACAGGAAGGACTTTCAAGAGGGGCAATGAAACTGATTAAGAGTCTCCAGATCGAAAGAACTATGTGAGGTTTATTTTAGTAACAACGAGATGGAGATCTGATAACTACCCGCAAGTCTTTGGAGAGTGAGGAGTAACTGCAGTCATTCATGCCTCTGAAACCCGCAGGCAGAATTACTAGAATAAACACATCCTCTGCAGACTGCCCACCAGATAGTTTTCGTCTCAGCCTGAAAAAGCCCCAAACCCACCAAAGGCACCTTCATCGCAGACCCCTGGGAAGCAGAACATTCTGGATCAGCGCTGAAGGTGAGGGTCCGGTTCGACAGGCATCTACCTGTGGAGTAAGGAGGGAGATGGGGACCCAGGGATTCTGAACCCCTACTTCCTCTTTGAAGGGAGGTGCTCTGGGGAGGATGGTTCAATTCCTGAGTGGCTCCAGGATTTCAAAACACCTTTGTGCTCAGTCCTACAGTTCCATGTGCCCCGAGAACTCTGCAGACCCTCTCGGCTTGCGGTGCGGACAGCGGGAGCTGCGTGAGGTCTGGGCGGGTCCCTAAGGGTGTGGGGGAAAGGACCAACATTTTCACAGCTCGTCTGGCAAGCAGTCTGTGCGCTTGCTCTAGAGGATTCCATTCTCTTTTAATATTTTTCTTCTTTGGTGTTTATTGTTTGCTTTCAAACGAATGTTCCTGCAACGCTATCAGGATCTATAAACATGCTTGACTTGGTACGGTCTCACCTAGGAATATGCTGTTCTGATATCTCACGTTGAGCCGCACACCTGAAAGTGCGCATGCGTGACCCACCCAGACATTGGGACTTTCCCTAAGGTCTGCGGGAGAGGCGGGCGAAAATAGAAAAAGTATATCCAATTAATCAGCTGTTCTGGATCTCCTGAATGTTTTATATCATGAAGACAAATATGTGCATAATTTACAATGGTCATAAAAAATAATGTTATGAGTCAGGTAACACAGGGCCCGGACCAGGCCGGCCTTGTCGGGGCACCTTCTGTGCACCCAGAGAAAGGGGCTGTGTTTGCTGAAAGGAGAGCCCTTCCACTAATTGGCCCAGAGACCCGCACGTCAGTGGCCCAATTACAAACCTGTCTTTTCCGTGCTGCTACTTGTGGTCATTGTAAGGCCAGGCACGGGGCTAGGATGGACCTGGGCGTGGATAAAAGAGCTGCCTTCTCGGGTGTCGGCTAAAGCAGGATTCTTGGGGCGCCCTTTCTGACCACGGAAGGGCAGTGCGGGCAACAGCGGCTGGACAGGCACGGGGAGAAAGTCAGTTTCCTTGGTTTCCTGTGAAATGCTGGCCACGCCGAGAGGCTGGACCTTGGCCACCGTGTTTCATATACTGTGAGGTTGCATACTCGACAATGCTCAAGAGCCCCACTTTCAAGGTGAGCTAGTAAATTGCGGCGACGCGATAAATATTAAGCCATACAACAGTTTGGAGTAAGTCGATTTAGTCCGTGTTTCTTGAAGGAATGACATTACTGAGATGCAATAGTCACTGTGAGAACATGCGATCTAATTTTGGCTACTCTGGCTTTGCATTAAAAAGTAATTTAATGTGCTATTTATCTCATTAAAAAGTAGTTAGGATATCAGTTTAGTTCTAGTTCTAATCCACATTCCCAGAGGATTTAAAACGAACTTGGAGCACTTGGGAAGGGACTCTAACGTACAAAAAATACCATCCTCAGGTGCGTGCTACTCTGCTTTTCCATCACCTTCCCAACTGGGCATGGTGTGCGCTCCGAAGCTGGCGTAGCATTTCTGCAACCAGGAAGAGTGGTGTTTTAATACTCATTTAATTTTTGTTCCCTCTCCTTTGAACTACCAATAGGGGGCCAATTAGCACCGATTACAATAATTATTTCGCATAATGGACACCTGTCACCTATGAACCTGAGACTACCAGCCTAATTTCATGTGAGTCACCCAACAGCAATGACTCCTAGTTGTAATTAGCCTACATTGCACTGCCTCCCCCTGCCCCACCCACCCCTTGCACAATCACCACTACCCCCTGGGTGTACATACGTAATGGTGCCACCACCATGCACAGAAGAGATCATGAACACAACGCTTTCCATGATTATTTCTGGAAAATAGTCGCCTTTCAGTGGGTTCTTCCTGCAGCGTTAGCCGTCAACATGTAATGTGGCATATATTTTAATTGCTGTGATGTAAATGAGACTTTGGGGTTATGTTAGAGAGTGTTAACTGAAAGACACAGCTAGGACTTCAGCATGCCTGCAGACCTTTTAAATTGTTATGGGAAACTACAGCATTCAATTGAGTAGTTTCAACACGGAGCTCCCCTAAGGGCTTATTACAGTTTGGCAACACGATGCCAATTTCAACTAATGGACATAATGCTTTCTTGCTCTCATACTTCATCTACGGATCCTGTCCAGGATACGCAACTTGAAAACCACTCCACGCAGGGCAGATGAAGAGCCGCCACATGATCGACGCATGTTACCATCACGCTATCGGCAGAAGTCCTCAGCAACTGCAATGCCTTCCCTCTGACGGGCCCAGAAAAGCACGCGTATCAAAATAGCAGTCCGGTAGCAATGATCAGATGTGCACGAAAAATGCTCAAGTTATTATAATTAGATTTCCCACTAAAGCATTTTGTTATAAAAACTCTCCACGAGATATGCATCCAGAGAATTCAAGAAAGATCCAAGTAGTAAATATCTATAAGGTTATCTTCTGACAATAAGGTAGTACTTATTAATGGTATCATCATTTCTCAATGTCATGATGCATGTTCTGATACTACTTTGGCTATGAATACCTGGTCCCTTAATGACCGGACACAGAGCAAGGATCTCTAGTGCACGTAGGGCTCACTGTCCACCGGACACAGAGCAAGGATCTCTAGTGCACGTAGGGCTCACTGTCCACCGGACACAGAGCAAGGATCTCCAGTATACACAGGGATCACTGTCCCCTGGACATGGATCCTTCTCCAGTATACGTAGGGTTCAGACGAGGGGGGCCGTCTTTCTTCTCTTTGGGGACATGAACTAGAGGTCTATGAAACTTCTGGTGCTAGGGGATAATGAGTCAGATTCCCTGCTGGTGCCACATCCGAGCAGACAGGGCAGAATTCTCCAGAGAGAGGGTGAGCGTGGAGCCCACAGTAGTTGTTCCCTATTCTGCCTTAGCCATTTCCTGCCACGCCCCCCATGGCTTGGGTCACAGGCACTTTGGTCAGATCTGTGGTGCCCGGGAGCTAGTCACAGTGTTATAGGAACACCTTTCCTTCCTCCTGTTCTTAAATGGCAGAAGACCGGGGATGGCAACCACTTGCTTGGAAGCCTCCAGCCAAGGGCACAAAACAGGCTCCTGAGAAGTAAGCCCCACTCTTCAAACTGGTGTTGGCTACTTCTCCCAGGCCGCACACAGAGGACCTGGTCTGGACAGTTAATACTCCTGTGAGAGCTCCCCTTCCATCTGAGGCCAAGGCAGAGAAGAGTGGCTTTGCAGAAGCCAAGGGTATAACCAGGGGACAGAACTAAGGCACAAATCGGAAGGGTCTATGAACTCTAGTGGTAAAGGAGGATAAACTGTAGCCTAGATGTCTGTACCTGGAATGCCCTCAAAATACAGATCAGAGTCTAATAAACCTCTGCCACTTCCCTGGGGATGGCTCATTGAAAGAACATGTTTTCAGTCTGATCACACCTCGTTTTCCAGTCCGGCAAATTCTCCACCACACTGTTCATGGCACCTTGTGAACCAGGAAATGTCTTGGTGGCATAAAAGACTCCGAACAACACTGAAAAGTCATCCGCAATATAACACAATTATTTCTACAGTAAATCAATGCCTTACAGTGTCAATAAAAGAACAAGAACAGTTTCGGTTAATCATGCTCCACACTGGCTGGCCCTTCAGGATATGATATCTGTAACAATCTGTTGCTTTTTCAGCTGAGCTGTTTATGGCCCTGACCATTTTTCTCATCTATATTTTCAAGGTAGCATACTCACATGGCTCAGTAAAAATGTAATCATGCCTGGAGCTGGCCCAACAACGGGGTGCTCAGGACCAGCCGAGCATACTGTGTTCACAGCCAGAGCGGCTCAGCATTTTGGGTGCTATTCACCTCATCAAGCTTTGTCTTCTTGGAGCAGAAAAAACAAACAAAGAAAAAAAGAAAAACCGTGACAAATTGAACTGAACTTGGCGGCTGCATTATTCATGGGCAGCACTAAATGAGACAACGTGCAGGGGCTGAACGCATTTGCAGGTTTGTAATAGGGCTATTCCAGCCCCACCAGTTCTCTGGGCTGTGTCCGGGCAAACCAGTCTCGAGGGATGGCAGTCCACCTGCAGAGCGGACACTGCTTTGGTCACAACAGTTGAGAAGCTGGAGGTACACGAGCTGTAAATGAAGTTTTTCGGTGCCATCATTTTCTATTCAACCACCCCACATTTTCAAAATTCATAGTCACCCAGCCAAAAATCCCCTCTGATGTTAATTAAGGACCTTTGTGCCTTGCACAGAACAATCAATAATGTTTCCTGGTTTAGGTGAATGTTGATATCCAAAAAAAAAGAACCTCAAATGGGACAATAGAGTTGATTTTCATAGGAAAATAAATGACCTTGAAAAGAGGAGCGATAATATAATATTGTGCCAGGGCATCTGTTGCTGGCCACTCCTAGGCTAGTTCATTGGCTTTCACGGTTGTTTTCCTTTTCCTTTTCCACTATTCCCTAGAGAGCCTTCATACTCCATTTCACATGCCCTTCTTGAATAATAATAGGAAATGATGATCTAGCAACAAAGTTATCAAACAAAATCACATTATAAAATTCACCTGGCTCTTATTATGGTAAAACTTATATTTGGGGGAAAAAAAAAACATGGTTGTGTAGAATATTCTCATTATAATCATGCAATGTAGAAACAGGAGAGGGAACCTTCAAATTAAAAATTAAACCGCTACACATTACAACGTAGAGCTAACCTGAGAGTTCTACAGTCCTGGGATACCCAAAAGGTTGCCGCATGGAGACTAACCAAGGTTGAAGTACGCAGCTGACACCTATTGAGCACGGTCTAGCTGCTGACTTTTCATTCAGTATTTCAGGTAATTTCCACAACAAATCTATGAGGCAGCTTCTTTTATTAACTTCTTTTTACAAGTGAAGAAACTCATACTCAGAGAAATTAAGTAACCAACCCAAGGTCACGCAACTGCTAAGTCGCATAGCTAGAGCTCAAATGCAGATCCGCATGACATAAAATCAGTGCACCGGACCACGACACAACGTCAACCGTTAGGACAAGTGCGTGTAGTCACATTAGGGAAAATAGAGTGGCGGATAATATCAATTCTTTTGTTTTTACTGTGAAAACTTTTAAGGCAAAGATGATCATCTGCATAAGTATTAGAAATATCACTCTTATGTCACAATATTGTTCAGTGGGTTTTGGTAAAACCCTGACATCTGACAGTGCCTCGTAGAGCAGTCGGTCCACGGTGTATCCCGGCACGGTCACCAATGTGTGAAATCACAGAGTTGAAAAGTGCTTGAACATTAGAGAAAGTACAAATAACTTTGGCTATTCATTGTCACCCTCAGTAGTGAGGAAAAAGGCAGATCTTCATTTCCACCGGGCATGTCTGAATGAACGGCAGAGTTGTGAGAGCAGCAGGGCCCACGGATGCAGTCAGGGTGCGTGCCGAATCCTGAGCATGCCACAATTCACATAACTAATCACCCATAAAGCCCCTTACAAACAAACACGAAGAAAAGCTCGTAAAGCATAGAAGAGTGATGAAATTTCCACGTCAATGACTGATAAAGTGAGATACATCAAAAATCAACTGAGCTGGAAAAACGACACTGTGAAGAGGTGCTTGGGACGGTATGCGGCCAGGCTCCTGCATTAGTCAAAGGGACGGCTGTCAGCGACTCTCCATACATGCAAATTTCGGGTCCTCACACCGGGAAGCTCAGTCCTTAATGACAGAAGTCTGTCTTCGCACACGGAAATAAGAAAGGACGCTTCCAGAGCAGCACTGCCAAGAAGAGATGACCGTCGGGTGGACCGCCCTCGGTGCCAACCTTACGGAAGCCACGACTGGCCTTCCGTTGCAGAATTAGCTGGAAGACAGACTTATCCCACGCTCTTCACATACTGTTTTCAGATCCAGTTTCTTGGCTTCAAGTTTTCTATCCTTTACCATTACTTTGGGTCAGCTCTAATTAATGATGCTTCTATTTATTATTGTTGTTGTTATTTTTTAAGGAAAAGGCATTCAGTTTTATTAAGGGGAGAATATTGCAGGATAAAAAAAAAAAAAAAAAAGAAAGCTAGCTGTCACAGACTACCAAGTATCCCTAGGTCACATTTCTTTTAAAAGGGTTACAGCAAAGCAGAGCCACCTTCCGAACAGTGGCAAATGCTAGATGTCTCAGTGCTGAATACATCGATGACAGGGGACATGGACCCCACAGAGAATGACCCACAGTAAAGAGCCAACTTCACAGAAACATCCTGACATGTCCTTCACCTTCCGCAGGCATTGACCTAGACCTAAAAGGCCAACTCTCCTTCTACACAGGAAAGAGATCCCGACCCCAGGTTTTCTCTCTCTCTCTCTTTCTCTCACTCTCTCTCTCTCTCTCTCTCTCTCAGAAAGATGAATAGAGCAGGGCATTAACATGCTAAAGGCAGAAGGCAGGAGTCTGTAAGAGAATTCTAATGAAGAACCCACTTTTTTTCTTCTTTAGAAAAATTGACTTCTTTGCTAAGTTTATTTTTTTGGAAAAATAATCATTTTTTTCTCCGGGAATAGAAATTAAATAATGCAGACAGTGTAAGGTACTTGGCTAGTAGGGTTGATTAAATAACTTCCAGGCCTTTCAAAGGAAATGTATTTTTCAAGTGGGTTTTTTTTTTTGAAGGTCAGCCTTCCTTCTCTGTATAGTGAAGGCCAAAGGGCACGTGCACGTCTCCGAGGAAGCAGCGCAGCGACATGGAGCAGAGCCACACTGTCCCCACGGGCCGTCTGTCCCTAGCGGTCGAGTCCCAACAACACCCGTCTCCGCGGCTGTGCGCTGCGCTCCCTCCCAGCGCGGCAGTGCGGCCGGGCCAGTGCTGCAAAGGCAAACTGCATTTGTAGGGCTGTATCCGCTGAACTTCCTCTTCCCAGAGTACCCAATCTGTCACTTCAAAAGAAGCATCATCAAAAAATAACAACAACTATGTCATCTGCAGAAAAGCTCGTGGTGTGTTTTATTGTCTGTGTTTTATTGTCGAGAGTCACAAGGGGCCCCTCTCCTCTGATACTTCCAGGAGTGGGAGTTTTCAAGACGCTCTTAAATGTACATTTCTTTCTCATTTAATTGATTATTCATGAGTTAAAAATAATTAACAGAAAGAAATCTGAAATTGACAGTAATATTTCCTTGCTAACCTCAATTAACTTCAGCCTCTCTTCTGAACCTCACCCTGGCACCTGTCGAAACTAGCTGGGGGTGGAGTGGATATGTCGACAATCGAAACGGGGGGCACGAAAGCTAGTGATAGAAGGAAAAATATATTATTTTTATAGATAATCTTTCTTTTTTGTGTGTGACAGAGAGAGTCAGAGAGAGGGACAGATAGGGACAGACAGACAGGGGGAGAGATGAGAAACATCAATTCTTCTTTGTGGCACCTTAGTTGTTCATTGATTGCTTTCTCATATGTGCCTTGACCGCGGGCCTTCAGCAGATCGAGTGACCCCTTGCTGGAGTCAGCGACCTTGAGCTCAAGCTGGTGAGCCTTGCTCAAACCAGATGAGCCCGCGCTCAAGCTGGTGACCTCGGGGTTTCGAACCTGGGTCTCCGTGTCCCAGTCCAACGCTCTATCCATTGCGCCACTGCCTAGTCAGGTTTTATAGATATTTTTTAAAACATAAAGACCACTTCATATCAGACAAAGCCCAATGAATACAATGTTTGGTGGCATTATTAAGGAAAGGAAGGATAAAATTTGGGGGGACCCATAGAAAGATGATGGAATGGTATAAGCCTTAGTTTTTACACGATGGATATCACTAGATTGAAAAGGTCCTGCAAGAGTGTAGGGATTTTATGAAAGCCAAAAGAAATATGGGAAACAGTGAAGGGAGACAGGTATGTGCCTTATTAATCTTCCTGCCTTCTGGGGTTTAATACGCACAAGATGCAGCCCTCTCCATTTTTCTTTCAAATGTATATTTGATTTTTCTTTATAAGGGATAGCTTTCTAATTCAAAAGCAACAGGGAACTAATAAATAAAAGGAAGACTTTTTTTCCTTTTTTCCATAAAAATATAGCGAGTCTGGAAATGCCAGGCGAGGCGAGATCAAAGGTCAATCCGGCACAAACTGAAGTCAATTATTTTGGAAGCCATCAAACAAATTGACTTGTTTGTGAAATGGAGAGCCTGTCATCATCATGTTTCTATCTTTCTAAAAAAGTGTCACCGCGCGGCAGAGGTGTAGGGGAGCGCGCGGATCGCAGGGACGCGTCCGCGCTGCAGCTGTCACGCCTGCCGAGGGGCGCGCGCTGGAGACTGTGCGTGGCTCACGCACCAAGCCCGCGAGAGCACGGCACAGCTGAGCAAGCGCACCGGAAAGATGCTCTGTTGGTAGGGGGCACGCGTGGCACCTCCATGACAAGCTATACAAGTCCTAGGAAGACCTGGACCGCTCCTAGCACATGTTAAGACCCGAGAAAATTAATCTCCGCTCCATTGGCGTTCCTCCTCGCCTCCCATTTCTAAGACCGAAGGGAGACATAATCCATCACGACCGGGTCAGTATTCAAGTTCTCAAGGTGGGTACAGCTGTATGGTCAGGTCTGTGACCTGGGAAGAAGTACCCAACCTCTCAACGTCTTTATTTGTAGAAATGGGGCATCAGCAAATCGTACAATTCAAAAACTAGAAAAGATCCAGTTAGTACTTTCTCTCCTCTTTCCCACCATATGGACTTAGTGGCACTTTCAGTCAAGGGTCCCCTCTCTCCCTCTCTCCCGTTTCTTCCCTTTTGTTCAGAAAGGGAAGACACGATTTCGGTAAACAATGGCCTAATGGAGTACAGCCTGTCTTCTACTGGGTCCACATCAAGATGGGAAAGAGTCACCCTGCCTGTGGTGTAATGGAGCGGGCACCCTAATAACCAGACCCGGCTTTGCCCAGCCCTCCCTGCCGCCCCACTGTCCTTTGCCTCCTCAGTCAGCAGTCATTTTTCAGTCACGTGACCGCAGCAGGTAACTTAATTTACTCCTCTCTTCTCTAAAATGGGGGATAATAACATCTTGCCTTTCCAGAAGTAAAGGGTTGGTTTAAATAATTCTGAGGTTCCTGCTAACTCCAACATCTATAATTTAGAGATTTCTCAAAGACAGAGAGTGTTGGTTCCTAACTTCTATGACCTTGATACACAGTAAAATGTCAACCTTCCTGTGTAAGGCGAGCGAAGATAAACAGCTCATGTCATCTGTGTTCCCCTTAAATTTTTTCTCATTGTTGCCTTATCTCAATACTCCCAAATAAGTTACTTACAAACCCGTAATCTTTCCTTAGAGAGACACAGCCTTCCTTTCCTTTTCGTTCGCTTGTTCCTTATTGATTGAACAGAGTTGTAAGAGGTGAACATTACGTTCACGGCTCAAAAGGGGTCACGAAAGAAGACTCCGAATTGCAAATCTAGTTTTACAGAGAGATGTGCAAATGCCCTTGCTTGCATGGTTTTCACTTTTCAACAAATGGATGTTAATAACTACGAGAAACTGGTTCAATTAAAACTTCGTCACCGATTAGCGCATAACCCCGGGTTTGTAATGCCCCATAATTCTTTCAGTCCTGAGTGGGTCCAGCCCGTGGGTTCCAACCACGCCTGTCTTGCTTCCTTCCTCGCTCTCCAAACGTTCTCTCTGCCACTGGCCTGTCGGTCACCTGTCCGATGTGCTTAGCTCATTGGTGCCTCATTTTTCCATCTTCACTAGGATATTTCTTCCTTCCAATTCTTTGATTCCCACATATGCTTTTCCACCTGGCTATTTAGTTCCCAGATGCACATCCCCTCAATCTGAGGTCCTTTTGTATTGCGTGTTTTACTGACAGTTGCGTCTCAGCATACAGTCGACTTCCTAATGAAAGAGTAAGAGCTAACATGTGAAAAAACACATCATCATTTAATGGAAAGAAATGCCTAACAGAAGATCACATGATTTGGCAAAATGTGTCCCGCTTCAGGGGGAGGGTATACAAACTCACTACAGCTCCAATATTTGCATTTGAAGTAAGAACCCACTGGACAGCCCCCCTCCCAGAGAAGTCTTAGAGTTTCTCCCATGACGTCGCAGACCGTCTAAAGAGGTTTTTGCTTAGTCATACAGTGATCCATAGAGAAACTACTTGTCAAGGACCTACGGCCGTGATGGTGAACCTATGACATGCGTGTCAGCACTGACATGCCTAGCCATTTTCGATGACATGCGGCCACATACCAGAGAAATATGGGGCCGCATGCCGAGAAAGGCCTTTCATCCTTGGCTCCTGCACAGCCAGGTGCAGTAGCTGAGGATAAAACATTTGCTGTAGTGTAGACACTCTGTGCCGGAGGTCTGGAGGCCAAAACATTTTTGTTAAATTTAAACTATAAATATTGTGAAATTACGGTTTTTCTCTTGAAGTGACACATCACCTGAGTTATGCTCGTTTTCTTGGCAAATTTTGACACACCAAGCTCAAAAGATTGCCCATCACTGACCACGGTGTGCCAGGTGCTGTGCTGGATTCTAGGGTGCAATGATGGACAATAGAGAAAGCCTGCCCTCACGAAGCTTTTAGTTCAGTGGGGGAAACAGACCAGCAAAGAAATCCTTACACATTGTGATAGGTGCTATGAAAACAGTGCATTGCTAGAGTAGAGAATAACGGCGGGAGCATGCGTGGTGGAGCGGGTGATTCGCTGATGGGGGTGACGTTGCATTGAGAGGGACAGGGTGCCATGTACTGTGTACCTAGGCTGAGAGGAGGTGCTCTGTGTGATCAAAGGGCCTGGGGAAGGTGTGGGCCTGGTGTGGGTGTGGCATGGATCCTGGGGCAGTGAGGAGGCCGAAGAAAGTCCTTCATAGAAGGAACTGAGTCACCCCCACTGCTACTGAGTCCCAGCTGGGGACTGTGTGACTAAAGTTATGCTGGAACCTTGGAGAGTCACAAGGAACTGTCCAGATGTCTCAGAAACCTTGCTGCCCTGAGACCTGCATTCTGTAGCCCCCTGCACCACACAGAGAACCTCAACCGTGGGGCAGCCTGACCTGACCTGGGTCTGCATCCTGAAAGAGCACACCTGACACAAACAGGAAGCTCAGACGCTACGAGGAGCTGTTCTCAGGACACGGTTATTGTATGGTCTGGGGAAAGAATTCACAGAGCTATATCCTGAAACAAAGCTGCTTGGTAGGGCTGGGTTAAGGATCAGGGATATTTTTAGCCTTTTTTTTTTAATCTAGGGGCAATAAAGAAGAGATCAAAATCCATAGGACAGGGAACTATTATTATCTTGCATTGTGGAAAAGAAGTAGAGGAATAAAATGATCCATTCCTTTGGAAACAGCACATTTACTTCAAAGATCAAAGCAATTCAGAAAAAAAGAATTGATCTGTAACATCTATACTACCTAAATAATTGCAGAAATTCTTTATTTTGGTATTGGGACAAGCCGGATGCAATTGCCAATAATCTGCTGTTATTGATCTATGGAAATGACAATGACACTTGGCTTGACAAAGAGCTGTATAAACAATCCAACAGCTGTTCTCTGATGAGCATGACTTGGTTTTCACTTCTGACCCCAATTAAATTCTCTGAATCTGAGTTCTTTACCAGGACAGAGGGCAGAAAGGACTGCAGCATGCGTTGACTGCCACGTCACACCACACGTGGTGCTGGGGCGGTCTCCATACAGTATCTTATTTATGCCTCATAGAGAGGTACACAACATTAGTGGCATTTTACAGCTAAGGAGATGGAGATTCAAGGAGATTAACTCTACACTAGCGTGTAAAATGAGAACGAGTAGCCCATCCCTTCTCACTTAGGGTAAGTCCCTGATTTCTTCTGGCTCCTTGAGTTTCTTTCCCTGCCAAATAAAAGAAAGTTCTTATTTCCCAGGGAGCTATTCTATCAAAATCAATACTAAACAAAGAATTATAGCGCAGAAAATTAAGAGCAAATTAGCACAAGCAATTTGTTTCTAAAAAAATGAAAAGTTTTGTTTTAATCCCATAATAGTTGTCAAAGGTGCTTTCGGTAAAGAGCAAACAAGACAGCCTAATCAAAGGCAGCAACTGATATAAAGAGGCTGACTTCTCGGGCACACCGAGCTAACTGAGCTAAAGCGGATGTAGATGGTAAATCCATGCAAACTGAACCCCAGTGTCTCCTCACCTGACCAGTTAGCATCCGGCACCCCTTTTGGCAGATGAAAGATTGGTCTGATGGTGAACATCTCTGGTTCAGAAATTCCTTATGTGAGATACAGCTTGCAGATCAACCAAAATAATCCACTGGCTTCAAGCACCAGTGGGGGGCGGGTTGGGGGGGGGGGAGAATCCCTTAATTTAGAATGTATGATTATCAAGAAAAATCAGCTTGGATCAAATGATCATCTAAAAGAGCTTCAATATATTGAACAGTAACAAATATTTTCAGGAAAAATAAAAATATACTACGATATCAATAATCTCGTGCTAATTAGAAAAATTATTGTAGGCGGGCATGAACCTAAGTATCCGGAGAAGTGTCATGCGGTTTTGTTTTTTCCCAGCTGGTCAGTTCTCCTCCTTTAATTTTCAGGCTCTGACAGCTGAAATCTCCACAGGAAAAAGTGATGCCCTCCCTTGTGAATGCCTTGTCCAGATGTTGTACTTATTTCTTGCATGAAGCCAAACACAGAGATAGAGACTCCCATAGCATATAAAATGAAAAGTAATCGGATGAAAGGTTTAATCACGACTTTTACTGCTTCCCGTTGCGCTGTTTGTCTTGCTTTGGTGGGTGCGAGGGGCTTTTGGAAGGCTCACTGTACTGATAGTGCCGTCTTCCTACCAGAGCTATGATCTTCAAATATCAGGGCGACGGATGGTACATACACACCCCGCTTGTATCCATTTGTATTCCTGAGTGGACGTAACACCGTGTCTTATATCATCAATAATATGCGTCACTTTTTTCCATTCCAGGAAATCTAATTAATTTAAATATTACAGGAATGTATGCAAAGTCAGTTAGCATTCACATAAAGTAATTCTCTTAATCCATCACTTCAAAATAGAATGGCAAATGCCAATTCTTTTTCAATAATATCAAATTTTAGCCCCTGCCCCATCCCAACTGAACATGTTAAGAATATGGAACCATTATATGCATTTTAACAACCCCTGAAAGTATGAACAAGTATACCAAAACTACAGCAAAAATAACTGTCGTGTCAAGAGAGGACTTTAACAAAGCAATCGATAATAGGCATATCAATTACTCTTATTATCTGTTTTTTTTTTTATTTTCAGGAATTCTGAGTCATATGTTAAATAAAAAAAGAACAGCCTACACATTTTTAGGTTGGGTCTCTACATGGAAACCCAATGTCTGCCGGGAAATGCTCAAACAATTGGCAGTGGTCAGGGACGGAGCAGCTTTGGGGGTGGATTCCAGAATCTTCCCTTAATTTGGACCTTGCTGGAATGTACTACTTTGCTTCCAGCTTCAGGCAACGGGGAACAAAATGGCCCTTTGCATCTCTTTCCCAAGATGGGCACAGCGAGACCATGAGGACTTTCAAAGTGGCCTCGCTCTCAGACCTTCTCTCTTTGGTCAGCTTCTGCCCCATGTCACCTCAGGGCTGGAATGCAGCTGCTTCTGCCTTTCTGGTTTAAAAAACAGACTCTGTTTATGGATCAACAGTGAGGGTCAAAAAAGAAAACCCACAGTGATTGCTGAATGTCTCAGGACAGCCACTCTGGCTGCTGTTGGGGTGGGTCTAGAAATCTTATAATTTTGCCACAAGGAATCCTTAGACCTTCTCCACTTCCAGAGTAGAAGGCTGATGCTAAGAAAAGAAAGCTCTTCACACAACCACAGCCATGACTGAAGTTTCGTGGAACTAGTAGAAACCCTCTTCCTAGGTGAGGACTTAGTTTCGTTGACGCTGCCCACTGTCAAAGGCAGAGGGGTGGGACTTTGATGGAGGGAGTCCACAATGCTGACTGCAGTTTTCTCAAGTCCCTGGTGGAGGAGGAGGAAAGTTTCTGCTGGCCCAGGGCAGCGCTGGCCTCCCTGCAGAGCGGGGGAGGGCCCACCTCCCAAACCTCCCACCCAGTCTACTAATCATGGAGGCATTTGGGTTAGCAGGCTCCTCTTTTAAAATGCTAATGCTCCTGGGAGGGTTAAGCCTCATTCATACCTCAGTGTGAATTCGTTTAATTAGATAATCAGATCTAATTAATTGAGGGCTCAGGGAAAGAGAGTTTTGATTGAGGTGGGCCAAAGGGAGGAAAACTTTGGAAGGGACTCAGAATTGGGGGCGGCAGGAGAACAGTGGGTTACAGGGTGTTGGGTCCAGGAAGGGAGGCGCAGGTGGACAAGGCAACCTTTGTCTATGGTTCCACTTTGCCTGGGGTCCGTGGGCACCAGAATCCCACCACAAATCACCACCATGCTTGGGAAAGGCATATCAGCCTCGTCTTTCCCCAACTCGAACTCATTGGGTTTGGCCCAACACATCTTAAGACAGAAGGAAAAAGGAGGAGAAAGAGAGAAAGGAAGAGAGAGGCGTCCCTCCACCCTCTTTCCCCCAGGTGGGTCCTGGACTGTGGTCTCCAGATCTCCTTGGAGGGAGGGTCCATTCCGCCCACCTAGATCCTCCACGATGGGCCACCCCTCCCAACAACGGTCATGGGCAGTATGTACACTGGTGAGCTGACCAGTTCTCATCCCAGCCGTGGACTGGACATGCTGTGCGAACCTAAGAAAATTGCCGAAGTGCAGTGAACCCAGATGCCTGGCTACACAGGGCCGTCTCCCACCTCTGGGTCCCTGAACACGCTCTGCCCTGGGTTCAGAACACTGTCTCATCTCTCCCCTTAGTCAACTCCTCTTCAACCCGCAGATCTGCTGCAGTGGCCCCCGTATGGAGACCTGGGAGCTCCAGCCGAGGACCCCAGGGCTCCAGCGTGTTCCCTGAGCCCAGGTCACAGCAGTCTCCCACAAGGTGTTTCTTCGTTGGTGTCCCCAAGCCCGTCGTAAAATCTCTAAGGGCAGAGAGCAGACCTGCGTTTTCTGTCCCCCTAGCCTGGCACTCAGCAAGCGTTCGACGACTATTTCCAAACAGAGAGGAGAGAAAAGATCAGAGTATAAGCATTTACCCCACGTCCAAGTAGATCTGGGATCTCGAAGAAACCGTGACAAACACATGAATGAATGGGTGACCGACCAGACACAACCCTCTAACAATATGGATAGGTGCCACGGAACGCTCACATTTTATAACAATGAGAAAATATAACAAAATATATTTTAGGAAAACATTTCCACTACTTGGCTGGATCCCGAGGGACCAGAGTCTGACTCTGTGGGCCATGTAATTCTATTACCAAGATGGGCATTTTTTACTACTAAAGGTGAATCTGACATGGGAAAAAATATTCCCAAATGTGCATAGGGGTGGGACTTATGGTCAAGGCCCGTACAAGCGCCCTCCACCACCGTGCCCCTGGAAATGGCTCTGTTTCTGGTTTTATATGAGCTTGATTGCAGGTATCGATACACCCACTTCTAATAGCCTACGTCCTTACAAAAAAAATCTATAAAGCCTATTTTTCTCATTCAAAGACATATAACAGTGCCAAATTGTTCTTCACCATTGTAGTCTGCTCCATAAACAACAGAAGGCACTCAGACAGCAAAACAGCTTTCTCATGGGCTGAAAAAAGAGAAAGACAAGCGCGGAAGATGTTTTATGGGCCTTCATCTGAGACGTCCACATCTTAGTAAGATGACTAAGAAAACCGTCCGAGGGGGAAGAAGATGAACGTGACTCACAGGCTATAAGGAGAGTCCCCGCATCTCTTCTGAGCCTCATGCATGCAAACAGCTGAGTTTGGGACCAGCAATCCCAGAGAGAACGTTCCGGGTGCACAGAGCCTCTTTGGGCTGCTTTGCCAGGGGTGACATCTCAGTGTCCTGCACCCTGCATGCCCCGTGCTGGGCCTGTGCTCTGCCATCCTGTGCTCGAGAAGACACCATGACAAAGGTGCACTCTGAAGCTGACTTCTCTGGCTCTCAGGCATGGTTCTGTGTGACCTGAGCATGTTATAGATAACTTCTCTGTGGTGGCTTCCCTGTCTATGACATGGGGGTGACAATATTACCAAGCCCCACCGTGGGCTGAGGTAACAGGAACAGGAATCCAGCACTGGCATTACACAGCAGATACTCTAACAACTCAAATCCTTGATCACTTCCAAGTCTTGTCCCTTACCACCTCCCGGCATGTAAGCTCTGCACTGTTCTGTCTTTGCTCCTTCACACTGACTTGGTGTCCCCACATGAGTAGGCTCTGTCAGGCTTTGTTAGGAGACCCTGTAAAATGACCTGAAGTCAGGGACACGCATGCTTATGTTCACCTGTGGACAGGCAGCCTGGCAGAGAGGGAGCCAGCAGACAGGACAGCCCTCAGACGGCAGTGATTGAGAATCCACCTTTCTATTACTTACTGGTCAGCCTGAGGGTCTGTGCAGTGGAACTCTTCATTAAAAGGCTTTCTGTTTTGTTTTGTTTTTTGGACTTAAAATTAGAAAATAAAATTCTAAGTTTCTTTTGGTTTGATGACCATGTCACTTCTCGTAGTGGTTCTGGGAAGTCTAGAGACATGTTAGCGGCAGAGTTTTCCCAGGATGTGGAATATTTCAGCGATTGCCTAAAGTCTGAGGATTCAGAACTCGGGTTCTGCTGCCAGAACCAGGTTTCTGAAGCTTTCCTGGAAAGCAGCAGTAGGAAGGAAATAGGTAATACACCAGCATTCATTCATTCATTCAACATGCAAACTTACCACACGCCAGTCCCTGTGACCCCTGAGTTAAAATACAGAGGGAGTAGCTACAATAAGAAAAGACACTCCCCTCCAGTTTAGGGATCCCAGAGACAAAAGAGTCTGTGAGGCCGAGTGGCCATCAGAGAGCTGAGCCTGGGACCTGAGGAACAGTGTAAGCCAGACTGGATCTCCCATACCAGGAGGCCACACTGTGGGAAGCCCAGCAATGCTCAGGAACCGTTCCCCAAAGAGACATCAGCCAGCTACAATAACCAGAGAAACAAACTCACTCAAGAAGACTAGAATTTCCCCCATTTCGGGAAAAGTCAGGAGAGAAAAGAAGAATTTTCTAAATTTCACTCCCTGCGAATTGGTATTAAAGACCTTAGAAAACAGTTAGTGGCCTTGGTCTAGCCATGGGTCGTCTCTGAAGTCATCAGATTTTCGGAGAATGAAGGTTGGGCTTCGTTGGTGGCTCAGGGACACATCCGTCCACAATAAATTCCCTGCTTCTGCCCAGGCTGCATGCGTCACTCGCCTTGACCTACTCAAATCTCCCCATCTCCGAAACAACTCTGTGGCTAGCCCTCTATTCAGCCTTCCCCCACTACTTTGGCTTAAAATAATCAGTTCCCTCATTAACCTCTTAGTGCACTTGCATTCTAGGAATTATACTGATCTGGCCTGACCTGCGGTAGCATAGCAGAGAAAGCATCAACCTGGAATGCTGAGGTTGCTGGTTCGTGACCCTGAACTTGCCTGGTCAGGGCACATATGAGAAGCAAGTTGATGCTTCCTGTTCCCCCTTCCCCCATTCTTTCTTTCTCTCTCTGCTCTCTAAAATTAATAAATAAAAAAATCATAAGAAAAAAAGAAATTAAACTGATCTGTCATCTCACATGTAGCTGATAGCTTCTTAAAAGCAAGAATCTGGTCATATACTGTCACTACATGAACCTCAGAATACTAGGCACATAGCGGAGCATCAATAAGTATATGTGGACTCTAAATGCTGGTCATTTATGTCTTTGAAAAAAACTTAGTAAAAAACATACTGAGGAAACAAAATTAGGGGTAAAATTGATACAGAGGTTAATCTTTACATCAAATTCCATCATGAACAGACATGTTCACCAAACTTTCTAAAGATGCACAAACAAGTATTAGTCTAGGCATAATAAATTTTCTTCTGGTTAAAAATCAAATGTTATCTGTGCTTCACCCAAAGTCTGCATTGAAACCACAAAGACGAGCTAGAACAATATGAAAGAGATGGGAATTAGGAAGGTAAGACTCACCCTTAATAGTGATATAGAAAATAACAGTGTATTTCTTTAGAACCTTTCAATTAAATATATATATATGTTATATCAACAGCTGACAAATAAAAGACCTGAGATTTAAGTGAGAAAAAGACATCATCTTATTTCCTGAGTAGCTCCTTCGTTAAAAATAATTTTTCATATTCAAATCTACAAAGGTCATTTGGTTGAACCAGATCAGTGCATCATCCACTCCAGCTCCAACATACTCTCTCATGAGAGCACAGGGACAGACATGTTTGCCACAGAAAACTGATTGCCCCTGGCCATATTTCTGTCTGACATAAAAGTATTCTAACTATTTAATTAGAAGGCTCCCCCCCCCCCCCGTTGCTGTTGTTTATTTATAAAGCGTTCCCTACACAAACAAATGGCCCCCAATTTTTTGGAAACTAACTTTAGCAAACGAAAGCTAATACCCATAACAATGAAGACCTCATGCTGGACCCAGCGAATGGGGAGGTACCTTATTGAAATGGACTAACAGAGATCCAGAGCATTATATAAGACCATTTGATCTGTTCTCTGTGAAACACTGTCATTAGGAACCTCTTCTATTCATCTTCTTACCGGGACTCTATAGAGAGAAGGATGCATCATTTAAAATAGTCTTTGCACTAAAAAAAAAAGTGTAATTCTAAATTTAGAAGAGAATCTGGAACACAGAGGCATATGTTTTATTGAAATGCTTCTTCTGATTATTATTGGTAGACATACAAGATTCAGGACCAAAGCAAGTGATAGTTTTGCAGGAGATGAGGCAGTGCATAAATATTTTAGCTATTTATTCCATTAGTAAGATTACTTTTGATATTATAGGTTGATTTTTATGAAATGTATTAAAGGAGAAAATAATGATATATTATAATATGCAGTAAATAGTATTAAAATGTAGTTTTTTCAAATCTTAATAACATTAAAAGGAATTCTGATATTAAATTTTAATTTTATAATAGGCACCACACAGTGCTTTAGATTTTCACAGAAATTTAAATATGCCATTGATATTGTTAAAATTTTTTGAGAGAGCAATATAAATATTTTTCAGTTTGGAAAAAAAAAAAAACCCAAAAGAATTCTTAAAGAACTTCTAAAAAATACTACCAAAAACAGTAAAGTTAAAATCCCATGGTAAACTTCAAAATAATCAAAACTTAACATAATAACTACTTCTAAATAAAGGTTATCTCCATAAATTCCAGATAAGCGAGTACAAAAGGAGACCAAATACACCAGTTTTCATCTGAAATTGCTAAAAAAGCAAAATGTTCCATGACTATTATTTTACAAATTTCACCTGAAAATTACAATTAATAACTAGGTGGAGAATACTTTCTTTGAGGCCTAAAATCTTATTCAACCTGTTATTAGAAAGATAAGATCGTTTGCATAGAAGGTTCTAGTCCCCGTAAGCTCCGAGGTTCCGCGGTGTCACTGGGGGAAATGGCTTCCCAGACCATCCCCTGCCGAAACAGCAAATCTCCCTCCCGTGTCTTTGTTCATTTACTCTGCATTTCCAAAAACCTATGCTAAATATTAACGTGTGCCTCTTTGACCCAGATTTCCAAAAACGGTATCAAACAGAGGAAAGGATTCTTCACGGGGTCCACGCCACCCAAATTCCCAAAGATGGCTTTAAGAAAAGATTCCTTTGATGTTTAATAGAACCAGACATTTGGACTAAAACAGCCCTGTCTCCCTCTTCTACTGCCACCACACTGCTCACAATTACAAGCTTTCGCTGCCTTGAATAATTCACAGTCTCATCTGTTCTGCTCAGTGTAAAGACAATGTTGAGAAGACAAGGTCACTTTTTCCCCCCTTCCCAACTACTGACTTTTCCGACCCGACACCGGTCTGATTGCATGATCCACCCTAGTGCTTGACAGGCTTCCCCTGACAGCTTCCGAACAGCCGTTCGTCTGTTTAGCTTAGGGTATGAAAAGTAATAAGGGTGCAACGGAGTGTCAGATTTCTTCCACCTTCCTTCGCAAACACAGGTTCAGCGTTTCCCCCTCTATTTTACCGCAAGCCCCTGAAAACGCCAGGGCCCTGTGCGTCCCCTTTTATTGTAACGCGGACCTATAGCCATCCACAGAGATAACCCATTACCAGGCTGCCTGAACAACAACAGTGTTTTACATGGAACACGGTTTTTAAAACTCAAAATAGTTAATACGCGGTTTATAAGAGATTAACACCTGTGAATGTGCCCCTCTGGGGTCATCTGTAAAATCCTGCAAACGTGGAGTCAAGCAACCTGTAATCTTGGAGGAGAAGGGAACAGGCAAGCCAGCAGTGCTCCGATTTCCTTCATTCCTTTCCTCGGAAAGCGACACCAGGCACAGCAGAGACACAAGTGTATGGAACCCCGAAATACAACTCGAACCTTAAGTATTTAATTATGTCTCTTTAATTTAACTCTCTTATGTCGTATAAATGCAGACTTTGTAAAGAGAAAACATTTTAAAGTTCTTTGAAGGTAAAAGCCATATAATAAACACTGACTTTGGGCAGAAACTCTAGACGACCAAGTCAGGTTGGGGTAACGCACGCGTCCAGTTTCAAGAGCGCGGTTCCGCCGACTCTGTGCAAAGATCTGCGCGCCAAGAACTCTGGGGGTTAATATTTCTTCTACTTCTTAACACCAATTCGTCAGTGGCCCTTTTCATTGTGAAAGTTTCCAATGTACTCAAACATAGGGAAAAAAACCCGACAATGAACCACCTATACTTATTACCTGCACTCAAAAATTATCTTCCCAATTCTTTTATTTTTTTCCTGACGTATTTAAAAGCAAATGTTTATCCTGGGCCTGACCTGCGGTGGCATAGTGGATAGTGTGTCGACCTGGAACGCTGAGGTCGCAGGTTTGAAACCTTGCACTTGCCCGGTCAAGGCACACATGGGAATTGATGCTTCCTGCTACTCCCCCCTTCTCTCTCTCTCTCTCTCTCTCTCTCTCTCTCTCTCTTTCTCTCTCTCTCTCTGTCTCTCACTCTCACTCTCTCTCCTGTCTAAAATGAATAAGTAAAAAAAAAAAAAAAAATTATCCTGGATAATTGACTGAGAATTTCTTTAAAGCCCATGCAGGATAACTAAAACAGGTCATTCGTAACCTGTAACGGTGACAAATGATTGCAACAAAGCAAGGTGCATGTGATTTGGGGACAAAGCCCCCCATCTTAAATTCAATTCAATATGAGGAAAAGTGCAGATCAAATGAATGTGCTTTATTTACATTATTTACAATTTTTCCAATGATAGATTTGTGACATTATTATATAATCACAAATAAACTTTTAAAAGAAAAATAAAGGATGTTAGCCATTGCTATATAATTCTTTAAAATGCAGTAAATACCCAAACCTATCAAAATAGAAAACCAGGAGCTCTCTTGCATATCCAAACAGAAGGCAGGGTTTCATTGTTACAAACTGTCAGCATATTGGCAGCGTGAAGGCAATTCTATTTTATTCTTTGTTTAAAATAATAGTTTATGAAATATATTACTGAGGAAAGCCTATACTAGAAGACATTTGACTATGAATTTTTACCCAGTTTCTTGTATAGTTTTATGACAAAAATTTCAAGTGCCAGACAAAGAAAGGAACATGGGTACTCAGCACCTACTTTCACTTCCTGATGACAGATAAGCACTTTCAATTGTTATATTTACATGTTATTAACACACTGAAACTACTCTTGAAATAAAACAATGCCAAGCCCAGGATAGAAGGATAATGAAAATTTTATCTTTGCTTTTTAACACAGCACATGAAGACAAAGAACACCCTAATATAATAGAGAAGTCAGAGAATTCAACATAAAAATAGGAATCCTGACTATTCCCATTGAAATAACTTAGTAGTGACCCTGAAGAACCCATGCCCCCTAAACAGTTAGGGATTGGACATACCCATAGGAAGGGGGCTGAATTGTCAGACCTCTTGAGTTCTTGTCCATGTCTATTGGTTATTTGAATTAGAAAGTGTTCTATACATGTGGTTTTAAAGCCATATATTTGTTGATTTGGGGGGAAGGTGTAATAATTAACATACTCCTTGGAAGAATTAAATTTTAAAATGACAGTGCATTATTATAACATCTTGGAAATTTGGCACATGAGAGTTATAACTAAGTATGTTGGTTTCAGTTTCTGTTTCAATGTAGGAAAATACTTCAGGTGAAAGAAGAATCTAGTAGTATTGCTTTCTTTTCAGTGTAGGACTGTTCACTCTAATACTGAAAGAGTTTATAACGGGCAAAGACTTTGGGGGAAAAACAATGGAGGTATTATATTTTTGTTCATGTCCAATCTATGGGAATATCTTCGAATATAGCTGTTATTAAAGTGACAATTACTTAGACATATGGTAACAAAAATGCATGCTATTATAGTATTAAATATTTCTAAATTGCAGGAAACCCTACCAGAACTGTCACAGTTAATTATTAAAGATAGGATAACCATATGTACCTCCTTGCCTGGGATGGTTCCTATTTTTTAAAAAATGACAGTTTTATAACTTAAAAATATGAGAGACAAGAAATACTAAATCTCTTACTCAGTGAGCTTTTTACCTTATTAAAAAAGACTAGAAAGAATATGTGAGAGAAATTATCCAAGATAGACAAACTGCTGACAATCATCAGGCAGGGCTGCCCACCACTTTCTCCCAAACCATAGACCTTATTTTCCCATTCATAAGATGCACCTTTTTTTCCAAAAATTTGGGGTCTAATAACTAGGTGTGTTTTATACAAGTAGATTTTTTTACTTGCATTTTCTGCACTTTTGCACAAATAAGGAGTTGCATGAATTTTAAGATGAATAAAATTTGAGTTCAATAACTTATGTTATTAAAAATAACATTTTTCCCCCAAATTTCAGGCCCCAAAATTAAGGGGCATCTTACAAATGGGAGTGTCTTATAAGTTTAGACACAAAAGTGGTATCTGAGGGATGCAAGATGGCTGCTGAGTAGGTGAACGCTACACTCACCTCCTCCCACCACCAAACCAGATTTAATGCTAAATTATAGAGCAATCCACCTGAATGGCCGACTGAAGGGCAGCTGAACAGGAGTGTTATGAAAATATTTATATTAGACAAAGTAGATTTCAAAACAAAGGCCATAACAAGAGACAAAGAAGGTCTCTACATAATACTAAAGGGATTGATCCAACAAGAGGACATAACTCATATAAACATGTATGCAACTAACATAGGAGCACCTAAATATATAAAGCAAATATCGGTAGACATTAAGAAAGAGATAGACAATAATACAATCATAGTAGAAGGTTTTAACACCCTACTGACATTAATTAAATTCCAGACAAAAAATCAACAAGGCAACATTGACCTTAAATGACATGCTGGATCAGATAGGTTTCATTGATATTTGTGGATCATTTCAAACCAAAGTAGCAGAACATACATTCTTTTCAAATGTATATGGGACATTCTCAAAGATAGACTACATATTAAACCATACAATGTCTTAATAAATTCAAGAAAATGAAAATCATATCAAGCATGTTTTTTTTTTTTTTACCACAACAGTATAAAACTAGAAATCAACTACAATAGAAAAACTGAAAGACATTTCAATGTGTGGAAGATAAATAATATGTTATTAAACAATGAATGGGTTAACAATAAGATCAAGGTAGAAATCAAAAGTTACCCGGAAACAAAAATGAACACAAACAAGTCAAAACCTATGGCACACAGAAAAAGCAACTTTGAGAGGGAAGTTCATAGCATTGCAGGCCTGCCTCAAGCAACAAGAAAAATCTCAAATAAACAATCTAAGAGAACTAGAAAAAGAACAACAAAAAACACCCAGAGTAAGTCAAAGGAAATAATAAAGCTTAAAGTGGAAATAAATGACATAGAGACTAAAAAAACAATACAGAAGATCATTGAAACCAAGAACTAGTTCTTTGAAAAGATCAACAAGATGATGAACCTTTATAAAACACATCAAGTAAAAAAAAGACAGAGAACCAAATAAATAAGATCATAAGTGAAGTAGGAGAAGTGACAGCTGACACCACAGAAATACAAAGGAATGCATGAAAATACTATGAATAACTATATGTCAACAAATTGGACAAACTCAGCAAAACAGATAAATTACTAGAAACATACAATCTTCCAAAACTAAATCAGGAAGAATCAGAAAACTTAAATAGACTGATTACAACTAGTAAAATTGAAGCAGTAATCAAAGAACTCCCAGCAAACAAAAATCCTAGACCAGATGGCTTCACAGGCAATTTTACCAAACATTGAAAGATGATCTCACACCTATCCTTCTCAAACTATTCCAAAAAATTCAAGAGGAGGGAAGAATTCCAAACTCTTTTTTAAGAGGCCAGAATTATCCAAACTCCAAATCCAGATAAAGACACTACAAAGAAAGAAAATCATAGGCCAATATCCCTGCTGAACACAGATGCTAAAATCCTCAACAAAGTATTAGCAAACTGGATCCAGCAATACATTAAAAGATATACACCATGATCCTGTGGGATTTATTATGAAGATGTAAAGTTGGTGCAATATTTTCAAAATCAATTAACATGATGCATCACATAAATAAAATGAAGGATAAAATCACATGATTATATCAATAAATGCAGAAAAAAATAACTCAATAAAAATCCAGCACCTGTTTATAGTAAAAATTCTCAGCAAAGTGGAAGTGGAGGGAACATACCTCAACATGATAAAGGCCATATATGACAAACCCACAGCCAACATCATACTCAATGAGCAAAAACTAAAAGTACTTCTGTAAAGATGAGGAACAAGACAGCGAGGTCCCCTTTCACCACTCTTATTCAACTTAGTACTAGAAGTCCTAGCCACAGCAACCAAAAAAAAAAAAAAAAAAGAAAGAAAGAAAACACATCCAAATTGGAAAGGTGGAAGTAAAACTGTCATTATTCACAGATAACACGATACTGGACACAGAAAACCCTGAAGACCTAGAAGTCTAATAAATAAATTCAGAAAAGTAGCAGAATACATAATTAATATTCAAAAATTAGTGGTATTTTTATATACCAATAATGAACTATCAGAAACAGAGATCAGAAAAAGCAATCCCACTTACTATTGCAACAAAAAATACATATAAGTTACCTAGGAATAAATTTAACCAAGAAGGTAAAAGACCTGTACTCAGAAAATTATAGGATACTGAAAAAGAATATTGAGGCAGATAAAAATAAATGGAAGCATAGACTATGCTCATGGATTGAAAGAATTAACATCATCAAAATGTCCATACCACCCAAAGAAATCTACATATTCAACACAATTTCTATTAAAATACCAAGGGGATATTGCACAGATTTAGAACAAATATTCCAAAAATGTATACAGAACCACAAAAGAACGTGAATAGCTTCAGCAATCTTGAGGAAGAATAACAAAGCTGGAGGTATTACATTACCTGATAGCAACCATACCATAAGACCATTGTAATCAAAACAGCTTGGAACTGGCATAAGAACAGGCATATAATAAATGGAACAGAACAGAGAGCCTGAAAATAAACCCACGCCTTTATAGTCAATTAAAATTTACAAAGGAGGCAAGAGCATACAATGGAGTAAAGACAGCCTCTTTAATAAATGGCATTGGGAAAACTGGACAGCTACATGTCAAAAAATGAAACTAGACAACCTGATTACGCCATACACAAGAATAAACTCAAAGTGGATGAAAGACTTAAATGTTAAGTCACAAAACCATAAAAATCCTAAAAGTAAACATAGGCAATAAGATCTCAGACATCTCTCCTAGCGATATTTTTGCTGATAATTCTCCTTGGGCAGAGAAACAAAGGGGAAAAACAGGTGGTACTATATCAAACTAAAAAGACTTGCACAGTAAAAGAACAAACAATCAACACAATTAAAAGGGAACCCACTGAATGGGAGAGCATGTTTGCCAATCATACATTTGAGAAGTGATTAATTTCCAAAATATGTGAAGAACTTATGCAACTCAACACCAAGAAGAAAAATAACCCAATTAAAAAATGGGGAAAGGACCTGATAAACACTTCTCCAAAGCGGGTATACTGATGGCCAATAGGCATACGAAAAAATGCTCAATGTCACTAATCATCAGAGAAATGCAAATTAAAAATGTGAGATATCACCACACACCAGTTAGAATGGCTATCATCAATAAATTTATAAATAACACATGCTATGGAGAACATGGAGTAAAGGGAACCCTTGCTGGGAAGAATGTAGACTGGTACAACTACTGTGGAAAATAATACGGAGTTTCCTCAAAAAGTTAAAAATGGAACTCCCTTATGACCTAGCAATTCCACTTCCGGGAATTTATCTGAAGAAACCCAAACACTAATTCAAAAGTATATATGCACTCCTATGTTTATTGTAGCATTTACAATAGCCAAGTGCCCATCAGTAGATAAGTAAATACAAAAGCTGTGATACACTTATACAACGGAATACTATTTGGCTGTAAAAAAAGAAGGAAATCTTTGCAATAGCATGCTGGACCTAGAGATTATTACGCTAAGTGAAAGAAAGCAAGTCAGAAAAAGAGAAATGTCATATGATC
The DNA here is from genome assembly GCA_037038555.1 of Rhynchonycteris naso. Lineage (NCBI taxonomy): Eukaryota > Metazoa > Chordata > Mammalia > Chiroptera > Emballonuridae > Rhynchonycteris > Rhynchonycteris naso. The sequence goes on along the minus strand of CM072998.1, from coordinate 9,412,738 downwards.
TCACTTCTATGTGAAATCTAATGGACAAAATAAACTGACGAATAAAACAGAAACAGAGGCATGGACACATGGAGCGGAGGGACAGCTGTCAGAGGGGAGGGGATTGGGGGGACAGATGAAAGGTGAAGAGATTAAGCCAAAAAACTATATATAAAACACATAGACCGCAGTGTGGTGATAGCCAGAGAAGGGAGACGGGGTAGGGGGGAGGTAGAATTGGGTAAAAAAGGGGGAAATGGGAACAAAAAGGGACTTTGCTTGGAGCAATGGGTGCATGATGCAGTGGGTCGACAATGTTTTATTGAGTTGTATGCTTGAAACCTGTATGGTTTTGCAAAGCAATATCACCCCAACAAATTTAATGAAAATAAATGACTGAATGAATGCATGCATCATCGAATGAATGAATGAAGAGGTATCTGGTCTAGTGGTTTACAAATGCTGTTCCTTGGGGCTCCCTGGGAGGGGGTGTCTCCTGGAGGTGCCACACAACGCTGAGGGGCAGGGTCTTCACTTCCATTTAAGACCGCCCTCTGCTCCTATGTTTATATCAAGTTTCCAAAGGTTCTGCGGCTAAACGAGCTTAAGGATTCCTTTGCACAGATGATGCCCAGAGAAGCCACGTTACCAGTCCGTCTGGCCTGCCAGGTTGGGGCACAGCATTAGCCCGTACAGAGGTGCTTGGACAGGGCGCATGCGCAGCCCACGCCGACTCCTGGCTGCGGAAACAAATCCTCTGAGGCACATGGAGCAAGTGAGAGAACACATTTCTATTCAGGCAGTGAGTGAGTCACGTTCATGCTTGGTAGGAATAGCTTTTCACCCCAAATAGAAATTATCTATATTTAAATTTTTGTTAAAAAAATATCCATTCTACTCGAGAGAAAAGCTGTCAGTGTTTCTCTTTTCTTCTTTATTCAGGACTGGAAGTCCTTTGGAACGACTCTACAATTTCTAGTGGGTGTGATGGACCCCACCCCCAAGGTCTAAACACACAGAAATGCTGAATGAAATAGAAGTTTTGTATTAAGTTCAATATATATAAAGACACATTTTTAACTTTAATTTACATTGTTTAATATATGCATATATAATTTTACATGAAGTCAGCCTTGAAAACAAAACAGGAACACCTCCAGCACTAAACACACAAGATACACAGAGAAACTCGGCCCAGGTGCGGAGCAGGCTGGGAGGACACCCCGCCCCAGGAAGTCCCGACTGGATGTCCCCAAGTCCCTGCTTAACGGAAGGGGTTTTGATCCTGCACTGGGTTGTGGGAACCGGGGAAGCTGGCTCCGCTCTTCACATGATCCCAGGGGGTGTAAAGAACTGTCCCATCTCTGAGAAGGTGACTAGGAAACTTTCTGCCCAGGGCCTGTGGTCTGGGCAGAGAGATGCTTAGGCCACAGGTGGAACAAAAGAGTCTCTTAGAAAGAGAAAAACCCAAAGTCTGGGCAATGTGTGTGGGTGTTGAGGCTCCATTTTTATAATCTGGCGAACGCTTCGCTGAGATATGAAATAAAAACTGCCTAGGAAAGCCCCAGGGCCCATAGTCTGGCTGCAGGTGAGTTCACAGTAAAGCCTTAACAGACATGTGCGCAAAGTGACCGCTGTGACGGGCCACGATGGGCAGAAATCACACTCAGAGAACCTTGGGAAAATAAGGAATCCAGAAGAGAATTAAAAAGAAAGCAGAGACTCCATAAATGGTCATCTACATTACATATATCTTATTTTCTTCTCTCATCTTCTTATGGATGTCGTATTTATGCAAACACGAGTATCTTTTTCTTCTTCTTAAGATTGCTAGCTTTCTGAAGCAAGCATTCTACAATAGCTTATTCATTTCCAAGACTCATGACACAGTACCCCGCCTTGCACATGGACAAACGTGCAATGCTATCAAAATATCACATGCACATAGTACGTGTAATATATGTATTTCCTTGCACATCTATCTCGGGGATAGAGAGTATTTCCCTCTATTTTATCCTAAAGATAATATTAATATTAATAACTGCAAGTAGTCATATTGTAAACAACCTCTTTCTAAATTACATACGTATACATGCACATGTATATAATCTATAAACTCGGTGTTCACCAGACATGTTTTTAAAGCTCACCCAGCACAAATACATGGTTCTGATGAAAGAGCTAGAACAAATAAGAAAACTGTAGATCACTAAAGACAAGGTGGTTCTGCAGTGACGGACGGGGTTTCTTAGCCTAGCCCAGCGTCTTTACACTGTTGGTCTGTGCAATGCGGCCAGGGAGCCTTGTCCTCAGGTCCTAGCCCAGGTCCCTGCATGGGCCCCACTTCCCGAGTCTGGTCCTCTGCACTTGGCACCCTCAGGGCTTGCTCACAGCCTCCCCTCCGGGGCACTCACTGTTCAGTTAGAGCACAGAAACAAAGCGCAGGGCTCGCCCCCGGGTTTGTCTCAAATCTCTTTTATCTCCCAAACCTCCACAAGCACCATGCCGCACACAGTTGGTGCTCAACCAATTTTCATCTCTATTGATAACATGCCAGCTCCACTCTATGAGCTAGTTCCATTAAATTAATCAAATCGTGAAATGTCACAGAGGGAGGGAGCTCATTCCAGCTCCTTCTAGTCGCACACACACGGGGCTTCCGGTTCTGGGAGGGGTCAATCACCCACCTCAGGGGCAGAGTTAGGTCCAGAGCAGGGGGCTCCCAGGCACATTGCATTTCCTTTATAACAACGACCTTCAGCATTACCATTTATTGGGGCTCATCAAAGCCCAGGCACCTGTCGACCCCAACAGACAGCGCTTACTCTGGTTCCCATTTTACCAAAGAGCAAACAGAAGCTCAGAGAGGTTAAGCGGCACGGGTCACCCAGTTTGGATGAGTCTGTGATGGACCGGAGGTTCCTCCTTGGTTCTGGTCCGCGTGGAGAAACTGAGAGGCGAGAGGATGGACAAGAACGAGGCCAGGGGGAGGAGGGGAACCACAGTCACAGGGTTGGAGTTGGAGCTGGGTGCAGGGGTGGGGGGTGCCCCAGCAACCTGCACGTCGTCTACCTAAGCTGTCAGCGTTACTGTAAGTGATTCTGCACTACTGTTTAAATAGATGCCTTTCTCTAAAAACCTCCTCAGGTGCCTAGAATTTAAATTTGCCTGCTGAGTAGCATTTTAATTCACAAAGCTGCACCGCTTGGTAAAATTAAAAAAAAAGAAATCGTGATTTTACTGGCAAACAGACTGGTTTTGCCTTCAGTCGTTGGACAGTCCACAGAACTGGGACCCTCTCCTAGTCTGTCATTCCTTCACAAACCCACACTGTTCTGCTTAGATAACTCACTTGTCCCCAGGAGATGTCTAGCCAAACAGCTCAGCCAAAGGGTCTGTGCTGTTATGAGTCAAGAGGAGCTATAAAAATAAACAATCATAGCAAAACTCCTTTTCCTGAAAACCCACAGCCCAAAATGTAATATACAATTTTTCTTTTTAACTGTTGTCATATTAAAGAGTGCTTTGGAAACACCCAATTTCTCTGAGACAGATGGAAAAGAAAAACAATAAAAAAATTTAAAATACAACAACAACAAAAAAAACCCTCTACCTCTAAGAACATACTTGCCTAACATAAGGTTTCCCTGAAATGAGATTATTTTCACCCCAGGAAAATCTGTGAATTTGGTTAACAATGCTGTCTAATCTTGCTCTGAATATTCAACATAAACTGATTCCACCAAACCCCTCACATTCTGACCACACTGCAGACTTTCTAAATCTATTACACTGCTCACAAAAATTAGGGGATATTTTATAGCTTCATATTTATCTTGAAATATCCTCTAGTTTTTGTGAGTAGTATATTATTGTCTGGGTTAGGCTTTCTCTTTACACACCACCAAGCTACAGGATCTGACCTCACAGAAAAGCTATGTTTTGATATTTTTCCATTTATTTTTGAGTCAGGACATTCTGTTCAAACAGAGACATAAAAGGCAACCACCAAGTATGTTTTTTATAAATGTTCCTTGCTCCTTCCATACTGCTCTTCATAATAATGAAAATGACATTACCACCCTCCTCCTAATTAACAAGGTGGTGCCGTGAGCAACACAAAACTTAGTTCATTTCTTTTCGGAGACTTGAGGTGTAGTGAATGGAGAGAGAACAAAATTTGCCATGTGGAAAGGTCTATAGACACACAGAGACTAAACACACTCAGTAAGTCACTTTACAAGATAATAAACATGAGATTAGAACAATGGAAAATCACATAACCTAAAAAAGATTAAGCCAATGACTTTGCACGGAAACACCAATAACATACCAAAATGCTGTACATTAGTTTAACTAATTGGACAGCAGAATTCACTTTCAATGGGGAAACACCTAGACAATTTTATTTGAAAATTTGTTCAGAATAGTAATTACTGACCCTTGGAATTTAAGCAAGTCCTCTTCAGGGAGGGTAGCGTTCTAGTCAGAAGACTCGGGAAACCTTATGCCCCTTTCAACACACGTATCACAAATGTTTATCTCGGAGTGAGCTAGCAAGGCGAATGACCCGAAGAGTGTTCTACCCTTTTAGAAGCTAAAACATGATGTCACTTATGGTTACCTGATAACTCAGTAAGTTTACTGGAATTCTACTCTTTTCACACGATAAAAGGTCAGTGAGACACATCTGGTTTTGACAGTAGAAAGCAAACCGCCGTCACGCCTTGTGCTTAACGGGGAAATGACGGGTCCACGCAGTGTCCACACAGCGACACTGGCCTGTGTGTCCCAGGATCACATGGCACACCTCTCTCTAGGGTCTGTGCTCCCTGCCCAGTGGGAGGCTTCTTATTGTTCTGGGCTCAGAACACATTCACCTCCTCAGACCTCTGTGTTACTCTAACGTATAACACCCTTTTTAAAAAACACCTCTGGCCTGACCAGGCGGTGGCACAGTGGATAGAGCGCCGGACTGGGATGCGGAAGACCCAGGTTCGAGACCCCGAGCTCGCCAGCTTGAGCGCGGGCCCATCTGGCTTGAGCAAAAGCTCACCAGCTTGGACCTAAGGTCGCTGGCTCCAGCAAGGGGTTGCTCAGTCTGCTGAAGGCCCGCGGTCAAGGCACATGTGAGAAAGCAATCAATAAACAACTATGATGTCACAACGGCAACAAAAAACTAATGATTGATGCTTCTCATTTCTCTCTGTTCCTGTCTGTCTGTCCCTATCTATACCTCTCTCTGACTCTCTCTCTGTCCCTGTAAAAAATAAATAAATAAAACATTTTAAAAAACACCTCTGACTAACCTAAAAAATTGTCTTGCCCTCTTATTTGTTTATATTGTCCAAGGACCTTACATCCACTTTATTCACAGGGCCGAGAATGGTGCTTTCTACTCTGGAGAGGTGCAGCCAAAACCTGTGAATGAGTGCATATGTCACGCTGAAGAGGTCTAGTAAGGTCTTTACAAATCTTGGGGTGCAATGGGGTACAATTCCCACGTAGGTGCTGGGAACCAAATGAGTAAGACGCAGTCCCTGCCCATGGAGAGCTCCTAGGACCTAGGCTGTACGAGACATGCCTGACACGCGCCCGGGTCACCTCCTGCACGGGCACCTCTCAGTCGTCCCTGGACAACGGGGAGGCTGTCCAAGGACAGTCCTCATACCAGGTTCCGGGCAGATGGCACACAGGAGGGGACTCTCCACCATTACATAAGATGACAATAAAAACCACCCAACTCATCAGCAATCAAACAAATAAGAAAGTCCTAAACCAAATTAGGAAGTGAACTAGCCTCGAAGGAACCACTGAGCTACAGCCAGCCTGGCCCTACACTAAATTAAAAGACCACTTGACTTAAACACGACAGCCCTTTAATCTCGAGGTCCCGCAGATAATAGGTACCCTCAAAGTAATCACTGTCTTGCAAGTTTTAGAACCCAAGCACAATGTCAAAACATTTTGCCTTTAATTTTATAGCATTTCTATGTGTCCAGACTTATATTTATAAAAATTTTTAAAAAGGTCCCACGCACAGGATGGTGCAGTTAAGCAGGACTGCTTTAGGTGACAGGAAGGTAGGAGAGAGAAAAGGAGTGATCTGGTCAACCTCACTTCCCTAACGTGCTCTCTTTCATTCTCCAAACAGGTCCTCTTCTCCTCACCGCCTGCTACATAATCATCACTGAAAGCAGCAAGCCTGTCGAGATTGTCCCCTTGTCAAGGAGTGCATCACGTCTTAGTGCTTAGGGATCAGCAAAAGCAAGGATCCTTATAGCCTCCGGATTGGCTCTTCCCTGCTCTCTGAGGTCTCGGGTGCAAGTTATGCCTCTCTGTCCCTGCCCTTTTCAGATGCAGTCTCTAGGCCATTAGATAAGAATAGTCAAAGATTACCATTTAAAAGACCAAGTCTAGCCTGACCTGTGGTGGCGCAGTGGATAAAGCATCAACCTGGATTGCTGAGGTCCCTGGTTCAAACCCCGGGGCTTGCCTGGCCAAGGCCCATACAGGAAGCAATTACTGCGAGTAGATGCTTTCTGTTTCTCACTCTCTTTCTTGCCTCTCGCTCCAAAAGTCAATTAAGTAAAATCTAAAACAAAAACAAACAAAAACCCAAGTCTAATTTCTGTGAATTATAAACCCATCAAGTCATAACATTTTCTGAGCCCAGACTTCACCAGAAGTTTCCTTTCATGCTACTCACAGTATTCCATGAGCATTTTCTACTTCCTCTGGAGCCAGTTTCTGTGTTCCTCCTCACCTTCAGCGTGTCCTTCTCACTAATGCTGGCCTCCAGCAAGACTGTCCCCTACAGCCTGCACGTTCCCTGCAAGCCGGGGCTGACGCCCTCACTTGCTCTAACAGGTCCAGCTTTGGAGGAGAGAACACCTGGATGAATACTTGAGAAGATGCTATTCTCATGTAAAGCCTTAGTAGGAAGAAACAACCTCCCCTGAAAGATAACTATTTTTGTGCTTTCATCTTTAGAATAGAAGTCACCTTAATTAAATTGAAACCAAAATGTTTTTGTAAAGCTCAAATTTCCGAATTGGCATTCCTTCACAGTTCTCAGTTTACAAAGCCCCCTTTGTGAGCGGGGGGGGGGGGGGGGGGGGGGGGTGGGGGGGGGGGGAAACAGGGTACTCAGCACCTTAAATTGCTTGTGTTGAATGCGGTTGCCTCCCCAAGTCTGAATAGGGTCCGCTGGGCTGTTGCAGTGTTTCTGTCCTGATTTTTCTTTAATTGTTTTGCACCTGCCTTCTAACAGAATGTACACATCCCCCCCCACACACCCTTACCATCAACATGTACTATTGACATGCGGTACAATAAGTAACACCTTTCTGGAAGATGTTTAAGAGAATAAAGATATCTAGTTCAAGAGAAACAAAGCGGGGACTTGTACCTGTAGCATGGCATGTTATTGATTCACTCGCAAGAGGAAAGGAGAGAGAGAATGCGCTGGTGAGATTTCTGTGGCGAGTTCCCTCGCCTGTATTATCCAGCTTTCAACAATCGGCCGGGCAGGGTTCAGAAATGGGAAATGTCTATTTTCCAGAAACCATCTCAAGTCTACAAATGTGAACTCTGGGGCCAGACTATGTGGGTGCAAACCCCTGCTCCGCCTTCTATGAGCAGTGGAACCCCGGGCGAGGGGGCCAGGGGTGGCTCTGTCAGCCACTCTCCCCTCCCGGGCAGGACAGCTTTCCTGCCAGGCTGCGGGGCTGCGGTGAGGTGGGCAATAGGGCACAGTGCCAAGCGCTGGCCCGTGCTCGGGCAGTGTCCCCTGCCTGTCACCATCACCTCTGTCAGGGGACAGTAAAGCACACATTCTTCTCCATCTCCCCCCTGGGTACGGCCACCTGTATGTCTCACCTGATCACTGCCCTCCTCTCCCTCCCAACTCGCAATTAATCGTGTACGTATTTAAACCAAACCTTGTTGGTCCCCTGTTTAAGACGCTTCTAGGCCCTGGGCGCTGGCAGCTGTGTGACCTTGGTGCCGACCACCCCGCCTCAGCTGACCTGACCGAGAGTCTCACTCCTGGCACTTAGAGAAGTAGAAACCCTTTCATAGTGTGTGTCCCTGCACGTCCCCTTTTCTCTTCTTGATACTCTAAACCCTCTGAGGGCAGGGACCACATCTGTCTTGCTCACAGTCACAGACCCAGGAGCTCAGTAAATACTCAACGTAGAGAGGAACACAGGTTCCCTGTGAGGAACAGTGGCCATTAAAGTGGCTGTCATGGAGTGCTGTCCCTACACACTACACGCAGAGTTTCAACAGCTTGCCTGGTGGACGAGTACTGGTCTATGACAGACACGATTCTGGGGTTTATGGATTTGTTCTATTCTGGCTTCCGTCCTTGTCTCAGAGGGTCATCCGTGGGTTTCCCAGGGCTGCTGGCCTCTCACACATCTGCCCTGGTCTCATTTTATTTGGTTCTCTACCTGTGAGTCTGGTTGAACTCCATTATCACCACGTCTAAGCCTGTGGTGAATCATCTCTGCAGAGCTGTTCAGTGAGCAGCACGTGGTGGCAAATGCATTATTAGTTTACAGATGGGGGACATAATTTTAAACTGCCGGGTCGTTTCTTTTGTTGCTTTCTTGATTCTTGACTGAATTACACTGGTGAGTCTTGAGATTAATGACCTGTAGATAAATGAGTTGTTATTCTTCGGAAAGAGTGGGAACTAACTGTTTTAGTCTGCCCTACTCTTTACAAAAATAAGTCTATTCCATGAATAACAACACCTTGACTGGATTTATGGGTAAATGGGTAGACCAAAATTTTGGGATTATGCCCACAGTACAATATTTCATTCAATATTTTTATATTGTTGTTGACGGGACTCTGTAAAGACAAAGCCCATCTAAATCAGCTTAAACTGATCTAATGGCCACAAAGACACAGCGAGGGCCGAGCTTCCCCACTCATGCACCCTTAGTGAATTTACCTGGTTAATCTCTACTGCATCTGTTCCTACAGAAAAAAAAAAATTAAAAATAAAAAAAAAAAGCCATCTCAGAGCAGAGATTAGACTTTCAGGCCCTCCTGAGCGATAATCCTTCCTCCGACATTGACTTTCTTTGTGGGGCTTGGCAAATCAGTTTTCTCCTCTCTAATACAGGGATAATAACGCTTTAGTCAAATGGATGCTGTGAGAATTAATTACTGTTATATAATTTTTTTGAAGATGGGAAGTCCTGAAAAAATATTGCTACTGCTGATAGGATTGAGGTCCAAAGACAAAAGCATGACACATAGCGAAGGAATCAAAAAGCCTAGAAATCCCTACTGTTTCCCTCCCTCACAGTGTCCTCCTTCTTAACTCCGGTGAAAAGTAGGCAAAAACAATTTTCAAGGACATGTCCCCTTCTTCTGTGACAAGAATTGCAACGCCCCCTGAACCCACCTGTGCTGGGTACGCACCAGTGCATGCTGGGAGGACAGCAAGGTTGTTCATATACATGGGAACAGCAAGGGGTATGAAAAGGGAGAGCTTGGGTTTCCCATGCAATTCTTCTGACCCTGAACCAGGGGTCTTTCTGAATCAATGGAGGCCCTCAAAGACTACATTTCAGGGAAAGGTTTATTCTGTAGCACTTAGGAAGGGGGTGGTTAGACTTTGAGCTCTCAGGAGAAAAGAAAGTGTCCCACTGTAAGGTGATAACTAATTGGTTACTAAGACTGAGCCCTGTTTTAAGAAAACGAGATCAGTTATTATAAACACGATGGGCCCACAAGATGCTGGCTGTCATATTTTTATATTCTGAACTATTATCTTTAAAAGACCAGAGACAAGAGAACACAAGACCTGCAGGGGTTAAGGAAGGTAAGGGCTTGATTTTATCCTCAAACCAAAATAAAGCAATAGAATGAAAAATTCTACCCATTGTCTTTGCTGGTGTTGTTTATTTTTTTATAGAGATATCAATCGACCCAGGATCCACTACTCGGGTGAAAGTAGATATAAGACAGCTTTCAGAGAGGCTTCACATTAGTGTCATAGAGCCTGCAATTTTGAAGTGGCCTCTAAGAATACATAAAATTATTATTATTTTTTTTAAATATTCTGACTATAACATCTCTTTAGGGAGTCCAGATCATAAGCAGAACTGAATCTAACTGACAGAGCATTTCCTGGAAGTGGAATTAAGAGTGTGAGGCATCCTGTAGACGTCCTTCCAGCCTGGTGTCCCAAGTTGTTCATTCATTCGTTCATTCGTTGATTCAAACTTAAATAACACAGTGGGTGTGCTTTGCTTTTGATGAAGGATTAAAAAGTCTTCAGGAGTCCCTCCGATTGCACATGGCAAGGGTCAGTCCTTGTTAGTTTTAACCCTTTGATGGGGAGGGGGAGAAAGGAAATGGACAGCCGCAGTGGCCTGTCTGCTTTTGCAGATAAAATTTCCCAGTGAAACCCTCTACATCATGGGTGCTCAATACGCCGATCGCGATCTACTGGTCGATCGCGAAGGAAGTGTGGGTAAATCGTATGACATTAAAAAGACATTTGTCTTTTGATTGGCATACAGGGTAGCCAATCTGATGTCTGAACTTTTGACACCCTACGCATGCGCGTTAAACCACGCTAACTTCTTCAGTTACATTGCTGCGTAGTTAGCCTTCAATTTATTTAAACTAAATACAACAAAGGGTATAAAAATGAGTGCCTTAGCTGGTCCGAGTAAGAAGCCTAAAACCTACCACTTTCATACAGAATGGGAGGGGATTTTTTTTGCTATGTCATATTCTAAGTGCGTTTGCCTCATCTGTCTGTGTGCCATTGCTATTCCAAAGAAGGGAAATGTGGAGCGGCTTTTTCGGACTGTTCATCAAAACTGTGACATTGATTTTCCTCCGAAAAGAGAGCTGAGAAGAAGAAAGGTGAAAGAAGAATACACGATATTAAATAGTAATAATAGTAACTTAAATAATGATAATATAGAAGAAATAAATTTATGTTTTGCATTTCTATTGTAGGTAGATCATTTTGACTTGGTCATCTTATAAGTAGCTCACAAGCTGAAAAAGTGTGGGCACCCCTGCTCTACATGTATTCTGCTGCGTCATTTCCGCATCCCAAGTGCCACGAGATGATCAGGTGTGGCACCTGCATGCTGGAAAGAACACAGTTCTTCATTTCCTGTCTTCACGCACCGGGAAGCAGTGTTCGTGCTGCCCCCTGATCTTCTCTTACGTGGGTGCACGGGTTCCAAAATAATAGCACGTGGTTCCCTTGTGATCCAGGCAGGTTTCATTCAGAACAGGATAGAGTGATGAAAGCCACTCGTGGATCCTCACAATCAACTGCGGGGTTCCTCCCATGGGCCTGTCCTCTGGCCATGGAGGAGAGCTAGCTAAAACTCCCAGCATGATCTGGAAGCACTCGCCCTGATCTGGAAGCACTCGCCCTGATCTGGAAGCGGGTGGGCAGACAGGAGTGCCACAGGGCAGGATGTGACAGCACACCCCGTGTGATACGTAATTACGCACGCAGGATAAAGGGCAGAGGCTAACGCTGGCTGCAGGCGCTTGACCACTGGAGGAGTGGGAACACCACCCCAGCAGTCTTGGGGAGGTTGCCCCCACCCCAGACAGATCTGCTCCTGCTGTAACCTTCTTGAAAACAAATCTTTATAAGAAGTCTTCAAAGATAAAACTATATTCTCTTATTTTCCACTCTCTCTAATTAAAAAAAAATCATTCTTTAAGAGTAAATTTGTTATTTGAAAACCTGAAAGTTTAGAGTTCAGTCCTATAAATAAATGGTAGGACTGAAGGGGGGAAAAAAGACACCTAGCTGCCAACCCTGGGTGGGTTATTCCATTCAATAGATCACAGAGACCATCTCCATCAAAACGCTGAGACAGCCATAGCCTCCCAAAGCTCCTAATTCTCTGAAGGGCGATGTTTATTTCAGTGCTAAAGTTCTGGAAGGTTTTGTTTAAAAAAATACTGTGATGTTTACAAGTACAACTTACCAGCTTACAGTATTGAATGTCCAGGTCAGTGCCTGGAACTTTAGCACATACTCAGTACATATTTCCTGAAAAACTAAGTCACTATTTTAGGAGTGCAGGAATTAAGCTCTAGCTAACAAGTCATTTACTATTTCCTGGCAGCAGGATAACAACCACCATCATCCCCTCACCTATAATTTTTAGAGTTAGCAATATTATATCTCAGTTCCACAATTTGATTGACTTTCCTATGTTGTAGAGAATATGGAAGAATAACGCACCGATTTGTCAGTGAAAGCTACCCTTACTCAAAGAGGGATCTGTGGATAAGAAAAAAACCTTTAATTGAAAAGTATAATTATTTTTAGCAGACCATTTTTCAAAATAAGGAATGAACTGCCAAACACAAACAACAACAAAAATAGTATTTCTTCAAAGCTGGTATTATAGACGGTCTCCCCGCCGATTCTATCATTTCTATAATATCTAAACACTAGTTAGTAGGCAATAAATTCAATATACCATGTTATCAAGTTGGCTACATGAAGCTGTGTTTTAACACCACATGTCTGCTCTTTTTCATACGGCCAGCCACGATAGAAAGAAAAGGAAATCTTAAAAAACAACTTGCTTAACATTTTCATAAAATAACCCTTAAAATTTGCACATGGCTCTCTCTGAAGTGTTCCATAAGTTATGCGCAGAAAGCGAACATCACAGTCAGACCTGATCTGCTCCCTCCTGTAACCAGGGGCCCCCAGAATCTGAACCCACACACCACTCAGGCAACAACCCCACACCCGTGCTGGGCTTGATGCCCCTGAAATATTTCTTCCGGCTTGGGGTGGGGGCTGAAATGTGAAACATGCAACTGACTTCACAGACAAAGTGTCGGCCTTATCTAATTACTAAAACATTTGCAAGCTATTCATTATTCTCCAAAGCAAATTCAAAGCCAACCAAACACAAAGCAGGGCACTGCAGAAACAGACTTGTCAACAGAAATGCGAGGTGGGACGGTGTTTCTGTTTCGGAGCTGAGTTTCTGGGGCCATTCCCACACAGCCAAAGCTTTGTCCTCCGCTGACTGGTGTTTACGTAACAAATGCTGGCTGAGAAGAGGCAAGGGGGTGGGTTTCTTTGTTAGATCTACCTCTCCAGAACCCGGACATCAGTTGAAAAGGTCGTTCCATGGCCTTTTACAGAAGACTAAATAAAAGAAAAATGTTGTAAAAATGGCAGTAAAACTGGAAAACGTGCTTTTTACATGGTGGGACTGAAGTCCTTCACAGTAACACAAGTAACAAGCTGAAACTCAGAAAGTAATGGATTTATCTTAGTCTGACTTCTTACATAACAGGACTTTTTTCTTTAAATTGCAAATTAGCCCTTGGCCAGTTTTCTTTTCCTTTTTGCTGTATTTCTAAGGGGGAAAATGGCTTTCTGCGTTAGTAAGGAACTGGAAGTATGTGGTCGCCGGGTACGTAAATGAGAAGCGCAGTGAGCATTTGTATTGGCACTGTTCTTTTCTGCACAGTGGTGAGCTACAGAAATTGAATCGGCTTTCCCCATGAGTATTCCTTTTGGATATACGCCATTAATTGTCTAATGAAGGCATTATAAATCACTTAAAATAATTCATATGAAGTACCTGGTGAGGTTTAGCAAACAATGTACGGTATGTACCGTGAAAATCAGCAGTAAGCTCAAAAGCCAGAATAACACATGTTCCATTTCATTTAGATGTTAAAACAATGCACACGCATGTTTGTAAATGCACAGGAAGGACTGGAAGCATACACTTCACACTCTATACATTACTCTATATACTTTATAACTTTATTTATAGACTGTATTTTATAGAGTATACGTATAGACTATACAATGTGTGCTTTTATTCTTCATACATTTATGCTGTATACTCCTGAATCCTGCAACTACTTTACAATCAGGATATAGTAATATGTTGCTCATGTAGTAAAAACAATAAACGTTGGTGATAAAATTTATTGGTGGGAGGAGGAATCAAGGACAATAGAAATGGCAAAGTCTTCTTCCTTTCCCATTAGATGCAGCACCGTGCCAAGTTTGGGGGCCAGACGAACAGTCTGAAAGTCAAGTCTATCATTTAATGGTTTTGCAATCTTACACAATTACCTATTTTCTTTGAATCGAAATTTCTCACTAGCAAAACGATGGTAGAAATACCTGTCCCCACAGCTGCAATTGAACAAGGTCGTATAGGACCTGCAGTGTGCTGTTCCCGTGGGTCTTCCGGTTGGAGTCTCTCTCTGTCACCAACTACAACTCAACCCAGGTTTCTGCAAGGGAGATAAAGCCATAGAAATGCGCCCCTGGGCATTGTTAAGGTGCAGTGCATTGTGCCCTCTAGACGGCCACACTTCTGTCACCTCAAATATTGTATTCTCCAAGTTCACTCTTGTTAGTTTGCTTTTTCCAACAGACTAGTCATTTAAAGACATTACTGGCCTGGCCCCTTCCAGTCATTGTCCACAATGTCCTCAAAGATTTGCAGGACAATGACAGTCAGATTCATAGGAGTGCCTACCATGGCACTGTTGTGTGACTTGCAGATGCGTGTGTTACGCATTACATTTGAATGCACACATCACCTACCATTAAGCAGAGGCTGCAAGGGCTCAACATTACCTGGGAACTTGTCAGAAATGCAAATTCTTGAGCCCAAGTCCAGATCCACTAAATCAGAGTCTGAGCTGGGACCCAGCAGATTTAACCAGCCCTGCAATTGACTGTGTTACTTGCTGAAGTGTCTGAAGTGTGAGAACTGCCGTCACATGGAACAGCCCCACGGTAGATATGAACTTCAAGTAACCCTGAATATATCAGAAACTTTTTGGACACCATTTCTTCTCTTAGAGAGTTCTGCATGAAGCTGAGAGAAGAAAATGACACTCAGGGGTATGGTGGGTAATATATATATAATATACACACACACATATTTATTTTTAAAGCAGAGCTTGCAGGAAGAAAAGAGGAAGCTAAAAATAAGAATTCAACAGAATTTGGCCAACAACGATTTCCATTTAATTTGATTTAATTTGGCTTTACGTCGGGCTATATTACAAATGGAAATGCTCCAACCACATCTAAAATCTTGTCCTCTATGGAAACAGGAATACCCAAATTCCTAAGAATTTTAAAAGGAACACCTGAAATAAAATCTATACTCGCAATGCTATGGTCTTTCTCTAGACAAGCGAGTCAAAGACCAAAGGCCACTTTACAAGAGAATGGCAGGAAAGCAAAATTGCAGGGGATTGCGTTACCAATTCTGTAACATGGCGTTGGGATTCCTGGGCAATATATTAAAATTTTGAGAGGTGAAGGATCTTAAGGAACATCTTAAGGAACAGATGAGTGCATTTCTAGTTTACAGTTTTATCTACAGGCAATAGCAGTAAATGTACAGTCCAAAACTGCTAATATAGACAGTCTGCAATGGGGCCATTAGCTTTAGTATTTAATTGGGTGCTTTTGTCAGATCCAAAGAAAGTCTTTAAATGATAAATTGTTCCTGAGTAGCATATCACAGGCCACTCATATCTTATGTGGTAATAGCTTCATACTTACGGGCTGAAATGGAACACACAACAGATTCTAATTTGAGGCATTCTTCTTTCTAGCTATGGCCAAAGGGGAAAAGACAACTTTCTCATGCATTTTGTTTTCACAACTTTGGGGTTCAGATATTTTAGAATAATCAGGATAGACTCAACAAACCCTGGTGGGTAAGGAGCATTGGTCTCCTATCACCTGTGGGTGACGGGAACCTACAAGTATATCCAAGTGACAGGGCACAGTGGACGGGCCTTGTGGCCGTGTCCCAGACTGCTCAGTATGTCTTTAACGAGCATTTCAGGAACACTGAAACTCCTGTTCTTTGAAGGAATAAGTACTAGAATGATGTATAGGGGTTCTCCCTCACCTGTAGGGGCATACTCTAAACTCTCAGAGTGCACTTGAAAAACAGACAGGACTAAACCAATATAAACAATTTTTTCCCTACACAGGCATACGCTTTCCGGCTTCTCTTTGCACATCTGAACTACCAGCATCACGACTCTGGCACTTTGGGGCCATTCTTGAACACACGCACGGTGGTAATGTGACCGTTGGTCCAGTCACCCAGAGAGCTACCGAGTGACTAGCAGAAGGGGCATGTAAGCACAAGAGATGCTGGACAAAAGGCTGAGTCACATCCTAGTGTGGGGAGGGGTGGAGACCATGAGATTTCATCCCATTGTTCAGCATGGCAAGCGACTTAAAAAAAAAAAAGAAGCATCTGATCTTTTTTTATTAAACATCAGAAAAGCAAACGACAAGTCAAACTTAGGGATTACTTGTTTCTGGAATTTTCCATTTAACATTTTTGGACAGCAGTTGACCATGGGTAACTGAAATGGTGCAAAGTGAAACCTGCAGAGTTGGGGAGGGCCCGCTATTCTGTACAGAGAGCAGGTACGAAGGAACACATGGAGGATTTAAGGGAACATAAGGGTTAAGACATGTTGCAGCACAGGTTAGATACACCTGACACTTTCAGAATGCAACCTTCCAGTCTCATCATTTAGGGGAAAAAAATGGTAGCACTGAAAAACCTGATCTTAGAACTGACAAAACAGAACGAGTGTGATCAGTCTAAGTCACTGGTCCCACCCTGTTCCCAAGCACAGAGCCCTGTAACCCCCAAGGGGCAAATTCCCCTGGTGGCTGCTGCTGGCCACAGGCCACTGCCTCTCACTCCTGTCCCTCGGGGGACTTGCTCCCTCCTGGGGAGTCCCAGCAGGTCCACACTAATCCCTGCACCACACCCATACCTGTTGACTGGCAAGCACTTGCTAAAGAGGTTTGCGTGTATACTGATCACAAAAATTAGAGGATATTTCTAAATGACTATGACCCGATTTAAAAAAAAAAAGAAGCATCTGATCTTTTTTTATTAAACATCAGAAAAGCAAACGACAAGTCAAAGAAAGTTGTTTATGCAACTGAGATGCACAACCAACTTTTATTTCATTGGTGCAAATGCACTATACGTAAGTACTGGCGTATCGGCATGTCCCCCGGATCCCCTCCATTTTGTGAGCAGTGTGAGTGCAGGCAATTCTAGAGTCTCAAACTCTCTATTGAAAAGTACAAAAAAAAAAAAAAAAAAGAAGAAAAATCCTCAGAAAGTTTTGATCTTATTTCTTTTCCAATACAATGTTTGCCTAAGTAAACAGGAAAGTGAGGGAGACCCTGCCAGCAGGTAGGTTCTAGATTAATTACCTTCTAATAATAAGCGCTCTTCTTTCACTGTTGATCAACTGTCTTCCTACACAGTTAAATGATCTCTTGGATCCAGTGTTTGGAAATGTTTGTGTGTGTTGTGTGTGATCTGGAGGGATGCTATGATGACGGGGTTGTGGAGCTCGCAGATTCAAACTACTGTTTAAGGAGATTTGCCCAGTAAGAGAAACCTAGATCTGCCTAACATGCGGAAGAGGGGGAAGCCAACAGGAGCCCAGAGGGCAGCCATCCCTGCCAAATGACACAATAACTGAGCTGTAACATTTAAACTATCTACAACTCCTGAAGTTTCGCGGAAAAACTGGTTCTCTGGTCCCGCATTCAAACTTGGGATGGCTTCCAATTTTCGCAAAGTATTCAGTCACATTAGTTTTAAAGTTAGCCCAGTGCCATTTCAATAAAAATGTTCTCTTCCGAAAAAAAATATTACCCTTCGCTATAACCTGTATGTTTCTTTTAATGCCCCTTACGGGGTTTGTGACATCTACAATCTCAATTTAGAGGCAAATGTCGGGTCATCTTCAATCCCTCTTTTAAGTATTAACTTTGTTTAAACAAAACAGATTAGATAATGGTGAGTAATCTTAAGCGTTTGCCTCGGTTTGAGAAGATAATATCATTACGTTTCAGAGAAGCCCGAAGATTGTGGGGAAAGGAGGGGGGAGGACAACTTAAGCAAATAAATACCAGAAAGAGAACTCAAGCCTTTTACTATCACAGAAAATGTTTGTCTAAGATACGGAATCATGCCTGCAATGTAAAGAGCTCTACTTAGCCTGCAGCCTGAGAAACATAGAATAATCTCATCAGCTTCCTGCATAATTCTTACTGGGAATCACGACTGACCAGAAGGCAATGCTTCACGGGCTGTCGTCCACAGGCCCCACGAAAACCTAAAGTAAAACATCTGACACAAAAGAGATCAAAGGCTTTATTTATTTAAAAAACAAACAAACAGAAAGCACTTTATGTTGCTAAGGTCCATGTGGTGTCTGGAAGCACAATTGATGCTTACAGCCAAGGCGTTGGGTGTAGAGGGTCCCGGTCCAAACCCTCCCTCTGTGTGACCTTGGGCGGACGTCTCACCTACAAGAACCTGGGTTTGCAAGTCTGCCAAACTAACTGCTGTTCTCACACGACAGGTGATGTGATTATATAAGACACACAGGAAAGCTCCTGGCACTGAGCAGACACGAAGTAAGTGCCATTTTGCTTCCTTTCATTAGCCAGGTGGCATTTTATGTATACAATGTCTCAACCAAAGTACTGAGCCTACAGGTATCCCAGAGCTCTTTGACAGTCATTATGTCAGTTTAAATATGCAGGTGAGTTTTATGAGTAGAATAAATCTCTACCTAACAGCGATCTTGAGAAATAATGGTCGACAGCACTCGGAAGGTCTATGAAGAAAATGATCAGTAGGAAAAAAAAAATCTTATTTAAAAATCGTTGGTCCAATAAATAGAAAGTCATATGTTTATTGCGTTCCTTATTTTACTATTCATGGATTTTAAGTATGCTGATTTGCCAACTGCACGCTAAATCACATCCTTCTTTAATTTCTTTTTTCCTTCCAAATCTCCATGAAAGCAATTTGTACTTTCCCAGCAATACACGTCCGATGGAGAGATTTCAGAGGTCTTAAAAGCTTTGCACTTCATATTTGTTTGACTTATCAGAAGCATAATAAGAGAAAGTTGTGTCTATACTTAAATCATTAAGCAGGATTGATGAGTCTGGGTATGTGACATTATCAGCAATCACATATTTTCATTCAAATGCAGATATTCAAAGGAATGTGGTGAAAGGAATAAAATAAGTCACTAGAGTTGATGGATCTCATTCACAGTGACCAGGAAGTTTTATCTTCTATACAAGTTTTAACTGTTGAGTTTGAGGGAGTATATTTACCTGCCAGTTATAAACTATGTCAGCACAGATCGTGAACATAAACAGATTTCTCTCATTAAAGACAGGAAAACTTATGCCTTCGGGAAAAAATAGAACTCTAGTGATA
This sequence comes from Rhynchonycteris naso, assembly GCA_037038555.1. Taxonomy (NCBI): domain Eukaryota; kingdom Metazoa; phylum Chordata; class Mammalia; order Chiroptera; family Emballonuridae; genus Rhynchonycteris; species Rhynchonycteris naso. Next base: position 9,393,437 of record CM072998.1, on the reverse strand, counting down.
CTGAACAATCAGCCCTCTCATTTTACGTCTTGAATTCTGAGTTGTAAAAAGGTGACTCTAATTAGACTGGAAAAGCAGGCCCACCGAGTACAGGAAAGCAAAGAGTGGTTTTATTTTATCCCACACCCTGCCATTTGAACAGTGAGCGAGAACCTTCTCAGTAGAAGGGCTCTTTGGCCCCCGAATGGATATCCCTGAAGAAGAATCATTTTGGAAATCCAGACCCCCAAAATGCATATCCAGTCATTTAATTAAGGGCATAGATAACTTCTGATAAAAATGTCTTTGTGACTATGGATATTAAGAAGAAAGTAGCCTGACCTGTGGTGGCACAGTGGATAAAGTGCCTACCTAGAACGGTGAGGTCACCAGTTCAAATCCCTGGGCTTGCCTGGTCAAGGCACATATGGGAGTTGATGCTTCCTGTTCCTCCCCTCTTCTCTTTCTCTCTCTTCTCTAAAATGAATACAGTCTTTTAAAAAATTTAAGAAAAAAAAATTCTTAAAAATAAGAAGAAGAAACTGCTGATGAGATACAGAAAGTCCCCATCAGCTGAGCAAATCTTTTGGACCTTTAGATATTTGAGATAATCAAACATAAACAAGTCCTTGTTTGTGTAACAGATTCTTCCGCCCATCTGAAAACACTGCACCATTCCAGTGTCTACTAGTATCAAGTGGGAGTCCATGTAGGAATCATTATCAATTATATAATCATTCCATGTTTAATATCCTGGGGACTACCTGAGAATTTCTACTTCTTTGAATGTTTTTGTTTTGTCTTTTGTCAATAGAAATATAAACTCCTTATATTAAAAGATTAAATCTTCAATGATCTGTAAAACTCAGCCCGCAGAACTAATTGCTTTATGGGCTACAGGTAGTTACTATCAGTCACTCGCATACTAGAATTTCTCATCTGTCCAAACCTGAATCAAAATTCATTAGCAATTTCCCTACCAACAACAATCTATTTAAGTGGAAAGTATAGAATTTGAGAAAAAAATGCCTGGGTTCAGAATGTGACTCTGTCCTCCAAGAATTATGTCCCTGTAGACAAGCTATACGACTCTTCTGTTTCTCTTTCGCTTCAGTTTCCTCACCTGTTATGATAAGGCCATCAGGCTCCGGTAAAATAAGAGATGTAACAATTAAAGGACTAAAAGGGTACTAAGCGCATAGTAGTTCATAAATCAATTACTTTTAAAAGTTAACTGAGCATGATCATCAACAAAGGGTCCCCCAGTGCTCACAGTATTCGCAGCTCCTCCCTGTAAGATTCATCTGGCCTTCCCTGGTGCCCTCCCTGGTGGACACCACCCACTGACCACGGGACTGTGAGCAAAGGCGGTGCAGTCTGTGTCCAAACAGAAGCTTCCAGAGCCACCGCGGGGTCTGCCATTCCTCCTATCCTTTGTCATGAGGGCATGGCTTCTCCGTCTGGTATGAAGACAACATGGGACAGAACTGGAGTCCCCCCATGTAACTCGCATAGGGTGCGTGATAAAGCCAAATCTCTGTTGTTGTAGGTCACAAGATTTTGTTGTCTGCTAATTCACACACATCATAACTCTGCAGGAACTCACGAGTTAATGCAACGACTCCCTTGCTGCATGAGAGGCAGCGTGGTGCCTTGATTAAAGCACCAGCCTCGGAGTCAGAACACCTAACTCAGGGTCCATCTGAGGTGTGACCCAGGCCACCAGAGAGCCTCACCCTTCCACTCCCCAACCAGGGAGTGGGGGAGGGGGGCAGAGCACGTACTCTACAGTTCCAGGTGGCACAGCGATGGGTTAAATGTAGTTACATGCCACGATTTCTGTACCTGCAAAATGGGGGTAATAATATCTATGTCACAGGATTGTTGTGGAAACGAGAGGCGGCTCACGTCAAGTGTCCAGAGGACCACCTGGCACATGGAGAACACATAGCATATGTTATTGTATTACTGTGTTGTTATTATTATATTACAATGCCTTTATCATAAACGTGGGGGTTTATAGGTAATAGTGTTTGTGAAAGTCTTTTGTTAGTTATGCAGTGCTATCTCGGTGGGAATGACTATAAGTAGCCTTTTTATCATCTCATTTGCAATCTTTAGTAGTTATGAGGAAGTCTACAAGAGCAGGGATATTCACCTGTTACGTTCACTGTTGTATCCCAGTGCCTCAATTACTGCCTGGCACAGGGCAGGCTGGAAAATATTTGTTGAATTGATGAAGGAAAATCATGGTCTCCTTTGTAATCCATTCGACGCTGATGCCATTTTTAAATCATATTCATAAAGACTGAGTCTCAGCCAGTTCCATAAATCAAAGCTTTATATATGCAAGCATATTTCAGGTACTGGGGGATATTTAACTATCTACTTAAATTATCCAACTGACTAGATCTATGTTGAATAGAAATACCACATGTCATCACTTCTCAGCAGAGATCAGAATAATTGGTGCTACACATTAGAAGAATCACCTTAAATTAAAGAATCTACCGTAATAATGTCTTTGATCAATGTACAATAGAGTACATGACAACATTTTTATACTCTGAATTATGAAACTTGTCTAATAATTTCATTTTTTTCTTTGACATTAAGGCTAAGACTATTGAACTTTTCCTCTTTTTCTTTTTAAAAGAATGACAGTATATTATACAAGCAAACTTTAACTGAAATATAATGAATAAAATAATATGTTTCATATGTGCTTGGTTAAAAGCCTAAAGGCAATTATAAATAATGCATTTCAGATCAACTTTCAAACCTACACTTAATGGCCAAATTATCAGAAAATCCCCTGTAACTTAAAATAATATTTTCTGTTATCGCTGAACAGCAATGGTGTTATTGTACCTAGTGGCCAAACTTTATGGAAACTTGGGAGAGTTTGCCTTGGGTGGCTTGTCTAGTGCATTTGCTATAGTTTCAGAGGTTATTTTTTGACTTCCCACCACTGTTAAAAATATTTTCTCAAAATATTTGTTAGATTATTAAACATAATTCTGATTTTACGCATACCACAGAACTATAAAATCCTATGATTAGGTGTGTTTCTTAGTAGTCACCTAGATCAAGCCTTGCACCAATTGCTGCTGCATCATTAATTTTTTAAAAATTATTGTTCGTTCTTTTAGCAAACATTCCCTAAGCATCCAGCTACCAGATACTGTGCTGGAGTGATCACACACACACACACACACACACACACACACACACACACACCATAGTCGCTGGCCTTAAAAAATCTTTCGTTTAGCCTTGTGTGACAACACTTTGTTCTCAGACACTAACAACCTGGTGAAGCTGCTGTTTATTTCTGCACGAGACTCCTGGTTCAAGTTCTTTCTTAGCAGTATGAGCTCGGCCATAAGACGACTCCCAACCAATGGCCTGAGGGCTCCTCTATGGAGTGTCACCCAACATCCCTTCTCCTAGGTCTTCCAATAGAACACTTCTCAAATGCTCCTTTTTTTTTTTTTTTTTTTTTTTTTACAGGGACAGAGAAATAGAGAGAGGGATAGATAGGGACAAACAGGAACGGAGAGAAATGAGAAGCATCAATCATCAGTTTTTCGTTGCGACACCTTCACTGTTCATTGATTGCTTTCTCATATGTGCTTTGACCACGGGCCTTCAGCAGACAGAGTGACCCCTTGCTCAAGCCAGCAACCTTGGGTCCAAGCTGACGAGCTTTTGCTCAAGCCAGATGGGCCCGCATTCAAGCTGGCGAGCTCGGGGTCTCAAACCTGAGTCTTCTGCATCCCAGTCCGATGCTCTATCCACTGCGCCACCGCCTGGTCAGGCTGCTCAGACATTTTTCATGTCTCTCTTCCCCAAAGTCTTCTCCTTTGAAGGTAACTATCATCTCCAGTTCCATTTGTTCTTTCCAGCGTCACTTTAAAAAAAGTGTCACCATTTCATGTTCACTTTCATATTTCCAGTCCTGCCGCAGTGCTGCAGGCCACCTTGTCACACAGTGAGGGACGCTCGATGCCCCCTCCCCAACATTGTCTCTACTCACGGCCCCTTGCCCACCCTTTCCCAGCGGATACTTTCTGTTCTTCAAAAATACCATTTCTTTTCAACCTGTGAGTCTGTCCATGCGTCCATGTCTCCATCTTCCTAGGGCGCCTCAAGTGGCGCCCCCTCCATTCTTCAGTGTACAAGCCAGCCCCTCACAGAGACAGCCCACACGAACCTCGCTAACTAAGTTAACTGCTCCTCTAGCCCCGTCACTCTCTGATGTCTCTGCTCTGTTTTCAATCTAACACCATTACCCACGCCTGCCCTGGTTACTGGTTTACTTATTTATTGGCAGTTTCTTCCCAAGGAAGTAAATTCGTCCCTGCACCGCCAGAGCCTAGAACAGTGCACAGGACATTGAAGTAAGAAAGAGCAGGGACCTGTCCCAGCTCTGGGTCCCATAGTGAGACATGCCATTTTTCCTTCTTAGTAGTATAGTCAAGGTTGCACAAGCTGCTCTGGCAGTCAAACCACACTGGGTTATTCCAACTGTCTAAGGCCCGCAGAACTGAGTCTTTTTCACATAAGGATGAGACATATTCTTACGTGATCATGGCTGTGACACTGAACTTCAGAGGGAGGACAGCAATTGCTGGGTTCCGCCCATTGTTCCAGCTCTATTCTGATTCTCCTGTCCAAGGCTGTTCTCTTTACCCATTTCCTGTCAGCAACAACTTTGACAACCACACCACAGATGTCCTGGAAAACAGACACACTTGCACCGCCTGTACTCTTTCACAAGCGAGGGACGTGCCGGATCTGCTTATGCAGACGTAGCTTCACCATATCTGAAACAATATTCTGGGCGGATTAAGTGGACCACAGAACGAGTCTGATCATAAGCACTGTTGTGTTTTTCTGTCTTTTGTTCCCTCCTGCTCCTTCTTGTCCTCCTCTTATCCTAATTCGAATTTGTTCTCTCCCGCTGCTTTGGGGCAGCCGGTGGTTGGAAGGTAACCCCTGCTGGTGACCCTGGAGTTCAGTGAGCTCTGGCACCTAGATTACTGTGCATTGTGTCAACGGGACAGCGTCGAGGAGCCTCCGTTTAGGGCCACAGGTAGAATGCGAAAAGCCATTGAATCTACAGGTGCTGCCCTCTGGCGTCGCTGTCACTCCCCTATTTGTTCAGTGTGAGAGAGGAACAGCTCCGATGAGAACTGTGTTCTGTGTAAAACCAGGGAGTACGCACATGGAAAAGAATTCCCGGTAACTACAGTAAAAGGTTATGTTGGCACTGAGTAGAAATTAGGAATTGCTTTCCCAAAATCTTTGGATTTAGGAATTACCACAAATATATAAAATCAATGAGGGAAGTTACTATACTATTGGTATTATTGATTAGTGATGGTAAAGTCAAAACACCAGCTCAGAGTCCTAAAGCAATTCAGGCTTGACAGGACAGCAGCAGCCTCCGACCCCTCCCTCATGCGCAGCGCCCCAGGAGGAGATAAGTGCTCTGCCCCGTGGCCACGCCCACATCGGCATCCGGGACACCTATCTCTAACAGACTCTATCTATCTATCTATCTATTTATTTATTTATTTTTTTAACAGGGACAGAGAGAGAGTCAGAGAGAGGGACAGACAGACCGGAATGGAGAGAGGTGAGAAGCATTCAATCATTAGTTTTTCGTTGCCATTGCAACACCTTAGTTATTCATTGATTGCTTTCTCACATGTGCCTTGACCAGCCCAAGCAACCCCTTGCTGGAGCCAGCGACCTTGGGTTCAAGCTGACGAGCTTTTGCTCAAGCCAGATGGGCCCGAGCTCAAGCTGGCAAGCTTGGGGTCTTGAACCGGGGTCCTCTGCATCCCAGTCCGACGCTCTATCCACTGCGCCACTGCCTGGTCAGGCTCTAACAGACTCTAGAAGCAACCACGGTTGTCACCTTAATCTAAAGAGTCTGGAAAATGCCTGGATGGCCACAGTTCAGAGAGACCACCACTGCAGAACAGAGAAATAAAATTGGGCCCCACAAAGCTTTCATTTAGAAGACATGGCAGAGTTTAAAGGAAAGAAATGCATGCTGGAGACGCAACGGGAAAATCAAAACAGAAGTTACAACCTCAGTGGAAAGGGGTGACTTCCACCTGGGACCACCTGAAAAGCCATATGTGCCACGACAGACATCAACAAAGACAGGAAGATCAGATCAGTGTGTGTGTGCACTCGCTCTCACACTTCTCTGAATGAAGCTGGAAGGTGCTTCATCACAGGAGACCCGCCGAGTGGACAAGACAGGGGTGGGATTCAGCCCGTTTGCACCGGTTCGGCAGAACAGATACCTAATTTTTTGTTGAGTACGTTGAACCAGTTGTTAAAATGGCACTTGGAATCAGGGTTCTCTAAGGTGGGCGCCTGGGCAGCTGCCCAATGTCCAAATCACGAATTGACATTCCTTACTCTCTTTTAACGTTCACCTGCGCAACAGCGTATTCTAAGCACCCTGTAGTAATGTTCATTCCGTCCATGGGCGAAAAAAATTGCAAGTGAGGGCGCCAATCAAGAAGCAATATGGAAATGTCTTAAATAACAGTTTTATACTTTCTATCAGGTATTATTTAATACTTTTTATTAGTATTTTAAAACTCATAATTTATTTTTGTGTACCTCTTTATTGTTCTTATTTAAGTATTAAATGCATTGAATAATAAACTACCTTTTGGGACATATATTTTTTTATACTTAAAACAGTCAGTAAGGTAGAGAGCCAGTTGTTAAATTATTTGAATCCCACTGCTTCATGAAATAACATTTTTAGGAACAAAGGCCACAGACTAAGTAAACGCAGTCAATGACCCATTTCTGGGTGAAAAAGAGAATAAATTCGGTATGTCATAAACAGTCAACATCCCCATAGCAATTGATTTCGGCTCATTAAACAAACAATAGCGTTTGCCTTTTTTTTTTTTAACTGTTCTGAAGTCTATGGATTACTTTCCAAACACTCAAAAGTATTATGTCATTTAGGGACATTAAAGGCATTTATTGATTATTGAAGGTAGACATTAAATTAGAAAGAGATTCTGGAATTTTAATTTTGTAAAGAAATGCGAGGCGTTCATGAATTTAATTAGAACATAAAGAACATTGAGCATGGTTAACATAGTGTAATATGATTTCGTATTACATTTGCAAAAAAAAAGAATCTTCATTGGAGAGGTAAAGTGACATTTGCGACCTCTCAGAACACTGGGAAGTAGTTAAGGGTTTCCTAAACAGCTCATTCACTGGTAGGCTGCACCAGAATTTGTCTTTTCTACATATGTGACGTACCAAGGGGAATACACACCCATGACAGGTGCAGTGGTGTTTTGGGGACACTGGAGGAAGAGGCTCGTGAATGGAGGGTTCCAGAAGGCCATGTCTTCCTCTTCATGGTCTCCTCTCCATCAGTCTAGGAGTCAGGCCACTTGCCGAAGCTTACACATTTTACAGTCACAGAGCAGAAAGCACATATCATCACCCCAGCTGCTCTGGAGGCCATGTAAATAAAGTCATCTGGACGTGAGGAACGGTGCCTCACACGCTCTCCCAGCTATAATAAAACCCATACAGTGAGTAGCGATGAGCTGTCCCCACACGAATAGCCGGGTCAAACAACTCCTCTAGTCAAGATAATACAATTTTAAAAAGTTAAGTCAGAAAAAAAAAAAAAGTTAAGTCAGCACAAAGAAAACCATTCAGATTATTTTACTTGATTGTCTTGACCAGCACAATGCTCCAGTACTCCTGGCTGTATATTATAACAGAAAGGATGAACGATTTCATTCTTAGAAGGGTCTTTTGAGTCTGCGTGTAGAGAAGACACTTAGCTGTGAGTGGCTTGCCTTTCTTTAAATTCCTTATCTAAGTTCTGGAACCTCAGTAAAAAAAAAAAAAGCCATATTTGAAGAGTCAACCAGCATAGATTTTAAAATGCTTTGCTGATGTGAATATCGACTTGACATCTTACATGAGGAACCTTGAGTTGCTGAATTAGTGAGCAGTATTTCTGCTGGGCACTCCACTTGAAATGTCAGGACAATGCCTTTCCTTGTCTTCCATGCCCCAACGCTGCCCAGCTTTCGCCTACACCTGGATCACCTCTCAGTCTCCTTCTCCAGCTGGTCTCACCCTGCCAGCATTATAATCCCCCAGGCCTCCATCCTCTCCTCCGCTTCTCTCCTCCAACGCCGGACCTTCTCATCCATGCCTGCAATTCTCACCTCTTCACACATGACTCAGCAATACATCCTGAGTTCATCCTTGGGTCAGGGTTCTTCTCCAACCTCCAGATTGATTTTAAGGCCTATGTGATATACATTCTTGGATAGTTGAAAGACATTTCAAGCTCACCTACGTACAGTTGAATGTACGGTAGCCTCCCACCACATCCAGACGTCTTCAAACTTTTTATAAAAACGGCCCACTTTTGCAGTGCTGGCCAACCTGGTCCCTACCGCCCACTGGTGGGCGTTTCAGCTTTCATGGTGGGCCAATCGCAGTGCTATTTGGTTGCTCCACTACTGCCCATCATGAAAGCTGGAACACCCACTAGTGGGAGGTACGGACCAGGTTGGCCAGCACTGCAAAAGTGGGCCGTTCTTATAAAAAGTTTGAAGACGTCTGATAGCCTATGTGGAGTGTTCCCTATCTCAGGGAATAACACCACCAGTCAGTTATGCAAGCCAGAAACCTTGGGGTTATCGTGGTTACCTCCCCCTTTTACTTGTCACATCCAAATACATCAATTCTCATCCATTTTAGCGCCTAAATATTTCTCCTCCCATCAGCCACTTTTCTCCATCTCACTCAGATCACTACTACCTAAACACAAGTCACCAGCATCTCTGCCCTCGACAACTGGGTGGGCGGAGGCAAGGGAGGATTCCGAGGAAACAGTCAGCGGGAGAACCAAGGATGTTTTAAGAAGGCAAAAAACTGATGGACAGGGTGTGCGGCCAACAATGGAAAACAGGTTAGAGTGGGACTGAAAAGAGGCCACTGGGTTTAGGAATGAGGAGACTCTGGTGACCTGTGAGAGATGTGCTGGTGGGGGTGGGACGAGGCGTGAGGGCAAATGCAGTGATCAGACAAAAACTCTGCTTTCTAGGCTGTTGCTAGGAAGGGAATGTGACCGTTGTTTCAGGAGGAGGAAGTGTTGAAGTTATGTTTTTCTTTCTTTTTTTTTGTATTTTTCCAAAGTTAGAAGCGGGGAGGCAGTCAGACAGACTCCCGCATGTGCCCGGTTGGGATCCACCCTGCATGCCCACCAGGGGGCGATGCTCTGCCCATCTGGGGTGTCGCTCTGTTGTGGCCAGAGCCATTCTAGCGCCTGAGGTGCAGGCTATGGAGCCATCCTCATCGCCCGGGGCAACTTTGCTCCAATGGAGCCTTGGCTGCGGGAGGGGAAGAGAGAGATAGAGAGGAAGGAGAGAGGGAAGGGTGGAGAAGCGGATGGGCGCTTCTCCCATGTGCCCTGACTGGGAATCGAACCTGGGACTTCCACACGCAGGGCCAATGCTCCACCACTGAGCCAACCAGACAGGGCCTGAAGGTATGTTCTTCAAAGAACAGTTGGACTCCTGTAATATAACCTGACTGGGAAAAGGAAGCTTCTGAAGATCTGAGAGTTGGGAAAAGAACGAATAGAGCAAGGATCAGAGAAAGCAGGAGGAATCCTACTTAGGGCACAGGAAGAGAAAACTAAACAGAAGAAGAATGAGTGAAGAGAGATCTTTGTGTGTGTGTGTGTGTGTGTGTGTGTGTGCGTGTGTGTGAAGAAAAGAAACCAATGGAGTCTGCGTAGAGACCTCTCCTATCTTAGTGAATTATCAGAAACGGAAAAGAAAGCTGTCATAAGACATCCAAGCATTTGGATGATCTGACCCAGCAAGTATCTACTGAGTGCCTACTAGGAGCTGAGCACGGGGCAGCAGCCCCGAGAGAGACCACCACTCTTCTCGGGAGAAGTCCAACGTCCAGGGGATGAGGTTTCAGCGCACACGTGGATTCCATCACCACGAAGGGGCAGATTAAGGGGACATCTTCACAGCAGATGCCCAAAGGCTCAGTCAGAGGACCCGAGGGGCCGAGCGCGAGGCTGGGAGATGACGACAGAGAGCGGGCCTCCGAGGAGGAGGTACTGAATGAAGCCAGTGGACTAAGTATCAAGGAGGCAGCGACAGTGGTCTCAGAGGCCAAATGGGAGGGTACATCAGCTGGTCGGCTCTCAAAGCCATGAGCTGTGGCGTCCATATAACACCTAGGCAAACAGGTAGGCTCCTGAGTTGCCTTCTCCAGGAGGTATTCATTGTACTTCCACTCAAGGATCTGTGAGCGCGGAAGGAAACCCGTGGCACGGGTGCCGTGGGTGCCACCAAGGAAGAAGCCCGGCTTGGCCCCGCCCTGCCTGCTCACGTAAGCCGGGCCCTGCAGGGACGGGCGCTCGGGTCGGAATCTGATGCAAACCACCCACTGTCCAGGGTTCCCGTCTGAGAACTTCAAGAAGGGCAGAGGCATTTTCCCTCTGAGATCAGTATGCTGATGACACACGGGCCACTGCTCTCCTTTTATCTCTAATCCTGACACTACAATTTCACAATTTATTCTGCATGGGAGCAGGCCAAAGGGGACTGGGATCAAAGTGAGTCAGAACAGGATTAATCCCGATAAGACAGAGGTTATATTGATAGTGGGGGAAAATATTTCGAGAACGTGGCATGCAGGCGTTTGCGTCTCCAAATGAACACAGCCTTTGCCAACGTGCATGGTGACTCCTGCCATCCCCGGTGATCTCAGCTGATGCCCACAACATGACAGGCCTGACAGAAGCAGGCTTATTTATAGGGGAGACGTGGAGTGCGTGACAGACTGTATCTGAAGTGACTCTCGCTCTAGAACGTCTTGGTAGCAGGGGCTGACCAGGGCCTTGTTAAAAATGAGTTTAAAGCAAGGGCCAAACTGCTCCCCACAACACACACACACAGAAGCCCCTTCACCAAAGTCATCAGCAAAACAAGAAATACTGCTTTACTTTACTTCAGTTTCTTACTTTACAACCATTATTAGGCTACTGTATTTTTTTTCCAACCATTTTAACTAACGTTGCTTTGTGAAATTTCTTTTGCATCTATTTCTCTGAGAAGTTTAATTTTAGAAAGCCAAAAATGGCCCTGGCAATTTGGCTCAGTGGTAGAGCATTGACCTGGCATGTGGAAGTCCCAGGGTTCGATTCCCAGTCAGGGCAAACAGCAGAAGCAACCGTCTGCTTCTCCACTCCTCCCCTACCCCTTCTCTCTTTTTTTTTTATCTCTGTCTTCCTCTCCTGCAGCCATGACTCAATCAGTTCAAGCACATTGGCCCTGGGCACTGAGGATGGCTCCATAGAGCCTCTGTCTCAGGCACTAAATATAGCTTGATTGAGAGTATGGCCCCAGATGGGCAGAGCATAGGTCTCAGACAGGGGTTGCTGGGTGAATCCCTGTCAGGGCACATGCGGGAGTCTGTCTATCTCCCCTCCTCTCACTTGGAAAAAAAAAAAAAAGCCAAATATGTGTCAAGTAGTCTGAACTTAATTACCTTACTTTTAAACTTTGAAAATATAGCAAACTATGCATCAATATCAGTTTTTCTTTAAAACCAGAATGTGTCATGAATATTTTCTTCCATTAAAGCCTTCTCATGATTATTTGGGATATAATATTTGGGATATAATATTAAGCAACAAGATTAGCTGCTGTTTTCCTTCCTCCTTGTTTTGTCTGAAGTTTCAACAACACTATTTGCTTCCTCCCCTGTCCCTGACTCATTTTGGTTTTAAATCTTTTCAATCTGATTTTCAACTAGATTTCATTCAAGGAGAAACTCCACAAAGTAAATCATCTCTTTTTTCCCCTGCAAGATAAATGTAACTTTTAAGAAAACCACTTATTCATATGACACAAATATCAAAGTTTTTGCAGCATACTCAATGTTAGGTTGTAGTATTGTAATAAACTTTTGCAAAGCTTTAGGCAATACCAAAATATAATTTACTAATAATGGGAAAAACTCAACAAATCGAGCACTGTAAGGAGCAGCTATTCGTAACACTATACAGGACTATAATCAAGATTTTGGAAAACTCCACACATGTTGGAATATTCCCAGATGATTTTTTTTTTTTTACAGAAAGAACACTTATCTAGAAGAAAGAGCTGTTCAGAAATGAGCTCAGCCCATTACCTCTCTTTTCTCTTGCTTGTATCTGGCATAAAACAACTCAGATGTTACTATGAGTCACAAGAGTAGGTAAGTAAATAAAAAAAGAGGGGGAGAAAAATTACTTATGTTTGCATTAAAAAAACGTTTAGTAATTATTTTTATTTTGAAATTAAATGTAATGGGGTGACATTGATCAATAAGAGTACATAGGCTTCCGGTGAACATGTCTATAGCATTTGAACTGTTGATTACTCTATGTATCCATCACCCAAAGTCAAGTCATTTTTGGTCTCCGTATATTTGTCCCTCTTATCTCCCCTCCTCCCACCCTTTGCCTCTGGGAACCATTTCACTTTTGTCTATGTCCATGAATCTCAGTTTTATATCCCATGTATGTGTGAAAGCATATAGTTCTTAGTTTTTTCTGATTTACTCATTTCACTCAGTACAATATATCATAATTTCTTACAGCTGAGTAGTATTCCAGTGTATATATGTACCACATCTTCTTTATCCAGTCCTCTATTGAGGAACACTATGGTTGTTTCCAAGTCTTGGCCACTGTGAATAATGCTGCGATGAACATGGGGGTGCATGTGTCTTTGTGTACCATTGTTTTCAAATAGTTTGGGCAGATACCCAGTAAAGGGATTGCTGGGTCATATGATAATTTTATTCTTAATTTTCTGAGGAACCTTCATCCTGTCTTCCATAATGGCTGCTCCAGTTTGCATTCCCACCAGCAGTGAATGAGGGTTCCTTTCCTCCACAGACTCTCCAACACTTGTTATTATCCCTCTTGTTGATAACAGCCGATCTAACGGGTGTGAGGTGGTATCTCATTGTAGTTTTGATTTGCATTTCTCTAATAGCTAGCAAAGATGAGCATCTTTTCATGTAACTGTTGGCCATTTGTATGTCTTCTTGGGAGAAGTGCCTGTTCAGGTAGGTTTTAATAATTTTTAAATACTGCCATCACCATTGTCTAAAACTGTAATAGTTTTAAAGTTACAAATGAAAAGGTGATTCAGTCCTCACGTATAAGTCTCTATTATGCACCGACAAGAACGGAAACATTCAGTCACTAACATTTCATTTAATCCGTAGTGATGGAGGCCTCTGTCTGCTGGCCACTGTCCTGGGCCCTACGGGATTCAACCGAGGACAGAAAGCGCCTGCCCTCATGATGTGCACGTGCCAGCGGGAGATCCAGAGCAGCAGGGACAGAGCGCATGCAAGACCTCAGAGCAGTAAGAAAATCACGCCAAGTAAGAGGCAGTGGCCAGTAGCCTGGGGCGGGGCTCTGAGGACTGTGCTGGGGCTGAGACCTAAAAGATAAGGAGCCATCCCTGGGAGAGGGGGCGACAACACTCCGGCAGAGGGACGTGACTACCAAGGTCTTGAGGAAGGTGCCGGCTTGACCTGCTCTAGTTCTTACACCCCCTCTTCTGGTACTCAGTTGTTAGAAAACTTTCGGGGAGTCATTCTGCTCTAGAATGCTGTGTGGCTGGGGGACTCCGGGTCTCACCTGGTCCCAGACTCTCATTCTGGGGGCAAAGCAGCTAAGAAATAAAGAAGGGGAGAGCCCTTGTGCATAATTTGGGAACTTGTGACAGTTCCTTCATTGCCACATTCATTCATTCGTTTGCTTATTTATTTCCCCAACTTTTTAAAAAGTAACACTATTCACCAAGCCACCTATAGTCTTACTGTATAGAAAACAACAACAAAAACCCATGTATTCCAATAGTAATAACTAGTCTTTCCAGATATGACTTCCATTTCTTGGGCTGAAAACCACAGGCCAGCCTTTGAAAATGTTCAGGATTCCTTCGGCAGTCATCTACAGGTCCACAGTCTCTTATCTGTATCCTAAAACATGGAAAGCTCTGAGAACAGAATGAAAGAAACTCCCTGAGGACACAACCTGAACTGCCTCATACTCTTCAACTCCCTAACTCTGTGTATTCCTGAGTTTGACAGGAGACATGTTAGCATGTTTAACTGTCAAACATGGCCCTAGATTTCATTAATTGTTATGTAATAGGCAATACCTCCATCATGTTCCTTCCTTAATATTCAGAAATCGTGAATTCTGAATAAGTCTCGGCTAAAGGATTCTACAAGGACCCACGGGGCTTCTTTGTAAGTCCAGAACACAGACCAAAGAACACTGGGCAGGGCCACCACTTTCTTGCTGACTATTCAAATAACACTGCTTCATGCTTCGATGCTGTGATTGCCTGTTACAATCTGAACCTCTTCTGGATGCCAGTGTTTGGCTTCATCAAAAGGGTTTCTTACTTCATACCGAAACAACCTCATCAGAACATCTTCATGTGTATATGGTTTGACACAAACATTTGACACGCACATTTCACATAAAATTTCTTAACGTCTACAACGAGAAAGGAAAGTTTGTAGGGCCCGTTACAAAAATCCCATGAAAGAGAAGTAATTGCCTATGAATAAACACATGATGAACGGAAATCAGGCATTTCACATCGCTGAAGCAAGTGTTTATGAGAATTAAATGTTTATGTCCATATCATGAATAGGCAGATGGTCTACTTAACGAAACGTGTTATAGTTTGCCGTTTCTTATCAACCGCACTGATTCCGGAGTAATGAGAGTAACTGGGGGAAGATTTGCAGGCAACTGTCCATCAGGAGGCTTCCTAAACCATGTTATTGCACAGATGCTAATTTCAGAAACACGACATCGTATTCATCGTTAAAGCATGAAGGTTCAGATAATTATATGTCACTTGTTTGGTATCTTTACACAATGGCTGCAAAATCTCAGTAAACTTTTCTTCTTGTTCATGGAGGAAACGGTAGATAACGTTGAAGTTTCTGGGAGGTGAAAGGATCCTGCGATTGTTTCTTTCCCTCGCTGTATGGGCAAAGTGTCTCTCCCTAAGATTTACTAATACAATGAGCCAAGGTATCCTCCCTCCCTCCCTCCCTCCCTCCCTCCCTCCCTCCCTCCCTTCCAGTGAGAGGAGGGGAAACAGGGAAACTCCCATATGTGCCCCAACTGGGATATACCTGGCGACCCCCATCCGGGGCCTATGCTCACAGCTGAGCTATTTTTAACACCTGAGCAGAGGCTCCATGAAGCCATCCTCAGTGCCCGTGGCCAACATGCTCAAGTCAATTGAGCCATAGCTTCAGGAGGGGGAGAGAGACAGAAAGAGAGAAGGGGCAGGGGGAAGAGAAGAGAAGCAGATGGTCACTTCTCCTGTGCGCCCTGACCGGGAATTGAACCCAGGACTGCCACACGCCAGGTCAATGCTGTACCACTGAGGCAACCATGAGGGCCTGCAGATGCACATTGCATTATGTCAGTTACCTATCTTCTCTCCGCCCCTGGGATCAAGTTCCCCTAGAAGCAAGCTTCACAGGGGTAGAAAGTGTCTTCCCTGGCTGTGTTCCCTGCTCTATGCTTGGTGACCGGAACAGTGCTTGTGCAGAGCATGTGCTCAGCGATTCCTTCTTGAAAGGTCAGCAGTGAGTCAGCGGTCGCCACCTCTCCCCGGCCTCACGGGGGTCCCTGACCGTCTCCCTTTCCAACAGCACCCTTCTCGCAACCCATTTCCTTTCTCATCCACAGGTTTTGCCCCCCTGTCAGCCACTAAGATCTTCCTTGAGATGCCACACCAGGTTAACTTCCTGCTTTACCATGTCCTGCTGTGTTCTTCACCTGCCCTTCTGAGACAGTCATGGCGTTTGGAATGGTTTATGCGATACAGTACCTGGTTTCCCCACACAACTGTCAGCTCACTGAGGGCGGGGCAGCACAGAGCAGAGCTCCACCCACACGTGCTGGATGAACGGAAGTGTGGCTGCGTCCTGGTTCCCCCAGCCGGCGCCTGGGCCTGGTTAGCTCCCGGGGACAAGCGCCACGTGCATGCCCGCCTAGGTCCAGCCCATCACCCCTGTGATCAAGAGCACCCTAGTCCCTGGGGCACACGAAGGCCAGTATTTCACTCCAGAAACTGCTGAATCTCAGCACTCATAATCTGTGCATGAGTCACCAGACACCCTCTCTCCTCATCAACGCTGGCAGTGTGTACCTTTGTTTAGGTCTTGCTGAAGCAACACCAGTAGGAAGGTGGTGCAACACCCTGAAGCTTCTGCTGCAAGGCCCATAGACAGAACAAGCCTACCCTCGTATACTCCGAGGTACTGGACATCACAGACGTGGAGATCATTTTTAACAGATCAACATTTTCCCCTAAGAACGCCCCTGCGCCTTCAGTAAGAGTCATGGCCACGCCCCCGAGGCATTGCAGAGCTGTAATGAGCACAGGTGTTTGGTGCACAAACAAGAGCAGTACTCACCCCCAGGGATGCCCAGAAAAGGAGAGCGACTGGCATCCAGGGGGAAGGGAAGGTGGGCACGGCTGTGGGTCCAGAGGGGGCCCCAGAGGAGACATTTTGTGTCATCAGGGGCTGTGTCTCCGCCCTCCACAACGGCTCCCTGACCCTCTGCCCACTCACGTACCCTCTGTGCTGAGCACAACCTTCCCTTACGGCTCTCTGTGCCTCCTCCTTTAGAACCCAGCCTGACCTTCCTGCAAGGTGCTGTCTCCCCTCCGTTTCCACAGCAGGGCAGGGTGCCTCCGTCAGTCCTCTTCAGAGACCCTACTACCTACTCTCATCATCCCTCTGTGCCTGACTCCCCCGTGCCTTCCTGATGATACCGACTGGGTCCTGTCCATAATTCTAACTCCCGCAATGAACATGGGAGTGAACACGCAGTAGGCTTGTTGCTGGGAGGAAGGAATGAACACTCTCCCTGAGCTGACGCCCCTTGAGAATCCCAGGTGCCAGCGAGGCGTGCGGCAGGGGCAGGGGACAGTGCTGGGGGCTCCCCTAGAAACACGGGCCACAGGCTCCGAGCGGGAGGACACGCCTTTGTGGACAGGGGGCCTAGTCTCCCCTGGAGGACAGAGGTTCGGGAGAAAGATCAACTCGGGAAGCACAAGGTCAGTAAGACAGAGAGAGCAGTAAAGAGAGAGGCTGGCTTTTGTCAGAAACCCTAAACCAGAGCTGCGCCCTTGGCTACGTGGGCCCCTTAAAGGAATTAGCCACCCACGTCGCAGCTCCCGGGTCACAGCGAAACAGCGATAAGAACAAAACCAGAGGCCCGGAAGGCCAGGAGGGCGGACGAGTGTGCACGAGGTGCGGCGACAGAGATAAAAGGACTGAGTGGGAGCTAGCGTCCCCCGCTTACAGCCAGGGAGGCTCTGCCGCCGAAACAGGTGCTCCTGCCCTGGAAGGCGACACCCCTCTCAATGTGACTCTCTGTTCCCGCAGTGGGAGATCCTGGGGCTACCGTGTCACCTGGGATACTAGCCTTTGGTGCAAGACTGCCCACACCCCTCTGAGGGTCACGGAGAGAACAGCGCTTGCGTATCTGTGGCAGACCAACTGGGATGGCACCCGAGCGCGTGCCAACTCTGCCGCCAACGAACACACGAAATGCACACTAGAGCAAGAATCCAAAGCCTTGTGAATTTTCAACAGTTTCCAGGATGCCCTCTTCTTGAGAAGCATAAAGTTGCCAACGTGGACTCGACTGCCAAAAAAGCGTTAGATCCAGGCGGTCCGAAGCGCACGAACAGGTTGCATTTCAGAAGTTTGGTTCCGAGGCCGTCCTGGGAGAACGTGAAAAGCCCCTTTCCCACGGAACCAGCGACAGACATGGAGGTTAGTTTCCCGAGTCAAATGGACCCACAATGCTCACATCGCAGTTGTGATGGACTGGCAGGCGGGGAAACCCACTGCTGCAGAACACAGGCGCCGTGGGCACGTGCGTGCGGGGTTACGTCCAGGACGCGCAGTCTCTGCCAGTGAAAACTGAGTGGGTGGGTCGCTGGTGGTGGTGCTGGTGGGGGGATCAGGGAATTTCGCTGCGGCTTCCCTAGCAGCAGAGGGAGGGATGCCTTGGGTCACCGGTAGCAGCTTGGGGTGCTGGGGCCTTCCGTGGGTGAGGCAGGAGAACCGTGATGGTTGCACGTGGAGGAACCCCTCCCATTGGAGCGCCCTCTTCTGCCTGCTTCTGAGACTGCACTACGTGTGCCCTTCATGGCTGATAACAACAGTTTGCTCCTTGGACGTAATAAGTACACAACAGGCGTTTCGTTCAAGTGCCGCAAATCTGATCAGAGATGGTGGTGGCAGGTGCTGGTGTGTGAACCTCGTCTGCCCTTTGGTCCCTGACTCTCTCCGCCTGCCTTGAAGGACAGGATCTCTCCGATGGCAACCCTGGGGCCTGGTAAACAAGCTTAGGTTCTGGCTGAAAGCAGAACTCGAGTGTTGGGCAGATAAAATATATTATGCTCACTTTGTTAAAGATGGCGCTGCCCACATGGAAGCCAATCACCCAGGTGATATTAGTTGCCTTTATGCTTGGGATGGGCGTAATTATATTATTGGGTGTGGGGGACAGGCTGTAAGCAGACGGGGTCCTTATAGCCCAAGGCTTAGTTTTAAGAGTAAGCTTTTCCCCACACCCTTGACTGATTGGATGATGTGGGGTGCACTCTCATGAGGAATCCTCCCAGTATGTCTCAGATAAGTGACTTTGTATCAGAGACTTCCTTGTTTATAGATTGGATTAAAGGTTTTGAATCTACGCTATAAAGTGGGGCAGACCGGGAGCTTGCTCTCTCAGTTCCTGAGATTAGTATCGGAGAGGAGAGCAGAGAAAGGCCACGTGGAGGCCAGGAGAAGCAGCCAAGATGGTGGAGTGCTGAGGGAGAAGCCAGTTTGTGCAGCGAGAAGGAGATGGGAAACGGAGGTGAATAAGACTGGTGAGCTAGAAGTCTTTGATTCTAGGAAACTCGGATAAGTCAGTAGCTTTGTGAGCACTGAATGAGTGGGTTTTGGAGCCCAGTGTGTGTTTTTGCTTGCCTGCCGGGTGCAAGCTAGAATTAATGCTGACGGTTCACCAGTTCTTGGCTCCGTTGTTTCATTACCAAGTGTTCGAATCCAATGTGAACCTGCACTGGCCAGGCGGCCCTGTTGGTGGCCCTGACCACTGGCTTTACATCGAGGTTCTCTTGGTCAAGGTGGAACGGAAGGTTACTGGCCAATATCCTAAACAGACACTGGTATGTAAGCTACCAACAATTAATTTCTCTAAGTCTTCAAGCATCCACAGTGAGAACAAAACTCTAGAGCTCCCCCTAGTACGGGGAAGGAGAACCTTGAAGTCTCCTGAGGGGTCAGCGGGAAGTGTAGTAAGGATGTTACATGCAGATCACAGACATAGAAACAGTGTGGAAACCAGGCAGGACCCTAAGGTGCTCTCCAACTACATCTTTTCCCTGCAGAGTCATCTCCCCCGGAGCTTTGGAGAGGGCAAGGAGAGGGTGTGGACCACTCAGCAATTCTCGGGGAGTGTGCTGGTGCCCCGGCCCGGGGTGGGCGGCTGAGGCTTGGAATGCTGGCGATTGACAGCTCAGCAGCTGTTCCCGGAGCCCAGCCCTGGGGGGAGAGCAGCCTTCAGTGCACGTTACTGCTATTCTAGGAGAAGCGCCACTCCTCAGACAGCTGACAGGTCCTCGTGGAGTGAGAGCCTGGAACATTCCTACTCTGGGCATCACCCTTTGGCCAGAACTTCCTTTTCCTGCTTGCCCGTGCGCTCTACACTTTTCAACATCGTGAGTCGCTGCCCACGAAACCTGAACCACTGGTCACAGAAGTGCAGGCTTAAATGTGCTCACGTGAGAGCTCACCACCAAGTCCAGCTGATCTATGTTTAATAATAGACAAAATGACAAATGCCAGAAGAGGTCATGCACCCAGAGCTAACAGCTACTTGTTTTCTATTGCCGATTCGTTCCCTTGCCTAAGGTCATCTCAGTTGACAGTCAAAGTTCATCTGATCCAACGCCAGCTTCCAAAGCCAACACCCTCTGGCTCAGAAAGAACTACATGAGAATAGGTCAGGCCCTCTCCTTGGGCAACAGCAGTCCGGGAATCACACACGCTCTGAGGGCAAGCAACATGGAGGCGAACAGAGAAAGAGGGTGGAGCTTGGAAAATTAAAATCAGAAAAACACTCCCGATCTGCTGGGAAGAAGGAAGGAAAAGGAGAAAAGAGAAGGGGAATCAGAGGCACTTCTGACTCTATAGCACAAGGAGTACCTGGTAGCCATCTCTCTCCTTCTTCCACTGAAGAAGAGCCTGGGGTCTGGGAGGCTCCCAGGCCTGGTCCAGGACCACTCAGGACTCCACCCCCTTCTATGCCTGTTCATTTGCTGTGATCATGGGAGAGCAGGAGGTGGAAGGGGGAATGTATGGTTTGAGAAACCACGTTTCATACAGCTCTGTTTTCCCAACACAAAGTTTAAAGTTAACACAGAGTACATAAAATTAAGCTACGAACACACTTCTCTCTCTGATGGGGAGATTCAGGTGGACACCCTCACAGGTGGAGGAGGGTGCAGATGGAAATGGGAGGGCTGGCAGTGGAAGGAAGCATGACCATAGACCAGCTTCCTCTCCTCAAATGCCAGCTGGGTGGCCACAGTCACTGTCTGCCTGGGTCCCCGGCAAATGGCAGCCAGGAAAGAGCTCGCCACACAGTGGGTATTCCAATCAATACCTTCCCAATCGAGAGGTCCAGGAGGCTTCAGAATGAAGTTCTGTGAAGGGTGAGAGAAATGTGATCAGCTCCCTACCCTTGGCTCCCTTGTGGCATGGCTAGAGGAAGCAGACCGGGACTCAGAAGAACGACTATGGAGCTGTCAGCTAGAAGGCTTTGCCAGCGTGGGTGGGAGGAGCTTGGTGGAGATCTGTGCAAGGCTTTTTGCATTTATTGCAAGGGGCTCTGCTTGGTGCTAGAGCCATGCCCGCAACGGCATTTACTCAGGGATCAGGTACACTGTGTGCTTTATCCCAGTTTCTGAGAAGAATTTTTTTAGTAGCTCCAAGGAGGCAGGGGACATGAAGTTTCTCTCTCTGCTTATATCTAATTAATGTTCAGTAAGTCTCTGGCCATTTAAAAGAGGGAAATAATGCATATTTATTCACACATGCTTTAAGATCTGTGGATAAAAATGCTATTGCTATATTACTACAAACCACAACGAATGCACATACTTTAAATATAATTATTGTTGGGCAGATAAAATATATTATGCTCACTTTGTTAAAGATGGTGTTGCACACATGGAAGCCCATCACCCAGGTGATATTAGTTGCCCTTATGCTTGGGATGGGCGTAATTATATTATTGGGTGTAGGGGACAGGCTGTAAGCAGGCAGGGTCATTATAGCTTAAGGCTTAGTTTTAAGAGTAAGCTTTTTCCCACACCCTCAACTGATTGGATGATGTGGGGTGGTGCGCTCTCATGAGGAATCCTCCCATTATGCCTCAGATAAGTGACTGTATCAGAGACTTTCTTGTTTGTAGATTGGATTAAAGGTTTGGATTTCTACACTATAAAGTGGGACAGACCAGGAGCTTGCTCTCTGTTGGTTCCTGAGGTTAGTATTAGGAGAGCAGATTAAGGCCACATGGAGGAGAGGAGAAGCAGCCAAGTTGGTGGAGTGCTGAGGAAGAAGCCAGTTTGTGCAGCTTGTGCAGGAGGAGAGAGGGAACAGAGTTGAATAAGTCTGGTGAGCTAGAAACCTTTGATGCTAGGAAACTCAGATAAGTCAGTAGTTTTGTGAGCACTGAATGAGTGGGTTTTGGAGCTCAGTGTGTGTTTTTACTTGCCCGCCGAGTGCAAGCTAAGATTAAAGCTGATGGCTCACCAGTTAGTTCTTGGCTCCGTTGTTTCATTACCGACTGTTCGAATCAAATGCGAACCTTCATGGGCCAGGCTGCTGTGATGGTGGCCTTGAGCACTGGCCTTACAATTATCAATTACCATCAACCACCTGTTGAGATAACTAACTACCTGCCTCTAAACCCCATCCTTCCAAATTTTAGAACTGGAAACATTCTTGCGTTATATGCACTATAGTCAAGCAATTCATTAAGGGAATTCTTTGTTACTTTTATTATGACATGTATCAGCATGAGGAATGAAAGTCAAGCCACAGGAATGACTAAGATGCCCCAAGATCTATAGCGAGGGTCTGATCTCTTTACCAAGTCATCCTTCCAAACACTTTTAAGATGCACTTAGTGGTATTGATATAGTCTAAGGTGATATTGCTGCATTTTAAAAACAAAATTTTGCCCTCTAAGCAAATCAAATATTAAATAGTTAAGATACCAAGGAAGATGCATTTTTTAAAATACAAAGCCCCCTGTGCAAATCAGTTCATAAACCATGCATAAATAGGAGGTATTATGTTACTCTTTCACCATTCGGGACCATAGATGGCAGCTAAAGCCATAAGACTCTGCTTATAGATGGGTAATTATTACAGGGCTTTTATTCTCCAAAGCTATTAACATTTTTATAGCATAAGCAAAGTTATCACAAACAACCTCTAAAATATAAAGAATGATTTTCCTGAAACTCCTCCCAAATCCTCGCCTCACCCTAAGGCACTCTATTTATTTAACTGAAAAGAAAAGAGAGAAAAGAAAAGAAAAAAGGAAAGAAAAAGAGTAAGTAGGTTAAAGCTGAAATAAAAATGCCACTGGTATTAAGACAAGACTCAACGAGACTCCACTGTGCTGTTCTCCACAGAGTGCTTTCTGAAGTGTAAGAAACAGAATAAAAAGCAGACACGCTTGGGCGTGTAAGTTGTCATCAACACTATTGAACACTTGTTTACACAACCTGACCCATGTTGGCGCACGTCTGTAGGCCAGGAGGCACTCAGGGTGGTCAATAGGAGCCGCTACTGGAGTAGAGCCTGCCAGTGACCTCTGAGATCCTCTGAGGCTTATCTTCTCTGTTTTGTCCCTTCACTTCTTTATCCCGGTCCCCCAACGCCCCTCCCCTCCAACAGCCATCTGTCTGGTTTCTGTATATAGGAGCCTGTTTTCATTTTGTTTGTTAGCTTATTTTGTTCATTAGATTCCACATAGAAGTGAAATCATCTGGTACTAGTCTTTCTCTGACTGGCTTACTTCACTCAGCACAATGCTCTCCAGGTCCAACCATGCTGTCATAAAAGGTAAGATTTCCTTCTTGTTCACAACTGACTAGTATTCCACTGTGTAAATGTACCAGCTTTATTATTATGTTTTTAACCAACTTGTCTATTTTAAATCAACTTGCTCCTGAGCCTCCATAGCATGATTGTCCCCTCTAAAAACAATAACAACCATAACAACAAGCAAACACAAAACCCTGTGAGCATAAGAACACATTTTGTTCTGCATTCTCAGTGAAGTTCCTTGATGCTGTGTGGTCACAAAGTGCAGGGACAGCTTGTGAGGACATAAATTATCTACTGACAGACATTAGCAGTGATGGGGCCGGCCTCCTTCCCAGACAACTAGCCTCCTTGTGATGGGCACTGGAGCTGTTTCCAGATCTTGGCTGTTATAAATTATGCTGCGATGAGAAAACAGCTCGACACAGACAACAGGAGGGTGATTACCAGGCCGAAAGGAGTGGGGAGGAGGGAGAAGAGGGAAAGGCGGGATAAAGGGTGATGGAAGGAGACTTGACTCCGTGTGGGGAACACATAATAACAGAAGGTGGATAGAATTGTCCACCTGAAACCTATACGATTTTATCACCCAACGTCACCCTAATAAATTCAATAAAAACTTTTTTTA
Organism: Rhynchonycteris naso; assembly: GCA_037038555.1. Taxonomy (NCBI): domain Eukaryota; kingdom Metazoa; phylum Chordata; class Mammalia; order Chiroptera; family Emballonuridae; genus Rhynchonycteris; species Rhynchonycteris naso. Next base: position 9,369,520 of record CM072998.1, on the reverse strand, counting down.
CAAAGTCTACAAGGCATTTCATCTTATAGACTCAGACCAAGGTAGACATCTGACCTTAATACTAGGCGTGAAGTATGAATTTCTGAAATCTGCTCCTGTGCCTCCCTAGCTTGATTGTTCGCTCTAAAAACAACAGCAATAACAACAACAAACAAACACAAAACCCCCGAACATAAGAACACATTTTTGTTGTGCATTCTCAGTAAAGTTCCTTGATGCTGTGTGGTCACAAAGTGAAGAAACACCTAGTGAGGACATAAGTTATCTACTTACACCTGACCTGTGGTGGTGCAGTGGATAAAGCCTCCACCTGAAATGCTGAGGTTGCAGGTTCAAAACCCTGGACTTGCCCCGTCAAGGCACATACAGGTGTTGATGCTTCCAGCTCCTCCCCCCTTCTCTCTCTCTCTCTCTCTCTCTCTCTCTCTCTCTCCCCCTCTCTTTCTCTCTACTCTCTCTTTAAAAATGAATAAATAAAATCTAAAACAATAAAAGTTATCTACTTACGACACCCATTAGCAGTGGCGGGGCCAGCCTTCCTTCCCAGGATCGCCCCCAAACCACCTGGCCTGGCACGCAGTCAAAGAGGCGCCGGGACACGAGTCGGTAGGCTGAGATGTGCCGGGAAGTGTCTATTCTGAAAGCCCGGGCTGTCCCGTCCCTGCCACGCCACCTCTGAGTTCTACCTCACAGAGCTGCAGTGGGTCCTCAGTTACACCCAGTCCCGCTTCATTTTGTCCCCGAGGAAGCTCCGATGCGGTGCGGAGGGGCACAGCGACCCGCGCGCAGCGAGGAGGTGGCTCTGTGCCGCTCCGGCCCTTCCCACCCGGTACTGGGCACAGAAGCTCTGCCCTGAACGTGCTTTCCTGCAGAGACAGTATCCGAAGCCCCAGCCTCGGGCTGGGCTGGGCTGGGCTGGCCTAACAGGGAAAAGGAGACTGAACCGTGCTGCAAAGAAATTTTCTGTTGGTGAAGGAGTGGCTGGAATGCATGACTATACCTTTCTTTAGCCTGAAGCCATGTACAGAGGAGCATTTTAAAAGGGCAACAACACGGAAAGGAGAGAACAAAAGAAATGTGCACAGAGGCACAAAGGAAACACCAGGCTGAAGCCAGACTTCCGAGCAGCTGGTTTCAGACCGACCTCGGCTTCTCGCTGGCAGAGAGCAGAGGGATCACCCGCGCCGCCTTCGGCAAAGATCATGGAGCTCTGTGTGGGCGGTCAGTGATGGCCACGATGCCATGCCACTGAGAGTGGACACTGGCCAGTAACCAAGGTGGTTGCCGTCATCGGGAAGGGTGTGGGGCCTTCAGAGCCCAGGTATCAGGATCATGGAGTTGCAGGGACACTGTGGCCATGTGACACTGAGTGGGCCCCCAGGGAACCAGGACGAGACAGACCTACACTCATAACCCGGGAAAGCAAGGCCCCAGAAGCGATAGGGAACCCCGAGAAGGGCACTGTTCTAACCACTCTCCATGGGCGCAAACCAGGAACCGTAAGGGGAGTTAAATAAAAAGTCATTACCCCCTTATTCCATGGGAAGAAACATTGACACTCAAGCCCTCTTAGGCAATAACGGAGTTTACCAGTGCAGAGAGAGAGAGAGAGAGACTGAGGGAAGACGGAATGCAGCCCACGGCAGCAGGAGCTACAGAGGATGGGTGAGTTCCAACAGAACCCTTCACACTGCCCCCAGGTAACTGCAGGAAGCCGCCAGGAACTCCTGCAGGGCTGCCTCATGACCAAAGGCCATCCCGGTCATTGCTGTCCCTCCTCCAGCGTGGAACCCAGGGGGCAGCTGGCTCTGCCCCACGGAAAGCCTGAAGACTCATCCCTCCATCCTTTAGCCCCCAGGCGGGGCTTGATGACTTCTGGATTCCCAGCTACATTTTCGATACTATAGTTTTTCCATGGTCCCTCTTTGTAGAAGGGAAATCTTCCTTCAGGGGAGCCCGAGGTTCTGCCCCTGGGAGTTCGGTCATGTTCATCTCCACGTGGCCACCTCACTCTTCATTCATTTCTCTGTGGTTCCAAAAGCCCTCGGGGCTGCTAAACATTCCAGACCCCAGGAATCCAGTTCCCCGTGCGCCACACAAGTGACATGTGAAGAGCTCAAGCCCTGTCCTGGGGAGGATTCCAGCTCTCAGTAAAGCCTGGCTCTTTCTGCGGTCCTCTGCCAACACTGTGACCACTCCATGGAGAAAGCACTCTGCTAGGTCCTCATTACCCCCCCCCCACTAACCCTCCAGCACCCTGAGACAAGGCTCCATCTCTCCTGCCTGGCACGGTCATCATCATCTCCATGGTTAGAAGCCCTATCGATCTCTGTGATGAACCCCCATAAAATGCCTCCTCAGGGGCCCTTTCAAAACGTCAAATGCTACTGTAGTCTCCTAAGACCAGCAACAATAATAATCACTGTCACATGCTCAGTGTGCAAAACGGCTACCCCAGGCATTGAGCGGCATGACTTCCAGCTTTTCATTTATTCCACAAAATGAGCCTACAAATGGTGGTGTTTTCAGCTCATGGCTCAGGACAGAGAGGAGACACAACCTGGGCAAGGTCTCAAACCCAGGAAGGATGTCTCGCTCCGAAGCTAACGTGGGTCAGTTCTGTGCTCTGTGGCCTTCCTGAAGAAATGAGCGAGCCCGGCGGGGTGTGGGTCACCCTGAGCTGTGCACAGGTCTCCTCACATCTTCCCCTGTCCCACCTGGGGCTAGCGAGGAGTCTGTTCACCCGCCCAATTCTACAACATAAACACTTAACTGTATATTTAAACAAGTTCACAATTTAAAAATACAATGCAAATACCGATAGATACTGTTTCCACCGTTGAAAGCAGAGGAATATTTCTCGGGAGGACTGCTGTTAGGAGTCTTCTAGGGTCCAAGGTACATACACAACCGCTATATAATTCATGCCAGGGGAATAATCTCCCATTTGTGAATCCCAGCCAGAAAAAAAAAAAGGGTCTGGATCCTCTCCCTGATAAAACCAGCAGCCAGCTGTTCCGCTTCCATATGTTGTTTGATTTTGCTACTTTTGTTCTTATTCCAGAGAAGACTCCGCAAGAAAAAGACCCGAAATGCTACCCAGGGGATCTTACCTGCCTATCAGAAATAAACACGGTTAGAAGCGGGCGTGCCATATTTCAATGGAAAAGTTAAAGAAATTTATCCAGGCACTAATATCTTCTAGAAAGCAGCTTGATTTTATGAGTTGATAATATATATTGTACAGTACATCAAATAAGTCATGCTATAACTATTTTTTTTTTTTCATAAAAAGAAATGTCTCTCAGGTTTCCGATTCGAAGAGAGGATAATCTTGGAAGGACGGGACACCCATCTTTTCTCCATCACCTCTGGCCAAACACAGTCACAACAGATCTCTGTAATAGAACTGAAACGATCCTTTGGACATTCAACTGCGTATATTAGCACACTGGGGCCAGTCCCTTGCTGCTAGGTGGTCCCTGTACGTAGGAATAATTGACCAGCCCATTCAATTTCTTTTTTTTACCATTCTATCTACATTTGTGGCAGTGTTTTATGATTATACTCTCACACACACGCATGCCCCAATACATGGAATGCCATAGAAACACCTACTGCAAAGGGCACTTATGAAGATTTATTCATCTCACTTAACCTCTCTGAGCCTCAGTGTTTTTTTACTTACAGAACAGATATAATACTTGCTGACTTCTGTGGACAAAACAGGGGCCGCACACTAAACCCGATGAGCTCAGGGGAGGCCTGCCTGGCGGCCTCAGGAACTCAGAGACCTACAGTCACCACAGAGGATGGTCTGAAGCCAAAACTTCCCTCTCTAAAAAAGAGTCAGGGCGGTATATACTTCCACTTGTTTGTATCTTCCTTGATTTCTTTTATCAATGTTTTATAATTTTCCGAGTACAAGTCCTTAACCTCCTTGGTTAAATTTACTCCTAGGTACTTTATTTTTTTGGCTGCAGTAGTGAAGGGGATTGTTTCCTTAATTTCTTTTGCTGAAAGTTCATTGTTGGTATATAGAAATGCCTCTGATTTCTGAGTATTAATTTTCTATCCTGCCACCTTGCTGAATTCATTTATCAGGTCCAGTAGTTTTTTGACTGAGACTTTAGGGTTTTCTATATACAATATCATATCATCTGCAAATAATGACAGTTTTACTTCTTCTTTTCCGATTTGGATGCCTTTTATTTCTTCTTCTTGTCTGATTGCTGTAGCTAGGACTTCCAGAACTATGTTGACTAAGAGTGGTGAAAGGGGGCATCCCTGCCTAGTTCCTGATCTCAAGGGGATTGCTTTTAATTTTTGTCCATTTAGTATGCTGTTTGCTGTGGGTTTGTCGTAGATGGCCTTTATCATGTTAAGGAAGGTTCCCTGAATTTCCACTTTACTGAGAGTTTTGAGCATGAATGATATCACCTCACACCAGTCAGAATGGCGCTCATCAGCAAAACAACACAGAATAAGTGCTGGTGAGGATGTGGAGAAAAGGGAACCCTCCTGCACTGCTGGTGGGAATGCAGACTGGTGCAGCCACTGTGGAAAACAGTACGGAGATTTCTCAAAAAATTAAAAATTAAACTACCTTTTGACCCAGCTATCCCACTTTTAGGAATATACCCTAAGAACACCATAGCACTGTTGGAAAAGAAGAAATGCGCCCCATGTTCGTGGCAGCATTGTTCACAATAGTGAAGATCTGGAAACAGCCCAAGTGTCCGTCAGAAGACAAGTGGATTAAAAAGCTTTGGTACATATATACTATGGAATACTACTCAGCCATAAGAAATTATGACATCGGATCATTTACAACAAAATGGATGGACCTTGATAACATTATACGGAGTGAAATAAGTAAATCAGAAAAAAACTGAGAACAGCACGATTTCATACATAGGTGGAACATAAAAGTGAGACTATGAGACATGGACAAGATTGTGGGGGTTACGGGGTGGGGGAGGGAAGAGAGGGCGGGAGAGGGGGGAGGGGAGGGGCACAAAGAAAACCAGATAGAAGGTGACAGAGGACAATTTGACTTTGGGTGATGGGTATGCAACATAATTGAATGACAAGATAACCTGGAGATGTTTTCTTTGAACATATGTACCCTGATTTATTAATGTCACCCCAGTAAAATTAATTAAAAAAACATAAAAAAATAAGTTTTACTTGAATTAAAATAAATTTGCTTTCAAAAAAAAAAGAGTCAGGGCAGGAAGTCATGTCCTAGGCTGGTACCTTCCCTGACAGAGGCCAATCTCCATCTTAACTGAGCCTGTCTGTGGCCTTTCTGCCTCTAAGATAATATCCGAGAAATCTTCTGTTCCAGACTCCTCGGGGCACAGTCTCCCCGCAGAGCAGGCGGGCAGGGACTCCCTAGCGGTCATCCTGTCCCCCGCGCCGTCCGTGTTCATTGGTACCAATCCCAGAGCCACCAGGGAAAGGGGTGTGCGCCTATCCCCCTCATTTTGCATCCAGTCTCAGAGTTTTCTGCACTTTGCTTTCCCTCTCTCCCTAATCTACCGCAAGTACATTTCACGCACCCTCCCGGCGCCTCCCCCTGCGCTCCCTCCCGGCGCCTCCCCCAGCGCTCCCTCCCCGCGCCTCCCCCAGCGCTCCCTCCCGGCGCCTCCCCCTGCGCTCCCTCCCGGCGCCTCCCCCAGCGCTCCCTCCCGGCGCCTCCCCCTGCGCTCCCTCCCGGCGCCTCCCCCAGCGCTCCCTCCCCGCGCCTCCCCCAGCGCTCCCTCCCGGCGCCTCCCCCTGCGCTCCCTATTGGCGCCTCCCCCTGGGATCCCTCCCGGCCCCTCCCCCTGCGCTCCCTCCCGGCCCCTCCCCCTGGGATCCCTCCCGGCCCCTCCCCCTGCGCTCCCTATTGGCGCCTCCCCCTGGGATCCCTCCCGGCCCCTCCCCCTGCGATGGAAACATGTAAAATAAGCTGCAGACCTGCCCTTCTTGGAGCATTGTCTCAATCCACTGCTTCCCGGCCACTGTTGTCAGTTTGGCTTAAATAAACTCACAAAAATTCTCTAAGGGTTTGGGCATTTCTTACCTTAATATTTCTCAAAAGGGCTTTTCTTTTTTAGGAACAAATGAGGACATGTCAGGTGTGTCAAACATATTGTAATCTGTAGGGTGTAGGCATATAATAAAACATGCATTTACTATATTACTACTACTGTTATTGTGATTATTATATTGATTTCACTGCTGTTCTGTATACCAGCATGGGCCCAGCAGGAAAGTTTCACTACAAGTACTCCGTAATTTAAATATCTATAACATATTTTGTTATATTTTAAGTCTCGTACTAATTTTATACATAACATTTTCTTTCTTGTGCTATATTTCTCTTTCCCAAATCAATTTCTTTTTTTGGACAGAGACAGAGAGAGGGACAGATAGGAACAGACAGGCAGAAAAGGAGAGAGATGAGAAGCCTCAATTCTTTGTTGCAGCTCCTTAGTTGTTCAGTGATTGCTTTCTCATATGTGCCTTGAGCAGAGTGAATGACCACTTGCTCAAGCCAGCAACCTTGGGCTCAAGCCAGTGACCTCTGGGCTCAAGCCAGAGACCCCACGCTCAAGCTGGTGAGCCTAAGCTCAAGCTGGCACCCTTGGGGTTTTGAACCTGGGTCCTCTGTGTCTCAGTCCGATGCTCTATTCACTGTGCTACCTGCTGGTCAGGCCAAAATCAATTTCGAGGAGAATAGATGCGATTCACTGTGGCAGGTGAAATAGGAGTGAAACTATAATATATCCTGGCAGAAAAAGATATATTAATAGCGATTAACTTGTTTCTAGAGAAACAGAAAGACGTTAATACTCTCTCCGTCTCATTTTTCCCTACTGTGCTCTCTGGTGAGTACCTTCCCCTTTCTCTTTCTTTCTGTGTCTCTTTCCTATTGACTGTCCAGGTGCTGAACGCAGGAAAGCACTGCTCAGACAGTCGAACACCCGTCCCATGGCTGCAGACTCAGCTGTTTTGGATCAACCAGAGGGTGAGGGCCAGAAGACAGTGAATGCTTGACCCCCTCTTTCCAAAGGATGGTATAGTTCATGAAAGCTCCCAGGGGCAAAGAGAGAAGTTCTTAATAAATGGAAATCATGTAGCCTGCCCCTGACAATGGGAGCTCAACACGACTTGTGATTTCTCTTTCCCTGGAGGAAACAGACCCACTTTGCCAAGATAAAACAGCACCCAAGATGCAATACTGGTTTCCTTCCTTCATCCTTCCGAGAACACTTTAGTGTTCATGATGTGTACAAACATATCTCTCCCGAGATTCCCCAATCTATAGGACTGGGAAAAAGAGAAAAAACACGAACCAACAAGCGAAATACAAACTCCTGCCCATGCACAGACACAAACACCAACCAGTTCCCAGATGGTTGGAAATGTGGGGAGGAAGGGGTTAAGGGAGGATTGTTGAGGGCCAACTTGCAGATAATTTTGTGCGTTTCAATGAGTTTTAAAGACCTCCATGCTTCACTGACAATTGTTAAAAACATACTGAATTGGTTATGACAACCTGTGGGTTAGTTTACACCACAGTCTAAAAATTGGGAAATGCAGTTTAGAAATTTGATCAATATTCATGCCATCTCACGTCATAATTCAATTGGCAAAAGTGCCGTAGAAAACTCCCCAGGCAATCCTGAGGAACAACTTACACTCTGGTGGTTTAACATATGTAAACCTCCATCCAGCTCAGAATCTCTGACTGACTGGGGTGGGGGTGGGAGGGGGGGGAGGGGGATGTGGGGGTGGGATGTGGGGGTGGGGGTGCAGTGGAGGTGGGGGGTGGATGGAAGCCTTGAACTTGAACAAAGGCTTCCAGGCTGATTTGATAGAGGGGTTAACCGGGATATAACAGAGATGAGCAAATTAAAATGAATATGCCAAAGCAAAAACTCAAGATGCCTTTTTTTAACTCTCCATGAGAACTCTCCCCAAAAAGCATAAAGAACTGTCAAAATAGGATCTTGCTTAAAATGCAAAAGGTATTTTCAAAGTGAGGATGACATTTGCATACAATATGTGCTGAGCCGGCTGCTGTGCTGGAAATGTCTTACTCTGAGATTGAGTCAATATGACATCAAATGCCAAGAGGAGAAAAAAAAAACATTTAAAATTTTAGATTAAAAAATACATTTCTCGATTTCTTTTTTCTAATTAATTTAAACATGCAGATATTAGGTGATGTCTAATTTTTAAACTTATATCCAACATCTCGGCTTCTGAAAACGAACAGAACCATGTATTGAAGGGCGCTGAACGCGTATTAGTTAATTCTAGATCACATTGGAAAGACAGACACTAATGTCGTTTCAAGTGTTAGGCTGCCAGCATTGCTCATCATGATTTTCGCTCTGGTATTTTGGTTCTAAAATGTTCTCCCATGTGGCCCACCCCCAGCTTCTGGGCTGTGGCCACCTTCTATCAGGTCCCAGAATAGCTCTTCATTTTTTGGGGAGACAGCAAAGCAGAGCTAAGGCCTCTTTCCCAAAGTTCAATTTCAGTCAAGTTTCTGGTCTTTAAAAAATAAATGTCATGTCAAACCCCTAAAATGATCAAATATTCTAACATTCTTCACCTGATCCTATGAGCTTCAAGTGTTGAAGTTTTAGCGGGAGGGGGGTGGTGGTGAGGGGGGGCTTTAAGGAGAAACCTGCTTGTTTACCACGAATAACAAAGGTACAGTGTCCTTCCACACTCACGTCCCCCCCCCTCGTTATTTTGATAAAAATCTGTGCAAATGAAATCAAGAACTGTTTTAAAATGTTAACATGTTTGTGCAGCAGTGTAAGTGAATTTGAGGTAAGGGACTGAAGCACAGACAGAACAATCCTGCCTTTCATCAAGAATTCCAAGTGACCTGGCATACATAAATCGTCATTATTTCTGACTAAGTGAAGGGGGAAGAAGAAAACCGTGCCCTGAGACCTGCCACTAGACCGACTGGAGCACTGGGCACCACTGGGGTTCTGACACCCCCAGTGGGTAACACCCACGGCTGTTTTTCTAACCTGTAAAGAGAGGTCTTTTGTAGTTTCTCCTGCCAGAATGCAAAACTTTGTCTGAATAACACATACATAATAATCTTTTCCAAAGAAGAAAAGTATGGTTTATATGATGACCTTCCAGTAGCTGTACATTACTGTTTTATACCAGACACAATTCATTACCAGTTACTAAAGGAAAATTCAAAGAGGGAAAAATTATGATCTTGGTAAACACACAAAAAAATGGGCACTGTACTATCTGCCAGCTACTAGATAATTATACAAATACCACATAACATAATCATTAAAACGACTATTTTCACCTAACCTGCTGGCTTGCAAGTACATGTTGCTAGCTGGCAAGGGACCTCTGGCTAGCTGGTAGAAACGATCTCTCTCGTGAAGCCTGCTATCCATCGGTGGTGTCACAGCTCCAGCAGGGTCCGCCCACACTGGGACACTGCTTGGAATGGCAGCTTGCTACCTGATCCCAGAAGAGATGGCAGGAGGAAGAGAAGGGAGGGGACAGAATTAGCTCCAGGGCCCCAGACTCCTCAACACTGGGCAGCTGAGAGCAGTCAGTGCTGTCCTTGACCAAGTGGACTTTTATAGCCACCAGAACAGGAGACATTCTTAAGGGCCAAGGACTTGTGTCCAGAGTCCTTGTTGTCAGTTAATATGGCCAGACTTGGACTTGAACTGTGCAGATGTTTTTGAGTTAATAGAAAAAAACATCACATAGAGAGGCATAGTAAATATTTCATCTAAGTACAAGAGACCTTGACAAATAATACAAAACAGATTTTCCAAATCAGAGGTTCCTTCCTTCCTTCCTTCCTTCCTTCCTTCCTTCCTTCCTTCCTTCCTTCCTTCCTTCCTTCTCTCTTTCCTTCCTTCCTCCCTCCCTCCTTCCTCCTTCTCCTTCCTTCCTCCTTCCTTCCTCCTTCTCCTTCCTTCCTTCCTTCCTTCCTTCCTTCCTCCCTCCCTCCTTCCTCCTTCTCCTTCCTTCCTTCTTCCTTCCTTCCTCTCTCCTTCCTCCTTCTCCTTCCTTCCTTCCTTCCTTCCTTCCTTCCTTCCTTCCTTCCTTCCTTCCTTCCTTCTTTCCTTCCTTCCTCTCTTCCTTCCTTCTCTCTTTCCTTCCCTCTCTTCCTACTTCTCCTCCCTCCCTCTCCTTCCTTCCTTTGCAGTGAGCAGATTTCATCATTAGACTTTCAGCGAAACTTGATAAATGTCAATTTGCATGAGTCTGCAATGTAAACTGAGACAATTATTTTAAACTATCACTTGAATATTTTAAAATTGGATTTTAAAGAAACACGATCACATATGTTTCCTTAGATTGGATTTTAACTGCCAACATTGAAAGTTTTCAGATTTTAACTCATATTATGTGGTTTTGAACAAATGTGTTTGTTGACAGTATTCAAATTAATAGAATCTCCTCCATTTTCAGTTAGAGTTCCTATGCAAAATATACTATAGTTTCAAAAAATACAATGCCAAATACTACATACATGTGAACAGATTTTAAGTTTAACATAATCTTTGGTCGTGTTCTTATTAATGCCAATACACTTTCACACTAATCAAGGCATTGGTTCCATCAAATCGTCATGATTTGTTTCTTTCTTATGCATTATGTTTGCAAATATATTAGGTACTCCCTCAGTGTGTTTAACATTAGAAGTAGGGAAAGGTTAAGCCAATTCTCATTCATTAATTAGGTTGTGTAATATAAAATAGCCAATATTTGACCATTTTTTAACCTACCAAAATGGCAATTTCATATGGCTTAGTTAAATTTGGTAGAGAGTCATATATGAAGCAGTTAAGGCTTTGAAGTCACTGGACACCTTTCAGCTATTCTTTAATTCTTGCTAAGCCTCTCCTCCCTCCTTTATAAAATAGGGACAAGGGTAGCCACTCATTAGGGTCCTCTGGTGGTTTATATGAGATAATTTGCACAATGACTCACACCCAGTTAGCTGTCATAAATTATTGCAAAAACTGGAAGTCTATCTAACACATTCAATCGTAAGTCCAGTTAAAATGGCTTTAAGAGATGATGGGGTTCGTAAAAACACGACACACATTCTTTCTCTCCCTTGCCCGAGATTGTAGCTATGACGTGGATGACACGAGACCCTCGGCTGTCTTCTCTCACCATCAGGTGGAGTTAGTACACAGTGGTGGGGAAAGCACAGACTTTGGAGCTCAGATATACCTGCATAGGGGACCCTGCTCTGCTGCTTATAATTTACGGGAATTTGGGCAACTAATTGGATCATCTGTAAAATAGGACTTAGAAAACCTCTTGCCATATAGAAAATCACCAAATATGTACATGTGACCCGTTTCTTACATTTTCATTATCGTTATCACAGTGCCTGTCTTCCCTAAGTCCTTGATCTGTGACTCAATCTAAGGAAACAATTTTACCTCCACTGATGTGCTTTCCATATTTAATTACAATCTTTATTATTCTTAGGCATGATACCTTTCTATTTATGAGACTTTAGTACCTGTAACAGTATTATTTAATTTTTTTCTGCCTCAAAGATATAAAGAATAATTTAAAAGGGAATCCCAAATATTATCACAAAATAGTGGTAGTCAAAATATTGTGCATCGGTGAATGCACAAAAATCAGGCCAGATGGTCTGGATCCAAGTCTCAGCTCTGCACTATCCTGGCTCAGTACCGTGGCTTCAGATCCCCCATCTATAAAATGGGTGTAATAATGTCACTCATCTCATAGGAGTGCAAGGAGGTATAACAGTTAATACCTGTAAAGTGCTTAAAGCGAGTGCCTGACACACATTAAGCCCTCAATGCACGTTACTTATTCTTTGCAAACCTACTAGTTAGGCAAGACTTTCTCAGAGTTTCCTCTCAAAATCCTCAGATAGGAGGACACCTGGACGAAAATCTTTGCCGAGGACATGCTACTCATTTAATCACTACACGGCAAAATTATGTGTCAAAACTATGGTAAAATTTTAAAATGTACTTATACATTGACTAGGGCATTTACACAAGAAATGTTTTGAACCACAGCCATTGTCATTCTGTAAACACTTTGGGCTTAGAAACATGGCTCCTTGATGGGATGCAAGCCTGCTGTTGTTCCAGAAAAGACCTAAACCCTTTACAGGATTTTGAGCACGTCAGCATAGTCTGAACACCATGGCTAAGTGAGAGGAACAGGAGTCACCATTCTGTTCCACCAATACTGCATACCTCCCCATGCTAGGAAGTCAGTGATCATGAACAAAGACACGGTTCTACTCTTAGAAAGCTTCTAGTACATACGGTCTAAAACACCATATTCCTATCAATGCACATCCTCTCGGATCGAAGGTATGAGACCTGCATCTACATGATCTTAGTTTTTCCTGTTCAGGTGGGGTTGATGAAGGACAGACAAACTGTAGACAAACTGACGGGGAAGTGATAGGCACCAGACAGGAAACGGTGCTGGGACGACCATATGCTCTTCAGGAAGGGCCACGGGTACCAAAGGCTAGCACATCAGACCATGGGCCTGCTGACCTAACGGAAGTGCAAGTCTGAGACATGCGGGAAGGGAACCGAGCTGGATTTAGGCCACACCCCTTGCAGGCCCCAGTGCATTCCCCTGGTGAGCTTCAGGTACCTTTTACGCATGCGCAGTAATTTGAACCCCAAAGGAAACCACCAGGATGCCTGGAGTCAGGAACATTTCCATTTCTTCTGAGGACAGGGTCTGACCCTAGCTGAGAACCACACAGTGTGAGGCTTGTGTGCGAGCTCATCACTTCTGGTTGGGAAACACAAGGACAGACACACGGCGGAATGTCCATTGTTGCGTCATGCGGAGCGTTCAGGGGTCTTCGCTGGAGCAATCAACGAGGAAAATCGTAGTGGAAGCAGCAGGGATTTTTCGGCAGAGGGTAAGAAATTCTGCGTGGACTCTGAGATTGCGGCAGGGGGAGGGAGAAGAAGCACCCTTTCTCCAGCTCTAGCTTTCTTCCCTCACCCACAGCGAGGTGTTCATGTCTCCTTAATGTTTTATTCCTTCCCACAGTGAGCTTTACTAGGGGGTTCCTGGAGCCCACAGAGCCGGAATCTGACACACGCGTCTACAGATCAGTGGAAGTTGAGACTGCAACTCGCAAGACAAATTAAGTTGTGTTCTTTGCAGTCCAAGAATTACATTGTTGACATGTCTGAAGTCTGAATAAAAAGACCTGTTGGTGACAACAGTCTTTCCCAGCGACTTAAGAGAAAGCCTGTCGCCACTTTTGTGCCTTCAGCCTACAGATTATAAATTTCTGTGACCCTGCAGTCTACAGATAACTGGGTTTCAATGTTCCATTCCATGACTGCTATCATTATAAAAAGAATATAGAAAGATCTTTTTGGTACAGTTTGGCTCTAGAAAGCTGGGCAGCTCTTCTTGTTTTTTCCTTATTTATTTTTATTTTTTTTATATCATGTAGTTGAAAACCAGCGTCCTTTTGAAATGCAATATGGTGATGGCTGCACCAGAATACCTCTATCTGACCTCAACTGTGTGCTTTTTAAAAACTGGATGGGTAAGTGCCCGTTTAGCCAGTGACGGCAGAGCTCACCCCAATTCAGCCTTAACTGCCTCATTGTGGAGTCATCAGATTTTCTTTTTTTCATTAATAAAGATTGAGACAGTCACTTGCACAACACTTTTCCTATAATGACATTTGTTCTCAAGAGTTGACCAGACTAACTGCTTGTCCTTGTCCCCTATTAAAGCTCTTGAAAATACCATTTACCACCCTGCGCCCCGGCGACAGGGCTGGCTCTTGGCAGTTCATTTGCACTCTAGTTCAGAGTCATCTCTCCCAAAGTTTCCAATGTGTTCTTCTGCTGCAGTTTCGCGCCCGTCGTCATGATAAAGGATTATGATCTTGCAGACACCTTCCTTCTCTCTGGCTGGAATTTCATTTGTGAGCCACGATTTAGTTAAAGGGTGACATAATAAAAATTAATGTATATGTTTCGATCGCAAGAATGTGGGTAAAGTCGGAAAATCGACAGTGCTTTCTTATATCCTGACAACGTAACGCCAGTCTACAATAACTCTACTGATGAATCTAATTCTAAGACTGCCCTTTAGTCATTAACATTAGTATGTTAACAGTATGACTGCTGGCCCTGCCAGGGTAGCTTAGTTGGTTAGAGCATCATCCCGCCATGTTGAGGTTGCTGGTTCAATCCCCGGTCAGGGCACGTATAAGAATCAACCAATGAGTGCATGAATAAATGAAACAACAAATCAGTGTTACCCTTTGTCTCTTCTGTCTCTTTTGCTTCCTCTATCTCTAAAAATCAATTTTAAAACATCAATATAATTGTTTTCAAATTTTAAGTAGTCTGTTTACATCATTTTTGCTAAACCTTATAAAACTTTAGAATTACCCAGATTTCATAATAGGTGGTTTTATTATTTTTTAATAAAAGAATTTAATAGATATAAGCTTCTGAAATGAAGGTTAATTATAAACATTCATTAACAGAACTAAATATGCAGTTTTGATCAAGAAGAAAAGGTAACAATCTTTATATCTTAAGTGACAATAAGCATCCAACTTTTCAGATTTTTGAAGGATATAGCTGAACTACAGTTCAGATGTCAGGTCAACAAAATCTACTACCTATGTTAGTTACACTTAAATTTATTTCAGTTTCCTGCAGATCACAAAGTATATATTTAAGAAACACTAGTGGCAAAGAAACTAGACTTATATCTCTTATTTCCAACAAGTGATGTATTGTGCTTCCCTAATACATTCAAATTTTCATGTAGATTCAAACCCTAGTTACCTAAAATGCTTGCATTTCTTCCTTTCATTTAGGAAAAGCTACATTTCTTATTCCTAGACAATAGCCAAAATATAGACTAATTTTTAAATTCTATTACTGTAGTGGGGTTTGTTTGTTGCTTAGAATTTCTGGCATGTAAATAGAGCTTAGGAAGCAGTGTTTCTATTACCGAGATGACATCAAATACGCCTTCATCTGGATGGTACTGTATCGTTTAGTAACTCATCGTAATGAGACCTTCACAAGCAGCTCTCAAAAGGCAATAAATCATGATTGTATTGAATTGAATCGAGATAATAATTAAGCACATTCAGAACAACCATGTTCGTTATGAATAATGGAAAGCCTGTCTCCATTTCTCTACACCTTTTTGGGGTATAATAGCTTTATTCTAAGGATGAAAATTGTTCTAAGCAAATCTTTAACAATATAATTACGAAAAAGGATGCCTAAATTGCTATGGAGTGTATTCGTGGGTGGCATGTGATTCACATAATTTTTCCCCGTATTCTTTTTATCCCGTGTTTTATCACTTATATGTAACATTGAAACTGACTCATAGGTTATATGATAGCCTAAAATATGGTGCAACTATAAGACAGAAAGCACTCTGCTTTATTCAATTACTTAATAAGTTCTCAGAAGTTCTTTGGAAGCTTAAACAGAATATCCACTTAGAATAGGGCTGCCAATTACAGGGGAGATCTGTTTTCTCTGAAGTAGGAAACAGTCATCCAACTAAACTTACAGGCAAATGCTTTTAACTGCAAATCAATGTGCAAATTCTCTGACGGGATGCTCATTTGTTTAAACCAGTAACATCAAGCAAAAAAGCCCTGGAAAACACACACACACACACACACACACACACGCGCGCGCGCACACACACACACACACACACACACGGAACAGCCGAAGGGAAGGGACAGGGCGTGGATGTTCACAATGTGGTCTGCACTGCAGACTTCATTTCTTTTATTCTCCTGGTAACGAGAAACAAAACTCGCCTCCCTATTGTCCGCATTGCCATGGGGCTCTTCAGCGTTCTGAGAGCCCAGACAAGGATAAAGCACATCTATTTGTGACTGGTGATCTTTTTGCACCACTTGTTCTATCTTTGGGAAGTCAAAATTGATTTTCTTCCACTTGTCACACTAAAATCTCAGCTCTGTCCTTTCTGCCACACTCTCAAAGAGTTCAGTGGGATGGGGATCAAAGGATTAGGACGCCGCAGCTGTAAGTGTGGGGGGGCGGGGGGGGGGAGCGCAGGCTGCCCGAGAAGGCTCTGCGTGCCATTCTGAGTGTTTTATGTAAGCAATCTATTTCAGCTTCAGATGAAGCCCTGGCGGAGTGGGTGAGCAACATGTAAAGTGCTCACTTGACATAAGTTTTTTATTTTTCCTTTTTCAGAGTTGAGATAAAGAGAGCCTCCCACGGCTGACCTCCTCTTCTCAGAGCTCTGAGTGTTTCCGCGGAGGTGGCAAGCGGGCGCCTGCAGGGCCTCCCGGGCGCTCACAGCTGTTGGTGCAATGCAGGCTGCACGCTCCTCCAACGTGTTTGTCCCGGGCCCTGCCTGATGCTCCGGTCGGTGTCTGATTCCTATCTCAGTGCGGAGGCCACGTGCTGGGCGAGTCTGGACTTTGCACTGCGTAGGAGTGCATCCCTGCAGGCTCCCAGGGCGCCAGGCGCAACTCTGTATCGCAACTCGGTATCGATCCTGGGTCCTGGTTTCCCCTGAAAATGGACAAACCTCTCATACCGGTTTGTGAAGGAGATAAGGGGATCCCTATGCATTCCCGTCTCCCTTCCCTGGTCTGTCCTCTAATAATGAGAACAACAAAACATATTTATTCATAGCAGTTAAGGGAAGTGGATGGGGCTGGATGATGGTTAACTACATTTTCATTTCATAAATACATAACAATAGCTAGTTGCTGTATTTTGTAGAAGCTAGGCTCCACATTCTGTGCTGTAGATAAAGTAAACGATTTAATCCTAGCAACAGGGCTTTCAGTAATTATCCCATCTCCCTTTTACCAATGAATAAACCGAGGCTCGGAAACCATTAAAGAATTTGTGCAGAGTTACGTGGAAAGTAAAGAATCAATTTTCAAAGAATTAAAAACCACAAGAACGACTAAATTTATTTTAAATAAAATAATTTTGGAGAGGGAGGTCAATCACATAGCACTTCACTGGTAGATGGCACTTCTGCCTCATTATGTTACAATCAATGTTTACAGCATCGCAAAAACTGATTTTAGCACACTTTCTTGATGTAAGGATTCCAGATCTTTTAAAAACTGAATAAGCTGAATTATTAGATAATGATTTTTTATAGGTAGATTATTTCTGAATAATCTACCAAGTCTTAAATGGTTCACATTGGTGGTTTATTTTCATCCATACATCAAATTTCTTTTCAGATTCGGTGTCAGAATAGAACCTATATTTTAGACGTAGTTCTGTATATAATGAAGAATTTTCAAATAGGAAAGGAAGCCACTGCATAAATATAAGACATATTGCAGTTGTTAATATTTAATTATGGCATAATTAATCATAGAAGCTCATATGAATCTAATTTATTAGTGTTCTTCCTAAAAACGCCATTTTGATTTGCACCAGGAAAAAAAACCCCAGAGGTATAAAAAAACAATCCATGCACAATATTTACACTCCTTGGATACAAGAGCCACATGTTCAGTTTATGAGCTCAGAGTTTTCTGAACGTTATCTTCACTCTTAAGAAGGTGTCTGGTTTTTGTCCTTGTTCCAGAAAAAAGAAACCAAGTTCAAGAGGAGCAATGCCACTATGCCTTGTGTCCTTTTTTGATGACATCTAGTCTGAGGGTGTGATTACAAGTCCAGGAGAGATAATGAGGGACAGTGACAGTGGTTGGGCCCAGGCTGGTGGAGTGTTGCCGGGTCTGTTTCACCCCACATCGCCCCACCTACTGGAGGCCACCCACAGAAGAAGGAGATGGCTTAAAGACAACAAGTAGCAACATTGCTGTGGTCACGTACAGCTAAACAAATGAGCGATTCCAATCAGATGAGACACCCGAGGCAAAAGGCAGTCCTTCTCTACCTGGAAAGGTCATCCTCTCTTCCAGAAACGACATTCTCTGGAGGAAAGGCATCTAGACTGAGGAGCTCAGAAGCAGGAAGAGCACAGGTGCAGGGATGGAATGGGGGGAAGGAGGGGAGGACCTACCTGGGAGAGGGAGGACTACAGACTGGGGGTCAGTGGGAAATAGGACTAGAAACACTGGCCCCGTTTCCAACCAGGGGACAGGAAGCTTTCAGAGGTATTAGAGCTTGGTGAACTAAGAGTTTTGAGAAGATCAATGTGACAATGACACATACAATAAAACTGAGAGGGAGAAAACCGGGACAGTAAGACTTAAAATATTGTGCACAAACCCATGATATCATAAAAATTAGATGAACCACAGTACATATAATTATTTATTTTTATTTTATTCATTTTTAGAAAGGAGACACAGAGTGAGAGAGAGAGAGAGAGAGAGAGAGAGAGAAAGAGAGAAAGGGGGGGGGGAGGAGCTAGAAGCATCAACTCCCATATGTGCCTTGACCAGACCAGTGCAGGGTTTTGAACTGGCGACCTCAGTGTTCCCAGGTCGACGCTTTATCCACTGCGCCACCACAGGTCAGGCATATAATTATAAAATAAACAAAAAAAATTGTAGTACTGCATAGGATAATAAAGTAATTAAAACAATCAAACGAAACAGTTAAAAGACTGGGCACCAGACATGAAGGAAGAGGAGAGAACAATCAGGTTTGTGGGCTTTGAGATGAGAATACCAGGGAAAGAAGTGAAAAAATGGGTTAGGTGGGAAGAGAAATACAATGTGAAGGAATTGTCTTTTTCTTCAACTTGGATGTAAAGAATTAGCGATATCTGCTTGGAATCTAAAGGAAGTGCACTTTTAAGTATTTCACCCCGCTGAACGAGAGACTTCGCTGAGGGTGGAGGTCAGACCTGGCGTTGCAGACGTCACAGTCAATGGGAGAGGCGGTCACTGGCGGCTCGAGCGCAGGAGGGTTTGCACAGGTGGGGAAGCAGGAAGAGAGAAGGTTGAGGAGGGCAGGTGCAGCACACACAGTATGGGTGACAACGACAGTTTGGGGCTGGGGGGCGGCAAGAAGACCAAAGGACATAGTATTTCTGATGGAGGACAGAGAAGGGGTGATTCGGTGCCAGAGGGGGGGATGAGATCAGCTGACCCTCCTCATGTTTGATGTGACTCTGGGGTAGCCAGGACAGGGAGGGGTCTCAGGTGGAGACATGGATGAGGTCATTCTGCCCGCCCTGCTCCCCAGGTGACTTCACTCACCCAGGTCTTATCAACTGGGAGGCAGAGATCTGGTCTGGGATCTCACCTTCTTTAGCAAACTCAGCACGCATCAGTACACTCTGGGGGTTGGCCCATTTCCATGTTCAAATTCTCCAGATCCCTTCCACAGCTGAGCACCCACACTTGTGCCCGTGTAAGGGCCAGAGTGTGTCCTGCACGCTCTCTCGTGCCCAGGCAACACTCCCCTCAGGTGACTAAGGGCATCTGAAGGAGTCATGCAAATCAGCCACAGCCCCAGGGAACATTTCTTTCGCGTCCCCGTACCCAGCGATACCATGAAAGGTAACAAAGGAAGGCTCTCAGGGTGTGGTGTCCAGCAGTGTTAAATGACTGGTAGAGATTTAGGATAACAAACACTAAGGCTCTGAAAGAGTAGTCTTGGCAGAATGGTGAAGATGAGACCTCTGTTGTTGATGGATGTGAACGGCGAGCGGTGGGGAGGTCACGGGCGTGGGGGGCACGTCTGCAGTGTGTAGCTTTGAAGGGGGAAGGGGATGGGCGCTGGAGTCCAGAGAGGTAAAAACTATGCTCATTTTTAAATGCAGAAAGCTGAGCCCACCTAAAGGCTGAAGAGGTAGACAGTGGATGTACTTTGCCAACAAAGGAAGATTGCAGGAGGAGCAGGGAAAGGCCAGGTCAGATGAGCTTGAGGATCTGCAGTGAGGACTGAGGATCTGCATGTTTAGTAAAGCAGCTCCGTCACGTGTCATCAGACGGGCCCAAGACTGCACTCTGAAAACAACTACCTTCTAGCCGGAGTCCTGTGGCCAGATCTGGCCTGCTGCCTGCTTTTCTATGGCCCTTTGGGCTCAGAATGGCTTTCACAGTGCGATGTTGCATTACTAGTTGTATGCCAGGGAACGCTATCCTTGAATTCCAATTGCGCAAAATGTTAACCCCTCCAAAAGGAATCCCTTCTCATTAGTAGATCTGTACTCCAGATAGTATATTCTCTTATTATTACATTTTGAATTTTATCAAAGCAGTATTTGTAGAAATGTGTTTTCTCTCTCTTCCTTTTTTTCTTTTCCAAGTGAGAGGAGGGGAGAGAGAGAGACACTCCCACATGAGCCCTGACCAGGATCCACCTGACAACCCATCTGGGGCCAATGCACTGCCCATCTGGAGCCATGCTCTAAATCCAGCTATTTTGAGCGACTGAGGCGGAGGCTCCATAGAGGCATCTGCAGTGTCCAGGGCCAATGCACTCGAATCAATTGAGCCGTGGCTGCAGGAGAAGAGAGAGAGACGGGAGTGGGAGGGGAAGGGGGGAGAAGCAGATGGTTGCTTCTCCTGTGTGTCCTGACCGGGAATCAAACCCGTGACATCCACATGCTGGGCTGACACTCTACCAATGAGCCAACCAGCCAGGGCCATTTTCTTTTTTGTTGAGTACCTACAGACTCTCCTTAATGTGGACTCCTGATCCACAAAGCCTAAAATATTTATTATTTGACCCTTTACCGAAAGTTTGCTGACTCTTATTGTAGAGCCTTGGTGAAAAGTATGTTGTTCTCCTGAGACCAGAGAGCCACAGGCAGCTGAAGAGAACATGAACTGTGGGCAGACTCACAGAAAATGCTGTCAGGTACCTACAGATGGGGCATCTGACTTCTTATTAATGGGAATCCTGCAAGATTATTCAATGCCTTTTATTTTGAAAAGGCAAGTTCCCTTTCTTCTCACAAATATTTAACATCATAAAGCATTTATAAAGTACAAGTCTGTTGCTAGAAAAAGGCTCGCTAGACATTAACTCTGCGCTTAGCAGCTTGCATTATTTAAAAAATGCCTACAGTACACAGGGCGAGGCCGACGTTCTTTTGCATCGTTTACATTTTCAAAGCTCGTGACACCAACAGAGATGCTTTGAGGAAACACACTCATGTCCCACGACAAGCTCGTTCCATTCCCAATTGTGGCTGCAGCATCACCTTCACGTAGATCAACGGGGAGAAAGGGAGTAAGAGCAACCACCTGAGCTGCCCTAGAGGGGTTCTAAGCTCACCTGTGACGCCTCTGACAGAGAAAGAAGGTGCCAGCGAAAAAAAGCTTCGGGGAGAACATGACACAGTACCCAGGATGACATTGTACAATGATGTCGATAATAAACTCCTCTTCTGTGGAAAGCCAGCATAGTTACAGGGACCCTAATCTTTAACCCATTGGGGAAATTTGCCGACATCCAAATTTGCTGACATAGTGGTTTCTAGAAAGCCCAAAGGAAATGTAGAGGAATGTATAAATTATAGCTGATGTGTCTGGTGCTTTTCTTCCCCCCCCCCCCGCCTGAACATCGGTATTACAAATTGAAGCTGCCCTATTAAGTAATTTCCACAGCGTAGTGGATATGCTGTTTTCCAACCTCGTGGAGGCTCTGTTACCTACACGATGTGTATGTGACTTATAGGGCAGCTCCGGTTTGCAATATAAACGTCCAGAAAAGCAGCAGGAGCAGCAGCAGCAAGGATAGCTTCAGGGACAGCCCTAGCACTCTGCAGCTCTCTCTGTACGGGTGGGGCGCCGGACGCTCACCTTGAGCTGAGCGCGGAAAGGTTGGAAGTCGTGTTGATAGGAAGCCCGTAAGTTAAATATGAAGTAAACAGCTTCATCTGTAAGTATAAAAAGCTCCCAGCTCAGCTATAAAAGATGACATATAAAGCAAACCTTGAGCTGCTTGAACAAATGTTTTTACATTTTCCAGCAGCCTGAACTAGGGGCAGAAACAAGAGGACGTCCATCCCCAGAAGATAATCGCTCTTATTGTTGCCAGGTCAGGATTCTGCGCAGCAAGCTCCAACTAAAGAAGAGCAAGTCCTCTCAGGTCAGGAGGTCCACCATGGAGCCCCCTCAGAAGCACAGCAGAATAGTCCTAAAATAACAAGCAAACATGTCGCTTTCTTAATTTGCCCGGCTGGATTCCCGTAATAAGTACTTAACGACGGTAGGCTCTGAGCGCCGCAGCAGACATCAACAAGACCGTTTGCCAGATGATTTAGCAAACGAATTTCTGAGTCTCCCACTTAGGTGGAGTGCATAACCTAAGAAAACATGAAGGGACTTAGCAACGATAATAACAGAGAGGAGTTTCACAAATTAAAAAAAAAAAAGAAAACAACAGAGAGATTGGGAACGTGAAGAGTCTGGAGAACTGAGCCAGAGATGCCAGACACGTTCTCTATCTAGAAAGACGCTCCCCAAAGAATACCCAGTAAGTCCTGCTCATTTTCTTTTTTAACTCCGTGAGCAAATAACCCAAAATCGACTTCTTGGGGAGGGAGAAAGGAGGAAAGAATCTAGAATTGACTTCTAAGGAAGGAAATTACTAAAATTTTGAGCACTAGTGGCTGACATTCAGCAACAACTACTTGCTGAATGAATGAACCGAGCCGATGACCCGTGTGGGAAATCGACCCATCGTAAAGCACGCTGGCAGAATTCTTAAAAATAATAGGGGTTAGGAACAGGCGAAGGCATTCATAAAGGAATCACTCTCTAGTGTCAGGAATTCCAACCTTGAACAGAGGGAGCGGGAGGCGTTTTCCTGACACAAGGAAGCAGCCCCCTGACTGTTTTCTAACAAGACTGGGGGGTAATAGTCTTGTGTGAGAAGCATGGTGGCGGGAGCACTCACCATATTAACAGACCGAGCAACCGGAGACTGGAAGGGAAGCAATCACCATCCAAACAGGAAAACAAAACTCACAGGGGAGCAGGGCTGGCTCGCCTGGTCTGTGCAGACAGGGGCATTGGGAGCTCAGGACACCTGTTCTGGGGAGGTAGGCTAATTACCCACCACTTTGGGTTCGAGTTCAATGATACTCGGTTTTCTCAGGTAACATTTTTGCATGTGAATGCGGACATTTTAAATGGGAAAATTTCAAACAACCATTTTTATTAAATCCCATGTTAGTTTAGCTGATTTCTATTTTCCATTTTACGAGTTCCTTCCGTGAAACGTCGCAATTCATGAGTTGCTTTGAGGTCATTTGGCCAACCTCGGAGAAGAACAGTGTCCAGTGGCTGACGAGAGGCAGGCCACATGGCGAAGGAGAAGCATGGCTTCCCAGCAGTGGCAGCTCACCTAACTGTCCAGTATTCCACCTGACGCACGTGAACTCCCAGCTAGGCTGCCAGGGGCTCCCGGATCTGCTGCGAGCGGAGTGGAGGGCATCCCACGTGCGCCCCCCCCCCCCAGACTCCCCAGAGCGTCCAGGACAGAAGTTTACAACAGGGGAACCACAGCACTCCCATTCGGGAAGAAGTGTTTACAGATACATAAATACACCAATCAATAAAACTGCTCATGGCGCGGACTCCGTGATAACGACATGCCAAGGGCACAATGAACAGAGCAAAGCTGCCGGATGAGTTAGGCTGCTAGATGCAGCCTGGTGATCTGGGGAGGTCCAGGGGAGCACCTGGGAGAAGAAAGGCTGGGTGTAAACCCCTCACAGGGACCTCCAGTGCACCCGGGGGGGGGGCCCGAAGGAAATACACTGATGGCTCATCCAGAGCAGGGTGCCCAGGCTCTGGGACCAGCGGCCCGGGGACAGGGGCCTGGAGGATGCACCCGGGAGGAACGGGGCTGAAGAACACCAGCCACCCAGAGGCTCAAACTCCTCTAGGCCATAATGCACATGGAGTAGATTAGGGGATTCCACAATTTAGCCTATGCGCACTGCGTTATGAGGCGGGCAGCGTGCACCAGGGAAGGAACGGCGTCAGGCTGTGACGCGCACGCTCTTGGGAAGGGGGCGTGAGTCGGAAAAGGAGAGTTGAATTTGTTCTCTAAGCCATGGCTCCATGGCTGATGTGTGCTCTCACAGTCACCGCTCAAACAGCAAGGAAATTATCCAATGAATATTAGAGAACTCTTGGTAAACTGTATTTGATTGTAGATGGGGTTATTTTAAATTTAGAAATGCTGAAGGGAATGAATGAGTGCGTGGCTCTCACGGGACTTCTGAATCAGCTGACCCCCAGCTGCTGAAACTGAGGTCACAAACTTGCAGGGACATAGGAGACAACAGACACAATTTCCATGAAAACCTTCTGTGAATTTTTTTTTTTTTTTACAGAAAGCCCTTACCTGATCCTGATTATTGAATCATATATATATATATATATATATATATATATATATATGTATTTGTATAAAGAATAAAGCTGTAATTTTAATTAGAGAGGGTTGTTTCTTTCTGCTTCTTTTTAAGTCCTTTCAATTTTCATTTAATTATTATTTTCCATGGGGGTGAGAATTTAACACTTGAATTCTGTATAAGCATTATAGGAAAAATGGTTTTCAGGAATTTGCACATCATTGAATGCATCCCATTAAAATAATGGCTGGGAACACAAATGGGTGAACAGAAAGACAGTCATATGTTGATTGTGTTGAGCCATTGAGTAGAACAGGCTGTCACACAATGAACGAGGTCACCTGAGTTGAAAAGGAATGGTGAAGTGAAGACACACATGATAGCACAGTGTCCAGTACAGTCCTGTGAGGAAGCTCAAATGGGGTCACGTTTAATTTAAGTGTGTTTTCAACATAAACTCATTTTGAATTATTCACTGAAGGAAGGAAGGAAGGAAGGAAGGAAGGAAGGAAGGAAGGAAGGAAGGGCCCCATTACGAATTAGCTTGGAGTGAATGTTTTCACCTTGTTGTACCATACACACTTAAAATAATGCTCTTAAAGCTTCTGAAAATACTTTCATTCCTATCTGAGTCTAAAGATAACACCCCTTCAGTCAGCATTATGAGAACACCATGTGAAATCTGTATCTGACTGAACTCACTGTCACTCACACCGTCTCCAGCTGCGTCTGTAGTCTTCACATTTCTGTAATCGTAATGAGGCTCAAAGCCTCATCAGTGTCTTTGACTCTTTTTTCCCCTACTGTCCACACAGCCAACTAATTACGGAGTCTGATGATTTTGCTCCTTCAGTACCGGCACCCTGTGGCCATTACCACCAGCAGGATGATGCTTCTTTCGTGTCTAACCTCGATAGCAAGGGCTTCTGAATCATCTCCCTCCTTTGAATCCATTTTGCATCTTGGATAAAATTCATTTTCTTAAAACACTGCATTTTTGTGCGTGTCATTCCCCATGCTCGAAAACTTTTAATGACCCCAGGAGGTCTTCTGGGCTTCCACCATATTCAGGAGGGAGGGCCAAGGCCATATGCTTGGGCAGATGTCCTTACGTAGGGACTATGAGGCTGTGCCCATGACGAGAGACCACTTGCCAAAGACATTCCACTGGAGCAAGAACAGTAGCAAATTCCACCCAAGCAGCCACCGAAGGCCTCGCTGTCAGGCTAGGGAGGGAAGGGGCAGCAAAGCTGGGCGGTGTGAGCTCAGAAGAGCAGCCTTCGCTCAGAGCCAAGTCTGTTGGCATCAACGCCTGGCACCAGAGCCAGGAGCTCAAGTCTCCCAACTGCCTTTGTCGTTTATTGAAGGCCTTCAGGCAGCTCTCAGGGCCCCAGAAACCACGAGGCAGTCTTTGTTCTCAGTTCTTCAGGAAACTTCATCCACCATTTTGTGAGGTTGGTTTCTTTTTCTCTAGTACTCTGAATGGTAATGGTGCTTAGACAGGCCTACCTGCCTGCTGCCTTGAGACGGGGGTGGGAGATACAATGACGTGACGGGCAGGGGCAGAAGAAACATTATATGGGGACCCATTTTAATAATAATGTCACTGCCACCCTAGGCTTAGGGAAGTCATGCCAACTTTCCAGCCACCTCTTCTTCTGACCCTCTGGTGCTTCCCTCCCCGTGCCCGGGCCCTACATGCCAGTCTCTCTGGGTCTGCCCTGCACCTTCACCCACCCGCCCAGCTGTAGGCTGCGTTGGTCCATCGGCGTTCTCTGTGTCACCCCAGCCCGTGCCCATGCCATGCAGAGTCTAGGCCGCAAGTGAGAAGGCAGCGTTGTACTCACTGAACTGCACCCAGACGTACAGTTCAGACATACTAGTTGTGCATTCAAGTTCACCAGGAACTTCCAACACCTTTAATAGGTTGTTAGTTCCTTCTTTGCTGCCTCCAGCACCCAAGGCTCTGTGAAACAGAGTGATATGTCTTGCGCTCGCGGACCCCGCTGGGTCCCGGTGCTGGGGGAGGGCTGGGTCTGGTTTCACACTCAGCAGGGAGACTAGCACAGACAAGGGTTTCAGCTGATGGATGGATAAGCGAGTTTCCCACAAACCAAACACTCCTATTTACATACTGTAACGAGTGGGCCTATCGGTCTTCTAGGGTTGCAAAAGAGCTTGGGAGACTGTGTAGACAGAGCATTCCAGGCTGTTGTTTCTACCCAAAAGTCCTTAAAGGCACAGTTCTTATCCTATTTCCTAAAGACTGTGAGCACTTCTGCAGAATTTGAGGACGCGCATGAATAAGGCAGTGCGCCTAAGCTGATGCACCCGACTCCAGGTTCCGTGGTTCCGACACAGCAGAGGCGCCGCAGTGGACACATTCCACCGAGAGCCCCGGATGAGACAGCTGGGGTCGGGGTTTCTGCCAGGAGACGCTCCCAGAGGCCTGCTCTCCTGTCCACACTGCCTGAGCCTCCCGTGGAATGACGCGGACCATCCTGGGCTGCCTCGGGCGGGCGAAGGGCACTGCCCCTCACTCCGGGGTCTTCCTGGGCTCCCGCTTTAGCCCCACCTCGCGGGCCTTCAGCGCTGACCCACGCGCTCGGGGCCCCTGCCCGCCGTCCTCCTCCTCTGAATACGCTTCTGCGGTTGACCTCAGCCCTGCCTGTCCCTGGTACACAGTCCTGGGCGATCTCCGCTCCTCTCCCAGATCCTGTGCTGTCTGAGAGCATCAGTCATGCCTCGGTCTCAGGGATGTCAATCTGAATTGAAAATGTGTCCGTTTTACTAACATACGCACAGAGCTAGCTTAATTCTGCTCCATTGTTATCGGCTGTTTGTTTTCCCTTAGAAAACAGAGATGCTTTTTACTGCAAACAAAGTTGTAATGAGCATAGATTTAAGATTTTTCTTGAGAGACACACCATAATGTCTCCAAAAAAGGGAGCCTGGGAAACCTTTTCTCATGTACTGTTTGGGTATTTTAAGACATCGTGGTCTCTTCCTAAACTGTAAAAGAAAGTCTGGTTTCCACAGTCCTTCCCCTTGGCTGGTTCTGTCTGTGCGGACAGCTGGTTACGTAACAGTGACCATCACTGTATGGAATTCAGGATGCAGGAAAGAACAGGGGGCATCTTTAATGGGTCTCTATCCATCTGTCCGTAGCCTCCTCATCTTCCATGCCAGGAGCAAATTTTCTATAATTTGTGTTCTCCCTTATAGACGTAAGCACAGAGTACAAAAAATGAGCATCCTTCGGTAGAGGATAACTTGGCCAAGGACACTGTGCTCTATCTTTATGATGAAATACGCATTTCCCATTAAAAAGCAAATCTGTCATTTTAAAAGGTTGAATTGGATGTACTTTAAAAATAATTGCAGTTGGTTAAAATGAGAGCATTGGAAAAAAAAAAAACTCAATAAGAATGTTCTTTTGGTCTGCAGTATTTTCATTTTCCTAAAGTGTGAACTGGGTGTATTTTCTTTTACTTAAAACCTTTTCTTCTCAGTGTTAGATTCTGAGTTAGTGGAATACGTTTAAAAATGAATTGGCCTCAATACTACTATTTCTAATACTTAAATTTACTATTGTGCTATTATTTCCAGCAAAGACATCGGCCCGCTTGAACTCACCCCTTTTCTATGATTATACAAGAAATGTTGATAATGCCTACATTATTCTGTTCAATATGCATCATTTCTAGACTTTTATAAATCTTCCTTCGAAACCTTTAATATATTTTCCCTATAAACTAAATGACTAACTATATACTGATAAAACATAAGCAAAGGACACCTTAAAATATACAATTATATTTTATAAAAGCCATCAATGTGTGTGTGCATACACACACACACACAGTAGTACCACATAGCCAGTGACTTGAGGGTTAGTCCTGGACTTTCACATCTGTAGCAAATGTGGAGGCTGAGCTATTATTATGTATTTTTTCCCAATAAAAAAGAAACAAACACTTTCCCACCAATTTTCAACTCATTTAAAACTCTGTCTATGCACGATTCATTTTCCTCACTGAGCACCAATGGTGTTTGCATCTAAGATCTTGAATCATGAAATGTGCAGCACTTCTTCCTATACTGTCCTGACCAACCACCATGGACCGCATGGGCGCTGCCTGGCTTTATGGCCATGTTCCCACAGGCTAGCTCTCTCCATTGTGCCAGAACACTCCAGAAATGACACTTCTGTTTTTTGCCCAGGTCCCACTAACACACATTTTCCTATAGTTTGCAAAATGAGATAAAAGCAGAAGTCAGCAAAGGCCCATCCCCCCACCCTTACATGTCGAGAACTTTTTCTGGTGATGGTTTGACCTTGGCACCTTGTAGACTTCCAGCACCTCTGTTCCCTTCTGTCTAGCGCTTGCCCCATTTCCATCTGTGCCTTTACAATGTATCTGACCGTGCGTTTATAGACCTCTCTCACTGACATTTCTATCACTACTCCAGGTATTTATTTATTTATCTATCTATCTATTTAAAGTGAGAGGAGGGGAGATACTGAGACAGACTCCCACAGGTGCCCCGAATGGGATCCACCTGGCAACCCTGTCTTGGGCCAATGCTCAGCCCATCTGGGGCCATGCTCACAACTGAGCTATATTTAGTGCCTGAGGCAGAGGCTCCACGGAGCCATCCTCAGTGCCTGGAGCTAATGTGCTCACACCAATCCAGACATGGCTGTGGGAGAAAAAGAGAGAGACAGAGAGAGAATGGAGAGGGGGAGGGTAGGTAGAAGCAGATGATCATCTATTGTGTGTGCCCTGACCAGGAATTGATCCCAGGACGTCCACACATCGGATTGATGCTCTAGCATTTAACCAACTGGTCAAGGCCATTACTATTCCTTTTCTTCCCCTGTCTCTGTTCTTTATCATTGGGTCATCAGTCGCTGTGCAGCCTGGGTTCAAGCCAGCAGTGGAGACCCCACATCCGATGCCGCTGCCCAACCAGTGTGGCCGTGTGGCTCCTTCCAGTCCTGCTGCCAGTGACTGCTTGCTGGCCTCATGCTAACTGTCCAGCATCCATGGTCACAAGCCCTTTTCACTTTAAGCTATTTTTCCTTTCCCCTCTTACCCAAGTGGCAATCTGCCAGTGACATTCCTTCACAATTCACACCAGTACTCAAGGGTCAGTTGGGTCTTCAAGGCAACCCAGGGGCTCCGTATTGAACTCTGTCATGGAAGAATGACTTACCTCATTGTCTTAAGTTCACAAATGGCCTCACTGTACCCTACCCTCAACCAATACGCCCCTTCCCTCAGGAAAAGTAATCTGATTGCCTGATGAAAGTAATACACACTAAGGTGTGAATGACTGATAAATGAAGTCACCCTACAGAAACACCTCTGTGGGAGATTGTGAATGCAAATGAGTCTCTCATCAGTCCAGTGTATTGTGGGATAGGGTAAGCACTTGGTGGTCAACAGTCTATCCTGGGCCTTCCCTCTGATGTTGTATCTCTTTGCCAAACAGGAGGACTGGCTCAACATGGCAGCTCCACGTTTCTGAGAAGCTGAGCACACCTCTTGCAAGGCCACTCCGGATTATTTACAGCAGGTGGCTGCTCTCACTCTGTTCCATTAAATAAGTAAGCCAAAGTTATTGTCACTGCTTCAACCATTCATATGCAAAAGTTGCCAACTCTTGCCCCAGTACCCATGGATTGCCCTTCGGACTTTGTTCTGTAGTACTGAGCTGCAACTTCTTATTTCCCTAAGCCATATACCATGGCGGGATAATTATCTACCGAGTATTTTAAAGTAATTAAAGCAGTGGTTTGGAAACCTTTCTTTACCCTCTGAATAATGCCTTCTGAGGGTAAAATGGACTATCCTGGTGTTAAAAGCAGAACTGCTCTTCTAGAACTGGGAGCACAGCCCCCAGAAACAGAGACTCTCTGTGGCCGGGGAGCGTCAGGGTGCCTTCATTTCTAACCCACTGCCACAGAATATTCTAAGAGTGTTAACCGCAGGCCTTGACTTCCGATGTGAGCAATGCACTTGGGTGATCAAGCCAACAAACGTTGCACACTGAACGCTTCCATTTTTTCAGGGTAACTCTTAAGTCTTGCAGAAAACATAAACAAAAAAAGGGTTTTACCATTTGTATAGGAAATAGATTAAGAAATAAAAGAGTGGTAGGCAGAATCAGGAAACT
This sequence comes from Rhynchonycteris naso, assembly GCA_037038555.1. Taxonomy (NCBI): domain Eukaryota; kingdom Metazoa; phylum Chordata; class Mammalia; order Chiroptera; family Emballonuridae; genus Rhynchonycteris; species Rhynchonycteris naso. Next base: position 9,338,986 of record CM072998.1, on the reverse strand, counting down.
GCAGAAACCAGGAGTTTAAACAGTCACGCTGTTACATGTCGCCACCAATTGCAATAGGGGTTGTGAAGATGAAAAAAAAGTGAGTGAAGGTAGAGAAGGTAGGAAAGGACGTGTGGAGGAGTCAGGTGTTGCGTTTCTTGCCCCTGCGCAGATAACCAGCACTGATATGTAGCGTCTCATTGGGAAAGAAATGCAAAGACCAAGTCCCAAGGCGAGCACCATACTGGGTTTGAAATGGAGGAATGCCATACAGGTTTTGGTTTAGGTGCAAAGTGAGATACTCTGTCTTAAACACGTCCCGGCATGTTCCTTTGACGTGTGTAGAAAATGATACAAAGAAGAAAAGGAGAAGCGTGTCTCCCAGGATCAGAATTTTTCTCAGAAAGCAGCGGTACAGGCAGACGGCACACATTGGCTGGAACCCACCCTGCCTTTCAGGAGCCTGGGTTCAGTCACCAATCAGAAGGATCACTCAACAATTCTGCTCAGAAACAACGCGGACAAAAATCCAGCTCGGATCAAGGGTATCGTTTGATTTGCCTGCACTAATAAGTGCCATAAATTATTTACGGAACTTCAAAGTCTTGGAACACTGGTGAAGTACACCAGGGCAAACGTAGAATTTGTTTGTTTATTATCAATTATTTACGTAGTATGTTTTACAACGTCAGATGTGCAGAAAAGGCATAATGCTGAGGAATGGCGTACAATAAAAAAAGTATATTATATTACTTCCATGAAAGCTTAACGTGGGCCATTCAGTTGTGCATGCCGCGTGATGCAGTATTCATAAATGTTTCAGTAACAATCGCAAGAATACTAGACTCCAGAAAGCATTCTGAAATGTAGATCTATTTGTAATATCTCGGTACGTGCGAAGCCACGCACACACAAGTCCCTGTCTAACGATAACAAGGGGATTTCAAATCTGTAATAAAATGGTGGTTTCCCTAGTGAAACAGGATTCTTGCTCAACTAAATGAAATGTTTGTAACGCAGGGTTGCACTCCGTAGGTGAGTCAAATCTGCATCTAGCCAAACAGGTCAGCTAAGAAAATAAACATGTCAATCTTTTTAATCAGGCCGGCACTTCAAATTTAATGCAATAATTATTGAGGAAAACGTTGTTCCGATTAAGAGCTACACCCCCCCCCCCCCCCCCGGGACGACGGAATGTTCGGCAGGATGCTATCCGGTCAAATGTGGTAAACTTCACACTTCCAACCAGTGCTGTTTGTAATAGATTGAATGGAACAGGTCTACAAAAGAATCAATAAATGTAAAGACTGGAAAGAATTAGAGAGGCTCGCAGACTTGTACCTATTGTCTGGGGGAATTAGATGTCAGTTTGAGTATTATAACTCTGACAAAGGTTTCCGAGCTTTAATTTGTGAGAACACAGAATGGGCAAAGAAGGGGCTGGGACACCAAACGCGTCAGAATACATTATTTAACAAACACTTTAGCGAACGTCACGCGCTTTCTTCGACTCCTGACATAGTCTCCCCGCTCACTTTACAGAACCTAGTTTATTAATGGAACACACTTCTTTCAAACAGTCTTTGTCTTCGTTTCTTAAATTCCGATCCTGTGATGGTATCCTTGGAGCCAAGTCGTATACTCATGGGAACACAATGGTCTCCTCAATGTCGTGATGGCAGAAGTGCTGGAAAGCCTCTTGCTCAAACAAACAAAGCGTGACTATGATGGGAGGGTCAGGGCAGCGCCTGCCAGGTCAGTCCCTGGGCCCAAATAAAACAAGACTGCACAGAGATTCTCATCTAGTCTTTCTTTTCCTAACGACAGAAGAAGTTTAGGAATGCTCTGTGGCCAGCCTGCAGAAAAAAGGATCCAGTGCCTTCTTTATTTATTTACTTTTTTTTTTTTTTTAACCTAAATCCACGGACTTAACTGTGCTTAGCTCACAAAGCAGTTGTTCAGCCCTTATACACACACCAGATGCAATTTAGATAGGTTGCATCCCCTCGCTTATCTTGGGAAAGGAGAAAACATTCCATTAATCAAAAACTAATGCATAAACACCCTTGGGGATAAATGGAAATCACGTTGCAAAGTGAGAATTAGTGTTTTCTGTAAAACATGAAAGAATGACATGTCAAAAAACCAGCCAAAGTACCCAAATCGTAACCGATGTGTGGCTGTCCAGAATGACTCCGGTCCCCACTGAGTCCCTCTGGGGGCCAGTTAGGGACAGAGGGTGCAGATCCTTGCGCAGTAACTCGCCCGGCCAGCTGCTCTATGCGGCCTGAACTGATGGCCGGTCAACACCCATCAGCCAATCAACAAACAAACATTCAAAGAACAGCCAAAGAACAATACATTGGAAGGAGTGGCACAGACACAACGAAGGCCCTTGTCTTAAAAGAGTTGACAGTCTAATAAAATATTTTTCAGGTACTGTAAAACAGGGTCGGAAAACTTTTTTTGCAAAGAGCCACCAAGGCATGTTAGGCTCTGCGGGCCACATGGGCTTTGTCCTGAGTCTTCAACATTACCACAGCAACATAAAAGGGTGACACAAACAAACACAGGTGACCGCATTCCAGTCAAACTAGATATGGACACGGCAATTTGAATATCATATAATTCCAGCATGTCATGAAATATGATTATTCTGATCATTTCTTTGCATCTGCTTAAAAATGTAAAAAACATTTTTTAGCACACCAGCCATACGTGGGCTGGATTTGACCTGTGGGCCACATATTGTTGAACCTCTTAGGAACACTCTTAAAATTCAAACTATAATCAACCAGGGATGCAAACAAAGGGTAGTCATACTCACTAGTCTAAGACACACTTACAATCTATTTGAAGACAACACAATTATCCTGGTGACAACACTGAAACGAAACCCTAAGACAAAAAGGGTCTGACTCCTTGATGTGTCGCAGAGACCCTGGCGTGTGGTTAGAGTGTTCAGGGTAACACTCAGACAGGAAGACTGGAAACCCATACAGATGTCTACTGAGATACTGACACACGGGTGGGCAGTACGGTGTCAGCGTCAACTGGTGTGCGTTGTTCCCGATGGGTAGGTGCTAGGTGCCAACCATCCAAAAAGGATGGACAAACACTTATTTCAATAATTCCAGGGAAACAAAGAATGAATACACAAGTAAATGAAAAACAAAGGAATACTTCCCTCTCTCTCCTTCTCTCTTTCTCTCTCTGTCTGAAAAATCAATTAAAGAATAAAAGAATTGTTTTTAAATAATTCCGAATAAGGTCAACTGCACTAAGTTGAACACCTGAGACACAACTTGCCAGGCAAGGAGGGTTTCCAATGGGACGGACAATCTGTCATGACATGTTTTTGTGGGGGACAGCACCTGAGGATGCCTTGTAATCACAGCGTGCACCTGAGGGCAGGGGTGGAAGGGACACTGGAAGCGCAGGGAAGAGACTGAGAAGCAGCAGAGGAGCAGTCGCACAGTTTCTAGGGCCGACGAGTACCTCCAGGGGTGAGCTAGTGGTAGACTAGACACAAGGGTGGGTCTACATTGAGGAGGGCTTTGAACGGGCCACGAGAAATTTGGACTCAGTTTGTATGCAAACAAATGCCAAGAATTTAGAGCTCTTATTACACAAATGAAGTTTCAGTAAAGCTGCAATCTTCTTCGTAACCCAAGTTCAATAGTACTCTCATCACAAAATGGAAATTTTCACAGAGTGAGGTGTAGTTTTCCTAAGATCCTTCTGCCACTGCCCAGAGTAGAAACCAACATGACCTTATCAGGCAGGGCTTACGGTTTCAGGTCGAGCAGAGCAGCCGTGCATTTTAGAACGGGGCCCCGCACAGAGCAGGTGCTTAACAATAGGTCCATAATTTGGCACTCACCTTTGTATTTATGCCAGTGTCAGACAAGTGAAATAAAGTGTAATTTTTTTCTTCAATCTAATAAGACGAGCTGGGAGCCTCCAACACATCTCCCTTCTGTTTTCAACATATTACTTGCATGAGCCAAATATGAATTATACCAGGGTTATTTCATTGATAGACCGCCCTTAATTTTGTTCAATGAAAAACTTTATTAAGTAAGACAGGCCACACACACACACACACACACACACACACACACGTTAGAGCTTAGAAACAATCCTGACATTTAAATTTGGCACCTGCATGTGAATTCAGTTCTCAAATATCCAGTCTTCTGTAACTGTCATCAGAGTATAGTAATTGCACATGGATTCCTGGCTTCCGTCACCCTGGGCAGCTTGTTACAGCACTGTGCTCTATTAGGAGCCATAGGAAATGAGGTGCTCAGAGGACCTCCCACTGTAACCCCACTGAATGAGGGGCCAGACACTCCCCTTGTGCCCAGGAGCCAGCGCAAGCTTTCAGAGGTCCAGTCACATTAAGAACAGCAAATATTCATTCAGATATGTGTATACTGATTTTTGACACCATTTTCCACAGTTATCTGAGTTACTGATATGCTCAGAGCTGTATTAAAAAATACTGAAGAATGTCTGCACTGTCACAAATAATTAATTTAGGAAGTATTTGTTGAGCTAGAATATTTAGGGAAAAACAAGAACCAAAATAAAGAAATAGGTTTCTTTTTTCTTTAAATGTGCAACTACACTCAATCTTTATTAAGTGTATGTGCACACAGTGATACTGCTATAAAAAGTAAAAAATGCGACACAGAGTATTTGTTCATTTCCCCATATCATTTGTCGTTTTTAGTGATTTCTTTGAAAGGAAACCACAAAACAGTTTCTAAGGCTAATTTAAGCTCTTAACAAAACACAAAGGAAAAGAGAAAACATTGTAAGAGTAAAACTCACTAGGTTTATTCGCAAAGATGCAGACGCCTGCCTTACCCACTCATACATTTGGTCGCAAGTGGGGGAGCCCCTTCTGGGCAGAGAGGAGGACCTCAGTGGCACTCAGGACCCTGCAGGACCCCTCTGTGGGCCAGCATACGTGTGGGCTCCAGGAGCACACTGAGGCAGGCTGGAGCACATGCGTGCGTACACGTACACACGTTACACACGTGCTTTCAGATTTAGAAGCATGACTAATCATGCGCCTTCGCGAACTGCAGTTTACACCCATCTGAAGGTATTCCAGAGCACCACACGTCCCAACTTTTAAGAAGCGTGGGGCAAACTGAAAGCAGACCCGTGCCTAGAAAATCCTCCACAGTGAGCCTGGGAGGAGCCTGAGCTCTGGTGCCACCCCCAAGGTCAGACTTTTCATCCCAGGGTCACATGCTACACTGTCTCCAGATCTGGTTGTCTATCGGGTCTTTTCCTTCAACTTCTGACTATCTCATATCTAATCCTATAAAAGCATACATCCTCGTGTGTCCGTGTGGCACTATTGTGGGGTCCTCCCCCTCATTACCGAGTCTACACATCATAGATTTTTTTTTTTTTGTATGAAACAAAAGTGTAAAGCATTGATGTGCTGGTGACATCTGAGCAATCCTGCTTACTTAATCCAGAAAAATCCCACTGAGCTAGAGTTACATAGTCTACCCACACTGGGAGAAAGAGGGCCACAGAGAATCACACACCAAAGTCACCTGTTAGACTCTGTCACAGGAAAAGCAAGATGAACAACACTGATACCTCACAAAAAACTTTTAGCGGATGTAAACACCTACAACAGAACTGTATTCTGTATTACTATTTTGATGTCTTATATTAAAAAATACTCAATTTACTTTCACTCAAAGCCTACAGCTTTTACTTAAGTGCGATCTACTGTATAATAGTTAACATAACCCTCTCTTAATTATACTGTACAGTTTTTCAAAAGATGCTTACGAGCAATTAAGTTAAAGTGTCACACTGATGTGACACTTAGACATGTGACCAGCACAGGGCACATAAGTCAATCAGTAGATACTCTTCGCACGACCAGATCACCGAGCAGGGCTTTGGAGGAGGCTGCTGGCCCTGCCCCGGGGGCTCTCACTATTAGAAGACTCATGTTGCACCAGATCCTGCTTCCCTCTCTGCAATTACTGAGAGTTTTGACACCCTGACCGTTTGATGTTGTCAAGTCATTATATTTCATTTCTTGTCACTTTTACTTTTATTCACTCATTTAATTATATGCAAAAACACAGCTGCTCACAAAAGCTTAGTCAACCTAAATCAAAATAGCTACCTCTAGTCATTCTTTGCAATATGTAAGTGAGACACATACATGGTAGGTTACACATCTCTAGGGGCGTATATGCCTGGGGCACTGAGTGTCCTGGGAGTTACTCAGGCACTTCTGGGTGTTTAAGTTAATGTTAGAAGATGACTTGAATGCTAATAAGAATCTCTAGACATCCTGAGACTTTAAAAGAGGCATTTAGATAAGGAAACAGTTTCCGTTTCCATATGTAAATGACTAACTTAGCTAAGACAATGCATTTATTGGCAATTCTGAGTTAGAATGAAATTTTCCTGACTGTCAAAAAGTACTCATTTGATTTATCCAACTTTTACAATACCCATAACAAATAACATGAGGCAGAAATATAAAATATATATGCCCATCTATATTATGCATAATATATTAATTTTTTTTCCAACTGCCAAAATTCTTGCTGGTTCACAAAAGAGGTAATATCGGGATGGTCAACTCTTTCTCACGGACCAGAAAAAAATCTGAAAATTGAAAAAACACTGATAAACAACATAATGCATAACTTTATACAGTATTTGGTTTTATCTCATTTTCCTACCCTAACTGAGACTTTCACATTGTATGTTGAAAGAAGCATTCAGAGTTAAACATTTAAATATTGCATTACAGTACAAAAATGTCTTGGAAACACAAGCTTAATTCTCGGTGCTGTCTCACATAGATTGTTAACATGCCACAAGCTGTAGACACTTAAAAATACTGTTTAATTTTCTTTAATCCATTTCGTTTTATGGATCTAAAATGGCCATCAGACAATAATACAGCCGTTTCCATAAGGAATAAATTGTTACTGCTTGACAAAAAACTCTTTTTATGTGAGGAGAGGGAAATATAAAAATGTCTTTTTCATATAATTATATTAAAAAATGTGTTAGTGTGCTCTCTGATATTACAGCTGTTGGAAAGGTTTTTTAAGCTACTGACTTAAAAGCTTTCTTTTCCTTCCTCATTTTTTCCTAATTAATTTCTGTTCAACCAAAGAATTCTTTTCTTTCATGGCTTCTGCTATCATAGGAGTGCTTTTATAAAAGGGGCCAGCCCATTTCTGAGCCCTTTCTCTTCACAAAAGGGGCAGGATGGGTGAAGAGATTTCTAAAGAGGGTACTGTCCCATGGAGGTATTATGCTTCCTTTGAAGAGAGTTGACAAATAATTATTATCTTCTACAAACGTTTAAATCTTCTGCTACTCAGAGAGGAACAGTGTTCCTAAACAGAGCAATATAACTCCCCCCACCCCCAGATATTAACAAATGTAGTCCTATAGGGAAGCTTTTGCTTTTGAAATTTTTGCTCCATGAGTTCTGATAACAGTCTTGCTTGATATATATGATTGTTGAAGTGTTTAGGAAAGAACTAGAATAAATTTAGAATCTTGTTTTCTCTTCAAAAGATTTCTGTTCTCAGATCGTCTCATAATTACTTGAGATTTGGTTTACCCCTTAAATAGGCAGAATACATGGATTTTCCTTACGTACTTCGCAAAGATTACAGACTGTTATTTTTCATCTCTTTTTTCTTCTGGTGCTCTGAATAAATGCTTTTCTTTTTAAAGACTACAGGAGGAAAGTCTGTTTAATTAAATAATAGAGTTAAACAACTGCTCTTTTTATGCTGTAGTTGCTTCACTATTAAAAAAAAAAAGCCAGGCACAGAACTCAACTAATTACATTTATTAAAGATCCGAGGAAGCGGAGCGGTTACTGCCAATGCCTCCCACCGCCACCCTCACACCAACTGCCGGGGGATTAGGGAATCTGGAGACAGGAGCTGCCTCCCAGAAATCACTCAGCGGGGCAGAATCCCACAGAAATACAAATACAAGTTTTGAGTTACATTAGTGTATTTCCTGCCCATGCTGTTTGAGCTCAGATAAACAGATTAAAAAAACAACAACAACCCACCCCACTGACATGAACTGGCACTCAATTAAGACAACTGTAATGATCAGTATTGATCAAGAAGCCAATAAATTGGCTGTTTGGGGATCTACTCATTCTGTGCATGTAGATGTAGGTTAGCTTTACCTCCTAGTAAATAATATGTAATAAATATAACAAGTTGTAGTGAAGTAAGTCATCTGTTATAAAAGACAGAAAAATTACCTTCTTTTTATTTTAGAGAGAGGAGAGAGAGAGAGAGAGAGAAGATGAGGGTAGAAGCAGGAACCATAAACTTCTCATCTGTGCCTTGACCAGGCAAGCCGGCGCGGTTGAGAATGGGTGACCTCAGCGTCCCAGGTCGACGCTTTATCCATTGTGCCACCACAGGTCAGGTGCAAATAACTGCCTATTATTAAAAACATAAGCCCATTTTTCCTCAGGGTAAACTCAATGGGATTGACCAATAAATGTTTGAAGTTATTGTTTGAAATAGGCAAATTTTATATAAGGAATATTTTAAACAATTACACATTTCAAAAGTGATTATAGCCTGACCAGGCAGTGGCACAGTGGATAGAGCATCAAACTTGGACACAGAAGACCCAGTTCGAAACTTGGACACAGAAGACCCAGGTTCGAAATCCCAAGGTCGTTAGTTTGAGCGTGGGGCCATCCAGCTTGAGTGCTGGGTTGCTGACTTGAGCATGGGATCATAGACATGACCACATGGTCGCTGTCTTGAGCAAGTGGTCACTTGCTCTACTGTAGCCCCCGGGTCAAAGGCACATATGAGAAAGCAATCAATGAACAACTAAGGTGTAGCAACAAAGAATTGATGCTTCTCATCTCTCTCCCTGTCTGTCCCTCTCTCTGTCTCTGTCACAAAAAAAGTGATTATATATCAATTTCATCCAAATATTATCTCTTGCACTCATAAACCAGCAAACTTTCCTTGGCCCTTCACAAATACTGACAGAAGTTAGCATGAGTGTTTCATTTCTTATGGATTATGTACACACAAACGCACTTACACACACATACAAGCATGAGTATACAAGCATGCAGAAAATTGATTATCATGATTTGTGAAGGCAAAACCAGCATTTAACAAAGAGAGTTTTTCTTTTCCTTCAACTAACGGCATCATTTTCCCGTTTGGCGCCCATATATAAAGGCACCCTAACTATGCACTTACATTTATGGTAGTTCAGGCCAGAGCCCATTACTTAACAATCTTACAATGAGCAGAAAAATCTAACGTATGGTAAATGTACCTCTCTTAATAGAAAAGCAGATTTTGCAGGCATTTCATTTTCAAAATAAGCTGGACATATTATATAGGCAGGCTTTTGTATTTTCTTTATACAACTGGTATTTCATTTAGAATTACTAGAAGCACATTACAAAGTATACGGACTATAACAAGAGGTCAAGTTTCACTCGGTGAATCGATTCAATATGAGAAGCAGGAATTTCCACAAAGGAAAGGAAATTGCCTTAAAGTCACTTGGCATCATTTTGTCTCAGCTTCTTGCTCTGAGTGCGGGACCAAGCACACACAGTGCTCTGAGCTACTAGGTGCTCCTTTGAAGAGCACGGGGTTGAAGGGCTGTTACAAGGAGTAATGATGGAATTATAACTGATGAGCTCTCTCTCTACCTGGTGAGACTACTCAGTAAAAGACTGACAAGGTAGCAGTGGCTCAAAGGCCTTTGTTATCTGGGTTAGAATGAAAATTGTTGTTGTTTTTTTTTCTCTTTTGGAGTTCTTTTCTCAAATGGTATGACCTCAAATTCAGAAAAGCCAGGGATTCAGTGTGACTCACGCTGCCTTTGATCAGCTTTCCAATACAGCCCAAATAACAGATCATGGTAAAAATATGTAAAACAGTTTCTATTCAAACAGAGATAAGTGTTTGAAAGGAATGCTCTGTTTATGTTAAGGTGCCATCAACTTCAAACTTTGTTCAAGTGCTGATCAGAAGCAAAAGATGGCACTCAAGTTAATGGAACTGAGAAAATAGGTTGCACTGCTTGGATAACTAGACAGACTTTTAAAAAGAGTAAATTAAGCGATTTAAAAATGGATGGAAGATAGCCCAAGTCATATTTGTGATCCTTTCTTTGACAGCTTCTGCCCTCCTGAAAATTTGAATAAAACAGATGTTTTCATACACCTATAACAATCATTTCAGATCAAGGAAAAAAAAAAGACCATGTTTTCATTCATCAAGACATATAATTTCTCCTCGGTGACAATTAGCTAGGTAGTTCAAACTATAGATTTCCCCCAAAGTAAGACAAAGAAGACTGGGTTATATAGAAGAAACAACAGAAATAGGCTGGCTCTGTTTATTTTGAAAAGTTACATTTAAATTTTAAAACACACTAATTTTTTCAGACACTAAAAACTTGCATTAGCTGTAAGAAATCCTCACTTTATAAGAAACAAAAACTCAACCACGTATCACTTTATAGTTGTACTTGTATTTTCAGCATAATCAGGTGTATTTTTTATTAAGTGCTCATATCTCTGATGCAGTGGTCATCTTTAGACAATGTGGGAGCTTTCCTATGATTTTTCTTGCTTCTACATCAAACTGTCAACTCTCTAAGGAGAGAAACATCACCTGTAACTAGCAGAGTCCCGGTAGAGAGATTTGCATACTCAGTAAAAGGATCTGATTCACTTCTATCCCAGAAATTTCAGTCTTAGAAACCTAGAGATCTCTTGGCAATGAACTTGTAATAACCTTCTCTAGTACAGCCCGATTAAAAAAAAATCTTTGTTGTACAAAATATTCTGCCTGTCTAACCCAAAGGACTCTTGCTGTCATTTCAAACCATATCTTATCATATTAAACTTTCTGAAGTTGAGGAATCAAAATGCTGGTCAGCATTTCAGCAACTTTATAAAATATTTATTTTGGAATAATATAATAGACCTACCTCTTCTATATCAAGATGAAAACTTATAACTATTGTTTTTTTTATATAAATGTAGCAAACTAGATTTTAGGTTTTAATATAGAATATATTTTCAACTTGAGTAAACTTAGGTATTGGAGGATACTTATACACTTGTTCTTTATTTTCTACTAAATATCAAGAAAACTAGAACACTTGACTGAAAAAAAAGACAACAAATACATAAAGTAAATGCATGTTATAGTAATACAATATCAACTAGACAAGGTTTGCTGCGTTTGCAGAATGAACTCCTATAATATTGGCATGCTTCCTCTTGAGGCAGTTCTGGAAATATATGCAGGGTTCAGGACATGGGAAAAGTAATAATGCCATAAAGAACGGACATGCATTATCTGGTCTCTCAGTACATTAAACTCCAGCTGAAATAACTAGAAAAGAAGGAAAAGAAATGATCCTTCCCTGATCCACTCCTTATCATTCTTCAGTTCATGGGAGTAGAAATTACTTCTACCAAAGTAGTCCTTGATTCTGCTGCTGCATATTAATGAGTTATGATCAAGGTCCTTTCCTCAGGCAAGAAATGCAGACAAGGCCCTCAACCTCCATTCTTTTTGAGCACGAGAGCATTGAATCCTTTAGCTAACTGGTTAAAAACAATGCAACATCTTCTTGGTGGGTTTTGTGGTGATTCAGGTAGCTTTTCATATTCCCCAGGCTTTCTGTAAAATACAGTTCTAATATTAGAAAACCCCTATTTTATTCTGAATTTTCTTCATACTTTTTCAGTTGTTAATACTATAAGTTAACTGTTCAACTTTCATCTAATATTCTCATCTAATTTGATAGATAATCCTCCGAACTGGAATAAAGATCCAGTCTTATAAACATGTTTTATTCATTTTTATCTTATTTTTCTATATATTACAACAATTAACCAACCGATTTAATTCAAAATCCACTGTTTTCTGGCATTTCCTAAAAGTGATTAACATTTCTTTTTTTAGGCTTTTAAAGGAAAAATGTTTTGGAGCCAACAATAAGTCTCACATCACGAGATAAATGGCTTTGAGTTGGGTTTAAGTTGAACATGGGGGTTGAGTCTAGAATCTAATTGCATCACTGATTTCTTTTTTACTTGAAGCTAGTCATTTAACACCTCAAAATGTTAATAGTGATACGCAGGTAAAAAGTCTTGAAAAAATATTTCTATAGATTATAATAAATAAAATCACAGAATATAGAGGCTGTCTTTGCAATGAATCCTGGTTTGCAGGGGAGTAAGAATTGCTGCTACAAAGTCGCCTGGCCGGTTAGTTCAGTCAGTTAGATGCTCATCCCAAACAACAAGGTTGTGGGTTCCAACCCCGGACAGGGCACATATGGGAAGCAATCAATGAAAGCACAATTAAGTGGAACAAAAAATTAATGCTTTCTCTCTCTCTCTCATTCTCACCTGTTCCTTTCTCTGTCTCTCTGAAATCAATCAATACATTTTAAAATATTGCTCTAAAGTCAATTAAAGTAACTAAATGTACTAACCTCTTGTTAGATACCCCCAGTTGGCTGAAACCAAAATCTAGTTTGTCATAAAAGTATGATTCTAGTATTTTAGCTCAGTGACTCACAATATGTGTAGCTTTAAGTTACAGGTATTCCATTCTGGATCACACTTACTTAAATACCTTTTGAGTTCAATCCTTTTTTGTTTTCTGATTAGAAAAATTTAATTAAAAAGGGTGAAAAGGGTTTGTCCTGGATCTTCCTTAGCTAATCATGATATATTAGTGATATGCTGGGTCTAAATTATATTGCATGTTTCCAATATTTGACTTTACAAACCAGTGATTTAAAATAAGCAACCTGGTGTAGTATTATTGGCTCTTTTTCACACATACACTCTTACTTCATTCTCCCAACAATCCTAGCAGGAAGGCACTTTACGGAGGTGGAGACTGGCTCATAGGAGGTCCCTGGCCCAGAATGCGGGGCTTAGATCGCAGGGACTCTAGCTTCAGAATCATGCTCTTAGACATCACTGCCTTGGTATGCAAACTCATGCTGGTGTCATCTGGAAGAACCAGATCACCAAGAAGCATAGAAGCTAATAAACAATGTGTAGAGAGGCACTGTGCCTACTTCCTGAACCTTTCCAAGTACTTGCACAACAGCTTCTGTTAGGGCAGTCTTATTTTAGTGAACACTTACTTTTCCGCTCAATATCCTCATCCAACCCCTTCGGAACGTCTATACTGACACAAAGAAAGCCAGCCCTTCCCACTGCCTTCACTTTATCACTCCAAATTTATGCTCTCCTTCATAAAGGATAAAATTTGATATATAGAAGTTCAAGTTTAGCAATAAGTGACCAGAAGATATTAGATATAAGTGACCAGAGATATTATCATTTTAATAGGGGGTACTTCATTCACTCAAAAAATATGAATGGGATTCTATTGGGATAACTTCGGCATCACAGAATACTAGAAGTGATTCTTGAAGGAAAGGGTTGCCCTTCAAATGATAGCATATCCAAAACACCTGCCCTTTGTGACAACCATGCCTGAAAGATCCCTCCCCTCGCATTGCGGACCTGGGCGGGCACAACTACCCAAATGCATCGTGTAATTTTTCCATCAACAATAACTCCTGAAAGGGAGAAACTGATTTAGGATTTCCTAAATCAATCAGATAGCTGTTGACATCTGTGGATATAGACATATGAGCACTGATTTATGTTTTAAAGCTGAAGAATATGCTACCTATTACATCTATAAATTTTTTTTTACAACCAAATTAGAACAAACAAGCAAGCAAAAGATCAGCCAAAATCATAAATGGACATTTACAACTGTTTTATTCTTAATGAAATAGCATTGGTGATTACACATTATACGATATTTTCACACTTGCCAATGTGATATCAAAATAAAGCAACACTGAACATAAATAACAAATACGACATAATCTGACACAGTGAGACACGGTTGCCTTAAATTCACAAAGCCGATGTACTCATAAATCAAGTAACCTTTTTAACTCAGACCTATTGGCTCTGCTGAAAATTAGTTCACTTTTTTTTCTTTATTTCTGTAAGTACACACCTACCACAGGGGCAAGTGTTGAAAATTTTATTTTATATTATAAAATTTCCGTTCAGATTATTAGATTCTGCTACTTTACATTTTTCTTAACAGGTTTGATTCACTTTCTGAAAAGGTGGTCAAATACTGACCACATTAGACGTTCAGTTTTGATCTCCTCACTAATACTGGTTTTGTTAAAAAGCTGAGCTTTGAGCCTCCCACAGAGAAAAAAGAGGAGAAGAACTAAAGACCCCCACAGGAGGCCCCGTCTTTCAGCAGAAGATTTGGGGAACATTCTCATTCATACCCCGTCACAGTCAAACGCCTTTTAAGGGTGTTAGTCTAGCGAACCATCACAGGGCTTTAGTTTTCTATTCTTCCTTATTGTTAGGTTCAAGGTTCAAGGGGAACGGTGAAGGCAGAAATGAAACAGTCCTGACAGGGTGTGGATACAGAAACTTGATTGCAATTCCTCAGAAAGTTGTTTCATTCTTTGAAAATCTTAATTGTCTGATGCTTTATTTGGTTGCTGGGTTCAGATTGGGTTTTTATGTTACAAAGCTGGCTCATTCACAGATCCATGTAGATAAGGAAAATGAGGTTTATCTCTACTAAAATTCTTTTAAGAAATTCATCAAGATGTCTTCTGAGGCCTGATGATAGTGAGGAAGTAAAAATAAAAGTAAAATAAAATAAAAATTAATGAACTGATGTGATTTGGTAAGGAGAGGAACAATAAGATTTTGCTAAATTGCAAGCAATCTAAATTGTGCTATTTAACAAATGTAATCCCTATTAAAAGTTCCCCTGGAAAAAGTGATTTATCCAGAAGCACAATAAGCAATAATTTGAATGTTACATGCATACTGCAAACTCCCAAAATTAGAAGGTCCTGGACCTTTAGCCACATAGAATAACTTACTGAAACTTATTCAGCGTAAAGAAATGTAAAAAATGCTCTTTACTGTGGCATCTGAAGGTGCTACCAAGGAAGACTGAGAAGATGTGAAAGTAGGATTTCTAAAGATAACTATAGTGTAGCAGCAGAAAAACATCGGATCTCCTGGGCTTGGGGAAAAACAGAGATAAGAAATACAGACCCATGGGTGAGATGATCACCCTCCATAAGCAGGCAACTAAATATGTAAATATGTAACTAAGTATCAACATTTTCAAATTCCAGTCATTTAGTAAAAGCCAAAAAAAAAAAAAGGCATTAAAATGTTACAGAAGAAAATAAATGTTTCAAAGCAGCATTTTTCCTAATTCAAAGATCACATTCTTTTAAGAAGAAAATCCTATTATATATATATTCACATATATAGATACATACATATTTGCCCTGAAAGCAGATTCCATTTAAATTTCTAGTGTTCCTGTAACTGCAACTATTAAGGACTTCAGTCCCACAAATACTTAAGTAAATACTTGAAACAAGCTGCAATTTAGTGAAGTGGATTCCTGCCCATGAAACAAACCTGATACTATCTAACCTTCTGGGGGAAGAACACAAAAGTGGATTTGAACGTGCCGCCTGAAAATCTGACAAAGAAGAGTGTCTCTGGACAGAGCCACGGTATATTCAAAACTCATGTAAAAGTCAAATGAAAGAGGCATCTTGTTCTGTAACATTAAAAGTGACTTATAGTAGTTTTTAAAGTAACAATATTTAGCAGACAAAGATCACACATTAAAGAAGAAATCTTTCTATTTCACACATACCTACACTCCAAACTGCTTTTTGAACCTGCAAGTTGAATCAGAGGATTAGGTAAATGTGTTTACTCTGCGAGAAGGACGTGGTGGCTTCGGAGCAGAGATCACTTGGAATTTTGTTCGGTTATATCAATTGTCATAGTATGGTTCATGGGACTGAAATGTTTACTAGTAGACATTGATTTTTAAATTCCTGTTATGTCACATGCGGCTATAAAGTGTAGTGTTTATTTTGAGACTGGGATAGAGCATTTGAATTAAAAAATGCCTCTGCAGTACTTTTTGGTTTTGTTTTGTTTACATTCCAGCTATGGGAGAGAGGGGGATATTATAAAATTCACTCAATGAAAAAAAAAACAAACCACAAACAAAAAACCAGGACCATGCGCCACTGACCCACTCCGGCTTGGGTTTGTCCTGGCTCTACATTCCAAGGGAGTTGAAATGAACGGGCATTGTGTAAATAGGCACTTCTAAATAAAGGCAGGTCCCCTGTTTAATCCAGAGCCTGGGGTGCTTTCAGAGCAGGCTGGGGACGATCCTGGACACCTGGCTTTTGAAAGACCACCAAGAGAATAAGTAAAAGGGGTCCTTAAAAGCATTTTGAAACCAAATCTAACTCAAATACAAGCTTTAGCTATGGTGTCACTCAGCAATTTTTTAAAGTTTATTTTACTTATTTAATACAAATAGTCTCACCTTGCAGACACTGAACTAACTGTTCCTTAGTCAGGGAATACTTAAGAATTCAAATCATACAGAGAACTTGGGTAAAAACAAATGATATCACTTATTGCTTCAAATACATGCTCTGACACACTTCTGTCATTCTAGTAGTGACTTTGCTTTTAAATATTTGGAATCTAAAATATAGACACATGTATAACCACATCACCTGCCTAAGAAGCTGTACACAGAAATTAACTAAAAAAAATATTTAGAATGCCCAGCTGGTCCAAAGATAAAATACACAGTAATAATTGTTTATGAAAAGTTGGATGTCTCACAGATACTATAGGAAAATGATTATGAATTTTTTCCCCAAGACAGAAGTGATGAGTTCAGCTGTTAATTTTTAAAAACCATATAACGAAATACTATTCCATAACTATAAAAATTACCAGCATTAAATTTAGAAGGGTAACAAATATATTATGAGTCATCATAAGGCCTAAACAAAAGATTTCCTGGACAGGAAAGATGTGAATTTTATGTAGAGTTGATATGCATGTTTGTGGGTCCATATTTCTTTACTTGCATTAAATTTTCCGTGGGGGATGGCCACTGTCACTGCTTGAATCACTACCAAAGCCACATAAAGATCAGCAGTGTTCAGAAGGTAATGATCTTTCACTGGCCTCTCTGCAGCTGGTTGTAAAATTTATAAGGAAACGTCTATCCCCGGCTGACATAATTTTTTAGGGAGGCCATAGAAATTGACGCCATCTATCTACAAGAATAAAAGTGGGCAGTTCAGTTATTTGAATGTTCTCAACCTCCACATATCTTAAAGATATCGAGGGTTATTAAAAGGCACAGATGTTGAAGTTAGGGATGTGTGATTTGACCACCTATTTATCAAATAGGTGACACATCCTGAATATGGTGCTCTGCTTTAGAGGACGGAGCATGATTACAAAATACCTCTCTTGCCCGTGGGGTGCTTACAGTCAGTCTGTTAGGAAGATTCACACTTCCCGCATCCATGAAACACTTCAGATGTGTTTAAACAGGTGCCACCTCTCCCCAGAGCAAAACATTCATTCCAAAATATATACCATATTGTAGAGAAGTCTATGTCTTTTGTCCATAGATTAAATCCTACGACTTCTCTATTGGCTCATGTGAACCTCAAAACTTTTAACAGGAAGCATCCACTTAAGTAGTTTTGAGAGTAGAGCCAAAGAAAACACATGCCAAATATTTTATAATTTTATTAGTTTTTTTCTTCTTTTCCAGGAGAGAGGAGATAGAGACAGACTCCCTCATGTGCCCTGACTGGGATCCACCGGGCAACCCCTATCTGGGGTCATGCTGGCAACTGTTATTTTTAGTGCCTGAGGTGGGGGTTCTATAGAGGCATCCTCAGCATCTGGGGCCAGTGTGCTTGAACCAATTGAGCCATGGCTGTGAACGTTGAAGACAGAGAGAGAGACAGAGAGACAGAAAGAGAGAGAGAGAGAAGGTAGAGGGAGGGGTGG
Organism: Rhynchonycteris naso; assembly: GCA_037038555.1. Lineage (NCBI taxonomy): Eukaryota > Metazoa > Chordata > Mammalia > Chiroptera > Emballonuridae > Rhynchonycteris > Rhynchonycteris naso. The sequence goes on along the minus strand of CM072998.1, from coordinate 9,320,994 downwards.
AGAAGCTGATGGCACTTCTCCTGCATGCTCTGACTGGGAATCAAACCTGGGACTTCCACATGCTGGGACAATGCTCTTGAGCCAACTGGCCAGGGCCATATTTCATAACTTTAAATAAGAAAATTCCTTTTTCATTTCAATCATGATTCAAAGATCATTTTATAATCACCTAATTTGAGAATTTTCAGAGTGGCTTCATAGCAGAGATTCTCCCAAATGCTGGGACTCTGCAGCTTTTTTGGGGGGCAGGGCCCGGAGACCATGTTCTTTGGTGCTCTGTGTGCAGCACTGAGTGGGAACTCGAGAGAAAGCTGGGTGGAAGGACTTGAAAGATTATTGTTTAGGTGAAAATCTGAGAAAATGAAAGTGTTTGGGACTCCATCTGGCTCAATGTTGGGTCATTCTACATGCAGATTTGAACAAGTTAAACTTATCATTGGGTCTCAGTATCTTAATCTGATGATTGGATGGGACTAGCTCCTATAAGCCGAAGGGTACCAGACTGCAAACACCAGCCATGCTGGATGCACACAGGCTAGAGGCCCCTGCTCTCGGCCTGACTGGATAGGGTTCTCAGAGGTCTTGTTGCGCACAGAGCTGAGTCTCATAGGTCACCTCTTCCCGCAGGACCTTTGAACTAACCATCTCTAAAATTCTAACATCTCTCCTGTAGCATCTCATAATGCCTGAATAAAATAATCTCAAATAAAAATAATTGTATATGTAAAGCATTCTGCCAAGTATCAAACATTACTTAAATGTTGATGATTATTTTAACAAATAATTACAATAGTTTACTCTAGAACTTGTGATTCTAACAGAAGATTCACTTTCAAACCAAAGAATAGTCTATGTATTCCCTTACAATCAGTGGTAGTCAACCTGGTCCCTACTGCCCACTAGTGGGCGTTCCAGCTTTCATGGTGGGCAGTAGCAGAGCAACCAAACGGTCCGGGATTACATACTAATCGACTAGCTGTTGACCAGTCAAATCAGGGCAGCGGTCAGACTCTGTTACAGGGCATTTGTATTGGGACTGCACCCGACCTCTTTCGTGACCACCTGGCCCGCATCTGAGAGCGGTCAGGTACCTGACCCCGGGTCCACACCTGCCACCCAATCTGGCGGGCAGTTTATGACCACTATTGTTGCCCCAAAACTAGCAGTTCGTCATTTTATTACCCCATAGACAAAGAACTCCATGGTTCAACGCTTCTTTCTATGACAGAAACTGCCGGACAATGGAGACACCAATTTACTCATATTTTTGTCTCGTTTCCCGGATTTTAGGGTAATAGGGTGACATTCTAGGACCCCCCCCCCGGACTGCCAAAACTAGCTGATGTCTCGCTACTTTGCCCCGATTGCAAAGAAGTGATGCCATTGGCCAACACCCGCTACATAAAATTTTATAAAACACACAACCACGGATACTCACGAACTTAGTCTCGTCTTGACAAACTCTCGCTCAACCACGACACTTGTAACATTGCGACCACGCAACAGACTTCAAGCGCATAGGTTTTGTCACTGTTAAGTAAGTGAAGCTAAATCGTTACATAATTGAAACTAATGTCAGTATGTAAATTTCTGAGAGCAAGCACGTGCTTACAACTTCAAACAAAATATTGTGAAATATTGTGAGCCCATGTCTCAAAACAAACAAACAAACAAACAAACACGCATGCAGCTATTCGCCAGAGTATCTGTGGATGGGTTTCATAGAATCTGTTGCAAATAAACAACATACAATGTGTTTATTGTGCCATAAAACATTACCCAGTGAGGCAATGAAGCCAAGTCATTTGCGAGAACATCTTTCTACAAAACATCCAAATGACAAGGACAAGCCCATTGAATATTTTCAGGAAATATATAAAAAATTTCAAAATTGTTCAACTATCATTGCATCATTTAAGAAACAACATACAATGAATGAAGATGGATTAATTGCCACTTATCACATTTCACAAATAATTGCAAAAAGTGGTAAAAGCTATAATATTGGAGAAACTATAATAATACCCTCTATAAAAGAACTTATCCCAACAGTAATGCATCAGGATATACCTCAAATTTTAAAAACGTTGCCCCTAAGCGATAGCACAGTAAAGCGACGAATTGATGAAATGGCAGTTAATGTGGAAAACAAACTTATAAGTATTCTCCCAAACTCTTCATTTTCCATGCAATTGGACAAATATACCATTGCAGATAATAATGCTTTATTGATGGCATATGTACGCTATTTTGATGAAAAGAATATATTACGAGAAGAAATGCTATTCACAATAAATCTCATCACAGATACAAAAGGATTATCTATATTTAATACTGTGAGAACATACTTTACAAAAAATAATATTCCTTTGAATAATATTGTTGCATGCGCTACTGATGGAGCACCATCAATGGTAGGTCGCTATCGTGGATTTGCTGCTTATCTGAAGCAGGAAGTGCCAAATGTTTTATGTATTCATTATGTGGTGCACAGACAACATCTTGTAGGAAAACATCTAAGTACAAGTCTCCATTCATCATTAACTATAGTAATTCGAGCCATAAACAAGATCAAATCCAATGCAAAGAATAATAGAATGTTTTGGCAGCTTTGCCAGGACAATAATGAAGATTTTATTAAGTTACTTTTGCACACAGAAGTTCGGTGGCTGTCAAAGGATACATCTTTGGCTAGATTTGTAGCATTATATGATAGTATCATACAATTTTTTGAAAGTAATAATGAGACCAATCTGTGTCAACAGTTAAAAACAATAAAGATTGATGCTTTTTACTTGGTAGATATTTTCAAGAGATTTAACGATGTCACTTTGCAGCTTCAAGGAGCTAATAAAACTCTTATAGGTTGCCAAAGTATTGTGCTATTATTTATTGACAAACTTGAACTACTTCGTCATAATCTATTGAAGAGAGAATTTCATCAGTTTCCTCAATTATCATCTATAAAAGATGATGTAATTCCAGAGGATATTGACAGATTCAGTAGTCACCTCAAGGAACTTAAATTGGACATAGAAAAACAATTTGAAGATATTTTGAAATTGAAGGTATATGACTGGATGAAAAATCCTTTTACTACTAATATTGAAGAGGCTGATACAACTTGCCAAGGAGAACTGTTAGAAATTAGATATGATAAAGAAAGTAAACATAAATTCGACAGTGGTGGATATGAAAAACTATGGCGCCTGACCAGGTGGTGGCGCAGTGGATAGTGTCAGACTGGGATGCGGAAGGACTCAGATTCGAGACCCCGAGGTTGCCAGCTTGAGCGCAGGCTCATATGGTTTGAGCAAAAGCTCACCAGCTTGGACCCAAGGTCGCTGGCTCCAGCAAGGGGTTACTCAGTCGGCTGAAGGCCCGCGGTCAAGGCACATGTGAGAAAGCAATCAATGAACAACTAAGGTGTCGCAACAGCAACAAAAATCTGATGATTGATGCTTCTCATCTTTGTTCCTGTCTGTCTGTCCCTATTTGTCCCTCTCTCTGACTCTCTCTCTCTCTGTATCTGTAAAAACAAAACAAAACAAAACAAAAAACCCCAAAACAAACAGAAAAGAAAACCACCTATGGCAAAATAAAAAAATGCCGGTCTTATATCCAAATATATAGAAAATGGTATTCAGTTTATTGATACCTTTCCCTACCTCATATCTTGTGGAATCAGGATTTAGTGCGGTTAATCATATTATGACAAAAGAAAGAAACCGCCTGAATATTTCTGAAAGGGGAGACCTTCGTTTGTTCCTCACAAAAATTGAACCGGATATTCAATATTTAGTTTCCCAGCATCAGCCTCAGGGATCCCACTAATAATTCAATTAACTAATGTAATTTCTATGTATGCAAAGTATAAATAAAAAGATAGATTTAATATAGTTTAATAACTATAATAAGTTGTTTTATAAAGATTTATTCTGCCAAACAGCGAAAATCCGACATAAAATACTTGGTAAGTAATTATTATTATATGCTTTAACTTGCTGTAACTCTGCTTTATAAATTTTATAAAGTAAAGTTACTTCCCTATTTTATAAATCACCATTACTGTGGAACCGGTGGGCGGTTAGAAAATGTTACTACTAACAGAGATACAAAAGTGGGCGGTCGGTATAAAAAGGTTGACTGCACCTGGCTTACATCATATTAATAACAAGTACTACTTGTAGAGTGTTAACCACTGCCAGGCATGACTCCAGCGTCCTTATATGTATGAAGTCTTTAAGCCTCACCACAAACCCATGAGGCAAGTACCATTATCTCCATCTTGAAGAAGACAACAGGGACGGCGGAGACCATGTGATCTGCCCAGAGCCACCCAGGCAGCAAGTGGCAGAGCTGTCCTTCAGACATGGGTCCTTTCGCTTTGGAGTGCACACTCTTAACCACTAGGCTACACAACCTCTTAAATGGGTCATTTCTATAATCCTTCACTGTCTTCACATCAGCTGTTACATGCCTACTGGAAACCGGGCCCAAGGCCGGGCTAAGCATCGTGGTGTGTGTGTTTGGAGGTGCTGAGCCAGCAGCGTGTGCTCACAGAGCAGAGCACACACTCATCCTGTCCCCTTCTTTCCTGAGACCTAACTCAGCAACGACATACATTGTTCAAGGCACAGTTAATTTGGCTGAAATGGGCCGTTCCCTGTGCCACACAAAACGGTTGAAGTTATCCTACAGCGTCCTCTTTCACTGCTGGACAGGGAGTCATTTTCCCTGTGCAGGAAACCCAGAGCCCCCCAGGCACTGTGCGGGTGTGCCAGGGGCACCCACGGGCACGCGCATGCGTAGGGCATGCGGAGGCATGTTGGCCTTCTTTGGAACACAATGGACCGACTTTTCCAACTCAGGAACTCTGCGGACCAAGCTACACTGGCGCGTCCCACACTGCCCTCACCAAGCCCAGCAGGGCGCGGCCTGACAGTCCCTGTCAGGGGGCATATCATCGCAGCCTCCCCTGTCCTTAACCCAGGAGGAAAAGTGGCGCTAAAGTAGCTATAAGCTTTCGGGTGCAGTCCGTGTCTCTTTCGCAGAGAGAGGCAGAGTAGGAGGCGGGGCTTCTTTCAAGTGATTTTCAGATGTTTTAAATAGGCCACACCCCTGGGGGGCCTCACTATTCTGGGGGTGCTTCTGTGCACGTGCTCTGGGAGGTTTGTCTGGATTTAGAATTATGCAGTGAAGTCAGAAAGAACCACATTAAAATAGGAATAAACGGGATGAAATATGACGGTGTGCTCACAAACGTAAACACATTTTGTGGTTTGTAAATACACATACGGGGTCGGCAGTAGTAGGTCTGCCGTTGTGAGTAAGCAAAACAGCTTACCCTTAGCCTGACGATGGTGGCGCAGTGGATAAAGCGTCAACCTGGGAACACTGAGGTCGCCAGTTCAAAACCCTGCACTGGTCTGGTCAAGGCACATATGGGAGTTGATGCTTCCAGCTCCTCCCCCCTTTCTCTCTTTCACTCTCTCTCTCTCACTCTGTGTCTCCTCTCAAAAAAAAAAAAAAAAAAAAAAAAAAAGCTTACCCTTGTATTATCAACTATTCTGTCATTTTCCATACAAAGTGTAAGCCTACTTTTGCCCACCCCTGTCTATAATGAACACATATTAGTCACCTATATGTATTTATATATAATAGCATATACTTACATGGTATATGTTTATATTATTATTAATTTATATATTAAAATCAGGAAGAACACATGTTTCTGTATGTTCACTAGATACGTAATTCTATAGCTTAGTACTAGTCAGTTAATTAATATAGTTCACTGAGGTAGACCAGAAACCTGAGATAATAAAGGTAAGACACAAACATGCCTACAGGTGTGAGCATTGGCCACTCACGGAGCAGCAGGGCTTGGCCAGCTGCCAGTGGCATTCTTAAAGAAAAATACCAGCATCGGTTGTGCAGAGTAACTAATAAAATTAACTTTCAACTTGGTGAAAAAATAATATGCACAGGGTCACGTTCTCTGTCTCAAAGTGCTTTTTCTGAGAGATAGATGTCATGTGCCTGGTTCTTCCTGGACCAATTCAACCCTCACACCTGGCTCACTAAGAGAATAGATTGCAAGTTCATTAAACTGTTTGCTGTCTTTAAAGAGTTATTTTTCAGCCTGGCCTGTGGTGGCGCAGTGGATAAAGCGTGGACCTGCGAACACTGAGGTCGCCAGTTCAAAACCCTGCGCTGGTCTGGTCAAGGCACATATGGGAGTTGACGCTTCCAGCTCCTCCCCCCTTTCTCTCTCTCTCTCTCTCTCTCACTCTGTGTCTCCTCTCTAAAATGAATAAAATAAAAATTAAAAAAAAAGAAAGCACACTAAAGAGTTCTTTTTCTTACGTCAGAGAGTGTGTAACAAATTAAGTTTCCAGTTGAAATAATGAAAATGTCAATACTCATAATAAAACTTTTCAAAAAAATGAAAATGAGTGGAATAAAAATGTTTTCCTTTCTCTCTCTCTCTCTCTCTCTCTCTCTCCCTTTAGACATTCTTTCAATTAGAAAGGAGACCAAACTTAAATTATAGCTACCAATTAATTTTTCTGCTCTGGAAAGTAAAATAAGCATCTTTCATTAAATTGGATATTAAAGCTCATTGGTTATACAAGGAACCTCCAAATTAATGAACTAGAGTTCTCTCCAGTTTCAATTATTTTCTCTACTTCTTCATATCAGTTTCAACTCGCGCCCTCTCCCTAGTGGGGATCAATCTGACTCCTCCTGCCCTTAGAATTTCAGTGACGCTTTCCCACTATGGTGGGTCACTCAGGTAATCTCAGTGTGAGGACTACAACCGGCTTGTTTAAATGTGTGTGTGTGTGTGTGTGTGTGTGTGAGAGAGAGAGAGAGAGAATTAGTAGCTAAGGAGGCTTTCTTTAGATAAAATCAGAAGGAGGAAAAAATAACATGAAAAGAATGCCAGCTACAAAGTGAAAGTAGGCAGCTGTCCAAAGCTTTCGCTTTGTAGCCACATACGCTCACAGTAGTGTGTGTTTCAAGAACCAAGAGCATAACAAGGAATCATTCCTGATGTTATACTGTATATAAATTCAATTTCTCATAGATGATCTATAAGTGTGTTTTTACTTCCATGAACCTATTAATTTAGGAAATGATGCACCCTGTTATAGACAGCACCTCTAGGGTCAAAGTTGACTTAATTAATGAATAAGGAGAAATTCCCTGAGACACCATAATTTTGTCATCAAGATAAACTTGAGCCATAGACCACAGTCTTTGAGTAAATTAATCTGAATTTCTAGAAAGAAAACAACTTTTTAGCTGTCAGTTTGCAGAAAGCCTGCTTTTCACATGATGCCTTATGGTTTCTAAAGAAGTAACTATAACATTATATAGCCATTGTTCACCTATTTCGTACCAGCGAAGCAGCAACCCAAAGTCAACATTGATAAGATGTAACATTATCAAAATCCTCATCGGTACTCCAGACACAGCTGAGAACTTGCATGAAACAGGACCGTTCTGCATATTTGACCACACGTCAGTTAACCTCCTGCAGACACCTCACTTGGTGTCACCTGTTTCCACTGTCGGTTCGTGGGGGCAGCTGTATTTGACTTTCCCAATTCCCCGTGTTCCACATCCCATTTTCCTCTCTGTATCCCGAGTCCACAGGCCCAAGATTCCCATTTCCTACTAGTCAAGTATAATGGCTCTCCTGCGAACTTCATTCTTCAGAGCCTTTCAGTCTGATCTGTCAATTTCCTATTTTGAACCTTCTTGTCACACACGCCAACATCGGTGCCCACTTGGCTTTGACACTTTTCCCAATTCTAGAGGCACGACTTCCAGTCCCGGGTGGGCTCCCCGTGTCTCCTTAGTGCTCCCTCATGGAGGGTGCTACTCAGACATAGTCCTTTGGCCATCTCCCTTCAGCCTCTCTCCAGATACACACTTACCCCCCGGGTGTCACTAGGAACTACGTCTAAATGCACATCACCAAAAAGTCTGAAGTCTTTTCCCTGAACTCCTGTCGGGAATCCGGAAATCCTCCCTAAGTTTTTACTCTGATGTCCCACGGCCACCTCCAGTGCAGGAGGGCAGAAGCCAGGTCTGTGGTGACACGTCAGAGCCCAGGGGTCTTGGTGCTGAATCCCTCTGTGCACGGCACACAGAAACTGCTGTGGGCTAAACAAACATTTTAAAAACTGCCCGCCACTCTCCACTCTCACTGAACAGAACCATGTGAGTCGGGAAAGAAACAAGTCACTTTCTTATAAAACCTTTACTCTCATGACTCAAGACAAAGGGTTTCTTCCTTATTGGTTCATATTCATGCGGTCACAAAGACGAGTCAACTGCTCACACTTATTCACCTTGGCATGAGGGATGAAAGTTGTCAATTCTCTCCACATCAGGCATACCACGTTCACTGTAGTGCAGAAAAGGATTCTCCAGGGTGTGGCACGGTTTGGCAATATTGTCACCATAATGCCATGGTTTACTCTGAGCCTGACCTCTGCATACATATTTTAACACAAGATTTCTACCACCCTATGTATTTCTGGAGGGAAGGCAGTATCCACTGTGTTTCTTTTTATGACTGTTCCTAACATTGGCCCATGCACATAGTAGGACTCCATCAGTAATTTACTGAACTTATAAATAAACATTCTAAAATTTACCTAGTAACTTTATCATCATCCCTTCTCAGTTTTTTGAGTGCCTTCGTTTCCAGGACACAAAGTAAGCGATAAAAATATTTATATATTCCCCAATATAAATTAGTGAACTGATCTTGGATTTATTAAACAGTGTCCTGTGTAATTGGTCCCACACACAGGCAACCAATGACATCAAATTTCTATCAGGTTGACTACCAAATTAAGAATGGGCGGTAACTCTGCTCAGCCCAAAGCAACCACTCAACCTCATCTTTTATTAAGTCTCTCATTTGGCACCTAATTATATAGCATGTTGTATTGCTAACTTTAATTGGTATGTCTCGGGCCATTTTGAAGACCCTCTAGTGATTGAGCATTTCTCTCTTAGGGTCTGTCCACCCCCTACTCAGTTCTGTACTGTGTACTTATTAGGTCTGCAGGAAACACTTCTTAAATGAAAACCCAGCATTACTGCCAGACCAACATGTGTTACAGAAATTCATCATAAATATCAACTCAAATTTGTAAAAACCAAAATGATAGCCAATGTAGGACGTGTACGTCACAACAGACGTTTCACGAAGACCAAATCGCTTATAAATGGTATACTATAAAAACCAATTTAGATGTCGCAGATAATATTTTTAATTATGTCAGTTCATGCATATTTTATTTCAAATCACTTCTTTCCCCTTGCCAAGTTGGAAATGATCATAAGATCTCTTTTTGAAATCAAAATAGACCCTTTACTAATAAAGTAGGATGAAGAAGAAAAACTATTATCAAAGAAATATAAATTTTAAATATTTTGTATACATTTGTGGTAAACCTAATTTCTGCTTATAAAAATGAGTTTGTAAGCTATGAAAATTCATTGAAACTATTTAATAGCCTTGTGATACCAACTCGACCACTTTCACTCAGACCGTTCTACTTACTATACACGATTAGTTACTGAACTGTTCATTCTTTTTTATGTAAATGCTTTAAAGACAAACAGACAAATATTGAGAAACGTGATCTTTGATGTGGAAAACATACTTAGTATGGAACTCTCTTGTGGATTACAACCAATCTACCTGGGTTTTAAATTTTAAATAAAAAATTATAATAAATTTGCAGAAAATAGGAAAGCTGCTAAATATAATTTTAAAAATAGAAAGGAGACAGAACTTGGATCATACAGGAAAAAATAAAAACGATTCTTATTAAAGAAAGGGATTGAAAGAAGTAGGGAAACGCCAAAAGTAAACATCACTGGCCCCAACTTAGACTTGGACTCTGACTGACCAGTTAAAAAGGAGTATGCAAATCAGACAGACATTACAATTTTAAATTTATCAAACTTACAAATTTAAAAGGTATGTGTAGATTTACTTATATATTTTTGTATCCTGTTAGAAGTAGGCAATATTTATACATAGAATTTTTAAACTTATCAGAATTCAGTGAGATTAACGTAATTTTAAAATTTATTAATAAAATTTTCTTAATCGGTGTGTTGATTGTGATGACCATTCTACTAGAGCTCTTAATGAATAACATTAAATTTTGTGATGCAAAGTTACAAGTAATTCAGTCTAAAAAGTAAGAAACTTTAAAAGTCCCATTAGATTACTTAAATTTAATAAGAAAAGAACTCGCTTTAAAATATTTTATGTACTAGCTCAACATGACACGTACATCATCACTGAAATTTTACTTTGCCACTTAACATTTTCCGTAATTTCTGTAATGAAATTAGCTAATGTGATTTTATTATTGCTGTTTCTGTTATAAATCTCACAGAGTTCTTTTTTTAACTTGGAAAAAGATCAAAATGCTTGCAGATTTCAGATTGCTATTAGATGTAATAATTATACACCAAACTAATTACCACTAAACCAAAACCTGACTTACAACTAATTAAATTTTATTACATCAACACAGAGCACAGACTTTCAATTTAACACAGGGCACAACTATAAACACAAGAGTCTATCAGACTGCATATTTATTTCAAGTAAAACGTCTAGGTCAGATTTATAAAGTTTGAACTTGGCAGGGTTTGTAGACTAATTTGTCAGTTTCACAAATCTACTAATTTGCCAACTTCTAAGGGAAGGGAAAGGAGCTCCTTGCAAAGGTGGACACACTGGAGCATGCCAAAGGATTCACAACAGCTACGTGCCTATTACATCAAGATGACTATTTTATATATAAAAAAAATGACACTGAAAGAAGAAATCATTGATTTTCAATTCAGACCTGCGTTTTATTTGTGACCACTTATTCTGAGATAACTGGAGTACACCATTGCTGAGTCTTGGCTTCTTTGGGTACAATAAAAATAAAAACATGCATATTCTCTTAGAGGAATCCTAGAAGCATAAAATGCAGAACCCTTAGCTGAAGGGATCATACTCATTTGTTTACTTTCAAGTAACCAATGCAGATTAAATTGCAACATCAATTGTAATCCAGTACTGTCTCAAAGCCATAGATAACAAACTCTCCATTGAGTTTTTATGAAACGACGTTTCCATTTGTCATTCGCAACAATCGGAAAGTATAAGAGATTCACTTTATAAACTTTAATTTTATAAAAAAAAATGTTTACTTTCTACCAGATGGTAAGATTAAATTACATAAACACTGTCAGCAAGTTGAATCCTCAGATGTATTCATTCCCACCACAGAAGCTTGAAAACCTGTCCATAATTTTGTTACTGATGTTTGGGAACAGCTGTAGCTGACATAGCTTCATGTTCTATATGTCAGCTTTAAAGGATTAAATATTCTTAACCCCCAACAGAGAGGTCTTTTGCTGTTACCAAATGCTAGTGTAAATTACACTGGAAGTTATTATTCTACTAGAGCTGTCTCACACTACATAGTTGGTCAACAAAGTGATCAAGGATCATATCTTTTTCATTATTACTGGAAATTCTGTTTGGGGCAAGAGAAAGATTGTAAGTGCACAGGATTTTCTGATAATAAATGTAAGTTAATTCTTCTCTAAAAGCCTGTCACATATACCTACCTTAATATTTTAGATGGTAGTAAATTATATATTTTTTCTTTGCAGAAGAATTCAATCTGCCTCACAAGACATTTTATTTTTCTAGATGCAGATTTTTGCTTGAATGTTGGGGAGAATTCTGTAGTTTCTTCCATTACAATTTAAAATTATCTTCACAATAAATGTTCAAAATTGATATTAGAATCAGCAGAATTTTCTGAAATGCTACACTGTGAATTTGGGACTCAGCTAATGTCAGAGAACAGAATTAACCCACCTAACTAGCTAAACTGCAGGCTTCAAAATCATTAGATTTATGAATTAAACTAACCTAATTATTGTTAAAGAAGCATTGATTAATGGCAGTCAAATGTACAGCTCTTTGGAGTTATGATATTCATCAATATACACACACACAATTTTCCCCTTCATACCATTCTCATTTTTAAACTCTAATTGCTATTGACTATGTGAATAAGTTTTAAATTAGTAAATATACATATAAATAAATGTTATGAAAAATTGGGCAAACATAAGAAATTATTATATACAGTGTATTTTTTTTTGAGTTCATATAATGAAAAATGGCCCGCATAAGTAAAAAGATAAAATGGGCTAAAATTCATGTTACATTTTGAACTTTTATGTAGAGCACAATAATAAAGATGACTTGTTCCTTGGGGGAGGGGTTCTTTTTGTTGGTTTGTTTGTGTTTTGGTTAATTATAACTACAACAGAGACATTAAAACAGATTCCAAAAGAGAACTATTAAGATGATGTGGTTAATTTCACGTGAGGCGTCCGAGTCTAGCCTCTGTAATTTATAATTAAGTGTAACTCACCCAGCACCTGAGAGATGTAACAGACTGGAAGGAAATTCAAACTTGTTCTTTATATTAAATAATATTAAGATAATATCCAAATTTAATGCAGTTACTGATACCCTTTATCATGAAGTAAGTATAGTTTTCCAATGAAAGTAGTCATTTCTTTGAAAGCTACAGGTAAGCACAGGAATTCTTCTTCCTCCACGTGTCATTCCCATTACTTATTATATACTTCCTGAATCTAATTATACACTGAGACTGTGAAATAGCATAATCAATGCACTGAGGCAAGATATTTAACTGAAAAACAAAGTTAAGCTATTATTTAATACAAGGGAAACTATTTCTTCCAACCTGCCATTATTAATTCAAGTTTCTACTAATTAAGTGAAATTTATCATTTAAAATATGATTGGAGAAAACAAGCTTTTTGTGTTTGTTTTTTTCCCTTTAAAAAAGACATCCTTTGTGATCAATGTCTCCATTTTGTACTACCAGATGTCTTTCTGTATCCTCTCTCACGTTCTGATTTTATTTTTGTAAGTGTGAGAACAGTGAAAATGCCAGCCATTGTAGTCAGTCAGCTTGAGATCCAGCATAGCGAGGTGTTATCTTGGCGGATTTTACATAAACACTGAACTTGAAGTACACTCTGCTTCTTGGGATCCACAGTTTACCATAGAGCAGGCCCAAACCCACCTTTGATTAGCTGCATTTTACAGGTAGCTCACTGCAATGATCCCATTTTAAATCCAACCCAGCCTATCAGCCATAAAACAAACTTAGCTAAAGTTCCAAATACAGCTTGCTTTTTCTTTACCTTCATGATGCTCTAAGTCTCCAAGATGCTAACATTTAGCAATTATAATGAATAATTACGCACGAGTAAACATCTGGACTTTCTAAAATGGCAGCAGGGATTCGGTCAGGGATAAACTTCAAAGTTCATCATAAAACTATTCATCACCACGTTACTTGCGTAGTGTGGGCATTTTTACAAAATGTTTTGTGGTTCGGGTTGAGACGCCACAATGGTTCCCCCGGCAGCTTCAAAATGATGGCAAAAGCTCCCATCGATGACGCCGCGGAAAAGGACGTTTCAGAGTTCATTTGTGCCGAACGGCTGTGAGCCTGAGGGGCCATCATCCTTCGATCCCACGGCTGAAGCAGGGGCAGCAAGGTCCCCTTCCCTCTTCCCTTGTGATGTGCTCAGCGCCGACGCCCCTATGAGCACCTACGGAAGAAGGTGCCGTGAAGCCAGCCGCCTCTTCCACTTCTCGTGGAAAGTTGCAACCACGCTTGAAGAAACTGTGCTTTACAACCTGCGATTTTACTGTACTGTGGGAGAACACCCTTACAGAGCAACTGCACTAAAACTGGTGAGCTTTACTAACGAGACAGAGGGTCAATGAACAAGCATACACGTGAGAAGCCGCTCTGACACGGGCCGCGGCCCCTACGAAACGGGAGGAGGAGCCAGTGACTCCGTGTGGGGGGCGGTGGTCTAACCTCGTGGCTACACGCTCCAGCAGCGGGGCAAACACTTAGGGGACTATGTAGCCACAGTGGACATATTTCCTAAACTAAATTCCATTAATATGTTAAATATAAAAATAGAAATATGTATGTTAAGTATAAAAGTCACTTCCCGAAAGCCTCAGAGATCCTGATGGAAAGTTGGTTTTCGAAGTAGTCTGCGGAAATAACCTGCTGAATCGGCCCTCCCTCCCGGCTGAAGATCCACCCCGTGTCCCAAGGCCTCCGTTGACCATGTGACTCAAGATAGATCACTAGAAGAGGAGGAATGGGAGGGGATAGGTAAGAAAAACTGGCTGGTATATCCAACCCTAGAGGCAGCCACAAATCCAAAGTCAGTTAGTTCACAAAGGAGGATCTAGCGTATTAACCCCGTGTCTTTGTAAAGTGACAAGTGAACATTTGGTCAAATGAGAGGAAACGATAAAGTAACGTTTCAGGCATCAGAAACTTCCTAAATATAATGCACAATCTTAGCCCTAATGAAGCTTATACCGTAGGAATGCAAACCCCCAGACAATGAAGTAAGTCTGGACTGGGTATAACTGTCCCTCTGCATACTACCAACCCCGAAGAAAAATGAGGTCATCCAGGAGTTTCCCTGGAGGCGATGGCACTTCAGAGAGGATGAGACTTAAACCAGTGGGTTTTCAACCCTGACTGTGTGAGAGAAATGCCTAGGAGTCTTTTTAAAGTTAGTCTGACCCGGTCTTAACTCCAGAGATTCTGAGTTCATTATTCTGGGGTAAAACTCAGGCATTAGTGTTTTGTGAGAACTCCCCTGGTGATCTAAGGTACAGCTATGGTTGGAAAATACTGAACAAAGGGTAGATGGGAATATCCCATTTCCCAGAAGGAGAAAAAATAGAATAGTAGGTGACAGAATGACACAGCCTCCACCTTCAAGGTGGTTAAAATATTGTGCTCTGAAAGGCATGCAGAGACTCTGGGACCAGTGGTCTGAAGTCGTGGTTTCAGATCCTGGGTCTTCCAGTCATTTGTTCATCCAACCAATAGGTATTGATGGAGAGCGTGTGTGAGGTGATGTGCCACACTGGTGATAAAACAAAGGGAGGCAAACCCAGCAAGATCCCAGCTTTCTGGGCTTTACAATAAGCAGAAAAGGAAGACATGACAAGGGCTTCTGCAGCATGTCTTGATGCAGACAAGGGTAGATATGACCCTTTTTACAGACTTAAGAGACTATGCTGGCTATGAGGTAGACAAGGAGCTGGAGAGGTGCAGATGGGAAGGTCAGCAGAGCGAGGAGGAAGTCATTGCAGGGTCGGTCCGGTCCAGATGCCTGGTGAGCTAGGGCGAGCGAGGCAGTGGTGGGCATCACTGATGTATACGGCTATAAGAGGTATTTAAAAAGTACAATAAAGAACTGGACACTGGCCCTGGCTGGTTGGCTCAGCAGTAGAGTGTCAGCGTGTGGAAATCCCGGTTGATTCTCAGCCAGGGCACACAGGAGAAGTGCCCATCTGCTTCTCCACCCTTCTTTCTCTCCTTTCTCTCTCTCTCTCTCTCCCCCCCTCCAACCGCTGAGGCCCCATGGGAGCAAAGTTGACCCAGGCACTGGGGACAGCTCCATAGCTTCCACCTCAGGCGCTAGAATGGCTCCCGTTGCAGCAGAGATGGGCGGAGCATCGCCCCCTAGTGGGCATGCTGGGGGGATCCTGGTCAGGCTCATGTGGGAGTCTATCTGCCTCCCCACTTCTCACTTCAGAAAAATACCAAAAACAAAAAAAACACGAACTGGACACAGTGAGGAACAGGGTATGGGTTTTTAGGAAAAGATCACAAGTTCATAGTTTCAGAACCATGGAGATATCTAAGAGCACATGTCAAACGGTCCTGTGAACCTGTGATGGCCACGGGGCTCTGTGGCCTGGGACATCCTGGTTTAGACTAGTTACAGGCCAATCTGCCCTTAGTGACCACTCTCACTCTCAAGTCACCCCTGTTTGGGTAAGTTACAGCACCTGCACACGAGGGGAGCCAGTCACTCTGAGCTCTGGGGGCAATGACGTGATCAGGTTGCAGTAGGAGGAATAGTGTCCAGGGCCCCCTGGAAGCAGGACTGGAGACAAGAGGGACAGGTGGCAGGAAGTAGAAGACTCACGCAGCACTGGGGCGAGGACTGACCGGAGCCCAGATAAAGACAGGACAGAGAGAAGGACAGCGGGGTGGGTGCAGAATCACGCGAGACATACCAGGACAGGCCGCCAGTAGAACCGAGTGGCAGGAACCGGGCTGCCGTAAAGGTGGCTCCTCCACTGCCCCTGGGGTAGCTGAAGAGGACAGTGCCAATAGGAAAGGGGCAGCTCTGCTCCCCAGGCCCGGGAGAGGCCATCATGAGAGCTGTCATGGAAATGACGAGGCCGAGGAGAAATCCACCGCCCTGCTCGACCACTCTGCAGGTCCATCCCGTACGTCCCCCCTGTACGTCCATCCCGCACGTCTATCCCTGCAGGTCCATCCCGTACACCGCCCCCTGCAAGTCCATCCCGTACGTCCCCCCTGCACGTCCATCCCTCATGACCTTCCAGCACGTCCATCCCGCACGTCTATCCCTGCAGGTCCATCCCGTACACCACCCCCTGCAAGTCCATCCCGTACGTCCCCCCTGCACGTCCATCCCTCATGACCTTCCAGCACGTCCATCCCGCACGTCTATCCCTGCAGGTCCATCCCGTACACCGCCCCCTGCAAGTCCATCCCGTACGTCCCCCCTGCACGTCCATCCCGTACGTCTCCCCTGCAGGTCATCCCGGCACGTCCTCCCCGAATGTCCATCATTCAGGTCCTCCAGGCACGTCCATCCCGCACGTCCTCCCCGCACGTCCATCCTGCACGTCCTCCCACACGTCGTCCTCCCTGCACATCCTTCTGCACGTCCATCCTGCATGTCCTCGCACACGTTGTCCTCCCTGCAGGTCCTTCCTGCACGTCCTCCCTGCACGTCTGTCCTGCACGCCTGCCCTGCACGTTCACCCTGCACGCCCGCTCTGTACATCCACCTTGCACGTCCAACCTGCACATCCACCCTGCACACCCGCTCTGCATGTCCAGCCTGCACGCCTGCCCTGCACATCCAGCCTGCACGCCCACCATGCACACTTGCCCTACACGCCTGCCCTGCACGTCCAGCCTGCACGTCCACCATGCACACCTGCCCTACACGCCTGCCCTGCACGTCCAGCCTGCACGTCCACCATGCACACCTGCCCTACACGCCTGCTCTGCACGTCCAGCCTGCACGTCCACCATGCACACCTGCCCTACACGCCTGCCCTGCACATCCGTCCTCTTCCTAGAAGTCCCCTGGGGCACACCATGTGTCTTGCACACATTCCAGGCAAACTCCAGCTCCGCGTGGTTAGCACTTCTAATTACTGCATGTTTCTTCAGGGCTTCCAAAGCACACATCTTTATTTTTTGCATCTCCTTCTCACAGAGCCTAAACCAATGTTGGACTCAAAACAGATGCTTAATAAATAACTTAATGAGGACGTTAGCGCTGAAAAAGAACACAAGGGGCTACCTTACGTTGAAGCCAAGTTACATTTCCCAGACAAATGGTTAAAATTTGCTTTTCAGCAAAATGTTAAGAAATTCTGTGTGCCAGCTAATATGCTAGTGGGTATGTTTTGTAGCATATACTTTTTTTAAAGAAACAAATGAGATACACCCAAATGCAAAGTAATTTTGTTCATGAAATAGAAATATATATATTTCTTACTATATTCAAGTGTGTTTTGTAATTATGTATTTCTATTTACTATATCAATACATTTTACTTTATTTTTAACAACATAACATACATTTGCCTATTTATTTAGGACAATTAGCACTTGGAAGACAAATCTCCAGATGCATATATGACCACCACCACTTACTTAAATTTTGACATAGCTCCATCATTTGAAGACCCTGTGTGGCGGGTCAGAGAAGTGGTATTTATCCTTGTGCTTAGAAAAAACATGAACTCAATACATTTTAAATGTACAGCTGACCCTTGAACTTCATGGGTTTGAACTGCTCAGGTCCACTTACAGTGTGGAGCAAAGATAAGTTTACAGTTGTTCATATGGAAAATAATAGTAAATAAATAATAATTCAGGAATGAACTCTGTTTCACATACTGACAATTAAACCTGCTTTCACCTCACCCAGTATAAATGGATCTCTCTCTCTCTCTCTCTCTCTCTCTCTATATATATATATATATATATATCCAGTTGGCCCACCATAGCTATGGGTTTCCATCCATGGATTCATCCGGCCATGCACTGAAAACAGTATTAATCCTGCAAAATCAGTATTGGAACCTGTGGACAGGGAGGTCTGACTGCATGCACTGATTTACACAATTTTAAATAGGCTCGAGCATCTGCAGATTTAGTATCTGTGGGGGTTCCTGGGACCAGTCCCCCTCGGACACTGACAAATGAGTGTCATTAAGCATCTAGAGAGTCACAAGTTATAGGCAGATTTTCAACTGTGCAGGGTTGTCAACCTTACATTATAAATTTGGGCACAAAATGTCCATGGAAAAATTTCCTGGAAACTTAAATTCTGTGAATTAAATAGTATATATGTAGGTCACTACAACCATAATGTAGGGGGGAAAAGTGAGCTTTTATGTTTATTTCTTAAAAACATGACCCAGCATACACTTAAAATCCTGACTCAGTTGAGACACTGCCCCCCCTCGGTAAAACACCCCAGTTATCTGGCATCATTAGGGATTGCATCTTCAGGTACATTTAAAAGATAAATTTCATTCCTCTTAAAATGTCAAAAATCTTCCCATTGTTTTCAGATAAATATTTGTCAAACGTGTCACACAGCTTGCCTTCTTTTTTTCTTTCAGTGACTCTGGACCGACACTCGGAGCGCTCGCTGATCCGGTTGGTGCTAGGGTCTGCTCCGGGGAAGGCACCATGTCACCTTTCCAGCTATGCGCCGCGCTTGAGTGGCGCATCTCAGTCTTCCTCCCCTCGAACTTACAACTTCTAATTCCAAACCCCGCATGTCAGAGAATCATGGTTGTTAAGAATTCTTCTTTAATTGAAAGGAAAATTCTAGATGACAGCCCCAGTACAGAGGAGGTCTGTGACAGCTATTTAGTTGTTCCTAATGTAAGGTTAATGTTGCCAAAGTCTGACTGCTGGAAAGCGTGGGCCACTCGGCGATACGCAAGCAGATGCACCCACACCCATTACACCCCGATACGTACAGAGGCACCCACACTCATTACACCCCGATACGCACAGAGGCACCCACACACATTATACCCCAATATGCACAGACGCACCTACACCCATTACACCCCTATATGCACAGATGCATCTACACTCATTACACCCCTATATGCACAGACGCACCTACATCTATTACACCCCGATACGCACACAGACGCACCCACACCATTACACCCCAATATGCACAGATGCACCTACACCCATTACACCCTGATATGCACAAAGGCACCCACACCCATTACGCCGATACGCACAAAGGCACCCAAATCCAGTACAAGCAAAGGCTCACAACGCACTCACACCCACTATATCCCGATATGCACAGACGCACCCACACCATTACACCCCGATACGCACAGACACACACACACCATTACACCCCGATACGCACGCAGACGCACCCACACCCATTACACCCCGATACGCACAGACTCCCAAATCCAGTATACGCAAGGCTCACGACACGCTCACACCCACTATACCCTGATGCGCATGCAGACGCACCCACACCATTACACCCCGATACGGACGCAGACGCACCCACACCCATTACACCCCTATATGCACAGACGCACCCACACCATTATACCCCGATACGCACAGACGCACCCACACCCATTACACCCCGATATGCACAGAGGCACACACACACATTACACCCCAATACGCACAGACACACCCACACCCATTATACCCCGATACGCACAGATGCACCCACACCATTATACCCCGATACGCACAGATGCACCCACACCATTACACCCCGATACGGACGCAGACGCACCCACACCCATTACACCCCTATATGCACAGACGCACCCACACCATTATACCCCGATACGTACAGAGGCACCCACACTCATTACACCCCGATACGCACAGAGGCACCCACACACATTACACCCCGATACGCACAGACGCACCCACACCCATTATACCCCAATACGTACAGAGGCACCCACACTTATTACACCCCGATACGCACAGAGGCACACACACACATTACACCCCAATACGCACAGACGCACCCACACCCATTATACCCCGATACGTACAGAGGCACCCACACTCATTACACCCCGATACGCACAGAGGAACCCACACACTTTATACCCCAATACGCACAGACGCACCCACACCCATTACACGCACGGCTCACCACGTGCCCGGTGCAACGTTAGTTCTTTCCGCGCCTTATCTCATTTCATCCCCACAATCAGCCCACAAGTGAGTACGTTATCATCTCAATTTTATGAAAGTTCACGAAGTGGCGTGTTGGACCTTGAATTTTGGTCTCCAAATCTCACAGAAAGCCATCCCCGTGAGCATGACGTTCATGTTGAGGGGCCGAGGACTACCTCAGTGACTGAAGCCATCCTCTGTGGGATCAATGAACAGAGCGCCAGGCCAGGTGCCTGAGGACAGCAGCGTCCCCAGCAATATTTCCAGATGAAGAAACGAAGCTCAGAGACAAACAGGGGATAAGACAGAAACGGGATTTAAGCAGACCTCTATTTCCAGAGCCTAACAGGGTCACCACGGAGCAATAAAAACGTATGTGCAGGAGAGAGGGCCAGCTGGATGAGCTGCCCCTGCCGCTTAACCCCTTCCTGCAGGGGCGTGGCTACTGCTCACAGAAGGCTGGCTGGCAGTCGGTTTCTGTTTTAAAGCAAGAAAACGTGTACTGCGAACTGAAAACATTTTCTTCTTCGAAATGGGTAGAAGAGAATGACATTTAAGATAATCCACAATCTGGACCTAAATTCTCTCTCCTAGTTTATGGTGGATCCATCCCCGGGGGATCCCTTGCTCTGTTCCCCCTGCTCACTCTCCCCCCTCCAAACATATAATGCGCATCTCTGCATGTATCTGCAGCACTGCTTGCAAACTGGTGGCCCAACAGCAGAGCCCAGCCTGCAGACGTGCTGTGTGTGTGTGTGTGTGTGTGTGCGCGCGCGCGCGCGCGCATGCTAATCAGCTAACATTTAAAAATCTAGAAATGTCACAAAATTTTTATTCTGGCATTTCTTGAAAAGCTTCACAATCTGGCATCACTGTTTACCTCACGTGGGAAGCACGAGTCTGGAGGCGAGGGACGGCGCCCCCTTTCGGGAAGCGTGTGTCCGCCTGCAGTCCTGCCCTGGTCACCCTGAGTCTCTGACTCTGAGACGTCAACACCATTCAACCTCAAACCTGCCCCGCTGTCTTTCTGACAGTAAAGACGCGATTCTCTGTACCGCTGTGTCCCTTTCAAAAGTGGAGAAATGAAAGACAAAGAGAACTTCATATTTTAAGAAATATAAGAGAACAGGTATCTGTGTAGAAGTGAAATTTTGATTTGCAAATAAGCTGGTCAAGTTCATACATCTGTTTTATCTGCTGGCATTGCTGTTACCTGTTCAGGAACTGGGGTTTGCTGGTGCTGACCCCATCCTCTGTTTCCCTTTTCCAGAGTTACCTCTCCACGTCAACTCCTGCCCCCTTCTAGGGGTCTGCACCCTATGGTCATATCTTCTGTTCTCCTCTAAGTGCCGAGAAATCTTGGTTGGTACTATGTGTTTAACATGAATCATGGGCAATCTTAGTGTGACAGAATCATACTGCCAGACCTCGAGTGGTCCTAGGTGGTGACCTCCATCTAATGGTCCCAGAGCCTCTGTGGAAAGGCGCTGTTCTCTTGCGAGGACACCTGACATTGATGCAGAGTGAGGGACGGTCTCGTTCCCGCATCAGTGAGCTCACTGACGGGCCCCTTTGGACCAGGCGCTGTGCTAGCAGCTAAGGTTGTCTTGAGAGAAAGCCTCTGCCTTCGCTGGGGGTTGTGGGCAAGTGTGCAGCCAACATTGTGCCGAGCCAGTCCTCAGGGAGGGAGGCAAAGGATCAACTTGAGTGCTTCCCAGGTCACTGCTTCCAATGCACCGTCTCCCTGGGCATCCATGGTTGTGCAGGTGTGAAGCAGAGAAGGACGTGTAAGGTATACATTCTGATGGCCTCAGCTACTGATTCCTTTGAACACTTTTGAACCCCAGGGAACCTTTGCTGTTTGTTAGTGGGTACTGCCTCTGGTCCTTTTCAGTGTCCCAGGTCCTTCCAATGTTCCATCGAGTTTCAAGGCACTGCTAAGGTCTGTAGAGAGGCTGCATGCTAGGAGCCTCAGTTTTGTACTCCCTTCAGGACTCTGCTGTTTCAAAGGTCTAGGGCAGTGGTTCTTAACCTTTTCTGAGGTACCGAACCCACCAGTTTCATATGCGCATTCACCAAACCCTTCTTTAGTGATAAATAAAATATGATTTTTTTTTTTCCAAATTCAAGACATAGGTATATGTTTTTTTTTACTGGTGCACAAAATGAGCCGTGCATGAACATCACCTTGCTCAAAGAACAAAACCAACAAAGTGCATGAACTCACAACAAATTACGGTATTACTTTATTCTGGCCTCCGCAGCAGAGGCTTCTCTGAACCCCGGAGACCGACTCATCGAACCCAGGTTAAGAACCATTGGTCTAGGGACTAGTAGAGTACAATTTAGCCAAAGCAGTAGTTTTCCCATGACCTCTCCGGCTTCCTTAATAACCTTAATTACTGTCAGTTATCTTTTATATCATGCCTCAGCTGGATGGGAAACTTCCTAAGGGTCTAAGCCTATATCTTATTTCTTCTACTCTTCCCCAGGAATTACTACACTAACAGAACACATGGGGTTTGGCTTAAATGGTTAGGAAGAGGGAAAATACCAGCATAAATAAGGCACATATTAAAATCAAAGAACACATTCAAATCAGGGCAAAGCTTTGCTACATCGATATGTCCTCAAATTTGTATAGTTTCATTGGCAATGGTCCATTAATCATTTCTAATATGTTACATATAAAGGGAGGAAATTTTCAAGCTTTCACTGGTAAGTAGTACACTTTTTTCCTCCTGAAATATTCTCCAAAGTTTTCGTGAAACGAAACCTTTTTTTTTTTTTTTTTTTCATATTTTGGCCTTACATTTTGATCAGGTTTTCCCATAATCAATATGCTCACAAGAAAAGTGCCAGAAAGATTATGTACCACATATAAGTCTCCACAAGAAGCTCAATTCACCCCATCCCTCATCCTGCCTTTCTTGTATTCCTAAGAATTTCCATAAGGCAACAAATATTCTCTCTAGAATCTCAAATAAGAAAAAAACAGAAATTATTTAGTTCACAAACAACATCTCTGTAGGTAGTGAACACAATAATCTTCTATGTATTTCTAACCTCAGAAATTTCCTTTACTCATTCCTAGACATATCCAGCCTACCTGTACACAGGCATGGAAACACTTCTGATATTACAAAAGAAAGAAATAACAAATAAAAAAGACAGTTTGTCATTAAAAGTTGACATATTTAACATTCCCAATTTTGTCGTGTAAATAACATTAATGCAAGCAAATGTGTTTAATTTTCCTCAAGGAGAACTCTAAGTTCTACCGAGTGAAATCACTATACCATCTGTCAAATACCCCTGTGACACTAAGCATTCTCCAACTTGGTCCATCAGGATAAATACAAGGGATAAATGAAGCTCTTTCTACAATGTCATATTTTAGTGGGTGTTCAGGAAGTGAAAGTATCAGATTCTGTTTAGAGTTTAAAGGAAGACCATCACTTTAGAAAAATGTCCCACAGAAATGTGGAACCAGCTGATTCAGTGGAGCTTAACTCCATGATCATGTATTTGTTCTGGAGAAGTTCTGATTTTGCAGTGATGTTCACTGCCCAGTGTCAGGGAGGCCACAGCCGTGCTTTCATCTCTGCAGTCCTTCCCAGTGACCACTCACAGAGGCTCTGCTCCGTCCCGAGACCCGGACCCAGGGCAGCTCTGCTCTTCTTTAACCTTCCTCTACCCGTAATTTATACAAAGTGAGGTGCACAGAATACATGTATTTGCAACTACATTTTGCAAAAAAAAAAAAAAAAAATCCTCAAACAGCTGTGGGCACAGCAAAGATTAGAATCTGAAAGTGGCTTAAAATGATGAAGAAAGGGATTGTAAGAGTTCAGCTACAGAGCCCATGAGCAGAGAGAAAAAGCCTGCTCTTCAAAACCTTTAATCGGTATGACATTCAGACACAAAATTAAAGCGCATTTAGTCTAAGAATTAGAAAGAGTCAACATGAGGACTAATAATATATTTCCACCAGATCGTTATTTTAAAGTGTAGTCAACCTTGTGTCTTACTAGTAATAAAATGCAGATTGGGACAATATCTCCATAAAGTATTTTAAGGTCTTATTTAAAATCTTCTGCCAAAAATCTTGTAATTAAAATTATATCTAGCTAGTTTTTTAGGTACTGTTGTTTATGTTTTGACATATTTTTACCAATTATAAAAGCCTGGAACCCTTTAGGAGGCTTGAGTATTCAATTGTCATATAAACGTGATTATAAAAATAATCTTTTAAAATAGTTTCCTTATTATAAATATTTTCAATTTAATTTTTAAGAATAAAAAATGGTTTTCTAGATTTGTATATCTTTATATATATATATATATATATATATATATATATATATATATATATATATATATATATATATATGTATATATAAAACCATAAGGATAGGAATGCATGACAGGAATATAAATATTAGAAAGAGCCATCTTTTATCATTTATAGTATGCTTTAATGTATAAGTATAGAAAACCCTGAATTATTAAAACTGTAAAAACGTTCAATTCTTCAATTTACAATTTTTATAATAAACTTTGCTACTCTTGTTGAACTTGAAGAAACTAGTATCCTCAAAAGTAAGAACCCATTTAATAAGGCAATTGATTGCTTATAATAAATTATGATTTTTATGTGGCATTATGGGCAACTGTGTTTTAGAATTAAAATAATCTTAATTAATCAATAATTGGAATTTTACTAGGATAAATTGTGTTCTATTTGACCTTCACTAAATGAAAACTAATAGAAGTATAAATATATTTCATCGTGCAGTCTGAGCACTGAATTTTTAATAATTTCTTTTACCAAAAATAAAAAAGAGTATTTTGACACACGCTTTTATCAAACTCTAAATGTTTTACAAGAAACTATTCATTCTAAATGGAGATATAAATACACAACAGAATAGCCTATCTTTTTCTTTATAATCCATGACCAAAGCATGCTATAATATCCTCACTATTTTACACACATGTTCAGAGAAAATTAACTAACCTTCATAATATGTGATGGTTTCATTTTCATATGCTGTTATTTCTTTCTCAAGTGCTTTCAATATTACTAACACGGTAAAGGCTTACAAAGGACTTCAGACAGGCCCCGGACCAATCAGACACAGGCAAGCCATGTGGCAAGCCATGTCAATTATACCGTGCCCAACAATAATCAATTCTCTGGTCATGTGGTATCAGTGGAGAGGCACCCTTCAAAACTTTTCTGGCTTCACTATCCTACATCGAGTTACTAGATTTTAGGACTTGAATCTATTAATGCCTAAAATATTTTTTGGACTGAAATTCTACATAAATATTAGATTTAGTTAAGAAACCAATTAACTTTTTTAAAAGAAATGAAACGATAACCAAGCCAGGCAAGTGCCACTTGGTAAAACGATTTTGCAGCAGATCCTGAGATCACAAACTTAGGGGAGAACATATAAGCCTCCATCAAAGACTGGCAGCATACCCACAAAACTTCCTGTTTCCAATGGGATATCCTTTCAAAAGTAATGAGGACTTAAAAACTATGTAGTCTCTGCCACCAAAATTAGCCAGTTACCCCAGTGATTCTTAAACCTCCACGAACCAGAAACTCACCCAGAAAAACCTTGTGATACTTCTGAGTAAAAAAAAAATACATAATGTGCATAATAATTTACATCTATTCCTAAATCCAAAGATTAGGTTCCAGACTTAAAAGTAAATGATAAAAATTATCCTAGAAAGTATCTTTTTTTTTTTTTTAAAAAAAGGTAAAAACGAAACAATAAAAATAAACCAGTCCCTAAGAAGCATACATTAATAACCTTTCCCAAGGCTGAGAACTACTAATACTTTGCTTTCTTCAACACTGAAGCTTTGCAACTGAAATGACAGGTTTTTCAAAAAGCTCAGGTGGTAATTACACAACCAATTCATATGCCTTATATCACATTTAAGTGATCCGTTATGATTTGTTGTAAGTAATTCACATTACTCTCTGCTGATGGGTAGATAAATAGGAAATTCACTAAACTTGAATGGCAAAATTCCGATCTGAAGTGCAATAGGGGTTTTAAAAGCCCCTTTCAGCAGATGATGTGAGAATTCACCGATGGCATCTCATAAAAGCAGCCCACTTTTTCTGTCCTCTCCTTTGTCGGAGACAACACACACACCTGCAGAGCTGAAGTTTGTTACTGGAGGTGTAGATTTCATATAGAGCTTGAAGAAAAAGAGACCAGACTTCTGTCATGGTAATTTTGACTTAGGGTTGACCTAACTGGCTAATAACATACTTAAAAGAAATGCAAGATTATACAAACTGTATTGAGATTACTTTAAACTAGAATATCAATAAATAATGTCCCTTAAAATGTAACTTTTGTATTACAAATGCATTACTGCTGTTTGACTTAAGTATAATAATATAAATACCCCACTCATCTTTCATTTCTGTAATAAATAGCTTTTTGGATAGCTTTATAAATACTAATATGTAATTTAATTATTTTTATTCTTTCTAGCTTTATCTAATCATCTTCATTCCTTTTAGGTTTCTTTAAAAACATAAACTGATGTTAGTGTATGTTTTGATTCAAATATTTTTAAATTCCTTAATTATGGAGTAAAGAGCATATTATCCATACAAACAAAAACCTGAAGTTCTTGTTAGTGGAAAGATATAAGAGATAAAACTGAGTATAAAGAATTCAAATGATTAAGGTTTATTCATACACATCATCAGTAAAACAAGTTTTAAATTTGAAAATATATAAAACAAGGACTTTCTGTTTTGAGACTTCAATTTTAGCTGCAATATATTGGGTTTCAGATCCTTCTATGCAGAACTTGAAAATAAGTTTAATTTCAAAATTATATCCTATGCCATGATTCATTTTCCTTTAAAGTTATCACACTATACATATGCTATATCATGTATAATACAGATTGAACCAATACAGAAGATTATAACAAAATCAAAATAGCAAAGAAAACATTAAAGAAGTATTTTATCTTCAGTGAAGTATTGAGTCAAAGTCTATATGCCACGTTTAACTTTTAAAATTAGTAAAAAGAAAAAAAAACATCTTACTGGTAAATCAACTTAACATGCCAACATTATTTATAGATTTTGTTGCAATGCCAGCATCTTGTCAATCATTCAGAAATTGTTTGTGCTAGGACAAAAGTGGCCACTAAGGAGGAATTTTGTTCATTTAATATTTTAGTCACAGGAAACACTGAACAGGGCAGTCTAGTCACAGTGACAAGGAAAAGCTATAGGGAAGTAGAGGTAGGGAGGATTCAATTCTGGCTTGACAGGTACAGTTATTTTTTTACAAGTGATAACTAATTTTTTTAAATTGGAATTTATTTTAAATGCTAATATGCTAGCACCTTCATAGAAGTAAAACAAATTAAAAATTAACTCCCGAGTAGAACTATCAACTTAGAGATATATATATATCAGAGCTGGAATCCATCTGTTCTGTCCTAATTTAAAGAAAAACAACCTGGTAGAAGTTTTCTTCTACCTTCACCCCTTTCTGAACCCAAATCCATCAACAGCTTTGTAAGGCAGCAAATATATTCTCCTTTTCCTACAGGGTCTGATTATTTTCAATAGCTTTCGAATTTTTTTCAGGGGATATTTCTTAAAGTATTAGAGAACATGCAGAGGACTAATGTTTCAGCCATTTTAATGGTATCAAATTATTCTACTACTTTGATGCTATCCTCCAATTCAGCAACATCACTTTAAGAAAGAGTGCCCTATTTTGTGACAATGAAGAGACAAAGTATACTTGCTATTACTATACTTTTTATTCCTTTATGATATTATAGTGAATTTTTCGAAATTATTCCAATTACTAGAGTAATTATTTGCAGTATTTTTGCCTATTTTTTATTACACAGAATGCAAGTGAAAAAGTTTATATTTCCAAGTATTCACTTAATTTTTGCTTATAAATATAGAAAAATGTAATAACTCTGTTCAAGATGCTTTTTTTCTTTTCTTTTTTCTTCAAAGGAACAAAAGTCACAGGCTTGTTCTTCAAGAGCTATAGCTCTGACAGCTTTCTGTAGCTGGGAGTTATTATAGATTCTGAGAGAAATAAAATTTACAGCTGTCTCCTCCTGGTTTTCATAATTATTTTAAATGACAAGTCCTGTGCCAGCTTTTTTTTTTTAAAGAGCTATTTAAAAGAATCATTCCTTGCCAATTTTTTCCCACCTACATGTTGACAAATTCCAAATTCTCTGAGAAAAGCATTAGCATTGATGTCACACTTTAAAAAAGGATTTGGTAAACAGAATAAACAACAAGTAGACCTTTCTATAGGTCCGCTGTAATAATTACCAGAAGAAACATATCCGAATCTGAACGTATTTGCATGTGCTTCATGCAAATCCATGATAAAATACTTAATGCATTTTCCCTTGTTAATGACATTGAAGTGATTCCAGTCCTGTGCCGATCTCTCTCAGCACAACATACCGTTCAGTGTGGAGTCCAAGAACGGTAGCTCTCCTAACAGCCCACTCCAGCACACAAGCCACATGCGGGACACAATGGGGTACTGGGGTGCTCTTGAGGGAGAGAGGCCCCTGCCTTTGGAAGTGTCTCTGTTATCAAAGGGAAGCCTCACCTCCTCACACTGATAGGGTGCCCACCATTCTAATCATAAAATATTAGTTGAGCTTAACTCCAGATGAAATAATCCATTCCAATAAAGGAATAGCTCCCCCCACCCCCCGCTGCCCTGGCAAAGCAGGAACCACAAATTCACATCATCCTTCTACTCAGAAGTGCTTGAAAGTCTGACTGAAGAAAAGTAGTCCTTGCCCAGCTGTGATTTCTTTCTAAATTATGGCAATCTGAAGAGGAATTATCACCGGAATTCTGGCAAATGTAACTAATAATCGAAGAAATGACAAAATGACTAAAATCTATTGATGATGAGCCTTATCTCTCAAGATAACTAACCTTGCAAGGTATTTCCTACTGATTTTTAAAACAATTGGAGTGTATTTTAAAGTCTCTTTATTAAGTTTATGAATATAAAATGATAAGTTCTAAGGGGTTCAGTCCATATACAAATAAAACATACCTATAAATAGAGGGGTTACTCCATCTTCTTTTCTCCATACATACGAAGAGCCACACACAACATTTGGAATTTCTTTGATTGATCTTTTAGAAACTGATAATATTAATATTCGCATGCAGGGATCTAAAACCCATATAGGTAAAAGTGAAAAAAATGTAGGAGTTAATTTTCTTCTGTACTTACACAATTAACTCAAACGACGAAGTCTGCCCCCTTCTAGACTGCTTTCCCCACAAAACACACTGCTGCACACAGAAACTGTTCAAAGGACCATAGCTCTTTGTAAAAGACAACTCCTGTTTCTCCTCTCCCTCTCCTTCACTCCGTCATCTCTCCCCTTTGCGTTTCAAAGCAGAGACCCTATGAACACGGAGCTGATTACTGTGAAACAAGACCCTGTCCTTCGTCCCTCCCTCGAAAACACATCATTGCCACTCTTCCCCAATTCTCTAACAGAAGTGAAAAGTATTCTTTTACAATACCTGAAAAACACTTCATCAACAAACAGCATCCCACAGTAACTTTCACATAACTGAATATAAAAATACAAGTTTGGCTACCTCTAGGGATTCTCAAAACATTTCATTTCCAATGGGCATAATAATCTTTTATTTCTTTTTCTTTTTACATGCTCCAGAGTAAGCCAGATGATGGTTAATAGGGGGAAAATGATTTTTAAAACTGCCACATCTCCATGAGGGACCATCTACTCCTCCACTTATAGAAAAGAATGGAAGCACAGTTTGGGAAAATGATATTGTCCTCCACAATGCTCCTGGACTCATCAGAACCAAAACCAGCCACAACCTCACTGCAGTCTCCTGAGCGAACACTGCCACCTACCACGAACTTGCCTGGAGAGTCAGTGCTGCCCCAGCCCTGGTTCTCCGAAGATTGCACGACTGTCAACAGGGCAGGAAGTTTCATCATCATTATTATTATTATACGATATATAAAATGATATGGTCTCAATCATTTACTCATATTACTTATGTATGTTCTTATAATGCTTAATTTGCACAGTGCCTTATTTAAAGTAGAGAAAAGCAGATTTGAGTAGACTACTATCTTTTACAAGAATTCTATATAGATATTCTGGCTACCCAGTCACCTGAGTTATTGAAACAAAACCATTTAAAAAATTATAAGGATTCTTTCAAACGAATATTCCTTTTTGTAGTTTTTGATGTAAGGCCCATCGACATATGCCATAGAGCAGGGGTCCCCCAACTTTTTATACAGGGGGCCTATTCACTGTTCCTCAGACTGTTGGAGGGCTGGACTATAAAAAACTATGAACAAATCTCTATGCACACTGCACATATCTTATTTTAAAGTAAAAAAAAACAAAACGGGAACAAACACAATATTTAAAATAAAGAACAAGTAAATTTAAATCAACAAACTGACCAATATTTCAATGGGAACTATGGGTGCGGATGCATCCTGTGCTCCTCTCACTGACCACCAATGAAAGAGGTGCCCCTTCCGGAAGTGCAGAGAGGGCAGATAAATGGCTTCCAGGGGGCCGCATGTGGCCTGCGGGCTGTAGTTTGGGGACCCCTGCCTTAGAGCATGTTTCTGTTTGATAGTTTATATTCTTAAAGCTGCCTAAATTAATGCTTTGAAAATGGCATTTTAATTTGCAGAATGGATGTTTTTAGCTGAAAAAACACTAAGTCAATGTAAATAACTTATCATTACAAAAAAGACAATTGAAATATAATGAACATATACCCTAGCAAGTTTTTTGTTTGTTTGTTTGTTTTTTTGCCTGAAAGCAAAGAGCAATGTCACTGCAGGAACTTCCTATGCCTTACAAAGCAGTCACATCTCTATTTAAAAACCCTATATACTTTAGGTATATTAGGATCCTGCCTCTATTACTCTTAAATTCTACACTTTAAATATTTTATTTTACTGAGACTACAAGCATGTGTCACAGGAAGCAGCGCAGCATGGGCCAAAGCCAAAGGGACTCTCAATGTGCATGGTCCTTGAGAAGACCATAACAAGCTGATCAAGGTGAGGCCCACTAGACACAACTAAGAAACACACACAAATAACACAGTAGGGTTGAGAACATTCACCATCTGTCCAGATGTCCAAAGAAGATAAAGAATTACCTCCACATGCATCACCTTTCATCAGCAGGATTATACGTACCCCCTTGCATGCAAAGATGTAGAGATATATAAGTCAAACAAATCCTTAAAAAACTCAACTAGACCACTGGTATAAACAAAAAAGGGGGAAAAAACCCCTAGATAATATGTTTATCATTTATGACTCAAAGGACCATAAAACCCTTGGAAGAGCAAGAAAATGTACCTTGAGATATATAGTATTTTGGGGGGAAAGGCTATTTTATTTGAAAGCATATTAATGGCTTGATTCCTCGTGCTTTGTATAATTCTTAGAGGAAACCCAAATTAAGTCCCCCCCCAAAGGATGTTTTAATTATGAGGAGAAATATTTTGAAACTCTTATAAGCCATCACACTTGTTTGGAAACAAATGACTTCTCAAGATGTAGAAGTATTACAATCAATCACCAACAAGTTAATTCTACATAATAAGGCAGGTTTGGACCCAGGCTGATCCATGGTGGAATGCTGTATCTAAAATTGATTGCAACAGCACGTCAAATGAATGCAGCCCTCCAAACCACTTCTGTGCTCAGAAACATTAATCTCAGTTAGAAAGAGAGCTTCATAATGGTAATGCTTGGTATAAAAAAGTATGAAATAAATCAGTTTTTATAAGACATGACAATTAATCCGTTTTGAGACTAAGAAGTTTTTTTTTCTTTTTTTGGCACAAAATTTCCTAACAGCTGATATTTCCAAAATCAGGGTTTAACTATGTCCTAACGGCAGCTTATATGAAATAATTGTAAAGACTGAGCTGTTAAAAGTTTGAATAGCACTGCATTAGTGTGCTAGCCTTCCAGGCTACATCTTTATTCTGAGCACACATTAACTTCTTCTCTGAAACTATCATTCCACTTTATACGACAAAATGAACACTAACTGAAAATGCAAAGGGATGCATACATTGGTTGTGGGTCAGGGTAAAAGTTGGATGGCAAAGGTATGTTCTGAAAGTCGAAATGGACATTTGCCTATCACCTGAAACACTGGGCAGAAAAGTAGCATGCAATTGAACCTGTTTAACAGGGTTCCATAGCACTCTTCAAAAAAAGGGCAGGCAGGCGATTCACAAAGGCTGCAGAATATACCTTGATTCACGTGAAGTATCGTACCTTGATGGCGTCCCTCTAAGTAATGAAGCTGTCATTCACGGAGCCTTTGTATCAGATTATGACCATCTTCCGGACTTACTCCCAGCTCCATTGTAGGCACAATAAATTTCAGCATTTTCAAACATAATTTCAAAGCTATTGCAAAAACTTATTTTTTTTTGTACCTCAAGCTCAAAGTCGATCAAGTATTTCTCTGCTAACCCTACACTTTTGCCTGGTTTCTTACTTCCTAGACTTTCTACAAAAAGAACAACTGCTCCTGGTGCATAGAAGCAAAGCTAAGAAAGACGAGCTTGAACTTCCTAACTGGATTGCTATTGTTTAGCTAGGTTTTCTTTTTTGAGTCAGTTTAACTTTATACACTCTAGTTAGGTGTTTTCTTGTGTTGA
This sequence comes from Rhynchonycteris naso, assembly GCA_037038555.1. Taxonomy (NCBI): domain Eukaryota; kingdom Metazoa; phylum Chordata; class Mammalia; order Chiroptera; family Emballonuridae; genus Rhynchonycteris; species Rhynchonycteris naso. The sequence continues at coordinate 9,287,752 of CM072998.1, read as the reverse complement.
ACGATAAGCATCCTTACCACTCTTTGTCTTCACCCTAATAAAGCAGGTTTCCTTTTCTAATCAAAGATTTATGACACGCTTACAAGATCATAGTAAGGAAAACCTCTATAATTTACCTGAAACATTTCTTTCTAGAAAATAAACAGTCATGCAAAACGATTGAATATGGAAGTATAACTAGTCACAATTGTACTAGAAACTTATCTTTTTTATTTTGGGCTCTGTATTTTCTGTTGTATGGGTTGTTAACATTAATGCTACTGACACAAGATATTAATATATTTTGTAAATTTGTAAGCACTGGCACAGTCATTAGTATGTAAATACATTTTTTTTCATATAAATGGTGTAGTATATGTAAAATATATTTGTTTTACTTAAAGGAACTACTTTTTCATAAAATATTCTTTTTAAAATTATCTAAAATAAAGTATACTGTCTACTAGAAAAAAGTAGTACCTTTGAGTATGAGAAATATTAAAATTCATGTTAAGAAAAAAAAAGCAAGATTGTTAAGGAAAATGTAAGAAGAGACATACAATCCTGAAACACACAGTAGAATAACTAAACTCACTATAAACCCTTATCTGTCAAGAATTTAGGAATAATTTGTGAATGCCATGACATTTGAAAGTGGGATTAGCAAGTCTTATTACTGAAGTAACCTCTCACTCTTAGAGCAATAATTAAATATTTGCCCTGCATTTAGAATCACAAATCAGAAGTTTCAAGGCTCTTAGAAGAATTTCATATATTAAGAAATACAAGCTAGAAGTTTTGGATAATTAAAAATGTATTAAGAAACACACAAAGCAAGATTAGTGGTGTATTTGTAAAATCTTTTGTTCAACTGAAATATTAAAATCCAATTAAAATCCATAATGAATTTTAATTATACAGTTACTGAATTCCAAGCACTGTTCCCAATATGCTAGATAGACGATATATACTTCCCTAGGTAAGCAATTGGGAGGCAGGGTGTGTGTGTGGGGGGGATGGGCTTTCATATTTTAAAACAAATTCACTAAAGGAATCAAATCACCAAGTTCTGTTTAGCTGCAGTTAACACATTTTGGGGTCCTCTTCCAAGCCAGTCCTGTCTTTTTCTTTCTTCTTTATTTACTTTTGCCTTATGACAACAGAGGGAAAGGTAATGCCTGCACATATTTCTAATTTCCAGTGAAAAGACCACCCAGTGCATTCCGCCAGAGTCTACAGATGTGTGACAGATACGTTGTCAGAAGACAAGGAGTAGAGCACGAGGAAGGGCCCCGCTCTGGCGCAGCCCAGCTGCATGGAGCCCTGTACAAAGTGTGTGTGTGGGGGGGGGGGGGGGGCAGCTCCTCTCCTATTTCCATCGTCTTTACGAGAGTACGGTACCTCGAAACTTTTCTCTAGCTTTCAATTAGACCGACTTCAGAAAACAAATGCATTGATTGTGTTAACACAATAGAATTTCTTGTTACTGTTTATGCTACTAATTAGAATTAGTAGCAGGTTACCGCTCCAGCTACCTGAAAGATGAGGCGGTCAGAACAGAATCCAAACCGCATAACTAAGGTGTTTGTTCAGCAGAGATCAGACCTAACCCTCTTCGATCTAAGATGTTCGAAGCTCCTTCTAATCGGCTGTAAAGCACGGTGCAGACTTCGATTGAGTTGCAGGCTTTATACATCTAGTTTTTTAAGAGACCAGTTCCGGATATCTGTCTGTGTCCAGCCCCAAACCAGAGTTTCCAGATCAAGTTGCAGTCGAGATCCACCAGCCCCCACGCACGCCACCCCAACCCCTCGCTCTCCGCCCTTCACTCCTTCCCAACTTGGCGCCCTGGTACTCGGAGAAGCCTCGCTTCCACTTCCTGGGAAAGCGGTGACATTCCGGGGCTCCCCGCTCGCTCGCTGGACGCCCCGCAGGATCTTGTCTGACACCTCCTCAGAGGACGCAGCTCCTGGTCACAACACTGGGGACCCCCCGGATCTGAGAAAGCGCGGCTGGGCTCCCTGCCTCCACTGAGCGCCCAGCCTCTGCTCTGCCCTTCTCCGGGACCCGGCTCCGATGAGAAGCCGGTGCTGCCCAGCTCCCCGGGCGCAGGCCCCGGCAAAGTTCCCACCTGAGCGCGCAGCCCGAGGTGTCAGCTGCGCCGGAGGGGTGGGGACGCGGAGGCCGGGGAGCCGGAGGCCAGACGCGGGGAGGCTGCGCTCCGCGGAATGCTCCTGGGCCACCAGGCTGGCCAACTTGTGCTGCCGCCGAGAGCAGCTCGGGGCCGGGGGAAAGCGCCGCGGTCCTCGCCCGCCGCCGCGGCCGCCGCCCGTCGGCCCTCCCGCTCCCCGCGCCGCGGCCCGGGCACTAGGACCCCAGAAAGGAAGTAGGACGCGCCGGCGGCGGCGCCGCACTTACCGCGCTGGCTCGCCCGCGCCGCCGGCTCGCGACCCGGCCGCAGCCGCTGCGTCCACGGAGCCGCGCGCACACACAGCACTTGGCCAAATTCAAAGGAGCCGGGCGCGGAGGAGGAGGAGGGGGTCCGCAGAGGGAGCGGAGTGGGGGAGACGGGGGCGGGGGAGGGGAGGGGAGAGAACAGCAAGTGTTACAACTTCCTTCCGTGCCCACCGCCCGGCAGCGGCGGGCGAGGGACGCGGGAGGGGAGGGCAGCGCGCGCGGAGCGCCAATGAGTTCACTTTCTTTTTCTCCCCCGCTCTCTCCCCCTCTCCTTCCCGCCGGCCCCTCCAGCCTCCTCCTCGGCCGCGAGGCCGGGCCAGAGTTCTCGGTTCTGGGCCCGGGATCGGAATCGGGAGGAAGGAGGCGGCGAGCGAGGAGGCAGAGGGGAAAGGTGACGAGGCGAGCGGGGCGCCGTGCCCGGGAGCAGCATCCAGGACCCTAACCGTGTGGCGGGGGACGCGCTGGGCCGAGCGTGCTGGAGCCCAGGCGCGTACACGTGTCCGCGTGTGTGAGTGTGGGAGCGAGGCGAGGAAAGGAGAGGAGAGGAGAGGAGCCTACCATGCGCTTCCCCCCGTGCGGATTGCGGGAGAGCCCAATCCCAGGGCGAGCGGGACCCGGCTGCGATCATTTATAATCCTTGACTCCTTCGCTCCGCCACTTGTCAAGATGACAGGTACTTTATTTCTTCTTCTTCTCTTTTTTTTTAATTAAAAAAAAAAAGAGATTCCCCGTTTACTGCCTTTTTCTGTCAAATGGGATTTGCCGGACTGAACCACGTTCACCGCCCCTCTCTCTCCTCCCTCCCGCCCTCCTCCCGGCCGCGTGGGTTCGGGAAAGCACGGAGGCTCCCATGCTGTGACCAATCAGTGCATATACTACTCTGGCCGAGATTTAGGGGTCATCCATGAATAACACTTCTCGCTGATGAATGGCTCTTGCCAGCTTTCGGCTCTGATGAGGGGTCTGCCTGCCGCTGATTGCAAACACTAATGAACTTGCAGCACCACTTGAAATTCACACGCACCAACAAAGTGCGCGGGTACGTGCGTTGGGGTCTGTCCTTTTCATCTCCGGTGGCAAGGAGGAGGAGCAGGGGGAGGGGCGGGTAATTGCTTTGGACCTAAGTGGGCACACTTGTCTGTGTAATCAAATCTCTCACCTTCTTAGAAAACTACTTTTCTTGATCTTCCATAGGGTGGGCATTTCAGGTCAGCTGAGTCACCCGAGGAGGTGGGAGGGCAACATACTGCCGGGAAGACGGATTCCGGGGCAGAAGGGTGTAGTTAAGGATTTCCACCCCAGGTAGGCGGCCCGTCCTTTTCCTTATAATCCCCAGCTCGGCAATGTCATAGAACAAGTGTCTGAGCTCGGATTTAAACACAGAACCTCAAACCCTGCGCGCACCTGCCAGTGGATGGAATCTGGAATCCACTAAAAGCTCCAAACTCTCCTCCTACCCCCCCCCCCCCCCCGCCCACCCCTCTGCTCCAACCCCCCATCTCCCCCCCCCCCCCCCCCCCCCCCCGCCATTGGTGGCTGAATATTACTCTCACGTTGACTTTGCTGGGGGAGGAAATAAAAGTTTACTGCTGTCCACCAAACACAAGACTCACTTTCTACTCACTCAGGCTCCCTCTGAAAATCAGACTGCCAGCCCCCCCAGCCCCTGCGCCCTGGTGTGAGGAATGCCCACCTGCATAGCTAGAAGTTCAGGCTGCTCCGGAATTTTGGAACACCCTACCCGCAACCTTCCCGGAACTGCCCTCTGGCCCCTCCACCCATGGAACCTGCAGGCACCACTCTGTTCCAGGACTGGGCGGCGGCCCGGCTGGGGTTCCTGTGCTTGGGATGGGTGAGCTTGGCTGGCTCCTGTTGGGGCGCCCCAGCCTACACCCGAATGTAGCTGAGAGTCAGTATCCGGGGTGGACTTGTCCTTGGAAGTGTGGCAGGGGCGCTAGTGCCCTCTGAGCCTCTTCTAACATCTCCCACCCTCAACTTCAGAGCAGGGGATCCCACCACCGACTAGGACGACAGGCACCCGAGATTCCCGTTAGAAGAAAATACACTTGCATTTGTAACTACATGCAACTAAGCCCTGGGACAAGAATAAAGACTCTTCACCTTGGAAAGCCTAAGCCTTTGTGCTAAAGTTTCTTTAAAGTCTGGGGCAGAATCCCGGAGCTTGGATGAGTGTGCCCAGTCCCACAATCGCAGTGTGAGTGACCCAGCACACTGCGATGAGCTACCTAGGCAACAGGACCCCGCTCTTCCGGAGATGCCAGGGCCTCCGGAAACCACAGACACGACTTCGCAGGAAAAAGTTAGAGGGACTCTGGGGTGGATCGGTTTCCTTCCTACCTGGTGTATTTCACACTTGGGGGGAATAAAGGGGGACGCACATAATTATTCCCCTCTCATTTTAGCCATTCTCATCTTCTTAAGAAAACTTGTCTCTTCTGAAGGTATGTCCCAGGTTACAGAACAATCACACAAACTACTTACAATTGGCATTCCTGACACCATCATAAAAACAACAACACGTGGAGGGTGTTTATTCAATCACGTTTGTGGCCCGGTTCCCACAAAAACATCTGAAGATGTTTAAAACTTTCTGTATCCATGTAACATCCTCCCTCGCTCTTCTGTGCCTATCTAGGAAAACGCACAAAAAAAGATAAATAAATAAACCCTGCCCCATACTCAAGAGGCCACATGAAATAAGGAAGTTGCTGGTGGAACAGGTGGGAATTGGGCAAAGCCGTGCAGCGTGTTCTTACTTTTCAGCTCCTTTTTTCAAGAACCCTCATTATAGCTAACGCTGCTGATATGCGTAGGAAACAATGGGACTCATGAAATTTAGAAATGGTAATAAATCTTGCAGCCTGCTTCAAGCCCAGCTCGCTGTTACATGATATTCAAAGTTTTTCGGGATGCGATGCTGAACACTCACTAATTGGATGCAATTTGGACATACTGGAAAACTCATTAATACGGCCCGGTACACTCCATGCCAAACGTCGCGCGCTAGTGGACAAAGCGCGCAGCTGTCCTCCGCACCGACTGTCTGCGTGTGAGAGGCGCAGCCCGCAGTGCAATCCAAGCAGTTTCTGTGTTAAATTTGGGGCTGTGCGGTCCGCTCCCCGCAACCCCTTTCCCCCACTCCCAGCCCCGCCCCCGGCTTAACAAAGACGTCCCATCTTTTGAGGCCCTTAAGAAAAGCTGATGTTATTCGGTGCCAAGGTGCCAAACTAGAGCACACGCCCTCTCTCCAAACGCTTCCCTGGAAAGCAGAGAGGCAGCTTGCTACGTGGCCATCGGGTTTTTGCTTCGCTGAGCTGTTGTCACGGGAGGGCAGGGATGATGGTTAGCTCACGCCGTGCCTTTCCACAGCAATAAAAATTCGAGCGAGAGAAGAAATGCAAGACTCGCTGTATCCCAAACCTCGGCAGCCCACTGCAAACCCTGCCCGGCGCTACTGGTGCCTTTGCCTTACAAACGCAGCCGGTAGTGAAGGGGTCAGGGGACCGAGCTAGCGGCATCGCCCTCCCGTGGGGCACCCCTTCTTCACACTGACACACAGTTCTCCAATAAGAAAAAAAAAAAAGGTTGCCCAGCTTCCCTGCAGCACCTGCCCACCCCTAGCAAGGCATGCCCTAGGCCTCTGAAAAGTGCTGGGGAGGAAGGACAGTGGGCGGGGCCACCGGACCCACTGGGCTCTGAAGGACCTGAGTGTGAGCCAGCAGGGATGCCCTGGGGGAGGGAGGCACAGGCTCTTGTCCTGCTGCTGGGCCAGCAACAACCTCAGCCTCCACTAACATCCCACTTCAGTGTCACTCCCTCCTGAAGGCAACGCTTGTCCCTCTTAGGAAGCATCACAGGCCCCTTCCTTGGACACCATTGTTTTGGGGGGCTGTCACTTTAGCCCCAAAGATCCAGCTCCAGCCTGGAGCTGAAGAGGAGGGGGGGTGTCCTCTCCTCCCTCTCGTGGGGAGTGGGGAGTGGGGGGCAACCTGTGGGCGGCCACTTCCTCCTCTAACTGAGGTGCCTGGGGCTTACAAGCCTGCAGAAGCCTAGCCCAGGGTCAAGCAGGTAGGAGGCCCTATAAGGAGGCTCCTGGACATTGCTGGACCTCAAAGGTGTTCTTGCGGCTTGTGACAACCTCTCTAGCAAAAGGAAAGAGTGGCCTGACATCAAAAGCTGCAAGCTCTCCTACTCCAGGGGCTGTGGGTGCTGGGAGGAAGGGAGAAATGACTGGCGCCAAGCCGAAGCTTCCATACCCAAGCCTGCCAGCTCACCTTTTGAAAAGCTCGGGAAAGCCGGTAATCTATGTCCAAAGGGAGTGTATGTCTCAACTGAGAGCCAGTGGTGGGCTGTTAAAGCGCAGGCTGAAGGCCGGTGGTCACTGAGGAAAACCCCAGCTCTCGGCTCGCGGAGTGCAGCAGCCGTCAGACATGTCCCTCTGCATGTGCGAAGCGGTTAACTGAACAGTTCTGCAGCGCCGGAACTTACCTTTCGCACACAGGTTTCTCAAGGAGCTCTCCAGTGATCCTCAGGTATTTGGGGTGCTTTCCCCCCTTGCAAAACCAAGTAACCCATTTCCCTTGGTTGTCAGATCGATGGACACGGTTGAACAATTACTCTAAGTTTATTCCTGATCAAGTCACACAATGAAATGACTGTTGGTAGTGAGAAATATGTTTTCATTACTTTAATTCAAGTGAGAGGAGCCTCTCAATGCACGGGCATTTCAGAACCACCCAGTGAACAGGGGGTGAGAGGGACCAGGCCTTGAATGGGGCCACGTCTTTTCAGCACATTACTTTGAGTCCCCACTGTGTAAACTGGCCTGCATGTGGCTCTGAACCGGGGTGAAATGCAGTCGTGGACCACAGCCCCAATGCTGACTTGGTTTTGCTTGAACCTCGTAAAAGACGCACTTCTCTGACAAATTCCGGACACCGCAGCATCTTCCCACAGGCAGCGTTTCCGGTTCCGGTTTCACGCCATGTACACGTTTCAAACCTGCCACGCGATCCCACACTAAAGGATGCAAGCTTCACGACAGATATTGTGCAGTACCTTTTAAAAATCTCATATTTCCTATAAGCAACTTTTTAGTAAGCAGTATATATACACTGTATTGAAGGCATACAGTACAAATTCAGGGTATAAGTTCCTCGTGCATTTAAGGTAGGCACTAGCTGGGGCGATGTTTATCATAAATTAGTGACATGGCACAATTTTCTTAATAATACCATGTTCGTTAGATATTTCCAGATCCAGTCCGTAAGTTAACTAGTACAGAGGTTTAAAAAATAATAACCATCAAGTGACATAGTTTAAGACCAGACCCAGGAACATGTCCTCTTTTCCCAGCGGTAGGTACCCTAATCTCTCGGCCGGTCGGTCGTCTGGGATGTACTCTTAGTCACCGAAACGCTTCCTTAGTAAAGCACCTACTAATGATATTCCTCTGCCTTAGAGGAATATCATTAGTAGGTGTACATGCTGTACATGCTTCCTCTGTGTTTTCTGCATGTACAGCACAGGACACTGCTTGCTTGCTTGCTTGTTTGGCACAGGCCTCTCCCAACAGCCTGGAGCTCCGGCGGTACCACTCCTTAGCCTGCTCCCTCCCAAACCCACTGGTTCTAGCACGGAGCCCTATGTCCTAGAAGACGCATCACAAATGCTTGCTGAATGAATGATTGAGCCATGACTAAAACGTCTTCACTGAATCCAGCCATTCTGTGTTTAAAAAAAGGATATGCCTGCCATACATAAAGTTGACTTTGGAAATACATTTGTTAAATACTGTTTTCGACTTTTCTGCCCATCAGTTTCGTTGTTGTTGCAGTTGTTTTAGTGGCACATACTTTTAAAATTCTAGTCATGGTACCAAGCCACATCAATTCACCTCTGAACTTGGCTGACTTTTCTCACAAACATAATTTGAAGCAAAGACAAAATAATGGGAAAAGGCGAAGGCATCCAATTTTTTTTCTCTCTCTTTCGGGCAAATGTAGCGCTTACTGAAAACTGGAACAATTTGTAGTAAGCACCTATTAAATGCAGATAGTCTTAAGTATTTTCTGTTAAATATGACATTGCTATGAAACCCTTACTGTTTTTCCAATTTCCTTTGGATTTTTAAAGGTAAGACGTGTAGAGCCTAAGATGACTGCCTTTCATGTCTTGAAGACAAGGGATCGGCTGGTATTGGGGGAACAATCTCTGTTTGTTCCTGTCTGCTCAGGAGGACTGTTTCTAATTGATCTGGCATGGAGTTTAGTTGGAGATGTGTATGTTGCAACCAAAGCACAGAGACTGTATGCTTTGTAAAGTGATAACCATATGGGCCTTATTTGAAACATGTGAGGATTTTCGACATTAACCTGGGTTAAATTGAGCTATAAATTCAACTCAAATATATGCGTCCTGACAAATTCATCATCACTTTGGAGAGATTCAATCCATGCTCCCCTCAGATTAATAGAGATGATGACCGCTTATCACAAATGCAAAGGTTCGTTATGACCAAGTACGGCAATGTTGTACTTGGCATGGTTTGAACGCAAATTGCCCATTTTAAGCAGACGTTTTCTACTGTTACCACTTTCAGTAGAATGAAAATGTTTAAAATGATCTCTGGGTAAAGTAAAGGATACATAGTCAAATCTATTTCCTCTTACACTATTTTCAAGTGCACTTCGCTATCATCATAAAGATTTAATTAAGCAGCTCAGCAACGTTAAAAAGGCAAGCGGCTGGAAGTTGCTACTTACGGAACCGTTGTCAAAGACTTAGACAGAATAGTGTATTTACTGTTATTCTTCACTGAGGGACTGGAGCCATCACTGAAGGTTAAAAGTACAACAGCAGTCCAGAGCTCCTTCCCCTTATTTCTGAATGTCGAATTTAGAGTTTACACTTTGTTACAGATCATGGTAAGGAGTTATGGATGTTGACGGTCCTTCCCTTGCAAGCTTGAAATTGCCTTGAAAAAGATACAGTTTCTTTAATTAAAAAAGCTGCACAGAACTAATCCCTCTAGCTGGAAAAAAGAAAAGTTTTAAGCAATCTCTTTCTGCTCCGAGAGAGAAAGGCAGACAATACCATAACAGATCAGAAACATAAGCTATAGTGTGCAGCCAGGAGCCCAGCAGGGAACTGAATGCTGCTCCCACTGTGTCATTTTTAATCCCGATCCCGGTTTTCCCCGCCTGACCTCATGCTGAGATGAAGTTATCACAGAAGACAGCTTTACTCTCACCAATGAATCCAACCCTGGGTCTGTATTATCCTCAGCAGATCAAAACACCGCTTTCATCAAATAGCATTATCTGCATAAAAGGCATGCAATTGCCTGATAATTTCACCCAAACTATGCTATTCATTTAAAGGACAAGGAGAGAAATGTAATTCATTCCTTGTGGGGGAGGGGGTGGCAGAAAGAGTGGAACTTGGGGAGAGGGCAGAGGCTGGAAAAGCTAATGTACCCCCTTCACTCATGGGAACCTTTCTGTTTTGAACACAAAATCCCAAGGAGGGTCCATTTAAAAGTCCCCCTATGCCTGTGCTTGCAGAATAATTGTTGAAGCAATACCGTGTGGTTGGAGCAACCAAATTTTAAGTTGTGTAGAAAACTGGCAGTAAGAAATTACAAAGCTTGCTGATGTCATTAGCCATGCTTCCCTGAACCCCAATAAAAACATCATATCCAGTAAAATTGGAGAAACGTAAGAATTCGCTGAACAATTGGATGAAGTTTAACACAATACTGTATGGGTGGAAGCGTGTTTTTACTGTAAGATCTTTTTATGCATTATAGAAGTTTGAATCTATAGATTGAGAAGACAAAGATTATTCTAAAATTTGAGGTTATTACTTCAAAGAATATTTCAGAAATTATAGGAGTAAAGACTAGCTTTTTATTTTATTTTTTGAGTTAGAAAAAGACTTTAGCCTGACCAGGCGGTGGCGCAGTGGATAGAGTGTCAGACTGGGATGCGGAAGACCCAGGTTCAAGACCCCGAGGTCACCAGCTTGAGCGCAGGCCCATCTGGCTTGAGCAAAAGCTCGCCAGCTTGGACCCAAGGTCGCTGGCTCCAGCAAGGGGTGGCTCGGTCCGCTGAAGGCCCGCGGTCAAGGCACATGTGAGAAGCAATCAATGAACAACTAAGGTGTCGCAACAGCAATGAAAAACTAATGATTGATGCTTCTCACCTCTCTCCGTTCCTGTCTGTCTGTCCCTATCTATCCCTCTCTCTGACTCTCTCTCTGTCCCTGTAAAAAAAAAAAAGACTTTAGCCACCTTCAGATTTTTTCCTGATTTTATGTTTAAACCGTGTTCTCCTTTGCGTTGTAGATTGTATAACACGTTATAATGGACTTCTTCTTAATGGGTCCTAACTCTTTATTGGATAACATTGTTGTTTTGCTCAAGGTATCATGATAGGTTAGAGCAATCAGCCAAAACCATCACGATAGGTTAGAGCAATCAGCCAAAACCATTTGTGTCAAGGAAATTGAGCTCCTGAGCACTAAAACTCCCATGTGGGTGGCGGTGACCTATTAGGTATATATTAATATCCTTAGACGATGTCTTTCTCCCCATAATTTTAATGATGGAGCTTAAAAATGTAAATGATCTACTCAGCCCTTTTAGAATTCACTCTGTGAACTAACCCCATACAAAATCCAGCTTAATCATTCCCCTCCCATCACCCAGAAGACATTGACACACAAAAATGTGCAGGACAAACAATCAGAGCTGCTGGAGAAGAAGGACATTACAATGCTTCAGATGTGAGGCCAGGAATACTCCTGGGAATCCATGAGACAGGTGAAAGGGTAAAAATTTCCCCCCTGAAAGGAAGTCACAGGTTCCACAAACATAAATCATGGCAGTAGTACAGGTCATCACTGGCATTTTAATCAAATGTTTGCATTTTCCGAAGTATTTCAGCGCAACTAATAAACAGGTATTTTTCCCCCAATGCCAGCTCCCAGAAACCACAACTCAATACTGAAGTGCTCAGAGGCTAAAAGCCTATATAGTTATCTGGTCAGCTCAAATGTAAGATTCGAATCCGTATTTCCAAAATATAGCTTCACAACATTCAAATTATATTAAATTTAATGTGATTGAGCATTAAACTATGGCACTTCCTTGAGTTTAATGACAGTACTATTTTCACGTCAAACTTGATTACAGGAACCAGCTTTCAGAGTGAACTTTTGAGAATCCCAAATCATTAACAGATCATTTAGGGTTCGGTCTCAAGAAACTGAACAAGACATGCGAGGGGGGATGGGAGTTTCAAATTTTGCCACAAGTGTTTGTGTGACTAATTTTAGAAGTAGTGACCTTGCTGCCTAAAACTGCCCAGAGAGAAAAGTTCTTTATGTCATCAGCACAGCTTTTCCTCTCGACGTGCGCATTTATGACGCGATTCATGCTCAGACGCGATTTTGTCGAAAGAGCAAAGCCTGCTATGGGCCATTGTACTTATGTGCAATAGAGCTGGCGAGACAAACAGCTTCCTTAAGACGTTAGAACATTTAAACCCAACACAGGATGGTGGTATTTAATTCTTCTTTATGTTCCCTCCACACCTGTGTTTGACTCAGAACGGATTTCTCTACGAGACAGAAGCGGGCTCATCCGTAAGCCCAGATTTCAGAAGTAAATCAGCTCACAGTCACATGGGTTTGTGTCTTGAGGTCTAAGCCGTCACCTGCATGGGACGTGGAATTGTTTTAGGAATAGAACCAAACCCAGTCCTACTCAGAGCAAAAGCTTCCCAGATGGGGCGGGGAAAGGTCTTTGTGAGCACGTTTTAGCTATTCTCCACCAGAACTCGGGCGCACTTTGCTTACAAGACGTGAAGGCGGCAGAGCCCGTTTGCTGGGCAGCCTGATACACTCCCAAGAGGGCAGAGCTGTAGGTTAAGGCCATGAAACAACTGAAGGACTCAGAGCGGAATAAAGCAAGTCATGACAAGCCACGTGACCTTGATTTTTTGTCTCTCTGGGTTTAGGGACCAATGTAAGAAGCCAAGTATTTCTCCAGCAGATGAGGGGGCGGGGAGGGAGAGGCGGAGTCTGGGTGGGGGCAGAGTGAGGGTCCGGATTTCTTGTTCTGTTTCCTGACACTTCTTACCTAGCCCAAATCCAGAACCTTTAATCCACAGAAATCTATGAAAGACCAGGGCGCACTTTCTCTCTTTTATCCTTAGCTAAGATATCCAGGAGGGGAAAAAGTAGGCCATGAGAAGATTATGAGCAGAGCGTCTATAAAGGGAGGAAACCGAGGGAGAGGGAGACTGAGCCCAGGGAGGAGAAGGGAGAACAAGCTGAAATTGAAGATAAACCGCGAGCACGCTGGAAAGAATGGAGAGCTTCCACGACATTCCCAGCGCCGAGTCCTGGCTCGTGCTCCTGGTGCCGAGGTCTGTGTCTGACACAGGCCTCCCTGTCCACACTGACCAGGGAGGGCTGGGACCTGCCTCCGGAGTTTACAGTGTTCCCGAGAATCTCGACTTAAATAAGACCATGCAACCAGGAACAGTAACTTTCAAACTGATATAATACATCAACCTTTTTCATATTTTGAAGATGTTGACAGTGAAGAAGTTCTACAATTAAAATTTGAAGATTATCTCACTAATACACAGGCTGACCTGACCAAAAAAATGGAAAGATGTGGTCATACTAGACCAATGTTTTTCTAATGGTGACCTTTAGATCTCTTGCATCAGAGTCACCTGGGGGCTCTTCACAAAATGCACTTTCCTGGGCCTCCCTCAGCACTATGGAACCGGAATGTCCAAGGAACCAATATATTGGCATCTTTAATGAGCCACCCGGAGTCTTCCTGTGCACAAGGAGGCTTGAGGAGTATTGCTCTAGGCTAAATATTTTGCATCAAGCAAACCAATCCTTCAGTGTTTATCATGAGCCTATCAAAAGGAAGCTATTTCAAATAAACCTAGTTGAATTATTTTCAAAAGTGACATAGTCCCATTTAAAAAAGAAACTGAAATTCTTATAGTGAAGAGGGTGTGAATATCTGTCTTAACAAATTCCAGCTGAAAATTCAGGGACACTGCAAAATCGGATTGAAGTACTCTCTGTAAAAGCAGTAACACCAACGTTATCAGTTCAGATGGCATTTCTACGTGTCTCAGTAGTTGGATTACTGGGTGCAACCTTTTGCTGATGATATTGTTCAATAGTCTATGCATAATTCTAAAGTTATATTGACTTTGAATGAATCTTGAAATATAGTATGTATTAATTCTATCTATGATCTGATATTAAAGAATTCATTGAGTGAGATGGAACAGAAACTAACTCTACATGTTACAGCTTTTGACAGAAATCAAGATTCAATATATCTCCCAAATGAAGATCTTTATTGGAAAGTTAGGCGTCAACAGGTCAGCATCCCACACTATTTCTAGGATGGTTTTCAGAAGTATTGCTCAGGCCAAAAGCCCCTTTAGATTTTTAATGTAAACAATTATCTCTATCCTTCCATCACGGCTTCCTTCTTTTGCAATTCCTTGTTGCTCTTATTATAGGTAAGGGTAAGGGTGTAATCCTGAGTTCCCTTACATTACACACCTAAGGTTCTTATTATGAATACTAGAAAAACCATTCAAAGAAGTTTTTTTGTTTATATCGTCTCAACAACCACATTACCACTAGAATACCTGGTCCTCATTCTCCTCTCTTTCCTCCTCCTGACTCACTTTGCATGTGTTCTCGGGACGGTGAGCCCAGTCTATCACAGTCATTATCTTGTATAATCTCACAACAAAATCAGAAATAGTTACTGTTTCCACCATTTAAAGATGAGTAAATTAAGAACTAAGTCACGTGTCCAATGGCATTGCAAGTGAAGAGCTAGGATTAAAAATGCTGATTCCAGAAGCCAGACACTTAACAATGACACGTAGTTTCTCTTTACTGGAAATGGGGAATCGAACAGCTCTGATCATAAGTTAGTTTATATTTTGTACACACATCTAAAATTATGTCCACATGGAAATACAAATTCAAGTTTAATGAAAGAGAAATGCCTCTCTCTCTCTCTCTCTCTCTCTCTCTCTCTCTAACTCTCTCTCTGCTTTTTAGAAAAGTTAGTTATCTTACAATGTGAAAAAATTGAACAGGACAAAACTTTCAGTTCTGTTCCATATAGCACCATTATTCATTATTCTTTAGCCTACATGTTGTAGGGATTTATAATGTAGCCCCAAATATAACATATCTTATAAGCCCTTTATCTACTTCATTAAACAAAACTACTGGGCCATCAGCACATATATTAAAGTGATGGTTTAAGGCTAAACTTGAAGAAGATTTCTTCAGAATGATGGCTCTCTGTTCAATAAATGCAGGCTAGAGTTCAATCACTGTTTTAAGGGCTGGATATAGTTTTGGGATGATAAATATTTGTGATTCTGATAAAAAGAAATTACCAGGAAAGGCTATACCTATTCCAGTAATCTCTAGATTCTAGAAATTGGTAATCCTCTTTAACGAACCAGGGAAGTCATACCAAGCAAATTATAAGCGTGCTGCTACTTGAAATTACAAATCATTGAAAAACTGTCCATGAGAGCCCCTTAGGGAGTAAACATAGATAATAATGGTTTATGTGTGATTGCAAAACAATAATGAACCTGTCCAGTCAATTGTTCTCAATTGCAGATCACAGTGGAAGGAAAAATACACATCCTTATTGACTCCTTGTGCATTCTATTATGTTTCATTCTTGTGACTTCTGAATGCTTTTCTTTTCCATGTAATCATGCAGAGACAGATTAACTCTAAGTGCATGACCCAGCACTCTTCCTAAAAGCAGAATTTAACAGCAATAACTGAGGCTGGAGTAAAAAATTAATCCATTATATTGTTTCTTTATGAATATATTATGATGGGAGAATTTCTATGGAAAGGATGTAGTAGAAAAATAATAGAATCATATTCATAAGTTGAAAGAGATGGGAACTACGGCCTGATCTCACTTTATTAACTTAAGTTATCTTTATAATGATGCATATTAGTACAAATAAACATCTTTTGTTGTGATCTGTACAGGCCTATAAACTACTCTATGATCGATTGTACTAGGCACATTGATTTTGCAGTACGGACATGCCTCAGGCTAAGGGGTAAACTGTAGAAAGCAGTTCTTTCATCTGCTCCTCTGTCCTCTGGCCCCACCATCTTTAGGTTTTTACTTATGTCAACATGGTTCAGATACTAGAGAGCTATCAGAAGAATTTGTTTACGAAGACAACCTGGTCAAAAATCCACTGATGCACCAAAGGTCACTATCATTACTAACAAACTAAACAGTTTGTCAAATAACAATTTTATTTCCTCCAGGGGTTAAATCTACCACACAAGAAATAATAGGAAGTCCTCTGAATGTCTGCTTATGTCATTAGATGTTGATAGAGTCAAATGAGATCATTTAAAATTTAAGGGTTATAGAGAACTTATTATCAATATCTTTTCTTTCTATAGCCAATTATTGTTCTTTCAGTTGACCCCATGTAGTAAAAACCAAATTAAAAGACAGGTATTCTGCTCACAGATCCTAGCAGGGCTACTCAGTTGGTTAGAGCATCCTCCCGATATACCAAGGTTCAATCCCTGGTTAGGGCACATACAAGAACCAGCCAATAAATGCACATGAAAGTGGAACAATATTCCCCCGCCCTTCTCTCTTTCCCCCTTCCTCTCTTTTTAAAATAAATAATTAAAAAAATTTAAAGTATTTTAGCTACAGGCTTAATATAATCATTTGTTTGAAGTGATGCTACACTCAGTTTTATCTTAATTTTAAACCTTTAATACCATCTGCAAAGATCTAATGGTGAAAAGAAAGAGAGAGAGAGAGATTGAAAGAGAAAGGAAGGAAGAAAGGGAGGGAGGGAAGGAGAGAGGAAGGGAGGAAGGAAGGAAGGAAAGAAAGAAGGAAGAAAGGAAGGAAGGAAGAAGAGAACAGGTATGCAGGATTGATTAACTGGTCCTCTCCTGTGCTGTTGTATTAAATTGAGCCATCCATGTTCATTCAAGGACTACACTTTTTAGTTATTGAAAATGTGCAACTGAGTTTAGTGTCTCCAGGAAGGGAAGCAGACATCTCAGGAAGTGGACTACATGGCGGATCATATAAAGCCTTCCTTTATTACACTGTTACGCAAACACGTGGTACGACATTTTGGTGACAATTAACATTGCATGACTGAGTATTAATCAGTTATAAAAAGAAATGTGATGAGTAAGTGTGTGAGTTTGATCCATTTAATCTGATTAGTGTTAATTTGCTATGGCCTAACTTTGTTGATATCAAATTTTGGTGAGAATACCATGAAAGGGAAATTTTTATGTTTAGCTAGAAAAACTGCTTTTCAGTTTAGTATTTTAATTTGGTTAAATCCTTATCTGGAAATGCCAACACTTATTTAATTTTTATAACTAAATTGTCTCCAACTAGAAAATTCTAGATAGCAATTAAATTGTACATTATTTTCTGTAATTATGATTTCTCAGAATGTCCCTTCTCTCTTTTGCTCCCTCTCAAGTGTATTTAATAAAGAATTTTTTTGCCTCAAATTAGAAAAATAATATTATACAATATTTTGTAAGCTATTCTGATTATGGCCTTATTTCTTTGTGATATCATGAGTAGATTAGAAACTTTATAATAGAAACAATACTATTGCTAACAATATAGATTTGTATATGTAGAGATATATATGTTTAGATTCACATCTATATTTTCTAGTATAATTTTATAATTTGCCTTTGTTTTACAAACTAAGCTAACACAGTCTCATGGATGCTTTCAAAATAGTACAATTAAGAGTCTACCTTCTAGCCATGGCCAGTTGGCTCAGTGGCTAGAGCATTGGCCCGGCATATGAACTTCCTGGTTTGATTCCTGGTCAGAGCACACAAGAGAAGCGACCATGTGCTTCTCTCTCCCTCCCTCTCCCCCTTGTCTCCCTCTTCTACTCTTGCAGCCAGTGGCTCCATTGGTTTGAGCATAGCCCCAAACCATAGCTCGGTTGTTCTGAGCATGTCAGCCTCAGTTGCTAAAAATCACTCCGTTGATTTGAGCAAGGCCTCCAGGAGGGGCTGCCAGGTGGATCCTGGTCAGGGCGCATGCGGGAGTCTGCCTCTCTATCTCTCCTCTTCTTACTTAAAAAAAAAAAAAAAAAATTAAAAAACTCTATCTTCTTTTTCTTAATTTACTATTTCCCTAATCAAAAACTTTCAACCTGGTTTCATTATATATCTCAGTTGTTAACACTTACTTAAAAATGCAAAGTGTACTACTAACCTCTATGTGGGATCCACTCTTGGCTTACTTTTTCCTAGTCACCTACCCCTTTACACCTAAAACTCTTTAATTTCTGGGGTTTGCACTGTTGGTGATGTATCATTCCCGTTCAAACAAGGTGGTTCTGCCAACATGTTTGATCATTTCAGTGACTTTGTTTGGTAACTCTTTGATCATATACAATATTGGACTCTTTAAATTTTTTTATTTCTCTTTATTTAGGACACAAGAATTGTGAAGAGTGAATTCTGGTCAACATTTCACAAAACATATTTGTGGTACTCTTTAATACGTATAGCCCCGTTTTTTTTCTTCTTTGTAACTCAGATATTAGTGAATTTCCACAACTGTATCTATTCTAAGCTAAACACACATAGGTGTCAGCTCAGGTTACTTATGCTTCACCCAGTTTACCCACTGCTTAGTGCTTTTGTTTCTTTCTACATGCCTTGGCAACTTCTATTTTCTTTTACATGGTATTTACTATGTGAATTCAAAATGACTTGAAAGGTATACACCCTGAGGAATGCTAGCTGTCTGTCACCTGAGAACCTACCGTTATTCTTGTTTTTTTATTCACGTGCTTTATTGCCATAGATCTTTCTAGGTAGCCTTAAATTAAAGCATTTTCCTCCCTCATGACCTGTAGTAATTTTTTTTGGAATGTGAATAATTGTGATGACAGAATTAATTTGAGTATGAAAATATGGGGGAAAAGTCATTACATTTAACTGAAATTAACTGTTCATTTTGTGAAACTGGATATTTAGAGTAAACAACATTTAAAATGTCAAATCAAAGCTAATTTCTTGAGTTGATTTTTGAAGTTTTTCAGGAGTATAATATAGTGTGAGGGATAAATTGAAAAGTCACAATTATTATTTGTTGATTTTTTAAAATAAGGATTGTTTTTATTAATTTTAATGGGGTGACATTGATAAATCAGGGTACATATGTTCAGAGAAAACATCTCCAGGTTATTTTGACATTTGATTTTGTTGCATACCCATCACCCAAAGTCAATTGTCCTCCGTCATCTTCTATCTGGTTTTCTTTGTGCCCCTCTCCTCCCCCCACCCCTTCCCTCCCCCCCTAACCAGCACACTCTTGTCCATGTCTCATAGTCTCATTTTTATGTCCCATCTATGTATGGAATGATATAGTTCTTAGTTTTTTTCTGATTTACTTATTTTACTCAGTATAATGTTATCAAGGTCCATCCATGTTGTTGTAAATGATCCAATGTCATCATTTCTTATAGCTGAGTAGTATTCCATAGTATATATGTACCAAAGCTTTTTAATCCACTAGTCCTCTGACGGACACTTGGGCTGTTTCCAGATCTTTGCTATTGTGAACAATGCTGCCATAAACATGGGGGCGCATTTCTCCTTTTGAAACAGTGCTATGGTGTTCTTAGGGTATATTCCTAAAAGTGGGATAGCTGGGTCAAAAGGCAGTTCGGTTTTAATTTTTTGAGGAATCTCCATACTGTTTTCCACAGTGGCTGCACCAGTCTGCATTCCCACCAGCAGTGCAGGAGGGTTCCCTTTTCTCCACATCCTCACCAGCACTTATTCTGTGTTGTTTTGCTGATGAGTGCCATTCTGACTGGTGTGAGGTGATATCTCATTGTGGTTTTAATTTTCATTTCTCTAATGATTAGTGATGTTGAACATTTTTCATCTGTCTTTGGCCATCTGTATGTCCTCTTTGGAGACGTGTCTATTCATTTCTTTTGCCCATTTTGTGATTGGATTGTTTGTCTTCCTGGTGTTGAGTTTTACAAGTTCTTTCTAAATTTTGGTTATTAACCCCTTATCAGACGTATTGTCAAATATGTTCTCCCATTGTGTGGTTTGTCTTTTGATTCTGTTCTTATTGTCTTAGGTGTGAAAAAGCTTTTTAGTTTGATATTGTCCCATTTGTTTATCCTGTCTTTTATTTCACTTGCCCGTGGAGATAAATCAGCAAATATATTGCTGCGAGAGATGTTGGAGAGCTTACTGCCTATGTTGTCTTCTAAGATGCTTATGGTTTCATGGCTTACATTTAAGTCTTTTATTCATTTTGAGTTTATTTTTGTGAATGGTCTAAGTTCGTGGTCTAGTTTCATTTTTTTGCAGGTAGATGATAATTTTTAAAAGAATAAAATATTCAATTCAAGATATATACATACAGGGGTGGGCTAAAGTAGGTTTATAGTTGTTTGTATGAAAACTAATACTATTATTAATAAATAATACAAGAATAAACTGTTTTGTGCTTATAACTGTAAACCTACTTTTGCTCACTCCTGTATATCTTTATTTAAAGTTCATATATATCTTTCTTTAAGGTAAACATAAATATATATGTGTGTATACATATATACATACACACACACATATATATAAACTTTAAATGAAAATTTCAAAATTCTAAATAGATTTTTAACTACTTTTTAAGATTTTATTTATTTATTTTATAGAGGAGAAAGGGAGAGAGAGAGAGAGAGAAAGGGGGAGGAGCAGGAAGCATCAACTCTCATGTGTGCCTTGACCAAGCAAGCTGGTGACGTCAGCATTCCAGGTTGATGCTTTATCCACTGTGCCACCGCAGGTCAGGCCTAAATAGATTTTTAAAAAGAAAAATACACCAGACTCAAATTTTATTAATAGTTTTTTTACACAATGTACTCAATGGCTTTGTACTCTTTACCAAAATGAAACACTAAGTAAAATATTTAATTAGTAATTCTATTTGGTATTGTGGACTGATAAACTATATTATAGAACATTACTATAATACAAAACAAACCTATAATTCTTCATACTACATACCATTGGTTTCAAGTCACCAGAGTATATATCAACTAACTCTATGCTTAAAGCGATTTAAAGTTTCCAAAAACAAATTAATATTTTTACCTAAAGCAAATATTCATTTAATAACTCATAGTTGATTTATATGTATCCTACCTAATTTATATCTAATTTCCTTAATGTTCAAATTTAGCAAAAGAATTGATGAAGAAAAAAAAGAGTACAGCAAATTTCTTCAAGTTAATATCTGTTTCTGTATATCCTAGTGTACATGCTATACAGACTACATAACATTTAAAACAAAATTTGAAAAGCATTGCTTACTCGATGCCTTTGTTTTTGGAAAAAGAGTCTTTCAGTAAACTTTGTCCTGCTTCCAGAAAACAGAGCTCCTTTTAAAAGTGTAGGAAATAGCCTGACCAGGCGGTGGCGCAGTGGATAGAGCATCGGACTGGGATGCAGAAGACCCAGGTTCGAGACCCCGAGCTTGCCAGCTTGAGTGCAGGCCCATCTGGCTTGAGCAACAGCTCATCAGCTTGGACCCAAGGTCGCTGGCTCCAGCAAGGGGATGCTCAGTCTGCTGAAGGCCCGCGGTCAAGGCACATGTGAGAAAGCAATCAATGAACAACTAAGGTGTTGCGACGGCAACGAAAAACTAATGATTGATGCTTCTCACCTCTCTCCGTTCCTGTCTGTCTGTCCCTATCTATCCCTCTCTCTCCCTGTAAAAAAAAAAAAAAAAAAGAAAGTGTAGAAAATAGTTTCAGCATGATATTTTCCTTTATGTTTTATTTAAAATGTTAATGGACTAAATCCACAATTCACATACTTTTCTTTGAAACACTCTTGCTCAGAACAATGCATCATTTAAGAACAGTGATATACAGTCAAGTTCCCTTAAAGAACATGCATCAGTTCAGTCCCTTTTGAAGCATATTGCAAATGCCCTCTAACAGGGCACGGCAACATTACATAAATCATCTTATATGAAAAATTAACATGACATAAAATATTTATAAATATTAATGTGTATGTTAATATAACCAAAGCTGTAACAAACAATCATAACCTTGCCGAGCTTCCTAGGACAGGCGCTGCTGATAATAATACCCATTATCTCTGGAGGGACGCACAATTATGCAAGTTATATACAGGATGCTCTCTATGTTTTTAGCTGCTTTCAAATTTATCCATTAAATGTACACTTTCTGTCTAATATTAACCCTTTACATGTACACTCTTAAGAGACCTACAGGTAGTTTGTGCGGGCATATATTTTTAATATTATTTTTATTTAATCCCTTACATCAAAAGCTCCTGATATTTCATATAACCTTATGCATGATTGAGGTATGCGGTATCCTAAAAGTAAATTCACTTGTAGGTAGTGTTAGATCAGACCCTATGGGACCCACAGGTCATAGGCCTGGCGAGTTAGGCAAAATTTTGTTTGGGGTTCTTTTTCCAGATTCAGCACCGTCAGCAGGTAGAGTTAATTTAGTCAACAGACATTAAAACAATGTGATTTCAGATGAGAGGGGGAAAGAAAGGGCCACCATTTTATGTATGTGCATATGGTGTGGGTTCAGTTTCATCTGGCTCATGATCCAACGGGTTTTCATGGTCAAAGCAAGACGACTTGAGGACCTACTTTTGAATTTAAGATGATTGATTTTGCTTCCTGAAAGTAAGAAGCCTGCTCAATCCATCTGTCCAAATCTGCCCTCACGCTAGTGCGTTCTTCATTTCCAAGTCCCGATTTCTATTCCCAGTTTGACTCCACAGGGTTTGAAGCAGACTCTGTTTCTGAGGTATGGGATCTGGAGACAACCTTCTCTCTGTCACTCGTGATAGAGACAGATTTGTCTATGGGTGTGTGTGGACAGTGTGAACTGTATTTCCGTTTCAAATAGTTGCATCCTTCTTCTGGATCTATGGTTGAGTTGGGGGCATTTTGACTCTGGAAAAGAATGCTAATTCTACTTATTTACTCTCTAAATTACTACATATAGGATGAGGGACAGAATGGAAGGGAGAAATTAGGAATATTTTGTTATAAATTATGTGCACTACTAGTGAAATGTTATATTATTTGAAAGTGTATTTAAATTAGTATTAAATGTATTTTGCAAAGTCAGAGCAACCGGTAAAAAAAAAATGAAAGTATCACTAATATGCCAAGTAAGGAGAAAATTATCATATAAAATGCTCAGTTAAAACTACAAAAGGCAGAAAAAGTATGGAAGATCAAAGTAGAAACAAAGAACAAGGGCAACAAATGAAAAACAGTAACAAATATGTCATATATTAATCCAAATAATTCAAAGATCATCTTAGTCATCAATTCATAGTGTACTAAGATCAATGAAATGAAAGAGATTGTCATATGGATCAAAAAATGGGACCCAACCCTATCTTGTTTTCAAGAAACCTACTTTAAATATAAAGACACATAAAAGTAGGTGAATAAAGAATATATAGCATGTTAACATGATTCAAAAGAAAGCGGGAATAGCCGTATTGATTTTAAACAGAGCAGATTTCTGAGCAGGGAAAGTTATTCAGGATAAAAGTGTATGTTACCTGATAATAAAGGTGTCAGTACTTCCAAAACAGGCCACAGTGGTTCTCTGATAAATTCTGGCAAACATTTAAGGATAATTCATGGAAGAAATAATGATAAGCTGGCCTTCATTAAAATTAAAAATTTCTGCTCTGTGATAAACATCAAAAAAATGAGCAGTCAAGCCATAGACTTGCAGAAAATATTTGTGAAAGACAAAATACAATAAAAGACTTATCCAAAATATACAAAGAACTCTGGAAATTTAACAATAAGAAAACAAACAACTTGAGTAAAAAATGGGCAAAAACTTGAAGGGATACATCACCAAAGAAGACATACCAAATGGCAAGTAAGCGTATGAAAAGATGTTGCACATTATATACCATTAAGGAATTGCAAATTAAAATGAGATACACACCAATCAGAATGTCCAAAGTTCAGAACACTGCCAACACCAAGTGCTGACGAGGATGTGGAGCAACAACAAGTCTCACTCATTGCTGGTGGGAATGCAAAATGGTTCAGCCACTTTGAAAACAGTTTGGCAGTTTCTTGTAAAACTAAACATACTCTTCACCATACAAAACAGGATATCTTTTTATTTTATTTTTTTCTGATTTCAAAGCCTCTTTTTTTTAAAAAAAAAAATTATTTAATTAATTGAGTTTACATAGATTCTAGGGTGACCCCGACTGCATCCCCCCTCCCCCATATTTCCATCGACATCTCCCTTACCCCCCTTCCCTACATTGCCCTCCCCCCTGCCCTTCAGGTTTATCCCATCCTATCATCCCCTTTCCCTCTGTCCTCTTTTCCTCTGGTCCCTTTGATCCCTCCTCTGTCTCAATTCCTTTCCTCAGTTCTCAATGTTCCTTGGATTCCTCAAATGAGTGAGGTCATATAATATATTTCTTTCTCTGCCTGGCTTATTTCACTCAACATAATAGTTTCCAGGTCCCTCCATATTGTTGCAAAAGGATATCTAATGTAATTCTATTGCGTTATCAAAGTCTGTCAATTGTGTTCTGAGCGGAGAATTTGTTCTCTTTCCCATCCCCCTGCTTGGTAAAGTCTACTTTTCTCAGAGTCCAAGATCAAGGTACCCCTACAGCACTCAACTATTATACTTGTGACTGAGACTAGTACTTAGAAGATACTCAAAGAGTGATTATTGAATGAATAATTGAACTGCAATTGTTTTATGTATTTAACTTTATACTGGTAGATTTCAAGTAGGGACTCCAAAGTCTAAATTATTTTCTATTTCTAGCACCCAGGACAGCATTTCAAAAAACAGTCATCCAATGATTACTTCTTGAATGATCATAATATAAATATAGAGGGAACTAGTAACAATAACCACTTTGAGGGGAAAATGGGTAGATCGTAGATTTTGTTCATGTATTACCTACTTAAAAGTAAAATGTTTATATGTATACACACTAAGCATATTTTCATTCATATGCATTGCATGTATCTAATGTAAACATCTATTATACATAAATATAATATTTTTCACAAACCTAGTTATGTATAAAAGGAGGATTTAGCTCAGTAAGTGCTTATCTAGTTCTGAATCTACTAAATACATGCTCATATAAATTTCACTTAATAGGAAATGTATATTATTTACACATTAATTATATATTATATATGTTTACATGCATATACAGAAATATATTTCTTTTCAAGAAAAGCTTATGTGATATATATGTACATTATAGAACAAATCTTTTGAGTCAATTCATTAGAATTTTCCCTTTCCCAATCTCAAATTTATACCTTTATATATGGAATATAATATTATGGTAATTTGGACTGTGAGCAAGAAAGAACAAAGAAAGGAAAAAGACAAGAAAGAAGAGGAATGGTATTGAGTGATTTAAATAGATGTACAAAAGTTCTCAGGCTAATTTCTGCACATTTCACTCATAGGAACATCTAAAATTCTCAGTAACTGCTTTGTATATAATTCTAACAAACTTGATTATATGCCTTTAAAATGTGTAAGGGCTTAGATACAGAAAATCAGAAAAACACTAACCAAAAAACCAACTAACTTAAAAGTAGACAGAGGAATTCAAAAAAGCTGGATTGTTTGACTTCAGTTAATATAAAGGGGCAACAGCTGCACATTCTTTAGTATCATCTAATAAAGTCATTGGGCAATATTAATGATTTTGGTCCTGCACCATGAGGAAAAGGTTAAAGTATGTGGCTATCCCAAGATATTTTGTTTCAGAAATTTGGAAACAGTTCATTTAGATAAAGCTCCATCAAAATGGTTAAGAATAGCAAGAGTGAATCACTTACCATGTTACAGGAGTGTAAAACTTTAACTTTCATTCATTCTTTCCTCTTTCCTTCCTTCCTTTGCTCCCTCCCTCCTCTCCCCTACACACACACACACACACACACACACACACACACACACACACATACACACGCACACCACATACACACACAGAGGCACACTCATGTATGATTTTATTTTGAATGCTTATTTGGTGTTTGACATGTTTTAGACTAAATTTGTGAACAAGGTGAGCTTATATTTTAAGAAAAATAGATATAATAAGATATTAATTAGCTCCTTGAAAGTAATCTACTATTTTTAGTTATATATTAAAAGATGCATTGGCATATATTTATTATTCAGATAAGTGCAGTCACCTCTCAATTATCTCTGGAAATAGAGAGTAAGGACAGAATGAAATATATTCCTAGTCCCAAAACACAACTTTCAATCTCCTTTCTATGAGTTCTTTACATGACAGCAATGCTTCCTTCCCCCATCTTTGTAGACTCATTTCAATTGTGGAATGACCTTAAAAAATAAAAATAAAAAGAACCCAAGGGAGAAAAGGAAGCAAAGCACATAGGACTATATTAAATCCTCTCCTAAAATGAAGATAACAAATGAAATCTTTAACAAGATCAAAGAAAACAAACTGTGATGATTTTTCAATTATTGTCTGTGGAAACATCGGTCACTTCCAAATAAAAAGAGTCAATTGCCCTTTATTAAACCACAGCAACTAGTTTGCAAACCATTCAATCATTTTAAAAGCCAGCTCCTTATATGGTAAGCCTAAATGTCCCCTAACCTTCAGAATAGCAGTCAGATATTAACATGTGAATGATATCATTATACATTTTATAATCTGTAGATGAGGTCAAGTAAGTATTTAATAACACTGTTAAATACAGAATTAACAAAGTCTCACAAACATGACACCCAGAGTGTTAGCATCAGAACAAGCTTCCTTAACTAGCAATAATATTGATCTTTTTTACTAAGTGTGACCAGCATTAACCAATGAGGAATCGATATGGAACTGAAACACCGAGGTCTTGACACAAATCCTGAAGAACATCA
Source organism: Rhynchonycteris naso (assembly GCA_037038555.1). Lineage (NCBI taxonomy): Eukaryota > Metazoa > Chordata > Mammalia > Chiroptera > Emballonuridae > Rhynchonycteris > Rhynchonycteris naso. The sequence continues at coordinate 9,261,197 of CM072998.1, read as the reverse complement.
CTCAGTGGAGATTCCGGGCTGGTGATTAGCATAAATGTAAAAATGAAGAGCATGAAAACAAATGTGCTCAAATTTGCATACAATTTTCATAGTTGGTATTTATTGAACACTGAGAAAGATGGGAACCAGATCTTGAAGACTGCTTTTTACCCCATAGAAAAGCTGCATTAAATAAAGAGTAAGTTAAAATCCTTTTTGACATATGGAAAAGTACACTATGATTTAGCACCTATTGTGATGTGGGAACTCAGTAGCCACTGATTACCTTCTTTGTGAAGGCCCAATGAAATCCTATAAACTAGCATTAACTTTGATGCTACAAAGGATCAGAATGTTTTGAAACACTGTTACTGCTGCTTTTCTTTTTCTTTTATTCATCTGGAGACTCTCGTCAAATGAGAACTGAGCCCCCAAATCTGTGTTCCCCACAAGAAGGTGAGGGGAGGGAAGAGGAGCCAGTGTGTAAATATGGCTCTGAGAAACCCTTCCCAAAGACAGGACAAGGCAGCTCCTCTGGGGAGGGGATTCTAACTCTATAGGTGATCGTCTCAATAGGAAGTCAAAGAAGAAAGAAGAAAAGTGTAGACATTTCATGGCTATAAAAATAAAAGAAATAAAAAGAAAATATGCTATTATACGCCATGGGTAGAATTTTTCGAGCTTTACAGACAAAACTTTCAGACCTCTGAACACGTGTCATTTGTGACACAACCATAGGTCTATATGCTCTGGGAGATGAGCTGAATTAAATTAGTTCTACGTACAACAGATAGGTAACTGGTTCTTCCCTTATTATTCCACCATTCTTAGGCCGTCTGCTACAGCAAAGAGAACTTAGTTATGAGTTATCCCTAGACATCTTCTATTGGGATCAGTTCTAAACTCATGTTACATGGTCAGCACTACCTCTTATACCAAAGTAGTTACAGATAGCACAAGGAAAGGAAACGACAGGCCAATATCCCCGATGACTATAGATATAAAAAGCCTCAACAAAATACTAGCAAACTGAATACAACAGTGCGTTGAAAGGATCATAGATAATGAGGTACACCTGGTATGCAAGGATGGTTCAACAGACACAAATTGCTTACATCACATCAAAATAATGAAAAATTAAAATTATATGATCACATTCATAAATAAAGCAAAAGCATTTGAGAAAATTCAATATCCATTCATGTTAAAAAAAATCTTAACAATGTGAGTATAGCAGGGATATGGTATCCAATATGGTAAAGGTCACATACGACAAGCCCACAGTTAACATCCTACTCGATGATGAAAGGCTGAAAGCTTTTCCTCTAAGATCAGGAACAAAACAAGTGTACTCACACTTGCCAGTCTTATTCAACTTGGTACAGAAAATTGGAACCAGAAAAATCAGCCAACAAAATAAAATAAAATAAATAAATTAAAAGGCATCCAGACTGGAAAGAAAGAAGTAAAGCTGTCTCTATTATAAAATAATATAATTTTGTATATAGAAAACCCTAAACACTACACTAAACAAACAGAATTTTAGAATTAATACACCAGTTTAATTAAGTTGCAGGATAAAAAATCAACATAAAAAATCAGTTGAGCCCTGGATGTTTGGCTCAGTGGATAGAACATCAGCCCGGTGTGCAGAAGTCCTGAGTTCGATCCTCGGTCAGGGCACACATGAGAAGTGACCATCTGCTCCTCTTCCTTCCCTCTTCCCCTTCTTTCTCTCTTCCCCTTTTGCAACCAGTGGCTAGATTGAACCAGTGGTTCAAGTGTTGGCCCCAGGATAGCACATTTGATTCAAGCATCAGCCCCAGATGGAGGTTGCCAGGGGGATCCCAGTTGGGGTGCATGTGGGAGTCTAACACCCCACCTCACTGAAAAAAAAAAAACCAGTTGCATTTTTATATACTAATAACAAACTATCTGAAAAAGGGGGAACATCCCAATACCAATAGCATCCATAACAATAAAATACTTAGGATTAAATTTAACAATGGAGGCAAAACTCTATATACTGAAAACTAGAACACTGATAAAAGAAATTGAAGAGAAAACCTGAGAAGATATTCTATATTCATGAATTGGAAGACTTAGTATTATTAAAATATCTGTACTATCTAAAGCCATCTAGAGATGGAATGCAAGCCTTACCCAAAATTGCAAATGCCAGTTTTTTTCACAGAAATAAAAAGAATCCTAAAATGTGCGTGGAACTACGTACGTACTGACACACACACAACCCCACCCTGAGTAGCTAAAGCAATCTTGAGAAAGAAGAACAAAACTGATTTCAAGCTAACTACAGAGGGATAGCACTCAGAAGAGTGCAGCACGGGCGTGAAGCAGACACGCAGACCAAGGTACCAGGATCGAGAGCTCAGAAATAAATATACAGGGTCAGTTAATATTTAACCAGGTAGAAAAGAATGCTCAATAAGGAAAAGATAGTCTCCTTAATAAACAGTGTTGTGGGACTGGAAATCCACAAGCAAAATAATGAAACTTCATTCACAAAAATTTACTAAAACTGGATTAAAACTTAAATTTAAGACCTGAAACTGCAACACTCGTAGTAGAAGACATGGGAAAAAGCTTCTCAATATTGGTATTGGCAATAATATTTTACCTATGGCACCAAGAGTATAAGCAACAAAGGCAAAAATAAGAAAGTAAGGCTACGTGAAACGAAAAGCCCTGCACGGCTACAGAATCAACCAAGAAATGAAACGGGAACCTGCAAGTGGAGAAAAAGTATTGCCAATCGTATATATGCTAAGAGGCTAATATTCAAAATATATGCATAAGGAACTCACACAAGTCAATAGTAAAAAAATAATAATAATCTAGTTTAAAAAGTGGACAAAGGACTTTAATAATCCTGAAGAAAATATACAGATTGCCAACAGGTACATCAAAAGGTGCTTAACATCGGCCTGACCTGTGGTGGCGCAGTGGATAAAGCGTCGACCTGGGAACACTGAGGTCGCCAGTTCAAAACCCTGCACTGGTCTGGTCAAGGCACATATGGGAGTTGATGCTTCTAGCTCCTCCCCCTTTCTCTCTCTCTCTCTCTCTGTCTCCTCTCTAAAATAAATAAATAAAAAGAAATAATAAAATGCTACTAAAAAAAAAAAGGTGCGTAACATCACTAATTATGCAGGAAATGCAAATCAAGACCACACTGAGATGCCTTCTCACACATGTTAGAATGGTTATTATGAAAGAAAGGGAGGAAGGGAGAAAGGGAGGGAAGGAGAGAGAGAGGGAGGGAAGGAGGAAAGAAAGAAAGAAAGAAGGAAAGGAAGAAAGAAAGAGAAAGGAAGAGCGAGCTGGTAACGATGTGGTGGAGGGGAACCCTTGGGCACTATGGGTGGGAATGCTTTGCAGTCTCAGAACATTAACAATGTACCCACCATACAATCCAGAAATTCCAATTCCAGCTATTTACCTGAAGGAAACTAAAACACTGCATGCCCACGTTCGTTGCATTATTTGCAATAGACACAATATAAAACAACCTATCTGTCTGTCGATGGATGAATGAGCAAAGAAAATGTGGCATAAATTGAAAATGGAATATAATTCAGCCATGATAAAAGAAGAAAATCTTCCCATTTGCAAAACCATGGATGGACCCCGAGAGCACTAAGCTAAGGTAAATTTATCGGACAGAGAAAGACAAATCTGTATGAGTTCACACATCTATGGAATCTGAGGAAAAACTGAACTCATGGAATCAGAGAATTGATTGGGGGTTGCCAGGCGTGGGGAGGGGGCAGTACATGATGGTGATCTAAAGACACGCACTTCTAGTTGTAAGTTTGGGCATGGGATGTATATATAGCGTGCTGACCATGCACAACAATACTACCTAGTGTATACTTGAATGTTGCTAAGAGAGTTGATATTAAAAGTCCTCAACACGCACAGAAGATAACTGTGTGAGGTGACGGGTATACCAACTAACCTTGCTGTGGCAATCATTCTGCAATGGGTAATGTGCTAAATTATCATGCTGTACAGCATAAACGCCATACAGTCACAATATGATATGTCAATTATTGAATATATCTCAATAAAGCTGGGGAAACCCCCTCAAATGATGTTTTCCATGACGAGAAGAAAATAAATCCATTTCCACTGCCTCCTTGGAACGGGGAAACTGGATGTAGGAGTGGGTAGCAGAACCCCGAGGGTGTGTCAGACAATAGGTCCTCCATCATCTCTAGTCACAGAAGCATGGACATTTGGGGATCAGCATTTGTTTCAGACTGTATCATCTTCCTATTACATATGCGTTCACGGACACTTTCTCCCCGTTCGTGAATGCGCCCATCCTTATTCAATTGAGTCAATGCCTTTTGAAAAGGTGTTCTGCATTTGGCTTTCAGGAATCTGGCCGTTGTAGACAAAGGGCACCAGAGGAGTTGCTGTGATTTATCATGTCTATGATCCACGGATTAAACGGCCTTGGTGAGTGAGGCCATTATGGTTTATTGCTTCTGGGAGCCGAGGACCGCAGAGTATGTGAGAGAGGCTGGCTTGAGTGTCGGAACAATCCAAGTCCCAAAATGCTGATTCACCTGTCAGACTAAATTGGCTCTGAAAGGATGCTAATTTAAAAAAAAAAAAAAAAACTTGTCAATATAGATTTAGACTCCTTTTATCCCAAATATTTTTCTAGAAATTGAAATTATTTTTATATGAAACTATAGGGGAAGAAAGTTGGACATAACTATTTACCTTCCATTATTGGTTGACATGTTTTGAGGCAGAGGACAAAATCATAGGAATGCGTACAAAAAAAATACATGGAAGCTTTCAATATGCTAACGGCATCACTTTTGCTCCTTAACTGGTTAAAGGAACCAGAAATTGTATGTTTTCCCACAATTACAGTCTTGAAGTTATTTATTCTAAAGAGGGTGTAATGGTCTCGGAGTCACTCTTGTTTGGATCACCTGTTTGGTCTGCAGATTTGTCCCCATGTCCTCAGGCAAGCTTAAAGCAAAATTACACAAATTGCTGGGGATTTTTTCAATATTGTCACACCTGGTTCGAAAGCGCATCAGGTGTTACACTAACATCACATATGGGAAGATTTTTCTTATTACCATCAATCTGCCTGCCAAAATAATAATAATAAAAAAACCCCATGCTTTAATTCTGGATTAGGCTTTCAAGATCCTGAAAAGAGTTGTTCAGTTCAAATACTTGTCTTCTTGAAAATGAATCAACACACTCTTTCTCTAAAGGGCCAAATAGTAAGTATGTTTGGCTTTGCGGGCCATAGAGTCTCTAGTATAATTATTTAAAGTCTACCCTTGTAGCATAAAAGTTGTGATAATAGAGGATATAAATAAGCTGTCTTCTAACAAAATTTTATTAATGGACAATGCAATTTGAATTTTATATAAATTCTACATGTCACAAAATATTCTTTTCCCCTCCAACATTTAAAAACGTAAAATCTATTCTCATCTCATGAGCTGGCCAAAAACAAACAAAAAAACAAATAGAAAAAGAAAATAAAAACAGGTGACAGGTGGGATTTGTTCCCCAGGCTATGGCTTCCCAGATCCCGTTCTTGAAGATGAGATGACAGTGATTTCTAGCCTTGTCCACTCATGTTCTTTGTTTTAAGGGAGAGGGCTATTAATTTGAATTCAATTTCTTTGTAAGTAATCAACGTATTTCCTATGGCACTTTTTGTAGGAAGGTCTGAAGGACAAGGGGGAAAGTGAGACTCAGACCTCAGTATGCGTCCCCACTTCAGTCACGCAGCCAAGGTGGCAGAGAGGTGTGGAGATGGCGCCCGGTCTGGGCTGCACTGCGGTAGACACACAGGGAAGCAATGGCGTATGCTTCCTCACCTTGCCTTTATCAGTTCTTTGTTCAAACATCTTAGTTAATGTGGTTGCTTTCATAGTGTGAGAGATTAAGGGTAGTATTTTTCTTACTGTCGTGGTGAGGATGAGTCAGTATATGACACTTTTTGTTGATTTTTCCCATATCTCACCAATTCAACATATATGAATTATCGCATAATCACAGTCTCTACATAAACCTGCTATAAAATAATTCCTTATCAAAATGATGGTGTAAACATTCAAAGTTCTACCATCTAAATAAGTATATCGTGGAATCGAGTGTGGTGGCTATGTGAATTAACTTCAGATTGCAGAGCGAGTATAGTTGGCATGCTAATGATGTAGAAATATTAGGAGACATTATATTACTTTAGGTATAAGAGTTAATATGATCATTGATATGCTTTTGTTGATGATAAATTTTCTCTTTATCATGCTAATATAGCAACAAAATAAAAATAGTCCTTAGTTAAAACAATTAATAATGAAGTCTCTAAGTGGCTTAATAAAGGGAACAGAAGCAGAAAAATTCAGAGGTCTTTTCAATCTTGTGAGTAGTTACAAGCGCATGCTTCCTTTGTTTTTTTTCTTTAACCTGTTTTATCCAGAAGCTGTCCAACATATTGGAAACATTTTGCTTCCATGACCTCTGAGACTGCCCAGAATCAGTCCACAAGCTCCTGGAAGGGCGAGAATGAGTCTTACTCACTTCATACTCCCAGGACTGAGCAACATGCCTATGGTAGCACACACGCTTTATGCATTGTTGTAGAATAAGTGACAAATGAACTTGTTTGGATTAACTGCAAGAAACCCATCCATATTTACCTTTCCCTATTTCACCTTTTAAAAAAAAATAGAGGACATAGTGAGCCCGATTCAGTTGCCTTGGTCTAAGAGCTTCCAGGAAGCAAAGCAAAAAAAAAAAAAAAAAAATCCCATCTATTTGAAGTTCTCTTACTGAGGCCCTACCATTAACAACTTTACAATGTAGACAGACATTTTACAGATCCAAATGAGAATTGCCACAACCTTAGATAGCCAAGCAGTGGATAACAACTTTTCTGTTGTGAGCCTGTAAGAGCAAGGCATGCCTGGCTGAGGGCTTAGGGGGGTCATGGCCGGGGACCCATTGGGCTGGCCACTGGCTGATGCAAACTAGGCTAGAAACTGGCTGGTCTCATGGAGATTTCAGCAGTTTCAGGGTAAACACAGGGCACAGAACCTTGTATTTGTCTCCCTGGCACTACATAAGAGGTGCTGCTTTCCACGGTGATAAAGTATACATCGTGTCAAAACAAATTTAAAGTGACTTTAAGAACCCTGATGTATGCTCCTTGAAGATGCTAAGCACTCTATTACATTGCACTTACCTGTCAAAAAAATGGGTTAAGTAATCATTCCAATATCCTCAGGGCTGTGAAACTATTTGGAAATAAACCCTTCCATTCTACAGTGGCTCTCTGACCGAGCCTGGCTCTTGAAGTTAAGCATCGTAAGGGAAAAACTCTAAGCCTACTCGGTAAATCAAGAAACTTCCTATCAGATTTTCTGCAGCTCACTCAGAAAATGTCATTAACAGGATGAAAGGAAAATCTTTGAAAGTGCCTAACCTCCTTGAAAAGGCCATGACTCGGGTGACCTCATGGCTGGATTTATCCTTCGCTGGAACAACCACCTCTGTCACTTCACAGGAGGCAGGTCAGTATTCTGAGTTAACTAAGGAAAGGTCCGTAGAGTAGAGTATATTTCAGACGGCCACAAAGCAGATGAAGTGGCCTGAGAGTTGGAGGCGAGTTCAGAAGGGAGGTTGGAATCTCTGCTCTATGCGAGCAAATCTCAGCTTCATCTTTGCAGCTGAATCGAAGGAGACGCTCCGCGTGAACCTCTTCTCCCCTGCTCCCCCTTTCATCTTGGGGGCTTAACCCTCTATCGGTGCCCCGTGAGCTGGATTATGGTTTGTGTTTATTCTGCACATAGTAGGCCGGTTCTGGCAGTCTCCCGCAGTTAATACTAATGCTAGTGGATCTTTACGTTGCACGTATTATGAGGTGCTTAAATTTGGATGTGCTAATTTGCTATCCTTAATAAAGAATCCTGAGAACTCTAAAAGACCCACTTGAGATCTTGGCTCGTAGATTGGCTTCATCACACTGGACACCAAATTTGAGCAAGCCTCTCCCCTGAGTCAAATGAAGGCTCAGCTCCAGGAAATCAGTGTTAGATAACCGTGGTGGCTTTTCCAAAGGCAAAAACCTGACTCATGATGTAAGGTGAAAGGTTACCTTTTGGGAGTGTTCTGCAAACAATGGGTATGTAGTAAAGAGTGCCACACTGGGCTGGAAGCAGTTTGGTCTTTGGCCTATGGGTAATCCTTGTTTCCTTGGGGGTCTTGTGCTAGCCAGGTAGTGACGTGATTTAGGGTGGGAGCTTTGGGTCAAGAGACCTAGACCTGGAGATCAACCAACCATGTGTGGAATCAATCAATCAATTACATCTAACCTGACCAGGAGGTGGCACAGTGGATAGAGTGTCTGACTGGGATGTGGAGGACCCAGGTTCGAAAGCCCAAAGTCACCGGTTTGAGCACGGGCTCACCAGGTTGAGCGTGGGGTCTCTGGCTTGAGTGTGGGATCATAGATGTGACCCCATGATTGCTGGCTTGAAGCCCAAGGTCGCTGGCTTGAGCCCAAGGTCACTGGCTTGAGCCCAAGGGTGCTGGCTTGAGCAAGGGGTCACTCGGTCTGCTGTAGTCTCTCAATCAAGGCACATATGAGAATGTAATCAATGAACAACTAAGGAGCCACAACGAAGAATTGATGCTTCTCATCTCTCTCCCTTTCTGTCTGTCTTTCCCTCTATCTGACTCTCTCTGTCTCTGTCAAAAAAAAAAAATCAATTATATCTACACAATGGAGCCCCGAAGAAAACTTGGAATACTGAGACAAGGATGTCCTTTCCTGGCTGAAAATAGTCCATGTGTATTGTTACACATCAACACTGGGAAGCTAATGCGTTCTGATTCCACAGGGTGAGGACCATGAAAGCTCTGTGCTTGGTACTTCTCAGACTCTGCCCTATGAACTTCTTTTCTTGGTTGATTTTAATCTGTATTCTTTCCCTGTAATAAACTACTATAGCTATGAGTATAACAGCTTTCAGTGAATTGTCAACACTGGTGGTGGTTTTCGGGAACCCCGCTGAACACAGAACTAGTGACAAAAGTGAGAGTGGTCTGGTGTAGACTGTTTTCCCTAAACTTCATAACTAGCCAGAACTCTGCAGAGTGCGCCGATTCAACTCCCAGTTCTAGAGCCCCCGGGTGATGTACGTAGAATGCAATTTCCCAATGCCATTCAATCCTACTGAATCAGGACGGGGGAGGGCGGTGGGAAGCTGCAATAGTGACAAATTTTCCAGGTGGCACTTATGTTCTCTGAAGGTACCTTCAGAGAATGAGGACCCAGTCTTGGCAGAAATTAACCTAATCTGCTACCAAAAATATGACAGAGAACCCTATGAAGAAGTAATCTCAGTATCTTTACCTGGTCAGTTTCCAAGTAATGTGAGTGGGAAATAAGCCAAAATGTAAAAAAAGAGCCAAAAGTGATGACTTTGCATGATCTTTTAGGAAGGATCCCATGATTTTTTTTCTTTCTCAACTGTCTGTCTTTTCACAGAAAATGGTGACGGTCACTTTCCAGGTTCAAGGAAAGCGGGGATCTAAGAAGTGTGGTGGTGGGATTTGCCCAAGGACAGCCAAGGAGCTGGGCCCTGTTGGATGATTAGCACCTGGCCTCACTTGGCTTTCTGGTTTTCTGTCTGAAGGTATGTTTCCCTGGGAACAAAGTAGCTCAGGAAAGAATCTGGGTTAAGCCAGTGCTGTGCTGGTGCTGGGTCGCGGCATGTTTGGGAGCTGATTGTTATCTCTTCCCAGTCTCACATATAGTGGCGTCACATGGTACGTTGACACTCATCACGGCAGGAGTATTTACACCATAGAAATTGGCAAACTTTACAATCACCCCCCACCCCCATCCCTCGCCTGGCTTTCTGGTTTTAAATATTTACCAGCATTTCTTTGGTGCAAGTTCAAGATGGTGCCAAAGGGAGGCACTGGCATTTTGTCATCCCTTTACGGGCCTTGAAGAAGAACTCTGATTTACATTCAAACACCTGGATCTGACTGGGGAAGAATGCCCAGTGCAGTGTCTGCAAACAAGAAGGACACCTGATACAATAAAGGTCGCTTGCATATCTATGTCAATCTGTGAAAGACAGGGCTCATCTTAATTTTATGAGTGACATTACTGAAAACTTGAAAGGGGCCATTTGGATATCAGGTGTTATTTGTCACTCAGTATTCTTATAACCACTATTATAATGGTACAGCCAGAATGGTTTAAAAAGAGACGTAAGAGTCAGGCTTGGATTTCAAAGGGGGAATTTTTCTATAGATGATTGAAGAAGATTGCTTTCCTTTGGCTTTGCTGTCCGCAGAATAAAAGGGATGAGTGTAGGGATGTGATAAGTGATGGGTAGCTTTAGGGGGCAGGTCTCTGAGAACTGGGTTTTGTCTGCTAAGGAGCGTGTAAGTGAGCCATAAGTTGTATGTTCACTGATTCTATTCTGTTTTATCTTTCGCTTTCATTTCAAACTTTAAGAAATTTCATCATTGTGGCAATTGAATTCAGAGCTAGGGCTGTCAGGTAAATGTAATATCTGTTTTCTTTGCACTTAATTAATATTTACAGGTGAAATAAAAGGAAATAATTGATTTCTGCCTTTATTCTGATCAGATTTTAGGGTTTAAAATATTTATCCGATGCCTCGGGCCATGTTAAAAGTATGCCTTAGTTGTATTTGCAATTTACTCTCCCAGAATGAACTCCCATGACATAGTTTCATGACCACACACTTTTTAGATGGTGAGCCCACTTCTTACAAAGCGGTGTACAGATTCACGTATGTTTTTCTAGAGATGTTGTACGTATCAGGTGAGTGTAATTGCATGTTAGCTTCTTGTCTCTTAGGAAACATTTTTTTTTTTTTTTATCAAGAGATCCACTTCTAGATTTGTAAAAAAAAAAAAGGGCATTCATTTCAGAAATTCCTTATTTTTAACTGAAAGAACAAAAATGGTCACATTATCGCATAAGGTTAATTCACTTTAAGGCTGGCTCCTTAAATTGCCACGTCTCACGCCTCACAGGGTGTTCTGGTGTGAAAGCTAAGACAGCGGAGAGGGAGAGGAAGTGGGTGGGGACGCTTACTGAGCACCCCTGCCTGCCCGGTGCTCTCCTAACACTTGCTGTGCTTTATATCATTTAATCCTCCCAGCAAACCTAGGAGATAAACACAGTCCTGATCGCAGGGTACAGATAAGGAGGCTGCAGCTGATGGAGGCTGAGCAACTAGTTAAGGTCAGAGGCTGAGGGACAGAGGCAGGGCCAGCCCGGACAGTCTGCCACCCAAGGCAGAGCTCACTCTCCTCCTGTTTGGTCTCCCACTCTGGACAGTACCACACGAGGATAGACTCCAGGATTTACCTCCACGCAGGTGATTCCGAAACAATTTCAGCAGAATGTGAGGAGGACTTCTTAGGAAAGGGCTCTTCTGCATCATTGGATAAAATCAGGTTAAAATCTTAAAAGGAGCATTTTGAGTGTCAGCCATCACGTTAGAGGGGGCATCCCATGTCCTGAAATCCCAAATTCTGTCTCCCAATCACGGTTAGTAATTGATTGATGAATGGATCAATTGCAGATGGATCGTCTACTCTAGCAGATCAATTGCATCATTCGTCTGGAGTTCCCAATCTCGTGAGGACACATGGATGGATAACTCATGGTACAGGATAGTCTGATGGCTGAGATCATGACTGGTGTGGCCACTCCAAGGTACCACAGACCAGTGATTTTCAACCAGTGCTCTGTGGCAGGCATCAAAACGGCACATTGCAGTTTTAAAAAATGCAACACCTGACTATTTAATCAGGGCACTGACCTCTTTCCCCTTAGGTTGTCAAATAAAAAAAATGACAACAGCCAACACCAACAATAGCTGTCCAGTGTAAATGAATTAAAGTTACACCTTTCTTTTTTTTTTGGTCAGATGGGCAGAATTTTAATAATTAGTTCATGTGTGCCACAAGATGAAAAAGGTTGAAAATCACAGCCATAGGCTATGGCTCTTTTACTTTTTCAATCAACAGCTGCAGCCTCCCACACTCTTACTAGTGAGAGGGTCACAGTCACCGCCTGCAGCCTGCTCCTGGTGTCCTCTGAAAGGTCTGGGTGCCTGCCTACCCAGGCCTCAGCTGTGCTGGCCTGAGTTGTGGTCACTTCTGTTCAGAGTCCCCTGTGCAGTGTCTGATGCCGTTCCTGAGTGTACGCTGAGATACCAGTGGGGGCTGGACCCAGCCTGGACTGTGTGAGAGTGAGCCCCCGCCACCCTGCCCCCTGAAAGCTTAGGTTCCCATTGGCTGCAGTTATAGAGGAAGACCTGTGAACTGAACCCCAACGGCTGGACTCCAACCACGACGGTCTTGACTATTTTGATATCTGCTTCCCCAAAGGAAGGTCTGGAGGGCTGAGCCCAGGGCAGGTGGTAGGGGGTGCGCCGCTCTGGAAGAGGGCTGGGGGCTTGGGCTTCACTCCATAAGCAGCGGGTGCAGCCAGGGAAGATGCCGAGAACACGAGGAAATGGATGTTCTGATCGGTCCAGTTAAAGTGAAAGGGTCTTGTCCAGGTTGCGTACATGGGGAAGGAAATGAGAGCTGTCCTAGGATGCTCAATTTCAGAGAAGGTGGAAGCATTTCACTCAGCTCTGCAGCCGTGAACTCAGATTGGGCATCATCGTGGGTGGTCACAGGGGGCTGATTCAGGAGGACAGGGTCAGAGAGGACTAAAGCCCAGTTGTGTGTTAAGAGTTTTCCTAGCTCCCAGAAACAGAGATGTGTTCAATTCATCTCCCGCTGACCCGGGGTTTACTCCATGGAAACATGAAGAAGTACGGGAGAGCGCTCACAGCCTGCCAGTCACCCCTGCGGAACAAGTCTCATGGGACGAGTGTCAGGAGAGCTCTGCGCTCCTCTGAAAGTCTGGTAACCCAGCTACTCCGGCTCTCTCTGGTACTGCCAGTCCTGTTCCCATGTGTCCTGCCTTCGCTCTCCTCTATTTTTTTTTTTTTTTTGACAGAGACAGAGTGTGAGAGTCAGAGAGAGGGACAGATAGGGGCAGACAGACAGAAAGGGAGAGAGATGAGAAGCATCAATTCTTCATTGTGGCACCTCAGTTGTTCATTGATTGCTTTCTCATATGTGCCTTGACTGAGGGGTGCGGGCGGAGGGCTACAGCAGAGCGAGTGACCCCTTGCTCAAGCCAACAACCTTGGTCTCAAGCCATTGACCAAGGGGTCATGTTTATGATCCCAAACTCAAGCCAGTGACCTTGTGCTCAAGCTCGTGAGCCCATGCTCAAGCCGGTGACTGGGGGGATTCGAACCTGGGTCCTCTGTGTCCCAGTTCGACGCTCTGTCAACTGTGCAACTGCTTGGTCAGGCACTGCTCTCCACTTTAATCAGAGCTACTTTTTGCTCCAGGGTTACACAGCCTTAGGGCTTCAGATTACTGCCTTTTCCTTTCTTCTTTCTTTAAATTCCCTACCTATTCTCTAGCCCAGGGGTCACCACACTTCTCCTCTTAAAGAATAATATGATCTATTTTAAGCTTTGCTGGCTGAGCATGTCTCTGTCGTAAATATTCAAGCCTGCCATTGTACCACAAAAGCAGCCCATAGCCAATATGTAAACAGATGGATGGGGCTGTATTCCAATAAAACTGTATTTATGAATGCTGAAATGTGAATTTTATGGAGGTTTAAGACATCACAAAATGCAATATATATATATATATATAATTAAAAATGTGAAAATTATTCTTAGCTCAGGCCATATAGAAATAGATGGTATGTCTGCATACAGTCCAGATTCTTCTCTAATTCCTATTCTCATTTTCCTTCAGGAAGGGTATGAACTGATTTATCCATTGATCATGTTTAGGGTCCTCAGGCTAGGAAGTTGAATTACTTGAGGTGGGATTCCACATTCTAGTACTTATTGGCTGTTGAATACATTAAAGCAAATTATTCAAGTTTTCTGGCCTTCATTTTTTTTTTAAGTGTAAAATGAGGATAGAGTTAATACCTAATTCTGTGGGTTGGTGTCAGAATCAAACAAGACACAGTGGTGTTAAAGTACCTAGCTCAGGACTCATGGTAATATAAGTTTACCATGAGTAGCTCAGGCACATGGTAAACACTCAGTGTTAGCTGTGATGGCAGTAATGACCTTCAGAGCTCTCCAACAGGGCCAATCTGTGTGGGTAGGACCAGCATAGAAGGGGTCTTAGTCTACCCTGTTCACTGCTATAATACATGCTAGTAGCAACTTATTAGGAAATGTTGAAGGAACCTATAGACCCTTAGTCCTATCAACTGTGTGTAGGGTAGCAGAGACCCAGGCAACAAAGCAGCATGACATAAATATAAGGAATTCTGGGTTACTGCTCACTCAGAAGGGGTCTGTGGACAGAGCAAATATGAAAACCACCATGCTCTGGTCTGTGATCATGACTAATATTCATTCATCATCTAATATAATAAGGAAGAAAGAGGAAACAATTCAGAAGAGAGAGCCTGGGGGGCATAGAAGAGGTAGAGTTAGTTGTTGACAATGAGATAAAGACGTTGTTCTTGGAAGAGGAGACATAACAGTAAAACAGAAAGCTGCTCTGAGGGCTTTTTAGTTTTAAAATGTTTTCTCTGTAAAGTAAAACAGAGACACAGAAAAGATACAAATCCAGTGAATGGCTCAATAAAATTATTCTATGGTGAATGCCACCCAGCTTTACCATATAATAAATAGCCCCTGCCAGCCTCCTAGAAGACGTTCCATGTGACCTGTTCAAATCACAACCTCCCTGCCCCCGCTGCTGGAAGTAGCCATCATCCTGACTTTTATACGTAGTAATCTCTTCCCTGACGTTTTCCTTTTATATTTTATTGCCCGCCCTAATGCGCATTCCTAAACGTGGCGGCTTACTTTTACCCATTACAAAATTTGATATGTCTTTTAAGTGTCTTAATCTACATGTTCCCCCTAAATCTTTTTCATTTTCTTACATTCTGTTAAAGAACTGGGGCTGTTTAACCTGCGGTTTCCCACGGACTGCATTTGCTGATTCGCTGCTCTCAGTGCAGTTCAACATACTCCTCAGGTTTTAAAATTTCCTGCAAACTGGCAGTTGAATCCAGAGACTGGATCAGACCCAGGTTCGATCCCTTTGGCAAGATGAAAGGTATCTTTATATACTTCAGTGTTCCTTCTAGTTTAATCGTCATTTCCATAATGGTTTTTGGCAAGGCTGTACGAGGCACACAATGTCTGATGCTCTCATTTTTTTGTGATCTTAGTGGCCATTGATAGTAAACGCCCATTATATATTCTCATTCATGAAGGCTGCAAAAATTCTGGCTTTATAGATCCTTATTTCTGTCTTAATTCAAACTCCACAACCTTCTACTTAATGTCTCAATTACATCAGAATCACTTCCTTCTGTCATAGATGCCTTTCTATTATACTGTTTTCCTCTTTTTTCTTTTTAACAGGAGCTTGACTTTTAATTCTTAATGACATAGGCAATAGAATTAGACAATCCAGCAATTACACATTGTTTCTAATCTCATCTCACATACACGGAAGTCTCAAAAAAGAAACATGAATATCATCACCAATAGGATTATTGAAAATGTAAGATTTTTGGATATGTTCTCCCCTTACTTCTTAATAGCGATGTTATTGAAGTCTGTGTTGTCAAAGTATATAACATTACCCAAAATACTCTCTGCCTTTTAGCCCTCATTTCCTGTTACCTTTCCCAGGTAGATATATACTCAGTGCTCAGCACCAGACTTTCAGTTAATGTCTCTCTAGACCTAAACACATTCTCTCCACTAGTTTCTTCAGGAAGGGCTCATGGGAACAACGTTCCTTGCATTCTCTCATGTTGCTAACAGTTTAACTGTTTGTTCCCTTAATACTTCCACGACAGTTTTGCTAGACATCAAATGCTTGGCTCAGACTTTCTTTTGTTGAATATTTTAAATACATTACTCTGTTTTCCTCTGGCATAAAGCACGGCTATTGGAAAGTCTGGTGGTAATCTAATTTTCTTTTCCTTATAAAATCATGAGTTTTATTTTAATTTTTATTTATTTATTTTTGCTAAGATGCTCCAATGATTTTCTCTACATACTTATAGCCCAGTAATTTCACTGAACTATGCTTGATGTTGGTCATTCTGGACTCCCAGGAATGCAGTGTGTACTTTAACATGTGGTTAAATCACAAGTAGGGAAGTTTTCTTGAATTATTATTTTGAGTATTTATTCTGTTTTCTTGTTTGGGTTTTCTTCTCCAGAAACTCCTACTAACATTTGTTGGATTTCCTTTCTTTTTCCTTCGGTATTGCTCATTTTCTCTTGAATCCTTTTTGTGTATTTCTTTATTTTATTTTATTTTAATTTTATTAATTTTAATGGGGTGACATTAATAAATCAGGGTACATATGTTCAAAGAAAACATCTCCAGGTTATCTTATTATTCAGTTATGTTGCATACCCATCACCCAAAGTCAAATTGTCCTCTGTCACCTTCTGTCTGGTTTTCTTTGTGCCCCTCCCCTCCCCCCTCTTCCTCCCTCTCCTCCCACGCCCCCGTAACCACCACACTCATGACCATGTCTCATAGTCTCTTTTTTATGTCCCACCCATGTATGGAATCATGCAGTTCTTTGTGTTTTCTGATTTACTTATTTTACTCCGTATAATGTTATCAAGATCATTAACATTATTTCTTTATTTTTGATGTTTAAAAATTCCTCTCTATTTCTCTTGGGACATCGCCTGTTGCATTTGTAAACCTCAGTGCTCTTTCTGGTTTCGTCTTCATTTTCACAATAATATTTACCTTCCTTTAGAATGCTTTCCTGAAGGCTGTCAGCCCATTTGTGAGATTTCATAATTCTGATTCATGCTGCACTTTCATTTTCTGTATCATTTTCTTCGTGTCTTCTAGCTTGTTGTGAAATTGAAGTTACTGTCTGATCTTTTTTGAGGGCACATCCCCCTGGTGTGCTTCCATTGTCTGTTGGGGTGCTATGCCGCTCCTTGGTCTCTTCTTTTTCTCATCATCACGGTTTATGGGATTTGACCTCGAGAAGTTTCTGTTGTTCATTTCTATATGAAATGAGTTTCCTTGAACTTCAATAATGACGCTGGATTCAGGGCAGTTTTTTCTAATTTCACAGAGCACCCTGTTCTATGGCTTATCTGTCATGTTCAAAGCATGGTGGCTTGTTTTCTGACATTTCTTGATCCTTGTGCCCTCGGGTCTCTGATTGGAACTTTCCCTGACCCTCATCTCTATTGTTTGCATCCTGCTCACTGTTGATTCCTCTTCTTCTATTCAGTGGGGGGGGGGTGTGTGTGCAGGGTGCCAGCCCTCACTTCTGTGAGTTCTAGGACTTTGGGCACCCCTTTCCTCCATTACAAATGCAAAAAAACTAAATTTTACAACTGCATTACTATAAAGAGGAATCTATTAAACCCACTTTCTTTGACCAAAAAGTATATTCTTTTTCTCCGATTTTAATAGGAATTTAAATTTAAATAGGCCTTGGGTCCCTAATAGGACAGTGGGCCCTTTCTTGGGCTGGGGGTGGGGGTGGGGCTGTCATGAAAGAGTGCCCAGGCGGCCATTTTTGAGCATGGCCGGTGGCTGGATGGCCCCAGTCCCTTGCGTTCCCTTGTACAGGACTGCGCAAACCCTGCGGGTTCCAGCTGCCTGCAACTCCGGTCCACCTGCTTCCAGGTGAATACAGGCCGGCTCACGTTCTGCGGGTCTCCAGCCACAGCCCGCTCCGCATTCCCACCCCACCCCGGGTCGCTCCCAGGCTCCACCTGGTACCCAGTGGCACAGGAGACGGACCACCCAGCTTTGTGGTGGGCGTTCTCTGGCAGTTTTTGGTTTAGGATAAAAACAGTATTTTAGAAGGAGGGCAAAGGCATTAGAAAATAAAAGTCTAAGAGGAAAGTTCAAATAAATTCTTATTATTTGTCCACACAAGACAGAAAGGATGCCTAATACTAAAATAAGGAATGGTTTTGTGGAAGATAATTAATAGCTCTGCTATAGATCCATCTTGGGACGGCCCAGGCTTCATTTCCACCACTGAATACGGAACAGGGGCTGGATCACAATGGAGTCCTTGTAGGGATGGTTGTTAGTAAAACCAGCTAATAAGAAGGGAAATTTCATTCTCTGAAAACATACACATACTATATGTATATACAAATATGTGTGCGTGCGTGTGTGTGTGTGTGCGTGTGTGTGTGTGTGTGTATATATATATATATATATATATATCCTGAAAATATATGTACTGAAAAAAGATATATATTTTCCTTGTCTGCCCAAGATGAGTTACTGGAATCCTGCCAAGGGTATGGTATGACCTGCTAAGTTTTGCACGGCTTTCTCAGGTTTTAGGACTGTACTTCCAAGAATTTATGCCTTCTTCATGCCTAGCTCTAGCCTTGTTTTTATTTTTTTCTTTCCTTTCCTTTTCTTTTTCCTTCTTTCTCTCTCATTTATTTATTTTTTTTAAGAAAACATAGTCAAGATCTTTATTCAGTTGAAAAGGCTGCTAATTGATTTTAAAAGATACATTTTGTCTCTGGCCACTAATTGACTGATGGAACAGCTGTTGGTCTGAGAAAAACCAGGCTGAAAAGCAGTTCTCACTATCGGGTGGCCTGCTGCTAAACATTATTGCTTTTGCTATCTGTTGCAAAAGCACACCCTGCATATTCCTAGAGACTGGGGAGTGTTATTTGAAAGTGTTTCTTCGCTGTCTTTAAAATAAAGTGACCTTGAGCAGTCATTAGGTGAAGGCATGTTAACCGTAAATATTATTAAAGAAGTTAAAGTTTGTTACCATTGAAAAATCCTAAGAGTTTAAAAGCATATGCCTGATCATCAAGTAAATAATTCTTCAGAGAATGAAAATTTTAAAGTCTAATGTGCTTTTAGTTCATTAATAATAAACATGAATTTTTTTTTTTTTGCAGATAATAGGACAGCAAATCCCAGAAGAAAGGGGGGGAGTTAGGGGGGGAAAAGGGGGTTTAAATAGCGACACGGGGGTGGGGTGAGGGTGTTACATTCAGTGAGACACTTGAATCCATGTTAACACAATAAATTAAAATTAAAAAATGATTTTTTTTGTTTTAGTACAGAATCAGATGGACTGAGTCAATATTTTACAAATATGATAACATATTACAAGTAGTAAATTTTACTATGAAGTAATAATAAACTGCCTTTTTCTCAAAATATACTGCTCACAAAAATTAGGAGATATTGCAAAATGAATATCAAGCTATAAAATTTCCCCTAATTTTTTGTGAGCAGTATAGTTATACCAAATACTATATAGTATTGATTTATATTTGGTAGCATTGGCAAAATATTCTAAATAATTAATGTGACTCTAGATCAGGGGTCCCCAAACTTTTTACACAGGGGGCCAGTTCACTGTCCCTCAGACCGTTGGAGGGCCGCCACATACAGTACTTCATACACTGACCACCAATGAAAGAGGTACCCCTTCCGGAAGTGCAGCAGGGGCCGGATAAATGGCTTCAGGTGGCTGCAATTTGGCCCACAGGCCGTAGTTTGGGGACCTCTGCTCTAGATAACTAGATAGATGCCATACTGATAAATGAAAATGAAACCTCATGCAGAGTACTAGCAAGCTGAAGGATACAAGTAGAAATCAAGCAAATATTATTCGTATTTTAGACACCATGGGATAAACTGAAACTAGGGTCCTAGCATCCTGCTCACCAAGTGATTATATGTATTTTTAGCAGCCACAGGGGTAAGAAGCAGAAAAATTCTGTCCTCTGCAATATGAGAGAGAGAGAGTCAGATAGTTTTTAAAAAGTCAATAAAGCCTCAATAGGCATTATTAGCCCCTTGCAAATTATTGTGACTAGCAGGGGGCGTGGGTCAATGTTAGTGTATTATTTGGCTGTTGGCTTTCAGTTCCTTTTGAGTTCCTGTGGTTTTAGCTACAGAGAGTCATGTGAGGCTGACCCGGGCTAATCCATGAAAGTCACTTTTTCTCTTACCTTTTTTCTGCTCCCCAGGTGAAGTGGGACTGGATCGGGAATCGGGACATGTGATATCTGGTCATGACCAAGTTTATATCTCTGAGCCTAAGCCTGTTTGCTGAAGTATTTGTTTCTTTCTCTCTTTCTATATTAGGATTGGTGGCTTTATGTATTTTTAAGTCAGTAACTACTGTCATTCAAATGCTTTCTTGCAAAGAATTCCAATGTGCAACTATACTAAACACATAGAAATAGACTTTTCCTGAGTTCCCCAAACACGCCCATGTCCCTTTCTCTGCCTTCCTGCTCCCTGGTAGCTCTTGGGGTACCGGAAGGAGCCCCTCGGAAGACCATCAGGTCAGCTGATTTATATAC
The DNA here is from genome assembly GCA_037038555.1 of Rhynchonycteris naso. Classification (NCBI taxonomy): domain Eukaryota; kingdom Metazoa; phylum Chordata; class Mammalia; order Chiroptera; family Emballonuridae; genus Rhynchonycteris; species Rhynchonycteris naso. Next base: position 9,240,723 of record CM072998.1, on the reverse strand, counting down.
TCCTTTCCAACTATAAGACACCATTTTAACCTAAATACTTATGATGTGATCCAGAAAACCCTCTGGTTACTTTCATACCCGTTACAAAGGATACATGTCAGGTTTACAGTATATCAACCCATTATAGGAAGATTCACTATATATTTTTGTCTGGAGTCATGGGAATCAAATTATTTTTAGGAAGGTGTGTACACCTTCAGGTATGTGTCTGTAACTCCGGGGGAGAGGAAGGTGATAGGTGATAGGAAGACCCCACGAAATGGCCCGGCGGGACCTGACGGCGCTTCTCCGTTTAGTCGCATTCCGTGAGCAGTTACCAAGCACCCACCGCGCAGAGTCCATTGCGCAAGACTCGGAAGGCTCCCAAGGGTCACAAAGAGGAATGGCGCACTCTTTTCTCAATTTATTTCTGAAGGATCCCCTGTCAGAGATTTCAACTTTTTAATACATTTTAAGTATAAAACATGTAAGGCACCTAGGGAAAAATGGACTTGAGGCACATAGAATAAATAAATAAATAATAATAAATGTCATTGAATAGGTCAAACATCTTGTGGCTATGTTTGGGAAATGTGTATCAAGGGTCAAGTAAAACTGTCCCTGACTGGAGAGCTATCCTGTTCTCTTGTTCATTAACGTCGATCCATCTACTAATGGATTTAGCAAGAAAGGAAGTGAGGTGGGGGTCGGGAAGGGAGAGTCACTGAATCTCAGACTTCTGTCTTTCATTAATATTAATGCTATCTTCACCCAGTGCGTATCGGCCCAACACAGTCTGAAAGTTTAATACAAAAAAAAAATAGTTCCGATGCCCCTTATCATATATATATATATATATATATATATATATATATATATATATATATATATATATATATATATATTCATTGACACTAGGCACCAAATGAACTCATACTACATCATGTACCTTAGTTTTTATCCAGTTCAGAGGAATTTCCCTTCTGTACAAGCTGGTCACAGTCATGACATTGTGTATTCCCTCAAAAGGTATATATTATTTTATTTTTAAACAATTTTACCGTTTACTGAACCATAATAATGCTGAATGAAAGCAGTCTCAGCTTACAGGAATTGACTTATAAGTAAGCATAAAATAAGCATTTCTTTTTAATTAGTCCATTTTCATTTGGACTCTGAATTTAATCACGGGGGCATAGCCCCATAGCCCACGAGTGCTGGATGCCTTTGGCCATGAGGAGTTTCAGACTGTGATCAGCTGAAAGGGTTTGTGGCTGGACCCATGACGGGCCAGCAATTCTGTTCAGAATTACTTTATGAAAAACAAGGTAAAGAAAAAAATAGTTATATTTCTTCGTTGGACCCAATACACTTTGGTAGAGCTCAACATATTTCCTTACAATGATAGAATAATAATCTTAGAAATAAAGAATCAAGGCCCACACAGGTCATATAACTTTGTTCAAAAACATTCAGGGAGTTCTTGGCAAAGTTGGTACCTTCCAAGGCCTCTCCCTGCCCATGCAGTCTTCTTTATATGCAGAAGATTTTTAAAAAAAAAATTCCCCAGAGCTATCATCTGTGATTTAGAGACCCATTTTTTATCTCTGTGACAGCTCCAACCCAAAACAAAACAAAAAGGAGTGAGAAGGCTTTTGCGACTCTAACCTAATTCTACTACAGTGTACTGTGCATTTACCTCTCATCTCCCTTACTCAAAAGCAATCTCAAACATCATTGATGCTAGAATAAAGCAAACCACTTAAGAGAAAACACCTCCGATAAAAAGCCCAGGAAATGAATTTGAAAATGAAAAAGAAACTAATGAATATATATGTCAGACTCTCTCTCCATTCCTCCTCCTCAGCCGCCCCGGCTTTTGCCCCGTTTCTTCAGACGGTATTAATGGGCTGCGCCCACGGCGGGTAGACGTGTGATAGGAAGGCATACAGAAGGGGGCGCATTTTTCTTCTCCGTTTTTCTCTCTTCTTAATTTTAAGAGCTGTGTAGAATGTGCTGGTGTGAATTCCCGGGAAATGGCATCTTCCCTGGGTCCCTGCAGAGTGGGAGCTGTGAGGACGGTTGAGCAAATCTGTGCGGAGGCATGAAAGGGGTGCCCTGTCCGGGTCTGGCATCGTCTGGCGTGGGTCTCCGTGGGAGGCCTGCGCCAGGGTCTGGCCAGGCGCTGAGAAGCAAATGACAATTCCTGCTCATGGGCCCATTTTAATAGTCTAATATTTATATCTACGTGTTTCCCGAGAAATAAACAAAGCCCCTCCACTTCTAATGCCTGCCTGTTTCAAAGGCAGAACAACAATTAACGTCCCCCCATCACTCTGAACGCTCACAAGCTGTCTGTACATTCTACGTTTAGGCTGAACAAATTCCTTCAAGTTAAAGAGAAAAGTTTGCTAAATAGGACAGAGGTGAGGCATTCTCACTTTTTCTTTTCCAGTTAGGGGATACCAGCGAGCAAAGCGTAACAAGAGAAATGGTTTTTAATACCGAGGAGATAAATGCAGTATATAACATACAAAATAGAGGCTCTCTCTGAATTAGTATTTACACGTTTTGTAAGCTCAAATAATCGATGTTTTTCATTATTTTAGTAAAATTAAAGAATGGGCACTCAGCTATCTTTAAAATTTCATATTGCTCCCTCTCATTTAGGTAAGCCAGATCCTTTTGGTGCGATAAATTCCTACACGCGTGTTGCACGGATACGAAACGACATTGTAATATTTTTCTTTTAAATGTGAACTGAAGAGAAAAAAATGTTAGTAGAGAGTAACATTATTAGAATTTACTAATGAGAAATCTGACATGCTCTTTCTTATTGCTTTAATACGTCCTATATGAACATGTTTTTCTACGTTATGGGCATTACTTGCACATTGCGCGGGGGTGGGAGGTGGGGGGAGGAGTTTCTTCGCAATTCCGCGTGATTTATGAGCCCGCCACCCGTGACTTGGTGTGGGAGAACTTTGGCTTTGGTGGACTCGTGGGGGAATGGATGTGTGAAAAGTCCAGGAAGCCCAATTAGAGAAAGGCACTGAGAAAAAAATTTAAAAAAATCTGTCCTGCTGAGAGGCGGGCATTTTTGCTGGATGACAAATGTCTGGAGTTCTCAGATTTACAAAAAAAAAAAAAAAAAAAAAATTAAAAAGCGTGCTCAGCCCTGGCCTCTTCTTTTGTCTTGTAGGTAACCTAAGCTGTGGAAAAAGGGACCAGCGGGAAGGAACGCTCTGGGGTGACAGGAGCCGGGTGACTCTCCCCCCCCCCCTTCATGCCCTCCCCCTTCATGGATGGCAAACAGTGTTCAGATGACAGAGTTGGGAAAATTGTCTTAGGCGATAAATCCTCGGGCACCCGGGGAAGGAGGAGGCTGGTGGGGGGTCTGTGACGATTTCCTGAGTGTCCAGAAGGCTTTTTATCTCCCGCTCTGTTTTAATTGATGAATGGATGGGTTTTGCCACCTTGCCAGGTAAGTTGGACATAAATGCCTTGCAACTGGCATGGGAACGAGTGTTCATGGTGGACTGACATAAATTGTATTAGTATACTACACTTTTCAGAGATCATGGCCGAGAGGAGAGAGTCTTCCCCAGGTTTCCTTGTGAGAAATTAAGTATCTTCTTCACGGTGCTTCGTGATTCTAGATACTTGTCCTCCATTGTGACATCACTTCATTAGCATGGTTACCTTCCATGGCATTAACTGAATTTCAGGTGAAAAAAACAACAACAACCAGGTTTAATAAGGAGAAATACAGAAAATTTGCCGCTTCCATTATCCTAAAGGAGGTATAGTATTTAGCCTGTTAATGAGAGTAAAAAAAAAGAAAGAAAGAAAGAAAGAAAGAAAGAAAGAAAAAGAAAAAGCCATCACAAGAAATAAATCTGTGATGGAATGCTACTGATTTCGACAGGCATCGTTCTTGTCAAGAGCCAAATGAACACTATCTCTGAAAATCTAATCTGAAGGCAAAGCAGGTTTGTTAGTGTGATTATTAAAACAATTGCCACCTTCTGGTGTAAAGTGATGTCAACAGCGAACAATCCAGTAATGAATGCCCTTTGCTTTGGTACAGTCAGGCACTCAAAGCTACCGTGAAATAGGATTGGACGGGACCTTTCATTTCATATGAGAATTAATTCTCTAAATGCAGTGGAGAGGAGGCAGCTTATTTTTTCCCCCCAGCAAGCAGCCAGAAGCGAGTCTGCGGGAGACCAAATTTTTTCTTATTCATCTCTTTGCATGTGCGTGTGTATGTTACTGAGTATTATGGCAATTAATTTATTTTTCACATATAGTTTCATCAGGAAACAAGAAAAGAAAAAAGGCCAGAATTTTCCCAAAGGCTTTATGACTTAAAAAAAAAAATTACAGTTCTGCTGCTAAATTGTTTGTGAAGGATTGAACTAAAGGTCACAGCTCTTCACGGCCGACCAGGTTCCCCGCTGCTTTGGCCTACCCTGTGAGGGAGCAGGCCTCCACTCTGGGGTGCTGTGAGTAGCCCCCTAGAAAAGCCATCCACATGTTATTTGTGCCAAACCTCAGTTAGGATGCGTTTCTACTCCTCTCAACAAAGTCAAGTTTGTAGCCATACCAGGAAGAAATGCCACACCCTATTCAGTTATCAAATATCCCTACCCTGGGTACGAAAAGTGTTTTGAAAACAACAATTCTACGGTATAGTACCGTGGATTGAAGAACTTACTACCCTTAAATGAATCCAAAGTGGAAGAACAAATGTGGATCATGTACATGTCTGTCTTCTGCATCTCACAAAGTTACCTTTCATGCCCAAGCTTTTAATAATGTCTTTCATTTTTAAAATTCCACACATTTATCACTTCTTGAGCTTCTACAGTTGATAAAGTAAATACGAGACTAAAAAATAATAATCAAAGATGAGGGGATCAATAACACATTGCTTCTCCGCCAGATTATTTCTTCCACGTACAAAATTTCCTGCTTGATTTTTCAATTATTCAAAATGTCAGAATGATAGATATAAGAGAGTAACCAACTAACTAGGGAAATCTTGGCCTAATCATATTCAATATAAAGATTCAAAAGGATGCTTCATGATGGATTAAACTTTTCCTGGCTCTGCCTCATTAGGGTTCTCCCAATGTGATCCAATCCAAACCTATTACTTAATATATATCTAACAGTAAAATTGCATAAATGTTCACTAGTACAATAGAAGCTAAATGAGCAGTTTTGGATAATTTAATTAAGTTGTAGATCTTCTAATATAATTGTATAAGTATGTGAACTTTTAACTTGTGTTAACTCAATTTCCTTTTGCTTTCATTTACCATTTGTTGGCGACATTACAGTGATTAGCCCAAGTCCTTCCAGCTCCTAATGTTCTCCATAAATTTTTATTTAAATTGACTGTCACTTTCTCACTATAATAAAGTAGATATTTGACATCTCAAAAAAGAGAACGAGTCTAGTATATTACGTTGTCAAGAAGTAGAACTTTTTTTTTCTGTCACACAAAATCCACATAAAATCCACCTTAAGAAAGGCCATAAAGATTAGTCAGAAGGAAGCGGTTCAGGTATGCCATGTACATAGATATGATTCTACTTTGGAATTTTAAAAAATAATAATATAGGCTCCTATGTACCCTTGCCGTTGAAAACACACATGATAACATGTTCTCATCTAATTGTGCATTTGGTGGTCATCACCGTCTAGCTGTTGAGTCTATCAGCATTCAAAAACCCAGGGTAGTAAGGTAGGAAACCAACTCTTACTGTACTTCAGTTAAGGTCAAAGGCAAGAGTTGGTCAAATGGGCTAAGCCCAGATGTAACCCCCCATGCTGTCTCAGCCCAGGTAACTAACAGGGAAAATTATGTCATTGTGCTCTGCAATGTTTCAAGAAATATATTTCTTTTAAACCCAGCCCTTTAAAAAGTAAAATTATCTTATCACTAATATATATTTACTGAAAACTCTGTAATTTCAACAAAATGACTCAGCCAATAAGTTTTCATTATTGCCCATTACTGTCATCTAGACATTCTAAAGATGAAGGCCCCAGTTCAGAGTCTGGAGGGATGTACACAACTCAGGAATGGTAAAGGGTATGGTGTCCAGGTGCCATGCTGGACTTTCTGCCCTGGATGGATCAAGAGCCCCTGAGGGCAGTGGGAGTTACTTAAAAGTGTTAGGAAGGCTGTGGAGACAATTATGTGCAAGGAATATCAGTCCCTGTGGCTAACGTACATGAGTGCTTTCCAGTGTGTTTGGAATCCATTGTCACTAGGGATGGCCTTTTAAAGCACTTTCTGTCTTCAAGTGTAACCTTCTTCTGTAGAATTTCCCTGGCACTCATTCAAGATGAATATTACTTTAAGATGTAGTAAGATTAAGAAAAGTTCATTGGGCACTTGCTATATGGTAAGCAACTTGCCAGCTTGTTTATTTATTTATTATTTGTTTATAGAACGACTCTAAAGGTAGCAACTATCAGGACGCCTATTTTATAAGCGGGATTTCTGAGGCACGGTGAAACTCGTTAAATTTCCGAAGGCGGAGAGCAAGGCAGTCCCATGTGGGAGCCCAAGTTCTTAGCCAGTACATTAGATCGGCCTTGTCACAGCTGTGTCGTCTACTGGATGGCATGACAGGGACATTCTCATGCATATTTATGATAATTGATGAATATTCATATTTATAAACATTGAATGTTATATTTTAAGATAAATGTTAGTGCTCAGTGCACGATCACAAAAAAAAAAAACAAAACCCCAAAATGAATTAGATGATGTAGATATTTTAAAAGAAGAAAATAAAAATTGTTACTAATTTCACTACCTAGAGGTGACTTCTTTTAGGATTTTACTTTATATTTTTCAAGTTCATTTTAATACCTGTTCCAAAAATAAGAATTTAAATTAGCCTGAGCATGTTCTTTATACTGTTTGATTGAATAATTTATCACAAACACCTTCAATATCTTGAAATGTATTTCTATAACATCTTTTAAAATACAAACTTGGATGTTTTGGTTTTGAGAGAAGTCAAGGCGCACCATGGGACAGCACCCAGTCGCCCTAGAATCTCACGTGTGGTCCCAACTGGAAGTGTCGTTAGTGCTGGATGTCAAAGCGGGGGTTATGCAGAGAGGAGAGGCGGTCAGGATGTCACAAGAACACGTTCAGTGCATGCACACACAAGGGCTCACTGCTCAACCCCTGTTCTCTCTTCCTCAGAACCTCTGCAGTGTAGCGACAAGCAAGTATTTTATATGCAATGAGTTTATAAGTGAGTCCTCCCGGGAAAAAGGATTAAAAAATAGGCTAGCAATGGAGTTGTGTGGAGCCTAGGGAACAGGGGTAAAACATTCCTGACCTTTAATAGAGTGCCTTGGTCACTACAGTTTCCGTTGCCTTCCTCCTTGACTCCGCCTGAGGGTACAGGGTCGAAGTGACATCTTTACAGAGCGCTCCCTGGTCAGATGCAGTCAGGTTGAGTGACAGCTCTCGGAGAACGAAACATGATTCTCCGACATGGGCAGCACACGCGGCCGGCGAGACGACTGATGAAGGGTCACTTTACACTATTGCCGGACACCATTTCAGCATCTCATTTAAAACTGCAGAGAGCCCAGGTGGTTTCTGAATTATGTATTAAACCGAGCTTCCAAATATAGATTTGGTTGAGCATTTCAGCGCAATGTCTCTGAAGCAGCAGCGTGCACCAAGCACGGCTCCCATTCTCTCATTTGCCAGCCTGGTTGTCACTTCCTATCTCGTTTCACACTGACTTGGCGTCCTGCCACCCAGTACCGACCAACCTGGCACCGGACACCCAGTACCGACCGACTTGGCACCGGACACCCAGTACCGACCGACTTGACACCGGACACCCAGTACCGACCGACTTGACACTGGACACCCAGTACCGACCGACTTGGTGTCCGGGCACCCAGTACCGACTGACCTGGCACCGGACACCCAGTACCGACCGACTTGACACCGGACACCCAGTACCGACCGACTTGACACTGGACACCCAGTACCGACTGACTTGGTGTCCGGGCACCCAGTACCGACCGACCTGGCACCGGAACCCAGTACCGACCGACCTGGCACCGGACACCCAGTACCGACCGACTTGACACCGGACACCCAGTACCGACCGACTTGACACCGGACACCCAGTACCGACCGACTTGGTGTCCGGGCACCCAGTACCGACCGACCTGGCACCGGAACCCAGTACCGACCGACCTGGCACCGGACACCCAGTACCGACCGACCTGGCACCGGACACCCAGTACCGACCGACCTGGCACCGGACACCCAGTACCGACGGACTTGGCGTCCTGCCACCCAGTACCGACGGACTCGGCGTCCTGCCACCCAGTACCGACCGACTTGGCGTCCTGCCACCCAGTACCGACCGACTTGGCGTCCTGCCACCCAGTACCGACCGACTTGGCATCCAGGCACCCAATACCGACCAACTTGGCACCGGGCACCCAGTACCGACCGACTTGGCATCCAGGCACCCAGTACCGACCGATTTGGCATCCGGGCACCCAGTACCGACCGACTTAGAGCGGGGCACCCAGTACCGAGCCTGCACTATGAAACCACCCTCCGCCCCTCACCCTTCATTCTTTGTCTTGGGCCATGCGAGCTGCCAAGATCTCCAGTTTTCTCCAAGGCACCTGAACTCTGTCTGCAGTTTTGAAAGCACAAAGTGGTACTCACTGTCCAGAGGGGAGGCCTCGGGTGCACGCTCACTAAGCCTCACCCGAAGGACAGTGTGGTGCACACTGCAGTCTTCCGATTTCTCAACGTCGGGGTCCAGAATACTCCCTGAGGATGTCGCTGCTGGTGCCAAGAGTAGGTCTGGGTACCGGCATCTCTTTCTACACTTCACCCACTCTCCAGTACAATCCCATTCCTGTCCACGTCCACTGTTTCTTCTATTCATTTCTACAACACGTAATTACAAACTGCATCCTAAATCCTGGCTAAACCTATTTCTCTCTCTCCACCGGCACTGCCACTCACTGCCTCGCTCAGGCCACACTCACCGCACACCTGCATACCTGTGACAGCGCAGCAACGTGTCCCCTCACACTGGCACCTTCCTCCTCCACTCAGTTGTCCAGGATAATCGCAGGGGTCTCTTTTTAAAAAACATACATGAGATCACATTGAAATCTTTATGGGACCCATGATCAGGATGTCCATGCATGCTGTTTTCCAGAAACTGCACCAGGTTTTGCTGGTAACAATTAAACAAGACCTTGTCTCCTCTCAAGAGCGTTCTGTTTTAGAGATTAAATTATCAAGTCGTATTGCCTGTGAGGCCTTACCTCCCTGAGCTCTGTCCACCGCTCAGCTGGATCTTGCTGAGCGAGAGCTACATCGCCCTTACAAGTCCTAAGATGGGCCATGCTCCTCTCCACCCAGGGTTCATGCAGTTTCCTCCTTCAGGATTGTTTTCTTTCCCTTCTAATTTCTATTCATTCTTCCAATGCCACGAGAAAACAAGGTCTGCGAAGGCAGGAGCTTTGGTCTGCTTAGGTCACGACCGTGTTACAGGTGCTGAGAATAGTACCAGGCACGTGACAGGCACCCCATAAATGTTGGCTGAGTCCCTGAGGCTCAAGCATTACTTCCTCAGGGAAAACTTCCCTGCCCCCGCTCCTCCCTTCTCCCCCAGCCTTCCCCATGGGCACCTCGTTAGAGGCAGTTAGAAAGCCTGCCTTCAGTTCTGTCCGTATAACGGTTATTCCGCCGGACTCAGACTCCGGTGGACACAAGGACCCTTCCCATGCGTATCCTTTGTGTGCACGACACCCTGCACCGACACAAGCACACGTGCCGAATGAATAAATGAATGGACGTTACGATGATAGCGCCCTGTTCGGCATTTTAGCAATTCTGAGAAAAATTAGATATGGTCTCATTCGCTAGAAGCTTCTAATTTAGCCGAGGGAGAGACAAGACAAAACTATACAAGTAGGTGGCAGTACAAGATGACGATTCACTCAGGACCCTGGCAATTATATTGATCAGCCTTAACGCATCATAGCAGCATTATGTGACCCTCACACGGTGATTGTGACGGTCCCGGGAGGTGTCTGGATAACACGTACTTGCAGAGGCTCAAAGGGGAAAACTACTGCTGTGTCCTGGCGTGTCAAGGAAAGAAGTGAAGAAGTAAAGCTTGAATTCAGTTTTGAAGAATTCATTCCTGGCCTGACCTGTGGTGGCGCAGTGGATAAAGCGTCAACCTAGAACGCCGAGGTCGCCGGTTCGAAACCCTGGGCTTGCCTAGTCAAGGCACTTATGGGAGTTGATGCTTCCTGCTCCTCCCTCTTCTCTCTGTCTGTCTCTCTCTCTCTCCTTTCTCTTTAAAATGAGTAAATAAATCTTTAAAAAATTAAAAAGAGTAATTTAAAAAAAATAAAATAAAACTTCATTCCCTAACAATCATTCCTTAGGTAGCCATGATATGACAAGACCAAACCCTTGCCCAGGTAGATGAGGGCTTGGCAAACTATGGCCCTATTAGTATAATAATAAAGATCAGGGGAATGTAGTCCCATCCAGCTATTTACATCTCGTCTGTGGCTGTTTCCCCACTGTGACCGTAAAACTGAATAATTACCAACAGAGATCAAATGGGAAATATTTACTATCTGGTCCTTTACAGAAGAGGTTTGCTAACTGGTAAGTGACCCCTCAGGGCTGAGTGGGGGAGACAGCTGTTGTGAGCCGGAAACTGCGTGAGATCTCTCAGGGGCTTTGTGAAGGCATCATAGAAGAGGAGCGCTCGGTGAGTCAGGAAAGGGTGCCTGGAAGTGTGAGTGCTTTCTTGAAGGGTCAAAGGATCAAGAGGAACTTGATTATAAAGACATAAGAAGGAAAGAGTGGATACACCAAGAAATAAGGTGACAATGCAAGGATGGCCATACCTTTGTTGGGGGGGAATCCAGAGAAGGCCCAGTCGGGACCAGAGGCCCCGTCAGGATGTCAGGGTGAAAGCTGCATTCAGTGACGCTAGAGCAACTAGACAGAGAGCCCCGAGTGCAAGGCTGAAACGTACAGGGTTCGCCAGAAAGGCAAGCGGCCGACTTGGGAGGTGCTTGTCCAGGGCCACGATGTGAAAAGAGGGAGCTGGTTTTCCGACTCTGAGTCTGAGGACACGGAAGGGGAGTCCTGGACACCAAGGGTGCAGTGGAGGAAAGGGAACAGAAGAGCCTGGAGATCTGAGAGCAGAGGTAGCCCAGAGAGGGTTTCCTCTCCGTCCACGTGGTGTTTGAATGTGAAAAAAAAATTAGCTGGCCCATATTATTGAAAGGGTATTTTACATAAAAAAATCTGGATTTTGACAGTTTTTTAGAAAATTGGAGTGCCTGCCACCACAGGAACTGTGTTCTTGAATGTCAGCAGCGTGCTGGGGATGAGCCGTGTGGGTAACATTGGCCAGAGCACGCCCCCTTTAACACCTCCCGGGGTGTTGGGATTTGTGGCCTATTACGCCCTAAACTGGACGTAAGTTTGAAAAGTCTTTAATTAGAATGGAGCCAACCCCTATTCACCTTGCTTTTCCTGTCCTGAACTCTTATCAACTGACTGCTTTTTATAAAGCTTTTGCAAGATTGGCTTCCTTTATTTCTAAACACTGAGGACGTGTGTGTGTGTTAAACTTTTAACTGGATTACAGATCCCGTAGGTGAACATCTGCCTCTGATTTACGTCCATTGTGGAATACCTTTCTCTTTTCTTCCTCATTAATTTCTCTCAGACCCTGTCTTACCTGCAGACCTCACACTTGGACCCGGCCCCCTTTCTTCTAATACTGTTGGTTCTATCTCTTCCCTCAGGCTGGAAGAACTGCGACAGCTTTTGTTTATGCTTTATAGTTGCATTTTATTTTTAATTCTTCCTCAAACAAAAACTGTTTCTCCCAAGAAAGTTTTTAAGAGGGTATAGCTTGTGTTTTAGCTCTTAGAGGGATTCTTTTTTTTCTTTTTATTTATTTATTTATTTTACAGGGACAGAGAGAGGGATAGATAGGGACAGACAGACAGGAACAGAGAGAGGTGAGAAGCATCAATCATTAGTTTTTCGTTGCCGTTGCGACACCATACTTGTTCATTGATTGCTTTCTCACATGTGCCTTGACCGCGGGCCTTCAGCAGACCGAGCAACCCCTTGCTGGAGCCAGTGACCTTGGGTCCAAGCTGACGAGCTTTTTGCTCAAGCCAGATGGGCCTGCGCTCAAGCTGGCGAGCTCAGGGTCTCGAACCTGGGTCTTCCGCATCCCAGACTGACGCTCTATCCACTGCGCCACCACCTGGTCAGGCATCTTAGAGGGATTCTTTAAAGTCCTTCGTATAACGTTTTTCTCCCTTTGCCTAGCTGTTAAAAATAGGCTAAAATGCATTTTAATAGAACTCTTGATGCTACGTGATTCCAAGGGAAGGAAGTGCTACAAATGGCAGTTAATCCGTTTGCAGTCCTGCTGAGCTGGGGTGCTTCCCTGCTATCCCCCCTTGGGACAATGAACTCACTGTTGAAATACTGATCCATTAGTAGGGAGCAGGCTTCATGATGGATTCTGCTGAGCCAGCATTGTGGACGCTGGTCCAGGTGTAAAGCCTGGTTGTGATCTGGTTACATGTGTTTTATGTTTTGAGAAAAATGATTTGGCCCTTGAAAAGCAGTTGAGGTCAGAATTCTGTGTCAAGAGCAGGCTGTCACAGAGCTGGGTCCCCGCCGGAGATGTGATAACTGATTTTTAGTATTCTCTAAAAAAGATGCGTATTTTAGCGTTTGTGCACTATTGAGTAGCAAACATGTAGGGCAAGATCTTATCCTAATGGGAAAAGGCTAGCCACTGACCTGATTTCGTGACCTTACCTTTCCCCCACGCTGTCTGCAGAGTGAGGGGGTTTGAACACATGGTGCTAAAGTGGGAGTTCAGAGATGAGTGGCGGAGCGTGCCTGTCCATGGGGAATCTCGGCTTTCACGGTGGCTGAGCCAAACGGCATGGACCAAGAAGCTGCTGAAAGCCCCAATTTCTCCCAAGGGCCAGGACCGAGATGGGCAGCACTGAGTGGTTATGCAGAAAGCCTGTGTGATGGAGTAAAAACAGCATGGGCTTTGATTTCCAACAGATTGAGTTCCATGTTCATGTTCTCCAACCTCACGGTTGCTTACTCAATTCCTCTGCCTTTGGTTTCCTCTTCTGAAAAAGAGGGTAATACCTATTATATGAGTCAGCTTGGGCTGTGAGAACAAAATGCCGTGGAACAGGATGTGTGTGCGTGTGTGTATGAGGGGGGTGTATATCGGCATATTTCTATCTCTGTGTAAAGAGGCACACAGAGACAGAGAAAGACAGATCCATGGTGGCCTTCATAGTTGAAAAGCACCCTGAAGATAGTTAAGTGGTAAGAATGCCTTCATAGAAGGAAGAGCATCAAGACAAGACACCTGGGTAGCCAGCAATGTCTTCAAGCTGTGGATGGCTCAGCAGATGCTAACAGCATTATCTATCATTTTTGCTGAAATGAGCTAGTAATTAATAAGAATTTTTTTTTTTTTTTGCAATATGTCGACACTGGCAGAACCATTAGTATTCTTTTGGTTCTAATTTTTTTTTAAAAAAATCTTTGAATGTGATTTTAGGTTTCCACTGCTATGAGACTGCATTTTGAAAGCCTGGAAGTATAATGATTGGCCAAAAAGGAGACAATATTTAGAAGAACTCTCAAGGGTATTCCCTGTTGACATTGGGAACGATGGGAATGAACTGAAAGAAGGTACAGTTCTGAGTCTGCTATTAATATGTATGATTAGGCTGGATCCAGGAGGTATCCGAGCAGGGATTAGAATAATTACAGTTGTTTACATCTGAAGATGTCTTAGTCTTTCCCGATATAACTCAGAAACACCAATCTTCAGTGTAGATTTATTAGTTCCAAGCAATGTTTCAGCCACTAAGTAAAACGAGAAGTTATTTTGAAAAGTAAAGCAGCCATCTATGTGAATATGTCAATATTCTTAGACTAGAATGAATTTATATTTGTACAGGATTTTTTTTCTCTTAGGAGAAAGGGATGCGTGCTTTGCCTGACTGAGGTGTCAGCGGCGGGCTCTGAAAGTGGATGGGGAGGTTTCAGGGTTCACCATCAAGGGGGAAGCAGGAGCGCTGGCGAGAGTGAAAGCAAGAGGTCTGAGGTTCAAGTCCGTGGAGGAAGCAGAGAACAAACCGTTTCCACAAAAGCAATGGATAGGGAACTGTCTCGAAGGGCCACAGCGATTCACAGGGGAGTGAACAGAGGTAGGGGAAGGTCCGCTTAAGTCCTACAATGGGAGTCTATGGTGAGATATCTGTCCCCGAGTCGGTGACGAGTCGATGTTTCAGGTAGTACATTCCACGATTGCTGGGCTTGAGAGAAATAGTCAGCATTTCTCAGAAAGTCATTGAACACCAACCACATGGTATCAACCTGGATTCCTCTCCATCTTTGGATCTTAGATTTTGGTACAACGGACTCATCTTTCACTGCTTTATGTATTTTTCTCATTCGTATTTTTATTCTGCATAGATGTGTCAGTTCAATACTCTCTGTTTGCAAGGCATTATCTGAGAGTGTGGAGCTATGCAAAAACCAATAAGATGCTTTGCGTATGTCCCTAGTACGGAGAGCCAAGGGGGGAGTGGATGTGAGCCTTCCACGTCCGCAGGTCTCTGCAGGTCAGTCACACAGATCCTCGCAGTTCCATGATCCCTACCCCACGTCATGATAGATGTCGTGCCTTCGTATCTCCTCGTGGTCTGCAGCCTCTGCCTAGAAACATTTTTAGCTTCCTTCTTGCCTTAACCTGTATCTGATCCACAGCATACCTGGCAAACCTTGACTACAGAGGGTTTGTACACTCGCCTAAGTCTGAAAAGGGATGGACAAAAAAACAAATGTGGGGTGTATCTTCAAGTTGTGAGCCCTAAAAGAAAGCATCGGTGAAATATGGCAGAAGGGATTCTTGGAAATGTGGTTCTAATCATGTCCTTCCTGCCAGTCTCCTCCAATTAGAGTGAGCAAGACCAAGGTCCCCAGAGAGTGGACTGAAAATAGCTGAATTCACCTCAGGATGCTATGATAGAAAACAGTGTCATATAACACTGTCCAATGGGATGCTGGCATTTTAATGCAACAAATGAAATTGGAGTATTCAGCTCCTTGTGCAAAAAAATGATATTTTTGCTGCCTCATTATTTTATCTTCCCTTTCAAAGTTACCTCTGAATTCTTCAATTGTGTTTTTCACTTTGCTATGACTGGGTCTGTTGCTGACACAGAACTGGATACTTGGCTTCAATACCTTTTGCCTGCTCATGAAGCTGTTCTTCCTCTTGCATTCTACATTTAATTTATTTTATGATACTTTTATTTTCCACCATATTCTTCTAATTGTTAAATCCATTTTTTTCCCATGGGAGAGGCTTATTTAAAATCTAACACATTAATTTGTATCAATTTAGAACTTTATTTCAGTATACTAAAGATGTCTATTATTATTATTATTATTATTAGCTGAGGAGATAGAGACACAGAGAGAGACAGAGAGAGGGACAGACAGACAGGAAAGGAAAAGATAAGAAGCATCAATTCTTTGTTGCAGCACATTAGTTGTTCATTGATTGCTTTCTCATATGCGCCTTGACCAGGGAACTATAGCAGACCAAGTGACCCCTTGCTCAAGCCAGGGACCTTGGGCTCAAGCTTGTGACCTTGGGCTTTAAACCAGCGACCATGGGGTTATGTCTATGATCCCATGCTCAAGCCATTGACCCTGCATTCAAGCCAGATGAACCCGTATTCAAGCCGGAAACCTCGGGGCTTCGAACCTGGGCCCTCTGAGTCCCACATTGACTATTCACTGAGCCACCGCCTGGTCAGGCTAAAATGTTCATCATTATTGCTTTTACCCATAGAAATGTATAGCAGCAAGTTTTAATCTAAATTATTAATGGATTTATTAATCTTTAACTACCAAAGTTCAAATTTATAGATTATTACTCAAATATTTTGAGAAGTCAAAATATTTTGCACTGCATCACCAGAAATGTGTGTTTATTTACATCTTTGTGTACGTGTGTGAGCAAAAGGGAACTATGACCAAAACAAGGTACGGATACTTAGAATAACAAGGAAATAAGGTTCCTAAGCTGATTCAAGTTAATTCAATATTCTTTTAAGATTATATAACACTGGAAACTGTTTTCATCAGGTAGGGAAAATAGTACATTTCTTAATTTAGTCTTCATTTATCAGTTACATTTAGACAGTCTAATTGAACTAATGAAAACTTTCTTGAATTCTCATCCTAGGGACCAAAAGACATTCATTGCTTAGGAGAAGCAATCTGAGTTAAAAAAAAAAAGAAAAAAGTTCGAATTCATAATGACACTCTACAGTGAAGTAGTATTTGCTTTTTTAACTTTGAAGACAGAAATTCTCCATTCTCCTTCTTTTCCAGCGTGAGAAGCTTTTACCAAGACTCACTGCCAGCCTCACACCAGTCATTCCTAAGCTGTGGCACAGAAGAGGCCTTTTGGTGAGACCAGTGGGGATGTGCCCGCCAGGCTCCTGCTCCAGGCCACGCCCTGTAGACAGGGGCTCTGTGCCCCTGGGGCCTTTGCAGGAACTGAAAGGCTTCAGGGTTGGAAAGAGGGAGGTATACATCACCACTCCGCCACTGTGCCTCAGGGACTCTCCGGAGCCTGCACTTCTGGGGACAGCTGAACGGACCTCACTGCCAGTCTCCCCGGGAGGTCTCAGAAATGACAGGCGTCGCAGGACACCTGACTATGAGTGTGGCCCCCGAAGTTGCCCGCTCCCTGCCCTGGCCGATAGCGCGGTCCACTGCGACAATATAAACAGTAATAGCTAAAACCACAGCCGTGTAACTGAATAGAAGGAAAAAAAAAATATGACCCTGCAAAGCAACCCTAGATAGAGAAATCAGACTGTCAGTTAACGGAAGCACAAACTTTTAAAACATAATTAAAACACGCTTAAAAGTAAGTAGATTAAAATCATCTTATCCTGCAGAGACCAGGAACGGTTGGTCCCTAAGCAGAGGGGGGACGTCTCAACACATTCGAAGGGCCTTGGAGAAATCACCAATGCTCCAGCCACAGAGCGCCGGCTCCATCTCAGGGGCCCCAGCTGGGTTTCTCCAGGTAACGCAGAGCTCTTGAAAGGAACTCCCAGGATTTAATGTAGACGGAACGTTCTTTTTTAATTATTGCTTTGGGTCGTATCTTCCAAAGCTTTTGGTCAGGCACATTCTAAGTCGATGGCTTTTTCTTTTGGCTTCAGATGCACCGTAAACCCCTGGAATGATGTCGCTGTCGCCCTGCCCGAGATGCGCTGGACTCCACCTGGGGGTTTGGGGCAGGGGGCTCGTTCATGGCCGCGAAGAAGCTGCGGAGGGCTGACGCAGCCCGGGCTCACGAGGCCCTTTCATGAACACCCTATTTGTGGAAGAGGAGTCTCCCCTCCAGATGTCGTCTCTAGCTTCTGCAGGTCTATGTCAGCGTCACTCAGCGGCAGACAGATAAGGCCATATCTCCGAGGGTTCCCAGACGGAATGCTGCCTGACGCTCATCACTGAAATCTTACTCGCCTCGCGTCAGGTCGGAAGGGCTGCACGTGTGAAGACACGTGAGGGCAGAGGAAGAAGGAGAGAGAAAGGCCGGGCTGGAGATACGGAGGCGCCACAGCAGAGATGCCCGCAGATCCTTGCGCAGCCTCCGTCGGGGCAAGGAGATGTCCACGGGCCACTGGAGGATGTGGCTGGCTCTTCTCATGTGTCCTTTGTATTTAGGCTTACATTTTTATTAAAATCCTTATTTAAACATGTGCCCAACAAAAACCAAACAAATAAAACTTAAAAGAGCCCTAAGTAAGGAGTCAAAACTTTCTCAATCTTTATCCTTAAACTTTTCTCCTAATGACCTTGGCTAAAGATACAGATCTCGGCTGCGGTGGGATCCAGACCAGAAACCAAACCCCCTTCTTGTTATTGTTGCTGTTAGCACTATGGAACTTGGTATTGCTTGCTGCTTTCTCTGCTGTCTGCTAAGAATTTTATTTACATAAAATCATTTGAGTTGACTTGAGTGGGTGTTTCTCCAATGAGATATAGATGGCCAACAAACGCAAGAAAAGATGCTCCTCGTCGTTCGTTATTAGGGAAACGAAAATGAGAACCGCAAGGACAAGTGATGCGCTCACTGGAATGACTATAATACAGAACTCAGGGAAAGGAAAAAGGTACTGGCATGGATGTGGAGAAATCGGAACCCCCGTATGCTGCTGGTGGGAGTATGAGATGGTGTGCATCTCCGTGGGGAAGTGTGTGGCCACTGCTCAAACAAGTTAATCACAGCTTTACCACACGACCCAGCAATTCCACTCCTAATGACATACCCCCCAAACTGAAAACAGATACTCCAACAGGTACCTGTACCTGAATCATATAGCAGTATTATTCACAGTAGCTCAAAGGTCGGATAACCTGAATGTTCATTAACAGATGAATGGATAAAACAAAATGTGGTTTACACATTCAATAGATTATTTGTTAGCCATGGAAGGAATGAAATACGGATGCATGTTCCCGCATGCAAGAACTTCAAAAATACTGTGTTCAGTGACAGAAAGGAGACACAAAGGTCACCTCCTGTGGATTCTATGTATATGAACAGTCAATGCGAGGGCAGATTAGTGATTGCCGCGGTGAGGGTATGGGGAGTGGGGAATGACTGCTCAGTGGGTACCACGTTCTCTTCTGAGGCGATGAAAGTGTTTTGGAGCCAGATAGTAGTGCTGGCTACACAGCAATGTAAATGGCTTAAATGACACTGAATTGTTCCCTTTAAATGGCTGCTTTTACATACGTGTGAATTTTGTCTCAATTAAAAAGTATTTGAAATTATTTGATCCTCATGATAAACCTATGATGTGGATATTATTTCTCCCATTTTTCAGATTTTATTCAAGTGTTCTTTCCATTGAGATACACATTAATTCTTTAGAAGAGGATATATGACCTTGTACTCAGGATGGGACCTTATAAGTGATATAAGCATGTTAGGCACAGACCTTTAGAGGAAGGCATAAAATGACCAATACATTCACTGATGCTTGCTGCCCGTTGGCCATGAAATGCCTAATTCTAACATATGACTCAAGTGCTGGAATCACAGTCCTCACCAACAGCGCTGAAGAACGCTATTCCTCTCTGTAGCGAAATGAGGCAGTAAGAAAAATAGTTTGGTGACAACGTGGGAAACAAGGGTAAGGTGTGTCCTGCTTGGTCCTCCTTGAGCCACAGAGTCTTCTCAGCAGTGTTTATTGGAAGAGGGCTGGTGAATGCCTGTGAGGAAGGGTGAATCCCAGGGAAGGAAGTCAGAGGAAAATTTCTGAAGAAATACGAACGTATGAGGAGCTCGGCCCGTGGCTTTTCCTCCCCTCCCCTCACTTGCAAACACGCATCTCAGAAAAGACACACAGCATCAAGAACCTTTTTCTGTGTTTCTGCAGTGAATGTTACATAAATAACATGCAGAGAAAGTCTTGAGTGGTTTGTAGGTGTTTTGTAGAAAGTATTTTGCAGGGAGTTAGCTCCCAGCAAACCAACAAAGCACTAGTTTCTTTTCTAAGCACTGCTATTCTGTGCCTGGGTTACGCCCAGAGGCAGGCCCACATTGCTGCGTGTGGTCAGCGGTCTTTCCTTCTGCCCCTAGTTCAGAGCCACCTGGCCACCATCCCTAAGCACTGCTTTCCGGATGTGCCTCTCTGTGTGATTACTCAGTGAGGTTGACTGTCCGAGCCTAGCTTTTAGCCGTACCCACTAGTTTTCACTCATTTCACAAGTCTGAAGCCAAATGGAATCTTCTCTAGTTTTCCTTTGAAAAACAATACTACTAGCAAGGTGTATTATATGCCTGGCCCAATGCTAAACACTACACATATTTTTTCATTTAAACTTCATAGTGCCAGGTATTGTCCCAGTTAAGACATTGGAGCTAGAGAGAATAAATATAGAAGCATATTTAACTGGTGAAGGTCAGAACCAGCATTTGAATCCAGACTATTTGGTGTCCCAACCTGGCTGGAGGCGCTGGTCTTGATCTTGCCTTTGACTTTCCTGTGTCCGTGGCTTCGGCACCTGCACCCCGTTCCTCATGCCAAGTCCAGGAATGGCTTCCTTCACTGGCTTCTGCTTCTATCTCGCTCACCTTGACCTTGGGTGCTGGAAGGGGCTTTTGTTCATTGGACTTACTTAGGAGAGCAAATGTGTTCTGTCGCTTGAATTTATTTCATTGTTCCAATCATTACACTGATTCGACAACAGTCGCAAGGTGGGAAGATACCATGCCGAACACCTGTACCCCTGACCTTGTCTAGAACAATACCTTGCTCACAATAGGTGTTCAGTAATTATTTGTTAAACATTCTTATATATTACCTGCCAGAAAATATTTCATTAAATACAGAGTTTTTGTTAAAAGCTCTTTATAAAAATGTACTTTATCTCTTTGATCTTTTACTAAATGTAATTTTTTTTTTATACTTTCTGAGGGAATTAAGTAGATAGGGTGAACCTTAGTAAAATATTCCTAGTTTTAACATATGACTAAAGTGCTTAAAATATGAAATGCTAAAACTTATTTTTTATCCAGGTGCTTACTTGAACCAACCCTGAGACTAAAGGGAAAAGAAATTACTCTTTGTAAATTTGTTACTTTAAACCCCTTATTCTCATGAGTTTCCTGATCGGTCCAGATAGAGAAATTAATTTACAGAAGTAGTCAGCACAACTGTTAAAAAAAATGCAAGCATAAACTACTATGCACTTTTTCCTTTGTGTGACTTCTGCATATTTCAATATCCAGTTCATTACCTTTAAGGTGTTCAAATCCACCAGCTGGAAGACTACCTATAAGATTATAGGACAGCACTAAAAATAAACTGTTATTGAAAAGAAATGAATCAGCACATTCTTAGCTGAATTGTTTTCTCATGTGACTCATACCACTTAACTAACTTTTTCTTTGTGATTGTTCATTTATCATATCAAAACTTTCTCTGGACATCTGCTTCTTTGAGTACCAAAGCACGGGCTTGTTGAAAATGGTCAGTAAAAAGATAACTCTCTGCCCCAGATTTATAAGAGCAAGACTTTCACAGCACCAGTTGCTACTAAAGATCTTTTCTTCATTTTTTAAGACACAAAAGAAGCCATATAATTTTCAAGGTCAGTGCCGTCTGTTTACCAATACAATTTCACTTACCCAGAGCTCGTCATACGAAACTTCAAAGAGCCCTTGTGTTCAGTTTGGACCAGAGGATGCTCTTGATGGAGCTCATCTCAGACTCACTTGGAGTCCACAATGTCTATGCAAAACATTAATCTCAGAATGTGTCTAAACACCAACCTTGAGTCAGGCTGCAATTTCCCGTTGTCTGTGACAGACAAATAGCTAGGGGAGCGCTGTCATTTAACCCCAGTGCTTTCTCCGCTAGTCGTGGAAAGAAGGAATTTTTATATTGCCCTGTCATAAAAGGACTACAAAATCCATCAACGTGGTATAACTTTACGTATCAAAGTAAGACTGTGCATAGATATTTTAGTCATCATGCGAAAAATAAACAAGACGCTTTTTAAATCAATGTCATTCCCGAGGAATCAGCATGGACATGTATTGACTGATCTGATAGCTCAAATAGAAAGTACATGTAAATCTGTCTGCTCTGATTTAACATAGGTGCTTTTGGGCTTCATCCGCAACCTGTAGACACAAATGCCAAATTGAGAAGGAGTCTCATTTACAAAAACTGGGTGTGTCCTCCTTATGGGTGCTCAGGCAGCCTTAAGTTAGATTAAGAGCTTGATTGTGTGGTATGTATTTTGCAAAACGCCTTGAAAAAAGCCTGAAATTTAGGCATCCATTAGGATATGTAATCAAATACCTGCTGATAGTCCCGGTGAAGTGGCTTGAAAAGGCAGGTCCTGAAATGTGTACCCAGGAATATGTACAGTTTTTACAAATAGGCTAAACAAACTCAAAGCTCTAAGAATGAAAACATTTATTTATTTATTTATTTATTTTTTTTAACTTTATTCTATTATGGTAAGAACATTTCCTGTGAGATCTACTTTCCTAAGAAAATTTTAAGAATAGCACACAGGATTGTCGACTATAGGTCTAACCAAGTATTTCATTTTATTATTTAATTTAAAAGCACACAGGGATGTGAGCGAAGCTGCCGCTGCTTCTTGCGCAGTCCTTTGCCAATTGCTGGGTAAATGCAAACTCGGATACCGAGGGGAGCATTTCACAAAGTCCTTGGAGGAGGGCACCATCGCGTTAGACATTCCTCATGTCCTGTGTGAGGCCCTGTTGGCTCCCAACTGAGCGGAATTAAAACTGAGCTGTGAAATTCACACACAAATGAAAGTGACAGTCCAGAAAAAGAAATTAGAAGTTTTAAAAGTAATTTTGCAATTAAAAATAAAAAAGAGACTGAAGAGAGAAGTGCACCAAGATGGATGAATAGACAACCACCTGGCCCAAGGTTGCGTGTCTGCCCAGGTCCCCACATGGGCGGGAAGGACCGCCTTCTGTCATGGGCCACCCACCATCTATCGTTGGGAGCCAGCTACCCCAGCAGGAGCCATCTGAATGCTGGACAGGAGCTCCTGGTGGTCAAGGTAAGTCAAAGGACAAAACTCAGCTCCAACACCATCTCAAATGGCATCCCTGCTTCTTCCTTGATAGAGTTCTGGTCAGCAACTCTGAGCAAGCCAATGGCAGGCATACCATAGAAAATGACACTTTTATTGACACTTCTAAACAAAACCTGATTTGGTGAGTTCCACCTGATAGACAAAAATTTGAACTACCTTCTCTGTTTTCAGAGACTAGTGGCATGCTGAGATATGTAACATTTATATCACTCTCAATTAGAGAGCTAAAGAAAATATCTCCATTCATATCACAAGTGCCGCATGGCTAAGCTAATGCGTCTACCTGTCAAGGCAATCTATGCTTCTTTCTAATTAAATTTATTGGGGTAAGCTTGGCTAAATGTATGGTCCTTAGTGTCTAGGTATATATGGCCTACACTATTTCCGGTCACTGCTTGGAGATTTTAAATTTCCTCATAAGTGAGTACTAGAAACATTCATCTGCTTTATGTCAGCAATTACATCATCGTCCCCCTTAGCTTTATAATATCTTAAGAATCATCTTCAGTTTGTGTATGAGTGTGTGTATGCTTGTGTACATGTGTGTGTGCATGTGTGTGTGTCGAGTTGAACCTTTAAACTTGGGGTTTGCTATAAAAAGTGTGTTTAGGTGATGGTTCTAGGTAACCCATAGCCTATCCATTCCTAAGGGAACACCATAGTGCTTGTACTGGGAAGATTTCCCCCAGAACAAATGGATGCATCTGTATGCAGCACCTTATACTTAGAGTTTACCTTCCCTCCCAGTAGAGTACCGAAATATCTGTCCCCATTCTATGTAAAATTACCTGATGTTTGCCTTAGAAATGTTCTTGAAATAAAAAAAAAAATACAACATCAGCAAAACAAAGTGTGATTCCCTCAGTGCATTTTTGGTACAACTGGTTCATGTTTTGATATTGATTCCCTTTGGGTGCTAGGGTTCTTTCCAAATATGGCAACAGTCCAAATCTTTACGATAAGGGCAAGGCAACACATAAAGGGTCAATATGATAATAAGCATATTCATGCATACCATTTGTGAAAATCAAGAGATCGTACCCTGAACAAAGACAGGTTAGTCTCGTATCTGTAGAATGAAGACTGCATTTCGCTGCTTATGGAATGGGCCCAGTTTTCCACTCTGATCCTTTGCCCCTGTGGCTGGTGTTTCATACACACTCAGTGTCGCTGTCCCTGCGCCCCTCCCGCCTTAATCCCGCCCCGAACCCTCAGGGTCTCATCCTAGATGCTGCTCTGATCTCTGCACTCAGCCAACTCCAGCTCCTCAGAATAAAGAATGGGAGAGCTATGATTTCTCCTTCAAAATGTTTGTTTCTCCTCCTTCAAAGATAGGGGCAAAGGATTTCAAACTTTTATCATCTCCCTTTATTATTGTCCAGCGCACTGTAACAATCGTTTTACTTCTTCAGAGATGAAAACGTTGCCCTTCGTAAATGGAAAGGGAATTTTTAACAGTCGCAGATTAGGAGCTTTAAGTAGTTTCTTAAGGAACGAAAAACTAAAAAATCAGTGTGTAAAAGATTATTTCTTGGAAGTCTAGATACAATTGAAGAGTTGAATCACAGATGTGAAGATAGGAGACGTAGGGTCTATTTACCATTTTTATTATAGCTATTTCTTCTTTATAAAAAAGGCTTCAAGAACACATTTGCTAGTGACCAATTTACATT
Source organism: Rhynchonycteris naso (assembly GCA_037038555.1). NCBI lineage: Eukaryota > Metazoa > Chordata > Mammalia > Chiroptera > Emballonuridae > Rhynchonycteris > Rhynchonycteris naso. The sequence continues at coordinate 9,216,243 of CM072998.1, read as the reverse complement.
GATATTCCAGGTAAGGGGTTTTGTTTTCTCTGTCTGAGGTCGATGTTATGGTATCCCTGGCAAGAATCTAGGAACTAAAACGGAATGCTATTACATATACTTAGTAAGTTTTAAAGTGAGTAAACTAAACTAGGGTCAATATAGAACCTAAAATCTTACTAGCTTTTGCCCCCTTTTTCTAAGCTTTGCATTTCATACAACGTTTTTCATGGCACCAAAGATAGTACACAGTTCCCGGATGAAAGCAAAGCATAACTTTTCATTTTCACGCAATTAATTGGTAGCCATGCAAGTATTTATAACTGTAGATCTATATCTATTATGGAGATAATGAAGATATTTCGGTAGAATTGTGTTCTTATGAACAAAACAACAAGCAAACACAGACACCCATCCTATTCCATGATTCAAAGGCCGGGTGGAATTCACTTTTGAGAGGCGTGACTTTCCCACTAAATTAAGAATCGGCAAAGCCAGAAGGCCTTGTCACCCTCAGTTCTTTGACTTTATCACGCACGCAATCCAATCCTGCGTTGTCACTATGATGGCACTTTTCAATATTTAACATAGTCAGGGACATACGTGTCTTTAAAAATGTATTTAAAAAACAGTTGATCTACGCTGACCAGGTGGTGGCGCAGTGGATAGAGTGTCAGACTGGGATGCGGAAGGCCCAAGTTCAAGACCCCGAGTTCGTCAGCTTGAGCGCGGGCCCATCTGGCTTGAGCAAAAGCTCGCCAGCTTGGACCCAGGCAAGGGGTTGCTCGGTCTGCTGAAGGCTCGCGGTCAAGGCACGTGTGAGAAAGCAATCAATGAACAACTAAAGTGTTGCAACGGCAACGAAAAACTAATGATTGATGCTTCTCACCTCTCTCCGTTCCTGTCTGTCTGTCCCTATCTATCCCTCTCTCTGACTCTCTCTCTGTCCCTTTAAAAAAGAAAAACAAACAAAAAAACAAAAAACAGTTGATCTATACTACTATCCCTTCAAAGTTGAGGCATCTAGTTAGGATACAAAGGTGCTCCACTTTTACCTTTTGGCAGAAATCCTTCAAGGGGATTCCCAGCTTGTCTTAGACTCCTGATGCTGCACTTTGTTCCTGTCTGGTTTGTTACCTAACGAGGTCAGTCCATCAGTGCGTGGGTAAGGCGAGAACCACGTGACCAACCGGAGGTCAAATGAGAAATGTGGGTCCAGGAAAGAAGCAACTCTTCATTTTCTTTCTTTCTGCAGCTCCTCTTAATTTCTCCATCCCTCCCCCCCCTCTGAAATTTCTCTACTCTAACCTTCAAGTGTTTGATTCCTCCAGCGTCCAGCCACAGCCTCTGAAGTTCATGCTTTATTCCCCCCCAGGATCCATTCCTCCCCTAAACACGTATCATCCAATGCATTGTGTAAAGAGAATTCCCAGCAGTCGATTTTAAAATGAAAGATAAAGTGTTGACCCTCTGAGTGTTTTCAGGGGCCAGTGTCAGTATATGGAATGCCTCCTGTTGACGGGGCGGCGATCGCTGAGGGCCTTCGAGATCTCTCTGTTCTGCGCGGCCTTCAGACATCAGCCACATGCGACTGTTCTTTCAGATCAAACGGAGCAGGAAGACAAAGTAAGCTGGGCAGATTCTATTGCACCGCCCTTTGTTGTTAAAAGGGGGAGGAATCCCACTAGGACCCCTAACTCACTTTCAGATATTGCCAAACTTCTGTAAGAATTCCTCTTCTTCCTTCCCAGCCCTCCCTTCCTCCCCTCCCCTCGCTGACAGGCCCCTGATTGGGTTGAATAATCGTCTCTTTGCTCCCCTCAGGTTTGTCCTATGCTGCTAAGGATTAATGGTGGATGACACCGAGGCAGGCCACAGGTGAATGAAGCTACAGGATATTGGCTGTTTTTAGAGGCTGTGGCAGGCAGCTACCTGAATGTAGCTCAGGAAAGAGTCAGCTCCCTTTCTTAAAAACAATACTTGCAGACTCTCCGGTCTCCTCCTTGGAGCACGTCTTGTGGAGTCTGTTTGAAAGGTTGCGTCTATACTGCACACTGGGAAATGCTTCCGTTTGATCTCAGAGGTGGGCAGGTGAGAAGGACCACAGCCCCAGCCAGCCTGTCTTACCGGGAGCTAACTGTTGTCCATCAGTGACCTGAAGAAGGATGGGGCCAAGTACCTGCCACTGAAAAAAAGCAGGGAAAATAACAGTGTGGTTTGTATGCTATAAAAAAAAAATGTTATTTCTTGTTGAACACAGGAAGTCGTTTTCCATCAAATTGGGATGTGACATAATATAACGTGTCACCAACATTGTTAAAAAACAAACAAATTGGAATCAAGCTGCAAACAGCGAGTCTTAGATCTCTCAGTCAGTTTCACACATTAAGATGGTTGAACACGCAGAGCTTATAAATTCTCCTGTTGGAGAGGTTTTTGGAGAATTTCATAAAACTCAGTGGGATCTTGGTGGGGATACTGACATTTACCACTGAGTTCTTTAATGATAGCTAAACAAGAGAACACCACTCCTAATTTACTCAAGTAGAATTCAATACCGTAACAAGGAGATTGCAGAACACTGTTCTTTTATGAAAACCAATTTTCTTGCTATAATTTTAACTCTTTTATTTACCAGTGACTTTAATTTGCTTCCTGCAGCCTGTACTCATATTCTGTGCATGAGTGTTCTTCTATAATTATTCTATTTTTCTTTCTCCAACATTTTCTGCTATCATTAATGATACATAGACTAGATACACTTATATTTTAAGTTTTAACTGAACAATCACATGAGTTTATGGCTCTCGCTCGTGCACCCCCTAGAACCATGTCCTTGTGATTATCAGAGGTGTCAAAAAGGTCACCACTTTTCAAGCCTACAGGACATCCCCATGTTATACTATTTCTAGTCAGCAAAGACAGTGAATAAAGACCAGGCAGTTAGTTCTGTTGACTGTGGGAGGAATAGAGCTTGGAGCATGTTATCTGCTGCTCTCCCCCCACCCCCTACATGGGAAAGACCCAGGTCTCCACTGGGTATTGAGAGTTCATTCTTTTAGACCGCCTTTTAGAATGCCGACGGGTGTGGAGAGAGAGTCATCATTTTTCTTCTCTGGGGGACTTCAAATGTGAATTTGACATTCATGGTACCCTCAAGGGAGGTGAGATAAATGAGACAGAAAGTGAGACATACCACAAGAGGAACCAAGAGGGGACATGGGAATTCAAGGAGGTATAAGCATCCTTCCCTCCGGAGGGACAGAGTGGTAGGTGGGTAACAGACTTGGAGGTCAAGTTTTCCTGCGTTGGGCGTGTGGGCTGCCCTCATCCTGAAAGGCTCTTCCCCAACTCTCTCCTAGTGAGTGGCATCTTCCCAAGGAGTTGCCCATGATTTCTTCTTCTGAGCCTCTCCCGCTACTTTCTGTCTTAGGAACCTATGAATGTCCCTCCTAACAACACGTCGACTGTTGTTAATATGTAATTCAATTCTTTATGTTATATTAACGGTGGCTGAAGAATTTAAACTCCACTGGTGACCTGGACTCCCTCGATCACCTTTCTTCCCTGCACTCAGCATATTGGCTAATGTGTAGTAGACACATGATAAGCATTTGCTGGAAAAGAGCCCGACTCAGACGGACTGACTCAACGTCCATGGAGACGGATGGACGTTGGGGCCGGGGGAGAGAGAGGGAGAGGCTGCTCGTGGCAGACTCAGTGGCAAGAGTTCCTTCCAAAGAGTAGAACAAATGGTTCAGCTTAGCTGATGCAGGTGAAAAATGAAAAGGAATAATAGAAAACCTTGAAAAGGTAAACTGGGATAAAAACGCAGACCTCCCAACTTTGTACCTTGCTCTTTAAGTAACTGATAGTTTTTGAGCAGGAGGCTGGTATCACTGCCTTGATTGAGATCATCTTATGTCTTCAGCCTACAGACTTTGAAGGCAAAGCATGACTTGGCTTTAACTGTTTCCCGTGTCAAAGCTATGACCTTTGACCAGACCCATGGACCTTAGAGAAAGCTGGCTGGAGCTGTCAGGGGCTTTGGATTTCAAATGAAATGAGTTCGAATGACCTACTGAGTCCTATAGTGTGAAGGTTCACATCGGGCCAAGCCCTGCATCTTAGATCAATTCAAGCCAACAGATTAAATGCCTCCGGGGTGTGCTCAGCCCCATGGTGAAACACAGAATAAATGAAAAGCTGGGTTCCCCTGCCTGAAAGAGACAGAGAGATGGAATTGCTCTCCCTGACCTCCCCACGGGAAGGTGTGCAAAGGGATTGGGCAAAGCTCGGGTACACAGGACCTTATCCTAAAGAGTGTTCTCTACGAAGCCACCTGGCCTCTCTGGGACCCAGGAAATACTTTTGTCCCATTGTGGACACTGTGGTGGTGTGTCCGTCTTGTCCAGACAAACCCAGAGAGGCAGCACAAAAGGACCCTGGAGAAGGAGTCAGCTGCCCAGGGCTCTAGATCTGTCATTCAGAAAACATGTCTCCTTGGGCAAGTCATTTTAATAGTCAGAATGTTTCATCGTTTTTAAAAATTGCGCATTTGTGAATGTATCAGCTGTTCATCCTGCATCCACTAAGTGCCCAGCCGCATGCTGAAGGAGCCCCACCTTTGTGGAGCTCACATGGGAAACAAATGAGACATGGACAGGAAGGTGCTGTCCAACTGTAAGACCTCGACGGGGTGACTCATCGGGGGTCGGCAGGGCAGCCTGCGAAAAGGCGTGCCGCAGCCCGGACTGATCTGTACCGCTGGTTGGAGAAAACACTGCTAAAATGCCATCTTGACATCACGTCTTTGCGACTTAAAATGTCATGCAATATATAAACAGAAAAGTTCAGCAGACTTTCAGAACACTTGATAAAAACTGATTCGTGTTATAAAGTCCTGATGCACCCAGTGTTTGATCACCGTGTACACCGGTATGTATTTGGGAAAATGAGTTCATATTCGTGTTCCTGGTTTACAGAAGCACATTGTTCCCAGTGTACTCCCAGCAATCAGAGCCAGTCCCTCTGTCCCATTCCCTCCATGGCACAGAGGAGGGAACCCGCAGGGGAGGGCTGAGCAGGGCGGGGAAGCGCGGTGCCCTGGGGTCCCGGGGGAGGAGCGAACTGTGGGGGGTAGGAGGAGGAGCCACAGAAGTGGAGCTCTGAGAGGGAGACCCGCACGAAAGCAATGAGGGCAAAGCAGCACGTTGGCAGCTACGAAAACCGGGAGAAAAAGGGAGACCTCGCTGCCCGGAAACAGGCAGCAATGGGTGGTGGGCCATCAACAGCGCAGCTGGCCCTTGAGAAGTAAGAGCTCTCATGTTAGCATTAACGCTGGCCACCATGGTCAGGAGGCTCGTTCTCAGCCTGGGGACTGGGACCTCAGCTGGCTACCTCTCCAGCCCAGCAGTCTCCTTCTCTCTTCTCTCCTTGACAATGTGTTCTCGCTCATGATGACATGAGAGAAACCAACCTGGGTTCTCGGTGTGTCTAGCGGAGAGGCCTGCTCTTCCCCAATGGGTGTGTGGTGACCGGGCCACTCCATGGAGACTGTCGCTGTTTCAGGGCTCACAATTAGCAACTTCGGGCAGAACATAAACCTCAGCCAGGGTTCCCACCGTCGGTGGCACTGGAATTTGGATTGGGTAACTCTTTGCTTTAGCGGGCTGTCACATGCACCGTGGGATGGTCAGCAGCATTCTCTGTCTCTGCCCAGCGCCGGGCCAGTAGCGCCTCCTTCCCTAAGTTGTGACAAGCAACAATGTCTTCTGATATCATCAGATGTCCCCTCAAGGGCAAAATGGTGCCAGCTGAGAACACCAGCCTAAGCAAATAGATGAGAACCACACTTTAGAGTCCCCCTTAGGACTTTATCTCCAACAAGACTTTCCGATGAGCTAACTAAATGATTCCAGTGATCTTACGTATTCAAGTACAGTGTGTCGGTAAAGTCATGCTGCACTTTTACACTAGGACTTTACGGACACACTGTATTTAAACTCTAAAATCTCAGACTATCCTTGCGTTATACAGGGGACCTTTACTGTAACTATAAATGATACATTATTGGTCCATGTGTTCCTCAGGCGCTTAGGAAATATTAGGTAAGTGAATAAAGGATGCTATTTAAGAACAGGAAATATGTTTAACTTGCTTTTAACTCTGGTCCAATGAGTTTTCAAAAATACCTCTTTCCACCAGGTGAAACAGCACACGGAGGGCAGACAGGAACTAGGGACTCAACGGAAGGACGTTGAGTGCTTTATGACTGTCTACCAGTCATCAATCTCTCCAGGGGCTGCAAAGGGCTCTTGGGAGCCCATTCGAATATCCGGTGACCAATGCTTTCAACAAGAGAGTTTTCCATGGGAAACCCTGCACTAATCTTCTTCCTCTTCTTAATCTCCACGACATGTCGCACGGGCCTCTGCTGCATCATGAATCTCTTTATTCGATGCGTTTTGCTCATGACCAATTTCCTTTCCCAGACCAAGAGCTCATTGCTGATTGGGTACATGTTTGATTCATTTCTGTACCCCTTCCAAGGACCTAGCACAATGTCACACAAAGATAAATACATATTTAGGGGGTGCTCCTGTCTTTAAGGACTTGATTTCTCTAAGCCAATTTTCTCAAATGCATGCCAGACAAATCCAGCACTTTCCAATGTCTGAGTTTTAACATTTTTAGTCTGAAAGGACCGACAGCAAGTTCTTTATTGTTTCCTGATCTATACACGATACTCCCCGAGAGATATTTATGTATAATCGCAGACCTCACACACATATTAAAGAACAATGAACACCATTTAAACTAAGACACAGTCATCTATTACTGACACTCAGTTAATTCTTAGATTTTCCTTTTTTTTTCTTCTCTTTTTCTCTTAAGTAGTAATCAGATCTCTCGTTGAGTGCCACTTCACCTTGATTTTGAAATCTGGCATTTAATAGAATTATGATCTTAAAAATCCATCAAGAGCTGAAACAGGGCTCACAGAAGCAGGAGGCAGGAGACGGCAGGGCTTTGCATGCCAAACACCCCCGCTGAATGTGACTGCTGGAGTCTGAAGGGGGGTGGGGTGGAGGACAAGGGTGGTGATTCCAAGGGACACAAGTGCCCCACCCTAAAGAGAAGAAGAGCTGACGGGTCTTCCCCGCCCATCTCCCAGAACAGAGGAAAGGGACCCATCACGCTGTCCACACACTGAACTAAGAACGGTAGGTCTTGAGGTCCAAACCTGACCCCGAAGAGGGAGTCCTGATCCTAGGTGCTCTCGCTCCTAGGGCACTTTGTATCAACCTGCTCTACGATCTCGCTCACACCAAAGACCTTTCGTCCATGGAGTGAGCGCGTCGATGGTAAGTGGCTGAACAGACAAAAGGGACGCTGGGTAGCTCTCTAGCAGGGCAGATTGGTCAGGACACAGAAGCCGGCGCACAGATCACCAGAGCCCGTGGCAGACATTCTCCAGCAGCACGGAGAGAGACCGGCCAAGGCTGGCTCCCCCATGCCACGCAGGTCGGAAGGGCGTGAGAGCCCGCAGCTAGAGAAAGCACAGCACCACAGAGCGTCCGGGACCACTCAGGTGTGTTTATACAGCCCTCTAATTGGGCACCCCAGGGGAGGGCTTGAACTTTGTGCAGAGAAACAGCCTGCTGTTCCTGGTGATAACCCCATGTGCAACGAGGTTTTACTCTAAGTGTTCGAGAACAATGGAAACTATATTTTTTAAATAAATGTGTTGCAACACTCAGGCAGCGCTTTCAAAGGCCTCACCTGTTTTTCTTCTAGAAAGGTAGGCTGCCAAGCTGCTGGAGAGATGAGATCAGCCCTCATGGCGTTTTTTCAATAACAATGGTCAGAGAGGATTTTTTATTTTTATTTTTGGCTCTCGAATGCTATATGTGTAAAGAAGAAAAAGTTTCCTTTACAGAGGTACAAAAATAATCTTTTACCAGGAACATGCTATTCAGTTGAAGTCACTGTTGTTGAGTTTTATTTTGTTTGCAAGTCGGAGCTGACTTTTTTGACCCTTGGCTCTTCTAAAACTTTGCTTCAGTGAAACAGTTTGTCCCTAAGAGCCTCATCCAAACATTACAAGTCAACAAGGAGCTTGATTATCTGGTCACATCTATATACTTGAATAAAGCAAACACCATGAAATCTATGGACTAAGGAAATAATCATTCTCAGAGAAATGAGCAAAGAGAAAAAAAGAAACAGAAGTAGGTAGAAATCTATGAACTCAATATTTTACCTTGATATTCACCTATTCTTGCAATACTAATTAAAAATATGTTTTTACTAGGTAAGAATCACCTTTTGGAAATCAATTTTGTCAGAGTTTAGCATCCATTCTCATTTCAACTCTGGAATATTTAAATTGGTACAGTAAGGAATTTTTCTAAAATAGAGGCAGGGGATCTATGAATTATCACTCTTAGCTTATATCATTCAAGCTGATGAAATTAATTCTTGTATGAGCAGCCGTTGGTGGATTATCAGAGGACGACAGAAAGATGTCAGTTCAGGTAAGATCTGGAGGACAGTCACCATCTCATACAGATGGTTCTGTGGGCGGTGCCGGTGCTGGTGCCGGCTGCCCTGATCACCGGGCTCACTCGGTCGGTCTGACGTTCCGTATGTGGTGAGACTCACAAAGCAAGAAATAAACTGGCTATGGAAAACTATTACCCTATCAATAACTTTGTAATGGGAAAGGATGTCCATGAACTGGTCTGAAAGCACATCTCCTCTAACCGGGCTCAGTCCGGGGACACACACAGCAGAAGGATGGGGGAGGGAGGGGGGGAGAGCAATGTTGACATCCAAGGCAACCAAGCTCAGGGAGTCACGTGTGGCCGCCGCCTCCGCACAAGGTGGAGAACAGCAGTCTCGGTGATTAGCATCTGCCTCAGATCACGAGGAACGGACACCGCCTCGTTCATTTATGGCATTGTTCATTTATGCTCTTTCTTTTTTCATTTATGCTCTGGATTCTATGCATCCTAGGAAAATGGTTCATTGATCCATCCATTCGACACACTGTTGTGGGACTCGTGCTGTGTACTGGGCCAGGGCAGGGGACAGAGCAGCACACTGAGCGAACATCACTGCCGTGAGTGCGGGAGTCCTCTGACGCTCATCCTGGAAGCTAAGCCTTTCTGCTCTCCCTTCTAACCCTCCTCTTCATCGGGCTTATTTACTTCCGGCCCTCGGCCACAAAGCAGAGCTTCCTTTGCAGAACCTGCTAGCCATGATGACTTCAAAAGAATGCTGGCACTTGCCTAATATTTTCTGCAGGTAAAACTTGCACCATTCATTGCGCCTCCCTAAATCTCCTCCTTGCGGGGTGACTGGTGAGGGGAAGGCTGGCTTGCTTGAATTGCGGCTGCCCTACAGAAAAAAAGAAATTCTTGGCACTGCCTGTTCCCATTCTTCCTTCTAATGATCAAGTTTAGGATTCCATCCCTTCTCCATCAATAAAATATAATGAAATATGAGAATGCTGGAAATATCTCTACCCTATTCCTGAACCCATGGATCTTGGAAAAGGAAGTTCAAAATAGAAACCAGCAAAGAACATGGAGCTATCATGAAACAATTACCCCAATAATAATAATAGGCACAATTTATTGAGTATCCATATATAGTATACAGGAGCCTTAGTATAGTAATCAAATTTGTCTTCATAAAATAATAGTAGAGGTGGATTATTATTCCATTTTACAGATTAAGAAACTGAGGAAGCCTGACCTGTGGTGGTGCAGTGGATAAAGTGTCGACCTGGGAACACTGAGGTCGCCAGTTCAAAACCCTGCACTGGTCTGGTCAAGGCACATATGGGAGTTGATGCTTCTAGCTCCTCCCCCCTTTCTCTCTCTCTCTCTCTCTCTCTCTCTGTCTCTCTCTCTCTCTCTCTGTGTCTTCTCTCTAAAATGAATAATAAAAAAAAGAAACTGAGGAAGCACAGAAAGGGCCAAGGTCTCAAAGTGAAGGAAGTGATGAAATAAGCGTGTAAACCTATGTTGTGCAGGACCGTGGCCCATGTGTTCTCCATGGAATCAAACTGCAGGCGTCTAACACCGTCTGGGCTTATTTCTTTATCCTTTTGTACCATTTGGAAAGCTGAAGGCAAAGAGGCATCACCTACCAGAAAGAAAAGTCTGTCCATTTGATCTGTGAGAAAATACTTTCTTTCGGTTAACACATGGAAGACTTGTTCTTTTTCCTGTCGCCATCTTGTGTTGCCTGTCTTCTAATTGTTGTGTTGATGGCGTTTTAAAGGATGTTTCCTTAATGGTTCCCCGTGAGTTGGGCCACATGCTGTGAAGTGAGCGGTCTGGTCTCCCACGGAGGCCAGTGGGAAGTTTTAGAGAAACAGCCCTTTATTCTATGCCTGTTCTCAGCCTTGGCCCTTTAACAAAACAGAGGACACTCACCATCCCCTGGGGCTTGAACTTTGGTGACTGAGCACCCTGGAACAAGAATTAGCCTCTGGGGACGCAGGATGTATCCCAGCACGGGCAAAGAGCTTCCGTGGGGTTCTGCAAGAACGCTGCTTCCCATCTGGGCAAAGCTGGCTGTGTTGGGGACCCAGGGCCCAGGGCCGGGCCATGCGCCTGTGTAGAAAGCTATTTGTCATATCATTTTACAGTTTGGTCCCTATCTAGATCCAAGAATAATTACAATGCGGTTTTGTTAAGGGCCTTGAAATAGCTACAGACGTTAACTCGGTAAGGGCAACGCTTTATATCTGATCTCAGATTAAACTGAAATAATAAACCGCACAAGGTGTTTTTCACATGTTTTAAAGTGAATTTGCCAACGACCTTTCTGCATCAAAATGGTTTTTTCTGCATTTCTTCACTGTCCTTGGGACGGGTCCAACAAATCCATTTTGCTCACTCTCTGACTTCCTAACATAAATGGCTGTTCAGTTTTAATTCACATTTGAAAAAAAAAAAAAGCAATGACCTAACAAAAGGAAAATTTTTCTAAACGTTTTTGTTCTTTGCTCCTATGCCTCCCACACATTTTATATACTTTAGCAACAAAATCTGATCATGCCCCTTAGATTTTTTTTTTTAATTGAGACAAATTGTCACCTTGGCTATATGACAAGACAGGAACATCATACTTAGGAATCCACCCTTAGAAAACTAGACGCAAACATGAAGAGGCCAAGCACCCCGCCAGCCTGCGAACTCCCCTTGGGTACAGGCTTCCCCAAACTCTGAAACCGGACTGGCAGCTCCGAGAGCCACGTTTTGCTTTTCAATGCATCAGGCCAACGAGGAGGCAGGAAGCCACATCACTGCTGTCCCGGCTCAGAGAGGACCCTGCTAATTCAGGAGCAAGGGACTAAGGAGCGGAGTGAGAAGTCACCATAGCATCTCACGAATGTAAGACCCTAACTTCTCCCTTGTACCGAATGCTGTGTCCGCAGAATACCAGACGCTCCAGGGAAAGAGTAAACACCGTCGTCAGCCCTCCCAACGTTTGTGCCACGGACCACAGACAAAGAGCTACTGACAGTCACCAGAGCGGCTGGCGATGGCTCCTGGCATTGTCCATTTGTGCTCTTTCTTTTATCTCGCCAATTCTTCGATTATCTGCCAAGTAATGATATATAATCATCCTCCCGTTCCCAGTGAAGGCCGGGAGGGGCTGCTCAGTGGGAGTAGTTTGTAGGTCCCTCACCTTTGCCTTTCTTTTTTGGTCAAGATTGATCCAGTAGAAGAAAAAACGAAATAAGAAAAATTTTACATAAATCAATGTTTTCAATTCTGAGTTCAATTTTATAAAAGCCCGGAGAAGGGCAGATCTTCCTGACTGAAAGGAATAGCCTTGGCTTACCTGTGGATCTTGCTTATTCCTAGGGTATTCCTTTCTCTACTTCTGAAATGGACCACACAATGTTGTGCAGGGTTTCTCTGCTTCCTCACAACTCTTCTCAGCAATAGCAGGAGGCTATGCTCCGGAAACTGTGTTAGGTTGGGTTCTTGACGCCATTTATTTGCAAAATCTTATTTTGTAAGTTTTCAAATTTAGGAAATATTTCTGAGTATTTGTTAGGCTTAGTTAAAATATCTGGGTCACCGGCATAAGTAGAAAGCACATTTCTGAACACATGGGAAGATACCAGCTCAAGCATATGGCCTAAAATCATAGTCACTGTGTCCAGTCTAAGTTAGAATAGGCAAATTCTAGCAATTGTCCTAGAGCAAGCAGTGATTTTAACCGTTTTTCACCTCATGGCTCACATAAAGTAATTACTAAAATTCTGCGGCACACCACAAATTACATTTCTTTGGTCATTTGACTAAAAAAGTAAGTATAATGTTGATTACTTCATACCCGACAGTGATTGTTGTGTTGGCTGTTGTCATTTTTTTTTTTTTTTTTTTTTACACACAAAGGAAAAGTGGTCAGTGCTCCTGACTAAATAGTAAGGTACTGCATGTTTTAAAAAGTCACAGTGTCCTGGTTGAAAATCACTGCCCTAGATAGTCAACTTTGGAGAGAGTTCTTTATAGAGCTATTTTGTTTTTGTCTGTGTATTCTTAGAAAATGTGGAGTTGTTTTGCTAGATTTAGGAAAAAGATTGGGATATGTGGATGGTAACTTCTGTTTCTTCATCAAGATACATGCTGACGCGTGTGTCCTGAAGTCAGCATCCTACTACAGAGCAGCAGCTGTCCCGCGTGGAAGGGTAGCATTCGATGTGCACCTCAAGGGAGCACGGAAACAGTCAGGTTCATGGGTTAGCTACTAAAGACCAGTGGTTATGCTGGGGAATCTCCCGATGTGGGGAGAGTGCTTTGCACGAGTTGACAAGAGAAATGGCTGAGGAGGGGGGACTTGAGGAACAAGGGAGGTTGATGTGTTTTACTACAGTGGCATTCACAAATGGAGCTTCTTCTAGGGTGAAACGCTGGCGATCAGCAGCGGGCTCAGAGCCCCGAGGGTTGCTTCTGCACTGAGGACAGAGTCATATTTTAAGGGAGAAAACACACAGGTGGTTTCATTTTGGCTTAGAGTGCCTGGAATTAGGTGCATGGCTCCAATTAGTCAAACAGGGAGCTGTGCACCGAATTCCTGGAACACTTCACTGCAGTGATAATTCATCCTAAAAATGTAATTTACTTGAAGTCTATTTTAAAACTATACAGATAAGTTCTTCACAGTGTTTGCCTTTTTTATTTTTTGGTGATTCACACGTGACTGAAAAGAAAAAAGCCAGGGGGAGGATTTGAGGAAAATATCAGCAAAGCAGCTTAAGATAAATCACTTCTAGGCTAGATCTACTATGCAGAAATTTCCAGGGTCTTTGTCTCCGTAGACCATATACTAAATATAATGCTAAAATTCTTAGAGGGGATCTTCAAAAGACAGTTACCGAGGAGGTAGAAAATGGTAAATAATAAATCTATTTTACATGAACTGTTTTATCTTACCAGAGGAGCCTCATCATTACCTAAATTGATCAAGAGAGATACCCTGCCTGTAGGAGATGGCACACAACACAGCCATTCATTCCAGAGCTTTCTTTTAGTTTTGATTCATTGCTCACTATGTACGAATGTATGACTACGCACACAAGAAGTTTTATTAAAGGACTCTTGTATCACTTTTCTCTGAGACACCCTTTGGGGAAAAGTAAAAGCTCAGCATCTGAGAGGTATACAAAGAAAACAACAGTGGCTGCTGTTCTTGTATGTAACAATTAAACCATAATTTTAGTCTTAAAAAAAAAAGTCCTCCTGTCTTATCTTTGCCCTTCTGTAATCTGAAAAACCTAAAACTCTTCCGCAAATACTGAATTTGTGTCATTGTGAGGGAAAAAAGACTTCTTGTTTCGGATATAAATTTAAATCAAATCTAGTAACCCGAATATAAAATTATATTAGCAACAAAGCCACAGCTGTTGCCATAGTCTCTTAAGAGGTAAGCACTTAACCTCTAATCTCCTGTCATGATTTCTTTTTACCTTAAGAAGAACAATACCTCTACTTTGAATGAAGAGCATCAAAAAGATATATATGCACAGGTAACTCAATTTTTCTGATATCAAAATGTAGTCATTCTTATGCCCTTGTATTTTGTAATTTGGAAAACCTTTTTGCACTGAGAAATTTTTTCTAAATTTTATAGAAAAAGAACCCATCAATCAGGAGAAAGTAAAGAAGATGCAAAGCACTCAAAGAACTTCAACCAAGAATCAGACTTTTGAATGGTTGACTCTAGGAAACTGGACCTTCTAGGCATACGGTGGGACACATGTCCTGAGAGGGTCACACCAGCTCTCCTGTTGTACATTCTTTTAGAGTTTCCTAGTAGAAGACACTGTTCATTTCATGGAAACCCCTCAGAATAGGGTTTCAAATAAATCCATTCACCAGGCTCAAAAGCTATAAACCACCGGACCATGGTGACCATTGAGAAAACGCACTCAGCTTTATCAAGGCGCGAGAAAAAAATAACCAGGGACAAGTCTAATTCTCTAAGGTTGCCATGTAAGGGCTGCCCAGAAAAACTGAGAGTGCCTCAGGACGAGAGAGCACGGAACGAATCGCTTCCAAAGGGGGTGATGCGCATGCGCACTGCAATCCATTGCGTTTGGTCCACTCTATCCAGGAGGAAACTCTCTAGAGTTAAAAAGCAGAGATTCTATATTTTAAAATGCCCTCATTTATCTAATTTTCCAGAACAACAACAACAACAAAATCCCAAATGAAGAAATGCCATTGCTTTCATACTATTAAAAATAACATGAAAATTGGATAGTTTCGCTTTTTAAAAATTATTTACCTGTAGCTAATTCATGGAGGTTAACAGCATAGGTAACAGGTCACGAAGTACACTGCAACGTGGGGAAAAGTGTCTAAGTGTGTCAAGATGAGCATGCTGTCTATTTTAAGACGTCGTTTTTGTCTCATTTGGTAGATCTGGACACATCTTAGTGCCCAGGACTTACCTTCTCTTCTTTAAACAGGGTTTTAGTTCTCTTTCTTGCACAGAAATTCTAAGTCACTTTGTTGTGGAAGAGCAGGAACTCTGGAATAAAGTAAATGCAATATATAAACTGGGAGAAAACTCAATTCAATGTTGTATATCAATAATGTCAGTTCTGAAACTCTTAAAATTAAGAAATGCAACATAACAAGGGGTTACTGATTTATAACAATTATCAAAAATATTAGTCACAAAAGTTGTGCTAAGCTAAACTTTATTTTATGTGTACACATAGTCTTAATTTTTTTTTTCTAGTAGTAAAAGCAAGAAACTTATGTGGCTTATTTATCTTTATAAAGAGAAAACAGTGTGTGAATTATCTAGGACCTGCCACCTTTCTCTCCTATTTAAAGACCTCTCATTCGTGTTCCTGTTGCCAATTCTAATAACAGAATAATGGTAGGAGATACTTTATGTCCCATTGTACTCCCAGAGACCGGGATTATGTTTGCATACTACTGCGTCAATTGACAAATACTTGTTTTTGCTTCTATTGAAGGAAAAATGCATGAGTTCCTTGTTTCGGTATTTCACTTAGTTGTTTTAAACAGCAACAACATCTAAAATGAAACCATTTCTTGAGTTTCTCATTTTAGCATTCTTAGTCCTTGGAGTAATTTCCAGGTATTGAACAATGAATCCAACTCTCTAGGTTCCATTTATTCCCCTCTTCCCACCGTACAGTAAGAAACAAACAAATAAAATAAAAAAGGGAAAAGAAAATAGAAGACAAACAAAAATACATGGCAGATGTAAGGTAGGCAAAGATAAGTCAGATTACTCTTAGGTTTTGAAATGTTGACTAAGAGATAATTGCTATAAGTCTCAAAAAAGAGAAGCAAAGAGAAATAACTTGTTTTTCAGAAAGCTGGTATGTTAGTCTTTTAAGACATACTAAGGGGCCAGATCAATGTCCAGTTAATACATGAAGGCGGAAATGTTGAGTTGGGAGTCATGAAATGGATGTCACTCTTCAGGAGTGGGCAGAAACTGATTTACACTTGAGGAAATATCTACATGAAGGGTGTTCAGGCAAGAAGTAGAGATAGGAGGGCTGGGGGAAAGAGGAAGAGAGGCAGGGACAAGAAGTCACACTGAAGGCATGAGAACTTGTTTCAAGGAGAAATAATCGGTCAATGGTGTTAAATCCTATATGTAGTTTTGAAAGAAAGAGAACTGTCCCAAATCCTAGGAATTGATTTTGGAAAACACTTGTGACTTCTGAGGCAGATATTTTGGTTAGAGAGAGCACCACAGCCAGCAAACAGGAGGAGGAAAGCTGAATTGTGTGAAGAAAAAAAAAAGTGTGATCGAGTTGAAGGAAATGTTTCCTTGGTAGTAATTTCACTTTGGTTCCTCAATGATGAATCATCCTGAGCATGTTAATAAAATGGCAGTCAAGTCCAATGACAAGGGAAAGGCCACAGATGGTAGAGAAAGTGAGGCCGGGGATCTAAGTGGTTGTATGTGCAGGAGACTAGTTAAAACCCAGAGAAGGTAGGTGGGAAGGAGGAGAGATATCACTTTATTTGAGGCAGGATTAAGGATGCCATTCATTAAGATGAACATTGAAAGAATGGAAGACTTGAGAAACTGGGAAATGTGACAGAGAACTAGAGAGGCCGTTGGGGCAATATGATTGGTTTTTTACAAATGAATTAACATAAGAGGTCAAGTGGAATTCTAATTAGACTGAATAGGATAGGTTTATCCTTGACCTAGAGGGAGATGTTCATGGTCTTCCCAAGAAACTCTGCATGAGCTATCAGCTGGGAAAACACAAGTGAAGCTAACTCAAGGAAGGGGATCTGCTTGGCACACACTGGAAAGTCAAGAAGGCACACAAGACATGGAAAACAGCAGAGAAAAGGGTAACTTCAGAGACAGGGCTGGATGGTTCGAACCATTGAGTAAGTCCTTTCTTCTCTCCCCTCCCTCCTTCCCTTCCACTATATATTTGATAGATATTTAATGAGTGTTTTCTGTCTTCTAGGCCTTGTGCTAGGCACCAGACAGGGCAGGTAGGCGGCTCTTAGATCATAAATCTGTGGATGGGAGGAGGTCGCTTTCCAGTACTTTTTTCTCCACAACCATGTCAGCAACATCATCTATCCCACATTCTCTCTACACAGATATATACAATAGTTTGCACAGATTATACACATACATATATGAAACACACACATACACACATACATATGGTGTGTGCATAGGATATAACTCATGTTCTATATTTTTATACATAATATACATGTGTACCTACCTACCTCTCTCTCTCCCACACACGCACACACACACACCTACGATGGCATCATTCCTGTGTGTCATCCGTCACATTAATCATCTGATCTTTGTACGTAGGATACTAAATGCATGTCTTAAGTGTTTTCATTGTGAACCCTTCCTGCTCTGCAGACTGCTGCTACACATCTAAGAATGCGGCTTTTCCGTGGCGCTGCTGTTGCAAAGCAAACAACAGCCACGGATGGATCCGAACCAAGGGCTCTTCCTGCAAACAACCCTGGGGGGAGGGGGGTGGAGGAGAGTGCTGAGGCTTCCTGACTTTGGGAATGTTTCCTGGAGCAGAGAAAAGTCATTCAGTCCTGGAGTGTGGTAATTGATGCCCACAGATCAGAGTTCTGCTATGGAGGAAAAAATAAAATCCTTTTTTAGCCAAGCACATAGGCCTCAAACATCGCAGGGAGCTTGTGCATGAGCCGCCAGGCACTGGAGAAAGGGGCCAGAGGACAGTGCTGGCGCTCCGAGGTGCAGGGCACGCCCAATCCTGCTACACCCAGGTTCTGAGCAGGTGTTCCAGCGTTTCCAGAAAGCTGAGTTTCAGCTTCCTCTTCTGAAATGTATCTTTTCATTCCTTGCAGATACTCAAGAAGCTTGTAGCTCCATACTGGTCTTGAACTCAAGTCTGTGAGGGTCTTTCCACATGCCATTGTGGATGGTAGAGCCCTCCCAGAGCTCACAGGTAACATGTGCACTGAGCTGCCAGGCTGGGCTCAGTCTCCAGCTCGGACACTAAGGCTCAGCATTGTGTCTGCACCTGCAGCTTTTGGGCTATTGTTATTCTGGGGCTTCTTGTCCAACTCATGTTTGTAGGAATGCCAAGTGTCGGTTCTGAAACCAAACTGCTTGTGGTTGACCCCACCCTCACCCAGCTTTGTAACAGTTGGGCCTGTGCAACGTTGCGCAAGACACTCGCTATCTACGCCTTAATTCCTTCATCTTTCAAAGGGGATAAGGTCAAGTTTTCCTGTGGGCTTCCTTTGAAGATAAAATGAGTTAATAGTTGTAAAGCACTTGAGGACTAGCTAATGCTTTAAAATACTTTTTAATTCTAAAATACTGTTATTATTTATATTTATAAAATAGAAATAAAATGGTTTTGTCCTAATCTGCTGAAATCATTGGTTTTAAGACTAGGAACAGACTCTGGATTGGTAATAGGAAATATTAAATAGATGGTTTATTGGATCCAAAATAAAATCAGTCATGTTCTTCTAACACCAACTAACTTCTCGATTAGGCTAGACCATACTGAAACAGACAGAACAGGATGGAGCAAATGTGTTGAAAACACGCACAATCAGGTCAAAGTACAGAAGGTACAATGACAATATTTTGTCATTAGGTTTCATCGTTTAGGGTGATTAAAATTCTCTGAACTCCTCAGTGTCTTTATGTAATGAATATGTCCTCTACTCCCCACCAATTTTCAATTTTATCTTGAAACAAAGCACAGCAAGAAAAACAATAAGACGCAGATTCTTTCCTTGTAAATTGATTAACTTAACACCATAGGAAAAAATGTATGCAAACAAATTTTAAAATGCCAAAGAAAAGAGACAAATAACCTCATTCACAGAAAGTTGCTGCCTTGCTCTTCAGGTTCTTAATTTTCTGCTCACTCCTGCAAAAAATGATTAAACGCTCTTCTGCTGATAACAGACAATTACCTACCATGAAAATACAATCAGTATAAAAGTTTGGTAATCTAGCCAGAGAAGTATCCAAAACTGTACTTACAATACACTTGACGATGAAATTTGGGGATGAAGATTGTTTGAATGATTTACAATTCAACAGAGTGAGAGTCGATATATGTAGAACCCTATTATTCTTCTTTTTCTAGCCTATTATTAGAGCTAAATATGAGAAAGACTTTTTATGAAAAGACATAACATTTTAGAGGAGGAGACATTTTAGGAGATTAGAGCAGCTGTTAACACAATATGAAGGAAGTTTGCCACAATATAGTGAAGTCTGTTGACTGTCACAAAGCAAATTGAGTTTGTTATTAAAAAAAACCTCAGTAAAATAAACAACTAGTTCAATAAAGTTGTAGCTAAGAAATATTTAAGTAATTTTTTTTATTCATCAAAACTTTTTAAAATTTATTTTAGAGAGAGAGAAAGAGAGAGAGAGAGAGAGACAGGAAGGGAGAGAAAGAGGGAAGAGAGAGCTGAGAAGCATCAACCCCTAGCTGCTTCACTTTAGTTGTTTATTGGTTGCTTCTCATATGTCCCTTGATCAGGGGTGGGGGGTGGGGGCTTCAAGCCAAGATAGTTACACCTTGTTTCAAGCCAGCAACTTTGGGTTCAAGCCAGTGACCTTGAGCTTCAAGCCAGTGACCTTTGGGCTCAAGCCAACAACCTTGGGATCATATCAATGATCTCATGCTCAATCCAGGACCAAAGTGCTCAAGCTGGTGAGCCCATGCTCAAGCCAAGTCCTCACTCAATCTAATGACCTTGAGGTTTTGAACCTGGGACCTCAGCACCCTGATTTGATGCTCTATCTACTATATCACCACCAGGCTTTAATCAGTAAAATCAATAGCTATTTTTTTTGCCTTATTTGTCATTTTAATATTAGAAACACATGAAGGAAGCTAGAGTAATATCTCCTATACAAAGTACTTTTAAAATATGTTCAAGAAGTCTTTGTATGCCGGAAAGTGCAGACCAGCTCATTGAAATGCCAGGCTCCCATATGCGTATTCATTTGTTCAGCAAGTATGATTGTATACACAATATGGTCAGGCACTGTTTTAGGTTTGGGGACATGGAGACGGGCCAAGGCAGACTCAGCACAGCCTCTGTCCCCATTTTGCTGAAAGAGATATTACAGAGATGATCACACAGAAAGGGCTGTATGTATACCGTGATGGTAAGAGCTGTAAGATCCCATAGCAGGCAGACCTGAGACGTTGAAAGAAGGCTCGTGGAGGAAGTTGTGAAGAGTGATGTGGGCCCAGGGGCACCACAGTGAGAAAAGGGGAGAAGGCCTCCTGACAGAGGGAGAGCTTGAACAAAGGCCCTGGGATGGCTGGGAAAATAATGAGTGTGAGAAACTGAAAGAAGGCCAGTGTGGAGTCTCAGAGGGGTGTGTTTGGGCACAGACAATGCACAGGAAGTCGGGGTGTTGAGAAGGGGCCCGCTGGCAGTGCATGGTGGGGCACATTAAGAGCTTTTCATTTTTATTCTGATACCTATGGAAAGTCTGGAAGGGCTTTAGCCGGAGACATCATGGTCATTTTTGCGCTTTGAGAGCTCTACGACTTCAGCTTGAAGACTTACTAGGAATCTTGTGGAATGAAGGGAAGGAACGGAAACAGACATGGGAGATGCCCACGAGTGTGAACATGGAAAGGATTCCAGTGAAATTCAGGACGCAAGATGAACAACACTGGTCAACAGGCAGTATCATGAGCGTGTTAGACGCACAGCTTTTCTAGAACTCCGTTAATTCTATAGGTGGTGGGTTCCAGAATGAATGTTATCATAAATTCTTAAGTTTCATAAGTGAATGTTTGCTGCCTGTTCTGTGGATAAATCCTAGTATTAAAATGACAAGCAAGACCAAAAACAAAAAAGCTATTGATTTTGTTGATTAAAAAAACATGATTTTCATATTTTCCCGTCACAACGTCATTGAGCTGATTTGTTTGTTCATCTTGTTGATATTTTTTGTAACAAGCTTGTTCTGCTAATTTGGGTTATGTGACTCTTTCAATTTCATGTAAAGAAGCAGCAATGAAATTTAAACTTTGGACTAAACATGTAAAAATAATTGAAAGAACAAATCAAACTTTGAGTATCACAAATCTTCAGGTTTCACGATATTTGAGACTTTGAAAAATATCATTGTGGAATATCTCATGATATTGCAAGATGTACTTGGAAGGTGTTTTCTGGAAAATGTTGATGTTAAAGTTTAAACTGTGTGCAGAACATATTAACCAACTCCCCCAAACCTGAATATTTATTCCATATAAAGAATGTGAGCAGTTGTATATTATGAAATATCCAAGTAAGTCTCAATTCTCTACTACTCATCTTTGAAACTTCTGTAGTTTATATGAATATTAAAATGTTAAACATTTAACTCCAATATATTTTCTTTATAGGACTCTTTTTTTATATAAATATAAGGATAATATGAAAATTTAAAATATGTTCCAGGTGAATCTCATGGTTTTGGTAACAAAAATAACATTTCATTTTATAAATCAGTTACATCAAGATTTAGCTACTTTAAATCATTTTTGATAGAAGGTAGAGTATAAATAAATGCTAAATATATAAACAACCATTGAGATCTACCCCACTCGTATAAAAGATAGCAGATATTATATACTCTCGTAATTTACATAAATTGCTTGTGTTTTACTGTTCTCTCCTCCACCCCTACTGCTAAACTTTTGATGGATTGACGTATTTAGTAGACATAAAAATTCTCACCTTCTTGTCAGCAAAACAAATACAAAAATTCAACAATATCTCATTTATTTACTTATTTTTGTAAAGAAGTGTTGCTATTTCTGAAGGTACATATTTCTCTTAGAATACTGATTCTGTATTTTCTTTCAAACAATAGTTAATTTCTGGAATGCTTTTTTTCTCCTCAAATCTATAGCTTACGCTCAATATATTTTTGCTATTAACACACTTAAAAAATAAAACGTATGATTATAAGTGCATTGCTGTAACGTTCTTACAGTGTGATTAATAACCCAACAACACAATAGCAGTATAGAGTGGCCCTCCCTGTAGAAAGTGACTTTATTGTTGACTGGTGTAGCTTCATGAACTTCCTGAAGCCTGGAAGACTTCTAAATTATTTTATTATTAATATATCATATTCATGAGAGTATGTCAATCCAGGGATTACGATTAAAGTTGAGGTTGGTGCAGAGAATTTCTCAGAGTACTACAAGTTATAATAAATGAAAAAATCATCTCTTTGATATTTAAAAATAAGCTTCTTTGGTGGAATATTGTCCAGAAAATCCTCCTCTGTCCTGAAATGTTTAAAACAAACACACAAACAAATGAACAAACCCTTTCCTGGGCTTTGCGCGAGAACCCACTGAGACAATTTTCTGTGCTCAGCGGGCCAACGATGGGTCGCCCACGCTTCTACTCTCCAGTGCCATATAACAGGCACGGTCGGTCAGAAATTCCTCCCTGTGACATAATCTATGTTCAACATTCAGCTGACAGGCAGGGGACTTCTTTATCTTTTTTGACAAAAAATCCAAATGTGTCTGTATCCAGGAGGGGAGCAAAACCAATCATAATTTCAGTGAGACGAACTGGAAGCTAATGGTCTCCTGACAGTATTTTCCCTGAAACATATTCTCAGGTTCGAGATTTACCAATTATGTAAGATTTGAAACAGAAATAGCAGCGGCAGCAGCAGCAGCAACAGCAATCCCAAATCCCATTTTTTTCAAATAACAAAACCTTAGTAATCAGTGTCTTTAATGCCATGAGTGGGTCGCTGTTAATCTGTAAATTGAAACGAGGGAGACAGTTTACAGGAGCAAGGTTTCCTTACTTAAATAAAGGGAGCCCAGAGGAACTGTTATGCTCAGCCGCTGGTGCCATGCCAAAGCTCCAAACACACGGGAGCAGGTATACCCCTCACGCACCCGGACCCGGATTACTGCTGAAACAAAGGTGACTATCCTTAATTTACAGAGCGAGCAAGTAGGCCTGCTCCTGACGGCACCATGAAAAACACATCTGTGTAGGGCAAGCATTTTATGTTTGAAAAATATTAGCTGGAAGAACTCTGTGTTTATTTGTTTGTTTAGTTGGTTGGGTTTTTTTTTTTTTTTTCACCCTCTGAGCCGCTATCCACTTTGGGCTGGAAATGTTATTACATTTTTTAAATTGGTTTAAGTGAGGATTATTATTACTGTTATATGTGTTTAAAGTATCTTTAAAATTATTTTCTGATTCATATGTTGAGCTCAAATTTGGCATGTCATGATGTTTGAGATTTAAGAAATGGCTAGAAAGTAATATGATTTATTTTCTTTTCTGGAATGCTTTGTGAACGAACTAGACCTTGTAATGAACTGGGAAACCATGGTAGGGTTCATATTCATATTTATATTTATTTATATTCATTAATATATAGATTACTTAGCCTAAAGATATCTTGGGACTATGTTTATTTTTCTATAGAGTCAAGGTTTTAGCAATAATACAGTGTGGTCTTTTCTTTTTTCTTTCTTTTGGAACTTTTGTTTTTCCAGGTAACTAAGAGGACACATTTTCTTCTTAATAAGTACACATCTAAGGGAGAAAGTGAGAGGTGGACTACTCTAACACTTTAGTATTACATTTTCCCATTTAAATGTATTCATTCACCAAAGAGTTATTGTTCACTGATCATCTGCCAGTAATAGGGACACAATGGTTGACCAGGCAAGCTCCAATCTTGCCCATGTAGGGTAAGAAGGATAAAAGACCTTCACATAAATGAAAAAATACATTATAATTAAAATTTTTATTTTATTTTTTCAGGGAAAAGATTGCTGTTCTGTGGAAGGAAAGAGCAGAGGGTCATTCTCATCTTGGGTGCACATCCAAGTTTCCCTGTGGAAGTGTGAGTGGTATGTCACTAAACACGGTGCTTAGGTGCGATGGGAGAGAGCAAAGAGGAAGGTTGTGTGGAAAGGCCACAGACAGGAGGTGCTGGGAGGGTCAGACGGTTGGACTGACTGTCAGGAAGGATAGCACCCAGGTGAGGCTGGAGTCTGGGAAAGCCTGACCTCACAGGGCCTCAGACCCACTGCCAAATTTATTTGTGTGTGTAGGCCCTGGCCGGTTGGCTCAGGTAGAGCATTGGCCTGTTATGTGGAAGTTCAGGGTTCGATTCCCAATCAGGGCAACAGGAGAAGTGACCATCTGCTTCTCCACTCCTCCCCCTCCTCTCTCTCTTGCTTCTCCTCCCAAAGGTATGGCTAAACTGGTTCAAGTGCGTTGGCCCTGGCTGTTGAGGATGACTCCATGGAGCCTCCGCCTCAGGTGCTAAAAAGAGCTCAATTGTATGCATGACCCCAGATGGGCAGAGCATCAGCCCCAGGTGGGGCTGCCCCGTGGATCCCCATGGGGTGCATGTGGGAGTCTGTTTCTCTATCTCCTCTCATCTCCTTTGGGAAAGGTGAAGAAAAGATATGTGTGTGTGTTTTTCTGGGAGTGAGGAGAAACCACTGGCAGACATTGAAGTTGGGAAATTATATGATTTGAATGAGTACTTAGAGTGATTACTTTTAAAACGCAGCTAAACATAGTTCAGATATTCCCCAAGTTTCAGGAGACACCGGTTTCTGGTAGGTGGCGCTCTGTACGCTTCTGTGAGGAGGAAGGAGGAGCCAGGCAAGTGGTGGGCTCCATGCAGACATGGGCCGCTAGCTTGGTCGGCTCCTTTCGGGCCTCTGAGTCTGATTTAACAAAGTAGAAAGACCTCACCACATCCTTATCCCTACTCCCCTATTTCCAAGAAAAATGAGGTCAGGTTGACAAGTCTCAGTGTTGGTGTGGAGGTAAAATGTCTAGCCCATTCCATTTTTAAGTCTTGCATTGATTTTATTTTTTTCCTAAGAGAACGAGTGGCCACTCCCGTGAACCACGTTGTGGGGACTGGTCTCAGTAGCCGAACCGAGGGTGTTGGCAATAAGATTTAGTGAAGACATCATACATTCAGTAAAGGGGAAATGTCCACATGGTGGACGGTAGCTGGTCCACACCCTCTGGTCTCGTCCCACCACTTAGGACATGAGAGGTAGGGGGCGAGGATTAGCTTCTGCCAGTGGTGCTAGAATCAAAGAACCAGCTCATGTGGCGCTGGTGGCAGGACAGGGCTGACGTGACACAGAAGACTTGCTGTTTCTGTGTACAGTTAGTTCCACACAAACTCAGAGAGCGGGAGGTGGACCTCCCAGCAGGCGACGGGGTTGCGACCAGTTGGGCCACAGGGTGCTGGGCAGCCAGATAAACGCATGTCCACGGAAGAGATCACATGGGGAGAAGAGAGTGAGAAGTGCCACGGGAAATGCCATCATTGTCATTACAAGGGAACCAGCTCCGGCAACAGGACCACTAAATCCCTGTTCAGCAGTTCGGTGAGCTTGTTTCACATAGCCCTCGCTGAGGTTTGAATCTGGTATGGTTTGCTTTTGGTAATCCCGGGAGGTCAAGGATATTTGTACCATGGTCTGGGCACCACCCCGTGTTTATTGGATGATCCTGGGAAACTCTCTTAGTCTTTACAGTCAAAACAGGAATATAATCCTCACAAAAGTACTGGAGAATTAGATAACACACCATGTCTGGCATAAGGTGACTGCTCAGCTAACATTAGCCATCATTACATCTCAAAACCCGTGGCAAATGTGATTTCTCAGTTTTTATTTTGTTGTTGTTTATACTTCTATGCAATAGAAAGCAACAAACTGTTAAGTCAATCTTATTTGTAAAGCACACAGAGTCTTGAAGGAAATTCTTTATCCATGTATTCTGAAACATGCAACGGAAGATTTTGTCTCAGCTAGATAAATATTATGATCCTCGTTATATAAAGGTCAGACTGAAAGAGGGAACTGAAGTAACTTGTCAAAGAATGTCAGAGTGTGAGATTAGGATGCCGGCTTTCCTGGCTCCTACGAATACGGCTAGGCGAAGGCTCTCTGCAGCTAAACATCCCACCCATTCAAACCACCTCAAACATTTCAAGTGATCATCACTCAGCCAGTAGTTACGAGAAACAGTACGACGAGTTTGCGTGACTGTGGCTCACCAGGGTGCAAGGGCGCTCACATACAGTTTTGCACGATGACCATGATAAGGTGATTCAACCTTATGCCACGTGCAGTGATTAATATCGAAACCCAGAAGAACCATTTCCTGCTAGAATAAACAGTGATTTCTATGGGTACATGAACCAATAACCCCCCCCCCCCACCACCACCACTATTCAGGGTGAGGTGTTTCCTACTTCCGATTGTTCACAGCATCATCTCGGGATCTAGCCAAATATACTGTGTATTTTCTGGCCTCACTACAAATACCTTGTGGTTTGCTTTATCACTTGATGTAACGTTGTAAGCTCCTCACTTTGCTCAGCAGCTTTCAGACCTCTGTTCTCTCTTCCTCCACATACATGCACGTAAATCACACTGTATGCCATTAGTTCGTGAAAGAGGAAGAGAAAATCATCTTAGTTCATCTCTCTGAAAATGTCCAGGGGGGTTTATAAAAAGATTCGGTTGAAGTGCTGTCCAAATGACAATTTACAGGTTTCTCACGGCTCACATGGGGTCTTTACGCAAAGCTTGTGATGACTCTAAAAGAACTTTCAAAAGCCTATGTACTATGTCTTTTAGGCTCTCCTCTGGATGAGTTAACGTGCATGTGTCTGGATTTTATGTTGACACAACTGGAGTTACTAATAAAGAACTCAGAGTGAAGAAACGATTCTTTGCAACTAGAAACTGAATAGGCTAATTATTGCCTACCAAGCACAAACAGTATATCTCTTCTTCAATACTACGCTTCATTGCTACAGAAAACTCAACCCAGGAAAAAGTTCATTTTATTAACTATCTCAGGAAAACAATTTTCACCAGTCATATATTTGTAACCCACTAAACATCTTGCTTCTCACCCAGTTGTGTCTTGGCAGGACAGATCTGATCCTAGTGAGAGCCACAGCTGGAGGGTCAGGGGCTAGATGAGGAGAGGGACAGGGGCCACTGGGGACAGAGTGGGGGAGCAGGACTGGGGACAGGGGATACTGGGGACAGAGAGGGGGAGCAGGACTGGGGACAGGGGATACTGGGGACAGAGCGGGAGAGCAGGACTGGAGGACAGGGGCTACTGGGGACATAATGGGGGAGCAGGACTGACCATGTGGGAAACTGGCTGAAGACAAATCCCAAACCTGCTCTGTGGGCTATATCTAAAATCTACAGATGACCTAAATTTGCATATCTTGTCTATGTTGGGGATATGTATTAATTATAAGGCAAACAATGAGGGGAAATTTGGAGGATTGTATGACTTTTGGTAAATGAATTCCTGACAAATCCAGAAAAAATAAATGGAATGGCCCAACTTACCAATGTTGTATTACATTTTAAGTTGTTTTGAATTGTAGGTTAACTCATATATTGATGTTACTAATGATTATTACTTTATTTTTTAAAACAATCTCAATGCTGGAAAAACAATCAAATATGACTACTAAAAACAAGTTTCAAGATAATTAGGAAAAGAAGGAAAGCATCTACTTTTTACATGCTAATGGACTATGTTAATTGGCAAAGAAATAAGTTTTGGTGTCTGATATTCTTATTTAATGATAGTGTGGGTATACTTTGTACCTACAGCTCTAGCTGTCCATGGAGAATGTCAGAGTCATGAGCTGGGCCAGTGGGTCCTAAAACACCCTCTAGTTCCACCTCATGCTGTAACTGCTCCACTCTCCCAAGTCCCAGCACAGCTGAGGGTGTTCCTATGGGCCACACAGACCAGGTTCAATGCCCTGCCTGGGGGACATCCCTGAGAATCAGTACAAAGCAGTTAGGAGACCTGCCTTTACAGATATGGTCTTAGGTTAAAATCTAAACAGAAAAAAACTTGCCATGCTAACAAAGAAGCAAAAGCAAATCATTATGTTCCTATGAGAGAATACAGAATTAAGTATTTTATGTAAATAGGGCAGAAAGTTTTAAGACTTCTGGGGATCAGAGAACCACAAATGCCTCGACTATAGCACCCAAAACTTGAGAAATTCAAGGTTACAAGAACAGGAGCAGAGAATAATGGATATATTTTGCTTTGTATAGCACAATTCTGAACCATACTTTAACTTTACCCCAGTCACCTGTAGAAACCGTGTTGAAGAATAAATGTCTCTAAAACAGGAAATAAAAACACAGCTCACGTTGAATTGAGTCCTAAGAGAGGGATCTTTAAGCACTCAGGAATTTTAAGTGGCTGACAATAACAGGTTCCAAAAATAATCAATAAAAACTAACTGATTTATCCAACTACTCATTGACTCAAGCCCAAGACTATTCAAGATTTTCAAAGAACAAGTTCTCTGTTTAAGATGGCGAAGGAGTCATCTAAAGTACTAGAAAGTAGAATTAAAATGGTATCTTAAACTTAGAAAATTATGAATTAAAAGTGTAAGAACAATGAAATTAGCACTGGGGATTTTGAACACCTGCATAAGAAAAGTCTGTGTTTGGTGATAGCTGCCATTTTATGAAATCTAGTAGGAAGTCCAAGTGGAGGGAAACAAAGATGTTCAGGATGCTATTTTTAAGTGTGACTTTTCCTTTTCCCCTGCTATTAACATTCTAACAAGAGGGAGGAGATTCACAGACAATATGACCACCTGGCTGCCATTATGCAGAACGCAGCCCTCCGTCATGTTGACAGCACCAGGGCCTCTGAAGGAGGGTGGGCCCCCCCGGGGGGGGTCCCTATGGTAGCCTCCCTCACCAACAAGCTCTCATACAGCTCCTGGCATTAGCGAACCCAGTAAAGGTTGTCCCAATACTAGTGCTAGCGAGATAAAGAAGAAAACAAGAGAAGAGTGGACTTGAATTCCTTTCCATCCCTTTCTCTTTAAAACAGGGCACGTCTCGTGTTCCTTAATTGAATATCTTTTGTGCCAGTTTGATCATTTGTAGGCACACCTCCTCTAACACTGGACTCTGCTTTTGGCGCAAATGCCGCTGGGACTGTCTTGTTCGGCTTGATGAACGCCACTGGTAATTAGACATGGTGTTGATCTGCGTGTCCGGTGGAGAGCCTGGCCCCATGGAGAGGGTCTTCAGCCCCAGGACCTGCTCTTGGAGGTGAGGCTCAGGGACTTCTGCAGAGAGTACTGGCAGCCAGGCCTCCTTAGGATGGGCTGCCTGTAGAACTGAGAGAGACCAAAGGCTTCCCTGGTGCCCCATCCGGAGGGCAGCAACCCGCTCATTCTCTTTCTCATCTCGGGATCAGCTTGCGGGTGCCTTCCATCGTGCGCCTTCCAACGTGACAATTAACTAATTCACTAAATCTAGTTTACTCTCAGGTGCTGCAGGGGAGGGACCCAGCCCGCAGCTCTAGGTCTTTTCTTTCCCTGGCAGCATCCTCTTCTCCCCCCTCATAAATCTCAAATTTCATAATAAATTCCTGGGAAATAAATGGGTGTCCTTCCATTTCCTAAATTCCTTTTTCCGAGCTAGCTTAGACAGACTGAAGATGCCTCTCTCCACAGTGCTGCTTCCACGGCTGTGGTGAGGGTGGTGCCGTCCAGTGTGGGCTTTTGGGGAAATGCTCCCTGTGTGACTAGTAGTCTCCCGGAGGTCAAGCAAGGAGGCCGCGTCCTCGCCCACCTTGCTGCATTTAACAGAGCAGGAGGCTCGTGGTAGTTGTCAGTGGGTTCGCTCACAATTTTACTAATTTTAGGGTAACCACGTTTTTCTCAAAAATTATATATAGAAGGAATACTAACAGAGAAAGGACAGGTCTTTCATTTCAACAAAAGTACAATTCCCAAGAAAATCTGACTTCTGCTGGTCAAGTTCAAAGTGCTCAGCTAATTGTATCCATGTTGTGCTTAGATGCTGATTCAACACAAATATCCCGTCAGCCCCGTTCAGCTGGCCATCATCAGAAAGCGCCTTGAGAAGTGTTGGTGCAGGAGTGGGGGGAGGGAGCCCTGTGCACCGTAGGCAGGAGGGGAGCTTGGTGGCTGCGGCCACTGTAGCTGCTGTGCGATCCAGGCCTTTCACTTCTGGGCTTTCATCTGAAGAAAACAAAACTAACTTAAAAAGCAGACAGAAGATCATGAAGGAGTTTTAAGTCCGGCAAGGCAACCCCAAACTACAGTTTGAAGCAGCACAGAAAACAGACTTTTCCAGTCTGTTTTCCTGAACATGATCAACCCTGAACATGAGGGGTCCAGTTAGGATGCTAGGGTGGTGAACACGGCCGGATGCAGTGGAGCGTGGCCCGGGGCTGCAGCATGATCAAGGAGGACACGGATTTAAGAAACATATGAGGAAAAAGCCAATGGTGCTGATATGGGAAGTGATGGAGGGGGGATTCAGAAATGACTCCCAATGTCCAGGTTGTGCAACTATGAGTATGGTGGTGTCTGTCACCAGGTTGGGGAACCTAGAGGGACACCAGGGTCTGAAGAGGAAGAGCATGAGCTCAGTGGCCAGCTCCAGGGAGAGCGCATGGACGTGTTCAAGTGCGCAGCTGGGTACACACAGCTGGACTTCCAAGGATAGGTTGGGCTGGAACTACGCCTTTGAGTCCTCCACAGTACTTGCAGTAACTGTAGCCATTAACATGGGAGGGTGTAACATCTAACAGAAATGCTCGGTGAATAGGGAAGGACAATTCTGCACAGCCGCCGGCTAGAAAAGGTGGGGCAGAGGAATGAGAGGAGACCCGAACAGGGTCACACAGAAGCCGAGGGAAGGCATGCTGGAGGCAGGTAACCACCTGCCAATGGCACAGATGACACCAAGGGTTCATGTCAGATGACTTCTGAACCTGGTTGCTGGATTTAGAGACCTCTGCAATAATGACCCAACTTCTTGGTACATATAGGAAGTTGCTTAATGAACTAAAAAGTTTTTGATGCTGTTTTCAATATTTTAATCATTTACACTAAAAATACAGTAGGAATTATAAACAGGCATGAATTTCATAAAGCATAATATTAGACTGTGTTATATGAATCATAGTCTTATTTATTCTACTTTAGGTATCAGAAAATAAAAGAAAAAATATTTCAATCTAGAGTTGAATACCAGGCCTTTCCTTAGGAAAACAATCTCTACCAATATATTTTTTTTTCTTTGAAAAGTCAGATAATAATTACTTTATTTTAATCTATAATACTTTTTATAATACATTTATTGATAATTGCTTGTTTTCAAACTAGAAATTCCTATAGATATTGAAATATGTGTAATTTTGTATGTAATATTTATAAACATATATTCTTCAACCATATTCTGATAATTGCTGCAAAGCACATTTCTATTTCCAACTGGTTAATTTTTAATGTTTGCATATACATGTGTGTGTATGTGTTTGTATGTATGCAGAAGGACTATTAAATATAATGTGAATATTTTCTTTTTCAGAATAAAATAAAATTCAATGATTCTAAAAGAGAAGAACAGGTAATACCTCATTATACTTTTATAAAGAACTATATTTTATCAGGACCAGAATATTTTTAACATAAACCTACCACAATATGGTTCTAATCTAATCTAATCTGAGCTAATCTGATCTAATATTTCTCATATCTCCTTACTTACAAAAGTGAATGTTCTTTTTCACTGGCTTTAAAATAATGAGAATAAGAAAATATGTTAAGTCTTTAAAGGTCTGACTTCTCTTTTCAGTATTCATGCATGGATTTACTAAATAAAATAACATATTATCTTTAAAATGTTTATTGACACAGAAAATATATGCATTGGGAAATACTTTTCAAACTTAATGACCTATCAGGTTGAAAACAGTTTCAAGAGAATTGTACCTAGCAATAAAAGGATGTAAGATTGCAAATATAATTACAGCTTCATAAAAAATTGGAGCAGTTGGCATAGGTAACGAATGATAAACAGTAGTGAGATATAATTGCCCTTGTCAATCTCAAGTACACAATGACTAAACAAGAAAACAAAATCAATATGTCAATCATGTACAATAATACGTAACAGTAACGTGTCTATTCTCCCCAAAAAACAAAACATCAGAATTGTTGGAAAATCTAGAATCTTGTCCAAATTTTACTTATTTCATATTCTTATGAGCTATTTTGTCAAATTGATTAATATGCACTTATGTTTAGTCCGTTTTAAGCTGGTGACCCGTGAGTATAACATATTAAGTTCAAACCTTGATATTGAGTTATCTAACATCATGGAAATTGGAAGGAAGCACTGGCTACATGCTTAGATCGCTATTCTAAAGTACGGGACAATATTGGTAGCCCACCTGCTCACACAAATTTATATATAGGGGTCTCCTCCAAGAACTCTGATAAGATGGACATACAATATAATTGTAATTAGAGAGATGCTGAAATACCAGAAAGTAAATGTGGGTACTTAATCATGAAGAATACCTGCTGACTCTCGGGTAGTGTTGGTACTTAACTTACCTGCATGCTGTGTGCCTACTATTTGTATTTCTGGAACTAAACATTATTCAAATCACTGGTGGCCATCCAATTAAAAAAATAACCAATAAATATCACTTGAAGAGTATGTCAATTGATTCAGTGACAACGTTTGTATTTAAAAAAAAGGAAGTCTTTCAACATTGGTGTGAGACTAAAATTAATGGCCAATGACCTAAGAATGGGAAAGTCAAGAGTCAAGGCCATCATGAGCTTTGGTAAGAAGGCTGCGTGTTAGGAGGTGACAATAAAGCCAAACTGTTGGTTGCTTTAGGGAAAAAGCATGCAAGAGCAGCGATGTGCAGGCAGTTCCTCAGGAAGGACGGGGGTGGGGGGCTTATTACTTACAGGTAGAAAGGGCCAAACGCCCTAATTCATGGACCATTACTGCTAGTTGGTGATGAGTCTTCACCCAAAGGGAGGAGGCTTTCCCCATCTATCTCCAACAACTATGCGAACTTCTGATCTTCACCAGCTCGCACCTGTCCCATGCCAGACTTCCGGCAGCCAGCCTGAGTGACATTCCAGTCACCGAGCGAGAGTAAACGAGCTTTCTCTCAGTGACAAACTCGTGTCTATATTGAAAGACTTTGTTTCTGGCAGAGAGCGAATGAACACCAGTGGTGTTGAAGGCGCATTTTGAGGCATTTATATATTTTTCCTAATGGAAAAGGGATGCGATTGACTTCTCTGCTCAGCCGCACACCAGGACCGGCAAGACGACAAGTTCAGCTGGAATTGGGGGAAACATTCATGGCATTTAAAGCCTTTTCAGAAAGTTTCCTTTATTGGCATGTGAAGTTTATGGCGCTGTAAACTTAAGTCAGATTCCAGGGCTGAACGGTCTGGAATCTACAAAGTGGTTATCACAGAGCCATTCAGCTTGATCTAACTGGGTTCTTCTTTTCCCCCTTCATTTCAGAAATACTCCAGGTCTTGCAGCCAGAATAAAATCCACCTAAATAGTCTTAGAAAAAGTCTGCTTTTCTGTCTTTATATGCTGCTTATCTCCCTGGATTGTCAGCGAGTGTAGGCATATCCGCTAACATTCCTTTAAGGAACCCAGTGCACATTAGGGACACACCACCGAAATCTCCCGGGTGCCTAAGCTGTTCCCCGTGCACTTGCATGATGACTGTGCTTTCAGAAGAGGCAAGTAGCAGAAGTAGTAGTTGACGGAGCTTTAATTCACCAAGTGGTACTTTGTTGGTCTGAAAGCCTCCTGATAGCTCTTAAAAGTAACAACCTTCACAAAGGAAGTTCGGGTTTCCTATCTTGTTTGCTGAGAGCTCCTGCCCAGTGAGCTGGTGTGATACATGACATGCAGGCTGAGTCAGGCTCTGGGTAATAGATGTACAAACTGGAGCTGAGAAGAATTTAGCCACATTTGGAGCCTATGCCTGCAGAGCAAGAAACAGAGACCATTTCTTCTGTGTGCCAAGACAAATGACATTTCCAAAGACCACCCACGCTCGCTAATTTACGTGATTTTGTTTCATCTGTGTGCAGCCAATTTAATAGTTTTAGAAAAAAATATATATTTAAAAAACACCAAGACCCATTAAGAGGGGGAAATATTTTATATGTGAACTACCGAATGTTGAACGGGGTGACCACAACTAGCTTCTATTACAGGATGGAAGTGAGACATTTTAGATAGGGGTTTAAATACAAATACCCTGGTGGGTGGTGGCGGTGAGGGTAGTTCTGAAGCATGAGAACAAAAGCAGTTTTCGGGTTTGTTGTCTTGTAAGAAGTATTTTTTAAAAAAGGAATAAAGAAAGACAGGAAGAAAACAGGATTCCTGTGCTTGGTCACTCCTCGGGCCACTTTGATTTTTGCTTCAAAGAATTCCTGACAGTGCTCTGGTTTTCAACTTTCTTGTTCAAAATGATTATTTTAGGTTTTCTTTACTATACAGTCAGGCACCTTCAACTTACTCTCCCCAATCAAGTCAAGAGACTGGTCTTTGGATTTACTACATAGCCTTAACAGACTCTAATTTATCACTGACTTTTCATTAGGTTTTTCCCCAACCAAATAAATAACTTCCCTACCCCTCCCGAATCAACTTTAGACACTTATTTTCATATGAAGGAAGAAATATTTTAGACTTTTAAAATAAATTGGTTCTGATGCATGTTTTCTAACACCACATTTGTGCTGGTTTAAACATCTGAAGGGCAGTCTACAACTAAACACTCACTAATGCCTGGACCTTGTGGGCTCCTGATAAATAATCCATTGAATCAAATGTATCTGCCAGCACTGCCCCCTCCAGGAAAGAGCCAATCCTTGACGATGCGAAGGAGACATGCGGGTATTGGATCTGGCCACGTAAAGGAGCATGCTCCCCGAAAGGTGATTTCACCCCGGGAGAACCATTTCCTTTCTAAGCCCTGGTTCTCAATTCTTAGAGCGAACTGATTTTCGGCCCGCAAAGGGCTGTGCGATCAAGGAAGTCCTGGAGGTATAATTTTAGCTTTTGCAGAACTTTGCGTTGCTTATTTTCATCACTGGGCTATTCCATCATCTCAGAGATTGGTCCGCCAACACAACTGGCGACGTGATTGCATGCAGAAAGGGCTGAGTTGGCTTACATTTTACTGGACAGCTACGCAGACCGTGTGAAAACAGTCTTTGGAACTGCAACGATCCGTCTGAGGGACCGCAGGGAAAGAGAAACAAGAAAAGCGGTCGTGGTGGGCTGGACAAGCCAAACCTAAAACCAAGGCCAAGGTTCATCCAGTTAAAATCTCTAAAGTCTTTGCACGTGATCACTTCCGTCAAAGGGATGAAAATAAGTGTGGATGAAAAGTTTTGCAGGTTTGGTAACACTGGAGCTCCTTATTATTTTATATTTAACATAAAGGTTAAACTCATTAAGTGCTTAATAAGCCTAAAGTTTCTAGGAGTTAATGAACTGCTGCTCTTTTCCGTAACGAGTTTATATTAAAATCGGAGGACGCAGTTTGGGGTTGAAAATGAATTCCTCATTCTTTCCTGCCCCGAATAAAACGTCGCTCTATGGGCATTTCCGTAAAAACAACAGATCTTTATTGGACTATGTTGTCACCTAGACATAGGGATGGGTTGTGTTTTGAAGAAGAATATTGCTTATTTTCCTATCGAAGAGTACTGCAGGAATTGTCCTCATCCCACTTCCGATGTTTTGTATGACATGTGGTAGCTTGTGCTGTATCATTACCTTCACATGCTAACAACACAACTTATATTATTTCAGGAATATTATGGCCCTGATCTATTCCCGGAAGCACTGTATCCTCATTGCGTCACAAGTTTCGCATACACGTGACATTCTTACTTCCACAAGGTTACAAAGAGTCAATGGTGACGGTGACAGCTTCGGCCAGTCTCAGACGCCGGCCTGTCCTGGTTCCTCTGTACCACCTATGTGTTAGACATTCCAGGATGACTTGTCATGATCCGAAGCACCTGTCTTGTCTTTGAAGTCCTGACGTTTTCTTTTCATTCTTATCTTGTCTTTTTTAGTGGAAGGGAAATAAGGAACATAGATGAAGTCAAACTTATCTTCAAAACAACTCTAGGTACGTTGGGAACATTTTTGATGCAAATGTTTCTGCTGTGTAACTAATTGGCTGTAAGGCAAGTCTGCATAAAAAAGATAAAATTACTGGTTGATAGTTTTTATTTATTTATTTTTGAGTCAATTTGGTTTCATTTCTCCACTGATGAGGTTGATGGAGAACATAGTTAAATAGTAGTGGTCTTAAAATAGCCAGCATTTCTTCCAGGGGACAGTGGCTTTTGCCCTAGGAGTTTGTTGGTTTCTTATTTTGAAACACACGTTGGGAGGAGAAAGAAGGGCTCCTTTGAGGGCACAGAGGTGAACCCACATTTCCCACAGAAAAAAGACAAATGCTTAGGTACAATCCACAAAATAAAATCATTTATTTGTGCTATACTGGCGTGAATCTACACTCATCCTAAATGTATTCAAAGATTTTGTATCCCACAATAAAATCTTTTAAATTCTGAATCATTGTAATGTCCCCTTTTTATTTACTTTTTGGTGATTTTATCTTTTTTTCTTTTTATGGCAAAATTATCTTAGTGCCAATTAATTATGTGGGGAAAATGTTTGTGGCAAAAAGAAATCTTGCAGCAAAGATGCTTTGACAAAAATTCCGGTTATCTCTGATAGTGGAAGGATGAGAAACAAGATTGTTGGTACCAGAAAAACCTACCAATTGTGATAAGGGTTCAAAATCTGGGATTAAAGGGAAGGCCTCAGGAAGTCAAAACCATGTCCGTAGGCACTGAAATAGCGACTAACATTTATCCACGAGCCAAAGCTCTGTTAGCTGCTTTTGTAAAATAATATATCTAATTCTTTCTGAATTGGACAAAAACAAAACAAAACAAAAACAAACAAACAAACAAAACCAAGATCTCCTCTTATGACCATCTTATATTTGAAAAGACTGCAGTTCAATGGGGTTCCATAACTTTCCCCAAATCACAGAATTAATAATTGTTTGGGGTTGAGGATCTAACCAGGTCCATCCAATAAATGCTATGCTGTCCCAGTAGAGCCCAAGCTCTACATCGATCAGGCGTCCCTGATTCGACTTCCCCGTGCAGTGGAACACTCCGGCTTATCAGCAGGGCTGGCAGCTTCTTTGATACTAACTACTCTTGAGGCGGCTACTGTGAGGATGCTACTGGTAAGTGCCGACACTAACAGCCACCGGAGGAAAAGCATGAGACCCCCCCACACAGAGTTAGCTGCAATAATCACACAGGCAGTTTATTACTCACAAATACTTTAGGCGTGCCTGGGTACAGCTTAAGGGGGCCCCGT
Organism: Rhynchonycteris naso; assembly: GCA_037038555.1. Taxonomy (NCBI): domain Eukaryota; kingdom Metazoa; phylum Chordata; class Mammalia; order Chiroptera; family Emballonuridae; genus Rhynchonycteris; species Rhynchonycteris naso. The sequence continues at coordinate 9,178,868 of CM072998.1, read as the reverse complement.
CAGCATGCTCCTCTCGGCTGTCTTTGGTCGGAGCTTGGAGCAGTGTGGAGACAGTCCACGTTCACCTTGAAGTCTGGGTGACTACTGCAGCATGGGGGCCCCTCAGCTTTAGTACGCTTTCTAGCCAATGCCTTCTAACAGGTGTTAATCTACAGGATTAACACCTCAAACCACCTTTTTGGGAGTTCCTCCCAGGGAAGCCCCTTTTATGTTAATCTACTGAAATGTTTACATCAAACCACTTTTTAAGATGTTCTTATTTACGTTAACTTACAAAGTTATGATACCAGGCAACTTCTTATCTATGTATAACTTCACACACACACTAACTGGGCCCTGCTTGTAAGTCAGAGTATGTTTATCACATCTGCACCCACTATATTAATTCCTATCCAAATGGCATAACTTTATTTAATTTTAATAATTATTTTTAATATTATTTTACTTTTATATATCTTCCATATTTTTGTTTTTTACATTTCTATATATTTAATTACTATAACATTATATTTCTACAACATACATATGCTGTTTCAAGCTAGTTCCAGGGGGCACAGGGCTTTTTCACAATAAAGAAAGCAGACATACAGTTATTGGAAGGAGGGCAGGAAGTCCTAGCAAGGGTGGGTTAATGATGGTTGAGTGACTGGTGAGTTCTGAGCTATTCCACGTGGGAGAATTGATCTCAACATCTGGGTGGAGTTGTATTGGCAGGCCTGGCTTAAGTAGTTTCCCAGAGCCTTGGCAATTGGGAAATTACTGAGTAGGAAACCAGGCAGCGAATCACACATCATAACGAGGAGACAAGTTATCCAGTTAGGCTATGTAAGTGCTGTTTGGTCTTGAGGTTTAGCCAGGGTCTAGGCGGAAACAACCTCTCTCTCTCTCAGGGAATCTTGGGGTCAGGGACGCATTTAGGTGCAGGAGAGAACAAAGCCCAATTGCTCGGTCCTTTGAGTTTCCTGCTAATATTCTGTCACTGTATTGAGTACCAATCCCTGTAGAGGAGGTACGTCCAAGCACCACCTGCAGGAGGGATCCCTCTTAGGTTAGCAAAGTCATCACCAATAGAGCACAAATCACTCCCAATTAACACACAAGGCAGTAGGCAATTACCAGGCGATAGAATCTTTTGCATGATTTTATAAAGGGCTGTAATTTTTGAAATGACAATAACTTTCATCAGATGTTCATGAGAAAAGAAAACCTATTATATATTCTACAGTTCTTCAATGAGGTAAGAAATTCTTATGGCAAACAGCAATAGCGCTTAAAACACTGCTATAGAAAGCAGTTGTCTATTATCTTGGCTATCAATTCCTATACTTCTGAGATGCTATGAGGTGTCCTTACCCTGATGAGATTGTGAAATGTTTCATAACTTCTCAATTAAAAGACAAAGTTTCTATAGAAAGAAATCTAATTGATAATCATGATTCTAAACCTTATTCTTGAAGCAATAAAAGTGGTTTGTCTTTAATCTTTTTTTTGTGTACTCGAAATAACCTTAGTCTCTTTTGGTTAGTCTTAAAAATAAATCTCTATGGAGTAGGCGAGTGCTACTTTCTGTGTTTACAGATAAACAAACTCAAGAACACCGAGCTCATGACTTATGTTGTCATACCTAATACATGTCCATCACAGCTTATTCTAAACGTCCCAGGAAGGTACCCTACTGGCTACCGGTTATCTCAGTGAGATGCTCGTCACTGACTTGACCTCCATACTTTCAGCAAACACACATCAACCCTAATTCTCTCCTGCCTGGGAATTTGAGAGGGAGTTTCATGAAATGGAGTAGATCTTCAACAGAGTGTCCTACAGCTAGGCACCTGTGTTCCCCTTAAGAGACTACGAGGCCAAGAATAATCTCAGGATAGTTAACATCAATCTTCCTCTTGACTGGACTTCAGGACCATTAAGCAAGCACACATACGCTCATACCCACCCCTTTCAGGTGGTCCATGTTTTCCTCACTTCTCAGCCATCACATTTGCCTCCTCTTCACCGAGGACTGAACTGGAAAACAGCCCATCAAAATAAAATGGCCACTGTCACCTTGGCTCCACTTGACACCCACAAAGGACAGTTATTTACATATCAACAGGAGACCTGAGGCAATTTGTAATGTTCAAAGTGAAATAAATGAAAGCAGCAGCTTGAAAATCACAGTAAGGCTGATGTACATGGTAAGTGTGACTAATCTCTAACTTTACCTTCAGGATCTCCCCGAAATCTGTATCTAACCTATGCTGTATTTTTTTTACTTCATGATCATAGTGGCTACTATTCCATCAAATAATGATTTCTTTGCATCAGAACTTGGAGTGTCAAAGGAGACTTATAGCAATATCAGCTACCCACCTGTTGCATGGCACCCCACCATAATCCAGTCCTTGGAAGGGCCAGTCCAAACCAGCACTTGCTGAGGTCTCCCCTCTCATCACAAGCCTATATACCTGTTTCTCAGGGCACACACCGAATGGCCATTCTTGATCCCACATCCATTGTATCATCAAGCCCTGCTGACTCCTGTTCATTCTTCTCGACATACGTCCCAGCCTCAACACCTAAGTGCCACTGCAGTAACCTTGATCTAAGTCATGGTTGGCGCCCAGCTTGTCCACTCCACTCCCTTCTACCGGCGCCCCTATAATCCATTCTCCATTCGGCAGATAGAATGATGGCGGGAGGAACAAATTAAGTCAGCCCCTCTCCTGGAAAAATGCCTCTATGGCTTCAGTCCCCTTACGCCATGCAGTCCCCTGCATTTCCCCCTTCCCCTCTCTGCTTCAGCTAACTCCCGTTCCTTTTGTTTCTTAGGAACAAAGAGGGTTTCTCACCTGCCTCTCCCAATCTGTGCTTGCTGTTATCAGCTGATAAGCACCCCCCCACCAGGTCTTATAATGCCTCTCTCTCCCCATCGTTCAGTCTCAGCTCAAACCCATCTTTTCCGGAAGGCTTTCCATAACTCCGCCAGCTCAAGTGGATTCATTCCTTCTCCTGCTATTCTCCCTGTCACCATCAGTCACCTCGCCCTTATATTATCTGTATAACTCTGGCTGCTCAAAGAGTCTTTATTCGCTTCTATGCTTGTCTTTCTCCTACAGTAGACTATATATTTGAATGCAAGCATGTTGCGCTTTTACCGAAGTGTCTCTGAGCCTTGTAGGTGCTCAGTAGTGGTCAATGCCATCACAACACTTTCCTCTCAGCACCTGGCTACGATCAGCTCCTCAGGGTTATTGAATTTGTGTGAGGAAGAAGGGAGTTTGTATTTTAGTCCTCTAGGGAGTAAAGGAAAACCTAAGGAGGTGTCACTATGGGGCCAAACACCGTCTTAGTCAATAGAGACATCTGGGACCTGAAAGAAGAAAGAGCAGCTTTCTCCTACAAATCCCACAATTTTGAAATATGGGCCACATCGTTGTTAATGATTAAGAATCTGGGTTTCAACTCTGAAATAGATGACTAGTTCACCATCTTGACAGTAAACATAATTATGGCATCTGCCTCATAGGACTGTAAATGAGTATAAAATGTGGAACACAGAAAATCATCTATAGCAAGTGCTCAATTAAAAAAAAAAGAATTCTGCCTGACTAGGTGGTGATGCAGTGGCTAGAGCGTTGAACTGGGACACAGATGACCCAGGTTCAAACCCAGAAGGTCACCGGCTTGAGTGTGGGCTCATCCGGCTTGAGCATGGGCTCACCAGCTTGAGCGTGGGGTTGCCGGCTTGAACATGGAATCATAGATATGACCCCATGATCGCTGGGTTGATGCCCAAGATCACGGGCTTGAGCCCAAGGTTGCTGGCTTGAGCAAGGGGGTCACTGGCTTGGCTGGAGCCCCCCAGTCAAGGCACATGTGATAAAGCAATCAATGAACAACTAAGATGGTGCAATGAAGAATTGATGCTTCTCATCTCTCTCCCCTTCTGTCTGTCTGTCCCTCTCTCTGTCTCTGTCTGTCTCTGTCCACACACACACACACAAAAAAAGAATTCCTACCACAAGTCCTTTCCTTCCCCCAAATATAGTCTATTGTTTATAGAATTCAATTCTACTTCAGATTAATTAAACTCAGGATCACCATTTAAAATAGTTTCTATGGAAAATTAAATACCAAAACAATCAACTCCCATATGAATGTCTTTTGGAGTACAACCTGGTTGCAATGTGGAGAACTACTTGTAATGAGGAATCTTTGTGTTGACATTTTGCTACCAAACTGCTTCCACCTACACGTTGTGTCTTCACAGTGTTCCTTTCTCCAGCACTCATCCCATTGTTACTGAGCAACGGGCTTAGAGTATGTATGTTCACACTACACGTAGGACAAAGGCAGACGCGTAATTAACTCTATTTTTCCTAGAAACAGGAAACTAAATATAAACAGGGGTAATTCAATTCCAATGACTAGTACTAGCTCTGCTTTATAATACAACTGAGACAAAAGACACACAGGAAAACTTGCTACATTCGAATCCTGTCTGAAAGGCTCATGTGATGGGTTGCTAAGGACTATCACATCCTAATTTCTCCTCCTTACTTTGCTTTCTGTTGCTAAACATTCTTGCCTCTGAAAGCCGCCTTCATCTTGGAGAGGAACAGTCAAACAGGATCAAGTATGCAACTGAGCCTTTTGCTTCTTCTAAATTCTTTGATTTCTTAATTATTTCTCTTAGCTACATGAAATTGTTTAATTTATAGATCTTATCAATATAACCATTGGCTGCTCAAGAAAACCAGTCAAGCCATAGATGGAGTACAAGTGGAGATTACCGAAGAGCAAAGCAAAAACAAAAGAAGGGAAGCAGGTGTTTCAGGAAGGCGTCCGATGGCTCTGTAATACTACACGGACAGGATGTCATTTTACCGAGAGACAGGTGTTCAAGGAAGTGTATTTCTTTACGTTGAGAATAAAATATGTAAACCACATAGTATTTAACATCATTGCATATTTTAACAATATTTTTATTGTATTTCCTTCTTATTCACTGGAAAGATTTGAATTTTACTCTTTTTATTCTTCTCTCCACCGTCTAGCTTACGCTCTTTACAAGAAAATTTATTGAAAGAAACTAACCTGAACTATCCTGGATAATTATTTGATTGCTTAGTGGATAATAATGCATGTATTTTAAACAAATCCTATAATATTTATAATCTTACAATTGTAAGATTACATGTTTTACACAGTTTATTTCATGGTGACAGCATACATATATCAAAAAATTGAAAAAAATAATCTACAAACAGAAAATGATTGCATGGACATAATAAATGCCTTTCATGATGTAAAGACATGAATAAAAACTGAATGTATTTATCAAACAGAGGAAAAAAAGCAAACCCACTCATAATATTCCCTCGCTAAGTTCTCTAAGTTTCATCTGGGAACTTTGCTGACCTTCTAAATGACTTGTATAAAAAAGTTCTGTTCTTAGAGAGGCAAAATTTTTATTTGAATGTTTTGTTCATTGCATATATATATAATTATTTCTATAACAACCTTTTATAGGCATTCACTGTTAGAAAAGTTTACATGTAAGAGAAACAATAATAATTAACAATGCAATTATTTTAATAGATCAGCTTTCAATGTCTTTAAAATCTGAGAGATGAGAGATGACTGCATCTAGGACATAAAAGAGTTTCTTATTTTTACTCCTCCTGGCTGAAATGCAGAACACTGGGACCGACTCCTGGTAATGCCTATGCCGCTTCGAGGAGTCACAAATGACCGTGTTTTTGAAATCAGGTCATTAGTTTATCTAATTTATTATGTCTATACAGAAATGCCTTGCCCCAGCAGAAATAGCAAAGCTGTCCTTTCATATTTAACTGCTTACGAATTGGTGAGATTTTGAGGTGTGCACTATTATGCTAACAGCGATGTAGCCTCTGTGTTCGATGAGATGTGTCATCCAATATTTTGAAGAAGGATGCTCTTTAAGTGGCTAAGTCCAGCTCACCACACAGGGTACTGACCCCTTAACAGCAACATAATGAGTGAAGTTAGCATCTGTACTTCCAAAATGAAAACTTAACACCAATGTGCCTATTAACAAAATGAGAAAAAAACTAATTAAAGCAAATTAGCCTAATGTGCCCATGCTGGATAAGACAGATTACTTCTAAAAATCCGAGAAGATAATAGTACCCATATGGGATATGTTTTTGGCATTTTTCATATAAATTGGACAGTTTTAGAGGATAAATATGGTACAAAAGTCCTTACAGGCAATTATGTCTTCACAATGCTAGTGGCTTACATCATAAAAATATAATTTTAATTGCTATTAATTGCATTAAGTCTACTCTTATTGAATACTTAATGCCATCTCTGACAGTAGTACTAATTTATATACTTTAATGAAGCTTCATGGTAGAAGTTTGGAATTATAGAGCTACTTAAACTATGTCTTAAGTAGTACATTTTACCTGGCAGGATGTTTGAGACAGAAAGGCATTCCATGGGGCAGTTTTTCTTTAAAAACAGATTTGCATTTTTCTTGCAATTGTTGTGAATAAGTGATCTTGCTAGTGATGTGTGTGTTTTCTTTTTCTGTAAGATAAATTTTGTAAAATGCTCCTAGTAATATTTATTGCACATTTAAACAGCCACTGGTTCTTCAGTGTGTCACATATTTAAACATACCTGATTTAAAAAACCCCCCACAATTATTAGCTTCCAGGATTTAGCTGCCATACCCACGCTTCTGATGTCTTTCAGAAGAAAGGAGCTCATTTATAACAGGGACAAGATAAAGAGACACGGAGTAAGTAATAAACATCATCAAAGGCAGAGAAGAGTTTGAATAAACCAACAAGACAAAGAGCTCTATCAACATTGCGCCTACCGGTTGGCATTCACAGGAATGCGACCAGCACCACTCCAGTTCCAGAGGTCTCTGCTGTGAGTGTGATTTGCATTATTAAATTACAAGAAATTCATTCATCTTAATCAGTGCTAGTTCCAATATTTGTGAATTAGTAATGTGCCTGGTTGCCCTAATCAGGGAACGCATCCATTATTGCCTTTTCAATTTGTCTTCAGTTTCGTTTACGGAAAACACGCTGCTTGAAATGGTAAAGGCACCATCCACGACATAAATCGAGTGCAAGAGAAATCTCTGCTCTCAGCTACCCAGACGTCTGGTAAGTTCCGGCCTATTATTTCTGCTCAGAGAGGCATGCTTCGTAAAGTGAACAGGCACCAATGTCGGGTAAAATATGCCACGGACTTGTATAAACCCTATTGATTCCCCCCCACCCCATAATTAATGTGATGAACGCGCGCTGTCTGGTTATAATGAAACTAGATCTCCTTTGGAGAATTTTTTTTTAAGGGTTTAGCAAAATCAGTTTCAGTCGGTTGCCTTTGGGTAAAATATCTGCTCAATTTCCCCAGGGAGGTCTGAGGAAAAGGCAGGGTTGTGAGAGCAAGGCTGGGAATTTTGGAAGTCTACAGAAGTTTTCATTTTTTTAGGCTCGGTTTCCACCACCTAGGAATACAGTCCATGCTAAGATCTCCTGGAACAGACGTCTGTCTTCACACTACAGCATCATGGCTGGCGACAGAAGTCCTTCCAGGATGCACTGCGTGTTTCCCAGCCCAGCCTAACCTTGAAGGCCATTTGAGATTTCAGTGTGTTTATTCACTCTTTCATGCTGAGAATGTCAACCCATTAGTGCTCCTGGATGTAATGCTCTTCATGAGACTGACACCAGCCCATGAGGAATTAGACTGAGACCACCAACCCATTCCGCATGGGCCAACGAGCAGTCATTGGACGGTGACAACTTTTGATCACAACCTGCATTTGGGTTCAAACCAATTACTTAACAGCGACAGGTCCCATACCACCCGATTAAGCCTGCGTGTCATTCAGAGACCCAGATTAATTAAAACAACAACTCAGCAGAAACCTTTTACATAACTTATTTCCACTGCTCTGCCCACCGTGATCACCGAAATGGAAAAGACAGGCCAGCACATCACTACCAAAGCCGAGTGTGGAGCCCGGTGCTCTGGGGGCCGCTCCTGCATGTGGGGGGAGACCGAGCTCCAGGACAGACACGCCTTCTCGTTCCTTATTAAACACAAATTGGCAAAGGAATTTTTCTCCTTATGCAAAAAATATAATAATAATAATTTTAGAGAATACTACACTTAAATTTGTATGTACTTCTGCCTTAAAATTATTTCCTAATTAGGAAAGCAATTCATAGTTAATGCTGCATTTTTAGGAAATACAGAGAGTGCCCCCCCCCCAACATTTATAATCCCACCAAAGAGATAACAAATTATTGTTAGCAACTCTCGAAACACCCTCCTGGTTTCTGTTATCCGCGTGACTTTTACTGCACTAACTGTCCACTTTCTACGGCTCTGCCCTGGTGGCTCGGATATTCACCAAGGCGGGGTTTTTCTTTTTTCTTTTCCCTCCTTTCAAGTTGTTTGACTTGCTAAGGCAAAAAAGGCAAGGAGTGCTGTGGCTAGATATTACTATGTATTTATTTATTATTATTACTTTAATGTTCAGGTTTCTTTAGCCATAAACTTCCGGGAGTAGGCTCGGGTGGGCTTCTGCCAGCAGCGGTAATCTATGGATAAAGGTCTCCTGCATGCTGCCAAGGGCTACACACATTGATCCAAAGGGAAAAGGCAGTTAAGTGGAATTTTAGACACAATTCTCCCCTGCACTTTAGAGTGACCCCACCTTACTCCTGTAGAATCAAGTCCTTGGCCTTCTTTTTCAGGTTCAAAGTTATAGAGCCCTGGTTTCTGTGAATCTGTGTTGGCTGCAATGTGGTATTCATCTGTTAGATCTGAGGGAGGGCACTGGCTTGGGAGTCGCAGGGTTACAAAAAATAACTTCAGCTAGGGAAGCCCAGGACGAAGTGCAAATTTTAGACCCATATGTGCGGCTGATTGTATGTATATGGGTCAGTTCACAGGTACGCTGAACTGGCCGGCTTGAGAAGAATAGACGTTTCTAGTGATGTCTGTATTTTCTTCTTTTTTTTTTTTTTTTTTTTTGGCTGTTTATAATGTATGATCAGGCTGAAGAAAGCTTAAATCACATACTTGAAAAGTATCTTTAATAGAATACACACCTTTATAGAGAAAATATGTGGAAGCTTCAAAGAAGCCACCTTTGTGTAGCTGTCTAGCACTAACTACCACGTACTTTTAAATAAGGAATTTACATGTGCAATGTGCAGAGGTTACCCCCGACTAGATTCAGAAAATATGGAGAATTTGGCAACAGAGCACTTTTATACGGACAATAAAGCGGACTACTCCCATACATGACTCCACGTATGACATTTTAGCAAGTGTATTACTGTAGCTAAAACTAATAACGCACTTCTTGTAAAAATATTTATTTATGTATCACACTATATATAATTAAGGCTGACTTGCTTTCTCAGTTATTCCAAATACTATTTTGCTGTTTTATCGATGCAGGTATTGCAATATTGGTCTTAGTGGGACAGATATATTCACTCAGAGCATTCCAGCAGTTAATACCAATAGGTGCATGCAAGTACGTAGGTAATTGCTAATAATTAGAACAGCTATCATAAATGGATTTATGGTGTGACAGTCCTTTCACTTTTTAAATTTTTTGTACACGGACAGCCACTTTGACTTAACAATCTTTTTTACATCAACAATCCTATAAAACTTAAGAAAAAATTAAGTGAAAGGAACTTGATTAAACTGAGTTGTTGTGATTCCAAAATCCAAGGATATTGCTTGGATCTCTGAATCAGCCTTTTAAAAACTGTTAGTTCAAGTCACTTTACAGATTTGCTAAAGAACATTTTGAAAGGCTTTGCAGCACCTCGTAAGCCGGCGTTCATCCGATCCGCACTCTCTAAGAGGTACGGGGCCGCACTACCGCCCTATTCGTCAGTCCTTTGTCCTTCGGCGGCGGGGAGAGACACCCTCTCGCCAACAGCGGAGGCCAGCTCTCCTCCCGATGGTCTCTTTGAAAACACCTTATCTGCCTCCTCCCCATCCCTCTGTGTACTTCAGGCCCCACAGCGGCTCCCTGTGGGTGTCAGGACAGTCGCTTTTCCCTGAAAACTGTATCTCTTTGTTCAGTGCCCACCCCGTGAACCCAGGCTCTGATCTGCTCAGGGGCCCGGACCTACCCTAGTCAGGTCAGCACAGAAACTAGAACAACACTGGCTCCAGGAAATGGTTACTCAATGGGTCACCCAATGAGTGGGACCCGGGGCCTCAAGGTTAGGACCTTGCGCAGCAGCGTTTAGAACCTCAACAAAGAGAGGAAGGAAAAAAACGTTCTAATCACTAAACAGGGTTCCATGAGGCAGAAAAGAGCCTCAGATTACAAACCTTGATGCACATGGTCCCAGGATATTGACATGGGTAGGGCTGGGGGAGGTGTCTCTGCTACTTCGATTTGGTAAGAATAAACTTGTTCCAACATCCTCAGGAGAGGGCACTATAATGCAAGACCAGATGCCCTTTTGAGTGTCTGATAAACAAGTAGACCCATGGCAATAAGAATAGAGTTGTGTGACCTTGGGCAAATTACTTAACATATTTGTATTTCAGTTCCTTCCTTCCTTCTTAAGCTGGGAGTAATTATGATACTACTTCAGAAGGAGATGGTGAGATTTCAGTGGACAATTGCAGGCACAACATCGGGAGCCGTGCCTGGGCCATGATCGGCATTTCGTTAACATCAGATAAAACGATGATTATTATACCATCCCCATTCTCAGTCTCCCCTCATCATCTTCCACAAGAGATGTGGTGCCGTTGGAGGGGACAGTGCTGTTCCTGGCTGTGGCTCTCACGGACTGCTTCTGGCAGACGGCACAGGCAAAGCAGAGGACACAGGAGGAACGGTTGCTGAACGAAAGCCCGTGTTTGCAAAGATGTACGCACCCCTCTGTTCACTGCAGCGTCACTCTCAGAGGCCAAGACACGGAAACAACCAAAGTGACCTTCGTCCAAGGACTGGATAAAGAAGATGTGGTACATATATACAATGGAATACCAGTCAGCCATGAGAAATGATGACATATTGCCGTTTACGACAACATGGAAGGACCTTGAGCACATTATACTAAGGGGAATAAGTCAGAAAAAGCTAAGAACCATATGATTTCTGTCATATGTGGCATATCAAACTGAAACTCATAGACACAGACAATAGTTTGCTGGTCAGCAGAGGGAAGAGGGGTGGGGGTGATATTAAAGGGTACAGGGGCCAAAAGCATGGTGACAGAAGAGGATTTGACTTTGGGTGGTGGGCACACAATGTAATATACAGATCATGTATCATAGAAATGTACTGTTGGATCGTATTAATCAATATCACCCTAACACATTCAATAAAAAATAAGTCATAAAACTGCTATGTTGAAAAAGGAAAAGAAAAGCCCGAAATGGGTGACTCACCACAGCTTAGTAGAGAATTAGCTTAAGTTACAGGACAGGGGTTGCTGGGGAGACGGTGATGCAAATGGAAGACTTTAAGATGTGACGTTACATCCTGTGGCAAGAACTAGGCTGTTGATAATGATGGCCCAGCGTGAAATAAGACACAGGCAAAATAAAGCAAAGCAAAATGAATTAGAGACCATCGGGAAGTCGGAGACATAAAAGAGATGTCAGTGAATGAAGGTGGTGATAGAAAGAGGGGGGAGGCGGGGGAGGGACCTGGGACATGGGGACCAGAAGCAAGAGAGAGAGTCTATTTCTTCTGGAAATTGGGCTGGGAGTTTTAATTTCTTTTTACTCTAATTTTTTTTTTTTAAAAAATCCATTTCCTTGTCTCACCCTCTACCCCTTCATTACTAACCTACCCGCATCTACATTTCTCGCCTGCCTCTGAGCTCCTCAGCACCCTTCCCTCCCATGTCACGCCATGTTCCCCCATGTTTGTTTACTGATGCTTTGTCCCAAGAGCTCCTCCTTCTGTCTGTATGTCCTTTGCTCAAACATTGTCACTCATCCAGAGAGAAGAAAAGAAAAAGATTCCTTTTGCTCAGCACTGTTAAGCCAAAGAAAACTAGAAATGTGTATTTCAGCTATGACATTTCCTGTATGCTGTTGTCTGACAGAAATTTAGAAAAATAACGAAACCAAAAGGTGATTCTGCCAAGTTGTGCATTCTAAATTGCAAGCTGAAGGACAGTACAGCGCGGGTATTTGGAGGGAGGGGTGTAGAGCTATTCGGGCTTCAATTGTACCTTGTGGTCAAGTGGGTCAAATGAATCATGGCCAAGGCTGTGTAAAAGGATTGTCAACCAGAGACACTGGGAAGCACAATTTCTTTGAATTTGTATCAAACTGAGAAAAAGATTGTTTAGCCCTACAGTGAGGTGTCGTGGAGGAAGAGGAGAAGGAGGAGGAGGAGGAGGAGGACAGCCTTTCATCCCCCTCTCGGGGGCTCCTTTGGTTTTTCTCTCATCGAATTTCTTTCCACAATTGCAAGGGATCCTTTGTTCACCGGTCTTGATTGCCAGGGGCCTGGGGCGGTAGAAAGAGCAGGACACATGGGGTCAGACAGCCTAGATTCAAATCCAGTCTTCGCTGCTTCCTAACTCTGTCACCTTGGCGAGAGAATGGATGGCGACATGGATGGAAGAGAAGATTTAAGTCAAGGGCAAAGCAGGAAACACTAGAAGGGAGACAGGTTTAGTCCCAAATTAGATGAATTTTGTTTTGGGGTGTTTTTGAAATTCTGTAGTGACTCCAAAGAAGATAGGTGATCATCGAGACGTGGACACAAGGGTCATGGGCAATATGAACGCTGTGGGAGAAAAGAAAACACACCTATCCTCTAATCATTACTCTAACTACCATACTGTTCCTCTTTGGGCAAATTTCTGTATAGCCGGTATTTAATTTTTCCCGCTAAATGCTAAGTAATAAACACCTTCCTGTGTCCACAGATGTGCATCTACGCCATCATTTAATGGTTATGTATGATTTTCTATGTTCCCTATTAATTGTGTAGATGTTTTGAAGCTTTATGTATTATTCCCCAGAAAATACACAGAGAGAGCAGAGGTGGCAGGAGAAACGAGAGCGGGATTGTGAAGGAGGGTGGGAAGAAGGCACGTTTGGAGCAGGATGGAGAACAGCCATCGACAGCTGGCATGAGGAAAGCTTGGTGAATACCGAAGAGGGGTCGTCAGGACTAAAAGCAAGGACATCTCTCTCTAGATTTGGACATGAGGATGTTACTAATGGTCCTCAAAAGACTGTTGAGGTTGAGATGAACAAGAAATGAGGTCCTGAAAATGTTCTGGCAGTCAGAGACAGAACACTTGGAAGACACCAGACAAGCTGGAGAAACGGGCACAGATGAAACAAAATGTTGGGAAAGGCGGGGTGGAGTGGGGCCCAAACACCAAAAAGAAAAGTTGGCCTCTGAAGGCAGTGGGGACATTTTGTCCCTTCTTGAGAAAAAGGAATAATTGAGCTGGAATGAACCTTTTTGAAGGGCAGAAGACAAAAGATGGGGAAAACTAGCTACTTTGATCTTGTGAGTGCAATTGAGAGGGGATAGAACAGGCTGCAGAGGTGAGGTGAGTAAAGAATCGCTTTGAAAATTGTTTTAGGTCATCAACAGAAATGGAAATCAATGGTCATCTGGCCAATCAGAGTCCTGATGGGATAACATGAACTCGCAGCCTAACCAATCAGTGTATTTTGACTTTGGCTGGTAAGGTCATGTCAAGCACTCGACAGAGCCAGAATTCCTAGTTCAATCCTAGGGTGAGTCATACAGGTAATTAGAGTTAGGTGAGAAGGATAGAAGGGGACCTTAACTAGAGGAGTGATGGGAAAAGTATTGAACTACAGGCTGCACTGCTTTCAAAACAACCATTATATCACACTCAAAAGTTGTAAAATGGATCAATGACGAAGTAGTATTCACGCTGTAAAAGAATTCTTTATGTTATGCGAAAACCCACCCCTTGCTCATTGTTTATTTAAAATGCCATTTGCCTGACAAAAACTCAATTTGCAAGCCTTCTTCTGGGACACACCTGTTATCTGAAATGAGGTGTACTCCCATTGTTCAGTTTATGCAGAAATTAAACAGCAAGGGCGGGTGCAAAGATTGAGGACTGAGATCCTTAGTTTCTTTGCAGCTCTGCAGATGGGGTGTTTGGTGAGCCCTTTACCCTGTGATCTATTCCCTTCCTTCATAAAACTAAGAGAATTATCTCGGTCTATTGCGGAGATGAGGATTATTTTACCGAGGCATGATTAATGACCTGGTATCCGGAAAGCAGTCTCCCTTCTTGCAGATGAAAATGATGTGTCCTGAGATTTCTATAATAGTTCATTGTTTTCCCTCCGTGGGAACTTTAGCCGATTTGCTCCAATAAAGGCTTGGGGTGTTCCCAGGAGGGTCTGGGATGTTCTGGGAGCGCAGATTTTAAAATGTGTTTGATTTCTTTTTTTTCCCCCTTTTATGAATATTACCAAGCAATTATAAATTATTTTGTATAACGGAAATTTTAAAGCAGTAAAGCACATAGATATGTATTAAAGCATTGCTACACTTGTGAAAGAAATGAGCTAGAATTTTGGGGAAGAACCAGGACACATAAAGGTGAATAAACATTTCCTTTTTTCTTTAAGATTATAGTTGATGGCTTCCCATTCATAGCAGTCACTACAGGCCGGTGCAAAAAATGTATAGTGACCTTTTTCTTTTCACTAGCATAATTCTATTTCTCTGTTGTTCTGTTTATAAGGCTTCTCTCAAATCATCTCTCTAGTAAGTTGCTTTTACATTCATATAGCAATGTACACAGTTAGAGCCTAAGCCATTTCTTTCTTTTAAAGCCAGGCCACATGACCCCTTTGTAGACAGAAAGCAAACCATAAAGAGCCTTTGGCTAATTTACTAGATACTACTTTGCTTTAGAACACGCCACTCTGCCCCTTTTGGCTTTAGGCTCACGGGCAAATAATGTACAGTTTATTATCCTTTGCAATAGGTTGCTGTTTTACACATATGGAATGAAACGAAACACACACACACACACACACACACACGCACACACACACACGCACACACATAATGTGAGTAAACAACACCGGATACCTGATGCCGAGCACGCTAGACAACTCTCAAGAATTTTAGGAAAGGAAGAAGAAGCCACTTTGCTTTCCTTCATGCAAAAATCTGAAAAATCATGAAACAGAAAATAATACCATGTCTGCCCTCTTATATTTCACAGAACTGTGAGAGGCATACATTGTCTGCGAGGTGGCTTTCGTGGTTAAAGGGACACGCAGATGATTAGATGCTGCAGTCATCTTGGTGCATGCATGTATTTACTTCCGCTTCCGTTAAACACACCCTGTGAGCAACGGAATGAATGAGCCGGAGGAGAGAAGGGTGGCCGCAGGGCTGCCAGGAGCAAAGTGGGGCGCAAAGTGCTCTGGGATCAGAGGCAAATGCAAAGGAGGAGGAGGATAAGCAACTCCCGGGAGCTTTAGGAGACCCACAGAAAACAGGAACAGAGAGATGTGTGTGTGTGTGTGTGTGTGTGTGTGTCAGGGGGGGGGAGTGAGAGTAGCAACGGTCAACATTATTCTGTCACCCAAATGGTGGAATCACACTTAACGTACATGTAAGAATTTATACTTATAAAAACAAGAATAATTAGAGGGAAAAATTATTTCTCTTTTCAAGAAGTGGAGGTCAAGGGGGCATCTCATCTCAGGTCTCAAAAACACTTCATTGGTTTTCTGACGGTACAGATACAGAGCCCACACATCTGTGATTCTGAGAAGAGTTCATTATGGTAAAACTGAATATTCATCTGTGCTCTTTATTTCTGTAGAACAATTATTTTTTGCAAGTAGGCATGAAGAATAAATAAACACTAATTTAGCTGAAAAAAAAATCAATCCCAGTTAAAAAAAAATAGACTAGTAAATGGAAATAGAATATTACATAGGAAATAGAGTTAAAAGTAACAGAAAACGATTTAAAAATGGAATCCTCTGACATTACAACCTCTTCTTATATTCATAGCTACTTCATAAGCGTGTTCAAAAGGTACAAAAACTCTAACCTAAATAGGGAGCCAGAATTTTAGCCACTCCAGAGGCTCTAAGCAAACAGATGAAATATTAAAAAAAAAAAACCAAACACTTCTGTTGCTGAGATAGATGAAGACTGTGAATATAACCACTAGAGATACATAAATTATACAGGGGTGGACAAATGTACGTGTACAGTTGTCATACAAATAGATAGTGTAATAATTAATAAACAACACAAGAACAAACTCTGTGTTTCACATACTCACAACTGTAAGGCTACTTTTGCCCATCCCTGTATACGAAGCTTTGAATTTCAGCCATCCTGGTGAAGGTATGATTGTCTTGTCAGATAAAAGCTATCTTCAAGGTGTATCCTGTAAAACCTCAAATTCTACGTGTACTTGTTCATTTTGTTGGTATCCCTTCCCTCAGGGCACAAGTTCCTTTCAGGTGAGAGTTCCCTCTTTCCTATAACACACTGTCCGTGGTACGGGGCATAGAACATGAGAAGGAATTTTAAAGAAATGTAATACCTATTCTGCTGCTTCTGTTGACATGTGAGTGTTCCTAAACACGTGTTCTAATGGCATCCTGGCTGAGAGTCATGGATTCATGTGTGAATGTCTTCCTACTCTTCTATTCTTTATTAAACAGCATCGTGTCAAAGTGTTCTGAAATGCTGAGAGGTAAGATACAAATATTTGTACCAACTGACAAAATGACCTCTTCCAGAGCAGAAAGAAAGACTCCTCCCACACCCACTAGTTTCTCTGTATTGCCTCAACCCTAAACATCCCAAACTGACCTAGGTAACCAGAGTAAAATGAAAATCAAAGTAGTTTGCTTTGGCAAATCAAAAAACCTAAGTGTATGTCTTACACCCTCTTTTCTTTGAGCACTGGAAAGAGATTGCCGAAGGAAAACGGGGCGGTACGTGCATATTTTTTCAATGAAAGAAATTGTTCCCCAGAACTTTTCAATAAGAGGAAGCATGTGACCTCCTTTCTGTGAGACCCACAATAGAGTAAACAATTGAATCCATATTCAGCCAGATGCTCCCAGTGTGTAAATTACTCCCTGGGTAAGTGTTAGGCACTCCTGGAGGCCCGTTAACTCTTTCAGGCTTCCAGTATGCAATTTAGTAAATTACGGCTGCCTGTACGTAATGGTGCTCCAGGGACTGAAAAAGATTAATATAGCTCTAGAAGTGCCCAAGTTACTCTCAGGGACAGTGTCTGCCTGAAGGGAAGAAGCTGTGTCCTAATCATTCTTTGTAAAAGGAGGGATTCTATGAAATTCTTTAAAATAAAGTTACCTTCATTTTCAATATTGCATCTTCACTCCCAAAAGTATACATATGAAGAACGTGATTTTTTTTTTCCTATTGGAGATGGGGTTTATTTTTGGAAAGGTTTTTGACTGACCCCTTTCTCTGCAAACAAACAAACAAACAAGTCACAGTAGGTATTAGTTTTAGTTCAACATAGTCTTCTTGTCATTTGGGCAGAGTTGTTTTAATTCTGTTTAATTGCTTCTCTGACATTCCTGCCTCTGAAGTAATCCTGTACTCTTTTCCCATTACTTTGGTGAGAGCCGCCGTCTTTGTTTCCTATTGTTTTCTCTTCTACTGCCACTGATGTTTATTATGGACCCCAGCTTGGCTTCCACCTGGTATCTACATCCACAGGGCTTTACTCATCTCTCCCACAAAGTTCAAGGTCTTCCGTGGCTCTGGTCTGTTCCTCCATGCAACCATCCACTCTGTGTTATACCTTCTCAAGTTTGACTCAAGGTATGCACCATCTTAGGCAACTCACAGCCAGTTCAGAACATAATGAAACTTCTCAGGGGTCAACTCATCATATCTCATCTTCTCTGGGCACAGGGCATCTGTCTCAGGTAGTTACCACCTTGGTAATAATATTAAACCTTTCCTTTTCTCATAAAGCCAGCTGGTCAAAGACTTGCTACCTTTTCTCACTTTTTTTTTTTTTTTTTTTGTCTATCCTTGTGAAAATCTCCTGTGAATTTCCCCACCATTCTCTATTGTCACTATGGATTCTTTTTATTGACCCCCTTTTCATGCCTGAGAATCAATTCATATTTTGCCTATTCATTTTCCGAAAAACCTACCAAAGTCCAAATTCTACCTAAGTGAATGTGATTTAACACTTCCTCCTTCCTGTCTACTTTGATGAAAAACTTGTTTCTTTGTGTATAATTATATATAAGAAAACTTACATAATATTAATATGATCTTTGTCTACAATACCTTTATGCTTTGGTGTCAATAGATTTGAATATTCATGTTGACTTATATTATGTAAATTTTCAAGGAACAGAGATTATACCTGCTCCATTTTAATAATGGTTATTCATTAGATAGGTTCTCAAGTCCCTCTGCTGAGCCAAACACCATCTGAGGTACCCAAAAGAAAACAGAATAATCAAAATGTGCATAGAGTATCAGAAGAATTAATTAGTTCACCTAATGAAGAAATTGGTATTAAATTGTACATTCAGACTTTGAGGAAGACAGAATGGCACATCAGCTATAGTAATAAAAGAATATTTTATGATGGGTGAAATGCAGACAGGCACAGTAAAGGGGAGGGGTTATTAAAGGTGACAGGAACAGTGTGAGGAGGGGAGGCACAGGAGTGAAATTAGTATGGCATATTCCAGGGTACTGAAGTCACAGGTCACCTCTTGGACAATAGCATTATGAGATACACTCAATTTTCATCTTGCTTTTCCATGTTTCTTGAAATACCGTCCTAATGCTCAGTTCAGTAGCTTTCTCTCGAGTATATGTAATTTATTAGAGAAAAAATAATTTTGAAAGACTAAGCATCATTAGTCAGCTGAAGCCTAAGGGACAACACTGGTCGCCATGCAGGCAAGCCGGGTTCCTCCGAGTCTGCGCCTAACCCTGTGTTCTCCTTGTCTCAAGCTGCAGGGACAGAAGGTTTCACTGTCTCTCTGAGATGGCCACTTTATATATACTTTACTTTTTTGCTCTCTATGAAGTATTTTACTTCAGCCATCTATTTTTTTTTATGTTAGAAAGCCAACAAGAATTAATCAATCAATAATTGCATTGATGGGGGAAAAAACTCATAAAAGTGAAACCATAACAGGACTTGAACTTAATAACTTTGAAAAATAAAAGGGAGGCTCTATCCATGGGAATTTACAGATATTACTGGGCCACCCGACGGCTTCCATATTTCTTCATTACTCCAATACAAACGTAAGAAATAGAGGGCAAAAACCACATATATAAATGCTATAAATTTCGAGCTGAATTCCCAATCCATATCATGGTAGTCATCCAAGGACTTTAAAATAAAATAAAATCAGGCTTAATTTAGTGTATAGATTTCTCCTTCAACAAAAAAAGCAAGAATTTGTTAAGTTTACAGATAACAAATATTTGCACTAATTCTTTCATAAATAACTATCAAATGCTTTTCTTTTTTACCTGATAAAGTAGTCCACAGTGTTTAAAGTTTTCCCACTCCCAAATATTAAATTTTGTAAGCCCTCATTCATTGTGTCACTTCTCAAAGATTTTTTTTTATTGAATTTCCTGGGGTGACATTAGCTTTCAAAGCCACACAGATTCCAAGAGTACAACTCAACCCAATATCGTCTGCCCATGGCACTGGGCGCTCCAGCGAAGATTCTTTCCATTCGCATCCCCCACCCCCTCCCACCTCTGCCTCCACCTCTCCCCATTTCCCTCTGGCTGTCTCAGGTCTTCTTACATCCTTTTGTTATTTTATTTTTTGTGACAGAGACAGAGAGAAACAGAGAGAGGAACAGACAGGCAGGAAGGGAGAGAGATGAGAAGCATCAATTCTTTGTTGAGGCACCTTAGTTGTTCATTGATTTCTTTCTCTTATGTGCATTGACCTGGGGGCGGGGGGCTACATCAGACCGAGTGACCCCTTGCTCAAGCCAGCGACCTTGGGCTCAAGCTGATGAGCCTTACTCAAACCAGATGAGCTCGTGCTCAAGCTGGCGACCTCGGGGTCTCGAACCTGGGTCCTCCTTGTCCTAGTCTGATGCTCTACCCACTGCACCGCCGCCTGGTCAGGCTTCTTATATCCTTTTCAACAACAAAAGGAACCACAATCTACAGTTACCTCCTCTGTTTCTAGGCCTTTATGTCACAGTTTCCAATGTTTCAGATAAAGTGCCCTTTTGCTGTTTAATTCCCATCTGGACCTTCCCTATGGCTTTATAATTCTTTCTTCCCTTTTGAGAGAAAATCAGTCAGTAAATTTCTCTTCCCTATTTAAGAAAACCTGTCAAAGTCAGTCCTTCAGCTTTGTATGATCTAGCCCATCTACATCCTGGTTCCACCAGTAACCAGGGGCAAGAACTTGGGTGGGTTGCTGGATTTCCCTTCAAGGTAGAAAGCAATCCAAGTAGCTGAGGCCACAGCCCCCTTCTAACCCTGCCCCTCCATGATCCTGGTTTCCTTGGCTCCGTGTCCTCTTCCAGCTACATTAACATGATACATTCCTTCCTCTCCCCTGTCTGAGATGGTCCTCCCAGCATCCATCTTCCAGCATCCTTTCTCACAGACCTCATGAGAACCACTCTGTCCTCTTTACTTGACTACAGCTTTACTTGGCATGAATTCATCTCTTCACAATCCTGTGAAAGGCTCTCCCTCAAGTCACCGTCCTTGACTTCCTGTCATTTTAGACACTGACTGTCCTTAGTTCCAATCCCCTTGAGCCCAGGGCTTATGGGAATCACCCCCTCTAGATTCTCCCTGGTTACAGCACCAACTTTAAACAAAGTTTCATGGTCATGCCGTCCCGGATGGGGAGGGGCCAGAGGAAAAGGATCAGCTTCAGGTGAGGCAGGGGGGAAGCAAAATCCTTCCTCAGTTTCCCTGGAGCTAAGGTAGTTTTTTTCCTCTGAGAAAGAGACTCTCCTCAACCTGACCTTTCCCATGACTGGCCTGGGCACCCTAGGCTCCCCTCTATTATTTTCACATTCACTTGACGACTTATCCTCTCAAAACCTCATTCCCTATTCAGTAAAACATCTTTAATGCAACTTTTCAAAACAGTCTCTCCATTTTTCCAAATGTTCAATTCCCCTAATTAGATTAATTAGTTGATGCTAATGATAAGGAAATCATTGCATTCCCTGTGCTATTGTAATCAGAAATAAATATCTGATAGTACTGATTTACTGAGCTTAGTCAGACTAACCAAAAAAGAGCTAAATAGGAATGTACTAACAACCCTGCTTGTTATGCTGATAATCATGATTCATATTACTAGTTTAGTGATCACAGTCATGTATTTGGCAACAAATAAAAAAAGTAATTAATCCGTGCTTTCACCTCTGGCCAAGTTCTCATTACAGTTAAAAGGCCTGTCCCTGCTGGTTAATGTTCATCAAGGGTTAATATCTGAGCAAAAAGAATAAACTAAAGTGGAAGCTACACTCCCCCCACACACACTTCTCCTCACTCTCACCACGCTGAAGCTTGCCGTTCTAATTCTCACTCAAGGCCAAGAGGACAACCTGACTGTGACTGTGTGGGCATCTGTGACATAGAACAGAAACCCTAGTTTATCAGTTACTTGCTAACTACAGTTCCTGTAACCACCAGAGAAGCAGGTTCTGACTGTCAGATATGCCCGCTCCAGGAGATATGCTGGTCTTCAATCAGTTATCTGACAATGCTGGGCTGGCTTGCACACAGGCCCCCTGAGCAAAGAACTCTCAACCCCCTCCATTTGATTCTTTTGTTCTAGTTTTTGTTTATTCCCCCTCTTTCTCCCTTCTTATACCCCCCCTGCCCACACCAAAAGAGTAACATAGGTTTTTGAGGACAGGTGCCCTCCATCTTCTCAGGCTGCCAGCTCTTGAACAAACCTCTTTCCTTTGCACCGGGCACCTGTCCCACAATTCCTGTCTGGGGTGGGCAGCCAGCCGACCCCGCGTTCAGTAACAGTATGATGGAAATGGGTCAGGCTCTGAATGCAGAAAACTTTAGGTTCAAATCCTACATCTGCTACTTAGGAATGGTGTGATTTTTAGCCAGTTTACTTAATTAACAGGCAATGATATAGAGTTTGCTTTGTGCCAGGACTCCTCAAAAAACGTTAAAATAATTCATTTGATTTTTTAGAGGTTTAATTGGTCTGATCTTTACAATAATCCTATGACATAGGTACCATAACCATTTAACAGTTGAGGAAACTGAGGAACAGAGATACCGTACCTTGTAGTACAAAATGGCGGAGCTGGTGAGTGACTTAGGCTAGGGTGTGTTCTGATGTACACCAAAATTCGGGATACATAACCGTCCTACGAATAAAACTGTGTCATCACCCAAGGATCCCTTGTATAAGAAAATCTTTAACCCCCTCCCCTTTCCCCACAATTTTTTGACACTTAGGCTGGACATGTATCTGAAGCCCACACAAAGTTGTGTTTATTTTTATTGATTTTAAATTCTCCAACACGTAGCACGGTGCAAGCCCAGAGTTGCTCTTTTCGTCAGAGCCACACTGACCGACCGCGGAGGAAGCAGTCCCCAGCAGCTGACCGGTGGATACACGCGGATGCCTACGTGGGGGGGGGGGGAGGGAGATGAAGGCGCGACGATGGGCCTCCGTGACTCTGAGTAAGCCCGTCCCTGAAACAACTTTAAAATCCAGACTTGAAAAGATCTATCATAGGATCACATAAAGGAGCTGGTTATGAATCACTGATGGTGGAAAGATTCTCAAGGAGAGTTCTAAACGCTGCTTGATGTTCAACAGATGCACTATCTTTCAGATTGAACCACAGGAAGTAAAAGCTTTAAGATGATAGACAAAGGAGTATTTTCTTTCTCTTTTATCTTGATAGTTGGGATAATGTTTCTATCAAAGAATTCTAACTTCAGCGAAGATAAAAAAAATAACTTTAGGTAGTTTAAAAAACTTCATTATACTGTAGCCTTGCGATAGCAGTCACCTAATTTGCCAGGGAAATGGACAGTGGAGCTACATTAACCATAATTTGGTTTCACATATATTACAAATTTCACATGCACAAATTATTTATTTACAAGTTTTAATGTTCATCTTCATTTAAGTGACTAGTGGTAATTCAGTTTTATGAATCAATAAAAGTCAGAATTTATGCTTAGAAGAACACAGTTTTAGCTTTTATAATAAGCAAGTATTTGAGAGGAAGGTGTTATCTGAAAGCAATCAATTACGGCTCCAAGATTTGTTTTCTGAATTATTCTAAGTGGAACAAATGAGGAGCTGCCTTTGAAACTCATTTCATAATTAAAATCAGGCATAAAGAAACTCAATTCTATTTATTTCTCTAAACCTTGTTTACTTTAATCTTGCTAATAAATAAAGAACACAGCTTAATTTATCTTTAATTTAAATCAGGTAACAAATTAACAAATTAAATACTGAATTTCTTAATTGTCTCTTGTCAGGTGGTATTCAAACTTGCAAAATGTTTAACCACCTGGGTGAGATTTCTGCAAAATGACAAATAGACCTTTCAGTTGAATATAATTACTAAAATAATAGCACCTTATTTGATCTACCCTTACCAATTTATTATGTATTTTAACACCATAGAATTCAATATCTTTGTTGTGAAACACTGGTTGATTAAATTTAGAAAATGTTTCTTATTTTATACCTTTAGGTATCTTGAACTCATCCACATTCATTTGCATTGTAACATCTTTTCTTATGTTATAGAGATAAGACGGGTATTAGAGTTAATACTCATGGTAAGTATTGTATGTAAAGAGGTCATGGGTCACACATTTTATGGTAGCAAAAGGTTGAGACAGACTGATGAAACACACACCACCACATTTTAGGGTTCATATATATCAACATTCCGATTTTCAAAAAGAATGCCCAGAAACTCAGAGACATTAAATACCTTAATTCATGTATTGTGATAGGAAAAGGGGTTAAAGTGAAATTTCCAATTAGTTAACTTTGAGAACTTTGAAGGATTCAAAATAGTTGCTAGAATTGCTATAAAACACGTATGATAAATAATTTTTTGTAATCATGGTCAAGTTTCCAAGAGATCAATAAGCATCAATTTTAGTCAACCTTTATCATATGTGTAGCAGTAAAACAATACACTAGATTTTCTGGATCCTGTTACTTTTCACTCTTTGCTTTAAGTGAAAAAATATTATAAAGCTAACACTAAGATTTAAAAAGAAATATGTTTATGTCCATATGGATGTGCATCTATAGACTATGTCTGTATATGGGCATGCAGTAATTACAAGTTTGGTTTTGTTTTTAATTGTAGTAAGGACACTTAAAAGGACACCTATCATCTTAACAAATTTTTGACTGCTCAATACAGTTTTGTTAATGATAGGCACAATATTGCAGATCTCTAGAACATAATTATTTTATTTATTTTTGAGAGAGAGAGAGAGAGAGAGAAAGAGAGAGGAGAGAGAGAAGAATCAATTCATAGTTGTAGCACTTTAGTTGTTCATTGATTATTTCTCAGATGTGCCTTGATGGGGGACTACAAACGAGCCATTGGTCACTTGCTCAAGCCAGCAACCTTGGACTTTAAGCCACTGACCTTTGGGCTGAAGCCAGTGTTCATGGGATTATATCAATGATCCCATGCTCAAACCGGGAACCCTGTGCTCGAGCTGGTGACTACAGGGTTTCAAATCAGGACCTCAGCATCCCAGGTTGATGCTCTATCTACTGTGCCACCACCAGCCAGGCTAGAACATAATCATTTTATCTGTAGGAAATTTTATTCCCAATGAATTAAAAAAAAATACTCTGAAGTAGTAATGGTGATTACCTGTCGGGCCATTTCTATTTTCATCAAAAACAAATTCTGTATTCAGTTTTTTGTGTTTTTTTTTTTTTTTTGGTTAATAACATCTAGAAGTTTTCATCAATGAGTTTTCGTTTTATGAGCCAAGACAGAAATGCTTATAGCAAACCAAAGAAGATAGGAAAGAGACAGGTTCTGTTTTTCCATGATGGGTTAAGAGGTTTCTAATAAGAAGTCTCCCCCATATCTCATGTTGAAAAGACAATCCTCATCTAGCAAAAGTAAGTCACATAAAAGCTTCAAATATCAGTTCTAAATTCCGATGTTCTATCTTAAGGTTCCCCAGGTATGGATGGACAGAACTATTGGGGGAGGCGAAGCCTAGAATTCACCAGACAAGAAGGATGGTCTAGGCTCTGGGCAAACATTTTCACACGCAGATGCTGAAGGAAGCTTTAGTCCGTAAGAGAACACCACAAAGTATGGCAACAAGAACACTCAGTCCAAGCAAACAGACGTCTTGAGTGTGTGCGTGTGTGTGTGTGTGTGAAGTGGTTGGCACCCTCCCTCAGTCCTTGTGGGCTAAGAGACATAGGAACCAAAGTGGCTGTCTGGTACCCAGACTGCCAGGACTTGAAGGAAATCTGGCCGCATGTAGCCAGGCTCCAACCGTGGACTAGAGTTTAGGAGCAGAATGTCAGTCCTTGATCAGGGGCTGGTGAGGTTCAGGCGCAGTCCCCGTCTGTGAAGAGGATGAGTTTGCGTCTCCCAGGAAGACAAAAGCCCCTGTGTCCAGTGAGAAATGGGTTAAGTCTTGCACTGAGCAGACCACACTGCTTAAATCTTGTTGCCCGTAGTCCAGAAGTGAGCTTTAAGGGGAAACTGAACAACTGCAGTCTTAGCTGCAGCTCTGAGTAGGAAGAATCTTACTCGTCTTGTTTGCTGAGCAGCAATTAAAAATCTCTTGGGTTTGGGTTTGTACCGTGTCACATGGAAATATTTTAGAGATTTTACACTGGCTCTCATTCCTCTTGGGAGAAACTATGAGCCTAGGGCAAGTGTCCAGCCGGTGATGAAGTGACCACGTGCAGACGCTGTCCACCACTTGGAAAGAGCGCATTGACAGGCAAATGATTTGTTTATCTACTAGGTATGCTTGATGGGGGAAAAGAAATTTTAAATAGTTTTTAAGTTGGTTTTAGGAATTAGACATCCTCTAAAACTCAGAGTAGTAACTACCATTTACCGGGTCATTTATTGAGAGTACCCTCTGTATTCTAGGCAGTGCTCTAGGTAAGTTATGTAGATAACGTACAGACCCTGCAATGATCCTGGGAAGTGACTATTAGAATCCCAGCTTTATAGGAGAGGAAACTGGGTATGGTCACGTGGCAGGCAGGCATCTGGCTGGACCTAGATTTCAACCCAGTTGTCCCTGTTTCCAAAGCTTGTGCCATCTGTTACGTGGCTTTCAGTATCTCAAATGAGACTGCAAGTGTGTGTGTGTGTGTGTGTGTGTGTGTGTGTGTGTGTAAGAGAGAGAGAGAGAGAGAGAGAGAAGGAAAAAGAGAGAGAGGGATGGAAGGATAGAGTGATGGAAGGATGGAGGGATGGAGGGATGGAGGGATGAAGAAAAGGAAGGAGAGGAGTGGGGAGGAGGGAGAGAGATTCAGTCTCCACAGAGACTTCTCCAGGGGCCAGAGAAGTGATACCCTGTTCCTCAGTCACTCTGACGGGTGGCACACGTGGGTCACAGAACAGCTTCCATTAGTCAAGTAAAAATAATGTTTTGCTACTTTGCCTCTTGTGGCCCAGTAGAGTTAGAAGACAATTTACTGCTATTGTGGAAAGGGCCCCGCACACTGAAAAGATGGACTTGTTTTTATTCTCTCGGAGAATAGACTTGTGTCGGTCCACAATGGTTTCAAACTACATTTGAAACAAACATTTATTTCATTCTCTGAGCCTTTACTAATTCTCTGCCAGAACCTTCCATTTGCCCTTGGGCCTTCTGGGAGATAAGCTTATTTCAGTGTACTTTTCTTCTCTTGGACTGGCTTTATTTGGAGAAGACAGAAAACACCACATAAAATCTTGAATGGATTTTTTCAGCCTTCCGCCTGCTTGACTTTTCTATAAAGTGAGAAACAGGCTCAACAGGAGCTGTGGCCTTCTGAGATAATCTAATAGAGAAAAATCTGTGGAGGGCTCTGAGAACACCTTCCTAATATTAAGCGAAGAAGAAGACTCCACCATATGGTCCTTTATACAAAATATCATGAAGACACACTCAGGACTGAAACCTGACTTTTTTTCACACCCACCGTCCAAAATGAAATGACTCAGAGATGGCTCTGATATACGCTGGAGTCATCTCCTTGTGTAACTCACTCTCTTTGGCGTGGTAGCTAGTCTCCGCCCTTCTCAGGCCCGTGGACCAGGGCACCTCATGGAGTCTGGGGCTTCATTTGGAGGCAAAAATAACGACAGCCCTCTTTATCTTTGGGAACAGCCGCTGGTTTCTAGTCCAACCGAGATGCAGGCATATTAATGAATGGATAAAGAGAGATAGATTCAAAAAGTCACCATTTTGTAACACCCCCCCCCCCATGGAATAGTGGATCTAGCCAAGGATCACTCAAGGACACTAAGCCTTTTAGGTGACAGGCTAGAGACATTTATAAGGGATGGATCAGGGTGACTTCTAACCCACTGGACAAACTGAGCACCCCTCCAGTGGGAAGACTGACGGGAGGCAATGGAAAATAATTAGCACCACCTGTGTAAAATCTCTTGTCTTTTTACAAAAATCCTGAATATCATCAATAACTAAATGGCATTAAAAAGGGAAGGAGATTATTATAGAATACAAAAGACATGAGAGGGAGAAAAACATGTGCCCTGGGATTCTTGTCTGCATCCTGGCTTACACTGCCAAAAAATATACTCGAGACATTCAGAGAACTTTCAACACGGACAGAATGTTAGCTGCTATTAGGTACTTGTTTTGTGGAAGGTGTGATAACGGCATGGTGGTATCAAACCAAGCAAAGTAATAATTGTCCTTATCTGCACTATTGGAAATATCTGTAGATGAAATGGTTTGCATGAATGTACTTCAGCACCAAACACAGAATACATTAATAACGTGGAGGGAATAAGTGAACGAAGATTGGCAAGATACATTCTCTACTTTTGTATGTATTATGTCCATTATAGAAGTTAAAACATTTGGGGCTTTTATTATCTTGTTCAAAGTCCCCACTCCTCTAGGAAGTTCTGTGATCTCTTATCCCTGAAAGGAAGCGGGGCAATACAGGCTCAGTGATGAGAATGTGACTTACTGTGATTATTTTTCTCTTTAGTAAAATGTAACTTTTTATTTTCTTCCAACTGCAAGCACTGATTATGACCTGTTTCCATACATCAATGAATTTCTTCTCTAAATTTTGTAACTGAGTTTTTACTGAAGCCAACAACACATCAGGAAACATTTCAAAATATTTAACAGAAAACATAAGACCTTTGTTTGAGAATTTTATTTTTAACTTTTACGTTCAGACTATAACTCTCCTAAGAAGCACTCTTCATATACTTCGTTGACTTCAGATTGTTAAGAAATAAGCCTGAAGGTGACTTTGCACAGGTACCATAAGGAACTTTTTTCATGAAAGGGGTCTTAGTTTCCAAATAGAGGTTCCTCAAACTCAATAAATCCATGTAATTCTTATGCTACATTCTCTTTCCATTTTAAGTTTCATGTTTGTTCTTCTCCATATTTGTCCCTGGATCTATGTTTACTCTCTCACCTGTGACAAATGCATGTCTTCTAGCTGAGTTCCTGCTGGTGCTAGTCCTATGTTGACAATAGTCAGCAGCGTGTACGGTATACAAAGAACACCATACAGAGGAGACGAGAATAACTCCGCCGACGTAGTCACAATTGGATATCGGAACGACTGTATTTTCCTCACTACACGAAGAAGCGCGGAGTGTTGTGGGGCGATGAGAGGAGGAGCAGAGTTGCGGAGGAACGGTTGGGCAGGGAGGAAGCAGCGCTGCTCTACTACGGAGACACATGAATGATGAAAGGAAAGAACACAGCAAGACTTTTCTTCAAACGGAATGTGTATGAAAAAGCTCATTCAAGCCAGAGTCATCCGACACACACAAACAAAAGGACCTGCCAGTAGACCGATATAGTAGCTTACTGGAGATTGAAGTTCTGAAAGCTTCGTAAAATTGCCCCTCATCTTTCTGACACCCTAAGTCTTTCCCTCACTTTGTTGGTAGATCGACCATTTCCTGAGGAGCTGGGTGCAACTGGAGCAAATGCCTTTGTGGCCACCACCTAAGGCAGGAGATGTGTCTGTTTTCTGCCACCATTGGGCCGAAGGCTCTAATCCGTCTATATTTTTTTCCAAGCTACATATCATGCCCTTTAATCTTTGGAGGCCTTTTAGGAGAGACCTCGTAAAATCAAAAGGTCACTGCTTTAATCTGAATCAATTCAATGGAAGATTTCAGAAGAGGTCAGCTTTTCTTGGATGTAGTGTCTTTTTTTACATTGAGTATAAAACACCCCAGAAAACATAACAGAAGAGAGAGTTGGGCACTTAGGCTTGACCCATATCTTTTAGGGGTCATCTTCCTAGTGTTAACTATCCAAAATTAATTACTCATAACACACAGGACTCTTTATAAATGCCTTGTGAATACCTAAAGTGATCATTTTCCTTTGCACCTACTTATACAACAAGCATCCATTAAGTTTTAATTATCCGCTCTCACCAAGCCTTTCATCTTTGGGCTCTAGCCACTGCTAGGGGCCTTTGAAGATGGAGAATTGGATTTAATATATACAGTTCACTGAAGGACTTACTTTGGGCCATACAGGTTCAGAGCCTGTTGATTAAAGCTATGAGCCAACACACTCCTCACACACACAAAAATTCTAATTCTCTCTTCATTCAAATAAGTGTATTTTCTTAGGGAATCGGGGCCACGTTTGGCCTGCAGTGTCTATATCCCTTCTACAATAGAAACTTGATGATGAGATCAAAGTTTAAAAAGAGCTTTCTTTGTTCTGGGCAAATTCAGCTTTGAAACTGAACAAAAATTTTGTTATGCGTAGGCACTGGCTCTTAAGAATTATACAGCAGACTAAAAGAGAGAGAAAGAATGAGAAAGAGAGAAGAGGAAAGTTTAGAAAACAAAAACTATGCCACCAGAATTTTTGCATTCAACTAGTCATTGGTTTATCTAAATATATGACTCGTCTTGCTGGAATATAGCTTGGTTTTGAGTTTTACTTGTTTCTACCTACTGAAGGGTTGGGATCCCCATCTGTCTAAGGCAGCTCCAGTACAAATGGAGTGGCCCAATTTAATTATTTCTCTTGCTACAGTGGTAATATGCTGTATCTTCAAAGAAGTCGATTATAACATGTATTCAAAGAAACCAGCTCCCAATCCATGTCAAAGAATTCTATACAGTAAGCTTCACTCTCTGGAAAGTCTTGATATATATTAAAAGTCAAGGGTTGGAATAAAAGAGTAGGAGAGCTTTTGTATGAGTGGCTTTACCATTTCAATGTCAAAAAACGACCCCCCAAATCTTCGCTAATCACTCAACAGATCAATGTAGATTCATTTTTTAATGTGCCATTGATTTAGTTCTATTTCGTTTCCTTTAGTCTACATGCTGATAAGGAAATTGGTATTTGAGTACTGGCATTTGGATGTTGAGGTGTGAAAACCTGGCAGGGACTAAGTGCCTACCAGGGACTCAGAGTGTTTTAGGCATCACTCAAGTGTCTTACGTACAGTTTGCTGTGAATGTGAGCTGTCGTTTGGAGGAGGAGAGCAAGCAGCTAATTGTGTGTGTGCATGTGTGTGTGCTAAAAGGCAATTATCACGCCATTTAACAGGCTGGTTTGTTTTATCACATGTAAGATAATGGGCTCTTAAGCTATACAGCTGGACATTGTTTGGCAGGGATACAACACACTTTATCTAAACCAAATTCCTTCCCAGTTCATTCAGCTGGAAAGCAAACTTTCTTGCACGGTGCCCACTATAAGTGACAGACACAACAAGACCCAAGCTGCTGCCACTAACAGGTTGACACCTATTGCACTTGGTGTCATGGCACAGATGAGACAGATGCCTAGCCACTGTACACAAAGCAGAGGGATCAGATCTGTTTACCCATATCACAAGTACTTTTCTTCACTATTTGCCATTAATAAAATTCTGGAATTTGAATTTTGGCTGACATTTTCAAACTTCATTTATATGATAAAAATGATTTGGATGCCATAACATTAGAGTGGGAGAGTGAATTAGAATAACTTAAAATGCAGTACGATATTTTACATGCCTTGCTTGTGTCTCATTTGTGGTAATCACATATACATATAGATCGGAATATGACCGCAATATAACTTAACCTGCCTCTAAGCTGTCTTTTTTCTAATAATACAGGCATTGTAAAAATCACAGTTTAACCATGTCAGTAGACATCAGTGTTGCCTTTCTTTATTTCTTCCTTCTTTTATCTCTTCCTTTCCCTCCCATTCAACCTGGTACAGGTTTTAATTTAATAGTTGCACTTACACTGAATAAGAATTTTGCCCCAAATTTAAATTTTATCTTTTCAAGACCAATATTACTAGGTGAGCATTATAAGCAGACAGTGAAATTAAGCACTCCACTGAGGGTGGAGAAAGCAGGATTTGTATCCTTTCCAAGGAAGTTTTTAGAAATAATAATGAGTCAAACCTTTAGAAATATCCCAAACAACAGATCTTATAGAAAATCCTATAGAGACAACCCACCTCTGCTGTTCAGATATCTGAAAACCTTTTAAAAATACATGTATTTTTAAATCAAGTTTAGTACGTTGAAATCAGGGTCGTACCTTCACCCCAATTTTTGAGTGCAATGATCCAAAGTCAGTTTAAACGATAGAATAACATGCAGCCTATGAAACAGTGGAGAACAGCTGCAGAGTCCCACTGACATCTGGCTCACACACATGGCGCCTTCCCGTTACCCCTCTGGGCAGCCAGGGCCGGCACAGAAGTGGGCACGCAAGTTCATAGCAAGGATCGGGTAGCTTTAAGCACTGTGGTGCCCATTATGTTAAGGTAGTATGTGCCCACAGATCATGGTTTACAAAATGTATTTCTTCCTAAATTGGGTCTCCTGTTTCTCAATAGCTTCATCATTCCCTCTCTGAGCAGGCCCCTGGCACCTAAATCAGACCACCAAAGCCATCCATTCAGGAGGGAAGTGCTACCATTAGCCATCTGCAGTGGCTGTCACAAAGTTGTGTGGTCAGCAGGTGGTATTCTGCATGACCAGGGTTGCTGGAGAGATCATGTAAAAATAATCTTCTGGGAGACATAAAAATAGGAAAGAAACACATGTAATGAATTCTAAACTCTAAAAAAGTACATGTTGGAGTAAGCTTAAAAGCCCAGTTATTATACTTCTGTCCTAAAAGGTATCTACAGTCATTTTGTGAGCAGCTGATGACTAAAAACCTAGACTGTCTGTTGCAATGATCATATGCACAGCGTTAGAGATGTTGAGAGATTTTACCATTGCTCTACCGGAGAACATCAACCCTCTTTATTTAAAGGCCAGTGTATCCCCGGGCAAATTGAGTTTCCATGCTCAGTTGACTCAGAGCCTATTTCAAGCAAAGGCTGTTGACTATGTCAGAATGTATACTGAGTTTGTGATATACATAGATTTCCAAAGAATGAAGTGAGATCACCTGTCCCAATCCGTTTGTGATTTGACTTAGATTTAAAGTTGCCCTCAAGAAAGAATTAGCGTGTTTATAAGGGTCCTGAAATATTTTACATGGAGATAGCTTTCTCATCCTCTAGCCTTTCATTGCAAGTCACTAAAATTATCTTTAAAAACTGAAAAAAAAAAGTCCTATTACTGAGAGAATTCATTACATTAGTAGGAGGCAAAACAGCCTACTTACAATCAACAGCACCATTTTGAGTAAATTGTTCTTTTTGACATTTTCTAAAAGAATAGCTCTCCCCATATTAATGATAGAAATAGTATGAAGTACAAGAATATACACAAATTGCATTTTAATTTCTATTTTTCTTTAAAAAGATGTCAAAGATAAATCTAGATGTGGCTTAACTATACACTTTGCTTCAAATGTTTAGGAAATGATGCCTAACACAGAGTAAAAGAAATCCATTAATTTTCCATTTGCATAACTTGCTCTTGAACTTTACTTGACATTTCTCATTTGCTTTTGCAATATGAAGTCCAAGATTTCAGTTTAAAGGATGTAAAAGTTAGGTTTTATTTTAATTTTTGCATGTTTAGGGGAAAGGCTTTCTTTATTAATGTCTACTTTATATGGACAATTTAAATATCAATTTAAGTTGTATATCATTCAAATCTATTACCTATCCAACTTGTGTATATTTCTACTTCTGAAGGTTTTAAAAATTATATTTGGACCATTGTACATGAGAATACATTGCCAACAATATAGAATTTATAGTCTGAAAAATAAATTTTTTTCCAACTTTTTAGTAATATGTAAACCCCTCATCCCCATGTGTAAGGAAAGAAAAACAGTGAAAAAGTACAGTTTAGAATGCTGATACGGAGGTGATGTACTAACAAAGCTGGATGGCTTTTGTTGCTTTAAGGGAACCCTGAGTTTATTAGACTCACTCACTGAATTTAAATATACACATATCACTTTATTCCTGTCTCTCTCCCTTCTAGAGCCCTCCCTAACTCTTTGCTGCTTTTCTTTTATTGAGCAACTCCTGTTTTAACAGGGATTTGTCTTCGATGCTGGGGTCACAGGGTTATCAAAACAGAGGCTGCCTATACCTTCCGGAACCAGTCATTCAGTGAGAGAGATGGATGGACAGGCAACAGATACAGATTCTTGTATCTACAGAATGTGATAAGACCCAGGACAAAATTCCTGGTGCCAGCACTAAGTACACTCGGACATCCAGTTTAGATGGAGATTTGAGGAAAGCCTTCTTTGATGAAGTGACATTGAGTTTGGTGTATTACTACCATATAACGACAATAATAACTTTTGAGGACACAATAGGTAGTGGATTCTAAGCTCTGTTCTGAAGTTAAAATTGATAACTATAACCAAAGAGAAAAACCAACACCCAAACCAAAAACAACCCCGTGCACACAAAACCAAAGAAAAGCATCCAAAGCTCTGATGCATACCCTCACAGATCTCTGTGGTTCATATGGATTTTATAATTTTATTAATGAACTAATGGATTACTTCTCTAAGCACAGTTTTCCAAAGTACCTTCAAATGCATTCTCTCAATCATTCCTTAACCCTGTTTACTGAGTTGGTAATTCCTTTGTTCAACAGATATTATTTTCTACTCTGTGTCATTCCGTGATATGACACTGAAGGAGCCTGTCACCGGCTTCCGTAATGTACATAGAAAACACACAAATGGGATGTACATACTGTTTGGGGGAAGAAACTTGGAGCACATGGGAGGGCCATGCATTCCTGACTTGAGTTTGAGGGAGACTTCCAGTGAGGCATCTACCAGCACGCTCACGCTGCAGGAGCAGGGGCTGACACCCGTACGTATTAGAGGACTTGCCCACATCGAACATCTCAACAATTTTACAAAATTATTTAAAAATAATATCTGAGGCAGAAGAAAACCAAGTAATATTTACTCAAACTATCACTGTATTATTAATATAGTTCATTGTATTTTAAATTAGAATAATATTTACATTTTAATTTACATAGTTTTACAAACTATCAGGTAGCCAAAAAAAGAAAAGGCTAAACCTTATTGTTTGATGACAGAGTCCTAAAAAATAAAAAACAAATTAGAAGACTGGCAAACCTGTCATTTAAGTTATCTTTGAATTTTTCTGCTCTCTAACTGTCTCTGCAGTGGTACTTAATCATCCCTGCAGCTCCCCATGGTGGGAAAAATAAAATCAGAGCAGGAAGGACCATAGAACCACATTCAGGAATGAAAAAAGACAATTTTCATTTAAAAATCATATTATTTTTTTGACACAGAGAGAGAGACAGAGAGAGGGACAGATAGGGACAGACAGGAAGGGAGAGAGATGAGAAGCATCAATTCTTCATTGCGGCACCTTAGTTATTCATTGATTGCTTTCTCATATGTGCCTTGACTGGGGGGTTACAGCAGAGTGAATGATTCTTGCTCAAGCCAGCGACCTTGGGCTTAAGCCAGTGACCCTGGGCTTTAAGCCAGCAACAATAGGGTCATGTCTATGATCCCACACTCAAGCCAGCAACCCCTTGCTCAAGCTGGTCAGCCTTTGCTCAAGCTGGATGAGCCTGCACTCAAGCCGGTGACCTTGGTGTTTCAAACCTGTGTCCTTCGCATTGTGTCCGATGCTCTATCCACTGCACCAACGACGGGTCAGGCTAGAAATCTTATTTTAAGTATAGTTTCTAAGTACACCTTACCTTCTCTAACAGCATGAGAGAAAGCCTCAAATGTACAAAGGACTTCATATGTGGAGATTACATATATGTTCCAACAGAGATCGTTAATCTCTTCTAAGGGACTTTATAATACGATAGGAAAAATTATCAGGAGATAATTAGGATAAAAAGGGCATTACCACTCCAGGAAAAGAAACCATTTTACGAGAAATTGAGAAATCCAGCACAATCTGATCTTGAGTGAGAATCCCTGTGTTGGGATTGGCTTTTTTTGCCATATGTTTAAACAGGAATGATTAGTGCACTGAGCCATGAAGCTGATTTTGTCAATCATTCTTCATCAAAACCCACATTTTTAAGTAACAGTATACCACTGGACCCTAATTCACTGGTTTCCCAGAGACCAGTGTTTACTGTCAGATGTTAATAAACTAGTGTCAGCATAGTCGGATGATTTAGATGTGCTTGGTTTGTGAGGGTGTTCCAGCTGGTTCCTCACCATTGTAAATGACAGTAGGTCACAGCAGTGATAAATGTTTCCCGTCTGCTGATATGCTGGCACATTCAAATTATGTTGCATTACTATTCTGTCTCTTTAAACAAGAAGAAAATTAAGCTTCAAGTTTAATTAAACATTATTTCAAAAATTGGGTTTTGGTATAGAAAATTTACCCTGTGATTCTTCCCAGTTCTTTCCTTGAGAAAATAGAGTGCACGTTTCACTGGGATTTGACCTTAATTAATCCTGTACTTTGTGATATACTCCCCCTTGCTGAAATAGTCTTATCAAAAGGAATGCAAGCTATGGGCAAAGATAACAATCGGCCATTAACTTACGTGTGTGATGCTGGCTGTGGTCCATGGGCACGGAATTCAAAACCCATTGTACACAGTAACGTCTAGGGCAGTGGTTCTTAACCTGAGTTCTATCGAACCCTAGGGGTTCGATGAGTCGGTCTCAGGGGTTCGGAGAAGCCTCTGCCGCGGAGGCCAGAATAAAGTAATACCGTAATTTGTTGTGAGTTCATGCACTTTGTTGGTTTTGTTCTTTGAGCAAGGTGATGTTCATGCATGGCTCATTTTGTAAAAATGTAAAAAAACATATACCTATATCTTGAATTTGGAAAAGAAAATCATATTTTATTTATCACTAAAGAAGGGTTCGGTGAATGCGCATATGAAACTGGTGGGTTCGGTACCTCAAAAAAGGTTAAGAACCACTGGTCTAGGGCTTCAGTGCTCCATGGCTGAGAGACAAAATAAACTATGCAGAACAGCATCTTCACACTGTGTACATGGATTTATACTATAGCAATGGTCTGAAACATTCAAAATGCGGCATGTGCATTGACAACCCGTCCCGCCATGTCAGATGAGGCAGGAGGTAGCCCCTGCCAGCACTGCCAACTGAACCAGTTAATAAGCAAACAAAGAAAAAAAATCCATTCCCAAATACCATTATTTTAATAAGAATAACTCACACAATTATGCTATCACTTCATATTTAGAAGAAACTGACATTTCTCTCTGCTGTTTTAGGTATCATCTCAGAGCAAGAGCTCTCCTTGTTGACATAACTTGACTGCTTTGTGAGAAATGCTAAGAAAATAGTTTGAATTAATAATTATTTGTGGCCCGTTGACCTGAAATGTATGTAGTCCAGATAAATATAACACACTTGCAGGACTATTTGTAACGCATATGCCTGCAGCATCTGAAGTCTATTATGTAGCGGACCTTTCTTTGAGGGTGGGACGGGACAGCACCTTCTCAAAAAGTTTAATCTCTGGGAATCCGAAGAATGCCAAGTGATGACTTCTTTGCATCTGTGCAACCAACCAAAGAAATCCTGTAACTCTTTGGCATACAACGACAATCTTCCATCTCCTAGTACCCTTTTCAGATTCAAGAAGACTTTTTTGGCCTTTGAACACTTTTCACTCACCTAACAGTTACTGAATGCCTACTAAGTGCTAGGTACTCTTCTAGATACTTAGAATACAAGCCATAACCTGAATAATAAAAAACAACACATGCCCTCAGGAACATACATTACAAAGGAGTAGATGCCCCAGGAGAGGGGTCATACAACGTTTGTCACAGGTGTTCATTGGAAATTGAAGACACTTATGAGAGTATGATGATATGAACTGTCCTTATATTTTAGTTATTAAGTGATACTGATGCTTGATATATAATGCCACCTTGAGTGGTTCCTTTCTAGTCTTCATGGGAATTATTTTAGCCTGCATGATTGCAATAGCCACCTGACCCGGTACTACCTAACCCTTTCCTGACTCAAACACATTTTGAAAATCAGTTTAATTAAGGAGCTCACTATTCAGTGTTCACTGTATACAAAATAACTCTGAGCTAACCTTCTTAAAACACCCTTTCTATCACAGCAGCGCTTAGGTAAGTGGCTCCCTACTGCTTACAAGTCAACTCATCCGCTAACTCTAGTAGCCAAGCCCTTCCATCCTCTGCACCCGTGTGGCCCTTCCAAACTCTGTGCTTCCACCCCCACATCACGTTCTGTATTATAGCCAGACCCGACCCTCCTTTATTTTACCAGTCCCTCCCTCCATGGTTAGTCCCACTGCTATTCATTCTAACACAGAGGCCCTCTTGGGCTGACCTGAGAACTTCAGGTCTTTGGACTGGCTACCTTCCACCTGGAGCAGTCTTGCAGATATTTTCCTGCATTATTCTCTCCTTGGCCTAAATGTCGCTTGTACAGAGAGAGGCCTAGGTGTAAGGCTTATGTCCATTCAATTGGCTACAACCACTGTGATAAGTAAGGGCAACAGAGTAAGCAAGGAGCGAAACTAGACATGTCTGTAAAAAATTCTGTCCTCAGATCCTGCAATGCATAATCAGTGGGAATCTCCATATCTGGAAGTGTGACTAATAAGAATTCCTTTAAATCTTATACTTATTAATATGTTAGGATATAAAAACTATGGTTTTAGGTTTAGCCTACTCAAAACCTGTGAGATAAATTTCTCAGTTTAAGGTTAGGTAGATTTTTAAAAAGTCTCATTCAATGTTGATCTGCAATGTTTAAACAAAAGATAT
This sequence comes from Rhynchonycteris naso, assembly GCA_037038555.1. Lineage (NCBI taxonomy): Eukaryota > Metazoa > Chordata > Mammalia > Chiroptera > Emballonuridae > Rhynchonycteris > Rhynchonycteris naso. Next base: position 9,140,397 of record CM072998.1, on the reverse strand, counting down.
CAATCTAAGAAATAGAGCCATACATACACGGTCAATTGATTTTTGGCAAAGATGCCAACAGAATTCATGGAGACAAAATACTGTTTTCAATAGGGTGCTGGAAAGGCTGTATATTCACATGGAAAAAATGTATCTAGACCCTAGCCATGAACTATACACAAAAATTAGTTCAAATGGATTATATAAATAAACATAAAAATTCAATTTATAAAACTTTGGAAAGGAAACAAAAATTTTTATGAGTTTGTGATAGATAAATGTTTTCTAGGATAGGATGCAAAAGGAAGAAAGCATGAAAAAGAGAAATTGAACTTTATCAAAATTAACATTCATTAAAATTAATTATTAAGAAAATGAAGTCAAGCCAATGACTAAGGACTTGTAGCTAAAATGTATAACAAATACTTTCAATTCACTAATAAAAGATAGACAATGAAAAAGGACAAAAAAAGTGAATGGATAATTAAAAATAAAGATATACAAATAATCAACAAACTATGAAAAAAAGTATCGTTAGTCATCAGAGAAAAGCCATGAGGAGATATCATTGTACAGTTATTAGAGTGGGTAAATTTTAAAAGACCAACCATGGCAAGTATTGACAAGGATGTAGAACTAGAGTTCTTACAGATTGCTCGTGGGAGTATAACGTGGTACAACCACTTCAAATAACAGCTCCCTCATTTCTTGTAAAATTAACATATGCTTACCATATGACTGAATAATTCCACCTTTTGGTATTTATTCAGGAAAAACAGAAGCATATGCTCTTACAAAGACTTGTATACAAATGACCATAGCAACTCTATTCACAATAATTTAAATTAGGAATAACTAATATATCCATCAACAGGTAAAAAGGTAAACAAATTGTGTTTTTGGGGTGATGAAAACGTTCTCTATCCCGATTGTGGTCATGGTTACATAGCGTATAAATCTGTCAAAACTCAATGAAGTATAGACTTAAATGAATGAATTTTATTGTATTTAGATTATACCTCAATGAAGTTGAATAAGCAGTTTTTAAAAAATGCAAATCTGACTTTATATTGCCATTCACAGTTTATCAACCTCCTTTACATACATTATTTCCTACCTCAGGCATGTAGAGTTAGCAATGAATTGTTTTTGTTTATTTGCATTTTTGCTCTATCCATTGACCTGGGAGGACAACCTGGCTGATAAGATAAGATGGTGGTGTGGAAGGTGTGTGAGTGTTTGTGCATGCCTGGGCATTCATGCTTACACATGTACATAAGGGAGTGTGGGTAGAAAATATCTCTCCTCTGTATTTAGGTGCTTAAGTATAATACCCTGATCTTTGCAAAGATGATTATCAACATCTTCACCACCACCACCATCAACATCACCACCACCACCACCACTTTCATCAATATCGCCACCATCATCATCAACATCACCATCACCACCATCACCTTCACCACAATCACCACCATCACCACCACCATCACCATCACCACCACCACCATCACGTCCATCACCATCACCACCACCACCATGACCATCATGACCACCACCATCACCACCACCATCACCATCACCTCCATCACCACCACCATCACCACCATCACCACCACCACCACCACCACCACCATCACCATTATCATCAACATCACCACCACCACCACTGTGATCTAAACCACGCTTTAGGATAAGAGCATCCACCTCATGGGGTTATATTAAGGATAAAATCTGATAGCATATGTAATGTGCTCAGAGCAGTGCCTAGCAATTAGTAAGTACACAATCACTGGTGGCTGTCATCATTGATCCAATGTCACCTATTATACTTCAGCATTTGCATATGTAAAATAAAGATAAAAACAAAAATCTACCTTCTAGGGTCATGGTGTGAGTAAAAGGAGTTAGTGATGTAAAATCATTAGCATGAAAAGTCTGCAACTACAGCTCAGGACCAATAGGCCTTCTCAGGCAGTAGGGACACGAGCGTGCTTTCGAGGTTCCTCCCACAGATGAGCCGTATAAGTTAGGGAGGGCAGTAAGAGCCCAGCTCTGGATGCCCTGCCTGGTGCACGCTCCACTCATCCCCCTGCTTGGACCCTTCTCTGGGAAAATGGGAAGACTTGTCCACACACTTATTGTTGTGATATGAAATGTCCTCACACTTCTGTTGTCCGAGGTAGAGGTACCATAACAAAGTGAAAACCACCTAAGGCGAGTGTGAGTCATCATTCCTTTTCAGTCCTTTGTGGATGGCCTGGCTCCCCGCCTGATGAAATGTCTTCCTTCTTCCCTTCCTGACACTGATGTCCATCATTTTACCCCATGTTGGCTTCTCCTTCTCTGTCTGTGAAGAACCCACCCTCTGGAACATAAGAACATAATTTAATCCCTGCTGCTCCAAGTTTTCCTCACTTCCTGTGCTCTGAGGTAATTCAATTACCAGCGTCGCACGGGGGGAAGATTTCCTCAGTCTATTCATTCACAGAGGAGAAAGAAGAAACAGAATTTCCAAGTCCAGCTAGCACGGAGCGTGGCCATGCAACAGCTTCTCGATAAGGCTCTTATTCATTGTGCAAACAAAGAAAGCGCAACCTCTATGATTTGGAAGACGAGGGAAAAAGCCCTAATTTAGAAACGCATGGTAATTGAGCTGCAACAGAAAGGCAGCACAAATAGCTTTAAACAATGTAAAAGTATTTCCACAGATTATGTCCCTAATTACTTTTATGAGTTGAAAAGCTTGGTTTACTCATGATAGGCATTATGACAAGGATGGAATAAACCACAGTTCCTTATAAAGTCTAATTCTGTGACTATAATACCATACAATATACCATGGTAATATTGGAGGCTTTCCAGTATTTCTTAAAGCAAACAAAACAAAACAAAACAAAATAAAACCCTATCCTTCTAGACAAGCATTAAGTATTAAAAAACCTTACAAACTATAAAGACTATTTCTCACCCATTGAATGTTTTCACGAGAGGTTCTCAGCCTTCTATTACATTTCTCTGAACTACTGAAACCGTGCATAGGCATTTCCTCTTCCTGTAAGAGATTTTCTTGCCCTGATGTCCTATCTCGCTTATTGTATAGGATTGTAATTAACTTAAGAGAGTGCATAAAAGTGGGAAAATGCATATGCACTTTTTATTACCACAGTGCACTAAAAGCAGTAAGGTGGGAACAGTTAACAGACACCCTGCTGCCGGGCGCGGTGCAGGTGTCCCTCTGTGTGCTCAGCAAAGTGGAGCGGCACCCGGGAACAAAGGGCAGTCAGAAATGCTGTTGGCTGCCACAGTGCTGGAGTGTGGGTTCCAACTATGGACTCTGTCATTCCTCCTTTATTTTGATGGCTGAAAGAACTGCAAGTCCAAATGCCAGCTGACAACTACACAGGACTCACCTGCAAAGTGTCACCCTCTTGTTGCAAAGTGTCAGCATGTCACACGCAAAAACGAATACGTTGCACAATCTAAGTGTGTACGCTCATCCTAAGGCTCCTGTGTCTAGCACATCTGGTTGTTCTCTACAAGCTACTGCTTCTTTTCTCTGTGCCACTCTCATACTGGGGCAGGTTCAGGGTTAGCCGAATACCACCATCTAAAGACAAGCGTTTATTCAATGAACTTGGAACAGGAAAACAATACAGGTGGGCTACAAGGAAGCTATTTCAGAATAAAAGGTATTGAGTGCAAATGATATTTTTAAGCATCCAATGCGGGAACTGATAAAGAAATCTGGGAAAGTAATGTTATTCCAATTAGGATACCCAAAGCTGACCTGTGGCTCTGTCCTCTCACGCAATCTCTTACCATGGGATGGAGAAATTTTTGGATGCTGGAGAAAATGAGTTTGCTGTCTGTTAGTAACTGAGCATGAATACAATGTTTCCTCAACTACCCCCAAAACATTTTACTTTATTTCTTGAAGATATTTTTGTTGGATGGCTCTACTATGTTTTGGTCACTGTTCATGGTGTTGGGTCAACTGTAGAAAACCAGACCAAGTGCCCATATGGAGCTGACATTCAACTGAGGGCAGACAGTTGCAGACAGATGCATTACTAAGTGTATGATTATCATGGGGCTATGTCCCACGGAGCACAGCAAGACAGACAAAGGCAGAGTGAGTACCAGACACGGGGAGGGAGGATGCTATTTTCTACAGGATAGGCAAGTGGCAAGGCCTTGAGACCAGAGAGGCCTTGGCACATCCACAGAACCACTTGGGGGTGGCGTGGCTTGAGAAGTGGGAGAGAAGGGGCCCTGAAGAGTCAGAGATTGTGGGTGAGGTTCAGCCCATCGTGAGGATCGCGGTCTTTCACTCTGAATAAGTTTGCGCAGTCGGCAAACTCATTAGTCAACAGAGCCAAACATCAACAGTACAATGGTTGAAATTTCTTTTGAGAGCCACATTTTTTAAACTTACACTATATAGGCAGGTACATTCCTTATCGAGGTAGCGCCTGCATGTGGTATTTTGTGGAAGAGCCACACTCAAGGGGCCAAAGAGCCGCATGTGGCTCCTGAGCCACGGTTTGCCGATTGCTGATAGCCAGTTACTAGAGAAAATAGGTAGAGTATGACAGGCTTGGACTTTCATGGTGGTATAGGGTCCAAGTTACAGCTGTCACCATAAGCAGGTGGAGACATATGTTGATTTGGACCAGGGTGGTAGATGTGCAGGTGAGAAACATGGTCTGATCCTAAAGAAAATAATGGGATTTGCTGATGGATTAGAAACAGGCTAAGTGACAGAGAAGACAAGAATGACCCTCAGATTTTGGTTTTATTCATAAGCCCAATCTCTAACAGCAGTTTTTTTTTTTTATCCCTTGTCTTCCACCTTAAAGGCAAGCATGAATAAAAGGGCTATAAAGCCTCAACCTCTTGCAGTTGTTCTATTAGGAAGATGATGGACAGAGTACATCTACCGCCTAGAAATAAATCTAGTTCGTACTTAATTCATTTGAGAAATTGTTCATGAGCAGTTACCCTTGTATACATTCTGCATGTAATGCTGACAAGTTCAATTTCTGCCCCGGTTAATGGCCACATAAATGTCTTTAACACAAGTTAAGGTTGCTTGGAGGCAGAAATGACTTCTCATCCCCTCCCTCCCTATGTTTTGCAATGCTAGACAGGTTTTTTTTTTTAAGTTGCTGTTTAAGGTCTAGCCTCCCCTTAGTACTGGCAAGTAAATCTAATTAACATTAATGAGAGTTCTGTACACATATCGACAGGATAATAGACCTTTTAGGATGGTGCCACCCCTCGTGCACGGACACTCCCCCACTGCAGACTGGCTGGTTGTTTTGTTAGGCAGTGGTAGAAGCCCGTGCAGGAGAGCGCACACCGGGTGGAAATTAAATGGAACACTCTTTGTTCATGCACGCTTTCCTTGGCATTGGGTCGAGGCGGGTGGGGGCTTGACCACAGTCACCGGAGAATCTGGTTCTCTTGAGACAACAGCTTTCATAAAGACAATTTTTTCCAGTCTATTCAGAGACATGTGCATATCTATGGTTGTTTACAAAAATGGACAATGTCCACTAGATAGAATTCCAGTTTTCACTGTAAGCACATTGATCGAGAATCGAGAGGAACATCATTACGGCCTGGATGACTTCTTAGGGTTTGCCCTTAAATTAACACAGGGGTGAGCTCTACTACAAATCTCTGAAATAACTATAGGAATTATGGAGGCATTCCTGTGGGCCTGGGAAACAAAAAATATACCTACACCAGCTGATGAATGTGTCTAAGCAATTCTTTATTCTTAAGGCTACAGGAAATTATTTTATAGGAATAAAATAAAATATGAAAGAAATTGAATTTATTTTATTTCTGTTTATCTTATTAGACTGTCCTGCTTATGATTAATAGAAGAATTGTTGTCTTTATTTCTTTCCCCCCATCAATCGAATTTGGCAAATAAAGAACATCAAATTTTTATTTTGGAACATTCATAGAAGTTGAAACGAATTACTATATGGTTGAAGGCAGATTTGTGGGCCCCATAAGCTGTTAGGTATTATGAGAGTGAGTGTTCACCTGATCAGGCTGCCCCCCCAAATGTGGGAAGTGTACATTTATTAAGAATTTCTTTCTAAAACTTGAAAGTTTGTGAGACTCATGGTAATAGAGTGATATACTAGAAATATTGAAATCTGCAGGTCTATCTGAATCTAAACTTTGCATCTTTTGGTTGGTGTTGGTTAACCCATCGGGTAAGAAGCTTGACCCATTTAACCATGAGGCAGCTAAACCAACCAGTCACCCTAACAAATTCGTCTTACAGTTCTGATTTTGCCACTGAAACTGTGCTAATTCAGACTCAAATATCAACAAGCTAACGTGAAAAGGATGCTTTTAATTTTCCTCCTGACAAGTTTGGGAGAGTAAAGACTTCTCTGTCAAAATGGTTGGGATGTGTCTAAGACCTCTTTCCTTCTATTGCCATTGCTGTAACTTTATAAAGAACATTTTGAAAGTGCACAGTGAAATGTTTAATAGGTAAAGGAGAAAATGATCATGTCACTCAGCATTTTCATGGATTTTTAGAAATTCAAGTGTCTGTAATGTTATGAACGAATGAACAAAACAGTAAATGGAAAGACTGGCCACAGGCTGCAGAAGTACTTACGCTTGCATAGGTCTTTGAACCCAAAACACCATGGACCATATCTAGTTTGTGGACCATGAAAACTAGCTATTAAAACAATAAAAGTTTGAGTTCTTAAGGCAATAAAAATTTTAAGTAAAAGATGTATGCTTTTTAAAGGTGGAACAAACGCCATCGTTAAGGGTGTGATTACTGTGTCTAGGCATCAGTTTATTAATTTCTGAAAGTATGTACACGTACGCTGCCTTGTGGGATTCTCCTAATGTACACGGATGTACATCAATCGTCTCTATGCCTGACTCCCACCAGACACCTAATAAAGAGCTCTTAGGAGAATAAATAGTCATCTTGCAGGTAGGACAGTTATTATGACGCTGACATCAGGGATGAGGAAACTGAAGCTCAGAACGTCCTGGTGACATTTTTCAGAATCACAAGACAGTAAGTGATTTGTGCAGGATTTGAACTCAGAGTTTCTCATGCCAATCACAGAGCTATTATACTTAGTATATTATGAGTTAGAGTCTAATATCTTCTTTGACATAAATTAACACATGGATATAGTTAGACATATAAACCATGGGATGGATTTTATCTGAGATTTCTTCTGACCTGAAGAAATCCTATTTTATATCAACTGTTTCCTTTGTCTTCTCAGAATAAATCATAAGTGTGCATAATCAAATTTCTTTATAAAACATTATTCATTTAGTATGGAGGTCCACTCATTCCCTTTTTCCTTTCTGCATTTGTGTATTTAAAATTTTTTACCTCCCAGCTGCATACAAGTCAGTATAACAGGGATTTGAGGGAAATGCAGATACATGGGCAGTCTTTGGTCTTGCTTTTAATCCAGAAATTGAGTTAAGAATACACATTCATAATGACTGTAACATGTCACCGAATGTGACATTTAATGAGAAATGTTCGGGCAAATAGCTTCAGTAATTCAGAGGTGTGTGGAAGTCTCAGGTGGTCAGGATGGTATATTTGAAGCCAGGTGTTACAAAATGAGTAAGTTTCAGTACACAGATAGGTGGGGAATTTTCTGTCATAGTGCCCAAAGGAAAAAGAAAGATAACAGCCACTTTTGGTCATACTTTTATATAGGTAGTTTTATGCTAATCTGATGTAAATATAATTTGATATAGTCTTTTTGAGGGAACTATAGCAGTAACTGATAAAGATTAAAATACCTATGTCTTTTGGCTCAGCAATTTATTTCTTGGAATATACAGAGTGGGGAAAATTAGGTTTCCTGTTTTCATATAGAAAACATGATAATAAATAGTAATATAATAATAGACTCTGTGCTTCATGTACTCACAATTGTCTACCTACTTGTGCCCCACCCTGTATTTTAGAGGTATACTCACACGGGTGTATGAGGGTATTTACTGCATTATCATTCACAGTGGGGAAAAAGAAAAGTGAGCTAATTTGCCCTGAATAAGTGACAGTCAAATAAGTTGAATTATTATAAATAATGAATATGTAAAACATGGGATTATTTTTAAGATAAATAAAAAATAAAACTAAGTTATAGATCAACAGGGAACCATTTCTATGTATAAAATAAAAAGCTATCACACAGGCAAAGCAACAACAAAATATGGAAATATAACCTAGCTGGTGTGGGTGTATGTACAAGCACGTGTGAATATATGAACGGGTACATAGGTATCAACTGCACTGACCACATTGCCTCGGGGAAAATGTCAAGTACTTCTATTGTGACCGTACTGGGCTTCTTTTATTTTGCAAATATTACTTATGTATTTTACAGTTGATTAAAGAAACAGAAAAGAACAAGCCAGTCTCTGTCAACAGAAGATTGTTTTGTTTCATTGATCTGCTGGATAGCATCTTGTCCTTGTCCCTGGGCCTGTCACCGCAAGTTCTAAGTTACCTGATTGTGGACCTTCTACAGAAAAACCCTCAGTCAGGCACTCTGAACTCAAATTGAGGATCGCAGAACCAGACTATGGGTAGATGATTTAGCTAACTCTGATTAAGTATAATTTGATGTCTTCAATACCTTAAACACCTGTTCAAAACACTAAGTCGCTTATCTTTTGTCATTCAAGTGAATTATTCAACTTCCCTTTCTCACAATGATTTCCTTCCTAAACTGGAAGTGACTTGGTAATTTCCCCTTGATTCCATCAACTTAGGGTTGTTAATAGTGCAGCAAAAAATGTGAAAGCTCCTTTATCAATATAATATATCCAATCAATAGTGCGTCTTCCCCGAGATACAAACATGTCTCAGTCATCTGAAAGGTAAACAGATGTGGGGTTTTTTTTGTTATTTTTTTTTTTATTTTTATTTTTTTTTACAGGAACAGAGAGAGGGATAGACAGACAGGAATGGAGAGAGATGAGAAGCGTCAATTATCAGTTTTTCGTTGTGACAGCTTAGTTGTTCATTGATTGCTTTCTCATATGTGCCTTGACCATGGGCCTTCAGCAGACCGAGTAACCCCTTGCTTGAGCCAGCAACCTTGGGTCCTGACTTTTTGCTCAAGCCAGATGAGCCCCATTCTCAAGCTGGTGACCTCAGGGTTTCAAACTTAGGTTCTTCGCATCCCAGTCCGACGCTCTATCCACTGTGCCACCTCCTGGTCAGGCTAAATAGATGGTTTAAGTAGAGAGTTCTACGAGCTGTTTTGCAACAAGGTTTTTGTTTTGGATGGAGAGAAAGAAGAGAAGCCACCATGTACATGTAGGCATTGGAAGGGAATGGCAACAATGACCTGCCTTCTGACTCATCTTCCGTCTGCAAAATCTTAGGAGGGTGAACTTTTGTCATTAAGTCAAGTGGAGATGAATGTGACAATCACAGAGAGCCATGGGGCACCAAAGACACAAGGCAGCACAGAGCAGGGAGTTGGACATTGTCCCCAGTTCGGAGGAACATAATGGCTCTGCTATGTCATTAACCATCGACCTGTTTAGTCATAGGGCAGAACCAAAAAACAAGTGTGTATCCCACAGACTCCTTGATACAAATGGGGCGTGCCTGCTGGACAGGTCTGGACGAGGTTCCGTGGGATCGAGTTTATTAGTGAGCATGAGACAGAGATTGGGATGCTTAGAGTTTGAGGGACATTTTATGGAAAAGAGGTTGAGGTTCTGTGTGGTGAGATAGAAGAAAGAGCTATGATTTATGTGCTTGTAGTTGTTGTTATCCTATCCATAGCCACAGGCTGTGGGCACTGGAGAAACTTGTTATAATAAATAATTGAATAATGGGGGTGATGGCACTCACAGAGTGTCAGCTGATGAGGCTGAGATGAAGTCGGACCGCAGCTGAATATCAATTATACAGAATCTGCATATGTGTTCAGTTGTTTCTACGACCCCTGAAACACTAGTTTTTGACATTGAACTCCAGACTCTGGCGGCCAAGAGTTATTGCCAGGAATCCCCAGAATTTGTTGATGCACCAGAAAGGTAGATAAAATAGATTTAATTAATAATGGCTTGCATACAGCACTATTTTTCCAATTTATGTTGAGTTTTGCACTGAAGAGAAAATTCATCTACCAAAATTAATGAATTCATAGGAAATTTTTGTCCCTAAGGGTTTTTATAACCAATTAATGTTAGTAGAATAATCTTTGGAGTCAGAGGCAATTGTGACAAAATTTTGGAACCCTTCAAACAAACCCAATTTTCTTGTCTTTGCTTGCCATCTGATTGGCTATAGGCTGGAAATAATTGACAAGCAGGAATAATCCGGGACAAATCTCTCTTTTTGAAAATACCCTCTCTCTATTGAGGAATCACTGACAAAATTATAATCTATTTAAAATATACAGCATAATAATTTTAATTTTTTAAATTTCTTTTTTATTTTATTCATTTTAGAGAGGAGACACAAAGTGTGTGTGTGTGTGTGTGTGTGTGTGTGTGAGAGAGAGAGAGAGAGAGAGAGAGAGAGAGAGAAAGAGAGAAAGAGGGGAGGAGCTGGAAGCATCAACTCCCATATGTGCCTTGACCAGACCAGTGCAGGGTTTTGAACTGGCGACCTCAGTGTTCCCAGGTCGATGCTTTATCCACTGCGCCACCACAGGTCAGGCCATAATAATTTTATAAATACATTGTGAAATGATTCTCACAATCTGATTAATTAACACATTTGTCACCTCACTTAGCTACATTGTGTGTGTGTGAATGCTTAAGATCTAAGTATAAAATAGAGTACTATTAACTGTAGTCACCATGCTGTACCTTAGGTCCTCAGAACTTATAGCTGAAAGTTTGTACAGAACAAGTCTTCTAAAATGGTCCCTAAGGCAAGGTGAACACAATGCCTACCTCTAGGAATCATTGTGAACCTTCACATTAATATTTAAATATTTTATATTTAAATACACAAGGTTTTACAATTTATTCAAGATTCAAAGACCGCACTACTTTTGCTATGAAGAAGAGAGAGCACACCAAAACCCTCACTTTGACCTACATATATTTGTTATGTCAAACAAAAATTTATACAAAAGATGTTTCACTCCACAAATATTTGAATAACAATTCTAACATATTATCTATATGACTTGAAGATTCAAAGATTGTCTTCACAATATCTAGGACACAAACATCAATATCAAGTTTATTAACTTAATTTCAAAGGTATGAACTTAATGATTTTTTAAAATCCTGATTAAATTTTAAAGTGCCTGGAACTAATTACAATATAAGCAACTCTTATCCTAACTATACTCACAATATATATTTTGTTTTGTATCAGATTGAGTACATGAGCTTGACTATCAGGATTAAAAATAGTTTTTCCCTATTCTATCTTATTTCAAGAAAGAAAATAATCTCTAGACTTAATGACCAAATATTTTTCTAAGTCTTTTATCTCCAAGGGTAGAGTTACTTTTTTGATTTTCTTATCTAATTGCAATAAATTACAACATGAATTATGTGTAGAGAACAATGAGAAAATTCACTCTATAGGTATTGATCGACTTACGACCTATGCAACTTACGACCATCTGACTTTACGACCACAGTCACTAGCCATGACTGCTCCGCATCTGGAGCAGTTTTTGTATGCACCTGTATTTTGTAATTTTGTATGTTTTGCAAATATTAAACCAGTTGTACTGGTAATGCAGAGTTTTACTTAAACCTGACGAATGTAAAAATAAGAAACGAAATGGTGTAGAGATGATACAAATGGCATAAAATGAACAAAGAAAATTGATATATAACAATAATGAAAGAAAATTATGATAAAATATGACTTAAAGATTTTTGTAACATCATTTCACAGTACTGTACATATAGTCTACTCAATTTACGATCAAATCGTGTTACGACTGGTCTATCGGAACCAATCATGATCGTAAGTCGAGCACTAGCAGTATACTCTCTGATGTTTGGCTGTTACACATACCTATAGCTCTACTGGCAGGTAAAATATTGACATCTTGGGTCTTGGTATTAAATAGCCACAGTCCTACCCTCTCCATCAGGACCCCAGAATTCTATACAAGCTAGAAACTCAGGGATACTCTATGTCCTTGGAAGGCCTGAAGTCCCCTGTGTATTCTACAGACGACTAAATATCATCACTGACTACCTGAATCCTGTTTAGCAACTTCTTCAAGCAGATAGAAATTTTGGGACAAAGCTAACCAAAAATTTAAAAACCAAATCACAGTAACATAGGTTACAATGAAGAATAGGAAATTCCAATGTAAAATAAAAATAAAAATGACCATAATCTGACACCACAATTCTCTGGGGAGTATCAAACACAGATTGGCCCTAGACACTAAGATGTGACCGTCCACTCAAGGAGAAGTCTTCTATGTGGCCCATGTCCTCACACAGGGAGGAAGGGCCACGAGCACTGTCTACAGAAGGCCATTGGACTTCCCTTTGTGGAACACAATCTAGAAAAAATCCGTCCATTCTCCAGGGAAGAGGCCAGGAAGTCTGTTGTCTTTCTGGTGTCCTGGTGGAAAAGTCTTCTGTGAGAAATTTTAAGGTTGAGCCCCTTTCAAGTTTGGGCATGGGGATTGGATTTAAAATATTTCCTCAGAGTATGGAAATCGCAATTCTAATCCAGGAGACATGAACTGGAAAATGCACCTCCGACATATGAAGCTACTACGGCCCTCAGCGTGACCAGGACAAACCCAGATCTCTAGAATGGCTTCCACAGCCCAGGCAGAGAGAGGCCCTTGATCACCCCACAACAACAGGAAGACTATACATAACTGAGTTATGCACAATGAAGGGGAGTGATTAGATGTAAGGAAAAGAAGAATCTGCATCTCAAGTAAATCACATAAGAGTAGGCTAAAAAAGAAACTATCACATAGTTTTAGTTTAAATAACTAAGGCAAGAAAACAAATAACAGAAAGAACACACCAATCTACAGAAATAATGGGTGGATCTAAAACAGCAAATCAAACCTTTAAAAGTGAAAATTATAGTCATGGAAATAAAAAGTAGATGAGGTTGATAGCAGATCAGGTAACAGGCAGAAAGGACTATAATTTAGAAGACATGTTTAAGTAAATCACCCAGAATACAGCACACAGAAGTAAAAAAGGGACAGAAGATGAAACAGAACTTAATATACAGAAAAACTTTCAATATAAGTTCTGGAAAGAGAGGGTAGAGAATGGGGAAGAGGTAATAGTTGAGTGGTAATGATTATGGAATTCTAGAATTTAAAGATATAAATATAGAAGTTAACTCTGATATAAGGATATGTATACTGTATAATCATATATATATATATATATATGCCTGGTGGGAGTGTAAATTTTTCAAACTCCTTTGAGAGGGTGTTTGCAAGGCTTAAATTACCAGTTCTATCTCCCATTCTCAATTTTGCAGTCTTTTGACTGTTGGGCAATGGTAACTCCATCCTTCTAGTTACTCAGGCCAATACCCATGGCAGCATACTTGATTTCTCTCTTTTTCACCCCTGGTAACCAGTCCATGTGGAAATTCAGATGGGTCTATCTTCAAAATATACCCAGAGTCTGACCACTTCCTGACACCAACACAGCTATCTTCTCTGTTTTGAGGCCCCGTCAAATCTCGCCTTGTTACAGAAAGGCCCTTCTCAGAGATGTCTTTAATTCTACATTATTTTCAACACAGGCAGCCCACGTGAAATTTAAACATGAGCTATATACCCTGTCACTCCTCTGCTCAAAGACCTCCAGGGCTCCCTAGCCCATGCATACTCAGTGCACAGCCCTGTGAGGACCAATAAGACAGCCATCTCTCTGGCCTCTTCAGACACTCACTCTGCTCAGATGGTGTAGACTGGCCTTGGGGGCTGGCTGCCACAGGGCCTTTGCACTCTTTCTTTGGTAGCCACATGGTTTCCTCCCTCACCTCCTTCAGATCTTTGCACAAAGGTTACCCTTTTCAATGAGGCTGCCCTCCATAACCCTGCAGCCCTGTCCCGCTGCTCTGCCATGGTAGTCCCAAGTTCCTATACCCTGCTTCATTTTTCCATGCCACTTACTGTTTTCTAAAATACTACGTATCTAATTTATTTATAATCTGTCTCTGTCAGAACATATGCCGTACTAGACAGGACTTTTTTGTACAGAGAGAGGTACTCAACATATAGTCAACACTCCATAGATAACTTGTTGAATTAATGATTTTAGAGAAGCTAAAATATCTGCATACGTTACAACCCAGTTTAGAGGACATCTGTGTTTTCCCTTATGTTTGCGATCTTTCATTAGTAAAGCTAATTTAAATTTCATAAGTTAAATAATATTAATGTTCAGATTGTTGGTAAAAAGAGAACTGGTAATTTTTTTTTCTTCTGTGACTACAGGGAATGCACCAACTCTAAAGTACAAAAAACAAAGCAACTTGTGTATTCAGGGACATTATATTTTAACTGAATGCATTACTTTTCTTTCTTTTTTATTTTAAGCCAGAGGAGGGCAGATAGACTCCGCATGTGTCCCAACCGGGACCCACTCGGCTACCCCCGTCTGGGGCCTATGCTCTGCCCATCTGAGGCCATGCTCGCAACTGGGCCATTTTCAGTGCCTGAAGCAGAGGCTCCTTGAAGCCATTCTTAGAGCCCGGGCTGATGTGCTCAAACCAATTGAACCATGGCTGCAGGAGGGGAAGAGAGAAAGAAAGAGGGAGAGAGAGGAAGGGGAAGGGGAGGTTGGAGAAGCAGATGGTCACTTCTACTGTGTACCCTGACCAGGAATTGAACCAGGGACATCCACATGCCAGGCCAATGCTCTACCACCGAGCCAACCAGCCAGGGCCATGAATGTATTTCAAACTGGTTGTGATCACTATTTTTTATTGATGGCTTCCTTTCACACAGTGCAACAAAAATCTCTAAGAAATCTAAGCCAGAACCTGAAAAACACCGGCATAAAACGTGCCACTCTTTCAATTGCTACGCAATTTGTGTTTCTCCAGTTGGTCAGCTGCTTGCCTCTGTGCTTTGAAAGTTTTTATTATTGAGGGTGAGGCTAAAGGAAGAGATACTCAGAATATAATTTAAAGCATTACGATGAAATACTAGTCATTGAAGAACACTAGCTTTAATAACTTCATAAAGGAAATAAAAGTCCCTAAAATAATTCTCTGTGGAAGAAGCCACCGGTCACTCTCCGGCTTTGGGTCCTCTAGTGAAGATGGCTCGGCACTCACCCTGGACCCAACCATGTGCTATGGTCCCTCCCTCCCCTTAGATTTCTCACCCAGGCTGAGAAAGCCAGGGCTCTTAAACATGAAGGACAGAAAATGAGAAGTAAACTGACCATGCGAGAACCACAAAACAACTTGGCTTTTAGAGTGTATATTTCCACCCTGACCACTCTCTCCCTCCTCCGCGGAGAGGCATGCCTGACTGCACCGAAATATCCAGGGATGAACCATGGTCCCAGCTCTTTCTCTAGGGTTCTGATTTACACCTTCCCGGTCTGTTCCCCATAACAGACATCAGTTCACATCCTCCGGGAGTGTTTCTAGGAATCTGCTTTTATTTTGGTGAACAGATGAGTTCTGTGCCTCCCTCCAGGGAACACTCAAGTGGCTGATCCCAGAAATGAGCGAGTCGGACCCCTGCCTGGGGACCCCTAATGTCCCTCCTGCGCATTTCAGTACAATAAAACATGATAGCGTGCACAAAACAACAACAATAGGAAGAGTTTTTCTTCCATGAGCAAAAAACAGACTTTTAAAAAATACTTTTATGTGTGGTAATATATAATTTCTTATAATTATTATTTTTATCTGCATTTACTCCACACATTCTCTTTTTCTAATGAACACCCAGAAAATAGAGTTGTCTGAATAGCCTATTCTGAAACCACAGGCGGAGGCAGAGGGAATTCTGTAGTTTAGTGCTGGCACACAATTTCCTGGGGAAAAAACCCACCAAACTAGGACAATGTACCATTTATGTTTTATGCTGCAGTAGGGCTCAAGCCTTTTCACAAAATTGATAGATTATTCTTCCTATTAAAAGAGCCTTTTACTCTGGGAGGCAGGGCTGGTGCTCAGGGTTGAAATATGGTTGGAGCGTATTGTGCTGCCACGGTGGCAATTCACCGCTGAATAAAATGACAAATTGTGTGCCCGATTCTCCAGGGTGCGGACGGGTCTCACAGGGCGTGCGTGGGCATGCCAGGAGACATGTTTGTTTGCTGTTTGTAAGCCGACCTGTTGAGAATCCCGGAGCCGTGAAGATGTCCATCGGCTGGCACGTGAGGTAGAACATGACGCTCGACAGGCCAGCGGTCATGGGTTCTACTCTGTGGCCTTGTCACTTTAGTAATGGATGAGAGGAAGTGCCCCGAGGGTGACCGTGACTGTCTATTGCATACACGTTTAAGTGCTTGATGTCCACAGGTTCTAACCCCCTCCACTATTCTGCAAAGTAGGAATTATCCTCACGTTTTAAAATGAGGAAGTTAAAAAAAGGTACAAAGATTCATCCATTTTCTCCTGGCTGATAAGAGATGGGGTTAGCTTGACAAGGCGGTGGTGCAGTGGATAGAGCATCGGACTGGGATGCGGAAGGACCCAGGTTCAAGACCCTAAGGTCGCCAGCTTGAGTGCAGGCTCATCTGGTTTGACCAAAAGCTCACTCGCTTGAGTCCAAGGTCACTGGTTCCAGCAAGGGGTTACTCGGTCTGCTGAAGGCCCGCGGTCAAGGCACATGTGAGAAAGCAATCAATGAACAACTAAGGTGTTGCGACGGCAACGAAAACCTGATGATTGATGCTTCTCACCTCTCTGCGTTCCTGTCTGTCTGTCCCTATCTATCCCTCTCTCTGACTCTCTCTCTCTCTGTCTCTGAAAAAAAAAAAAGAGAGAGATAGGGTTAGAATTAGAACCCCAGTTTTTTTCCGGTTCCAAAGGTTATGGTTTTCTGGAGCAGCATAATGTGCTCGAAATCGCGTTAATTTTCCACATCTGCGTGCCCGCCTCCATATAGTGAGAGCGTCAGGAAACACAGTACTGAAGACTGCTTCTAGCAGTAAATTGATAGGAAGGGCAAGCGTAGCTTGTGCAGCAGCTGAACCAGCAACTAAAGCTAGCTTGGCTCCACGTCAGGGTTCCTGTGAATTTCTTATTGCTACAACTAGAGCCAAGCAGGGTAGGCACGAGTGTTAACAAGGACTGGGACCGGGTCATTCATGGCCTGGCTCTTATTCTCGGTGGTTTTCCAGTGCAGGAAGGGCCGGCTGAGCCTTGGATGGAACATGGAGAAGACACGGTAACCGGGGTCCTGCTCTTCTGCGTGGGCGTGGCACGGCTGGGCGGGGCATCTCTACATTTCTGCTTTTGGAGAAAGGTGACTGGGCCCATCAAGAAGCCAGGTCTCCCCGACATTTATCAGAGCTCACCCTCCTTTCCCTCCACACTTCTTTCAACGCCTTAATAGCTAAAGGTATAACCAAGGACCCAAGAATGCTCTCTGCTCTTGAAGCAGGGCCACGGTACGAAGGAAACAACCCCAGGACCAAAGAAACAGGCTCGGAAGAAAGGCGTTGGCAACACGGCCTCCCCACAGTAATGGCCACTTTTATCCTATGTTTCTTTTTCTTCTTTCAATCAGTGCCCACGTCCAACCCACACATCCTATGTGGCACTTGTCTAACACGTCTGTGGAATTGTTCCACTCCGGGCTCCCCTGCCTCTGCCCTGCTCTAAGCCCCCACCACCCCGATGTCCCGCCGCTGGTCTTCCTGTCCTAGGAAGGACTGCTCTGTAGGAAGCAAAGCGACCCTTTCAAATACAAATTGGGTCCTGCCACTCCGCTGCTCAGAGAGCATGACTGGCTTCCCAGCTGCACTTGGAGTAGAAAGTAAACCCCTTTTCTTGGCTATGAGGCCCTCGCTGGTCTGGGAGGCCCACCCCGCCAAGCTCATCAGGACACAGGCTCCCCACTGCACCGGCGTCCTGTACTGCGCAGAGTGCGGGCCCCTCCAGCATCCACCTCGCCCAGGCTGGTCCCTCTGCTCAGACTCTCTCGTGCCTGCTAGCCCCACGGCTGCCTCCTCATCCTACATCTCTCCCGTTAAATGGCACCTCTTCAGAAAGGTACATCCTCCCATCTTCTATGACTGGAACCATCTCCCCATGTGACCTCTTGATGACTACAAACTGCTTGCTTTCTCCACCGCACTCATCGTACATTGTTTTACTATGAATGAGCTTGGGAGGGGTGGGGCACTTTCATTCTGTATCACCTTTCTCCCTGGAGCCTGGCATGCAGGGGCCACTAAAACTATACTGGCCTGTCACCTTCTCCTGCTGCGGGAGTCACCCTGCACTGTCTTTGGATCTTGGCTTAAAAATCACTTCCTCAGGGACTCTTCCTCTGAACCAAGTCAGATTGCCCCGTTTTTTGTTTCCAAAGTCCCTGAAACAATCCCTGCTAGAATGTTTATCAATGCTCACTGTCGTGACCACCTGTGCATGGCTGCCCTGTTATTCTCTGTGGTAGTGACAATCACCACCTTGTTTACCCCCAAATCACTAGCAGGGGAGTGCATGGCGCATAGTAAGAAATCAGAAAATTATGAACAGAAAGAAGTGGTCATAGAGAGAGTGTGGGGGCTAGAAGAGATCAAGTATTCAATATTTTTACAAAGTAATTGACTGAGTTACTATTTAATTAATTTAAATATTACTTGTGATGGACATTTGCTTACCTTGATTCTTAGTCATGTAAGATACAGCTCTCAGCACTGAGCAACATTCACTTAGTCACGCAATAACTATCCATGTATTCCTACTTACTGAGGCCTAGCTGTGTGTCAGACTCGAGTTCCATGCTGAGGACAGCAACAAGGATATGACGTCATAGGAAAGAAGAGACTTGTGTATGAATATTCATGTTAAGGGGCAAATAAAGCATAATTGGGGCGTGCACGATACGCATCAGCATATTCAGAACCCACAGGTAGGGAGCCCATTGGACAGGGGTTGTCCTGGCAGTGGTGCTTGTCTCAGCATGAAGGATGGGGGAGCTCTGTCCAGGGTCAGGTGTAGGAAGAACACAAGCAGGAAAAGGCAGAGGTATCAGTGCTCAGGAGGGAAACAGAGCTGAAGAGGGCTGGGCAGCTGGATGCGGGTGGTTCTGCAGAACACAGGAAACAAGGGAGAGGAGCCAGTGGTGTCCCCGCTTGCAGGAGAGCCCTGCAAGCTAGCTAAGCCCCGGGGCTGTGTTCATTAGAGGCAGGAAGCTTTGAGCGGTGTGAGTGTGCGCGGTGGTCTGATTGTAGGTACTTTAGGAGACAGACACAGGAGCGGAGCCCTGAAGCTGGGCAGAGAGAAAGACCGGATTGTTTGAGAGGCTTAATATTTAGGCATGATGCTCTTAAGGGCATGCTCTAGTAAAAAGCAACCAAATGGAAAAGAAAGAAAGAATGAGCAAAATTCTTTAAAGGAAGGACTGGCCAACTATGGTGGATCATACCTTTTGGGACAGAGCTCAGAGCCAGATAGAGCTCTAAAATAAACAAAGTATTAGCGCTGGCTGGTTGGCTCATTGATAGAGCGTCGGCCCAGTGTGTGGAAGTCCAGGGTTTGATTCCCATCCAGGGCACACAGGAGAAGTGCCCATCTGCTTCTTCATCCTTCCCCCTCTCCTTTTACTTTATGTCTCTCTTCCCCTCCCACAGCCAAGGCTCCATTGGAGCAAAGTTGGCCTGGACTCTGAGGACGGCTCCATGGCCTCTGTCTCAGGCACTGGAATGGCTCTGGTTGCAATGGAGCCACGGCCCAGATGGGCGGAGCATCGCCCCCTGGTGGGCATGCCGGGTGGATCCCGGTTGGGCGCATGCAGGAGTCTATCCCTCCGCCTCACTGCTTCTCACTTCAGCAAAATACAAATAAATAAGTAAACACAATATTAATACTTAACATTTATAAGATAGCACCGTTCCATGCACATTCACGGATGACTACATTTAACTCGTGCTACCTTTCAATGTAGGTGCTGTTGCTATTCCTACATTTACTGGTAGGTAAGTTAAAGCACAAAAAGGGGTAGTGATTGCCCAATCACGCAGCTTTCTAATTAAACATCTGTTAGTGAGAAAGTGTGGTATAAAATCTTGTGTTTTTTTTACTTATCTACCATGTAGAGAAGTCATAATATTGCTTCCACTGCTTTCTTATTTATAAAACAACACAAATAATCTACAAATTTCTTTTCTGGGAATACCAATGCACTTAGAAAACAATTTAAATTCTTGTAGTTCCATAGAGATAAAGGTGTTGTTATTAATGAAATTGTCTTTTGATATATACTCCATTTTGCATATCTTGCAAATTCCCAGTAAAATAAATAGGAAATGAAATGTCAATGAAATGACTGGGTTTCTTATTACACTGAGTAACATTCAAGTGCAATTCAGAAGTTTTCCCCAAAGGTGAGGGAAGTTGAAAGTCCTCTCACAGATTTCTCAGAAAGGAATCAACAAAGCCTCTGCTGGTTATTCAAAACTTAGAATTTAAGACAATAAAATGGTTTAAGCTAACAGTACATCAATCTAAAACAAATGCATTTTTAACATTTTGAAATACCAGCCATTTGTTTTGAATGTTTATTTTTCTTTAAAGTAAAATAAATATTAATTTAAAATGCAAAATTTTGTCCTTTCTCTTCTGACACTTGGACATTAAGAGCTTAATAATTTTTGAAAACAAAATTTCTGTTAATCTCATACTTTATTCCATTAGAGATCAGCTTTCTTCTATACCTCTACAGTAAAAGTAATTATAATAATAATAGTAACAATAAAGGAAAGGTAAGGAAGAATTTACCATAAATATTTCTAATAAATTATTTTGAAATTTCAAGTTATGCTAAAAATTACCTTTTTTTAAAAAACCTTGGTCCACCTTTTACTTACTCTGCTTTATAGTAGAAAAACCATTTACTTCCCCGTTCAACTGCCATCCATAACAATAATTTAAAACCAGCTAATAAACATTATGGTTTGTTGGAACTGCTACCGATTAAATCTTAAGTGTCTAATACATACAAATATAAACAGAATGTAATTAGAGCTATTTAAAGAACCCATTTTTAACTTAGATTAACCATACTTTCCATTTGCCGAGGATAAACACTCATAAATGAAACCCATTGCTGAGCAAGAAGCAATTACTTCAGTTTAAAATATTAATATGCACTGCCTTTTAGAAAGCCATGGAAAATCATTTATGTACTACACTGTACAGACTCAAGTCGAACCCAGAAGGAAGAATGGGATAGCATTCTGCACCCTAATCGAGAAGCAATCAACTGAGGTATGGCGTGTCCTTCCCCTTTACGAGCTCCATTAAGCCCTTGGCTTCAATTAGCATAGATTTCCAACATAATATTCCTATATGTGTTGAGTGTATCTGAAAACCATGCATACAAGCAATCAGAAAGAAAGGAGAATTTTACTGTTGAAAAATCAACTTAATCAACCTGTTTTGAGGAATAATTGAGACACATTTATAATGTAAACTAACCTGATTTGAGCACGCTGAACACAGACTAGAAGAGAAGAAAAAGGACACAACCCACACATCTTAATTGCACATTTCTTGCCTAAAAATACTCAAAAAAATATATTGAGCCTGATTAAATGCAACTAGCTTATCAATTCCACAGTATTTCTGTGACATCCGTGGGCTGACTAAAAGCTTGGTTTGGGCTAGAACGATATTCAGTGGGGTTCAATGCATGCATTTTTCGTTGCTGCTATGAGTTAACCACAGGTCAAGTCCAGTTACAATGAGCACCATTATAATAAAATGCTTCCTGGTCCTCAAAGTCCTCAGAATAGGGCTTTGTTGATATAATCACAGGGACATCACTAATGGAAGAACCTCGACCTATTAACCCTTGGGTGCTTGAAATGGCCCATCTTTGGAATCTTTGGTTAAATCTCTGAATATAAATTGATGCTGGGTAGAGACATGAGCATTTTCAATATCAGAAGACAACAATCATAAAATGTACCTCCCCATTAACAGCTCATATCAACCATTGGTCATGAGTGTAACTGCAGGACTGTTTGAAATTGGGACACCATTTCTTCATTGCAATCAAATTTCAATGCAGAAGGATCTAGTAGAATGATGGGCAGTTATCGTTTCCTGGCTTGAACTGCAAATGAAATTTGTGATTTTAGAACTTGATCTCTTGATTCAATTTGCAGTGTTAATGATTAATTATGTTTATCCTGGATTATGGAAAGCCACATTTTTATTAAAGGTATGGAAGGGCAACAGCTTCAAGGGCTGGGATAAAAAAAAGAATCTCAGCAGGGTGATTTTATGGTTGGCCTTAGGCAAAATTTCCAAGGAAGGGACACTTGTCTTTGATGCCAGTCCCAAGTCTGCTCAATGATCTATTCAGCTGCAGTACACAGACACGTCACTGGGCCCTTCGGTTTCTGGGTGTAACCTGCCCCCACCATCCGAGTGCCTTTCATCTGACTTTTCTCAGGCCTCTGTCCTCAACAGAGCTCACGCTGCACCACCTCTCTTCTTCACACTCTGAATCACTATTTTCTCTGTCCATTTCACCACTTTTTCCTGATGCCAACTCATTTAAAAGACAAATCCTTATGAATTTAATAATAAGAACCAATGAGTCATGTTTCATCCACAGTCCCTGCTTTCATTCACCCAGAAGCTTTCTGGGTAAATGGATAAATACCTAACCTAAAGCACTGTTTCTAATGGTAGAAGTTTCAGGTTGGTCTAGTGGAGATATTGAAGTATGAAGTCCTTTCAAAACATGCCAGATGGGTAGGTGCACAGTCTATGAAACACTGAGGACCAGTCCTGTGTTTTTCATCTTTAAGGAAAAGAACCAGGTGATGTGACCTTGGCTTACAGCTAATCCATGCCAAAATGAGGCTTTTAAAAATTTTTCAATAAAAATTCAAAATAGTGAAACAAACACATAATCTTTCCCACGTCACTATAACATAAAAGGTTGAAATGATCAGGTTTTTTTATTGTTCAATCTACTGAGTTGAGTATTGTGAAAACTATGAAAAGAGAAAAGCTCATGTCTATCACTGTAGACATGCATCCTGGTCTCCATTTCCAGTACCATCACCCCAACACCAAAGGAGGTAGCCCTGCCAAATATAATGTAGGCCAGGGTGCTAACAAAGATTAATTTAAAACAGACACTCACTTTAGCATCTCAAGGGGCAACTTAGCTGTGTTCCATAACTTCATAACATTGTATAACTCATCAACTAAGCAGCCTGAATTAGTTGACTTCATTGTTTGGTAAATGCTCAATGGCCAATAGATTTAATACATTGTTAATTATCCTATTCTCCTTAAAAGAGTATTTTCATTTTTATAACCAAGAATATTTAGAGGCTAATTAGAAATCCGGTAATGTGAATTGTAAATTATGTGTAATTACAATAAAACTACTGAAGAATAACACCCATTACTTATAAATTGTAACACTGTGATAAATTAAAGCAATTACAGGTAAACCAATAATGTTCTTTAATTAAGTAGTTATGAATGAGAATTTGTGCTTTGCATTTACAATAACCTATAAGATCGGGGACTGCATTTATAACGTGTGCAGAAATCGATTGCTCTATGCTATGACACTCTGCTAAGAATACCTTCCAAGTTCATTACTGTCATTGTGCCATTATCATGTAAAAATACCCAGGATTGCTAAATGTAAAGTGTGCTGACAACCAATCAACCGTGCTTCTTAATATAATTATAATTATGTCACTATCTCTCCTTATGCTTTTATGAATCTGAGGAAAAGTTCATATTTCCACAAGTCTTCAATATTAGTTGCAAAGGAATAGAAGATGCTTTGTCACAAGTTTATTGAAAATACTATTGTATTTGACATTAATAAGACTATTCATCCTCATAATTATCTTACTGCAGCCTGCCATTTCTAAGATTATAACAATAGTTTTTATATTGCCATATCTGTTTATTTTGTAATATTTTGTTACAATGCTGAGGTAATTCTTTGACACAACCAGGTTGCAATCAGTGTCACAGAATAAGTAAGAAGAAACCCACAGGCCATTTTCTGCTCTTATTCAAGTCGTGTGTATGTGTGTGTGTGTGTGTGTGTGTGTGTGTGTGTGTGTCTGTGTGAATAGGTCTGTGGAGTAAAAAGAAAACTAACATAAGCTTATGAAAAGGGGAAGAATTAGAAGTTTCAAATGATGAGAATTGCCTGACTTGAATTTAAAATATTCTGAATCTTATTGCAAAGACGAAATTTAAAGGATGCGTACCAAACAAGATTATAACTTATCCAGGCATATACATGTTATCAATTTGTTTTGAGGCATTAAGAGTTTTTCAGAAATTAAGGAATGGTTAGACTACCATAAGAGCATTCCAAATACAGCATTTTGAACATCCTGGAATAATTCTACACAACCAGGGAAAGCCCTGCACAGACAAAGTGGTAACTGCCTATATCATTGATGATTTTTAGGTCAGAGATTTTACCCTACTTGCAAGCCCAACTCAAAGCCCAACAAGCAGCATGAGTATGATCATGTTTATGTTGGTTTCCCTAGTCCTCCCAGGAAGGTCATGCAGAAAGTCTCAGACAGACTCTGCACACACTGGGGGTGTATACTGCAGCTGGAAAACACAGAACTTGGGGGAATCCATTGTTTTTATAGCAAGCAGTAAGCAAACTTACTGCTCTTTGTCCCAGAGGCAGACATAATATCACCCCTCAAGGTTGCTTTCTGTGAACGTGACCCTGAGAAATGGCCCCAGCAAAGAGCAGCCAGGGCTTTGCTTTTCTTGACAGCGTCAGAGAAATGGGTGGGAGACCAAAGGACCCATGGAGAACTGTCCTTTCCAAGTATCAGTATAAACGCTTGCAGGAATTCGGTGCCCAACTAGGTAGAAAGACAGCCTTCGTTCACTGGTTTCTGTTCCGAGGACCATGGATACCTCCATACGTTTAGTTAAATATTATGCAAAATGCCACGGGAAACTCTGGAAGAGAGCGACCTTCCGATAAACATCTTCCCCTTTTTGCTCTTCACATGATCTCCTTTCAGTCAGTTGTTTCTCTAGAATGACGCACTCATGTCACTTCATTTCCTGGTGTCAGTTACTTTCTCCTTCACTTAACTTTCAAGAGTCCTACTCCTTCTGAAGCAGTAGTTTGATATGTACCCTCGCATCCTGACTTACCTGGTATACTCAGTTGTAGAGGCTAATAACGGAGCCGGGTAGACCATCTTATACTTGTTTCTTAAAGAGGAAGCAAAACATATGAAGCCAGAATGTATTTTTATCCTCAAGTCCAAAGCCGATCTCCAGCTTTCCATGAACATTGCAGAGTGACCCGCTGAAACATTTAGGTGACGGCGCCATGTATCGATGTTCCCACAGGTTTTATCATGTCCAGTCTCTCAAGTCATCGTCATCGGTGGCCGACTTTTTCCTGATCCTTTCCCCTTTTCCATGAAAACTGTGTTGTCCTTCTGAAATGCATGCCCATCTTTTTCCTCTGAACTACTTTTCTGTGTCCCATGATGGGTGGTCCCCTGTGACAAACCTCGTGCCATGGAACCTCCCTGACTGAGCAGGACGAGGACGAGCAGCGACGAAAACAGCTTTTTGTTCTCTCTCTCCAGCCACCTTCCACTACTTTCCACAAGTTGTATTTCGAGGTCTTGGGGTGAACTCTCAAGGAATCTCATACCTTTTATACTTACTTTCAGGTTAAAAAGTAAATAGTCCCTTAGGTGTGGCTTTAAAAAGTCTAATTGAGTATATAATCAAAACTTCAGACATATTGAATTTATTCTCCCTAACACACTCCCACTGGGCCGTTTGAAATTGGCAAACCGACGGTGCAGGAGGCTTTCCACCACCCCTCCCTCCCTGTCTCTCTCCCCGGCTCCCAGCTGTCTCCGTTATCGAGACGGTCCTGCAGATGGGTATGCAGGTCCCACCCGACCAGATCAGCCTTCAGCCTTTCTATCTCTGCTGGAAAAAGTCAGAAATCTGCCTCTGCGGTCCTCCAACACCAGGAGACACATACCACATACATGGTTTGGGTGGCTGTCTTTAAGTGTCCCTCAGCTGAACTGAGTCACGGGAAACACTCCCTCTCTGGGTTGATGGTACTACAACTCATCAATTTCCCAAAGGAATTCCTATCTTCTCTCAGCTTATCAATCTTCAATTTCTATAAAAACATTTTAACATTAAATGTATTCAGGTGACATCTGTTAATAAAATTATATAGAAATCAGGGGGTACAATTCCACAATATATCTGTGATTGCATTGTGTGTTCACCACCCCAAGTCAAGACTTCCTCCATCACCATCTCCCTGCTCTCCCGTCTTCGAGCCCCTCCCTGCAGCCCCCTGAGACACAGATTCAACTTTGCATTTGCCTGGTACCTATGGCAGTGGTTTCAGATGTGTGTGTGTGTGTCTGTGTGTGTGTGTGTCTGTGTGTGTGTGTGTCTGTGTCTGTGAGTGTGTGTGTGTCTGTGTGTGTGTCTGTGTATCTGTGTCTGTGTGTCTGTGTGTGTGTGTGGGTGGATGTCTTATCTAAAACTTTCATATGAGCAAAGAAACATATTTATTACCCTATTAAAATTCTTTTTTCTTTTTTTGTATTTATTTGTTTAAGAATCATTTTTTCCTACTACATTGCAAGCTTTTGGAGAAAGGACAGACCACTTCTTATCCTTGTTTTATTGATTAACGGTGGGGGTTGTCAATTTGTACGCTCTCAGGGCCTAGGAATGAACACGGTGTGTGGATAGGAGGTAGTGAGCATTACTGCGGACACTTCTTTTTAAAGAGAAGCCAGGAATACAGGGTTTTATGGAGCTGACTAATTTATTCACTGAAAGCATATAGACACATTAAAGTCATAGCTGCACAAAGCCAAAATAATCATTACATTTAATTTAACATGAAAAAATAGTTGTTATTGGAAATAAGAAAAATAATAATTGAATACTTAACTTTAAAACTTCTCAGGGTTAAGCATTGATTTAAGTAATTGGAATCTAATTTCTTTTTTAGCTGAAATAAACACATGCCTTGTGGACTACGATAATGAAGGAGTTAATTTATTATTTTTCTGCTACTTAAGTTAGAAAAAAATTTTAAATGTATATTTACCTTCTGTTTCAAAAAAGTCAGTTTTTAAGTAAACAGTGTCTGAATAGTTTGGATTGTTGCAACTGTTCTCCAAAAGTTGAGGAAAAGCTATTAAATATTTATCATCTTATATTGTGTTATTTACTATTATGATGAATATGCAAATTTCATTAATGTTATTCAGAAAGCTATGAAAAAATTATAATTCATGAATGAAAAATTAAATCTAGCAAGCTGATTATTTGAAGAAAAAAAATTTAATCTACAAATAAAATCCATTGTTCCGTGGAAACCATGAAACCTTTAAACAGAAGGTACTGATGAGAGCAAGACCCAGATAAGTCCGAAGGAGACATTTAATATTGTGAGGAGAGCGAAATAAAGGCGTCAGGCTGAGGTGTGAGGAGAGGTGCTGGATGCTGAGTGGGGGGGGTGAGGGGGGTGCTGAGCGCTCTTCCCTTACTCTGGGCAGGGGAGGGCTCCTGAGGCAGGAGCCCCCGACCCTTAGCTGGCATGGAAGCTTTCATCTCCTGCCTGAGCATCTCCTACCCTCCCTGACCTGAAGCATCTCATTCATCTCCAGGGTACAGATGAGACAAAGAACAGATATATTTCCTTAAATGCCTACAATTAGAAAGTTTCTGGGTTTCATTAAAAGTAAAACAAAAAAGAAGTGATGCTCTTTGGCCAGTAGTCACCGTCATCGCGGCCACTCACATGCAGGTTCTCATTGGATTCAAGCAGACGGTAAAGAAACAGTGGAGTCAAAAAATGGTGGGCCATGCCTTTATTCTAGCCTCTTACCCGGCCAACGAGCAAACACACAGGGAAAACACTTCCCTCTCACTCAGGGCTCCCAAAGCCCTGACACATTCTCCAGTTCCACAACCAGGAGAATCTTCTCCGGTTCGTCCTAGAAGCAAAGGCCCCACCAGACTCAGCGGAGCTCGCAAAGCCCCTCAGCTCTGGTTCCCCATCTGCATCCCTTCTCCCTTCTCTCTGCACAGACTCTGCCAAAACATGGCTTCCTCCCTTCTTTTTTCAATACTTTCTGGTGCGAAAACCTCTCCTCCAACAAACATCAGCAAGACTATGGCCCTTCCCAAGCAGGAAGGTAATTAGCAATTTCACAGATCACATGCCTGGTGCTGCCCGGCACCATTTTTTAACACTAAAAGTAAGAAAACTAAAAAAAAAAACAAACAAATTTTACAAACTCATTTGCCCAACACTCTTTAAAATGAGTATGTGCGATGTGCTACAGTAACTGATACAGCGTGACCGGGCTGTTTTCATTGATGGCCCCATATCCTGCTCTGTTTTCCCAGATGCTTTCACATATATGAGATCATACACTGTTTGCTCTTTACTCTCTGCAATGTAACGAAGCCACACAGATGTAGGGATTTTTACTTTGTTCGCTGATGTTTATCAAGCTCCCAGAAGAATGCCTGGCATATAGTAGGGCCACAATAAATATTTGCAGAATGTCCTGTAAAGATTATGTAAGAAACAGGAACTGCAATGTCGACAGATATTATAGGAGACCCGAGAAAGGATTTTTTTGTTGTTGTTGCAAAATCAGGGGAAATGAAAAAATAGTGGAACTTGTTAAATATTGTATTTTTTCTGAGACCTCTCAAATTACTTAGAAATAATCCGCACAATAAATATCTTAAATAGCTCTTAAACATTCCTCTTATTTCCTATTTATATCACACCTCTTTTTTTTTTTTCTGGACATTTCAAAAGCATACTTGTCTTTTCATCTCCCATCCTTATATCAGAGAAGTCATCTCCAGCAAACCTAGAGTCTTGAACCAACTCATGTGTTACTTTTCTGTGTTAGATCTGGTGGTTTTACATGGTCCCTGCTTTCACAGGACTTATAATTTAATTTTGGATTCCAGGGATAAACAAGTCATGACCCAAGCTTCTACAGAATTAGAGTTGTGATTTGGTGTTAGAGAGTTTGCCATGCGTGTATAACTAGGGGAACTAATCTAGCCTGGAATCTCAAAGAGGAATCTCTCTCCGAGGAAGCCATGTGTAAGATAAGATTTGAGAGGGAGAGAGAGTCAGGCATTTCCAGCGGGGGTGGGGGGGTGGGGGGTAGGGGATGGTGGAGAGGGTCTGTCAGAGGGCACAGAGGATGCTGAAACCCTGAGGTGAGAGGGCTGGAGCATCAGGGGCTATCACTGAAGTGGCAGGTGGAAACCAGATGATGTATCATTATGGGATCCTGCTATAGATTTCATACATTATTCTAACACTAAGGAGAAACGATGAAGGGTTTTAATTAGGGAAGAAGCTTGACCTGACTTGAGAAATTACACTGGCTGCAGTGGAGTTTTCTTCAAGCCTCCATGGCTCTCTATGGCCTGCTCAGTATATAGACCTTAGTCATCTCTTAGCCTGTAATTTAACGTTATAAACCTTAGGGCTTGTTTTCAATCCACCCCTCCCTGGGATGTCTGCTAGACTCGCTCTGGCTCCCCGAACCAGCAGCCTGCCCCACACAACCTTTCTTCCATGTTTTGTCTCCTCTCCTCTCCCCCTCTCCCCCTCTCCTTCCCTTCTTTTGTTTCTTACAGACTGCCTATTCTACCTACCTATTTTTTTAATAAAATAGGTTCCACACATATTTTTTAGGCCCAGATCAATTATCACCTCATCTTCCCATATGTTGGAATCACAGCATGGCATAGTGATTCTGTTTATATCTGAGTGCCTTTAAAATATCTTGTCCCTAAGGACGATGCCTGACTCCGTTTGGAAACTTCACAGGGAATTCACCAGATTAAGCACTAATAGCAACTGCTTCATGAAAAGTTGCAAAGTAAATGAACTAATATATTCTTCCAGAAGCCAAGGGAAAGTGCTGGAAATATTCTGAAGCTTACTGTGAACCTCAAAACAGAGACTTTTTATTTCGAAATCCAAATTGGGAAATGAAGTAGAATAGAGTCTGATGCTGTTCATATAGGCAGCATTCTGACCTCACTTGTCTTCTAACTCTCTCAGGCTCGTTACAGAGTGTTTTCATCTGGCCTCCTAACAATAGAAAACACCTTGTTCCCCAGATAGCCTACAGTGGTCCTCAACCAACGCCAATTGTTCTGAATTCCCATGGAAAGACTGTGAGCTTTGGAGGACACAGCCCTGGGTTGCAATGTTTATTCTGTGACTATAACCAGGTTCTAAAACCCTGAGGGTTGGTCCTCTCCGGAAATGGACAGGTTACAAGGCTACAGTGAAAAATACCGAGCCAAGGCATAAAAAAGCACCTGTCCCAATACCTGATATATAAACGGGGCTCAGTCATGCTCATTTCACTCATGGTCATCTGTCCTCGAGCTCCTGGTTGGGCTGAGAATGTGTCTCAGTTTCTTTGCAAAACTTCAGCATGTGTGGTATTTGTAGCATACACCCTGGTTTCTTCAGGATAGAGCTCCGCGAATTAGCTCCTCCCTTCTTTCTCCTAGCTTTCGTAGTCTCTCCTCTGTACTTACTCCTCCGCTCTGCCCCCTGACAAGCTCGGGTCTCCTGATCCCCAAACGTCGGCATTTTATAGCTATTTCTGCATAGCTTCCTTCCTCCCAAAGCAACGAAAAGTAACGTATATGTGCTGGGACCGTAGGAATAAATAGAACAGTTTTCAATTTTGCCCCTCAGCAGGGGAGACAAGATGTGCACCCAAGTCATTATTCGGAAAATGCGAGGTAAGAACGCAATGGCAAGCCCGGAAGGTTTCTGGAGGCACCGAGCGAGGAATCAGTTCTGCCCGAGGACAAGGGAGGGTCTACCCAGGAGGAGGCAACGCGGTCCATCATGAGGCTGTTGGGAGGCGTCAGAAGAAGAGAGTCCGCGTTGAAGAGCCAGCCGGCACTAACGAAGGTAAGAAGTCTAAAGTGAGGACCAGTTAGAGAAGCGCAGAAAGTAGAAAGCCGGTGTCAACACGGAATGTCAGGTTGGCTACGCCCCCGTGAGAGGACTCTTGAAATCTGTAGGGACCGGCGACCAACACAAACCTAAGCAGAGGGGTGACAGCACTAAGTGCGCGTTTTAGAAAGATACTTTTCGGTAGAAAGGATGGTTGAAACAGGGAAGCGTACAACAAGGAAGCCCCGTCCCGCTGAGAGGTGACCGCAATAGACCGGGATGACCAGGTGCTCCTGGGCTTTTGCTACCACCCTGCTCTGGACTCATCGGATATCAGCCATGACAGCGACGCAGCACATGCAGCGGTCAGTGGTCCTTCCTCAGCCTTCGAGCTCCTCTGTCCACACGGGCTTCACCTTTCAGCGCCCTGTTCCATTCACCTCTCCTTCCTGTGCTGGCGCCTGCGTCCCCTCATCAGGCTCGGGAGTGTTTGAAGCTCTGTTATCCCCGGTGTCCGCGTCTGCTTCTTGCTGCTCGTACTCCGAGGACGTGGACGCTCACTCTGGTCTATTTTCTGGTCCTGCCTGCGCCATCCCGCACCTACTCCTGCCGGCCTCCCTGTGTTCAAGTACCCTTTCCAAGGAGAGCAAGATCCATTCCAAGCGTGTCGTCCGGGCCCGGTGGCTGCTTCTCAGCTTCATGTAGACTTCCCGAGGGCATGCAGGCTGTTTCTGCAGGGAAGCCCCACCGGCCCATTGCTTTCACCGCGCAGGTCCCCTTCACACGCACGCGTGCCAGTGCTGTCTCTCACTGGGACACCTTCTTCTTACCTGTCAGGTCGAGGTTCAAAATCACGTACCTCTTATTTTTATCACCTCTTTCTCTCTCCCTCCCTCCCTCTCTCTCTCACTGTCATCAGTGTTAAAGTCTCACGTTGCTCTTCTGAGCAATGGTGCCTCAATATCCTACTTCTTTGCGTCCCCACCGCTGGTCTACTTCAGGCCGTTAGCACCGTGATTGTTGTAATAGGCTTGGTTCAGAACTTCTTCCCATACCATTGTGTGGCTTACAAAATTAATCTTTCAAAAGTACTGTTATTTTCTTTTTTGTAAATGGATTTTTAAAGGGAGAAAGAGAGAAAAAGAAAGAGAGAGACATCAACGTGTTGTTCTACTTATTTGTGCATTCATTACTTGATTCTTGTATGTGTCCTGACCTGGGATCAAACCCACAACCCTGGTCTAGCAGAACGACACTCTAACTCACTGAACTAACCAGCCAGGGCCAAAAGGACCATTCCAATCACACTGTTTTCCTGATCAAAATATGGGCAGCTCTGCCTTCCAAACAATATGTAAACTCCTTAACCTAATGGTCTCCAAACCCCTTCAGTCTGAGCTCTTACTGCACCTCTTACACTGTAGCCATATGGACCACTCCCTGTCTCCTGAATAGGCAGAACGGGAGCGTTTTCCCTTCTATAGCTTTGCTCATGTTATATTTCCTTTATAAAATTATTAATACTTGTCCAAAACCTTAGCCCTCTTCAGAGTGTCTTCTCACGAATACCATCTGGTGGAAAAACCTATTCCCCCTGTTACTACGTGCACAGACTGCGCATTCCAGCAACTCTCGTGACGTTTACTGCACAGTGTTTCACGTGAGAGAGACATGTGTATGCACACGAACCCTCGTCCAGATGCGAAGCACCGTTAGGAAAGTATTTGTCAGGCCTCACAATGCAAACCCCCACGAAAGTGGGAGGCCCTCACGCCAGCATCCTATCACAGAAACGCGTCCGTCTGAGGGCTCTCTTTCCCTGACTCTCCCTCTTTGTGTGCGTCCCTGGGAGCTCTGACGGGGACTCGAGCTGATGCCTTTGGTGCTCAAAGTCACCATCGCGGAAGTCATCGCTTTCCAAAAGACAGCCTTTGTGGCAAGGCGACCCTGGTGCTTGGCCTTGGCCCACCCCCTCTCTGTTCTCATTATAGCACTAAACTGTTTCATTTGTCAAGCAGTACCTCTGGTGTGTGATCCGGAAATATAGTCGAGGTACAAAGGCTCGGTGTCCTTTTTGGGTTCCAGCAAAATGCTTTATTCACGGTAGACCACATATGCGGGCCGGATGCTCACACTTTATCTAGTTTAATTGATTTCTATACCACTGGTATTGGTCTGTTATTTGTGCATTTTAGTACACGCAATGAATGCACCATGAGCAAGCCGTTCCTGCCCATTGTAATGACTCACTACATACCATCGCCTGTTACATCCTGGTTTATACAATGACAGCTGCGTCTAATATATTCCTGTAACTCATCCCTGTTCATTTTCATAAGGATAGTAGACTCAGCAAATATGTGTCATGTGGATTCTTGTGTGCCAGGCTCTGAGCATCACACACATTTCCCAGCGCCGGAGATAACTGCCCTGAATCAGCTGTTCCCATGTTTACTTTTAACCGACGCTCAAATTGGATATCTCTGAGCTCCCCTCAGCGTCCAGTCCCAGGCTGCCAGCTGCTCCAGATGTGAGGAGATATTATAGCCTCACACATTTCCTCTGTCATCATTTTCATCAACAGAATCTCTCTCTCTTTCTTCTCTCTCAGAGAACCTGGTAAACAAGGGAAGCGCAAAGCTGGGCTTTATTGTCACTCCAAAGAGGTCAGTCCATGGGGGGGAAAAATCCCCATGTGTCTGTCTTTGCATCTCCTTCTCTGTGGTTCTTCAAAGGCTTATCAACCACCACCCCATTCCATTTGTGAGAGAGGTCCAATTTCCCAAGTGACCTCTCCTTTGGGATTCATTGAACATTCGGCTGCAGGTGATAGAAAGAGATGTAAAAAAAAAAAAAATGTAGGGCGGTCTCAGTTCTCATCGCGTCCTGTCGACTCTGCTCATCAAGTGCTCTGATGGAATTCTCGCGACTTCTTCTCATCTGGGAAATGGGCGGTGATTTTGAGGCGGTGAGAAATGGAAAATAATTACAAAGGATCTTTGAAGATGGAATCGAATGCCCGTGATCTTCGCATACCTTTCACTCCTCAACAGAGAGCTAGGGAACACTCGCGGAGTTTGCCAAGACGTAAATAAAACACCAAGCACTGCCGCACTGTATACCGTCACAACCAACCAGGAACACCTCGGGGGCCTTTCAAAGGCTGCTGGATGCCGACTGGGAAATACTTGTCTACTACCAATGTCATATGGCTTTGTGTGGCTTATAAGGAAATACTTCCCTGAAGTCACAGTAGGAGTAAAAAAGTCAGGGAGAGAGCCCTATGCAGTGTGTTACACAGCATATGCAGAAAAAGAACGTGTGTTCACAGATGCTGGTATATGTATGACGCTCTGGACCAAAACATGAAACCAACCACATGACTGCTTTGGAGCAACATGAGTGAGGAGAGGTGGGTGTCCCCTCTGTATGCTACACACTTCCACCCCTATTCATGGCTTATTTTCTTTATAAATTAGCAGTGAGTGGTATGTAAATAGCATAATAATAGGACTTAAAATGGTCTTTTATATATGTTTGGTAAAAAAACCGAATACCTATTACCTAAAACTAAATGTAAGAAATATTTATATTTCTTACATAATTCTGTGGGTATATTGAAATAAAAGATTGTGTTATCTTAGAAAGAATATCAGAATTTAATAGTAGACCCACGACAGGAAGATTTTCTGCCTGGAGAAGTATGGCCATGAGCAGGTTAATACTATGAACCATAAGGGGGGGTGGAGTAGTCACACCAAAGCATTTATTGAGCATCTATATATTTTTTCTCTTTGCCCTCAAATGCTTTGTCTTCAGACACAAGAAGAGTAGAAGGTGTCCCCTTCTTCACTGCATTATGCTACTTTGCTAAAATCTGAAAAGTTACCAGGTGATGTACGAACAAAGACATTATCGCGTGGGAACATTTGCCCCCACTACGCTAGAAAGGGCACGCGGAGCTGGAATAACAGGAGCCAAGCTGCAGAACTCTGGGACCTGAATGAGCCCCAAGTCTACCCCTGGGGCTACCTCACTGGGTGGCGGCACATAGAGAATTTTGATAATTTGCCCAAGGTGAACTGAGTAGGCTGGGTAGGGACTATGTCTCAGATCGTCCCATTTGGGCTCAGTGCTTTGTCCATAGCACCCTGCGTTCTGTGGTCACGTTCAGTCACGAGCAGGTATTTGAGCTGTATCATTAAAGAAAGTGAGTGTCACCCTTAATAAGCTATGACATGAAGTGTATATATATATATATATATATATATATATATATATATATATATATATATACATACATACATACATGCCACACACCTGATTTACTGTATTTTTCACTCCATGAGATGCACCTGATCATAAGACACACCTAGGGTTTTAAGGAGGAAAATAAGAATAAAGATATTCTGAACCAAATGGTGTGTTAAAAATCTTTAATAAAATACAGTATTTTTTTTGCTCTGTAAGACGCATGGGCATTTCCCCCTCCGCTTTCGGGGGAAAAATGGTATGTCTTATGGAGAGAAAAATACGGTAGTCCCTTGAATGACCATATATAGTATTTACGTCACAAATAAGAAAACCCAGAGATTAAATAATTCACACAAAGGAAGAGTTTCTAGAGAGGAGAAAGGGAATTTAAACTCATGTCTGACTCACCCCACGTTTTATTGTCTCAGTAATATGAACAAAGATAAACAAGTGGGAATGAATGAGGATGTAGAGCATATAACCGCTTGTTAGGTAGGAGAAATAAATTCTTTTAGTTACTTGTAGTAAGGCAGTAAGAAGTGAATTCTAAAAGGAAAGGCAGAAGTCAAATAAAAAAATCAATGAAATAAAAATTTCATCCATACTACATGAAGCTAGCCTGTAAATATTATGTTTGAATATTCTAATATTGCTAACCAAACTGTGGGAATATTAATAAAACCTCTACACCTTTCTTGCATGTATTTTCCTACAGATCAAATCCATAATCCGCTCTGAGGTTAATAGCTTTGTCTTCGAGGTATTTTTAGTTTGCTCACCTTTTAAGGACCATATGCATAATTGTGATAACCTAATTTATCACCTACACTGTGTAACACTTGTACTTGAAACTGAAAATTAAAGTACTTGCAAATCTCGTAAAATACACATTAAAATATCATGTGCGGGGTGAGAAAACATGTTTGCGTGACGACAGGTTTAATCGTGTTTACCCTGTGTAGCATCTCTTCTTGAAAACCAGGCTCTGAAATTTCCTGTTTGTGCTTCTAAATTCAGAATAGTCTAAAATGTCAGTTTTATTATTCCTTATATTAGGGACCTCAAAATTAAAAACATTAATCAGAAAACAACTGTCTTCAAAATATAGTGTCCAATATGGAATGTAAATATTAAATTCAAACATTTTAAAATTAAATTATAATTTAATTTATAATTGGCAGAACACAGAGCATTTAGACGACATGGGTGAACAGATCTATCCACAGGCGGGAATATGTGCCCTAATGTCCCTTTAAAAGCCACAAACCAAGAAATTTCAATTTTCGGTCTGAGGATGGGAAGGTCACTGAAAGCCAGGGAGAAACCATCATGCTGGAAATTTCAAATCAGTTCTTTTTTTTTTTTTAAAAAACTTCTTTTTATTTTATTCATTTTTAGAGAGGAGACACAGAGTGAGAGAGAGAGAGAGAAAGAGAGAAAGGAGGGAGGAGCTGGAAGCATCAACTCCCATATGGGTCTTGACCAGACCAGTGTAGGGTTTTGAACTGGCGACCTCAGTGTTCCCAGGTCGACGCTTTATCCACTGCGCCACCACAGGTCAGGCCTCAAATCAGTTCTTAATCATTCAGAATAACTTTCAAAATCATGGGCACATTGAATCTTCAACGCTGCCTTCCTGACACCAGAAAATGTAAATCAACTGATTTTCTTTTTCAGCATAGAGCCTGTAAAATTAAAATAAAATCAAAGGAAGGAAAGACTAAGGCAAAGAGTCTACTGCACCCCCAGGTAGGAAATATAAACGTACAAACAAAAAATTTATTTAAAAATAGAACTTGCCTGGCTTTGTGCCCTCATCCTAACATGCAGTTAAAATCAAGAACTGGAAAATCTCCTGGCCAGACAGCAGTGCAGTGGATGGAGTGTCAGACTGGGACGCAGAGGACCCAGGTTCAAAACCCCAAGGTCGCCGGCTGGAGTGTTGGCTCAGCTGGCTTGAACAAGGGCTCACTGGTTTGAACTCAGGGTCGCTGACTTGAGCGTGGGATCATAGACATGACCCCATGGTCACTGGCTTGAGCCCAAGGTCACTGGCTTAAAGCGCAAGGTCACTGGCTTGTGCAAGGGGTCACTTGTTCTGCTGCAGCCCCCAGTCAAGGCTAAGATGAGAAAGCAATCAATTAATAACTAAAGAGACTAAGTGCCACAACTAAGAATTGATGCTTCTCATCCCTCTCCTTCCTGTCTGTCTGTCCCTATCTGTCCCTCTCTGTCTCTCTGTCACACACACACACACACAAAACAAACAAACAAAAGGAAACAAAAAACCCAAAAATCCACAGTCTCTTAATGAGATGGTCACAACCACTCTGGGCAGGAATTTAATTTCATATAAATTACAAAATTTTTTAATGCCAGTACCGGTGTGTAATTCAGAAAAAAAATGTCTTTAAATGTGTACAGGGTGTCATGCTTTTCAGGGCACTGCATGGGGCTCACCCCGTCTGAACCTTGCAACGCTGGTGCACGTCCCTGGGCACGTCCCTCTGCAGGCCGCTCTGCACGCTCCCGCAGCGGCAATCCTCCTCCGCGAGCAGCAGGCTGGGTCTGCTCTGCCCCTGCTTGCTCGTGAGTCCTCCCCTGACTGCCCGGGTGGAGTGACGCCCCTTCCCCAGGAAGCTCTGGGATTGGCTACCTCCCTCGTGGCACAGAACCATGGCCAGGATTTACCATCGGAATGTCCGTGGGCTGAACATGGTCCACAGATAGGCCCTGTATGGTGTCTAGTTCTAGAGGGCCTCTGCCTAATGTTGAAATGGTGGGGACATTTCATTCTACAAAGCTGAGTTTCTAGTTTCTTTGGAGGAAATGGGAGGTCTGGCAAGCCTGGATCCCCATTCCTTCATGGCGACTCTCGGCTAGGGCCACGTAGTGGCTTCCGGGTGGCGGCAGGTGTCCCAAGGGGGCTGCCCTCCCTGCGCCCTGCGGCAGCCCTGCTGTGAAGCCTCTCCACGAGGACACCCCCGCCTTGTCCCCTGGCACTGGAAGAGCCATCTGGGCCCAGATCTGCCAGTCGACAAGAGCAAGTGAGAAGCCTCTGGAAGGTTTTTGACCTGTCGCCTCATTCTCAGTGCGGACACGGACCGGCCACAGAAGGCCCTGATGCTGAAGTGTGACACTGAGCGGCCCGTCTCCCCTGCGGCCCCAGCGTGCCATCTGCTTCCTCGCTTATTCCCTGCAGAGCCTCCGCGTCTGGGGCCTTATCTCAGAAAAAGGAGAAATAATCCTCCTGTGGTATTCTTTTGAGGATTAAGTAAGGAAAATAAACAATAAATACTTTGCGCATCACGCACAACCCAGTGAGCATGTAGTAAGTGATAAATATTCTTACCATCCTTCCCCTGTTTAAAGGTAAATGCTTCCTTTCAACCAAGCGCTCACACAAGACACCCCCAGAAGTGCAGGTGCGATGCACCCCGCTGGCGGGGACTCAGAACTGATCCCAGGAGGCCTCCCTTTAGCATGGATTTCGTAAACGACTCCAGACTCCAATGACCGACCGTGTCTGTGCTAGTCTAGATATTTGGTATTTACATTGCAAACAAAGCAGACCCGGTCCTTGCTCTGATGGAGCTTGCACACCGAGGGAAGGAGCAGTAATTACCAAACCATAAATGTATTCTATTACGCCAGGAACAACGTGTGTTATAAAAAGCAAGGCAAGTCACAGGGAGCATGAAACAAGTGGGAAATACACTGCTTTATATCAGGGGGTGGGGGGGGGGCGAAGAGGTGGCAGGCAAGCAGGGACAGGAATGAAGCAGGTGAGAGAGATGGCCAAGGCCACCCTTGAGGGCATAGCTGGTGGCAGCAGGGGCCGAGTCCCCGAAGGGGAGCATGCTGGGTGTGAGGTGACCAGTGACAAGCAGGCCAGGCAGTGGGAGTTGAAGAGCTGGGGACTTGTCCATGTGCCACATCATAGACCCCCCCCCCCCCCTCCGTGTGAATCACTAAGTTTTTAAGTGTTGGTCAGAACACCCTGGAATGTTTAAGGGCAGTGTTTACCCAGTCTGCTCTGTCTCTGACGGCTGCGGGAAAGCTTGTGACCAGGCAGGAGGCTGTTCCGAGTGAGAGGGATGATGATGCGGTCAGGGGAGGACGTGAGACGGTCAGATTATCAGAGCAGCAGGCTGGGCTGGTGGGTGCAAGAGAGGGATAGATAGGGACAGACAGACAGGAACGGAGAGAGATGAGAAGCATCAATCATCAGTTTTTCATTGCCGTTGCGACACCTTAGTTGTTCATTGATTGCTTTCTCACATGTGCCTTGACCGCGGGCCTTCAGCAGACCAAGCAACCCCTTGCTGGAGCCAGCGACCTTGGGTCCAAGCTGGCGAGCTTTTGCTCAAATCAGATGAGTCCGTGCTCAAGCTGGCGACCTTGGGCTCTCCAACCTGGGTCGTTCTGCATCCCAGCCTGATGCTCTATCCATTGCGCCACCGCCTGGTCAGGCAACTTGTAGGTTTTGACCTAAGAAAGTAGCTGGCAGGTAGCAGGATTTATTGGGATGCAGAGCACTGGACGGGGGTCCAGTGTTTCGCGTGAGGGTAGGAGTGGATGTCACACGTGTTGCGTTTTAGATGTTCCAAGCGCCTACCATCCACGAGGAGACGTCGAATAGACAATTAAGCATAAGTCTGGAGTTCAAGGGAGGGATTGGAACTGGAGATATAAATTTGGAAATCATTATCTTATATGATGGCACTGAAAGCCATGGAATTGGTTAAAATCATTAAGAACTTGAGGGTAGAATGAAATAGATGAGGCATGCGGCTTGAGCCCTGGCTTATTCAAACACGTAGTGGTCAGGGTTCAGCCAAGGGTCCATCAGAAGAGATGAGAATGAGTAGCCGGTGCAGTGGGACACGCCCAGGCATGTGGCCGTCATCTGGGCCACACACTGTGTTCCTGTCCTCATATGTGAGGAAGGCAGGTTCCTCTCCAAGGTTATGTAGTTCCAGACCAACTGTGTTTTCGGTAGGAAAGGACCTTAGCAGGAGTATTTTGCACTCTGCAGAAGCTGAGACTGAGACATGGGAGGCTAATCACCCAAAGCAGCAACTGGTTTTAGTGGAGTAGGAATTATGCTTTCAGATGGGGAGGTGACAGACGGCCCGAGGCAGGTACCCATAATGAAATTGTAACTGTTATCAGCTACTCCTTTCTCTGGGTAGGAGAGGGAGGGGCCAGGAACTGTTGCAGGCTTCTGGCATTGACCTCTTTTTCTGAGAAATGCTCCTTCCCAACGATCAACCATCACACACTTTTATAAAGCCCTTTCAGTACGTGTGATACAATTCTAGAGATGTTCTTACCTCCAAAACTTTTACCCTAATAACCTGTGAAAGAGCTGAACATTCTAGATGTTTTCCCATATAAATAAATTCAGAAGTTAGGTTTCTAAAGAAAAATATCAGAAATTAAGTAGTCCACAAGCAATATAAATGTTTCTTTAGGACAGTACAGTGAATAGGACCACTTGCATCCAATTAATGTTTACTGAGTGAATCAGTGCCTTTACTTGTTCTCAGAAAGGTACCACGAATGGGCTCAAGTGATCAAACTGAAAGGACACAAGGATTTTTCCCAAGAATTTCAAAGTAAGTCATTATATTCATACAGGTAGTGTCGAGATTGATACCTATTGTAAAATGGAATGTTCTAAAACATTCTAGAATGAATGACTACTTTCAGTTCATCTTCATTCAATCACACCACATCAGGTGAAGACCCCTTTGTCCCCCTTGAGCACATATGTCAAATATCTCAATCTTTAGCAGGGGTGTTGGGCTTCGGAGCCAATGACACTGAGACAAACTAAGTATGAGTCCATTTGGGAATCACTTTTAATTATTTTAATTTTTTTTCATATATATATATATATATATATATATATATATATATATATACACACACACACACACTCTTTTGGGGGGGGGCATTGCTGTTCTTTACATTAAAGCCCATTAGGTTTTTAGTTATGATACACAGGGAACCATTCTGTCACATGTTGGAGAATGACTTTAA
The DNA here is from genome assembly GCA_037038555.1 of Rhynchonycteris naso. NCBI lineage: Eukaryota > Metazoa > Chordata > Mammalia > Chiroptera > Emballonuridae > Rhynchonycteris > Rhynchonycteris naso. Next base: position 9,098,941 of record CM072998.1, on the reverse strand, counting down.
GTATGTAGCCACAGAGAGGCTGTGGAGAAAAAAGGAACCCTCATTCACTGTCGGTGGGAATGTAAAGTAGTACAACCACTATGGAAGACAGTATGGCGGATCCTCAAAAAATTAAGAATAGAAATACCATATGACCCAGCAATCCCTCTACTGGGTATATACCCCCAAAACTCGAAAGACTTGGTACGTGAAGACACACATACCCCCACTCCCCCAGCCAAGGTTCATCGCAGCATTGTTCACAGTGGCCAAGACACGGAAACAACTAAAATACCCTTCAATAGAGAATTGGATAAAGAAGATGTGGTACATGTATACAATGGAATACTACTCAGACATAAGAAATGATGACATAGTATCATATATGACAACATGGATAGACCTTGATAAAATTATACTGAGTGAAAAAAGTAAATCAGAAAAAGCTAAGAGCTGTATAATTCCATATACAGTGCTACCTTGAGATACGAACAGACCAACATACAATTTTTTTTTTTAAGATACACCTGCAAATCAGTCTGTATTTTTGTTCGAGATTCCGAGCGAAATTCCGAGATACGAGTCGTGATTCGGGAAGCTGCCGCTAGTTGGCGCGTTGGCGCACGGGTCCAGGATCTGCAGTTTGATATAGGAGTTGACTGACTTATAAGCTTGGTTACAGAACGAATTAAATTCGTATCTCAAGGTACCACCGTATAGATGGGACATAAAATTGAGACTGATGGACATCAATAGGAGTGCAGGGTTTATCAGGGGTAGGGAGGAAGAGGGAGAGGGGAAAAGTGGGGGAGGGGAGGGAGTTAAACAGGGACAAATATAAGGTGACAAAAGATGACCTGACTTTGGGTATGCGTACACAACATAATCGACTGTCCAAATGATGTGAAAGTATTTGCCTAAAATCTATGTACTCTACTGGACCAATGTCACCCTGTTAAATTTAATCATCTAAATAAAATTTAAAGAAAAATAAAGTACGTGGCCATAAAATCTGTTAGTCTCTGAACATCAAGCTGGTCTGAACTGTCAAAATGAAGGAAGAAGTAAAACATCTGGGACTTTAAAAAATGGCCCCATTTCCAAATTAAATGTGTGTGCATGTGTACACAGACATGCACTCTCTCTCTCTCACACACGCACATTTACCTCTTTATCTAGAACATATGGATTTACAGATTTCTATGCCAAGCCATACGTTTCTGTCTGGCATCATATAACTCAAATATGATTAAAACTATCCAGCCCCATGGTGTGTTTCTTTGTTACCGATTATCTAAATCGTATGAGTGAGAATACATACATATCAGTATGAGTGAACGAATCGTATGCGTGAGCAGAAGCAAAAAAAAAAAAAAGACTAGAACAATCCTTTACTACTTGTTTTCAGGAAGTAAAGGGTGCAAACACTTGATGGAAGTCCCAAAAATTCACTTTATAATAATAATTGGGCGGCTCTGTTATAACCAGTATTTTGGGTGGTACTTTATGTTTTAATTCATGGCTTTGCACTAAACAAGATCCCAAAGTAGGAAAACACTGTGGTAGAATTCTATGATTTTAAATATAGCGGGCAGCTGGGGAGAGAGTGCATGTGTGTGTGCTGATGTGAGGGGTGTGCAAGGAGCTCTCAGCTATGAGCGGTGCTGGTAAGTATCTGCAAATCCTATAGAGCACACACTTGGGAGCCAGACCATAAAGCGTGTAGACTCTCGCATGTAGTGGGCGAGTTCCATGGGAAGTCTCTACAATAATTCCTGTAGACAGGATGGAGGCTTATCTGAAGAACTGTTTTGACTGACACTGACTCTCTTTCCTTTCATTTGGGAGATCAAATATTGAATTTAGCTTCAAAAGTGGACCACATTCTGGGTGGCCCCAGAGAAAGGCTGAGGAGTGTTCTTTTATTTCTTTTCTTTTCTCTTTTTTTTCCCCCTTGGCAACAAAGGAATCTTAACATTTGTTCCCAGATTCTTATATGGACAGCAGATGTGGTCACTCAGTGAGTAATCTCACCAGGTCATTTCAACCATGGAATTCCATCCCACCCCATAATTTTGATGCATCATTACAGATTCATAGATTTTTGGCACAGAGGGAGAATATGTATGTGACCCATACAAGTTTCTTGGTTATAGAAGGGCTGTGATTTTGGTGGGTGGGGTGGGTGGGAGGAAGCTTAGTGCCAAATTCTTCCTGTCTCTTGGCATGAGTATAAAGGTGTGTGGAGAGTGAGCATCCCCACTCTCCTCTTTGTGCTTCAAAACTTGGGCCCCGTGGAAACTGACCACTCGGAGGAGATTTGTTTCCAGCTCCCCCGCAGAGCTCACTCTGACCCACTGCACACCAGGCAGCGCTCTCATCCTGAGCTATCTGTCTGCCATTTTGAGATATTATTAGAGGCAAACGTAATCTATCCTTTGAATAGTGTCCACAGGGTTACGCTCTACTCAATGGAGTATAAACTATTCTGATGGCACTGTACAGTTATATAGGCTAAATAAAAATGTGGGCAAATATGTAATTGTCATTGAAAATTTTATTCAAATTGATTTTTAAACACTCTACTGAACAATAATACGATACAGAAAATGTCCTAATTATCAGACTGTAGAATGCTCCACCCTGGCATTGCTTTGGGGGTATCTGATACCTTTACTTTTTACCCTTCTTTCTCCTTTCTTCCAACGTGTCATCATCTATAGGGGTTTGCCGGTGACCTTTTCAAATTAGTGAAAATGACTATTCACCGTGCTCTACGACACAGGAGAGTGTGGCTTCTAAGAGGAAAACCATCTGAAAGAAGTGGAAAGGCTAAGGCCTCCTTGCCTTGGAGAATGGGCCGGAGGCGAGCGCGTGCGCATGCTCGGGCAGGTGCAGGAGAACTTCGGCGGAAATAGATGTGCGCTCAGCCAGGGGATTTGCCGCGGGGCGGGGAGCGAAGAGAGCAGCGAGCCACATCCAGATGTTATATTTCTGTTCCCAATGACACTACTGGTAGCTCTGGTTCTTCGGGGACTCCCGGGCTGCAGTCACAGAGGAGAAGCACCGCACTTCACACAAGTGCCGTCCACGGAGCAAAAGTCCAATTAATGCTCGTGGAATTGAATTTATTGAACTGCTCTGAAAGGAAAAGAGGGCTCCAGGGACCTGGAGACTTCAATAGTCTATTGCAAAAGGGTCAGCTTCGCGTTGAGACTGAAAATTTAAATCTGTGGATTTGTCTGTTGGGAACTGGAGCTATCATATCTGGAACGGGAAACAAATATCAACCATACACATCGGAAGGGCTGAGCATTTGGTGGGGCTGATGGTTCGTGTACACATGATATGTGAAAGAATGTATCCACTTCTAATTGTGACATTACTGTCATACATCTTGGGCCACCATTTCTTTACTTTTTTTATTCCTAGGAATTTTTAAGATGGAAAACAGGTAAAGTGATAGAAAAAGGCATATGATTCAGTTGGTGAATTAAAATTCATATTGGAAAAAATTTATCCACTAAATCTAAAGTTTAAATATGAATTAATCTAAAAAGCCAAAATACATTTTAGGCATGGGCTATAGCAGGTTCTTTAAAATGTTCTCATAAATTAATGAAGGTTAAAGAACTTCCTCAAGAACTTAAACTTAAGATTTGAAGATGAACTCATAATTGGGTTCTGACGAGGTGTGATGACTTTTGGCATGGAAGTTGTTATTTTCATGAAATTGTGTGTTTGGGAACATCTGTGCTAGATTAATTACAGTGGTAAATACTATCACCGACAGAAAATGCAAAATTGAAAAATTTGTTCTAAATTTAAAAAAATGTCCCTATGATTCTTACTTTTCTTTTGTGTGTGTGTATCTGTAAGCAAGTAATTGCAATACGATAGAGTTATTTTACTTAAGGACACAAAGATGATGTTTCTCAATATTCGAATTTTTACTTCTCATGTAAACCACCCAGACTTAGTTTTCCAATACACTAGTAACTTTATTTAATATAATCAAGTTATTGTGAGATAAAGAAGGACAGTATCAAAAGTAAATTATAAAAACAGTATAAGTTTTTAAAATCATTTTCAGGAAAAATACGTTAGCCCAATAACTTGTATTATTTTTATATCTAATCTTTGAAAATAATCTGTAAATATTTAAACATGTAGGAAGCCAAAAACCTCTGTCAAAATGAATGATATGGTAAAGTAAAAATGTTACTATATGGCTTTTTTTTTTTTTTTTTGTAAATTGTCCCTGGAGAAGATATTTCTTTACAATTAATAAGTAAAACTTAAATAACATTCAAGGTCATATAATAATTTAGTGAGTGCTTCTTTTCGGTTGAATGTCATCCTTTCCTTTGAGTCAGTAAACAGCAAGGTAAAAGAATTGCAGTATCTTCAAAACACGGCTTGTATTGAAAAAATGTGAATGAAATATATTTAGTGGGGTTTTTTTTGCAATACTATTATAAGCTGAAAGTTTGGACTCTAGGAACTGCATACATAATGACAGATGGAAAATAAACAAGGATTACCACAAACTATCTCCCTAACAGAAATTTAGGAAGGGATCTGGTCTGATATCATGTGGGTTATATGGAAACATCTTAATTAAGAAAGAAGATTTCCTGGGAGTTTAATGAATTGAAAGAGTTTGAGTTTGCTCATTAGAACATATAAACAATATAGAGTTCAGTGGGACTAGAAAATATTTTAAGGATGATGAAAACTTGTATGAGCAAAGATGACAGAGATTTAGATCCTACACCCTCCTTTCCTTCATGCCAATAAAAGAAAGTTTAATCAATGGAAAAAATAAACCATCAACAGACTTTAAATATAGCAGAGATGAGCAATAATGTAGGGGGAAAAAACCCAGTGAAAAACCTAGAGTGAAACACGGGAATTGGGTAGCTATTGCATTGTCCACTGAGCGAACGGCCCCAAGGGGCGGGCATGTATGTGCCCATGTGTGCATGCGAATATTTAACCATACTCTAGCACTGCTTTTTCAAAGATTATATTTGTAAACAGGTAATGAGGTAGCACGAAACTGTTTTTACTGTGAAAATGGATTCTTTTCCATTTTCTTCTCTCAATGAATTCAAATTGCATGCAGTGAATGAAACTGTTTTACGGGATCTTATCAGCCTAGAGCAGACGAGGGCACTACAATGGTCCCCTAAGTCATTGACGGCAGTTGTGAGAGGAGGAGGATTGTTGGTGAGTCACAGGGTTGCCAAGTGACTGCTCTGCTACAATGACAGTTTTGAGGAGTATTTTAACAGGAAGAGAGTACATAGGGGCAGGACAAGTCTTTAAGCCCCTGTTGGATGGGAGCACAACCATCCACTTATTAAATAAGGTAAAACAATGGCAGAAGAGAAGAAAGAAAAGAATGAATACTTTCCACAGGCAGAATAATGCTGACCGCATTAGAAGATTTGCACGGCAACCCAGTTATTGGGTATTTTTTTACAAGCATGTATCAGTATTTTGGCCAGCATAGACATGATCCTGGCCCAGCAGTACTTCAAACACTTGAAATTGAGAGAAGAAAAAGCTCAATGTTCCCAGTGACTTCCAACAGGCCCAGATTTAGATGTAGATGATAAGGTTTGAATCCAAGTCCTAGATCAAAGTTAAGAATTTTGTTCTTGAAGCACAAGCAAAGTTGTGAGAAAAAGAAGGTGCTTCTAAATTTTAACTTAGAATCAGTATCAGGAATGTCATGTTTAAAAATGGAGGCTGTCTGCCTTTGGGTAATATAAAATTAGTGCAAAAGAGACTTGCAGGATATAGCTGCTTGTGAAGGTGTTCCCGGGTACCCGTAGCCAAGGAGAGTGAGGGAGGTGATCCTTTGCCTAATAACACATTCCATGCTCTTGAGTATGTCTTCTTTTCTGTGTCAAAGCTGAAATAAATAAGCTACAGATAAAAAATAAATGGCGTGACTACGGAAGATGCCAGGAAGCACCATTCCACTTAAACGTTTTATTCGTGCCAAAATAATTCGTTTGAAATGCTGAATTCTGTGCCTTGAAATTATAGGCTGCAGATTTGGGGAAAGAACGAGCACAAAACAGTCAACCAGCTTCGGACTTGGCCACCTGAAAGGAAGAAGGATGTACGGGCCTAAAGTAAAACCCGGTGGAGGAATTGGGACTTTTCCAGAAGGGAATGTTGGGGGTGAAAGGAGGGCTGTGAAGAATAACAAAAGCCCTCCAAGGCGGGTAACAGGAATTTGCATTTCTACAAGATTACTTCCTGGAGGAGTGTCTCCCTAGTGTGGAGATGGACCCTGTGGGTTTCCTTATTCTGGTGTTTAACAGTTGGAACTCATCCTGTAACAGGTCTCTGACTCCTCAGATTACTACCACCAGGCAGGGCCTTTTGGGATTAATCAAAACCCAGCTGTTTAGAGAATAAATCCAGTATTCAGGCTGAGCCAGCGAAGGGCCTGGTGAACCTCCGTCTGGGTAGGGACAGAAACCCTTCAGAAAACCAACCCCAGCTGCCGAAGCAACAAAGAAAACAGAGCTGGAAACCATAAGCCTCAGCCCGCCACGCTCATGAAACACACCCCAGCGCCCAATAAAATTGTTCACATTTAAAGAGACAGCCCTAGCATCTCTGCCCCTTGGTAAGCAGCCTGACTCTTCATGTGTGTGTACTTAGCATGGTCCGGAATGTTCACACTTCATATTTTCCTATCCGCGTTTGAGGTGCAGCTGGGAAAGACGCTGGGGCTGCCATTTTCCAAGATGAAAGGCAGATGCTAAATTCTGATTATCGGGAATATCAGGGTGTTTCTGAGAACATTGTTCTCCACTTCAGTAAAACTTTGGTGCTTTGTGTGATATCTCGGAAACACAAATTTTAATTTTCAAAGGGATCATAATGAGCTTATTCAACCCTTTCATTTCATAGGCAATGAAATGGAGGTCTAGAGGGATTAGGTGATTTGCCTTAGATCATTTTTATAAAAATTAAAGAATAAGTCTTGAATTAATTATCTAGAATTTTAGATTGGGTGAAATGAGAGAGAGAGAGAGAGAGAGAGAGAGAGAGAGAGAGAAACCATTTGTTTATTCATTTCCTAACAAATCACTCAATGCATCTCCCCAAGTTCAAAGCTCACTCTCTTCCAATGCTCAACATTCCTTTGATCCAGAAACTGGCTGTAAGTGAGGGGCAGGGAAGCCTACTGACATTATACTCTTCGAATATACTACTTACATTTGGAACACCCTAGAAATAAAAGGGGAAAAAGCGACTTGTAAGGGGAAAGCCAAGGTATGAATTTATGAAAAAAACAACTACCTTTAAACAAAGAAGGGCACGGGTATGGAACAGCCTTTTGTGAACAGGGACAGGATTAAGTAAAATAAATGGAAGCTCAACTGGGCAAAGAGAGGGAGAGAAAAGGAGAGTGAGAGGGAGGGAGAGACAAAGAGAAGACAGGCATAAGGATAGTGAGAGAACATGGTACTGATGGGAACAAATATTGGGGGGCTGAGAAGGTGAACAAGAAGCAATAGAGGGTGTTTAGACTTTGCTATGTGACTGCCCAGTCAATGTCTATAAACGGAATAGCTAAGAATACATTCATGAATTGAGATTCTGAATTGAGTTCAATTCAGAAGGAGATGTATTATTTTGCTATGGAATGACCTAAGCCTTTTTCATATTCAAATTTGTAAAAGATGCTAATTTCACTTCTGCCCTCATGAAAAAAAGACACAAAGTAGCCAACTGACACAATACTTGTAAAAGGCAACCACAGTATTTCTACTGACAAGGAATGAAACCTAACTCAGTTAATATGTATTTATTAATTTAACAGTTTATGTTAATGTGTTAAACCTAACCTCCTGCTTATTAGGATGAAATGAATGCGATATTAGAAATTACATTACAGGTCAAGCAGAAGCTAGCCCCACACAATATTCTTGCTGAATAAATAAATAACTACTTGTGGATTGATTTTTCTAAAGGAGACGTCAATTGAAACAAGTGATTAAAGTTGACAATGGAGTTGTACAAATGACCCTAATTAATGAATTTTCTAATCTTTTCCATGTTTATGGACATTAGCCCCTATTTGCACACGGTGTGCATAACTATGCGTGCATTACAACTAGAGACACCCATAACTGCTTGGGAACGATTCTCAGACACCTGCCGAGGCATCTGTGTCTGCTGACATATCATTCTATCTTAAACTGGGGAAAGCGCTAACTTTCCTTGTTTCTGTTTGTTGGTTGGTTGGTTTGTTTGTTTTTGACTGCCACTGATTTGGTGACGATTGACATGGCAAAGCCTCTACCTAAGCAGATTCCAGATTAAACTAACCATTTTCAGAACATCAAATCTTCCTCTGCAGTTTCGGATTAAGGATCCTAATCTTAAAAACAAAGTCCTGCTTCCAAATACCCCTTCTCTTTGCAAATACGATAAACTGATGACTACTTTGCTCACACTCCCTGACAGGAATAAGATACTGTCACTCTTCAAATAAGTTCTTACTTACTGGTTACCTTCCGATGGGTTTATCGGCTGCCAGCTAATAATGGATAACTGTTTTTGGTGAAGTCAGTCGTGCCAGGCCTGTCAGGGAGACCATCCCTGTGTGCAGTCTGAGAGAGGCAGGCAGGTAGGTCTCTATGGTATGAACCTTTGACTGAATTAGGACTATGCTGGTGCTTTGGCCTGTCTCCTCAGCCAGCCCCGTAGGTTCAGGGAAGGAATCGCTCACTGTATCTCAATGCTGACCGGCCCACGTAACAGCTTAAAGAACGATGTTTACGACATCATTAGGAACTTTGAAATTGGTAATAACGCTGGTGCCGTAGACCCAATTAACTAAGATCAGCTCATTAGCCAGAATTTTTAGGATTTCAAAGTTGGTGGCATTTTCATCATAGGTTTTCAGTTTAAATACTGTCCTTCTTCTTATCTGCTGGGTGCGAATACTTTTAACTTCTCAAAAACGTAAACAGAATTAATGGGCCTGTTTGTTTCTTCCCACGTATAAAACATAACACATCGCGTTTGATGCTTGTTTATTGGTAGCTTTATGAGCAATAAAAATGCCGTGCTCCGTGTACAGTACTCTACCACGTATTTTAAAAACGTGTGGGAAAATTATAAACTATTTCAAAGGGTCTGGAGGAAATCAGGAGGGCTATGTATTGTGTGGGGCTGCCTTGTGTTGCAGAAACCTTTGAACCCACAGCTATGCTTCCTTGTTCGGTTTCAACACTTACCAAGCCGAATACAAGTCAATTGGAGAAACGGGCCCAAATACCCACAGCAGCCTTTTCCTTCTGTGTTCCCAAGAACACTTCATTTGGATTAGTAGTTTCATAAAGTCACGGAGATAAACGTCAATGAGTTTTATACCCTGATGACAAAGCTACAGGGCAAACACCTGTGCATTCTTTCATACCTAATTTGGAACCTACGACATGCCGATGGATCATAACAGGAATGGAGGAGTAATAACATCTATCTTCTCAGTTTTCCAAACGTGACCTAAACGTCTATAATTCATCAGCTGAATGATTGCGGGATAGTGTTCCTTTACTCTGTCCATGTGCATCATTTTTGTAGTCAGAAAAACACACGTCGTGTTCACAGTTTGGTTTAATGAATAGGGCCCCGGTTCTATACGTTTGCTCAGGTATATGAGAATGTAGATATTAATTCTTACATTTCCAGATCTCTTTTTTTTTTTTTTTGTCATTTCAAATTGATTTTTATTCAGCCTTTTTTTTGTTTAAACACGTTTCAATGTATTTATAATAAATGAGAGTACATATAAACCTTCCAGACTATCTCTGGGAATATGGAATTAAATTAATAACACTCTTAATGTCATTTATTTGACATGGGATCTGATTATGCCATTAAAGACCCAGTTCCTCTGATACTCACACAGGGATTAGAAATAACTGAATTGGGGAAACATCCCAGAAACCAGGAACAGCTATTTTTAAATTCAATGATAGGATTCACACATTGAAAATGGTACAATTCACAGTTCCTCCTCTTCAGGAATGTTAAATCCTAAGAGGAAGTTTATATATTCATGATAAATTAGAAAACAATTCGGAAGCAATCTATAAAACAGTATAGAGAGCTTCAGCTTGTATGTGTCATTGTGGATGACTCACAGGGGGCTGGTGTTAGTCCAGGCAGACTGCGTGGAGGGGGCGCGTCCTGTGGGTGTTCATGATGTGAAGGGTTGTTAGTAGAGAGAGGGGACAGAAGAAGAGAGGCAAATGTACCGGGGAGCATGTCAGGGAGCAGAACTGGTGTGAGTGTGGAAATTAGTCAAAGTCTCTAGGCTGGACGTTGGGAGATTGGAAACGTAACATGGAGTCAGTTCCTATGGGCCCTTGCCACTGTTTGAAGGGTCTGAAATGTGTTCTGTGTGCCAAAGGGGACCAAGGCCGCTTCCTAACGGAGAAGACATGTAGTAAACACAGTGACTCACAGGGAAAACCTGCATGAAGTGACCTGGTGGCACTCAGGATGCAGATCATCAACTGCCACAAGTGAGGAGGTGATGGTCCACACTGGGTAGCTGCGGCCCCACGCGGGAAAGAGTAAACACGCCATGGGTGTGGCGTGACGCGCCGCAGCGAAGGGGACTCCCAGCCAGCGCTCAGGACACGGGGCAATGTGAGAGCCATGACCCGCAATGGGAAGTCAGGCGAGGCATTCAGTTTTGAGAGTCACTTCATAAACATGACCACCGGGCTGGGCACGTCGGAGAACAACTGAAAATAGACCGGGAGGAGGGCTTTGAGGAGAAACGGCGGGTTTAACAGTGAGCCCGCAGGACCACCGGAGCGATCGATCGGAGGGCCTGGAGGAAAGCCCACAGAGAGACTGGAAACTGGGGATTCTGTACGAGAACTGCCCGCAAGAGGAGCAGAGAGGGAAGTAAGCAGAAGCGGAGACGGGATGAGAAGACCGAAGGAAAACCAGACAAGTGCTTCCCAAGAAGGAGAGGGTCATGGTGCCGAATGCTACGAGGTGGAGGGTGCTGACCACAGGGCCAGGCCATCTGGACGGAGGGCTTCTGGTCTGTTCTACTGGGTTCTACAAAATCAGAGCCAGAGGCGGCTTGGGGCAGGGAGCCCTTAGCACACATGTTCCTTTCCGAAGATGGCGAGGTTTCGATTTAAATTTGAGATGCGTTTTCCTCCTCTTAGGGAATGAGCGATCAGCTCGCTCTCTTTCTTACTGGAATTGAGTGGCTCAGCTGAACTAATTTTAAGTTTTTGAGCTTATGAACAGCTGCAACTTTGTATTTAAATTTCATCTGCTCTCTGTCCTACTTAATGTTCCAGTTACAATCCATCTTACTTTCAAGTCTGACAATTTCATAAGGGTGTTGACCACCCACAGAGAGTATGCCTTCAGAAGGGAAAACCCTTTAAGGGCTGTGTTGAGTGAAGCAAAAATGCTTAGATTGAAGTCAATACTATTAGCACTGTGCCGGGATGAGAGCGCAGTGATTCAGAAGAATTAGTTTCATTCTTTTTACTGATGCTCCAGGAGAGCAATAGCATCCAGGAAAACAATAGACTTGAGAGCATTGTGAGGGTCATTGGCATGTTATGCCCTATATTCAAGCATTTTCCACTACAGGATTTCAATGTAAGGGCAGTTAATCACATACAACTGAAAACTGCACCAACTTTTAAGACACCGAAGATTTTCTAGATAAATGGCTCAGGTTCCTTTAACTAAGAACAATGGGCAGACTACATTTTATTTGGCTTATAACAAAGATTTCTGATAAGAATTGACTCTATCCTAACAATAGAATGGGCCATCAGTTAGTCTCTAACACATTAGAATAAATGGCTTGAGTTTAATCATCTTAAATGCACAGACAAAAACAAAAACACCATAATGACTATTGACATTTACAAACCTCTTAATATCAACATAAGTCTTGTGTTTAAGAGACTGAGATTGCAACTGATTTTTTTTCCCTTCTTTCTACTTAACAGCTTTGTATTTAAGTAGCTTTTTTCTTTGAAAATCTGATTCCTATCCACAAATATTTCTAAATCAGGAAAGTGCTCCTTTAAATTAAGTCTGCCCCTGAAGTGACCCACATCTGGCCATCGGGTAACCTGTATCAGGTAGTACCACATGTTCACAATCAACCCCAGCATGCACCCTTTAGGCTGATAACGAAAATGTGACAATTCTGATAATTAAACCAGCTAAAGCAAGCGGCTGGAATCTTGCATTAATTCAAAACAGCTTAAGGTGAAACTCAGCACGCTATCCAATTACGGGAGACGGGTATATACACTCTCAACCATGTTGGCGTGGCTTTCTTCAGATACACTAAACCTGATGTCTGACAAAATCTGTCCTTTAAACAAATAAAGGGCTAGGTAGCAGATGGAGTGAGCCTCTCTGATGGCTTCTCTTGATCAGCAAGGCTGAGTACGTCACAGGGTGATGTCTTCCAATCAATGAAACATTTGTGGAGAAATTATATTTTCTTGTATCCGTCATTAAGAGGTAGGGGAGTTCAGATTTTTTGTTTGTTTGTTTCTTTATATGGAAAATCCCAGTTAATTAAAATAAGGAAAGAGAAAAATAAAAGCAAATGACTCTACTTTCATACTGGGGTATAATTTTATCATTTATATGTATCGATTCCATTAGCAGTGAAGGAACTTAAAAATTTCATCACTCTTCCAAAATGCAGTCAGAAAATATTAAAAAGGGAAGCACAGCTCCAAAGATGATAGCTTTATGTACCCTTGGTCTTCAAAGGCGAGTGATGATCAAGAGGAACATCACTAATTTTAGGATAAATTTATAATTATTACCTATCCATTTAAATTGTTCATGCCTGTTCATAGAGTCACTACTACCCGACTAAAAAACATTGATTGTATGACAACAAATACCCCAAATGCATACCATGTAAAAACTGAATTTTACTTGCTTTGAATGTGTACCTTTCCTGGGCTCTTTATCTAAAAATGTCTACAATTCTGGGCTCTGTCTGAGGGTGAAGTTGGAAAATGACAAAGTCAAGTTGAGCCTTATCTGGAAAGTTGTGTAGGATTATTGTGTGACTTTGAAACTGTCCTTTTTCTCACATGTGTAGTATATTATATCAAAGGCATGGGATAACTAAAAATCAGATCTCTAGAATCCTCCAGTCAACGGAGGATGCTTGATAGTTTAAAAGTGGAAGAGTAATCTGAATTCAAGATTTTTGGATCCTAGAGTCACCTCGTTCAGGTTGTTCCCAAATTTGAAGCTGCATCTTATCTTCAAAAAGCCGTGAGGTGTACAATCATCAAGTGCACCCTGGAGTCGAAGAAGCTGATCAGACAGTGTGCAGAACAGAGACACTGTTCTTGGGTATTCAGCCCTGGAGTTGGAATTTTGTAGTGAATTACACTGGAGGAAAGTAAATGTTTTTGGAAATACTTTAAGCGTTTGCAGACCTGATTGAAGAAGGCGTAATTCATGGAAACAGCCCTTCCAGTGCAGACTGAATGGCAGTAAACAAGGACAAAGAAGAGAAGTAAAATAAAAAAAGAAACCTGTGGGAGAAACCTGTAGCCCTCAACATTAACGGGTATTCTAAGTAGATACAGAGCGCACACTGGCAGCTGCCAGATGGGAGGGCAGTTGGGGGGCTGGGTGAAGAATAGGAAGATTGAGAAGTACAAACTGGTAGTTACAGTACAGCGTAGGCACTATAGTCAATAATATTGTAATAACTATGCATGCTGTCAGGTGGGTACCAGATTTATCAGGGTGATCACTTTGTAAGTTACATAATTGTATACTTCCTGGGATATACACCTGAAAGTAATATAATATTGTGCATCAACTGTAACTAAAAAATTTAAAAAATACTAAAAAAATAAATCTCCTAATAAAGAGATATTGGAAATATTCATGAGACACATATGTATTTTGTTGGGTTTATCATTATACTTATGTTAACAATCCAGTAAACCATTTTTAGTTTTAAAATCATCCTGTATATTTTAAGTTCTTTTTCTGTCTGTAAATGTCCTATTTTATTTTAAAAATCACTTATGTACACCTTAAAGTTACACAAAGCTATGTATCAATTATATTTCAATAAAGCTGAAAAAAATCACATAGATACACATAAAAATAGCTATTTAAATTTTGTAAGCCCAATCAGCAACTGCAGTTTAGAGTTTGGTACCCAGAGTGGTCAGTCTAGGTTCCGAGGGTGCATTGTGACTGAGTCTGTTAGACTGGCACCTACGGAAAAAAAAAGAAAAAAGTGAGTAGGAAAATGAAGTCTTGAAAGTGTCCTGGATAAAAACTCATGGAATACAACAGAAAAGTAGTTGAAGTATTTGCTGAGTTCTAATGTGCCAAATTTCTTCAAGTTAGCTATTTTCTCTAGATTCCAGATTTTATTTTTGTTGGCTCAATGGGAAACTTTTCTCATGGTAAAGGACATTTAAGCAGGTGTCAGGCACTAAGAATAATGTCAAATATTAATTACCCAATTTAGAAATATCACTGAATTAACATGAAATTAAACTGAATTAAAACTGATCATTAACCAAAAGTTTATTAGTTAGGTGTAATATCAAAATTAAACTGGTAACAATGTGAGACTTATACCAGGTGTTTTACTTTTATTACTTTAAGGTTTTAATTTAAATGTGAAATGAAGGCGTGTGAAATTAGAAAAAAATACCTGAGATTTTCTTTAACTATGCTAAGGAATGGCTGAATATCAAGTACATGTTCATAGTGCTCTTGATTTTAGCATATGTATCAGTCAGATAGAAAAATTACCTACATTAAGTAGCGACACTGTAAAGAATCCAAAAATATCCGAGGAGTTCAATGATTTAACTGCATATAATTAATGCATTTTTTTGTAATGGATTAATATGTCTTTTGTAAGTTTGCTTCAAAATTTGAATATATTTATACTTAATTCAACATCTAGCTACATTCAAAATTATTAGATAAACATCAGGATGGAAAAGGTTTAAAAGAAAATGCTGTAGGAAATTTCTCCAGCCGGTTGCTCCGGGTGTTGAAGTGTTCACGTGAAAGAACGTTGTCACAGAGACATGCGAGGAGAACTCTTCCAAATCCTTACTTAGAACAATAACAAGCTTATTTTCATTTTTAGTCTTCAAATATTTTATTTCTAAGGAGGGCCCAGGGAAAATATAGATCATATTAGTATGTTAGCATGTTATATGAGTACTGTATACCTAATAAGAAAAATATTTTATAAGCAACATTTACTTTTGGAATTAGGATCCAATGAGCATTTTATAGCGGCAACTTAGGACGTTGTTACTTGGTATCATCCTTGCTTCCTCTTCATTCTTTTGAAACAATTCAAATGAGTGGAGGCATAGCTATAGGACTATTTTCTTTTTCAGGCCCATGTTGCTTAAATTCTAGTCAATGGCTTAAAAATCTTGAGCCTGTATGGTTTTTGTACCTTGTAGAATTTCTTCTTAGACTTGGGAATGAGACAGAAGTTTCTGACGCCCAAGGCTAGTGCACATGCTCAGGTAGGAGATTCATGTCAAGTGGAGAAGAAATAGGACTTGCCATGCTTATAAATGATATAGCGTGGAAATATTTGATAACTGTATTGATGAAAAAGGAGTACTAAGAAGATGTCACATAAAACACCTAGATACCAAGATCCAGAAAGTTTGGATTTTTAAAAAACAAACAAAATAGGAATTATGTATCTTTTCCCCATAAAAGGCTATAGGGAGACCTGCTTGCAATGAAACCCCGCGTCTGTGATATCATGATATAAGAAGAAATATGAAACAACCAGTTGATACTTCTACATTCCTCTTCCTTTCACACCCAGCCCCCCAAACACCCTCCCCTTCCGCACCCATGGGTTGGCGCTCTGTGTCTAAATCTAAGCGGACACAGACAGAAGGTGCAGCACAGGAAACGCAGTCAGCAGCAGTGTGACAACTGTAGATGGTCCCAGGTGGATACAAGAAATACAGGGCGGGGCATTCTGTAAATTATAGGATGGTCGAGCTGTGTATCAGAAACCAATGTAAAATAATGTGGAATGTACACTGTCATTGAAAAATAAAATGTAAAAAATACAAATAAGTACAAAATAAAAAGAAAAACAAAAAAATGTGTATTTGCTCTTCCTTCCTGGCTCCTGGCAAAGAACTCCCCCAAAACCTGGTGACTTCCTGAGAGAAGAGCATCCTTTGTGACTCATAAAACCATTTCAACCTTATCTAAATTTATGTTAATGAGACACCTGGTAGCTGAAAACCTGCAGATAGCAGGTGCCAGAGAAACCAAACCTGTGATTAGAAGAATCCAAACTTTCAGACCCAACCCTTGACCTCTGGGGACAGGAGAGAGGCTGGGGTTGAAGTTAATCACCAACAGCCCACCGTGCCCATGCAATGAGAACTCCATAAGAACTCTAAACAATGGGGTTCAGAAAACTGTCAGGTTGGTGAATGCAACCATGTGCTGGGGGGGGGGGGGTGGCAGACCCCAGCGCTACTGGGACAGAAGCTCAGGCTCTTGGGACCTGTCAGGATTGCAGCCAATAGATCTCTTCACCTGACTGTTCATATCCTTTGTAAATAACCTTTACAATAAACCAGCGATACTAAGTAAAGGAATGATAAAGTTTTCTGAGCCATTAGAGCAAATTGTTGAATCTGAAGAGAGGGTCATAAGAAACCCTTATAGGCAGCCAAGTCAGAAGCTGTGGGTTCCCTGGAAACCCTGATTTGCAGTTGACACCTAAAGTGGGAGGCAGCCTTGTGGGACTGAATGAACCCTTAACCTGTGCAATCTGTATTAACTCTGGGCGGTGAGTGTCAATTGAATTAAATTATAGGGCACCTTCTTGGTGTCCCCAGAGAATTAAGGAACTGTTTGGTGTCCCACGTGTTGTGATAAACAGTGTTTTAACCTTTCAAGTCAAATGATAATAGATAAGGAAATAATACCTAAGTAAAATATAGATGTAAACAAAGTCATTGAGACAATGATATGCATTGTGGAGGTGCTTAAGGGGTTAGCAGATGTCATGTTAGAGTCTGTTCTTAGTTAGTGTGGCTTCATTATACCTGCATTTAAGACAGGAGACCTTGATCTAACTGGGCTAGACAAATAACTCCTTAGCGATCTGGGAAGCAGAGTTCCATCTGATGTCTAATTGATAGATAGACCTAGCAGTATGTCATAAAAAAAAAATTAACTCTTCTAGAATTCAGTGGAAATAATGAGAATAGTTCTGCAGGATTTTGTCTGTGAACACAACTATTTAATGTGTTTATCAAAATGTCTGATTTCCCCTGAGGGACCAGCATGCTTCCTCCTGTCCCTTAGTGAGAGCCTTATAATTGAGCACGGCTGCATCTATTTCCTCTGGCTACCAGAAAGCTCACACACAATGTGACGCGTGGTAACTAGACTCTTCTTATGATTGGCATACTTATGGTCTCCTTGTCCCTGGCCCTCATCTTATATATTTATAGTTTATTATTACCCTACAGGGCATTTTTTTTAAAATTAGATATTGTCTCAAAATCTTTGTGAAAAGAGGCAGGCTGCATACTATAACAATGTAAAAATAATTTGATCAGTGGCATTGAATTTAATATTATGAGTGTGCCCATTAAGTTTGAAGATTGCATCTCACATAGGTGATTTGAATGAGTTGACAAAGCTCCCATCAATCCAACTAAACACACACACAAACACACACACACTCTACCCTTGGAAAGCTCACAGTTTGGCCAGAAAAATGTTAGATGAACTAGACCTGACATTGAACAAAAATGATAAGTTGCAAAAGGTAACATGATAAGCACACTTGCTTATGAATATAAAATAAAACACAAGCCATTATTACCTTTTGAATAGGGACATGATTCTCAGAAACATGCACATATATTTTTAAAAGACCCAATATATTAATTTAAAATTATGATAATAATGTACAAGGCAGATTCTTGTTAATTTGACTTTGGTGGTTATTTTGAAAGCATATCATACCCTGTTTCTCTGCTTCTCTTAAATCATACTTCTGAGAGCTCTTTCAATCTGATGTTTTAAGTCATTACCTCTCTGCTTATGACTCCAAGCTACATCTGCCATTTTCAACTTGGACCCACCTATTCGGCCAATTTGGAAGAAAAGTGTTGAACCCAGGTGAACAGATTGTTAAATCGTCACTGAAATCCTTTGCAACAGCAGAAGTCTATATAATATGGAACGAGAAAATTTTAGACTTAGAGAATAACTTAGAAATAATTGGCTGTAATCCTCTAATTTTACAAATTGAGTCCTCAATGCTAAGTGTCCAAGGCGACATCAGTCAGGATCCTAATCCAGTTCTTTCCTCCTCACTTTTGTTTTCCCAGCTTGACGCTGACGTACTTGAGAATGGGCATCACGGTACAAATTGCGCAGTGCCAATAGCAACACAGACTGTAAACAGGCCCCCGTGTGAGGACGGCTCTTTGTCCTGGAACACTTACACGGAAGTCAAACACAGGGACAGCAAAGCCTTACCTTTCTCCCCTCTCGTTCAGCATTCCGTCTTGCCAAAGCCCAAGAGTTCACAAAGCGATGAGGAACAAACATAGTGAGTTAATTCCCAGTCCCATGTAGAGGAATAACTAATCCATTTGCTTCTCATTTTCACTCTGTGCCTCCCTTAAACTTTATTATTAGGATTGAGTAGATAGATGCCCTCTAAAAAGGGTTTTTCTCCTAGCGCAGTCAGAGCCTGGAGAGTCAGGGTGCTGCAGCCCAACTCTGCAGGCAACCAGGGGGGCTGCGGACATCCTTGAAAACATACGTTCTTTCAACCAGCACCTTGCACTTACAGTGTTAACTCAGAATTACATGAGAGTATATTCACCCGGAAATTTTTGACTCTCTGACCTGTGTGCCTATTCTCCCCTCAATCAAAAGTGTAGGAGCCTGGCCTGTGGGGTGCAGTGCATAAAGCGTTGACCTGGAACACTGAGCTCACCGGTTCGAAACCCTGGGCTTGCCTGGTCAAGGCACATAGGGGAGTTGATGCTTCCTGCTCCTCCCTCTCTTCTTTCTCTCTCTCTCTTTTTCTCTTTCTCCTCTCCTCTCGAAAATGAATAAATAAATATCTAAAAAATATATAATTTTTAAGAAGCGTAGGAAATCACAGAAGTTACATGAGTGTGAAGAATAACTTAACAGATAATAATTCTAATTGGGGAGAATGTCACCCAGAGTCATAGACTAAAAGCTAGGTCAGTATTACGGTCTAGATTCCCAGAAAGAAGATGAATATATTAATCGTTTGTCTTCTATGTTACACTTTCTGCAGTCACTTCATTTGGCTGGCGAACTGTAGAAAACCCAGGGAACCTGAGGGTTACCATCTGATTGTATGTGTTTGGTGCTGTCTGGGTCATAGTTCTACAAGTCTTCAGGAAACACACTCCATCCCAGTTATGACTGATTGACTAGTCACAGTTTTAATATATACTACAACGTTAACAAAAATCAAGCAAAATAAGCAAAGAGGGTCAATATTTAAAATCTACTGGATATATTTCAGGACCTAGAGTAATGCTTCGTACATAATATGTGGTCAATAAATATTATATCTCTCTGGCTTCAAATTTCACTTGTCCTTGGTATAATATATTTATTTAGGTCTTCTAGATTGGTATATTTAAATTTATTCTCTTTAAATGACCCTTTTCTTTAATATATTTTCCTGTTAATTACTTCCACTGATATTTCTTCTTCTTGGTGCCAGACTCAGAACACTAGTGAGAAGTAACATAAGTGTTCAAATCATTACACTTGCCTCCATACATGTTTTCTAAAATTCCAGGCCCCCGAATAGTATCCAAAATGGTGCTACCCTTTTACACACATGACAGGGAATGTAGAAGAGAAGTAGTAACAAGTGATCCCTAAGTGGGGAGTGTAGGGAGGAAGAATTTCCCCTTGAATTTTCGCTTTGATTATAAGGCTATTTTGTCATACGAGCTCAACGAGTTATGCTCATTACATACTCAAATGAACTGGGATAAAGTAATCAAGTGATAACATAAAGAAAACATGACTCATGTTTCAGGGATAGCAAAACTTATCTGACCACGACCTTTTCTAGACACATGTTGGCAGGAGCTGGAAGTTTCCCATTTGAGGAGTTGTGCTTGGTGCTTTATAGATTTTACTAATTTTGTCAAAAGATGAAGGACTTGTCAATTGCCAGGCAAAAACTGAAACTTTTTTTGTGAGTTTAGATAAATCTTTACTAAAGTGAGGATACATATTATTTTTTTCCTAATCTGCTTTCAAAGTCTAGGAAATGGATCTTACTAGAACTTTAATTCAGCTTCTACTAAGTACCCGGTACAGTTCTAGTTGCTGACAATTTTTCTGATAATCTATGACCCTGTACTGCTTGCTTTCCTTCTGTTAGCTTACTAAAAATTGGGAAACAAACTTGAATACAATAAGTGGTCACAGTTTATTTTTAAAGACACACTAATCGTTATTGATAAAATTACAGTCACATTTTAATTCCTCAAAATCTTTTGCTGTTATCAAATTTTTTTTCAGAAAGACTTCTCAATACTTTCCTAGTATTTTAAATTTTAAGTGATTTCCAATCTTGTTGATCTACCACATATTTCTAAGCAGCCAAAAAATGAATTTTTTCTTTTTTTTTTTTTGGAAATAGTCAAGACTGGAATCACCTATGTAGGTTATCATTGTATATCAAACTTGCTAACTCCCTTAGTTGGAAAGGAGAGAGGAGTCGAAGGTGCCTTTGGCTGGTATAGGTCAGGAATCAACATGAGGCAGCGTTTAACAACGTTTCAATTATGAGGTGAATGAATAATATTATGAAATCTCATGAAAATTATAATAAATTATTTCTGAGAACAGGAAGGGCAATGCAAATGAAAATCCCATAATATTTATCCCATCCCCATTGACTATGCAAGAGTAGAATTTTGAAAAATTAACTTAGACACACTAAAAGTTCACCTTTATTATTTTTAAAATCCAATCTGCACATGTGAAAAAGACCCTAGTTCTTTCCTGAATTCCAGTAGTATGTGCATGAAGGCATGTTTGCAGGTGCCGATATCTGACAGATCACTCTGGATTGTGCAATCAACTAAGCACCACAGGCCTGTCTACTAATTTCGTAAGAGGGAACAAGATGAAGAGTCCTCTGCTTAATACACATCTGAGGTCTCCACAGCGATCGACAATGCCAAGCGAGTTAGATGAGTGTAGGATATTTTAAAGAGAAAGCAAAATTAACCTCAGTAATTAATGTATTGCTCACTATACATGGATATTTAAAAATTACACCTTCTCAAATTTAAATGGTGCTTCGCTATGAATGCATTTGCAGGAGGATAGGTTAGAAGCAGTGTCAGTGACTTGGCGCCTGGGTTTCTGAGTGGGCAGGAGTTCCCCTTCACTGCTGTTCTAGTGGTTCTCCAGCCCAGCGACCTTCTCATTGATCGTATCCATCGCTGGATCGCTGGGAGAAATGGGAATCCACATTCCTCAAAACCTGTTCAGAGGGTCACTGAGCACATTTTCAGTGTGATTGGAGGTAATCTTTTTCACTGAGAATTTCTCAAGAGAATTTTATTTTACTTTTATTTTTTTGCCTATGATACATAAAGACAGTTCATTGTACAAATTATAGTGAGTACTGTCCTTCAGAAGTTAGGTCACTGGGCAGTGAGCGATGGCCTCAGCAGCCTGGCGCACAGATTTCTGCCACGTCACAGTTAGGCCCTAACAGTCTTGTTCTGCAGGAATAGAGGGATGATCACATGGTATCATGGAGCTTTCCAGGACAGGAGTCCCCTGTTCACCCAAGACTAAGTGAAGAGCTAACTCTTAACTGGGAAAAGGGAGAAGACCTTCCACCAGGCGGTGGGCAATTCAGCCTGCAGAGGATGGAGTCAGCACTGAAGGGGACAGACCCTCAGACAGAAAGTACTCAGGGGAGATAGGTAGAATCATCCCCTTGTTAAGAAGTAAATAGGGAAGTGAACAGATTATAAAATATTAGAAGAAATAAAGCTCTCTCAAGGTGATATTTGAGGGGTAATCTCAGCATTTACAAATCTAAAAATAAAAAATCATGTACAAATAATAATAAGGGTTTTTTTAAATTTGTTTTTTTTTTTTTTTACAGGGACAGAGAAAAAGTCAGAGAGAGGAATAGACAGACAGGAACGGAGAGAGGTGAGAAACATCAATCGTCAGTTTTTTGTTGCGACATCTTAATTGTTCATTGATTGCTTTCTCACATGTACCTTGACCGCGGGCCTTCAGTAGACAGAGCAACCCCTTGCTGGAGCCAGCGACCTTGCGTACAAGCTGGCGAGCTTTTGCTCAAGCCAGATGGGCCTGCTCTCAAGCTGGCGACCTCAGAGTCTCGAACCTGGGTCTTCCGCATCCCAGTCCAAAGCTCTATTCACTGCGCCACCGTCTGGTCAGGCAATAATAATACAATTAAACAGCATAGCATCCCAGAGCAGAAGGCTGTGCTACACGGAGAAAATGATCAGCAAAAAAGGCCAGTACAGAGAGATGTGACCTTTGCTCAGACCAGACTACCCTCCATATACTACTAAGGATTCTCTTCCTTTCCTCAGTTTGGTTTTCTTCATCTCCTCTCCTCCGCTTCTTCCTGTCCCTCTCCTCTCATCTTCTTTTCTCCTTCTTTCTATTTTTCCATCCACCTAGGGCCTAGAATAGATCAACTCAGGAAATGATGCCCCGTATCTAAGGATGCAGTATCAGATAGGCTCATTCCCACTCAGTAATGCCACCGTTGGTGCCAGGAACGTGGGCATTCAGCAGGAATGACAAAACTGCTCTCATGCCCACCCTAGCCTCCACTCTCCTTCCTCTCTGTAAGCATCAAACACTAGCCTCTGCCTGGGCCATGGCACACCCACCTAGATGACAATCTAACCGTTCTGTAGTAGACTTGGCCATTGATATGTAGGCCATGTCAAGTACGGTGTTTCCCTGGTCCTTGAAGCCTTCTGAAAGGAAGGGCTGATACCTTAATCAGTCCCTTCCACTGGCTGTCGGCCCAGAAGAGAGATGTGATGGCTGGAGCTGCAGCTGTTCCACTGGACTTAATCCAATACCACAGGGCCAGAGGGGTTAAGGGTTACAAAAAGCCCTAATGACATCATGGGCTGCCATTTCCTGAGACTTGCTTTAACTGAGAAATTAAATCCACTCATGTTCAAGTCACACTTTATTTATTTATTTTTTTGGCAGTCTCTGTCTTGTGGATGAGGATAAATTATAATCAATGGAGTAGGTAAAACCAAATATAAAAAACTAAACAGCCTTGGCCAGTTGGCTCAGCGGTAGAGCATTGGCCCAGCATGTGGATGTTCCAGGTTCAAATCCCAGCCAGGGCACACAGGAGAAATACCCACCTGCTTCTCCACCCTTCCCCCTCTTCTTTTTATCTTTCTCTTCCCCTCCCGTAGCCAAGGCTCCATGGGAGCAAAGTTGGCCTGGATGCTGAGGATGGCTCCATGGCCTCTACCTCACGTGCTAAAAGAATGACTTCAGTTGCAATGGAGCAATGCCCCAGATGGGCAGAGCATAGGCCCCTGGTGGGCATGCTGGGTGGATCTCAGTCAGGCACATGTGGGAGTCTGCCTCTCTGCCTCCCACTTCTCACTTCAGAAAAATACAGAAACAAACAAATAAACAAACAAAACAAAACAAATAAACAGCCTAGCCAGGCAGTGGCAGAGTGGATAGAGCATTGGACTGGGATGCAGAGGACCCAGGTTTAAAACCCCGAGGTCGCTGACTTAAGTGCAGGCTTATCTGGTTTAAGCAAGGCTCACCAGCTTGAGCCTAAGGTCGCTGGCTTGAGCGAGGAACGGGTCACTCGCTCTGCTGTTGTCCCCTACACCCCCCCATCAAGGCACATATGATAGAGCAATCAGTGAACAACTAAGGTGCCGTAATGAAATGAAGAAATGATGATTCTCATCTCTCCCTTCCTGTCTGTCTGTCCCTATCTGTCCCTCTCTCTGTCTCTCTGTATCTGTCACACACACACACACACACACATACACACACACACACACACACACTAAACAGAGTACTAATAAACACAGAGTTTCAGTTCTTCTGGTTTCTATTCAGTTAGCACAAAACTAAATAATTGCAATAAAGCAGAAAATCTTCTGTTCTACTGGGTTCATTTTATGTTTTCACTCTTTTTATATCTGATGTAGGTTGCTTAGACTTACTAAAAATAACACATTTAAACTTGTTACTATTCAATAGTATTTCCATTACAAAATTAATATGCATGGCTTCCATTCCTTAACTCAAAGCCCACTTCAGCCATGAAATCTTAGAGGGAGAGAAAGGATTTTTGCTCCTCTAAATGCCCACCAGCACTTAAGCATACCACTCTTTTGGCATGGATATTTGTATTTGTTTAACCAGATTACAACCCTGTGGAAGACAAGGTCTTTGTTTTCAGTTTACAGGCAAGTGGTTTATATGCAATGGGTTAAATGTGCTTATTGATACTTACAGTTATTTATATATCTTATGCAAAATACATTTTTCCATTAAATCTTAGAGAGGGTGCTATTAATATTAATACTGTAATTATTTCTTTGTCTTTTTTTTTACTAGTTTTATTGACAGTTCCAATTATTTCTAAAGGAAGAACTATAAAGGTCTGAAATATATGACCTTGTAAATCAAGAAGAATCAAATCTATGAATATCTGAAATCCCAAAACTTTGAAATGCTATTAATAAAGACATCAAAATTCTGTTGAAGATACTTTGCATATCTAATGTTCTTAACAAAACATGCATTTCAAGCAGAAGTTGTAAGGGTTTTAAATCACAGACTTCCACAGCATTTCCTTCCGCCAGCTGATGAAAATTGGATAATATACAATTAGAACACTTTTTCTACACATTTTAAATTGATTGAAAAATAGAAACAGATTTAACGTTAAAAAAACCCCACATTTGCAACTGATATAGAATAAAGGTCTGATCTGATTTAGTAGATATTAGGTATAGAAACTTCGAACTGACAGCATTCTTTGGGATGTCTTAAAACAGAAGGAATGTATTATAGCACACAAGCCGCTACTCTCTCAAAATAAGTATCTCTGAATAACAGTTTGAATCTTTTTTTTTTCCAGTTTGAATCTTTTGTAAAGACTACAAAAAAAAAAAAAATCCTTACATTTAATAGAAGGTGTTCGCCCTATTCACTATAGGCACAAGTCTGACATTGAATAGGCTATGAATAGTTTCAATATAAAAGCATAAAAATAATAAACTGTAGAACAGGAGATATGCAGAAAGACAATATATTTATCTAAGTTTTAAAAGGTCAACATTTAGCACTCTCTTCAATATGATATATAACCGAGTGATTGGAAATAATTACCGGTAGGTAGCTTTCCGGTTCTCAGTGAGCATTAACTAGGTGCATATTTAAAGAATATAAATAATGAACAAGAGGATTTATGTTATATCATGTTTACTAAACTAGCAGACATTGACTACATGGCTAGAAATAGAGTTTAGATAACATGACTCCCTTACATGAGAGGAGTAATAATTTATGGCCAGAGATTTCAAATTTACCCTCAAGAACTGCTTTATCTAAGATTCATTCTTTTTCTTTTATTAATTTCAGTGAGGTGACATTGATAAATCAGGGTACATATGTTCAGAGAATATATTTCCAGGTTATTTTGACATTTGATTATATTGTGTACCCATCACCCAAAGTCAAATTGTCCTCCGTCACCTTCTATCTGGTTTTATTTGTGCCCCTCCCCCCTCCCTCCCTCCTCTCCATCCCCCCGGGTAGCCAAAACACTCTTGTCCATGTCTCTAGATCTCATTTTTATGTCCCATCTATGTATGGAATCATATAGTCCTTAGTTTTTTTCTGATTTACTTATTTCACTCTGTATAATGTTATCAAGGTCCATCCATTTTGTTATAAATAATCCGATGTCATCATTTCTTATGGCTGAGTAGTATTCCATAGTATATATGTACCAAGGCTTTTTAATCCACTCGTCCTCTGACGGACACTTGGGCTGTTTCCAGATCTTCGCTATTGTGAACAATGCTGCCACGAACATGGAAGCGCATTTCTTCTTTTCCAAAAGTGCTATGATGTTCTTAGGGTATATTCCTATAAGTGGGATAGCTGGGTCAAAAGGCGGTTCGATTTTTAATTTTTTGAGGAATCTCCATACTGTTTTCCACAGTGACTGCACCAGTCTGCATTCCCACCAGCAGTGCAGGAGGGTTCCCTTTTCTCGACATCCTCGCCAGCACTTATTCTGTGTTGTTTTGCTGATGAGCGCCATTCTGACTGGTGTGAGGTGATATCTCATTGTGGTTTTAATTTGCATTTCTCTAATGATTAGTGATGTTGAGCATTTTTTCATATGCCTATTGGCCATCTGTATGTCCTCTTTGGAAAAATTTCTATTCATTTCTTTTGCCCATTTTTTGATTGGATTGTCTTCCTGGTGTTGAGTTTTATAAGTTCTTTATAAATTTTAGTTATTAACCCCTTATCAGACATATTGTCGAATATGTCCTCCCACTGTGTGGCTTGTCTTTTTATTCTGTTCTTATTGTCTTTAACTGTGCAAAAACTTTTTAGTTTGATATAGTCCCATTTGTTTATCTTGCCTTTTATTTCATTTGTCCGTGGAGATAAATCGGCAAATATATTGCTGTGACAGATGTTGGAGAGCTTACTGCCTATGTTTTCTTCTAGGATGCTTATGGTTTCATGGCTTACATTTAAGTCTTTTATCCATTTTGAATTTATTTTTGTGAATGGTGTAAGTTGGTGGTCTAGTTTCATTTTTTTGCAGGTAGATGTCCAAGTTTTCCAACACCATTTGTCAAAGAGGCTGTCTTTACTCCATTGTATGCTCTTTCCTCCTTTGTCAAATATCAGTTGTCCTTAAAGGTATGGGTTTACTTCTAGGTTCTTTGTTCTGTTCCATTTATCTATGTGCTTGTTCTTGTGCCAGTACCAGGCTATCTTGAGTGCAATGGCCTTGTAGTATACCTTGATATCCAGAAGAGTGATACCTCCCGCTCTATTTTTCCTTTTTAAGATTGCTGAGGCTATTCGTGTTCTTTCTTGGTTCCATATAAATTTTTAGAATACGTGTTCTATGTCTTTGAAATATGTCATTGGTATTTTAATTGGTACTGCATTGAATTTATAAATAGCTTTGGGTAATATAGACATTTTAATGATGTTTATTCTTCCCAACCATGAGCATGGTATATGCTTCCACTTGTTTGTATCTTCCTTGATTTCTTTTATCAATGTTTTATAGTTTTCCGAGTACAAGTCTTTAGCCGCTTTGGTTAAATTTACTCCTAGGTACTTTACTTTTTGGGTTGCAATAGTGAAGGGGATTGTTTCCTTAATATCTCTTTCTGACAGTTCATTGTTGGTATATAAAAATACCTCTGATTTCTGAGCATTAATTTTATATCCTGCCACCTTGCTGAATTCATTTATAAGGTCCAGTAGTTTTTTGACTGAGACTTTAGGGTTTTCTATATACAATATACATATACATCTGCCAATAATGACAGTTTTACGTCTTCTTTTCCAATTTGGATGCCTTTTATTTCTTCTTCTTGGCTGAATGCTGTAGCTAGGACTTCCAGAACTATGTTGAATAAAAGTGGTGAAAGGGGGCACCCCTGCCTGGTTCCTTACCTTAAGAAGATTGCTTTTAATTTTTGCCCATTTAATATGATGTTGGCTGTGGGTTTGTCATAGATGGCCTTTATCATGTTATGTTCCTTGAATTCCTACTTTGCTGAGAGTTTTGATGATGAATGGGTGCTGGATTTTATGAAATGCTTTTTCTGCATCTATTGAAATTATCATGTGATTTTTGTTCTTCCTTTTTTTAATGTGATGAATCACATTGATTTGCGAATATAAAACCAGCCTTGCCTCTCCAGAATAAATCCCACTTGATTATGGTGTATGATTTTTTTCATATATTGCTGGATCCGGTTGGCTAATATTTTGTTGAGAATTTTAGCATCTAAATTCATCAGGGATATTGGCCTATAATTTCCGTTCTTCGTGTTGTCTTTGCCTGGTCTTGGGATTAGAATTATGCTCGCCTCATAAAGGAGTTTGGAAGTCTTTCTTCTTCTTGAATTTTTTGAAATAGCTTGAGAAGCATAGGAGTTAGTTCTTCTTTGAATTTTCGGTAGAATTCACTTGTGAAGACATAAGGCCCAGGACTTTTCTTTGTTGGGAGTTTTTTGATAACTGTTTCTATCTCCTTTGTTGTAATTGGTCTTTTTAGGTGTTCTGATTCTTCCAGATTGATTTTTGGAAGATTATATGATTCAAGAAATTTGTCCATTTCACCTAGGTTGTCTAATTTTTTGGCATAGAGTTCTTCATAGTATTTTCTTACAATACTTTGTATTTCTCTTGTGTCAGTTGTTATTTCTCCACTCTCACTTCTAATTTTATTTATTTGAGTTCTCTCTCTTTTTTTCTTGGTGAGTCTAGTTAAAGGTTCATTGATCTTGTTTACCTTTTCAAAGAACTAGCTTCTGGTTTCATTAATTTTCTGTATTGTTTCTTTAGCCTCTATGTCATTTATTTCCACTCTGATCTTTATTAATTCCTTCCTTCTATTACTCCTGGGCTTTGCTTGCTGTTGTTTTTCTAGTTCTTTTAGATGCAGGGTTAAGTTGCTTATCTGAGTTTTCTCTAGCTTCTTATGGTGTGCCTATAGTGCTACGAACTTCCCTCTCAGTACTGCTTTTGCTGTGTCCCATAAATTTTGAGTTGATGTATGCTCATTATCATTCGTTTCCAGGAACTTTTTTATTTCTTCTTTGATCTCATTGCTAATCCATTCGTTATTTAATAACATGCTATTTAGTTTCCAAGTGTTTGAGTATTTTTCAGTTTTTCTTTTGTGGTTAATTTCTAGTTTCATGCCATTGTGATTAGAGAAAATGCTTGATATGATTTCAATCTTCTTAAATTTGTGGAGTCCACTTTTGTGTCCTAACATGTGGTCTATCCTAGAGAATGTACCATGAGCACTTGAAAAGAATGTATATTCTACTGCTTTAGGGTGAAAAGTTCTGAAGATATCTATTAAATTGAGTTGATCTAGTGTATTCTTTAAGTCTGCTGTTTCTTTGTTAATTTTCTTTCTTGAGGATCTATCCAGTGATGTTAGTGGGGTATTGAAATCCCCTACTATTATAGTATTGCTGTTAATCTTACCCTTTATATCCATCAAAGTCTGCTTTATGTATGTTGGGGCTCCTATGTTTGGTGCGTTGATATTTATAATGGTTATATCTTCCTGTTAAATTGTTTCCTTTATTATTATGTAGTGTCTTTCTTTATTTTCTACTACAGCCTTTGTTTTAAAGTCCATTTTGTCAGATATAAGTATTGCTACTCTGGCTTTCTTTTCATTTCTATTTGCATAAAATATTCTTTTTCCATTCTTTTACTTTCAGTCTATGTGCATCTTTTGTTTTAAGGTATATCTCTTGTAGAAAGCATATGTATTGGTCCTGTTTCTTTATGCACACAGTTACCCTATGTCTCTTGATTGGATCATTTAATCCATTTACATTTAAGGTTATTATTGAAAAGTAGTTGTTATTGCCATTTTATTCTTTAAAGCTGTATTCCTCTTTTGCTATATTCTTTTCCCCCTTTGATCTGTTCACAACAGGCCCCTTAGCAACTTTTGAAGAATTGGTTTGGTTTTATTGAATTTCTTGAGGTTTTTTTTTTTTTTTTTTTTTTTTTTTTGTCTGGGAAGCTCTTTATTTCTCCTTCAATTTTAAACATTAGCCTTGCTAGATAAAGTAGTCTTGTTTGTAGGTTCTTGTTCTGCATTACTTTGATTGTATCTTGCCATTTTCTTTAGGCCTCAAGTGTTTCTGTTGAGAAGTCAGATGTCATACTTATGGGGGCTCCATTGTAGGCAATAGCCCTGTTTTCTCTAGCAGCTTTTAAAATTTTCTGTTTATCACTTAGCTTTGGTATTTTAACTATAATGTGTTTTGGTGTAGATTTCTTTGGGTTTCTCTTTAATGGAATTCTCTGTGCCTCTTGAACATGTGAAACATTTTCCAGCCTTTATTTAGGGAAGTTTTCAGCTATGATTTGATTGAACAAAGTTTCTATCCCTTGTTCTTTCTCTTCTTCAGGAACCCTTATGATGAGGATGTTATTTCTCTTCATGTTGTCACAGAGCTCCCTTAGGGTTTCCTCAGATTTTTTGAGTCTCTTTTCTTTTTTCTGCACTGCTTCTGTGCCTTTATTTTCTCCTCTAACTCGCTGATTCGATCCTCAGCTTCTTCCATCCTGCTTTTAATTCCTTCCATTGTGGTCTTCAATTCTGATATTGTATTTGTCATTTCTGTCTTATTCTTTTTTATTATTTCAATTTCCTTTTTTATACTTGCTATCTCTTTATTTAGGTATTCATAATGACCATCCATTGTTGCTCTAAGCTCTTTGAACATTCTAACAATCATTATTTTAAATTCT
Source organism: Rhynchonycteris naso (assembly GCA_037038555.1). NCBI lineage: Eukaryota > Metazoa > Chordata > Mammalia > Chiroptera > Emballonuridae > Rhynchonycteris > Rhynchonycteris naso. Next base: position 9,068,248 of record CM072998.1, on the reverse strand, counting down.
GCATCCAGTAATTTTGTTATATCTAATTCATTCAGGTCCTTCTCTGGGGATTTCTCTTGATTCATTTGGGTTCCATTCCTCTGCCTGCCCATTTTGTCTGTGTGTAAGAAGGGTTTGGCTACTGGAGCCCAATGGGTGTTACCTCTGTGTTCCCTAGGTGTGGTCTGTCTGCAGGCCCATCACCCCCTTTGCCACTGCCTAGGGTGGTTGGGTATGGGTGTTGCTGGTGCCAGCCCACTGCAGCTGTTGCTGTGGTTTCTGCCTCGCCTCTGCTGGAGGGGCTGTGTTCTCGTGCCTGCTCTACAAGCCTCAGCCAGTCTCGGCCTTAGCCCCTCTCCCACAGGTGGGATTGCGCACTACACTCGGGCCACAAGCCTGGGCACCAAGGGCAAGGGTGAGCACCTTTGCTCAGCTGCGGGTCATTATCAGCCAGTTCCTCTGGCCGGGAAGTGCTGCTGGTGTGTGCTCTGGCTTCTGCCCTGCCCCAGCCAACTCAACTTCTTGGCTGGGCTGCTGGTGTGCACTTAGCTGTGAGCCCAAGCTTTAACCCCACATCCGTTGGCAAAGCTGGTTAGTGCAGGGCTTCAATCCTCAGAGGCCGGGTGAGGCTACATGTCCACTCACCCCTGCCCAGCAGCAGATCTCTGCCCATTCCAGGCTCCCGCTTTTCCTTCACAGGTGGGGTCGCAGGTGGGCCCACATCTGCCGGACCACTTTCGCGTGTCTCCTTCACCCTCACTGGGTAGACCGAGCTCATGCCAGCCAGCTGGGCCTCTGCCCCTGCCAACAGAACTGTGCTTCCATGTCCCACTGCCACCTGCCCTCCAGCAAGCCTTCAGCAGTGTGGGTGGGAGCACTGCAGCTCAGACCCTAACACTCCATACTGTAGTCCTGAAAACTCCCTTCTTCTAAGTGACTGTGCTCTAATTGCCGCAGGGGAGCTTGTTTGGCTGCTGTCCTGCTTCCCCTTGCTGGTTCCAGGAGAAATACTGTTTCAGATTTGTGGAGTGACTCAGCCCAGGGTTTAGGGTGTCTGTTCCTCAAAGCTTTTCTCCCTGTGCCTTCCAGACCGCACTATCTTCCTGCTGCTCTGGTCCTCTCCTTTGTCCCCATTCCCCTGGAGTCCCGGGTGAGTGGTTGTGAGAGAGGTTTTCTGCGCCGTCCCTCTAAGAAGAATACTGGGTCTGAGACAACTGTCTCTTTCTCACAAACAGTATCCTCACCTGTTTCACAGCTAAATACTGTCCAAACGCCTCTTCTAGGCTCTGGGGCTGTAGGCTGGGGCTTTGTTCCTAGGAACCAGGTCCCTACCCTTCTGCTAGCCTCTCTTTCCACCACACAAGTCTCTCTGGATTGCCTTTCATTCTGGGGAGCTGGGCAGCCCTTTCCACATTTTCCCTTTTTCTACCAGTCTCAGTGTGGCTTCTTCAGTGTTCCCCAGCTGCAGAGTCCTCTCAGTCCAGTTCAATGGTGGTTTATCTAGATGATGGTTCTTAAAATCAAGTTATAATCTACTTTGGTTCTGGGAGTTGGAAGTTGGTACGTCCGCTTACTCCATCGCCATCTTGCCCTTGTCATCCTTGTCTTAATGTAAAGAAATATAGAATATTTTTCTTTGCATTAATATTCTTCTGTAAGATATTTGGTCTTATCCAAGTTTTTATGAGTTTTTCAGAAGGTGAGATCATGATAACTAAAATTTGATTGCCTGCTCTCCAAAGAAGAGAGGTTCGAGAAGAACAAGTCTTACATCCTCCTCCCAATAATAATTAAATGACTCTCCTTTCACACAGTTGTTTCAGGGCAGGGCTGCTGACACAGAATCCACAGAGTTAATCCAATCAACCATGGCAAGTTGAGCAGTTTCCTATCTTTTGACAGTAAAAACATTTTTTAAAAAGGGAGAATTTTGTGAGTAAATAGGATACTTTTTGCTGTGTAAGAAATCTCCTAGTAAAAGTCTGGTTTGTGTTGTGCAGCTTATTCTCAAAAGGCATTTTTACCCAGTTGAAGCTTATCTCAAAGCATGAGCAAACGCAGTGGTAGTTTGTATGTAAAGTTACAAATTGGAAAAAAGAAAAATATGTATTTCTGAAAAGCAGTAACAATGTTAAATCTGGAAAAGGTAAACTGAATATCAGAAATGATCGTACAGTAAAGATGAAGTTGGATTAAACAGTGTTCTCACACTAAAAATCACTATGATTAATATTTATTAATAGGGTAGCCAGGTATGTTCTTGCCAAAACTAGAACATTTTTGAGAGTGAAATGGGAAGCTATTAATAATAGGCATGAACAGGGACTATGTTAGAAAACCAAAAAACTGTATTCATTCTGTTTACAAGTATTTTATTTGGTTGTATTTGAAGATGATGAGATATCCTTTATTTGAACCAAAATAAAAACAGAGATTCATGGCAATTATTTTGTCTATAATTAAAAATTATGATGAGACAACCCTGGCTGGGGGAGATAAATGAATAGAGTGTCATCCTGGCACAGAGAAATTGCAGGTTCGATCCCCAGTCAGGCATGTAGAAGAGGCAATCAAAGAGTGCACAACTAGATGAAACAACTAAATGAAACAATGACTTGATGCTTCTCTCTCTCCCTTCTCCTCTTTTTTTGCTCTCTCTACCTCACCTGCTTTGCCAAGTCAATGAACATATATTTAAGAAATTACAATGTTTCAAGAATTTCCACACATGATCGTGTAAATAAAAAAAAAAAACTCTGTCATACATTGCTAGTGTATCAATGCAGAATATTACAGCCAATCTGGAAAAGTAGTTTGATAATCTATTTCACACTAAATATGCATATATCAGACAACCTATCAATTATACTTTTAGAATTTTATCCCAGAGACATAAAATTGTATTTTCATGAGAAATATGTACACAAATGTTCATAGCAGCTTAGGTAGTTTCCAAACTTGAAAGTACATTTCAATAGGGGAATGGATACACAAATCATGGTACAGTCATAACATGGTGTATGGCTCACCAATAAACAAAATGGAGTCTTGATACATACAATAACTTGGCTGAGTCTCAAAATAATGATGGTAAGATTAAAAAAAATTTTTTCCCAACAGATTGCATACTGTAAGACCATTTATATAATATGATAGGTAACAAAACAATAGAGATCAAGTACAGATTAGTTTTTGCCAAGGGTTAGGAATAAAGGAGATGGGTGTGGCTCCCAAACAGGAAGATAAAGGATCCTTGAATTGATGACATAATTGTGTATATTGTTTGCAATGGTGGTTTCACAAAGTTATACTTGTAATAAAGTAATTATGTTCTCTGGAGAAATCTAGCAATTTCTAGAGACATATTTGATTTTCAAAACTGGGGATGGGGGTGAGTTGCTAAAGGCAATAAGTTGGTAGAGGCCAGAGACATCACTAACCGTACTACAAGGCACAGGAAATCCACTTACAGCAAAGAGTTATGTGGTTTAAAATATAAAAAAGGCTAAGCTGAAAAAATCTTGATGTAAGGGAATAGCAGTGTGAATGATGGCCAACTTCACATCAGAAACAATGGGAAGCAGAAGACAATGAAATGACATTTGTAAAGTAATGGGGAAAATCCTACCCATATCGTATTCTACATTCAGTAAAAATAAGTTTTAATAGATTAGAATAAGATTTTCAGATAAATAAAGACTGAGAAAATTTGTAATTAGCAAACCTTCACTGCCAGAAATACTACAAAAATACCTTTATCTATCTATCTATCTATCTATATCTAAAATTATTTTCTTCTCTTAGTGTTTTGAGTTGACTTGTGTCTCCCGAAATTTATGCAGTGAAGTCCTAAACTCCAGGATCTGTGAATGTAACCTTATTTGAAAACAGGGTCTTTGCAGATAGGGTGGATCCTTAGCCAATTAGCTTGATATTCTTTTATAAAAAAGGAACCTGGACACAGAGACTTGTGTATCCACACAGGAAGAATGCCATGTGAAAACTGTAGGGATGCAGACACAGGCGAAGGAGCAGCAGACCTGAGGAGACAGGCACAGAAGAGAACCTCCCTGAGTCCCTACAGAGGCTGCATGGCTGCGTGGCATCTTGACCTGGAACTTCTGGCCTGCAAACTGTGAGACAATACATTTCTAGTGTTGAAGCCACTCAGTTGACTTTTTTTTTTTTTTTGATAGAGACAGAGACAGAGTCAGAGAGAGGGACAGATAAGGATAGACAGAAAGGAAGGGAGAGAGATTAGCAGCATCAATTCTTTGTTGTAGCTCCTTAGTTGTTCAGTGATTGTTTTCTCATATATGCCTTGACCGGGGGGGCTATAGCAGAGCAAATGACCCCTTGCTCAAGGTGGTAACCTTTGGGCTCAAGCCAGTGACCATGGGGTCATATCTATGATCCCATGCTCAAGCCAGTGAGCCCACACTCAAGCTGGATGAGCACATGCTCAAGCCGGTGACCTTGGGGTTTTGAACCTGGGTCCTCTGCATCCCCAGTCCGACATTCTATCCACTGTGCCACTGCCTGGTCAGGCTCAGTTGGCTTTTTGTTACAGCAAACCTAGCAAAATAAAATTTTTAGATTTTTTAAAAATAATAAGTGACCATGTAAAGCAAAACTAACAATATATTATAGTATCTTAATGTACGTAGAATTAAGATATATTATAAAAATATCATAAAATTTAGGGTGCAAATGCAATTATAGTGTAACAAGTTTTTTTTTTAATTTTTTTATTTTATTCATTTTAGAGAGGAGATACAGAGTGAGAGAGAGAGAAAGAGAGAAAGGGGGGAGGAGCTGGAAGCATCAACTCCCATATGTGCCTTGACCAGACCAGTGCAGGGTTTTGAACTGGCGACCTCAGTGTTCCCAGGTCGATGCTTCATCCACTGCGCCACCACAGGTCAGGCAGTGTAACAAGTTTTTAAATATGTGAAACATACTGGGAAAACTGATAAATAAAGATTGCATATTGAAACCATTACATTATGTACAATTAAAGAGCCTGAATGAAGGAATTAAAATAGATAATGGAAAAAAATTGTATAACCTCAAAACAAAACAGGAAAAGAGGAAATAGAAACATCAAATCAAATTCAAGGTAAAAGAAGACAATACTGAAAATATTAAGAAACAAACAAACCAAAAAGAAAATTAATAACTCCGAAACTTGGTACTTTTTCCTAAGCAAACTGGTCAGATAAAAACATTGAAAACACAAATTACTAATATCAGAAAATACAGAGGGAATAGGACACAGTTATATAAAAATTTAAAGGATAATAAAAGGATATTATGCATATTTGTGGTATTACGCTTGAAAGTTAGGAGAAATTAATATATTGAAAAACAGAATTTACTAAAATTAACTGAAAAAAAATTTAAATAACTCTAGAAATTTTAAAGAATTAAATGTGTAAATAGAAACCTCTCAGTGATTCCACTACTGGGACTATATCTGAAGAAACCCAAAAAACTAATTTGTAAGAGCATGTGCACGCCTGTGTTTATTGCAGCGTTGTTTACAACAGCTAAGGTTGAGACGCAGCCCGCGTGCCCGTCGCTAGACGAGAGGACAAAAGATCCTTGGTCCATTTATACAGTAGAATACTACTCTGCTATTAAAAGAAAAAGAAGGAAATGTTTCTCTTTGTGATAAGATGGATGGATGGACCTGGAGATTATTATGTTAAGTGAAATATGCCAGTCAGAGAAAAATAAATACCATATAATTTCGGTTACATGTGGAACATAATGAACAAAATAAATGAACAAGCAAAATAGAAACAGACTCATAACAGCTGTCAGGGGGGAGTTAGGAGTCTGGATGAAAAAGGTGAAGGGATTAAGTAAAAAAAGAAAAGGAACTCATAGACACAGATAGTAGTATGATGATTACAAGAGGGGAGGGGTTAGGGGAAGGAGAAGAGGGTAAGAGGAAGATAAATGTTCACGGAAAGAGAATTGACTTGAGTGGTGAACACACAATATAATGCACAGATGATGAATTATTAAATTATTCGCTTGAAATCTATATAATTTTATTAGCCAATGTCTCCCCTATAAATCCAAATTTTGAATGTATATATGTATGTACGTCTGTATGTATACATACATACACACACAAGCTATTAAAGAAAAGACAGGAGGAAATTCTTAAGTACTTTCCACCTCATGTAATGAGGTCAACCGGACCCTGATAATAAAAACTGACAAAAATATTTCAAGAGAAGGAAAACAGAGACCAGAGACGAGAGAGAGAAGATAGACATGTTACTAACAAAATGTTATCAAGTCAAACCCAGGATTACATAAAATGACCACAAGTACAACCAAATGAGAGTTTCTCCCAGGAAAGCTAGGCGAGTCTGGCACTGAAAAGATCAATCAACCAAATTGTCCAAAGAGGAAAAAGGACTGCATAATCATTTCAATACGTGCAGGAAGAAAGGCTTTTGACAAAATCCAGCACTGAGTCATTATAAAAAGCAGTTAACAAAATGGAAATAGACAAAACTCCCTTCATCTGAAAAGAATTCTACAACAGCCTACAGTTAACATCACACTTGACGATAGACCATTGCACACTTCGCTCCTGAGATCAGGAGCGAGGCACAGATGTCTCTTCTCTTCACTTATGCTCAACAATATTAAGACCACTCACGTTAGTACAGAAAGGAAGAGAGAGATAAAGGGCATAAAGATGGGAAAAGCTGAAGTGATATTTCTAGTGTCTATATAAAATGGCTATTTACATAAAAAATCCAAAGAACCAATGGGAAAAAATTACTAGAATAAATAAATTGGAATAAATGCAAGCGAGGTATCAGGTCAACGTGTAAAAACTCAACTGTATTTCTACCTACTGGCAGCAAACAATGAGATGGGCAATGGAAAGAATTAAATTTCGTTTAAAATGGCATAAAAAATGAAATACTTAAGAATAAGCCTAAACGATGTGTGAAAGATCTACAAAAAAATGCATGAAATATGAAAATATTTCTAAATAAAAGGTGAGAATGTCTATGTCCAGGGACGGGAAGATGCAAAATTGTTAAAATAGTCACCCCTCTTTAAATTGAACTACAGACTATGAGTAATCTCAATGAAAATTCTAGCTGGAAAAGAAAAAACAATTACCTCACGGGGGGGTGGTGCAATGGATAAAGTGTCGACCTGAAATGCTGAGGTCGCAAGTTCAAAACCCGGGGCTTGCCTGGTCAAGGCACATATGGGAGTTGATGCTTTCTGCTCCTTCCCCCTTCTCTCTCTCTCCTCTCTAAAATAAATAAATAAAATCTTTAAAAAATTTAAAAATACTGTATAGACTAATCGATTCTGATGTATATATGTAAACGTAAAGGATCTAAAACAGCTGAAGCAAACAATTCTGAAGGAGCAGAAGACCAATGGCGGGCTCGCAATAGCTTTTTCAGACTGCAGTGATCCAGATAGTGTGGTACTGGAGCAGGGAGAATCACACAGATCAATGAGATAAAATAAAGTTGTTTCTATTTTATTTAACTTTGTTGTGTTAACATGGATTCAAGTGTCCCACTAAAATAAACAGTTTTGAAATTTGGCATATATGATTAATTGGTTTTCATGAAAGTGTCAATGTTATTCAATTTAGAAAGGAATCTCTTTTCAATAAATTCTGTTAAAATAATTGTAGAAAAATGTAAAAATTATGCATCTTAACTCCTACCTCAAAGCACCCAGAAAAATTAATTCAAGATCATCATAGATCCAAATAAAAACCAAGCTAAGAAAGATTTCAAAACCTGTTTGCAAATACTTTTTAGAGAAGACATAAGCAATCTCCATAAAAGAAAAAAAAAAACTGACCAATGCAACATATTCAGAATAAAAGCACCTATAATCAAAAGACATTAGTTCCACTGAGTAAAAACATTCCTAATACACTAAGTCCAACAAAGGTCTTATATCTTAAAAATATATCTTAAAAACTCCCACAAATCAGGCAAACTAATAAGATACTTCACGAAAAGGTGATACATAAGTTCATGAAACCAGGCACACATCATTAATCATAAGGGAAATACAAATTATAGCCACATGAGATCACAAGAAAGGCTAAAACCCAAAAGACTAAGAACATCAAATGCTGAAGGAAATGTGGGACAAATGAAATTCTTATTGATTTCTGGTGCGATTGTCAAATGGGAAAAAGACTCAGAATCATCACCCGGGGGGTTGGTATAAGGTTGAGCACACACCTGTTCTCTGACCCAGAACTCCCCCTCCTCAGTATTATCCCAAGAGAAATGAATACATACGGCCACTGAAGAATTGTGCCAAAATGCTTGCAACAGTTTTATTTTTAATATGTAACACTTGGAAACAACCCAAATGGCCAACAGAAAAATAATTTAAAATACTGTGGCCTATTAATTAAATGAAATACTTCTCACCACTTAAAAGTCTATATGAACTATTTTACTCAACAACAGAGATGAGACTCAAAAATCTTATACTGAACGACAGATCAAGCCAGAAGCAGAAAAGTACACATTGTATGATTACACTTAAATGAAGTTCAATGACAAGTGTCTCTCAACTCCATGAGAGAAATCAGAACAGTGACTGTTTTTGGCTAGGAGCAGCAGCTACAGATTGACCTTCTCTTCATCACAGAAAGAACTTCTGTTTTCCACACTCACGTATGTTAATTACCGAATGAGTTGTATTCTAAGTAGCTATTTCTGTAATCACCAGAAATTTAAAAAGTTGGAATTTATATCATAATGTATCTTTTAATACCAATTTTAATCTTGCAACTTATCAAATTACATATATTCTTTAAAAAACACAGAAACCCACTGATTAGTTTTAAATAAAATCTGATTAAGAAATACACTTCAACTGTTTTTCTTGTATCAAAACTTCGCATAAAGATGATGAAATACACATCCAATCACATGTCAAAGTGGTGTAGGCACACAGAGGCCTGTGGGCCCCTAAACAAGGTACCCTAACATTTAGGAGCGAAATGAAGAACCTTATCTGGGTGGCAGATGAATAACTTATAATAGACACCATTAAACGATTATGCTGTAGTTTGTAGAATATTAATGACACAAAATGTAAAAAGATGGTTGGCTGACAGAAATTATTTTTCAGAAAGGTACCAGTTGCCCCAAAGTGAAAATAAACTGAGAAGAAAAGTCATAACATTGAATAGCAACATAAAAGAATTTGGACAAGAATAATTTTTTTTTTTTTGAAATGTAGGATAAATAGACACTTGAGTATTTCCCTCCAGAATCTCAATCAATAAGTACTTTCTCAGTCATTAAAGGGAACATTGAAGTGTTAGGGTTTAATTGCTATATCTTGGGAAGATGCCTAAAACTTAATAGAGATTAGGAGGTTCTAGTAAGACCTTCTCTAGAACAGATAACTGGAAAGGCTGCTCTGTTATCTCTCGAAATAAATAAACACGATCCGATTTCTCATTCATTATGCTGAATAAAATAAAGCCTTTAACAAACCGGTTATTAAGCCTCCAGCTGATGTAAGTGGACCCCTATCTATTTTTCTGGTACCTTTGAGAAACCGTGCAAAATCTTCATCCTATGTTAATTACCAATTTAATCAGTCCATGCTAAAAGAACTCTTTGCTCTAATTATAAAAGACAGTTGCTGTAAACAGTTGACGCGATGAAAACCTTTTCTGATCGTGGGCAGGCTATAATTTATTGGCCACAAATAGGAGGAAGGAGCCTGAGTAGAGTGCTTACTCAGCAGTGACCCTCCATTAAAACAGGTGCTATTTGCTGGGTTTAAGAATAAAAGCAATACGACTCCAATTAGCCGTCAAATTGTCTGGCAAAACAGCTGTTACATAAACACAACATCACTTGGCCTTTACGCTCACTTTTTAATTTTTGTCTTTATTGTTAAGTCATTTACAAGGACAGTCCCTCCATTCACATAAGATTTATAAACAGGAGAGACGAATGTGCAGTGTTGTAAGTCATGGCGACAATGAACGTGGGTGGGGGGTGGGCAGAGGAGGGTGAGGTGGATGTGTGTTAGAAGGGGAACACAGTCGGTGGGAATCTCCTGAAGGCTGTTTCTGAACCAGGTCCCAATCACACACGCATGCTTACTCTGTGAAAATTCAGTCAACTGTGCAGTTACAACTAGCATACCTTTCTGACTGTTCTTCTGCAATAAAATTTATACAAAATTTAATTTCACTCCAGACATATGTAGGACCACCTCAACGTTGTGTCAAGATTGGAACTTCTTTAAGAAATAACAATTGTGTTGTAAATTTTTCTCATCAATTCCCTCTGATCTTCGGAAAATATACCAGAATATGCAAAAATTCTATGAAATAGGGCTTTCAACAAAATGGAGGTATAAACGTTCGCTTTTTAAAATTTCAATCAGATTTAAAAATACACATGCTACTTACCAAAACGGTGAGTTCTTCCTCAATTTTGTGGCAGTCGGCTCAGTACAGTTGCCAAGCGAAGATACGATACTGGTTGTGAGACAAGCCTGGAAGAAGAGCACACAGAGGAACATTGCTATACGAAAGGATATTTATTTTATTATAACTGTGTACATTCACTACACCGTAGTGTATTTATCTATGTAACCCTAACTCATTCACTTCCTCATTCATGCAACAGACAATTGCTAAGCATCTTTGCACGCACCAGGCTGTCGGTGGTAGACGAGATTTATGGCTGTCTAATGCATAACCATTTCCTGAAGGAACTTAGGTAAATAGAGCGGTGTGATACACATACAAAGCTGGTGAGTATCAGAGAGTGAGGAGGCGGGAGAGGCGACCTCCACCAGGGAGGCTGGGCAGAGCCTCTGCTGGACTTGGGACCGAGTCTGAGGCTGAAGGGAGACAACCAAGGTGCAGAACTTGACCATAACGGGAAAAAGAGCAGGGAGCTGAATGCATTTCACTTTCATTCAAGAACATTTTGGGAGGATTTGAACGCAGGTGAAAGTTTGGAGCTAGAAGCTGAGTCGCCTGCAGCGTCCCACGCAGACTCGGGGATGGGAAAATGAGAAAGACATGGGCTGGGGCCCCGCGGAGCGCCCATTTATCAGGACAACCAGCACAGGAGGGGTGAAAATATCGCGAGAGGAGGAGCAGAGGCCCTCGGGGAGTCTGTAGCAGAGAAACCAACGTGGTCTAAGGGACAGTGGTGAAAAAAATGCAAGTCTCTGAGAAGTGATTATTAAAGCAATGAATTCTGAAGAGATCGCCAGGGACAGTGTAGAATATGAAGAGACAGGGGTATCGACCGACTTAGGGGAGAGCAAGAAGCAAGCAAGAAAACAGGGAGAAATAAGGAGGCCCCAAGGAGCCTGGCAGATTCAGTTTCAAGTCCCCTATTACGGTGATATCCCCCGGGCATGCTGGCAAGTGGGACGTGGACTCCTATTACATTTGTTTACAGTTCCTAATGTGATGAAAAGTTTGGAACTTTCTTATTGTTGTGGAACACACAGGTCCATGGCTTATAATCTACAAGGTCAATAGCTGATACTTGTGTCTTCAAACCTGGTTCTCAAATTTCCCACTGAAAGCCTGGGGTGGTGACGTTGGTTGGCTCACGGTGCCATGGGAAAAGGTGAGGGACAGGTGGGGACAAACCAATGCTCAAAGTCAGGTTTAGGAGCGCAGCAGTCACTTGTGATTCTAGTGACAGCAGCTACAGAAGAATGGTCTACACAGACTGGGGAGTAGCTCTCTGGAATCAACCCCGTAGGTCGTAGGTCGGGCAAAGCAGCACTCATAGCTAGAAGCTGGAGACTCCCTGTCTCCTTGCTCCACGCTGACTGGAAATGGTTGTGGGGAAAACAACCATTTGTTGTTGGTTTCACTTCATTTAGAAGGATCTGTGGGTCCCACAACTTAGAATTCCAAACTGAAACAACTTAAATCTACTCCTACATGAAAATTCGGGGGCCAAGTTCTATAGTGGTATCGATAAAATTGATCTTATTTGTTCTGCAGACTTTTGTAATTCGACCCAGGAATTTAGTCACACCATCTAATATGGTTTCTGTGAGAATATATATACTCCATGTTTTCCCATTCATTTATCCATTAAAAAATAGTCACTGCACATCTGCTACGTGCCTGGTGCTGCATTAGATAGATACTGTTTATCTGACAGCCAGCCAGCAAGTGCGGTAAGTAGCCAAAGTAAACTTCTCAACGACCAAGTTGCAAAGACACTTTAAAGTATAATTACTATTCTAGCTGAAAATTGTCTATTTTTTCCCTAAAACTGACCTTGTGCTATGTGAGAACAATCACAGAGAGAATACCGGGTAGCAAAGAAGGAAGTGCACTCATGTGAAGGGTGCATCTGATTCGTGTTGGGCTCTGGTAGATGTCCTACTCTTCATCCCCATAGTAACCCTGTGAGAGCAGTGGGCCTCTCCCTGATCCAAAGCCCCATCTGCTTGACCCTGAGGAACACGCTTTCTCTCCTAGACCACGAGGCCTCTCTAGAGATAAGCCCTCCTGCATGCAGCTCTGCCCCTACCAGGTAGTACCCTGGAGTATTACACTGGATGACCTCTGTTGGTCTCATTTTTCATATAACTGCCTCTATTATGTCTAAAGGGTATCACTAGGTCTTTAAAATTATTGTCCAGCATAGTTACATAGTTGGAGATGTCGTTGGTCAACCCTGCTCAGAGGAGGTTTTTGTACTTGTCTTAACTTCTGGGATATACACACATATACCCATTTTACTATTAATAATGATTGCCATTAAACTTGTCAACGTGTTACTGGTATTGACTCAACACCATAATAAAACCTCATCAGGTAAGAGACCTGGCAGTAGTGAGATAAAGGTAATTACTTTTGATTGTAATTGTTAAACCTTGACATAGTGATAATCTATCCTTCACTGCATCTGAATATATAATTTTAGAAAATATACTATTTACTTAAGTAGTCATAGCACTTAATATCGCTAGTGAATCATATCTCTCTTTCCTGAAAGGCAGACCTCTCTATCAGAGAGGTCTGGAACACTATGCAATGATTCAGGACATAATCTTCCTGGGGTTCATTGGTTAGAATGAATGATTTAAATATCATTCTTAAAGTTACCAATTGTAGGTAGGTAGTTGAAGTGGTTTCTCACACTTTTAAAATTATAGGACTTTATTAAGTAAAATTATATGCCAGCAAAGCAATCCAAGACAGCATCTATAGGATTAGTAACTCTATAGTGGGGAAGATCGGTTGATTGGTTCAGTCTGTTCTACTTATGAACTGGATACACACAGAGCTGATCACCATACACTAATCAGGAGAGTGTAAGAAACTTCTAGGTTGACTGTGATGGGGGTGATTTAGCTATAGTTTATAGCTAACAGCTTCTATTTCTTGAAAATCACAGAAAATAAAAATAGCATGTTAATTGATGGAGAGTAATCACTTAAAGGTTCTACTGAGTTTAGCCATGCAATCAAGATTACGGTTCCCAAATATCAAATGAATTAAAATAATCATTTACTATTAACTCTACTCTTGCAAACACTATTTTCAACTTGCAGTAATTTGATACTTTTCACAAATATTTAGAAAATAACTAAGAACTAGGGATTTAAAAAATGAATATTATATATATATAACAGGGCAGCAATTCATATTCTGTGCAGGTTTATAAACACTGGTAATGAAACTAATTATTTAAAATGGCCTTAAATGAACAAATACCTGTATATATATATACATATTTTACATGCTGAGGTTCTTTTTCCCAATCAAGTCTCCTTAAATACACATTTGGAAGGGTTCTGGTAGGAATTATAATACAAATGGAGGAGTGAAGTGACCAGATCTCTAATGCGCTACAAAACTAGGGGCACGTATAATATCTGAAGATCAGAGGGAAAAAGTCTGTGGTGAAATTATGATGAAAAAAATGGTTATTTGTGTCACTTCTAAAAAGCTTAGAGAGTCACTGCCAAGTTTATCAAGAAGAAAACATGTTTAGCCAGGCTCCCACCTTTCTTTGTTACCATCCTCTGTGTAAGCATGTAGACGACGTTACTGTCAGTGTTTCCAAAGTCAAACACAAAGAGCAGTCTGGGCCAACTGAACCAGTATATATATATTTTTAAACAGAAAACCTAGTGTCTACACCCCTCTCTGAATAATGCATTTTACGTTTGCCTATCACCTTGTCTCTCTCAGGGTCACCATGAGGAAGGAAAAAGGAAAGAAACTATTACCAATAGTATTACGCTAACATTTTTTTCTTGGCTTTCATGGAAATACAATCTAAACTATCAAGATTTATCAACAGAATAATAAGAACAACTGACAACAACAACTGACTCAAGAATTGTGCTACCAGTTGATATCTACACAACAGAATGCTAGTCAACATTCTGAACAGCCTACCTCGTGGCTTGGGTGAAATTTATGAAATAATTTTCCTATCTGGAAACTCCATGTAAAGGTGAAAGATGGGTGTAATATGACTCCAGTAGTAGTTGAATAATGTAATAATTTTAATAGGACAAAAAATAGTGATTTCCCATTAGAATATACTCTTTTTTTAAGTGAGAGGAGGGGAAATAATGAGACAACTCCTGCATGCGTCCCAGCTGGGATTCACCGAGCAACCCCCTTCTAGGGCCGATACTCAGCTATGGAGCTATTTTTAGCACCTGAAGCTGGCACTCAAATCAACTGAGGTATCCTTAGCACCCAGGGTTACACTTGAACCAATCAAGCCATGGGCTGTGGAAGGGGAAGGAGAGAAGAGAGATTGGGGGAGAAGCAGATAGTCACTTCTCCTGTGTGCCCTGACCAGGAATCAAACATGGGATAGCCATACGCTGGGCCAATGCTCTATTCACTGAGCCACTGGCCAGGTACAGAACATACTTTAAATTACTTTGAACAGAAGGCTTGATATATTTAGAAAAATAGATGTCATCAGAGCCTTAATTGAGTCATTTAAGCAACTCACTATACAGCAAATGGAGACCATAAATGGTAGATGTGGCCAACTGATTTGCCGTTGACCATTCAAAGTCTTGGCAACAGGAGAATTCCTCTGGAAAACACTGACTTAAATGGATAAGAACACTTTAACTGTAAATAGCTCCAGTTACGGCATCTCTGTACACTGAGATTCCTCATCTGAAAAATTAGGGCTTTAGCATATCAGTCTTCAAAACTATGAGAGCAGTTTACCCACCACCTTGAACTGTCCTTGATATATCCTCATCCTGCTAGATCTCCCCTAATTTTATCTGACTGTGATTCATATTTCGGCTGCTTTGACCACTGACTACATTGCTGCTAACTCTCATTGTTCCCTGCACTAATTCCCCAGTTTGTGGCCCCATCACAGCCTGACAATAACATGTTTTTGTTTTTTGTTCTGTTTTTGGAAAGTCAGACAGATCACTGTGGCTTACTGAGATAAAAATTTCTCTGTCATTCTCTCTTTTTCTTTTTCTTTTCTCTTTCTCATTGGTAGCCTGGGGTTTTCAACTTATGGTCATTAGCACCCAAGAAAACAAGGTTGAAAATGTAATCTGTATCTGAGAACAGCCTCAGACTCTTCTACCTCATTATCGGTGAGGTGACGCTGGGACCCTAGAGCTCAAAACATGCCTTATGGATCTCAGTGGAACTTCAAAGTTCAGCCCGATGGACAGAAAACTCATCTTTGATTTTGTAGTTGAATAATATGCCATTTCATAGTGGTTAATGGACACTCCTTAGTATCTGCTGAGTTGCTAGAAGGTATTATTCATAAACTAATATTTGCATGTTACCAAAATTAACTGAGCACTCTAAATCAGTCCTCCACAAAGACATCTGACTGCAACTCAATACTAGGGAGCCCTGCGGCTGCTACTCATATACATGTGAAAATTGTTAGAATTCCTGAAGTCGGGGAAGGGTTGTTTTGAATTAGTCTTGGTTGCAGAAATATGTATGAATTAACATATTTTAACATTACTGTTAGAATTTGTATTTATTCATCATTTGGTTTTGTGGTATAACTGCTGTATTGATACTATGCTGGTTTTTATTTTGTTCCTCCCCAAGTATTTCTTTTTATTATAGGGTCTTTTATTTCTTTTCTTTTTCCTTTCTTGTTCAAGTGAGAGAAAGGGAGATGGAGAGACAGACTTCCATATGTAACCTGACTGCAATCCACCTGGCAACTCCCAGTCTGGGGCCAATGCTCTGCCCATCTGGGGCCATGCTCGCAACCGAGCTATTTTGAGTGCCTGAGGCAGAGGTTCCATGGAGCCATCCTTATTACCTGGGGCCGATGCACTTGAACCAATCGAGCCACAGCTGTGGGAGGGAGAGAGGGAGAGAATGAGAAAGAGAAGGAGAGAGCGAGAGAGAACAGGGAGAGGGGAGGGTGGAGAAACAGATGGTTGTTTCTCTGTGTGCCCTGACTGGGATTTGAACCCAGAACGTCCCCAGGCCAGGCTGATGCTCTACCACTGAGCCATCTGGCCAGGGCCTGGGGTCTTTCATTTCTTCATGAAAAGTAGAAGCACAATGGTATATATAAATCCCTAAGTGGTCTACAGTCAAAAGTTTGAGAAACATTGCTATGAAAGAGTTGAAGAACATCAGCACAGGAATAGTTTTATGAGCAGGGACCCCCCCCCCAAAAAAAAAAATCTTGTCTGTAGCCAGGTACTCCCAGATGCCTGAATAGGGAGAAAGGCTTAGAGGGTCTGAACCCTTAGGGGACAGATGACAAGGGCAAGCACTCACTTTCCAGACTTACCCAGGATCAGCCTTGTTTGCATATTGCAGAGCCCTGAATATCAGGTTTCAATTTCACCTTCTTATCCTGGTATCATGATAACTATTAGTATTTTTGCCCATAATTTGTTTTTGCCAAACATTACTAGAAATTCATTTTCTACTCAGAATGTAAATTACATTTCCTATTTGTCCTCAAACCAATGTAGCATTTCTTTATGCTTTTTATGCATGATATTTACTGTGTCTTTGACATTTTTATATAGTACTCACTATTAATAAATCTTCATGAAAGTAACAGAGTCATTGTGATTTTTTTAAAAAATGCATTGCTCAGAGTTCTTTGAAGAAGTATGAATGTTAAGCTGAAAAAAACAAATAGTCAAAGGAACAGATACTATCATAGGAGCAATCTAATTCACCTTTGCATTTGTGAAAATTAATATATTTAGCTGAACTGTTGATTTTTTCTTTCTGGCCTCTATTCTCACTAGCTTCTTAAAGGGTGAAACTAGGGTTAAAAAAGGCACGTAGGCAAGAATATATAAATATATCAGCCCACAGATACCATTGTATAGTTTTCCATTAAAAGTATTTAAACTTACCAACATTTTTCATGATGTATTTCTGAAACATGTTATTCGCATGATCATTCTTCCTTATGTCTGAACTTTCTTTTGCGTGTTCCTATATTGATCCACACCAATAACTTCCATGGAAGCTTAGGTATTTTTTTTTTTTACTTCTTAAGGGATATGTTATTTTATAAACAAAATAAGAAACTTGAATTCCTTTTTATGTTTTATATATTTTATTTCTCTGGAAACAGAGATCTATTGCTTGACACAAGATATGGTAGTTCAGCCATCAAAATAATCAAGTAACAATAAAAAAGAATTCTTTTATTTTTATATACAGTTGACCCTTACACAACATGTCTTGGAGCTGCATGGGTCCAGTTATATGCAAATTCTTTTCAATAAATACCTGTACTGTTTTCAACAGGTTGGGAAGTGGCAGAAGCGAAGGCCGGCCATTTGCACTGATTCACACCATGTTATAGAAGAGACCTGAGCATCCACAGATTTGGTACATGTGAGGTTTCTGGAACCAATCCTGCATGGACACTAAGGGACAACTAATTCTAGGGGGAGTCAAAAATTTTACACGGATTTTCTACTGGGGAGTCAGTGCCCCTAACCCTTTCACTGTCCAGGGGTCAATGGTATAATATAATGAAGCAACAATTTAAAAAATCACATCTTTTTTATTCCATCTTAATTGAGCAAACATTAGAGAGCAATCTTCTCCAGTGCCTGGCACATCACAAGACCAGAAAAGATCTTTTGCTTTGTCCTCTTTTGACTGGCTTCTCATTGTGGTTGGTCTACGAGAAGGGTTGGCATATGTTTGTGTGTGTGTGTGCGTATTATGCAGGGAAGGCATTTCTATCTATAAAGTTTAAAAGAAGCTTGTATTTAAATTACAGTGAGAAAAAAAAGAAGAGTTTTGGTAAAAAGATATGAAAAGGGAAATTTAAAATATGCTTCACTGCAAAAAAATATAGTAGAGTAGAACAAAATGGTCAGTTTATGATATTTTATGATTCTAAGTTCCTTTAAATCCAGTTCTTTCTAGACTAATATTTGTAGAAGAAAGAGATAGAGTTTGAAAGGGAGTTTGTGTAATCAAAAGACATTGCCCTGTTCCTTTGAAAGCTGAGTTAAATACCCATTTTCTCTCTAAGGAACCCTCGTAAAGGTCTCTGCTTTTAAACACCTTATCAAATCATGTCACTTTCTATGAAAAACGTCTAACATTAACGCAAAATGTAATAGTTTTCACCCAAAATAAAGATAAATCAATAGTGACGTGGTGAGCACACAGTAGAGGAGGGGGTCACAGATTCAATTTGTGGGCATATTTTTCATAGAGGCTCAAAGCAAAGTATACAGAAATCACATTGGCAAAATTCTACAAATTAGTCTTTCTGACGATGAAATTCCACTATACTAGTCAGCTGTTATCACTGTTAGCAGAGAAACTCATACAATGGATAATGTCACAAGAAAGTTACTACTTTAACTAACAGGGACAGTATGTCAAAGGAAAAAGAGAGGGGAAAGAAGAAAAGAAAATGAATCATGGTACAAATCTATATGTAAGCTACCCTAATAAAAATGTAGTGTTAAATACTATCAGTGAATTTCATCATGTAAGTATATTATAAAGACATTTGGATAGAACATAGACTTTGGTATTGTTAGGGGCACAGAAATCAAAAAAGAAACATCTGAATAAGTAAGTTATGACTGGAGCATTCATCAAGTTCCAGCCCTGCTTGGAATATTGTCCACATAATGAACATTTCAGGTGCATCTTGACATCCTTATATTTTTTCAAAGGAAAGCAGACAAGATGCATTTTACATCTGTTAAACACTTCTGATTGGCATGCATGCTAAAAGCCTGCTTCAAGATCGAAAAGGGCAGTGTCCCTCAAAAGCCATAGTTATGAAATATTTGTTCCATTTTCTTTCATAGAGAGATTGAGCTGATTCTGTGACATACATCTCTACCAATAATACCAACGAAATTACACGCCTTCTCTGAAATGATTATTATTAGAAGGTGAACCAGGTCTTGTTTGCTGTGGGGTGATCAGGGCAGAACAATGCAGGCATTGTTTACAGTGTTCTTGGGAAGGATAATAATGTACCTTCCAGTGTTATAATATAGGGGATGTAAGGTTTGCTATAGATTTCTTTAAAAGGGTGATGCTGGATGAATCTTTTTTTTCTGGGAGTATTTACCTTCTTTATTTTTAATTTTAAAATTGCACTTTTTTTGTCGACATCGACCTTGCTTGGTAAGAAACTTTGTATATAAAATGCTGTAGCTATTCCTTTGAGTATACTTTTTATTAAGCAAGGCAAAGACTTCGTGTGTCTCCAGATATTGCTCAAATCTCCAAAGCCAGCTGAATAAATAAACATTATGTGATCTGTAGCCCAAAAGTCTGCAAATGACTCCATATGATGTAAAAAAGAAAAAAAAAAGTAACAACTATAATTTCTTCTAAGTATTTCTTGGAGCCAATGATCAGCAGTTTTGTTTAAGTTCTGGGATCCCCGAGCCTTCATAAAAATAACTTTGAAATATTATATTATGTGTGAAAATTTTATACACATGCCCATTTGTAATCAGTAGGCAGGCCTCTCTGCCCTTCTGCAACCCGATAATCAACCATAGTGCCTACTCAAACATGGAGGGACAGAAAAGAGTCAGAATGCTAAAGCATATAATCTCAGTGCCATTTAGAGCCATGTGCTTTTCTGAAATCCTCTCTTACTGCAAATCTCCTGGTTGCGTTTTCTATGGAATTGTCTGTTTCTCATTATCAAAGTGTAAAGAAGTTGGATCTCGTCATGTAACACTTGGCGAAGGAGTGTTAAAAAAAATGCATTCCGGAGTGTTCAGCTTATCTTTTCTTTCCAAAGCAGTAACGACTGTCTGACTTTTCTCCTCTGGAGAAGTTAATGGGGAGGGCAAAGGAAAAAAAGAAAATCAAAGTAAATGAAGCAATGGCCCCATGGCTAAGTCAGTCACAAACGTCAATGTTTAAAGCACTAGTCGTAGGTAACAGGCGCCAGGGTGACAATGACATGAAGAATTGCTGCTCTGGAAAGTCCCATTTTGCAGAGTGAGGATTCTGCTATACGCCAGACCAAGTTTGCCAGAATAAGAATGACACTTGACTACAGTGTCCCCTTGCACTAAAATTAATTCAAAATGGATCAAAGGATCAAAGACTTAAATATAAGACCTGAAACAATAAATTGCATAGAAGAAAACATAGGTACTAAACTCATGGACCTAGGTTACAAAGAGCACTTTATGAATTTGACTCCAAAGGCAAGGGAAGTGAAGGCAAAGATAAATGAATGGGACTACATCAGACTAAGAAGCTTTTGCACAGCAAGAGAAACTGACAACAAAACAAACAGCCAACTAAATGGGAGATGATATTTTCAAACAACAGCTCAGAATAGGGCCTAATATCCAAAATATACAAAGAACTCATAAAACTCGACAACAATCAAACAATCCAATAAAAAAAAATGGGAAGAGGACATAAACAGACACTTCTCCCAGGAAGAAATACAAATGGCCAACAGATATATGAAAAGATGCTCACCTTCACTAGCTACTAGAGAAACACAAATCAAAACTACAATGAGATACCACCTCACACCTGTTAGATTAGCTATTATCAACAAGACAGGTAATAACAAATGTTGGAGAGGCTGTGGAGAAAAAGGAACCCTCATCCACTGTCGGTGGGAATGTGAAGTAGTACAACCATTATGGAAGAAAGTATGGTGGTTCCTCAAAACACTAAATATAGAGCTACCATATGACCCAGCAATCCCTCTACTGGGTATATACCCCCAAACTCAAAAATACTGCTACGTAAAGACACATGCAGCCCCATGTTCATTGCAGCATTGTTCACAGTGGCCAAGTCATGGAAACAACCCAAAAGCCCTTCAATAAATGACTGGATAAAGAAGATGTGGTACATATATACTATGGAATACTACTCAGCCATAAGAAATGATGACATCGGATCATTTACAACAACATGGATGGACCTTGATAACATTATACTGAGTGAAATAAGTAAATTAGAAAAAAACTAAGAACTATATGATTTTATACATAGGTGGGACATAGAAAAGAGACTCAGAGACACGGACAAGAGTGTGGTGGTTATGGAGGGGGGCGAGGAAGGAGAGGGAGGGGGGGAGGGGGAGGGGAGGGGCACAAAGAAAACCAGATAGAAGGTGACGGAAGACAATTTGACTTTGGGTGATGGGTATGCAACATAATCAAATGTCAAAATAACCTGGAGATGTTTTCTCTGAACATATATACCCTGATTTCTCAATGTCACCCCATTAAAATTAACTAAAAAAGAAAAAGATCATGTGGGCACATCGTGAGGTTTACAATGCTTATAACTGCTATCGTTCGATCCCTCCTGGCCTCAGGAAATCAGATCACGGACTCCCAGAGATGATCTACGACATAGTTTATCTTTTACTGTGGTCCAGATCTCAGGGACACCACATCATCCTTTCTCAGGGATGAGGGAATGTTGGAGGAAAGTCTGGATGGGAAATTGTAATTATAAGCAAGAAAGAAGTCTTATTCCAAAAGGTTTTATTTTTTTATTTCCCTGCTCATGGAAGTCAGATAAGTTATTTAGTAATGACACAAAGAATCTTCAGACGATTCTAGATGCACGTCTTATCAATTAAGGTAGAACTCTTCTTTGGCAACTTGAGCTTTAAAAGGTGTTATAATTAAAATATGTGGCAAAGACATGCTGGCATAATTGGCTGCCCAACTATACTAGCAACACTGAGTAGTCTTAAAGTAGCAGGAAATGCCCTGGCCAGATAGCTCAGTCGGTGAGAGCATCAGCACAAAGAGAAGAGGTTGCGGGTTCAATCCCCGGTCAGGGCACATACAGGAATGGGTTGATGTTCTTGTCTTTCTGTCTCTCTTGCACACACTCTCTTCCCCCTTCTTTTCTGGCTGCAATCAATACATAAAGTTTTTTAAAAAATCTTAAAAGAATAAAAAATAAAATAGCAGGAAATGCAACTGACCACTGAAAATAAAATCACTCTTCACTATTTGAAATGAGTTCCCTCTAGGAGGTTTGCCGAGAACCGTACTTAACTCCTAATGAGGACAGCCACAGCAATACAGACTTCCTTAGCAAAACATCCACTTGTTCTCCTCACACTCTTTTGTTTTTTCCTTGCCAGTTTTTAGTCAGCATGTCACTACTAATCAAGAAAAGAATGGAAAAGAGGTTGAATAATTTTTCTAGAAAGGGAATATTCACTTCAGTTATATAAAGGACACTTCTTGATAAAAGCCAGCTCATCATCTGAGAGTTCATATGGCCTGAGCACCAATGAGGGCCATTTTCAACATATTTGTAAAATTATTTCACTTTGAAAACCCAGGAACAACAAAATCAAAATGCTTCTCAACTCCAGCTCGCCCATAGCAGATGCTTCCGGATTCATCTCCCTCCTGCCTTCCTGCTCACCCAGCTGTCAGACTAATCTTCCCAAATACCTTCCCACCATGTCTCTCCTTTGCTCAGAACCCTTCCGTAGCTGCTCAGTACCAACAGTCCAACGTCCACAGTCCTTGGCCAGGCATTAAGCCCCTCTACAATCTGGTTCCAATTTTCTCTTCTTGCCTCGTCTGCCACTATTCCTTTCTAATGTAGCAGAGCATGTGAGTTCTCTGCTCTGGTCTACTCAATGAAATACCTTTGAAAAGACGACAGGCTTTCTTCCTTTCCTGTTATTTTCTCAAGCTGTGCTTGCCCCAGGGTGTTCCCTACCTCCGTTCCTTGGCTTTACTCAGACACATCCTTAGTGCTGTATTGGATCCCAGCGTGCACTGTCAGGTATGATTACCTATTCTCCAAATCCGTCCCGGCTCTGAGTGAAATGGAAGCTCCTACACACGAGAGCTGGCTGGTATCTCATAGCTCTTTGTCTCTCCCCTGACTTTTAGCACAGCATCTTGCCTGGTACCGGGGCACTCGATAAGCAACTACTGATGGATAGACCGATTGTTACTATGCTACAGAAAGCATTAGCCCAGCACTAGCTGGTCTCACCGTTATCATTTAGAAAGAGCCAGTTTATAACCAAAACCCAAGATTCCCCCACCACCACCACCAAATTTCATTCTAACCTTCCCAAAGTTAGAGCAAGGCAGAAAGGAAGGCACATAAATCTTCCAAAGTATTTGGGCTGACTTAGTGAAAAACCTATCTAAATTTTATTATATACTACAATGTATGCCAAAATTAAATAATTTTAACAATAAAAAGTTAAGATACTTCAGATATTGAGAAGTTGCTGAGTGCACCATGCAGTCAGTATTACAGGGCCCAGTTTGACTCTTGGAATAATGGCCTGGCTCATGGGGAGAATCCCGGTTACCACCTCCCATCTGGGTTCATGGCTTCCACTTTTGTCCTCCGGCCACCTGTCCCACTCTCAGCAGACAGAGTCAGTTCTCTAATGAAAATCAGATCATGCCACTCCTCAGCTGCAACCCTGCCACTGGCTTCTCCATCACACTGGAATAAAATCCAGCCCCTTCCCATGACTCACATAACCCGCTGTTCAATCTCGCCACCTGTCCCACTCTCACCAGACAGAGTCAGTTCTCTAATGAAAATCAGATCATGCCACTCCTCAGCTGCAACCCTGCCACTGGCTTCTCCATCACACTGGAATAAAATCCAGCCCCTTCCCATGACTCACATAACCCGCTGTTCAATCTCACCCCCAGTCCTCTCCTCGCTCACTCTCTACCAGCCCCCCTGGCCTTCCTTATGCTTTTTTGTTGTCTTTGTGCTTCCTGTCTCCTGACCCACACACTCTGCCCTTGACCTTTTCCTGGTGGGTTCCTTACAATCAGTTCCCAACACTGATCCTCTACCAGACCCTTCTCACCACCAGTCTAACACCAGTGGTTCCCAGAGAAGTTTCTGTCACATGACTCTGTGAAAACAAAGCAAACTGAAATGCACAAACTCCTCTACTTGTACAGGGAAGTCATCCTTTTCAGTTGGTTGTTAATATGCCTACGTCTATCTCTTTTCACTAGAAGGAAACACCATTGAGCCAGCGACCTTGTTTGTTTTGATCATTATTACTGTATCCACGGAATTACTTGATACAAAGCATGTGGTCAATATTTGTCAAGTAAATAAATTTGGCTTAAATTACATGGCTGGTAAGTGACAGAACCATTGCGGAAACCCAAGTTTGCGCATCTCCCTGATAAATATGGCACTGCCCTGACTCTGCCCAGGGCTGACTATGCTACCGACAGTGTCACTGCCCACGTTGTTGAATGCCACCTTGCTCTGGCATGCATGGGGCAGGAGCCTTAGATCCAAGATACAGATATCGGAGAAAGACAGTATGCCTGTCTGCCCAAAAGCAGCAGCCTGCCCCAGACAACCTGACACAACCGTGACCCAGACCTCATCCCATATGGGAAGAGTTATCACAGAAGGGTCAGCAGGAGAGGCAATGGTATCTGATAGGTGGGGTTGCTTATACATTGGCTAGAAACCTGAAACTCAGCACTCAGCCCCGGTGTAGAAGACACAGAGAATGGACAGAATGGGTAGCACAAAAAACATTGATGTGAAGTGCACTAGAGAAGTCACATCAACACATGTGCTTACTAATTAATTGTTGAAGGGAGTTCCCAAACAGCTTGACTGTGAAGACGGTGTTACTGACAGAGCTAGGACACTTGGAGGGGGCTCAGCGGATGAAGCCAGGGATGGTCCTTGGCCTTGTTTCAGATTTATAGATCTCAGCATATCATTGGTGCTCATAAAAGATTTGTCCTATGTCCTCATTTCCCTCAAAAAATGCATGTTCCCTTCTTTTTTTCTCCCTCCCTTCCTTTCCTCCTTCTACCTCTCTTCCTCTCTTTTTCTGTCTCTATAGCACTTGATAGATAACTATTGATACAGTAAGCAGTCCATAAATGCTAGTCACATAACGATTCCCAAAGCAAAACTTAGCTAGATTCTATGTCTTCAATACTACTTATGTTCCAAGGAGCTTTGCCGAGCATGAAAAACAATGACCCTGAGGTCAAATGGATCTTCTCCTACACTTCTTAACTCTTTGATCTCAGGAAACTGTGATTCACTTTCCCCATTTGAAATTTGAGGCTAAGAACACCTGTAGGGTTCTTGTGACCGTTATACAAAATGTACTTGGCATATTTAGCAGGATGCTTGATCCATAACTAAGACTTTACAAACGATCAATTGTTAACATTATTCACTTTCTATTTTACCTGCTTGGAGTTGGATTTTTGAGAATTTGATGTAAGTTTAGAGATATTCATGTTAATCTTATGCCTGAACTGCTAATTTGGCCTTATGTTTCCTGGGAAAATATAAGTGTCTAACTATATTTAATATTTAAGGTGCTTTAAGGTGTAATGTTACTACTACTACCAAACTGTGTTGAGAACACAAGAAAAGCACACAGTGTAAAATAATACTATAACAAGTGAACCATTAAAGTTCTCTTTAATCTACTTTTATCGGCCAAGTTTTGCAAATATTATTTTTTTTCTCCTAAAAGAAAAATGCATCAATATTTCTCACAAAACAAAACTGAATTCAGCATTAATATGTTTATTTTCTGTTGTATTCCTCTACATTACTTTGTCTATCCCAACCAAAGTGTATACACAAAAATTATTCTGGTTCCCAGGTAAAGAAGCAAAAGTCAACCTTTAAAAAATTAAAACAACAAACAAACAAAAAACCCCACAAATAAATAAAAAATTCTGTCTTGCCTATATTAAAATCAAATCTCCATTCTTACTAAAGTATAATTGACTTCTCATATTGGTAATCTGAGAAGCAGCCTTTGGGGACAAAGTTTTACATATATGAGTTCATCATTACCTAGTACTGATATCACCTATCCTGTGATCCTTAAAAAATGGTGACTAACTTAAAAATTAGAGAAATATCATATAGTAATACTCCAGGGATTGATCTATTGAGTGCCACTGACCTAAAATTACTTGAAATGTTAAATGTGTTGGAGAAAAAAGAATGAAACACCACCATCTCAGACAAAGGCATGAAATTATGCTTCCCGTTACAGAGATTGTTTTTAAGATGTAAATGCCCCATTATGTCATGATTCTGCAACAATTTATTTGCCATTTAACAGCATAGTAAAGTCAAACATTAGCATTTATTGCCAATTGGAAAGGGAAAAAAATGGGAAGCTCCGTGTCTAGGGAAGGATTCTGTAGTTTGGCACATTTACTGATTCTTAAATTAAACTGCTTTTCTGAATGAGCTTGTCTATGACTATGTGGTAGCCCAATGTTCTTCCCACTAATTTGTAGCTCGCGGCCATGGAGTCATTGAGTGGTTCCGTGAACAAGAGATGATGCCTGACAAAGCCGTGATGCTCTTTGGAGGAAGTTAGCTAGGAACAGCCATACTGTCCCAGAGGGGTTGGGATAAAACTTCCATCTGGGCTACATACTGTAGGCATTGATTTGAAATAAATTGTGAGTGATGATCAGTCAGTGACGGTTTCCATAATCACTATGCCGTCAGTTATTTATCAAGGTAATGATATTCGTGTCCCTGATGTCACATTCACCCTATACTGCAGGACTGTAGAATAGGCTGTGATTTGTAAAAGCCCTTATTAAGAACTGACTGGTTGTGTTATATATTCCCAATTATAAAAGGAATCTGTAAAGTGGGATGGCTAAAAGTGAATAAAACATTTGAAAGATCCTGCTAGGTTTGCAAAGAAATTCTTTTGACAGAACCTTCTATAGCACGAAAGGAAGAGATCTCACGCTTACAGCATTTTAATTGGATCTCCCTGATCAAGCTTGCTTAGTGTAGTGTGCCAATATGCTTTGGAAAGAGATATGACAGCACGCTGGGCAAAGCCCTCTGCCAGAGAAGCCCCTCTTGACCCTGGACGCCTCTATCAGTCTACATCCGCTCCCTTTCAGGCTGCCCAGAGCTCTCCGCAGCCACGATTTCAGCCTGTGTATGGTCAACAGGTACCTGCACATCCCGCAATGACTCTTGCTAGACACAAAATTGATGAACAATATTCCCATCTTTACCCAGAGAAAAAAAGCTAATGACATTAAACACTAAATGTCATAAGTATCTCTTCACCAAAAGCGAAAGTGAGCTGAGAAAGTCAACGAGAGTGATATAATTAGCAAAATTAACAACCGTGTTCTAAGATTGTCATTATCAAATGAATTGCCATTAGACTGCAGATGTTTTAGAATCCCTTACATTTTCACAGAACATGGTTGACTTAAATCCATACGACCCAGGATAGTTTTAAGCATTTCACCAATAATTTCAGTTTGGTATCTTAAAAATTTAACTTAGCTAAAATAAAGCAAAGCACTTTGATTGGAATAAGAACATGGCGTACATTAGATATTTGTTTTAAAACCTCTATTTACTCGATTTCTTGGAGATGTGTTCCTAAAAGATCATACACACAATATGTGTCCAGGAGGGTCATATTAAAAGAGGAAGCAAACAATAAAGTCACTTGACATTGAGTACATACACTTCAATTTTTTAAATACTGGAAAAAAAATTACAGTTGTTTTCTCCAAATCTTTATTTGTTTTTAAGATATTTCCATCTTCAGTAGTCTAAAATAATTACTATGGTGCTATCTCAATTCTTTCTGTATTTGCATACTGCCTGGCTTAGGCTCCTGGATTCATTACCTTAATAAAGTACTAATTTTTCTTCAGGTAAAGTATTTCTAACTTAAAATTTACTTTGCTGTTTAAGTTTATAACTTAGTAGCATTAAGTATATTTACAGTGTTCTGCAACCGATACCACTATTCTCATCTTTTTTTATTTTAAAATTTAAAAAAGAATATTGATTTAAGAAAGAGAGAACAGGAGAGAGACAAACAGAAACATCGATCTGTTCCTGTATGTGCCCTGACTGGGGATCAAACCGGCAACCTCTGTGTATGGGATGATGCCCTAAGCAACCAAGCTATCTGGTCAGGACTCAACTTTATTATTTTTAAGCTGTTACTTTTCTTCAGTTTAGAAGTACTGAAATATATACTCCATACTTACCGTGTTTTCTTCTAATGATGACATAAACTCTTTTTTTTTTCTTTTTTTTACAGGGACAGAGAGAGAGTCAGAGAGAGCGACAGACAGACAAGAACGGAGAGAGGTGAGAAGCGTCAATCAGTAGTTTTTCGTTGCCTTCGCAACACCTTAGTTGTTCATTGATTGCTTTCTCACATGTGCCTTGACTGCAGGCCTTCAGCAGACTGAGCCACCCCTTGCTGGAGCCAGCAACCTTGGGTCCAAGCTGGCGAGCTTTTGCTCAAGCCAGATGGGTCCTCGCTCAAGCTGGCGAGCCCGGGGTCTCGAACCTGGGTCTTCTGCATCCCAGTCCGACGCTCCATCCACTGCGCCCCTGCCTGGTCAGGCGAGGTTGGCTTTTTCTTTTTGTTTGATTGGACAGGTACCGTCTGGGTAATTAAACCTGGGGATCTGAGTTTGACTGTCCACTCAACAGATGGGTAAACGACCTGAGAGATGACTTTAACTCTCTGGCTTAGGCTTTCCTCGTGGATGTAGACGGAGTCTGTCAAGGGAGAGGAAGCTTTGCAGACTTTAGAAGCCCCCGGATGGATGCTACACTTCATGTACTTACAGGCCTCTGAGCAAGGTTAAGATCTTGTTTAGTTAGGTAAATATTTCTTTATGGATCTGTTGTTCTTTCTGAAAATTATCGTTTGTCCTTGAGTGATGTGGGTGTGTTACTTAATTCTTACTTGTTGGAATGCCAAGAAAAATGAGAGAGCATGTCTTTCCCAGAGTGGAAGAGAAACAGATAAAGGGAAAGGAGTTGAAATGACAACACCCTAAGTTGTTCTCGGAGCTCTGAAACCCCCCTTGTTCCGTTAAGGAAGTCATCTATCCCAGCCTCTCAAGGCACATCTCTAGCCTGCAGAACTTGGACCTTGGGACATGGATACCACATTTCATGTGTTCTATGGCTTGTACTATGAGCGGGGGGGGGGGGCAGGGGGGGCATAAATCCTAATGTGAGCTTGACCCTGTGGACAGAAGGAGTTAGACTGTCACATTAGGGCGATTTCGAAAAGGAAGTACTCTCTGAGTGGAGAGAGGACCTCAGACAGGGCACAGGCCAGGACCTAGGGGTGCCTTTGTAGTGGGGACGGCTGGCACTTGGCTCTCACTTATGATACTCTGAGGGGTCTGGTATCAACTCAGTGGCCCACAGTCATTTGCACTAGATCCTAGGCCTGACAGTGCAGCCCTTCTCCCATTGGTGGATCTAGTTCCGGTTCTTTCCGACTGCCTTCTCCAGTGGCAGCTAACCAGGCCAGGTGAGATAAAACTGCCTCGTTTCCGGTGGCCAAGTCATCTGGAAATGAAATAGTTTTGGATGTGGGGAATGAAGTGAGGGAGGAAATTGAAAAGAAGAATATACTTCAAAATGATTTCAAAAGAAAGGTAACTTGGGCTATGTCATAACAAAAATTAAAAATTTATTATGGTAATAGAGATATTACTAAGAAAAATATTTTACCTGTTATATTTTAAGATTTTGTTATTAAAACTTAAGTTAGAGACCACATAATGCATATCACAAAAGTAGCAATAACTCACTTATTTAAAAACATTTAAAGAGATTATATAGTCATGCACATATTTTAAGCACAGTAACACGGTTTGCCGATGTGTAAGCATTATATATTTTTTTAAATCTCAGAAAATCACAAGTATTACTACATGGTAGAAAGAGAAATTTTTATTCAACTTTGAAAATGAGTTTTGAGAAATATAAGCTTTCTAAATAGTTTTTTCAAACAAATGGCATTTGAAAATATTTTAAATGTCATTTAAAAAAGTAAATACCACAATTTATTTCCAGACACATTTGATACTAAAATGTATCGAGTTTCTATTAAAAATATATAAGATGATTTATTCTGTGCTATTAAAATGTTATCCTTCGTTAACCAAGTCCTATGGACTAGAAAGTAGAGCTAAAGCTGTGGGAACAGAGCTGCAACTTTAAACGAGAAAAGCGTTACCAAGAAACAAGAAAAAAATGAGTCAGGACCAATAGGAGAATGGAAAGAAGTAAAAAATAAAAATAAATATGACAAGAGATCATTGAGGAAGAGAGGATAGACTGGGAAGATACAGGAATGAGAAGGGGAGGGAGAGGGTGGGAGCGATGGGGGAGGAATGGAGGAGGGAGAGAAGAAAAGACACAAAAGAAGAAAGGGGAATAAAACTTGAGAGTGTATATCTCATGCATGGAACGGTAAAGAGAGAGAGGTGTGGGGGAAGGGTACTATCATCCCCAAATGCAGACAAGCCCAAGGAGCACCTCTGCCCTGCCTGTCCACCTTTCCCTTGAAGAGGAGTAACATGTATTTCAGTGTTTCTTGCAAGTCATGGCAAAACTACACAGATTATCTTCGTGTCTGTCAACAGATCTTAATGAGTGCTTCAGAATTTTCAAAGATAATTCAGAAAAATTCCAACGATGTCTGTGTAATGTCACACAAAGGGTCCTGGGGAAACTCAGCGTACATAAACTCGAAGGATGACACCGTATTCCATTAGCTTGCTTTTGCTTTGACTTTTTAAGTGGCTTTTAAAAACATTTTTGAATTTTTAAACACATTAAAGAAACACTATAATGCTTTTTAGTGTGTGAGTATGTACTTTTTTTTTTCCGTAGCATAATTGAAATCTAATTAATCATTTTTTTTCTCCAGAGGATTTTTTTTAAAGACAACTATTGTGACAACAATACAAAAATGACTTTGCTCCTCACCTCTGGAAATGTTTCAGTTGGGGCAACAATATAATTTTGTGAAAGCTTATACACATTTTTATGAGTGACGTTCGTGCAATTTACAACAGAAGTCAATAGTCTAACTGAGAAGCCTGTGAACTTCCACCTCTTTCTCAGGACAGGAATTGTTTCTTCGCCTCTCACAACAAGATATTAATTTATTAACTATTTAGTCATATGGATTTCTTTTCATTTGTGAATTAGGGGGGACGATGTTCCCCCTTTAGTTATAACACTCAAATATTAGGCACTTTTTTTCTCACGATTGTCTTAGTGTTTATGTAATTACCTAAACGAGCCCCCCTCCCCCACTTTCCTGGAGCTAAAATGTGAATGCTTGGTCATTTTGCTTATGAGTGAACTGTAAATTCTAGTGCCAAATGGTTATATTCTGCTCATCCATCTGGAGCGCACAAAAACAGCTGGGTGTGTGGGTTGCTCTATATGTTCAACTGACTGAAAAAGGGATCCGCAGTCAGTCCTGCCCTTAGAGTGTGTCAGCCTGTTCTCCCTTCCAGCATTCCCACATCCGAGTGGGTCCAGTCGGTGCTCCCTGTGTCAGGCCAGGTCCTCAAAACCAGGGTTTGCATTTAAAAACTAGCCCTTGAGATTCTAATCACTAAGTCATCAGGTCACTGTTTTCCATTGCAAATATATTCTTACCTCCCTCAAGGTTTTCCTCCTTAAAAAGATTGATTCTTTTGGATTTGGGGTACTTCCAATATTTATTATATATCATTACTCCCTATTATCACCACAAATCCTGGTAGGAAACAAATCTAATCTTTGATGTTTGTTTTGCTGGGAATACCAGCTGAACAGTGGGGTTCACGTAAGGAGTGACAGCTTTTCATTAATGTACCAGGTTGGCTTAGGTAGTAGAACATTATTTTCGGTTACATAATAACTGAGTTATATATTGTGTGCACACTGCCCTCCGTGTTGCACTGAATGAGCAGTTCATGAAAATATTCACATATTACTGTAAAGTCCCAGTTATGCTTCTTTTGCTTATGGAATTTTAAAAAATTTGATCGATTCTACTCCTGGCTTCATCACCAACAATCTTAGACCAAACTTTGCCAGGTCTCTCTTTTCTTATTTCTAAAACAAGAGTCACGAGATGGCCTATAAATCTTCTAGCTTAGAAGTTTTGACCATAGGAGTCCTGTGCAAGGCCTGGGCATTGGTATGTGGATTCAGGGCCTCCTAGGAAGACACGATGGACCTCGACAACTTTTATTCTTTTTTAATTCACTTCAGTTTTCAGGACGAGATTCGAAAATCCACGATTTCTAAAAATAGGAATGTACTGATAGGTCTATTGGCGACGGAGGAGACAAATCGTAGTTTTAAAGCAGTCATACAGTCTACCAGTTTTATGCACCCAATTAGCAACAATGCTTGAAAAGTGACTAAAACAACCCAGTCCTGTTTCAAATAACACTTATTTTATTAACGAGAGCGGACATTGTGAAATTTGGTCTTTTAAGTCATTAAAAGGAAAAGCCTCTACTTGCACGTACACTGGAATAAAACTTTCCAGAGGAAATATTTCAGTCCAACACAGCGTTTCTTTCAATTTGTTCATGAATACTTTTAAAAGAAAAAGCCTACATGAGACTGTAATTTGATTTATTATTCTTCACTGATAATATATATATATATATATA
The DNA here is from genome assembly GCA_037038555.1 of Rhynchonycteris naso. NCBI lineage: Eukaryota > Metazoa > Chordata > Mammalia > Chiroptera > Emballonuridae > Rhynchonycteris > Rhynchonycteris naso. Next base: position 9,035,257 of record CM072998.1, on the reverse strand, counting down.
TATATATATATATATATATATTAGTAAGAACACGTGACATAAACCCTGCATTCTTGAAGTTTCAAGTGCCCGCCCACAGCATCGTGAAGTGGAGGCCCCATGTGAACAGCGGGTCTCTGGAACTCACTCATCATAACTGAAACTTTACAACGATTGGTTAGAAACTCTCCGTTCCCCCGCCCCAGAGCTTGGCACTTACCATTTCTCTCTTTGATTCTATAAATTTGACTATGTCATTGGGGTCCTGTAGTATTTGTTTTCCTGTGACTGCCTTGACTATCATTAATTTACATAATTCCTAAAGAATCACCCATGTTATCACATACTGCACAATTTCTGGTTCCAAATTTTTAAGCTTAGGAACTTAATAGTCCTAGTTAATATTATTTATATGTATGTATGTGTATATATACACATACATACATACTTATAAATTAATATATATACCTGTGTATATATATGTATATATAGTGTATATATAAAATACATATACATCCACATAGTGCATATTTCAGTATAGCTATTAAAAATACATATATTGTTCATATAGTATATATTATATAATCAGTATATCTATAAATGTACATACATTGTATATATACATATGTAATATTAATATACATGTCTTAATCAACACCAAGTATTATTTTACTCAATATGGAGAGGAGGGAATAAGAAGTAAATGTAAAGAATTTGGTTACTAAATGTACTTAGCTCTTTATCTCTTTCATTTTTCTTTCTTTCTTTTTTTAAAATGAATCAAATAAGCCCATGAGCAGGGTAGGGTTGGGGACAGTCTGATGAAAATCCAATGCAAATGACATGTGTTCAATAAAGTCATCCGTTAACAATTCATGTGATTCTGGCACAATGTCTACTTTTGCTTAGAAGGAGATATCGAACCCAAATTGCCAGGCAGGTTTACTCTTTTCTTCTCTAAATTTAACAGTAAGAGTTATCTTAATGCCAAAGGTTTAGGTATGTAAAGCTGTGAAATTACTAATTCATTTGTGCTCTCTGTTATAATGCCTTCCATACGGCTAGGATTTTCATATCTGAAATAGACCCATATGGAAATTCTGCAGTCACGAATTTCCTCCTGATGTCCCATCGACGCCCCCAACGGCAGTGTTCTGAGGGCGGCATGGCCTCACAGCTGGACAGCAAGGACACGGCACACCCCGCTGTTGCTGCACCTTGGACGTAGGACCCAGGGGATCAAGGGTAGCACCTATTTTTGCTGCAGTGAACAAAACTTATTTTTGGTTTTAGCGATCATTTTGCTTAAGACAGCAACTATTTCTTAAAGGATTAATTACAGAGACTACAATTAACCCATTCTATGTTTCAGTGCATGTGTGCACTGTAATGCTTGCTAACATGTGGTCCATGGACCACAAACATCAGAGTCACTGGCGGAGGCCGCCCTAACACCGACCCCTGGGCTGCGAACCCGGGATCAGAGCAGAGATGCTGGTGTGGAGCTCCTCCTCCTCATGTCTCCTCCCCGCCCCCAGAGCTGATTCTAACACACAGCGCTCAGTCAACAGACACTTGTTCAGGGAACACCGTAATGAATACTAAAGAATAAGAATCATTAATCCATACCAAAGGGATGGGAAAAACAAGAGCAAATGCAAGCCCAGGCAAAGTGGTCCGTTAGTAATCTGAAAAAAAAAAAAAAAAATGGAGCAAACTAACTCAAAGGAAATTTCTACTAAATCTTTAAGATGAGTCAATGGGAAAATAAAATGTATTTTACCAAATTCTGCCCTGGAGACAGTCTCACAAAGACAAAAAGCAGTCTATTAAAAATTAAGCTAGGATAGCATTTAAAATTTAAAAATACTTGAGTTATGTTTATTTTTTATTAGTTATAGACAAGCTCCAAGGCACCCAGAAATTTTGGACAACAGTTTTAACATTATAAAATCATTTATAGAAACCCATATAGTCAGGGAGCCTGTAAGAACAGCAGGAAAGAGAAATTGAAATATAGTAAAAAAAAAAAAAAAAGAAAAAAAAGTGGGGAAATGACTTTAAATGTTAAATATGAATAGCTGAATGGAGAAAGAGAGCACATGTGTGAGATAGTTTATTAGGATATTTCAGCCAGGACAGAAAACTTTACTATAAATGGGAAGGACCAGCTCCTGAAAGTTTGTTAGCAAGAAAGTAAAGGAAGACTCACACGGAACCAGAGCCAGGAGCCACAAAGCAACCCTTCCCTGAGGGAAGCTGACTTGCTCTCTGCCAGTTCAATCAGGGACCAGGAACGCAGGACAAAATCTGTAGTGATGTATCTTTGTAGTAAACTCAGGGAATGGTTTCTCTTTAGAGTGGGACCAACTCAGTTTCTTGCTGACAGGCGTCCTGGTTTTAGGAACAGAGCATAACCAATTTTTGAATCAGGGCAGGTCTTACTAATCCTCAGGTCCTCAGACCAAAGTAGATGCGGATTCTCTAACTGTACCCACTGTGCACTTTGAGAGAGCAGATTGGCAAGTATGCTACCTAGGAAGGTTGCTCAAACATTTAATTTCATGTTGAAACATTGTGTGCATATTTACATATGTGTATATAACAGACCCATGATATTTCTTTCCCCAAGCACTTACATTTTAGTCTACAAAATACAGAGTTTTATCTAGTAGATTTCACATTTCCAACATTTAAAAAATGCACTATAGTAATAAGTAAATAGAGGAAATTAGGTATATGTGTTCTATGAATTTCCTAGTTAATTTGGATTAAACTATCTCATTCTGAACATCACATAATTCAAATGATAGATACTGCTCACACAAATTAGGGGATATTTAAAAATAAATATGAAGCAATACAAAAAAAGAAGCATTTGATTTTTTTTTTATTAAACAAGAACATCAGAAAAGCAAATGACAAATCAAAGAAAGTCATCTTATTATGCAAATGAGATGCAAAACCAACTTTCATTTCATTGGTGAAAACGCGCTGTATAAAAGGCTGAAAGTACTGGGGTGTCTGCATGTTCCCTGATGCCCTCATTTTTCTGAGCAGTGTATTTTATTCCTAGGTAGACTCAATACAGCCATTCAAATATACATGTTAAGATAATTAAAAATTCTGCTTATCAAAAAATAGTTCCATGTTGTGAAAAGAGTAGGATACATTTCTTAGAAAATAATTTCCAAAACAAAGTCAATGCGGTAGTATACTTAATTGACTTACTCTTTAATCATTCAAATTTATAAGCAACTTAGAAGACGTATTGATCCCGAATACTTAAATATCACATTGAATGAATAACCAACGCTATAAAATATGCAAAATAATAGCACATCTATTAGCTTAAATAACACTTATAAATTGCAAAGCGTAGCATGAAATTGAAAATCACTAATGGAACCCTGCACCGTTTGTCCGTATGCAACAAGCAGAGACTCATCCATAATTTAAGACTGCAACCGGGAGCAGCAGGCTAAGGGGGAACAATTTAAACGTGTCTTATGAGTTTGGATTGATCTGGGAAGTGGTTCCTGAGGAGATTCCACTTTCCTCGAAGAGCATCTTGGGAAATTTTCATGATTTTCCATCTATACTTGAAACTCATACACTTAAGATAACCCATATTCTTTATACCACGTTTTTTTAATGTATATAATTTGAAAAGATAGAATAAATTTGAAGAACTTCTATGAAATCACTAGTAACAATGGTCACTTGATCGAGGCTATTCCCCGCCCCCCCGTGGCATATTTCTATTTCGTATTCAAGTTCTGTATGCTGTATAATCTTTTAAAGTAGGATTTCCTCCATTCTGCTGATGGCACCTAATGTGGTGAATGCTAAAAATAGGCCTAAAAGTTCAGGCTCAACTTCTTAGTAGTATACTGGAGCCTCAGCCTTGACAAGATTCAACATTACACAGAAGTTAATGGAAGGGAGAGGCTAACCTGGACACCTTTTCAAGGGAAGTGAGTTATTGAACATATTAGAAGGAACTTGTAGGTCTAGGTTTCGACCGTAAGTTGGTCCCCAGCCATCGAGACTGATGATAACATTTTTAAGTAAAGCTCTAGTGTTTTCTACTTTCATTTTTACCTTAATATCACCTCTAACTTTAATTGGTATTTCAGAAGATAACACAGTTTGAATTTGAACATTTAGTATATAAAGGTGAGTGTAAGGATGAGAGTTTGAAGGTGATATGAAGTTGTCAAAAGTCATAAAGCTGCTACTAATTTCAAGATAAAAATAAATTGCGTTACCGAAGGAAAAGCTTAGCTATTACAACAGGGAATATAATAACGAGTTCACCTAATATAGTCCCTAAAAGTGAAGAGAAGATTTTAGTTAAAGGAACTTGGAGAAGATGGAATCCGTTTGTAACAGGATGCCCTGGGGAAGCAGAGTAAGTAAAAATAGAGTTTTGTCCTTCACTCATTTCTATCCTCAGTGGTTCATATATGAGCTTCCTTTTGAATTATGATTCTGTAGGCTCATTTATAAATTAGGAAAGATGCAAGTGGTATTTCACGTCCATTCATCATATTGTCTATATGATACATTAGTGATCAATAACGTCAGCACAAACAATTTCAATGTTAACAGTTCCTAAAGGATAAAAGGGAAATTTAAGCATCCTTGATACTGAGCTATACATCTCACCTTAGACATGCTTGGACTTGGTCTATCATAAAACAATTGTGTGTATGCTCAGGTGACCTCTGAATATCTAAAGCTAATTGACCCAGCTGTGGAATGCTCAGTCAGACAACACCTCCTTCTTGCATATGATTTACTACTGAACATTCAATAGTAAATGGATTAGCCAAAAGGGGGTTGCAGAGAAATACTTATGATGTGGTACAAATATTGTGTTTTAAGAAATTGTTATAAAATATTTATGGGGAATTGATTAGTTATATGCTTAAGTCATATTGAGTAGAAGCTTATTATAAAAATAAAATTAAATAGACATATAGAATTAGATGCTTAAAATAAGATAAGAGCCTGACCAGGTGGTGGTACAGTGGATAGAGCATTGAACTGGGATGCTGAAAACCCAGGTTCAAAACCCTGTGGTCATCAGCTTGAGTGAAGTCTCACCACCTTGAGCATGGGATCATAGACATAACCCCATACTCACTGGCTTGAAGCCCAATTTAGTTGGCTTGAAGCCCAAGGTCACTGGCATGTTTGAGAAAGTAATCAATGAACAACTAAAGTGTCACAACTATGAGTTGATGCTTCTCATCTCTCTTCCTTCCTATCTGATTGTCTGTCTGTCTCTCTCTCTTTTTCTCTTTCACTAAAAAAAGATAAGCTTAAAATAAAACAAAAATGAACAAATAACAGTATAATATTGACACTAGTGAAGTAGGTTTATTTCCCCCTTGATTTTTATGAAAAGTAATGGTTAAAATTCTCATCTTTCTACTCTAGAAGATCACAGATGATCCTACAGAGCTTTCTATCTATTATATGATTATTTTTGTAAATTTTAAATTATTATATTTGACTAGGCTTTTCATTTATTTAGCAACAAATTTTTATAAATATTACTTATAAGCAGAACATATTCTTTTAATGTTGATTGTAATAAGCAGTTTCCAACTTAGAACAAGCTTTATAAATAGAAATTAGCAAACATATTTGGAATGTGAAAGGCAAAGAAAAATCCACATATATCACTAAATTTCTATTTAATGCATGGAAAATCAAAGTTATTTTATCTATATCAATTCTTTTTGAATTCATATGGATCTTCAAATAATAAGCTCAGATAGTCTACTGCTAATATTGAAGGGACCTTATTTTTATAGATCTTGATTTTTTAAATTTCTTCCAGACAGAGTGGCATGTAGACTTAATTGATGCATTGATAGAATTTTTTGGCTCTCTAAGGAAGAAATTCTCCCTAAGTCAGCTTCATTTCCTTTATATACAAAATAAATAAAAGAGGAAATGTCAGGATTATATTGTTATTGCTTTATGTGACATTTAACAACTCTATTTCAAATGAGAAAGTATTAAAAATATGTAAAAGTCCAAAATATAAAATAATTGCAGCTCTAGAAAAATACTATAAAGAATGGAAAGCATGTAAGTGCTAGAAAAATAAATACAAGAAACTATTTCTATATTTCTTAAACATGATAATGTGATTATCAAACTTTATGACATATGGGAATGCATTCAGTATTTATTTAAAATGAAGACCATACGCATCACTTAGTGGGCTCTGGTTCAGCAGGTATGAGGAGGGGCTTAGAAGTAATGTGTTATAATCAACTCCCCATGATCCTCTAATTAGAGCTGACCCTTGAACACACTGTAAGAAACATAATTTTTAATTGTGAATACTTATACATTCAAAGAAGAGGTATTACAAATTGCTGTCTCCTGGCTTTTAACTTGTTTTTAGAGGTACAATATTCTTGATAACTAGAAGGTAAAAGAAGAGCCTCTTTATATAATGCATAAAGTGTTAAGTTATATGAGGTAATCATAGAAACAAAGATACTTTTGCTATTTATAAAGCTTGTTCTAAGTTGGAAAAATACATAGTCTTCAGCCCTTAGATAAACATATCTTTGTGCCATAAAGAGAATCTGCTTCCAATGTAGTCTTAAAGTTTCTCCAAATTTAGGATAGAAACCAACTTAATTAAAATTTCCAATAAACTAAAAATTATTGACCTTGTCTAAAACAACATGGATTCTTGAAAGTTTTTTAAAACTCAAAAATAGCAAACAAAAGAATAAACCTATTTCTCAATTGTAGTATTTCTAGAAAATTCTCAGGCTAGAGATTGAGTGAAGGTACGAACCAGAAGCGTAGGCAAAGCTTTAACATAGGAGCTTATATCTACATTGAGATTTTGATATTTGGGCTCTCATAGCCTCTGGAAGCAGAGGGGTTCAAAGCTAAGGCCCATCTGAAATGAAGAATATAAAGAGAAAATTCCTCCCATCCATGAACTTGCACCTGAAGCTACAGAGATCTTTAGCAGGAAGAGAAATGAAAAATAACTCCCTGCTCAGGAGATTGCAAGAAAAATTGGGTGTATGATAACTTGGAATTAAGTAGGAGTAGGGTTGGAAATCTATCCTGATAATTCATAATTATAAGTCTACATATCTTCAAAATAAAAATAAACCATTAGAATTAAAAAGAGATTTCAATGAGATTGCCAGAAGGTGAATTATATAAACTCATTTGCATTTTATACTCCAGTAAACAGAACATAAATTTAAAATATGGCATTGGCAACAGCATCAAAAACTTATGTTCTTAAGAAAATGTATAAAATATATGTACAAAACTGTGATGAAAAAAATATAAAAATTTATTGAAAGATATTAAAAATGTCTTAAATCATGTTTTCTTTCAACATCTAGTCCATGGACCAGTGCCTGTCCACCAGAAGCTTTGTGCCAGTTCACACAAAGAAGATTAAAGACCTAATTATCTTAGTCAAATTCACTTATGCTCAGGGTAATTTTGACCTTAGTGGTCCCTGAAATAATTCTCCTATTTTCACCAGTCCCCAAGTGTAAGAGGGTTGAAAACCATTGTATTACATGAATGTAGAAATAGACCACATTCATGGATTAGTAAAATCAGTTTCTTAGAGTGGTCAATATATATATTTTTTCAAATTGAACTATGGATTTAGTTTAAACTCCTCTCTTCCAAAGAACTTTTAAAAAAATTGTTTAACTTGACAAATTCTAAAATGTAGAGGGCTATCTTAAAAAAAATAGAAAATAATAAGGCCGGCAAAGAAAACTGAACCTTCCTGAATGGTTGGTTGGATTGTAAGTTGCTGCAGCCACTATGGAAAACAGCATGAAGCTTCCTCAAAAAATTAAAATCAGAGCTGTGATACAACCCAGTAGCAATTCCACTTCTGGGTACTTAACCAAAGAAAACAAAAACACTAATTTGAAAAGACACATGCATTCCCATGCCCATTGCAGTATTACTCACAATAGCCAAGAAATGGAAGCAACGTAGGTGCTATTGATAGGTGAGGGGATAAAGAGATGGTCCATATATACAAAGATGGCCATGAAAAAGAATAAAATCTTGCCGTTTGTGACAACATGGATGGACATGGAAGGCATTATGCTAAGTGAAATAAGTCATACGGAGAAAGACAAGTACCATGATTTCACTTATATGTGGAACCTAAAAACACACACACAAGAAAACCAAATTAGTAAACAAAATAAAACGGAAATAGAGCCATTGATATAGAGAACAAGCTGATGACTGCCAAAGGACACAGGGTGAAGTGATACAAACAAAAGAAGCAAAGGATGTACAATTGCTTTGCAAAATCCCAAGAATAGCCAAGACACCATGCAAAAGAGCAGGGTGGAGTCAGTGGCTGTGCCAGACATCAGGAAGCTAGCATTACTAAGGCACTGTGAGATTGGCACAAGCTGGCCAAGGAAACACGGTAATACCCAAGACACAGAGCCCTGTGTAGATGAACAACCAACAAATGCTAAGGTGCATTGGGTATCAAAGAAGGAAGGATGGAGTGTTCAATAAATGACACTATAAATTGTTCATATGGAAAAAGAAACTGGATTAATTCCTCACATACAGAATGCATAATTCAGTTCCAGAGTGATGAAAGACTTATAATTATTTTAAAAATTTAAATGCCTGAGGTACAATAATATATCAGGGCCTTAAACTGGTGGTAGGAGTTTGAAGTGGTCTATGTGTGTAAAATAATAAATGGCTATTATATCACTTTAAATATAGGCAAGTATGGCCTGACCAGGTGGTGGCACAGTGGATACAGTATCGGACTGGGACGCAGAGGACCCAGGTTCGAATCCCTGAGGTCACCAGCTTGAGCACAGGCTTGAGCGTGGGCTCACCAGCTTGAGTGCAGCGTTGCTGGCTTGAGCTTGGGATCATAGACATGACCCCATGGACGCTGGCATGAGGTAAAAGGTTACTGGCTTGAATCCCAAGGCTGGCCTTAGTAAGGGGTCACTCGCTCTGCTGTAATCTTCTACCCCCCACTCCCGGTCAAGGCACATATGAGAAAGCAATCAATGAACAATTAAGGTGCCACAATGAAGAGTTGATGCTTCTCATCTCTCTCCCTTCCTGCCTGTCTGTTCTTCTGTCTCTCTCTGTCACACACACACACACACACACACACACAATATATATATATATATATATATATATATATATATATATATATGCAAGTATGTTTTGAAATATAGACAAGTCATGCAACAAAACATGAATATTGTGACTAGAATTAGAATTAGTATCACTCAGAGAATTTTCAAAGGGGAGGTAGGGGACATATGTATGAAAACAGAGTTCAACAAAGATGGCTAGACTGGTTTGGGAGAAGATTCTTGGAGAGAAAGGACAAAAGAGAATTAATTGTGTCCTCAAGGGGCCCACAGTCCAGATAATACTCATGAGACCCAAGTGGCTGTGTTTATCATCATTGCCATCCCATGTCCCCCTACTGTCCAAAGCTGTATAGAAAAGGGAGACAGTCAAATACAGACTCAAAGGTCAAAAAGACTGAGGATTTGGAATCACCTAGAATATGTCACTGAAAACATAACCTTACACAGAACCCTTTTTGAAGAAATAAAAAAATGTATCCCTTGTTTTGAATTGTTAATTAGACAATTAACCAAGTGTAATTATGGGCTTCTGAATAAGATAACTTGTAGTATTGATATCAATTATACACACACACTTTTAATTATTTTAATTATGTACTTTAATGGCCTTACTACTGATAACTAGAAAACAGCAAGGTTTAGTAATCATGCAAGCCTCATAACATTCTTCATTAATAAACTGGAGTTTTAGATCATGAAATCTGTCAGATTTCCGCTGAATATACAATACAGTTTCTTGAATTAAAGAAAACATTTTAAAACTCATACTAAGCAATGTGGAACCAATTACATTGGTCACAAACTTTGCCCATCACTTATAGTAAGGCATCTTTCTGTGATCACTTGCGCCTCATTATTCATATAATTACTGTAATCATAATGACACTAATGACTACTGAAGTCTAAATGTGTGAAATTAATTCACTAACAAGTGTAAATATGTGTCCATGAAAGGACAACATAAAACACAGAAAATGAAACTTTGGTATTCTGTTACAAATGAGAAATTAGTGCCAGGATTATAATATCAGTAGGGTATATGCACAATCAGTGACTACGACCGAAGCATAACCGTAGATAAATTTAGTTATAATTAACCCATATGGGAATGAATATTCAGAGTACATAGAACTCTTCTTCAATGGATTAAATTGGGAAATCTAGTTCATTTTAATGTCTCCAAAATAAGTTAATTCATAAAGGTGATATAATGGTTGACATATTCTAGAATTTGAGGGTGACCTGGCTGTGACAAGCCACCCCACTGTTCACCAGTGTTTTTAAAACTGTGATTTTATTAGTTTGCTGGTTGTTCCTATTCCTCTCCACAATTTCATGTCCGTCCTTCCCGAAGTAGAATACTGGTCACAAAAGGACACTACTTTGTGTGTGTGTGTTAAAAAGCTTTCTTTCTTCTATTATGTTTAAATTGAATTTTATTGGGGTGACACTGGTTAACAGAATTATACAGGGTTCAGGTGCCTAATTCTATAACACATCTGTGTAGACTGTATTGTGTGTTCATTCCAGCCCCCCCACCTCACCCCCCACCCACCCACCGTCCTGGGTCAATTATCTGTCCATCACTATTAATCCCCCTATACCTCTCCTCCCCCGCCCCTAGTAATCCATGTGGATTTCTGGTTAGCTATCAAGTTTCTAGTTTAATGGAACCTCCTGGAATTGAAAAATGGCACTTTAAATTTAAAAGGAATAAGAAATTCTTTTATTTAGAGCTCTTACTTAAAAAATAAAATCTGTTTCTATATCAATTGCCCCTTCCTCAATTCTGTCCCCAACTGGCTAGCTAAGGAATATTGTGGGGTCCTTGTCTCTGATTAAAGAATAACCCCCTGCCTGACTCTTCGGTCTACCTCACATAGCGGCCAGAGCGTGAACAGCAGACACGATCACTTACAGGATCGCTAAGAGGCCAGCTCTTCCCCCCGCCCACCCATGCCAAGGCTGAGGGCAGGAACTTGAGTTTATCCTGGGGAGGTGGGATCCCACGTGCAGGTGCATGCCAGCTGGAGGCAGCTCGTAAGCCAGTTGGCGCCTACGAATCCAGATACACACTTGCTGTGATTCCAAGCCTGCCTGCATCCCAACTCCCTTGTGTGGCAGCGCCCTGGAACACCGGTGATTAGACCCATATTTCAGAGGGTTTGTGACTGACAGGACAGGAAAACAATGCATTTGAAATAGCAGGCACGACTCCTCTCGCAGATTTAGCCGAACAAGTTGGGCATCTCTCTTTAGTCCAAAACAAATAAACATGACATGGGAATATGTTATTGAAAATGCCATATGTCTAAGTTGGAGACGAAAAGGTTTGATTCAATAAGAATTTGCCGAGTAACCACCACAAGCGAGGGAAAGGGCACAGGCTGTGGCCAGTGACATCCCCTTCTGGTCTTCATTTCATTTGATTGAGCAAATTTGCTTTTCCTTAGAAGTTGAGTGTTCATCCTTCCGCACACTCGAGTTTAAACTGCACGCCAGGGGACAATACAGTCTTTTCCATAGACATCCAAAGCAGACTCTTAAAAAAGATTCTGTACTCTAATATTCTCCAAATTGGAGTTGCCTTAATTAATTAGTTACGTTTTTTAAACCAAGATTTAGTAAATTCTCCATCAGGTGCCAGGTGCCACGTGCCAGGTGCTGTGTTAGGACTCAGGTAGAACAAGACACAGAGAGACACCCCTTTGCTCTTGAAAAGCAAACAGCCTACAGAAAAAAGAGATACACAACCAAGTCCTTCCAATCTAGTTGAATACAGGGTCAGTGCAGGTTGTTAGGGACGTGAAGGAGAATTAGGAAAGGTTTCAGAAGAGGAAGTAGATCGGCAAAGAAGACTGGCAGGGAGAGCGAAGTGGAATGACGGACGTGTAGAAGCAGAGATTTTCTCTCCCCGTTACAGGTGCGCACATGGCGTGCTTGAATGCAGGAGGAAGGAGGGAGCTAGAAAAGTTGGTGCCATCTTTGAAAGGTCTGGCAAGCTTGTACATGAATTTGAATTTTATCCTGAAGACAGCCAGGGACTGTTCAGAGGTTTTAAGCATGGGAGTAGCACAATCAATGTTTTCCTCTTTCAGTAAGATAACTTAGCATCTTTCGGGTAACGTGGAGAGAATGGAGGCAGAGTTCAGTAAGAAGTCACCACAGTGGCACACGTGAGCATTTATAAGTGGGCACCTGAGGTAGATCACTGGCTGTCTGGATGCAGAGGAAAGGGATTTAGCAGCTAGAATAGACAGGTCTAGGTTTCCATGGAGGCCATTATGGGCAGGGGAGAAAGGGAAACAACAGCTCCAATAATCTCATTATTGACTTCTCCTACAGTTATCACCTCTTTAGTCAGGAAGTTTATTCTTATACCAAGCTGTGCATTCTTTGGATCTCCTTTGTCTCTGAGTTCTCTAGACAAGTTGAGAACCACTACTCAGTATGCTCATAAAGACCTGTGGAATAACTGAAGATATTTATTGCTTCTGTTTCTAACTTCCTCTTGTCTACATTATACAATCTCAATTCTTTCAAACCTAGAGTATTTTGGTTGAGTTTATTTTGTTCTTTGTCTCTCCATGTATGTTGCTTCTTCACATCTGTTTTCCGCATGCCCAGGTCAAACCTGGAGTGGCTGTGTCTCCCATTCGTTTGGAAAATATTCTTTGTTTTGTGGAACTCTAACTGATCCTTATGCAGATCTGATATCTGAGTGAATGCTGTTGATTGTCCACTGAGTGTCTACTCCTCTCCGTGGGCACTGGTCCTCCCATACATAACCCCTGAGCCTCCAGCGAAGGTGCCCTGTCCCCCCACCCCTCAGCCTGCCCCAGGGCTGTCTCACTGATCTGTAAGCCATTCCATTCTCATGGCTGGTGTTGAGCAGGGTCAAGGCCATGAGAGTGAATTTTCCAGGGCATGAAAGTGAGTTTTCCAGCTCACTCCCAGCCTAAGAGGCTGGCTTATGGAGTGGAGAATGGAGAGGATTACAGAGAAATGTAGCAAGAGCTACTGGGCTAATAGAACATTGAAACCCCACCCCATTTCCATGTTGACACATGGGTGAACCAAGTGGTTCTCTTATGCTTTAGCTAGAGAATAATCCTCTAAAGACGACTAAAAAGAACCGTCTCTGCTATATTATATTCTCATTAACACACTCTGATGTCAGATTTGCTTTTTTCCCCCTTTAAACAAAGACGACATTGTAAGCCTCCTATTTCCTTGCTTTGTGTTCTGTACAGATATACAGGGAGTCCCTGCGTTAGGAATAAGATACGCTCTCTAGGTTTGCTCTTCAGTTGAATTTGTATGTAAGTGGAAACAGATACATTTATACCTATGAAATGCAACTTAGATGTTTGTCTTAACATAGTATTGATTTTACTTTTCTGTGCATATAAGCACTTAAAGATTTGTAAACCTACAGAACCTATCTCGTTTGCAACTCGGGGGCAGCCTGTACTGTAATCCACCATGCCCTCAGAGCTCTGGCACCCACAGTCGGAAACACAGACGGAGTAGAAAGGTCCTGGTCTTTTCTCTGAGTTTACAATGTAATTCAGAAGACAGAAGGCACACAGAGTACAGGCAACACACTGCCAGCAGCACCCGACAGTTCATGGCTGTGCAGAGAAGAAAGAGGTCAGTGTGATGGGGCTGGCTTTGGAATGCTCGGTAGGATTTGGTCTTGTGAGAGGCTGGAGGATGTTCGGGTGAAGAGACGAATGGGAACAAAGGGATATTATGTGTCTGAGGCAGTTAGGACTTCTCTGGAGCACCTTCTACCACCTGAGGGCCATCAGAAATAAGGTCGAGGGTCCTGAAAGCCAGGTAGAGAAGTTAAGGGAACATGCATCCAGGGAGTACAGTGAGGTACACAAAGTACCCTCCTATATAATAACCAATGGTTTTCTATAATTTTTCTAAATTCTTTCATACTATAAATGACCCGAGGGCAGGAGCAGGGTCTTAATCACCTTGATATATATGCAAATATGTGTATGTGTGACCCAGGCTTCCTGTCCTGTGGGTAGTGTGAAGAGCCCTTTTGGGGTCCTAGTTCATCATTCCTGGTAAATCCCTTCCCATCCACTGTAATATCATTTTAGTAATCCCTATTTTATCTATTTTTGTAACTGATTAAATATTGGCTGGTTTCAGGGCAAGTGATATGACTTGATAAGTTTGGCCAGCCTTGCACAATCTGTTCTCGACAAAATTTGTGCTTCCTTATCCTTGGGTCCTGTGATGGGTGTGCTTGAAAACAAATTTTGATGACATTACCTCATATTTTTCAAAATATGGAAATTAAGATCAGTTTTGAAAAAGAAATGGATATCTTATTATTATTTTTTTACAGAAATGACAATATTCCTTTATGTCTGTAACCCGTGAAGATCAGTTTGGTTGTTACATTAGGCACATGTTAATTAAAATGATAGGTTGATGCTGGTAAGGGTCAAAGAACTGATGGCAACACTATTAAATAATAAAGCATTTGGCTTTCATCACGTTGGCTGCAGAAAATCGAAGTGGAGAAATAAAAAGCCCTATGACTATCAACGATGGACTTACAGACTTACACCTGCAGATGACAACGGCCTCTCTTAATTTTTGCAATCCTTAGGCCAAGACTGGAAAGTAGTGGAGAATTTGCTAATAGCTTCTTAAAACTTGTGGAGAGCAAGGGATAAGAATGAGAAAATTATATCTGAGTCATCATAAATCTACTCTTAAACAATTTCGAAAGGAAAAATCACACGTCATTTCCTTCTTATCTTTGTGTCATTTACATTTACTCAGGAAAACAAACATTTTCACAGATTATGAAATCCTTTCCCCCTCAGATTTTGAGGGGAGAAGTAAGAAGACTTTTAAGATAATAGTTAGGAATAGTTTTTATCCTCATAAAACTCATGTCTAGTTGAGAGTGTATGTGAACAAGAAGTTATAGAAGAAAATCCCCTAGAATTTAGGTGCAAAGTTAAGAAAACATCATTTTGAAAATTAAGTAATAATTCCAGTGTCTGTGGACAAGCTTATCAGTGCAGACGTGGCCTTCCCTGGGCGATGTGGATGATGTGAGTGTGTGTGTGTGTGTGTGTGTGTGTGTGTGTGTGGTCATGTTCCCCAGGATCCTTTCCAGACTATCAAGTAGTTAGAGATTTCGGTCCATTCGGGAAGGGCAGAGTTTATTAATCTTTTGTTATATGTTTCCTTTCTGCCAGGTGCTATGCCAAGCAATTTACATGGTGTGATCTAATTCAATGCTACTTTTTACTCTGAGGCAATGTTATTGTTTCTACTTGATAGGTGAGAAAACTGAGGTTAGAGAAAGTGAGAAAACCAGATGCGACAGTAATTGCCTCAGACACAAACACAGAAATGACTGACCCAGTAATGCACTACTTGCCATGGACAACCTCAGGTGAAACAACAACTCACTGTATAAACTCAAAGGACCACACCTAAGGTCACGAGGTAGTTCTGTGTGCACGTGCACGTGTGACTTAAGCTGCTTCACCTGACAGTCTAGGAGCTGGAGGAGGAAGGAGAAGCAGCATGGATCCTTGTGGCTGCGAGGAAAGGCTACACCTCGCCCCGTGCAGAGTGCTCTTACCATAGCGTGGCCCCTTGAGGTACAGGGTGAAATCCGGGGAGGGTAGCGGGATATCGGATTAGACTTCCCCACGTTCAAACCCTGTTTTCAGGGACCGAATGGGTCGTCCTGGGCAGGAGAAACGAACTCTTTGAGCCTTAATTTCTCCATTGATCCAGGAAGACAATACGGCTGCTTTACTGCGTGAATTTTGAGCTTCCGTGGCCTTCCTGGACTCCGTCACCTACAAAGGGCTGTACCAAGGCTACGACTTTTAGAGGGAAACAGCAGGGATGTCATTTGTTATCTTCTAAATTCCCAAGCCGGTGTGGAGGCTTGGGCCTCCTGGACAATCTCAGGTGAAGCAGCAACTTGGGCCCGGCCACCTGAGTCCCTTCATCAGGACGGGAAGCCAGGACTGCGCTGCGGGGTTACGGGAGGGGCATGTTAAGGGACACGTGATGATGGCGGGAGTGGCTTTGCTCCAGCTTCCTCTGTTGAAAGCGCGGCATTCATCAGGAGACTGCGCAAGTTTGGTTTCGTTAGAGAAAATAGCTCTCCCCTTTCTCCTCCGTAAAAGCGGCTCAAGGCAGAGATCTAAGTTTCTAGAAACCGGCTTCCCAGCGAGCAGCGTCTCTTTGCCCCCTGGAAGCTGCCAGGCCTCGTACCAAAGCTGCTGTCCCTACAAAGAAGCAAAGGGAAAGACCGCTGGGTTCTTTTAATGAGCCAGTTGTTGTTCCTGTGAGCACACTGTCTTGTCTGCCCTTGTTCTCCCTGCATGGAAATAATCACCATGCAAACAGCCGGTCCGCCCTGCAACAGGGGCTCTCACATTTGTTCTCGCTGCAAAGACTTAATTGCTTTGCTAGGCCTTGTCTTGTTCTCTAGTGATCTTATTGGGGTTGCTGTCATTGCCTGGTTGGTATTTTACTGTTTCTGGGGGAAGGCCCTCTGCCACGGCGGATCCTGGTGAGGTGTGGGTTACCCAGCGGGTCCACCATGAAGAGCGGACGATGGACGCGATACCCTGTCTTCAGAGAGTGGCTTGCAGGGGACTGTGTACACACAAACCTGGGAGATAGATGGACGACGGCTTTGCTCTTCCAGCAGGGCTGCCCTACAGATGGTTTTAATGCTTCCCCAGATCTCGGAAGGTCGGGCAGCGGCCTCAGTGATTCCTGATTTACGGGACTTGCATACCCAACGTTACCCAGCATAGAAGAAAGTGATACAAACAGGATCAGGACCAGACCTCCGGATTCTAAACGTCATGCCATTTCTATGGCATCACATTTCTATCCTGGGAAGAAGACGAAGAGGAACGTCTGAGAGTGGCCGACATCCTCCGTGAATGGTGGCATCTGTGGATTGCACCTTCCTTTGGGACAATGGTCCTTCACTGTGGGTTGCACAGGAAAGTCACCTGGGGAGCTTTTAAACAAGACCTGCACTGGGACTTCTCCCCAGACCAGTTGAGTCCGAACCCCTCTGGGTGGACCTAGGCACATGTACCTTTCAAAAGCCCCTGGGTACTTCTCAGCGCAGCTAGGGTTAAGTTGTGCTGCTCTAGAAGAATCAACAAAATACCGACTGCATTTTCTCACTTCCAAACCGCTTTGGGAGTGTAGTGATGGCAAATCCTACTAGCAGCTTTGCCAACGGCCTCAGAAGATGGGCCTTGGCCGTGGCTCTCAGCACAGCTTTGAATTTCCCTCAAGATTGACGGGCAGATAGATGATAAAGAAACACTTTCACTGCCTGGCTCAGTAACAGCCCGAACTGTCAGTCCGGAAAGTTTGTGAGATAAAGAGATTACATTCTGATCCCTTCACACCTTTTAATTATGTTACCTTGAGAGTTTTACTCCCGAAGGCCAGAAAATCCGCTCCCAGCACGGAGGGTGCTATCGACATGTCATTGTTGTTTCTCTAACTAAATAACTAGTGGTAGGTGTTTCCCCTTGCTCACACGATTATTCAAATTGTGATGAGTGATTTTATTCATTTCAAGGTGAAGTCAGTAATTAGCTTTTGCGTCCATTCCATGATTTAGGAAGTTTTCCTAAGAGTTGAAGCTTCATTGGAATCATTATAATAAATGCCTGGGATTTTTATGTTTCTTTAAAAATTAACCTGTCACTACTGACAAATTTGTGCTGGGTATTTACACAAAACAACCCGTGTCTAACGCTTCCACTGTACCTCTTGGCTAGAAATCTTTGAAACACACATCAATGGGAAAACTCACTTCCGTGTTAATCCCTGTGGTAGGTTTTGGGGTCACAGTTATGCGTCTGCTATGGACCCTTCTTATGAGCAGGAGTGAAGAAGACAGAAAGACTTCAAGAAGGAATTAGTATTTCTATTGAGTCTGTGTAAGCCACTTAATAAAAAAATATAATGCTTTTCGTTGTGAATGGATCTCCAAATCACCATGTTCTTTGAGTTCTGAAGCATATGTTTTCCATATTTTATGTTAAAAAAATAGGAAATTTATAGATCTTTTTGTTTTCTTTTGAAAGCACTCACCTTGTTAACCATGTGCTTTGTAACTGACGGTATTTTACTGTGAATAAAATACGGTACAAGTTTGCAGAATTAGATTTCCTTTCTGAGGTTTACAAATGTCTGCGCAGCAAGTGAATAATACCTTTTCCTAATCTCCTTCACTTGATACTACAACTTGGAATGCCTTTCCAGATCCTGTACATCAGATTCCATACCAAGAAAAGGGGGAATCAATAGCTGGTAACAGTTTTCTCATAATATTTTTGGAGAAAAATGTATTATCATCTCATCTGCGTTAAAAAACAGGTTCATAGTTGTGCTAGTAGGCACAGTCCAGACCCTCATATGCTAAGGGCACATTGGGGTGCATACTAGTGAGGCATGGGAGTCATTCCAGAGAATTGAATTAAAAACGTGACAGGTAGCCCATGACTTTACATAACTATCAATTAAATGGACTCTGTGTGCCCAGTGACTCAGCCTGTCTTAAAATGCCAGTTAGTACCCCATAGTCTTAATGTATTATAACCTAGTGGCCCGAAATAATGAATGTACCTCCCTCCACAACCCGCTTTCTGAGAGAGTGTGGCAATGGCACTGAGGAGAATAGCGTCCGGTGAGTTAGAGGGTCGTTTTGCATTCGTTCTGATATTTTTTTGCCATTGTTACAGGTGCATTGAATATTAAGTCTTGGCCTGATCAGCACACTGTTATAATTTAGCCACTTTTCACTTTCCCCCCTCGTGACATATAAAAATGGAAAGCTGTGACATTTAAGTGTCTATGCGTCTCTGGTTTCAGAACCAGACGGTTGGCATTGCTGTTCTCCATCACAATGTATCATATTCAAAATGTTTGCAGAGAGAACTCACTTTGGGACATGCATTCTGGGCTCATACACTTTTAGCATTAGGAGTAATAGATTATGTTATTAGAAAAATATGAAAAGCCCCAGACAGAAGGCCTCTGTGACAGGACAAGATACAGTGCTAGGCACTCGGTTGCGGAGGGAGGTACATTCATTATTTCGGCAGGTGCTTTGTCATTAAATGTCTTTATGTTTCTGTATCTTTTTAAGATGCAGCAATCCAGAAACTGATGCTGGATTTCCTTGTCCACAAAAGCCATCACTTCAAAAGCCTCTGGTTAATTTGAGCACAGCCAAGGGCATTTGAGATAGCTGCCACTTGGTGAGCCAAAGCATTCCAATGCCAACCCCAATAAGCTGATCAAGCTGTCACTGGTCCAGCTGTGACAGAGACAAAAATGATTGCAAGCAATTGTTTCCTTCAGTGGATTCATAATTTCATTTTTTTGAGGGTTGCATTTCCAGATTTTCAATAGTCATAGTAAGAATGCTTTCATACAGAAATATTTTCCCCAGGGGTTATTGATAACTTAGTGTATTGCTTTTCTTCCCCCACCTCCATCACTGATTCAAGAATAGAAGCTCACCAGGCAAGAAATACCATGATTACAGGTCACATATAAATTATTGAAAGGGGTCCAGCCAATCACAACAGGAGATCTAAGTGACGATTCTCCTCCCGAGGCCTCTGTGACTCCTACAGGCACAGGAAGGTCCTGAGTGACAGCTCAGTTCTGAAGTTTCTTCTGAAAGGCATTCTTTCCGATGGTAGGCAGGTCTCAACATGAATTATTCACAGACTTTGCAAAATAACAGCAACCGGACAGAGAAGGAGAGAGAGAAAGAGAGCCACCGAGAAGACAGGGGGGCAGAGGCAGGGAACCGAGGGGGACAGTGACAGGAAGCCCTGCAGGTGATTAGGGCCTGTGCTGCAGGGGAAGATGCTGCAGTGCTGCCTCCTCTCTGATGCCACTCGGCTTGGCCAAACACAGCCATCCCTGCCAGACACCCAGCTCCCGCCATCCCCCACTCCCGTCATTCTCGCCGGACGTCCCCGCTTTCCGTCATCCCCGCCGGATGCCCTGCTCCCGTCATCCCCGCCCGATGCCCCGCTCTCCGTCATCCCCGCCCGCTGCCCCGCTCTCCGTCATCCCCGCCTGATGTCCTGCTCCCAAACACTGTTGCGCAGCCAGCAGCCAGTTTTCCCCTCACCTTCCTGCTGAACTCTTTAGCTCTCATGGACAAAGTCACCCCCTTGCTTGACTTTATACTGGGACAATCTCCTTTAAGAAACAAAATGCCAATCAGATCTTACGCTGCTGCACTTAATCCTTCCACTGGATTTCAAGACTTTCCTCTCTGTTTTTCCTTTCCTTCAGTGGTATACCTTCTCCCTTCCTATTTACATACAGCTGTGCGTCAACACGCTAATTAAACTAACAATCATAGAATAACTCACATTTGATAGAATTTGGGGAAATTTATTGTCTGGAATTATATATGCCCCCTTTTCTTTTCTAAAATTGAACCCAGAGACCTAGAACTTCCAAGACTTAGCAAAAGTATCCTCTGATTACCAATAGAAGATGAATTAAATTCAAAAGTATATTCCAAAAAAAAAAAAAAAAAGAATATCTTTTCCTCAAAAGGCATGCTGCAATTGTTACACACAATTTTCATACATGAAACACTAGAATCAGGACAGGAAGCTGGATCTTTTGACTTACAACATTAGCAGAAAAATGAAAACATAGATTGAAGCTCTATTCTGAATAATACGGAGCATGGATAGACTTGTTTGATATATAAAGCTTTTGTTTATACTTTAGTTTAGGGTCTGGTTCAGCAAATACATCGAGTTGTGAAATGACAAAAAAATGTAAGGATTAAAGATAATGACACTCAGTCTTTTTCTTTAAATAAATTCATTCCCGTTAAAACCTTACAGAAGACTATGAAATCCTCCATTTTGTGACTCAAAGTTAAATACTCTACCCCACCCCCCATAAAGCCCAATCAGTTATGCAGTGGCTCCTGTGAAGTTTGAGGATTTTAAAGTATCAAAAAGAAACAAGAGGTAATAAACTCACTATTAAGGCATTTATCTTGGCAAGTGATTTATCTCTTTTCCTTTATCTGCTTAGGGTTTTTATTTCACTGTGTGAGCAAATTTCCACTGACATGTTATTTTTGGAGAACAGCCAAGCAGTGAGGGGTTGGGGGTGGGGAAAAGATCCCCTAAGATATCAAAGACCTGAAGGGGAAAAAAAAGGAACTGATGGAGTGACATTTGTGGTTTCAAAAATAATACACCTTCTCTAGTTTCCTGTTCATTTATCAAAGAAAAGCTCTCTTGGTTTTCAGCTCTCATTATATAATGGGATGTAGAGACTAATTCTGACCAAAATAATTTTCTGTAGGTGATGGATAAAAAGAATTCTGACAAAAAGAAAATCACTTAAATGGTAGAAACATTCTCTATGGCTGGCCTGTGCTTTCAAACTGTCCTGATAATCCCACTACTGTGGAACTAGTGTGGCTGGGACCCACGGAGACTGGCGTGTTACCGTAGTCTCTAGAAATGCTGAAGTATGTACCCCACATGCATGAGTTCCTACCCTTGTCCACTGGTGTTTGGGTCAAATATTTTGAGTAATTTCCACACAGTAGGTCCTCAAGAGATGAATGTCATGAAATTGACTTCTCATTGTCGCCTCTAGAATCTATTTCTGTTCCACTGCGCTTTTGTGATTCCAGTTGGGCTCCCTGCGCGGCAGCTGTATAAACAGCTCCCCTGTGGCACGCACATCTTGGCAAACAGCACGGGCATGCCGCAGACAGGTACACCGTGCCACAGATTCAGTTATTCACTCGCTTGATAAATATTTACGCAGCGTTTACTCGTACTAAGCGGTCTGCTAGGTGCCGTGGCATTTTAGAGAGTAATTAAGACAGAGTTGTGTCTTCAAGGAATCGAATTATAGACAAAGGATTACAACGCAGGCTATCAAATGAGAGCTGAGACAGGCTGCGGAAGGGAAGGCTAAGGGAGAAGACCTTCTTCTTCTCCTCTAGTGGAATCTGGGCCAGCGCCCTGGGACCCGTCGCCTTTAAGAGGCGGGTCTTGCAGGTCGGAGAAGGAGAAAGGGAACGCTTGGGTATTAGATGGCTGAGATGGGGTCGGGACAGAAGGAATACAATACGGAATTGGTTGAAAGGGCAGAAGGATGTCCAGTTTGGCCAGCCTGTGAGTTGCGAGAAGGAACATTATAGCAGACCAGGCTACCACCAGCGCTCCCAATGCGGCCGTGGGCACGCGGCTGGAGCGCGGCGCCTGCAGTCTTCCGGGGAACTTACACGTGGGTCACAGCCTGGCCCGACTGACAACTGGAAGACAGGGGACCCTGCCACAACTATCTGTATGTATGCCTTTTTTCTTTAAAGTTTTAAGTACACACACATCTGACGATCTTTGAAATTTATGTTGTGCTGAATAAGATAATACAATTCTATAGAAGGGAAAAGTAAAAGATAAAAGAAAGACAATGATAATAAAAATACATAAGAGACAAACATGATCCACGGAGCCCCATGTGCTGACACGGGCATTCAAGTAACAGCGAAACCAATGCAAACAGGCCTTGCACCCCTGCTTCTCTCGCTGGCTCGGAAGAAAGAGACACTGTTTTGTGGAAGGAACAATACCCTGAGGTCCCCGTTACAACACGAAAAAGTTTACAGCAGCGGAGCTTTCGCTGTGGGATTGCAGGTTTGCCTTGCAAATAGTTAACGTAAGCCTTTGTGGGCCGTGGCGCACGGTGTGAAGAAAACGGTACGATCAAAGAGGATGTGGAGGGGGAAGTGCATTTCGTCCCGAAGTACTGTTTTTAGAACATTTCTAATAAAAGCACCCTAGGGCCACCCACCCATGGCAAGCAAAGAAATATGAAATTGTTCTTACTTAAGCGATTGAGAGTGTCTTCTGAAATAAAAATCACCCAAATGATTGGTGTTCTTTCATTTCTTCATATTTTTCTTTGATATTTATGTTTTTAGTTTATGTTTTTAATTCTTAATTTAATCAGGTTAAAATTTGTTTACCCCATTTGTTAAAAATTAAGCTAAGTTTTTCTAGGACAGTGATGGACAATCTTTTGAGCTGGGTGTGTCAAAATTCGCCAAAAAAACCGAGCATAACTCGGGTGGCGTGTCACTTGGAGAAAAACGACCTAACCGGAAGTCCCAGAACTAGACGCTCTGTGCCGGAATTCTGTTGTTTTGGGCTGCAGACCTCCGGCACAGAGTGTCTGCACTACAGCAAATGTTTTATCCTCGGCTACTGCACCTGGCCGTGCAGGAGCGGAGGATGAAACGTCCTTCTCGGCATGCGGCCACGTGTCATAGAAAATGGCTACGCATGTCAGTGCTGACACGGGTGTCACAGGTTTGCCATCATGGTACTAGGACATCAACCCTCGACCAGAGCAGGGGCGCTGCCCTGATGGTTCTGTCCTAGACGCACAGCGGGGGGCAGCATGGTCACAGCGAGAAGCTGCACCCAGCCCTCCTCCTGGGATTCTCACACTTGTGCTGGACCACCTCCAAGCATCACTCTGGGGAGTCACACATCTCCCGGACACACACCCCGACACCACTGAAGCCCATTCTAACAAATGTGCTTTACAGGAAAATTATTTGTTAAAGAATTGCGCTCACCTGACCAGGCAGTGTTGCAGTGGATAGAGCGTCGAACTGGGATGCGGAAGACCCAGGTTTGAGACCCCGAGGTCGCCGGCTCCAGCAAGGGATGGCTTGGTCTGCTGAAGGCCCGCGGTCAAGGCACATGTGAGAAAGCAATCAATGAACAACTAAGGTGTCACAACGGCAACGAAAAACTAATGATTGATGCTTCTTATCTCTCTCCGTTCCTGTCTGTCTGTCCCTATCTATCCCTCTCTCTGACTCTCTCTCTGTCCCTGTAAAATAATAATAATAAAAAAAAAGAATTGCGCTCATTAGTGGGTATTTTTCAATATTCCCTTTGGTAGAGGCTGGCACTCTAAACAAGAAAGCACTCAATATTACTCCAAATCCTGTTTTGGATGATTAAGAATCCCAGGAACATAGTTATGTCTAGATGGCATACATGACTCTCCAGGGAGAATTACAGACACTCTCCGCAGAGAAGCAGTGAGGTTCTAGTGGGTCTTTTCCCAATGGCTAGGAAAGCACATTGGTGAAAAATGCCTGGTCCCTGCCTGTGTTTTGTCCCTTTCCAGGGCTGAAATGAACAAAGTAAGAAATGGGATTTTCATGGTTGCTACAGAACTTCTCATCAAAACTTGCTTTAATTACTTATGCAGCATTGTGGTTGGTTCTCATTTTGGGTGGGACTCGATAGATTTTGAGCAGAAGGAAATTGAGGAAGGACAGAGAGCCATGATTAGAGGAGGTGGTTTAGAAAGTCCTGAAAGGTAAGTCCCAGGAGGTCACCGGGTGTGCTGTTGGCATCAGAAGGAACCTGTGGTAGCAAAAACCAGCCAGGGAGAGAGTCATTGGGGCTGGAGACATCTTCCAGCAGCTGCTGCCATGGGCAAGTGGCACTTCAGAGGCAGGTGGGCGGCATAAAAGGGGCATTGTAGTCACAGGCAGATGGGATCTCACTGTAGACCTGGAAGTTGAAAGGCCGAGACTCACTCACATACCAGTCAGGCTTCAATCAGAGGAAAAGCCCAGTCGGAGACTTTTCATCCATCTGGTAATATCTGGAGACATTTTTGTTCTCAAAGAGGTATGTGGGTGCTATTGACGTTTAACAGGTAAGAGACCAGTTCCTGCTGACAGTACTTCCTACAACGCACATTGTATACCCCACAATAAGGAATTATCCAGCCTCAAATGTCAGCAGTGTCACATTTGAGAAACTCTGGAATCGAGTAAAAAATATAAGTAAAATGTATTTGGAATTCAGTCTAAATGAATTCTTAACTTTTCTCTAACTGGCTGTCTGCAGAGCTCCTGTGGAAAACAGAGGGTGAGGAAGGAGGATACAGCAGTCCTGTTCTTCATCTGGAGGTCACCCCGCGGAGGGGCAGGTGTGGGACATTAGAGTGACAGATGCCTGCGTGCAGAGCCAGCTCGCAGGACATTCACCACCTGCACCTAGGGCGAGATGCTTCCTCTCTTGTAGAGTCAGTTTACTTATCTACAAAATGAGGAACACACCCATCTTGTAGGGTTACTGAGAGTTTTAGCAGCGTTACTAGATAAATGTTTTTTTGACCTTAAGAAAGCATTTGGGCAGCTCTGAAATAATCCAGCCCAGAGACAATAAAACCATAAATTTAGCAACGCCCCTACTAATGTGCAGAAGGGCTTAGAGGTTTGCAGAAATATCTTTTAGAATCCACAAGACGGGTTGACCCAGCGCATGAGAAGAACGGAGAAGAGTTGTCGAGGCTGACGATAGTGGATGGATGCTGTTACCACGAACAAACATGAAATGAAGTCCACAAAGAAAACCCAGTCTGTGGGGCAAGATCCTGGCTTCAGTCACAAACCTGTCCATGCTTTGAGAGTTTTCAAGCACAACCGGATGGAGGTGGAGACACACTGGGGATACTGTTTACAAGCCACTTGCACATACATCGTTCCATTTAAACTTTGAATCTCCCAGCAACCTGGTGAAAGGCAGGCTTAGTTACTCATATTCTTTCGATGAGGAGACTGAGGCTCAGCGAGGCTCAGCGATTATTCAAGACCATAAAGACTGCGGGAGGTGCAGGTTTGACGCCAACTCTCAAAAACGGAATTTTGAAAAGGGAAGTGTCAAATGAGTGGAAGGGTGAGGGTTAGTTTTTGTGGATTTGCCTGTGAGGGTCTTCACCTGCTCCTCCGAGGCTGTGCAAGCCTGAGAAAGGGGGAGCATTCTGTTAAGGGTTGAGATTGGAGCCAGCAAGTTGAACTGAGAAGTCAGGACGTACACTATTGCCCGAATTGGTGTGGCCATCATGAGTGGAAATGTTTTATATATCCATCATTAACTACAGAAAAAAAGGTTCTCAGAGAAACTTGAAACCAAAATATTAACAGGCGTTGCCAGTTCAAAAAAAAATAATAATTTGCAATGAAGATAAGTCATCTGTGCAATGATAATGCAAATCAGTGGGAAGATCCGAATGAACGAATTTGGGTTTAACCATAACTCTTAGGAGCACACGGATGGAGACGCGTGTTAATCTCGGAACACGGGTGATGTTTCTGTCCAATAACAACGTAAATCACGCTGTTCAGAAGACGAACTCTCAAGGGCTGTGCTCACAGCTTTGTTGTTCAGAGTTGTACTGTTGTTGGAGACTCATTCTGGCCATAAACACATATGCAAAAGTGCACACAAAGCAGACACTGCAGTTTTAATTGAAATCTTCTAAATCTAAATTTCTGAAATTTTCAATTAAGCAACTTTGAACTCCTGTCTAGTTCTTGGGAGAATGAGAGTCTTTGGTATCCCAGGTCCATCGTCAGAGGGCCTCTTCGAAGAAGAGATGGGCTATAACTCAAATAATCTTAAATATTTTTATAAATAGTTTTCTTCAAGTTTACTTTGTTTTTGGTTCAGTCAGGTAATTTTTATTTTGCTGATAAAAACTGGGGAACAATTTTTTTTTTCATTTTCTGTTTCATGAGATTTTAGAACTTTTCTATATATTTCTGCATCATTGATTCCAAATCTGAAATCCGTGTTTTGGTGAGTGCTCTAGTTTATATGCAATTTTAATTTCTTTTTATTACACTTAATGACATGTATTGGTTTTTAAATTGGAGTTAAAGGGCAACGACTCTTGGATTGAACATAACCACAAGGCAAATCATGTTTTACAAACATCACTTTTATATAATTGTAGTTGTTTTTAAATGTAAAAAATTATTATCTGATAAAAACACCCTCATATTTTGTTTTAAGATTGAATCATGGCTTCTTCGAGTAGGCATAAATGTAAGAATAGTCCTGACACCTTCTGTTCTATATGTGGCTATTACACACTTCAGTGTTAAAGGCGCAATATTTCCTCACTTGTGACACGAGCATATATTGCCCGTTTTCAAGTTCCCCTTGGTGATCAAGACAAGAATTGGGTTCTTCATATTGTGTGTCATAAGAAAATGCTTCGTGACTGGACAAAAGAAAAACTCAAAGGAATACCTTGTGGTATTCCTATGGTTTGGCATGAACCTAAGGACCACAGCAGTGACTGTTATTTCTGTCTGATCCATACAAAGGACATCGGCAAGAAAAAACAGCATATGATCGCATATCCTAATATTCCTCTAGCAATACAGCCTATCTCACACTCTGAGACACTCCTGGTTCCAGGTTTCAATGGTTTTATTTCTTCTAAGGATGAAGAAAGTGAACATGGTGATCAAGTATATTTTGATAAGATCCATGAGGAAATGGTTGTAGAATCTGAAGGGTCTTCTTCTGATGCCAAGCAGTCATTAACCCCTCAGCAGTTTAGCCAACCCGAATTGAATGACTTAGTAAGAGATTTGGGCCTATCAAAGAAAGCAGCTGAGTTATCAGTCTCTAGGCTTCAAGAAAAGAATGTACTTCACCGGTCAGCTAAAATATCCCATTTCAGAAAGCGTGAAGAAATTTTGTGGGCTTTTTTTCCCAAAGACAAACACTTTGTTTACTGTCATGATATCAGTAGTCTTCTCAGCCAGCTAGGTGTTACCACTTATAGTCCAACAGAATGGCGGCTATTTCTTGACAGCTTTACATGGAGTCTGAAATGTGTTCCCTACACAACGGTAACGTTTATGCAGCGCTTCCAATTGTTTATTCAACTCATCTGCGAGAAGATTATAATGACATAAAAATTGTCCTCGGCTTTCTGAAGTATGAGAAGCATAACTGGATCATTTGTGTGGATCTTAAAATGGTAAATTTCCTGCTAGGACAACAGAGAGGTTTCACAAAGTATCCTTGCTTTCTGTGTTTGTGGGACAGCCAAGCTCGGGAGAAACACTGGGCACAGAAGAAGTGGCTGAAATGTAAAACTCTGGAAATACGGATGCAAAATATTGTGAATGAACCTGTAGTTAATCGAGACAGGATCATTTTTCCCCCACTTCACATCAAACTTGGTTTAATGAAGCAGTTTGTTCAGGCTTTGAATAGAAAAAGAGAATGCTTTCAACATATTATTTCTGCTTTTTCTGCCATGTCTTTCGAGAAGATAAAAGCAGGTGTATTCAATGGACCTCAAATTTGAACCCTCATACGTGACGAAGAATTTGCCAGGAAGATGAATAAGGAGGAGAAAGCAGCATGGCAGTCTTTTGTGGCAGTTACAAAGAACTTTCTTGGCAACAAAAAAGCAGAAAACTATGAACTTCTGATTCAAAGAATGCTGTTGGCTTTCTGCGACATTGGATGTAACATGAGCATTAAGATTCACTTCCTGAACAGTCACCTTGATAAGTTTCCTGAAAATCTTGGAGCTGTTAGTGATGAGCAGGGAGAACACTTTCATCAAGACCTGAAGACGATGGAAGAGCTTTATCAGGGGCCATGGGACAGAAATATGATGGCAGACTACCGCTGGAGCATCAAACAAGATTGTCCTCAACAAGTACACAAACGCAAGAGCTACAAATGAAAATTTTTGCCTGAATAGAATTTAAATAAGTTTTGCGCAAATTTTATGATTAAAATAAGTGTTTTATATGTCCTATTTCAAAATTGTTGACAAATTCTGATGCAATCATATCTTTTAGTGTATTAGTGTATTTACTGCATTATATAAATTTTTATATTTTCACAAAGATGATGCCCAAGAAGACATCTACTTCATTATGTTAAACTAAATGTTAAAATGTTACAATAAGAACACATAAAATCTTTAATTGCAGAAAAACTGTAGCTTACAGAGAAAAACTAATGTCAGATTTGAGATCAGCACCCTCAGAATAGTTAAGAACAAGTGTTTTTGTGGATGCAACAGAAATTTTGTTCCCCAGTGTTATTAATTTCCTCTATGCTTTTGTATCATTGCCATAGTTAAATGTTGCATTTCTTAAGTATTAGTCTAATTCAATCCCTCCTGAACCTCCGGTGATGCCTCTTTAATTTCTAACCTTAAATAGATATGTTTCTCTCTCTTATTTTCCCTATCAGTCTCTTGAGGGCGTATCTATTTTATAGTTTTTTTTTTAAGGTTTAATTATACTTTCTATCCTTTTATTTCCACTTTATTTGCAACAGTTTCTCTACTTTTATTTTTTTCCTCTTAAGCTCTTTTGCTATGTAGTTTTGTTCATTCTAAATTTTTGTGCTTTGTCTTAAGTTCTTTCTCCCTTCCTCTCCCTACTTACATTCCTTTCTTCCCTCTCTTCCTTCTTTCTTCTTTGCATCTTTCCTTCACTTTTGTTTCCTTGCGTCTCTGATTATAGATGTTGCTAGTTTCCAAATATTGCATGCGGGAATAGGGCCAAAATTTACTTTTTTTATGGGTGAAGGTCACCTCTTTGTAAATTGTTTTATCATTCTATTTGATTATGACCGGAGATACCTGCCTATAAAACCTCTATTAAAAATCTATTAAGGCTGTATAAAAAGCCAAACAACTTAATAGATTTTGGTAATTGTGTTTCATGATACATATACAAATACACACAATTCTAAACATCTGTCTATTCTCCACTTGAAGGGTCCTGCATATGTATATTAAAGTTTATTGATAGTGTTGTTTAATTCTTCCATGTCCTAACTTACTTTTTGTTTACTTTGTGTTTCAGTTCAGAAAGAGGCATATTCAAAATGCCCAGAAAATTGATGTTTTTATCAAGTTTGCCTTTTATTTCATTTTTTTATTTTTTTATTTCTTTACTTACTGAGGGTCTGGCCATACTGGCTTATGGATAGCATTTTTTCCTTTATAAGTTTCATCTTTTATAACTGCTTACTACATTGTATCTTTTTATAATGGTTTCCACCTTAAAGCCTACCTTTCATTAGTATCGCCACCCTCGCTCTCCTTTATTTCATGTCTAAGAGGCATTGCCTTTTCTTGATGTTCAAACTCCTTTATCACTTTGCCTTAACTGTTTTGTGTGAGCAACATAAAGCTGAATTTTCTTTCTCAATCCTCTCTAAAGCCTCTGACTTTTCATAGACGTTCCTTTATACAGACTTAGTGCAATAATTAAAATACTTGACTTTGTTCCTTCCATTTCTCTCTATGCTAGAATATATTTTACTTTGTATGTCTTCGTATCTTTTTCAGCATTCCTCAAGTTTTTATTTTCTTCTCCAAGTTTTTCCTTATTAATTAAAAGTTCTATTCCTATATTTAATTCCATAATGATCGCTTTCCTTTCCCTAATATTTGTTCAGACCCAAACTGATCCACTATTATTTGAAAACAAGATAATATCTATGCCCCTTGCCTCCTTCCCTCCACAAGGTAAGACTAGAGCACTTCCCCTCCCTTTCCTCCCTTCCTCCCCTTCCATGGACTCTTCTCCCCGAGGGAGACATCTGCTTCCCACTCCAAAACGGCAGGTTTTACCAACTTTTGTTCATAGTTTTTTTTCTGACATTGATGCCTTTTTCCTTCTCTAGGATCCCACTTCCTGGCATTTTGGTCTTCTGGATCTCACTTCCTGTTCTTACCTTTTTTTCCTCATGTCTTCTTTTGTGTATGCTGAACATAAGTATGAGATAAAAACACTTCGAAGTCCACTAATTTAGATCTCAATGCTGCTTTTCTTTCCTTCAATCAATCTAAACATTTTAAAGTCATAAAATTCACACATATTTTTGTCTGTCTGTTCTGTTGTTTTTCATACTGTGCTTGATTCTTAATTGGTACTCTGATGATGCCCACATCCCCATACGTCCAGCACCTGCTGGACAGAGGAAGGAGCAGAGTACCTAGCATTCCTCCTGGAAAGTGCAGTGTTAAGGCCCAACCGCTAACTCCCAAATTCTTTTTTATGAGATGCTTTGAAAACATACATGAAAGTGATCTTTCAAAAGGACTTCTTGGGTTGATGTCTATCAATATAAATTACTAGAACAATTAATTAATTTTCACCACTTAAGCACTATAGTAGCATCATGCAGATATAAATTAGGAGTTAAATTTTCCCTAGAGTTAAAAGCAGCAATTTATGAAATAATAAGATAATATTTTATTCATATTAGTCATTCATTGTTATAGCAATGACCTGAAATTTTCTACAGATACTCTAGGATATTAGGAAAAACAAAGTTAGTATTCCTGCCATTTTTATGATATCTCAAAGCTTAATGGAAAAATTTTTAGGATACTCTAATTTAGCCTAATTTGTCGATTCAATTTATAACATTTTGATGCAGGCCTCCTAGTTCCTAGAATGAGTGGAAAACTAAACAAAACAAAGCAAAAAATACATTCACTCCAGTGAGACATTATGTTAAGGGAAACCAACCATCATCCAAAGGTAGTATTTGTTCTAAATATTAAAAATACATGTTTAACAATTCTCAATAAAATTTCCTGAAGACCTACAAGAAATTCACAGTCCAGCTATTTACTACAATGAAATCCAGGGCCCTCCACATAGTACTTCTACTTAACACAAAACTCATTGTCTTGATTTTGAAAGTATTTTTAGAACTCTTGCATAAATTTATTCCAAAAGAACTTTTTCCCGAAATGTTGGAACTGGTATACCTAGAAAGATACAGCCTTAATTATCACTTCTGTGGGGCATAATTGAAAACTATATGATGAATTTTTAAATGCTAACTGAAACAGGTATATATAACACATGTAACAGTATATGTATGCGAGATATTCACAAGATACATAAGTAAGAATAATTAGAAAGAAAGGTATTCATCTCTTAGGGTAGAAAACTAGCCCGTCAAGCGATTCTTTCAATTATGAAAGCTGTTATCTCTAAAATATTCTGTAGTGCATATTCATGTAGTGAGGGGAAGGACATTTGGTTTGGCAGAAAAATCACTTGAGTCAAAATAATTCAAACTACCCCCAAATTCTGAACTGCTTGCTGCATATCCCCATATGGTGCTTTTCCAGCCTCCTAAAATCAACTCCCCCGAATCTGGACGTATTCTCTTCTGTCCACTCTTTCCTCATTACGCATCCCTCCTCTAACATTCTCTCTACATGGAAATATTTCTATCCAGTCATCCAAACTGGAAACCTACTTCGTTTTCCCACGCTCCTCAACTCCATCCACGCAGGGGTCCCTCGCTTGTCTCTGACCAGCCTCCATTCCTGGCTTTGCATATATTGCTCCTTTACCCCGAGACTTCCCCAAACACATTTGACTTGAAGACATACTTCTCCCTCTTCAAGGCTTACTTCTTTTTTTTTTTTTTTTTTCTTAAACAGGGACAGAGAGAGAGTCTGAGAGAGGGATAGATAGGGACAGACAGACAGGAACAGAGAGAGGTGAAGAAGCATCAATCATTAGTTTTTCATTGCCATTGTGATACCTTAGTTGTTCATTGATTGCTTTCTCACATGTGCCTTGACTGTGGGCCTTCAGCAGACCGAGCCACCCCTTGCTGGAGCCAGTGACCTTGGGTCCAAGCTGACAAGCTTTTGCTCAAGCCAGATGGGCCCGTGCTCAAGCTGGCGAGCTTGGGGTCTCAAACCTGGTCTTCCGCATCCCAGTCTGATGCTCTATCCACTGCGCCACTGCCTGGTCAGGCATCAAGGCTTACTTCTAATGCCACTGCTCCTGGGTTGGTATTGTAGGGGAGCAAAATTTGTCACCCCAAAATGTGTCTCTGTGGCACGAGAATTTTTGTAGGTTGATTATGGTTAAGAAACAGAAGATTCAGGCAATTTGTCTTTCTACTTCCCCCTTAACTGCCTGAAAATATTTGTGTATGGGAAACTGAACCAGGTTGAGTGCTATTACCAAAGATAACTACTTGCATCAGAAAGGCTTCTTTCTTTGTGCAGCACGAGGACATTCCTTAAGCGAACATTCACTCTTCCCGTCACCCTGGGTACTGTCTTCCTTCCCATGGCAGTCCCAGACCTCATCTTCCTCTTAGCTCAGGCGATGTGTAAGCCTTAACTTTCTAACCGTCTGGGAGCCACATCTCTGTAAATGAAATTAAATTTGTCTTTCTTCTGTTAAACTGGGTAGAAAGAAAATGCTTCCTCTCCTAAAGTATCCTTGAGTTTTCCAATCAGAACAAACAATTCTGTTTCCTGTGCTTTCACAGACCTTTGCTTATGTATTATACCACTTTCTTTCCATCTACACACTGATCAATTTATGGCACATATCTGCCTCTTACACAATCATAAGCTTTGTCCAGGGTTTGCATCTCAACCATCTTCGGATTGCCAAAGTCCAAGGGCGGGGCCATATATGAATAATACAATAAACAACAACAGAAAAGATTTGTTGAGTCTATATGATAGTACAGTCTAATTTTTATTTTTCTGAAATCCAGAATCTGTGTGTGAGAAGTCCAACAATTTGGGATTTTTAAAACAGAGGGAGAAGAAGGCTTCAATTTTCGTTTATTACTCACTGGAAGCCCGATGGGCCAGAAAACCTGCCTGCTTCCTCAGCAACAATCTTGTCTCCTTTTATTATCAGACCCACTTCATTTCCACAGACACTAAGGTTCAGAGGTTAAGTAACTTCCCAAAGGCCATGTATCGAGCAGGCAAATAACATGATTTTGCGCTTTCTGTATGACTTTAAAAAGCAATGCTTTTTTATCACACGTCACGGCCGTGGGACCAGCGTGTTTCCTGCTGTATGAATTAGCTTTCCTTTTTGTCCCTGCTCGAGAGTCGCTGTTATTTATTTACCTTTTCCTGATATTTGTATTAGTTTCCTATCGCTGCTATAACAGATTGCCACCAACTTAGTGGTTTAACGTGACACAAAATTATGCTTCTACAGTTCCGGAGGTTAGAGAGACAAAAGAAGTTTTAAGGAACTAAAATCAAGGTATTGGCGAGAGCGATTCCTGCTGGGGGCTCCAGGGACATTTGCCTCTTCTAGCCTCAAGGGGACTGTATCCATGTCACTCCTGTCACCGATCCTGTGGTCACATAGTCTGCTGATGCCTTTGACATTTCTGCCTCCCACTTATAAGAATCCTGTGCTTACATTGAGCTCACCCGGAAAATCCAAAAAAATTATCCCATTTCAAGATTCTTAATCACATCTGCAAAGCTCCTTTCTCAGAGAAGGTAATATTGACAGATTCCAGCAATTAGAATATGGACAACGTTGGGGTCATTATTCAACCTACCGCACTGTATAACTGAACTATAATTGAGGAAAACTAGGCCTTTTTTTCAACATAGCAGCGCAGGAAGCTAACTGGTCAATCATGGGCTTCAACCAGGAATTTCCAACTCTGCACACAGCACTGTGTAACGCAGTTGAAGTAACGGGCCACAAACAAAGCCATAGCCATTATGCTTTAGAAAACAACATCTACATTATCTAATCCCCTGTGCTTTGGAATTTAAATAAACGTCCTCTGGTCGAAATTCCCTGAGAAATGCTGCCCTTTTCCAGAAGTCTGCGTATTGTGTTTCTGACGTCGTCTGAATGGTAAATGGCCCTAACTTCTCCATTAGCTTCTTCAAGTGAACTAATCATCGGAGCCACTCATGTGACAGACTGGATGTCAAAAGACTCAAATGTCAAGATGTTTTTTTCAGTCTCATCAACAGTAACTATTCAGAGCGAATAGCTCTCTGCTTCATGTAAAATCTTTGGCCTGGTTTGTTCTATTTTTTCCTTCCTTCAATAAAACAGACATTACTTACAATGAGAATGCAAACTACACTGTCCAGTGGCTCACCTGTTTCATCTAGAACACCCTTTACCTGTTAGTGCAAAACAAGAAGATGGGACATACCATCCTGTTGCCGGTGAAGGCCCATTAGCTTTGAGAAGCAAATATAACCCCCTTGTGTGCATCCGCTATGTGATCCACCTTGTGGTTCATGGAAAAAGGAGTGTTTTTAGGACGATCTATGTGCGTTTTCAAATTTCAGACCAATGTACGTTTGGCTTCTGAGATGTTCACTTACTTGCCAGCATGAGGCCCATTTTCCCCTGCAATTTCTTTATGAATTGAAGCAGAGATGCGGACAGGCATCTATCTGTTTAGTAAAATAAATACACGGCTCTTGAGCGTGTGCCTTACTGTGGATGCAGGACAAAACCTGGCGGTGGGCAAAGTAGGTTCACAGTTGTTCATGTGGAAATGAATATGATAAGTAATGATACAAGAACAAATTGTCCGTGAACTCACAACGATACATCTGCTCTTGCCCACCCCTCTGTACAGATGTAGACACCTCAAACCACCAGCAAGCCTTCCTTTTTCAAGACAGATTATAGAAAGTGATATCCTTCTCCGTGCTTCCCAATCTGAATGCTTCTATTATTCTTTTCTTTTTTTCACTATTAAAATACTGGTCTCCTCCAAAATCATAATATAATGACCTATCTAAAATGCCATGTCATCAAACCGTTGGACAGCACAAGCCTCTTTGAGACCCATTATTTAGTGACAGCAGTGTATTCTTGAATAAACTTCATTACCTATCTGCTGAAAGCCACACACATCTGTGAAAGGGGAGACACAGCGCATTGATTTTGCCATGGTCCTTCCCGGCTATGGAGGCGCCGTTACCTCAGCTTACAATTTCAAGGGCCTGCTGCAGTTTCGGAATAAAAAAATCGTTACCTGGAAACCTCTCAAACCAGCAGAAATGTAATCAATCTTTTTTTCATCTGCGGTTAGGGGCTGGAAGTCAGTGGCGGGTTTTCTGTCCCCAGTGCTCTTGTCCTCTTGTTAAAAAATATTTAGGGAGCTCCCATGGGACATACTCTATGCAGATTGAATATGTTTACATGGAGACAGGACCGGTCTGCTCTTTGGAGCCTATTAGCCCTGAGCACACCCTGCATCCGCCCCTCGTGGACTCCATCCTCCCCGGGGGGCCGTGGATGCAGTTCTGCTCTGGCTTCTGAACACCCATCAATGTACTACTGCATGACCAAGGCCTCAGAAACTCACTCTTCACTCGTGCTCATTATTTGTATTTATAATTTAGATTATTATCTGAACTATTTGCACATTAATTACCTCATGGAACTTTAACTCCCACTCAGGTGGGAATGTACTTATTTGACATCATGTAATATTCCCAATAATGTTCTTTGGATGATCATGAAAGGAAAAGAGTTCTATCCTGGAAAACATGTTAGCAGTGTTCTCAGGATTCATAAAATAGCTTATTTAAAAAGCATTTACATTTCAGAAATGATTACTCTTTAATTGTTGTTACCTATTCCTTACATGTATTGAGGATATGCTAGTTTTATAAATGTAGTCAAAATGACGAGAAGGTGAAGGAGGGAGCTCTCCAACTGATCTAAAAAGAGGAAAGAGACACACAAACAATGATATACAGAGGAAAATGAACCCCACAAATCCCACAGCAGAAGTGTTAATAAGGAACGACCAGTTTTCTGAGATGAGGTAACTTCAGAGAGAGAAAGGGAAGCAGAGGGGACTTCAGAAAGGAGAGACATTTGTGATGAAATAGGTAAGCACTGAATGATCTTGGGCTGAGTACCTGCAGGGTGCGTCTGGTAGGGGTGGGCAAGACTGGAGAATCCAGCAAGGCAGAAAGACCTTCCATGAGACTTCACACAGAAATGAATGACCGAAGCCCAGGGTTTGTAGAGCACGTTGAGCCAGAGGCCCTGATGTGAGCATTCACCGAGTTCCTTGACACACAGAGGTAGAAGAGATTGGTCTTGAAGTGGGGAAGGAAAAACATGGGCAGAGTTAGAATCCAGTGTGTCTCAGGACACAGGTACAGGGATGGCTGGCTGTCAGCATCACCCTAAACACACTGGGTCCTGGGATTCACAGCCAGGTCTAAGAACTGATGGTCGGGGAAGCTGGACCACAAAGAGGAACCAGCGACAGGCCAGGCCTTGTATCAGGTTCTCAACACGGGCGGCCTCACTTGGTACACTGCTCTCATTTTAAAGATGAGGGGACTGAGGATTGAATGATTTCTCTAAAACTTTACTGCAAGTGCACGTGCCTCCACGGGGAAAACCAGGCGGGGAGAGAATGTGAATCCGGGGGGGAGACGCCCTGATTTCTTCGAAGAGAAGACGCAGAGAGATGAGGCTGTTGGTCTAAATACGGGGAGCTGGCTAAGCGCAGAGGCAGAATCAGACATTGCATTTGGGTACAATTGTATGTACATTAGTGTGTCAGCGTAATCAGTGGGAACTGAAGAAAGGAAACCAGATGTGAGAAAACGCGTAAAAATGGAAACTTCTGACTCCATGTTGCTTCAGAATGAAGTCCCCATTCCAGTCCTCTCCAGAGAGAGGTTCCCCTAACATCCGCACAAGGATATATTCATCCTCTCAGCCCTTGACGTGCAGGGAGATGGATGGAGTAACGCGCGCGCACACACACACACACACACACACACACACACGCACACACAACCTCAGACGAGTGCCCGTTGAGGATGAGGACGTGTTCCCCGAGGCCACGCCTCCCCAGGGGTCCACACAGAACCAGGGAGGGTGCAGATCCTGAACTGGGGAGCAGAAACTTCCAGAGGCCTTGTCCGGGGCGCCCCTGGAGAGAGCCTAAACCCCACCGCTGTCTTCTCTTACCTCAAAGTACAGGTAAAGCAGTTGTAATCGGCGGCCCCTACAATCCCCCCTCCATGATCCACCCCTTTTTTGCTTCAGGCTCCCTGGAATTCCCTTTCGGCCTGTAGCTACATTTAAATTTCATTTATTCTGTAAGTCCCAGTCCAGTGGCACTGCCTCCTTGAGATCTCACCTTATTTGAAGTTCTCCCTTCCTCTGTCCATCAAGTGCTCTCGGCCTTAACCACCCACGTGTCTCATCTGTACGCCTATCTCGTTTCCTGTGCATTGTTATTTGCATGTCCGTTTGCCTCCTCTACCGCCGTGGGTAGTCCAGACCGTCCATGTAAGCCAAAGCTTGCAACCAGGTGGAGTTAGAGAGCAGCAGTACTTTTTTGACTTATAATTATTAGATTATTTGTCAATTAATTCCATATTTTTTAAAAAAACAGATTTCCAGTTTCTCTGGGGAAACAAAGTCTCAGCCATCGGCTAGAATATGGGTCTGCCCTCTGCCCTCCTATCTCAATACACCTTGTTGCCCATTAATTTACATGAAAAGCCTGGCACCTAGAGCACTTGAGTTTTGGATACTGGTTATGAAATTACTATTGAATTTAACAAAGTCTCATCAACAACAGTGTGTTGAATTACTTTATCCAGGATTGATTGGTTGGGTCATCTGGTGTGAAGCTTGCCAAGAATCACATTAAGGTCATTATCTCACGTAAATGATGTGCCTTTAATTGGAGGGAGGGAGGAAGGTATGTTGGCATAAATCTAACAGAATCTCTTTGTCCTTACTCCAAATCCCAGTGTTCAATATACAGAAGTGTAAATGTATGTGAGCAAGGAACAGAAGGCTGGGTAAGTTCTTGATTGAATTAGCATAGCTTGCTTTGTTTGTCATTTTTTGGATGTATGTCATGAACAAGGAGCGAGCTGGATTCTGACTGACGGAGCCTGCGTTGTAAACAATTTGGTCTAGTAGAGTTAGCATGACTTTACAAGCTGGCATTGTTCATGAATTAGAATCCCTTTTAAG
Source organism: Rhynchonycteris naso (assembly GCA_037038555.1). Taxonomy (NCBI): domain Eukaryota; kingdom Metazoa; phylum Chordata; class Mammalia; order Chiroptera; family Emballonuridae; genus Rhynchonycteris; species Rhynchonycteris naso. The sequence goes on along the minus strand of CM072998.1, from coordinate 8,996,353 downwards.
TGTGTATAATGACTGGTTTCAGTGATGGAAGCTTGACAGTGTGGAAATCTTCCAACACAAATTTGTGATGGTGAAATAGGATACATCATCCTTAATTCCTTGTGCTTTCATGCCATAAAAAGGACCACTATTCTAGTGATAAGGTCATCCAAATGCTTTAAATGTCACACCGCTGGTGGATGAGAAAAATAAAAACTCCTTAAATGGTGTAAAGTGCTAGAAGAAATTGGAATATTTTGACAATTGCTGTGCATTAAGCATGCTTTCCTCTATTCAAAAGTAAACTGAAGAATATTCAATTTTTTAAGAGTTTGAGCAAAAGTTGGTTCAAATAGGGCAGCAGGAAACTGGAAGTGGTTAGGGGCACTCCACTGCCAGGAGTTGAGAGAGACTTTTATAGAGAAGATGCAGAAGCAAAGCAAGGAATTTGATTGGCTATAGCCTAAGTGTTTGCTTTATTTGGAATAGCCCAGTTGATTGTTTGTGATTGATTCTCCTTGAGTTTTTCTTAACCTTGAGACATTTGTAGGCTTAGGTTTTGGTTTGGCTTATGCAGGCTGCTAAGGTATTAGAACTACCTAAGTCTAATGGACTCCTTTTTGAAATAATTTAACACCTTCCTGTGTAAAGTGGACTGAGAGGCTTATAAATCATGTTTTTGAATCTGTGACAATGTTAGTGTTTTCTAAAAATAAAACTATTAAGAGTTCAAATGTTAAAAACAGGTAGCTAACAGAGGTATAAATAGCTAATGAAATTTGAAAGAGAAAATTCACCAATGTGTAATTCATGGACAATTCAGAGACCAAGGGAAAATACATCAAGGTACAGTCTCAAATATCAGAAGTTAAAACACTTTAGAAATTTTGATGAGGGGAAGTTTCACATTTACTTTCAAACTCAAATCTAGTCATTCAAAAATAAACCATTTAAACATCGGATATAAAGACCTAACATTTTCCTTTTCTCAGATTCTATATCTTGGCTCCAAAACTATGAGCATGATAAGAAAAGTATTTTGTTCCAGTCTTCTTGGAAACAATGGGTTTTATAGGCTAGAGGGGATCCCAGTGAGCACAAAGTTATGGCAAAATCTTTACACCTTGTGAAGTTACATAACTCTCTCGATAACATCCTAGCTGCAGACATTTATATAACTTGCCCAGCACTGTCTCGGAGTTCATCGGGAGGGAACACAATAGCCATAATAGTGCCCATTATAGCTGCTACTCTTCTCAATTGTAAAGGCACAGTGAAATCGTGGGGATGAAGCTGTGCCTTGATTGGTTGTTCAATTGCGATCGATAGAAAGTATTTGTACCATATTTTTACAACCAAGCAAGAACTGGCCATCCTGGTGGTAAGTCAGCATGTAGATATCATCAAAACTAAAGTGTCTCACTTGGATAACTGGACTGAAATTTCTTTAAGACAACAGGATACAATAAAAGTTATATTAAAAAAAAAAAACTCCAGCATTTTTCTGCCACTGGGTTAAAAATAAATCACAAGAACAAGGACAAAGTTCAAATAAGAACGGTGACTTGTCTCTAAATTACAGCTGAGTTGCATCAAATTATAAAGTAAAACCAACACTCTTCTTCCCTTTTAATCTAATAGGTGAAAATGACAAAGGAACAGAAAGTAAGTAAATAGTTTAGGCTGCATGGGGCATACATGGTTACTGTTGTATATTCTTTTTTTATTTTTATTTTTCCACAACCCTTTAACAACGTAAAAACAGGCTTATAAAAACAGGCCATGGGTCAGGCTCATGACTAGAGTTTGCATACTCCTAATTTATATGAAATGCTTACACTTGTGCATTTTAATAAACGTCTCTTTGATCTCCTGTGTACAACCTGCCCCCACTACTGAGAGCAGTGGTCTGGAGGGCATCACTAGCTTTTAGACCGATGCTTGGAAACAGTGGCTGGGGCGAGCTCTGGGAAAAGTGGTCGGACATTCAATGTCAGCAACAGTGCTTTCCCCACTGTGTCTGTTTGCAGACTTTCTTGGCTTTGCAGAACCTGTTGCTGTGTATCTCTGTCTCTCAGTCTTGGTAAGGGTCTTAGAGAAAACAAAGAGATAGAAACAATATACGTATCTTTCCCAAAGCCCACAGAAATGCTCAGAACACTCACATACCCAATGCCTGATCATACTCCATTAGGACGCTAAGTCAGCCTGCCTACTATGATAATTACCTAGTTGCCCAAAGAGCACTATTGGAAGCTCTGCTTCATAGTAACCTTGCACTATTTCTTCAATACTCTCAGCTGATTCAGAAACTTATCATGACACAATTTTTTGGATATCTTGCTGTTGTTTTCTCTTTGGCAACAGTAAGGTTATTGGAGACATCTTTTCAATGAATTGCTATATCCTGGAAATGTCATCTTGGATTTAACATTTAAGGAAAACACCCACATTTTATTCATAACCATAACAGCAATAGTAGAAAACACTTATTGAGTACCTAACTATATACTGGGTACTCTTCTAAGTGCTCTCTCTTTCCCTCCCTCTCTCTCTCTCTCTACACACACACACACACACACACACACACACACACACACACACACACACACTCAGTTAATCCTCACAATAATCCTAAGAGGTAGGTACCACTAATAATTCCTTTTTCTTTCTTTTTTTCTTCTTTTCCAAGTGAGAGGAGAGGAGATAAACAGAATTCTGTATGTGCCCCAACCAGGATCCATCTGGCAACCCCCATCTGGGACCAACGCTCTGCCCATCTGGGGTCATGCTCACAAACAAGCTATTTTTAGCAACTAAGGTGGAGGCTCCACAGAGCCATCCTTAGCACCCAGGGCCGATGCACTCAAACCAATTGAGCCATGGCTGTGGGAGAGTTAGAGAGAGAAAAGGAGAGGAAAAGGAGAGGGGAGAGGTGAAGAGCAGATAGTTGCTTCTCCTGAGTGCCCTGACCAGGAATTGAGCCCAGGACATCCACATGTGGGTTGACACTCTACCACTGTGCCACCGACCAGGACCTAATTTTTTTTTCACAGAGAAAGACGGGGTGGGGGTGGGGTAGGCAGTTAATCAGTCACTGGAATTGTTCCCTCTATGTCATACTATAGGTAAATTATTCTAAGTTCAAAGAAATTTCTTTTTTTTCCCTAAGCCCAAAGTAGACTTTAGTTGGACTGGTGTTCTTCGTATGATTGTTCCCAAGTGATTCTGGCCATAACTTGTTGAATAGGCGACCATGGTACAATCTACACGGAATATACACACAACCTGGCTACATCATTCTCTGGTATGAGTATGCATAGAGGTGGCTCCTGTCTAAGTCTAGTCTACACTGATATTGTTGTTGTTGTTTTTAATAACTTAGTTGCCAACACTGAAAAGTATTTGTATTTCACTGGAAAAAATCTTAATTTCGAATTTTCCCCAAAGCATCAGGAAACCTGGCAACCCAGGGCTTGCATTCTAACCGAGCAGTGATTGGCTCCATCAGCTACATTTATCCTGGGAAAGTGCTTGCCTGTCTCCACAGACTGCTTCACCCCGTGATGTTCTCTGCCTATTCCCTGAGGGCTTTGGAATTTGCAACTCCTCGTAGACCCACTGCTTCTGACTTGTTCACCCAAAGAGAGAACTTTATGTTGTGACTCTTCTGGAAAATCCATAGACCTAGTCAAAGCCTGCCACGTTAGAGACATATCCTTAGTAGTATAATGTAATGACCTCCCCATACTCATCTGTTATTACCCCAGGCATTTCCCATCTGAGGAAGCATACGGCAGTGTCTTAATGTGCTAGACTCTTCCCGTGCCTTTGCTGTCCTGAACAGCTGCGTCAGCTTTCTTGCTGCTTACATGACTTAGGTAATGCATGTCTGCAGATAGTTTCTGGTATCATTTATGAAAGTCTATAAAAGTAATTGTCAGAAATGATCATGGTTTGATTAAATAAATATGCTATTGAGGAGTTAGGTACACACTTTAAATATGGTGTGAATAATTTGTTAGCCTATCTGTCAACCTATTTCAATAGCTTTAAATTGCAGATACATTTGTGCAAGCACTGTCCTATTTTGCAAATTTGACAGCAGTAGCTGTTTCTTGAATGCACCTGACATTATTTTCCACATTGTTTTATGCCAATCACATTTACTGCAAATTGCTTATTGCTTTGTTGCTGAAAATGGCAACATGTATTTATTTAGCTCTTTATTTTAGAATCAGCAGGCTATCACTTGCTTTATTAATCAGATCCAACCTTGAGGATTATAGCCACCGGGTTTCAAGTTTATCTAATTGCTGCTGCTCAAAACTGAGAAATCAGTAATGTGGTTATACTACCTCCTTTGGGGAATTATTGTTCCTAAGGATGTTGAATTTGCTATTAGAAAAGGAGAGGCTTCCAATTTATAAACATAATTGAAAGTACTGCATAAGTAGCTTTCTAAATTTTGTTTTAGTGATCACTCCTGTGACAAGAACCAGGCTGATCGTTTTTTCCACCGTCTTTTCCGGCTTCCTACTATTTAGAAAGGTTTTCTATTCTAGTATTTCCAGAGACCTTCTGGTCGGCACTGTTATGTCTGTTATAAAATTAAAACTACATTTGTTAACTCACACACCATTGTTTTTATTAAACCAGCAGAAAAGTCGATACTTCTAATTTATTGCCTCTAGGCTTACGCCAGGTTTGATAGACAATCAACCCAACAAAGCAACATGGTGAACACTAACCTAAATCTAGAAAGAAGGGAAATAAGTGATAAAATAATAATAAAAATGAAATTACTTGGGAATCAGAATGTGAAGCAATCTGAAACCACAGAGTTCTATCAGCCTGAATTTATTCCGGAGTTTTGAAAAGTAAAGCACCTCAAACATTTGGAATTCAGAAGAGAAGAGGCTGGTTGAGTCTGCTCTTCCTGCAGAACTTAGAGGGTCCTTCCTCAACACTGTTCCAGTCGTAGTGATGCTGTTCCTGCCGTGATGAGGGAGCACCATATAAAGTCAAGGCAGTAGGGTCCCGATCAGCTTCCGCTCCCATGTGACTCAAGTTGTTTCTCTCTGCTCTGCCTCGGGTCCCTCATTTGTAAAATGAGCACTTGGTTAAGAATTAAGTCCTTTATTACCAGCTACTAAGTTCTATAACTTTGATTCCTAAGAGTGAAGAAAAACAAAAAAGCATATGCACACTCCTATTTAGTATCTGCTGTAACATATTCTCTTCAGGAGAGGGGAGAAAATGGGAAGGAAAGAATGATTGGAAGCAAAAGGGGGAATTGCTGAAAATTGTAGGCTCCAGCACCCATTTTCTCTACTTCCTCTGTGAACTGTAAAAGTCTCCCAGAGAAGATCCATAGAGACAGCTGGTTTCAAGTTCACACGGACACTCACAAGACACAGGTAGGGTTACTGCCTCGGAGTCCTGCCTCTTATCAAACTCTTATCAAGGCTGCCCTATGGATATGCCGGGGAGAAATGTGCATATCAGAAAGTAATGTATGGTCATAACGAACACTCACTCGCATCCCAGCTCTTATGACCGCTACTTCATGAAAAATAAATGATCGCTGAGAAGCCTATGGCGATGAGGTGAAAACACAGATTCAGACACTTTCTCTATGGTGTGTCTTCTTTCTTCTTCCCAGTTTCTTCTGCACACTTTCCTTGTTTGTATGGCTATGAACTAAATAGAAGATACAACTTGTATACATTATGCATTATGACAGGGAAACACAGGAAGTATATATATAATATTATGTATAACATATATGCAAATGTTTTGCTGAAGGACTGAATTAGTCACATGAATAGAGCCTACATACCAAATCAGAAATATAAAACAGCCAGAGGGCAAAGGAAAGAAAGGAGAAGGTGGGTCAGCTTGGATCAAAGGGCCTTAATTTAGCAGATTCAGGAGCCCTGTCTGGAGTCCAAGTCCCCTCTCTGTTCTCCTGGGGGGTCCCCTGTGCCATTATGTCTCTGCCCCTTTTCCTTCCCTGCAATTCAATGCTGTGAAAGAAACGTTGACCGGGGTGAGCAAAGGGTCGCATCATCAGTAGCAAGGGAAGCTTCATAGAATGCTTTTAGGATTGGGAGAAAGGGAGAACGAAAAAAAAGATAAAAACAGAATCTGACAAAGAACAGTGGAGGGGGCATATTCCAAGGCAGTGATGCCCGGTGGCCGGGGCACAACGTGGGTCCTGGATGAAGAGGGGCTCTTGCTCTGGTTCCCACAGAGCGACAGCTGCCGGGGGACCGTGTTCTCAACTCTCCTTAGGATGGGGAGGTGGCCACTGGGATTCCTCTCCTCAGTCATCTGAAATAAACTCACCAAACAACTGAAACAGCACCACCTCCAGAGTTATTCAATGAGAATTCAAAATACAAGCTTTTGATTTGCACGTTCGGGATGCAAAAATTCCTTAAGACAAAGTTGGATGATAGCTCTGGTCAAGACCAAATGGAAGACGTTCTGCAGTAGTGGCTTCTTAGCCTAAAGGATTGACATCTCAGCTGTGGTCATCGACTGACACCCCAGGGCATCAGTCCAGAGAGCTCTGAACTAGTCCTATCCTTGTGTTACAAATGTGCTCCTACTGTGTGACCAGGCTGTGACCCATTTGGTCAAAGAATTAGGTAACCCTATTGCTTCAGCTCTGCCCATGCCACCCCACTCCTCAAGTGCAGCGGGCATTTTCGTTCTCAGCCCATTTCTGTAGCCCTCTCGTGTTTTTCCCTCCACCCAGAAGTTCTTCAGCCTAATGTCCACAAGCCCAGGTCCTATGAAGCTCTCAAGGTCCTGCTCAAATATCATCCCATCCCTTATTTCTGCTGCACCCTCCCCCCCCCCTGGAAAGTAACCATTCTTCCACTGAAGACGACAAGTTGTCATGTGTGTCTTTCCTGCAGTGTTTCACTTTCCTACCATGTATTCTGGTACTTAGGAATGTGCTATCCTCTCTGCCTATTCATTTGTTGGATCTACAGACTGTCTAGAAGTGGACACCTCTTGACCCTCTCTTCCTGTGGCTAGCATCTGTGTCTCTATCACCCATTAGGACATTCAGCCATTTCTGACTCTTCCAGTTCTTTCACAACTCACATCCAGTCAATTGCCAAATACTCCCAATTACATTCCATCCTCTTTCCTTCCTGTATTCAAGCCTCCATCATCCGCTGACCTGAGCACGAGGCCCTTCCATGGGATATCCTTACCTTAAGGGTTCCTCCTTTGCACAGGCACCAAAGTGATCGATCCAAAATACAGACTTAACCCAGGTCCTATCCAGATTATATGTTTTCGTGGTTTCCAACCATCTAAAGATGTTGGGAGATATAGCACTCTCTTCGACTGGCACCTTTTCTATCTTTCCAGGTTCATCTCCAAATTCTCTCCCTTTCCCATGTGTCACACTCTTTATTAGCTCGACAGTTTGCTCACACTTCCCCCTTGTTTGGAACGCCTGACAACACATGGTCTACATGTGACCAACTCCCATTTCTTCTTTAAGAATGTTACCTTCGCCTGACCAGGTGGTGGCGCAGTGGATAGAGTGTTGGACTGGGATACGGAAGACCTGGGTTCAATACCCCGAGATCACCAGCTTGAGCGCAGGCCCATCTGTCTTGAGCAAAAGCTCATCAGCTTGGACCCAAGGTTGCTGGCCCCAGCAAGGGGTGGCTCGGTCTGCTGAGGGCCCGAGGTCAAGGTACGTGTGAGAAAGCAATCAATGAACAACTAGGGTGTTGCAATGGCAATGAAAAACTAATGATTGATACTTCTCATCTCTCTCCATTCCTGTCTGTCTGTCCCTATCTATCCCTCTCTCTGACTCTCTCTCTGTCCCTGTAAAAATAAAATAAAATGATTTGTTTAAGAATGTTACCTTCTACACAGCTGTTCACGTACATCTTCAGTTTGCCATTCCCAAGACTTAGATATGCATATAGTGTTCTAATAATGACTTCCCTACATACCCATTAGTCACTGTGCATACCCCACTTATTATAATCACCTGCCTAGAAGGCTGTCTCTGAATTTTCTGAAAATATGCTTATGTCGCATACCTAAGACTTAGTGCACTGCCTACTACCCAATAGTGCTCAGTGAAGGCTTGCTGAAAGATTGAATGTTAACGTAATATTGCATGAGTATATGCTATCTAAACATTGGCAATGAAACATAGCTTTTATTGTGGGGAGCTGGTAAAAACTTAAAAAATTAACCTAAATAATTTAAAGAGCAGATTAGATTACTCTGGGTCAAACCAGATTCACTGAGTTGGTTGGAGTTGAGAGTATGTGGGGAGGCAGCAGGTGGACATGGAGAGTTTAGACTGAAAAGGCAGACAGGGCCAGGTAGGGGTCCCCGAAGGACTTAAACAGGAAGTGCCAGGGTGGGTCTGCCTTTTCTCAGAGTGCTCTGGTGCCCATTTGGAAGATGAGTCCTAAGGGGAAAGACGAGAAGCAGAGAGGATGCACTGGGAGACGCAAGCAGCAGGGAGGTAAGAAATGGCGAGTCCCTTGTTAGAGTAGTGACAGAAGAGGAAGGGGTGCGTTTGAAAGAATAATTTGAAGAAAAGAAATTATTACTAGGAATTATTGATTTGGGCATTGAGGTTATTGATTTGTTTATTTATCTTGTGAGTTACCATTTGAGGATGCATGTGTTCTTACCAACGACATGGCCAAGTTGAGTCAACGACTAAGTGATGGCTCAGTAACTGGGCAACTGGTGTCCATCAACAAACACCCCCCCCCCAAAGAACTGACTGAACTCAACACATGCGCCAACTCTTCCTTTAGGCCCAAGTAAATATTGAAAGACCAAGGAAGAGCCACTATCGGGTACTGAAGAGTAGTAAGGACTCTTTGCCTAAGCAAACTGCAGAATAACTGACTATACAACGAGTCACAGGTTACTGTTGTTTTTCAGTGTAGGTGTTAGCGACAGAACGGTGTGCCAGCCTCAGTTACTTTGCACGCCGGTAAATGTTTCTGCTTCGAATCCCTGGATGGATGGAGCCGAGAGAGAGGGGCAGTGGGAATAAGAATCGCAGCCAGTGAAAAGTTGTTCTGAAGTACCTGAAAACACCACTTGCAAATCACTGGGGATGATTTTCATGTTTCAGGTCCTAAATATGATTTTCTTTTACCAACTAAATTTTCTTTTATCCAACTCGACTTAAACAGACCTAGACAATTCTTCAGAGTGCCACAGGAAGAAATACACTCCCATCTTGGCACTTGTTTTTGAGGGGAACTAAAAACTTTGACTCGAGGTCTGTAATCGGCAAGGGTGAGGGGTGTGTGGAGGGCTGAGGCTGTTGCTACGTTTATTAATTTCCGACGCCGCTTTTGTGCTTACTTCCAAATGGTTTTGGACATTGCCAGGTGTCTTTAGTTTGGAAACACTAAACCAATAGAAGGTATGTAACGTAATAAAATAGGACCACAGAACCAGCTCTAATCATAATCTAAATAATGGGAACCACAATGAAACAAACGAGCAGATAACCCTGAAAAGACTCAACAGCATCTCAATTGAAAGAGGCAAGTATTACATTTTCAAAAATGATGTGAGCTTCCCCTGATTTAGCGACAAATGCAAGCACAGCATTTTCTTCTTTGTATGTATGGGAAAGCCAGCCCTTTTGAGAGTTAGAATAGCTTTCAAGGTTCCTGATTTAAATTTCAAACTCTTGATCATAGCTGGGGAGCGGAGGTTTTTTTTTTTTTTAAATTTTCTTTTTTTTTTTAATCTTGGAATTGGAAATTGAGTTCTTTAGCTCTATACCAAGTGATAATATTAAGCATTTTGTTGTATCCACCATGCAAGCCAAGTTCCCCACTGTGCCTTCAAAGCCACAGTGAATGGACCATATTTGGATTTGCTTATCAGGAAGAGACATTTAGAAAGACAATGGACTTGTCCTGCAGGACGGAGACTCCTGATGCTTTCAGATGGGCCTGCGGAGAGCCGCAAAATGGGCCCTAAAATCAGGCTGACATGGTCGCTTAACAAGCTTCAGTCTGCTCTGTGGGCTCAGCGAGTTTGCCGTGTCCCCCACAGGGCGGCTGATGGCAGCCATCATAATTAGAACACACGAATCAAAAAACGCCAGGTGAAGATTTTGCCTTAGAAGAAAGAGCAGGCAGATGGAGGGAATTACCAGGCCCCCTTTGACTATTGAGTTCTTTCATGCAGCTGGGTCCCTAGATAGCCCCCGCTGCGTGAGTGAGTCCGGGCAGTTTACAGAAGACTCGCCCTTCCTACATCCGAGCTTCCAAGTGGCCCAGGGAGCAGGAAACCTCTGTCTTGTCAACTCACTGGAAGAAGTAGAGCCTCGGCCTTTCTCCGGGTCTTGGTAAAACAGGTAACAGTGTTTGTCTAAGTTTTCTTTCTTTTTTTTTAAGGTAGAAAATGATTTGGCAGTCTTTTTTCAGGAGGAAAAACCTCTGTAACTTAAAGGGATATGACCTTGAAAGAGATTGCTGAACTTGAATATCACTGGATTTTTTTCCCCCAGCCTTTATGGGCTCTTCATTTTAAAATCTACCAAACAAAAGCCCTGCCAGGAAAGCTGTTATTATAAAGATGCTTCTCAATAGGGAGAAGTGGGTTAATTGCAAACTCTTCAGTAAAATAAAGAGGGGTTTTGAAAACAAGCACAAAATGACAGACTGTACCGCATTGCTCTTATGGAAAAAAAATACTCTGAGGGAGGAATATTTGAAATGGCAAACGTCTAACATAAAGAGATACTATAAAACTTGTTAGAAGAAGTCTATAAGGGATTTCAGATTACTCATAAACAATTATCCATCTGACCTCGATATGAATACAGAAATCCATTAGCAATCAAATTTTCAAACATAATTGTAGACTAAGAAATATGTATTTTTCCCTATCAATTTCTGTTGACAGGATCTAGCTTAATACCGCAATCTAGACTTATTTATGTTTTTATCTTCTTTCCCACTTTATTGCTTTCAAGATTTATAAACATAATTCACAAGGAAGAGCTAGAAAATAAATTGTGAATTTGTTGGGAAGATTTCCTTTTTGGTGTGCTATGACTTTTATGAAAATTAAAGTTCTAGTTTTGAGCCAAAATAAAAGTTTCAAAATACACAGAAATTAGTATGGTTTCCTATTTATAAACTGTTGAAATGTTTTGTTTTAAACAGAATCAATCATACTGGTCATTCCCCTGACCTTAACAATTCTAAGAGAAACATTGCGCTATATTGGTGTAGCTACGACTTAGATGATAGCATCATTTGATATAAAGATGTGAAAAATCGCCAGTTATCTTGAAAGCAAAATTTTATACTTGAATGTGTTTAATATACGTAAGCCAAAATGCAGCGGGCAACATTGCCCAGAAACACTATTATCATATAGACTAACAGAGCCTCTTACTGAATTTATCAAAGAAATTACAGAGAAAATTGCACTTCTGTCCATGAGTCCTAAGCGTTGCAATCCCTGGAGGCCACACGACTTAATTTTGCCTATTAAGTGAATGAATATTCTTAAGAACACAGTCAAGCAAAAACACAGCAGCGCCCGATGCCTACTTTTATGGTAGTGCTGGTGAGACTAGACATTCCTCTGTCTGATTTGAACTTCATTTGGAAGCAATTAACTATTTTATATTCGATTTAATAAGGGTCCGGAGTACACGGACCACATTGGCTGCCGTCAGTTGTTGAAAGGTTACATGATTAAATTTGCATTTGCACTCAACATAGCTGCAAATGAGAACCCACTCCTTACTGCTCCATGCTGAGAAAGCTAGGGGTACCAGGTCGGTCAAAATCACTAGGTGCTTTTTATTTTTATTTTACTTTCTTGAAATTTATCTTTGAGCATCAAAATGGCCGGAAGTCACGTGAAGTAAAATACTCCACACATTGTTTACAAATACCGCACCAGATGTCCCATTTTATCTTCATGTTCTATTTTCAGAACTCGTGATTCTTTTTTGCTGCTTCTAATTAAATGTTTGCTATTCTGAGCAAAATCAAAGGAGGACAGCCACTTTTAAAAATGTTTTAAGTTTCCATTATTCCATAGAGTGGGAAAAATATGAAGCCTTTAAAAGAATTTATCAAAGGTATACCTTATACAAGTGGTACAGAAAATAATAAAGACCCTCCAACCTAGAGACGAGCATCCTGAGTCATTGACAGAGGCCCGCGTTTCTTGCCAACAGCGGTGCTGAAGACATCCTTTCATTCAGGCGCTTTGCCCACGATGCACCTTCTGTAGCTCCTGAGCTTTACTACTGTTCTGTGCTGGCGCTTCTCCTGGAGAAACAGTTAGCTCCCTCCCTAGGGGGTCACAGGGTGTTCTGCGCCTGCCCTCGTGAAAGCATTTAGCGTGTGGCCCTGCAGTCACCTTCCGCACAATGTGTCCGCATCTAGACACTTAGTTCTCGGAGGGAGGGAGCCAGGTCTTATTCACATTCGATCCTCTGACCGAGGAGTGGATTCAACTCAGAGTAAGCAGGAAGAGGTAACTTGTCTCTAAACATCACTAGCAATACCCACTGGCATTGTGTCAAAGCGAAGTGACGATGGCTTCCATTTTCCTACTTCCTGGACATAGATGAAGAAAATGCAGTCCAGTCTAGGGCCATTTCTTAATACTGGAAACCTCTTAATGTTTAATTGTTGTTGCCTAAAAATATGTGAAGAACAAACTAAGAAAGCCTCCCTCTCCTATGTCTGTGACGGGAAAGCCTCCCTCTCCTGAACCTGCGTGGCCGTGTCTGTGACGGGAAAGCCTCCCTGTCCTGAATCTGCGCGGCTGTGTCTGTGACGGGATGGATAAGTTTCCTCCCACTAGCTTTACTTTTGTAAGAAATTTCTTGTTTGTTTATACTCAGAAACAGTCCACTTTCTCCTGTGCTTCCATTCTTTGGACCTTCGGACAGCGGTCATACTTTCTAACTTCCACTGTCTTGAGGTAGCCATGGAGACTATGTAATGAATAATGATAAACAATAATATGTACAATGTGACTGATTGTTGTTCAAGTTTGCTTCTAAAAAGCGCCGTACTGCAGATAAAATCTTAAAAATGTTCTTAGGAACAACTTGCCATTTAACGCTTCGCAGATCAGATGGTTTTCCCGGAGTGCAGAAAAGGGAGTCCCTTTATAGGTGACACCGCCAGCCGTCCCACTGGGTTCAGGCCCTGTCTGCACACCTCTCCAAAATTCTTAACAGTTGGGGTGTGATGGAATGCAGATAGTCTCTTTCTTTCTGCTATGTGCCAAGCAAATATGATATGTTCAGATTCAAAATGTCAGAGACAGCCTGACCAGGCGGTGGCGCAGTGGATAGAGTATCGGACTGGGATGCGGAAGGGCCCAGGTTCGAGACCCGAGGTGGCCAGCTTGGGGGCGGGCCCATCTGGTTTGAGCAAAAAAGCTCACCAGCTTGGACCCAAGGTCGCTGGCTCCAGCAAGGGGTTACTACTCGGTCTGCTGAAGGCCCGCACTCAAAACACATAGGAGAAAGCAATCAATGAACAATTAAGGTGTCCCAAGAAAAAACTGATGATCGATGCTTCTGATCTCTCTCTGTTCCTGTCTGTCTGTCCCTGTCTATCCCTCTCTCTGACTCTCTCTCTGTCCCTGTTAAAAAAAATAAAGAAAGGAAAAAGGTCAGCTACATTTTCTGCACGGTGCCAAGGAAGTCCAGTGTGGCTGTGCTGGTAGCATTGGTTCTGATCCTGGCCCCTCCCCTTCCTTTGTGTCTCCCTGGGAAAAATTGCCCGTTTGGAAAATTCGAGAAAACAGAGGAACCGATCTCATCAGGTTCTTGCGAAGATTAAATAAAGAGAAGAAATACTCGGTAAACGCTGTCTCTTCAATAGGAAGGAAATCAAAGCTGTGTTATTCTCCAGGCCAGCGCTAAGGATGTAATGCACGTTATTAGCAGTACTCAACCAGGATCGGAAGGGAATTAAGGGGACAGTAATGATTTAGACTGAGATCTACATAATTCCCGCTTAGGTCTTTTTTTCTTTTTTTAAATTTAAAGAGAACATGAGATTTTCCCACTAGGAAAAGGTAATTCTTACTTAGCACAACATTCCTTAGTATCCAGAAAGCTCTTTTTTGGTCCATTGGCACCTGAAAGCAGATTTTTGTCTGTGTACTTTTAGGGTGGCCTGGTTGTCACTAAGTACTAGGGCTCCTGCGGTCACCTGTCTGTGCAAAGCGGGCCATATTATGTGTAGGTAACTGTTTAAAGTCAGTACGCGTGAGTTTATTCCTTTCAGAGAGGAAGTTTCTCCGAGAACGCACCTGTAGCAGCAGAAGGCCCCCCGTGCTTCTTCACCCTGCGGCATACGGGTGGGAGCACCAGACTGATGCGCTGATCCATCCTTTTTTCCTTTATCCTTTTCTTCATTTTAAGTACCATTTCTTATGGTGTGATGTCAGTATGGAGTCACCAAAATGATGTAGTAATGGACCCAATTTCCCCCTTACACTGAGGAATGCCTCCTATCCCTTATGGGCTTAGCTTCTATTCCAGGATTGTTTCTTATCTATGATGACACTTAAGTCAAACTTGCTGAGGCCAGTTGTTCCCTCCTCCCACACTAAGACCCTGTGAGACTATTCCACTCGACTCAGAAACAGAATGAGTGTGTCTACTCACTTCAATAATATATGTCGATTCAATTGGGCCAAGTTTTGTAGACCTGCCACAGTCTGCTTACCTCCTTCTGGATCCTGAACAAAACCCAGTGGCACATGAGGAGAGAGTTTGAGAGTTAGGGCCTGACCTCGAACAATGGCCCCGTCACAGACGTGCCAACCCACGCTTTCTGCTCACGTCCGTTAAGCTCTCTCAAATTCCTCTTTTAGCCTTAGGTACATTAGCTTATGTGCTGTCATCTACCCATGGATCTGCTTGTTATCATTTCCTTGCCTTTTCATGTATCATTCAAATTCAGTCTCGTGGCTCCCACTTTAAGTGCATCCCCTGATTAAGTATTCAGCTCAGGACTTACCTCTTCTCCAGAGCATCTTCTGACTAATTCCTCTTAACTTCTGTCACTCAGCACTTGGGCACATCCTCTCTGAATTTCCATACTCATTTGATGCTTTATCATGAAGTATTGCAAATATATTTAATTGTACTTCATGAAATTATTTCAAGAGGGTATGTCATTACTCCACATATATTTTAGGTTTCTAAAGGTTAGGTGATGTCTTTCAAGTCTATCTTAAAACAATTTATCTCCCACATCATAGTTCCCATTATGATACTCTTTACACACTCGGCAGTAAGCGTTCGTTGAATGAACTTAGAATGGTTATGGGGCAATGGAGTATAGTATTTGTATTTTATAATCGTGGAATATCACATTGGGATGATTGTCTCTTGGCCTGAAATGATATAGCCCTCATGAGAAACTGGCAAGAAATGTTTAACTAGAATAAGGAGAGTGAAAAATTTCACTCATAATATATTATTTTTTTAAGAGATCAAAAATTCAAAAGACAATTAATTTGATGCCCAGAAATTTGCCAGAGGAAATAATGGGAAGGGACAAATCATAAATAATTGGAAAGCTTTCCAATTCATTTGACAAGGCTAGAATAACTATCAACCAGAAACACAACAGAGGGATAAACAAACCTGAAAGCTATTTACAATGTCACTTGTGACTATCAGATGGAAAAACTACAAAATATTAGCAAAAGATTTCAACAATATACTGAATATATGTTCTGATTAAACAGGTTTTATTGTGGGATTGCAGGAAAAGGGTAAAGTAGGGCATTTCATTAATATAACGTATTAGGATTGTAGAGACAAAAATTGCATGGCTATTTTCATGTTATTTTTTACACTGAAGCAGGTTTTGATAAAACTCACTACTTTTTTTCCTGATTAAAATAAAAGCACACACTCTGAACATAAAGAAGATACATTTCTGAAGGAATAAGGAACATGTTCAGAAGAGAACCTTTCACTTAGTGGGAAAGTAATGGCACCACCCCACTGGAATGGGGACAAGACCAGACTGGCTGTTCCTGTAACTGTTATTTTTACTGTCCGGGGGTCCTCGCCAGAGCAGTAGCACAAGAAAAATAAATCTGAAGTACCAACATTAAAACACAGAATGTAAAATTGCATTTAGGGAAATGTTATCCTTAAAGAATCATCAGCAAAACCATTTGAAAAATAAGAGTTCAGTGAGTTAGAGCAATTCAATAGACTCAAAATAACCATTTATTAGAAAATAAACAGGAACAAGGAGACTCATTCACAGCCACAGGGACCGCTGTCACCACCACAAATCTGGCCATCTAGTGAGAACTTCAAAAATTACGCCAGATAGAACAATACGACTTGTTTTGGTTCCAAATATTTAACATTTTAAGTATGCAAACTCTTTTCAAATTAATCTAGAAACAGGATGCCATTCAAATAAAATTTTAATATGACACTTGTCGGGTGTGAATAAAAATAAAGTGGTTCTGAAGTTCACGTGGAAGACAACGGCCTCACAAAGGAAGAGTGATGCAAATGTTCAGGGAAGAAAGCCCCTTACCAGATGAGGGAAGGGTTTAGAGAGGAGTTAAGTAGAAGAGTGAGGTATCACCAGAGAATTGATAATAATGTTCGAAACAAAATGTTATATAGTCAAGATACAGATACAAGACAGGCTTTCAGCATGAGGTTTAAAGTGTATTTTAAATTAGACAGGTAATTCCTTCCATGATTTACAAAATTATATACACAGCTGTAGATTTAAATGCATACCATAATATCATGAAAATTGTAGTATAAAACTGAAAACACACGCCAAAGAAGCAGGCATGAGAGAAGACAGCTTGGAGAACTTGGCCATCAGAAGATGGACCACAGAGTGGTGGTCGCACACCGCACCTACTTGGTTCGTTGGAAACGCACTTCCCCGAAGGGACTGCGCTCTGTGCTTCGTGTTTGGAAGGGTTGCAGGGGAGAAGTGATGGAGGCTGCCAAGGTCAAGTGAAGCAGCAGCCGTCACTCTCCCCAGTGCTTCTCCCTAAGAGGCAGCGAGACAGGTGCAAAGGTGCTGCTGGTCCCCAGCTGGTGTTGACTCCCAGCTCGCTGTCCACTGTTCCCAGCTGCCACCCCCCACCGTGGGACAGATAAGCAGAACCTCCACACATGCGCACTCTCCTCTCCTCCGTGGAGCCCGGCCCGCAGACGGACACGCCTGGTGTGGGGCCTGGCGGATCTTCCAGTAGCCCCTGCTGCTCCTGCAATTACGAAAGACCCAGTTCCTACAGTAACTCCTTATTCTGTAATATTCACAGACCTCCCACTCCGCTGGGTGAAACCTGGCTCACACGCACAGTGAAAGTACCCAACAACCTGAGAGTGGGATTCCTGTGAAAAGCTCCTGATTTAGAGAAAAGAATGACAGAAACAGGGGTTATTTTATTCTAAGAAATGGATGTTGCTCACATGAAATGGATTTATTTTAATTTTATTTATTTATCTATCTATTTTTTATTCGAGAGGCAGGGAGGCAGAGAAACAGACGCCAGCATGCACCCCAACCGGAATCCACCCAGAAAGCCCTCTATGGGGGGCTATGCTTTGCCCATGGATTTATTTTTATATTTCTTTCTTTTATCTTTTTCGTTTTTTAATGATAGATACAGAGAGACAGAGAGAGGGACAGATAGGGACAGACAAATGGGAAGAGAGAGAGATGAGAAGCATCAATTCCTCGTTGTGGCACCTTAGTTGTTTATTGTTTTCTCTCATATGTGCCTTGACTGTGGGCTTCAGCCAAGCCAATGACCCCTTGCTCAAGCCAGCCACCTTGAGTTCAAGCTGGTGAGCCTTGCTCAAACCAGATGAGCCCACATGCAATCCAGTGACCTCAGGGTTTCGAACCTGAGTCCTCTCAGTCCCAGTCCAATGCTCTATCCACTGCGCCACTGCCTGGTCAGGCTTTATATTTCTTTTTACAGTGAGAAATGGGAGCTAAATTTCATGACCAATATCAAAGCAAAGGTTCTGATGATGTATTTGCTGCTTTGCTCAGGATGTCTGAGCAGAGCAGGAAAGAATTCTGGGTGGGATTCTGACTTGCAAGTCCAGAGTGACTAACCAAGTGAAAGCCATGCCTCAGCATGAGGAAGTGGCCGCCCCTTCATACAGCCTCTACGTCAGGCCGTGGAAAGGGTGATATGTGGCCCGAGTGGCAGGAAAACTTGTGATTTTTAATCAGATTTAATGTTCTTAGTGTTTTGTTCCCAGTCTCTGCAGGGTAGACAGAGTGAAGAAGAGAAAACATTAAAAAAAATGGGACTCTTAAAATAAAATTATCCATACTATACATTTCTTACAATTACTAATACCAATACAAGTGCCTATACATTAGTGAATGTCGATTTAAGGTAACAGTAAGGAAAATGTGTTAGGTGGCTGTGATTTGGGGAAAAGCATGAGATGTAAGACTATCCTTTCCTGTCTTTGAGGTACTCTGGGATTTTTAGCATTTTGTTTCGTTCCAAGGAGAGATTCCACATCTGTAAATAGGAGCATAACGTCTATGCAGGAGAAATGTCAACACTGAGTCAGGCAATTTATACGACAGGACTCTAAAACTGTGCTATAAGCTTTATAAACAAGTGCTACTAAAGAAAATACTATGCTAAATGGGGGATAAAGAGTTGTAAGAAGAGATATTTTCCATAAATTTAATATCAGTTTTAATGAAAAAATGAATTGTATTTCTTAGAATAGTGACTGGTATATAATACAAATTAAATATATTTTGTTGAATGAATCCTTTACTTTTTCTCTTTGGTTTGACTCTTGTGCAGAAAATAATTGCTTTAGAGAAAGCTGAGCTGCAACATCCATGAGGAGAAAGTAAAGGAAGGCTAAGTAAGGTGAGTCTCCTGTCTGGAGTGAGCTGTGACTTGGAGCATGACGACAATAATCAGGGTGAGTAGGGATCTGGTACTGGTAGTCTCTCAGGAACCGTGGGGAACCAGACAGATACTGGAGGAGGGAGAACAGAGCCACTTTCATGATTTTAAAAAGTCAAGAATTTCTCTAATGATAGCCATTAATTTTACATAAATCATTCAAGAATTTCTATATGGCATCATTAAAGAATAACCACTGACTTCTAAGAAATCAATACAGTTAATAACAGTAATCAGCCTATGTTTATCCCAAATAATCAAGGCACTACTAATTATAGAAACTAGTCAATTTTTAAAGATCAAGGTATAGGGCACCAAGCCTTTCAAAATCATCTTGGTGACAACATGGAGGAAATGTGGGATGGATGACAGCAGGATGAATTTGCCACTGTGCAAATGATCAAGCCCCAAACCAGGATTTCATGATGGCTCAGTGTCCACCTATGGTGAGGAAGCCACCGCCTGTTGGTGGCCTTTGCCTTCAGCCCTTTCTGCTTGATAGCTTCTCAATAACTTGGTAGAAAACATAACTGGTATGCTTTTTTGAGCTCCCAATGTTAAGTCAAATGATGTAATGAATATATTCTGTGACCAATCCAGGATTCAAAGAGATATCAACCAGCTGAGATTTTGGGCTGCAACAGATATGATGGAATTTAATTGGAATACACCTAAAATCCTCTGCTTAAAAACAGGAAGCCTACTCCAACACCAAAACTAGAAACATCATCTATTGACCTAGAAACTGACCAGAGAAACCACAGTATACAGTAAGTCAGGCAAAACTATTCCTAAAATGAATTTAACAAGAGTTTTTGTGGAGGAAATATTAGAGGTTAAGCTGATTACATATGCAATAAAATCAGGGCAATGTACTGCCACAGAAACTTCTGTGTCCTTTAGTGCCTGGGTAGAAGGTCAGTGTCAACAGGGAAGACAGCCATGGTCATCTAGAAGCGAAGCTGGTGCTCTGCCCTGTCACTTGCCACAGCTTAAAGGACAGCCCAGAGAATGTGTGAATTGACAGGGAGGTTATGACCTCAGCTGAAAGACTGGCAGAGTTTTAACACATAGTAGGTGCTTATAAACACAGTTGTGAGGATCCTTTGAGACTAAAATTAACAAGTTATATTCAAGTGTAGGATGATTTTTTTTAATGTTTATTTATTGATTTTACAGAATGGAAGGGTGAGCGAGAAGCATCAAGTCATTGTTGCTTCACTTTAGGTGTTCATTGATTGTCATATGTGACTTGCCCAGGTAAGCCCAGAGTTTTGAACTGGCGACCTCAGCATTCCAGGTCAATGCTCTATCTACTGCACCACCCAAGGCCAGGCAGGACAGATTTTATTTTAACTTGGAGAACTTTCTAAGAATTGGAACTGTCCTCAAATAGAAAAGATGATTAACTCATGAACCATTGGAATTTATTCCAAGGAAAGACAGGCTCAACAATATGAATTTGTTGGAGACATGGCAGAGGACTTTTAAACTCTAAGTTCAATGGGATGCACTCCAAATTCCTATTAAAACTGAACATTAGAGTTGCCATCCAGTGTCATTGTTCTTCAATAGGTAGCAGTTATCATCAGGACTGAATGTAATAGAAATAAAATCTACTAGAAAACATACAATAATAAGAAACAAAAGACTTCACTTTAGGGATATAGAAGCCTTTGTTTTAGGATCACAATGAAATATAAACCACTAATTCAGTACTAGTCGAGTCTTGAGCAATTAAAAGTTAAGAATTTTGATCCCAACATTCCAAAACCTTGTGACTTAGAGCAAAAGGTACTTGCACTGTGTGTGGGCCTCTTGGATAGCATATAAGTGTGAGAAGGTTGAACCAGAGGGCCTTTAAGTTAGATTTCAACTCTCAGTTCTATAAATTTCTAAATAGGCCTGGCCTAAATTATAGATAGACTCCTTGATAGCAACTATAGCAACTACTGATAGCATTCTTGAATATAGAAATAGAAGCACATTATCTAAAGCAAGGACTCTCACTCTATTGTTATTAGTTATGTCCTTAAAAATTCCAGGAACTTTTAAGGATATAACTAATGACAGTATGGTTCACTAAGTAATGTGAAATGGATAATTTCTAGTCTACCTGCTGTTGAAGCAAAAAGAAAATCCTCCTTGGGCCAAGGAGTGTTTGAGCAAAGGCTAAGAAGTTGAGATTTAACCTAAAAAAGCAAAGTCTGGGTAAGGGCTTAACAATAGTCAGCAACTTACAGGAAATCAGGTAGGTTCTGGTGAGCAGGTGTTTTCAGTGTTAAGTGAGAGTGGAACAAGGGAAATGAATTTACAGTACAGTGGACGTGGTTTTTTGTTTGTTTGCTTGTTTTTGGATGTCCTGTTATCCCTAAGTGTCTGAGATAATGAAATCTGTTACCAGGGAATGTTGATTAATGTACTTATCTGAAAGTTTTAAGAAAAATATCAGGACATCACCTTCTGCCAGTTGCAAGTGTGGTCCTAGAATGATTTCATGGTATTTTGTACTACATTAACAGATAATAAAGGTGAAAATTCAGATAACAAATAGAATCCAAAGAAGGTCCCTTTTAAAAAGGAACCAAGCATTGTGGTACTCTGGCTGGTGATACAGTGATTTCATTTGTTTCTCCAAAATATATTCTTCAGGACACTGATTGTCAGATTCTACTATCTGAGACATGGTTTGCTTGCCTAAAAGTTAGAACTGAGAATATTTTTTACCTTAATTGAAAAACAAGGAATTAGAGTCATAAAAATCCTATATGAAGTTATAATACATGAAGTTATAATACATAAAGTTGCTTCTGCATTTTAATTTTTATAACACATGAAAAAAAATTTAAATCAAAGCATTAGATCACTCATTCTCCTTGCATGCTTAGGAGAGGAGTTACAGTGATATCACTTAATTCAATGTGCTCATGCAGTTTAAAATTATTTTCTATTTTTCAAATTATCTGGTACAGTGATATAAATTACTTTCTTTGCATAATGCTCGCTCCATGGGTATTATGTATATGAGCAAAGCTGACTTAAATGAACTCCTTAAAATAGTGACTACTGTATAAAATCCAGTCAAACTATTATGAATATCATCATGAAGTTCACATATCAAAGAGCTTAGTTAAGCACCCCTTCCTCAAAGAGGAAAAAGCACTCGAAAATGTGAATGAAGTATGCTATAATGAAGGTCATTTTCTTGAGAGCTTTCAAACCTTCACAACAAAACAAATCCGCTAAGTCATGATTTATAAAAACAGAAAAGGAAAGCGAATGGAAATAGAGTGAACGAGAGAGATAGCAAGATGGATCCCTTCTTCTTCAGACAGGTTATGCTTTGGTGTTGTTCCTATATCTTAATTGCCCATAGGATGGTACAGACATCTATTTCTATAATTATTTTATGACTCTTGCTATCACGTCAGGATATATCACTTGATACTTGTGTCTTTCATAAGAATGTTGCTAATGTGATAAAAGAACGCATATGAATACCTTTTGGCTTCATGAAAAAGCATGGTATTTATATAAATTGCTACTGAAATGGTAACATAACACAATGCTAATGAGATAAAAAAATAATAACTAAAAATGATCAGGCAAATATGGCATTTAATTGATCTAGCATTTTTGTTTACCCAGAAAGTCCTTACTGATGAATAATTGCAATTTTCCCTTTAAAAAGTCTAATGTTTTTCTACTAAAACTAATGAGTAAAGAATCTGAATGTTTTAAATAGGACTGTTTACACATCTAATTAAAAAACTGTAAAGCAGAACTGCTCAGCCATGCACTATTAATATTTTGGGCTGGTTACCTGTTGTTGTAAGGAGTTGTTAGTTAATTGTAGGTCATTCAGTATCACTCCTAGGCCTCTGCTCACTATAATCAGTGGCGTACACAATCCAGTTCTTTTTATTCAGTGAGAGGGAGGCAGAGAGACAGACTTCTGCAGACACTCCGAAAGGGGTGCTCCTACAGACCCACTAGGGAGCGATTGCCCACTGGGGCCGCTGCTCTGTTGCTCAGAACCGAGCCATTTCAGTGCCTGAGACAGGTCCATGGAGCCACCCTCAGTGCCTGGGGCCAAATTGCTCAAACCATTTGAGCCATGGCTGTGGGAGGGGAGAGAAAGACAGAGAGAGAGAGAAGGGGGGAGGGTGGAGAAGCAGATGGGCGCTTCTCCTTTGTGCCCTGACCAGGAATTGAATGAGGGACTTCCACACACTGGGCCCATGCTCTACCGCTGAGCCAACTGGCCAGGGCCCCAACACAGTTGTGATGACCAAAAATGTGTCCTGTCGTTAAGAATATCTACCAGGGCACACAATAGCCCCTTGTTCAAAAAACTACTATTTCGGCTGCTGCCAAGAAAAATGAGAGATAACCCAGGATGCTGCCACCCAGGGAACTGAAATGCCGCACAGAATGCGGCTGCCCCGGCAGCAAGAGGTCTACCCAGAACACCGCTGCTTGGGAAACGGGACGATTGCTCAGAGTCCTGCTGAACAGAAAGCTGGGGACCACCCAGAACGTTGCGGCTCCGAAACCTGGAAGAAGATGCAGGGGCTGCTGCCCAGGGCAATGGGGGATTATCTGGAATGCTATTGCTCAGGAAAACGTGAGATCACTCAGCATGCTGACACTGAGGTATCTAGAGGGTGACCCCCAAAGCTGCTGCTCAGAACACTGGAAGATAGTCCAGAATGCCGCTTCCCAGGAAACCGGAAGGAAACCTAAATGCTGCTACTCCGGTGATTGGAAGATACCCACAATGCTGATGGCCTGGGAACTGCAAGATAACTCCGAGTGTCGCTGCCCAGGAAATGAGAAGATAACACGGAAGTCTACTGCCAAAAAGGAGGGTGACTCCCCAGAATGCGGCTACCCAGGACATCAGAATAAAACTCGGAATGCTGATGGCCTGGAAACCGGAAGATAACCTGGAATTCCGATGCCCAAGAATCGGGAGACAATCCAAAATGTTGCCCAGGAAACTGAAAGATAACTCAGAAGGCTACTTACTGCCTAGGAATCTGGAAGATAAGCCAGAATGCTGCTACCCAGGAAACCAGACAATAACCCAGAATGCTGCTGCTCAGGAAACAGTTTCACCCAGAGTGCTGCTTGCCAGGGAGATACAATGGTAATACATAGTAATAAAAGATAGCACACGCTATCACGTACTACTGTATGGTATATAACATAGCATAATAAGACAGATGTAAGTATACTATTTCTAGTATAGACATGATAGAGAACGTTGTAATACAGTTACAGTATGGATACAATCCCGGGCTTGGCAAACCAGAGCCCATGGTTCAAATCCAGCTCTGTCAATATTCGTGTGGCCCCCTAAGCAAAGAATGAGTATTATTTTGCTAAGTGGTTAAAGAAAGAGTCAAATAGAAGTGCATTTTCCGGCATGAAAATTACATGATATTTGAATTTCCGGGTCTGTACACAAAGTTCATTGGCTGCAACCTCGCTCATTCTTTTCCCTCGCTGCTTCTGTGTTCCCGCTGCATAGGTGAGTGGTCACAACACAGACCCTAGGGCCCAGAAAATCTAAACTATTCACTTTCTGGGTCTTTACATAAAAAAAAAAAAAATTTGGCCAGCCCTCTAATTTATCAATATATTCATGCATTGATATTAATATAAATTTAGTCTTTGATATTAATATAATTAAACAATGTGATTGGTAATACAATATGATACTCTAATAATTACAAATGTCGTAGACACATTAGTAAATTCCTATTAAGAGAATATATCACGCGTAATATACTGTATTATAACCATAGTAATATGTAATAATGTAATGCATTATACATAATATTTAGGTTGAACCATAGGAAATGGCCATTTTGTGAGGCCTCACATAGTTCACAATTGGCCCTTCACTGTGAGCCATCCTTTGCTTACCACATGGGTGATGACGGGATTGGATATGAGTGAACACCCACACCTCTGTCTCTCCTCACTTCTACCAGACTAGCTCCACACTTTTATGAACAATTCAGCTCCTTTCGCCTGGCATTCTGTGTTAGGTGCTTCATGGTTTCTTAACATAAGTGGCCACAGGACCTTGATTTAGCCACTCCATTTTGTACATGTTGAAATTCTACCAGGAATGGCAAAGCTATGTTTATAGAATTCATCTTGTGAGATTAAAAACAAACAAATCTATTGTCTTAAGTCATGGCCTAAAGGTCAAATAATTATGCTTTCTGTTCTTTATCCAAAACTCTACTGCCTAGGCCAGGGTTTCTCTAAAGTGTACTCCATGGACCACCCATCTCAGAATCGTCTGAGATGGTTTTCAATGGTATATAATATAGATCACGTTCTCCACCCCAGACCTACTAAGTAACATGCTCTGGAATGTGACCCAACATTCCACAGATTACTAAATCCTATGCATTCATAAACATAGGTCATGGAAACAAGAAAAGAAATGCATATCTGAAATTATTCGTTTAGTGGAAATTGTAATGTAGCTATTTCTATTTTTTTGGACTTAATTTGATCCTTACTTATATTTTAGTCCCTTTGTATTGATTAACAATAAACACTAAAGAGCTCTCTGATATCTAGAATTTATCAAATTTTAAGACGGCTCTTCCTTAGTAAGTGTGCTCCTTTGTCAGGTAACATTTGAAATAAAAGTCTTCATTGACTTGCTTATGCACACCAATGCACAACTTGGCCTATAAAAATTAATGCAACTGACTTACATTAAACCAATAATTACATTTTATCTAAGAATACTCATTTGAAAATAAAAAAAATTAAAAAGAACTATGATGCAACACCTTGGCCTCTTTTTTAATGTCACTATCCCAATTTTAAGGTATTTTAGGTAATCACTCACCAATCTTGGTTTTGCTAACTTTAATTTTTAATATTTTATAAAAACAATATACATCTTATTTTAATACAAAGGTGGTTCCATTCATCTCTCTTAAAAAAGGCTAGAATATGATGACGGCCTCATAGCCTCACCCCCAAATCTGAGAACGTCTAAAAGTGGTTCTATAAAAGAGTAACTAAGCTCCATTTTTTTCTTCTTTAATCTATCTATATTTAGAAAAAAAGATAATCTTACCTAACACAATAATTTGAAAAACTCTAAGTGGTTTCATAGTCTTTTTTCAAAGACGGGTGAAAATAATAAGAAAGAAACACAAAATTTAATCCAGTAAGAGAAGCTACAAAACCAATGTCAAATATATGGACCCCTATGTATTATGTCAGAATATACAATGCTTCAAGACTCTTTCCCGTCTATGTTGCCATACTTATTTTAATCTTAGTTCTAATATTAAATGTCCACCATCAATTTTTTGTTCACATTTCCTCACTTATTTCTTGGTTGTAGGAAATTGAGTTTCTAGTAGATTGGTAAGGAGGAGTTTATAAGTACGTATTCTTTAAGTTCTTATATATTGAAGACCATTTTTCTATAGTGTTAATACTTGAAATTTTGTCAAAATAAACATTTTTTTCATATATTTTTTTTAGTTACTTGACAATGTTGCTCTTAAGAAATATGGTGCTATCTAAATATTTATTTGTATCCTTATAAATAATTTGATCTTTGTGCTTGGAAACTCTGAGGATTTTTTTTCCTTCACAGTCTAGACTACAAGAATATGTCGTGGAGTTGATTGCTTCCTGGCAATATTCCCAGGCATGCGGTGAGCTCTTTCAATATCCTGTAGTTCAGTTTTCTTCATTATGAGGAAAATGTTTTTTCTATTGATAGTCTTAAATATTAGCTTTGTTCCACAATTTTACTTTTCTTATTTAGGTCCTCCAATTATATGTATTTTGGACTTCTTTGCCTACCTGCATTTCAATTACTTTCCCTCTGACTCTCTTTTCTGTCTTCCTTATTTCAACTTCATTCTGTTTACTTCTCTGCGTACCTTTCATGGCCTTTATTAGATTTTCATTTACTAGGTTCTTTCCTAGAACCTAGTAAAATATCCCTTATTTCTAAGATGACTTTGCTTTTCTTTTTAATATATTTCCTGAATTTAATCAACTCAACTTTTATTGTACATTCCTCTATTTATAATTTTTGAATTTCTGACTACACTTATAAAAAATATCTCCAAATTTTTGTTTGACAGATGTAAATTCTAATGGGAGTGTTGTGGTAACAATACTCCTCTGCTATGTGGTTGTTTTTTAATAGCTGATTTTTAAAAAATTACATTATTTGTTTTCTCCTATATGTAGTTTTTTGTGAAGTCTCTCCTTCCTTCCTTCCTTCCTTCCTTCCTTCCTTCCTTCCTTCCTTCCTTCCTTCCTTCCTTCCTTTCTTCCTTTCTTTCTTCTTTCTACATATGGGGACTTTATGGCAGGGTTCCTGGCTCAAGAGTACCTTTTCCTGTTTAATATTTATTTGGTATTTTTTTTTACTGTATGTTTCTCTGACTAATCAATTTTTCCCCTCTGACTTCTTTATTTTTCTTAACTCCCATTCTTCTGAGGGGCATATGTATTTCTATTTATCTTTCTTTTTCTCTCAGAAGAAATACATCTTCGTGGCTATCACCTCTGCTCATGCTCAAACCTTTTCTCGATAATGGCTGCTGTGAACGACCTCACTCTGCACCTGGGTTTGCTATTTTGGCAATTAATACTGTACATTTTGGAGGATGACTCTGTGCTCTTTCTCTTTCCACTGAGTCACCTAAGCCTCCCTTCCCTCATTTGCTGCATCCATCAGCTCGTAGCAAAGGCAAGAGCTCTCTATTGGAATTTGATATTGACTTCTGTTTGTCTCCAGTAACGGAACAGGCATGGATAAGAGGGTGTTATATTACTCTCCGGTACGTGTTCTTTTTAAGAGGATTTACAGAGGTCCAGGCTGCTGCCTTCTCATTTACTGGGGCTGCCTTCTCATTTACTGGGTCCGAGTTGTACCATGCGGAAGTTGTACATCCCTGAAGTTCAGACACTGTGCTCCAACTGGTAGTCAAAATAAGGGACCCCTAACATGGAGAGAAACTTGGGAGTACCAGGCCATGCACTTGGTCCTTTCCACCAGGATTTCATTCTCCAAGCTTCTATCTGATATACACTGGCTAGATCACAGTTCTGACTTCGGAAGGAAAGTTGCCCTTTCATAAAATCTTTCTGTTCTTCTCCTCAGATGCACTATTTTATTTTCAGTTACCCTCATCATGTAAGATTTTATAAATCCTAACCCAGATATGTAAACTAAACGCCACTGCACCATTTCTTTACACCATGAGAAGTAACCACACTAATGGTGACATATATTCTTTCCAAGCCTTCTTTCCTCCATGACTGCAGCTCTATTTCACTTTGGCAGTGATGTTTGGGGTTTAATCCGAACAGACTTTCCCATCCTCTGCAATATACGTATCTATCTATTGTGTCTCATTATTTATGTGTTTCTCAATATTTATTGATGAGTGAAGGAAAGCTTCACAGTATATTATGATGACTTGACTTGAGAGTAGCTAGCTATTTTTTCCCCAAAGTCATTGAAAGTCATTTGCTTCTTCTTGAATCAACATTTGTTAAGTCATCTTAAATAATGTTATTTCATATGTGGCAACCTATTGAATTTTTCATTCATGAAATCAGAGATTCTTGAATGATTGCTCTAGTAATCATTAATATGCTATTATGATTGCTTTTTCCTTTCCAAATGACCAAGAAAAATATGATTTTTAAAGTAAAATATAATCTCATTTTTTATTATCATGAACAGACATTATGTTACAAATCCTGTACTTGCTGTTTATACATGTGCCAACTTTACATATAATACATAATAAACATTTCCTAAAAGATTAGCCCTCACAGTCAAATAAAAAAGACCTGTGCAAAGTAAACAATAGTGCTACACAACAAAATAAAAATTTGTTGGGAAAACATAAAGCTCAGTCACAGCTTTCTGAATAGGATAAATTTTAAAATTGCTAATTCTGTTTTTCTTTAAAAGAATGACCTAAGTAGCTTTAAATTAGAAAATCATTCTGATGAATGTGATGATTCTGGATTACATCAAAATTCACATATTTACACTCATTCTCTAATATTCATAAAAATATTATATAAACATAAACCATCTGCTAATAGAATAGTTTCTGTGAAATTATTCTTACAATATGTGATAGATGTAAATGAATTACGGTGAATTTACCAACCACATTACCCACCAGATAGTATCAATTCTAAAATAATTGCTCAAAACTTAGACATTCTAAAATTACAGATCTTTCTCCATTCCTGTTTTAAATGGAAGCCACTGAAAATTGCTATTGCTGTCAAATTCATGATAAGCATTCTGCCATATACTTTTTATAGGAAGTAATATAAAATTAAGTGCAAGCAGGTAAATTAAGGAAACGTATGAAAGGCCTTCAGAGATTACTTATTTTATGATGCTTGCCAGGCACTAAGAAACAAATGTCTCTCTTCTCATGTTTCTCATTATCAGTGTATGGTGTATAACTATTAAGACATTTTAAATTTGTTAGTATAATATGAAATTTTTTCTTTTGTATAAAAGAAACAGATATGACATATAAAACCTTAATTTGAATTTTCCACTTGGAAAGTTTTCTTTTAGAGGAAAAGAATGCTGTAATATATCCCTGAGTCAAATCAGAATTTGTCTCACTACATGTGAGCTGTTCTGTAAACAAGAAAATAAGTAATGACAGCTATTCGTTTATATTTTTCAGTTGGACAAATCAGTTGTAGGCAACAAACACTGTCTCCACAAGTAGTTATGCTCGATATGATCTTTCACAGTGCTGCCAGCGTGCATGTCAGCATACTCCGTGTTCATAAAAGTTTCCACAATTTAATAAGACACCAAATTAAGTTCGCAAATTAAACAAGTCTAGATAGAGAGTAACCTGATTTTGCCAAAACACTTTAACTCTGGTTTTGAAATAATTTGAATCAATTCTAAAATGGATATCAGTCATCCAGGGAAGGGGTTGTCAAACTTTTCCTGTGAAGGACTGGATTTTAAATACTTTGGGCTTTGCAGGTGACACAGTGTCTGCTGTAACCACTGTGCTCAACTCTGAAGATGTTGTCAACAAGGCAGCCATAAATAGGAGCAGCAGGAGTTGTTGTATGTCAGCAAAACTTTATTTAGGAACAACAAAATCTGAATTTCATATGTTATTTTTACATTTTACAAGGCAGTGGGTAATCTTCTTTAAATTTTTTCTGATCATATAAAAATATACAGACTGCTTAGCTCATGGGCTGCCTGCTGGCAATGGGCCAGATTTGGCCCACAGATCATAGTTTGCTGACCTCTCATCTGGGAAATTATACTAATTATTTTATGAGCATTTGGTAAATACTATGGCAATAATTATGGTAATGAAGTTGATGATTAACATGATGATGATAATGACTAAGAAAATGATTGGAGTGAACAGTAAACAATCTAATGCATTTACCATTTATAATATGAAGTTCAAATTTCTTGACTTCATGCTATAATTCCTTTAATAGACTTCTCTTATAATTTTTTTGTAATGTTCCTTTAATTCTCCATGGTAGTCCACCTATTTCCTTAGTCAAAAAGGGATATTCCTCTTTTCGAATCAAATATAAACAATTGTCATCATTCACAATCATCTACTTGCTAAGATATTGCAACAGAAGTGTTTTATATTTGTCATATTTGCTTCATAAGTTTCAACTATATATTTCTATTTCATGAATTATTTTCCATTGAAATTTGAGGACAAATTACTAAAAAGTATTAATAATTCAATTTTCTAAGCTACCACCGTCTCTTTATATAGAGAGACATACAGAGAAAGAGAAGAGAGGGCGGGGGAGAGAGAGAGAAAAAGGCAGAACTATGTATTATCGGTGATCATACCTGTAATTTCCCCAACTACCTTCCTTACTTTAAATCAGATGCAACCAGAGGACTAAAAACTAACCAAGAGTGTGGCAGCAAGCCCGGCAGCTCAGTCTCCAGCTGCTGTACTCTACTGGTAGTTGATTCATGTCGCAGAAGTCACAGTTAAGGAAGAGGTCCTGATAATAGAGTGAAACTCCTATCATTTTGCAGGTGTGACCTGGCCAGTATTAATGCTGCTGATAAAGACACAGGGGAACTTTTTTGTCCCTCTGTGCCTCTCCCCACAGAACTGGGGAAGCCAGACTTCAGCCACAGTTAAACTCTTAGCAATGTCATTAGTTAGACCTAAAATAAAGCTGACCTGGTTGCCCAAGGCAAAATAGTCAGCCCAAATTACCTGCCACTGTGGTGGACTCTGCAAACTGTGGCAGTTTTGACTCTTACTGACCTTTTCTAATGGAGAGAACGATGCATTAAACATTGGCATCCCTAGAAACAGCTCAGTGCGTAGAGGGAGACCCAGGAGATAGTTAAATAATACGTATTCCATATTCTAGACCCTTTACACCATTCATTCATGTTCTCTTTATCCTGTGCTCATTTACGCTTGGAAGTGAAGAAGAGATTTCCTAGGACCATAAAATCTAGTTCTTCTACTAATCACCTGAACTCCATCTTTAGGAAATGCTACCCATTAGACCAGAAGATATTTCCTTTTAGACAACAACACAAAATGACCTGGAAGGCATTTTCAAATTGTGTGCTTTGCTTATACTCCGGAGAAAAGCTTCATAGTGAGCTCTGATTCTAACTAGAGGGGACAGTATTCCTAAGGTGTGCTGGTAAACAAGAATTGCTTATGAGAATTTATGAACCAGAGATCCCAAGTAGACTAACCAAGTGGCCACATTGTCTATTGACAATGAAGACAAAGGCACTACTGTGAAGAATCACAGTATCTTGGAAATATTTTCTTGAATTGATATTTAAGATGATAGATAACTTATATTCCAAATGTCACATATATTTTTGGGCAGTTAGATTCATGCTATAAATTTAAACCCCATGTGCCTGAGAATGTATTAGGAATTTTAAAAGAGATTATCTCTAATCTTCCTGGAGATCTAGAAATATAGTATATATACCCAATGCTTAGGATACTTGACAGGAAGCAGCATATAATTTGAAACGTTTCAGTAAAACATATACTGGCTGAGAGGATTTTATCAAGCGTAATTGTGAGGGGTATCATAAAATCACTACAATATATGAACTTGGCATTTAACTAAAGGTTCCAGTGTGAACCTACAAATTTAGTGGAATCTGGTCGTGGAAAATAAGGAACACTTTTAAATCAGCTTAAAATGACCGTTGTTCTCTAGCAATTCATAAATAACAATAAGGGCTTTAGAAACTGAGACAGTTCTCCATTTTGTTTCAGCAGTGAACTGTGGCACCCAAGTTGCCAGCTGTTATTTGATTGTGCACAAGTCGGTGGCCAAACACAGCGCAGGGGACGCTGCCCATTTGTTGGTGTTAGAGCTCCTCGTTAATGCGAGTGCTCCAACTTGCTCTTTACGTTGTATGTCAGGTATGAGAAGTGACTTATTTCTCTACATAGACACATTTGTACATCCTAGCCATCAATAACCATGACAATGATGATATGCTCTAAGACTGATAGTGATGAGAGTATTTCCCCCTCAACCAGCTGAGTATACATTATAGTAAAAAGAAAAAGAGTGATGAAAGGGGAAATACTTGCATTGACAAAGCAACTGATAATACAGAAATGTTTGGGTTGATTTGGTGAAAATATAAATCAAGATAATTATGAATGTCGCTCTCTAGACCAAACTTACCAAAATAATTATTTGGTGCATGTACACACACACACACACACACACACACACACACGCACAGAAACACATTGGATTTCTCTCTCTGAACAGAAATGTAATAGAAGAAAAAAAAATTAAAGAAAATATAATAATCCAAATGGGTCAAAACTTCCTATAAAGAAGGTAGTAAATGTCAGAAGAGATGATTATTAACCATATAATGCACAATAATGGCCATCAAATCATAAGAAATATCAACTAATTGGTCACATCTGCCATAGCCTACTGATCATAAACACTCTTGTGGTGACTCGGAAGCCCCACCTTCTAGCTTGAAGCTATAAAATAAGTGCGGGAATTGGACTGATTAAAATTTTTAGGTCATAGATCCCACTATCATAACCGTAATGAAGACAACTTAGGAGAAATTAAACTACAAATAATATATAGTTACAAAGGTATAAAATTAATTCTGCATTAACAGTGGGAAATTACCCAATTGCGGCCTATTAAATTCAACCTAGATATACCTAAGTGACTAGGTTAGTACAAAGAAAGGGAATTAGGGAGAATATTTAGAAATTTTATTAGCAATTTGAAAAGACTAGAGTGGGGAGTGAAAAGTGTCAGGTGTTAGGAGGAATAATTATGGCAGATTCAATTGCTAAATTGTCTTTAATCTTAGTTTTGGGATATCTTTTTGATCCAGGAATTCTTTTGCAATAGGTTTGTAAATCTGCAAGGAGAAGTAAGTATTTTTTGAAGACAGGGTAGCTTTCCTGCTGGTGACATCTGGTGTACTGCACTAGGGTCAGAAGTACTGTCTGTAAACGTGCTAGGAACCTGGTCGAGTTTGTTTCTGATGAACTCGTGAGTAGTTTTACACTTATTTTATGCCGCAGGAGAGAAACATATATTCTCTGCAGGCCGTGTGATGTGCACAAATCCGAAGGTCCTGGGCTCTAAAGCCAGTCCAGTGCGGGGAAACCTCCCCTGCGGCTCCCTGCCACGTAGCCCTGGGCAAGTTACCCGTCCAGTTCCTGCCTCAGTTTCCTCACCTGGAAATGGCTGTTTATGAGGATTGCATGACTATGGAAAACCCTGGAACAGAACCTAGCACCTAGCAAGCATGATGTTTATTAGGTATCTGTATTTTTCCCTCTATCCATGGGCACACCTGGGCACACGCTCACACACACACACACGCTGACTGTATTTTTGAGGTTCTCTCTTATTTTTCCTGTATTTAATTACAACTCTTTCATAACTTTACAAACCAATGTCCATTATCATTTGGTTTTATCTGATTGTCATCTGGAAGGTTTTTATTTTTAATTATATATTCCATAAGTATGTGTTTCTTGGTTCAAAAAATGTTTAAAATTCCTTATTTTCTTGTGAATAGAAAGTTTTCTACTTTCCTAATACCCCTGTTCTGCTTAATGGTTATAGCCTTGACTTCTACTTTAGATATTAACAAGGTAGCTCTTTTTGTTTTGCATTTACCATACACATCTTTTTTTTTTTTTAATTTTTTACAGGGACAGAGAGAGAGAGTCAGAGGGAGGGATTGACAGGGACAGACAGACAGGAACGGAGAGAGGTGAGAAGCATCAATCATTACTTTTTTGTTGCCGTTGCAACACCTTAGTTGTTCATTGATTGCTTTCTCACATGTGCCTTGACCGCGGGCTTTCAGCAGACCGAGTGACCCTTGCTGGAGCCAGCGACCTTGGGTCCAAGCTGGCGAGCTTTTGCTCAAGCCAGATGGACCCGCGCTCAAGCTGGCGAACTCGGGGTCTGGAACCTGGGTCTTACGCATCCCAGTCCGACACTCTATCCACTGCGCCACCGCCTGGTCAGGCCATACACATATTTTTATGAGTATATTTTCAAACATTGGTTAGAATGTTATTTTATATGTGCTCTTTACAAAGTGGGATTCTGTCTTTCACCCTAATCTAGAAGTCGTTGTCTCTATTGGAACAATTACACATTTATTGTCACGTGACTGATTTGATTTTATTGCTTACTTTAATAAACTATTAACTAATATTGTACATTGCTTGGTTTTCTCATAACTTCTGCTAGGTTCATCAACTTTGTTATAGTTCATTTAAACTCTCCATTCATCTGCCTCAAGAAATGAAAATTCTCCCGAGCAAAGCCATAGCAGTAAACTTTAAATGGTTAAACTGTATTTTGAATACTAAAGAGCTGTTATTAGAAGATTTTATATCAAAGAATGAAAATAAGGTAAAACGTTTACACAATATTTCCAAGTTATGAGTTTTTCTTTTAATACAAAGAGAGTTGGTATCGATTTTTAATGGTTCCCTAAGATATAAATTTAGTAGAAAACACATTGGATTTTGTTTAAAAAAATGTACTTTAAGAGTAGAATTACAGAGAGGGTTGAGTATTGTTTTTCAAGAACTATTGAAAACAAAAGAAAACAGAACCTCATGAGCCAAACTGCGGTCTCCTCGTGAGACCAGAGACCGCCTTTGTCATCCCTCGCAGGTAATGAGGTTAGAAGAGAGCACGCTGGCTGTCAAATATATTGCTCAAAAACCTAGAGGGTATTTCAGAATGAATGGGAAGCAATGGCGTGTCCCCTCACTTCTTTGAGCAGTCTATTGACAAACCTGCACTCAGCTCAAAGTTGGCCATGCGAAAACCGTCGCGACTCTTTTACTTATTAATCTGTTCTGTTCTGTAAGGTGCAGTTGTCCAGAAAACACTTCCTGTGAACGCCGCTCAGAAAGCTCATTAGTGGAGGACTTTGGGAAACCTTGGGCCTTTCCGTCCTTCCAGTCATGCTACACAAACCACTGATAGGCTAAACGTTCCCAGGCGGAGGAAACCGACGCGTTTCCAAAAACTCACGAAGCACTCTGCGCTGCATTCCCTGCCCACGTGACCTGTAGTCCGTGTGATTTTAAAATTAAACACAGTTAAAAAGTTAAGTACATTAGTGGTTAGAGATCCTTGTTAAGCTAGGAAGACTCCCCACTCCCCCACCTCCCAAAGAGGTACAAAAATCTTTAAAACGTCCTCACACTGCTGGGCCTTCTGTTTTTTATCCAAGGTATGTCCCCAAAGCAGCTCATTGGGAGTGAAATGAATGCATCAGATTCTCACGGGGTGCTTTTTATTCATGTCCGTCTCTTGCCACATCCTGGCGAACGCTTGGGAAGTAAGCTGGGGAGCAGCAGTAACAAGAGCAGCGAGCTGTCAGTGGACAGTTTGTCATTGTTCCACAGACAAAAGGCAGACTGTCACAACAAACAGCATTCATCCTTTCCTATTTGCGGGGAAGGGCTGGAGAAAGGGAGGAGTCATGGGGCCTAACGGTAGAACCATACATAATAACGGTAGCTTGCAAATCATGGATCAAAGGAAACAGAGGGAGTTGGCAGTGATGAAGGCAAGAAAATAGATACTGCCGGCACAAGCTAATTTTCTAACTTAATATACATATGTATATACATTTATATGTTCTCCCCAAGGCCGGGTAGCTCAGTTGGTTAGAGAACCAACACGAGACATCAAAGTTGCAGGTTCGATTCCCCGCATCAGGGCACATACAAGAATCAACCAATGAATGCATAATTAAGTAGAGTGTCACACCAATGTTTCTCTCTCTTAAAAAAAAGAAAGCAATAAAAAAAAAAAAGTTCTTCCCCCTAAAAGTGAAAGCAGAATATCCTTGTTTGCTTCTTCAGCTGTGGGTAAGGAAGGTAAAACTTCTAAATCATGGGACTTACAACTTACCTTAAGCAAGTATATGTGGATGAATTTCTTTTTCATTTGAAAGAAATTTTTACATCTATTTATGGCTTTTCCTGACTGGATGAAAGGGGAAACCCTTTTGCTTACTCTAAGTATGGCTGTCCCCAGAGCACCTGCCCGTTAAAGCCAACAGCGATGCCCGGGTGAGGTCTTCCCGCCTCTGTTTCTTAAGAGAGAAAACTTGAATTTTTGGATCCGAGAATGCTGAGTGTATACTACACCTGGGCAGTCCGCACCCATCAGAGGTCAGACACACAGCACCCTGAAGACCGCAGACTGGAATCACACCTTCTCAACTGACCTCTCCCCAACGTGAGAAACACAGAGCGCGGTGCGACAGTGGCCCGCATGTGATGGAGGGAGTGGCGGACTTCTCCTTGTCTTCAGCCTAGGAAAGCTCAGTGGGAGAACTCCCACAGGAGAAGGAAGGCTGAGGGCCCCTCCCTGTGCGAGGACGAGGTTGAAAGTGTTCTCATTTACTGCTGGCGAAAAGTGTCTACTGCGGCTTCTAATAAAAGCCTGTGAAACCACATGGGTGTAATCCCCCCCCCCCCCGCCCCAGCTCTTCAAGAAACGGATGGCAATGCTAAGTTCACCGTTTTAGCTTTGGGTGGGAAGTATTTCACCCTGTTTGAGGTGGCATCTGCGTGTGTGTTGTGACCTATTCTTACAGTCACGTCAGCGGAACTCGACCGCAAATCAAACACGGGCAGCCTTTCTCTTTACGGAATGCGCACGGTTGCCCCGAACACAAAGCGAGATCTACTACACGGGCTGCGCGTCCGCAGGTGAGGACTGGCCGGCCAGTGTGGGCTCTGGGGACATGGTTAGCGCTTTTCCAAAGAGGGAGGGCCGGACAGCGGCCCGAGCACAGAGGAGGTGGCCGTCCGCTCCCGCAGGTGGGTCCCAGCCGGGGACCGTGCCCACAGTGTGCCCAGCAGACACCGTGGACATCATCAGCACGTGAGTCCTCAGGTTGGAAACCCTGGTGGCTGTTAGCCTTGACATTAGTTTTTGCATATCAGTTTTGACACTTGCACTACTCACAGCCTACTGCCACCGTGTGTTCTGCTTCAGTGCCACTGGCTGTCACAGCCTGTCACAGAGCAGGAAGGCACTACAGTAACCCCATCCAACAGGGTTTAATCATTCCCATTGC
Source organism: Rhynchonycteris naso (assembly GCA_037038555.1). Classification (NCBI taxonomy): domain Eukaryota; kingdom Metazoa; phylum Chordata; class Mammalia; order Chiroptera; family Emballonuridae; genus Rhynchonycteris; species Rhynchonycteris naso. Next base: position 8,958,693 of record CM072998.1, on the reverse strand, counting down.
TCCCGCGACTGGCACAGGGCAATGCAATCTGACCCTTCCAACGGCACCAGTTACCTAGGCTTCCACTGTTAAAAATACAGCGATAAAGTCCATTGTTTGGTTTGAAAAATCAGAGGAACATATTTCTAAAACCTGATGCTGAAATAGACCACTGATGACCCCAACTCACATGAGTGCGTCCTGCCCCGCCCCCCCCCTTTTCTCTTTACTTAGACGACTCGTAGAAGAGGGACAGTGACTGTCTCCTTTCACTAGGAGGACCGTGAAGAAGAGAACTGGTCGCTTCTGATAAGAGGAAGCCTATGGAAAAAAAGACATTAACAACTTGTCGCCCCAGCCACCTTTGTCTGGGACCGTGTTACAGCTACGTACTTCCTCCTCCTGGTCTGTGAACTATGGAGGGCCCCCACGCCTTAGTCAGGGATACCAGCACAAGTGACATCCTCGGCACAGAGGCACCTGTGAGGTGTATTGAGCTATTTGGTGTGTCATCACATAATCCCCCCTAAAGGGTCTCTCAGCTGCAGCCGATGAGATGACAGACACTGAAGATGAGTTACAATGACTCTAATGTTCCCTCATCACAACATGAGCCTGCCGTCGGGCGCGACAGTTCTCCACCAGGAAGTAGAGAAATACAGACAGCTTTGTCACCACTTCTGGATGGAGCTGGACCCACTAAGACCCAGGAGACCTTGCTGGCTGTTCCCTGTCCCTAGATTATTCTGTCCTCACCACAGTCCTCAGAGAATGGGAAGAGTGGGCAGCAACACGGCTAAGGCCGCAGAAGTCCAGGCATTAATGTCACTTGTGCTGGTATCCCTGTTGGAGTACATGAAAGAAAGTTGCACACTCAGGACTGGGTCTGCTTTCTGATTGGCTAGTTCAACGAATATCTAGATTGAAGCCATCCAGCATACGGTATGTACTCAAATTTTTTAATTGGCCAACTCATAACTCTTCATACTTAAAGCTAGAGTTCTTTCCCTAGAATCGTGTTACGCTGGGAAAATAATTTCTTCATTTTTTATCTTATTGAGTAAAAATGTGAGACGATAAAAATGAAAAGAATATTCATCAAATGAATACTTGCACAAGTTTTAAAAGGGTTAAAAATAAATTAAAAAACGTTTTAAAAGGTCACAATAAAAAAAGTTAATGAACTGAATACTGAGTAAAGAACTAAACTGTGAACTCAGTATGAGACTAGGAGGAACCCCCTCCCAGCTAGTTAACATTAGAATATAAAGCAATAAACAAAACCTGGGGTTTGTGGATGGGCCAAGGACTTCAGGGCCCCAGTGTATGGCATATTTAAGCAGTAGAGTTGCCCAAGCAACTGTTGCTGTCCTGAGCCTGGAGTCTGAGTCGGGTTAACTGGGCAGGGCTCCCTGGCAGACAGAGGAAACCCCAGTCAGCACAGGAGAGCCCACTTCCTAAAATCTAACCCCGCTCACGACTTTGGTAATGCTTTCGGGAAGGTAAGGAAAACCAAGGGCAGAGGACCCCTTGACCTGCACAGGAACATTTTAGTTTTCTAAGGGCTGCAGGTTAGATTAATTGAGGGTCTTGGGAAATAATGTAATAGAAATGTCAGACATGGATTGCTATGAGACAATTAGAAAGTCCTTAAAATGGTCCAGTTCTGAAATAGAAATCCTGACTGCCGTCATGTTGGCTTGCCATCCTGTCAGCCTCCAGAGGACGGTCCTGGCCACACTTCTGGCTTCACTCTAACCAGCTCCCAACCTTGTTCCGTACCTTTGACTTAGTAATTAGTTATTTTACATGTCTGATACATTCCCGTGGTTATGGCCTTTGTTCACACCACTTCCTATTAGGATGCCCTCCCTTCTCTTGCTATCTGAAATGCTGTTCACCTTTTGAAGATAGGCTTCACCATCCATCTTATCCATGAAACATGTTCTCATCTCTCCATCCAAATATCTCCTGTGTCCGCTAAACGCCTAAAGCGTGCTGTTTGTATGTTTCTTACAGCAGTGGTTATTTTGTAACGGTCTTCTCCCTTTTTGTATTCTGAGCAGCTTGAGAGCAAGACTGTAACAAGTTTTCATACACAAGCATGCGCACACACACGTATAAAATCGCTGGGAATATAAAACATGGCATTGGCAACTCATAGGCACTCAATAAATGACAAATTGTTGTCTCTTCTATTTTGTCAAAACTACTACAGATGACTTCATTTTGTCAAATACGCTTTGTACTTGTTGGTGTGGTTACTGGATTAAAGGCTCGTGATTAGTAAACTGATTTATAGCTCAAACATCTGCCAACGTTCCGTATCTATAAAGAGCGTTTCACAGGGAACACACTTGTCAATTTTCTACGGTTGCTTCCTTTCCTCACAGTTTCACTATATCAATGAATCAAGCCTCATTGAAACCCCCAAGTCCCATGAACTGAGGAGCTGTCCCCAGTGTTGACCGCTGGCTGAGGAAGGACTGCCAGCCATCATTTCGATGAACACACATCCAACATAGCACCTCCTTTTGTGCCCGGTACCCAGTGTTGGTCTACATGCCAGGAAGCCTCTAACCCTCTCTGCCATCTGCTTGGTCGATGGCAAAAACAAACGTAACTGCGTGAAAATAATACTCAGTGCCTAAAGTCCTGTCCTCAGGGACCTAAAATAGTGTACCCTAACATGACCCACAGTAGCGCGTTGAGAGTCTACACACTGTTGATGGCAAAGGAGGTCAGTCTGAGTCACCAGCAAGCAGTCTACAGGAGAGAAGAACGACTTAATTAAGCCTAAGCACCAACCTGTACAAATATTTTTCAGGTACTGAACTCAGGGTAAACCCATCTTTCTTTCTTTCTTTCTTTTTTTTTTTTTTGTAAAACTACTGTGGGTATTATCTAAAAATAGTGGACTGTTAATGTACAATTCCAACCAATCTCCTCCCTTTCAAAGTATTTCTGTGTAAGAAATGCCTGACCCATAGTTCTCTGAATACGAGGTGCAGATCTGATTACCTTCAAGTGTCCTGATGCTATTTGTACATGGGTACTTTAGTTCTTTCCTGTCCTTTGTGTCTTGTTTTTATTTTAAACTTCAAAAGTTGGAGATGCTGACTTTCTTTCAACAACCCGTGTCACGCTTACTAAGGAGAGAGCGGCATTTGTGGACGGTTTGTGACCACAAACTTCCGCTTCAGATGTCACTTCCAGCCATAAACTCTAATTCTTCGTCCCGTGAGTGACAGCAGGTAGGGGTGTGCAACTCGTTCCAGCAAATGGGGTAAGTCTTGTCACTTATGAAATTGTCACTAGGCTATATTTAGTTTCTTTTTTTCAGTACTAATTTTTTTCTTTGTTACATTATATGCCATGATTTTAAAAGATAATAATTTTTTTTCTGTTTCGAAAGCAAAAAATCCAAATTGCTAGCCACCGTTATGAAAAAAAAGATCACTTCTTTCATAATTTCAGTTTCTGCTCTGGCTGTCTATGCGGCAGAGGTTTGACAAAAAGTGGAGAATGTTGTTAAATAATTCTCCAAAAAATAAAATGATATCACTGTAGTATGAGGTAATGACTGTTTTTATCCCTATTTTGGTCTTGACTGATTCTTACATTCTTTTTTCTTTTAAATTTTGTTTAGAAAATTAAGTTTAACAGAGCGCCGTGGATCAATGATGAGTACCTAGGTTTCAGGTAAACGTTTCCATAGCGAATGAAATGCTGATGACGTTGTCTACCCATCACCCAAAGTCGACCATTCTCTGTCATCGGATATTTGTCCCTCTTTACTCCCTTCTCCCCACCCCTCCCGCTACATTCTACTTTAAATATGAGGATAGCAACAAGGAGTCTTGCATGACAGTGGCCTTATTAGGAATGAGGACTCCTGTCCTTTTGCTAAGCAACCATGGCAGAGTGAAACCCGGCTGGGTGGAGCATAAGGCTATGAATATCAAAGTCTGCTGCCTGTGCAGGAGAGAGATCAGAAAAGGTGTCCAGCCTGCTGCTTTTAAGTCCAAGCCTTTATGAAAAGCCAGAAAACTGAAAAGTGATGTTAGGAAAGGAGAGAGCAATTCAGCTGATGAATTACAAAATCCACGCAGGTGCGCCTACAGAGGTAATGAAGCATGCGCAGAAATGTTTAGTGCTGGCCTGTGTCCTCACTGCTGTCTGTCCTTAACTTGAAGGGCAGTCTTTCCCTTTTTCCTCTAAACGATCATGACAGAATCAGTGCACCAAAACACCCACCCTTACTCCAATGCGCAAACAAGGTGTGACAGCAGTTTATCTACATGGCTCTGGCTCGGCAGCTGTGACCACAGGGTCCTCTCTGCAGAACAGACTTGACGTCATGAGGCCACTGCTTATGCTTGTTAACCCAGGGCTTACTCTTGCTGTTGCACGTCTGAAAATGTGTAATGGGTTCTGGAGCAGAGGGGAGGCATGGGACATCTTGTGAGCAGAAAGTTCCTAGAATGGGCAGTGGGAAAATGGCAGTTTTCCTCCCTCCCTCTCTCCCTCCCTCCCTCCTTTCCTTCCTTCCTTCTTTCCTCCCTTCCTCCCTCCCTCCTTTCTTCCTCCCTCTCTCCCTCCCTCCCTTCCTTCCTTCCTTCCTCCTTCCTTCCTTCTTTCCTCCGTCCCTCCCTCCCTCCTTCTTTCCCTCCCTCCTTCCTCCCTCCCTCCCCTCTCTCCCTCCCTCCCTCCTTCCCGCCCTCCCTTCCTCCCTCTTTTTCTCTCTCTCTCTTTCTCTTTCTCTCTCCCTCCCCCCTTTCCTCCCTCCCTCCCTCCCTCCCTCCCTCCCCCCTCCCTTCCTCCCTTTCTTTCTTTCTTTCTTTCATTTATATAAGGCTTTAGTGATGGCATGGTCTTCAGTTAAAAACTAGACCTCTCACTTATTTACTGAGGATTTCTATGAACCTGTCTCCTGACCCTTAAATTACCGCTAATCCTACAATGTTATTGCAAATATTAACGGGATAACGATGCAGAATTTCTAGTATGAAGCTTCTCATGAAATATATTCTAAGAATTTATCCCAATAAACAGAAACCTATTAAAAACAATTTTGATCATTGTGCTGAGTGGTGTGACCAGCAGAAATTTGAATGCTGCCTTTAAACAAATTTGGAGACCAAATAACAACCAACTGGTAAAATGATTACTATTACCGGTTATATTCTTAAAAGTTTTTTTTTTAAAGTTTCATCTCTATAGAAGTAGATAAGACCTAAGTCAAGGGCATACTAGTATGAAAATTAAAACAAAGTAATTGATTACCTTTTTCTAAATGCATAGCTCTTCTTCATTTACCCTTATCACCCTGGGTGTAAGCTAACAGCACACTTTCACATCCTGGTTCTCTAAAGATAGCTCTGAGGGTGGTGGCTCATGTTTTGTAAACCATCTGTCTTGGCAGGTTGCCCCCAAACTGCCCCAATAAACCTTGGCAAAGGACTAAAAGAAAGTTGTAGTCTCCCATACTTAGAAATTGAAGGTAAAATCTTATAGAAATGTAACTCCAGAAAATTATAAATTGAAGCCCCTGAGCAGAAAAGTCCATCTGGCCAAATTCAAGGAAACAGAAACGAGAAAACATATTAAAATTTTTTTGATGTAGTTGCGATGGCCCTAGCATAAGTGACAGGTGCTGGAACCAGTAAGTGCTGAAGAGAACATCCCTTTCGCCTTCCCCATTGTTTTTTATCACAGAGGAATACACAACCCATCCTTGTCTATAAAAACTCATAATTCTGCTTCCCATTTTAAAGTGTTTTTTTATATTCTCCTGACCATAGAAAAATAAAGTATGCATTCAAGACACCTTTGAGTAGCTAAGGACTGTCACAATAAAACCTTGCCCAAGCTTTATGGGTGGAAAACTTGTCTTCTCCTATCCACTACAAAATCATTTCTTAGATCTTCTTTCTTCTATTTTGGAATAAAGCATATAAATAAACTAAATCTTTCCACTTAGCAAACAGTTAAACAAAGGAATTGACGACTGCCTGACCAGGCGGTGGCACAATGGATACAGTGTCAGACTGGGACGCGGAGGACCCAGGTTTGAAACCCCGAGGTCGTCAGCTTGTGTGTGGGCTGATCTGGCTTGAGCAAAAGCTCGCCAGCTTGGGCCCAAGTTTGCTGGCTTGAGCAAGAGGTCACTTGGTCTGCTGTAGCTACCCAGTCAAGGCACATGTGAGAAAGCAATCAATGAACAACTAAGGTGTCACAATGAAGAACTGATGCTTCTCATCTGTCTCCCTTCCAGTCTGTCTATCCCTATCTATTCCTCCTTCCCTCTGTCTCTGTCACACACACACACACACACACACACACACACACACACACACACACAAATAGATTGACGATTGCTATTTGGGTTCTGTGCCATCAAACTGGGAGGGATTTTATTGCAATAAGGGATTCTTCAAGAAACACACATTAAACCAAGGAGCACATTTGGAGCACGTGTGTTTAGAAAGTGCCTTTAAGAATACTTTATATTTGATCTGTACAGTAAGTTGTGTCTAGTTATCACACTCATAGACAGAGGTCAAATTTGATGGTAAAGTACATGAATTCAGAGGACAACCTGAGACAAAATTAATTGTCTGAGGCTATGATGTATAACTTTCATCTTGCGGCAGTCACAAAAGGAGCCAAACTTGTTAACACGCCGACCATCTTAAAAGTAGGCAATATTGGCAAATAAAAGCACAAAAATATAATAACTGTAAAAAGAAGTACTCTTGAAACACCGTGAGCCAGAGTGCTTTGCAGATAAAAAGCAAGGAGACTTTTCTTTATTACAATCACATACTCACACTCAAACGTTTTCTTTTAAATGAACAGAAAGGAGTTTTTTTGTTTTTTTTTTTTAAATCAGTATTTCAAACAATGTGTTTTTTGTGATAACAGATCTGTTTTAATGTCTTTACAAAAGAGGACCTTCAAAATGCTATGTGACAGGGACAGCAGTAAGATTACAAATCATGCTGATTTTAAAAGGGCCCCAAATTCCGTAAAATTGCTTCACTCCTTGCCAAGTACTTTCAGGTAGACGCATTTTTTTTCTTTTCCTGGAAGATTTATGTTCGACTTATTTGTTAGTGAGCACTGCTTTGTGAAGGCGGAAAAGAAGCCAAGGAGGACCTCTCAAAATGTCTCAGAAGTTTGCTCCTGCCATTGTCTTCCCCCCTAATCAGAAGGGGGAAAGTCACATTGATGTATCATCTTCCTAGGAATCCCCTCTATAGAAATATTGTTTAGAGCAGAATCAATGATGGAGCCAACTTTATCCTATTTTCTTGCTAGAGTGCCCCCTCCAATTAAATGCTTTTCTTCTTACAGTCTCTTCATCTTATAGCATTATAGTAAATGTTCTCCATAGACAATTTAGGATGTGTTTTCAGCCTCTATTTATTGTGTTTCAAAATCATCTGAAATATACTTTAGAATTAGTCTATAATGTGCAAGATTGAAATTACGGTGTAACAATTTATGCACGGCGTAGGCAGTGACACCTGGCGCTCGGCCTCCTGTCTGACAATACACTCGTCAGGAATTATTACTCCATAATTCACACCCTGTCATGTCTCATTGCTTAATTAAAGCACAACCTTCCTCTACATGACAAGCAATTGGACTGTTAACATTATAGATGATTATCCAACCTAGCATATTTTATTTTTACAACTTACTTATTTTATGTACACAGGGTGCTCATTTCAGATACACCTGCCTCTGAAAACATAAAAAATCTGTTTCTTACCTCTGGCTGTTTGTAAAAATTGTCACTCACAAAAACATGGGCAAAATATTGGATGTTAGAAATTAGTAATTTAGCTATTGAAGAGTCTGAATATCTATATAGCATTTGTTTAAAAGGCTCTATAATATTTTTTTACTTTGTTTTATTATTATTATTTTTTAGGTGAGAAGAGGGGAGATAGTGAGGCAGACTCCCACATGCACCTCAACTGGGATTCACCTGGCAACCCCATCTAGGCCAGTGTTCTCAGTACAGCACTATTTTCAGCACCTGAGGTTGACACGCTCAAACCAACTGAGCTATTCTCAGTGCCAGGGCCATGGCGGAACCAATTGAGCCACTAGCTTTGAGAGGGAGAGTCAGGGAGAGAGGTGGTGGAGGTGGAAGCAGCTGGTTGCTTCTCCTTTGTGCTCTGACTGGGAAGCAAACGAATTCAGACATCCATATGCCTGGCCAACCCTCTATCCACTGAGAAACTGGTCAGGTCCTGTTCTTTAACTATTGATTAAGTAAATACTCTAGATAATGCCTCTGTGCATGAATTTGTAAAATAAGCACAGATAGATGTGAAGGTCCTGTATCAGAAAGCCTTCAGGCCCTCGTGAGGAACTGAGCAGAAAATGAGCGCATGAGAAAGCCGACTGTTCACTCAGATAAGAATATTATATCAAAGTTACTGATTTTCCTCCAATCCTCCTATGAACTTAACGATCATTTAATTCAACTAATAAAACTAACAGTATTTAACTGACAAAGAGATACTAACGTTTTCAGGTAAAAAATAAATAAATATTTAAAAATTGCTAGAAGAATCCTTGGGGAGGAGAGAAGAAAGCAGGACTCAGTGCCCTGCCGCGGAGTCAAACAGGCTACCGCACAGGGCTGTGATGATTGACATGGTCCGGCACCGGAAACGGAAACGACGTGGTGGGAGAGATCAATGCAAGTCTACAAACAAATGTAAATGCGTGTAGAAATCTGAATGTGATTTGTTCTATTTGGAATAAAGGGAACTGGGTAACTATGGGAAGAAAAGAAATAAATGAGATCTTTACCTAATTCTCTACAGCAGAATAAATTCAAATGAATTAACATTTAAATGTAAAAGAAAAGTAACAATATAAGTTCTAGAAGGTAAATTTATATATGAAGTTGATAAAACTTTTCCAAGCAGGATGCAAAACCCAGAAGACGTACCAAAGGAGGTTAAAAAATCAGACAAGGATGATATGTGTAAAGTCAAAATGCGATGAAAATCTCAGGGAAGACGTATTTAATGTGTGGAAAAGGTATTTTTTTTTTCTTATCTCTTAAAAGTATTTAAATCAACCATAAGAAAGATGATTACCACAAAAATATAGTAAAAAATGAGGATCTCTTTATCCTGGTTATGACATTCATCCTGCAATTCTGCAATATGTTAGCATCGGGGAGAAGTCTGCAAATGTGCATGGATCTGTCTGTCCTATTGCGTTACTGCACGTGAACATCACCATCGAGTGCACTGACAGAAGCCTAGATAGTATAGAATGTTACTGCAATGATTGTGCTATACTTTTACATGACCAGTAGCATAGGTTTGCTTACACCAGAATCACCGCAAACACATCATTAAGATGACATCATTTTGGCGCAGTGGAAAGATGACATCATTAGCTGGTAGAATTATTTCAGCTCCATTATAATGATATAGGACCACCTTCAAACATGAGGTAAATCATTGACCCAAACATCTTTATGTGGTGGTGCATGGCTGTATATGTGCTCTTGGACACACTGATGCTAATTTACTTCATAAATACACCAGAAAAAAATTGTTTGAATATCTACATATGCAGAAAGAGACTGCAGAATGGTATGCAATAGTGAAAAATTGGAAACTACTAAACTAGTGTATCAATCAAAAAAAACGAATAACTAAACAAATCCTGGAACATCCATGAGGAAGCAGCCATTAAAGAATGTGGCAAGTTTCTCTGAGCCAATACAACACACAAATTACGGTGAACAATGCAATGTGCGCAGCAATAAGTACACATATCTCTATCACATAAGGAGAAGAATTCGCCAGTGAGTAGATGAGTAGGTCAAAGAAGATAGGCATGCTAGCTAGTAAGGAGAAAGGCAAATAGGGGTGCAGAGGAATGCTTCTGTGGGGTCTGTCTTCCCAACTCGGGCTGTGAATGGGCTAGACCCCTGCTCCACCTGACAGTCTGCCACTGTGCCATTTCCTCTTGATAGACTTATCCTCCGTCCTGGAAGGACAGTGAGCCTAGTGCCCAGAAACCTGTGACTATTCTCCTGACTTCCTTCCTTAGTTTTGGGGGTGGAGGGCCAGCCAGGTTCCTCCCTGCTCTTCCTGAGTGACACCCTATGTAAGTAGGGTGAGAAGAATGTCCATCCCAGCTTTCCCGATGTCTCAGCCTCCAAGATCTGAACTCCAAGGTTTTTTGTACTCTTTTTAATCTCTTGCAGCCAACCAGTCACCTTTTATATTTTTTAGCAGTAGCTAAAATTTCTCCATTATCTCAAATTTAAGCATCCCATTTGTTACCACCCACCTCCTCCTTATTCCAGCTCATTCCCTAAAGGACTCAGACTCCTTCTGCAACTGTGCTCACAAGCTTTGGATTCTCACCCCTTTTCTCTCCCTCTTATCGTTTCACTTGCTTATCCAGTTTAAATTCCACAATCCTATGATCATCCCCCTACACACACTATCCATCCACTCACCCACTGTCAACCCCAGGTCTCTGCCCACTCCTTACCCATACCTGCCCAGTTGAATATGGTGGAAAGAACCACAAAAGAACCATACTGCTCTCACCCTCAATTTGTGACCACTGATCTACAAGGCACCTGTGTGCTTTCAAGTTAGCCTCTTATTTCCTCTCTCAACTCCCATCACCCTCTCCATTGCTATTTTATGCACTTTTCCTCTCTCTTCAACTCCCCACCATTCTCAGTTTCCCTGATGAGCTTGCTTTTATTATATTAAAATGAAATGAAGAAGATAGAATACTTCTTCCACGAGCTCTGCCCATCTGCTCACCTTTTCCATCTATGCTCATTTAGGCCAAAATCTCTCCTCTGGATCACCCCCTGCTGTTGCACTGTCTTGACACCTTCTCACCTACCAACGGAGGCATCCATTAGTTCTTTCTTGCATCGTAAATTTTCTGACTGATTCGTTCTTAACAAATGTAAAATGTACTGTGATTGTTCTTATCTTGAAAACCCACAACCTTCTTCTCCCTTCGACTTCTAGTTATCTTCTGATTCTTTGTTTTGATTTGGAACAAAATTCTTTCAAGGAGTGGTCTGTAAAAATTCCTCCCAATCTCGTCTCCTCTTGTTCTCTTGAGCCAAAGTCAATTAGGGTTTCCCTTGCATGATGCCATCCGTGACCCAGCATACCTATCCAATCCAGTTTTCACATTACTTCATAGAAGGACAGCATTTTAAAATGTTCCTGTTTGGTCTCCAGGAAATCGCCCATTTTTGTTTCTCTCCTTTTTCATTGGTTACTCAGAGTCCTGATTTTGAACACTGGAGTTCCCACATCTAAGCCTGTGACAGCCCTTTTAGTGACGCCCCCCCCCCCTTGTCAGATGACAAGAAACATAATCTATAAGCTGCAAAAGCCTAAATTCTATCTCTCACCAAGACCTAAACTACAGATTTTTGCTTCCTGCTGTATACCTGATATTTGCAATTAGACAGCTAACAGGCATCTCAAGCTGCATGTGTCCAAATAGACCCCTACCAGCGTTTTCCTTCTCGTTTCCCCCAACTCAGTAAAGTCCAGCTCCGTCTTACTCTTTGCCAGACAACCACTTTGGAGCAGTGGTGGGGTTCATATAATTTCACAACTGCTTCTCTGACCTAATGACCACTTTAAGTATAAAAAGAAGACGTACTAAAAGGTAGTTTATTATTTCAAGCACTTAATACTTAAAGAACAATAAAAAGGTTTAGAAAACTAGATTATAAGAGTTTTAAAACATTAATAAAAATATTAAATAATAGTTAAAAAAAACAATAAAACTGTATTTAAGACATTTCCATGTTGCTTCCTTTTTATTTTACAGGGACAGAGAGAGAGTCAGAGAGACGGATAGATAGGGACAGACAGACAGGAATGGAGAGAGATGAGAAGCATCAATAGTCAGTTTTTCATTGCGACACCATAGTTGTTCATTGATTGCTTTCTCATATGTGCCTTGACCGTGGGCCTTTAGCAGACCAAGCAACCCCTTGCTGGAGCCAGTGACCTTGGGTCCAAGCTGGCAAGCTTTGCCTCAAGCCAGATGGGCCTGCGCTCAAGCTGGCGACCTCGGGGTCTCGAACCTGGGTCCTCCGCATCCCAGTCCGACGCTCTATCCACTTCGCCACCGCCTGGTCAGGCTCCATGTGGCTTCTTGATTGGCATCCTCACTTGCAACTTTTTTCACCCATGGACAGAATGAACATGACTATGGGCATTTAGAATTCATTGTTGAGCAGATAAACGTTAAAGAAGAGAAAGGAATGTAAATGTGTGATTTCCACATTGGGCAGCTGCCCAGGTGCCCACCTTAGAGAAAACCCTGATGACAAGTGCCATTTTAACAGCCGGTTTGCCAAACTCAACAAAAAAAGAGGTATCGGTTCTGTTGATCTGGTGCGAACTGGCTGAATCCGACCAATGCTTTGAAGTCGTCTTTGGCTCTTTTTGATGTCTCATCTCATACTCAGTCCATCCGCAAATTCAGTCAGTGCTCTGTGCAGTCTGTATTGGGAATGCTCACCTACAGACCTCCACAGCCTTTCCTACCATCCTGGTTCCAGCCACCACTGCCTCTGTCCTGAATTATCGCCAGTCTCCTCATTAGCATCCTGGCTTCTGCCTTTTCTCCTCGTTAGGCTCTTCTGACCAGAGCAACCTGGGATGTACTTTTAAAACATGTATCAGATCATGCCACTATTTTCCTCAAAATCCTCCAGGATTCCACATCAGAATAAAAACCCTACACAAGCTTCCCATCTTATAGAAGCAGCTAAAACCCAACTGGAACCTCTCTCTGTCCATCTCTGTGACTCTCAGATGCTCTCTTCCTTCTGTCCATCCCAGCCTTTGAGCCCCGTTGTGCTACTTCTCTCCCCGAGACGGGACTTTTCTTAAGTGTGCGCACACGCAGTTCGTCCCGCCGGGAACTCCACCCCAGCTGTCTGCAGGGTTCCTGCTCTCAGCTCCTTCAACTTTTTGCTCAAATATCACTTTCTCCATAAGACCTTCCTTACTTACAAAAGCACTTGCACTCATCCTTCTGTTTTATTTTTCTACATAGTAGTACTTACCTCTCTCTCTCACACACACACACATTCTTATTTATTCTGTGTAACTGAATTTATTGGGGTAACACTACTTAACATAATTTACAAGTCTTTTAATAAAAATGACATCAGAAGCCTATCAAATGGCCAAAGCAATATATATATTTTCGAAGTGTTCTGTTTCAAAGACCAGAGATGAGATTATAGAGGTTTGATTGTACAATATGCCGTACAACAATGGAGGGTGACCAACACGTCTCTTACTATATTCATTCGTGTATCAGCTAATTAGAGCATGACTGTGATGCAATGTAGGAATTGAAAACTTGGAGCGGATAGTCCACATTCAGAAACAGAATAGAGTAAGAGCTGATTTAATGAGCTTGAGTGATAAGCTATAATATTAATGGCCCCACTTGAGGCAGAGCAGCCCTGCGTCATCACAGGGCTGGCAATACTCCACTGCATAATTACATATGGTTTCCTGCTAAGCACGAGCATTTTGATCACCCCACATGCATGGAAACAAAAGTCGATACTAATTCAAATACATTATACCAATTTAAATCCAAAGGTATCATCAAGATTAAGTAGTATTGTCAAAGTATGTTGAGTTTTCTGTTAACTACATTAACAACGTGAATTAAAGTAGAATTATCTTCCCGTTTATGAACACAAAATTATGTTTTCTTTAAAATGTTTTTATTGATTTATTTTAGAGAGAAAGGTAGAGAGAGAAAGAAACATCAATCTCTGCCTGTAATGTGCCCTGACCGGGCATCAAACCTGTGACCTCTGCATATTGGGATGATGTTCTAACTGACTGAGCCATCTGGCCGCAGCTATTTTTTTCTACTAATAAATATTTCTACAGAGATGAGGCTAATGAGCACACAGTGATACTTGCCTTTTCAAGATTATTAAATACTTAAATTCTCAAGAGATATAAATAGATTGAGGTCATTTCAAGCATAATTTCACAGACATCACTTCAATCACCACACGCCATCTATCACATAGGATATAATGAAGAATGTGGTATGAATTCATAAGTTCAGGAAATCAGAATGGAGACAGGTTATTTGAGGTACATGTTTCATGCTTATTACCCCTCCCCCCCCAGCCCTGTAATTTTCTTAAACAGAAAATGTCCTATGACTTGCATTTCAATGGCTTTGCTACGTTATGTTTGGATTCTGTTAGCCACCATATCATAAAATGTTCTCATGGTAAAAATGCTGCTTCATTTTTATTTCTTTCAGTCGTGGTGAGATAGTCTTGATGTTAAAAGCCTTCCCTATATATATTTTTTACGAGATTATCAGCTCAGCATTTTCTGAACTCTCTCCATTTTCCTCCAATTCTGGTTTTCTCACAGGAAATAATAAAGCTATTTTGATAGAAATGCAGCCCTCTTATGATTTTTGTTTTCAGTGGGCTTCACATCTTCCCCCAGATTGAAACAGTGGGCATGGCCAAGGGCCCTGGAGTGGGAAGTGGGTCCCGGGTATGTTTCAGGATCCACAGTCTTGAAAAAATAAAACCTTTTGATTTTTGTTGCTAGAACATGGTGCTTCCCTTAAACATGTTGCACACCTAGCCCTGTTTACTTCTACCAACCTTTTCTCTGTTTCTTGCCAGTGCCAAACTTTGGAATGTTTACATTTGCTACATTTTTATTTGTAAAACTTCCTGCAGTGTTTCTATGATTCAGCATTTCCCCCCTCTGTTCTTGCTATGGGATGTCCCACCTCTGTTCACTTTGATATATCACCTTTATGCTTAATTATTTCTTATCCCACTTTCTTCTGCGGTCTTCATTCTTTGACTTGCGTCTTTTTTAGCATTTTTACATAGTAAGACTCAGACCCTATTTATAGTCTATCTGACTAGTACATGCGTTTTAAGTAAATAGTTTAATATACTGGAATTCTTATATCTTTAATGTTTTCCTTGTAAATATTTGAAACTAGGCTTTTCATAATAGTTAAAGCATTTTTTTTTTTAAAAAAAATCTGTGAACATAAACTTTAAGATATAAACGAAGAAATTTATTATGGTGTAAGTGTCTTCATTCTTAGGAAATGGCCCTGTTTCTAAATTTTATTTGAGCCCTAATAAACCACCTAGATTTTACCAACTGATTTATTAGGTTTTGTGGAAGTCAGGGTCTCAGAATGCCTATAAATTTCTTTCAGAATGAAATATTTCAGTGTGATCTTTGGTGAGGCTGAGGATTAAGTATATTTACAATTAGGTAAGTTTCTGAAAACTAATCTCAAGAACTAAGGTTGGATATGATGTCAAACCGACCTTCCCTAGCACATGCATGGGTTGCTATGCAACACAATTTAATATCAACAAATGATGCCAACTGACTTCGGCATACTGTAATTGGCTTGCAATATTTGCAGCTTAAAAATTTCAAAGAGACTGTGGTTACTTAAATTGAAACGGCTATGTCAAACATGCTACTTTTTATAATAATAATAATCATATTAATAAATCCTGTAACACAAAAACTGTATCTTAAAACTGAAGAAAAACCCTGCTTTCTGTGATAGTAGGTTAGTTAGCAACCGCCCGCTGAGTTTCTGTCCCACCCTTTGGGACTGCACAGAGCATACTGAAATAACTCTTAATGCTGGTCTACTCACCTAGCTTCTGATGACTTGCTGTGGAAATACTAGAGGCAGAGCTCAATTAGTGTAATTTATGGATCCTTGGACGTCAATCATTCCTGGCGAGAGGTGGGACTCCTAAGCTCTCAGTGCATTAATTAAGAGCTCATCTCAGCAGAGCCATCTTTCTACCTAAGGACCAAAAAGAAAGTTTTAATTAGATTTTTAAAAGTCTATGTCATATAGGAAAGCAAGTAGAGTTCTTTAGTTGGTAAGGGAGGGCAAAAACAGGAACACAAAATTTTGTGTCTTTCAAATGACACAAAGGGCACGTTTGCAGTCATCTGTGACATCCGAAGCGGGGGTGGGGAAGTGGGGGTGGGGGGTGGGGAGGCGAGCACCAATCTCCAACGTGGGTTTCAGCCCTTGGACACTCACTTCATGGAAATAGCTGAAGTTCTGACTATATTGTTTCCTTGCCATCAGAATTACCGGGCCCCTGTCTGATCACTGGCACAGAGCAGATGCTCGTCAATAGCAACGTTGAGGACATCACTCTGCACTGATGCTGGCTTTTGGGTCCAGGCTGTCTTCTGACTGAAGACAAGATGGGCACTATAATGCACGTTCAGTACCGGCAGTGAGGACACTCTTAGAATACATCCATTACGTTGGCTCCCTGATGGCGCGCGGGAGTCTGCCACTGCTGGCTCCCCTAAAAACACAGGGGCTCCAGAGAGGCGGAGACCAACGTCGCTCACTGATGTCAGCTGCTGCAGGGAGGCTGTTCTCCCAGAGTGGCGCGTATGAAGCCATCAGACCGGCTCCTTAGGGCTCACTTGGGAGATCATAGATCCAGTATTGATTAAAATATTTATAAATGATGGGAGGGAAACAAACGCTAAAAGCTAGGTCAGATTCTAAAAGGGAACTATATCTATTAATAGTTATTAACCCCTCCCCCTCCATACTTATAGGAAGGTCAGAATTCATGCCTGGGAGAATAAAAGCAAATGGGAAAAAATGTCAAATGGCGACAGCAAAAGAAAAAGTAGTGAACCATTGCAATAAGTTGTAAGAACAAGGTATAAATTACCAAACCTGAATATCCCCCAAAATCAGCATTGGAAAAAGTAGAGATAGAAAAATCTCTGCTTTCAGGAAGGTTAGACTCAATGAGGAGATGTAAACCAAGCACGGTGAGCACACCTAAGTGACGCACGAAGTATAAGGGCGCATCTAACTGGCAGGCAAGCACGGTGAGCACAGCCTAAGTGACGCACGAAGTATAAGGGCGCATCTCACGGGCAGGCAAGCACGGTGAGCACAGCCTAAGTGACGCACGAAGTATAAGGGCGCATCTCACGGGCAGGCCGGCGCGGTGGGCACAGCCTAAGTGACGCACGAAGTATAAGGGCGCATCTCACGGGCAGGCCGGCGCGGTGGGCAGAGCTTCGGCAAGCGGAGAGAGCAGCACAGCAAACCCTGAGCTCCAGGGTCTCTCCATGTTACTGTACTTCATTCTGTTTTCCTCAGGGAGGGGTGCTTAGGAAATCTAGTTACAGTATAGGCTGGAAATTTACCTCCTAACTAGAATATTAGACGCGCACTGAATAACAGTAACAAACCCGAAAAAAAAAAACCCTATAGATTTTACAGGTTCATTATGTTTCTCAATGAGAGTGCACAATGAAAACATTCCTATGTAGACAATTTGTCAGAAGAATAAAGCTAGAAAATTGTAACCCATCATATATATATATATATATATATATATATATATATAAACATTTATAAAGATATTATGTAATCCTTTTTCCTGTCTTTGCAGCTCAGATATTTTCCCAACATATTTTGCCTCATTTGTTGGATTATGTAATGTTTATTGCACAATACTATATATACATGTATATATATATGTATGTGTATATATATGTATGTGTATGCATATGTATATATATCTATGTATGTGTATATATATGTATGTATGTATATATAGTAGTACTCCCCAGATACACATTAGCAAATTGTACTTACCGCTCACACCAATCTTGTATGTCTGGTAAATTTATATAATACAACGTCTTGTCTTTGAGTACCAGTTTTTGTATCTTTCATTGCATCTTTTTATTTATATTTAGGCCAGGGTATATTACAAAGTCGAATTACCTCTAGGGATTATTGTACTTAAGGATGTCCAACTGGTAATATTAATATACACAGTTTCTGTTTTATAATTGTTTGCAATTTGTTTAGCTGAGTGATCTCTTTGTTTTCCAAGCCAACTTTAAGTTATATAATGATAGGCTAAGAACAGAATATGTTAAAATTAACAGAAATTTAGTGTAGTTGTTTTCAAAGAAGGAAACCATCATAGTGTATTTTTCCATGGGCTGTTGGCTTTTCATTTCTTTTCCTGAAGAAGTTATACTTAGTCTTGTGATCTCAAAGCTTACAGTGACATTGACCATGGCCACACTGTTATTTATTTATCCTAGTTTCTATGGGACATGTGTCTTGATCAAGAGCATGGCAGAAGCAACAGGGTTCAGAACAGAAAGTAAATATTTGTGCTTTTAGGAAGGTGACCAGATGTCCCACTTTTGATGAGACAGTCCCGATTTTTAACAATTTGTCCCGTGTTCCGTGGCATTTTTAAAAAGTCCCGATTTTTGGAAAGAATGCACAGAAAGTTAGGAAACAGAGGGAGAATGGGAAGGGAATATATAGGTTTTTCGGCAGGGAGACCCTGCCTCGATCTGGAAGCGCCCGCACTGCCGCAAAAGCTGGCTGCCCCATGCGGGGCCCCGAAACAAAGAACTTCGGCGGGACATACCTGCTGGGGCAGCGGCTGTCAAGTCCCCTGACTACCCATAGGCCCGCGTCCTGGATGCCGGCGTGCGGCTCCGGGCTTCGCGAGGCACCTGCGGTTTCAGGACCATGTAACCCGATCCCTCTGACTCACTCAAAATTTCCCATATGGTAATATTTCCGAAAATGATCTTTTTAATGAGGTATCATTATTAAAAAAATAGATTGATAAGGAAAAGGTTAAATCTTGGGCATCAACAAAAATCACAATAGAGAACAAATGGTTACACATATTTCATCCTTTTGAAACAAACCATGTTCCATACAATAATGCACTAAAAATTGTGGAATACGCGCTGTCTTTACCAGGAACTAATGCTGCGGCTGAACGCGTTTTTTCTACGCTAAATAAAGTGTGGACATCAGAAACATCACAATTAAGTGTTGAGACTTTGAAAGCCATTTTATGCGTGAAATATAACAAATTTTTGTGAAAAATTTCATGACCTTTTAAACAACAACAGCAATCTACTAAAATAATTCACTCAAATGAAAAATATGCCAAAGAATAAGATAATACTATACATAGTTTTTTAATGTATTATATTTGTAAATTGTACTTATGTTGAAATTTTAAAAAATATATTACAATACTATTTTTGCATTCTATGAAATTTTTTTTTGCTCCATATAGACCAAATTTTTAATCAAGAACCCCTCCCCCCGGTCAATGGTGACCCGCTTTACCAATTTTAAAATCTGGACACCTTAGCTTTTAGCCAAACATATTACTTTTTTAACTGCTTAATTTGCATCTCCAAAAGAACCCATATTTAGTATTTGGGGTAAAAGTAAGCCTTTTCTCTCTTTTTAAAAAAAATTTTACTGATTGATGTTAAAAAGACAAAGAGGAAGTGGGAGGGAGATGGAGAGGGGATGGGAGAGAGAAAGAGAAGAATTCATTTGTTGTTTCACTTAATTGTGCACTCACTTGTCCCTTTCTGTATGTGACCCCTGGGATCAAACCTGCTACCTTGAGGATTTGAGACAATACTCTAACCAAGTAACCTAGCTAGCTGGCTAGGGGCAGTAAGCCTTTCCCTGAATAAAAATTTTCTTATTTTTCTATATGAAACTTTCTCATCTCATCTTAAAGGGAAGTTTTGAGACCAGGTAAGCAGAGGCCATCTCAAAAATGACATCTGGAATCAGGTGTCCATACCAGACTTTGTAATTTGCTCTGAAGTTGGTCATAGTGGTTTCAGGGCATTCCAAGGCAGATAGATACCTTGGTACACGTTGGAAGAATGACAGCTGTTGGAAGACCTGGGTTTATATTCGGTCCTACCACTATAATAGGAAATCACATCATTTGTCAGAGATTCTCATAGTTGGCAATCTGGCCCAAGACACTCACTTCACCAGAAAGGGTTTTGTGTTGCCAGCTACATCTTTCTTTTCCCATCTGGCCGCCATGATGGTGGCTCCACGCACAAAAGTACATGGCACTGTTTCTCCTCCTAAGGTTTGATAAACCTCCCCCAGTCCCGGACGCTACGATAGACGTCGCTGCTATATATCAATTTGATCAACTGGGGGTTGGTTAAACAAGTGAGACTCATTATGACATTATAGAAGCTCAATCTGTTTCAATTCAAATAATCACTTGTTTACTCTTTATGCACAGTATAGTTGGAGTTAGCATTTTCCTTTCTAATGGTATTTGAGTGTAAACACCCACATGAAGCTAGTGGTTTTAACAAAGACTTGCAGTGCTTCTAGGTTTTTTTTGTTTTTTTTTACCCGATGGCCAGTAAATCTTTTGAGCACTTAGCAAATTTATTCAGTGAAATCTGTCAAGCTGGTATGTCTGAAGTTACCACATATCTGTACTCATGGGACTTGTATCTGAAGGCAAAGTATAATGAAGCTGTAGGTAAAATGACCCAGTTATTATTTTGTCTTATCACTGGAGATAAGTGTGAAAGAGCAGATTTTTTGTCCAACCTCCTCTTTCAAAATTTCTTCTTGAGAAATTTAATTAGAATTGAAATCCCTTTTCAGAATATATCATGAGAATAAATATAGGTGTCAAATTAGAACAATGGGCTCAAATACCCACGCTGTACCAACGACATAAACTGGGACTTTGACCAGTCTTTAATTGACGAAAGCATCAACTTTGAGTTTATTTTATAATACAGATTGGCACTGGGAAATGCATTATCAAAGACTTTCATATTTCTATTAGTGTGGTCCCTATAAAAACCTTAGAAATACAAATTCAGTCTAGGAATGCCAAGGCAACCCAACCAACCCTAATGTGTTAGAATGTGTAGGTTTGGGAAACAGGGCTAAATCAGTGCTTAAAAAATCTACTTGTTTAGGTAGATTTTTTTCCCCTAAAGCCATAGAAGAAAGATGTTTGGATGTGTTAATCAGTTTTTTATTGTTTTATATTTGACATTTTATTTCTTTTTAATGCTGAAATATTTTATTGTACATGAGTGTAGAGGTTTCCTGCCTTGAGGTGTTTATAAAACAGAATAATAAGTAAATAATGATTCAGTTCACTAAGTCTGTCATAAGATTCATATTTTGGAAACTTTACCAATTCTGAATGAGGAAAAACAATTAGTTTTTTGATATCTTCTTGATGATTATTATTAGGAGAACAGTCCTCAAGCTTTATGGGCATGAAGTTACACAGGTCTGCAAACTGTCAGCTACTTATATTGAATATTTCAAGTACCAAATTGTTTTTTTGTAACTCTTCTCCAAGTTTAATGTAAGTTTATTTATTTATTTCTTAGCGAGAGATATAGAGAGATGGAGAAAGGGACAGATAAGAACAGACAGGAAAGGAGAGAGATGAGAAGCATCAACTCTTCGTTGTGGCACCTTAGTTGTTCATTGATTGCTTTCTCCTATGTGCCTTAACTTCCAGGCTCCAGTTGAGCCAGTGACCCCTTGATCAAGTCAGCAATCTTGGACTCAAGCCAGCGACCATGGGGTTATGTCTGTGGTCCCACGCTCAAGCCAGTTTTGAACCTGGATCCCCTGCATCCCAGGCTGACGCCCTATCCACCATGCCGGCACCCAGTCAGGCAGATGCAAGTTTAATAGTAATGGAGGAGCTAATAATTAAGGTACCGTATTGAAGAACACGTTCCAAGGTAATTTTTGAGTTAGAGATCAATCCTTCATAGTAAAAGTTTGGCAGCTTGTGTAACTATGGAAATGCTGGATGGGTGAAGCCATAGTGGTAAGAATCAGCAGAAGAAATGCATATTTATTTATTTAAATAATGTGTTTTTTCCCCACACACTCTGCTCTTTGCATTTTCATTGCAGGTTCCACATGTGGGTCTATTAGCATATATTCCCCATGTCTGTAACTGTGTCTTTAGTAATTTAAGTGACTTTCTTTTAAAGAAGATCGAGAGTGGAGAACTTCATAATATTCAACAAATATTCAATATTTCCCAATAATCCTGTAAATGTCACGGCATTTGAAAGCTTCTCTTTTATCAGGCTGTTTCCTTAAACGTCCTGTAGGAACTGTCACAGCTTGTTTTCAAAGAGTTTCTGCTTACTCCACAGTTCATTTTCCCCTTGTGGTCTGATATTCTCAATAACCCAAGGCAAGGAGAAGAATAACAGACCTTTTCCCAGTGATCTGGAAAATATTAAGAGTCAGGGTAATAATTAACCAGTTGTACTTTCATATAGAATAAGAATTGCTTTGAAAAAGAATTAATCTTTTGAAATCAACATCATCTAAACAACAAATCTATAATTAAATATATATGCTTATAGTTGTAGGCATATATGTGTATGTATAATGCCAAGGTAAAAAAAGACAACAACCGTCTTCTTTCATTGTCAGTACAAAAAAAGTGTGTGTATATGGTGATGCTGAGGGTTATAACTGAGACTTGACTAATTTATTCACACATGTATTTATTGAGCCGCAGAGAAGCTCCAGTCACTATGCTGTGTTCTGGGATAAAATAATGAGCAAAAAAGATGAGAACTTTGCCCTCATTAAGCTTCTATTTTAATAGCTATATAGCGCTTGCCTAAGACTGCAATACAGTTATACAGTCAGTCTCCACATTTATCCATTTTCTGTGCCAAGGCTTTCTGAGAAATTCATCAAGTTGAAGTGACTTTCTCTTTCCAAAAACATCTGAAAACATACTTTGTGTTGAAGTCAGACTTGCCAGAGAAGATGCTTGAAACAGCAATTCTCAATTACTTCTAGCCATTCAGTATAAAGAAAAATAGTCAGAGATATGTTTAGGACTTTACAATGAAATCTGGTGAGTGGGTCTTTTGGGAGGTTGTGCAATAATATAATGGAAGGGCAAGTTCCAAGTCACAAGCAAAAGGCTTTGTCTTTCAAATATCTGAGTCACAGCAAATTAGCATTTAATAGATTTTGCATTTTTTTAAAAAAATGCATAAGGCCAGAATTTTATGCTAAGGAGTCTTGAATAATTATTAGAGCACAATCCAAAAAGTTCTTGAAAAAAATGAATGGGAAGGGAATACTCAGCCACATAGCTAACTGAGGGGCTGTTTCAGCACCTGAAACAGGGATATACAATTGCTTTTATCTCAGCTTGGAGCTTCTCTGCACCCCACACCCCACAATGTACTCACAGGCTTCAGTCTTTTTCTGCCTTTGACAGACAAGTATGGAGCTGATAACCATATCCAATAATTACAAGTGGTGCCCACAGGCCGGGATGGCTACACGGGCACCATATTGATGCTGAACGACAGACCTCACAGTGCCCAGGTTTTATCAAAATCTAAAAGCCGGAGAGCATAAGTGTATGCATGACTTAGCAACTTCTCCTGGGACCGTGAGTTCAGTCGCCTTTTCCAGGACAAAATAAAAGAAAGATGACACTTGTCTATAGAGATAAGCAACCACGAAGATGAAAAAGACATGGAAACTTAGAAAATGTTTTGAAGTTACAGCCTGAACTGATTACAGAGAATGTGCTTTTGAAAAATAATTCCATTTTAAGGTCATATTTCAACTTGAATAGATTTCAGAAGATGGGGCTTACTCATACCTTAGACCTGTTAACCTCAATCAACCTTGTCTATTTATCTAACTTCAGAAGTTAAAAAAAAATGTCTACCTTCTCTCCATGACAGGAACTATCCTCTGAAGAAATTACCTATGGAATGATGTTAATTCCCGAGGTCTAAGGACAGAAATGCAACTTCCGGTCTTCCTCTGCCTTGTCTGGCGGTTTCCCCACTTGGAAGTGCTCTAGGAGCGGTTAGGCGCTTCTAATTCGTGTCCATTCTCTGCCTTCATTTCTTTCTCCATAAATAAAGCAACAATGGGTTTTTGCTGACTCTTTAATCCTTCTCATATACAAAAATTATCTCTTGGAAATAAATTAACGTGTCTCCAATCGTCTGCAAATGGTTCAGAAGTCGTTGGGCGGTTCTTAGGATGCTCCGTTTGTTCTACCTTGTTTTGGAGTCCATTCATAAGCTCCCTCTGTCCCCCTGCGCTCCCCGCCTCAAAACGCACGTGTCTGTCACACCGAGGCACAAGCTCAGTCCATTATTTTTGCCCCTCTTTCTTCAGTTTGCTAATTTTCATTAATTGGAACTGACATATCAAGAGTACAAATGGAAATGCGATGCCTGTCTCGAAAGCTCTTTCTTTCTTTGTTTTTTTTTTTTTTTAGATAGAAACACAATAACTATGTAAATATCATAATGGTAGTAATTATAACTTACTGGAGATGAAAAGGGTATCCTGGGTAAGTGGATTTTAAAAATAATGGCTGCTTAGCCCTTTAACATTCATTACACTTTTATTTTATTGTTTTGGAGTCTCAGGGGAAAAAAAGCACCGTCACATAGTTCTGCACATGAAGAAACTATGACAGGAAGTCAAACCAAACTAGCCTAAAAGCAGTCAATAGAGCGAGGACTCTGGCCGCAGTGGGGTGAGTGAGACTTTGTCCTTACACTGCATGGCCTCGGAATTGGACGTGGGGGCGCTGCTCCTCCTGCCCTGGTGTCTGAGTCGCACTGTCATCGTTGGCACATGTCTGTTGGTGCGCGTCTTTCCTGTCACATAGCGCACCTGTTCTTCCATCTCCTCCACACACTGCCCACCCAACCAATGACGCTGCCTCCGGGGCTTCCTCCGTCAGACTCTGGGGACAGCCAGAGCAAGGTGAACTGAGGGAACCCGACCGCTAATTCTGTGTCTGATGAGTCAAATACGTGCAGTGACTCTTGTTCCTAAATTCATACTCTTTTTCTTTTCCTGTTTTCTTTCAGATTCCTTCTGCCTTTGAAGTCTTTATGTAAGTTAACGATTGATACATAAAGAAAACACAGTCTGTCCATATCCATATGCTCCCTTAAATTACAGGGCTCACTCTGGTACCCAAGAAGATTAAGACCATGGAACAATCATTTTCCAGGCAAAGTTTCATCTGAATAATGTTCATTTGTCTCACAATTAATTTTTTGATATATTGTACAGTAGACTATGGTAGCTTCCCTTTATTTTACTGTGTATACGTCTGCCCAGGTAAGAGAACAAGGTATAGAGTTCCTTTTACTTGACTACCGTTGGAAAATCAAGAAATGTAATAAAAGCATTAAATTAAATGAATTAAATTAAAACTATATATAATCTTGCATAGAGTAGCCATTCAATAAATACTTACTAAATTGAACTAAACTGTATCAAATATATTCACTTATTAAAAATGTTTACTCACACATTAAAAGGAATCTTAATGTTAATGTTAAGCAGGGACTCATAAATAAGCATATTTGTCTATTCATAAAATAACATAGAACTTTCAGAGCATTTATCTGTCCTGGTTTTTATTTTTTTAACATATCTCATCTTTGGTCCCACACAAAATGGATTCTAATCTAAGTAAAGAATCAACAAACTCTAAGTTGTGATTCTGACATAGATCATCTGTACAAAAGTGATTAAAATAATTATAATGTACATCTAACTAATGCTTTTATCTGGGTGGTCTACAATTCATAATCTAGAACAAGATTTTTATAATCTTTATGCTCTCTTTAGAAATGCCCATTTTGCATACTGAAAACTGTTACTGATGAACTGTCAAGTAAATATTAGCATCAGCGATCTTATCTTGTTAAACACATAAACAGAACTTGAGTCCCATTTTTACTTTGGGGCCTGAATAGCCTCGATCTCACAACTTAATTTTGGGAGTTGCAAGAGCCGTGTGTACAAATCCTATTAGAATCCTCTAAAAAATGTACCATGTTTTATCCTATGTAGGCTTCTAGATCTCAATCTCATTAAACCATAAAGGTATAAAATCTAAATAGTAAATTTTCTATGAATTATGAGAGACGATACAAAAAATATGCCAAACATCTATTGTGGCAGATGAACAATTTTTGCCCTATGTTCTCCAAATCTATGTTCCCTTTCTTCCTGGGGACATGGCTATCTATCAAAAAAATAATGTTGCAACCACCCTTGAAGTAGTGTACGTAAATTCAGGATAAAGGAGCGTGAGCAGTCTTCTTCTCCCAGACATTGATGGTTCTGCTCTTGCCATTGGCTGGACAATGGAGATGGCTGTGACCCCACTCTGACTATATGGGTAGAAACAACACCCTCCCGGGCTTGCATAGCAACACGGTGGAGGCACTCAGCTCCCTGCTTGACCCAGTGCGGATGCAGCGCCCTGCCAGCCTTGACCAGCTGCTCTGTCATGTGAAAAACGAAAATGTCCTGTTTTATGGAAGTTTTGATGTTGGAGGTTTCCTTTATAATTTACCCTTCACCTATTTAATGTATAGCAAATAAACACAGTCTGATGGCATTTGCAGATTCCCTGAAGGACGCACTCGGAGTGCCCACATGCTCAGAGCACCTCTGTGGGTAGCAGTTAGATTGCGCCCCTCCCCTGTGGTGGTTCAGATAACGTCTATGGCCCCTCCCTGCCTTTGTGGCCTGGAACAAATGCAACCTCCTTTGGAAAGATTTTGACTTTAAATAAAAATAATTTCTCCTTTTTTCTGAATGCCAACACAATTGTATCTGTACGTGGGGACTTCCCATCATTTATTATAATTACATATGTAGTTTGTCTTCTATTAAAATATAGGGTTCCTCAATGGAGGCTTGATATTAAACCATATATCAATATGGTTTATAAAATAAAACATATATTATAAACCAATATAATAGAAGAACATAAATATATTTTTATTGGGATAGCAAATAAATTTCATTTTATTAAATTATAAAATACCCCTAATGCTTAAGGCAATAATACAATAATGTATCTCAGATGTGAAAAGCATTTTACATTAATCCAGAACCTATATAAACTAACAATAATTATAAAATTTTCTTTTTGCCATTCAATTTAGACACAACTTACTAATTATATAAATATCTCATGGGAATAGTAATTTCTTTTAAATTGAAAAACACCATTTTTTCCAACTATTTCACAATAAAATTTTAAACAGACAAGAGAAGCATGACTGCTACAAACTCTCACCCCATAATTTTTGTTTTTTTTTTTACAGGGACAGAGAGAGTCAGAGAGGGACAGATAGGGACAGACAGACAGGAACGAAGAGGTGAGAAGCATCAATCATCAGTTTTTTGTTGCCGTCGCAACACCTTAGTTGTTCATTGATTGCTTTCTCACATGTGCCTAGACCGCAGGCCTTCAGCAGACCGAGCCACCCCTTGCTGGAGCCAGCGACCTTGGGTCCAAGCTGACGAGCTTTAGCTCAAGCCAGATGAACCCGTGCTCAAGCTGGCGACCTCAGTGTCTCGAACCTGGGTCTTCGGCATCCCAGTCCGACGCTCTATCCACTGCGCCACTGCCTGGTCAGGCTAACCCCATAATATTATCACATAAAAATCAGACTGTACTGACTCAGTGGGGAAATCTAGGAGCAATTCTAAAAATTGTGATTGATATTACTCAGAGAGAAAGGAGAGAGAGAGAATACACGAGCTCTGACCAGGTCTTTGACACCATGGGCCACTTCCTTGTCCTTTGAACATGCATTTTCCCTGCTCCTCAGCGCTCTTCCCACTTTTGGTACGTCCTCTGAACATCTCTGCAAGGGTCTGAAAATCTGAGGCTTTCCATAGTCTTCTCTTCTATCTCATTGTACAAAGTCCTGATTTCAGGGGTTGCATTCACTGAAGAGCATTCAGTGTCAATTACTGACTCTAAATTTAAATATCCTGTCAGAATGATCCTTAGACCTCCAAACCAAATACAGTTTGCCGTAGTAATAATTTCACACACACAGTTCTTGATTCAGTGCATCCCAATCTTAACTCATTATGAAACAACAACAAAAAGCCTTTCTCCTACTTGCTATTTTTTTTAACTCAGTGATGACAGCCACACAATTTACCTGTAGCCCAAACAAAGAGGCTAAAGGCTTGCACTTCTTACATGACTTTCCTTCTCAATCACATTTAGTCACCAGATCTGAGGGCTCTTCCTTTCTGTGTCTTTGCAATCGCTTCTTTCCCTCCATCCCTCCCTCGGTTGAACCACCATCTTCCCTGACTGCATGACTGCTCCAACACTGTCCCCACGTTGTCCTCTACCCACTCTAATTTCTACAGGACTGCCAGAGCGATCTTTCTGCAATGTAATTGGACCATCTCAGATGCCTATTCCAATGCACCAAGACCTTTCTTAGCCTTCAGGGTAAGGTCTAGACTTCATGCCATGGCATTCACAATTCTTTTCCCATCTTGGCAGTTCCTCTTTCCTTAAGAGCATCTCCTGTTAACCTCTTTGCTTCCGTACAGAACACTCCATTCTCCTGGAATGGCCTTCCTGTTGAACCCTTTATGCATTTATCTTACTGCTGTTCACCTGTGTGAATTCAAGAGGTACTTCTGCAGAGGACCCTGCCCTGACACCCCCTTTCCCCTGGCCTGGATTGGGGGCCCTGTCTGTGTGTTTCCCACAGGCGTTCACTTTATGGTTTGTCAACTCCCCTTGGAGGCAACCCCACGGGAACCCGTGTTTCGGTGATCTAACCCCCTCAGAACTCCTTCAGAGAGGTTTCCTTCACAGTTATTTAGGAGTTACACAGGGAAACTTATCTTGCGATTCAACTTCATTTTTATTTTTTGAAACTAATATTGCCCAGTGTGATCACCAAAATTGTTGAACAGACTTGACATTGAATAATTTTTGGTTATTTCAAAAAAATTTAAATATGCTTTCAAAAAACAAAGACTTCTTCCCACTGAGAATATTCAAAAGAATGTAATCAGATGTAAGGATTCTTAAACATTTGTTGGGAAAGATCAGTCAGAGTACTTTGGAGTTATAGTTTTAAATGGTCACATGCCATCTAAAACATATTTCAATTAAAAATCATCAAATAAATAAAATACAGTTTTTCAATGAACACATTTAAGCTAATTCTTAATTTTTTATTACTGTTGTTCTATATAATGCTTTTAATCAGTAGGTAGACAAAAAAAATTAATAAAAATACAGCATATAACTATACATACAATTAGAATACTTTACTATTACACATAAAAATAACCACATGAATGAATGCATGAAATAAAAAATGACATCAAATATCTTAGGAGGATGTTATAATATAGGCTTTGACTATTAATGGGAAAAATATAATAATACTAACATAGAATTCTAATCCACTGTGTTGTATGTTCATTCTTATTTTAATGTCAGAATTATTATACCAAGGAACTTGTTCTTTGCATTGTATTTTTCCAATAAATAATATTCTGTTTGGAAGAGGAGATAAGAAGTATGGAAATACATATATAGATGTATTTGTTGCTCAATACTTGAATATTTTAATCTACAGCTATATGACAAAAAATAAAACCACATATATCACCTAGTTTTATAAAGAGCTGTTTTTAGAGAGTATTCATCCAGCATATTAAAGTATCAAAGTCTTCTGAGAATGTTACACAGTAAAGGCATTGCATGAATATAAAATTAATGATATAATGCATGCAGTAGGCACTTAATAAATGTTTGTGAACTTGAATACCAAATATGAATTACGGGAGGAGGCTATGAATCAGCAAAGAGACCTAAAGTTACTTACAGAGTCATTACTTTCTTTATTTCAGATTTCATTTTAATGTGCATTAAGACATAATTTAAATTCTAAGTAAGTTGAACTGATTATATAAACTATCACTTAAAATAGTTGGTTATCTTCCAGCACTTGGAAATACTTAGGTCCAAATTTTTTTGTGTGTGACTTAGGACTTCTTATTTGGTTTTGGGTTGCCTATTCTTTTTCTGAAAGAACAGGATTCTGATGCTGGTTTCTGCATATTTCAGTTATTTGACAGGAAGGAGAAACTGTGGCAAAGACTCAGCTGAGGACTGCAGTTTCCTAGTGTTGAATATACACAGATGAAGAGCAAGATCCAATCCACGCGTCCAGCATGTCCAGTGGGCAGCTAGGAGCGTTTCATTATCATTTCATGCAATGAAACAAGGATAAAAAAATGTATGACCACAGACCCAAGGTGGCCCAATTTAGCCTGAAATTTAAAATAACTGACCACCATCTCACACTTATAGATTTAATTTCCACTGAGGACAAAGCCCAGGTGACCTTCAGATTTCCCCGTACTCTGAATACAAATCCTGCTTTTACCCCTTAACGCCTATGTGACCTCGGGCATACAGTAGATGCTTATTAAATTCCTCTATGCCATACTGTAGGAAGGTAAAGGAGGAATAATCAAGAACTCTGGGAAATTACAAGACATGATGGGTGAGATGAGATTCAAACAGAACCATGGGAAACATGTAAGAATTATACAGACTGAGTCTGTGATCGAAAAGGACCATTCTGAATGCGATCAGTGAGGAAAGACTCTGAGAAGGCAGCAAGGCATGGTGTGTGGACTGAAGGCAGACAGGCAGCAAGTTTCACGCTGGGAGGAGAAACGGACATCAGATTCAGAGATCACAGAAAATTCTGGAATACTTCTCTTCCAAGATTGATCCAGTGCCTGCCCAGGTTTCAACCCTTCCATGCTCTGGCATTCCTCACTAATTCCTTTCAAACAGACACTTGGAAATGCTTTACCAGCACGTATGGTAATTACTTCCTTTTAGTTCTTTTATTAAGGAACAACATAATTCTATGTAGAATGCACAACCTAAATTTTCTGCATAAGCAGTAAGTTATGTGACATATCTCGCAATGAGCCAGTATCCAAACGAGTTATTCTAGTGTAATGAGCAAACACCATTTAGGTTTTCAAGTGTCCACTCTTGCACCCATCCCGTCTAACCAGGTGAGGGTATAGAGCAAGACGTTAATTAATCTCAGTGAAATACATCGTTTCTACTCCCTTCCTGCACAGCTTTATTATTTGTTTGTTTGTTTATTTACTTACTTATTTGCCTACAATTGAACTGGTTTTTGTGCCATTGAGCTCATTTAGATGGAACAGCTGCCCACAGCCACACTCTACCCGGATGCAAACAATCTCTTTCTGCAAAGTGCACAATAGATTTATCACAATAATAGGGGCCAGAAGAATCTGGACATTTCTGGGTTACTGTGCTATTCCCTACCGCTATTTGCTAACCATCTCAGACAGGCTGACAGGAACTATTGTTGTAACTTCTGCTGGTGTTGTATTTATACCTCGTGTTGGTTCGACTGCAGGACCGTGGGGAAGCCAGGCACTCGAATGTCCTCTTTCAATTTGCACAGAGAAACTTTAAGAGTCTATTATCTGGTTTACTTACAGCGCCTATCACCACGGCTAAAGAAGAGAAAACGGCACCATCACGTTGAAAATAGAAGAATGTCTGTTGTGTGGAGAATAAAAGGACATTAAAAAAAAAAAATCTCTCCTGGAACATTTTACACCCCACGAGCATCTCCTGCAATTTTCTCCTGACATGAAAAAGTTTGTCATGAGCAAAGGAAATAAGGCAGAACCATTACATGGTCACCTGTCAACAGCTGTGTATCCACAATCAACTACGAGATCATTTCTGTGCCTCTAATGTGGGCTTCAGCCGGGAGCCCAGCCGTGAAATCATTATGGGAATGATCATACCTGCATACATCCTGTTTACTTAGAAGTCAGCATTCAAATCTCCACATCCCTTAACACCTGGTACGTGGTGAGGGATCACAATGAAACCAGAGGTTAAGACTCAGTGCCAGCCTTGGCTACAAGACCAGCGCATTCTCTGCTTCTGTTCACCCATCAAAGCGGGCAACAACGTGCGCTTGCAATCCAACCCAAAAGAAACGCAATGAGAAACAGTTCCTGTTTGCAAGGCGTGCTTGGGTGTGTGGGGCAGGGGGAAGCTGGGGGAGTCTCATGTGTGTTATGATATCTACTGGTAAATATATTTTTGTTTGTTTTAACCCCAGCTTTTGATATTTGCTACCTTTGCATAAACTCAGAGTAAACAAACTAAACCTGTGGAATATGAGTTACCCTCTACTGAGGACTTTGAGTCGGGTCTAAATTCTTTACCTGTGTTAACCCATTTCGCTCCCACAAACCCGTCCGGCATAGTTTCTACTTTTAAGCCTAGCGCAGAGGATGAAACGGAGGTGGAGTAAAGGGTCGGAGGTCACACAGCTAACGGGTGGTTGACCTGGGGGTATGTGTAAGCAGACCTGTGCTGGCCAAAGCTGTAGTCACAGCCACACAGGGCTACTACTGATCATTGAAAGTATGACAGGTTGGAACTGAGACATGCTGCAAGTGGACATTATACACAGGACATCCCTTAGTAAGAAAAGGAATTTAATAATACCTTCAGTGTTAACTTCTTATCAAAAACTTTAATATGCTGATATAATTTTGGATATATTAGGTTAAATAAAATATATTAAAATTAATTTCACATGTGTCTTTTTGTTTTGTTTTCACTTTAATGAGGATACTAGAAAAATTTTAAATCATATATGCTCTGGTCTAGGCTCTTGACCACTGCAATATTGCTTTTAAAGTCAGATGAATCTTAATCCAATCATGAATGCTTCCTTCCTTCATTTTATTTTATACTTTATTAACTTACTGCATATTAATAGTCAAAATCTCTTCAAGCTTAAAGCATAAACTGAACTTTTATATAAAACCACCCAATGAACTAATTATAGAAACATTAGTTATTTTTATAGGTTGTTATGATCATAGGACTGATGAAACTGAAGGAAGGTCATCAGCAAGCGAAATAAATTTGACATTATTATTACTATTTTCAGGGATCTTTATAAATAAAAATGATCCTCATTCTACGGCCATGACCTGTTAAGCACTTAAACCAAGCCAGGCACTGGGCTAGGCTGGTGCCATCGATAGTGTTGGTACTGCCCACAATGGAGCATTTTGGAAATTTCTGGGTTCGTTTTTCGTTATCCCAATTATTGAGGGGTGCTCCTGGTATTTAAATAAGGGATATCAGTGGTATAAGAAGTCTTGAGTCAGTTCTGCTCAATGAAATATGATTGGATATTCTCATAGAAGAAAACATCATTTCATAATATCTCTACCTAAATGACTCAGCCTAAAACCTTACATAAAAAATAGGAAGTCCTGGCTGGTTGGCTTAGTGGTAGAACATCAGCCAGGCATGTGGAAGTCTGGGGTTTGATTCCCAGTCAGGGCACACGAGAGAAGCAACCATCTCTTCTCCACCCCTCCTCCTTCCCTCTCTCTTTCTCTCTCTCTCCCCTTCCAGCAGCCATGGCTCTGAGGACAGCTCCATGGCCTCACTTCAGTGCTAAAATAGCTTGGTTGCTGAGTAACAGAGCAGTAGCCCCAGATGAGCAGAGTATTATTGCCCATAGGGGGCTTGCCAGATGGATCCCAGTTGGGGCACATGCCGGAATCTGTCTGCCTCCGTGCTTCTTACTTAAAAAAATTTAAAAAAGTAGGAATACAATTACTATGTAAATCAAGGAAAGACTGTACTTTGCCAAGAGTTTTACAAAAGCTGTTTATCCTTTTAGACAATACTGTCACAGATATGAATACTACCCTTCGTATTAGAGCTGCTGACTCAGCACCGCCGCGCTTACACTACTCTGCCCTGTCCGCGAGGAAACAAGCGCGGCGTCCCATTACTTTACGTATCATTTAGGTGGTCATGTATGATCATTTACATACTGAACACATATTCCTTTGTTATAAATTGCTTTTATTTCTCCCTTTAAATTATAGTTAAGGAATTTTCTTCATTTACAAATTATGTATGTAATTAGGTTATATTATGTATATATAAATGATTTTCTACAAAGTAAATGGGGCATTATAAAATATTAATTTAAGAAAGGGGATATTGTTCTTGTAAGATTGAGAACTGATAGGCTAAATTCTTTATGTGGATTAACTAATTTTAACTTCAAAAATGACAAACCCCAGGAAGTAGGTGGTACTTTTTTCATCTCTGTTTCACAGATAAAGAAACTGAGCCTTAAAAATATTAAGCATTTTAATGGCTCAAGGGCAACCTCTGGGTTTCAAAAATAGAAAATCTGTATCTTAATCTTATGCTTGAATCAGTACATTGCTATATCTTTAATACAAATTAACTCTAAACTGAAAAAATGCAATTTAAAATATCTAATTTGAAGATAACTTGAAATGTGTTGGTTTTAAAGTATTTTTTAATTTCACGCTAGTGTGTTAGGTGTTCTCCACTGAATACATAAGGCAGCGTTAACGTTGCTACTTGCAATGGATCTCATAATGTTAAAATTTTAAGTGCAATTATTAAAAATAAGACACCGAAGAATAATGTACTTTTTTTCAAAAATGTATAATATCGATGGAATACCTTGAATTCCCCGCTAATAGGAATTTAAATACGTACATATGTATTTATCCTGGCAGTATTCCCATTCCCAGGAATCTATCTGAGTGCCATTACCTTGGAAAACTATTCAAAGTATGCACAAGGCTATTCACTGAGTACCCTTTCCAGTACTGAAAGACTGGAAATACCTCCTGGGCTCACATTCGGGAGGGAGAGGAATAAACAAACGGTGGCACCTCCTCACACTGGAGTGCTATGCAGCTACAAAAAGCAGCAGTAACGCTCTCTGTATTCTGGAGTGAAATACAGAATCCAATTCGAAGTGGGAAAATGCAGTCAAGAATTCTATTTAGGGCACTGGTTCTCCGAGTGTGATCTCCACCAGCTGCAGCAGCAGTAGCGGCACCATCACCTGGGAACTAGTTAGAAATGAAAATAATTGGGCACTATACGAACCCTCCCGGGACCCAGCAATCTGTGTTTAACAAGCCCCCCAGGTGTTGCGTTTGCAGCCGAATTTGAAAGCTGTCACTAGACAGCATGCTGCTGTTTATTGAAAAAAAAAAAAAAAAGGAGCGGCCACAGAGTTGACAAAAGTAGGTTTACAGTTGTGAGTACACAAAACACAGTTTATTCTTGTGTTATTATTTATAATTATTGTGTTATTTTCCATACAGACAACTGTAAACTTACTTTTGCCTCACCCTGTACAATACGGACGCATGCATCTGTTATACGACACATACATACAGTATTTCTGGTTGTTTATGTTTTCAGAAGCTAATCGATTAAGCCACAAAATAAGCACGAAACTATATAATATAGTTACCTAGGAATGAGGAAAGATTTATGCTGAGGGTACACGCACAAAAGTCAGTTTCTCTGAAGACGCCTTGGGTTGTAGACTTAAATTTGGAATCATGACACATACATATAAAATATTTTTTAAGACACAAAATGAAACAGGTTAACCTGTGTATTAAATGAGTGGCTTAATACAACAGAATTATTTCTAGTGATTTTAAAACACAGTAATTTAATTGTACTATTTAGGATATAACTGAGTAGAACAACAACAAGAAAAAATCCTACAAAGATATATTCTTCTCAGTAATCACTTTGTTAGCAATAATATTGATTACTATCCTCAAACTATAGTCATATTAATATTACTGTAAGTTCAAGAAAATAAGTAATTGTGTTCATGTCATTAGGAGTGTGAAATTTCACTAAAAGAGACACAAATAGAAGATAAAAATGTTAAAACACTGTCATTCTAAGTTTAAATTGGCAATATTACTATAAACCATGATCTACGCACTACTTTCATCGAGGTATAACTGACATCTAACATTATATTAGTTTCCGGTGTACACCATAATGTTTCAATATTTGTAAATATTGTGAAATGATCACCACAAAAAGTCTGGTTACATCTACCACTACACATAGTTGTATTTTTTTCTTGTGATATTATGTCCTCTTGAAAATTCTCTTAGCGTTATCCACTACAAAGCCAAGAGGCAAATGGCCAACCACTTAAGAACATGGATCCCAGAAACACAACTGTGGTCTCAAAATACCATTTCCCACTGCAGGTAACCTGGAACCCATGTTAAGTAATTTTATACAGGGTTGGGCAGAGAATGCACTAGATTAGCCAAGCCATCATGTCATATCAGAAGTCAAGGAAGCAATCCAAGACCACTATGGCAGTATCCAAAAGACCCAGCCAAAACCAAGAGGTTTACACTGACCCAAGATGGGATATTTTGAATATCAACAACTGCAATAGACACAATAAATTAAAACATATTAAAAATTCATTAATCCACAATTATACAGAAAAAGAAAAACATAAGAAATTTCTTTGGTCATTTCTACAATTACTGGAAATTCACCTCAAATATTTTTCAAACTATAAAGGGAATGAGCCAAGCATTAACTCTGTCTCTTCTAAACTAATTTTATATCAGGGTAAGCAGATAATTAATGAGAACAAGTTTTTCTTTATAGATGACTTCAGTTAATAAAGGCAGAAGGAAATATAGAGTTAGAATATCACCATTTGCCAGACTGTTATGAAATAATAAATTTACTCAATGATCATAAAGGCCAGTACCTTAATGAAGAGAAACTTAACCTGACAAAATGGCACATTCCCAAATAAAACTACTAGTTTATATAATTTAGAGGAAGCAATCCAATCTTCAGAGTCTACTTCAACATTCTATCTAATTTCATAAGATGTATGAAAATCTTCATAATAAACAGGTAAAAAATAAAGTCTAAAAATGAATACACAGAAATCTAGAAAATGATTTCTATATAAATTATGGAGAATTAATTTGAGCAGATAAAAATTTATATGAGCAACAATCATAAGATTCGCTATTTTATTCATCTTGGTGTCTTGTCTATCACTGCATAAGCACACAGTAGGTACTTAATAAAGTATATAATAATTTCTCTGATTGTTTCCTAGTGCTACTGAATCTCAAAATTATTGAATTAATATAGCACATGTGTGATAAAAACTGTTGACAATTAGCTTCACTAATATAAAATTTTCCCTGAGACACTTAAATTTTAAAAAATGTATCTAGCATCATTATCGTTCTGTACAAACAACTATTGGTAATTGCAATTTAGACTAGGAATAGTTTTTTGAGAAAAGTGTAATAAAAACAGCTTTGATACACAAGACATTTAGTACATTCTTTTCTTGAGATGTTTTTAACTCTGTTCTAAATGTCTTAAATAGGTATATCTTTAGAAAGAATTAAATATGTTTTTATTTGACTTGCAACATTTTTGTATATCACAACGAAGATTAGTAAAATATCCATTGGAAAGGAATGATATGTTGAGGCATTTTACTGAATATTATTTTTTTCTTGCTTGTTCATGCAATCTATTTTCCTTCATATTATTAATAATAACCATATTAATTTTAACAAAAATGTGGGTACCACCTACTACCAACTGATTTTTATATCTCATTTTATAAAAATTAATGTTATCCAAATTTCATTCTGTAGATTATGGAATAAATTCTTATTAATTTTTCTATGTGAGAGGAGGGGAGATAATGAGGCATACTCCCACATGCACCCTGACTCGGTTCCACCTGGTAACCCCATCTGGGGCTGATGATCAAATCAACCCATCTATTTTTAGTGCCTGAGACTGATGTGCTCCAATGAAGCTATCCTCAGCACCTGCAGCTGATACTTGAAACAACAGAGCACTGGCTGCAGGAGGGGAAGAGGGAGAGAAAGAGGAGAAGGAGGGGTGGAGAAGAAGATGGTCGTTTCTCCTGTGTGCCCTGACTGGGAATCAAACCCAGAACTTCCATATGCCAGGTTGACGCTCTATCCACTGAGCCACTGGCTAGGGCCAAAATAAAATAGTCTTAAGAAAAGAAAAAAGACATTTCATGTTCAAAAACATTTGGGAAATATCATAACTATATTCTGGCCTAAATTCAATAGCCATTTCTAAGCCTTTTCTTTCTCTTTCTTTTTGGTATTATTTGTACAACTCAGTAGAAAAACAAACTCTTGTATCATTATTAATTAATTATTGTATTCAATAGCAGATACAACTGTAAACCTATTTTTGTCCACCCTTGTATGTTTGTTACCCCAATTTCTTCCAACTAGACCATGTACTCTTTGAATTCAAGAACTTTATTGAAATTACTGGTATATCTCCAATCCTAAAACAACATCTGACAATAGGAGGCACACAAATACTTTCTGAATGAAGAAAAAAAGAAGTTTGAATAAATAATTTGAGTTAATCACTATATAGTATTTTCTGGAACTATTATTGGAAACACAGCTTTTCTTCAGCACGACCCCCTCTCCGCCTTGCTCACATACCTGTTGTATTATTATGGACTTGGTGATTTCTCCAGATCCCACTTACTCCAATTGACTATTTGTTTTCTATTTCATGCTCCAATGGCAGCAGTTTTGGAAGTTCCTTTAACTTTGATTCTCCATTTTAGCCCTATTCCAGATAGTTTTGAAACCACCTTGTTTTTTTTTTTTAAACATACGTTTTGTTTTATTTTAAACAAGATATCATAGCTTTCCTCTCTCTCCCTCTCTGTCCCTCTCTCTTCCTCTCTCTGTCTCTAACACCTGGCAAGGTTTTTCTTGTGTTTCTTGCACCCTAAAATACTTCTTGGCATGGGGAACCTTTATCTATCAGCGATGTTCGAGCTCTCGCCTGATGCTTCTGGCAGGAAATGTAGGGTCAGTTATCCTCCAAAAGCCCTGACACCTTTGAGGCAGACGTTCTGCGATGTGTCTACGCAGCACCCCCATCTAGGGAGCTTCTGAAGACCACAGTGCTCAGGCTGCCACACACCAACCAAATCAGGATCTTGGTAGGGACACAGTTGGGTCCCAGGGCTATTTAGAGTAGCCCAGACTGAGAACAAATGTGGAGACTCCAGTCAGGAGACTAATCAGGACACATTAAGTTCTCATAAGAGTATTGGGTTAAGGCTTGAAAACACCAAGATCTCCTTCTGTTACTTTAGGGAGAAAAAGAAAAAAAAATAACAGGAAAAAAAAAAAACTCTTGAAGACAAAAACAACACCTCCCTCTCCCTTAAGGCTGAATTGATGTTCATTTAAAAAAATGCAATTCATTCTAACTAAATTCTTTCTTATCTTTTTCTGATAGAAAAGTTTAAAATTCACGTGCACTTCCAAAGATACCAGCCTGGCTTATCTGACATATGCAACACCATGCGATATATTGTTATACCAAATTGTATGTAAGTTACAATATTATTTAAAATATTGAACACGTTCCATTTTCTTAAACACAATTGTATCGTAACTGGGAATATTAAAAATATAGCCACAACTCACTATTCATTTTACCATGCCATTTGGGTCCAGAGAACAAATAACATGCTACAATTAGATAAGAATATTTACACAAAATATACATGAGAATTACTACCTGATATATAATGCCTTGTTAGAATGTTAACTGAATGTCTTTGAAATACTTTAATGGTACACAGGCAATAATGTCACCGTTTTTCCCTCGCTCTAATATACTTTCTGAAATGAGAAGAAACGTAAAACCATAGCAAGCATGTTCAGAATTTTAAACAGCATGGGAGACACCAATGGGAACATGTCCTGCCAATGAACCCTTTGTCACAGACAAAAAAGACTAGGAACTATTATGTATTTGACCACGTCTACTATATTCTATACGTTTTTTATAATTTATCTTTCCATTATTCTTTTATGAACTATTAGCTCTATGAAATCCATGAGACACTAGACCGAGTTGCGCTTGCTAACTTTGGGTTTGTAGGCAACAACATTTAAACTGGTAAATCGTTAGTAACAATATTTAAGAGGAGGGTTCAAAGCCAGTCAGTTGTATAGAACCTGTCATTTTGAATGTCTGTTGAGGTCATCTGCTCTAGATTGTTCTTAGACTTTTTTTGATTCCTGACACCTTTGATAACTGGGAAAAATTTAGGAACTTTCTATATAAAAAAATTAATAATGCATATGGGACCACATAAAAGTTTTTTATAACCTTCTTAGAGGGTTAGCCATAGACTTCTCAAAAGCCCATATATAGATAAGTAAATTAAAATCTACAGAAGGATAGTGACTCTACCAAGAACTCTAGATGCATTGCACTAATGTTTTATTTGTTGTATCTGTAAGTTCCAGACTAAATCTCCAAAGGTGGTGTTTTTCTGCTTTTTAGCCCGATGAACTCCTGTTTGTCTTTGAAATTCCAGATTCTTTAAATCTAGAAAGAAAAATGAGTCCAACGTGAAATAATTATCCAAACTTACCATAAAACAGAAACTATAAAGTGGCCCTCTGCTTCCCAAGTTATCATAGTGAATCTATTTTGTTTTGTTTTCAAATTTCACCCCATGTTGTTGCTCCTCCAAGTAATTCCACTTTGGGTCTAACTTTGCTGCCAGCTAGAATGGTAGATACCAGCAGGCCCCTTTTCCCTCTGCCCTAAGCACCTACCGACTCAGTGGCAAAGCCTTTTCTAGAGTGCATCCTGGGGAATGTGATGATGCCGTCTGCAGTCTAAACCTTCAGTCAGATTCTCACTTGTGGGGGGTCAAGAAGTAAAACCCACTGAACATCCTTATCTGGAAACCTCCAGGACAAGAGAGATGACAAGCATCAATTCTTTGTTGTGGCTCCTTTGTGGTTCATTGATTGCTTTCTCATATGTGCCTTGACTGGGGGCTACAGCTGACCGAGTGACTCCTTGCTCAAGCCAGTGACCTTGGGCTCAAGCCAGCGACCTTTGGGCTCAAGTCAGCGACCATGGGGTCATGCCTATGATCCCATGCTCAAGCCGGTGACTGTGCACTCAAGCTGGTGAGCCCATGCTGAAGCCAGAGACCTCAGGGTTTCAAACCTGGGTCCTCTGTGTCCCAGTTTGATGCTTTATCCACTGCGCCACTGCCCAGTCAG
Source organism: Rhynchonycteris naso (assembly GCA_037038555.1). Lineage (NCBI taxonomy): Eukaryota > Metazoa > Chordata > Mammalia > Chiroptera > Emballonuridae > Rhynchonycteris > Rhynchonycteris naso. The sequence continues at coordinate 8,917,836 of CM072998.1, read as the reverse complement.
GCTACATGAGCTGGAATTTATATAAGATTTCTCCTGCTATACAGATTTCGAAGCTTTCTCTTTGGAATGTTCGACAGTGTAAGCAATGGATCAAAAAGAGAAAACAGAAAAGATAATACAGATTTTTCCAATCAATCTTCAAAGCCTTGCACATAATATTTGAAAGCTTTGATTCATTTATTCAACAAACTTTTAGTAAATGCTCACCTCCCCTTGGTTTTATGGGGAGTTTCACTTTTGTATCTTACATTGCAGAGTGCACTTTCCCTTGGAGTTCTCATAATAACCAGAGCGAAATTATTATGTCAACGTTAATCTATTTAGTGACTACTCTCCTTCCATCTGCCCACCCGACATCCAATCAAGACAGAGATGGAGGTCTCTCTTTGATCATTAAAATCCTATCACCTAGTGTGTCACACTGTAGAAAAATACAGAAAAAAATGAATTCAGGTCCTGAGTCAATGTTACAGGATGAGAAACTTTCAAAGAACAATTGTCCAAATGGAAGAAACTCCCTTATGGATGGGTCTAGCCATTATTATTTCAGTTCCAGTTTGTAAGTTCACGTGTCTACCAAAAGGGGAAAAGGTGCCTACTTAGGAAGGTTACAATGTAGTCACATGATAATTATCAACTTTGCTCCAAACTACTCCTGAGAATTCCTGTTTTTCTCTGACTGTGAGTTCTCCTCCTGTGCCAGCTTTAGTTCTGGGACTTTGCAGGCAGGCTCAGGAGGAAGAGGGAGAGAAACATGGACTGAAGCCAGCAGGTGAGGAGGGATAATTCTTCCTGGGCCAGGGGGTGGTGAGAGGAGTGAGTGGAAGGCTAATAAATGGGGTGGTGGGTAGGAGAAGATGAAAGCAGTTATTTAAAGAGGGGTGGCTTGTGTGACAACTTTATAGCCTCACGCAACAAGAGAGAAGGATCAGAATTATTTTGATGTTATTTTAATTGTTGAATTAAGTGCTTTATAGTGTGGAACGACCACATCCATCTACCTTACTGTAGACGATGGTACTACCAGAGGCGGCCAGGGACAGTGCTGTCTTGTCGTCTCTTGTGTCACTCCACCTCTGCACAAGTGTGCCGGAGACAGGAGGACTCGGTCACACCCAAGCAGTCACTGAACCCTCATTTCTGAAGGGTGAAAAGTAATTTGATAAGCTTGAAGGGAACATCATCCCGCTATTCTTTATACTTACTCAAGGAAGGAAATAAACAAACAAACAAAAAACTTATCCCGAAGATCTTGTATGTATTAAAGAGAAAGGAAGCGAAGTCCCGGGTGCCGAGAGCACAGGGTACATTTATGTAGCTAGGCAGACATGCTCCGCTTCCACCTGCTCCACACAGGGCACCTGATGTTAGCAAACTCGGCGGCTAGAAAGAAGAAACACGCTCACAGAGCCTGCGCACTTCGCTGCACTGTGGAGAACAGGAAATGGACAGAGAGGCCCTGATAGGATTCCTGAGTCTGGGTGGGAGAAGTCAGAGTAGGAAGGAAGAGGAAAGTTTGAATGCATCAACATCACACCTTGTTAAAGACAAAATCGATCATCCAGTTACTAAGTCTTAGCTATTTCCCCTCTCAGACCTGTACGCATCCCTCTGTGATAAAACTATGCCATCTTACTTTCGGTATGATAGAAATAATATTTTACACCATACAAGAGAAAGCCTGAGGGCAAATTCTGCAAATCCCCGAGCACTTAGCCTAGCACAGAAGGCCCTCTAACAATAGAGCGTGCAATCTATGGTATGTACAGCTACCACATCTCAAGTCAGGGGACGGTCGGCCGGCATATGGCATGTCAGCTTGGAATGCGTGCAAGTCCTTGGAGGTGATGTCATCGAGGGACCCAGGGTGTAGTTTGGCTGGTCTGCTTTGGTTTGTAGGTGGCTCCAGGGATGAGGTTGACATCCTGGTCAAGGTACTGCAGCCTTCTGCGTGGTTGTTTCCTTGTCTGTGCAGAGCAATGATAATACCTTCTAACTCATATAGTGCTGGGTGGATTAAGAACGTTAATGTGCGTAGTGTACTTAGGATACGGTTAGCACTTAAAAAGTGTTACCCTGTTTTCCCGAAAATAAGGCCTCCCCTGAAAATAAGACCTAGTGCAATTTTTTTCCAAGCTTAGAAATATAAGGCCTCCCCTGATAATAAGACCTAGCACGTCTTTAGGAGCAAAAATTAATATAAGACACTGTCTTATTTTTGGGGAAACAGGGTAACTATGTTTATTTTTCATATTGGTTAGGGATGGTCCACACGTAATACCATGTAAAGTGTTCGTTTCATTAGATGCTAAGTGCTCTAGAGTAACCAATGTCTAAACCTAAGTATGATGAAGATTAATGGTCGCAGAACCTCCTATAGAAAACATGAACACATGATGAACTTGAGAGCCATAAAATAGACTACTGCATCTGCTTATGCAATGAGGACTCTAATTCATATTAGCAGTGAGTATAATGTGGTCTTTATAAGTTTCTCTCATGCATAATTATTTGCTGGTTGGAATTACATTTACTTTAATATGCTTTGTGAAATTAATTTTTCAGAATCAATAAACAATTTGCAAAATAAGTTTTATATAAACAACTAAACTTTTTATATAAATAATAAACATGTATATATTTGATTAAATAACTTTCTATTCTACCAAAATATAAGATTCCAACCACCCCTATACCCCACAGAGTATCATGGTTTTGTTTGACAAACATGATCATTATTGAAAAGTTGGGTTTAATAACAGGTCTTCCTTTACTTTTTCTTTTTAGGAATACAAAAGAATGTTTCCAATATTAACTCATCTTTTCTTAGAAGTCCTCTTTGTGGTTGCTACATGTAAGTGTTGAGTTCTTCCATATTATTTACGTATCTTAATATTAAGTAAGGCGTCATGCATATTAGAACTGGTCTAGAATCTCAGTGACTAAAAGAGAGAAAACAATAGATGACAGACGGTGAGGAAGGGACAGAAGACATTGACATCACCCTGGTTCTCGCTTCCTAGCTCACTTTCTATTCTATTTGCAATGGTAGCTTGCACCCAGGATTGAGCTGACCACACCGCAGTGTGGGGAGAGAAATGTCACACTATTTTGTCCCGTGTCTGGCCACATCTCTATAGCATAAATGTAGGGTATGCTCCATCTAGACTTGAAACCACTCATCTGGGCAGACTGCACAGAACTAGGCTGCTTCCTGCAATGAACCCTGAGGCAGAACTATAAGCCGTCACATGTCAACCCCCCTCCCAGCCCATATCAAAGTACTATCAATCACTTCGGAGGGGTTTAAAACTTGGAAAGCCCTGCTTAAAAAAAAGGTTTTTGCGTTGTGCATAAATGTAACCCACCTATTAAAAAGAAATCTGCATTGATTTAAATAAATCCTTAGCTTCCAAATGATGTACAGCAGCTTGGACGTTAATGAAATATTTATTTAAAATCAGCAAATTGCCCTTTAGGAGTCTTTTGCCATAAGGGCAAACATTTTATTTAGTGCACTGATCCTCACCCATGGCCATCTTGCTGCAGCCTACCATTAGGGAAAACGGTGTATTTCCGATCAGGCAATTTAAATAGAATGTGACCTTGCCATCCAGGTAAAAGCGCTCGCCCTTGGCTATTACTTAGCTTGACCACAGGACTTTCTGGAAACAGCAGAAGCTTTATACATGTCAGCTCGTGGCTAAATCAATGTTTATGCATGGCGCACTTCTGAATAGCAAACGTTGCTGCCTGCAAGCTAAACAGTGTTTTTATCTGTTTGCCTACGTCTGGTTCTTCAACCGCGACATGGAGTGTTGCGAATCACATTTAGTAACAATTATCTGTCAGGTAGTTCATGAAAAGGAAAGTGGTGTGATTAATGAAAAGTGACACACACTGATTACTTTGTCATACCATTCGCTTGGGCTAGAGAGTGCCCTGGTGAACCCACGTCTGACCTCCTTTACCTTTAACAAGGTTAAGGGGAAGGCTAAGTGCCTGGCAGATTAGCTCCTACAAACGCTTCAGTGAGACTCAGGGATGCAGCCTTGGCTAATGCACGGCAGGTAGCCAATTAAACAGGGGGACACTGCTTTCACCTCGGTGTGGAAGGCAGGATGAAAAACCCAAGATGTCGAGCTTTCTGTGGAAACGTGGCAAGTAGAAATTCGACATGGCATTACTCCCTATTCTAAAATAAATAAATGAACAACAGTTCAATATCAAATTTAGTCCCCACAGATCACGTAATCCGCTCAATGCTCTCCTTTCCTAGTTCACTCCAAAATGTGACTTCACCCCAAAATGTGACCCCACCCCATTCTACAGAGAGGAAGCACAGACACCTCTCTTTAGATGCTTGCGTCACCTTGAAGCCGATACAATTATAGTGACTATTCCTATTGAGGACATATTCTTCCTAAAATATATTTATTGTGACCAAAAATAGTTCATCTTTTTACAGTAAAGTGGTATAAACAGGTCAACAAGAATTGAGGTACAAGGGAAAAAAATAGTATTTTTTTATGATGAAATATTTCATCAATATTTTTAGGCTTTTCCTCAAGTGCTCAGTGTCATTTGGTAAAAATGCAAATGAATAAGACACAAAACAGAGTGTATTGTTTTAACTAAGACAAAAAATGCCCGAATGAGTCAATGTCTAATCTGTCACCACAAACCAAAGAATATTATCTCACGTCCTCATAGCCCATGGATTTCAGCAGACTGAATCTTTATTTTTTTTGCACCTGCAATATTTACAGTTTCATGTAGAAACAACTGATTTCTTTAAACTTGATTAAAATTTAAAAAAAATAAACATATTTCTAAAAAGCAAAAAAGTACACATAATATCACTAACTTCTATTAGGGGCCCTTTCTTGCAGGAAAAAGAAATGACTCTGAAATAAATAAATAAATATCAAACTCAGAAATGCTGAGATTGGCTTGGAGGAGGGCATTTTCACAGGCATCTTATCTCCACACGCAATCTGCCCAACACTGTTCCAGGCGGTCAATGCCGACTTGACTGGAAATGCTGATTCTGAACGTGAAGGATGGAACAGTCACTCAGGAGGGTCCCTTTAAAACTCTTTAGGAGTGTTATAATCACAATTAATTATTTTGTGGGGAGTCTAGGAAGATTAAACAAGACAAAATGAAAAGGCAGCTCATTAAAACATGGCACTCATTTCTCAATATCTCTTTTGTTAAAAGCAAACAAACAAAAACAGCAAAAGTAACCTGCAGAAAACTTGATTGCTAATCTTCTTCTGGCTCCAAGCACACATTCGCTAAGCAGCCATTCATTAATTGTAGAGGTTAAACTGGTCAGGGCTAATTGTCTCATAGGGCATGTTTAGTTTTCCTTTTGCAATTACAAGACTTCAAACAGTTTCTTTCAAGATTTGCTTTATTATGAAAGGACACAAAAGAGTATGTGTGGGAGATAACAGAAGGTATGTCTCTGATTCAGAACCCTGAAACGAAACTGTTCACACACACACACACACACACACACTCACAGTGCTGAGGCCTAACCACCTTCTCAATGGAAAGGAAATTCTATCACACCTATGTCAGCTGTGAACAAGTCCTCACCTAATTATTTTTCACAGGTCCTATAATGATGTATTAATAACATAGCTCGAGTATTTTCTTACCCTGTGGCCTACAGGCCCGTGTCTCGATGGAGGCTGAGGTGGACACACTCATGAGGCCCCTAACGTGAGCAGCAGGGGACGGTCTGTCCCAACAGTGCTCTGTTTGTTCTTCTACTTAAAAGCCAATTAAATTTTTTCATCGCTTAATCTGTGGCAAAAGAGTCTCACCTCAGCACTGTTTCTAAAGAAAACAAGTTACATAGAAGTAATTTTTCATTCAGTCTTTAGTCATGTCAATATCAGTAAATTATATGAGAGGAAGCATAAAACAGACATATTTCTGAGCTTTCTTTTTTTTTTCTTTTTTTTTTTTTTGAGGAAAGTAAAATTGTGCATCGAATGAATAACTGAAAATCATTTTTGTACAAATGACAGTTAAAATATAGAAGGCCCCTTCAAGATCATCTGGACGATACTGGAACGGAAATTGACGTCCAAAGAAGTTAGGGCTTTGTCAGGATCTTCCTGCTAGTCTTTGGCCAGATTTGGAATCAGGATCTTGATCTGCTAGTTTCCATGACCTGTTTTCTCTTTTCTACACTGCCTTTCAGTGTCAAATCCTGGGACTAAAAGTAGAATTTTAAGCCGGCCAAGGGATGGCTACTGTTCCGGAGTATAGTTTGTATTTGGAGCATGCCCAGAGCGAGTTTTCTAAAATAAAGCTTCTAAATACACAGCTTATGGAAAATTTGTGTATAGAAAAGTAGCGTGGCATCAAAATAGAAAACTAGAAATAGTTTTAAGACCTGGAATAGACCAAGGATAACATCAAAACTTTCTGGAATCAAGATTTCATCAGCTCTGAACACCTTATTCGTGTCTTTGAGCCTCGGTGTCCTTATGAAGGAAGAGATATTAAGTTCTATCTTAAGAGTATTTTGGCATTGTTTTTAAGACCAGGATCAGAAAATAAACCCTACCAGAGCCTTGAAGATAGGCAGGTCTTCAATAAAGGACAGTTTCTTCCTCCCCAGTCTTAGAAAGTAATGTTAAAGGGAACACAGTCTGCTGGGAAATCTGATTGGTCTGCACATATCAATTAGCCATGGTTGGGGGACACGGGGCTGGGTGCAGACTTTGCTTGGGGCGCAGGGTGCATGATGCAGAGTGGAGATGGTGCTGTGGGTTGAGGTGTACAGTGGAAACCCGTATGGTTTGTCACACCACGTCATCCCAATACATTTTAAAAATAAAAGAAAGAACAAAACTACTACAAATGAGGTGATAACATTATACTGAGTGAAATAAGTAAATCAGAAAGAACTAAGAACTGTATGATTCCATACATAGGTGGGACACAAACTTGAGACTCACGGACATGGACAAGAGTGTGGTGGTTACGAGGAGTGGCGGTGGGGGGTGGGAGGGAAGGGAGGAGAAGGAGGGGCACAAAGAAAACCAAATAGAAGGTGACAGAAGAAAATTTGACTTTGGGTGATGGGTATACAACATAATCAAATGTCAAAATGACCTGAAGATGTTTTCTCTGAATCTATGTACCCTAATAAATCAATGTCACCCCGTTAAAATTAATTGTCTAAAAAATAATAATAATGAAATTAAAAATAAAATATACTATAAATGAGGTGACATTTGCATTGTAAAAGAAAATTATAATAGAAGGAAATAGAAAGGAAGACAATGGAATGATGTGCTTCGTGTGTCTGGGAAAGAGCCCAAACATAACCTAAGTCACCAGATACAACCCAAGGCCTGTAGCCTCCTCCACGGACCTCCCCAGTCTCTGTGGCAGCAAGGGGCCTGGTACATCAGCTCCTCTGGAACGAAAGACCAGGACTGTTACTTTTATTTGACGATTCTTGAGTCATAGCTCTGGTTTTGAAATGTCCAGTAACAGGAGGCAGATAATTATTAGTAATGAAGGGCTGGCTCCTCTTCAGTGCAGGAGAAGAGGCAGAAAGGTGAGTCCGGAAAGCAGAAGACAGTGGATTCCAGAAAATTTGTGACACAGAAGAAAAATGAATAAATAAAGTCCAGCTTCTAAAGTTGTCCTTCCTGTGTCTCAGGCACGGTCCCCTGTGCCCTGGCCTGCCGAGTACTCTACACTCCGACCTGCGCCCTGGTCTCTGTGTCTGGGAGGAGTCAGAGCGCAGGAACGCAGAGTCCCTGCAAGAGGCGGCAGCGTGCTGAGGTCAGTCCCCACCCCTGCGACGCCCTACCTGTCACCCTGGACACTTAAGGTCTTGAGCCTCCGTCCCTCAATCCATAAAATGAAACCCATCATAACTCGGCTTGGTTAACCGTGGACTGGGCAGGCAGAGTTGTCGGAGCCAGTCCCTACGCTAGGCCTTGAGACTGGAGAGAGAAATCCAATTAGGACCTTTTTATGAAAAGCCCACCTAACCAGATTTTCCTTCAGAATCTATGAAGAGAGACAAATGAAAGCACTCCGGACGAGCTATAGGGATCCACAATAGCGTGTACATAGATCTATGCTCTGATTAGACAGGGTGCTACGTTGTATGTTCGCATGTTTATTGGTGAGATTAGAGGGCATTCCTGAGACATGCTTCACGTGTGCGGCTTATTACTGTGGCCTTCGGGAGCCGACGTCCCCTCTGTTCAATCCATTGCCGATGAACTGTCGGGTGACAGAGGAGAGCGAGGGGCAGAAACGCAGCAGCGGGAGGAAGTTGCCCTCTCTGGGCTGCGAGCTGAACTCTCATGGTGATGCGCTTTCCCATTGCTAGACCTCTACTAGACGTGCTATAAACGAAGCCTGACAGCTGACATGTTCCATGCTATCAGTTCCCACATACAGCGATACCTGTGCTTAAGTGCGCGGGTCTGTAAGTCACTGTGCTGCACCGCACTGGAACGCCCACGATCGTCTTGGCAGATGCCAACCCACGTCCAAGTGCAGGGAGCTCATTCCCACGTGGCTTTTCTTTCAATTATCACCCTAAATAACATTTCCAGAACACTAAAGATAGGTTCAGACTCACATCTAAGTGCAGTTTGAACCGCCTATATTAAAAATAAAAGGTCTTGTAGAAAAGTGCTTTGCCTCTCAGAAGAATACAGTTCATGTTACTGACTGCTCCCTGCCATAAACTGTCCTTTCTCCTGAGCAAGCCAGAACCTGGCTGTGGTCAAGTCCCCATCCCACGGTAGATGAGCAGTTAAAAAAAAAATGTTTTTAAATTTACAAAGTGTCCCTGGCTGGGTGGCTCAGTGCATAAAGTGTCATCCTGGAGCACTGAGGTTGTGGGTTTGATCCCCGATCAGGGCATCTTTAAGAAGCAATCAATGAGTACACAACGAGATGGAATAATGAGTTGATGCTTCTCTCTCTCTCTCTCCCCTTTCCTTTATCTCTCCCCCTTCCTTTCTCTCTCTCTCACTCTCTCTCTCTCTCTCAACCAATGGGGAAAAAAAATATATTTTTTTTTTAAATTTCTTTTTATTTATTCATTTTAGAGAGGAGACACAGAGAGAGAGAGAGAGAGAGAAAGGGGGGAGGAGCTGGAAGCATCAACTCCCATATGTGCCTTGACCAGACCAGTGCAGGGTTTTGAACTGGCGACCTCAGTGTTCCCAGGTCCACGCTTTATCCACTGCGCCACCACAGTTCAGGCAAAAAAAAAAAAAAAAAAATATTTTTTAATCTACACAGTTACCTAAATGAAATACTTTGTTAACATAAAATGACTTTTGTCTATTCTGGCTCGAAGCTAAAAATATTTTAAAAAGACAGTGGTCCACCTTCCAGAAAGAAGACATGAATAGGCAAAGGCCACGCCAGCTTGTCTTCAGTGTTGGCATGAAAAGTGAGATCATCCGTCCCCCACACACAGGGAGTGGGGGAGGGTGCGTCAGTGGAGGAAAGAAAGCAAAGCCCAGTAATCATCTAACATCCTGGGATTTTATTACATTATTCATGTTCTATGGAGTCCCAAATTATTAGACCTACTATGTTAAACAGTATAGTAATGAATAAAAACACATTTGAATTCTACATTTATTTGTTTTGGGGGTAACCAATGGTTTTGAATTGTTCACATCACTACTCCCCCACTTTGGGTCTGTTACCCAAGTTCTGAGTCATCTTCAAATAATTCTGGATTATAAAACAATGTTAAGTGTTCAGGGACAGAGAAACCATACTTAGTTATATATTTTCCCCAGATGTTCTGGGACCAGATTATTCTGATTATTATATGATTTCCTAGCAAAATTAGTTATCAGTTCTAGATAGCATCTCCTAGGATGTTGAGAACAACTAATTGTGATGACAATAAAAAATAGCCATTTTATCATATTTTATACTTTCCATGCTTTCTGAAGTGAGCCAAGTCCTTATAATCCATCAACCTATTAAAGATGTTTTGGGTTGGAGAGTATGGAGGGAGTAGCTACTGACTTAGAAATAATTTGGTTTTGAAATTAAGTTGACAGAGAGGCAGTTGGAATAATACTAAAGTTGAGAATTTTTTTGATAGAAGAATCTGAAATCACAAAACAGCCAGTGATAAACGCTTTATTATCTCGACATAGACAATAAACTGGGTAAGCGAGAAGGTTGGGTTGAACAGATTGGTTGGTGTTGAAGCAAGGATGTGTCTACTCCATCCCGGGAAGCTTCTCTAAGGCCCTAAGGTTGTCCCTGCTCTCTGGATGGCCCCATGTGTCCTCCTATCCCACTCTATGCTCACCTCTCCTTCAGCACTGAATCATTACCATTGATGTACTGGTGGCTCTTAACCCTTTGAAAGTAAGAATTGTCTTATTCATTCAGTTTTTTTGTTTGTTTGTTTTGTTTTGTTTTGTTCTAGTGAGAGAGAGATTGAGAGGGAGAGAGATGAGAAGCATCAATTCATAACTGCGGCATCCCTCCTTGATCAAGCCGGCAACCCTGTGCTCAAGCCAGTGACCCTGAGCTCAAGCTGGTGAGCCCATGCTCAAGCCTGTGACCTTGGGGTTTTGAACCTGGGACCTCAGCATCCCATGTTAATGCTCTATCCACTGCACCTCCACAGGTCAGGCTTATCCCCATATTCTTAGCAATAGGTGCCCAGTATATATTTGTGTTGCTATACACCGAACTTGAGACAAGTGTTTAAATTTTTAATTGATAAATAAATTTTCTATCTTATAAGGATAGCTTGAGTCTGTAGCAGACCTGACATGACATTTCAGTTTATTCTGATGAAGGCTGGTGTGTGTGTGTGTGTGTGTGTGTGTGTGTGTGTGTGTGCACGGGCATGCATAAGTCAGAAACTAACTTATTTCAATTTTGCTTTAATTTCCCCTAAAAGTAATAACTGATCTCTACTGAAACCTTACCATGTTTAGGGATTGTTCTAAGGACTTGACACAATACAATCATTACATGTAAGTCTAAAGAATCTTGTGAAACAGATACTATTATCATCCCATTTTTAGAGAAACAAGTGAATGCTTAGAAAGATTATGTAATTTAGCCAAGATGCCCAGGTAATCTGACTACAGACTTTGTGCTCTTACTTAATCATAATCTGATCACTCCAGAATATCATCGTGGTCTGAAAACAGAATACAAACTAGTAAAATAGTACTGTCCAGTATGGGCTTACACCAGCCAATCAAATCTCTGCTGGTGCCTATCACACTGCAAGACTACTCCCATTCTTTCCTCTCTAGCCAAGGGAAGCAAATCCAAGTCCCTTTGCTGAAGGTGGGACCTCAGAGGGGACCATTCGGCCACTGAGCTGTGGCCCCGTGGCAAGCTCTCATACAGAGAGTGGGGTGATTCTGCCAGATGCCCACTTTAGAACTCGACTCTAGTTCCCAAACTCTGAGCTGCTGGAGCTACAAAATGAGGAGTCCTGAAGATTCCTTTCCTTTCCCCAAGAACGTAAATAATTCCACTCCCTGCATCTTTTCCAGGTCAAAGTCAGGAGACCACGTATGTAGCCATGCCCTCAGTCACGTATGATGTGGCTGTGTTGGGCGCCCTGGGCATCGCACCAGGTGTCTACGGAGTGGGCTGTCAGTGGTAATGAACACACACAAGAAATAAAAATTAAGGATGAGCGACCTGACTAGAAACGAATAAACCTGACAGGACAGGTCACCTCTGAAGGCTTGGGGAGTCTCTAAGACAAGCCATAGAGAAAGAAACATTCTGATGTTTAACCCAACAGACCTGTGAGTTTGCCATGGGATTCTTGCAGTGACAAGTTTACTTTTACCTACAATGTATATATTTCTTTACATATCATGGACAGTTAAAATGGTTATAAAAGATGAATATTGCATGACTCAAAATGTAAGAATTGGTAGTTTGTTTGAGACAAGAAGATTTGGTGCATTTAATCTGCCATAGGTTGTCCTTGGAGCAATACTGTAGAACGGAGGCTAGGGACAGAGACAGGCAAATTCTTTGGCACTATCCCTGTCCTCCTATCCTGTGGCTCTCAGAGGGACCCAACTACCCAGAGAATTCCTCTGCATTGTCTCTTCTATTGTAGAACTGAACTCAAGTAGTTGCCACAGGCTAGCCTTTCTAACTTCCATGGCAGATGCAGCATCTTTTGGCACAGCTGATATCTTAAACTGTGTGGGTTTAGGGCACTGGCTCTCAAAGTGTGCGCCAGGGCGCACTGGTGCACCCTAGAAGATTTCCAGGTGCGCCCTATGGTGTTCCAGAGAAATATGTGCCTGTTGGGAACCAAAAAGCCAACAGGGTTTTTGGAGTTTAGACTTTTGGGGGACAGAGGTGTGGGAATTGGCTGTAAGCTGACAGTCTGCCCAACCCCCCACCTCACCTGCCTGATTAGGTTGCAGAAGGCTGTTAAGCTGTGGTGCTGGATTGTGTACACTACCCCCCCCCCATGTTCCCTGGAAAGACTGGAGGCAAGTGTCTTCTATCCTTTGTTTGGTGTAAAGTTAAGATGATATGTATGGTGGGGGTTTTCTGCACTCAACACAATTAAGAGTAAAAAGAGAGGAATTCTTTAATGTATTGATGAGGAAATGAGAGTTTGCCTTTCAAATATATGCCCAAACATTGAAGAAACCATTAGGACACATCAGGCTCGTGTTTCTCATAAACACAAGAATGAAAAAACTTAACACATTCACACTGGGACCTGCTGAATTTACCAAATCTTGCTAAGAATTTATCTATATATAAAAAGATAACTTTTTGTCATTTTTAAATTTTTTAACCCCTCTTTTTTACGAATTCTAAAAAGCATAACTCGAAAAATGTAACATAAAGATGTTTTTTAATGTCAGAACAAATTTAATGTTGTTGTATTTATTTTATTTAATTACCATAGAAAATACGCTTGGACTTTTTTTCTTTAATATTTGACTTAATTATTATAACATATTTCTCAGAAATTTGTATATAGTATGCCTACAATTATTTGTAGAATTTTAAGTGTGCCCTGAGTTCAAAAAGTTTGAGAACCACTGGTTTGTGGTAATAATATTATTAAGCAATAAAGAAAAAGAGAGATTGATTTCTAGTGACAGAATTTCACTAGCAGGATGGCCCACCGATGGCCGTCACACCTTGCTGTATGCACTTGCCTGCTCGTTCCAGCCGCAGACCTTGACCCATCCAGAGTCCTGGCATTGCTATAACCTTAACAGCTCCCATCTAAATTAACTTTGTTAAAGGCACATATTTTTGGCATTCGTTGTGATACCAAGCTAAATGCATAGATTCTAAATCATAGAGCTATCGTGTAAAATCTACATGCTTGTAGCCTCCATCAGTGAGGGACTACACGGTGAACATTTTTTTTTAAAGTAAAATGCATGCATCTTATCAGAACTTTCCTCTGGTTATCGCCTTGAACGTTAGACTGCCTCCTAACACGGAACTCCGCGTGGTGTTCGGTACCGAGAGCGTAGCCTCTGACTTCCTTTGCATCAGCCCTTTAGACTTCTAAATAATATAGTGTGAGACAACACAGCAAAAATAAATTGTGTGTGCCAAGCACTTGCTCACCCGTGACTCTTTCGCAGGGTGCTCTAGTACCTTTGCTCGACCAAAATTTGCCAAGTTGGTTATAAAGGTGATACCTTACCTCTTAATACACTTTACAGTTTGCACATAATATCTCCAGGGGAACTTGTAAACCAGAGTAAATCATAAAATTCATTTTGTTCTGCATCAATTCATTTGTCCATGCACCAACTAATCACCTCATCTCAAAATCCAATAAACCTAAATACTTAGATTTATGATGCTTTGTCAGAATTAACACGGGAATATCAACAATGCAAAATTAGAAGTCCATCGCAACTTAAAGACTGGCACCTAGCCGAAAACAATTAAAAAGACTTGGCAGCAATAATTATCTTCACCAGAGTTAGCAAATAAAATAAATTAAAACTGATTTAATTTCTGCTCTGGGAGATGGGGGGAAGCAGAGAAGAGCCTTAATTTCGTCAGCTGAAACACCGAAGTTGTTTGAAGCAAAACTCTAAAGTGACTGTGAATTGGGTTCATTGTATTAACAGTTCTCAATAGCAAGAGAAATGCATGTACACGTGTATTTTTCAGGATGTATTGGTTGGTCAAATTGTATAATGGTCCCAAAGTTAATAGTTCTTCAAACTTACTTTGCTTGTAAGAATTTTGACAGCGAATACCTTAGTGCAGTATTTGTGTAATCACACTTGCTGAGCCATTACAGTAGACACCAGGAAGGGGGCAAACACCCTCTGCTTTATGCATGTTAAAGAACAGCTGATGGAAAGCGGCCCCTTTACTAACACTGCATTTTTACTCACACTTTTCAAAGATGCTATTCACCTTCTATATTAAACACAAGCTTCTGATTTGTAGTCCTATTAAAGAAAACTTTCTATTATACTGATATGATAGGTGTACAAACACACACACACACACATGTGCATGCACAGATATGCACACAGAGCTCATATTCATTTCTGGGAGTTCAGGAGCCAGAGACAAGAAAAAACACAATTATCTTTTGTTTTTAGTTCAAAAATAGAGTCTGGAGACATCAGTGAAGCAGCTGTCCTCCTTTGTCTCTCAGCGTAGGCTTAAATTAAAATAATTTCTCCACTAATAATAACAATGGGTGCCCTTGGATTTTTATTTTAATGTTTTCTCAATAAATTATTCTGGCAAGCCCATAATGAATGATACGAAGAAGGAAAACTAACCCTCACGAAGACACGCGGAGCATTTAGTAAAGTCAAAGCAAAGGGATGGAGCCGTCATATATTTTTCTTTAAAAACGCTTAAAAAGGGGATCGGATTGTTAGAGTCACAAAAGGTCTATACGGTTCTGTTGCTTCTTTAATTAAATTCTTAGAAGTAATCAGATGCAAAATGACAAATGGCAAGAAGAGAACATAGCCCTGCTGAATAATTTTATCATTTATACCTATAACTGTCAATCCACGAAGGGCTATTTTTTATATGTCACCTAAATCATAAGAGCCGGTACCCCTTTCTGTGATTCATGTTCGCCCTGCTCTATGATTTACTGCTGAATGATTTCCCTTCCCTTTCAAGGAACTTTTTTATCTCCTTTCTGTGATTAATCTCTCTGGTTTGAAGGAGCAAAGCTTTTTAGATGAGAGAGTGTCACAATTTTGTTGAGTATAAATTTGTTTCGGTATGATTTTTTTTTTTATACATACGTTCTTTTTCAGCGTGCTCAGAAAAGATAATTATTTATTTAAAGACTTATATTTCCATTAAAAATATCCTTGCCTACCACTGATTGCTATTCCAGGCTTGTCTTTTGGTAAGAAGCATCCTTCGCTCTGACAAGACGTGATGACAACGGCTGTTGGCAGGGAGACCACAGCACCTTGGAGCTTTCTCACATAGATGGCCCTGGTGTGAGTGATTCAAGACCACAGAATACCTTGATGTCTGCTTTCCTCGTGTGAGAGGTGTGAGTGCTAAACAGTCCTGTGTGTGTGTGCACTCATACGTGTGTGTGTGTGTGCACTCATACGTGTGTGTTTTCCTGCTGGCCCTTAAATGCTAACAGGCCTGCCCTCTCTGTTAATGACTAACACATTAAAACCTGAATTTGGTCCTTTGAACAGAGAAATCAGATGTTTCGAACTGACTTAATGAACTGCATCAACTAGACTCTGCTGCCATATTGGATTCCTGGGAGTCATGTTTTCCCTCAGATTGATACATCCAATGTGCACGTGGCAATCCTTGCAAAGGCAACTGAAACTGCCTCCCCTGACCACCTTCCACATGCATTTTTTCTTCCTTCTTTTACTAAAAACTTTACCTCGCCTTTTCGTGTTGATATACCTACTGATTATGTTTGTTATGGAAGCAGCCACTTTGCCTCTGTGTCGTAGTGGAATGTATACCTAACTTACCTTAATGACAGCCACCAAACAAACAAACAAACGAAGAATATACTTTAGCAAGCTGCTTTTTTAAGTTCATTAAACTGTTTCCATGAAGGATGCTTAAGAATTAATATGTGACAGTCATCCGTCTTCTCTTCCTTTGCCCTTTCTCCAGTGAAAGGCTGGAAGAGAGATGTTCTCCAGGGAGTCTATTCTTAAATATAGTAAAGAAAGACCATGTCTTAGTTTTACCAACAACTGGATTATTTACCCCTGAGTAATCTGAGTTGGACCTGTGAGTCACCTGCTCCCCCTGGCCCTACTTCACCAGAATTATAAATATTGTCTAGAGAATCCTGGACATAGGGACAGTTCCTAAGTACTGAGTCTGAGCTCAATAAATGTTAGTTCTCTTTTCCTCCTTTCCTTGTGCCTTTTGACCTGCAGACCCAGCAGGAAAATAATCTGTCCATGATGGCTTCTCCAAGTTGGATAAAAATTCCACTTGGGTCACTTACCTCTGCTAGATTGCAGTCAATTAATCAATCAATGAAATAGCAAATTTAGTTGGATAAAAGCAAGCACTGACATAAAACAGATTTTACAAAAGCAGCTGTGCGCTCTATTTTTCAGACTTTTGCTCCATCTACAATAGCATCAGAGAATGCAGATTCTCTAGAAAAAAAGAAATATTGGGAAGTAAAATTCTAAAAATAGCTGTGGCAGAGAACATTAATATCTCCTGCACTGTTCAAGCATGTGGTCACTCATTTACTCTTCAACGCAGGCCTACTGTTTTGTTCTCCACACGGACGATCCACGTGTGCCCTGGAGGGGAAGAGAGGCAGAGGGAGAGGGAGAGAGTCTCACCTGGAGGTGAAGTGTTAGGCTAGAGACGGAGGATGACCAGGGTGCAGAGAACCCCGTGAAAGGGAGCAGTGAGTTGGAAATAGAAAGGATAATCTGGCATTTTTCAGAAACTGTTGTCTTGTGTCATTTTGCTCAATAGCTGGAGATGTGCACTTCAGCCCTGACCCCCCGAGTGGTGCTGCTTCTCTCGTCGGTGCGTGACTTACTCATGGACACAGACACATCTCATGTCCCAGTCCCCCTCTTCAAGGAAAAGATTGTTTCCCATTGTCTGCTGTACAAGAGGAAATGTTGAAGTCAGATGCTCAGTGGACCACAGTGACATTTATGGGTCAAGATGCACATTCAAATGCAAGCTGATTTTCACAGTCAGGGACATGAGACACAATGACACCTACTTACAAAACCCTAAGGGCCGAATGAACAAGAGCAAGAAAAATATTTCAGCAACAGACTAGTTTCTGAATTGGTTCCTATCTAGAGAAAAACTTAACTTGGTTGAATCTGAAGACATGACTAGCCTTCAAAGTACTGACTTTTCATTTTACCCCTAGTTCTTCTCTATGTATAAAATAAAAATCAAATTTTCTTTGTGAAATAAATAGTAGTGAGATGGAAATTTTAAAGAAGGTTTAGACTTAAGTGAATAAACTTACCCAAGTGAATGGATTTGCAATCATGTATGACTTTGGGTTAAAGAGTATTTTTCTCTTGTTGTAGATCTACAATTTTGCAGGAATCCTATGAAGGTGATTATGGTGATGATAACAATAGCATCTATATTGTAGAAAGTTTCTTTGTCAAAATTTAGGAAATTCATACATACCTTGTGAAGAAGAGAGTCTGACCAGAAGACAACCGGGTTATAGGAGTTTCTGAGTGTGAGTTAATCTATGTAGATCACAACAGCCCCACTCACAACAGTGCATAGTAAGCATTCTGTAAATGTTTCCTAGAATTATTCATTACTTATAGAATGCTTAAGATTTCGAGCCCAGAAAGACCCCATTTTTCACAATATTGCAAAAGTGTCGATTTAAGGGTTTGCACTTGGATTGGTCATTGGAGCTGCCTGTAATTAGAGGACAGCTTCAGCTGATCAGACATTAAGGATTAAGTCAGGAATTAGGATAGAAGAATGTCCAAACTCCATCCTGTCAAGGAAATAACTTCATGGGACTTTCTGACATGCAATATTCAGGGTTGGGTCTCTGTTTGCTGAGTAAGATGCACATTTTGACCTTTCTCTACGTGAGCAGACTTTCTAACGGCCTCTGAACAAGAGGTCAAGGCCATCTCTAATGTCTAGTTATAGGTTACTTCCATGTGACAGACAAAGTAAGTCTTCAAGGGTATTCTGAAATGTTTATGAAAGTATTTTGAACAGTCCTTGGACAATTAGCTTAGGTGTTAGAGCATTGTCCAGATACACCAAGGTTGTGGGTTTGATCCCTGGTCAGGGCACGTACTAGAATCAACCAAAGAAAGTATAAATACATAAAACAACAAATTGATGTTTCTCTTTCTGTCCCTCCCTTCCTGTCTCTTCCTAAAATCAGTTTTAAAAGAATAATGAAAAACAAAGAAAATATTTTGGAAAATAATAGAAAAGCCAGCTCTTAGTAAGACTATGCAGCTGTGGGGGGGGGGAGGGGCAAAGAAAAGCAATCATTTTTAGTTTCTAAAATAGTTTGTGCTATCTTCATGGCGAAGCTAATTTTGACGAAATGGAAATCACTACATACCCCACAGATTAGTCATTAGAGTGTGGGCTTAAAGAGTTTCATTACAATGCAAAAAACAAAAAAAAAGGAAAAAAGGAACAAAATAACCACTAAATAATAGTCATTTTCAGTAACAGCTGGCCTAATGTCTTTCTACTCACACACTCAATGGTCAGCCTAATTTAAACTGGCATTCTTTCTCCATTATGACTATTAAATGGTTTAATAAAATTTTATTTTGAAGGCCTATAAAATCACTAATTTGGTGTGACAGGACATATTTCTAAAACTCCTTCTATATGTAAGCTGTTTCCCTTTTAATGAGAAGACCCAGAGTAACAACATATAAGCGCTTGGAAACAGAGATTACATTTTTATAGAAAACCATTTTCTTTTTCATTTAATGAATGGAAGATGTTAAAAAAAAAGTTCCAAAGAGAGGGAATAAAAAAATAAATATAGTTTATCTAGGTGAGGAAGCATTTTCAAATCAAAAAGTATGGAAACAACCATCTGAAGCTTTTTCTTTTTAATTTTAAAAATTAAAGTTATTAAAATGAAAAGGGGGCTTTTGAAATGACTCCCATAGAAAAAATAAACAAATATAATAACTTACAATATGTACATGCATTAAATTTTTAAAAATTACCTTTTCCTTTCTCTACAAATAGGTGTATATATTACAGTGCCTACCAAATTGTTAACCTTTTAAGATCAGAAGCCATGTCTAACTTTCCTGGGAATTCCTATAATATCTAGAACAGAGTTTTCACCTCGTTGTGCTCAACATATGTTTGCTGAGGAAGAAACCCAGAGGGAAGCTCTGCCCTTTACCTGCTGTGAAACGCAGACAACCTGAATATTGAGTTCTATCCGAGGAAAAGCAATTGTAGTTTTTCTCACCGAGGGAAAAGAAGAAAAATATCTCTGACTCAACAACAGTTAAGTGACACTACTTAAAATACAAACTAAAACAATTTCTAAAATGTCCTTCTGAAATAAGAAATCATCTCAAGGAAAATGTTTACACAAAAAGTTTCAAATGATCCTAAAACGCTGAACGGTTATACCTTTTCCCTGTTATTGATGTTGTTAGGGTGGTGGGCAGCAAGTGTTGCTAATTAAGTCACTCTGCTCTCTGCAGCTGCTGACTTCTAGACCATAGCCAGAAGTCTTTAAACTTTTTATAAAAACGGCCCACTTTTGCAGTGCTGGTCAACCTGGTCCGTACCTCCCACTAGTGGGCGTTCCAGCTTTCATGATGGGCAGTAGTGGAGCAACCAAACGGCACCGCGATTGGCCCACCATGAAAGCTGGAACGCCCACTAGTGGGCGGTAGGGACCAGGTTGACCAGCACTGCAAAAGTGGGCCGTTTTTATAAAATGTTTGAAGACTTCTGCAACGCTACAGTCAGGTTAGCAAGCTGAGTAACACTGGTTGGGCAGAGCTCTGCAAAAGGCAGGGGGACTCAGACAAAGATGTGCAGACTGATGTCACAGGCGGGATTTTCATTTGTTGGCCGGCCTCAGTTCTGTTTCCCATACAAAAACACCTTCTGTCACAAAGTGTCAGAACGGGCACAGACAGGTAATTCTAATACCCTGAGAAAAAGCTCTTGAAAGTTACAAATAAACTTGTATCCTAGGAACACCCACTAATGGATGAAAAAAAAATGTGCAGGACTTCACAGCGCGATTTCTGACATGGGTCCTCTCTGGAAACACTCTCTACGTTTCAGGACACAACCTGACGTGAGGAATTACACGCTGCCTTCCCAGCAACAGGAGGCATGGGCCACACGTGTAATGTCGGAAACTCATTCCTGGGATGGGGTGGGAGGGTGGGAATCATACAACCTTTGACTTGACCCTCAATTGTTTGCTCTTTAAATATCAGCCAGTTGAATTAGTCTTGGACTTTCGGAGATCTTCTCACAGGATGCTCTATATGAGTGTGAATGTGGAAACTCCTAATCACCTTATTGTATGTGTGTATGTGTGTGTGTGTGTGTGTGTGTGTGTGTGTGTGTGACTGAGACAGACAGAGACAGAGAGAGGGACAGACAGACAGGACGGGGGAGAGATGAGAAACATCAATTCTTCGCTGCGGCACCTTAGTTTCTCATTCATTGCTTTCTCATATGTGCCTTGACTGGGGGGCTATAGCAGAGTGAGTGACCCCTTTCTCAAGCCAATGACCTTGGGCTCAAGCTGTTGAGCTTTGCTCAAACTAGATGAACCTGTGCTCAAGCCAGAAACCTCAGGGTTTTTGTTTTTTAACCTCAGGGTTTTGAACATGGGTCCTCTGCTTCCCAGTCCTACACTCTATTCACTGCACCACCATCAAGTCAGGCTAATCACCTTATTAAAATACTATTTCTAAAATATGTCTGAGAAATTTTTCAAAAAATGTTTACCTGCCTAGAATAGTTAGAAGTGGATGTAATCAAACATTTAAATGCAATGAGGTGAATGAAGCAACATACTTTACTTCACAGTAGCACCAACAAGCACACAAAAGCATCCCATTGGATAAATTAAGATGATATATTGTGCTCTTATGGACAAGACTTTTAGTAGTGGACATTCACAATCTCAAGTTTCATTTGAAAATTTACCTGCGGAACTATAAAACTAATGGGAGAGAATAATGTAATAATGTTAGACCTAGATGACTAAAAATACCCTATTTAAACAAATAAACATCTTCACCAGAAGAACGAGTTCTGCCAAACCTTGAGAACTAAAAGAAACAATTTTAGTCACATTCCATACAACTAATTATACCCTGGTATCTTTTTGGATGACTATATTAAAAACAAGCATTAATTTATATTGTTAATGTCTCCTCTTATTTCGTTTTCTCAGTCTCAATCTTACATATTTCTTATTTCATTCTACTCAGTTCCACCCACTCGCACAAACCTGCCCAGGTCATTTAAAAGTCTGGTTGCATTGCACACAATACACGTCACTCTTATGCAGGAGTGTGTGTGTTATTTTTTCTTTCCATCTTGGGGGTGTTATTTTCAGTTAGACCCAAGAGCAAGTCCAATTGCTTTATTTTAAATAACAGAGACTGTGTCCAGAGTTCACACAAAACGTCAGTGTCTACATGTAGAGAGGCCACGGGGTCAACTGTTCTAACAATCACCCAGTCAATTTGATGAAACAACTGCTTTTTCTCATTTTTCACTGAATTGACTGGTAAGCTGCCTACGGATGCAAACTGAAAAGGAAAAATGTCTTGGAAAATAAAAAAACGTGCTGTCACTGAACAGAAGATCTCCACAGAAAGGGAAATTCAAAGTAAAGGATCTGGCTGCTTTAATGAGGTCTCTAGCTCCATGGTATAAACAGCCTCTGTGACGGGGTGGATTACTCACAAGGACCTCTTGTTGGATGATTTATGGAATTCTCTTTTTGTTAATTGTTGTACTTGATTTCAGTTATATTGTGTCCCATGTAAGAGCCTCCAGTATGAGTCATATTTAAATGTCTGCTCATTCACATCTAGTTGGTTTCAAGACCGGAGCAATCGTTACAGTATCTTTTTCTCAAATTCAGATAAACCATTGTTGAGTCAATGAAAATGAACTGTCATTCTGGATGAGGTTATCTGAGGTAGGATGCAGGAACTGAAATGTCCCTTCAAGTCACATCTCACATGTGCAGAAAATTGGGAAAATACTGATTAACACAGGTGTGGCATTTCATTGCCATACTTTATCAACTTAAATATTCAAAAATATTTAGATACAAACCTGCTTTATATTGCATATTATCTCTACAGGACATATAAAGTTGTGTCTGCCTAAAACCCATTTTTGAATGTGTATTTCTTTCTCACAGAAATGGAAAGTATTAAGTTGAGTTACAGAGGTGAGTTAGTTATTCCTGGGATCATTATGACCCTAAAGTTGAAGTAATATTTTTGGTAGAGAGAAGAAAAATTCTGAACTAGACAGAGTAAGCAGTGGCAGCTAACTTTATCATAAAGCTCCTTATACGGAAAAGATATTACATCTAGGCAATAAAGAAAAATACCTTCTAGTTGTGGGGAGTAAAAACCGTACTCTTATAATAATGGCCCACTGAAACCCTAAGGCTTTTCTGAACCGAGCCATTTTAGTGATAAATGTCTTTAGAACACAAGAGAAAATGTCTCTGGTGTCCTGTACACCAGCAGATGACCACCGAAGTGGTTTCGTTCAGAGATAAGAAAGTAGCAAAATCCAGTTAAACAATAGCAGTTCCTGTTTTTTTTAAGCGGAAATGCAATAATCCATTTATTTCTAATTAAGCCGCTTCTCAATCTTGGCAAACGATGGGATTTAACTTGCAAGGTCGTTTTCAAATGCAGGGGCGTTTTTCTTCTCCTTTCTGCTCTCTCTGCTTGGACATTGTGCCCGTGTGCTCTTTGGGTTGAACAAGAACATGCTTATCTTGGGTACAGTTTCTGCCAATTCTCCCACGAGCAAAAAGAATTATAAAGAGTTACAAGAACATGTACTCTGGCTCCACATATACAACTTCCCATGAAAAACAAATAAAAAGCACACAAAGATAATAGCTAGTGTTAGCTTATAGCTCATATTTCAGCTTTTTAATGCTTTTTTATTTATTCATTTTAGAGAGGAGAAAGAGTGAGTGGGGGGGTGAGGGGGGGGAGAGAGAGAGAGAGAGAGAGAGAGAGAGAGAGAAAGGGGGAAAGGGGGGGGGAGGAGCAGGAAGCATCAACTCTCACATGTGCCTTAATCAGACAAGAACAGGGTTTCGAACCAACGACCTCAGTGTTCCAGGTCGAGGCTTTATCCACTGTGCCACCACAGGTCAGGCTATTTCAGCTTTTTAAGGTGCCCCCATTTCTACGGACCTGCGCCCTGACACACAATTCCTATTCACTTTATGACAATTGACACTTATTTGGAGACCGGAGGCAGAAACTCCTTCTGGGAAATATAAAGTCAGTGGGAGATTTCACACGTGGGGACTGAGGATGCAGCCACCACACCTGACAGTGTAGACTGACTTGAGTCGCAGCACAGAACGTCATAGCTGCCTGGTGCTCTCTAGTCTACAGGGCTTCTCGGTTCCTTGTGACAGCGCTTTGTCAAGAGAGAAAGCAGAATAGCCCATGATGCTTTTACGATTTAGAGTTTTCCTATTTTTATGACTCCCCGAATGGTTATTGGAACCACAAAGTAGAACACATTCTTGTAAAGATATCGATGACAGGAGGAGCAAGATGGCGACGGAGTAGGTGGACGTACCAACTTCCAACTCCCAGAACCAAAGTGGATTACAACGCAATTTTAAGAACCATCACCTGGATAAACCAACTTTGAACAAAACTAAGTGGACTCTTCAACCAAGGAACACAGAAGAAGCCACATTGAGACTGGTAGGAATAGCGAAAACGCGAAAAGGGCTGCCCAGCTCCCCGGAGCAAACGGCAGCCCGGAGAGACCCGTGTGGCGGGAGGAAAGTTTGGCAGAGAGGGAGGGACCTGGGTCCCAGGAACCAAGCCCCAGCCTGCAGTCCCAGAGCCTAGAAGAGGCGTTTGGACAGATTTGAGATGTGAAACAAGTGAGGGGGCTCCCAGGCCTACAGTGTGGAGTATTAGGTCCCTTTCTACTCTGCTGAGGGCTGCTTAAGGTTTTGGGGCGGCAGGACGCTGAAACGCGGTTCTGTCGGCGTGGGCGGAGGCCAAGCCGGTGGGAGATCGGTCTAGCCCAGAGGGTAGGAGGGGAAGCGCGAGAGCGGTCCGGAAGCTGCGGGCCCGCCTTTAATCCCACTTACGGGGACAAAGCGGGAGGCCAGGAACAGGCAGGCCCTGCGCAAGCCGACCCTGACCGTGGGGACCGGGCTAGGACCAGGGACGGGCAGGGGCTCGCGGCTGAGCTGACACTACCAGTCCCCTCGCCCCCGGCCGGAGAAACCGCGGTTGGCCAGTATACGTGCGCGAGCGGGCTCCGAGCATGAGAACGGGGTGGACCCCGAGACGGGTGGAGGCTCGCAGCTGAGCCCACGCTATTATCCCCATCCGGCCGGAGAAAACGCGAATAGCATTCATACGTGCACGAGCGGGCTCCGAACACGGGGGCGGGGTAGAGTCCGGGACGAGCGGAAGTACGCAGCTCGGCGGAAGCCAGCAAACACGCCCGCCCCAATAAACCTTGGTTTCCGACCCTGCGCAAAGGGCCCTGGCCTCGAGGGCGGGGCTAAAGCTCCGGACGGGCAAAGGCTTACAGCTGAGAGCACGTCAAAAGCCCCGCCTAACCCGCGGAACTGTAGCGAGCAGGCTCCGACTGCTGGTTCTGGGCGGAAGTCCGGAAATAGGCTGGGTCCGCAGCTGAGGAAAGGTGCTCACCTCTACCCTTGGTGCTGATCTTGTGGCTTCAGTGACAGCCCCTCCCACGGAGGAGAGGCAGAAATCACAGCAAAAGCCACAGTGGGCCCGCGCTGGCAACGCTCATACCCAACCACCCTAGGCACCGGCAGAGGGGGTGGGGGGCCTGCAGATAGACCACACCTAGAGAACACAAAGGCAACACCTACTGGACTCCAGTGGCCACAACTTGCTTATACACAGAAAAAATGGGCAGGCAGAGGAATGCAAACCAAATGAATCAAGAGAAATCCCCAGAGAAGGACCTGAATGAACCAGATATAACCAAATTACCGGAAGCAGAATTTAGAATAATGATAGTTAGGATGTTCAAAGAAATTAGAGCAACAATGGATAGTCATTATGAACACCTAAATAAAGAGATAACAAGTATAAAAAATGAAATTGAAATAATAAAAAAGAATCAGACAGAAATGACAAATACAGTATCAGAACTGAAGACCACAATGGAAGGAATTAAAAGCAGGATGGATGACGCTGAGGATCGAATAAGCGAGTTAGAGGACACAATAAACAAAGGCACAGAAGCAGAGAAGAAAAAGGAAAAGAGACTTAAAAAATGTGAGGAAACTCTAAGGGAGCTTTGTGACAACATGAAGAGAAACAACATTCGCATCATAGGGGTGCCTGAAGAAGAGGAGAGAGGACAGGAAATGGAAACTTTGTTCAATCAAATCATAGCAGAAAACTTTCCTAAATTAAGGCTGGGAAACACTCCACACATTCAAGAAGCACACAGAACTCCATTAAAGAGAAACCCAAAAAGATCTACACCAAGACACATCATAGTTAAAATACCAAAGCTAATGGATAAAGAAAAAATTTTAAAAGCTGCTAGAGAAAAAAAGGCTATCACCTACAAAGGAGCCCCCATAAGGATGACATCAGACTTCTCAACAGAAACACTTGAGGCCAGAAGGGAATGGCAAGAAATAATCAAAGTAATGCAGAACAAGAACCTACAACCAAGACTACTTTATCCAGCAAGGCTAACGTTTAAAATTGAAGGAGAAATAAAGAGCTTCCCAGAAAAAGAAAGCCTGAAGGAATTCATAAAAACCAAACCAATTCTGCAAGAGATACTAAGGGGCCTCTTGTGAACAGTTTAAAGGGAGGAATGAATAGAGCAAAAGAAGAATACAGCTTTAAAGAAGAAAATGGCAATAAACAACTACATATCAATAATAACCTTAAATGTAAATGGATTAAATGATCCAATCAAAAGACATAGGGTAGCTGCATGGATAAAGAAACAGGACCCATACATATGCTGTCTACAAGAGACACACCTTAAAACAAAAGATGCTCATAGACTGAAGGTAAAAGGATGGAAAAAAATATTTCATGCAAATGGAAATGAAAAAAAAGCAGGGGTAGCAATACTTATATCAGACAAAATGGACTTTAAAACAAAGGCTGTAGTAAGTGATAAAGGAGGACACTACATAATGATAAAGGGAACAATTCAACAGGAAGATATAACTATTGTAAATATCTATGCACCAAATATAGGAGCCCCGACATACATAAAGCAAACTTTGATGGATATAAAGGGCGAGATTAACAGCAATACTATCATAGTAGGGGATTTCAATACCCCTCTAACAACACTGGATAGATCCTCAAGAAAGAAAATTAATAAAGAAACAGCAGACTTAAAGGATACACTAGATCAACTTGATTTAATAGATATCTTCAGAACTTTTCACCCTAAAGCAGTAGAATATACATTCTTCTCAAGCGCTCATGGTACGTTTTCTAGGATAGACCACATGTTAGGACACAAAAATGGTCTCAATAAATTTAAGAAGATTGAAATCATATCAAGCATTTTCTCTGATCACAATGCCATGAAACTAGAAATTAACCACAAAAGTAAAACTGAAAAATACTCAAACACTTGGAAACTAAATAGCATGTTATTACATAATGAATGGATTAACAATGAGATCAAAGAAGAAATTAAAAAGTTTCTAGAAACAAATGATAATGAGCATACATCAACTCAAAATTTATGGGACACAGCAAAAGCAGTTCTGAGAGGGAAGTTTATTGCACTACAGGCATATCATAAGAAGCTAGAAAAAGCTCAAATAAGCAACCTAACCCTGCATCTAAAAGAACTAGAAAAACAACAACAAATAAAACCCAAGACAAGTAGAAGGAAGGAAATAATAAAGGTCAGAGCAGAAATAAATGACATAGAGGCTAAGGAAACAATACAGAGGATCAATGAAACAAGAAGCTGGTTCTTTGAAAAGGTAAACAAGATTGATGAACCTTTAACTAGACTCACCAAGAAAAAAAGAGAGAGGACTCAAATAAATAAAATTAGAAAGGACAGTGGAGAAATAACAACTGACACAACAGAAATACAAAGCATTGTAAGAAAATACTATGAAGAACTATATGCCAAAAAATTAGACAATCTTGGTGAAATGGACAAATTTCTTGAATCATATAACCTTCCAAAAATCAATCTGGAAGAATCAGAACACCTAAACAGACCAATTACAACAAATGAGATAGAAACAGTTATCAAAAAACTCCCAAAAAAGAAAAGTCCTGGGCCTGATGGCTTCACAAGTGAATTCTATCAAAAATTCAAAGAAGAACTAATTCCTATTCTCCTCAAGCTATTTCAAAAAATTCAAGAGGAAGGAAGACTTCCAAACTCCTTTTATGAGGCGAGCATAATTCTGATCCCAAAACCGGGCAAAGACAAAACAAAGAAAGAAAATTATAGGCCTATATCCCTGATGAATTTAGACGCTAAAATTCTCAACAAAATATTAGCCAACCGGATCCAGCAATATATGAAAAAAATCATACACCACGATCAAGTGGGATTTATTCTGGAGAGGCAAGGCTGGTTCAATATTCGCAAATCAATCAATGTGATTCACCATATAAACAAAAGGAAGGACAAAAATCACATGATAATTTCAATAGATGCAGAAAAGGCATTTGATAAAATCCAGCACCCATTCATGCTCAAAACTCTCAGTAAAGTGGGAATACAGGGATCATTCCTTAACATGATAAAGGCCATCTACGATAAACCGACAGCAAACATCATACTAAATGGACAAAGATTAAAAGCAATCCCCTTAAGATCAGGAACCAGGCAGGGTTGCCCACTTTCACCACTCTTATTCAACATAGTTCTGGAAGTCCTAGCTACAGCAATCAGACAAGAAGAAGAAATAAAAGGCATACAAATTGGAAAAGAAGAAGTAAAACTGTCATTATTTGCAGATGATATGATATTGTATATTGAAAACCCTAAAGTCTCAGTCAAAAGACTACTGGACCTTATAAATGAATTCAGCAAGGTGGCAGGATATAAAATTAATACTCAGAAATCAGAGGCATTTCTATACACCAACAATGAAATATCAGCAAAAGAAATTAAGGAAACAATCCCCTTCACTATTGCAGCCAAAAAAATAAAGTACCTAGGAGTAAATTTAACCAAGGAGGTTAAGGACTTGTACTCGGAAAATTATAGAACATTGATAAAAGAAATCAAGGAAGATACAAACAAGTGGAAGCATATACCGTGCTCATGGCTAGGAAGAATAAACATCATTAAAATGTCTATATTACCTAAAGCAATTTATAAATTCAATGCAATACCAATTAAAATACCAATGACATACTTCAAAGATATAGAACACATATTCCAAAAATTTATATGGAACCAAAAAAGAACACGAATAGCCTCAGCAATCTTAAAAAGAAAAAATAAAGCAGGAGGTATCACGCTTCCTGATATCAAGGTTTACTATAAGGCCATTATACTCAAGACAGTCTGGTACTGGCATAAGAACAGGCACATAGATCAATGGAACAGAACAGAGAACCCAGAAATAAACCCACAGCTTTATGGACAACTGATATTTGACAAAGGAGGAAAGAACATACAATGGAGTAAAGACAGCCTCTTTAACAAATGGTGTTGGGAAAATTGGACATCTACCTGCAAAAAAATGAAACTAGACCATCAACTTACACCATTCACAAAAACAAACTCAAAATGGATAAAAGACTTGAATGTAAGCCGTGAAACCATAAGCATCTTAGAAGAAAACATAGGCAGCAAGCTCTCCGACATCTGTAGCAGCGGTATATTTGCCTATTTATCTCCACGGGCAACTGAAATAAAAGGCAAGATAAACAAATGGGACTATATCAAACTAAAAAGTTTTTGCACAGCTAAAGACAATAGGAACAGAATAAGAAGACAAACCACACAATGGGAGAACATATTCGACAGCACATCTGATAAGGGGTTAATAACTAAAATTTATAAAGAACTTATAAAACGCAACACCAGGAAGACAAACAACCCAATCAAAAAATGGGCAAAAGAAATGAATAGAAATTTCTCCAAAGAGGACATACAGATGGCCAATAGGCATATGAAAAAATGCTCAACATCACTAATCATTAGAGAAATGCAAATTAAAACCACAATGAGATATCACCTCACACCAGTCAGAATGGCACTTATCAGCAAAACAACACAGAATAAGTGCTGGCGAGGATGTGGAGAAAAGGGAACCCTTCTGCACTGCTGGTGGGAATGCAGACTGGTGCAGCCACTGTGGAAAACAGTTTGGAGATTCCTCAGAAAATTAAAAATTGAACTGCCTTTTGACCCAGCTATCCCACTTTTAGGAATATACCCTAAGAACACCATAGCACTGTTCGAAAAGAAGAAATGCGCCCCCATGTTCGTGGCAGCATTGTTCACAATAGCGAAGATCTGGAAACAGCCCAAGTGTCCGTCAGAAGACGAGTGGATTAAAAAGCTATGGTACATATATACTATGGAATACTACTCAGCCATAAGAAACGATGACATCGGATCATTTATAACAAAATGGATGGACCTTGATAACATTATACGGAGTGAAATAAGTAAATCAGAAAAAAAGAAAAACTGAGAACAGCACGATTACATACATAGGTGGGACATGAAAGTGAGGGTATGAGACATGGACAAGAGAGTGTTGGTTATGGGATGGGGGGAGGGAGGGAAAAGTGGGATAGGGAGGAGGGGAGGGACACAGAGAAAACCAGATTGAAGGTGACAGAGGACAATTTGACTTTTGGTGATGGGTATGCAACACAATTGAATGATAAGATAACCTGGAGATGTTTTCATTGTACATATGTACCCTGATTTATTGGTGTCACCTCATTAGAATTAATAATAATAAAATATATATTAAAATTAAAAAAAAAAAAAAAAAAAAAAAAAAAAAAAGATATCGATGACAGTCAAGACGGGGAGACCATCGGACATAAAAACACACGAACAATATGTCACACCTTTATGCAGTTGTAGGTGGCAGAGTACTTGATTCTACATTAAAAAAAAATATATCGCACACATCCACGATTTGGGTCTGCGAATGCCGCGTGTTAGTCATATGTGGCTGGCATATTTAATAAATCTCCTCCTTTAATAAAACCCCTTAAAATTCATCTGGATTTGGTGTCTCTATGTAAACCCGCGAAATTGAGGTTTTGTTTCTCAAAAATATGGAAACAAGGAGGGGCAAGATGGCGATGGAGTAAACGGACGTACCAACTTCCAACTCCCAGAACCAAAGTGGATTATAACCTGATTTTAAGAATCATCCTCTGGATAAACCAACGCTGAACTGGACTGAGAGGACTCTTCAACCGGGGAACACTGAAGAAGCCACATTGAGACTGGTAGGAAAAGCGAAAACGTGGAAAGGGCTCCCTGGAGTGAAAGGCAGCCCAAAGAAACTTGTGTGGCGGGAAGAGAGGCTAGCAGAAGGGTAGGGACCTGGGTCCCAGGATCAAAGCCCCAGCCTACAGCCCCAGAGCCTAGAAGAGGCGTTTGGACAGTATTAAGCTGTGAAACAAGTGAGGGTACTGTTTGTGAGAAAGAGACAGTGGTCTCAGACCCAAGATTCTTCTTAAACGGACGGCGCAGAAAACCTCTCTCACAGCCACTCACCCGGGACTCCCGGGGAAGGGGAGAAAGGAGAGGACCGGAGCTGAGGGAAGAGAATGCTGTCTGGAAGGCACAGGGAGAATAGCTTTGAGGGACAGCCACCCTAAACCCTGGGCTAAGTCACTCCAAAAATCTGAAATAATATTTCCCCTGGAACCAGCAAGCGGAAGCAGGACACCAGCCAAACAGACCCTCCTGCAGCAATTAGAGCACAGTCGCTTAGAAGGAAGAAACTTTCAGGACTACAGTATGGAGTGTTAGGGTCTGAGCTGCAGTGCCCCCACCCACACTGCTGAAGGCTTGCTAAAGGGTGGGTGGCAGTGGGCCATGGAAGTGCGGTTCTGTTGGTGGGGGCAGAGGCCGAGCTGGCTGGCGTGAGCTTGGTCTAGCCCAGCCGGGGAAAAGAGGACATGCAAAAGTGGTCCAGAAGCCGGGAGTGTGGCTGAGCGCTTAACAGCAGCCCCACCCAGCAAGGAGTCAAGGTTGGCGGGGGTGGGGCAGAAGCCTGGGCTAGCAGCTGAGCACGCGCCAGAAGCCACTCTGGCCGGAGGAACAGGCTGACAGGGACCCGCAGCTAAGCAAAAGAGCTCACCCTTGCACTCGGTACCCAGGCTTGTGGCCCGAGTGTGGTGCATGGTCTCACCCGTGGGAGAGGAGTGAAGGCCGAGACCGGCTGAGGCTTATAAAGCCTGGCACAAGAACACACCCCCTCCTGCGGAGCTGAAGTGGAGACCACAGCAGCAGCCTCAGTGGCTGGCATCGGCAACACCCACACCCAACAGCCCTAGGCAGTGGCAGAGGGGGTGGTGGGCCTGCAGACAGACCACACCTAGGGGACACAGAGGCAACACCCATTGGACTCCAGTAGCCAAACCCTTCTTACACACAGACAAAATGGGCAGGCAGAGGAATGCAACCCAAATGAATCAAGAGAAATCCCCAGAGAAGGACCTGAATGAATCAGATATAACCAAACTACCTGATCCAGAGTTTAAAATAATGATAGTTAGGAAGTTCAAAGACCTTAGAGCAATTATGGATAGTCATTAAGAACTCATAAATAAAGAGATAACAAGTATAAATAAGAAAATTGAAATAATAAAAAAGAATCAGACAGAAATGACAAATACAGTATCAGAACTGAAGACCACAGTGGAAGGAATTAAAAGCAGGATGGATGAAGCTGAGGATCGAATCAGCGAGTTAGAGGACAAAATAAACAAAGGCACAGAAGCAGAGCAGAAAAAAATAAGAGACTCAAAAAATCTAAGGAAACTTTAAGGGGGCTCTGTGAAAGCATGAAGAGAAATAACATACGCATCACAGGGGTTCCTGAAGAAGAGGAGAAAGAACAAGGGATAGAAACTTTGTTCAATCAAATCATAGCTGAAAACTTTCCTAAATTAAGGCTGGAAAATGTTTCACATGTGCAAGAAGCAGAGAGAACTCCATTAAAGAGAAACCCCAAAATATCGACACCAAGACACATCATAGTTAAAATACCAAAGCTAAGGGATAAAGAGAAAATTTTAAAAGCTGCTAGAGAAAAAAAGGCTATCATCTACAAAGGAGCCCGTATAAGAATGACATTCGACTTCTTACCAGAAACACTTGAGGCCAGAAGGGAATGGCAAGATATATTCAAAGTAATGCAGAACAAGAACCTACAACCAAGACTACTCTATCCAGCAAGGCTAACGTTTAAAATTGAATGAGAAATAAGAAGCTTCTCAGACAAAAAAACAAAACAAAACAAAACTCAAGGAATTCATTAAAACCAAACCAATTCTGCAAGAGATGCTAAGGGGCCTGTTGCGAAGAGTTCAAAGGAGGAAAAAATATAGCAAAAGAAGAATATAGCTTTAAGGAATAAAATGGCAATAAACAATTACATATCAATAATAACCTTAAATGTAAATGGATTAAATGGTCCAATCAAAAAACATAGGGTAGCTGCGTGGATAAAGAAACAGGACCCATACATATGCTGTCTACAAGAGACACACCTTAAAACAAAAGACGCACATAGACTGAACGTAAAAGGATGGAAAAAAATATTTTATGCAAATGGAAATGAAAAAAAAGCCGGGGTAGCAGTACTTATATCTGACAAAATGGACTTTAAAACAAAGGCTGTAGTAAGAGATAAAGAAGGACACTACATAATGATAAAGGGGACAATTCAACAGGAAGATATAACTATTATAAATATCTATGCACCAAATATAGGAGCCCCGACATACATAAAGCAGACTTTGATGGATATAAAGGGTGAGATTAACAGCAATACTATTATAGTAGGGGATTTCAATACCCCTCTAACAACACTGGATAGATCCTCAAGAAAGAAAATTAACAAAGAAACAGCAGACTTAAAGGATACACTAGATCAACTTGATTTAATAGATGTCTTCAGAACTTTTCACCCTAAAGCAGTAGAATATACATTCTTTTCAAGTGCTCATGGTACATTCTCTAGGATAGACCACATGTTAGACAACAAAAGTAGTCTCGACAAATTTAAGAAGATTGAATTCATATCAAGCATTTTCCCTGATCAAAATAGCACAAAACTAGAAATTAACCACAAAAGAAAAACTGAAAAATACTCAAACACTTGGAAACTAAATAGCATGTTATTAAATAACAAATGGATTAACAATGAGATCAAAGAAGACATAAAAATGTTTCTAGAAATGAATGATAATGAGCATACATCAACTCAAAATTTATGGGACACAGCAAAAGCAGTACTGAGAGGGAAGTTCATAGCACTACAGGCATACCATCAGAAGCTAGAAAAAGATCAAATAAGCAACTTGAACCTGCATCTAAAAGAACTAGATAAACAATAGCAAATAAAGCCCAGGACTAGTAGAAGGAAGAAAATAATAAAGATCAGAGTGGAAATAAATGACATAGAGGTGAAGGAAACAATACAGAGGATCATTGAAACCAGGAGCTGGTCTTTTGAAAAGGTAAACAAGATCGATGAACCTTTAACTAGACTCACCAAGAAAAAATGAGAGAGGACTCAAATAAATAAAATTAGAAAGGACACTGGAGTAATAACAACTGACACAACAGAAATACAAAGTATTGTAAGAAAATACTATGAAGAACTGTATGCCAAAAAATTAGACAACCTAGGTGAAATGTACAAATTTCTTAAAGCATAATCTTCCAAAAATCAATCTGAAAGAATCAGAGCATCTAAAAAGACCAATTACAACAAAGAAGATCAAAACAGTTATCAAAAAATTCCCAACAAAGAAAAGTCCTGGGTCTGATGGCTTCACAAGTTAATTCTTCCAAAAATTTAAAGAAAAACTAACTCCTATCCTTCTCAAGCTATTTCAAAATATTCAAGAGGAAGGAAGACTTTCCAACTCCTTTTATAAGGCGAGCATAATTCTGATCCTGAAACCAGGCAAAGACAAAACAAAGAAAGAAAATTATAGGCCAATATCCCTGATGAATTTAGACACTAAAATTCTCAACAAAATATTAGCCAACCAGATCCAGCAATATATGAAAAAAAATCATATACCATGATCAAGTGGGATTTATTCTGAAGAGGCAAGGCTGGTTCAATATTCACAAATCAATCAATGTGATTCATCACATAAACAAAAGGAAGGACAAAAATCACAAGATAGTTTCAATAGATGCAGAAAAAGCATTTGATAAAATCCAGCACCCACCCATTAATGATCAAAACTCTCAGTAAAGTGGTAATACAGAGAACATTCCTTAACATGAAAAGGCCATATATGACAAACCCACAGCAAACATCATACTAAATGGGCAAATATTAAAAGCAATCCCGTTAAGATCAGAAACCAGGCAGGGGTGCCCCTTTTCACCACTCTTATTCAACATAGTTCTGGAGTCCTAGCTATAGCAATCAGACAAGAAGAAAAAATAAAAGGCATCCAAATTGGAAAGGAAGAGGTAAAACTCTCATTATTTGCAGATGATATGATATTGTATATAGAAAACCCTAAAATCTCAGTCAAAAAACTACTGGACTGGTAAATGAATTCAGCAAGGTGGCAGGATATAAAATTAATACTCAGAAATCAGAGGCATTTTTATATACCAACAATGAACTGTCAGCAAAAGTAATTAAGGAAACAATCCCCTTCACTATTGCAACCAAAAAAATAAAGTACCTAGGAGTAAATTTAACCAAGGAGGTTAAGGATTTGTACTTGGAAAATTATAAAACATTGATAAAAGAAATCAAGGAAGATACAAACAAGTAGAAGCATATACCGTGCTCATGGTTAGGAAGAATAAACATCATTAAATGTCAATATTACCAAAAGCAATTTATAAATTCAATGCAATACCAATGAAAATACCAATGACATACTTCAAAGATATAGAAGACATATTCCAAAAATTTATATAGAACCAAAAAATAACACGAATAGCCTCAGCAATCTTAAAAAGGAAAAATAAAGCAGGAGGTATCACTCTTCCAGATATCAAGGTATACTACAAGGCCATTGTACTCAAGACAGCCTGGTACTGGCATAAGAACAGGCACATAGATCAATGGAACAAAACAGAGAACCCAGAAATAAACCCACACCTTTATGGACAACTGATATTTGACAAAGGAGGAAAGAACATACAATGGAGTAAAGACAGCCTCTTTAACAAATGGTGTTGGGAAAATTGGACATCAACCTGAAAAAAAATGAAACTAGACCATCAACTTACACCATTCACAAAAACAAACTCAAAATGGATAAAAGACTTAAATGTAAGCTGTGAAACCAAAAGCATCCTAAAAGAAAACATAGGCAGCAAGCTCTCCAATATCTGTAGCAGCAATATATTTGCCAATTTATCTCCACAGGCAAATGAAATAAAAGGCAGGGTAAACAAATAGGACTCTATCAAACTAAAAAGTTTTGCACAGCTAAAGACAATAAGAACAAAATAAAAAGACAAACCATTCAATGGGAGAACATAATTGACAATCCATCTGATAAGGGGCTAATAACCAAAATTTATAAAGAACTTATAAAACTCAACACCAGGAAGACAAACAATCCAATCAAAAAATAGGCAAAAGAAATGAATAGAAATTTCTCCAAAGAGGACATACAGATGGCCAATAGGCATATGAAAAAATGCTCAACATCACTAATCATTAGAGAAATGCAAATTAAAACCACGATGAGATATCACCTCACACCAGTCAGAATGGCGCTCATCAGCAAAACAACACAGAACAAGTGCTGGTGAGGATGTGGAGAAAAGGGAACCCTCCTGCACTGCTGGTGGGAATGCAGACTGGTGCAGCCACTGTGGAAAACAGTTTGGAGATTCCTCAAAAAATTAAAAATTGAACTGCCTTTTGACCCAGCTATCCCACTTTTAGGAATATACCCTAAGAACACCATAGCACTGTTTGAAAAGAAGAAATGCGCCCCCACATTCATGGCAGCATTGTTCACAATAGTGAAGATCTGGAACCAGCTCAAGTGTCCTTCAGAGGACGAGTGGATTAAAAAGCTTTGGTACATATATACTATGGAATACTACTCGGCCGTAAGAAATGATGACATCAGATCATTTACAACAAAATGGATGGGCCTTGTTATCTTATCATTCAATTGTGTTGCATACCCGTCACCAAAAGTCAAATTGTCCTCTGTCACCTTCTATCTGGTTTTCCCTGTGTCCCTCCCCTCCTCCCTATCCCACCCTTTCCTCCCTCCTCCCATCCCCTAACCACCACTTTCTTGTCCATGTCTCATATTCTCACTTTTATGTCCAACCTATGTATGAAATCATGCTGTTCTCAGTTTTCCTTTTTTTCTGATTTACTCAGATAAGTGACTTTGTATCAGAGACTTCCTTGTTTTGTATATTGGATTAAAGGTTTTGAATCTACACTATAAAGTGGGGCAGACTGGGAGCTTGCTCTCTCTTGGTTCCTGAGATTAGCGTTAGAGAGAAGAGCAGAAAAAGGCCATGTGGAGAAGAGAGGCGGCCAAGATGGCAGAATGCAGAGGGAGAAGCTAGTTTGTGCAGGGTTTGTGCAGGGAGAAGGAGACGGGGAACAGAGGTGAATAAGTCTGGTGAGCTAGAAACCTTTGATTCTAGGAAACTCAGATAAGTCAGTGGCTTTGGAAGCCCTGAATGGAAAGGGAAGTATTTTCCCACTGTGTGTGTATATTTCTTGCCCGCTGGGTGCAAGCTAGGATTAAAGATGATGGCCCACAAAAAAAAAAAAAAAAAAAAAAAAGGAAAAGGATGGACCTTGATAACATTATGTGGAGTGAAATAAGTAAAACAGAAAAAAACCGAGAACAGCATGATTTCATACATAGGTGAGACATAAAAAAGAGACTATGAGACATGGACAAGAGAGTGGTGGTTACAGGGTGGGGGGAGGGAGGAGAGGAAGGGAGAGGGGGGAGGGAATGGGCACAAAGAAAACCAAATAGAAGGCGACAGAGGACAATTTGACTTGCGTGAAGGGTATGCAACATAATTGAATGATAAGATAACCTGGAGATGTTTTCTTTGAACATATGCACCCTGATTTATTAATGTCACCCTATTAAAATAAAAAAAAATCATGGAAACATAAAAAAAAATTATCTCCTGACCAGGCGGTGGCGCAGTGGATAGAGCGTCAGACTGGGATGCGAAAGACCCAGGTTCGAGACCCTGAGGTCGCCAGCTTGAGCACGGGGTCATCTGGCTTGAGCAAAATCTCACCAGCTTGGACCCAAGGTCACTGGCTCCAGCAAGAGGTTACTGGGCCTGCTGAAGGCCTGCGGTCTAGGCACATTTGAGAAAGCAATCAATGAACAACTAAGGTTTCCCAACGAAAAACTGATGATTGATCCTTCTCATCTCTCTCTGTTCCTGTCTTTCTGTCCCTATCTATCCCTCTCTCTGACTCTCTCTCTGTCCCTGTAAAAAAAAATATCATCATTTCAAAAGCTTTGTAATTGCTTCTTTTAATATAATCATCTCATCAAAATATCCTGATGAGTTGTCAATGAAATGGATTCTGAATAAATTTACAGCATGAATTGAGATTTTAATAATTTATGTGCCATCTGAATTTTCTTAAAATGCTCTTTCAAAAAACAAAGTGTCACTACCATCCTTTGGCAAGTTGGGGCCACACCATCAATTTTATTTTGGATAAAATTGTCATGAAAAAAATCAGTAAGTGTCATAGACACCCGAAAGTTAAGGGGTGTGAGCGATACGGGTCTACCATGATGCTTTGCAAGCTTATCTCCACAAAGCTTTTTATCTCTATTGACTTAGAGTTTGACTGGTTTGTTCTAGCTCATTTACAGAACCAAATAAATTTCAGTTTAAAAACTTTTGACAAACTATAGGTGATTAACTGATTAAAATATATATATATATATATATATATATATATATATATAGTTAAATATTAAATTTTTGGGGGGCAAGTTTTATAAAAGACAAAGGAAAAAATACCATAGGAATTATTGAATTAAAAGTATTTATTGCCTGACCTGTGGTGGTGCAGTGGATAAAAGTATTGACCTGTAATGCTGAGGTCGCCAGTTTAGAATCCTGGGCTTGCCTGGTCAAGGCACATATGGGAGTTGATGCTTCCTGCTTCTCCCCCCTTCTCTCTCTCTCTCTCTAAAAATGAATAAGTAAAATCTAAAAAAAATATTATTTTGTAGGCTACGTACTTGAAAGAGAGAGCAGTTAGTTTATAGATCACAGAGTTCAGATATATTTCTTGAGGGTATTCTCTTAGAAATAAGATTTCATGAGGAAACAAGTTTAATTTCACGGACATAAAATAGAGTGTTTTACATCTATGATATAGTGTGGCAGGAAGACATAGGTAGGTGTAGCTGAAAGTTACACCTGGCACTTTTTTATACAGATCGGTATTTACAGCAGTTTTGGAAAGGAAATTGATTAGTCATGATCATGATAAACGTGAGCAATTTGCCAGGTAAAAACTCTGTTTCCTGAGTCAAACCAGCTGAGAGGCTCAGACAATGATTTGTGTATCAAGTCTCATCCCGTCTGAACCCTACTTTGAACCAACTACATAAATAATGCAGAAGTGAGTGTTTAAATTATCTAGACAACCTCCCACTTTACTTTCAACATAGACTTAGTCTTATGTATTATTTATATTACTATAACATATGTACTGTTCAATGTAATTCAGTCCCAATAATATACTTGATCAAATGTTTTAATTTGTCAGCCTTTATGAAGCTATTACCAGTTTTAAAGTGAATTAAATCAGCACCGGATATATTTCTTCAGGACGAAGGTGAGTTGTTTGCAGAATGATTTAGCCTGGATGAAAATAGCTTAAAAAATATCAGTTTAATTGAATTTCCATCTTGAACAGTGAATCAAATCATTGAAATATTTCAATAATGCCATAAAACATGAATTTTGCTTGTTTGTACTCATCTGATCTTGGAAATTGGCTTGTTTTAAGGATCTTTATGACAGAGTGAAAATATATTTTATTTTAAACTGATTGTGTTAAGAGGAAAGCTTATAATTTACAACTGAGAAGTACTGGGATATAAAGAGATTATGTGTGTTAGTATCGTATGCGGTTATTTACAGCTTGTGAGGCAATGCTAATCCAAAATTATGTTTTCTCATTTTTGTTTTATTTAAGGCCTTCTTGGGAAGTTTCCCATCCAAATAACATAAGAAAGATTATACAGATAGACACAGACAGAGGTAAAGAAAATTAATCATATATATTCATCAGTACAAGTATGTGTATAACAATTTAACAAAGCAAGTTGGCGAGTAACATTTTCTTTGAAATAATTATGAAATAACGCCTTGATCTGAATGAAACCTGAATTGTGCATTTTTGTTTCAGAACCAAGTCTGTCTGTAAAGGAAGTTATATCAGTGTGTCTGTTTTCTTTCGGTGATGACGCGGCAAAGAGTTTGGCACTAGCTTCAGGGGAGAGCAGGACAGATGTGCTCCCCCCATGTCAGAGCTCATGGACTAGAAGGAAGGACATGGAAAGGTCTCCATAGATGTAGACACCAAATCCTTCTCTGCTTTGACACCTTCTGGAAACTCACTGTGTGGAGCTTCTCCCCTCCAACACGGTTCCTCACTCCCCACCCCTCGTATGTCTAGGTCTCAGCATTAAGTTGTTTTCTCATAGAGCTCCTTCCTGATTCCTGAAAACAGGCCTTCCTATAAACTCCCTTCTTCCCTTTTACTGAACTCTATTCCCTTCAAGACAGTTATTACAATTCACATACCTTTTTATTTCCCTGTGGTATATTTGCCTATTTTCTCTCTTTTCTATTAGACTAGAACTCTAAGGCCATAGAATTGATCTGTTTGTTCACCAGTGTTTACTGTCTGTCATTTTACAGAGTGCCTAACGCGTAGTAGGTGCTCAGTAAATATTTGTTGACTGAGTGCCTGAAATAAGGCCTAAGATAATATAAGTAGATGGCTGAGATCAAGTCTCTCAAAGAAATAGGATGCAATGGAGCCATATAAAAGGGGAACTTGGCTTAGGCGATCAGGGAATGTTTTCTGGGGAATGGGAATTGAGAGAAGGGAGGAATACAGAAGGAACAGTATGTGAACATTCCTACGGGGAAGACATACAGCTTATTCAAGAAACTGATCTAAGACTAATGAGTCTGGAACTCAGATAAAAGAAGAGTCTGAAGTTTGAAATGAGTCTCTAGTGCTATCTTGGGGCCAGACCATGAAAGGTTTAGTTGATCACTTAAGGGTCTTTGAATAGAGAAAAGGTATGCAAGGGCTTTAAACAGAGGAGAAACATATTTGACTTAAACTTTTTGAGAAGCACTCCAACTGCAGTGTAGAAATAAATAATTTAGGGCGGACATGACAAGAAGTAAATAGAAGAATTAGGAGGCAATGTTGTTAGTTAGCTAAGGGAAAGGGGCATCTTAGGTTCTGCAAGAGACATCTGGTGACAACGAGATACATTTAAAGATATGAGGGCTTGTTATTGGGATGATGTGAAGTGAGGATGAAAAGATTTCAAAGCAATGTCTTTCTTGTGTGCAGGGGGATGGGGACTCTGCGATTCCCTGAGAGAGGGTTAGGATTGGAGAATACCAACTCTACAAGTTTGGCTGAAACATGGTATGTTTCAGGGGCATATGGGGAGATATGCAGGGAGAGTCAGCAAGTGGGTAGTTGCATATGGGAGTCAGAACCTTGGTCAGAACTGGACACGGAGATTGTGAACCGTGGACAGTAGGTGGAAAATAAAAAGCAATGGGCATAGATGGGTTTTCTTAGGCAGGGGTTTCAGGGTTCAGAAGGGCAGAATGGAAGACCAGGCTCTCAGGGATCCCGGCACTTGAGCCATGGGTCACTTTAGGAGAGCTCTTCTGGAAGACTGACTGTTCAAAGCCTGCATCCGACAGGGCGTGTTGAGGAGAGTTTGGCTTATTTGTGACCAATAGGACATAGTTTGTACATGTCCCCCAACGTCAGAATGTGTTTTAATTTTAACATATTTGTTATCTTTGATGTTGATGGGAGTTTCTGACCTGTACGTAGAGATTCATGAAATGTTCGGAACGGAAGAGGTGACCCACTCCAATGCAAACCTGACCTCACAGAGGAGGGAAATACGATTACCAGGTGTCGGCGTGCCTTGCCAAGGTTACAGGCGCCCTTCGAGTCTGAGATGGAGCCAGGTTTCTCAACCTTTCCTTGTCTCCCCTTCCTTACTGTCTGTAAATTTTGTCTTTGTGTGGATCCAACACCCGCCGTCATTTAGGACAGTGTGCTTCCATTTGGAAGTACAAGCCCCGTTCACAGCATGATGGAAGCTCAGAACTCTCTAAGCAGTTGGTACCTGTCAATTAAACTAAAGAAAAAGAAAATGCTCCCCCAACTCCACAAGCCTCACATAACACCTTAAAAGAGTTCATCAGAAATGAGTTTATTGGGAAAAAAATACATATTGAAAAGGGGTCAGTGGAGGAGGAAAAATATCGATTGATGATGCCACATTTCTGCTGTTGAATGTACTCTCTTCTAAAATATTTTTTCTGCATGAGGCATTCTCATTTTCCCCAAGGGGATGTTTATTATCAAACCCACCGCTTTAACCCTAATTCAAACCGGAACGTTTAATATGGAATCTGAAGTCACTGCATTGGAGAAGTCCCACTATATTTCCTCACCAATTCTACCATCACTCTGAGTGCAAAAATGATTTTCAGAGAAAAGTATGTACTCCTTATGGTGCCCCTGTAAAACCATGATGACAATTTTTTATGTGCCTCATGAAAATCGGGCTTGTACTCTCTGGGTAGAGAGTGCTATTCTGAGGCATTTGAAGACCCGGAGCCTGCAGTGGCCACAAAGCCCGTTGTATTCAATGAAACAGTGCACATTTAATGCACACCTGTTAAAAAGGTAACAAAATATATTGACACACCTCAAATTTATGTGTATGTTAATTCCATCTTGCCGTATAGCTCATTAAAGTTTATATTCCAAATTATGACAAATTGCGCTACCCTAATAAAAGTGTGTAAGTCGTCTTAGTGAAAATTTTCAGTATATTGCTAAGTTCTGAAACAATAGAAGGAGCCATATAAAACATTCATATTTATTACTACCCAGCAGTCACAATTCTTCCAATGTAACTCATTTTCCAAACTGCAAGCAAACAGTTCACATGATAAAATATGAATGATTTCTTAAAATGAGCTCTGTCTTCTGAATAAAGCACAAACTTTCTATCTTATGTTTTCAAAAGGGCATTCTACCTGCTTTCTGATTTGATACCATTTCTGGGAAATAACTTCAAGACAACCTAGATTCAGGCATGTGTGTCAGGACAGATGGACCCAGACTTGGTTTTTTGCTGGAGTCCACATGAGAAGTCGTCAAGGCCCATAAGCACAATCATCAAATAGATTTTATTCACGTACCTTCTGTGTCTGCAACACTGAACTAGGTGTTGGCGTGATTTATGGGCCAGTGTTAAAGATACAGAATCTGTTCCCAATCCAACTACTGAGTGAAAAAATATGTGATAGCAATTTGAGAAAATTTGATGACTATGCAATACATGTAACAGGGTCCCTATTATAAATTTTAACATGATGTCTGGTAATCACATTTTAACTAAAGCAAAAAATTTTGGAAACTCAGACTGCTCTTCTAAATGTGGTCCAAAACCACTAGTAGAGTCTGCCTATAAAACCACTAAATTCATACTATTTACTCAGAATAATGCTGGTCCAAAAAATTTATCAGTGGCCTCAACTGCTCATTTTTCTCAATCAACATTTCCAACACTGTGTCCTGGGGAACACTTAGGAAAAGGCCTGTGTGGGGGGGGAAATTACATATTCAAGTAATTTTATGAAATGCTTGCTACCCGCTGCACTACCTTCTCCAACTTTCCCACGGCACTGTGGCTTCCCAAGGCTTCT
Organism: Rhynchonycteris naso; assembly: GCA_037038555.1. Lineage (NCBI taxonomy): Eukaryota > Metazoa > Chordata > Mammalia > Chiroptera > Emballonuridae > Rhynchonycteris > Rhynchonycteris naso. The sequence continues at coordinate 8,874,363 of CM072998.1, read as the reverse complement.
GCGAAGTTCTGCACAGAAACAACCTGTTTGACTTTGTCTCACTCAGCGTTGCCTAAACTTAAACACAAGGTTTCCCCCCATAGCCCATTTCCTAACATCCCAATAAACTCCAGCTTTGAGAATCTGAGCTAGATATATTGCTAAAATGGTTACTGTAATTATGAAATGGCTATTTTCCCTGGGTAAAAAATTACACAATACCTCACTATGGCTATTAAGTTATAAGACAGCAAGCAAAAAAATATATATATAATGCGATTTTGCTATAATTCAAACACACACACACACACACACACACACACACACACACACACACACCCCTGCCTCGGCCAAGGTGGGCTACCACACCTTTGCTTGAAATTTCTCTATGGAAAGTAATGTAATCCAAGAGACTTTGAATTGAGAATGAATTGAATTTACAATACCTAGTTGCACGTGTTAGAAAACAATAATATGAAGTAAGAATACATTTATTTTATTATTATTCTTAATTATTCCACTTAAAAGGGATTGTTAGCAGTAAACTGCTTCTTTGAAACACAATTTTTGTCAACAACCATTAACATTTATTGAACTGCTTGCTTGTATGTGACATTTTACGCCACTCTTAAATATATAGCTTTTTTTTTTTTTTTTTTTTTTTTTAAATAGACTTGATTTGCTGGAGCAGTTTTAGGTTCACAACAAAATGGAGCCAAATTTTCAGGGATTTCCCATGTACCCCGTGCCCTGCAGGTGTTCAGCCTCCTTCGTTACCCGCCGCCTGCGCCGTCTGGGAGCCTCACGGCGAAAGCAAAGCACTCAGCTCTAGGAGCCCCAGTTTCATTTTGAAGATGGATTCCATTCTGTGCAAAGTACCTAACACAGCTCCTGGCACAGGAGAATCTGTGCCAGGTCCCATAATGCACATGAAACCCCTTTTGTAAAACCGTGATGGAAATGAAACATAATTAGAAATAATAATTATGCTAATATATTACACTAACCACTAGGACGGTCTTCCCTTTAATTTGGGTGGACTTTTATGCAGTGTGACAAGAGAGAAGAAAGCTGTATTTGGTTCATTCTAGGGTCGTGGCTGATTTCACTAAACAAAGGTTCCTTGCACAGTAAAGAAACTTATTAGCACTTCGCTCACAGAATTCGGTTTCAATTAGATGATATTTAGGCCCTGGCTGGTTGGCTCAGTGGTAAAGCATCAGCCTGGCATGTGGATGTCCTGGGTTTGAATCCCTGTCAGGGCACACAGGAGAGGTGACCAACTGCTTCTCTACCCCGCCCTCTTCTCCCTCTCCTTTTCTCTCTCTCTTCCCCTCCTGCAGCCATGGCTCAAACAGTTGGAGCAAGTTTGGTTCCAGGCACTTGCCATTAGGATGGCTCCATGGCCTCGCCTTAGGTGCTAAAAATAGCTCAGTTGCTAAGCAACGGAGCAGTGGCCCCAGATGGGCCGAGTGTCACCCCATAGGGGGCTTGCCAGGTGGACCCCAGTGGGGGGCACATGCAGGACTGTCACTGCCTCCCCGCCTCTCACTTAACAAAATAAATAAATAAATTAGATGATATTTGTACAATCTTTAGCACTGTGCTTGGGTGGCAAAAGGAACTCAATAAATGTTCATTTTCTTCCTTTTGTTCTCAGACACCAGTGTTAGGACCACACGCAGAAATAACAAATAAAGCAAATCTTGATTTTTAGAGTACGTAATATATTCAATCTTACTTAAAAACCACAGTGGATTTTTGTATCGTTCTACAGCTCACCAGAGGAGGAAGTAGGGCTCAGAGAGGTGACAAGACATGCTCAAGAGAGGGGGCCTGAATGCCGTGGGTGGCTAGCACACTCCAAGGTCCCTGGACAGTTCCTGCAGGGTGGTCACTGTAGCAGAAGTGCAGACACATTTGCACTGTGCTGCGTTCTCCCTGGGCAAACATGGTTCCTCACTCTCTGGAGGGGCCACAATTCCAACGTACTATGAAGACGATCTATTTTGGAATTGCGTGACTTAACTTAGAACCTAGGATGTTTCAAGGGATATCTCTTCGTTAAGAAAAAAAAACTAAACAGGGGAAAATCCTATTCCGTCCTTGGGTGCAGCCCTCACAGGGTCAGGAAATGTCAGAAGCGCTCCTCTGAGTCAGAGGCCTGGCTCTCCCTGTCTGAGCCAGCAGAGCTCGTCAGAGAGGAATCCTATAAAGGCATGGGTCACAAGGACCCAGTGAAGGCCTCTGGCCATGTCAGGGAATGCAGACGAGGAGGAGGTCAAGTTTTCTTTCTATTAATCACCAGCTGAGGAGCAGACCAACAGCCCAGGAGAAACTGCTGGGTACAAAAGGCCATAACGGCGAATACAAGAATGTCTGTCCGAGCACCAGGCAGGAAGGTGTTCTGCATAATTTCCTTTATTTCATCCCTTTACCAACTCTGATGAGGAAACGGAAAGTCAGAAAGCTGAAAAAAGTTGCCCCAAATCACCCAACTAATAAGCAGCTAAGCCAGGAGTAACTGAGGTCTATTCACTCCCAAATCACACTCTCCCCACTTCGCACAGGGAGAGAGCTGGGTGACCCCAAACCCAGCTCCGTCTCCCCCGACTCTGCGTTAGGCAGCACAGCGTGGCTTTGGCAACCTCTGAAAGAGCAAATACAGCAGCATTCTCATATCACGTTATATGGATTTAATATACGGGTCAACTTATTCATGGCAAACGTTAGTAATGACTGCCCTCACTTTTGTAATGGAAGGCAAGTTGATTATGATTTTGGGGAGATATCAAGTGATTTGTTAAGGGGTCTAATTCGCACCACCTACTATTAGGCAAATCTTAGAGTCCTCATCACTTTTTAATTCTAACCATTTTCTTTCGTGGAGAACATTACCCACCCACGTCGGTAGATCATTTCCTATAAACCATGTACAACACAAGTAGCAGTGTGTAATACCACGACTTAAATAAATATGTATTATTTATCATGCCACAGGTGAAGTATTGAAAGAAATGATATAATTTGTCAAGAATCCTATTCTGGAAATAACTTGTCCAGAATGCTGAACACAGGCTTTTTTTTTTTTTCCTGCTATTTAGATTTTTTTTAGTAATAAATGTGTGTTATAATAAAATATTTCAAATAAACACTGCATTATTAATGTACCTTATACTTGCCCTAGGGCAGCACAGGCATAAATGGTTCATTTAAATTCTGGGCTCTTGCTGCAACACACACAGTACCTCTAATAGTTCTCTCAATGAAGACTGAAGCTTTGTTCTTTCCATTTCGATGCGGGTGCTACAGGCTGACGAGGACCTACGGTATTCAATGCTCTACAACCAAGAACACACCTTTTCCCTCTTCCTTCCATGCCGCGTGTCTATGGCCAAACTAGTATTATTTAGCACTGCTAGTATTTGCGAAAGAAAACACATATAGTTGAATTTCTTCTCCAGTTCCATAATATTTCTTGGGTTCTTTTGTACCCCCTCATCATTCACTGGGTTCCAAACAATCCATTTTAAATGGTGACAAAACGCACAGGTCTTAAATGGTGCTATAGATTGTCTCAATGCCAAGAGAATTAATAGAGCAGCATTATTCAGTGTGCTGAGACATTAATAATCTAGAATTACCAGAGAAGAAAACACCATATCAAACTGGTCACTCCTGGCAATTACTTCTCACCACAATGGACTCCCGGACGGACCCTTTGGCCTTCCCATTTTTCAAATTCATATATATTGCATTATGTAGTTTCCATTAAATATTACCTAGCAGTTAATTAAAAATTATGAAATGGCATTTATTCCAAAGCTTTAATCAATACGTGCCATCCATTTCCCTTGACTGTAGAAATCAATTTCTATAAGTAGTAGTATAAGATGTTTATCTTCTTCATTTTTTTTTTCTGTCTAACACATATTTTGGATAATCTATGGAAAGGAAATTTCATATCTAAAATTGGAAATTGTGAACTGCCCTTCAGCAGACTAATCATAAAATGATTATTAATAGCTTTCCTGTGAACCATCTTTTACCTTCTCTCTATGTGGGGTCTCAGTGTGTTCCTGTTATGATGAAAGACTTCAGCAGGTAGAAGCAGACTCGAATTCTTTCTAGCGGTTCTGCAAACAAGCGTTTCAACACAGTCATAACATTATCAGACAGAGTGGGCTTTATTTGTGGACTCCCAAGTCAAGGGCAGATGCATTCACTGGACAGGCATTTAGGTGTTCCAGGCATTGGATCAGCATTGTTCCACGTCTGCACGTCAGCAATGGAGCGGAAACAGCCAAGACTCTTAGAGAGGTCCCTCGTCTGCTGGGGGGTTGGGGCTGCCTGGCCTAGCTGAGGTGATTCTCAAGTCCGAATGGGAGACTGTGGGAAACTTAGCAGGAAGGAAGGAGTGGCTGAGAGAGAATGGGGGTTGGGAGAATCAAACAAACTATTCACGAAAAACCTTAACCCTCCTTCTCCATGATTCTTCGTAAGGCTCTACTTAAAAGTCACCCCATAAAAGGATGTATGTCTTAGGGACATATTTATTATCCCCTTAAAAAATAGAAAATTTAGACCAGTCATTTAGAATACATGGTCTGGGGAGCTAAACAGCTTTGGTGCTGCTCCCAGAGAATTAAGTAGTAGAGGGACTTGAACACATAACCACCATGGGGTTCCATTCATCACATAACGGTGGATGGTAATTCTATTATCTCTCAAGGTGGTGGTGAAGATTAGATATAATTAGTATGTAAAGAGTTTAGATCAGTGTCCAACATTTGGTGGGTCTTCAAGAAAACTAAGCTATTATTATGATCAAATGCTCTTGGCAATTTGGGGGACTTGTGCCTTTGCTGCCTAAATAGGGCTAGAGTTGTACTGGCAAAATATTTCTCAGGTACCCTCTTCATTCCTGATGATGCTGTAAATTGTGAGGAAGCTTCAGTTGCCCATTACTTAATAATTATTGGTAGAATTTTGAGCAGAGCACTTCAGTAGGCAATGAAGAATGTTTTCTTCCTTTCTCCCCTTCCTCCTTTTCCTTTCTATCTTTCTATCTACCTATCTATCTATCTTTCTATTATCTATCTATGATTATGTTCTCAAGGGCCTAGCTATCAAGGGCAAGAGACAAAATGAAAAGATATCAAGTTATTGACTTTCTGATATAAAGTCCCTGAGTAAGAGTCAGATAGGTAAGGGGAAAACAGGAAATACCAGGTACAAAGATCAGCAAGACCAAAAGCTGAGTGCTGGAATTATTAGGAGTTGAATTGTGTGCTCCTTGAAATTCTAACCACTGGTACCTCAAAAAGTAAGCTAATTTACAAATAGGTGTGCTGCAAATACAATTATTCAAAGGGATGTCATACTGGTGTAGCGTGGGCCCCTAATCCAGTGACTTGTGTTCTTAAGAGAAGTGGAAATTTGAATGCAGGTGCACTGCTACGTGAATATTGGAGTTATACTCACAGAAGCCAAGGAACTAACTACTAGGAGCCGGGAGAAAGGCCTGGGACAGTTCCTTCCCTTGCACCTTCAGAGGGAACATGGCCCTACCCACATTCTGATCTTAAAACTTTGACCTGAACTATAAAATGATAATTTTCTATTGTTATGAATACCCCAGCAAACTAATACAAGGAATAAAAATAGAATATGCAGAGGACTGATCTAATTTTAGATGAGTGGAATTAGTGAAACTAAACCTAGAAAGCCTAGATAAGGTAGAAATAACTATGCAGGGATACAATAGCCAGACAGAGGGCTGTGGACTTCGTTTAAACGTGTGCCTGCATGTGTGTCCGTCTGTGTGTGTATAATCATATTTTCTTCCTATTCAACAACAGATATTTGAGCATCTACTATACACCAGGCACTGTTTCTGACAGGTATACATTGAGCTCAACACAAAATTATCACACAGCTGAAAGTTCCCACCTTATGATGATCATGTTATAGCACTTATTCACATATGCATGCACACACCCTTCTGTACAAATTACTATTAAGGAAACTATAGAAAAAAGAACAAGAATGAAATTGCTCTGGTAGGAGGGGTAAGCCATGGGTGTGGACAGGGGATGACTGGCTACTACTTAAGCTACCCATCTTGCACCTCAGTGCCCCAAAGGACAGGTCCTCAGCCACTTCCCAAGATTCTAAAGCTTCCTCTGGAGAAGATGGTTTGTGAACCATCATCATAGAGCAATGGCAGTGGTGGCAGATTCTTGAAGAGAGGGGTCACATGATGAGAACACTATTTTAGAAGAACTTTGGGGAAACTCAAGCCGTTGCTGTTATGTTAGGTGAGGAAACATGCACGTCCCAGGAAAGGGTCAACTTCTGTTCCTACCACCCAATGGCTGTGGAGATAGTTAGATTAGGAACAATGGCCATCAGACAGGGACTCTGAGTCACTTCAGGGATGGGGAAATGAAGCCTTCCATGAGGAATATTGTCTAATCCCCTGGAAAAATATCCATCAAGTAGAGCATTTGTTTGACTGAGTCATCAGTAACCAGTAATAGTCATTTCTGATTCATTGGGAAAAAATGTTTTTAATAATTTTACTAATTAAAAATTGGTCCAGTATAACATAAAAATGAAAAACAGGAAAAAAATTATTCCTGCTTGTCAATTTATTAGTAGTGGGCAGGCTCTAAGCTCAGGACATAGTTGACCTTACATTCGATTATAGTTTTTAATCTTTAACCTTAACTGGTCTATGACCACTTGCTACCAATATTGTTTGGCAACCATTGGAGCATTTTAACCTCTTTTTCTACCCTATCTCTGTTAATATAAAAGATCAATTCTAAGGTAGCGAAAAGTCTTCTTAGAATAAACTGGGCAGGCTCAATGTGTAAAACCCTTCAAGAAGAAGCATATAAAGAACTCAGTTGTTTATTGTTCCGTGACTCACTTTAGCCCTTTCATTATGCAGCTGACATGAGACATATATGGTTCAATTGTTTTGTGTCTTTATAATGCTAAAATTATTTGGTAGAAAGCATACATTAAAATTGTGACATGATGCCCTAATGGGAGAATAGACTTGGGTCTATGCCCAGGCCAAGGTCAGGAAGAAAGTCCCACGCTCACATTCCTGGGATGCCAATATCCAAGAGAAAAAGGATGTTGCTTCAAAAGCTGTCCCCAGAAGTAAGGAAATAATAAGCTGTTAAGGACTCCGCTATGTGGGCCAGAGCATGGATGTCTGGGCGCACTTAGAGGTGTCAGTAACTGAGCGGTGTGGCTCTGGGCTGGGAGCTACTCCCTCCAAATTCTCCTAAGTTTGACGACATTTCCCCATCACTGGGGATCCACTAGCCCCATCCTCCCGACCCCTGGCAGCCCCACCCTGGTGAGATCAGTCTTGGGGCAGAACCTGGGACATACAGATTTGTGTGACCCTAGAACAGAACCATTTTCCCCTCACATGTCTGATGGGTACAGAACCTACTCTTCACACAGCTAAGTCTTGGTCTGTGTGGGACTGATTAAGTCTGCTGGCCCCACCCTGATGACTCTCTGAGACATGGTCCTATCACTAAGGTGTGCAGGCTTCCAGAAGGTGATAGCAAGACTTGGTATACCCTGAAATACTTGCTGAGTGGCCTCAGAGCAGGCACAGGAACCAAATTAAAATTTGTATCAATCTGGTGAACACCATTTACCTCTACATTAGTGGTTTTTAACCTGGGTTTTATCAAACCCTAAGGGTTCAATGAGTTGGTCTCAGGGGTTCAGAGAAGCCTCTGCCGCAGAGGCCAGAATAAAGTAATCTGTTGTGAGTTCATGCACTTTGTTGGTTTTGTTCTTTGAGCAAGGTGATGTTCATGCATGGCTCATTTTGTGCACCAGTAAAAAAACATATACCTATGTCTTGAATTGGGAAAACAAAATCATATTTTATTTATCACTAAAGAAGGGTTCGGTGAATGCGCATATGAAACTGGTGGGTTCGGTACCTCAAAAAAGATTAAGAACCACTGCTCTACATGGTGACTCACTGAGAACATACCTCATGCAAATTCAACATTGCCAGAGGTTTTTTCAATGACTGAGCCTAACAGGGAGCCAACAGGCAGGGGCATATATAAGGTGCATCAAAAAAATTGAAATGCCTAGGAATAAATTTAGCCAAGGATGTAAAAGAACTGTACTTGGAAAAGTATAAGACACTGAAGAAAGAAATCAAAGAAAATACAGATAAGTGAAAGAATATACCATGTCCATGGGTAGAAAAGATTAATATCATGAAAATGTCCATATTATCCAAAGCAATCTATAGATTCAACCAATTCCTATCAAGATAGCAATGTTATATTTCACAGAAGTAGAAAAAATTTCCAAAAATTTATATGGAACTACAAAAGATCCGCAATAGCCATAGGAAGCTTGAGAAAGAAGAACAAAGCTGGAGGAATTACATTACCTGATATCAAACTATACTACAAAGTTATAGTAATCAAAGTAGCATATTACTGGCATAAAAACAGACATAAATACATGGAATGAAATACAGAACTCAGATATAAACCCTGACCTTAATGGTCAATTATTATTTGACAAAGTAGGCAAGAACAAGCAATGAGGTAAAGATACTCTATTCAATAAATGGTGTTGGGAAAATCGGATGACACATGCAAAAATAAGTAACTGAAACTAGACCACCCTCTTATACCACACACACACACCAAACTCAAATGGATTAAGTACTTAAGCGTTAGGCTCAACATTATAAAAACCCTAGACAAAGACATAGGCAGTAAAATCTTGGACATTTCTTTGTAGTAATGTTTTTTCTTACATGTCACAACACACATGGGAAACAAAAGAAAAAATAGACAAATAAAACTACATCAAACTAAAAACGTTTTGCACAGCAAAGGAAACCATCCTCAAAATTAAAAAGCAACCCAATGAATGGAAGAACACATTCACCAATGATACATCTGATAAGGAAAAATATTCAAAATTTATAAAGAACTTATAAAAGTCAATACCAAAACAAACAAACACAATTCCAAAAATGGGCAAAAACCTGAATGGACAATTCTCTAAAGAAGACATACAATGGCCAATAGATACATGAAAAGATGCTCAATGTCACTAATTACCAGAGAAATGCAAATTAAAACAACAATGAGATATTACCTCAAGCTTGTCAGAATGGCTATCATCAATAAATCAACAACAAGTGTTGGCAAGGATGTGGAGAAAAGAGAGTTCTCGTGTACTGCTGGTGGGAATGTGGACTGGTACAGCCACTGTGAAAGGCAGAATGAGGTTACCTCAAAAAATTAAAAATGGAACTGCTTTAAGATCCAGTGATTCCACTTCTGGGAATATATTTGAAGAAACCCAGACCTCTAATTTGAAAGATTATAGGCACTCCTATGTTCATTGTAGTGTTATTTAAAATAGTCAAGATTTGGAAACAGCTCAAATGCCCATCAGTAGATGAGTGAATAAAAAGTTATGGTACAGGCCTGACCTGTAGTCGTGCAGTGGATAAAGCATCAACCTGGAACGCTGAGGTCGCAGGTTCAAAACCCTGGCCTTACCTGGTCGAGGCACATATGGGAGTTGATGCTTTCTGCTCCTCCCCCTTTGTGGTGTCTCTTCTCTCTCTCTCAAATGAATAAATAAAATCTTTAAAAAAAAAGTGTCATGCATTGCACATTTAGAAAAGAAGAAAAAGTTGTGGTACATTATGCAAAAGAATGAAACTTGACTATCGTTTGTGCCCCTGCACAAAAATCAATTCAAAATGGATCAAAGACCTAAACATAAGATCTGAAACAATAAATTACATAGAAGAAAACATAGGCACTAAACCCATGGGCTTTGGCTATAGAGAACAGTTTATTATTTGACCCTAAAGGCAAGGGAAGTTAAGACAACAATAAATGAATGGGACTATATCAGACTAAAAAGCTTCTGCACAGCAAAAGATACTGACAACTCAACAAATAGCCAACAAAATGGGAGATGATATTCGCAAACAACAACTCTGATATAGGGTTAATATCCAAAATATACAAGTAACTCACAAAGCTCAGCAAGAAACAAACAAGCGATCCAATTAAGAAATGGGAGAGGATATGAACAGACAAGAAGACATACAAATGGCCAACAGATACGTGAAAAGATGCTCATCTTCACTAGCTTTTCAAGAAATGCAAATCAAAACTACAATGAGATACCACCTCACGCCTGATAGACTAGCTATTATCAACAAGACAGGTAATAACAAGTGTGGAAGAGGCTGCAGAGAAAAAGGAACTCTCTTTCACTGTTGGTGGGAATGTAAAGTAGTACAACAATTACGGGAGAAAGTACGGTGGGTCCTTGAAAAATTAAGAATAGAACTACCTTTATGACCCAGCAATCCCTCTAACCCCAAAACTCAAAACCAATAGTATGTAAAGACATGTGCACCCCCATGTTCATTGCCGCATTATTCACAGTGGCCCAGACATGGAAACAATTAAAGTGCCCCACAGTAGATGACTGGATAAAGAAGATGTGGTACATGTATACTATGGAATACTATTCAGCCATAAGGAATGATGACATAGGTCATTTAGAACATGGATGGACAATTGAGAACATTATACTGAGTGAAATAAGTCAATCAGAAAAAAGCTAAAAACTGTATGATTTCACACATAGGTGGGACACAAAGCTGAGACTCATGGACATAGATAAGAGTACAGTGGTTTACCAGGGGGAAGGAGAAGTAGGAGAGGGAAGGTGAGGAAAGGGTGTGAAGAGGGACAAAGAGAAGGTGACAAAAATGATTTAGCATTAGGTGATAGATATACAACCTCATTGACTAATCAAATGATGAAGTGATGTTTGCCTATAATCTATGTACACTTATTGATCAATGTCACCCTGTTAAAATTAATTTTCTTAATAAGTAAAAAAAAATAGTTAGAGACAAAGAAAAGTTATGGTGCATTTATGCCATGGAATACTACTTGGCTGTAAAAAAAAGGAAACCGTAACTTTTGTGTCAAAATGGATGGATCTCGAGAATATTATGCTAAGTGAAATAAGCCAGTTAGAGAAAGACAAATACTGTATGATTTCATTCATATGTGGAATCTAATGAACAAAATAAATGAACAAACAAAATAGAAACTGACTCATAGGTAGAGAACAGACTGACAGCCGTCAGAAGAAAAGGGTTTGAGGACTTGGCAATAAGGTGAAGGAATTAAGCAAAAGAAAAAGAATCCTATAAAACAAAACAAAACCCCCCATCAACACAGAAAACAGTATGGTGATTACTAGCAGGAAAGGGAGTTGTGAGGAGATAAAAGCAAAGAAGCAATAAATGGTGGTGAAAAGAGTATGGACTTTGGGTCGTGAACACACAAGACATAACACCTGTGTATAGAATTGTAGTATAGAATTGTACACCTGAAACCTTTATAATTGTATTTACCAATGTCACCCTATTACACGGAATGAAGATAAAAATGAAATAAAAAAGAAGTAAAAAATGATGCAATGATTGCAGAACACGCATATGAATTAAACTAATAAATGGTGTCTAGAGAAAAATCTGCATACGTGAAAGGGGAAAACACATGGGTGTTTTTAGCCGTTTACGCCGTGTCTCGTGCAAACTCAGCACTGAATAAATATTGGAAAATCGTGACTTTGTTTAGCATCACATCTATATTGAGAGTAAAATAATTCAGCACATAAAGCCAGGGTGGATAAAAACTCCATTTGGATTTTGAAATAAATATATTCTATCAAAGATAAATTTAAGCTAACAAATATAGCAAATGAATTTCAGTCCTGTAATATTCTTCACTTTTCTGAGAACATTCAGAAAACTTGTAGGGAATGTCTCTTTGTAAGGAAGTGATATTACTATACAAAATCTTTCTTTGAAACAGGCTGTCATATCAAAAACTTAACCAGTTTGTCAGGCCAAATCCAAGAACAGAAAAGCAGAATCGAGTTTTTACAAACTGCCACTTTTTACCTGATTGCCAAATGTTTACTTGTGGACTCGCAGAAAGCCTCTTTTGGGAGGAGAAAATGGCAAAGGATAGAGGGAAAAACCTACTTAATATTTTATGGGCTTATTAAAAGAAAGTCTCTCCTTTCTTTTATTAACTCCTTTATTTCATTAACTGTGGGGGGAAAAACAAAACAAAAAGCCAAAAACAAAAACAGAAAAAACTGTTAACATAGACACTGCAGCAGGCACCAGAAGGGGACCTGATAACTGTTCCTCCCAAGAGAATAGTGCCAGCATATCAGTAATCAGGTTCGTGAACTGTCATGGTAGTTTTCCAGCAGGGCTTACGGTTCAGGAGGGTCCCGTAAATCTTTACACTACCTGTTAAGGAGTTTCTGTCTCTTTGCCACATGTTTTTAATTAGAGCTTTGCTCTAGATGTGCCCAAAGACAGAATTACCTCAAACTCTTAGCTAAGCAGCCTTTATAAAGTAGGGGGGCAAGGGAGGTCTGTGCAGAAATGAAAATGGGATTTTGTTAAATTTTGTTGTTTTACATCATTTCTCAATTTAGTGCTGAAAGATTATGTGGAAAGGACACTTTCCAAATATTGTCATCCTGAAAGCTCGCTTTTCTGCACGCCACTTGGATCATAAAATAAGGAGCGCAAGTCATGGCCATTGTATGTACTCATCGAAACGGCGAGCTCACGAGCATGTGGCTTTGAAGTGCAAAGTATGACCAAGAAGAACGAAACCCACGTCACCGTGACTTTCAAAATCAATCAGAGGTTATTAAATATTTTCATCACTACAAAATTGACATAACGTGTTGCTTGCAAATTTTTTAAATCCTTAATCTTCAAATAAGTTGAAAAATGTATCATTGTTCTTTCCATTTATATACTTAGGTCCACATTTAATTTCTTTTTTTCTAATGACTTGAGCATAGAGCCTGGTGCTTTTGGAAGCTTGTTGCCCTCTGACTTAAAGGAAAAAGAAACATTTGTGTCAATGTCTGAATTAAAAAAACTGAAAAATAAAGGAAATGATAAAGATGGGATAACATTTAATCCTTACAAATACAGACTTTTGAAATATTTGACCTATTTAAATATACTGAATATTAACTTTTATTCTAGTTGCAAGAATTCAGTCCACCTATAATGCCTCAACAGGTAGCTACACAATGTATTGAATGAGGGATTTTTCCAAGTCATGTAACAAGGCACAGCAGATGTGCTTTGCACAGAATGATTTCATATTTCAATGTGACAAAATAGATGAGCCACATAAAGCTTAATTTCAGTTGCAAATTGCAAGCTGGAATAAGTTCCAGAATAGTAAACAATTAGCAGCTTTATTTTCTTTTTAATAAGACTAAATTGCCAGATAATATCTACTGGCATCAACTTGCCTAATAAAAATCTGTTTAATAGGATTTGCCATTTTTCCAATTGCTATCATGATCAGCTTTGCATTTTGATTATCTCTAAACTTTGCCTCAATTTTCCCATAGAAAAGCTCTCGGTGGTAATTGCTTTAACATTTATTCCAGGTCAAGTGGTTAAGAATGAATAATGATCTGTCAAAAATGTACAGTAATGCCGTCAGTAGAGCAATTAGCATTTAGCTGGAGATTATTATGGCAAAAGAGCACGTTAACTGGGCACAGTAAACAGAACAACGGAGAAAAAGGGGCCAAAAGGACGGACTGTTTGCAAAACCTGTGTGTGTTGTATGTGCTCCTGACAGATATTAATTGTCTTTCAAGACCAATTAACCTCAACCCCCACAATGGTCCTCCCCGTACAGAATGAGTTAGGAACTTTTCATTACTGTTAAAAGGGGGGAAAGGGGAAACACACATACACACACACACACACACACACACACGCACACACGCACACACGCACATGTTTATACAACTTACATTTACTACCCTCCGAAAGCGGTCTTGCTACATTTGGTGTGATGGTGTCTATTTCTGCTGCGGCTCCTGCCTCCTGGGGTGGCCCACTGTGGGGTGGTGTATATTCTCTATTGTAGTGAATCACCGATTAAATTAATGCTAATGGGAGGTGACAACACCTGCTTTTGTTGTCAATATTACTAGAGAGGCCCAATTTCTCAAAGCGTCTTTCTGTAGAAGAAGCAATGAATAAGGCTGTAACTCAATACAGTACGACTTGGGGGGGAGAGGTGATAAAAAGGAAATACAGTGTTTACCCAGTCAACACAGCGCCCTTAAGTTACGGCTCCCTTAGTATCTGGGGCGACGGGAAACCTTCAGACCAAGATTTAGGAGCAGATGAAAAGCAGTTTTTTTGCTCGGAGATGGCTCTGAACTAGTGAAAGCTGGTGCACACTTCTTGAGTGACTTGCCTGCGATTTGGGCCCAGAGCCACGGAGGACAGACCCGCAGTCTACCCGCCCTGACCAGCGTTTAGTGAAATGCAACATTCTCGCATTTTCATTTTAATGGAAATCCGCTCAGGAAAAGTTGCCCCAGGTCACCAAGAACCGTTTGTGTTTACTCACTCTCTGACTCTGAACCTAGTTCTCCGTGCCCAGCCCACGTAGAATGAGAGTATGGGTGCAGAACAGGTAGCCTACGTATCTGGGATTGAGCCGCCTGACTCCATCCCTCAACAACTGTGGCTTCCGATAATATTTTAATCTTAGTCTCAGTTTTCTTATCTGCAAGGTGGGATAATTTTATGTACACACACACACACACACACACACACACACACAGCCCACTGCCATGCAGATACAGTGAACTTAATGAACAGCGGAGTGTCAGGTAGATTACCAGACACATGGCGAATGTTCCTTAAGAGTTCTGTTCTTGGTGCTCTGGACACAATGTGACAAAACGCTGCCTACAGAGAGCTTCAACGCGAATTTGTATCCAGCAAATAAAACAATACCTCTAGGAGGACTGCTGGTTGGAGCGGAAGGGGTGGGGCGGTCGTGGGAGGCAGGAGCCCCCAGAGGAGGCCCCCAGGGCTCTCCCTCTGCGGGCAGAGAGGTGAGGAGGGGGCTGAGGCTGCTGGGTTCTGGGGTTGCAGCCCTTCCTCCGTGACCCTTCACCGTTCCACGTGTAGTGAGGTTTATTCTCCGGCGTTGAGCCGTCCCTCTCACCTCCTGGCTCTCCTTTGCTCCTGAAATACGTCTCAACGGGTGACATCTTATTCTAGTCGGTAGTAGGAAAGAAAGTAGCTCCGTGACTAAACAAGTTAGGAAAACATCAGGCTTCACAAAGTTACTTTTCTATTGTCCTACTAAAGTTCCTACATATTGCTTAAATTGCCATCCCTGATCAATTCCCAGGGAAAGAGAAGGGTTGGTTTGTGCTGTTTCCCAAATTCACGTGACTACAGAATCACCTTTCCCCCGGGTGCCTCGTGGGCAGCACACCAGGGTTACACTGGCCCTCGAAACTGTCCTCACGTTGGCCGTATACACGCTCTTAATAGCCAAGTCCAACAGCCGCTGCTCCCTCTTGGATATGTTTACGAAGAGCCTGGGCTGCCGTGCTGGGCTCCCTGCTGAACCCCACTGCACCGCCGGAGCTTGGACGTCTTACTTCATCTCCTGGTGACCCAGGTTCCTTAACTATGACGAAGGAGACCGTAATAGAACTTACCTCACTGTGCTGTTTGTTACAGGTAATGCCAGTAGAGAGCTTAGGGAAACACCCTGCAGACGCTACACTCTAAATAACAGTTTAGCTACTGTCTGCTTAACACCAGGCTTCCTGGCCCCTGGCCTTACTGGAGATAATCCCTGCCAGCGTCACACTGTGGTCAGTGTCCCTTGTCACCTCCTCCAGCCCCTCGGGGCTCAGCTCGTAGGTCCACCCCTTTGCTCGTCACAGTTCCTTGGATGACCACCAAAACCTTTGCTTATTGGCGAGTCCTTGTTTCTGGAATATCTGCCCTTCACTTCAGGTCTACGCCGGGTAGGGCAAAAGTAGATGGACTGTTGTCAGTCTGGGAAACATGCAGCTTGTTCTTGTATTATTACTTATTTTCCACAGGAACAACTAACTGTAAGTCTACTTTGCTCCACCCTTAAAGTTGTCTGATGAATGTTTTTGGAAACTTACCTCCGACCCTCCCCCTCTTCTCTGCTGGGTCCATCCACATAGATGTCTTCTCCGTGTCCTGAATGTCACTTACGACACCAGTGTGCACTCGGTGTCCACCCGGAAACGTGGGAGTCCTCCCTGACTCCGTCCCTTCTCTCAGTGTCCCTGGTGGCTGACCAGTGACCCCTTTCTCCTTACAGTCTGCGCTTGCTTTATCCTAACTGTTCTCCTCGCTCCACTTTCGCTATCACCGAATCTTTTATTTACTTATGGAGCTCTCTCTGGAAATCTCTTCATGTGCTGCTCTTACTCAAATACGTTCAATTCCTTTAGGATGGGGTTTGGACTCCCTGCTGTGGGTGGCAGGCCCCTCTGTTGCTGGTCTTCATCACAGGCTGCTACATCATACTGTACCTTCCACCTTTTCCAGATTGGGAGCCATTCGTGGGACATGGAGCCCTTGCAGCTAGTTACGGTGTATGCCTATGTTCTGGTCAATGGGATGACAGAAGACATGATATATTCTACTTCTAAGGCTTCTCATCAGACTGATTGTGCATGGGCTCACTGGTGCCCTGTTGCATCTTCTGGAAGAGATTACAGCAGCCGGGTCACCTGCCTTGGGCCCGAGATGGAAACTCACATGTCAAGGCGGGGCAGAGTTTCCTTCTGTGTACTGTCCCCCTGGTTTGCTCACCCCTGGGCTGGGGAGAAAGACGCTCCTATCCTATTGAGACATGCTTTTTAGTCATCTCTTTTTATTATTGAAGAGTACTCACTACCCTAATTAACCTGTGCCCTAACAACTGCTACCTCACTTCTTCACTTCCTCTCCAATAAACTCCATTCAGTTCCTCAAGGACACCCTTCACTTTGCCATTTCTGGAATCTGCATGCACTGTTTCTTTCTTTTCGGTTTTCTGGCCTATGTTTCCTCTCCTCTCCCTCTCCCTTTGATCTGAAACTCCAGCATATTCCTCGATGTCATTCCCTCGGGAAGTCTTTAAGGACCATCTCCCCCATCCCAATCTATGACAGGAATACCTGCCATGCATTCTCAGGGCACCTGGTGCTCCACCAGCCGGCACAGATCCAGCTTCTTTCCATCATATGTTCATTTATGTCCGGTGTTGGGTGGTAGGGGCTCTCTCTACTCGCTGTCCCCCCCACCCCTTGCTTTGCATGATGCCTGGCACATAACAGATCCTCCATACATCTTTGCTGTATCAAACTCAATTGAATCTCAGCAGGACCAAAACCAAGTTAATTATCTTCTCTCCTTAGCCCCTGACTGTTTTGTTGCCTGTGATTTATGTCTTAGTTAATGGCAATGCTCACTTTTAAGCTACCCCAAAGAGAAAATTTAGTGTATAACTCCTAATTCCTTCCCTTTCCTCACTTCCTACTCCAATGGAGCCCCAAGCTATTCTTAAGATAGCACTGAAATGTCACCTAGATTATCTTGGCTTTTGATTCCTACTCTCACCTGTCTTCTCTGGCCTGGATGGACTACTCTAGACCAGGTTTCCCATCGGACAGGCTCAAGGAGGTGCTTCCCACATCTGGCACTTTCTCCCAGATCATTCTCAGCTGATGAAACTAGCGTCCTTAAAATTTGTTTTTAACTACTCCCTATTGCAAAGACCTGAAAATATCTACTTATTCACTTTTAAACCTGGTTTCACGTTATCATTCTACATTGACCTCTTCTGTAACATCGATCCAAGGCAGTGGCTCTCTCACTTTGAGCAGTAAAGGCTTGTTAAAAAATGAAGACTAAGTTCCCGCCATGCAGATTCAGGGGAATCAGAGTCGGCCAAGGAATTTGCACTGATGACACATGCGACGCGAGTGAGTGATCTGAGGACCGCTGTTTGAGAAACATTGGCTTAACCAAAACAAACTTCTTGATGTAGCCTAATAAATACACCATGCTATTTTACACCAGTGAACACATATCATTTTCGTTCCCTGGAAATATTCTTTTCCTCCAATCAAGATCAAATGTCTCATAACTCTGTGGTGTTTACTTATTCCATCAGGGTTATTTCCGAGGTCAGGTCACTGAAGACTGAAATATCTGGGGTCATAGATTTGGATGTTATATTCTGTAGGCAGAAAGTCTAAAGAGAGTTTAGAGCATCGAGTTGATATATTTTGAACTTATTTTAAGGACATTCATCTGGAAGTAGCATTTAGGAAAAAATGTAGAAGAAAGAGACCAGCTAGAATAAAAGAGAGACCGGTGTTAGGGTCACAATAACAACAATGAAAATAATAGACTAGAGCAGTGACTCTCAAAGAGTGACTGGTCCATGAATCACTGTTTGCAAGTCAGTGCTCTACCATAATTTTAACTTCTTGGAAATGAGTCACTGGTCTACCATAATTTTAACTTCCTGGAAATGAGTAACTGTTAATTACAAAGAGAAACTGTCCTTCTACTTAAGAGACAACTCCGGATAGAAATGGTCACTGCATTGCCTGAGTCTCCCTCTGCACTGTGTTGTGTTGGGGAAATGTAGCTACATAGTATACCTATCTTAGAGGGAGAATCTAAAGACACCTTCGATTGCAGCAACAATCCAACAAATGAATGTGGCTCTTAGCTGCTTATCATAAAGTAAATCTTAATGTAGCAGGCTGACACTCAGAGAGTTTTCCTCAATAGTGACACGTATCTTCCTCTGTTATTCTGACTCTTCAGATGAGTCCTCTAATTTAACTTAACATCTCCTATCATGCCATCCTTATCCTAAAATCTGCTGTTCAGGCGGATGCTGTCTACTACTTGAGAAGTACCAGCCCCTGCATCTGTCCAGTGCTCCTTTTCCTCATATTTCTCATATCATCATCATAGTCATCATCATCATCGTCATCAGAGGTACCATTGGTTAAATATTTACCACGTTTAACACAGTGATAAGCTTTCAAATTCATTAGCTCACCTAGTATTTGCAGTAATACTTTGAGGTAGATATATTCTTACTCAAAGTTCATTTCTAATAGCATCTCTTCCAAGAGACCTCCTTTAACTAGTTGAACCCCAGTAAATATCATCTTCTTTAAATTAAATAAGGAAAGAAATGAGAATTCTTTGTTATGCTGAATGCTAAATCATTAAATGAGTATGAAGAATGAATCATCACAATAATGCAATGAGGTCAGGTCCTTTTTTTAATTTTTCATTTTCACAAAAGAGAAAACTTTTAGAGAGGTTAAAAATCTTGGTGAAGATTCCACAGCTAGTGGAGAGGCGAAGAGTCAGTGATACCTCAATTCTTCACATGTTATGGTCAGGCAATTATTGATTACATTATAATGTTTGTTTGGGAATGAAAAAGAATGAGTTTGCTTTTGGAAATGTTGGGTGATATATATATATTTTATTTTAACAGAGTACAAAGTAAGCCTTGTTCATTGTTTTTGTGTTTTAAGTATTGCAGAAGTTGACAGTATGGTTCTAAGCCAAGAGAAAAGAGCCAAAGGCATAGAAATTGCCAGGCACGCTGAAGACACACGGGAAAGAAGATGTAATTCATCACAGTGGTAGTCCAACATGGAGTCCTGCTCTTTAGTTAACACGAAGCACATTCTCCATGGCCGATAATTAAGTATGCTGCATCAACACCTTTCAACTGGTGCGCCTCAAGAATTCTTAGAACATGCAATTCTTGACAGTATTTTTAGGGACACTGACCTCTTTTTTCTTACATTGTCAAATAAAAAAAGGAGAACAGCCATTACAATAGCCATCTGGTACAAATGAATCAGAATTATACTATGTTGAAGTATAACAAAATTATACTATTTTGTTGTGTCGCAGAATTTTAAAGATTAGTTAAGTGTACCATGAGATGAAAAAAGGTTGACAGTCGCTGTACCAGATAATGGGAATGCAAGTATAAAAGAGATGCTGGATGGTTTTGTGGGGAAATGGAAGGAAGATGGCATCAGGCATATTATTTGGCCTTTGTCTAAATAAAGCAGAAGACACGATTCTTTGCAGTAAGAAATGAGGAAGAGACTGTGGATCAAAGGAGTCCCAATGTTCAGAGCAGCCTGTTTATATTCACATGGCCCCATTGACTTCTACCAAGAGCATCTCTGTCATCAGGCCAATAATGATGACTCTGGAAACCTCCTCCTTTGAAGAAATGTCAAAATGAATTATGAGCTTCCTTCAACCATGTCCCATTGAAGAAAGAAACAACTTGAGTTTTTGTTTTGTTTTTCTCCCCAAAGTTGTTGTAGTATGCCAAAAGAGAGGAAGAGAAGGGGGCAGGGGTGGATTTGATAGAAGCGCAACAATTTGATTCTATGCAACAGGTTGACTAATGATTTTATATCACATGATATAAACTTTTGTGATGAACAAATGCTATACTCATCTGTAAAAAAGAGGATTGAAAGCTAATCTCTACATATAGTTAAAAAAATATTTGAAGTGAAAACCTTAATCAAAATAAGCTGGGTTCACTGGTATAAGAGTTTTTTTGGTCAGAGTGCAATATAGGTAAATTAGTCTGATGTGAATGGAAGTCCCATTTAAAACAAGTAATGGGATCTGCTGGAATAGGCTATTGCAGAACAACCCAGATAACACAGCAGACACAAGAATAACTTAATCACATTCTTAAAATTCTAAAAGTTCAAAGTTCCTTGGCGTTCACTATAATGTCAATTTATTCCTTCTATCTATTCAGGATATGAATAGAAATCTCCATGCCTAGTATAAGTCACAAAAATGTTGACACCATATTAGAATTATACACTGCTGCTTTTTATTTTACTGGATTCTTATTCAAAACGGCATCCTTATTTAGGTTAGTTTTAAAGAACAGTTTGCATTAATTTCCATTTAAATTCTGATATCCATGTTCCTTTATTAATTAAAGATTTTTATTGAGTTTATTGGGGGTGCCACTGACTGACAGAATTATATGTGTTTTAGGTGTACCATTCTATAAAATATCATCTGTAAATCATACTGTGTGTTCACCATCCCAAGGCAAGACTCCTTCCTTCACCATTTATCTACCCCTTTAATACCATCAGTAGAAGTTGCAAATTTTATACTGTATTCATTAACCATCGATTAATGTTTTCTTTCACTTTGATCCTTTCATTTAAAAAATGTTGGTAACCTTTCAGCATTCCAGCCAAAAGGATGTACATCATCCTTGTTAGAAGGCAGGACCAACGCCCCTAAATGCTACGAAACTGTGGGAAAAGGAGCCGAACAGCGACTCTTACAGTTATTCACGAAGCAACAGCTCGCCCTTTTGTGGGCTTGCAAAGTGTTTTAATGCAAATACAAATCAAAGATAAGAATACCACTGTTGTTTCTCTTTCCAAGTACGATTACATTCTGAATTAAAAACAGCAATTTGACATTTGCCCCTTGAACAACATTAAATATGTTTGCATTCTCTCTAAAGTTTATCTCATTCCTTTTTCTGCTGCTGTATCTCTTATAGAAAGTTCTAGATTTCCACTATTCAGTTAATAGCATTAAACAACACCCAGAGCTTTCAGACATTACTCACTCACTATATATTTTTCTATATATGTGAAGCCAGAATGCTCTTTTACAACTCCTGATGGGAAGCTGTAGTGGTCCAGGTGACAAGGTAACAAAATGACTATAGCCATGACAACAGAGAGGGAGAGAGAGGGATGATGAACACCCTGTCTTCACAGGCTAAGGTTGAGGGTAAAGAGCACTCCCAAGTCGAAGTTTCGCGGCCAGTGGAAAAGGTTTAACCAGCCCTGCTTTGCCCCTGGATAACAGACGAGTGGAACAAATGGCACACACGCAGTGTCAGTATGTGCACAGTTTTCCTACATGCTTTTATGTTCCGTTCTTTGAGTTCTGAACATTCTATTTGAAGCAGAATCCTAAGAGGTGCTAATGGGTGGAATTACAAAGGAAACTTTGTTAACTCATGTAGGCTCCAGATTTAACTTTTAGTAAATCTGTGTCAGTAGATGCAGTGTCCTGGGAATTTACAACTGACCAGAGTGGCCTGTCAGTTTGTGGCCATCACGCATAGGCTTTGAGTGACAGGCATTCCTGTCCTGCTACCAGACCTGCTCAGATTTTCATAATCAGAATCCCACAAGCTCTGAAACAGTCTACCTCACTTGACTAATGAGTGACTTCCTCAAAACAGTGTGTCTGTGCTGTCAAAATGTCTCATCCGAGGACAATCATTCCAACTCCAGAACTCCGTCAGTTTCAGCTCTTATTTCCTCCATGTCGAACTTTTTAAGGGGCCCCAACCCATTCCAGATCCAAGCTGATTGACATGGCATGCTTCCTTCTGTATCCCAACAGCTCCACTTAACAGGGACGGCACACAATAACATTATTAAAAAATATCACCCAGTTTCTGCAGCCCAACATTCACTATCCCTAGGTGATCAAAAATGAATGCAACTTGCCAAGAGGTCCCGAAACACATTTTTCATGTTCAGATAAAATTATGCTAATAGAAAACAAGCCATTACTCTGTATCTTCCCCTCCCCGTTTTCAGATAAAATCTTATTCACCCCTTTTATTTGACTCCACTGAATGGTACCCCACTGTCCTGTCCTTTTGCTCAGCAGTTCCTGAAAGATCTGTCTGCCTTCTCTTAGCCCAGGGTCCAGGAAATATGAATGCCGACACAAATTTGTCAACCCACAAGATACTTGGTTCTTAACCTTTTTTGAGGTACCGAAGCCACTAGTTTTATGTGCGCGTTCACCAAACCCTTTTTCAGTGATAAATAAAATATGATTTTTTTTCCAAATTCAAGACATAGGTATATGTTTTTTTACTGGTGCACAAAATGAGCCGTGCATGAACATCACCTTGCTCAAAGAACAAAACCAACAAAGTGCATGAATCACAACAAATTACGGTATTACTTTATTCTGGCCTCCGTGGCAGAGGCTTCTCCCAACCCCTGAGACCGACTCATCGAACCCCTAGGGTTCGATAGAAACCAGGTTAAGAACCACTGCCCTAGACGGTATAATACTGCCAGTTCGGATCAACACAGAAACAGCCATTTAGGAGATAACTCAGAGAAACAAAAAATAAGACACGTTCATCAAATATGACTTATCGCCCTTTCCCGCCTGATCCCATGTATACACCTCGTGCTGGTATTGATGGACGCGTGGGGGAGAATGGCTGCAGGCTGCACATTAGTCACTGTGATCCCAGCCCCAACCACTGACAGCAAAGAGGCTCAGCTCGGGCTGATGGAGCCAACACAAACCGTTTCCACGCAGCAGTGAGCCATTTATTCAAATACCCAGCCAGATGCCTTTTCAAGGACTGAAAAATTCCTTCCCTGTTAGAAATGGAAGAGGAGACAGGTAAAAAGGGTATTTAAATGCAAAGACCTTGAGTTACCCACAGTAACCAACAGAAATCTAGCCAAAAATAATAATTATTATTATTAAAACGGTAAAGTGCAGGAGAAGGAAGGTGGGTGGACGGTGAGGTGTTTGGGGGCTGTCACTCTGTTTCCCAGTTGACTTATCATGGCCGCACCGTCCGGGGATGTGAGCGAACTCAGGGACACTTCCAGGACACTGTTAGCAGCCACTGTGCACAGGACCAAAGGCAGTCGTGGTGTTCTGTGTGTGCCTGACAGCACGTGGGACTGGGTGGCCAGTGGGTCGGAGACGAGGACAGCGGGTGCCTGTATCTGAGTCAGAGGAAGCGCCAGTAACCAGAGGAGGCGACCTGAGCCCGGGCAGGGAAACCCTTTCTGGGACGCCCGACGTCCTTCACTGTTGTGTGTGCATTTTGAAGCAGCGATGGGATGACAGCCATGTCTCCTGTCTAGTGTCCCGTCGCAGCACTCCTCTGAATTAGACACTTGTGAGACCGAAAAGGGCGGCGTGCAGACGGGGTAATTACGGTACCAGAACCGGGCCAGTAAAGCAGGGCGTCGGGTACCTCTCTCCACGCGGCCAGGGCAGCCTGCTGCCTGAGATGGTAACCTCATCTTACCCCAGTCTTGTACCAGGACTGTGGTCCATTCTCCCAGTCCCCAGCTGGTAGCCGGCAGCATGCGCCCTGAAGCAGTGGAGCTGAGAGTCCTCGTCATTTAATCCTTCAGAGCAAAGGGCTGCGGTGTTGTTCTTAGGACACAGAACCCCGCGCCTAACTCCGCTGAAACCGCAGGAGCGCCCGGGGGAATGGCGCACTGGGTTCCGAACCTGGAGCCCTCCCTCCCTTTAGGGCTGTCACCTTTCTTTCCCTGATGGCCTCTCTTGTTTCTTTCCTACCAAGAAGAGAAAATAAGGGTATCGGTGTGTTTTCCTAACACCGGCCTCGTTTCCCACAGCACCCCCGATGGCGCGTCCTGCTCGCCGCCCCACCTCATTCTACACTCATCTCTTTTCCTTCCGGGAGGAGTTACTCCCCAGGCCACAGCGCTTGCAGATTTTGTTGCATGTTTTTGGACTGTTCTGTGGTTCTTGTTTTCCTCTTGCTGTTGTTGCATTTGTAAAATGAGTGACAAAAGCAAACGTACGGATTCAACTGTGAGCACACAACAGATTCAGAAACTTGTGCGTGCGACTGTTACACATGTAGCACCATTTTGCCCACTTCCTAGTTGATATAGTCAGATGGTAATTTACATATTGCATAGACACATTCTTTTTCTTCCACAGCTGCTGCCCATGAAATAGATATTTTTACTCACGTCTCAAATGATGACACTGTCTTTGTTTTGAAAGGTTTATGGGTAATTTGGAATTCATCATGGATAAAGGACTGTTCAAGGTTTTATCTGACAAAGTAAACGTCTATATGCCCACACTTATATTCTATGCTCATTGTCCATGCTGCTTGGCACTTATCTGTATGAAATTTATCTTGCCTGTCCATTTGCTGCTTGGTTTTAGGTTGTCACTTCAGGTCCTTTGGTCTTTCATTGTGGTTTTGTTCCCTCACTTACGCTCAACAAATGTGTCCTCAGCCAACACTGACACTTAACATCTTCCGTGTCATCCAAGTCATCGGTGCGGGCCGGGTGTGCACTATGCTTTGTCTGCAATTCTGGGTCACATCATGCTGAATCTTTCCTTGATGAGAACATGTCATTTGAAAATAATGAATCCTCCACCTTTATCCATTTAATTTACCACAGAATTTCTGATATCCCTTTGTGACTCAATTTCCTTAACAAATTCTACTGAGAGCGTACCCTAAGAATTTTCCCTGTCTAGATAAATTCTATTCAGGCCTGACCTGTGGTGGCGCAGTGGATAAAGCGTCGACCTGGGAACACTGAGGTCGCCAGTTCAAAACCCTGCACTGCTCTGGTCAAGGCACATATGGGAGTTGAGCTTCCAGCTCCTCCCCCCTTTCTTTCTCTCTCTCTCTCTCTCTCTCTCTCTCACTCTGTGTCTCCTCTCTAAAAAAAAAAGATGAATAAAATAAAAAAAATTTAAATAAATTCTATTCAGAGAGTTCTTGTTCACTGCTACTGTAGGTCCCAGATAATTGGTAAAGGGTTATAAAAACCATCATTTTGTTCACATGGTATTTAGGAGAGGTGGGTTGATGCAATTCAAAGGTCATGTGGCCATTCAGGTGCAAACCTCAGCTGCACCTATTGTGATCTCAGTCTAGCCAAGGTGAGGCCTCAGTTTCCTCCTCTTTAAAATAGAGATGATGGCCCTGGCCACTTGACTCAGTGGTAGAGCACCACCCCGGTGTGTGGGAATCCTGGGTTTGATTCCTGGTCAGGACACACAGTACAAGTGTCCATCTGCTTCTTCCTCCATCCCCTTCTTGCTTTTCTCTCTCTCTCCTCCCCTCCTGCAGTCATGGCTCCATTGGAGCAAGTTGGCCCTGGATGCTGAAGATGGCTCCATGGCCTCTACCTCAGGTGCTAAGAAGAGCTTGGTTACTGAGCAACAGAGCAACACCCCAGATGGGCAGAGCATCGCCTCCTAGTGGGCTTGCCAGATGGATCCCAGTGGGGGTACATATGGGACTCTCTGCCGCCCCTCATCTCACGGAATTTAAAAAAAGAGAGATAATGACCTTCTTCCTCCTGAGGAGAATTAATTGGACACAGAGAATGCTCAACAAATATGAACTCTCTCCCTTAGATTTGGGCCCAAATACAACCAACAGCAGTGAGCTGTGAAGAAAGCCTCCTGCCATGTGATTCTAGAGGTCACTTAGTGTCCATGTCCTTCTCTCACATACTGCTACTCAGAGGTCCTCCTGCCATTTCACCTCTGGCCCCTTCAGACCATGCCCCATGGGGCAGCAATCATCTCTAGAGTCCTACAACACATGGCCTGAACAACACTCACTTCTTTCCTGAGATCCAATGTCCTTGTCCCCCAGGTAGGATGAGAGAAGGAAGCACTGACAATGACGCAGATAAGAAGCAAGGACAAGAAAAGGCAGGCAGGGATGGGCGGGCAGGTGCCTAACGTCTGCGTATGAGAATCATTCCAACAGTGAGAACAACACACCGGCCACTCCAGGCCCCTTCTTGTGTCATCGTTGCTCCAGGCCACCCCTCACTGCACTCAGGACTTCCCATGTATTGGGGTGTTCCAACTCGCAAGTGCGTGCGCCCAGAGGCTGTCTACCCCGTGGGATCTGGGTCTCTGCTGGATGCATCCGTGCAAGCTGACGCTGTCAGAGAGACTGTGGGTGGCACTGATGCCCATTTTCTGGGTCTCGAGTCTGTTTTGTAGCCCAAGCAATTTTTATAAACTAGGTACAAGGCCCCACGGGAGATCACTTTAATTGTCAAGACATTTTTATTAGCGTGAACATGAAACCCACAGAAGTGTGATTTCTGAGATCACCTTTAAGTCCTATTAAAAAGATGGGAATCACCTTGGCAGTCTGTCTTCCAGTTCAGGGCTGTTTAAAATGAGAAAGTCCATATTGTTGTCAGCAGCACAGCCACTTTGTTCTACCGTCCCTTCATACTGCGTGGGCCACCTCCACCTAGCTGATGATTTATTACCATGTAATTATTTGAGCTGTCCCATCACTCCCCAACCCAATTTTTAAGCATTTCCCCTTCGACAATAGCAAAGGGGTACCCGAGCTCTGCAATCACTTTAAGAACAAATGAGAAGTTGGGCTATTTTCTTACTCAAAGGGTGAGATGACCCAGGACCAAATGTCTCCCTACAACAATAACTGAGAGGGTGGGCAGCGGGGCTCCCGACCACAGTCTCCACCCCGAGCCCACGGGCACTTTCCCAAGGGCTCTGCACAGTGGCCACACTCCAAGAATCCTGGGGAACACAGCTCTTAGCGTGTCAGGAGATGTAGGGTCAAGGTAAGAGAATTGGCTTAAAATCCTGTAAAATGATTTTCCAAAAGGTCCTAAACTCCTTTTCCAGCTGCAGATTCTTGATTCGAGAAATATTTGTTCACTTTCCACCTTAGCAAAATTTGATCATCTGTGAATCTTTGACTTTGAGCAGATCCTCTGTAATCTTTGCATCATTAACCACTTCTAGGAAGGCAGCTCACTCTACAAAATTGCCCCAGTCCAGGGAGATGTTTAGAGTGTTAATTACTTGAACATCTGTTTTTTTCTTTTCAATAATGTATATTGTCTGGGACACACCCATCAAACCTTCTGGATATTCCCAGCCTTCTCCTCTTCTCCCAACCTGATTAGAAAAAGGACATTTTATTTGTCTGTTCAGGTCTCCTCTCAGTGACCCTCTAGATCAGGGGTGCCCAAACTTTTTACACAGGGGGCCAGTTCACTGTCCCTCAGACCATTGGAGGGCCGCCATATACAGTACTCCATACACTGACTACCAATGAAAGAGGTGCCCTTTCCGGAAGTGCAGAGGGGGGCGGATAAATGGCCTCAGGTGGCCGCAATTTGGCCCGCGAGCCATAGTTTGGGGACCTCTGCTCTAGATGGACACCGTTCCTTTTAGCCACAGTCCAGGGCTCATGCAGTCAGAGAGCAGGTATAGAGAGACCAGACTAGCAGGAGTCTTTCCTGCTGAGTCAGTTCCTGAACTCTCCTTTGTGGGTGAGACTGTGGGAAAGGAACAAGAAAGAAAAAAAAACTAGAAGAACTAGCACAGCCTACTCAAGAAACACCCGAGAGAGAGTAGACAGGGAAGCCACATTATGTCCTCATCCCTTAAGTCTGATGAGCAGGGTTGGGGAACAATGGAGACAGGGGAGAGAGGACAGAGGACGCTGTGGAAGCCTGGCCTATGGATCAGATTATCTTTCATCTTCACAAGACTCAGGTGCCAATGGAGGAAGACTTCTTTTATATACTCTCTCGCCAAGTGCTAAGTTAAGTGAATTAATTTCCCTAATAATATTTTAGTGTTTTTTTCTCAACTCTGGCTCCACTCTTCTGCACGTCTACCTTGTGAGTTTCTGCTCTATCTTGATGGGACCCAGTCCTTGGACCAACTGGGATGTTTCTCCCAGACTCATCGACCATCATAACCAATGGGACCCTCTGCCCACATCACTGGAGGTCATCCTGCAGGTCCATCCCAGGACCACATTCCATCCACTTTGGACACTTTGAAATGACAGAAAATGAGAAGGCTTCCTACCACCTGTTCCATCCCTGCCAGGGGCTTGAAGGTTGCTCTAACCAGGGTCTTCTTGGGAGCTGATGTGGCCTGAATAAAGGACCTCTCACAAAGATATCCAAAGCACCGTTATTCTTGATAGCCCCGATCTGAGGTGGCGGACCACAGAGGTTAAGAGCTCAGGATCGAGGGCCAAACACCACTGAACCCAGATCCTTACTCCTCCACTTATCAACTGTGTCAATTCGCACAACATTTTTAACCTTTCTAAGTTCCGTTTCTTCTGCTTTAAAATTAGATAC
This sequence comes from Rhynchonycteris naso, assembly GCA_037038555.1. Taxonomy (NCBI): domain Eukaryota; kingdom Metazoa; phylum Chordata; class Mammalia; order Chiroptera; family Emballonuridae; genus Rhynchonycteris; species Rhynchonycteris naso. The sequence continues at coordinate 8,845,404 of CM072998.1, read as the reverse complement.
CAGTAAGTATAGTTACCTGGCGTGTTTGCTGTGGAAATTAGAGAAAATGCAGAAACAGAATTAGCATGATGCCCGGCATACAGTAAGCAGTCAATAAATGTTGTCGATGATGATGACTCATCACCCACAATCCAATGCCCAACAGTGGAGCACCAACTAAACCAAATACGGTAACACGGTGGATGGCGATTACATCAGTCATTACAACGAGCACTTGGTCTAAGAGAAGTAAACTTGGACTTGATGGAAATGTTCTTATCCCTGTTGGGCCTGAGACCTAACTTGCTTAATAATGACTATCTTATATTTTCTACAATTCCTTATTAATTCAGCCCTGCACAGTGGATAAACATGGTTAACTCTCTTCTATAATTAAAATACCACCCTTGCTCCTGTCTCTCTCCCTAGATACTGCTACCCCTTGGGTTTTCCATTACAGACCAGACCCTTAAAATAGTGATCTATAGCTTCTTATCACCTACACTAAACTCATATCTCAGAGCTGACTGCTGTCCCTGCCAACTTCTAGACCTCCGAAAAATGAAATCAGTTGAATGCTTTCCACAGGGTTTGATGTCACTGACCGCTTTTCCACATTTCCTTTGACATGACTTTTTTACGGTGTCTCTCCTAATTTTCTGTGGTTTATTTTTATGTGGGTGCAACTTACTCTACTTTCATCTCCTTATATATGTTGGTAGCCCCCAAGACTTGGCCCCAGAGGGGACCACTTGGATATAGACTTGGAAGTATTCAATACTTAGATAAAAATTGAAGCCACGGGGGTGGATGAGATCATGGAGGGAGAGGTTGTGAAATGAGAGAGAAACAAGCCTGAAGACAAGGCTGTAAGAACATGGAGGAGACCGGAGAAGTCAGAAAAGAAGAAGGAGACATAAAGACGAGAACCACATACATAGGTGGGACATGAAAGTGAGGGTATGAGACATGGACAAGAGAGTGGTGGTTATGGGATGGGGGGAGGGAGGGAAGAGTGGGATAGGGAGGAGGGGAGGGACGCAGGGAAAACCAGATTGAAGGTGACAGAGGACAATTTGACTTTTGGTGATGGGTATGCAACACAATTGAATGATAAGATAACCTGGAGATGTTTTCATTGTACATATGTACCCTGATTTATTGGTGTCACCCCATTAGAATTAATAATAATAAAATATATATATATAAAAAAAAACAATCAAGAAGATATCGGTTCTAGAAGGAGAAACAGACATGATCAAATGCTTGGCACTAAAATGCTAAAAGACACGAGTCCTGGAAGTGCCATTAGATTTGGTGGCATGAGGGTTCCTGAGGTTTTGTGGAGAACAGGTTTACTGAGGTGGTGGACACATAAACTGAAATGTGTTAACGGGAAGGACCAAACAAAACTACAGAGAAATTACGCAGCAAACTTTTAAGACAGGAGTGTTTCAACCGAAGTGTCCTGTTGGTGACACAGAAAATTTATTGGTCATCATTATCACCAGAAACCATGCTACAGAATATGGCTGCTTTCTCCATAAAAATTACTTCTACTATTCAGAATTCCTCAATAAATAATCCTTTCCCTAGAAATCACAAATGCAAAAAAAAAGTAACATTCTTTTTCATCTGCAAAACTTTATTTTTTATTTTTTTCACAGTGAATAGTGTCAATATGAAAAAAGAGATTACACGTATTAAAGAAACTTTCGGGAAAGGAAGACGTGTCTCAGTGGTTTGATAAGTAAAGAATCCCTCAGGAATAAAAATAGTCACCTGTGTACTTAGCAGGTTTCACGTTTCTGTTCTCACTCGACGCTAGTCTTCTTTTTCTTTTTGAAGCAGACCACCCTTGCAGAAGAAAACAGGTTGCTGCTGTACAAGGCTTCATCTCCTAGTTTCCGGGGAAGTTTTGACAGGCTTCTCACCATCACATTTTCCGATGTGGACTTGCAGGACTGCCAGTCCTCGCGCCTACGCGCCGGTGACAGCGAGGATGCTGTTCCACAGGCTTCTACTTAACAGCCCGCTCACCTTCTCCTCGTGTTTCCTCCGCCACTTCCCTGCAGCTGTCTCCAACAACGTAAAAGCTCCATTTCAACACTCGGTGTAACTCTGTCAGTCTTTCCAGCGGGCCCAGCATGAGCGCTTGGTGGGTCTGAGGCTCAGTCTTCTCCGCCCTGATGTAGGTGCCTGCGTCCCCCAGGTTCGGGCCGGTTCGCTTCTGACTGGGTGTGGCCCATGCGGAGTGCGTGGGGGACTGGGAAGCAGCAGAAGGGGAGCCCTGCCTTCCTCTCTCTGAGCCCACAGGCAGCAGCCTCCCCCCACAAAGCCAGAGCCCTGGCTGGCAGTGCTCCCCCCCAGGTCCATGTCTGGCTGAATTTTGTTCACCATTTTTACTGCTGCACCTGAAAATGGTTTCTGGACCCAGAATGCTTCCTCATCCTGTGGCGCAGAGCTTCTGCGGGCGGAGCATGCATCAGGATGCCCTGCAGAGCGTGTTAGGGCAGATTGCGGGGTTCCACCCTAGCACGATAGAGAACTTGCATTTCTAACAAGTTCCCAGGTGATGTTGAGGCTGTTGGTCCAAGAACGTACCTCACAATAAGCACCAATAAGCACCAGCATTTTATTGGCTTCTCTTAACTCTGTCCACTTCTTCACTAAACCCCTCCAGCTGCTACTTTTCATGTACACCTACTGTGTGTGCTACCAGGGCCTGGCAGACACATTGGGATACCTGTTGCCAGTTATTACAAATAAAACTGTATCCATTGCAACACAAGATAAACCATAAAGAGACACAGCCTCACAAACCACACACACCATGACACCTTCCGGTAGCTGTAGGGTCCTACGCCTCCTTCGCAAGAGTTGTATCTGTCACGGTGGCTCTCACTGGCCGAGAGGCAGGACCAAAACCAAGAGTGGGTAGCATTCCAGTAACCAAGGGAAGGAGAGCACTCGGTAGGAAATGCTAACAGGGTACCGTCATGAAACGATATTGACAAAACGCTGTGGCGGGTGGAGCTGCCTCTGACGGGCTGTACTCGGATGGTCACCGTCAGACTGACCGACTGCATAACTGACCAGGGTTCAATGATCTTCATGTATCCTTATAAGAGGCACTTTTAATAAATAAATAGAACACCCCTGAATGCAGTACTCTACAATAGCGCTTACCATTTCATTTGGATTAGCACGCCAGTTTCCCTTTTGCTGGGCCTATTGGGTGTTCAGTGCGTACTTTTCCATTGCTTGTTGCTCCCAGCATCTAAGTAAAGAGTTCAAAAGGACTTTCTACTCGGTCATATAAGAGTATACACGAAGTACTACCAAACAACCCCAAATATATAAAACAGTACATTCTATACTGCTCTTATTCAATGATTTGGCTAGTTAGGTTACCTGAGAATCCATTAGGGACAGTGTGATTAGAGTAAGTCCTGCCGTTTTATGCATGAACAGAATCTTTCAATATGACCTTTCGGCTACTACAAAATGTCAGTCATTAATACATGGATGTGTTAATTCAAAAGCTAATTGCCCTCTTTATGTATCTGAGACCAAAGCATGCAGATGCATCTCGGATGATTGGAAGACACCCTGGAAAATCATCTGTGCACTTTTTCCCTATGTGGTGATTTTCAGTAAAGCAACTGTAAAAGAATACGCCCTCTCAAACTATGATAGTAATTATAATTGGCTTGTTATGTCTTCCAAGAAAGTTTGCATTTTTGCCAAAAAGAAAATAGACTGTAATAGCAAAAAAAAAGAAAAAAAAAAGGAAAAAAGAAAGAGCAAATATCCTTATTCCCAAGTGGAATTTTTATGGTTCTAAAACCGGGAAAAGGTGCAGACAGACAAATGACCTTTGAACTTGAGAACTTAAACCTCCAACTTGGATTGGTTCTGCAGATGGAACATGCTGTAGTGGTGACAGAGGGGACATGAAAACGATGCCATTAGAATTTTCATAATCTTAAAAGAAATACTGGGTCATCTCAACACATTGAGAAACATTAAATTCTCTTCGATATAACCGCAGCTTCAAAATATTAATGACCACATTTGCATGTAACGGCTGAGGAGTGAGTAAGGTCTGGTGCTTCTGCTGGAGGAAGCCGAGCCTGGTGCTCGTGTGCTCACGATGTGTTACCTGTTCCACCAGCCTCAGCTGTGAGTGTCCCTCAGTCCGGGCTCTGCTAGGCCAGGGGGCCAGGGAGGAGATCTGGTTACCAACCGTCAGTTGAAGAAGAATACCCACATCCTAGGCATATAAGTAAACCAAACTTTTTAAAGTTACATAATAATCCAACTCAATTACTAAATCTAAATAAAGGAACTAGGAAAAAGTCAATACAGGTAAATGTGCCCGACTCCTTCCTTCACTGCACTTGTATCTTCATCCTGGCTACCGGGAATGACTGTGTGGTCCAAGCCCTCATAATGTCCTGATCACAGCTGGGCCGCATATATCTCGTCTTCCCTGCACACCCATCTTTCCTTCCTCCCTCCCTCCCTCCCTCCTTCCCTTTCTTCCTCCTTCCTTCCTCCCTTCTTCCTTCCTTCCTTCCTTCTTTCCTTCCTTCCTTCCTTCCTCCCTCCTTCCTTCCTTCCTTTCTTCCTTCCTTCCTCCCTCCCTCCTTCCTCCTTCCTTCCTTCCTCCCTCCATCCCTCCCTCCTTCCCTTCCTTCCTCCTTCCTTCCTCCCTCCCTCCCTCCTTCCTTCCTTTCTTCCTTCCTCTCTCCCTTTCTCCCTCCCTCCCTCCCTCCCTCCTTCCTTCTCCCTCCCTCCCTCCCTCCCTCCCTCCCTCCCTCCTTCTTTCCTTCCTTCCTTTCTTTTTTCCTTCCTTCCTTCCCTTCCTTCCCTCACTTCTTCTTTGTTTCCCTCCCTCCCTCCCTCTTCCCTCTTTCCTTCCTTCCTTCCTTTCTTCCTTCCTTCCCTTCCTTCTTCCTTCCCTTTCTTCCTTCTTTCCTCCCTGCCCCCTTCCCTCATTCTACATATTCAAAATGAATCTGTTTCTGTTGTAGGCTCCCGGAATATGCTAGTAAATAAGACGAGCAGAAAGGAAATGCGCTTCACAGACCTTGCACTCCAGCAGGATTGACAAACAAAGAACACAGCTGAGTAAGAAATGTAGGATGCTGAAATTTGGTGACTGCTACTGGGGACAACCAGCAGTTGTGCGAGATTTGAGACAATGGCCTGTTCCACCAGAGTGTGTGCTTTTCCCCCTATAGTGGGCTGATGTTACTGGAGACACCACACACACCTAGGGATGGCATCCCCCCCTCCCATCTTCATGGGGACTTTTGACAAGTCTTTGCCCCCAGAATGTGAGCAGAAGTTGTGTATGTTATATTCTGCTTTAGAAGAGGGGGTGAAAATTCTCTGCATATTTTTATTTTCAGTCCACATGCTTGATGCACTGGAAGCCAGTGCCCAGAGGATGATGAGGCCAAAAGACATGCTTGTGCCTTTTCATCACCATATGGAGGAACGTTGTCTGATGTGCACGACACTCATAAAAACACCTCCATTTTGATAACCCACTGAAATTTTGGGATTTTCTGATGTTGTTGTTATAGGAAGTAGTATTATCATAATTCCTTCTGCAGGAATGAAAGAATAAGCATTGTTGGCGGTTTACAGTGTTATATAGTGGAGTCAGAAATGGCCTTCCTGGAGCCTGACCTGTGGTGGCGCAGTGGATAAAGCGTCGACCTGGGAACACTGAGGTCGCCAGTTCAAAACCCTACACTGGTCTGGTCAAGGCACATATGGGAGTTGATGCTTCCAGCTCCTCCTCTCTCTCTCTCTCTCTCTCTCTCTCTCTCTCTCTCTCTCTCTCTCTGTGTCTCCTCTCTAAAATGAATAAAATAAAATAAAAATTTAAAAAAAAAAGAAAAAGAAAAAGAAATTGCCTTCCTGGAAAGATGACCTTTGTGTAGAGACTGACAGAGGCAAAGAGCTAGCCATGTGGCTATCTGGGGGAGGGGACACTTCAGATACAACAGAAAGTGGAAGTTTTCCAGGAACACCAGCAAAGTCACGTGGCTAGTGTGTCGTGAACCAGAGGAGGGGAGGGCAAGGGTCCGAGAGGCAATGGTGGGGGTGTAACGTGTGCAGGGCACTTATTCCTTGTGAGTAGCTTGGTGGCAGAAGAGTGACCTGGTCCAGCCTAACAGAATTCCTCTGGATGCTGTGTTGAGCAGGAGAGAGATAGACTGTTCAGATGCCAGTGCACTAACCCAGTGATACACGCGGTGTCTTGGAGCAGAAGGGCTATGGCAGAAGTTGGGCAATGGGCAGTGAGGATACATTTAGAAGGCAGCGCCAAGAGGAACGGTGAATGGGTTGGCTGGGTACGAGACAGTGGATCAAAATTACGCAGTGATGCTTCACTTTTGTGCCCGCTTGGTGGTGTCCAGTTGTTCAAACCCTAGTCTAGACATTGCCATGAAGTTATTTCATAGATGTGACTGACATCTGCAATCAGTTGACTTTATAAAGTAAAACAGATTATCCTTCATGATGTGGATAGACCTCATCAATTGGCTGAAGGCCTTAAAAGCAAAAACTGAGGTTTCCCGGAGCAGAAGTGAGACCTTGTAAAATGCCTTGAGACGATGTAATAGCAATCTTTCCGAGAGCCCAGCTCCTGGGGTGACCTACACGTTTCACACTTGCCAGCTCCCACAGTCACATGAACCACATCCTTAAAATCAATCTTAATCTCTCTGTCTTTCTCTCTGTATCTCCTTTTCCACCATTTTGGTTCTGTGTCTCCACAAATCCCTAACTGATATCAATACCAAAGGGTTTCAGCCTAAGCAAGCAGAAATTGTCGCCTTAAGTGACTTGGCAAAGACTTCGAGAGGAGGGCCGCCTTGGAGCAGGTCAACGTTGAGATATCTAAGAGATGTCACAAGGACACACTGGAGAGGCCCTTGTATACAAATGCTGGGAGTGAAGGAAGGGGTTTAGATGTGAGCTGGAATCATCAGAATATAATTGGTTGCTGATTAAAGCCAGGAGACAGGGAGATCAGGAAGGAGAAGGGGGGGAGCCCCGGCGGTGGGGAGGATGAGAAAGGGGGAGCTCAGGAACTGGTGGCCAACAGCCAGCACGGTAGGAGAAAAATCACACAGGAGGAGAGCGAAGGACGTGTTGTACGAAGGAAGTGATCAATGTTTCAAGTAATGCTGGGACGTCGAGTAAGGACTAAGGACAGAGAAGACAGAGAATCACAGATTGGATCCAGGTCCCCTGTGCCTGACAAAACATTAGTGTATGGAGTGACGGAGGCAAAAGTTTGATTGTACTGAGTTCAAGAGGGAAGAGGTGGATAATTCGAGAAAGTAAATAGTGACAATTATTTCAGAAGAGTTTTGTTCTAACGGGTGGGAGATGATGGGGTGTAGCTGGTAGGAGAAATAGCCTGTCGAGGTGCTGACAGTAAAATACAGAAGTTCATGACACAGGAGAGAAGAGAGAACAGCAAGAACACTGCCTTGAGCCTCGGTAGCGAGGACAGGGTCTGAGACATGGTGCCAGGGGGCCTCGCGATAGGGGACCTGCCCCCAGTGCTCCCTCGGGGACTGTCACCGGCAAGCCAAGCACGGATGAGGCAGGCAGTGAGGACAAGAGAGGAGCTGGTGGAAATTCCCTTCTGTCTGTGTAAGAATGAGCATTGCTCACTAATCTATTCGTGGACCCTCTGCCCCCACCACCACCTTCTACTCCTTTCCTTCTCTTCTCTTCCTTTCATTTCTCTATACATTTCTCTCGATGATTTTACCTGTATCCATGGCTCCAACCATCACCGCTATGGAGTGTGGATGTGCACACTTGATCTTCATTTATGAGTTCTCTACTCTGCCCTGATCTAGACATCTCCTAAATTATTCTCATGTCCCACAATAAATGTAATATCTCCCCCTCAATGCTTCCCTTACCTTCTGCTCCCCCCCACACACAAAAAAAGGTATCTGAGTCTGGCTTTCTTTTTTCTAAAACTGAGCTCATGAACATTAAAACTTCAGAACCAGTATTTATAGGTAAAATTTCCTAAAAATTAGGGAAATAAATAAAAACAAAAACTGGTAAAACTTTGATGATTTTTAAGATTGTGCTGCAAATGTATAGGATCATTATACCATCTTCTCTACTTTAAGAGGTGTTTGAAATTTCCCTTCTGATGTTAAAGCAAATGAGCTCAGAATTATTTTGATTACTTTCAATCCTTGACTCTAAGGTGCAATGAGATCTAAAGTCCTATAAATCCCTCCCTTAAAATTGCTTTTTCCTGTGTACCTGGCTGTCTATGGAGTTCTGTTTAGTTAGGTTGTAAGTTGTTTGTTTGTTTGTTGTTGTGGAAAGTCAAAGATTGTTATAAACAAACGTTTGATACTTCCACCCTGAATTTGAGCTATAGACTTACCCCTAGGAGTGCTGGGAAATGGTAGGGAAGAGCCCTAGATGAGATGAGAGATGAAGACTCTGGACTTAACTCTGCCACTTGCTTGATTTCCAGAGCTAAGGAAACCATGTAATTTCTATGTTTCCCTTACTTGGGAAATAGGAAAGAGGGTGTTTGACAAGGTAGTACAAACTTAAATTCCCTAATCTGAATCCAACCCAGATATTTCCCACAGTGTTTTTTTTTTTTTAAATTATTATTATTAATTTAAATGGGGTGACATTGATAAATCAGGGTACATATGTTCAGAGAAAACATCTCCAAGTTATTTTGACATTTGATTATGTTGCATACCCATCACCCAAAGTCAAATTGTCCTCTGTCACCTTCTATCTGTTTTTCTTCGTGCCCCTCCCCCGACACCCCTCATTTATTTTATAGTTGGCAACATCAAGAAAGTGAGGGACTTTTACGGGAACATCTGGATTTTGATGCTAACATCTGACAACAGTGTGCCTGCAATCCCAGTGACGAGGGCCCGCAGCACCCTTGGAAGGGCACATGCTCTCTCTGTCTCTCCCCTCCTCCCCTGCCTGGCTGGCTTCCCATCTTTCACCTGTCCCTGGTGGAGACATTCATTCTGTGGCTCCTGTCTGCCTAAATCATCTCTAAGATTGCTTTCCAGATCAAAATCTGAACAATTGACTTTGGCTAAAATTCTAAGGTTATCATGAATCTTCAACATTCGTGGATCTTGGCAGGCTCTACCCTAGCCCTTATCAAAGTCTCACATGCATTTCTCACCCAGCTGTTTAAAGTAGGACTCTCGTACTCATGTCTAGTTAGATCTGGTTAGACCGAGTTCAAACAGTATGAACCACACCAAGATATGTCCTACCACCTCCACAGTGGGAGTCATCCCACCAAATATATTTTTGTTGTTCTAACCATACAAGGCTAGGCTATCAATGGAAGAGTCAAGACTAGAACTGAGACTTGAGATACCCAATGTTCCCTGGTGATTCCAGGGGACGTGGCCCATCCTATCTTCCAGTATGAGCCAGTCCCTCTCTCTACATACTCCTCTGTTCATTAGTAGAAATACTCAAAATCAATAATTATTCATTTGTTTCCTTGCTTACTATGTGTCCTTCTGTGAGGGCAGGGACCTTGTCCATCTGGCTCTTTATGTTGGTCTAGTATTTGGCACAGTCCCTGGGACATAATTGGTGATCAACTGCATGAATTGATATATTTCTCTCTCTCTCTCTCTCTCTCTCTCTCTCTCTCTCGTGTAATTACATGTATATGTAGGTGTGACTGTCTATACGTTTGTTTATAGATCATATGCATATATACACATATAATTACACATACGTAAACATAGTAATGCATATATACATCTGTGTGTGTATTGACTCTATGTATCTATAGAGGCACGAAATCTGTATTTTCCTAATTCCTACAAGAAGGGCTGTGTCTGCTCTTTTCTGTGATCCTACTTTTGTGATTTTTGTCCCCCTGAGAACGTTTTCACTCTGTGCTTTGTAACTTTGTTTTTTAAAGCTCTTGAGTCTTTTCCTAGAAGGAAATTCTACAAAGACACCTAATACATAAAGCCGCACCCCGTGCCCCCCAGCACGCTCGCTGCGAGCAGGCGGGAGAGCACGGTGCTGCAGGAGGACCCCCACATAGACTTTGTGGGAGTCAGAGCAGTGATGCTCAGCTGTGGGGGCCACACGTCTCATTCATAGAAGACCCTTGGTCACCGAAGGCCATTTCAGCTGAAGCACCTAGTCATTGTTTTCTCTATATCAGCAGGTTTTAGGATATCCTCTTTCATTTCACTTGATCATGTGATGTAAGTTGAGTCCTGAGGTTCCCCATGAAGACTGATTAGTTTTTGACCCCGTGTTCGGATATGATTCGTAAGTCAGTGTTTATCTGTACTGTGGAGTAAACACATACTGGATATTTACATCCATAATGACCTGAACTATTTCAGTATTAAGGTGCAATATTTATTATATGACAACTACAATATAAATTTAGGTCACAGACATTCATTTTTCAACTTTCTTTTTTGCTATGCCCACATACATCTGCTGATGCAGAGAAAATTTTGACTAATAAATCCCATTGGAATTAATGTGACTTACTCTTCTGCCTCTCCTGGGCACAAATAATAAATGAACAACCTTATTTGATAAGATGACTCACAATATTTATATGTCTGCTAGTAGAACACATATAATTTTCTCTCTTCCTTTTTAGGAAATCCAGTAGAAGGTAAAAAAAACGTACTAAACAATAAAAAATTTTTTTACAAAAGGGTACATGAAAGATATTTATCTTAAAACAACACTAGTAATTTATTCAGAAACTAAAATAGAAAATATTCTGGGTATTTTATGCTAAATAAAAAAATCTGTGACTGGATTGTTTGGAGAAAATCAGAGAAGATTCTAGTAAGAAGATTCATTAAGGAAAACGGCTGTATTAATTTATAGTGATGGAAATTTTGATGTAAATTATGGGTCATCCATTAGAAATGAGGAGAGGCTTTTAGCACATTAATCTGAAAAAGCTTATTTCCTACAAGAGAGACTTAAAATACATGTATCTTTGGCTTTCTCACCACAGTAAGATCAATCACTTGGGACATATTGTCCCAGCAATACAAAATACACAGGAACACAGATAACATGCTGTCTGCGTTTGAAAGGTATACTGTGTGAAAATCAGTTTTTTCACACCTTTCCTCTCAATTATAAATGCTTATAAAGGCAATAAAGACTCTTGTAAAAACTTGAATTAAAAAAAAATTCAAACAGACACATACATTGAAAAATGTATCCTTTGGAGAGACCTAATCTTTTTCAAAGGATTAAAAAGACAAGGCTAGATTTGTTATTTCAATATTTCTTATCCAGGATGAACTTTCAAAGAGCAAATGGCAAATGTGTACAGCCCCAGAAGGCCAGCAACGATAAAAGGGAAATTTACAGTTGGCAAAGGCAAATATGTAAATAAGGTTTACAGCTCCGGCAAACATCAGGCCTTCCAAATTGTGACAAGACAGAAGATCTGTGAACTGAATGAGCTCGTTGCCAAATGCTACCTCCCATCAGTGTGTTAAACCGAGGCTACCCAAGGGGCTGAACCGAAGAAAGAAGTCACATAGTCCCCTTAAGAGCAAACCATAAACATGGAAGAAAGTATCAAGGAAGGTATTCTTCACTTCCTCTGATTAAAAAGGCAGCATGAGCTTAAATATAAATGAGCCAATTGTACAGAGGAATTGATAAGAGCATCGGTCAGGCTGACATGAATCAATGTAACATCCCGAAAGCTACAACTGATGGCTTCCTAAACCTGGATGCAGGTGCAAATTGAAGTTACCAGATCCAATTTACGTTCCGTGTGTTAAAGCATCCCGGGTGTGAATTTTCAACACCCATTCCAGAGCGTGTTTAGCATCTCTTGAGAAATAAAGATATGAGCCGTGGTTGTGATTTTATAGAAGCACCCCCGCCCCCCGCCCGCCAAACTGTTGTAACCTCAGGTACTGAGGCAAATTAGGTGAAGAGATATATTTTGGATTAGCTCTGGACTCAAATAATTTCATAATTATTATTTAAGGTGTAGGCCCATTCATTGGTTCCTCAGGAGAAGCACAAGAGACACTGATATTTCTGGAAGCATCAGAATATTTAGGAAGCTAATTCCTCCCGCTTTGAATGCTTATTCTCAAAACTAAGAGAGGGCGATGCCTTCATTGAAAATAATAAAGAATCTACACGGAATGACAGGTGTCCCAGCACTATGTTCTATAAAATGCTGTACAAATATTTAGACGACAAATGTTTTTCTGGGCATCACATTTCACTTCTAAGCTAATTTTATATATCTCAAACACAAAGTTGCTTGGTATCTCAATGTATCCGGGGTCATCAGAAATGACTGCTTGCCCTTGAAATCTTCTTGCTGATAAGTTTCTATTTTAATCTCCAAGGAATCTAACAAATAACTGTTTACAGAACACAGGGAAGCCCCAGCACTGCCTAAGTTTAGCAACAGCCTCTAAACATGAGCGCTGGTAACTGTAAGCTATGCGGACAGATTGTTCGGGATGGTTTTCACATCAGTCGTCTTAATAAAGAGCATGAGTTTCACGAGTCATTACCCTGATGAGCCCTGAGAACCACTGCCTCGCTTAGGAAGCGATAACGGAATAGTGTTCTCAAACAGGACACGGAAGTACTTGATTTTTATGCAGGCAAAGCTTGGCCTGGCCCCCTTCCCGGCTCTGTTAGCTTCTGCACTTTCTCTCCACACAGAGCTCTTCACAGTGTTCCGTGAAATCAGCCTGTCCCTCTGTTAGACTGTGGGGCCTTTCCAGGTTATAAATGCAGCCCTGACCCTAAGGACCTGATATGTAACTTCTCAATGACATCGTGAACCTACAAGGTAGGTATTGTTATTTTCACCGTCTCACAGACATGGTACAGAGAGGGTAAGCAATTTGTCAAATGTGGCATTAGCTTGAAAAGAGCAGAGCTGTTGATGCTCAGCCCACTCTGATGGAGTCCAGAGCCTGATTCTTCCCATCAACCCGGTATTACTAAGTGGCAGTAAAAAAGTTTTCTTTCCAGCCAAACATAAAACCACAACGATTCATATACCCTAGTATCTGAAGTTTTGCTATTAGAAATGAATTCATTGGGGAACTTAGCAGCAGAATGAGGTCACAAGGCACCTAAAATCCAGGGACTCAACCAAAATGGGAAGTGGGATGAGTAGGCACCAGAGGCAAACCAAATTTCAACAAATAATTTATACAACCATGATCTCAGGGCTCCTTCTGTATTTAAAGAACACACCTCCTCCCATGTCACACAAAGGCCATTTAATCTGTAGTGTTTATTAGAAGTAGAAGGATTCGAGGAACAAATTTTGCCGGGGCTTTGCCTCCATGACTCACAGACCCTCTTGCACGTTACGCCCTTAGTTTAGTACCAACAGGGGTTGGTGAAACGCTGTTGGATCTATTCTGTTCTAGATGTCGCTAGCCTATCTTTAATATCCAGTTACAGATGATAAGATTCTGACTTTTGAGACTATTGGAGAAATGAGACAACATACAGAATATATTAAATGACTTTTTTTGTGAGGCCCTGGACAGAAATTGTCGGATGCATTATCGACCCGGAGGGGTTTTCACCGTCAGGAGGCTATTCATAAAGGCACACTATTTCTAGTGGCAGATAGGGAAGCCACAGCTCAGGAGGGCAATTAAAGGTAATTGATGTTATTGTTCTCTGCATTACACCATCAAAATACGAAAAAGAATGAGTGTTAACTTGTCGAATTGCTCTTCTATGCCACAAAGCTAAAAACAAACAAAAATGCAGCTATGAAGAAGGCATTAAACATCTATTTTCCTTGACCTTTTCCCAAATAGTACGGTAGGCGTAAAAACAAATTGTCCATTCATTTTATAAGAACTTTGAAGAGTTCACATTTACTTGAGATGGTGGTTTTTGATTACGAAAGAAATCACTGAATTGAAAGACATTTGAGTCTTTTGTTAAGGATTTCATCCACACCGCTTCAAACATATCCCTTAACGGGTGTTAACAATTGGGCCTCTCTGATGGTTACAAATGACATTCATTTTCTTCTTCTTCCTATCCCTTCCCTCTCCTCAATATGCATGCAGAGAACAGAAGTGTTAAGATGACTCAAGTTCAGCAGAGTGGTGCTTCACGGGGTGGCACAGCTCCCCTCTCTCCTGATACATCTCTTCCGTGCCCAACAACCTCGCCAGCCGCAAACATCAAGAGGACAGTTAAATCCTATTTATTCCAGAGACACAACACCCATCCGCAAGTTGCCAAGGCATCCTCACGTATTTCCTGCTTCCCCATAAGTGGCAATAGAAAGCTCTACATTTGAGAAATCAGTAAAGTAATCAATTAGGATTAACAACAGCTAACATTTACTGAAACACATTCCCCAGACACACATTGCTTATTTTCAATCTTCACAATTTTACCAGTTAGGTCCTATTATTATTTCTCTTTAGGAGATGAAATGGAGTCTGAGGTGGTCAGCTGCTACAAACTATTTCTTTTCTCCTCATGTGGGCATTACCTGCTTTATGTCAGGAATCTATTCCTGCAGAACAGACTTTGCGCATGGAAACAGGAAAAGCCCATTTCCACCCATTTCAATGATAAAAATTATGTGCTACGTGTCAAATTTAATTAAGTTCCTAAAAGGTAACTAAAACAAGGAAAAAAAATATATATATATATATCGGTAAGAAACTATTATATTAGGATGTGAAATGCCTAAAGCCTTATTTCCTGACCGGCACAATGGCCATGGCTGCCGACAGTGATTTTGAATAAGTAACATGACTGCTGTTAGAGCTAGCAGCATCCGAGGGAGACATGCCCTACGCTGGCAGCCTCTCACTTTGGATAGGACTCTGACATACTACCAACTGTGTTTGGAATATAACTTGAGGTTGACATGTACAGTGACTGCTTTAAAATGAATACTGAGTTTTGAGGTCTTGAATAGAAATAGTTTTTCTTGTATAAATTAGCCATAGAGTATATTGGTGAGGATTACATGTACATAATATAAGTAGATCCATACAAACAGAGTAATTGATGAGTTTAATAAAGAAATAATTAGTACGGTATGGCAGGGCTAAGGCAAACCTGCCCTAGGTCTGAGAGATTGAGGAGGTTCTTACTAATACCTGGAGGAAGTAACTACAAGTATAGAAGAGGCCACCTAGAGGGAGCTGTGGCCTTAGCAGGGGGACAGTGCCACCTTACAGTCCACTGGGCAGAGGCCTGGTTAGTAACTGTCCCAACCCCGCCCTTCTGGTCCCCCCTAAGGGCCTGCTGGTTCCCTACTGGCCAAACCCCGGTGGAAGCCGGAGACACGGAGTCTATGCAGGGAGTCCTTTACGGACTGCCTTCCCGGGCACCACGCCGGTGAAGGAAGGCAAAGAGTGATTCTGAAGGAGCAAATTGAAAACACCTACAGAACACACAGTTCTTTTTACCTTGGTCTCTCCGGTTAGTCTCTTTCTTGAGTTGGTGTCCATAATTGGTAGTCAATCCTCTTGTCCTTTTCTCCTAACTTCCCTAAGGACAATACTAAAGTGCACACTGGTCCACCTCAAAACTCCTAAGCAGTTTCTCACTGTAGAGATCCCTGATGTAAAACTTTCATCCACAAAACCTAGGCAGACCGAGGAATCCCTTGTCAATACACATCAGAATAGGAAACGCCAAGAGTAGTGGACTTCAGTTCTCCCCTTTGTGACACAAATATTTGTAGTATGATTTCTAGCTATAGAATTCTATCCCCCCCCCCCCGAATTTTCCAGATTGGCTTAGAAGTCCTGGGCATTTCAAAACTACCCTTGCCTCTAAAACCTTTGGTTCAAAACATACTTCCACCCCAGCCCAGGCGCTGCCTGCATCAGCAACTCGGAAGTTGCCCCTGACACCGCCAGGGAGCTGAACCAGCCTCGGGGCAAGAGGAGAGGCTAACGCCCCCTGGCCCAGCAGCAATTGAAGCAAAGGGAGGCCTGTGTCTGTTGATAAGCTCCATCTCCTTGCATGGAGGTTTCAGTCTCGGGAAGGTTTTGCTGCTTTACCTGAATCAAGTGCTACGGAGGGAGAGGACACTACTCCGGTAACCGCTTGGGCACTGAGTCTGCCCCTGATCCACGCTACAACCGAAATTGGAGCAAGTTGATAAATTGGCTCCGGTCTCCCTCTCCACTCGCCTGCAGGAACTCGTAAGGGTCATGGTCTGTCCTAAGTGTAGGCTCCTTAGATCAGGGGGCTGCTTCACTCAGGGGAAGGAAATGTCAAAACCCAAGCCAGTGACTGCCAGCTTGATGTTGTTGTACTTTGTTTTCAAAGCTGGCGCCGGCGATGGTGGTTGTGCTGCGTGAGTGCAGGGAGCTGGACGCTCTGATACCGGACCTCGGGGTCAGTCACACTGGGCACGCATCACGGCGGCCCCGCAGCTGGTGGCTGGCGACAATACTTGTAGAACCGAGAATCCTCCTTTCCCCAGTCCACCAAAGGAGCTTCTCTCGCCCGTGTGTGTGTTTGTGCAGAAATATTTGCCAGCGGCGATATTGGCTTTGCTCTTGAAAGTCTGCAGAGTCCCTGGTTTGCTTGTGATGGTTCCACAGGCACAAGGAGATAGTTCTCTTTAGAGGAATTAGTACGACTGTCATTAGGCATTCCACACTTTCAACTGTTGCTCACCAGCTCACAGACGATCAAATGACGCCTGGCTTGAACCTTCCAAAGGCTTCCTACTGCAAACAGACCAAGTCGCCAAGTGGAAGCCGTGGCAGGCAAACGTCATGTCTGGTGCCCCTGACCACTGTCGCACTCGGCCTGGCCTTCAGACTCAGTTCTTTACCACCTCAGCCCTCATGCTGCCCTTCTCACCAGGAAAGCTACACCCTGCCTTCTAGGCGGTCCAGTCTCTGCTGATGTGTTACCTCCTCTGAGCTGATCCGGAATAATCCCTGCTCTCCAGTCCCTCCCTGCTACAGCACCGTAGTGCTTACTTCATAACAACCACTGACCCTGAAGTAAACTTTAAAATGTTTTGTTTATTATTGTCTTCCACATCTATTTTGTTCCCTACAGGATCCTCAGTTCCCAGAACAATTCTTAAACTCTGGTAAGCACTCCATATAAATTTGTTGAATGAGTTTCTCTAAATCTAAATTCCACGGGACCACTCCTCATCTCTCTGCCTATCAATGAGTTTGCAACACTTAGGTGCAAAACCGTGTGCATCTGGGTGCACTAGCGTATGTGAGGGCAGGCGCGTGGGCCGAGAGACGGAGGGATACAGAGACACGACGGACACGACCCTGTTGGCAGAAAGGGAGGTTCTACCAGCTTCGCAGGTTGGAAAGACATTAGCTTATGGGATATATTGCTCCAGCCTTGTGCATGTGTTCCCATTCAGTTTAATATAAATTCACATTACACTAGAAATTACCTAAATAATTAAACCATGCTGGAAATAATTGTCACTACAGTCATTTCTCATTTGTGTTATTATTTACCTTTAACTGCGAAAGGTAAAAGGAAAAACAAGACCTCATTCTCTTTTGTTCGCTCTCTCTCCCTTAGCCCAAACCACGGCCTGATCTAATGACTGTAAAACTAACGCAGGAAATGGAACTCTTAGTGACCATTGGTTATTAAAAAACTACTTAAAATTTTTCTGCCTCAGTTTTCTCAGAGCATAGTCCCTTCTTTTTTTTTTTTACATTTTAAATTTCTTTTTATTTTATTCATTTTAGAGAGGAGACACAGAGTGAGAGAGAGAAGGAGAGAGAGAGAGAAAGGGGGGAGGAGCTGGAAGCATCAACTCCCATATGTGCCTTGACCGAACCAGTGCAGGGTTTTGAACTGGCGACCTCAGTGTTCCCAGGTCGACGCTTTATCCACTGCGCCACCACAGGTCAGGCCATCATAGTCCCTTCTTTATGTGGGTAATAAAATGCCTTTCTCCAAGAGGCATTGGTCCCCGTAGAAAGTAAGACATCTTCCCAATAGGCAGATTTCTCTCATTCTTACGTCTTTCTCATTGCCGCGATCACTATGAATACAATCAACTAGCATAGTTTGTTCACGAGGCACCCCCTGACCTCGCAGAATTACTGCTGTATATTAATTAGACTAGGGGGGAAATTCTCTCTGAGCCTGGCTGGGAGCAGAGCTGGTATAGAAAACCCTCCTAATGTGTTGTGAGCTGTTGGGAGTTACTTGTACTGGATGTTTGATGTACCCATTCTGTTTTGCTTTCCTCTGAAATAATTCATTTGCCTTCTAAATAGAACCATGAAAATACTTGATAAAAATGGTAATATATCCAAAGGCATATGGTGAGAATGGAAGGATTGATGTGGAGAAAGTCGTAGCGAGTGGAGGCAGGGGGTGGTGGCGAGTGGCTGACGTACGGGTGGGCTAATCATTAAGTGACAGTAGATTCCATGACATTTCTCTTCTGAAAGATATGGAGTTGGGGGCTGGGCTCCGTCTGTAAATTTTGTCCGGGGTTAATGTACTTTCCTCTGGTGGATCTGTCAGACGCAGCCACCAATCAGAGTGTGGGGGAGGACCGGTATTTAGAAAATTGGACCGAAGAACGGTTTTGAAGGCGCAGACTCTCACCTCCCAGCTCTTGTAGGTAATGAAAGCATAAGTATTACAGGTGAGCCTCTGTGATCATATAGAAGTGATGTAAGACACATAAATATAAATTTCCCCAAACAATCAATTGTCAGATACCTGGGAACCTAAAGTTCAGCAGCGAGCTCTGGGTTGCCCATCACCTTCCATCTCTCACAGAGGAGCCGAGTCTGATTGTGGGACCCTCAGCCCAGGAGCCTGACGAGTCCGAAGTCCCCTTTTCCTTGTCCTTTGTCCACAGCCTGCTTCTTCCTCCAAATCTGCACAGCTGAAGAAGAGCCCCTAAAAATCTCAATTGAAGGAGCTACTTTGGACCCGAAAGTTAATTACTCCAGAGCTGCGCAGAGGCCTAGAAAATTGGTATGTAGCTTTTGCTCCTCAAACTGGCACGGTTCCCCAGGAGACCCCAATACACCCTGGTCACTTTGACTGCCTGTTTTTGCCAAGAAGACCAGAGGCCTGGGTGACTGTCCCTGAGAAACGGTGGTAAGGCCACACTGAGGGGGGAAACGGGACACAGAGATGGTGGCGGATCTGAGGAGGTGAGAAAGGGGTTCTGTGGGCAACAGTGCCCAGGTCAACATGCTAACCTCTCAGGATTAGGGACAGCCTAAACACTCAGAGTCTGGGGTCTCACCCACGCTTTTGGAATCGGAATTTCTGGAGCTGGGGCATAGACCGTTAGCCTTGTAAATAAACTTGGTTCCTTGTGTTTGCTGATAGCAAAATAAAAAAACAAACAGAAAAAAAATTTTTTTAAAGGATCAGTTTCTCTCTTCTTGCAAGGGAGAGCCATGAGGAAACCATTCCACTAGGTTCAGGCAGGTCTGCAGAGCAAGCCCAGGATGATGAGGACGGGAGGGGCTGCAACAGCGGCTCATTCGAGGGGTTCTTAAATATTTTGCTCTCAGAAGTCGTTTACATGAAGAAAAGAAGAAATCTAACACAGCCGCCCCTCGCCATATCACGGTTCATTTTTCGCGGCTCACTGTATCGCGGATTTTTAAATTGTATATATCTAATTTTGTATCACAGACTTTTTTGCTATATCGTGGGATTTTGTGGTATATAGGTGTTTTTATATATTTATTATCTTAACTATTTAGAAAGTGTTTAAGAGCATAGGAAGTGTTTATACAAGTGTGGGAAAGTTTTATAAGACTGTGGGGAGGGTTTATAAAGCCTTAAAATATATATATATATATATATATATATATATATATATATATATATATATATATGTAAATATGTAAATAATAAATTAAATATAAGGTCACTACTTCATGGATTTTCACCTTTTGCAGGGTCGGGGGTTCTGGAACCTCGCCCCCACGATAGACGAGGGACCGCTGTAACTCCAAAGAGCTGTTGTTCAATATTTATCGCAGTAGAAATTTAAAATGATAAATGAAACAAAAATTATTTATGAACTCATTTAAAACAAGAGACCCATGATAGTTTAACAAAAAGGATGTATCTTAATGGAAAAGAATAGCATTTTCCACACCAAGTAGATAGTGAGGTAAGTAGCATTTCTGTAAATCTCCGCAGTCTGGCTCAGTAGCCAGTGGCTGGAGTCTCCCACCCGCTTCCGCACCCACAATCATAACCACATGCGCATGAGCATCCACGCTGCTATGGAACCGCCCCCGCCACCCCAGCCCACCCACAAGAGAATGAATGAAAAATCAGATGACATCTTAGCGATATTACAAAAATAGTTCTGATCTAGTGGACCCACGGAACGGATCTCAAGCACCCTCCCAGAGAACCCCTCTTCCACAGTTTGAGAACTGAATGCCTATATTAATAGACCAACCCAGTTCCGCGCTCTTAAAATAATTGACCCTTACAACAACCCTGTGAGGGACAGACTATTATGATCGTTATCTCTGTGCTATAAGGAGGAGGCAGAGAGGATTTATACGAAATTGGTGGTGCAACTTAACATACATCCAGTCGTCTAATTCCAGCCCCCTCGACCTGGAGCGTGATATGGTACTACTGCCTATGGCTGTAGAAAGCTGAGGGCAGGCAAGAATCTGGGGAACTGGCCAGAGCCCCCCACCTCCTCCATGTCCCCACAGCAGATGGCCCTGGGCTCTCATTGGACTAGCTCAGCTTTGCTAGTGTGGCTTCCAGTCCCAAGGGAAGTGAAGAAGGCATGTGGTGAATACTTAAAACACTGAGTAGCAAACACAGGAACAGAGAAGGGGACGGCTCCCTCCCCAGCTCCCTCCACTCTGGATGCGGAAGGCTAGAGAGGCAGGGCGTTCTCGCATTTCATTCCTCTCCTTCCCATAGGGACCCTTCCTAGAGAAAAGAAGGCCCTAGATCAGCAGCACACAGGCCTAAATGCCTTTATTGACTTCCTACCTACCAAACATCACGATAAGAACTAGAATGACTATACCTTCATAAAAGATAAAATGCCACAAAGGTTTAAAGGTGCTGCGTGGCAAAACTTAAAGCCTTTTAAAAATGTAATAAAATAAATAGTTGTAATATTTGTAGACATAAATATTTCCTTGACCTTAACAAAATATTATTTAGCTTCCCTACCATGAGAGTCTTATAAAGGACATCTTTTTTATTCAACCAAGAAATGTGTCTCTCATCACACAGTACTTTCAGGGAAGTTTATCGGTAGGTTATCCCGGCCTAAACTGAAGTTAATATTATGACGTTCAGTTCAGGGAAAAATAATCAACGAGTATGTTAGGTCTTAAGACAAAGTCTTCTCTCTGTGCCATCGGTGTTTTAACAGACTGTTTACTCTATCAGATGGAAAAGGAAAAGCACACAAGTTCCCCCCCTCTTCTTGAAGTCTGAAAGAATACAGTGGGGTACAGGCTGGCCACTCGTGACAGAGACCACACTGGCACTGAAGAAGTTAAATCCCGTCTGATCTCCCTTTCTCTCTTGCCTGAGTCCTAACCAAAGAGTCATTGGGATCTCCAAGCTGTTTCTAATTAGGTGTTAATGACCTCCCCGAGTTTTGTGTGTCTACCATGTTTTGTTCCTCATTTGATTTCCCTCCTGGGCTAAAACAATACCGAGAGGACTGAGATGAAGATAAAATACACCTCTATGGTCCCGCTGGTTATTAGATCAGAGAGATATAAATACAGGGAAGTCCAGAGGGAAAGATGATTATTAACACTAGTTCCGTGACCTGTGCTAACCAAGAAAGGAAAGTAATTATCGTGCTTTTGTGGGCGAGGCGAGGGGGTCCTCACACTCAGAAATCATGAATGAAACAGAGACTCACAGCAGCACGGACATTTCAGGGGTTGTACGTTTGGGGACCATTGGCAACTATGTATGGAAGGAATGGAACAAAAGAGCACACGGGACCTGGGAAGTGTCAGAAAGAGAATCTTTTTTTTTTTTTCCTGAGTTAAAAGCGACACACTTATCCTTAATCTTCATGACAAGAACTAAGTAAATGAGAAAATAATAGAGTAAGAAAAAAACCAAACAGATGTATTATAGATGGTGCCTGATAACAAAATACAGCTCTAGCTGGGAGGCTTCCAGGGTAATGTACACGGCCTTTACCGTGAGCTTCATCCAATGACAGGGTGTCATTTAATTGGTGGACTAACTGACTATTAAACGCCTCCGTGCCTGCATGCTATCTACCCCAGCTTTCTTCTTGTGAATGAATGAGAGGGAAGTAAATGTTTAGTCCCCAGTCATGTTGGCGCAACGTTCTATTGATCGGCATGTTGAAGTGTGCACTCATTAAACTCTATAATTGACAGTGGCTCTTACTAAGAACTCAGTGAGTTGTTAAAATAATAATAGTTTTAATAATAATAATTAAATTTCTTAACAGATCTTATTAGCCAAGGATTAAGAGGAATAAAGAGTGACCAAATAAAACTTCCAATGTTATAAAACAAGATGATAAGTCGTGTTGAAGTGCTGTTCAATCCATCCATCTTGAACAGACTCAAAATATGCCTGAAAAGAAAGTGACCTGCATACCATTTAAAGAGAAGAAAGGGGGAAATAAAAACAGGAGGAAGGAGGTGGAACTAAAGCTTGACGATATGCCATTGTAGGATATTGACTGAGCTGGTAAAGTCACCGTGATTAAAATGAACTAATTCATTTTGAACAGGTGACGCATCTAATGTGTCCGAGGACGGTCCGCAGCTAGCCCAGAGGAAACCTCTGGTGCTTTAGTTAGCGATGGAGCTTGGCAATCATTATTCTTTCAAAGATGAGCAGAGCTAGTCAGAAACATCTGTGCCCCAGCGTTACCCTTGCAACCTACAAGTCGTCTAGCTTGGCTGCTTAAACATGGGTGAGGTTTTTACAGGTTGGATTGGTGTAAATCTCATAAACGGTCTTCCCTCAAAAAATCCCATCAGTCAACGAGGTTCGCTTACGAACATGGCAAAACACACGGTTTAGGACGTGGCCCAGATATAATTCGTAGTGGTCAAAGGAACTCTCTGGGCTCATGAAATCTACACACGTGGTGAAGATGACTGTTGTTAACCACAACATGGGACCAGCTTTGCAAGTGGGCTGTCCACAGGGCAGCACATCCATTGTGTTCCTTGTGGAGGAAAAGCCAACAGTGTGTTAGAGACAGAGGTTTGGCCATCTTTCGCCGGGAGGATGTTTCCTGCACTTCTCGCCCTGCCCTGAGAAACGCACAGCTTTTATTTTGGGAGTGCCACTTGCTGTCTACATCTCTCACCTCCCCGTCTAGTGTGTTAGAAACCAAACCCAACCAAAGGCGACCGAACAAAAATCTGCTGGCCACCCTGCTCTCCTTCCCGGGCGGTGACTGTGAGGCAATCTCACACGTGTGTTTACAGGTGAGTGATAGTGTCACACCACTCCTTTCTGTAAGCTGAGAGGCTGTCATGCATTGCCCCCCCCCCTCTTCAGCGGGGATCCATCCTCCTCTCTGATGTTTTGCTGCCACTGTGCAAAAGACGGCCAAGCAAGGTGCAGGAAACTGAGTTGAAAAAGCTTAATATAACTCTAGGAGGTTGACAAAGCTCGGGATTAAAATTCAGTCATGCATGCAAAAAAATGTAATAAATGAATGAAAATATATGTTATGGGTCATTTCTACTTTAAAAGCACCTTTGTGCTTAAAGAATCCAAATAGCAACAGTCATCTTATACACGCCTCACAAATGAAATAACATTAGGTTTCCAGGAACCTAATGACACAGCTGAGAATGAGGCTCGTGCCACTGATTTATTTCACAGAAACAACCAGGGCATGTGGAGACAACTTATCAAAGATACGGCTCCATTTGAAGCTGTGGTAACATGGATGCGGGTTCGTCTCCATTTTTCAGCTAAATAGAGGTTTTCTTTTTTCACTTCACATAAAGTCTTCAACCAGCTCAGGCCGTCTAATAAATTGCAAATGCTGTAACAATATATCTTCTATTATGCCGCTTGTTACTTTACTAAGACAGGAAATTAAAGCAATAAAACACTTTCAAAATGATAGGGTACACTCAGGCTGTCATTCTTCTTGTGTTCCAGTATTATTCTTCAAAAGACCTTTTATGATACTAATATTAAATTCTTTGAAGTCCGAGGAATCTGTTGAAAGTGTTGAATTTCTAAGATATAGAGCTCAAATATTGCATCTCCTCATGCATTTATTAAAATTGAATATGTGGTAGAAATTTTTAAAACACAGAGTACAATACAGTTAAATAATATATGACCAGATACCATTCAAGTAAACACTAGAGAGTCCATTGTGCAGAAATTTGATTGAATGCTCGGGAAAATCTACTTTGCTTTTTCGCACCTTATGTGGCCAAATGCACAACATATGTGGTCATTCATATAAATGGCTGGAAACTGCACAACGGAGCCCTGAAAACCGTACAAATACCATCATAGTCACTTATGCAGCCTGCTCGCAGGAAGGAAATTGAATCAGGCTCATGAGGCTGTGCATTCTTTATTAACCTCCTAGAAAAAGGTCAGACAACTGTTCTCTTAACAGCAAGAATGTGCTGTGGAAAGGGCTGACAGAGAAATGCAAAAAGCTGCAATATATCCTAGGCATTGCATTAGGCAACTGTATTAAAAACCTTATAGAATGATATGGAAAAAAGTCCTCTTCATTGGCCATTATGAAAAAAGTGTCCTTTATTTTTAGCAATAAGCATTTTCATCCAGCCTTACAGATAAAGTAGAAAGAAACAAAAACTGATAGGAGGAAAAGCATTGAGTATAAATTTGGAAGAAGAGCTCATAGAAAGGTCTCCCCCTCACTATTCACCACTTCATTCACACTGTTTCTAACTTCCTTCCTTCCTTCCCTCTCCTCTTCTCTCCTCCCCTCCTTCCTCCCCTTCCCTCCCTCCCTCTCTCCCTCCCTCCCTCCCTCCCTCCCTCCCTTCCTTCCTTCCTTCCTTCCTTCCTTCCTTCCTTCCTTCCTTCCTTCCTTTTATTCTTTGTCCCTTTCCTCCCTCCTTCCCTTCCATCCTCCCTTCTTCCATTCCTACCTCCCTTCCTTCCTTCCTGCTGCAAAGACTTGAGAAAAAGGAAATAAAAGAAAAACCAGACTCGAGTCTGAGCATCCCCCCTCCCAAACTCGAAACAAAACCCGACTTCACATTAGGTAAAACCACACGGTTGCTTGAGCAGTGCAGAAATTTTCCTCTTCTCTAGAAACCCCCAAACGGCTGATCTCTTTCTCGATGTGTCATTTTAAACAACTGCTATTTAGCGGGTGTGAATGTTCCAATTAAATAGCGAACGCCTTGTGAGGCGCTACAAAGCTCGTTCCCGTGTCAGGTGCCCTCCCTGTCCACTCCCTTTCCGGGCTTCGCTGATGAGGGTCAGCACTTTCATATAGAAAACAAAGCCCTTGAACCCCTTGTCACGGCTGCAAGCACAGTTGTGAACATTAAAGAATGTTCCACACACCAAAGGGAAGTCAAACTGGGCCTGCATGCTGCTAATTTACTTCAGTTCTTTACCAAGTCCTCTTTCTGTCTCAAAAATATCCTTTTGATATATTTTTTTGAAACATTCCCAGTGATAAAATTAGCTGGTCCCTTCTGAGGCATGAGTCCTCAATAACTTGTTTCCCTCCTTACCTGACATAGCTCCTCTCCTCTAGATGCCAGGACATGTGTACAGTGAACCCCAAAGACTCCACCAAGAAAACAACTAGAACTGATAAATGAATTCAGGCAAGTAGTAGGATACAAAATAAATATTCAGAAATCTGTTGCATTTTTATATGCCAATAATGAACTATCAGAAAGGAAAACTAAGAAAACCATCCCATTTACAAATGCATCAAATGAAATGCCTAGGAAAAACTTAACCAAGAATATAAAAGACTTGTACTCAAGAAATTATAAGATGCTGAAGAAAGCAATTGAAGAACATACAAATAGGTGGACACATAAACTGTCATCATGAACAGAAAAAATCAAGATTATTAAAATGTTCATATTAGCCCTGGCCAGATAGTTTAGTTGGTTAGAGCATCATCCCCAAATGCCACAGTTCCAGGTTCAATCCCTGGTTTGACTACATACCAGGTATGTAGTCAAACCAGTAAATGCCTGAATGCTTGGAGCAATGAATCAATATTTATCTCTCTCTTTCTTTCTTTTTCTCCATTCATCTTTCTTTAAAATCAATAAATAAATATTAGAAAAGAAAAAAATATCCATACTACCCAAAGCAATCTATCCATTCAATACAATTCCTATTAAGATACCAATAAGATATTTCATAGAACGAGAAAAAATATTCCAATGATTTATAATGAACCACAAAAGTCTCTGAATAGCCACAGTAATATTAAGAAAGAAAAACAAAATTGGAGGAGTTGTGTTGCCTCGCATCAAATGATACTACAAGAGCATAGTAATCAAAATAGTATGGTACCGGCATAAAAACAGACATATAAATCAATGGAAAAGAATAAGGAGCCCAGAAATAAACCCACATTTTTATAGTCAACTAATGTTTGACAAAGGAGGAAAAAACATACAATGGGGTAAAGACAGTCTATTCAATAAATGGTGTGGGGAAACTTAGACAGATATATGCAAAAGTATTTAACATGACCACCTTTTTATAGCATACACAGGAGTAAACTGAAAATGGGTTAAACACTTAATAGTTAGATTCAAAATCATAAAACTTCTAGAAGAAAACAGGCAGTAAAATGTCAAACATTTATCGTAGCAATGTATTTTTTGATATATCTCCTTGGACCGGGAAAACAAAAGAAAAAATAAACAAATGGACTACATCAAACTAAAATGTTGTTTTTTTCCATAGCAAAGAAAACCATCAACAAAACAAAAAGACTAAACACTGGGAGCGAGAACATATTCACCAATGATACATCTGATAGGGGTTTAATTTCCAAAAATATATAACAAACTTAAACAACTCAATTACCAAGAAGACAAACAACACAATTAAAAAAATAGACGAAGGACCTGAATAGATACTTCTCCCAGGAGGACATACAGATGGCCAACAGACATATGAAAAGATCCTCAACATCACTGATCATTAGAGAAATGCAAATGAAAACCACAATGAGCTATCATCCCACACCTGTCACAATGGCTATCATCAGTCAATCCACAAACAAGTATTGTTGAGGCGGCTGAGAAAGGGAGCCCTCGTACCATTTTGAGGGTACGAAGATAAGTGCAGCCTATGAGAAGTAGCATGGAGTTATCTCAAAAAATGGAAAATGTACCTGCCTTATGCCCTAGCAATTCCACTTCTGGGAATATTTCAAAGAATTCCAAAACACTAATTTGAAAGAATACATGCACCTCTATGTTCATTGCAGCATTATTTACAATAGTCAAGATTTGGAAACAGCCCAAGTGCCCATCAGTAGATGAGTGGATAAAAATATTGTGGTATATTTACACAATGGAATAGTAGTTGGCCATTAAAAAACAAACAAACAACATTTTAGCTTTTGAAGCGGCATGGATGGGCCTGGAGAGTATTATGTGAAGTGAAATAAGCCAGTCAGAGAAAGACAAATACTCGATGATTTTACTTATATGTGGAATCTAACACACAAAATAAACTAACAAACAAAACTGAAGCAGACTCGTTGATACAGAGAAAAGACCAATAGCTGTCAGAAGGGAGGGGCTTGGGGGCTAGGTAAAAAAGATGAAGAGATTAAGCAAAAAACAAAAGCTCATGGACACAGCCGACAGTATGGGGATTATAAGAGGGAAAGGAGGCGGGGGAGGGAGAAGAAGGAAAATGGTGACAGAAGGAGACTTGACTCGGGGTGGTGACCACACTATACAGCATACAGATGATTATTATAGAGACGTACATAATTTTATTAACCAAGATCACCCCAATACATTCAATTTAAAAAAAAAAGGTAAAAATTAAAATTAGCTAGTTCAATCTGAGGCATTAGTCCTCAATAATTGTTTCCCTTCTCATGTGACACACAGTTCCTCTCTGCCGGAATTCCAAAGCAATCACCTACCTGAGGAGACTTTCCCCCCGAGACCTTAGCACACTGTATCAATTAACACAAAAGCAATTCTGGACTCCCTCCAATACACTGCACTACCATCTGGTCTCCCTGGTACCTCACAGGGAAGGACAGATTTCAATTTGTCAAAACAATGTAAATTCCCCAAATTATTTTCAAAGTATGCATGTTTACTTTAATGTTATGCCCATTTAGCTCTTAAAAGGTACTCTGCAAATTCCTCTAAATTGATTCTCCAGTACTCACTCACTCCCTCTCCTCCCCTCTCTTAGGAAAGTAGAAATTGGGGTTATGTCAGGCTAAAATTTAACTCGAGAAATACAAGTTTGTAAAATCTACACAGCTTACAAATCAAGGGCAGAAAGGGATCCTTAGATGCGTTCACACCCTGCAAACCCACGTGCCAGTCAGTCATCCCGTGATTAATTTGGGAGTATAATTTTTCGGCAGCCAAACATTTGATATCATGAGAGAGGTATCAAGAAGACGCTTTCCTCAAAGAAAAAATGTGCCGAATGTCACCATTCATCACTCTTTCCCTTTAAGGCTTTCAAAATTCCTGATAGAATATAAGCCATTAATTTGAAAGTATTAATAAATTAAGTCATTTTTCATGCATTGCACTGAATTGATATGGCAGATTAGTTTGGCTGTTACCTTGAACAGATTTGGCTTGAGGATAGATTAAAGGAAGTTAGGGTGAGGCCAGCCAAGGCGGTAGCCACTGGCCGTGTGGGGCTATTTAATCCGAAATGTAAATGAGTGAAAACGAAATAGAATTTTAGAAAAACAGCTCCTCAGTCACACTCGCCACCCAGTAAGGATTCGCTCTCCCCACGTGTCTAGAAACGATGTGCTGGACAGCACAGCTAGGGGACATCGCTGGCACTGAAGAAAGTTCTGCTGGACAGCGCGGACGCTCAACACCACAGCTTGTTCCAAATGAAGGGTGTATACCACCAAATATTCTAGGTAGAAAAGAAGGAAAATGGCCCCAAAGCAGGCAAGACACGTGCCAGACACCAAACTGAACTCCTACGTTTCCTGGGAGTGGCCCCAGTCCGTCACCGTGAAGCGTAAACGCAGACGCGAACCTCGTTGCTTTCTTGGCTGTACGGAACGGGGCAGATTGATTTCATTTTGCTCATGTTTTTGGCGCACCCTTATTCACTCTGGGAAACAATCCTGCTTGCACTATTTTTAACCAAGTGCTCTACAAGGAGCTGATTCTGTCCGTGGCTCTGGGGAAGGCCCTGGGCTAGCAGACGGGATTCTCCCGACTCCCTGGCCACAGTGATAAATAAAAATCGCTCTGCCTATGAAGCTTGGCTGGTTAGGTCTCCTTAGAGGTCCTCATGGCCTTCTGCTCAAGTGGCTGAGAAGACACATCAGACTAGCCACCGTCTCACTGACCAATAGCAGGTCTGCCCGTAACTGATGGCCACAAAGAACAGAGCAGAGGGGGTGGGAGACCAGGATCTGGGAACTACAGGTCAGGCACTGGATTAAAACACAGGTTTTACTGGATTAATACAATTCTCTTCAATTCCATATGATCCACAACCTTCTCTCTCCTCAGGGAGTGTACACACACATACACAGACATGAGCAAGGTGTCTAACAGACATTAAGTGTTGCAGAGTAGATAACAAAAGCATTCCTGGCAGAGAGAAGATGACCCCGGGGCAGGAAAGGGTCTGAGGAGCTGAAGGGACAAAAGGAGGCAGTGTAGCTGGAGAAGCACAAGCTGGTCAGTTGGATGACCCAACGAGAAGCAGAGACGTGGTGTGCAGATGGGGGTTTATTTCACAAGCAATGAGAAAACATCATGTGACTGCTCAGAGAGGTGACATTTCTTTGGCTGCTCTAACAGATTGGAGAGAGACAATCCTGGAAACACGGTTTCTAGGTAGAGAACTCAGGTGAGAGACTGGCTGGTTGGACCAGGACAATGGCAGGATGATGGAAGAAAGCAGATGATATAAGATAAAATTTGAGGGTAGCATCAAAAGGAGTTGATATCTAGCTTTTTGACTGGAGCACCTGAGTGGCTGGTGATGGCATTTATGAGATGAGAGGCAGAGGAAGGAAGGGAAAAGAGACTCCCAGCAGTACCCCCCAAGTCATTTGATTAAAATGATTAACGTGGACCATCCAAATGAAATTCAAACTTACAAATGAATTCTATACTCATAGAGTTGATAATTGCCCCAAGGAAACATTGAGTCAAAAATTCAACTTATGTTTAAATCCCATCAGCCCAATACTATCAAAAGATTTTAACTGCTAACTTGTTTTTGGACAATTAGGGTACAACTTATTAAATTATAATCATGTTCCAAAAATACCATTTCCAACACGAGTTTGATTCTGTGCTAGTATTTTTGGAGTGCTCTTGCTTTATATTCTCTCTCTTACACTTAGGAAGAGTTGATCTTACAATAACTGTCTTATATGGTGCTGGCTTCCTTGCTTTCTTATTTATTCATTTGTGTATTGCTTTGCTTAGCCCATGACCGAGTGGGTTCACAGACCTGAAGTTTTAGTCTCAAGTGATCCCTGGCCACATGGTGGGTCTGTGCTCACAGGGCTATTTTAGACCACAGCCTACACTTAACAAACACTGTGTATAATCACGTGTATTAAGTCAACCTCCACGATCACAATAGGAGGTAGTCTTATTACTCCGTTTTACAGTTTAGAATCAGGAGTGCAGAGAGGTTATATGTAACTTCCCAAGACCACAGACAGCTGAGCTATGACTCAGAAAATCCGTACCCAGAAATCAGAGCCTGACTCTTGCTACCTCCCAGGTCCTGTGACCAGAAGTCCATGCACACCCCAGGGGCCAGAATCCTGATTGAAATGCAGGACAATGAAATACTGAAACCCCGTGCATATAGCATTTCTACTTTTTACTTACAAAAACAGTTACTGTCACAGAATTTCAAATCTCACGATAAAAGTCAAATGTGCCATACATGGAAAAAGTCTTAGGGAAATTTGTCTTAATGTTCAACAACGTTAGCCTGGGCCAGGGTAGTGGAACAAAGCGCTCTGTCACTTTATGTTTAATGCACACGGTGGGACCGCCGAGGAGGTCATGGCACCAGTCAGGGTGACCGCACATTGTGTGGGGACTCAGGAGTGAGACACTCTTTGTGCTTACCGCTGTATGCGGTCTCTAGGGGCGCTATGGGGTTCCGCATGGAACCATGGGGGGACTGAAAGCAGGAAATGTGCTTCTGAAGCTCGAGGTTGGGGGTTCTGAGGCACCCTCATACACAACAGTAGGGAGATAGTTGATATTGTAAAGGATATCAGACACCTAATTTTTTCTTCTGTCTACAGTGAAATTTCTCACGAAATGTCCTTGTCCCCTTCACTGTTTGGAATGGTTGTGTGTTAGTAGAGGAACCCCGTTATTCAGTGAAAGGTCATTCACCTATCTATGCAGACCTTCTGTCTATTAATGACAACTTCTATTTCACTGCATCCCTGATAGATCCAAATCTCTAACCACAATAGAAATTTCTTCAGGCAAGTGCAAGTCATCCTTACTTCTCGGCTTCTTTCATGCCGCTTATTAGTGCTGACAGATTCTCTTCTGAAGCCAGCACGGAAAGCTATGTTCTCTATGATTTTATTTCCAATGGGTTTTATGATTTCTGAGACAGGAATTATGTCTGTATGCTACTTTATATTTATCAAAGCAGCTTCTACAGTTCCTTGCATGTGGTAGGTGCTAGTTGGGGGGAGGGGTATACACTTAATATTGCATTATTTTGATGACGTTTCATATAATTTTTACTGCAACTTTAGAGGAAACATTTAGGGGATAATATTCCATGCTCTCTGTGTCTGGGTTTGCTTTTCTTCTTGATCCAGAATCAGGAGACCTTAGAATGTGCCAATGGTATTGTTACCTTTCTTCCTCTTAGGTCAGTGTGGATTTCTTTTGTCCTAACTGAATTGATCAACAATGACAGTATTAAACATTTAAATTGCACCGGAAGGGTCACACCTTTCTTTCCCATCCAGCCCTTCACGTGCATCGCCCCCCCCCCAACAATGCAATTCCTGATGTATTACGACCCCCCGTTGGAGTTTCCTGCACTCGCACCTGCGGTGCAATACATGCAAGGTCAGCTGATTGTCTCAAGTGGAAATCAAAAAGCTTGACTGCTGCAAACAACAGTCAGTAAATGACTGCTGCTATAATTCCAACGACGGCATTTTGTCATTAAGAGCCTCTTCATTTCCGGCAGCTTCGTGCTGAGTCATCCAGATAGCCTGGTTACTCGCCTAATAACCAAGGGGAGAGAGAGGAGCAGGAAACAGCCGCTGGGGCAGGTGGCAGCGCACATATCTGCAGTTTCTCCTTTCGGCAGCACAGTTGAAGGCGGCATGATGAATGAGCCACCACTGATTGGTCCTATTGTGCATTTGTGATTCTTCTTATTTTAATTTCTAACTTTAGTATGCAGAAGATGCTGAGGGCTATCCAAAGCAGATATGTGGCACATGCACTCATCTGAAACGTAACAATGACATGCGGTCAGATGACTCTTCCTTCAAGATGGATCGGGCTGAGGACAAGCTCTTATGGTGCTATCCACGTGTCAAAAGGTGGCGAGAGAACCTGGTCTGCATTGACCTGGAATGCTGAGGTCGCCGGTTCAAATCCCTGGGCTTGCCCAGTAAAGGCACATATGAGAAGCAAGCAATGAACAACTAAAGTGAAGCAACTATGAGCTTATACTTCCCGCTCCCTGCTTCTAACCTCTCTCTGTAAGATCAATAAATAAAATCTTGAAAAAAATTATGTAAGAAAAGGGGGCTAGAGATGTTGAAATTTAGTCCTTAAAAACTGAAACTTTCAATTTGCAAAGTACTGTACAAGGTACTTCTTATTGCCAACTCTTTTTCCCCCCGTTTTTAAACTTTGAGAGAAACAGTCCTTAAGGGCGGATGACTTGCCTAGAATTACACAAGATGGTTTTCTGACAGATCTTAAGGATATTTCAATTGCTGATGATGTAGAATTTTCATCTCAAGGTTATATTTAATAGGAAATTTGTCACTAATGACTCAAAAAAAATCTTGGCAAAATCTTGCACTCATGATGATTTTCAATATCTAATACTAACTAAAATAAAAATTCCAAAGTAATCACATCAGTAGGGCTCAGAAAAATGCAAATCAAGGCAACAATAAAATGCCCTTTATCTTAATTATATTGGCAAAAGTACTCAATGACAAACCCTCCTTAGTGAAGGACAGGGCATGAAGCAACTGAAGTCTTTCTACGTTTGGTGCGCCCACCCTGGAAGACGCTTTAGTTTGTAAAGTTGAACATTTGTATATCTTTTTATCCAAAAATTGCATTTTAAAAACATTCTTTAGTTTTAGCTGTTTTTACTTTGTAAAAATAGCATTACATTTGATTGCCTTGTGACCCCCCCATAAGATATGTCCACAGGGAATCTAAAAAATTATCACCTTATTTGGGAGAAGGGCCTTTGTAGATGTAATCAAGTCAAGACTCTGAAATTGAGATCAACCTGGACTAGGGCGGGATCCAAATTTAGACAGTGTCCTTATAAGGGAAGTGACACAGAGATGGAGAGACAAGGCAGAAATCAGAATACTGTGTCTACAAGCCAGAAAAGAAAAACAAATAAACGCCAAGGGTTATGGATTGAGCTGTGTATGACTCAATATACTACCATCTGCATGCCGTATCGTGAACCCTCTTCCCAAGGAAAGTCTCTCTCTGTCCCCATCTCCCCCCTTGACCACTCTACCTTGGCCCCAAACCCCTGCTCCTTTGGCTGTAGACCACACTGTTGAGTGTGTCTGTGTGTTATGTGTATGTTTTCCAGCTAATCCCTTCACCTTCTTCTATCCAGTCCCCTCGCCCTTGGGGAACAATGTCATCCCAATAAATCCAATTAAAAGAGAGAGAGAGAGAGAGAGAGAGAGAGAACTCTTATAGAGAAGTCACATGGCAGAAATTGGAATGGTATAGATACAAGCCCCCCAAAATGTCAAGTGTTATGGGTTGCACTGTGTGCCCTCCAAGTTTACATGTTGAAGTCCTAAACCCCAGGACCTCAGAAGGTGAGTGTATTTGGAGAAAGAACCTTTAAAGAGAGAATTCAGTTAAAGCAAGGCCTTTCGGGTGGGCCCCAGTGCAGTCTGGCTGGGGTCCTTCTAAGAAAGGAGACTCCGGAATACAAAGGGCACAGCGATCAGTGTGCCCAGGGGGGGACAGCCCTGTGAAGAGGTAGCAACAGGGCAGACCCCTGCAAGTCAAGGAGGGAGGCCTCCGAGCCCAACCCTGTCGGGACCTTGATCATGACTTTCAGCTTCCATTCCTGTGAGAAGTACATTTCTGTGGTTGCAGCCCCCGGTCCACAGTGTTTTGCTCTGTCAGCCTGGGTGACTAATGCCCCAAGGACTACCAGGGCCACAGCAGCTAGAAGAGAAGTGTGGAAGGAAATCCCAGTACACCCGGCCAGCATCTGCACTTCAGACGTCTGGCTTCCAGAACTTGGAGAGAATCAAGTCCTGTTGTTTTGAGTCCCCCAGTCAGTGGTAACTTGGTACAGTAGCACTAGGAAGAGGAATTCTTGCACACGGCCACCCACAGTACTGTTCTTATACCAGGCGTGTGAGACCCCCGCCTGAGCCCACCCTTTGGAGGACTCTACCATCACTAACATGGAAACACAAAGACTTTTCAATAACGTGTGTGGTGACATAAGACACTTTCTGGAAAACGTGATAACGGAGTTGATGAGAATGATAAGGTGGAGCCCCACCGGCCCATTTGGATCGTGTCTGAGAGTGAGAGCGTGGGTGTGTGGATGCAGAGGCCCTGGGAGGTCACTGCCACAGCCCTGGAGACCAGAGCGAGGATGGCTGCTCCGCATCCCCCCGCCCCAGGGCCCAGGCTGACCAGTCCCCCCAGGTAAGGATGCACGGCCTCCCTCCTGCTATAAATGGTGGAGTACTGAGAGGGGTTTAGCACTACCCAGAAATCCCAGGTCAGGATAGCCAGAGGTCTTGTCTAACATTGCTGCCAGCTCTACTTTGCCCCAACATGAGTACAGGTGGTCTTGCCACCTCCCTCGCATCCTGGCCTGGGTCTAGCTTCTGTTTGCTATGTCCTCTCAGGTCACAAAGACATGGTGGCTTAGGACCCAGGATAGTTCCGTTAGTCTCTGGGTTGGAGGCACGTTTCTGAGGTCATTGGGTTGGGACATGAGTCAGGCAGCGCCTGTAGCTAGATTTAGACCGGTTAGCGTTTTTGTTTCTTTTTTTAATTAATTAATTAATTAATTTATTTATTTATTCATTTTAGAGAGGAGACACAGAGTGAGAGAGAGAGAGATAGAGAAAGAGAGAAAGGGGGGAGGAGCTGGAAGCATCAACTCCCATATGTGCCTTGACCAGACCAGTGCAGGGTTTTGAACTGGCGACCTCAGTGTTCCCAGGTCGACGCTTTATCCACTGCGCCACCACAGGTCAGGCCGGTTAGCGTTTTGAGATACAGAGTGCTTCCATTTGTGTTGGTACTTTGGAGCCCTCAAATATTAGAGGCAGACCTGTGTACGTGAGAATATGCATAACAGCTTTAACTGGAATAGCACAATCTTGGAAGTGATCCAAGAGCCCAGGAGAAGAATGGTTGAATTCATTGAGGGTGTATTTACACAACAGATTATTACCCAGTGGTCAGAATGATTGAATCAGAGATAAAAGGGATCATGTGAGTTAATCTTGGCAACGTTCGGTGAAAAAGTCAGTCACGGGAGATTATGTACAGCGTAACTATGCAACACAGTGAAAAACAAGCAAAACTAAAATCTATAATTTTTTTAATGATATTTCTAGATTAGAGAAAAGAGCACAGTCTATACAAGATTCAGGGGGCGGGTTCCCTAGCAAAGGGAAGAGAGCACTGAGGGTGGGGGAGGAACCCCGGGTGGAGACAAGTTACTTCGAACGCTCGAGGTCCGGAGTTGTGCGGTATGCTCACGACAGTTTATATACTTTGGTTGTACGTAAATAAGTAAAATAATAAATAATAAGAGAAAGGCACAGATGGATGGGGAGGGATCACCAGGCGAGCTCTGTCTAATTTCGTGCACCTACCCTACGATGGAAGAGTTCAAGTGAAAAGAGCAGCGCCCTCCTCTCATGAGGTGAGCTTGCCCTCCTAATAATCATCATCTTGTTTTTATGCAGATATCACTTACTATGCCTCACAAAGAAACGCGCTCAGACAGACTGAAGACTGAGATTAAACAATGAGAAGCCATCTTAGTTAACGAATGCCAGGCCCAATTATGTATCCAACACCCACTATTCTTGTTTATGTCTACAAATCTAGTTGTGCAGGACACAGGAATCATTTGACGGTAGTTCAATATCTGCAAATTGTTTCACCATTTGGAAGCCGTGCCTTGGAACCTCTCTTACTGCCTAATAATTTGCCTGGGACACAGGGCTGGATGGTGCTATTTGTTGTGGCCTTTGAACAAGTTTCTCTGTTTGCCCTCCTTAACCATTGAGGTGACAGTGCCCTGCTGTTGCTTTTGTCCTGTGCGTGAATGTGGCTCTTATAATTATAGTGTGCCTCACCGGGACCTTCTCTCTGTGCTCTCTCTCTCTCTGGGGTTTGCTCATAATGAGGGGAACACTGGCTCAATTGGGGCCCCTGGAGATAATGAGGTCTTTCACTAAGACATCTCTGCTCCATGTGATTCTTCCGTTCTCTCTTAACGTGGTAGATGTATTCTTCCTATGTGCTTGTTAGTGTTTGAGGATCACTAAATATTTTTCCTTTGTTTGGATGTTTACACAGCCTTCCACCTTGTCAGTTTCAACCACAGTTGCAGAGAGAATAGAATCCAGGTAGTTAATCTGTCCATTCGTTACGTAAGTGTATCTTGTAAACTGCGAGGCATGCACCACAGGTATAATGAGATTACTATACCTGCATTTGAAAAACCCACATGGTTAAAAACAGAGTCCTGTAATCTCCTATTTTCCTAATACTTGAAAAATGGCAAATTGTTCCTTGAATTAATAAGTAAATGATTACTGTCTTTATGCTCATATTTTCATTCTGGTAAGAATTTCATGGCTGTGTGATTACAAAATATAATCTCTTCCACCCTGATGGCCATCTTAGGTTTTCTTCTTTATACTTAGTTAATAGTAAAATCAAGGTACGTTAAATATTGGCTGTTTAATAATGGAGAAATGTTTAACTTAGACCATACCTAAACTATTTTGCTTAAATTTCAGATGTTTCCTTTTGTCAAAATATCTTTTCAGTGTGTCCTATAAAGTGATCCAAAATTTATCCTTTAAAAAAATCTTCTTATTAAAATAAAATGTAAAGAAAATTAATGTTAGCATTTTTTACATTTAGTGATAGAGGGACAGTCGCTGCTAATACCTTAGCTCAATGTCTTGGTGGTACCCACTGTATCGGCTGTCTGCCAGAAGCCTGCAGGGGAGAGCCCTTGGCTGGGGACCATTGACAGGAGGCTCTCAATGTCACCTTTTGGACCTGATTGCTGGTGATTATCAATATCATTCAGAAGGCGACACATGTATGAAACAGGCTGGTAGACATAGAACCTTCCAGAACAACTTTCTATCTGACCCTGGAAAAAGCACAGGGATCTTCTGGTAACCTTCTACAGCAACACTGGAGCTGAATTACTGATTAATGAAAACATTGAAAACTGAGAAACGTTTTGGACTTGTCTATTTTAATCAAAACTACAGCTTTCGCTCTTCCCACTGTGTTTCAACACAACAGGAAGGCGGATTTATCAAGACAGCCAATGGGAAGCCGTTCACAGTGCTCTCTCTCCAGGCTGACTCAGCGGTATGTCAACTAGGCAATATGTGACATACTAAAATATTTTATCGACAACTGTTAAGAAATATTTAAATAGGATTAAAATATAG
Organism: Rhynchonycteris naso; assembly: GCA_037038555.1. Lineage (NCBI taxonomy): Eukaryota > Metazoa > Chordata > Mammalia > Chiroptera > Emballonuridae > Rhynchonycteris > Rhynchonycteris naso. The sequence goes on along the minus strand of CM072998.1, from coordinate 8,807,216 downwards.
CCGTAGATATGCTAATACCGAACAAATAGAAAAGGAAAAATGTTCCCTCAACAGGCAGAAATTTAATAAAAGATAATATAAAGATATGTTAACAGATAAAAGATAAAGAGGAACATATGAAAAAAAGCACTGAGGTCGTCTTCTCCTCCTAAGGTAGAAGCCCTGAGCAGTCACATCTTGAGATTAAATCTAGCATTGTGCTCACGCCCTGTTTGAACACAGCTCAGGAAATGCTGAGGGCGGTAGATGCTGGTGCAGGAGAAGGAAGCAGAAGGTTTGGCTCCAGCTGATTGGCCGAAGCCACTGATGTTTTTTTCTAGGGAGTCCTGGGCTGGGCGATATCAGACCCTTGATGTCTGAACATCGGTTCATGCATTAGTGCTCCCATCCCAGTCTATTTGGGACTGCTTTTATACACATGGCTTCCTGATCAACAGTCCCGTTGGGGAGAAGGGTTGAATGAAAGGATTTGGGGATACAAATCGCAATAGTCTCCTTCATTTGGACTTCAAGGTTGAACTTACATTTGACTCAATAACTCTTTCTTTATAACATTCTATCCATTCCTTTCTTTTCATTTTTACTTTCATGTCCCCAAACCATGACCTTATCCTGTGTACTTTGGTCACCAAGATTGTTTCAAAGTCTCACATACTTCCCCAAAGTCTATATACTGCACATAGCATGCAAGATGCCCCCGCCAATAGATATCAGGCAATAATATTAAACACAAATGATAAGGGATCTAATGATTTCTGTTAGGACTTTCCCTAAAGTAGTTTATAAACCAAAGTTGTAAAAATGGAATGGAGTTATGAGTCAGAACCGTTCACAATAAAAACAAAACAAAACACAAAAACCATAACGGACATTTATATGAGGCCACAAAACTAGGAGTATGTCCAGAAAATTGTTTACTTCATATTCTCCTATGAAGTGTATTTTGTCCAGTCTAATTTTCCAAGGCAGATTACCATCAAAATCATTGAAGACAGATGGTTGCCTCTATTTTTAAAAAGTTCTAGAGTCGATAATTTCGCGAGCTCCTTTGGTAGCCTGCTTCAGGGTTTAATCACTCTTACGCTCAAGACGGTCTTCCTGATGTCTAATATATGATGTCTAAATAATGAAATACACTGAGTGGAATAGGAGGATAATTTTAACTCTCACAGCTGCTAGAACGAGAGACCTAAACAATTTTTCAATGAGACACATGGTCCAATTATGTGCTCTACAGGGTTGACATTTCTATCCCTGACCTCTCACCCTCTTTATAAGTCTATAATTCTTACCTTCCACAGGATATTGTCTACTGAATATCTTACAGACATTTGGAAATTAAACGAATTGCGGCAGGCTCATTTTACTTCTTAAAAATGCAATTTCCTTCAATTTGTCGTTCTTGGGTTTATATTTTTCGACTAAATTTAGCTTTCCCCCTCTCTTTTCTATGCACAACACAAAATTCAGCAAGCTGCTAAATCTGATTATTAATCACCCCATAGCGTTACTCAAAAGCAACTTCGTCGTCGGTATCAGTTACAGATCGAGAGATTTCATGCTAGCTGGAGTTTTCCTGACCAGTGGTGACTACCTTCCTCCGCGTAGAGCTCAGGGCCAAGAATGACAACATGCCGAACAGAGCTCACTTTTCTCCCTGCCCTCTGTTATCACTTTCCTTCCAGCCAGGATGTCTCCAAAGGAGCTACGTTTAAGTATACATTTTAATTCTGACATTTCTTTTAGGTGTCATGGGATTCTTTCAAAAGGAGGTTGAGGTGATTACATGTGAGGAGATACGGCTTAAGGACTATCTCTTACTGGGGTAGGTGAACTTAACGTGTGTTTGATGGCAGGGAAACGGTTACCTTCCGGGAAGGTTGAGTTCACATGACCACCCAGGGGAGTGACCAAAGGCAGCTCCCGCTTCTTGCTGGCTGCAAGTGAGTGGCCATGGGGACCTGTACATGCCTCCCCAAATGCTCCCTGCTTTCCTGTCACCCAGTTAGACCATCGCTCACCCCCCCCCTGGGTCCCCCTATCCTGAAGTCTATCTCCCCTCTCTCTTCTTCTAATCAACATGACCAGTATTTCCTGATGTCTCAAACCTGCCCAGAACAGCTGCTGAGCCCTGCCATTCAAAGTCACCGCAGCAGGCCCCGGAATGATTCCTTCCAACTTTTCCCAGAATAGGAGCAGTTACTTAGAAGATGACGAGAAGGATTCCAACGTTACCAGCCGGGGACTGGGCCTGGAGAGGGTCCACCTCACGCCCACGGGTAGTGTGTCGGTTCTTGACTTCACGTAGGAGAGATTTCACCGCACAAGCCCAGGTGACTGTGAGAGCTCGTTTATTAAAGCAGGGGACAGCGTGAGGAAGAAAGGTCTGAGGGTGGACGTGGCAGGAGACTGGGCAGGGCTGCTCTGGCTCCTTAGAAGTGTTGTAGGAAGGAAGTGGGCCGTGCTGAGCTAACAGTCACAGTGAGCGAAGGGAACCAAGGCAGAGCTGATGATGTTGGCCCACTGGGAAGTCAGAGAAAAGGAGGCCGTGGAGACAGGCTCAGGGGGTGAGCCCGGGAGGAGCTGCCGCTGCCTGCTGCTCCCCACGTTGGGGGTCTCCTGGGGGATCCTTAGTGTCAGAGAGGAAGGTATGGGCAAGCTCTAGAGAGTGTGTGCCACTGGGTTATTTGTCTTGAGGTGTTTTCTCTCTCTTTAGCCAGTGGGAGTCCTAGGGGAGGTCTGAGGGGAGGGTGTTAACAGAATATTCATGAGCTTCCCAGGTGGGTCCTTCAGTATGTTGTCATTTAAATGTGCATGAAGAGGGGTCAGGCTTATTTTCTGGTTTGTTTCATTTTTTTGTTGTTGTTATTTAATTAATTGTGTTTACATAGATTCTAGGGTCACCCTGACTGCATCCCCCTCCCCCATATTCCCCTCCACATCTCCCTTGCCCCCCTCCTTACAGCGCCCTCCCCCTTCCCTTCAGGTTTATCCCATCCTCTCATCCCCTTTCCCTCTGTCCTCTTTCCCTCTGGTCCCTTTGATCCCTCCTCTGTCTCAATTCCTTTCCTCAGTTCTCATTGTTTCTTGGATTCCTCAAATGAGTGAGGTCATATGATATTTTTCTTTCTCTGCCTGGCTTATTTCACTCAACATAATAGTTTCCAGGTCCCTCCATATTGTGGCAAAAGGTAATATTTCCTTCTTTTCCATGAGAACATCACTGAAAAGAGAACAGGACTGAGGCTGGTCTGTTCCAGGATAGTCTATAATGTGTACACTATTTGCTCCTTAGTGTCCTTGGTTAGGCGAGACAAAGCCTTGTGATTCGTTAGCTGGCTGTAACTTGCTCAAGTTGTTTGGCCTTGTTTAATTGCTTTGCCTCAGTTTCCCTTGTCCAGGAATTTTCCTAGCTTCTTCTTATCCCACCTGACCAGCACTGAATTCAAACATGGGGGTTGAGTTTGGTAAATAGGTAGGGGTCTATTTTTCCTCAGTTATACGAATAAAGACAGGGCAGAGATGTAGAGAAAAACTTTAGGTGGGGGGAGAGAGAGTTTGGTGTTAATTATACTAGCCTAGAAATCTTTTCTTAAGTAAAAAGGCATGGTGTGGTGGCAGCAGTATGAAAGTTGAACAGAAAAACATTAACCAATGGAGCCAGAGAGGGCAGGCGAGCTGGGGAAGCTGGCTCCCACTCCCCTTCAGAAATGCAGAAGAGAAGAACGAAGAGAAGTCTATGGGACTGAGTTCATTCGTGTGTTATTGAGCAATAACAGTTTAATATGTAGTTCACGTTAAGATGCCCAGGAAAATGTCCTTTAAGGAAAAATGAAGAGTGTGTGTTTTTTGTTTGTTTGGTAAGGAAACACCAGGACTTGGTCATAGATCTGAACAGAAACGGTTCCAGGCGACCCTAATCCCATGATGCAGGCGAGCACCTTCCCAGCTCTCCTGTCCTCCTGTGAGTCACGGCCCAGTCTAGTCCTCCCAACCACGTGAAGTGGATGCACGATCATCCCCCTTGCACAGACACGGAAGGTCCACAAGCATCGTCAGAAGGAATCTGGGATTTCCTCAGGCCCTGGACTATGGCACTTCAGAGGCTAAAGGACCTTCTGGGCTTTGGGATCAGTGAGTTCAGGCTTTCTCTTACATCAACCACACACAGTTCAAAGCAAAGAAATGATTACCTTTCAGTTTTGTTTTGTTTTTAGTTCTACATCTATGTCCTACTGCATTCTATTGATTAAAACAAAACTAAAATCCAACAATTTTCTGAATTCTAATTCTTGCTGAGTGCCCAACTTCTTGGGAGATGAGGCCAGCCACCTTGCCTCTCTGTGCTTCTGCCAATGCAGTGGTTAAGCTGGACAAAAAACTAGAACCTCATAAAAAGGAAAGAAAAGAAAAGAAGGCATGGGAAGAGAAAGCAAGGGAAGTGAAAAGAAGGGAGGAAGGAAAGAAATAAGGAAGGAAAGAAGGAAGGAAGGAAGGAAGGAAGGAAGGAAGGAAGGGAGGGAGAAAAGAAGAAAGGAAAAAAGGAAGGAAGGAAGGATAAAAGGAAGGAAGGAAGGAAAGAAGAAAGGAAGGAAGGAAGGAAGGAAGGAAGGAAGGAAGGGAGGAAAGAAGAAAGGAAAAAAGGAAGGAAATAAGGGAAAAAAGAAGGAAGGAAGGAAGGAAGGAAGGAAGGAAACTAAGCCAGGTTCTCTCTTGTGTAAATTAATAGGAAAAAAAATGTGCATGGTACATAGAAGAAGCAGGATGTATAAAAGTGAGATAAAGGTTTCTAATGGGTCCAGGGTTGCTTATAGAGGTCAAACACACTGTCCTGCTGATAATACACACTTGGTTGAAAGAATCCTAGGCATTTAACTGCAGTGTGTCTGTATGCTATTTAGTTTTCTAGAGCTAATGACATTTGTTCTGCATTACGTAATTTTGTTCTGTTTATATAATAATTTAAAAAAGAAATGAAAATACAGAATGAAGGGCCCTATTTGCCTTGCTGGAAGGAGAGAATAAAGCTAAATAGTCTCATTTTATAGTATATCATCATATTTAAAATAGAGTTTTCTCCCTACATTTAAATTAACCTTCTAGTCTTAGTAGTTTAATGAATTTTCTTCTTGGTCTGTTGTGATTCCTTTCCCCCAGATATTTTGCCTGATAGATGAATATACAAACAATGTCAAAGCTTCAGGCTGTGGTATAAAATTAGAAGAACAAAAGAAGATGCAAAGTAGAATTAAATTCAGAGATGGCATTTGTTTTCTCAGCATACTTAATATAGCCTACTATTGAAAACTGTCAATAAGAATAACTCATTTTTTAAAATTTAGCTAATCCTTGAATCAAATACAAGGTGCTTTGTGTCTTCTAAAGCAATATTTCTTTTTATGCTTAAAGATGTTCATCATCGTGTTTTTTAATATCTGTAAATTTATTTTTATCCTTTTTATTGTATAGTGTACAGTCAATATTATTTTGTACTTCTTTTAGGTGTCCAGCATAGTGGTTAGACAATCATATACTTCACAATGTGTTCCTCTGATATTGCCAGTTCCTATCTGGCACCATCCACAGTTATTACGATAGTATTGACTGTATTCCCTTTGCTGCACTCCTCATTGCTGTGGCTATTTGTACCTACCAATATGTACTTTGTCACCCTTCACCCTTTTCACCAGCTCGGTTTGTATGAGTCTGTTTGTTATGTTTCTTCCTCTGTTCTTTAGATTCCACATACAAGTAAAATCATACGGTATTTATTTGTCTTTCTCTGACTGACCTGTTTCACTTAGCGTAATACCTTCTAGGTCCATCCATGCCATCACAAAGGGTAATATTTCATTTAAAGCAAAAACCTTTTTAAAATATAAAATATATAGTTTTTGACCAAGTTTGTACTTTTCCTACACACAAGGCAAAGCTACAAAGGTGGTTGGTGATCAAATCATATGTAATCGAGATCCTTGTGTGGGTAAATAATTGTATGATTTTAAGAAGGAGGAATTTCTAGCCACTTGACATATTTGTTTTATATCACTCCCTCAATTTAACTTGTATGAGAATTCATGCTCCTTTGCTTTGAAGCATCTCTATTAATTAATCAAATCTAATTTCAGTGTCAAAAACAACTTATGTTTTATGCCATTCCTTTCTACTGCTAAATATAAAGCCAGCTCATTCAAAGGAAAAGAAACATTTAATAGGCACATGTTTGTATATAATGCTGTCATTATTAATTAAAAAGTGATATGCAATTGTAATATTTTTCTTCTTTTTCCTAGTGAGAGAAGGGGAGATAGAGAGACAGACTCCTGCATGCACCCTGACCAGGATCTACCTGGTGACCCCCATCTGGGGCCAATGCTCTGATCCTCGGGGGTCATGCTCCCAAACAATCTATTTCTTAGCCCCTGAGGTGGAGGCTCCATGGAGCCATCCTCAGTGCCCAGGGCCGATGTGGTTGAACCAACTGAGCCATGGCTGGAGGAGAGGCAGAGAGAGAGAAAAGCAAGAGGAGGGGGGTGGGAGAAGGAGATAGGTGCCCCTCCTGTGTGCCCTCATCGGGAATCAAACCCAGGACATCTACTTGCCACACTGATGCTCTACCATTGAGCCAACCAATGGTCAGGGCATAATTGTAATTTTTAATTATAAGTTTTAAAAATTTAGAAGTTGTAGTTTTTGAAAGCCATTTATTTAAACACTGTGCAACTGATTTTGTTAGAGGAAGAACTATCTGGATGGAAAATACTGCTTCAGGATTCCTCTAAACTTTCCACATTTGGGGTCAGGACTGGGCTAGAAATATTGCTTCTGCATTAACTTAAAACACTTACTTAAGCAGTTGGATATTAAGAAGAAGAAGATTCTAACCACTGACGGTATTTAGTTTATGTCGCTCCCTTTATTTCAATGTAGGATGTTTTTATAGCGCTTTAAAGTAGAAATGATAATAAAACTTAAAAACAGCAGTCCTGTGGACATTAAAAAGTGTTGCTTGGGGCTGGAAGGCATGTCACCATGCCGCGATCACTCAGTCACCCCCCATGCCTGCCCCGCTCTTTAATGTGAGTAACCGCTCTCCCGAAGTAGCCCTGCGTGCGGTATTTTCAGATGTTTATTCCTAAAGCACACGGTGATACAAATATTGAAACAGTCATGATATGACAAAAGCTTTGCCATCGAGGCAGAGCATCGGTACCGGGTCTCAGAAACGAGGAAGGAGCTCAGCGGAGCCTGATCCTGACAGCCAGGATGAGCGCGGAGGCACAGTGAGAACACACAGCCTTCTCCAGCACTGCTACCTGCCGTTCTCCCTGAAGCGGGCGATTACACCTGCTTCAGAACGCCCAGGGCCTCCTGGTTGTGCTAGTGCAGGATGTGAGTCTCTGAAGAAAAGGTTTACCCTTCCCATCTCCCCCTTGTCGGTGCGGGGTCCTTCAGTTTATATGTGAGATGCTACAGCCGTGCGCTGGCTTTTCTGCTGGTACTGCTGCTAATTCTTTAAACACACTCATTGGATGTGTCTGAAATTGCCCATGCTGCTGCCAGGTGCCTGGTGTTGCAGGAACACTGAGAGGCGGAGCAACGTGCATCCCACCCGCAGGGGGCTTGGAGTGTTGGGCATATAGAACTTAATCAGGTAAACCTACATAATTGTGTAAGTGCTTTGAAAGGGGAGGTGAGCGTGGAACGAGGGCAAACGATCTAGACCAGGGGAACAGTGAAAGCTTCCCAAGGGGAAGGGATTTGGAGCTGAAAAGAAGAACAAAGTCTGTTTCTGAAATCCGTATTAAATTTATATGAACAGCAGTAGGGTATTATTAGAAGAGGCCAGGGGAAAATGGAAAGAGTCACAGAGCATTAGGAGCATGTGTGTGTGTGTGTGTGTGTGTGTGTGTGTGTGTGTGTGTGAGAGAGAGAGAGAGAGAGAGAGAGAGAGAGAGAGAGAGAGGAGAGTATTGTGAAACGGCAGGTACAGTCAATGGGTAAAACAAAATCACGGGCAAAATGCCAAACCCTAACGTCTTCATTATTAGTATACTTTAATTTACCCCAAGAAACCCTTTTGTGACTACCAGGCGGTGGCATGGTGGAATGAGTATTGGACTTTGACGCAGAGGATCCAGGTTCAGAACCCAGAGGTCGCCAACTTGAGCGCGGGTTCATCTGGTTTGAGCAAGGCTCACCAGCTTGAGCCCAAAGTCACTGGCTCGAGCAAGGGGTCACTCAGTCTGCTGTGGCCCCCTGATCAGGGCACATATGAGAAAGCAATCAATGAACTACTAAGCTGCCCCAGGGAAGAATTGATGCTTCTCATCTCTGTCTCTTCCTGTGTGTCTGTCCCTCTCTCTGTCTCTGTCACACACACACAAAAGAAGTACTTTTGTGAATAAATAAAGTAACAGATATAAAGTACCTATCACTGTAACTCGTGTGCTCATTTTTTTTACTTACAGTGTCATTTCCAAGGTTGGGTGAAATGCACAAAAAATCGCCCCCACAGCTACCCATAACTAGAGTGATCATAAAATTCCCTGTCCAGATCAGGACATGTTTGCGGATTAAAAGTGCTGGGACAAGAGGTGTAAATTGGAAGGCATGGTCACCTCACCTGTACTCTGCTGCCCGGCAGAGAGGACGCTGTAGAGCGGCCAGCCACAATTCCACTTCGCAAACACAGGCCAACGCCCTGGACACCATGCTGCACGACAGGGCCCAGCAGAACTCTGCCTGCAGCACTTTGATGTCATACACCTCAGATAACACAGGCCATTTTTAAAACAGCCTGGGCAAAGTAGTTTTACAGTTGTGAGTACGTGAAACAGTATATTCTCACAATTATATTTATTAACTATTTTCCATAGGAACAACTGTAAACATACTTTTGCTTCACCCTGTGTATGGGTATTAGAAAATATCTCGTGGCTATTCCTGCTTTTCCTTTGTTACAAAAGTAATAATTCACAAAGTAAAACAAACTAAACACTACAAAAGGGTATAAAACAAAAAGTAACAATTTCCCACCTCTTTCCCAGTCCCATTGCCCAGGGGTAAGCACTGCTAACTATTTCTTCAATATCCATTCAAGATCTGTGTATATATGTGTGTCTATATAATTAGATTTGCATATGTTACAATGTAGTTCATATCTCTTGAGAAATAATCATATTGAGACTGAACAGTTATTGCAGAGGACATATAACTTCCTTGAAACTCTTCCTCGATGTTAGACCAATGGTTTCCATAAAAAGCTGGCAGCCTTCAGGGGTCAGTCCTTGTGCAGGCTAATGCCATGACCCTGGACTGCTATTCTCAGTTCCCCCCTCACCACTGAGAGGAAAGAAGTGTGTTTCATGCCCTTGCCTGTGGGGTACTCGTTTTGTGCGTGAAGGTTACAGCAACATTGTCTTGATGAACCCAGCTCACCTGCACCTGCACGGACTCCAGTTCATTGTAGGGAAGTGCATCAATATCAGGCAATCAGGATTCATTAGAGACGAGCCGGAGACCATAAGCTAGCTGTTGTTGACACACCAACTACAACTGACTCTTTCCCCTCTTCACTCTCTTTTCTTTTTCTAAATGCAAAACAGCTGTGAACAGGAGAGGCAGACCAGTGCTAACCCTGTGCAAAGAAAAGCAGTCACCAGTACTTAGAAAACATTATGGTGCCTGCCATCCTGAGCTTGAGGAACCTGGAACAATGAATACATTTAGCTATTAATGACTTTATTTCAAAAGCAAACATATGTGCTTGCAATATGAGCCTGTGCTCCTTGAGAACGAATTGCTTGACAACCGTAAACTTAAGGCGGAGCATGATTTGTGAGAGGCCCATGCTGTGGAAGAAGTTCACAACAGAAAGAACAGGTGGGGTACTTTTCCACATAGCCTGCTCAGGAGCCAATCATTTGTTTTTTTCCTAATTAAAAAAAAAAATGTGGTGGTATTTTGGGAGTCTGAGAAGGGAAATGTCTGGTCTTCTATGGTGATTTTTTAAAAAATGACTGCTGAGCCTGACCTGTGGTGGCGCAGTGGATAAAGCGTCGACCTGGGAACACTGAGGTAGCCAGTTCAAAACCCTGCACTGGTCTGGTCAAGGCACATATGGGAGTTGATGCTTCCAGCTCCTCCCCTTTCTCTCTCTCTCTCTCTCTCACTGTGTCTCCTCTCTAAAATGAATAAAATAAAAAGAAATTAAAAAAAAAAAAAAAGAAATACATCCGCTTGCCCTGTGGTGGCGCAGTGGATAAAGTGTTGACCTGGAATGCTGAGGTTGCAGGCTGGAAACCTAATCGCTGAGGAGCTGCACATTAAAGCACAACGTCTCCTTACCCTTGTTGGGTGGACTATCACTATTGTCAATGGATAACAAGCGCAGGCAAAAGTGTGGGGGGAAACGGGCACAATGCCCTGTCGTGACATTGTGAAATGTACAGCCACCATGGCAAAAGGTATGGATATCCCACAAAAAATTAGACAGAGCTTCTGAACAACCCAGCAATGCCACTTCTGGGAATTCAGACACAGAAAAGGAAAACACTAACTGGAACTGATATACACCCTGTGTTCGTCATGGCATTATTTCCAGTAGCGGACATGGGAGCAAGCTGGGTTTCCACGGACAGGTGAGCGAATAAAGACGATGTGCTGCATGAGTCCGCGGACCCCTACTCAGCAATAAAACAAGGAAACCTGCCGTGTGCGACAGCATGGGTGGACCTAGAGGACATTACGCTGAAAACAGCGAGTCAGACAGAGAAAGACACACCCCGTGTCTCTCTTACATATGGAATCTAAAACAAAACAAATGAATTGAAAAACTAGGAGAAACAGACCCATCCATACAAAAACAAGCTGATGGCTGCCAAGGAAACGGTGGGCAGAGCAATGGGTAGAAACAAAAGGAGGTAATGAAGGTGAAACAGGGCCCTGGTCCAACATGACGGGTATCCTCCCGCGAAGAGGCTGACACTCACACAGGTCCAACCATGCCAGGACTAACAGAGAAGGCGCTGTCTGCAAGACAAGGACCCGCTGATTTTGGACTTGAGGCCTACAGAGCCCTAAGATAGCAAAACTCTGTTGTTTAAGCCCCCCCCCCCTTCGTCCGCGGCATTCTGTGGCGCAGCCCTAACTGACTAATACACCAAGTGTTACGTATTGCACTCTGCTCCCCATTGCAATCCTTGGACAGAGGTGCCGTGATTACCCACTGACGGATGACGAGTGTCCCGGGCAGGTCATGTTCGTGGTAGCTGGCAGAGGCCGGCGTGGGAGCGGACAGCTGGGCCCGAGGGCCATGGCCTTCCCTCCATGGGACCCAGCCTCTGAGGCCAACCGAGGGGAGGGCTGGGAGCAGGGGGATCACCCTGGACTGGCCAGGGTGGGCCTGGCAGCTGCAGCTTCTGCAATCAGCTTACGGATGGTCTCCTAGGAACGCAGGCGACCTGCTCGCAGAGCCAGGGGCTTCGACCCGAGGGGGAAACTGTGCAGCCTTGCAGGGAGCGCTGGGATTCCACATCGGGCCCAGAGGACCACAGCACACAGGGCGCGCGGCACAAAGGGAGGCACCGCATGGACTCCTCCCAGGGACAGGCTCTCCGTCCTCAGTGATGGACCGGGCCCTGCCCTCCTGCCGGCTCCCGGGGGCCCTTCCGACACCGAAGGCTCACGGTTCACGTGACCAACACGCCCGATCACGAAGAACCCACCCCACCCGTGTACAGGCACGTGGGGGAAACAGACGTGACACAGCTGAGAACGCAGGCTCGTTTGTCCCTTAGCAGCCAGGACAGAACGATGCTGGGTTGCCATACACTAGAGAAAACCTGAAAGGGGCCAGTATAAAAAGAGAACAACTTCCCTTAGAGAAAACTGAGATATTTCTGGAAACTAAGAGACATTAAAAAAAATTAGAATTCTTAAACAGATTCTAGAGGAGAGTATATTCATTAAAAATAGATCCAATTACTATTAAAAAGAGAGAGTAGAAAGAGCTGTTAGATATTAAAAGTGTGGTCACACTCCCTCCCTCTCACCAAAGTGCAGAATGTAGAGTAAATACAGCCGTCCTCCTTACTCACGGGGCTGTGTTCCCTGACACCCTGCGGATGCCCGAAATCAAGGACAGTATTAACCCTAAGATATACGGAGTTTTTTTCCCTGTACAGAGTGGCTATAATAAAGCTTAAATAATAAATTAGGCACAGTAAGAGATTAACAACCATCAGTAATAATAACTAGAACACTTAGAACAGTGCACTATGAGGAAAGCCATGCAAATGTAGCCTCTCCACAAACACCTTGTGGTTGGGCACTCACCCTTCCCGAGGCGAGGCGCAGTAGATAATGACTCCAGAGGGGGTGACAAGAAGCCAGGGGGCCCACGTGGGCGTTGGGACGCAGCATTTGCTCGGTGGACCTTCTGCGGACAGGCACCATGCACCTTGCGGCTTCTCTTTGGCACAGTCGAATGGCCAGCCTCTCTACTGCATTTTGGAGCCATTATTAAGTAAAATAAGGGTGACTCACACGCCAGCACTGCAATCCCTCCACCGTGGATCTGAACACCAAGATGGCCACTGATGATGGACAGGCGGGGCCGTCTGCAGGTGCAGACCCTGGAAGCAGGGAGCCGCCAGTGCCGGCCGGGCGGGGCTGGACCCACGCCTGGGCAGCTCGCTGCTCAGAACTGCGTGCCATTCAAAACGGATGAAGTGTTTCTTGCTGGAATTTTAATATTTTGGGACCTCAATATTGAAAACACAGAGAATCAAATTGCAGATTACAGGGGGAGGGGGCAATTGTAGTCAGTCTATGATGAATACAGAAAAACCCAGACACATCCTGGGGAATTTTCAGAACTCCAAGGACAAAGGGGAAATCCTAAAAAAAAATAATAATAAAATAAAATAAAATACCCAAAGGGGAAAAGAGGAACAATGACTGCTCTAAAAGTGTCCTTAAACTTTGTAATTTGATGTTTATTCTCTTTGGCGGCACAGTTTAGAAGAAGCATTTGGATGGCTTTCCCGCAGACAGTGATGCAAGGACCCTGAGTGCCTCCATCTTGTGACTCTGACATTGGCTGTCCAGCTTGCTGAAGGGAGCCAGTGGGTAGAGAGACCACAGCTGCTCCCTCAAAGCCGGGGCCCCTAAACGAAATATATTCCTTCTGCTGGGGACACCTGGCCTAATGCAAAGGAGTCTGGGAAATATAGTCTCTCTGTATGTCCTTGTAGGGAGGAGCAGGGTTTGTTGAATAACTAGGAGCCTCTGTTACAGGATGACAGGCAGTCACAATCTGCCATCTGACTACTGGGAGGGAATGCTGGTGTTAAATAAATAATAGGACCATATTTTCCAACTCTTTAGAAAAGGGGATTTGACCTGAAATTTTTATAGATTAGCTCAGTTATCACATTTAGTGTAAAAGCAATAATTCAGATAGTTTACTCCTTACATAACCCATGTGAAAAAATGTTACTCTTCAAATTCACCAAATGAAAAAAAAAAGCACATATATAATTCCAAGAAAGGCAACACATTGTTTCAAAGGACAAGTGCCGTTGAGAACGATTCAGAAGAAGCTAGAAAGAAAATGATCAAAGATATAGATAGAGTCCTAGACACTCAAGAACATCTCTTTTAAAGCCGAATAACTTAGGCTTACACTTTGTTTCACGGGTCCAATGATTCTAATGTTTTTATAATTTCTTTTTATTTATTTATTTTAGAGAGGAGACACAGAGTGAGAGAGAGAGAGAGAGAGAGAGAAAGAGAAAGGGGGAAGGAGCTGGAAGCATCAACTCCCATATGTGCCCTGACCAGACCAGTGCAGGGTTTTGAACTGGCGATCTCAGTGTTCCCAGGTCGATGCTTTATCTACTGCGCCACCACAGGTCAGGCTCTAATTAGCTTTAGAGCCCAAACCTTGACATTTTCACAGAATTGTAAATGCTCTTTCTTTTATTTTAGAACAACCTGTCGATAGAACCTGAAATAATCAATCATAATATAAATATGTATATAGGTAAGAATACAATCAATAAATCAGAAAATAGCATTGATGAACTAAATTTTTGAATTTTTTCTTTGGAGGCCAGTAGATTCTCCATAAACCTCATAAATTAAGAAGAAGAAAAATAAATACATGATGCAATGTTGTCACCAACGAGTAACTAGCAATTTGTACTATCCGTGGTCTGGGGAGAGTGAAAGTACGGGGATGAGGGGCTGGGGGGGATCAAGAATTTTATTGTACAATTTTATGTATTCCAGCGTTGCTAGTATTAAAAATAAATGATTTGGATGAATTACTTCTATAATAAACATAACCCTCCAAAATCTATCCAATTCAAAAATTAATAAGAACATTCTAAATGGTTGAAAAGCAAAACAGGCCGTAGAATCTTCTGAAGGCCTTAATAATATATTGGCCATCTTCCTTAATCTTTCAATTCTGTAGCAACCCGACATTTAGTGCATTAATTTACCTTCTCGGGCACATTTGCACTTTTTGTAAAACAAAGGTCTTGATGTAAGTCGTGACTATGCTTTCCCTCTCTAATTCTAAGTTGCTGTGACTTCTACATAATGACGCTCTATTTAAAAGCAAGCTCGTTGCAAGTTTACTAAAGGGAAGCGATTATGATTGTTTTTATTTCTGTGGTGGTGTCTCCTTTAATCTTTTTCAGGCGGAGTTTGTTTACTACGACCTTTATTTACCTCTGAAGCAATCATCATGTTCAAATAAATGAGAGCACATTCCTGAGACTTCTTGTTTCCTTTAGAGCTAAGACCTAAAGAAACATCACTGAATAGAAAATGTAAGAGAATTTTCCTCAGCTGAACAGAAGCACAAAAGTAAGTATCAGAGATCGCTGTGGAATTACTGAGTGTGCATTTCACAATATTAAATCTTTGGGAGTTTCAATTTTATTAATGGCCTCTTTTCTGAGTCCTCAATTTCTGTAGGATTTATGAATACATCTCTGAGTTTCTCAGTGTGCAAACTACACCCATATGATATCTTGAATAATTTTTTTCCTGCTTCTCAAAGCACATTTCTCTGAATTCCAATGATTTTTAACCCAAGAAATTTGGGACAGGTTTATTCTGAAGAATATATTTGTACCAGGAACGGGACTCACTCAGCAAGCAGAAGAAGTGAATTAAGAGGACATTTTAATGCTTGTCTACTTTAAAAGAACAAAGAATTTTAAATCACTAAATATGTATCTTTTCCAAATTAAAGTAGTTATTTTTTAACAGAACATGAGTTTGTTATTGGATTCAAATTTTAGCAGTGAATTCTTTGTGGTTTTCTGCTGCCAGGGAGGGAGAGAGGGAGAGAAAGAGGTGGAGAGAGGGGAAGGAGAGGGAGAGGGAAGAAATCTTTGTCAGGCCTGACCTATGGTGGCACAGTGGAGAAAGCACCGACCTGGAACGCTGAGGTCACCGGTTTGAAACCCTGGGCTTGCCCCGTCAAGGCCCATGTGACAAGTGATCAATGAACAACTAAAATGTAGCAACTATGAGCTGATACTTCTTGTAGCACCCCTCTCTCCTCTCTCTTTAAAATCAATAAATAAAATATTTATGTAAAAAGAAAATATTTGTCAGGCTGTTAATGAGCTTTGGTTCAATCCCTTACACATTTCTTTCCCATGGTTCATGCTTCCACAAATTCCTATCCTATTAGCGAGAATTTATACTTTATATAACTATTGGCATGTAATTTTCTACTAGAATAAAACAGTAGTGATTAGTCATCTGTCTTTATAAATTAAGATAAAGATTCCTATGTCTTTAAAAGAAAGTGTTTAAGGATATATTGTTCCTGTTCAAGTGGCAAGAAAGTCACATGTTTACAATATATATATTTCTTTTCCTGACTGAATATAGACATATACTTGGTAATCTTTGGTGTATTATATTCCATAGACTTTCTTATTTTAATGTCTCAAAAAACAATGTAGCAATACATTAAAAATAAAAATCCTACCCTTTTTGGATCTTCTCTGCAGCGATAGGAGGAAGTACCAAAACTCTCAACAGGATTCTTCTCAGGAGGGTCTTCGCCCATCCGTTTAGCACATTTGTTTTTAGCAAAGTTTTACTCAAACGTTCAAACCTTGGAAACTGCTAAACCGACCCTTAAAGCTGCCTGAAGTTTCTGACCAGGGAAATGCTGGCACTCTCGTTACATTTCATAGTTTATCAGAAGGATGTTTTGTCTCTGGTTCGCGAGCTCTGGCGGCATCTCTCCGGATACAATGTTATAAGATAAACTCTGCTACGGCCGTAGAAATGCCTGCTGCTTATGGGAGCCCATAGATACTATAAAGACTCCTATCATGGTGATCCAATATTTATGTATTATTTTTTTCCAAAAGAAAAGGATAACAATAATGTGTATAACAGGAAACTAGAATTATTGGCATGTCTGTGAAGTCATAAATCTAGTGGAGATTTCATGATACTGTATATGGAATCGAGTAAAATATGTTGTAAGTAATGTCTAATAAAAATAGAGATGGAGGCTGCCAGCCCTGCGTGGATGGTGTCTGCGGCCCCCACACAGGTGTATGGCGGGCACTGGATGCAAATTCCTAGAGGGGAATGGAGTCAGCAGCCCTGAATGGAAACCGGGGCTGGAGCAAGTATATATTTAACCCAGAAGAGAGCGGTCTCTGGTCATCCCAGCATGGCCGGCCACAATGAAGCTAGGTGGGATGCCAGTTTTCTGTGGGTTGATATTAGAGGGAACAGTTGATCTGTTTGATTATTTTTTTAATACTCGAGAATATATAGTTATATCACTGAAAATCAATAAGAAAAAAAATCAAGGAAATAAAATAATTTAAAAGTTTGAGAGCAGTTAGTGAAGGCCTACTAGGTGCTATTCCCTGGCCCAGGGCTGGTTTATTCAGTACATACAACTCCTCTCCCGTCCCTTCCCTCTCTGTTCCCTGACATCTAGCTTTTCTTAATTCTGGGGCCACTGTGAACGTCCCCACACAGATAGCCTGCTGTGGCCAGCGTCAGGGACCAGCGCCACCTGCCACGCCCCTCCGCCAGCTCCCGAGGGCACCTGTGAGCCCGCACAGGGGGACACAGGGTCAGCCTCATGCCTGGAAGACACGGGGCCCCTCCCTGGGCAAGGCTGTCCAGGTCCCCTATGGGGCCAGCAGAGGTACACTGCAAAGTGAGATCCTTCTTACCCAGTGTCTGCACCCACCTTCCACTTCCTAGAGACGTGGCTTCGTGGCCGTCTGAAGGCTGCCCCCGCCTTCTTTGGCTCCGCCTTCTTCTTCCTTCACGGGCGCTCCCACAATAAATCCTTGGCAGACCTCACTCTGCATGGGGTGTCCGCTTTAGGGAGGACGCCGGCTCACACCAATGCTTTCGGGCACCTGCTCAGGGACCATGCAGCTCTTCTTTGCTCTACCCTCTACAGCCTGCCAGGAGCTCCCTTCCCACGTTTCTCATCCTCCTTCCGTTCTCCAGCCCTTCCTCATCTGTCTGTACCTCTGCATTCCACAGTGTCTCTTCCTTATTTAGGTCTGTTATTGTCCATATACCCTGATACACCCTGAATGCCTAGAACTGTGCCTGACACATAGTAGGTGCTCAGTGAGTGTTCATTGACTAGATGAATGTCAGTTGTAAGAAAGACAGAAAAAAGCTGGTTTTGGAATGTGGTTCTCTTCTGATAATGTAGATGCAAGCTGACTTATTATTGTTCCTGACATCTAGTGGCCAGACGGAAAACTATCCTGAGACCTGAACCGATTTTGTTGGCTGGCTAACGTCCAAACAACAGGAAACATCAAAATGATTGACTTCAGGGCATATACAACTTTTATAGGGTCCGTATGCCTTTTAGATATGCAACAGGTCATATACCCATTACCCAACAGTGCAGTAAATTTAGCATGTCGGGCAGAAATCCAGTGAGAAGGGGGTAATTGACCCCTGCTGGCTAAATGGGTTAGTGAGCTGCCCCAATCTGACCATCTCAGAGAGTCTACGATCCTGACGTCCTGCGTCACCCACCCCGGACATGAACATGTGGGCACTAAACCCCACGCAAATGACAAGTTATAGTGTCACAGCAACAGAAGCTAGAATATGGGCAATGAGTGAGGTTTTGATTCTCGTATTCACAAGGGTCAAAGTTGGACTCGACAAGGATCTTAAACAAGGGGACCGTGAACTATATTCCCAGCATGGTCTCACCTGGGACGACCAGGCAGCGCGCCGAGAAAGCGCTGGGCAGCGGAGGAAGCTCCTTTCGTCCCTTTTCTCCCTCTCGTCCTGCGTTCAACAAATATAGTCAAGAGTGCAGCACGTTCTAGGCACTGTTGCAGGCCCTTGGGACACACCAAGGAACAGAAAGGGTAACAATCCCCGTTCTCAGGGAGCTGACCTCCCTGCCTCTTGTCCTCCAAAGGCTTTCAACACTGCAGACAACTGTCTTGGCATGACAAGACGTGCCGCTGTGTCACAGGGGACAAGGCCTCCTCCCCAGGGGGCGGGACGCTCGGCGGTAGCTGGAGGAGGAGCCCGGAAGCCGGGTCTGTTCCCAATAAGGCACACTTTGTTAAGCGGCTACTCCAAAAGACTGAATAAAGTATCAGGTTTCCTGTGAGGGCCGTATTTCCCGAGAAAGGAGTCAGAAAATGAGAGTTTTAGACGGATGGACGTGTCCTAAAGTGTCAGAATCGCCTGCCGTGATTGGTGGGGACAGGGAGTGTGACACTGGCCCTGACATGAGCAGGGTAGGCCTGAGGATGCTCGGAGCCCGACATGAGAAAAGGGAAAACAGGGAGGCACACAGGTGGCCCGCTATTTCTTCACACATGCCTTGGCATACACAAAATGCAAAAAGGGACGAGAAAGAGTATGGATCCTTGATAATTCCTTTCTCTCTATTTCTTTTTTTTTTTCTTTTTGAGAGGAAGAGACACAGAGAGAGAACCATAACTCATTGTTCTACTTACCTATGCATTGATTACTTCTTGTATGTGCCCTGAGTGGGGGCTCAGACCAGCGACTCTAAGGGGTCGAGCTGGTGCCCGCCCAGGATTGAGCTGGCAACCTCAGTGCTCCAGGACGACTCTCGATCCATTGTGCCACTGGCCACCGCACTCCTTTCACAAATTTTAAGAAATGCAATAAATTTTTAGTTGCTGATGTACTGTGCGTATGTGTGTATGAGTGTGTATGTGTATATATGTATGTGTGTAGATGTGTGTGTGTGTGTGTGTGTGTGCATTTCCTTTATCTCTTGAAGAATATAAGTCTCTGATAAGGAAATTGTCTGAAGGTGTGTGGGTTTCGGGGACAGATGCAGATATAAGTGTCACCGTCAGAGTTATAGGACACTGGACAAGTTATTTCACCTTTTGGATACCTAGTCTTCCTACGTATAATGTAAGTAATAGTAGTACCTACTTAAATTTCATATTGCACAGGGTAATAAGTATATGGTGTACAACAGACACCCAGGACACACTGGTTTCCTTCCAGTCCATGGGCTGCCATCTACGTCTAGTTACTGAAGATACACACACTTTCCTGCTCTATTCGTGAGCCTGCCTAATGAGGTGCTCTTAGACCACCCGAGGCTGTCTTAGACTCCTGTTGGTTTCACACTGAGACCACAATTTTCTTTTTTAAACCACCTTTATTGTTTTAGGAAAGTTTGTATCGCTCATTCGCAGGGCTGTCTATTCGATAGTATCTGCCTGGTGATGACGAAATAGCTCACGTTAGTGCTCGTTAGGCTCCTTTGTGCTCCAAGCACCTAAGGCAAGAACAGAGTTTCTGCATTTGCAAGAGACACATAACAGAATATATGCCAATATATTTTTGAAAAAGTTGTTTTATAAACTGTAAGTTGAATTTCTGGAATGTACTAAGGGCACAAAGCTTCGAGAACATGGATTTTTACTGATGACTTTAAAGGCGATAAAGTAGAGATGCCATTGGAGATGCACAGGCCCAGCCCCTGGGGGCTGAGAGTGCCTCAGTGTGAAATCACTGAAGAGGGAGCCACTCTTAGTGATCAGAGCATGACCCTGGGGGTGAGAGCCTTTGCGATATAGCCCTTCACAGCCCACCCACCCCCAGCACCCAACTTCCCTTCCAGCATAGAATGCTTCACTGCCCAAGTTCATGGGGCACCTTTGGATGGAGACTTTCTAATTGGAGCCTGTGGGACACTGCCTTTTAGTCAGTCCCTTGTATCAGTTGACATAGGAACAACTATAGGGTCAGTGATGGCCTCAGGCAGCCTTACCAGACTTCACACCTACTCAGAAGGATATTGCGGGGCCACATAATCTCCCCATGGTTTTGAGAAGAGGCACAGGGATGAGCCAAAAGAGAGCTGGCTGACAGGAAGGCATCTTTCGGTCGGAGGAGGTGAGGCGGTGGCGGACATGGGGCAGACATGTGGTCTGCGGAGCCAGATGCAAAGGCAGGTTTCGGGGGAAGAATAACAACGCCTGGGAAGCAGACGGGCCTGTGTCAACCCCAGCTGGAAGCGGTGGGGACTGTTTCACGATGACAACCAGATGTCTGATCCCAAAGCTAAGATGCTACAGAAGCTCACCAGCACTTTGACGCCACTTGGGGGAGGCTGTGGAAGGGGAAGATCTCAAACTGATGGTATTATAACCTAAAACTGAGTTTACTGGAATTGATGGAATAAATAATCTCCTCAACCAAGTAAAAGAGTAGGCCAGGATAAAGATTCAATTTAGTAATTAAAAAAAAAAAGAGAGAATGTTTTTTTTTTTTTTCCAAACATGTATTTAGATGATATTAAGTTCATTGGCAAATATACATTTCCCTTTCTGGAAATTTCTCCCGCATTCCTCATGTCAGAATTTGTGAGCACACTGGTACTGTGGCATATTAGTAGATGTTCTGTAGAAAGTAACAATTTCTCTAATTAATAATTTCAGGGAATCACGGCAAAATATATTACAATTCCAACAATTCTTTTAAAAATATTTTTAGATTATTTATTTATTTATTTATTTATTTATTATTATTTTTAATTTAGAAATTAAATTTAAGGGGGAGTGACATTGGTCCATGGGAACACATAGGTTTCAGGGGTACATCTCCATAGCATTCCTACAAAAAGAAAACTTTCCTTTTTTTTTCAGCAAATACTTCCCCCAATCCTTTCAATACATTTTTTTTTTTATTTGTCAAATATCCATAAACATCTCTGAAGAAACTAGTGTTTTGTAGACAAATCTGGCAAGGCTGTTCTGCCCGTAGTAACATGTAATTTCCATCCCTGCCTGTTCAATTTAAAACGGCATGTTTGGGGTTGATTTTTGCATCGTTATAAATTAACTGCTTCAGCAAGCATTTTTTGGCCCCCTACTTCTCTAAGCCCACAGCCTGCCACAGAGTAACCATTCAGTAAAATTCATTTTCTAAACACGCTTCTTCTTTATACTGCCTGCGTTTCTACAGGCACGGAGAACTTCAATCTACGACAGTCCATGTAGGCAAAACGCACCACGTCCTGGGCTAACAGAGCGGAGAGTGAGTCCCAGGTACCTGCAGACTCCTGTCCTACCATTGACCAGCTAAGATCACAGGGCAAAAAGACCAGTGTGCAAACTAGGGAACCATTTCACTAGCGACACAAGTCCCTTTTTAGAAAACGTGCTGCAATGTAAATAGTATGAACATGCTGTTATTCTCTTGTTACAAAGTGTGGGGGGGGGGATAGTCACAAATAAAAATAAGCAGGCTGAGATATTGACTTGATATCTGCATTTGTGCTAATATCTGAGGATTTAGAGATCCTGGGATGAAAGGGGACCGCAGCAGACTAGATGTAGACTGATGAATTCCACCGATAGCGCCTTCAATGAGAGAGCAGTTTGATCAAAAAGCCACAAAGCTGCCCACTGAGATATTCCAGAGGAGAAAGTAGAGACTCATTAATACTTTAAAGGTGAACCTGCCTGATGCTGATGGCTCGCACAGCAGGAGACTCTGGCTTATGTAAATGGATGCCTTCATTAAGGACACAAAAAATATTTTGCAAATTATGGGAGGTCAAAGATAGTGATTGACTGGGTTTATCTATGAACTCTTTTTATTAACATTCTGCTCTTCTGCACCACCGAATCGATCCGACCACTACAGAGGACGCGGTATGGAAGAAGGACGTTTTTACTGAAATTCCGATTCATACAAGCTACCGGATGAGGGTCATACATACATTGTCTAATGGAAAACTTTCACACAGATGTGGTTAGTTTCATTCTATACTTGAGCCCACTAGACCTGAGATATATCCCATGATGTTTCAAATCATGGGTCCTGAAAATGAGGAGCACTTGAATTTCAGTCCATGCTGTTATATGTTTAATTGCCCTGTGACATTAAGCCATCTTTACCTTATTATTCTCATTCCTTAAATAGTGCCTACTTTGTTGTAAGTTAGTTGTGAGTTTAGTAAGCCCTGAATGTGTGTTATTAGTATTATAATGCATTATTTAGTCCATTCTGCATTATTTAAAATATTATTTTCTCCATTGTAAAGTTACAAAATACAAAAGTTATGTGGTTCCAATGACTATTGGATCAATGGGATAAAATGTAAATTACAGGAAGTAAATATATATTATTGGTCTCACATTTTTTCAGTCTTATTGTGATATAATTGACATGTAACATTGTTTTAGTTTCAGGTATACAACATAATGATTTGATAGATGTCTGTATTGTGAAGTGATTACCACCACAGGTTTCATTAATATTTATCACTTCACATTGTTACAGTATTTTTTTCTTGTGAAAGGACTTTTTAAGGATCTACTCCCTTGGCAGCTTTCAAATACAATACAATATAGTATTGCGAACTATAAGTCATCATGCTGTACTGTTGGCTACATTTCATAGTTGAGCATACTAGACATAAAATATATCACATGGTGTTTGTGAGCTTGGATCTTAGTTTGCTATAACAAAGATGATATTTCAAAGTAGAGACAGACTCAAACATGAAGACCAGGCTGTCTCCTATTGGTGGGGAGTGGGGGTCAAGGAGGTGGAGGGACAGAGGAAACAAGGACAAAGAAAAACTATTATAGACACCGGCAACAGTGTGGTAATTGCTGGGGGTGGTGGTGGAGGAGGATATGGGGGGGATAAAAGTTGATGGATGAAGATTTGACTTGGGGGCGTTTAGTGATCCCACAATGTGGTGTACAGAGACATGTTGTAGAATCGGGCACCTAAAATCTGTATAATTATATTCATCGATGCCACCCCAATAAATTCAATTAAAAATAATGTGAGAATTTGAGATTATTAAGTGATTTTAAGCATTGAATAAAATTAATTTATATCCCTAGCTCCAATGCTAGGCTGACACACATCTGGATGAGCAAGACCAACCATTGGCTTCACGTCCTATATTTCCCTTGTCTTCATGTTTCCCAGTGTGGACTACATTCCCAAGTGTTCCTAGTTGAATTGTAGAATCCTTCATTTCTCATGTTGAAATCCTAATCCCAGTGCCTAAGATGTGACATTTGGAAATAAGGTCCCTGAAGGCATATTTAGTTGGATAAAATGAAGCTACTGGAATGGGCCCTCATCCAATATGACTGGCGCCCTTATGAAGAGCATAACTTTTGGCACACACACCCAGGAAGAATACCACGTAAAGTGTTTTATAAGTGAAAGATAAAATTCTAATCACTAACCTAATAGCCACCCCAATTTCAATTTTAAATGTTTTTGGTTCACCTAGCAGGTAGTTAAACTTCTCTTAGAACTATACATTTACAAATAACATAAAGAAATATTGTTCAAAAATTATTTTTTTGTATTATATTTTGAATAAAAATTGTTAATGTATGAGAGGTCATAGGTCATAGCTTTTCTCCTGCCTCCTTTGTTTACTGTTCATAACTGATTCTTTGAGAAATGCACCCTTATCTTTTCTCCTCTGAGTGGACATCTTGTAGATATTGAAGTGTCCTGGAAGTGTGGAAAGCCACTGCTTCACCCCCGGGCTGTCAGGAGACCTGCACTCTGTGCAAGGGACCCTCATAGAATAAAATATTATACAGCTGTTAACAAAGTAAAGCTCATATACTGTGCTACTAATATGGAAAAGTTCCAACTTACATGTTAAAAACAGAAAAGGCAAAATAATATGTTGTCTGTGCCCTCATTTGTATAGAAAAGTCTGTGTGGCAGACACATGTACTCACACACAAGCTGGAATGTGGAGAGCACATCTCTGGGAAGGGGGATTGGAGGTTGGTACACAGATGAAGAAGCATACCTTTCCCTGTAAATTCTTCTATAGTGTTTAAATTCCCCCCGTGTGTGTGTGTGTGTGTGTGTGTGTGTGTGTGCGCGCGCATTAAAACTAAAAATAAATAAAACAAAGCAAACAAGAAGGCAGTACCCATTACAAAAGAAAGCAGTAGAAAGTTGGCTGGCAGGTTATGTAGGAGGTCTCCCAGGTGGAGGAGAAAGCAGGTGAGATGCACGGAATGGCATGGGCACAAAGTGTCAGTTCAGGGTTCCTACCATCATCCTCATCATCGTAAACATGCTGGGAACTGCCAACGTCTACCGACACTCAGGATGTGCCAGGCCTTGTTCTAACTGTTGTGCGTGGTAGTATCTCATGTCATCTTCACAGTGATAAAGGATAATTATGCTCACAATTTTTCAAAATGAGGCAACAGAGACCAGAAGAGCTTTGTGTTGTCTAGAGTCACAAAGACAGTCATTGGTAGAGCTGGCATTTGTACCCAGGATTTCTGAGTCTGAAGACACTTGTAATTAATACTCTGTTCTACCACCTGGGTAAAAATCTCACAGAAAAATACAAGTCACAAGTTGAAACAGGCCAGAAAGCAGATTAGACCAATTTGCCATTCTGAGTCATTACAGACATACTTCCTTTACTGGACTATTTAAGAAAATCACATTTTCCCCTGGTCTTAGACTTAAAGCATTGACTATTTAGTACATTGCCAGAAAAACTTAGAAGAAAACATTGCTAAATTGTTTGTCCCTTCTCCGTTACTGAAAGATTACTCCAATTATTCTTTAGGAGACACTCTTTTTTTAATCCATACTCACTGGGATTTGGATATTGTTTGTTTTAATTTGAAAGCTTATCTAATGCTGAAAGCAAAGACTTCACCTTCACTCTCTGCAATATCAGCCATGAAACGTAAACAGGGGTTGGATGGTCCAGGGTGCCTTCCACAAGAAAGTGCTAGCAACCAGCACAACATATTTACAAAGAAATGATCAAAATTTAGAACTATATCCCTGAGGCTTCGTAAGTTCTCAGAATGCTTTTGAAATAATCAACTATTAAGCTACTGTTGGGATGCTTTTTGCATAGATTGGATTTTATTGTATTTTAATTCTTTATAAGTTGTCCATGCATGCAAGGCATCTATTAACCATACATTAGATTAACACCACTATCTTTTCTGCCTGACCCATGCTACACGGCCGTCGGCTGCCGAGATCTGCTCTCACTTTCATATGCACTTGAAGAATTGCCAGGTGTTCCCACGTTCTTTGCAGAACACGGACTATTCATAAATGTTAATTCTTTGTAACAAGCATTGCTGCCACCACTAATGAACTAACAGGGTCCCCCCCAAGCACACCTGTTGTACCCTAAATGCATCCATTTAGGCTGACAGAGAACTGTCTGCTTGGATCACAGAATGGTCTCTGAAAGAGTATTCACAAGCACTTGGCTAATAGTTTATAACTCTCTATTGAACAGCTCATAGACTAATTTATTACCCATGTCACAGCTCACATTCATATCTTAGCGGAGCTGTGGATGAACTGTTTATTCATGTTCAGGAATCACATCAGTAGTGGGTTTATGAGCCTCTCGGAATTTACCACCAATTGTGGAGTGATCCGTGCTTTGACAGAACATCATCCTCTGTAAGTTCAAATCTATATTTTTGTCTGCAAGATCGAGTGTGTTGACAAATTTTTGGCAAGAACTTCTATATTCTGTGTCAAGTGAGACTTTTGTCTGATGCTTTTATAAAGTACTTGTGGAATTGATCTGCCATATAGATTTTCTCATACGTTTTTTCAATACCTGGACCTTCTCAATAGCAGTTGGGCTTCAAAAATCAAATCCCTTCCAAGTCCCTAGAGGGTCACATTCCCCAACTGCTTCGGAAACCCTTAAACTGAACAAATTTGCAGAAGGTTACTGGAGGCATTATCAGTCACGGGGGGATGTACCCAGTGCACAAGCTTCCCTACAGACTTTGTACGGTTGTACACTCTCTTCTAGGGTCTTCACTTCTGCAAATCCAGTGTGAAGCTCTGTTTGAATTTTAGATTCCAAATTCTAATTTCCAACTATGTATTTAGAAAGCTGTATATTTTCCCCATTATATCTCATTTTTGTGGAGTAACTGAACATTTTTAAATTATTTAAAAATTTGTAATATATTTTCAATTCATTAGTTTCTTCTATATTTAAGCACAGTCTTATACATAAAAGCCAAAAAGGGGCCTAATACTTTCAATCTAATGACATCTCTAATGAAGCCACAAGAAGGAACTGTCCTTTGGTGACTATGCAAGGGTTAGAGCCATCACCTTCTGAATATGACACTTTGGTCCCTTGACCTTCTTTTCTAAACACACAGTCAAGACAATAATAAAGATTCATAGAGTCATTCATTCTTATTTATTCATTAAGCAAATGATATCCTGGGCCTATTAAATTCTGTGTATGATGTAACAGTATTTTTTTTCCAATATCATTCTTTTGGCTACATATACTTTAAATTTCTACTAAGAGGGTTAATGGGACTAGAGTCCAGAAGGTGGAATTTTTAACACTAGAGTCAAATTTACAGAGATACAACTATGACTAAACCATCATTAGTAACAAGAAATTTTACATCAAGGCTGTGGGGAAAAAAAGTAATATTATATGAAATCAAAGAGTCTTGGAGAGCTTTCACAAGATAAAAAAAGGCTACATTTTCTCATTATACTGAATTTGGTATACTATGCACTTGAGATGCTGCAAGTTATAAAGTCTCAACTTAAAAAATGAAGACGATGCAAAAATTCAAAGAAGAACAAATGAGAAAATGCTATGAAATCTCATGGTAATGACCCATTGAGAAAAGAATAGCAGATTAATTTTATCAAAAATACATCAACACTTCAGGATAAATAATCCATGATAAAAAAAGTAAAGAACTGAAGTGAGGGGGGGTAAATAAACCAGGTATGAAGCCCGCATGTTTACATCGGCTATTTTCATACACTAAGCAATGCCTTGTACCAGGAATACATATTAAAAATCAGTTGTGATAGAGATGTGTCCAGAACATACATTGAAGTGCAATATGTTGTCTTTTTTTTAAATTTTTTTTTACAGAGACAGAGAGAAAGAGTCAGAGAGAGGGACAGAAAGGAACAGACAGACAGGAAGGGAGAGAGATGAGAAGCATCAATTCTTTGTTGCAGCTCTTTAGTTGTTCATTGATTGCTTTTTTATATGTGTCTTGACTGGGTGGCTCCAGCAGAGCTAGTGACCCCTTGCTCAAGCCAGCAACCTTGGGCTTCAAGTCATTGACCTTTGGGCTCAAGCCAGCGACCATGGGGTCATGTCTATGATCCCACACTTAGACTAGTGACCCTGAGCTAAAGCGGGTGAGCCTGCGCTCCAGCCAGATGAGCCCACGCTCAAGCAGGACCTGGGTCGTCTGTGTCCCAGTCTGATGCTCTATCCGTTGTTCCGCTGCCTGGTCAGGCAAAGTATGCTAAGTCTTGAACCAATGAAAAAGGCTTGATTCTTTACATGTAGTTTCTTAACTCACTAAACAATTCATATATATGTGGGTATTAACACTCAAGTTTATAAATTACTGTCAAATATTTATTAAGTTATAATGTAAAATTGGTATACTAAACATTATTCAATTTGAAGAAATTGTCACAAATTAGAATCTAATCCACATTAATTAGTAAGCCATCAGGCATAAAATTTCTCTTCAATTCTATATATCACCCTCTGACACTATAAAATAAAAAAATTCTCTGAGGTATTGGAGATATATGTAAGGCTATGAGACATGGAAAGTTTTATAATTTTAAGGAAAAAAATACAAATAAATTTATAAACAATTATTAATTATCATCAGTCAAGATAATGGCAGTGTAAATTATAATGTCTACAGACTGAGTTCAGAAAAAAAAAAAAGTAAAATACACACATATTAAGAGGAAATCTTACCTAAGTTTATAGTAAACACATGAAAAGCTGAAAATGTTTTTCAGCCTGAGTACTTTTTGAATATTCTATCAATATAGGTTAAGATCTATATTGATGACACCCACTGGCTAGTTATTTGCCAATATTCATGGTCTCTCTCCAGCCTTACTGCCAAACTACATTACCCAACCTCCCTTGCAGTTAGGTGTGGTCTTAATTGAGTTTTTGGCCAATAGTATGTAGGCAAAGTGATGGAGGCTGATTCCTGATCTCCTCTGGCCTCTGCACTCTTTATATGCAGTGTCTGGTCATATGTACAGGAGATAGAGAAGAATTTCAAGGACAGGAATGACAGAGATTGAGACAGAAAGAGCAATGCCCATTAATACATAGAACAGGGAATGGACTCATTTAAACTGAACTACAACCAGAACTTGAACCAGTCTGTGTTTTGTTTGGCCACTGGGATGATAGGGGTGTGTGTTACAAAGTTGAATGCACCTGGTTAATCCACAAAGGAAAGCCCAGGTTGGAAGTATAAGTCACTGTATGGAACTGTGAATAAAATAACCTGCTTACATTGAATACTTTAATGTGTTTTGGTAATTAAATAAGTTGTCTGTTGAGTTATTTAAAGTTGGTTTCAAATTTTTGTATGCCAATTGCACCTTAAGTAAACCAACCATAGGAATGATGACAGATGACGCCGAATCTTTAGAATAATATTTTCTATCCACTTAGCATGAGAAGCAACTGATTTTCGACGGCTAAGATAATAGATTCCAGAATTCCATGAAACTCCATTAGTATCCAAGCTCAACCAATAAATAGTGATGTGACCTGGGACCAATTTCTGAATGTCTACAAATCCTAATTTTCTTATGTTTAAAGTGAGTAAAATAATAGTATCCTCTCCATGCTGATGGGGGCTCACCATGGCAGTTTATTTAAAGTATTTGGTCTGTTTGTCACTTAGGAATCACTCAATAAATGTTAGTGCTTATTGTTGTTATTACTATTGTAGTAAAAGCTAATGTGCTAGGAAAGGTTTATACTTTAAAATATTCTGCCGTGGAGAGTGAGAAAAATATTACCAGTTAAATTCTGTCTTAGCAAGGTTAAGTGATGACATGTAATTTGGCTAAGATGAACAATAAAGGCAGCGGTGACTCAGTAAACTGATTGGACAGCACATAACAATACCAGGGTATAAGCCCTTAGAGCTAGGTTAGCATTTAGGTCTTTTTTCTTAAAAACAACTTGCTTCCCTATAGGCTAATACTTCAAAGTGATTTTTCAACAAGTTGTGAACTTCAATAAAAACATTTTCCATGAGATTCATTTTTGTGCATCAAGCATTCTCTTCTCATAGAAGCACTGTATTACAAAGCAACTCAGAGAATGTCAAATTAGTAAAGAATTCACAGTATCCACCCAGGGAAATGGCAAGTCAACATTGGAAATGTACACAATATCTGGTTCAGAATTATAGCTATATAATAATATTTTTTAATTCTAGGGAGAATATTTTCTAGGTTCAGGAAGGGTTAGATTCTCCTAAGTCTTCTCAATTTATTTCCCATCATAAGTAACAGCAACATTATAATTATTCAGCTCACCATCAAACTGCAGAGTGGGGAAAAAGTAGGTTTACAGTTGTTCAGATGGGAAATAGTACAGTAATTAATAAATAAGCTTATAAGAACAAACTCTGTTTTGCACGCTCACATCTGTAAACCCACCTTGGCTCTACACTGTGTTACCAAGCCTGTGCCTGTTCATGGCAATAAAACAGATTTACTGAAGAAGCTCACTAAGTTACAGCAGGAAACAAGTTTATTCTTTCTCAGCTCTCCCCATGAAACTTAACCTGTCTGTTTTTCTTCCTCTCTACATGCCTGATGTATCAGGCAGCTCCGCAGGGCTTTTCAGGCAACCCTGAGAAGATGCAGTTCCAGAGCAGAGTGATTTAGATTTTACTCTAATAACTACATAAGTCCCAATATCTATCTAATTCAAAGCTTCTGCTTCTCCTCATCTTGGGCTGGGTTCAGGTTATGTTATTCTAGTGCGCTCTACGAGTTCGTTATTTCTTCCTCCTCCTCCTCTCTGAAATACACACTCAGTAGACGCAGGGGTGCTCAATACATCCATCGGGAAGAAAGTGCGGGTAGATTGCATGACATTAAAAAGACATTTGTCTTTTGATTGGCATACAGGTTAGCCAATCTGACGTCTGAACTTTTGACACCCTACGCATGCGCATTAAACCACGCTAACTTCTTCAGTTACATTGCTGCGTAGTTAGCCTTCAATTTATTTAAACTAAATACAACAAAGGGTATAAAAATGAGTGTCATAGCTAGTCCGAGTAAGAAGCCTAAAAACTACCACTTTCATACAGAATGGGAGGGGATATTTTTCACTATGTCATATTCTAAGTGCGTTTGCCTCATCTGTCTGTGTGCCATTGCTATTCCAAAGAAGGGAAATGTGGAGCGGCTTTTTCGGACTGTTCATAAAAACTATGACATTGACTTTCCTCCGAAAAGAGAGCTGAGAAGGAGAAAGGTGAAAGAAGAATACACAATATTAAATAGTAATAATAGTAACTTAAATAATGATAATATAGAAGAAATAAATTTATGTTTTGCATTTTTATTGTAGGTAGATCATTTTGACTTGGTCATCTTATAAGTAGCTCACAAGCTGAAAAAGTTTGGGCACCCCTGCTCTAGAGTGTTTAAGTTCCCACATAGTGGAGGGTAGGAAGGTGGAAAAAGCTGAAGGTGAGTGTGGAAGGGAGGCTATCAGAGATGGAAGAAGGTATTACACGGTCATCTAAGAGTGAGTGTTGTGTGGTAGGGCAGCTGAGCCGTCGTCATAGGGGCCGGCTTGAAGAGAGAGGTCATGAACTTGAGACCAGTCCGCAGCAGGGTTATCATTTTTTCTCCAGCTTTATTTAATTCTTTTTTCACTAATTACTAGACAAGTCTCACTAAATTATAAACTCCATGGGAGCAAGAACAATATCTTATCTCCTTCACCATTGAATTGCCAGGACATGGCCCCTGCCTGGACACAGTTTTCATTACATATATACTCAAGTAGCAACCGGACTCTCCGGAATGAAGAGCCTACATGTGCTCTCAAAGTCTCTAGATCTCGAGGCCGCGGGTCTGAACCCCAGGATAGTTGTCTCAAGGACACTCATTAGAAAACAGATCCCTCCCTAGATGAAAGGATCAAGATGGCACCAAACCAAATGTTCAAGTCCCAAATCAAATGAAGTCTCTGTCATGCAAAAATCAAATATGCTTTGCATGGCGATAGTTGTATATTCATCAGGGAAAAAATGTTGGGAAGTGAGAGAGAGCACCCTCAACATACTTTAGCCTTATCCTGGGTCACCAAAGAGGAAGTGTGTGTGCGTGTGTGTGTGTGTGTGTGTGTGTGGTGTGTCCATGCATGTGTGCAGATGAAGCTCTCTACATTATGATATCCAACAATACAGCAAATTGCATGTGTAGAATCCGGTTTGGGTAGACAACTTTGAATATGGAAATACCTCCAGTGCCCTGCTTGCTCTCAGGAAGTGATTCTACTTCCCTTTCCTCCCCGCCCCTACATTTCTGTCCCTTAACCTCTAGCACAGTAAATCTTTCTCTTCTCAACAATCAAGAGGCACCCAATATTAATGTCCTTTTTGTTTTTTATCCCCAGTGACTTAGAAGGCAGAAAACATACAAAGCTAAGCTGCAGCCAGTGCGAGGGCAAGTTTTCAAAATAATAACTCAAAGCAGCCTTTGGTTTATAGAAAATGCTGCCAGGCTCTGCCGGACGTGAGTGAGGGTAGGAGGACGCTGTGATGGGCAGGGCTCAGGAGGTTGGGGACTCAGGAATCAGAGTGTCTGCCTTCACAGCTAATCAGATGCCCAAGGTGCCATTACACTTTCTGTTAATTTTTTATTGGTTTTACATGGATTTAAGTGTCCCACTGAATATAACCCCCTCACCCCCACCCCCTGCGGCCCTTTTTATAGCTCCCTTGTCCCTCCCCTTCACTCACTCCCCCTTCCCCTCTAGGATTTGCTGTTCTGTTATCTATATCTGTGTTATGTATATATAGTTTAAAACAATAAAGAAAGAGATATTGAAGAGATGCTACCGGTAACGACGCTGGAAATGCTTACAGGGTGAGGTGCTGTGATTTATTTTCATCTGCTCTCCTTGACACGCTTAGTCCTGCCACCCAACGAGAGAAACATTAACTGCAGTTTTCTTTCAGAAAGCAAGTCTACCAATTTCATCATTTGGAAGACCTAGTATGACTCATGTCATAAATGTTTTTGAGTAAATTAAAAAAAAAATAACAGAAGCAAATGTGCCTTATTTTCTCCCTTATTTGCTAGAATATACTCTCTTTGCTATTATCTGGTATTTGACTAAAGGAGTAAAATTATATTTTATATGTAAGGTGTACAGTAGAGTTATTTACATTCAAACATTCTCTCTGTCTCTCTCACACACACAGATCTGAACACTTACATATGCATACAAATGACACCGCTTAAGCATTTGAATCAAGGATCAGGAAAAGCATCTTGAATATTAAAAACATATTTTTCTGTTATAATATTTTCTGGAAATGCTAAGGACAAAAACAGATATTAACAGCCTAATTTTGAAAAAATAATAGCCCCCCCCCCGAAAAAAAAAGATACCTGCCAGCAAGTCCAGTTCATGAGCCGTGCAGACATGAAGCTCTGAATCGCGTTAGTCACCATTTCCGAATGCAGTGTATTGATCTTTAGACCCGCACTTTGCAAATACTACCTGTGACAGCACCTGCCCTATGTCACTGACAAAAGCCACTCTCCATGAAGTTCTCCAGAGTGATTGGATAAACATAAAAATGTTCTGCTATTTCCCCCCAGGGACATGCCAGTGGTCTCTGAAGCTCAAAGAACCCCTGCCCACCTTCCGCAGAACCACGCCTTGTAGCCTCTGATTAGTGTGATCAGAAGGGATCAAAGCAGGGAGCCAGGAAGGCCTGGGGACCAGCCCACGCGCAACGTTATCACGCGAATGTGCCGCGTGGAGTTTTCAGTTTCTGGGTGTGCATCCACAGGAAACTTGGCACACACACCATTTATTTTATGTGAGACCTATATTGGTCACAGTGACAAAAGCAAAAAGGCTAATTATCAAGATGTACTCTTACCTCCCTGGGAGTTTGTGGTGGGTTTCCGGAAAGGAGCAGAAACGTAACCCAGGCTTAACTCAACCCAGGGATCATTGAGTTGAGGTAACTCAATACAGTATCTATCTTTAAGAATTTGTTTCTGCTTCTGCCAAGAGGGAGTAGAAACATGGCACCCATGCGTATGACCCAGAAAAAAAAAATATAAAAAAGGACAATTTCTCATTCCTGTTCGGTAATCTTGTAAAATCAATCAGGACTCCTGATATATCATCAATACACAGAGATTTCCTCTGCTTGGTACCTGGGACTCTGAATTCCTAACAGCGCTCCTCATTGGAAGAGTCACAGGAATGAGTCCACACCCTGACAGAAGGAGGAGTATCTTGTGCAAAATATAGTAATTATTAAATCTCAGGTAGCTTACGGCAGAGCAGACTTTAGTGTTCGACCTGAATTCAAATCCTGCCACCGCTTGTCCCTGTCCTTGCACGGTATGGACACTAGAACTCAATCTCTCCTAGCCTCTGTGTATTTGTCTCTGAAACTTAGATAATAACAAGAACTGCTTAGAGAAATACCCAGGAGTATATCGAGAGGAATCATTTCCATACTTTGTTACTAGGAGTATATCTAATAACACATCAAAGGCTTGGACGTGCACAAGGCTGTCCCTGAATATCCGTTCCCTTCTTTGTTTGGCAACCACACATGACAGCAGGAAAATATCTTCTTAATATAATTTTTTCAGGTTTCTCTGTCCTGCATGGGTCCGGAATAGATCAGTGCATCAGGGTGAGCGGGCACTGGGCATTTGCATTTCAACGGGTCAAGTCATCGTCATCCGATCCGAGTATTCAAGAACAAAAGCAGGAAGGAGAGGGTTTTCTCACATAGTTCCCCTAGCAGGGGATTGTCAGTGATTCCCTTGCAGAGCATTCCAGCCCAAATGTGTTGGAATTTGATTTCCAATTCAACGCCATTTGGGGGGGGGATCATTTATTATTATTATTATGCAGGTCAGTGGCACAAGTTGTTTGCTATGCTGAAATCACAAAAATCTTCACAAACTAGGACTTAGATTCATCAAAAGAAAATTATCTAAATTTAAGACATTCATGTTGTTATCATCCAAATTCCATTTTGGGGGAAAACCTCCTTTTTCTTTGCACATGGCCGTAGCCCTCCTATGGAGTTTCCGACAAGGCATTCTCTGGCTGCCACTGAAACACACCGTCTCCCACACACAGCACGGCTCTTGTTTAGGGTACCACGCTTCATCATCAATGGAAAGTGTCACCTTACACTTTACGGGAAAAGCAGAGGTGCAATGAACCTCAGGGACACTTGTCGCAGTGGGAAATGCTGACGAGACACATTGTATGCAATATATCTCTAAGTTGTTAAAAGAGAAAAAGAGCAAGTGATTTTTGAAAATCCCATTTGGGTAGGAGGTTCACCAGCCTCAGAGAAAGCCAGTGCTTAGAGGATATTTATAGAGCGTCTAATGCAGCTTCCTTTCTTGATTGTTTTGAACATAGCGCCACATCTCTGGTCTTCAATCTTCTAGGAGCTGCGCTCTGCCCTTCGCGGTGCTCGGTGTCTCTGGGTCAGAGGCCTGCTGGGCCACCGTCTCCTCTCCTTCTCTTGTGGGGGAGGAAGAGGGGGCCCATAGCTGTGGAGTGCTCAGAGGTACCTGGTGGTCAAACTGTTCTTTACAGAGATTTTTCAGAACGCCATAACTGACGTTTCAGATCACTAGGCATTTCTGGAGCCCTGTGGACTTCCCTCAATTGCTTCCCATTGTGTCCCCTCTCCAGCACCCGAGTTCCGATATCCTCTGTTCTGATAAGCAAGTGACCACCTCCCCACCTGTTTTCCTTCATGGAACTGTCCCTTATTGGATGTTAGGCCTCCTCTTCTGCTTGTCAATGTATGTTTCTTTTGGAATCTATCGGGAAAAATGGCTCAGGTGTTTTAATGAATCACCTTGAAAAGTCCTCCCTGACCTTTTTCTGAGGGCAGGTGTATCCGTTTAATCCTCTGCACCATTCCTAGATTTTCTTTCAGATGTACAAAAGGAATAGAAAGAGGAGTCCATAGAAGAAGAGAAACAAGAGCGCAATGGCTAGCATATAAGTTAGCTGGTCACGTGGGAGAGCTACCATCAGACCCTATCTCTCTACAAAAGAATATTTGAAGACGGACCATGTCTTAAGAAATTCCAATCTGTTGGGCACTACGTTAGTCTTGAGTGCAACTTTATTTCACGAGCACATGAAACTCAGAGGACAGTCCCTGGAACAACTCCTTCAACGTTTGTATAGATAAATACACTGAGGTCTATGAACGCAGGGCGTTTGGGCTGAAGCTTATCAGAGAAAAACAGAGAGTTAGAATGAAATCCCGGATTGTATTTCCCTCCCCGACAGTGTCCTCTCATTCCCCTGGATTGCTGCCTTTGTTTTCTTTTTCTTTTTTCTTTTTTTTTTTGTATTTTTCTGAAGTGAGAAGTGGAGAGGCAGAGAGATAGATTCTGCCTGCATGCGCCCGACCAGGATCCACCCGGCATGCCCACCAGGGGGCGATGCTCGGCCCCTCTGGAGCACTGCTCTACTGCAACCAGAGCCATTCTAGCACCTGAGGTGGAGGCCATGGAGCTGCCCTCAGCGCCCGGGCCAACTTTGCTCCAATGGAGCCTTGGCTGCGGGAGGGGAAGAGAGAGATAGAGAGAAAGGAGAGGGGGAAGGGTGGAGAAACAGATGGGCGCTTTTCCTGCGTACCCTGGCCGGGAATCGAACCTGGGACTTCCACACGCTGGGCTGACACCCTACCACTGAGCTATCTGGCCAGGGCCTGGAATGCTTCCTTTGAAAGAAAGCAAAACCAGCCAACAAACAAGTAAAGCACACACCCCCACACAGGACACACACACACACACACACATTTCCCTTTGTTAGTATGTGTAAGAAAAGCAAAGGAAGAGCATCTGATTGACAATACATGTGTTACTTCAATCGACTCAAATGAAGAGTGGAAATGGAGCCCATTGGGCATATGGTCTTGAACTAAGAAGGGAAAACCGTGATTTGGAGCAGGATTTCAAGGGAAGAACTGACAACATGTGGTGCATCAATATGGGTGGCAGAGGGGAGAGGCGGCTGACTGGTGCTTAAGGTTTTGGGTCCTGATGGCTCCAAGCACTCTGCTGCCACAAAGAATGTTTAGGAAAAATGCACGGAGAAGGGCAAGGGCAGGGGAGCCACTCCCACCCCCCAAATTCTGCTGGAAGGCAGGTTGGGTCTATTTGAAAAAAATATATAGAGAGAGACTCTAACCTCCATTTATAAAGATCTAAACATGTCTAAGGTGCCATTCCAGTAGAACGGCTTTTCATAAAAATAATCTTGATGTATGAAATGTCTTTGATTTTTAAATGAATCACGAGGATGCTAATTTGTCATGATGGCCATGTAAAGGTATTGTGTGCACACATTTCTTGGATAATACATTTTGGACTCATGGAAGGGCATGAAGTAGGAAGGGGACGCTGTGCCTGTGTGCTGGAGAGCAAACACATGAGGAGCCTGGAAAGGTGATCTGAGCGAACCAGTCTGTTAACACACTCGGTCTCCTGGTCTGAGAAGTAGAATTGTTCTCAGTGCTATACACGGAACACAAGAACTTCGCAGTGGCTCCTAGAGAAAAAGTGTCAAAGAGGCAGACCATGGTGGCGACAGGCCATGGGTGAAGGCTTCCTGGTGTACCTTAAAGACAAGGTGGAGACTGTTCCATTACCACCTGTACACATTGTACAGATGCGCATTTTTCAGAAGAATAAGGGGGCTTCTCAGTGGGTCTTCTCTATGCCAACAAATGGCCAGAGACATGACAAATAAAACACAGAACATACTTTTACACTTTGTCCTTCCAATCAATACAATAAAAAAAACAACAACATAGAGACATAAGAAAATATAGGTAGAAAATGATTTAAGAATATTGTATAAAATAGATGTATATGCCTTGAAATTCTTTTCAGTGTAAGTCAGCTGTCAAGTATTTAATGTAAACATAATTTGGGATCTGCAGCATTGAGCAGGTTCCGAAGATAAAACACGGCCAAAGCACACTGGAAAAATTGGATTTAGGCCTCGCCTCGCGACACGTTCGTTCGCATTTCCTCTCGATTGGATTGGCCTCTTACAGAATCTACAAAGCTCATAAGCACACCACGCTGTAAAAAAAAAAATAAAATAAAATAAAACGATTATCCTCAACTTGAAAGAGAAATATCAGGAATTTAATAAATTCTGGGGAAGATGATCCTTTAATCTCCTAATTAAGGACAAACCACTTAATTTTGCCTGTCAGTTACTCCTGACAGCATCCCAACTTGAGAGGACTCATTCTGTCTTTTTCTTCAAGAAACACAACAGCTGCCCACCCCCACCCCCCCACCCCCCCACCCCCGACGGGGGAAAGCGTTTCCGGGGAGAAACCTTTACAGGTGGAGGATGACACGCTGTTGTTATAAGGGAGATACATCTACATTAAAGTTTTCCCTATTTGTTTACCAGCCAAGGAAGGTGCGATAAACAGAACACACAGCCAGGGATCCAGGATTAAACAAAATAAATCTCTCCTGCCTCAAACCTAATAACTTGCTCCAAAAGCTCTCATCAATTATTAGCTTCCAAATCACTCAATGTGTCTGAGACGTAGCGTGTGTCACTGATGTACTCGGAGTTCACCTGAGAAACTGTATCATCAGAATGTGCCCACAGAAACTGCCCGCGGCAACGGGGCCTCGCAATCAATCACATATCTGTTTCAGCATTCTAAAGCGTCTGAGAGCTATAATTTCATCTGCTTCTGGCTGCATATCATTTAAAACTTCGTATTCTCCCGGAGAAAGAAAAGGTAAAAACATCTGTCAGCCCCGGCTCCCTCTTTTTTAAAGATCCACTGTTTCCACAGTCCCTTCTGGCTACCGCATCTTAATTTGTTTCAGAAATCTTTTTTTTTTTCCCCTTCTTTCCCTTTCATAGACGACATGCGGTATATAGTTTAGGAACACAGTAGTAGCATCAATTCTCAATTATCTGTCCGAATGGAAACCTATG
The DNA here is from genome assembly GCA_037038555.1 of Rhynchonycteris naso. NCBI lineage: Eukaryota > Metazoa > Chordata > Mammalia > Chiroptera > Emballonuridae > Rhynchonycteris > Rhynchonycteris naso. The sequence continues at coordinate 8,768,569 of CM072998.1, read as the reverse complement.
GTGGACTGATAATCCAGAATCATTTTTACATTTGACTTGCAAATATAGGATGCAACTTGTCCCTGGGAGGCGTACCTTCCTGCTAATGCTTTGCTAGAACTCATATTAAAATATGTTTGCGATCCTTGAGCGTGGTGCCAGCTAGCAGCAATAGGGAACATCCCAGAAGGGGGTAGCCAGCTGATATTAGGCTGGGATTAAACGTTTTGATGAAGAATTGTCAACATGAGTTCTTTCAAATGTGGGTAATGGAGAGTTGGTGACATACGATATTACTTATTATGTTTTTAATCCTGAAGGGAAAAAACATATCACTTTGAAGTATTTTAATGCAGAAGACTATATTTTAAAATATTGAGTAAAAGTCAGGTTTTCATTTTAGCTTAACTATTCAACTATGAATCAGAAATTTTATTTCTGAAAGTAGAAAATGAAACACTCTTGCGAGTGGTTAGCTATCTTTGTAAATTCATTATTGTAGAAGAGATACCTCTATAACTTTTATCTTCATATAAACGTTAAGAAACAATTCACCATGTTTGATCAGTAGCAGTTTTCTTAAGTATTATTTGACCTCCCAGTGTATCAGAATTAGAACTAAAGACAACAATGAACTAATCTTCTCCATTTATTTAAAAAAATTAAGTCACCGCATTGACTATAGCCTTTCCTTACGTTGTTCTCACCATACTTTTAAAAAAGCATAATTAATAAGTTGAACAAAGGGACTAATACTCTTTCCTGCCATCCTAAATCTTCGATTTCAAGAAGATAAGATCAAATTTGTTCTTTAGTAAATATTTAGGCAGAATCTATAACTACAGTAAGTATTTATATCAGGTTATTCATTTCTTTGTTGATATGTTTTTGATTAAGAAAGAATACTTATAGTTATAGTCATGAAAATATAGCTAAAATTGGTACTTGTTCCTTATCAGCATAATATTAAAACACTAAATACTCGCTCAAGGAAGAAATTGCCTCTTTCTCCCGGAAAGCGGACTAGAGAACTAGGACCCCTGTCTGCTCTCTAACTCATGCTCACCTGTGCGCTGAATTGATAAGCTCTGGCACGAGGCAAGTTCAGGTCACGCCTGACCTACAGCAGGGGGCCGGTGGCAGAGTTTGGCTGGGAAAGGCAGGGTGTGGATGAGCATTTTCAAGTCAAAAAACCAGAACGAGGCAAATTGAGAGAGCTGGTCATCACATAGAGAGAAATCCTTCCGACCCGGAGTCAGAAGGGGCTTTGGTGCGAGAAATCAAATCCTTTGAAAGTTCCATGAATGAAAAGCTGCTCGGACAAGTCGTCAGTCCATCTCTTAAGGCCTTTTTGCTCTTCTACCTCCTATTTCTGTATCTCCTCCTCCTCCTCCTCCCCCTCCTCCTCCTCTTCCTCCCCCTCCTCCTCCTCCTCCATTTGTCCCTCCTACTTCTCTGTGTCTGCTCAACGGCCCCAGACTTATCCAGAAAGCTCTGCAAGGCTGATATTTTGACATGCCCAATCTCAAATAAGAAGACGGCCAGATATTCAGTTGATACTAACGAAAAAAATTCTGGAAAAAAAAACACGTGGAGAGAGGTTTGAAAGAAAAGAGAGAACAGACATACATTTATGAGACAAGATCTAGAAAAAGTATTTGGGGTTCTAGCTCGCCAGGTATGTCATGTATCGCAGTTGCTGTGTTCAAGTGTGACAGTAGATAATTTCCTGAAGTTTGCATTCACAATCACTCACATGGAGCGAGTGGAGGTGAGTTGGCGGGATGGAGGAAGAGAGAGGCTGGGCAGTGATCCAGTGTGACAGACAGGCAGCTGAGGCGGGACAGTGGCATCTCTGATGTACTTCGACGACGGAAGGCTGTTGGCATTTTAACATTGTGAATTACGGAAGATAACACAAGTGTAGTTTCTCCCCAACTCTAATGTGCAGAGACATTTGAAATTTCCTACGAGAAAAGAATGTCTTTTCGCAAGAGATGAAGGCCTGGAGATGTTAGATGTGCTCTCAAACGAGCTAGTTCTCCTGCTAGTATTTGATTCCATCACCTAAATCTAGGCAAAACCAGTTCATTTTCTCCTGATGAAATGACAACCCGGAAGCTATTCTGTCATTTACCATATCTAATCCCTCCTCAGCCCTCATAGTTCCAAACATATCCATCTCTCTTCATCCCCACTCTGACTTTCCTAATCTAAATTGCCCTATCTCTTTTCAGAGCAACTGCGATAGCTTATTTTCTATTGACTTTATTGGGGTAAGAGTGGTTAATAAAATTAGATAGGTTTCAGGTGTAGCACTCTATAAGACGTCATCTGTCTATTGTATTGTGTGGTCAGCACCCCAAGTCACGTCTCCTTCCGTCACCGTTCACACCCCTTTCGCCCCTTTCACCTCCCACCCTTTCCCTCTGGTGGTCACCATACCACTGTCTGTGTCTATGAGGGTTTTTCTGTTTTATTCTCAATCCCTACACCTTTTCACCCAGTCCCAACATCCCCTCCCCCCATGACAGCTGTCTGTTCTCTGTATCCGTGAGTCTGTTTCTATTTTGTTTGTTTATTTTGTTCATTAGATTTTACATGGAAGTGAAATCTTATGGTATGCCTTCCTCTGACCGGCAATTTCACTAAGCATGATGCTCTCCAGGTGCATCCATGCTGTCACAACCCTTTCTTATGGCCGAGTAGTACTCCACTGTGCTTCTTAACCACCCTTCTAACCTCCCGTACCACTCAGCCATCAGAGTTGCCCGAGTTCTTTCCCACCTGTAGATCAGGTCTGCTCCTCCAAACCTTCAGCACTTCCCCTGCTCTCAGGTGGAGCCCGACTGCCCACCCGGGAGAGACCACCTGCGTGGGGCTGAGAGGCTATTTTGCAAGCGTCCAGCAGACAGTTCTCTCCCCGACTTGCTGCTCTTCTGATTAAGGTAGTCCCACCCTCTGGGTTTCTGCACTTGTTTTCCCTCTGCCTGGGATGCTCTTCACCCAGTTCTTTGTTGGATGTCTCATTCCCCTCGTTCAGGCCTCCACTCAAGTTATTTTCCATCGCATTTTTGCATGCCATCCACCATCATATGAGAAGTCAGGGCTTTGCATTATTATTACTTGTCTTAGCACACCAACATTTGAGGGCAGGGCTTACAAGTCTTGCTCCTCGCTCTGCTCCTATAGGGATGCCTGTTGTGTGTTGATACTCAACAAATGGTTGTTGAACAAATGCATGGGGGGGGGTGGCACCTCTGTCGCAGGGCCTGCCTTTTGACACTAAGTATTAAACTTCTAATTTGTGAATCCAGGCAAACAGTCAATCTGAAATTGAGGCAAATAAGGAATAGTTAGGAAATCTAGAGTTTTTCCCTAAACCTAGAAGACTAAAATTCTTTCTCATAGTAAAATTACCTGCAGTCAACATAATCCTTTAAAGCAATTACGTTGTATGGAGGAAGAAGCTTAGGTTCTGAGGGCTTTGGAGTAACTGTGTTGTAATAATGTATCTCTATGGCCATCAATCCAATCATTGGGGGACCTTGAGAGAGAGTAGCTACAGAAAAGAAGAATAGGTCAGATGTGGGAGGGTCATCATTGATATCTGACATTTTGTTTTTTCTCTCATGTGCTAAAGCAAGTTCTGTGTGGAAGGACGCACTAGGCTTGAATAGTACTGTGAAATATTCTTAACAGAGTGCTTGGCAGAGAATCCCATGACTCCTCGTGGGCTAAATCAATCAGCAATAAACATAAACTCAAGAGCAGGCTTCTTTTCTTACTTGTACTTAACTGGTGGCTTTTGAGAAGCTGCTCAACTGTTCCAGATTTTGAATTTTAAATCTGTTTGCGGTAAATGGATATCTCTCGTAGAAGCATTATCAAATAGATATTTTAAAATAAATGTGTTGTTAGAACAGCTTTAAATGTACAGAATTATCACAAAGATAGAACAGAGAGTTCTTAATGCCCCACCTCAGTTTCTCTCAATGGGATGTACTATCTGTTGGTTTTCTCGTGACCAGCCTGGCATCATGTGTTTTGGAAAGGAAGACTATGGAGGTGAAGGGCATTGCTCATATCATGTCATGGGTACATGACTTACCACTGTTGATGCTGACCTGGATGGGCCCAGCTCAGGATAGGTTTGTTGGATATCTCCACTGTCAAATGTCACTTTCTCATTGGAAGGAAGTCTTATGCACAGTCCACACCTAAGGAGTGGGACCCTGTGTTTCAGTTCCTTAAGAGGGGAGTATCTGCAGAAATGATTTAGAATGTTTCTCCATTGAATGTCTCTTCTTGTGTATTTATGTATTCAGCCATTCACTTGTATCAGTATGACTCATGGATATTTATAGTTTAGTTTGGGTTATAATTCAATACTGCTTTATTTTACTGCTTGAATTGTTCTAGCTTCGGCCACCGGGGACTTTTCAGTTGGCTTCTACAGGCCTTTGAAATATCCCCATTATAGAGTTTAGTTTTGCTTTTAGCCTCTCTTTATTTTCAGAAACTACAAGTTGCTCCAGGCTCATCTTGCGAATCCCCTGTCCCAGTCTTTGAGTCACAGCCACTTCTGCAAGGAGCCCCAGCTATTTTGATTAAAAAGTGGTATTAGAAACCAAGAGCTGGGTGCTTGGTATTTCAAACAGGAAATTTGATAATTCATTTATAATATTCTCAGAAAGCTGTATTTGTAAGTAAAAATATATTTAAAAAATCTACTCTCAACTATCACTTAAATTTTATCAACATAGTTTAGGTGAGCTATGAAAACTAGAGCTTCATCATCTGCAATACAGCAACTACCCTGATTTTCCTTTTCATATACTAATTTAAGATTGTGTAAAGAAAATTAGTGACATAAAATAAGAGTAAGCGTTTCCTTTTCTTGTCCATCTGTATCATCCAAACAATAATTATTTTTCTTCTTCTCAGGTCTGATACATGTCTTTTTATTTTCACACCTCAAATGAATAAAGGGAAAAAGAAGGTTTAATGTCACTAACATTGCTTTTTAATGGAATAGACATATTAAGTTATACTGTGTGGAAATAATTATTTTGTTAAAGAAAGAAAATCTTAAATTTTTGCGTTGGTTAATTCTTAATTTTAAACCAAATATTTATTTTTAAAATTCATTTTAAGATTAACAGTATCTATCATCAAGAATTTGGCTTTAATTATTAGCAATTTTAAAAAATAACCATATCAAGAAACTTTAATTTTAAATGTTATATATAACTTTTAGTAGTTTGGATAGAGTTAAAGAATCTTTGGGTAATTTCAACTTTATTAAAATTATATAATAATAAGTATCCACTGATACTTTCCTTCCCTTTTCACTTCTCCCAGGTGGTTGGTTCTTCCAACAGTGGAAAAAAAACACATTAAAAATATTGTAAAAAATACATCGCTGAGGAGTTAGTGGTGACAAAGTCAGCTACATCTAACACAACCAACCATGGTCACTAGTTGGGTATAGAAAGTAGAAAGGAAAGGATAAATGTTGCATTTTAGTCTATTTATGGGACATTGTAAGAGATTTAGATTCCCTAAATAAGGTCAAACATAAAACAGTTCAGTTACAACTCACATTTTCCCCTAATAATAGGATATAAAAGAAGGCAGTTGGCTTTGCATCACCTTAATAAGTAAATAGCTAAGCCAATTAGATTATACCTGTTAATTTTTCCATTCAGGATTTGTTGAGAACCAGGACAATTATTTGGGGTCGGGTTTCAAGAAAGGCAAGTGCGTAAGAGGAAAAGCTACCCCCAATTCTCCTCTTATAGAGAAGTGAGTAAACGTTTGGATTGAGGGAGACAAATGGAAACTCCTCAAAGGTTTCTTCTGCCTCCATGGACCCTGAGCCCTGTAACAGCCATTGCTCATGCAGTACATTCTTTCAGTCTTCTATTACACTTAGGTTTCAACACACACTGAGATGTGCAAGATTCAGTTGTCTGACTCAGCTGAGAAGTCTCTTCTTCCCGGAGGCCGTTAGGGAACCTAAATCTGATAGGTGCTCTGGCCAGGTGCCCCACAGTCCCCCGAGGTTCCCCTCACACCCGTCACACACTGACCCTACACCGTGCCTACCTTCCACTCTGTCTACTGCCATCTCGACTTCCCCACCCCAACCTTTCCCAGTGAACGCCAACATTTGTCTTATCTTCCTAGTGAATTGATTTGATGGGTGTTTGATTAAACACACCAGTGAGTGGATGAAAGAGTGAAGGATGTGTAAGCTTATCCGACCCATGCTGGCCAGAAGCCCAGCAGCAGTCACATGAAAGTAAACCAATTTCATCCAGTGATTAAAACACTCATGCTGGACAATAGACTTAAAGCGCATTTTATCGTTCCAAACATTATCTTGAATGCTATTCTTTCCTTTCTATACTCTTTCTTTTCTGTGTCCTTGCCCATGCCTTAAAGTTACAGTAATTATAAAATGGAAAATACTACGTCCCACAATCTTTGTTCTTTCTATTAGGACACAACCTGGGCTGAAACAAAAAAGTCACCAGGTAGATCAATGCCAAAGCTTCCCCTTTTCACCCCTGAAATATATGAAGAGTATATTTCACATTCTTAAAGTAAGTCATATTTTAAGTAGTTTTACATTAAGCATTTATGCACAAAAATCTAATGACAAATGTGCTACTGTTGATAAATTAATGTGACCAAAGATAGGGTTTTATCTTGGCCGCATGAATTCTGTCTTTGTGTTACTTAATAGAAAGGGTGTGGTATGAGGTTCTAAAAGACAGGTTTTTCTAAGCACCATCTTTTATTAGATGTGTGACCTTTGCACACTCACTTAGCTTCTCTCTCTCTTTCTCTTTTTTTGTTTTGTTTCCTAAATTTTAACCCACAGATAATAACATCTAAATCAAGCCGAGGTTACATGTTACTAAATACTGTAGGCAAGGCTGCTAACATGGAGCTTAGAATATAAAATATGCTCAGTGACCCTTAGCCATCTCTTATCCCCTCTTCCCTTGGTGTACTTTGAAGTAAAAGACCTGGCCCTTTCTTCAATGGGCTTGAATTTGTGAGATTTACTGACTTGTTCACATTTTTACAAGGACCTGGCTGTTTGGCAATTTCTTCTCTTCCAGCTTATTTGACACTTGTAAATTATAATGCACATGGAGAGGCAGAGTGTTTCATGTAAAAGCTCATCCTAGAAAATACTTGGCTGAATCCCCAGGATAAACTATACTCAGAATGGCAATATAAAATTCTGACTTGACCATTGAACCGGGAGTCAGGGACTTGAAAGTGATTTCCAACGTTGCATGGACTCCCTTTCTTAATCAAAGCCCAGCCTCACCATGCCATAGTATTTTGGAAAAGGTCATCTTACTCTACCTTTCTGTGGAGGAGAGTAAGGCTTAAAAAGAACTTTGAACTCACTTTAGAAAGACAAATACAAACACAGAAACTTTTATTACGTTACTAACAGTTCTCTTTACTTGTTAAAGGGGAGTTGCCCTCAGTACCAGTTGACCTACGTGGAGTTAGTAGTTTGATGAAGCTCTGATTAGGCTTTTATGAGGCAATCTGTAGCACAGAGCAGAGTTCACCAGGGTTCCCTCCTATTTCCTCATTTCATATTTCTCATTGCAAATTAATTCAACGCTTTCATGAAGCACTGCCCTTTCTTAATCCAATGGGAGGGATAAAAAACCCATGTGCCTACTCTGTAAGGTATCCTTTATTGAATAATTCCATGCACTAGAACCTACCAGTAGGAAAGAATTATGAAAGCTATTTCAAAGATGTATTAACCGCTAATGCTATAGAGTATCCTAGAAGAATCAAATTATTCAATGGTCGGAGTGTCTAAAGAATTAATGACATAGCAGAAATAAAGAAACTGACCACTTCCTCATTGGGATGATGAAATTTTAGTTCTAATTTAGCATCTTTTTATTAGAACTGCCTATCATCCAAATGGCAATTGAGGGTACGACAGGGCAAAATGCAGAGACTTGTTTTTTGATGTGACAATATTTCTGACTCTCATGTATGTATTTTTTGACTATGTAAATTTATAGTAACAACATTTTAGAATGCTCTTCTTTGGGAAGCACTGCGGTACTATCACCCCAGAGAGCGTGGGCAGAATTTGTCACTTATGAGGAAGGAGGGAGAAGCTTGCTCAAGAAATATGAATCATTTCTGACCTTCGTAATGGCTGGGCATTCCAATTACCGCTCATGTGGAAATGGAAAATGAAGAGCCCACCCAAAAGGTAGCACTGACTTTAGGATGAAAAAAAAAAAAAGGCAACTAATGAGTGCAAGTTGAAAAATACTGATGTTCAGTAGCTAGGCTCAGCAGATTGAATTTACTGAGCACCTAGCTTATACCAGGAACTGTGTTAGACACAGGGGTTCAGTAGCAAGCAAGTCAGATGTGTTACTTTAGCTGACATCACATACAATCCAGTTAAAAGGGGACATACTGCAAGTCAGTACAAGTCGGCAATAAGATGCGGAATGGAAACGTTTCTTTTATTCTGGAAACGCGGCCAATATTCAAAGCTGAGAATTGGGGGCTGATGGCCCTCATTTTAAAAATAGCTCTGGGAAGAGCCCACAGTCAGAATCAGATTTCCTCTGCCCCCATGGTTTAATAAGAGCCTGACAAACCTGCCTCACCAACCCATCCCACTGTGGAGAAGAAGAGAGAGAGGAGAGGTGGGGAGGAGGGGGGAGAGGCCTCTGTCCATGGGGGATGCAGGGCTCAAGTGAGAGGCTTTGCCTTCCCTCCCCAGTGGAGGAGGGTGAGTGGTTAGTAAATCTTTTCTCCCAAGTCTGGTGGATGTTAGTGTAACTTGTACAGAAAGGTGTGATAGCCATTCATCTTCTGGTTTAGATATCTATTCAGGCAATAGATGCCAATTAATTACTAACTCGTTGATGTTACTTATTCCTTATTGAAACCAAATGTTCATTGAAGACCTCTCACGGACCTGCCCAGTAAGGTCCTAGCCACTGAAATATTAGGTTGGACTAAGCTGAGCGCCAGACTCACGCACAAAACTTATTTCTAAAGTTTGTATGTTTGTTGGTGTGCGTGTGGTTTACAGAGTTGGCAAAGAGACACATATTCACAGTGATGAAAGCGGTGTGAGAGGGTGAGGGGATTCACACCGAGTGCGCTGATTTGGCACGAACTCTGCTCAGGGGATCCTAGAGCAGAGGTTAAGAAAGCGGGGCTGAGCATGGGGGCAGATGGGGAAGACAGAATGTGCACTGGCCTGAGAGACCCGGGAACACGTGCACTGTGTTTGGGGAGCCCCGAGCTCAAGGTGAAGACTGCGGAGTGGGCTCAGTAGGGATGAAGGATTGGGGAGGCTGAATCCTTTGGCCCCGTAGGCCTTTGCAAAGAATCTGCCTTCTACTTGGAATGGGACAAAAGGCAGACACTTGACGATATAATGTGACCTATTTTCCATTGTCCCAGGATCGCACTCCAGATTTTGTGGTAAAAGTCTACAGGGGCCAGGAGTGGCTATTGGAGGCCCGAGGCTATTGCCAGCGACTTGCAGAGAGAGAATGGCCTTCAGGCCCATCTGGACAGAGGATGAGAGACTGCAGGATGGTGGCAGGAGCAGGCTGCCTGCCTAATATTTGGTGGTGTAGCATGGCCATGTGGACACAGCAGAGCTTAGGTGACATTGAACACCGCCGACCCTGGCTCCCAAGGTCAGCTGGTGGGTCAGGAACCCTCAGAAGCAAGAGGCTGTAGGTAAACACTGTCTCTTATGACAGGTAAGCTGAGAGAGGAGTTGGAGTAGAACAAGACCATCCTGGGGCTGTGTATTCAGGAGTCTGCCCATGAGCACTTAAGGAATCCAAATATGTGTCCCACGAGGAAGCCAGCATTGGAAGTCATGTCACATCACACATGGCGTGTCAGACATGGGCAGCCACTTAGGGCAAGCCAGAGAGGCAGGAATGGCAGTGTGCAGGGTGTTAAAACTGATCCTGCAACATAGAGGAAGACTCACCCTGCTCTTAACCCCTCCACCAGGTCCAGCTGGGGCCCATAGGAGAAATTAGAAATCAGATCCGAGACTAGAAGCATCTGGGAGCCCTGGTCTGAATCTTAGTATCTAAAATGTCTGAACAGTTGTGGGACCTGCCTAAAATATCAGCCAGAGTCCAGAGAGGGAGCTCAACAGAGCAAGGCGGTCACTGGGGGAAACGTATTTATACACAGTTTCCAGTCTGAAGTGATCTGTGTGGTAAACAGGACGGAGAAAGACCCAGGGGGATTCCGGGGTGGACCTCACGGAATCCTTCCTACTCTGGGCCTCTTGGAGAACTTCCCCGAAACACTGGCATCAGAGGACACGGCGGACCTTCTCAAGCAAAGAAGAGGACGGCACATTCAGGAGCAGCCTGGGTGGAGGCACCGAGAGAGGTCAGAGGCGGATGGGGGAAAAGTCACGGGGAAAGTGGTGACCATCTGTGGTGAAGACCACGTGACCACTAAGCTCTTAACTTAAAATGTTATCTCTATCATTGGACTTAACTAACGGCTGGTTTGACCCCGTCAGAGAAGAAGTTCAAGTCTCCTCGTTTACGACTGCCACCGATTCAGAGACTATCTTCTCTCTAACATCAAGCACCCTGCACATAATTCTTTTTTGACACATCTGTTGCAAGTATAGAACATCATGTTTAAGTTATAATTAACCACTTAGTTTGTTACTGTCTTTGTGAGATTGACCTGGCGTCTGCCCTAAGTCCTCTGTGGCCTTGTTGAACTGTGCTCCAGGGGTCTCGGGTGGACTTCAGACATGAACACAGATTTTGACCTCTATCAATGGTAACAGTGGTGGCTCACATTGTCAGTGATATCGGAGGACCCTGATGGAGGCTGATGCCAGTAACTCCAATGGAACAGAGTTTGGAGTGAGAAGGAAAACGAAAATGAATGAGATTGAGGGAAGGTCCATTTATCCCTGGAAAATTAATGGAAGACTTAAAAAAAAAAAAAAGACTAAAGGCAAAGGGGTAAATACAGATGCAAATGAGCACTCTGGCAATATTTCAGAAACACAGTGTGGATTTGGCGGTAGTTGGAGGTGGTCTTGTGTGCCTTGCCGAGAGGCTGGCTGGAGAAGAGAAGAGGCCGTAGGGAGGGAGGGAGAGCCCAGAGGAATTTTTGAGGTCGGGGGATGTGTGTTGGAGGCTGCGCTGTCTACCCCAGAACCTCCTGACCAGAAAACCAGAAGGCCTTTCAGGATCCAAAGGAAAGTATGGGAACACATGTCAGGACGGAGAACATAAGGGGAAAGTAGAACTTGTGCTCACTTCTCCAGATGGTGACTGGTTACCCAGCATGCCCATGGGAAAGCATCCATGCTTGGCAGCGTGAACCGTTTTGCATTATAAGTTGTGGTATTCATTTCTTTTCTAAAATCAGAACCCTGTGTCTACAATACTGTGAGGAGGTGGAGGCCAGGGTACTGTTATACAATAAGTCAGGGACATGTAAAACTCTTTAATCCAGAGCAGGGCTTCTGGCTGAAATACTCCTCCTTGTTGACCCAATGTGGTGTGCTGAATCTAAGGGCTACCTTGACTCCATCCCTTCAGAACCCAGAGCAGCTCTGAGTAGCCAGACGCTGCTTCTTTCCCTCGGAGCCCTGCTCTGGGAATGCCGTGTTCTCCAGGACCAAGGGCACTTTATCAGGGAACGTTCCCTCAAGTCTGAAGACATTGGTCACAAGTCTTCTCCCCAAAAACTCTGGGCTGAAGAGTTTTTTTTCTTCACATATTTGTGAAATATTGTTGGCAGTTTCAATGAGGAAAGCAGTTATGGAGAGAATTTTGGAAATACGTCAAAGTCTCTGACAAATGCTTATAACACCGAAAGGTAAATTTAAGGAGATAATCAAAGATGCAGATGCAGAGATTTCTATATAGAATGTTCTCATCATGTGCAACAAAATGGTAAATCATGCACCATAAATTAAATAAGTTATAGCGTAAGAAATAGGTTTAAAAGTTGGAGCTCTTAGAAAAGTGGATAGCCTTTCACAAACATTTTTATAAAAAGAAGAAAAAAGCTACTAGAAAAAAATAGAAGTTTCCTCTCCATTTAGGTGGCTTCATAAAGTTTAGAAGTATTTTGATAGTATTGATTTCTACTCCCTGTACTTTTGCTAATAAAACTACAATAAGAAAATCTTCGTATAAGTAGATTTCAACATACTCAGATAGGGAAATCTATTCCAAATTTTATATTTGCCACCAAGATCTTTCTTCTTGCTCCCAGAACCACATGTCATCTCGTGTTTTATATTTCTATTTGCACGTCCCATCAGCATCTAGAATTCAGCATGTTAAAAATTGACCAGCAGCATGCCTTATTTCAGGATAAGGTACAACCTCCTTCAAGCCAGAAATCTCAATGTCATTCTTGATTTGTCCCCGTTTCTTACCACCCACACTCAACTGCTGTGCATTCTGCTTCCTAAATATGGCTGGAATTCGCCACAGTCGTAATCCTGTCCACAATCAGTTCACGTCATAAGCGGTAGGAAAGTCTATATCCTGTCCCCACGTCCAGTTTTGACCCTTTGCAATGAGGTCTTAATTCTGAGTCCCATTTTCCACGCATGTCATACAAATGGCGCTCCATGTCTTTCAGGACACAATGATAACTCCCTAACATGTTATACAAAACTCAAGTCCTGGGTCCCTTGCTTTCTTCCCCAGTCACTCTCTACTTCTTTGATAATACACTTTGCTTTCTCACCACAAGGACATCATGCTTTCTGTTCTGTAATACAGCCCCCATCACCTCCCTATCCAATCAGCTAGCCAACTCCTAGTCATCATGAGGTGGGTGCAGCAGTGGACGGCCGGGCCATGGGTGCCGGGGGGCGACTTATATTTTACATCACGGTCTAAGTTAACGTCACCTTTTGCAGTGGAGAACTGAACACCCACGATGCAGTACGGACAATTCTGCTTTATCCTTCCGGTTTCTGCCAGGTGACAGAGCACTGGAGACTTTTTCTCACGCCCCTCCCCCTGTCCTGTGCACAGGCAACCCCACACACCTGGTGAGGTCTGCCATCTTACATTCACACTGTAGCCTGAGTTTCTCCTCGACAGCACTTAACATTTGTAATTATTTGTTTAATGTCTTTCTCCCCCATTATACTGAAAGCCCCATAAAGTAAGAATCCCAGCTGTCTTGTTTGCGGTATTCCCAGAGCCTTTGGCAGTGTCTGGGAATGGTGGGTGCTCAATAAATAATTTGCTACAGTTCACACCCTATGTGTAAACTCATGATTTAAAACAAGGTGCCATGGGGCCTCTAATGTGCTTCCTTCTGGAAGAGGCAGAGCGTAGAGTGAAAGAGCGTGGACCAGCAGAAACAGACCGTAGCGACAGGTGTGCAGAAGTCCCGTAGATGGGCATTAGCGCCAAGGCTAAGCCGAGAATTGAGAAAGACTGAGACTTTCTTCGGCCCCTCAGTCTTTGGAAGTCCCTCCCACACCCACCCTCTGTCTCTTCACAGACGGTCCCTTTAAGTCTCTATTTATTCTCCCACTTTGTTCTCTGTAACTCAAGTCACTTTTATCCTATCGGGTTCAAGTTGAAGTCACTCTGGTTCGGATTACTATCTAAACTGCAAGGCAGAAAATAACCACGTGAAATTTATAATTGAAGGAGAAATTGATGGTTATTTTGAATGTAATAAAAATTGACGCTAATAGCCATTCATTATGGATAAAGAGACGTGATACACTCCGGAAGTCACTGGAACGGTACCAGAGTGAGACCTAAACAATTACACTTGACATTAAAAAGAGATAAAAAAAAGAAAAAGTGTAGCAGACTATCTTCTAATATGTGAAATGCAGAACTGTGTCTCTTAGGTTTTATGAGGAACTATCAATTCTTAGGTTTTTTAGAAACACATAAAACACTCACACACATGAGAATACATGGGCACACACACAACAGATTTACTCCTTGAAGAATATAAAGTTTGAATTGGCAATAGCTTTGTTATTGAGTTAATATCCATGAAAGGTCAGTTTTATTTTTATGATTATATCTGTTTTGAGGATTACATTTTTACAGAATTTGAAAAGGAAGATGCATTCATATTGTTCATGTTGTATACTGTGTCCCCTTAAAACTCATTCACAGTTGCTTAAATTCACAAATTCCATGCTTGGCAGTGATGGAAAACAAAAAAGAAAGTCTTTACGTTCTGGCAACAATATCAACGGTGGAATCTTAGAGTGGCTAGGCGTTACCTGTAGAGTAGTCTTAAGAGAAGTCAGTGAGCGTTCTGCACATCCACTGTAGTCTATGCGGTAAGGGCTGGCCACCGCCTCTACTCCCTGACGGCCGCTAATGAGAGATCACTTCCTAAGATCATTACTGGAAATACGCTCCCTTGTAAAAATTAATCTATTGGTGCCACCTCATGCAAAATTTCAATTATTCATTTATCTTATTATTATTCTATATGTAGGGCGTTTAAGCATCTAACTGTCCTGGATTATAGAATGCATGTTTTTATGATCATTGAGAAAGAAAAAATAGTTTAATATGCTTTTTACTCTGACACAGAAAATGCTACTTTTTTAAAGAAGTATGTTTTCATGTGGAGCATAAACTAAAAAGTAATTGTACACAGTTATGCTAGTTTATCGGCATGGGAGGGTTATGGAGACAGCAAGCCTTTAGGGTCTCAAAATGTTTCTGTCTGTGTCCTCTTGTTAATTATTATTCCTTCCTTGTTTCATGGCAAGTTTTGGGTATCTCTGGTCTTTCCTTAAGACCTTGGAGTGTGGTTGTATTTTAGGGAGAGAAAACTGCATGGACAACCTCATCACAGAGTTCAGGCCAATTCTACTTAATTCAGCAGACATTTGTTAAGCACCTACTACGTATATTCATAGCACTGTGCCAGCTGAACTCTGGCCCCGAGCACCTGTCTCACCAATGTGTGCCCTCACGAGGGGGCTTCTGGGGGCCAGGGAATGGACTCGGCGGAGATTTGGTGCCTGTGGCCCCACGATGTCTCATCAGGGAGCTGTTCCTTCATTTCCAAGTGAATCATGAGAACAGAACCTGCTTTTCTGTCTGGTGTCATTAAAAATAACTTATCTTATTATTCTCAAATTACTAAGAATCACTCCCCAACCACAGGGGATTTTATTCATCGTATGCTATCAGTTGTATTTCTTGTTTCTCCAAAGAATGTATGATTTCAGTATTTGCAATACCCACTTGTATTCCCCCTCAGAATGGAAGCAAAAAGTTCATGAGTCCTCCCTTCTCTGTTTCCTGGCAACAGGGTAATCACCGTTGTCTTCAGAGAGCAGTCTGTCCTTCCCTTCTGCATTCTTCATCTAAGCATAGATCTAGGCAGCTCTCTTCTCCTGCCCTTGCTGTTCCTCGGGGGTTCTGCCCTGCCGCCTCCAGAGACGTTGGGAGAGGCTCCACTGGTGACGGGAAGGCGAGCAGTGGAGCCAGACTCACAGTCGGAACACCTGGTTTTTAATTCCCAGCTGCTGGGCTGATTTCTCACCTGGAAGGTGGGTTCAGTACACTCTGCAGTGCCCCCCTCATAGACAGGAAAATGTAAATAAAAGCTCTCTACACATATTAAGTATAATACCTATAAATATAAAATATATATTTACAGATATAGACAGATATGTACCCCTATATGTATTTATACCTACATAAGCATATACACACACACACACACACACTTGTGTGTGTTTGGTTCTAAGCCCTTCATTACATTATAAAACATAAGAGGCTCCAGACTCATGTCTTTCTGGGCAAGTGAACCCCCACACACACTTGGTCACTGGCCATGTGACAGACCCACACTTACACTGGGGGACAGTACCGTGGAGTGCCGGTGTGTAAGTGAGGCTTCTTGCGATGAACGCCACCTCCTTCGTGTACTGCTGAGTGTCTTCAGGAAAGTTACTTAACCTCCCTGAGCCTCACGTCTCTTCTTTGTAAAAGAGGGTTCATCTACCACTCAATTGTAACTAACCTCACAGGATTGCTATGAGGATTACATGCTTTAATGCATAGAAAGCACTTCAAACAGTGTCTGATACTGGTAAAACTTTAATTAATATTAGCTATAGTCAGAGTTTTAACATAGTAAAAGTCAGTAATTTAAATTTTTCTATGATTTGCGAGCCACATTTATATGAGGTCATAACTCTTATTTCTAAATCTTTTGAATTTTGTTTGACAAAAGACTAGCGTTATGCTAGAGGTTACCATTTTTAGCCATAAAGGGAGAACTTATATTTATTTTTATACAGACAACAATGTTATTTATGTAGGATTAAAAATAATAATTGTATACCAATACTTGGTCCAGAAGTCATGTATTATATTGAATGCTTTGTATAAATTAGATGGCTTTATTTTTAAATACCATATTAGGCTGGATATATTATATAACCAAAAATATTAAAGTCCAATATAAAAAACATGTGTACACTAAATGTCTATACATTTTGTGAAATGTGTAGATTAGAATTAACAAGTTGTTTTCATTTGAAAAAGAAACTTATTTTTTCCAAAAAAAAGTATTCAGAGATGTGTATAATAAGTATTTATGCACTAGGTTATTTATTTTATCCCCTATATAAAAAAAATAATACTGCTTTTTGAGTACACTGTAGTCACATAATAAAATATAATAGTGTTTAGCCATTAAAACTATATTTTTGAAGAATACAGGGCTGGCCAAAAGTAGGTTTACAGTTTTAATACAAATAAATAATACAATAACTAATAAATAATAATATAAGAATAAACTGTTTTGTGTACTCACAACTATAAACCTACTTTTTACAAGCCCTATATAATTCAAAAGTAATTATTATATAAGATTAAATAATAAGAAAGGTAATCTACAACTTGCTCTATAAATTAAAATGCAAAGTATGTGTGCATATATTACATTTTTAAATTGACTTTAAGTTACTGTAATATAAAGCACAAGTTATTTTGGTTTGATAATTATTAATATTTTTATTTATTTATTTATTTATTTATTTATTTATATTTTTCTATAATTTTATAGCCATTATTATTTTCTTACAAATAATATATTTATATTTTCCAAATTTTTAATCTGTTATTCTTCTATAATAATACCAAGCTGATACAAATTATTTTATTTGTTTTAGCTTATTATGTCTGCAGACATATAAAATAAAATGCTTAACTGGGAATCCATTTACACAAAGCCATCGGAAAACAGTGTGATCAGACACTTCTGAAATTTTTCAGTTGGGAAATTCCATTTAAAGTTTACAAACACATAACAGCTACTCACAAACAGAGAACATTTTGTCAGTTTGAACTTGGGTAATTGTGGACCTAGAAGCTGAGCTCTTTCTACAGACACAACAGTGGCGATTAGCCAATCACCGAGCAGGAGAACCAAGAAGGGGCATCTTAGGATCATGAAGGAGGCAACACTTGGCCATGGACTTAGTTTCAGTGCTTATTTCAGAACCATACCATAATAGTGAGATCCATCCCTCTTTACTACTACCATAGAGGCCGATAGACACCCTGACTCTGAGCCTGAAAGGGAAGGACTTGGAGAGACAGACACTCACAAGAGACAAAGTGTAAAGAGACAGTCTCCAAAGGAAACAGAAGGACAATTAAATGTAGTTAAACAATAAACAGTTCCTTCTACAATATTTGTTCATTTCCTTTAAACTCATCCTTTACTTATAAAGTCCCAACCCCAAATGACAAACTCCACTATAACAAAAAGAATCTCAAAACATTGTTAAGAGGTATCACACAGGGCACAAGAGAACAAGATGTCACTCATTTTCTTGGTACCCCAAATCGATAGATAAACGGCAAATGGATGAAACCTATTCCCACGTGGCTGAGCTTTACTTTTTAATCACATTGTACAATTCTCCAAACTCTTCTGGCTACAAGTCAGGCATATCCAAGGAAGGAGAATTTACACCTGAAGGAAAAAAACAAAAACAAAAACAAAAACACACTGCTCTACATGTCAAATACGGATTTGCCAAGGTCAAACCTATATAGCTGATAGGTCTTACACGTTATACCCTTTGGTGTCTTTACTACTAACTCATCAATTTTCTGGGCTTTTCAAAGTTGGTTTCTTGTTTCCTTGTGCTTTTAGATTGTTTTAAAATTATAAAGCAAAAATGATTAGGTTTTCTCATATGGTTGACAGAATGATTTCATTCAACCAGGGAAATGGACTGATCATTTACATTCAAGATTATGCCAAAGGAGAGGCACAGTGAAATATTTCCTCTCTGCTCCTTGCCTCCTTGCACTTGTTAGAGTAATGCTGCTATTGACTATCATTGGAGTAAGATTTATTGTGCTGCTTTCTCCTCCACTAGAAAAAAAAATCAGCCCAAGGAGTAGGGCTGACATTTCCTTAGCAGGCGGGAGCAGTCCACCACTTGTTTACCCCTAGGGAGATGTGAGGGGTGGCCCAAGTATACCATTCAGTTCTGCCCCAGGGCACTAACCCAGCTGCTCCCATTAGATGCTGGTAAAATGACCTGCCACGCCACAGTGTTGGGCTATTGCATTTGAGGAAAGAACATCACTATTCAGGGTGCTGGTCAACCACAATTTTTGTCTAAAATGTTTGTACAACAAAAACACTCATGTCATTAAAAAAATAAAATAAAAACAAGGGGAAAAGGTAACTAGGCAATATATATATATTCCAAAGTATCAAGTTGTCAGAATTCCTTGGCATGAATGTTACTTACATGAATGAGTGCTTAAAAGAAAACCATGGCCGACCAGAGGTCCACCAAGTGAACTAACCTAGCAGCTCTACTACCCTGTCAAAAGTCAGGGTCATACGTGTTCTGCAAGCCTTGGTTTTTGGCCTCTGGTATTCTGCATTTTTAATTAGCAAGAACATGCCAAACTTTGGATTAAAAACATAAACAAAACATAAAACAACTGCTTAAAAATCTGCATTAAACAGTGGGTTAAAATGTAAACCATATAAGTCATAGTCAGTCAGGTGATTTCTTCTAATCATCTGATGTTGGAGAAATACTCATTTAGGTCCAAATGAGAGTTACGTGCCTGAGGAATACCCAAAGCTTGGCCAGCCAAAACGAAAACTTCTCAGCCCTCTAGGCCCGCCAGGGCCTCTGGGTCTGTGGTCCGAAGAAAGGAGCAGGCTGAGAAGAACAGTGAGAAACGCTGATACTCAGCTGCTCCTCCCCACTCCCCATCCACACTATATCCCCCCTACCTAGTGAACCAACCTCCAAGCACTAAACACAAAATAGAACGAATTAATGGCCCCTGTTCTGTTTCATTATTTATGCCTGTCTCATGTACCACCCTATCCGAGGGATGCTCTTTGATGATTATATCTCCCCGAACATTACTGTGATCATGGAATGTGCTGAGGAACCATAGATAATTAATCAGTCAAACTGAGAGATATGGGTAAGAATAACTTTCAGATTTTGTAAAAGTAAATTTAATGCATAAGTCCTGCTAGGAACTGATGAATAAAATAGCCTCTTTGCTTATATTTAAAGCAGGCATATACTAGTGGGTTGCAGACCTACGCATTCATCCTAAAGATGAATTAAGGAGTGCTGAGTATTATTTTTGTTCCTTTTACGTCTTTCCTCTCAAGACCGACAGTGTGTATATTGGCTAATGATGTTTGCCTGGTACCGGAGTTTTTCCTTAACCAATCCAATAAGAAACGAGCCATTGATTTATTTGACCGGTTTGGTGAGCCACCTGCCTATTTAGGTTCGTGTTTGTAAAGGAGAAACAACAACAAAAAAAAGTTTTTCATACTCAAAAATTAATACAATCATGGGAATGACTGTGAGTTCTGTTCCCTCACATTGCCACAGGTAAATTCTTTTATAAAAGAAAAGTTGCATGATTTTAAGAAGGTTAGTGTTTTGTGGGTGACAAAGGAACTGGGGATCTCTGTCTTCTATAGCAGAGATCGTTGTAGAATTCTGTAATTACGGAGAAGAAAAAGGAAGAGAGATTTGAACAGTCTTTTGTTTCTTTTAAAAAAAAAAAGAGAGAAACCAACAAAGACCTGTTTCCTTTCCACTTTTTGTCAAATGAAAGCTCTTCAGAGGTGACTGAGCTCTTGTGTGCGACCGTTTGAATCCGGTAGGATGTTATCCTGTGTAGCTTTGCCCTAAGTACACCAAAGCACACTGGTACTTTTGAAGGTTAAAACTGCTCCGTGGTGCGCAGGGGACCTCTGTGAAGTTATCTGATCCTCAGGAGGAGAACGTGCCGTTCGCCTCTGAGTTAGAGCTTGCTTTAAGGAACTCATTTGGATGCCCATTTGTCAATTTCCCATGGAAGTGGCAGACAAGGACATCTGGGAATAGGCAAACTAAGTCCCAGAATTATGGAAAAAGACTAATGCTAAGAGACAGTGCAACCCCATCTTCTAACGGTGCAGACATATTTGTCACTAAGACAGCCTTTCCCACTGAATCAGAGGCAGGTGCTTAGTGATGGTGCACTTACCCTCCCTTCCCCTCCCTCCCCTCTCTTTTCAGCCTCCATCTTGTCCCTCGAAAACAGTTCTGAAAACTGCTCCTGCAATGTCATCTGAGACCACCACAAACCGGGCACAAGGAGAGACTTGGCATCTGTTTGTCTAGTTCTCCAAATTGACTGCTTTCCTAATATCTGTTCAATGCTACCAGAAATATTGAGTCTTTGCATTTCTGTCACTAGTGAACGCTATGCTGAAAGTTTTTCTAATCATTACCATTTTTTTTTTTTTTGAAGGAAAGCTGTTTAGAGAAAAGGTTGGAGGCTTTTTCTAGAAGATTAGCTCTACTAATCAGGGTGCAACAGGATAATTTCCCTAAGATTACTCTAATCACGTCAGAACATTTTAAAAGCTTGAGGACAGATAATAAAAGTAATTTCATTCTTGGGGTATGTGTATAAGCACAAAATGTCGTCAAGCTTTATAAAGTCTGGCAAGGATCTCATGGACGTAAAATCACGTTTATTATGACACACTGGTAATTTAAGTATAAAGATGTATTTTCCTTGGAAATGGCACATGTCCTGAGCAATTTCCTTTCCCATCTTAGCTCCTCAAGTTCCTTCAGCAGATGTGGGACCGAATGGGTCGTGGATACTAGTACGGTAATGACTGATACATGGGATGTGGCAGGCAAAGCCATCACATGTCCAGGAAGGGACAGGGCAGCTTCTAATGTACAGTTAGGGACCACTTCGCCTTGAGAACAGTCCAAGGGGTCCCACTGCTGGAGGACGCTGCTGTAGACCGTAAACTCTTGGGTTGCTGAGTAATAATTACGCGTGCCCCTGGCATCTCTGTCCTTCAAGAGAGGACATGGTACAAAGCAAGACGGGGAGCCTCTGTGTGAGACCCAATCATGTACCACTCATCAAAGCAACTGTCGTTCCTCCCTCCCCTTTGCAAATAAACTGTCTCAAGCAACCCAACTGCAAGCAGTTTTTGTACACCAGACAGCACTTACAAACCTTCTACACCTAAGGGGAACTGAAAGGTGCAAAAGGCATCCTTAAGTGTTATTCTTGCTCAGAACAGCTCGGAACAAAGGGTAAGAGAACAGCTGGAGGGGCCATTGTGCTCCTGCAAGATGCACAGATACAAGCAGCAGTGAGTGTCGCAGGACACGGGTCAAGAGCTGTAGGAGGAGCTCAAGGACAGAAGACCAGGGTCTCAGCCTTAAAAAGCTGCATCCTGTGTGGGCCCATGGCTGCTCAAATTGGGCCTTCTGATTTCATCACAAGCATTCAGAGAAAAAGCGAAATGGGCTTCCCGTGGACGACAGCCATTTCTGTGAGCAGCCGAGTGTTCCAAAGAGACCTATGTGCGACACAGAAACACGTGTGGCGTGCCCTCGGGGATTTCTTCTCTCCTCCATCTTAATGAAGATGAAAGGGTAAGAAAGTGCAGACATCAATTGAACAGATAATGAATGATGATTGATGATTGACTTTTCATGTATGCCCCACGATTAATTCCGGGAAAGCGCGCAGATGCCTGAAGCGTCTGGGTTGTGGAAGTGTTGGCTGTCCAACACGGGCTGCAAGTCGGCCCCTGCCTTTGGAGAGGCCCTTATCATCCATAGAATAATTTTCCTTGTGTGGATACTGACAGAGAACTCTCCATTAGTTAGAGAAAAAAAGGAAAAGTTTTATTTCTCTTTAAAGATTGATTTTTAATCTTTACCACGCTTATTTCCTGAGGTCTCTGCTGCTTTCGTGGACAACGCTTTACTTAAACAATGCCCCTTTTTGTTTTCCAGCCAGAATCATTTGGCGTTTTAGTTTTGTTTTGCTTGTGTATAGTTATTTGATTCATCCTGTTATGAAATAGTCTCTCCCTCACAGCTCTTCTTTAGATATGTGTGTATGTATGTGTGTGTGTGTGTGTGTGCACGCGCGTTCGCGATCTGCTCTCCTGGACAGTTGCCAAGGTGAAGGAAGGGTGGCAGTGTCGCACAGGTACAATTAGTCCCACATTCCATTCAGGCCCCACGTGCAGCAGAAGAAAGCACCTCTGCGTCTGCGCCTTTTGCCCGCGCGGCCTGGCTTTGCGGGGCGCAGGCTGTGGCTCCTTGGTGCCCAAGTGGCATGTCCCTGTGCGTCGGGTGATAAGACCATCCATTCGGATGATATTTAAAGCCCGGGTGGACCTCTGAGCCCATCTCCCTAAGGATGGCCAAGCGTAGAAAGAGGAGAGATTTGGCGTGTTTACCACTGCTTTGTAGAAAAGCTGAACGCTTCGTGTGCTGACCAAGACCTAGCACGCACCTCTGTCCCCTCGCAGCCCTATGGGCCCGGGTCCCAGTGGGTGGGCGTTCATCGCCCTGTATATCGGAAACTAAAACAGGAAATCTGACCCGGGGTGCCCCACACGCGCTGAGTCTGAGTCCCAGAGGCTTTGTGGAGCTTTCTGCGCGGGGGCCGCCCTCCCACAGCCTGGCCTCACTGCGCCTTTGCTGTGTTTTCGGCTTTTATGAAGTCTCAGCGGCACCTCTACAGGAAATTCAGTGAGGAACACATCTCCTCCCAGCAGAAAAAGAAGTACTAAAAAATACCGTGTATAGTACTCTAAAAGCAATGGCTATCTTAATTTTTATAAGTATGGGGACAAGTGAACATTGAATAAGATGATGTACTATGATCAGCGATAAACATACAATTATTAAAAATCACCATCCCTGTGACTGAACATTGTATCTCACCCAACACAATAAGCATGTCTCTCTGAACACTTTAAGTAATAATTATAGCATTAAGAAATAAAGGAAACGTACACGTGTATTTTTTTGCGTGTAAGGAGTCGGGAGAAGTGAAACAGCCTTCCTATCACAGACACGACAGGAGATGAACAAAAGGGAATAAAGGAGCCTCATTTTAGCGTGAAACGGATTTGTACCAGGTCTGAGAAAAGCCAGGGCAGCGCTTTCGGAAGTTAGATTCTCAGAAGGGAAAGAGTAAATACTCATTTAAAAATCTGCACTTCCAATTGAGGTTCATTGTTCCTCAGCTTGAAAACCACAAGCACCACGTGCTGCCCGCCTCACACAGCTCCCCTCTGACTTGGAGCTTTCCTTTGCAGGGCTGTCCCCCCTTCGCGGACCTGCTGGAACCCTAAGTCTTCCCAGGGACCCCAGGGACGGCGGCGGGGATGGGGGGGCCTCCGCAGGTTCGAGCCCTGCTCAGATTTCCAGTCCAAGTCGCTGCTGCACGTCAGCTTTGCCACAGTCAACAAATACTATTTGCTTTTCCTCTATGTTCAAAATATGCATGTTTTTTTTTTCTCACCAGTCTTGAGGTTCAATGAAAAACAAAAACCTTGACTAATCTTCACACTCACCCCCCCTCCGCAACACATGTGTGTCTTCACAAACTGCTCAATAGTAAACAGGTCACTGTTGATATTGTGCTGTGGACAGTTAGAAGCCAGGCACTTTGTTACAAAGTGGGCGCCCAGGCTGTGCCAGCGTGGTTCTCACTGAGCGGCTGGAACCACGGAGCTCTATAATTCATGGACATTCAGGAATCCATGTATCAGCACTGGTTACACAGGGCGAGGTAGGGATTTTTTTAAACGCTGTAACATTACAAACCCAGGTATGTCTACATCTAGGAAAAGCCATTAAGCAAAGAATAGAAAACATTTTCTTTTTGCCAAATTATTGGTCTAATTATATATAAAAGGCTTAAAAGGAAAAGAAAACGCACATGCTATCGGTTTACACACCCTTTAGTGAAGATTACCCAGTCTAACTTTCTACCACAAAAGCTAATGACCCTGTTAACTCTCATTTTTCTACTACTCACCAGTCTGGAACAGTTTCTTCCACAGGTACCTCTTTGATGTTCAAAGTTAAGCTTACTAGAGGCTTGAGAAATTAATGCTAAAGGAGGTCAATCATACAAGAGTTGCTTTAAAGACAAGGATTGCCACTCCCATGTTGCTTTAAATTAAGTCATTTTCCCCCCTTGATGAACAGATGAACACAAGCACCACGAGATCACTACCCAGCACGTGTTACACCCTCCTCCTGATTCGCCTGGATGTGATGGATAGGTTTGAATGAGTGCTCCTGAGCGTGCTGGAAAGGGCTTAATGAATCCGGGCACCGTCTCTGATGCTTGTTCCTGAGGTAAAACCTGAAACATAGACCAAGACGCAGTTCTAACCAAAAAAAAAAAAAAGAAAAGCATAAAAATGAAAATACAGATTTGATAAAAAAAAAAAAGAGAATTATTCTACTGTTACTTGCAAAGCCCCGTGTGGTGGGACGTTTGAACAGGATTGTGTTCGTGGGCCATTCTTTTTTCCCCTGCGGTTCAGACATCAGCACTATTCTGAAATAGTTGGGAAGTGGAAGCAGCATTCTAGTTATTGGAAAATAAATGAACAAACCAACTGTAAGACAATTGGAATGTGCTCGGGGAATACACCCTAAAACAGACGTGTGTGTGCAGGAAGAGAGTTTTGTTTTTTGTTTGCTTGTTAACACGCTGCGTCCCTGCGTCCCGTAGCATTTCTGTAATAACAGGGAACAAAAGGGCTTTGCAAAGGCTCAGCCTTGCTCTGGGGGCCGATGCTAAGTTTTATGCTCTCTCTTCATGCTAAACACAACCTGTGGGAGCCCCACCTTGTAGGGACGTGTGTGGGTACCTATCCTCCATAGTCCAGGGGGCATCTCCTTCCCTGTAGGAGTTTCATATGACTTTAGAAAACGTGAATGATTCAAAAATCCCCAGGCACTGTCTATAGGATTTCAGATGCTGAAAACTGCGTATGATAATACAAATTCCGTATGAAATAAGAAAATGGGTCGTTTCGGTTGAAATGGCTTTATTCCTCTTGTTTGAGAACAATCTTGTATTCCCTCCTTTTGCTGACCCTAAGACATTTTTTTTTTTAATTTCCTTTCAGTTTCCTACTTTCTCTCCAGTCTCATTTGGTAAGACTGTAACTGTAGCTCATGGGCTGTTGAATACATTAGTGTTAGATGAAGCGGAGGACATATAGGCCCAGGGTTTTCAGGAGGCTCGAAATGATTGACTGCGAGGTCAGCACGAACCAGGTTCGGGGCTGAGTGCGGGGTTTCCGGAATCAGGCTTCAGAGCTTGGCACTTGCGAGACGGGTCTGGGCAGAGACAGGTTTAACGCAGGCGCACCTAGCATGCGCCCTGGGCCCCAACTTCTGAGGGGTCCCGCAGAACCCCCACTTTACACTTTTCCTAATGACACCAAGTTTGGTTTTATATGTGCAGTTTTAACATTAATGGTACATAATATTTTTTTATTTATTTTAAAATATACTTAATATGTATTTTTATTCCCCCCCCCCTCTCTCTCTTTTAAGGGACCCAATATTTTCTTCCATGCCCGGGGCCTCAACCGACCTTAATCTGCCTCTGGGTCTGGGCCTCAGTTTCCATATCTGTGAGATAGAGATACCAGTGATATCTACTTCAAAGTGCTCAGTGAAGGGTTACACACAGAGTGATGTATAGCAAGAGGCCGAAACGTATCAGAAAGCATTGCTATTTAGGAGGCTGGAGCCAGGCCAGTGGCTGCTCAGTCTCGGTTCCTGCCCCTCCTCCGCCACCCCGCCCCCAGGGCTGGGATTCTAGATCTGCACCAATCTGGAGACATGTAGTATTACAGTTGAACGGGAGCTCTAGCGGGGGAATCAGTCATCCGGATCCTGTGTTTCAGTAAAATATTTGTTTGTTCATTATATATAGATTCTTTGTATTAATTTTTATTTTTTTTAAATGTTACTTTAATCGATCATGTATCTTGATCATTGCTTTTCTGGGTTGCCCCTTAAATATTGTACCAGACATGTCTGCTGCACTCGCCTCACCACCGCGGTCCTGACGCGGAGCTGCCGCGCATACACTTGTAAAGTATCAGCGTGAAGAAACCTGGGGAGGTTGGACCCACTCAGAGACAGCTAGGGAGACAGTGCGTTCAGTTTAAGAAGGGTTGGTCGTAACCTGAGCATCCAGGAGCAGATCCCAAAGTTCCTATCGTCTGGTGTCCAACCTGCCTTTTCTTTGCCTGGGACCTGATTCATTTCCTCCAGGTGCTCTAGCATTGATACGCTTCCAGAGGGACCCACCTTCCGATCTGCAAGCTCCTGGCTGGCATTGGTCGGAGAGAAGGAGAGTCTCCAACCACGTGGAGGAAGACCCGGAAGGGTTACCTGTGAGACTCCCTTAGTCATAACTCTGTCCTCACAAGATTCAGAACAAGGCCTCATCGTGGGACAGGCACTCAAGCAGTGAGAAGGAACTGAAGAGCTGCAGAACCGCTGAGTTACTGTGAGAATCGAGGTGTTTAGCAGTGTTCGGGGTGAGGCATCGTAGCCTTCATGGTATAAATAGTGGACCGGAGATAACTATTCTAAATCCTAATGACAACTTGGGAGTGTGATTTTGGGCAGAGGAACTAAATAAAGCTATTTTATATATATATATATGAAAACACCAGGAGGTACATAAAAAAGAGATCACGATCACTAATTACCGGGGAAATGAACATCAAAACTACAATGATATATTACCTCACACCTGTCAGAATGGTTATTATCAAAAAGATAGCAATAAACAAGTGTTGGTGAGGATGTGGAGAAACGGGAACCTTGGCGCACTGTTGGCAAAGATGCAGACTCGTGCAGCCACTATGGAAAATAGTACGGAGGCTCCTCAAAATATTAAAAATAGAATTTCCATATACCACATCCATCTTCCTTGTGGGCACTTATCCAAAAGAACTGAAATGGTATCTACAAAAGATATAGGCACCCCCATGTTGATTTCAGCATTACTTACAACAGCCCGGATGTGGACATGACCTGAGAGTTCATGAACGAATAGCTAGACAAGGCAGTTGTGGTACAGATAGATACACAATGGGATACTCAGTCATGAGACAGAAGGACATCTCTCATTTGCAACAGCAGCAGCAGATCTTGATGGTATTGTGCTAAATGAAACAAGTAGAGAGAGACAAAGACTGTATGACTTCCGTTATATGTAGAATCTTTAAAAAACCCATCTCATAGATGCAGAGAACAGGCTGGTGGTTGCCAGAGACAGGGCATGGGGGTGGGCATAAAGGGTGAAGGTGGTCAGAAAGTACAGGTTTCCCGTCATTAGATAAGTAAGCTCGGAGGACATCATGCACAGCATAACGACTATGACGACTATAGTTAACAGTACTCGATCACATAGTTGAACGCTGCTAGGAGAGCAGATCTTAAAAGTCATCATCACCAGAAAACAAAATTTTGTAATTTTCTGAAGTGTTGGATGTTAAGTAACCTCATTGCGGTAATCATTTTGAAATATATACATATATCCGATCGTATATACATCATAGTTGCGCACTTAAAATATCGGTTGCAATATGTCAGTTATATCCCAGTAGAAGGGGACCCTCCCTAGCACCCTATTGTGGGGACTCAACTCTGATGACACGGCAGAATCCCAGAAACATGGGGAAGAGACAGGAGCTAAGGAGAGGCCACTCCGGGGTTATTACCAACAGGCTTTCCAAAGCATATTGGGGAGCGCCCCGGAAAGACACCTGCTAGGATCTTCCTGGTGCGTGTGTGGGCCCCGACCAGATAGGAAGGACAGCTTTATGCAGGGGGTGCTTCAGACACTGATGCAGGAGAGAACATCCCGCCTCACCCAACGAAGTCGCTGGGAACACGTGGCAGAACGTGCGCCCTGCGAGGAGAACCACCTAGAACTAAGTAGTCGAACCTGCTTCTAGGAAAAAGGGATGGAGACTCTGTACCTGGGCCCCACTGCGTGTTAGATAAAGGAGCTTGATGCAGCTAAGATCAGGAAAGAGTCCTACAACTGACCAAGTGTTGGTTTAGCAAAAACCTGGCTTCAATTTCTGCTCTGACTCTACCACTTATTTATTTGTTTGTTTGTTTGTTTACTTACTTATTTAAAGGTGAGAGCAGGGGAGATAGTGAGGCAGATTCCTGCATGCGCCCCAACCTGGATCCACCTGGCAACCCCATCTTGGGCCGATGCTCGAGTACCGAGCTGTTTTTAGCACCTGAGGCTGACATGTTCAGATCAAACAAGCCATCCTCAGCACGCAAGGCCACCCTAGAACCAGTTGAGCTACTGGCTGTGGGAGGGAAAGAGGGAGCGAAAGGAGAGAGGGAAGGGGGAAAGAAGCAGATGGTAGCTTCTCCTGTCTGCACCGACTAGGGATCGAACCTGGGTCATCCATACACCAGGCTGATACTCTATCCACTGAGACACTGGCCAGGGCCTCTTATTTATTAATGGTGTGCATATTTGGGGAATTCACGGAACTCCTCTTGGCCTCAGGTATCTGATCTATAAAATGCAGATAGCCAAGACCTGTCTTGCAGGTGGGTTCAAAGGTTGTGACAGAATATACAGGAAGTGGAGCTTTTACACAAAAGTTGTTCCTTCTCCTCCTAAGAGTCCGCCAGTTTCCCTCTTCCCACCAGAAAATGCTGAAAAATATCGTAAATGGCCGGTAATTCACACTCGGAAGTGGGTTGAGCCATTCTAAGCAAGCTGTTTTCGCTGCTTTCTTAACTTTTGTTGCAGGTAGTGATGGGATCGGGGACCCCCAGCCACCAATGGCAGTCATGCCAGACAAGCCAGAGGGGGCAGGTCAGGCCAGAAGCCCCCACCTGATGCCCACCACACCGTACATGTGGTTTCAGCAGCCTCAATGCTGCCTAGGAGCGTAGACATCATGCAACTTCAGAAGGGTTGCCTTTTCACACATTCCTGCAAAGCCAAGTACTCTGACATGAGACAATTCCGTACATAAACATTCTGTCTTAGATTAGCACTTTTTTAATTCAGGGGAAGAACATAATCATTTGGTAGCAATTTTATTTCAAATTTTTCTATAAGAAAATTTACAGCAAAAGTGCCGATTAGATTGAGCTGAAGAAAGGAGCGAAATCCTCTGAATATGTGACAACCTTTCCTCCAAACCCGGAATGTTTAATATGATGTTAATAAAGTCAGCACATAGCAAGTCAGTGAACCAAAGCTTTAAATTAAGAGAAAAAAATTTGAACTGCCACTACAATTTCAAAAAATGGAATTACAGATCTTATATCTTCCCAGAAACATGCCCCACTGCTGGAGAAGTGGTCTGAGCTGAAAATGAGAGTGAAACCCTTATTTTCAAGAACCTTCCCTGGGTCAAGTTTTTAAGGAAGGAAGAATGTTTACTGTTTTCCAAACTGATTTCTTATATTCTATTAACTTGCAACTGAACTGAAGGACATGCTATTTATTATGGGTTGACAGAATTACTGCCCCTGTACCTGTAGTATGTCTTTATTTCATTTAATAGTATATTTATATAAATTCCTAGTAGATGCTAAAAATGATTTTCTATGAAGCTTTTTTTTTGCGGGGGTGGGTGGGTGTTAATTCTACAGCTCTCTCTAAAAGGAAGAAAAAAGAAACCTTGTTTACTACTGTGGTCTGCTCTGCCCACTTAGCTAGAGCCAGCCTGCCTCACGCGGCTTGTTTGTTGGTAGTTGTACTGAAGGTATACCTAAAGAGTAGGGACTTGAGATAGGAACAAGAAACTAGGTGATGAGGGTAAGAGGTGGGATGGCGGGCGTCCTGCGAAAACTGGCAGATTTTATAACTACGTAAAGTTTTGTTTTGTTTTTTTTTAAAGCTCAATTATTTTTCATTCTTTGTCATTTTGTGGATAGTGTAGAAGCAGAGATTTGAGGTTATTTATTGTATTTCTTAAAATTAGGCCAGAAGTTTGCAAAAAAAAAAAAAGCTCCTCTATTCGGCACCGTTTACTACGCTTAACCCATTCTAAACCTGCCAGAACTACTTTCTTCACTTTATTGATATAGTTTACTGTCACCCCTAATCCAACGAAATTGCATTCACTTTTATCTGAGTTTTCTAAGGTACCTTAAATGAAGAAATGGACCTTAAACTTCTGGCTAGTCTCTTTCTTTCTTTTCTTTTCTTTCTTTCTTTCTTTCTTTCTTTCTTTCTTTCTTTCTTTCTTTCTTTCTTTCTTTCTTTCTTTCTTTCTCTCTCTCTCTCTCTCTCTCTCTTTCTTTCCTTTCTTTCTTTCTTTCTTTCTTTCCTTTCTTTCTTTCTTTCTTTCTCTCTCTCTCTCTCTCTCTCTCTCTCTTTCTTTCTTTCTTTCTTTCTTTCTTCTTTCTTTTTTTAAAGATTTAGTTATAGTTCCTCTACATCTAGCTCATAAAGGCAGAAAACAGAATTTCTCAGGAAGTCTGAAGAACAACATTTTTTTACAGGACGCTTACATGTCTCTGACCCATGAGTATTTCTAGCACTTCAATTTAAAAATGTCCAACAACTGGTCCTTGGCAACGGCAGACCTGCGGACCAAGCCCAGAGAGTCACAAACCGAGGACACTTAGGAGCTATTGGCCACGTGATTCAAACTGGCATCCAGAATGCCACAAAATACGTTTGAAAGGCGTGCCTACTGTAAGCGAGTTTCTGTAAACCGTGGGGATGCCCTTCTTAAATGTGTGCGGTGTTGGGAAATGTAAGGGAATGAGCCCGTCACAACAGAGATCCGACGCACTCAGATACCCTGCCTTCTCCTTTCCTTACGTTTGGGCTTGTTCCTGAAGCAATTACAGCCTCAGAAAGAGAGCATAGACACTTAATTAGCATCATTCTGCCGTGGCTCCTTAATAAATCAAGATGATAAATATGTGTCTCATCCACACTTCGGGCTACTTCTGAACTGAGTGAGTCTGGCCGCGTGGACCTGCTGTGTAACACAAGCACGGGACGGCCGGTGAGTCCCCTTATGGGAGAGAAAAAGGTACTTCACTATGTATCATTTATGTCTGATTGTTTCCTATAAAAACACCGCTAGTGCAATAGATAAGCTGATTCATAGGCTCTGCAGCAGAAGTATGTCCTGGTATCAGATGTAAACAGAAGTACCAGAGGCTGTGTGTAAGGTGGGTTAGGCAAGAAGTCAATTTCAGATGTTTGTTAGCATTGAGCTTTTCTTTTCTTTCTTTTTTTAAGTGAGAGGAGGGGAGATAGTGAGACAGACTCCAGGATGCACACCCACTGTGATCCACCTGGCTATGCCTGTCTGGGGTCAATGCTCAAATCAACCAAGCTATCCTCAGTGGCTGGGGATAACACTCAAGCCAACTGAGCCACTGGCTGCAGGTGGGGAAGAGGGGGAGAAGGAGGGGAGAAGCAAATGGTCACTTCTCCTGCCTGCCGACCAAACATCAAACCCAGGACATCTGCACATTGGGCCAACCAGCCAGGGCTGAGCTTTTCCTATTGAAAAAATAAACTTTTACATCTCAAATGGAAAGGAGGAAACTATGGCTGAACAACCAGACAGTATGGAAGTCTGACTTATAATAATTCATAAATATACACTTTATAGTATAAAGCTATATTAATTTCCCACCTTTGCTAACTCTTGAAAGAGTAGGATTTTCTTACTTAAAAAAAGAAAGAAAGAAAGAAAGAAAGAAAGAAAGAAAGAAAGAAAGAAAGAAAGAAAGAAAAATGGTTGTTTCTACTGCTGACACTTGAGAATGTGGAGAAAACTGATGTCATCCTTGGCTTTAAGGGAATATGGTAGATTCTTCTCGAAGGGAAGCATGAGCCCTGTAGAAGGCAACGATACAGAATCAGTAAAACATTATAGATAGTTAGGGGTGGGTGGGGAGGGTAGACTCAGGCTAGCAGCCTGGAGGAGGAAGCCCGGCAGGGGCAGCCATGTGTGTCAAGGAGTTCAAGATGGGTGGGACATTGGCCTCCTGAGGACAGGCAGTGAGCAATAAGGAAAGTGCATAAGCAGAAGACAGACTGTATACAGGACTGTAGAGAACTGTGCTGAAGACTTTGAACTTCATTCCAAAGCTGCATGATGGAGAATTCATTGAAGGGTTTTGAGCCCAAGTGTGATATGTGCACCTTCCAAGAGATTCACAGGGGCACAAATACCTGCTTCCCACTGGTCTAGACAGCACTGGAGTGGTGGGCGGTTCTTTGCTATGCCTCTCCCATGGTTAGATCACAGCCCTGGCATTTCAGACCCATAGGCTGCCCCAGGTCCTCCACGTCAGAGCCCCTGACCCCCTACTTCCCACAGCAGTCCTTGGGGTGGTCCTTCTGAAAATGCTGCATGCTCACTGATCACATCTCATCTGAGAATCAAAGAAACAGCAGCGCCTCTGTCTGGGAAGCAATCTTCATAGACGGGGTGGTCCTACAATGCCAACTCAGTGTAAGTCATAACAGCAACAACTATTTTGATCAAGAATAAAGAAATGTACCCAGAAACAGTGGCTACTATTTGTAAAGCCTCACAAGAGCAGCCATGGATGGCAAGCATTTTGGAATTCCCCTTTTTAGTTGAAGAAATCAGGGCACAGAGAGGTCACAGGAATAGGACCAGCGGGGAAATGGAGCCTGAGGCCCTGGCTCCACACTTGACCTTCCTGAGCCCAGGGCGAGGCTGTGAGCTTGTCCCAGAGGGAAACAGGGGCGGAGGCTGTCAGGAATGCGGCCCCCACCTCTGTCCTTTTCTCCCTCTCCTAAGAGACATTTTTGTGGAGGACTTGGGGGCATTTGCAATGTCTTTAAACACTGAAATTTTCCCTCCTCGCTGTCAGAGGACTATATGTACCTTACCTTATTTGGATGAGTTTACCCCGATTATTTTGAATTTGAAAACTGTTCATACAGTCATGCATACCTTTACTTATTTACATATTTACTAGTCTTTTTAAATCTGATTTTTAATGTTTAAATATTTATCAGTTGTTTTATTTTATTTTGATGTTTTTGCTTTTTCCAGTTGTATTGAAATATAATTGCCATGCATTATTGTAGAAATTGAAGGTGTATAGCATAATGACTTGCGTTACCTATATTGTGAAATGATTGCTACAATAATTTAGTTACTGCCCATCTTCTCATATGGGGACACAAACAAAAAACAACAACAAAGAAAATGGTTTCTTTTCCTCCTGTAATGAGGACTCTTAGGGTCTAGCCTCTTAACAACTTTTTTTTTTTTTTTTACAGGGACAGAGAGAGAGTCAGAGAGAGGGATAGATAGGGACAGACAGACAGGAACAGAAAGAGGTGAGAAGCATCAATCATTAGTTTTTCGTTGCCATTGCGACACCTTAGTTGTTCATTGATTGCTTTCTCACATGTGCCTTGCCCGCGGGCCTTCAGCAGACCGAGCCACCCCTTGCTGGAGCCAGCGACCTTGGGTCCAAGCTGGTGAGCTTTTTTGCTCAAGCCAGATGTGCCCGCACTCAAGCTGGAGACCTCGGGGTCTCGAACGTGGGTCTTCTGCGTCCCAGTCCGACACTCTATTCACTGCGCCACCGCCTGGTCAGGCTTAACAACTTTTAAATGTACCACACAGCAGTGTTAACGATATACGTTCACCGTATACACCACATCCCAAGCTCTTAGTTATCTTATAACTGGAACTTGGTACCTTTTCGCTATTCTCCTTCAGTTCCTCTGTCCCTAACCCTTAACTTTAATAGCCACGAATCGGATCTCTTTTTCTGTGAATTTGCTTACTTTTATTGTTGCTGTTTGTTTGTTTTATAGATTCCATAAATAAGCGAGATCACACCGTATGTCGTCTTTCTCTGTCTGACGTATTTCTTTTAGCACAATGCCCTCAAGAATCACCCGTGTTTTCAGAAACACTAGCCTTTTTAAAAAAAGAAATTGTGGTTATTCATGTAATTATTTACTTACTGAATACTCACTAGGATATTTATATGAGTATTCAATAAATTAATCATTCATCAATTCATATAATTGGCCTGCTTTCATGGATTTTATTGAAGTGTTTATTTTAAGGTTACAATCACAGAACACTTGGGTGTCCCTGGAGACTCGGAGAGGAGCCGGGCAAAAGCCCATAGACAGCTCTGAGTGCAGAGGGGACTCTCCAAATAGGCTAACTGCGTTTTTTGACCTTGGATTATTTACTTACTTGTTCAAAGGTTCAGTGTCCTGACTTTGGCTCTCATTAGCCCTGCGTACCATACCAATTTAAAAGAGGAGGAAAAACAAAAAAAGTCCATTTAAAATATTTTTCTCTGTGAAAGTAAACGACCAGCAAACCTGATCTAATTTTCAGAGTCACCCAAGCTCTGTGATCGCCACCATGGCGACTGTTTCCATGTTGAGTGACCAACATTGTGCACACTCCCACGTGAGACATTTCTATCACTGTTGAACTCACATATGCCGGAGATGGCGCTGAGCTCTATAGAGTGGAATTGAATGTTGACGCAGATAGAGCTTGAAAGGAGGAAAGTGAGCATTTAATTAGGGGGTTGACTCGCATTCGTTCTGCTGCATTTGGTTTTCATTTTATTTTACTATCTAATTCTGATGCTCTGCTCCAGTGAAATAAATTACAGGGCTACAAAGGCTCCCACCCTTTCCCCCGACTATCCTCCCCGTTTCTGATTTTAGGAGAAGGACTCAGTTCCGGCACTCACATGTGCTGGTGACTTAACTGCTTGAGTTCATCTAGTCCTCCCAAATTTGTAACAACTTTCTCTAACTCTCCCTCCCTCAGCCCATGCACTTCAGTGCATTACTGCCTCCCCAGGTGCTATTTTGACCATAACTGACATCATTTCAGTGTGGAACGAGAGCAAGGCAGCTGTTAGGTCCTGTTTGGACCTTCTGATTCCTTATTATGACCTTAATAAGGCGCCCCTGCTGGATGCCAACCACCTGCTAGAAGGTCAGTTCCGTGACTGAAATCTATAAACAATAGTGATCATGTCCTGAGACGACACAGGCTGTAAAGCTTTCTCTAAATGAGGGGAAGAGTTAGCCAGGACACGGAGGAAGCACGCGGGGACAGAGGACCAAGGAGTTACAAAGAAATTACAAGAGGTGGTAAAAG
Source organism: Rhynchonycteris naso (assembly GCA_037038555.1). Classification (NCBI taxonomy): domain Eukaryota; kingdom Metazoa; phylum Chordata; class Mammalia; order Chiroptera; family Emballonuridae; genus Rhynchonycteris; species Rhynchonycteris naso. The sequence continues at coordinate 8,732,986 of CM072998.1, read as the reverse complement.
AAGAAGAAGAAGAAAAGAATTGCATTTCCAGCTGTAAAAATTAAATTGTATAGTTTGAGGAGAGTGACAAACACCATCCACGAAAGCACTCATTTCAAATTTTCCATCCACGGAACAACTCAGACCCGCCTCGGTTAATGTGACATGTGTTCCCTTCACTGAGCCACCTTCCTCCCTACCTGGACCTCTGTGAAAGAGAGAAGGGTGTCTAACACAAGTTCTGTGATCAATTTCTCCTACCTATGATTTGGAGTTGATGGCTTAATATAGATATTACTTTTGAAACAAATTCATCGTTCTTTCATAATAGGGATTCCTAACCAAAGAAGGGCAGGCAGCAGGAGGAGGTCAAATTCCCTGTGCGTGCTGCTTAATATTTCTGCCTTCCTAACTCCTTTTTGAATTCTAGCAAAAAAAAAAAAAAAAGAAAGAAAGAGAGAAAGAAATAAAGGAAGATGAAGGAAAGAAAGAACGAGTGTTTGAAATAATCCTAATCATTCTTCTTGTCAGAAGCACTTTTGGATTTACTGAAAAGAGCAGCTTAGCAGCACAAGAGAGACCAAGTTGGAGTCTGAACTTCCCGGTGCCCATGGGACTGACCACCGGGAGCCAGACCAAACCACATTCAACGAGGTCAAAGGGAGAACTAAGGGGTCCGGCCACTCTTGGTATTTTTAGGTTTCTCCAACATGACAACGATCAGGTTGAAATAATTCTCAATGTCCACTTTCATACCCAAGTGGACATTTCTGCACCTTGCCCACACTGTGTGTATATGTAAAGCCTTACGCACACATAATTAGTCAATTCAGGAACAGCGAGGTAAACAACTTTAAAAAAACATTTAAATAAATAATTCATTGTCTTTCCCCAGATTCCTCCCAAACGGTCCATCTTAAAATAGTGCTGGTAAGGCGTAATAGCCACTTCAATCGCGTCAGCGCCTGGTTATTAATTGCTTCAGAAAAAGACAATATTTTATCCATCCTCTTTGGAGCTCGAGTGTGAACAGTGAGAGCAAAAGACAGTAAAACTGAGTGGAACATGAAAAGCTTGATTTGTTAGGACCCCTGCTGTCTGCAAAGAGATCAAAGCTCCGAGGGAGGCAGGAGCGCAGTGGAGCGCCCCGCACCGCAGCGCGGCCCATGGCAGCTGCTCCGGGCACCGGCAGGCCCAGGTGTGCCTGCACCCGCTCCGCCAGCTGCAGCCCTGAGCGGGGCGCCCCGCTCCCTTCATTAGTTCGCGGGCAGTCACGCAGGAGACGCGGGCTCCATCCATCACAATGCACGAATCCACAGCGCGCGGACTCAGCGCAGGCCTAATTAAAGCTTTTCCTTTCATTTGTGGAGATAATTAGACTTTCATCTCACCAGGAAGCTTCAGAAAGATCTATTTCTTTCTTCAATAAAAGCTACATCAAACAAAAGCAGATTTTAATCGCCTTATCTTTGGGGCATGAGTCAATAATGAAAGATGTCATGGGTAACAAAAAAATTGTGTGCAGAAAAAAAAAATAGGAGAGGCGACAGGGGGAAAAAAAGAAGGAAAAACGCGGAAGCAATGTTCTTTAATTAACATCATGTTTGCAAACACCATTAATTTCTCTCATTAAAATGATTTTTATCTGCAACTGATTGTTGATAAAACAATCGGTTTCAGCGTCTCATCTGTTTCACCGCTGTGCAAGATCCCCATCTGCTGTGCCGTAAAGCAGCCATCACGCAGGCTGTTAAGCAACATGTGAGAACAATACAAAATGAACGTGTGTGTGTGTGTGTGTGTGTGTGTGGTCCGAGGCTGACGGCAGGGCAAGGGCCACCTTTCCTCAGGCCATGTATAAAAAATGACTTGGTATCAGGTTGAAGGACAGAACATGAGGAAGATTAGAAGTGCATAAATAACCACACAAATTAATACATGCAGGCAGAAAAGGCTCCATCTGTGTTTGGGAATCATTTCGTAAACAGATTCTGAAAAGGGAGTCAGGGAGTTAAGACACATTTAATAGTGCACTATTGGCTGGTGCGATGTAGGTTTAGAAGCCACTCGGACAACTCGTCCGATGCTGAAGACCGTCTTTGTTTGCCCACAGAACACTCTCATCCCGATCACATTTTGAGAAGCGTTGACTTTAGTTCTCTTCCACCAACTTAACGTACATGAAAATAACTACTTCTACGAGATGTGGAGGAAGAATGGGGTGACATCAACTTGGGAGGCAAAGGACTTGACAGCAAAGGAGTTGATCGGAAAAGTGTAAGGCTAGACCAGAAACCATGGGCTCAGGAATGGACACCTACATATCTTTGTACACAAAGATAAAGGGTGACTGTGTACAGAATCACCCAGAAGAACAGACTTCAGCCCTTTGGAAGGGAACTCCAGGATGATCTGGTCCAAGCTGAACACCTCTGGACATAGATTCTGTCAAATGGCTCCTATTGCTAGTTTAGGAATTACTGTAAGAATGACTACCACCACATAACGTTGAAACACACATTACTTGTTTGTAATAGTTTTACGAACTAGTAACTTCATTCTTTTACTGCATTAAAAAGACTCTCTCTCTCTAAATTCTAATCTTTGGTGTTAATTCTGTCTCTCAAAGCCATAGTCTAAGATGAACGCCTCTTGCTCATGACTCTTCCTTCAGTCCCTGAAAGCGTATCGGTGTTGCCTCTGAGCCCCGCTTCTCCATGATGGCAGTCTTCAGAGAATATTATTCTCAGCTTTTTCAAGCTCTTAGTCTTTTTCCTTTGAATACATGCTAGGCTGTCAATTTCCCACTAAGATACAGAAATTAAGAGCCAGAAATGAACATCACATCCCATATGCAGACATAACAGTGCTTCCCATGTATGTCATCAGACAAAAATGTCAAATATTTAAGATACATTTTCCTCTTCTAGGAAATAAAAATGATGTTGTGATAAATCAACATAGAGTTTTACACACAGAACTCCCTTAACATTATGGTATGTCCCAAGCTCAAAGTTCTGAAGAGAAATATTGTCGTCTATACATACAGCCAGTTAAAATTATTGCTAGCAGGCCATTATTTACATAATATATTTGTCCTCAGTTCCTGTATTTTAAGATCTCCTACTATAGAAAATTCTTACTGATGATAAAATCTTGTCTTCATATTAGCAACCCAAGTGATTACAAACTAAAATTTTTATCAATCCATCAATAATCCAGTTCCCAAGACTAAAAATAACTGTTTGATCTATTAAATGAGTGTTTGGCAACTAAGAAATTATGTGATTTTAGCACCACATAAATACAGAGAAATGAGGTTCTCCATGTGTTGGGTTTAAGGTGTAACAGTGTAATTTTGGCTAAAAGTTTCAAAATATCTTTTTTTAAAGCAAAATATAGAAATGTACTAAAATGAAGCTGGAAAAGTTGCTAGAGTTTCCTGATTGAATTCCTAGTATTCTGCAAAATCCTCTGTCTTTGGGTCATTAAATAGACAGCTCAAGCCTCTGGTTCCTTCAACTTTCTGAGAGCAAGAAAAATCAACACCTTCCTCCCACAACCTGTCTCATTAGGAGCATAGAGAGTTCACTAGAAATAAATGTGAAGGTTGTAATTATTACTATTATCCACCAAACAGGAAATAATGCCATGGTACATCACTGCAAAATGTACTATAATTTTTCCAAGGTTTAACACAGAAAAATAATGAACAGCTTTTTGGAAAGGTAGGAAAGAAGGAAGGGAGGAAGAGAGGGTGGGAGGAAAGGAGGGAGGGAGAGAGGGAGGAAAAAAATGGATATCAACAGTTGTTCAAACAAAAATTAAACGCATCCTTGTACACTGTCAGAACTCCAAGCGGCATTATTTATTTACTGTTGGGTACCAAAGTTGCAACTAAAAAAAATTCTTTTCAATTATCTCTTCAGGATGTATTGCCACCCCAGATGCCTGCTGAAGCTACCGGCATTTTAACAAGGCTTCCTGTTCGAAGAGCAAACAGTGCCATTTCCAATGACAGTGCTGTCCATTAGCCCCCAGATGAGAAGTGCAGGGGAGCGGTGCTGGCATGCCCCCAGGACCGGGCTCCGCACCGCACACCTGATACCGAGCAGAGCAAATTGGTGTCTCGAGGTCACTGCAGAAAATCAGGTGATGTGCATGACAGCACAGAGCACCGCAGCTATGCCATCTGCCTCGCCCACACCTGGCATGTTTAACCCTACACGCTTTCTCTGGAGTCGAATCGGTGTGTTATCTAGAGCCAGAGTTTTAGGCTCTGTCAGACAAAGATCAATTGCATGCCATCCCTCAGGCTGGGGCTAAGTAAACAAATTTATAATGTTATTAGAGATTGATATGATTTAGCAAAATATACAATGTCTCAATACGTTTAGTGCACTCGGAGGATGATGTTGATTTCTTAACTAGAGGAGACGGTGATCCAAAACTTCACACAGTACCGTAAGCCATGCCCAATTTAAGAGTGGGTTAGTTCTTAACACACTAGGAAGGTTGTCTGCAATTTGAAGTGCATTCCCAATGTAAACATCTTTGAAGGGGTGGCTTACTTCCTAGTCTTTCCCCCCAAACCCCCCTATGTAGCCCATCGGATAATCCTGAGCTCTGGATTATCCTGAGTTCTGAGTCTTGAGAATGGGAGGTCACAGAGAGACGGGGGAGCGGGGGATGAGGATGAGGGAGAGGTGAAGGAGAGGCAGGGAGAAGGTTGAAGAGGAGGTACAGAGGACAGGAGGGGCTTTCTTCTCCTTTTCTGGAGACATCAAGCCGGCAGAGTGTCCCTGGCCTTCTATCTTGGTCCCGCACTGGATCACTTGGAGCCAGCTCCAGGGGGCTAGGTCGGAAGGGAGAGAATAGACCGGATGGGAAGAGGTAAGGAAGGAAGAGAGCATGTCCATGGCAGGGCGTTCTGCACGCAGGAGCAGGCGTCAGGCAGCCGTGCGCCATCTCAGAGTGCATGTTTCCGAGTCAAGGGGTTGCTTGTATTCTGAGTGGCTGCCCCAATTTCATTGCACTTGACACTGAGAACCACAAGGACAAATGGTGAAAATGCCTGGTTAACAACTCCCAACTCCCTGCTCAAGTGCCGCTCAACTGTAAACCAGGCAACCTAAGGGTGCGACCGAGGCACGGTGCTCACGTGAGATGGTTTTGTCACAAACACCTTGCATTAAACAGCAAGAAGAGTGGAAATGCTGCTGGCACTTAGGAAGGACCAGGGAGCACAGAGCGCATGCGCCCCACTGCCGAAGGATGTCCCCAGCCAAGGCAGGGCTGGCTTCCACGCAACGTGACCGCCTCCTTTCAGATCAGGCACGCTGAAGGCGACGCAGCCACCGAGCTCCGAAGGGAAGGGGCGGATGATGCTGAAATCTTCACTCCAAAGTCCTGGGAGGCGGAAAGCGGCTGTCCCCATTGGTATAGATCATCTGGGGGTCACTGACTTTGGAGAATGTATTCTGGATGAAACAGAAGATAACAAAGGAGCCGCCACATCACATGCCCCCCCCACCCCGTGCTGGAGGGAATTCCACTCTCCCTTTGGGTCAGGATAATTTGTTGAAAGGATAGAAGCCCCGACAATCTGCCTCCCACATGATCGGCTTGCAGATCGTATCCGACCCCTTTCATCTCTGCGAAACAGTCTTTCGGAGGGGCATTTTTTTAGTCATTTGCTTTTGCAATCCACAAATAAATATGGGGAAAGCAGAAGAAACATATTCTGCATGCATACAATCCGGTTCACCATGGGAGCAATCATCTTGATCTTTGTGTGGAGTATCCAGAGTGCCCTTCCATTTTAAAGAAGAAACGAATGGTCAGAGGAAGGAAGAGGCCAGTTGTCACAGCCTGGGAGTGGTCCAGACCAGATGGCGACGCCAGGTCTTATCCCCAAATGAGTTGTACATTCGCTTCTAATTATAACTAACGTCAGCACAACACAGTCTTCCTGCTGCTCTGTGAAGGGCTGTGGCACTATGTCTATGCTCTCTCTCTTGTCCCCTTTATTACAGGGGCACACCTGAGAGACAGCCCACCTGACCCCACTGCAGTGGTGTTTCTGAGTGAACAAGTTTTCTGGAATGGGAATCCAAACCCACAGTCAGGCTCAGCTCCTGGTCAATGGGCTGCAGTGACTGACAGCTATGCTTCTGCCTCCCCTGACCCTCCCACACGCCAGGCACTGTGCTAGGAGCTGGGCTTGCGGAAGTGAGACTCAGCCGCTGCCACCAACGAGGTTAGAGCCAAGCTGCACTCATCCTGGCCCGGGGCGATGTGCTCTCCTAGAACGTGAGGGCTTCCTGGTCCATGGCTCGGAATGCGGCTGGGGAGGATTCCCACAAGCTCTGGCCCAATGTTCCCACCAAGCCTGCGGGAAGCAGAATACCTGTCCCCTCACCCTTTCCATTTTGTCATCTAACTCCAGGTCCTCCCATTAAGAAGGGAGCCTCGCTTGACTGTGACCCACACAGCTTTCTGCTCTTCCGCTTGTCCCCAGGGGCAAGCTAGCTAAATTAAGTTTTTAAAAAATAATAATAAGGCCCTGACCAGTTAGCTCAGTGGTAGAGCGTTGCCTGGTGTGTGGATGTCCTGGGTTCGATTCCCAACCAGGGCACACAGGAGAAGCAGCTGTTTCTCCCTTCTGCCTCCTCTCCTTTCTCTCTATGTCTCTCTTCCCCTCCCACAGCCCTGGCTCTACTGGAGCTAGTTGGCTCCAGGTGCTGAGGATGGCACCATGGCCTCACCTCAAGTGCTAAAATGGCTCTGGTTGCAATGGAGCAACGCCCCAGATGGGACAAGCATCGCCCCCTGGTGGGCATGTGGGATGGATCCTGGTCGGACGCATGTGGAAGTCTGTCTGCCTCCCAGCTTCTCACTTAAGAAAAATACATACACACACACACACGCACACACAAATAATAATAATAATAAATATACTTTATCTTTTAGACCAGTTTTAGGTCCGTGACTGAATCAGAAATTACAAGGCCGTTCACGTGCCTCTTTCCCACACAAATATAGCCTCTCTCCCAACAACCGCCTGCACCAGTGAGATATGTTTATCACAATCAACGGACCAACATTGGTTCGTTGCTATCGACTAGAGTCCACAGGGTTCACTCTTTGGATTATCCAGTCAATAAATTTTGAAAACTGTGCAAGGCCATGTATCCGGCACTCTAGTGCTGTCCTGAACCAGTGCTGGCCCGAGACCCTGGCTGGTTTGCTCCACAGTCTTGGGTCCCACTAGGTAGGTGTTGGGGGACCTGCAGCAGGCCCAGGGCGCTCCCCGAGATGCGTGGGATTCTTCAGGACCAGTCCTGCAGCCCCGCTGGGTTTCGATCCCTTCCTTCTTACATCCCTGCTGCCCCGTAGCTGAACCTGCCTGAGTTATGGTGCTCCTGTCCTCAGGCATTAACTTGCAATAATCGAGCTCATCATCACAGGCTTAATTTATTTTAATGTGAGGTTGACTGGCTTGTCTGATCAACTCATTAAATTGCCATTTTTCCTTTGAACTCAGTTTTTTTAGAAAAAACGTTTGAGTTATTTATGGTCACAAGTGTTCCCATGCATAGACAGAATAAGTAATTCCCATACTATGACTGAGAGAAAGTTTTAGGGCTTGGAGTTCAAACAAGGAAATTTACATTTAAAGGGTGGGGACATCTCTCCCAGACCTTCATTGTCTCTGTGTCTCAAAGCCATCCCTGTTCTCCAGGGTCTGAAACAGCTGCCTTCTCTGTTTCAGACCCTGGAGCAAGGTCCAGACATAGTGCCCAATCTGGAAGCCACCACTTGTAGCCAAGTCCCTGAGTCATTTGCTTTGATTGGCCCAGACAGGGCAGCTGGTGACTCTGAGGTGGGCCAGGGCCAGGTCATAGGCAGGTGGATAGTCAGGTCATTCGTTGTGAGGGCCCCAGTTAAAAAGTATCAATAACAGATTCCAGGTGTTGCCTGACCTGTGGTGGCGCAGTGGATAAAAGCGTCGACCTGGGAACACTGAGGTCGCCAGTTCAAAACCCTGCACTGGTCAGGTCAAGGCACATATGGGAGTTGATGCTTCCAGCTCCTCCCCTCTTTCTCTCTCTCTCTCACACACACTCTGTGTCTCCTCTCTAAAATGAATAAAATAAAAAGAAATTAAAAAAAAGAGATTCCAGGTGTTGAAAGGTGTGACAGGGAATCCGCGTGCCCACCTGTCAGGCCGGCCCTGGAATGTCAGTACCTGAAAAATACACTTATCTCCCAGCGGTTAGAAGGGCTCAGACCCACCGGGGTCACGGGAGCTTACTGGGCCGAAGCTGCAGTCTTTGTAAGATACTCCTAGCAATTCAGTTCTTAGCTTTCCTGACAGAACACCAACAAGCGCATGTCTGAGGGGAGGAGCTGCCTTCTATTATACGTACAAGTAAACACGTAGGGGACAAACAGAGGGTCTGAACACGTGACTGTCATATCTACAAGTGCAAATTTGATTATACAAGATAAAGCAGAGACAATGACTGATTTATGCTTCCTTTCTACCTCCATTTCTCGGTAATATGCAATAAACATTTGATTTACAAAATGGAAGCACCTGAAATTTATAGGGTGTAAACATCTCAAGTGCATGAACGCCTGACTGATGACCCAGAGCCCAGCCCTTCCGTGTGCGCAGTCATTCTGACCGCGGCCACCAGGCGCGGTCGCTCGGCAGGTGTGCTCGTTTTTAAGAGCTCTCTGCTTCTGAAAATCTGCATCATTTTTAGTTTTTCCTCTAAGGAGTGGATTTTGTTTCCTCCAAAGTTTTAGTGAAAAATGATCTCTTATAAAAAACAAAACCATAATTCAAAATCACTGATAGCAAGTATAAAAAGCATCTGAAAAGACATGTTTAAGCAGTATGATGTGTCTAATATTTTAAACCACATCGCATCTAGTACTTCTATTTTCCACTCTTCTGAAAAACCTCTCACATGAAAAGTGAGTCTATAATTTAAGGATTAAAAAGAAAAAATGAGGTCCATAAAAGATCCCTCTCAGCCTGACCAGGTGGTGGCACAGTGGATAGAGCATCGGACTGGGATGCAGAGGACCCAGGTTCGAGATCCCGAGGTCGCCAGCTTGAGCACGAGCCCATCTGGCTTGAGCAAAAGCTCGCCAGCTTGGACCCAAGGTCGCCGGCTCCAGCAAGGGGTTGCTCGGTCTGCTGAAGGCCCGCGGTCAAGGCACATGTGAGAAAGCAATCAATGAACAACTAAGGTGTCACAATGGCAACGAAAAACTAATGATTGATGCTTCTCATCTCTCTCTGTTCCTGTCTGCTGCATGTCCCTCTCTATTTATCCCTCTCTCTGACTCTCTCTCTCTGTTCCTGTAAAAAAAAAAAAAAAAAAAAGGATCCCTCTCAGTCTCCTGTTGCTTTTATGATGTTTTTAATGCTATAGATTGCATGGCTTTGGGCCAGTCCTGTTACTTGACCAAACCTTTTCATTGTCTGCGACATTCTTTGCAGGATTGCATTTGAATAAAGCACTGACAGTTGCTAGTGTGAATCACAGGTAGATTCCCAAGCCTTACACACTAGTTTTCTATCCCTCATTCTGGTAATTAGATACTTAGAGCCACTAATCATTTTTGCCCTGTGCTCCTTCATGCCCACCAGCTACATATTCTTGTGGTAGCACACCTTCCCTGCCCTGCTAGTCATAAGAGTGGTTACATGAAATTCTCAAGAAGTGGGTGAGAACCTCTGTTACATTCCTGTGTTACATGTCCTTCAGGTGCTAGTTATTGCGAAGTATCATCGTGAAATCAAAATCGGTATGGATGTTCATCCTAATAAGGTGCCCTACATTATCATATTTACATATCATTATATTTCTACACTTAAGTTGAAGTCAATATTGTGAGAGAAGTCCCAGGATATTTATAATAGTGCTCTCAAGTAGACAGCATTATCTATTTGCCATGATTGTCAATCACACAGGAAGCATCCGCTTCTACCCACTGGATATGATGAGCCCTCACCATCACTTCGACCAAGATGACAGAATCTGTGAGTTATAGGTGATCATCTAGTTCAGTAGGATTACAAACTTTGGATCATAGCCCATTATTGGGATGCAAAGTCAATCTAGTGAGCTGCAATAGCATTTAAACATGAAATTGGTCAAACCAGACTACATAGAATACATGAGTAAATTATGTATAATAAGTGTTAAGTAATGAACATTTTATCTCACTTATATATACTTATGTGTGTGAATACTCACAATGTAAAATGTCTCTCTTTCTGCGGATCATAGTAAAAGAAAAAAAGAAGAAAGCCACACTCCAATCTGTCCCTCTAGGAACTGCTTTAATCTACTATGTAATAGCCCTCTGCCTCCTACTCTCTGAAAGGGGAGTATTAAACTTCTGCTTGAATCCTGCCGTAGGTCATGAATTTATCTTCTCCTCTAATAACCTGTTCTCTTTTCAGCTCTACTTGTTACAGTCCTTTCTTACAGTGAGCCAATAGTCTGTACCTGTATTCTCTTAGGTGTGGTTCTAATCTTTGGAGCACCACAGACTAATATTTTTCCATTTCACATGTTTGCCCTCTTAAGTTTTTATGATAGATATAATTTTCCCACTGAATTTTATCTTTTCTGTTTTCTTCAGCAACTTCTGCTTAATCTTTTGTAACCCTTTTAAGCATATCACACCTCTTGTCTGGGCGCAGTAAGTGTGTCTATGCCTTTTGAGAAAGGATGTGAAGAGCTGAGTACAGTCCTTCCTGTTTAATCTGCCAAAACAGGGTATAGAAGAATTATCATCTCCTTGATTTTGATATCATACTTCTATTAATTTGACTCCTCTAAATATTAATCTTTTTAGCCGTATCATATAGTTACATATTAATGAATTTATAGTGAACTAAAATGTAATTTTAATAGACTTTCTGGCAAGCCTTATTGACTACTCTCAGAAATACACTTAAATATTTTTTGTAATTAGGAGAAAGAATGTAGGTTTAGTACAATCTATAATCTTGCTAAAGTGTATATCAATTGTTTAAGCTGGTCCTGCTCTTTTTGAACCTAGATGTTTCCACCCTTGAAATTAATTATTTGTCACAGGTTCATATCCCCTACAAACCCAAGAAGCCTGCTATTCATGACACTTAAGGCAGTGACTGAAATTTTTAGGAAGGGGAGTATGCATTTTCAAATTAACTGCAAAAGAATGATGCTTGACATTCAGAATATGCTCTATGAAAAAAAAAACCAACCATTATACACGAGGGGTTTCCAGATCATCAGTTTCTTTTCGGAGCAGTCCTTACCGTTGAGATGGAGATAACAGTTATTGCACTTACTTCTGATCAGAAACAAGAAATGTGAAAGAGTCATACGTAGAAAGCAAGCAAAGGGGAGGAGACTTGTAGATTTAATAAGTCTGGTCATTTAAATGAGCCAGCAAGTCTGTCTGCCATGCGTTGACGTATAAAGGACATTAGGTGCCAGGGTTTCAAGGCAAAAGAACAAGAGGGTATTCTAGTTCTCCGATTTCTTTCTCATGGGAGTCAAAGACGCTTCCTTCCTTTCTCTTCTTCCATATTTGATAGTCTAGAACTCAGGATGACTTCAAAATAAGGCTTATCTACCATTCATTGCTATAGCCACAACTCATGAGTTTATTTACTTACTTATTTATTTCTCTCTACCCTGTGGTCTTCCTCAGTCCCACAGCCTACCCACCTGCAACTCCAACCAATTGTCATGAGAATGAGAAATAAATAGCTGGGTTAGGAATGAGAGGACAGAGAGCCACTGGGCACCTTTTATAACTTAGTGGCCATATTTTTGAAAGCTCATAAAAAGTGTATAATAGGCAATTTCTTTCTAATTTTGCTAATGAGGGTGCCGCTGTCAAGAATAAAGTTATCCCAAGGCCATTCAGCTAAGCCACAATGGGTGTCTGCGCGGGTGCCTCTGGAAGTGGGTAGGTGTTAGCAAGAGGAGGAACTTTGTGTATATCTGCATAGATACATCTCTAATGAGCTATTATTCTCAAGTAAATACAACTAGAGCTCCTGGAAAAAGTCCTGAGCAATTGACATTCATCATTCTAAATACCGGCCATGGAAAACGTAGGTTGGAAGGCTGTAACATTTCAGTGAATGTGTGGAAAGTCTAATATAAATGCCATTTCTAATTGGGATCTGAAATATGGAATTGCTCTTCAATGAAATTTATAAATAATAGTAATTTCTGCATGCATAGGGGGCTAGAAATGTTTACTGTCCACAAGATGGTTAGAGCAACCTTTGATTATCAAGATACAATTAATATACAAGGATAGCACGTGAGTGTCAGGGCTCATAAGTATAAAAATAGTATCACACTGTGAAAGTAATGGCAACACTTAGAGGTCCCATTATTATTAATTCATTTGACATTCACTGTAATCACACCGGTCTTAATGAATTCACTTGGCATGTGCACATTACATGTTCTTTCAAACACATGCCATTGTAAGTCAGTGCGAACAAATGTGTTGATTCAGATCAACGATGACTTTTTCTTAAGGACCCTTTAAAATCAAACAATGAAAAGTTACAAGTTGATATTCTGCTTTTATGGCAAGAAGTAGTCTAAATAAAAAACAGTAAAGTAGTTTTATTTCATCATAAAAATGCAGTTTATTACATCCTTAATGACCTGTGGCCTCTGGGTTACGGATCTTTGAAGAGGTACTGTTACATAGATATATATGTGTCGTGCAGAGCGTTCAGGAAAAACACATTACTATGTGGGTGCGTGGTGAGGACTTCTAATCCTAAGTAGACAAGCCTGGTCAACACTGAAGGGAAAGATAAGTATTGAACCGCTGTCAAGTATCACATAGTCAAAGATCTAATTTTGTCCGCCAAATCAATAGACTCCGTATCTTGCAACGATACCTCTTCTTTTCCTGGGCCCAAGTTGAATTTCTGCTCTCTGTTATTCTCTCCTTTGCCCCTGTTGCAATTTGTTTGAGGTGTGGTATTCATTTTGGGAAAGCCCCTAAGTAATCACAAAATATATCCCATATCTGCTTGTTAACGGCTGAGACTTAATATCCCCAGTTTGTCATTTTCTGGTAATTTGCTCTGTCTGGCTGCTTGCTGATGCTGTTGTGGTAGTTACTCTGAATTTACTTGGGGGATATTGCACAAAGCACCTCACGTAAACTGGATCGGCGATGTTTTATGGGGTTTTTCTTTATTATCTTTTCCTGTCTTTCCACTGGGTCTAGAGCTCTTCTGCACATTTTCCAGTTTTATGCGAGCTCCACATTTCTTGTGTGACAGGTATTGGTACTAAATAAAATAACTATCTATACCACCCCGCTTTTCCCTATAAGGAGTTTTCTGATTACTGCTGCTATTATTGCTCCTTTAACCAATTTAACTCCTTCCTTGTATTGCATGCACACTTGGACACACAAAATGTAAACGCCCTTAATCTCCTTAAGTTTCTAGACTTTATTTTTATTCTACATCAGATTTACTCACAGAGCCTCATCATCATACACCACTGTGGAGAGCTCAGTGTCTTTTAGAGTCAGCCCACAGTTCTTGGCGATACATTTTAAACGTCTGCAAACAACGTCCCAGAGGGGGCTTTGGGTCCAGTGGGCAAATGAACAGTTACTCCGGAGAGCCACCTTTGTTGTGACAGAGGAAACAAGCGATGGATGCTTTGGGACCTCGCTGGAGCAACCAAGTGGGGAACGCAAGGACGTGTTTCCTGAGAGTTTGCACTCTTCCGTGCATTTTTTACCCCGAAATACCGCAGACCTCCAGACTATCGTGGGAACGGTCTCTGCTTTCAGAATGGCTATATTCCCAACTCTGAACTTCATGGACTCTCAAGAAGTCATTTTACATGGATTGTTAGATAGGATTGCTATTTGAATGGAGCATCCAAGAGAAAACTAAAGGAGGACTGGTTCAAACAAGAGGATGAGCAAGGCTGAGGTAAAGGAAGGACATGGGAATTGGGGAAGAAATTGGAAAGACGGCAGTAGAGCGGCTGGCGCAGGTTCCTGCTGGCGTCTCAACAATATCTTCAGGGATAAGGGGAACCGTGGAAGAATTTTAACTGGGGAAAGGACATGAGCACGGAGGTATTTGAGAAAGATGACTCTAAGCATAGGGACATGAGAAGGACAAGAGTGGTGACCTGGTGAAAAACTAGAGGTCTCTTTGACTAGTTCAAGCGATCATTATGAAGCCCTCAAGGGAGAGGCAATAAAAAAGAAGGTGAGATAAAGACTTTTTTTTTTTTTTTTGTATTTTTCTGAAGTGAGAAGCAGGGAGGCAGAGAGACAGACTCCCACATGCACCCGACCAGGATCCACCCGGCATGCCCACCAGGGGGCGATGCTCTGCCCATCTGGGGCCACTGCTCCTTTACACCCAGAGCCATTCTAGCATCTGAGGCAGAGACCATGGAGCCGTCCTCAGTGCCCGGGCCAACTTTGCTCCAATGGAGCCTTGGTTGTGGGAGGGGAAGAGAAAGGAGAGAGAGAAGGGTGGAGAAACAGATGGGCGCTTCTCCTGTGTGCCCTGGCCGGGGATCGAACCTGAGACTTCTACATGCTGGACTGCCACTAAAGACATTTTTTTTTTTATTTGGGTTGTTTTTATTTTTATTATGACATTATAAGAATGCTTTATATTTTGCAGATGTTATCTCATATACAACTTGTAAATGTTTTCTCCCATTCTCTGGGTGTTTCTTTTTCTTTCTCCACCACCCCCCTTTCTTAACAGGTTTCTTTGAAGCACAAAAGTTTTTAATTTTTTTAAATTTAATTTATTGTGTTTACATAGATTCTAGTCTCACCCCATTGCATCCCCCCTATCTCGTATTCCCCTCAACACATCTTTTCCCCCCTCCCAAAAGCTCCCTCCCTCCTTCCCTTCAGGTATAATTCCATTCCTCAGTTCACATTGTTCCTTGGATTCTGCAAATGACTGAGGTCATATGGTATTTTTCTTTCTCTGCCTGGCTCATTTCACTTAACATAATAGTTTCCAGGTCCATCATGTTGTTGCAAAAGGTAATGTTTCCTTTATTTTCATGGCCCCGTAGTATTCCATAGTATATATGTAACACAGCTTTTTAATCCACTTGCCCACTGACGGACACTTGGGCTGTTTCCAGATCTTCGCTATTGTAAACAATGCTGCCATAAACCTGGGGGTGCATTTCTTTTTTTGAATCAATTATATGGTGTTCTTGGGACATATTCCTAAAAGTGGGATGGCTGGGTCAAAAGGCAGTTCCATTTTTAAATTTTTGAGGAATCTCCCTACTGTTTTCCACAGTGGCTGCACCAGTCTGCATTCCCACCAGCAGTGCAGGAGGGTTCCCTTTTCTCCACATCCTCACCAGCACCTATCATGTGTTGTTTTGTTAATGAGCGCAATTCTGACTGGTGTAAGGTGGCATCTCATTGTGGTTTTAATTTGCATTTCTCTAATGATTAGTAATGTTCAACATTTTTTCATCTGTATTGGACATCTGTATGTCCTCTTTGAAGAAGTGTCTATTCATTTCTTTTGCCCATTTTTTGATTGGATTGTTTATCTCCCTGATGTTGAGTTTTACAAGTTCTTTATAAATTTTGGTTATTAACCTCTTATCAAATGTATTGTCAAATATGTTCTCCCATTGTGTGGTTTGTCTTTTTATTCTGTTCTTATTGTCTTTAGCTGTACACAAGCTTTTTAGTTTGATATAGTCCTATTTGTTTATCCTGTCTTTTATTTCACTTCCCTATGGAAATAAATCAGCATATATATTGCTGCAAGAGATGTCGGAGAGCTTACTGCCTATGTTTTCTTCTAAGATGCTTATGGTTCCATGACTTACATTTAAGTCCTTTATCCATTTTGAGTTTGTTTTTGTGAATGGTGTAAGTTGATGGTCTAGTTTCATTTTTTTGCAGGTAGATGTCCAATTTTCCCAACACCATTTGTTAAAGAGGCTGTCTTTACTCCATTGTATGTTTTTTCCTCCTTTGTCAAATATCAATTGTTCACAAAGGTGTGGGTTTATTTCTGGGTTCTCTGTTCTGTTCCATTGATCTATGTGCCTATTCTTATGCCAAACCAAGCTGTTTGAGTACAATGGCCTTGTAGTATAACTTAATATCAGGAAGTGTGATACCTCCTGCTTTATTCTTCTTTTACAAGATTGCTGAGGCTATTTGTGTTCTTTTTTGGTTCCATATAAATTTTTGGAATATGTGTTCTATATCTTTGAAGTATGTTATTGGTATTTTAGTTGGTATTGCATTGAATTTATAAATTGTTTTGGGTCATATAGACATTTTGATGATGTTTATTCTTTTTAACCATGAGCATGGTATATGCTTCCACTTGTTTGTATCTTCCTTGATTTCTTTTATCAATGTTTTGTAGTTTTCTGAGTACAAGTCTTTAATTTTCTTGGTTAAATTTACTCCTAGGTACTTTATTTTATTTTTATTTTTTTGCAATAGTGAAGGGGATTGTTTCCTTAATTTCTCATTCTGAAAGTTCATGGTGGATATATAAAAATGCCTCTGATTCCTATGTATTAATTTTATACCCTGCCACCTTGCTGAATTCATTTATCAGGTCCAGTAGTTTTTTGACTGAGACTTTAGGGTTTTCTATATACAGTACAATATCATCTGCAAATAATGATAGTTTTACTTCTTCTTTTCCAATTTGGATTCCTTTTATTTTTTCATCTTGTCTGATTGCTGTAGCTAAGACTTTCAGTGCTATGTTGAATAAGAGTGGTGAAAGAGGGCACCCCTGTCTTGTTCCTGATCTTAGGGGGATCGCTTTTCATTTTTGCCCATTAATTATGATGTTGGCTGTGATTTTTTCATAGATGGCCTTTATCATGTTGAGGTATGTCCCCTGTATTCCCACTTTGCTGAGAGTTTTGATCAAGAATGGGTGCTGGACCTGACCAGGGGGTGGCGCAGTGGATGGATCTTCGAACTGGGATGCAGAAGACCCAGGTTCGAGACCCTGTGCTCAGCACCTTCAGCGTGGGCCCATCTGGCTTGAGCAAAAGCTCACCAGCTTGAACCCAAGGTCGCTTGCTCCAAAAAGGGGTGTCTTAGACTGCTGAAAGATTGTGGTCAAGGCAAATGTGAGAAAGCAATCAATGCACAACAATGGTGTTGCAACGGCAACAAAAAACTAATGATTGATGCTTCCCATCTCTCTCCATTCCTGCCTGTCTGTCCCTGTCTATCCCTCTCTCTGACTCTCTCTCTCTGTCCCTGTAAAAAAAAATAAAAATTAAGAATGGGTGATGGATTCTATCAGATGCTTTTCCTGCATCTATTGAAATTATCATGTGGTTTTTCTCCTTCCTTTTGTTTATGTGATGAATCACATTGATTGATTTATGAATATTGCACCATCCTTGCCTCCCCGGAATAAATTTTACTTGATTTTGATGTATGATCTTTTTTATGTATTGCTGAATCGGGTTTGCTAATATTTTATTGAGGATTTTAGCACCTAAATTCATCAGGGAAATTGGCCTATAATTTTTTTTCTTTGTGTTGTCTTTGCCTGGTTTTGGAATCAGAATTATGCTCGCCTCATAAAAGAAGCTTGGAAGTCTTCCTTCCTGAATTTTTTGAAATAGCTTGAGGAGGATAGGAGTTACTTCTTTGAATCTTTGGTAGTATTCACCTTGAAGCCATTTGGCCCAGGACTTTTCTTTCTTGGGAGTTTTTTGATAACGTTCAATCTCATTTGTTGTAATCAGTCTGTTTAGGTTTTCTGATTCATCCAGATTGATTTTTGAAAGATTATATGTTTCAAGGAATTTGTCCATTTCACCTAGGTTGTTTAATTTTGGGGCATACAGTTCTTCATAATATTTTCTTACAATATTTTGTATTTCTGTTGTGTCAGTTGTTATTTCTCCACTTTCATTTCTAATTTTATTTATTTGAGTACTCTCTCTTTTTTTCTTGGTTAGTCTGGTTAAAGATTCATCGATCTTGTTTATCATTTCAAAGAATCAGTGCTTGGTTTCATTGATCCTCTGTATAGTTTCTTTAGCCTCTATGTCATTTATTTCTACTCTGATCTTTATTATTTCCTTCCTTCTCCTACCCCTGGCCTTTACTTGCTGTTGTTTTTCTAGTTCTGCATCTTTTTTTTTTAATTTTTATTTTATTCATTTTAGAGAGGAGACACAGAGTGAGAGAGAAAGAGAGAGAGAGAGAGAGAGAGAAAGGGGAGAGGAGCTGGAAGCATCAATTTCCATATATGCCTTGACCGAACCAGTACAGGGTTTTGAACTGGTGACCTCAGTGTTCCCAGGTCGACGCTTTATCCCCTGCGCCACCACAGGTCAGGCTAGTTCTGCATCTTAAGATGCAGGATTAGGTTGTTTATTGAGCTTTCTCTAGCTTTTTAAGGTATGACTAGAGTGCTATGAACTTTCTTCTCAGTACTGCTTTTGTTGTGTCCCATAAATTTTGAGTTGTTGTATCATTTGTTTCTAGGAATTTTTAAATTTATTCTTTGATTTCTTTGTTAACTCATTTGTTATTTAATATCATACTATTTAGTTTCCATGTGTTTGAGTATTTTTCAGTTTTTCTATTGTGATTGATTTCTAGTTTCATGCCATTGTGATCAGAGAAAATGCTTGATATTATTTCAATCTTCTTAAATTTGTTGAGACCTTTTTTGTGCCTAACATGTGGTCTATCCTAGAGAATATACTATGAGCACTTGAAAATAATGTATATTCTGCTGCTTTAGGGTGAAAGGTTCTGAAGATATCTATTAAATCCAGTTGATCTAGTGTGTCCTTTATGTCTGCTATTTCTTTGTTAATTTTCTTTCTTGAGGATCTGTCTAGTGATGTTAGTGGGGTATTGAAATCTCCTACTATTATAGTATTGCTGTTGATCTTGCCCTTTATGTCATCGAAGTCTGCTTTATACATTTAGGTGCTCCTATGTTAGGTGTATAGATATTTATGATGGTTATATTTTCATGTTGGATTGCTCCCTTTATCATTATGTAGTGACCTTCTTTATCTCTTACTATAGCCTTGGTTTTAAAGTCCATTTTGTCTGATATAAGTATTGCTACCCCAGCTTATTTTCATTTCCATTTGCATGAAATATTTTTTCCATCCTTTTACCTTTAGTCTATGTGTATTTTTGGTTTTGAGATGTGTGTCCTGTAGACAGAATATGTAGCAGTCCTGTTTTCTTATCCATGCAGCTACCCTATGTCTTTTGATTGGATCATTTAATCCATTTACATTTAAGTTCATTATTGACATGTAGTTTTTTATTGCCATTTTATTCTTTAAAGCTATCTTCCTCTTTTACTATATTCTTTTCCACCCTCGTTCTGTTTACAATAGGCCCCTTAACATTTCCTGCAGCATTTGTTTGGTTGTGATGAATTCCTTTTTTTTGTCTGGGAAGTTTATTATTTCTCCTTCAATTTTAAATGATAGCCTTGCTGGATAAAGTAGTCTTGGCTGTAGGCTCTTGTTCTGCAGTACTTTGAATATTTCTTGCCATTCCCTTCTGGCCTGAAGTGTTTCTGTTGAGAAGTCGGATGTCATCCTAATGGGGGCTCCTTTGTAGGTGTAGCCTTTTGTTCTCTAGCAGTTTTTAATATTTTCTCTTTATCTCTTAGCTTTAGTATGTTAATTTTGATGTGTCTTGGTGTGGATTTCTTTGGGTTTCTCTTTAATGAAATTCTTTGTGCTTCTTGAACGTGTGTGACTTTTTCCTGCATCAAATTAGGAAAGTTTTCAGCTATGATTTGATAGAACAAGATTTTATCCCTGGTTCTTTCTCTTCTTCTTCAGGAACCCCTATGATGTGAATGTTGTTTCTCTTCATGTTGTCACAGAGCTCTCTTAGATTTCCTCAGACTTTTTGAGTCTTTTTTCTTTTTGCTGCTCTGCTTCCATGCCTTTGTTTATCTTGTCCTCTAACTTGCTGATTCAATCCTCAGTATCATCCATCCTCCTTTTACTTCCTTCCATTATGGTCTTCATTCCTGATATTGTATTTGTCTTTCTGACTGATCCTTTTTTAATTATTTCAATGTCCTTTTTTATATCTGCTATCTCTTTAGTTAGGTGCTTGTTATGTGCATCTATTGCTGTTCTAAGATCTTTGAGCATCTTAACAATTATTATTTTAAACTCTGCATTTGGTAATTTGTTTATATCTGACTCATTCAAGTCCATTTCTGGGGATATTTCTTTATTCATTTAGATTGCATTTCTCTGCCTTCCTATTCAGACTGTTTATAAAAAGGGTGTGGCAACAGGAGTTTAATAAGTGTGGCCTCTGTGTTCTCTAGGTGTGTTCTGTCTGTAGGCCTGCCATCCCCTCTGTTGCTGCCTAGGGTGTTCAGGTTTGGGCATTGCCGGTGCTAGCCTGCTGCATCAGTCACTATGGTTTCTGCCTCTCCTCCATGAAAAGAGCTGTTTTCACATGCAGGATCTATAAGCCCTGGCAGGCCTTGGCCTTTGCCCTGCTCCCTTGGATGAGCCTGTTCTCCACACTGGGGTCACAAGCATTGGCACTGCAGGCGGGGCTGCACACCTATATGCTCAGCCACAGGTCTTTGCTCCTTCCCTAGCTTTCACCCCATCCTGATGGCAGGGCTCTGCTCGGGCACTGGGCCGCAAAGCCCAGCTTGAGGGTGGGGCTGCATGCCCGTTCTCAGCCATGGCTCTTTGCAGGTTCTCTGGTTTTCGCCCAGGTTTCACCTTGCCCTTGCAGGCGGGACTGCCGGCAGGAAGGCTTTTGCTCACCCGGCCCACAGCCAAGTCTGACCACTTTTGTGCACCCTTTCTTCCCCTGCTGGGCGGGACTGAGCTCACGCCAGGCCACAGTTGTGGCCAGCCTGGCTTCTGCCCCCATTGATGTGACTGTACTTCTGTGTCCTGCCACTGCTCGCCTTCTGGCGAGCCCTCAGCAGTGTGGGTGGGGGCAATGCAGCTCAGACTCTAACACTCAATACTCTATTCCTGAAGATTCCCTTCTTCTAAGTGACTCTGCTCTGAATGCCGTGGGAGAGCTTGTTTGTCTGGTGTCCTGCTTCCCTTTACTGGTATTTCTGGTTCCAGGTGAAATATTCACTTTAGATTTGGGGAGTGACTCAACCCAGGGGTTAAGGTGGCTGTCCCTCAAAGTGTTTCTCCCTGTGCCTCCTAGATTACTCTCTCTTCCTGTTCCTCCAGTCCTCTCATCTCTCCCTGTTTCCCAGAGTCCTGGGTGAGTGGATGTAAAAGAGGTTTTCTGCGCCATCCCTTTAAGAATCCTGGGTCTGAAAAATATCTCTTTTTCTCACAAACAGTATTCTGGCTTGTTTTGCAGCTGAATACTGTCCATATGCCTCTTCTAGATTCTGGGGCTACAGGCTGGGGCTTTGGCTCTAGGGCCCAGGATCCTCCCCTCTCTGCAAAACTCACTTCCCACCACATGAGTCCCTCCAGGCTGCTGTTCGGGCCTGGGAACTGGGGAGCCCTTTCCCCGTTTCCACTTTTCCTACCAGTCTCAGTGTGGCTTCTTCAGTGTTCCTGGGTTAAAGAGTCCTTGTAGTTTAGTCCAAATTTCAAAGACATTTTTTAAAAAGGGGAACTCCTCAG
The DNA here is from genome assembly GCA_037038555.1 of Rhynchonycteris naso. Taxonomy (NCBI): domain Eukaryota; kingdom Metazoa; phylum Chordata; class Mammalia; order Chiroptera; family Emballonuridae; genus Rhynchonycteris; species Rhynchonycteris naso. The sequence continues at coordinate 8,711,303 of CM072998.1, read as the reverse complement.
TGTCTGAACAGATGTTGAGGGTAAGGAATAGAGGAAGATGTATTTCTGTAGAAGAGCACTGAATAGACATGTTTTTAAGGATGTTAAGAAAGAGAAGCAAACTGTGACAGGTTTGGGTTTTCAATTCTTGAACTTTCCACTGGTATGGACAGCTGCAAAGAGGAGGTGGTCTGGGGACAGCTGAGATGGGGTGCAGCTCAGTAATCAGGAGCAAAGATTATCCCACCATGTTCAAAACTTGATTCTACCACTTATGACCTATGTAACCTTGGGCAAGCCACTTAATTGCTCTGGTTCTCACTTTCCTCATTTATATAATGGGAAAATGATCATATATAATTTATATATATTATTGTTATTGTCATTATTGTTCTGTAGAGATATTGAGCTCTAATATTGGTGCATCAGTGTTTAGGTGAATGCCAGCTTTCAGGTAAGACTAGATCAACATACACAGAATATGACCTGTCCCTGTAATTTTAAACTATTCCTTCTTTCCAAGGTATCCCAAGTCCCACCTGCCACAACACCAGCCATACCACCTCTTTTTGATGACCTTAACCTGGCATGCTTACATTTGCAGACCACATTTAGGATGTTTTGATGTGTGAGTTCTGATTTAGGTAGAAGAAGTTTCACACATTTAGACCATAATCTTCCTGGTGCTTATTATCCTTTATGAATTAGCTTCACTGCTCTGAGGTTAGGTATCCAAAATTTCCTTCTCACAATGGGCTAAGTTCATACGTACCTTTCCTTTGATTTGAAACTTTTTGGGAAAATGTGAAAGTATGCTAATGGTTATATAAACCATTTTCTTCTGGTTACTGTAGTCAATATATTTCATCTATCATTTTCTTTTCTTCTTCTCTCTCCCTCAATCCCTCTCTCCATCGATCCATCCCTCTCTCCCTCCCATCTTTCTTCCAACCTTACATATACACAAAAAGTAAAAATAAAAAGGTTATTGTCCTTAATGATTAGAAAAAGTAGCATTAAATGTATATTAATAAAAAGGTAGTTTCAGAAAACTAAAGATGATCTAAAGATTATCTAGCCCTCTCATATTATAGATGGGGCAGTGAACCTTGAAACAATAAGTGACATGTTTAATAATCACCCCAGAATTTGCTTCAAATTGTGTTTTATAATATCATTTATCTGGAATACAAAATATGTACTACAAAGATAAAATTTATGCTCTATTGTGTAACTGAACATCTTCAACTGCGGAAACCATAATTTTATCTCAGCTAAATATTCATTAATATTTTAATAAATGCAGCTTTATGCTAATAAAACACAAACTTCCCAGAGCTAGATTTCTATTCTTACAAATTTTACTTCAGGACTTATAAAATTTTTATCATTACTATTGACATATTTTGTTTATGTTTTTATATTGTTGGTGCCACCTACTTTTACTATATTTTGCTTCATGTTCACAGTGTCTCTGTTAGTTAAGAAGAGATGAACTGAATTTCTACAAACTGTAATCTGGTAGAGAATTTGTCAATATATGTGCTATGTGGTATATTAGAGTAGCTGTATTTTGCTTCTGCTCAAGTTCCATACAAGCTTAATTTGATCATGTCTTTTAAAAATCCTCAAATTAGCCTGACCAGGTGGTGATGAAATGGATAGAACATTGGACTGCGATGCAGAGAACCCAGGTTTGAAACCCTGAGGTCACCAGTTTGAATGTGGGCTCATGCAGCTTTAGCGTGAGGTCAGTGGCTTGAGCATGGGATCATAGACATCACCCCATGGTCACTGACTTGAAGTCTAAGGTCGCTGTCATGAGACCATGGTCGCTGGCTTGAGCAAGGGATCACTCGCTCTGCTGTAGCCCCCAGTCAAGGCAGACATGAGAAAGCAATCAATGAACAACTAAGTAGCTCCAACGAAGAATTGATGCTTCTCATCTCTCTTCCTTCCTATCTGTTCCTATCTGTCACTCTCTCTGTCTCTCTCTCTCACACACACACAAAAGAAATTCTCAATTTAAATAGGTCTTTTGCAAGAATTGCGGGGTGGATATTCTCATTTGCATACACACACACACCTAGAGGTCAGACTTCAAAAACTAAAATAATATTATTAATGACCGTCTCAACAATACAGAAGTAAAGTGATACCATGTGAGTAAGTGGGAAGAAATAAAAATGAGAGTGGAATTTCTCTAGCACCACAAAGGAGAAAGGCAAACCAGCACTTAGGTTTATTCAGCAATATATACTTTTTCTAGCAAAATGCCATTTATGAGAATAGGAGAGATAAGAAAAGGCACATTAACATATGATTTTGAATTTTTAAAAATTCATAAGTTAAGGAAGTGGTATTCACTTTTTTTTTTCATTAGGACCAAAGTGTCAGAATATATTAATGCATTGATTTACATAAGTAGATGAATTACTGATGTAGAAAACTACAAATTAATGTCCACTTTTCTGGTTTAAAAGCAAGATCATACCTAGAATAATATACTTTAATAGCACTCATCTGTGTGAACTTTCAACAATGAGTTTCAAGAAAATCATTACTTAGAGGTATTCAACATCTTTCAAAAGTGATTAATTGGCAGGACTCTCTATATACATATCTCGTAAAGAAGTCCTAAAATGTGTTTTTTACATGATAAGAAATACCACCCTTTTTGTATACCATCAAGGCATAATTTTTAAAATATATGTACAAAAAAAGCACAGGAATGTGAGAAATTACCCGTGTTTCATTATCTGTTCTTAGGATTTTTTAAGAGAAGCAGACAGAGCCTATGAGGAAATACATCTGAGAAAAAAATATAATATTCCATTTTATTTTGAATAATATATATATATATGTTATAGACTTCTATTTTTATACTTTAAATGTGAACATGAATGATCTCTTCATTTTTTTATAGTGAACTCAACTTGTATTTTTATTTTATAAAATAGAAGCCTAAATCAATAACCACGCACAATTTTGAGATTGAACTTCAGCGTAACAGGACATTTATTATTCCATTCCTTCTTGATGAAGTGAATGAGTAAGTGTCAGATTGGCCATAAGGTTCAAAACTTATTTTTTAGAAAGACCATAAATGGCATTCCTAAGTCATAAACTCTCAGAATGCATTTCAAAGAAAAAGAAAACTTAAAAATAAAATCAAAATTAATTTCTGAGATATTACAAAATAATTTTAATTTAAAGACATGAGAAATAGCAAGTTTGTTTTACGTACAAAATGTAAAATTACATATTTTGGAGGATGAGAGGGGAAATGACTAGAAAATTTCAAGTCTTCAGAGAGCATGGTACTTGAAAATCTGAAGACAGATGGAAAATTATTTGCTCCATAGCACAAGACTCTTGAGACACATCAAACGGTAAAAGTCGTGCGCAGCGCACATCACATTATAGATTCTTATTTCTATAATTCATATGACTGCTACTAACGACAGAGGTAATTCCTGATAACAATAACAGCCATTGTTATTTTTATAATTCTTATGGACATGCAGGGTGTTCCTACTTAAATGATTTTTTGTATTTACAGTGAGAATCAGTAGAAAACAAGTAAAAGACTCCTGCAGTCCTGTTTGAAAAACTCCATAAAAATGATTATAATTCTGTTGTCTTGTCCAGATTGCGGCAATTAACATAGCTCACTCTTTCCAAATGGAATGCCATGCCATGCCTTATTGTATCAACTAGTTTTATGGGAGTAGGACAAACTCATAAAGATGTTTGCAGTATTAAAGTTGTCCCAGATACATTAATTGACGGGATGGATGCCCCAGCACCTCCCAGTGGGCTGTCTCAAACTTGCAGAAAAGGCAAAGTGGAACATGCAGATGGCAAAATGCCATCTGGTGATACTGAGGCATCCCCAGGTATGCATTAGACATATTCCCTCACCAGACTGCACGCACACTCCAGGGTACTCAGATATCAAATATAATCTTAATTTCATGCGAGCCTTCTACCAGATAAACTACAAAATTCAGAAAAAGAATTTTCTTTCACCAATTTCTCAGATCATGCTTGGCAATGTTACAAATGTCTTTACTGAACCAGAAACACATCTTGAATAATTTACAAATGGACAGTAATTACTAAATATGCGCTGTGTTGAGTGGAAAATAAAATATTTTATGAGCTTTGCTTTATTATTATGCTGAAGACCAGGATTAGGAATAGGTAAAGTGAGCTATTTGGGGAAATTTAACAGATTATAGCTTTCTATATCAGAAATTTCTTATTATACACACACGTGTGTGTTATTAGATTGTTTTTCTTATTACACCATTCTATTTGTGTACTCAGGCATTTTACATACCTTTCTAAAATAAACAGTGAGTCTTCCAGATGATTTAAACAGGGCCCAGATCCAACAATAAAATTCCTTGTCTTAATTTAATTTTCTCACACACATACAGACCGGTTCTTTATTAGCCTGTCCTGGTGTCTGGCTATTTTAAAATTTGCTTCAGTCATTTATCGGGAAGCTTTCCGATAGCCATTGCCTGCAGAGCTTTGTCTAAAGCGAGGTAAGGGGAACTACAGAATGGTGCCCCTTCTGGACATAGCAAAGCCCTGCAGCTCAGTCTTGTTCCTAGAGCATAGGAGTGGTTTTCAGGGCAGAGGCGGCCTGGGGATGGAACCCGGGTGCTTTCAGAACTGCTGTGTCCCTGCCTGCAGCTGAGCAAACAGGGTTCTTACAAGCACCCTGCCAGCATGCAGTGAGAGTCCCCGCTGGTGACCTGCCGCTGGGCAGGGCTGCATTGTTGAGCGGCTATTAGTGAGGTTCTGAGGACCTGGATTTTGGTAACTGCAGCTCCGGGAACCTGGTGATGCTGCCAGCAACCTTTGCCCCGTGCGGACAGAACGACAGAAGACAGAACGTGGAGCGGTAGCTCAGCTCGGTTTCTGAGGAGGCAAGCAGAATTCCCTTGTGAGATTGGGCAGATGTTTCCTGATGACAAATCTGCCACTCAGTGTGATGTGGTGGCTTGAACGCAATCTACTGTGTGCATTCAACCTAAGAAATAAGAACACAAACCTTGCAATGTGTGTAAATGTGTTACAACTCATATCTGTATCAAAGTTTCCAGAAGTCAACAACACAATGGTCAAGCCAATGATTTTGGCCAACTTATTGGTAAATTATATAAAATCCAGTTTATTATGTATTCAAAATGGCCAGGAAAAAACCCAGTATTTTAAAACGGTCACTTAGGTGGCCAAATGTCAACATGGCAAAGAAGGTTTTGAAATCAAAGCTTGGGGAAAACTAAATAACATTTTCTACATTTACCCCCCAAATTTCAAATCAGATTTCTAATGCTGCAGCTTTGCTGAATCAAAAAAAAAATGAAACCTTGAGAGAGAATAAAATCATGTTCGTCCTGTGCCTTGTCTTGATTTTGTTGCCTAATAATCTTGAAAATCCCACACAGATGAGAGAATTCAGGGGCATCAGAGAGACGGAAATTGAGAGGTAGCCCAAGGGAAACATATGATTGCAGCCTAACACTCATCGATTGCCCCGATGCCTATATTAATAATCATCATCATCAATTCTGTCCATAGAGTACTTAATATACGGTATGGATATCAAATCTCATTCAGTCCTCAAAATGACCATGTAAGGAGAATATCATTTTTCTCATTTAGAGAAAATGAATGTCAGGGAAGTCAAGTAGAAACTCAGTGGCAAAGCCAGGAACCCCACTGGCAGCCTGGCTGCCAAGCCCAGATCTGAGCCTCAGCCTCCCACTAGGCACTTTGAGACAATCTTCTAGGGTGTGTTCAGCACCCGCCAGCCCAGTGTGCAATTCTGCTCCATCTGATTGGAGCCGACCTTTCCAGGAGTTTCAGCAGTCGGCCCCACCTCTAGAGTTTCAGGAGACAGACTAGCAGAGCGGGACGTTTTCTCATATCCATGTGGGACGCTAGAGGCATGTCCTGCCAGGGAGAGTTGTTTGTCAAAGGCTGAACACTAGATTTTTCTTCCTCTAATGTCCTTTGAGCTCATGCAGGGGTCAGGATTTAATGGGTCCAGAACTCATGGGGGTAAATTAAAGTTGAGAGATGTCTCCCAGATTTGACCTTCTGGACCCTGAACCTTGGATTCTAGATTTATGGGACAGCATAGATATCAAGGTGTTTCAGGTTATGACTATCATGTATGCCCATGACAGTGCCAACATGAAGAATTGAAAAGTAAATAAACAAATAAAAAAATACCACTGCCAATCTAGCGACCCATCCAATGGTGTGTATATTTGAACTCTGCCACAACTCCACTCGGGCCTGTGTGTCTTCTCACTGAAAATGTTTACATTCTCGGCCCTGGCTGATTGGTGCAACGGTAGAGCGTCGGCCTGGTGTGTGGAAGTCCCGGGTTCGATTCCTGGCCAGGGCATACAGGAGAAGCACTCATCTGCTTCTCCACCCTTTCCCCACTCCTTTCTCTCTGTCTCTCTATTCCCCTCCCGCAGCCAAGGCTCTAGTGGAGCAAAGTAGGCCCAGGTGCTGAGGACGGCTCCACGGCCTCCGCCTCAGGTGCTAGAATGGCTCTGGTTGCAACAGAGCAACACACCAGATGGGCAGAGCTTCACCCCTGGTGGGCATGCTGGGTGGATCCTGGTCGGGCACATGTGGGAGTCTGTCTCTGCCTCCCTGCTTCTCACTTCAGAAAATACAAAAAAATATAAATAAATAAATAAAATATTTTTTAAAATGTTTACATTCTCTAATTAATGATAAAACATTTTTTAAGAACAAAGACAACATATTATACATCTTTATATTTCTCCTAATGTTTTTATGATCAGTGTAAAATCTATGAAACTGAAGGTAATTTATAATTATGATTTTAAACAATTGCAAACATTATTTCATTTGGCTACATTCCATCAATAATAGTCACTTTAAAATTTTTGCTCACAAATATGAACAACTCTAGTCTATAGGTTGGATAAATTACATTTAATTTTCTTTTAGGAGATTATAGTTTTAATCCATAGGGAGTTATTAACACATACTAGGTGCCAATGTGATTGTGCATTATCTTGGAATTCTACTGTTTGGGAAATTGCATCGATATTGTCTTTGGTTTATTTTTCTGGATGGAATCTACAACACTGTTTTTCTTTTTAACCCAGAACAAATTTTTATGTTAAAGCTAGGCACGTTGGAAAATAGAGGCTGGTAATGAAAACCGTAACACAACATTAACTGTGGTGTTGTAAATAGCAAATGCTATCCACTTTCTTTATAGAGCTCCATCTAATGTAAGAACATAGGAAAGGGCTCAAAAAGCTTAGGAAGACTTAACTTATCCTATTTGATTTTATCTGCGATTCATTTAGCTGGAGATAAGACAAGTGTAAGCTAATGACCTCCTTTTTTATACATCTAGTTTTCAGTTATGCTTCAGTGTTATCATGTGCACATCTAAATGAGCCCTATTCTTCACAGCTAATTGGTGGGGCCAGTGAAGTGGATCAACATGCAATGGTACTTTGTCTTATTTCCAGTTTGAGTCCTTACTGGGCATTTAGGCTGACAATGTGAGTACAGCAAACCTCCAGGCGTCAGCTGTGCTGGCAGCCAAGGCCACTCTGAGGGATGGGCAACATGGCGTCTGTGAGGGCCATTCATCAGCGCGAGCGTGAAAAGGTGGAGTGTGGGTTTGGCCACCGTCTGTGACTGGTGTGTGCTGCTCTCACGCTGAGGTGTGCTGGGGGGGAGTCAGGTGTTACTCTGGTGTAAAACCAAAGTGCTTGAGTCTGAAGCTGATGTTCTGTCGAGAAAAGACAGGTATCATCGCAAAGCGCATTCAACAAAATTAAGTCTCGGACAAAAAAATTACATGACAATTGTTTACCAAAGTTTTGAAGGTTACCGTGATTTCTCTATTCATGTTAGCAGTTTTAAATTTTATAAGAAAATTCTTCACTCATAACTTTATATCAAACTGTCTAAAATGAGATATTTTTGAATCAAACATTTTTAATATTAGAAAGAAGTGGTTCATTTGAATCAGGTGCTCCAATCCTTTGGGTGCACAAACTAGACTTTTATTTCAGACTGCCTACTTAGCTGTTATAAGCTCACATATTTAAAACCCAATTCAATGTTGACCAAGCATTTCATTGAAATCCTTCCCTCACTCATTACATTAGGCATCAATGTGCCATTAATGCGTTAACTATATCATTATTAATGCATTCTAATTTCATATGTTAATGGTGTCATCCATGTTATTTACTTAGAATGTTTTTTTCTAGAATGTTCTTTTCTTTTTTTTAGAAACATTTTTAAAATTTAAACTTTATTCATTCATTTTGGAGAGGAGAGGAAAGAGAAAGAGAGAGAGAGAGAGAGAGAGAGAGAGAAGAAGGGAGGAGCAGGAAGTACCAGCTCCTATATGTGCATTGACCAGGCAAGCCCAGGGTTTTGAACTGGCGACCACAGTGTTGCAGGTCGATACTTTATCCACTGTGCCACCACAGGTCAGGATCTACCTAGAATGTTTTTCACAGTTTCTTTACTATTTGAAAATATACATTCAAGTATTTAAAGTTTTCACTTAAAATTTTTTTTTTTATTTTTTACCACCAAAGATTCCGAGATTGAAAAACAGTCTCCTTTCACTGTACTTTTAGTTCATCTAATATAAATTAGACAAGGAATGAATAATGAGCTAGCAGAAGTCTTCTTTCCTTTGGCATTAATCTCTTAGCTTTATATAGAAACGTTACTATTTCAAGCTTCGAGAACACAAATGTGTACTAAGAGGAATGAGTTTTAGACCTGACAGATTGAAGACAGGTTGAAATTCCGTTTAAAATTATACATATTTTAATACTTTACTGTTTAATTCTTAAAATAAATTAAGAAAAATTGTTTACTGCTATTGCAATAGTTTGTTTTTAATTTAGTTTATTTCAACAAAGACCATCAGTGACTACCTTTGAAAAATCAATACAATCAATTTAAACTTCTGTTTCAAATTCTCCTCTGAAAAGTAAATTAATGATTGCTAAAAATAAACCCTTGGGCTGCCGATTAATATTATCTCAGGATAAACACCTTTAGTTTTATTTTGGGTAACCTTTTATTGCTCTTTCTTTATCAAGAGTTTTTCTGATCTAAGTCCATATGTATACTGTTTCAATTTTCCATTTACAAAATAATCCTGGAAGAAATCTCATTGACTTTTAATTTTCATAATTCCTTATATCAATATTTAACAAAGGTAGGTAATCATTTCCAGGATAGATCGCACAGCCTTACATAAAATTAGGTGGGGTAGGAAATTACTCTCATTACTGCCTCTTTCCCCTATCTTTTTCAAAGAGGAAGAAATTAATTCATCTGTTAGGCCACCTGTAGAAAAAAAATTAGTTCTGATCTTTATATAGTTGTGTAATTTAAATTAGTACCTGATTCTCTAAAGTCCACAATTTAGGACAGAACAGGATCTTCTGCAGCAACTAATTAAACACTTACTGTAAGGTTAAGTTTTTCATTAAATCAATAGGTCCCTCGTGTCAGTTACAAAGCCCTAATTACTATGCAGTAAATTTAGATTGAATTTGAATTAATGACTGATTTCAATCTAACCGCCGCGTGTAAATATTGTAAATTACTAGAATTACAGTTCAATAAAAGTGAATGGATTTCACTTTAGATAAGCCAAATGCAAATGAAAGGAGAAAGAGCCCATGAAATTTCCGCCAAACATCTGGCCAAGACGCGTCACTCTCTGAACACAGAATGCCGCTTTGGCAAGCAGCGTGCCATGGCGTGGTCGGTAGTGCTACGTAGGGCATTAACTCCAGCAAGGCTTAATATTTGATTATCTATAGGAAAAATGAATAAATGTAATCTCTCCCGAGGGAAGAGGGATGGTTAATGTGACCGCTTACTGAGTGGCTTCAGTTTGTTGACTGCACTGTTGTGCTCAAGTATAGTATGAAATCGGGTTAGCAGGCTTTAACAAGCTGGGATAAAATACCCACACTCATCCACACACGCCAGAGCTGGAAATACAAAATGAGCGGCGTCCCAAGCACAAGGCAGACCCTTTAAAGTTAAAAGAGGGAGAAATAGAGAGAGAAAGAAAGAGAGAGAGAGAGACTAAAAATGTATAGACACTAACCTCTCGTTGATACAAAGTATAAACTTGAAGACAGTTGAAGGTTTCTGAACCGTTCATTTTTCTTTAAATAAGTATTCTATGCACAGGAAATAAACTTAAACTTGATCAAGGGATCAGGACAAGCTTTGACTACACAGAAAAGAACTCAGTGGTTGGCCGAGGCAGGTGCGCAGATAAAGAGCCGCTGCGAACACGTAACAATTCCTGCCTCGCCTTCTGAAGGATTTTCATAACAAGATGAATAACGCGGCTGAGACTTCTGTGCGTGCCTCTTCCATCGCCTTTCTTTACCAACTGACATTTCTGATGACTTGAACGGAGCTACAGCCAAATCAAATATAAATTATTAACATTAGATATGTAATAAAAAATTGAAGGGAAAAATATCGATAATTAGAAAAACAATGAACCTCCGTTTAAACTTTAAACCAGTCTTTAAAAAAAAAATCGATCTGTCTTTAAAGAAGTATCTAGCTTGAAGAGAAGGCTATTCCACATCTTTTGTTTCTAATTCTTAACATGTATTTCTCAAACACTCTGTCTCCGAAGAATTACGTTGAAGGCCCGTAGGTGAGTTTGAAAAAGATCTACCTTATTAAAGTCAAGGATTTAATCCCCAGAATGATTATGATTGTCCCTGCTTTCCTTTCTGACCAGGTTCTCTCAATTAGCATCATAGTGTGAATATTCTGCGAAAACAAACAGTAGAATGATGCCTCTCAGCACAGATAAGTGTCTCAGCAGTCTCAAGCTGTAAAAGTAGTAATTACAGCAACACCTTCACACAAAGCCATATTAACTGGCAACAAAGATGCAGGTTCTGGACAATTCGCTCTGAAGCTACTGGGGAAATATTTCTCCCAGTTTCCACCTGACAGACACTAAGTCCTTCCAAGTATAAAACCTCAATTTTTTTCTTTATGCACTGTCAAAAAATAAATACAGACTTAGTCACTTTTAGTGGTATTTTTCTATTCTTGAAAAAACTATTTTTTCTTCTTTTGCCTGGAAAGGGTGGGACTATGCAAAAGAAAAAGAAAACATAAAAAACAGTGGCAATTCCTACAAATATTCTGTGCTCCCAATGGTGGATCTTTCTGACCACACTCTAGGTATTTTAACATCATTTGTCAGAGAGAATCCTTGCCTGTGAAAATGACCCACACTTTGCTTACACTTTTAGTTACATCTGCTTCTTTGGAATTTTAATCAATGGATGGCAACATCATTAAACTGTGGCAAATTGTACAGGAATCAAAAACAAAGGCTGCTAAAAACAGACACACAACAGCCAACAGATCTTCTAGGAACTAATTGGTTAAAGTAAAATAAAGGAAAGCTGAGAAAATCTTTCATGAAAGAGACCTTTTTCTCCCCCCGGGGGGTGACGAGAAGAAGAATTAACAACACGTCTATGTAATGTTTCATCTTCAGAAAATACTCGAAAACAAACCAACAAGGAACGGACCAATGGCTCACACTGAGGAACTCCACCTCTGAAATGATCACACGTTCCCTGACAGCGAATCTGCTGTCGACACCTGCGCCTTCAAATCTTTCAACCGTCACTACTCATGTCCTACGGTCTCCAGCATGTGGATGCCAGTGAGGCCACGATGGCCACGAGGCTTTGCATGGCACAGCAGGTCACTTACAGGACACGGGCATTAAAGAAAGGTTAGTTTATGGTAGGGAAATCAGTGATTGTAGGGAGGACACATTTGTAGAATGATTTTCAGCTCAGATATAAAAAAGAGAAACTCACTTGTTTTTGTTTTTTAAAGAAAGCTGTCACAACTTCCCTCTCTCACACACAGGAAGGCAGGCAACCTGGCTTATTTGAGGACTGATTGTCAGTCGGGGCCACCTCATTGCTTTAAGGTGCGTCCCCGTGGGCGCAGGCCTGACGCCTTCCCATTGCACACAAGCGTCAGGAGAAGGAACCAATCCGAAGCGCTGATCTGCGGCAGTGCTTCCAGGGATGTGTTTTCTAGACAGTTCAGCAAGCACGTGTGAATATAAATATCAACTTCATTATAAGAATAATGAGGGCTAACCTTCATGGAGCGCACCGTACGTGCTGGATACATAGGATGACGCCTCTGCTTTCGCACAGGAGCAGGCGGGGGTGGAGAGGGAAGGACTATGCCCAGCACTGTCCCAGAGAGCCCATAGTGCAGCGGGGGCGCTGGGCAGGCTGCCGGAGGGGGTCACTGACCGTATGACTGCCGGAGCCCGACTGCCTAATGTGCATTTTCTGGTTCTACTGTTTTATGTAGGTTCCTAAATGGGCTCTCTCTGCCTCAGTCTCATCATCCTGCAGAAACCGAGATAATAAATAAGTATCTCATTGGATTGTGTAGACCATTTGAAAGTGGTACAGCAAATAGTCACACCTATTCCTTCCTTCAGTTCATAGAGTCCATTTATTGAAACATATTGATGAATAATTATAAACAACCTAAATACCCCTCAGTGTGAACATCCACACAAATGGAAAGGATGACACCTTAAAGGAGACACCGCTGTGTATGTCACATGCAGCCATAAATTTATAGGACAAAGAGCCAGCAGGGTGAGCACCAAGCTGTTTATAAATGTTACTTTTGAGGAGGGGAGATGAGAGTGGTGGGAAGTTTTGATCTGGTATATTTCTGCACTGTGTGAATGTGTTATAGGGATCTTGTGTCACTCCCGATGTTTGTGCAAAAACTGTAAGGATTGCTTTTTTAAAGCCTAGGAAAAGGAAAACACAGATTGTTTTTAGGTTGTTATTTTTTGTTTCTCAATAAAGCTCCTAAGTACAAATTTTTTCAAAATTTATCCTAAAGCAGGTATACTTTAGATACTTAATCTTGACTTCTGGAGAATTTTTAAAAGTTAGTTTTAGTCTTGTGGTTTCATGGCAAATAATTAGTATGATAGGAAAGCTTGTCAGCTTTGACTGTGCATTTTCAGTTGTGAATCATAACTATTTCCTTCACCTTTTATTTTCAGAATAATGCTGCTAACATCTATCAACTTTACCAAACTTGTCATTCATTTGTATATGTAAGTTTTCATTTAGTTTTTAAACCTACATCAGAAAGGTTGGGGATTTCTCCTTCTTTATGATACATGTTTGTTAATTTTGGCGGAAAAAAATATCTACCACTTAAATAACACAGCCAGCTCCTCAATAGTGGACATCTATTCTAGAATAACACTCATAAATTCCCAAGTACAATGTTTTATTTATGTATATTTTAATGATATGGTCCACATTAAAATGTCCAATATACTTAAATTAGAACTGAATTTTATGTTTGGTTAACATAAAACATTGATAGCAAGTGTCAATAAAAGATGAATCTCTCTCTCAATTTAATGGTTGATTTTAATCTTGTCCAATCTAAATCTAGTTTGTTAAGCAGACATTTTTTTCATTATTTATGAATAGAGGCACAAATATAAGCTTTATGTTCCCAATATCACACTCTCTCTGACCTGCTGCACAAGCAACTATTTCTAGGTGGTAAAGCATACGCATGTCTTTATTTAGTATGAATAGAAGAGAGAGGAGAAGCAAAAACACACATTTTATATAAATGTGGTAGGCTTCTCAGCAATTCAGTTAATAGGTATTGACCTCATAACTGGATAAACTCACAGCAGGACCTGCAGGAATACTGAAATTAGTTATAACAATTTTCTTTGAATGAACGTAAAGTGATGTGAACAATATATATATATCATATATAAAATTTGTTGCTGGTCACTGATTGCTAATAGTTAAAAATACAGTGATTTGGAGCTCAGAACTATAACAGCACTATCCAAATGTTCTCTCTCCTGTCCAGGCTCACACCCACTGTGTGAGGGGAGTTAGAGCAGTGTCCTTATTCTTTTGTGATAGCTGAAGGAACTAAACTTACATCTTGAAATGTAAATTTTTTTGTTCCATTGTAAACCTGTATATAAAAAGGAAAATATATACGTAGAGAATAGGTACCATCAGAAGATATTTCTCTTTTGAGTATCAGCAAAATAGTATAAATGATGATTTTATGTTAAAATGAGTCCTATTAAATTTTTCATAAAACACTGAAATTCCTCTGATGTCTTGTTTTCTTTTTAACTGAGAGAGATAACATTTAGGAACGTAAAATAGAGGGCCACTTTTTAAGAGAAATATAGATAGGAGTCCTGGACTGACAATGTTGAATCTATAATCACAATTTGTTTTTTTTAAAAAAATGGTTTTTAAATACTTTTCAGCAAAGAACACAGGGTTTTTCTCCAAAATCCTGCTTCTACTTTTTGCGACCATGACATGTAGAAGTAATTCGTTATTTGCTCCAGGATGTGTAGTCAACTGAAGCCTCAGACTACGCAAGAGAAAGCTGTGTCATAAGTCGAAAGCATTTCTTGTCTCCTCTATTAAAGAGGGTATCTGCTACCCTTCCAATTAGCACTTTCCAGGCTGTTCGCAGTGGTTACCCAACACGGCATTTGAAAATGTCACTGTTTAAAAAATAACAATTTGAAATTAAAAGTGAATATTAGGAATAGCTTTTCAAAATAATTTTAAGTTCGGCTTTAGCCATGCATGAATCAGACGGCAGAGGAGGACAAAGGATTCATTTATTGAGAGTGTTCTTTGCTATCAGGTCAAAGTCTGCATCTCTGCTATTTGCCATTTCATTCTGCTACATGCAAAGTCTAGGAAAGAAAAAAAAAACCTTGCATAAGAATGTGCGGGGCATTACTTATTTATATGTAAAACCTTTATTCTATTTTGTTATTTTAGATTAAGTCTCGCTTCAATTCTATTCTCTCAGGGAAGCATTAGCTGTTTGAGCCCAGCGTGAAAACCATCAAACACTTGAGCTGAAATTTAGATTGGGCAATTTTGTCTGGTGAAGTAGAAAAGGACATGTGGACCAGCAAGGCACAGAATGGCTATGGAAAGGCAGATGTTTTAATCATGCGTGGTCTAGTGGGAGCTTCAGCATTTAAATCTCTTGATATTATTTAAAGAAAATATATGGAAGACAGAGGACTTTGTTTTATGAGGAAAATTAACAAATGTATCTGTCCTCAAAGGAAGCAAAGGATTGGAAACAGTGAGTGTACATTTTTTAAAGCAATGATTACAGTTAAAAACAATGACAACTAGAAGCTCAGGGATGTGAACTGAGAGCCTGAAAGTTCGGCTTTGGCGGTCTTTGCTGCTGGCCAAGGAGCTAGATCTATCAGGCAGTGAAGAGAGAGGCAGGGAGACCACCAAAGAAACTCTTGAGTCCACTTAGAGATGACATTGTAACAAAAGACCACACTAATGTGTGGTTTTAAATTTGTGTTTTTATAGCTCTTTCAGAAGGAAATAGGAAGGATTATGATAATACGGTATGATAATGCTACGTTGAAATAAACTCCAAGCTTGTAACACATTGGCATTTTATGGATTGATTTTCCCGACTGATATAATTGTTGCTTTTTGAACAGAATGGCTACACATAAAGTCCCGGCAGTCTCCCAGTATGCTGGTTTATATGCTCTGTCCCATTAAGGATAATTGAAATATTTGCCACCAGCATTTAATTGTTATGATTATAATTTTTATGGAATGTTTGAAGACAACTTTTATTATAATCCAGTCTATGTCTCATGTACAAGAGTACTTTTTTTCCCCTCCATTATTGATGATTTAAACAGACTACCCTGTCTTTCTATAAAGGGCAGAGAGGCAGTTAGTTGATTAAAAATCTCTTTACCCACACTCAAACTTATAAAAGCAGAATTGTAGACTCTTGTTCTCCTCCTTGCAGGTGCTCGCGTGACTCAGAATGTATAAATACGTGTGAGGAATTAGAAACATCATCAGCCACGATGAATCCCACCCAGATGCTCATGCTCCGGCGCTTTTCAATTACTTGGATCTGAATATTTTGTTGTTGCTGCTAACGGCAATTTGGTGACTGAAGACTTCAAGACCTGATAAAAATATTTTATCGATAAAAGACTATTCTTTTTAAAACAAAGGCTCCCTCTGGGAACAAAAGTCAAGTCATCTTTTGGGTGACCTTGACTGTTGGACATGGAAAAAGTGTCATTTAGATAGATGCATATATGGGTTTGTGTGTGTGTATTCCAAATATTTATCAGAAAAATACCAAATATAATTTTGACCTAATTTAGTTTGAATTTTTTCTAAACTTTCATATGCAAAATAAACAAAAGTGAGAAACAGATCCTATAAGTGTAGGTGTTGGTAAGTTGATGGTGTTGGGCAAATAAGTTTGTAAAATGTGATTTTTATATTTTCTCACTTTGTTAAAAATAGTGCTGCCTACGTGAAACTGCTAATTACCTTCCTGCTTGAGAAGGTCCACTGTTATGCTAATGTCTGTGGGAGGAGGGGTTTTGAGCCAAAAAGTTTTAAGAAGAAGGAGGAGGAAGAAGAAGGAAGCCATGTTTTTGCAGAGTGAGGGTAGAGAGAAGGCAGAGTGGTAAGGAAGAAGAGAGCAGAAAGATGGCAGGGTGTTGAGAAGAAGCCATGTTGGCAGATGGGGAACCACAGGTGGTTTAGACTGGTGGGGGGCCTTTGATTCTAGGAAAGGCCCACCAATTTTTGGTTCTTTACCATCTGTCCAAATCTAACGGGAACCTGCACCTGCCTGGCCATGACAGTGGCCACGGCCCCTGGCGTTACAGATGGGAAGAAGAAAATTAAAAAAAAAAAAAAAAGAATGGAAGTATTAATATTGCAGTGGAAGAGATCTCAGAAGATTACTTATTCAAATCCCCAATTTTCACGCTGCTTACTTCTCTCATGTTCTTATCTGTAGTAAATGGAAGGGCACAGAAGGAACTGGGACTTGCTCAGGGCCACAGAACTACAGGCGAGGTGGAAAGAAGGATGCAACAGACACACAATGAGAAATTGAGAAATATTCTCTGAGTAAGTGATGAAATGGATGAATGAATGAACAAATCAATGAATCAGTAAATGAATGAACACAATAGTTAGGTTTTCCTGTTTTCTCTTGGGCAAAGTACTTAACCTCTGCAAACTGCAATCCCTTGATAGGTAAAGTGAGGCGAATTACCCACGGGCCTCTGCCACTTTGCCACCCACAGTGTCCATGCGAAACACACATAAGAAAGTGTTTTTTGGGTTCTGTACACAAGGAAGCTGTTAGGATTGCGGTACTTCTCTTTGGAAAGGAGTGCCAACGTGCCTCTCACCAAGATGTCTACGGGCAGTGCCAGCCCAGGAGGGCCACACTCTGTATGGGGTCTGTCCTCTGCCTAACTCTGTGGGTAGAAGAGGTCATTGGGAACCCTCAGAAACATTTACTGTGGCCATCACCAACTCATTGAAAACATTTGTTGGCATATTCTCTAAAAAGGGGTAACAAATAGTTCCCCAACAAGAGCTGGACATCCCTTTAAGTCTAGCCCGTGAGCCCCTCTTACCTCTCCTGAAGGGGTGCATGATTGGAGTTGATGGGGTGCTGTGCGGGCGACCTATGGCTGCTCCCCCAGCAGAACACTGCACAGAGGACTTCC
The DNA here is from genome assembly GCA_037038555.1 of Rhynchonycteris naso. Lineage (NCBI taxonomy): Eukaryota > Metazoa > Chordata > Mammalia > Chiroptera > Emballonuridae > Rhynchonycteris > Rhynchonycteris naso. The sequence continues at coordinate 8,693,590 of CM072998.1, read as the reverse complement.
AAAGATGGCCACTGCTTCTCCTCCAGATGTTTCTCTTGGGGTCAGTGCCACTCAACCATTATGTTTATCCCACCCTAAAAAGATGCCGGTCCTCATTCAGTCCGCTTGCGGGTCCCTGGCTACCCTGGAGGCAGACCGTGCTGTGAATTTCCAGGGTAAGGGGACGTGGAGAGTGACACGGGTGTCCACACGCACAGGACGAGTGCGGCTGCCTTGCTGAGCCAGCCTGGTGACACCCATGCCACTTCTCTAGCATTTCAATTGACTATTCGTTGTGCTCGGGTTGCCTAGAGTATCAATGTCAAAAAAAAAAAAAAAAAACCCACACAACTAAAAAGTCTTATCTTAAACTTTCATTCCGGGGCTTCAAAAGACCTTTGAATTTGCATCTGACTCTAGGGAAGATGTAGCTTAAAAACATTTTTTGCCCAGCTTGCTCCATTAATTTCTGAGGAGGAGGCACCTACTGCTGTGAATCTGACAGTTCTCAACCTTGGTGTTTCTGCAGGATGTCCCTCCCTGGGGAACAGCAAGCGCCAGCCAGACTTCCCCCACCCCCAACTGGGACTTCTGAGCCTGCCAGGTAATCAGAGCCTCAGAGCCTGGGCTGCAGGAGGGGACTGAAAGGGAAGCACCCATGGCCCTTCCCGGAGCCCAGGAAAAGGAGACATAAGCCCTAGGAGGTAGAATATGTCTTAAGTGATCACCTACATTCCGTCTGAAGGGTAATTTGCTGATGGCTTCACGAGCACCATTATTAGTGGCTCTTAGTAAGTTTTTTTTTTTTTATATCCCAGAAAGCCTTAAGATAATCCTCATTGTAACTATCAAATATTTTCCCCCAATTACTTCCAATGAGTTGGGAACCAAATTCACTTTGTAATGATTATCTGACTTGGGCAGGACTGATTTTCTGTAACTCTCGGCTGAAGCCACTGACAAGGGCACAGAAAGGATTATTTTCCAGCAGTTTTCATCCCCGCTAAATCAGCAGATAATGGCATCTATGATGCAGAGTGATTCTGACCTAAAACCCCTCTCATTATTAATGTGTCTCACATCGTGAATACACCACAGAGGCAAAAGTATTCTATGGACACTGCCGCTGTCTCCCAGAGCAAAAGGATGGCTCTAGGAATTCTTGATTTTTACGCTTGCAATCAATTAACATCAATTGCTCAATAAAAAGAAAACAAAACAAAACCCATGACATAACGCTGTTCCTTTCTTCATGAAAAAGAGCACCAGCTAGTAAATACAGTGTAAAGCCAGTAGCCACCGCCACCATCACAGCCGCCTGGCCAGTGCAGGTTCACATTAGATTCGGACAGACGGTAATGAAACAAGGGAGCCAAGAACTGGTGAGCCATCAGCTTTAATTCTAGCTTGCACCTGGCGGGCAAGTAAAACCACACACTGGGCTCCAAAACCCACTCATTCAGTGCTCACAAAGGTAATGACTTATCCAAGTTTCATAGAATCAAAGATATCTACCTCACCAGCCTTATTCACCTCTGTTTCCCATCTCCTTCCCTCTGCATGAACTCTACACAAACTAGCTTCTCCTTTTGGTGCGAAAGCCCTCCCCCAACACACATTAATATAATCACGCCCATCCCAAGCAAGAGGGGCAACTAATAATATTATCACCTGGGCGACGGGCTTCCATGTGGGCAGCACCATCTTTAAGAAAGTGAGCATAATATATTTTATCTGCCCAACATACAGAGACAGAGAATTTGCTTGATTGACTTTGTAGCCTCCACAAGGTCTGCATGGCCCAAATAAAGACACAGACAAAATTTCCAAGAGCCACAAAGAAGAACAGAGCTGCCGGTTCACCAGTTTCACTGAAGTTTATTCAGACAGGAGCAGGTCCCTGCTTCCTTGGAGGACTCCAGGAAAAGAGAGTAGGGCTTTGGGACATTGACGAACGACGTAAAAAACGTCTTATGTTCTCATACAGAATTGAACCGAGGTAGGTCTGTTTTTCTCTGTCTTTTGAGGACTACATTATTATTTGTCTTAGGACATTTATTGCACAATAATTTGTTTAACACAGTGTTTTTCAAGCCTCAGGGTCTAGGTCTATGGGCAAGGTTGTAGGTGGAGGACTATATCCGTGTGGCAGGCACAGGGGTGCCCAGCCACCAACAAAACCAGAGCAACGCAGAACTCATCTGCTTTGCATATTGGAGTTCCAGGTAATGAAAACAAGTGAAAATCAGTGCACAGAAAGATGGCAACTTTCATTATCCCTCAATGTGTATCCACTGAATAAAACCACCTGATGTGTAAGTGATCTATTTCTTAGGGTTAGTTTCTAGTATTTATAGTGTATCACCATCAACTGGCAAAGTGGATTTGTGCACTGTATTTTAAAATTGAACATATGGCAATATTCTCCTGATATACATCAACATGTATATATATATTTGTATTCACACATGTAACTACATAATTACAGTTTTGACAAGGTGACAAGACTAAATGCTAAGGAGCATCATTTGAAAAGGAATAGCCAGTAGGCATGTCTTGTCCCAGTGGTGAATGTAAGCCACAGTAGTTTGAAACCTAGAACAATGTTCTGTTTGGTACCTAGTAGGTACTAGACTTCTCAAAGGGATCACTATGCAAATTATATAGATATATGTCTAACCACTATGTTGTACACCTGAAAAGAATATAATACTGAGTGTCAACAGTAATTAGAAAACAAAAATAAATATTTTTAAAGTACTGGCCCTAGACAGTTGGCTCAGTGGTAGAGCATTGGCCTCGTGTGTGGAAGTCCCAGGTTCGATTCCTAGTCAGGACACACAAAAGAAGCAACCATCTGCTTTTTCTCTCCTATCTACCTCCCCTACCCTCCCACGGCCAAGGCTCAAATTGTGGAGCAAGTTGGCCCCAGGCTCTGAGTATGGCTCCATGACCTTGCCTCAGGGGCTGAAATAGCTCGAGTGCCGAGCAACAGAGCAGCAGCCCCAGATAGGCAGAGCATTGCCCTCTAGGGGACTTGCTGGGTGGATCCCATTTGGTGTGTATGAGGAGTCTGCCTCTGCCTCTCTGCCTCCCACATCTCACTTAATTTAAAAAATATATCAATGGCTTAGTTATGCAATAATTACTTTAGCCCAATCTGTGGCTGTGATAAACATGTATATAAATAAACTGATGGATCCTTGCTTTTATTTGAAATTTTGGTATTTTATTCATAATAGATTTTTTGCATTAATTTTGATTTTTAATTATTTCAATAAAATACTGTTCATCTCAAGGACTGAGCTGTTGGCACCTGCCTCTTACATATTGCTTGATGCAAATACATTACTTACAAGTAGGATAAAGCTAAGTTATGTCTAGGTCAGCCAAATACAAAACTATTACGCCCTACTATTCCATGCAGGGTTTGTGCAGACTCTGTTCTAAAATGACTTCACTCATCTAATCCTCCTGACAAGTCTATATGATTGGCCTCCCCTCCTTCTCTGCAAGTAACTGAGACACAGAGAGCACAGCTACATTTCCAGCTGGACGCAGTCAGTAGGTCTAAGAACCCAGCTTCAACCCAGGTGGACTGGCTCCAGGGCCCATGCTCCCAGCCATGATGCACCATGACTACCCAGAACGACCTGCCCACCCCTAATAACTCCAAGAACAGAACAGGCCTACTGCCCACTTCTATTTCTGTGTCTGGGGGGTTTACTGCCCCTTTCGTCAGCCTGCGCAGGTCACCTCTCCCACGCCCAGGCACCGCCTTCTCAACAGCATCACACAGGGAAGGCCTGGGGACAAGCTCTGCTGTCGGTGTGGGTGGGGCTCCCTGGGGCTCTTCCATTCCTGATCCCCACTTCCTGTCACACTCACTCTGGGTTCATGTGAAACAGAAGGAAAAGCCCTCTTCTAAGGGTGTCATACCTTGCACTCCGGTCCTCAAGTTCTCCAGTCACTTGACTTTGTTGTCAGAAGGGCCCTTTTGCCTTCTGCCACCGTGCGATGGCCGCCTGACGTCGTTTGTTCTCATTTTTACTCTGTCCTCTCTCGGTCACTTGTCCTGCAGACTCTTACTTCCTCTTGTGACTAAATGACTATGTAGGTAAATGAACCAACCTTCACGCCTGTCCCATTTTTGGACAGAAGCCTGGGCCAGTGGGCAAAGACCTCATACATCCAAAATCATTTTAGGGTTAGTGGGCACCTCCCCTACAAATGCCTAAAACTAGGTGAGATTAAAGAAACTAAAACAATATGAATCCAAATCCAAAGTTTTGTTGATTTGTCTGTTTGCCCTCACTTGGCCTCAGCCGCGTGTAAATACGCAGCTGAGCTGCCCGTACAAACAGCACTTCGGTGGCTGAAGGGAAGGTGAGGGACTCCACTCCTGAATGTTCATGGGGACTGCTGCACAATAATACTCTAAAGAAAGTACCAAAAAAAGGATGCTGATAATAATCATAATAAAGGAATCCAGAAGCATGATCATCTAACAAAGTAGATGACGAAGGATTTGAGATTTGAATATAATTATCCATTTGTTTATATCAAGTACTGTCTGAATTTATATACTTCAACTATGGTTGATAAACTCAGACTCTAGTTTTTCTTATTTTTTAATTTATTTATTTTTTTTTTCAGTGAGAGGAGGGGAGGCACAGACAGACTCCAGCGTGCGCCCCGACCAGAATCCACCCAGCAAGCCCACTAGAAGGCAATCAATGCTCTGCCCATCTGTTGCTCAGCAACTGAGCTCTTCTTAATGCTTCAGGTGGAGGCCTTAGAGCCAACCTCAGCACCCAGGGCCAATTCGCTCCAATCAAGCCCTGGCTGCAGGAGAGAAAAAGAAAGAGAGAAACAAGAGGGGGAGGGGTAGACAAGTTAAAGGGGGATGGGTAGAGAAGCAGATGGGAGCTTCTTCTGTGTGCCCTGATCAAGAATCAAACCCAGGACATCCACACACCAGGCCGATGCTTTACCACTAAGCCAACTGGTCTGGGTTAGTTTTTATTTTTCTTACTGAAATAGTATTTTTATTAATTATTAAACAAAGGATGCATTGCTTCAAGTACTCCTAAAATTTACAATATGGAAGAAAAACAGGCAATTTCTCATGCCAGTCAAGAAGTAAAGATGTTGAAAAATCAATATACAATGCCCACCTCTGCATTAGTTCCCAGCAGTCAGTGCTAATGGGACCTTTTAAAATTAATGTCTACTTAAAAGCAAAACAAAACAACCCCCCAGCAAATTATGCAGTACATGAAATCAATTATGTCAAGAGATATAATAATAACTGGGGAAAACAGTTATTTCATGTGAAGAAGGTAAAATTCCTGGTATTTGATAAAACTTTGCAGCTTATAACCGCTAGTGTTGCTACTTGGTAAGCATCTTTTGTATACCTGTTGGTATTGAGATTTGGTTTTCTAAGCCAAGTATCACAAAATATTAGAAGATGAACAAAAGGTAGCAATAGCAAAGACTTTTTAGCAAATCACATTACTATGGGATGGTTAATTTTGATATATTTCGAAAGAAAGCTAAGTTAGAGAAGTGTAATGTAAGATCTTTGATGGACAAATACTTGGTACTTCACCTTAACATAGAAATCCGGAAACAGAAAGGCTTGCATAGACTCCCATCACTGTGGACTCATATGCCTCCACTGCTCTAGGAGTTAAAGGATTTAGAATCACTTTTGTTCTAGAAGTTTGTTACTGACTCACAAGTGATCTTATGAGGCCCATTTCAACGCCCAAGCCTCCCTTCCGTAGACGTGACAAGAACGTGCTCTACAAGTTCCAACAGCTTTATCTCAAGTACGCGGCGTGAAACAAATGCGTCAGTTTTATCCACATTTTTGTGCAGAAAGGCTGGAAGCATTTCCAAAAAGAAGATTGAAAAATCAAAAGCCTAAATGTACCTTTTACGCAAAATTTATTCCCTGCAGAGACCCAGTAAACTGAAAATGACAAAACATTTACAAATATTTTCTCTACATAAGAGCTAATTTGCTATTTGAAGAATTCTGACTTGATCTTAAAATAATTTCTTAAAACGTCACTATATAGAATAGTTGCTTTTGAATAATTTTAGAGTCTTTCATAGTTGAAGCTAACTTTCATTTTCTCAAGTAGTGAATCCTGCATTATAAGTTGGCAGAAAGAAGTCATAGTCACATGTTGGGAAGGAAAACAGTTCATTACCCCATGTGCTATGTTCTGAGCTGAACTGTACCCAGTAGAGTCATACAGTGTGAGTGTGCTGTGTATAATAATCAGATTTAATGATAAAACATGACATTTCTGTTTTCTTGTATTGTACATGAGTACAAAATAACTCTGAAATTATAATTAAGTGGTGTTTCAAGAGCATGAGTGTAAAAATAGCAAGTCATAGGCTTAAAAATTTAGTAGAGTAGAATTAACTATATTTTTAAAATTTTTATTTATTGATTTTAGCAAGAGAGAAAGAGAGAAAAGGAGACAGGAACTTCGAGCTCCTTCTATATGGGCCCTGACCGGGGATCGAACTGGCGACCTTTGCACTTTTGGACCACGCTCTAAACAACTGAGCTATCCGGCCAGGGCATAAAGTAGAATTTTATAAACTGTTCCTTTTTAGATGAGCATAACAGTTTAAGAGAAATATGCAAAATACTGATATTTAAAAGTTACAAGAACTAGAGAAGCTAGCTTTTCACTTAATTATGGACAACAATTTTCTAGAATTGGTGTTTAGTTGTATTTATGCAAGACTACAGATATTTGGAAATGGCTTACAAATTAACCATCAGCTTTACTGTCCCGGCCATGAGTCAAGGTTTATTACCCTTAACTCTAATGCTATTCAAAACTGACCCAATTTCTCAGAATAAAAGTATACATGTGTTTTTTAAAACAAAATTGTAATGAATATATATCTTTAAAATGGCTTATTATAAATACATTTCTATCTGCAGATTAATGTTATAAGATATTTAAGTCTAATTTAAAACACTGATTTCTAGTTGTCATAATAATATGTAAAAGTAGAAAGGTCATAAGTCATTTTTATATGGAGAGAAAGAGGATTGAGCAATTCTGACTATGAGACTATAATATAGTATATTTTGGTTCACCTGTAATCCAGATTATATTTTACTGTGATGCCAGGATGCATGACATTGCATCACTCCAAATAAAAATTTCTGATACACCTAGAGCAAACCAATGAAAACATTTCAGTGATCAATGAGAGAGACAATAGAGCCATTTGACATTAATAATACTAATGATAGTAACAATAACTTTTCAGCTGTTTGGATCTAAAATCTGTAGCTCAATAACTTATTAATTTTCCAATGATAGTGACTAAGTTTTGAATGTACTAAGAAATTACGACATCCAAGCCGACACCTGGGATTTACATACTGAGATACTATAAAAGAGCAAAAGGCAAATTTTGATAGCAGAGCAAGTAGGGTTTCCCGGAATCAAAGGAGGTCAGCAAAAGGTAGCGACATTTTTAAAAGCGGTATTTGTCAGGAAGGCTGGTGATACCACGCAAAAGAGCACGTTAAATCTGTGAGTGCAAAGGCAACATTCTGGCAGAAATGTAACACTCACGAAAAGCTGAAATTTAGGTTGGAATGAAAAAACAAAAAAGATAGGCATCCACACAAGGGACTTGGCAGCAACAGAGAGCGAGAAACAGATCTAAGACTTCATTTATCTGCTCCAGATCCTCAGCATCTTCACAGGAGAAAAACTTGCAGGGCTGATGTGTCATGCTACACAATTACACAATGGAGCTGCTAAAGAAAGCATCAGCACCGAAAGCAGAGAGGTGACAGGGAGCACTACACAGATGGTGGCCCAGAACGCATGATCAGTTGTAGCTGAAGTCAATCGGGATTCCCATTGGGATGACACAGACAGAAACAAAGACTGCTCCATGTTTGTCCTTTACTGTGCAAGATAAATTGCAGATAATTTGAGCACATTTGCAGTATCGAGAGACAAGATGTGTAGGAGAAACAAAGCAGGAAAGCCAGAGGTCTAACAAAAGTGATTTTTAAACAATTTTACATCATTAAATTTTGTTAAATAAGTGTGATGATAACTTGAAAATAAACACAAGGAAGGATTCTTGGTTGTAAAGTTTGAATTGTTTACCCTGGAGAGTGGGGGCTAGGAGAAGGGGGTCAAAGGAGGGCAGGAATGGGGCAGAGAGATGGTGCAAGGGGCAGAGGGTAAACGGCATGGTGGGCAGACGGAAGTCTGTCGAGTTGGGCACTTGAAACTTGCATAGTTTACGAACCAAAGTCATCCCAATAAATTCAACAAGACATAAAATAAAATACACAATACAAGGTAAATCCTGTTTCCTGAAGATAATAAAAGCACTGAAAATAAGTGCTGCTGTAATCCAATAAACCAGAGATCACTAATCTGTTCTGTTAAACAAAAAGCAATCTCTTATATCATACTTTTAAAATATAGATCAATGCTAATGAGTCCTCATTTCTTGTTCATTTCTTTGTTCTATCCTCTTCCTTTTGTTTCAGACCCTGAATTATAATCTCCTGGGTCACTTCATGCTTATTTCTGTCATCCCTTACTAATTCACACTTAAATATTTTTTATAAGAAGGCATTTTGGAGCTAGGAGTATTTTTTCACCCAATTTAATTATTTTTTTATCCCCCATTAATTTTTTTATCCGTTAAAACAAGACAATCAGTTTAATAAGTTTCTTAGATCACTAATTACTAAATTAGTGTATTAGTGATCTAAGAAACTTACACCTTGAGTAAATTGATTTATACTATAGCTAGTATAAAGCTTAATTAAACTTTACATCAGTGAGCCTACTTTATAAAAATATTACTTAGTTCCCAGCTGTCACATGGAATAGCACAAGTTTTGAGCTTTTATATAAAATAGACTGGAGGAAAATTCTGAACATATCTAAAGTTAATTCAAACAAAGAAAAACCTATTATTTTTCCTAAAAATAGAATCAATAAAAAATGTTGAGAGCAATAGCAGAAGAACCTACTATATGAATCAGGGCTATGATAAATAATTAAATAAAGTGAATGTCGAACATAGTTTTAGGAAAAACCAGACAGAAATTTGAGAGGAATATTTTACTCCAACCGCAAATGTTTGAGGGATGTGTTTCACATTTTGAGACATTGTTTTCCAAAGCATCAGTATTAAAATGTAATAGCATGTTCTGTCTCAAGTATGAAATGCAATAAACCACATAATTGTAGAGGGCTTGCTTTTCTAATATAGAACAAGCGGAGTGATCTCAAATAGTCTAAATAGTTACTATAATCTGACTGTGAACTGTTCTTTCTACCTTCCCAACAAGTTCTGGCATTATAATAATGGATTCTCAGGGAATAAATTGCACACACACACTTGGTTCCTGAAAAGTGTAGGCAGTTCACACAGCATGGTGCAAGCTCGCTGTGGTACACAGCTCTCTGCAACAACACTGCCCTTCGATTCCCTGAGACTCAGCCTTCTTCCACCAGAGCACGGTCCTCCCACATGGTTCAGCGGATGTCAAGGATGCATTTGCGTGGAATGAGGCATGACATCTAGGCTGTATCTGATTCAGCATCTGAAGGTAAAGCATGGAGTCAACTGAGGAGTTTCAAAAAAAAGGCATTTCCAAAGGGAAAGGTCATTCCCCAATGAAAAGCAAGAGGGACAGTATGACAGAAAGGCTTACAGACATCTTCTGTGGTCCAGCCTTTCATTGTGATATGATGTGTATATCTAGTAATTTCCTCATGTGAACTTTTCTCTGGTATTCTGAGTGAGGGGAAAAAAATGGAACTCTGGGACCATCCTAACCTTGGGCATACTCAATCCTGTTGGCCTTTTTAAATATGTACCTATAAAAAAAATCTTAATTTTATTTTTTTTTGAGAGAGAGAGAGAAAAGAACAGATAGGGACAGACAGGAAAGGAAAGAGATGAGAAGCATCAATTCTTTTTTGTGGTTCCTTAGTTGTTCAGTGATTGCTTTCTCATATGTGCCTTGACAGGGGGACTCCTGCCAAGCCAGTGACCCCTTGCTCAAGCCAGTGACCTTGGGCTTCAAGCCTGAGACCTTTGGCTTCAAGCCAGTGACTATCGGGCTCAAGCCAGTGACCATGAGGTCATGTCTGTAATCCCACGCTCAACCCAGTGATCACATGCTCAAGCTGGTGAGCCCGCATTCAAGCTGGTGAGTCCACACTCAAGCTGGATGAGTTTGCACTGAAGCTGAAAACCTCGGGGTTTTGAACCTGGGTCCTCTGCATCCCACGTCAATGCTCTAGCCATTGTGCCACTGCCTGGTCAGGCAAAAATTTTACTTTTTAAAGCATAACTTCTATGGAGGCTAGAATTCTGCTGGGAAAGAAATATAGCATTTATATAAATATTTCTATATTTTGTATAGTTTTAAAATCATTTGTTTGGGAGCGTTTGGCTTCATCTGACTATCTTTTTGAAATGACATTTTTAAAGGAAATAAATTTTAAAAAATTTAAAAAATATATAATTTCTGATAGACATACTGTTTTTTAATAATCCTTGGCTAACAAAATGCTTAGTTGATCACTCTCTGAGAATTATATTTGCCTAATATATCTAAACAAAAATTTAACCAAACACTGAATTAACAGATTCAAAAAAAAAGATTAGTAAGAAAGCATTAAGTTGGCTATTAAAAATATGCTCCATATATTTTAAAATGTTGGAAAAATACAAATATGATGAGGAGAAATAGAAAAGACGAGTGGATTAAAAAGCTGTGGTACATATATACTATGGAATACTATGGGGCAATGAAAAAGAAGAAAATATTACCTTTTGCAACAACATGGATGGACCTGGAAACTATTATGTTAAGTGAAATAAGCCAGGCAGAGAAAGAAAAATATCATATGACCTCACTCATTTGAGGAATCCAAGGAACAATGTGAATTGATGAATGAAATTAAACCTGAAAGGAAGGGGGAGGGAGCTGTTGTGAGGGGCAAGGGAGATGTTGAGGGAAATATGGGGGAGGGGGATGCATTCTCGGAGACACTAGAATCTATGTAAACACAATAAATTAAATTTAAAAAGAGGCGGAAATGAAACATTTAACAGTAAAAGGTAAAATATCTGAAATAAAAAATAAACTGAATAAGATTAACAGAAAATATATTGCAATAGAAAAAGATTATTGATTCTGAAAAGACAACAACAGGAAAAAAATCCAAAATAAAATGGAGTAAAAAGACTGAGGGAGAAAAAATGTCAACAGAGCACCAATGACCCGTGGAAAAGGACTGAAGTGTTTGACAAATGTGCAATGAAATTCTAGCAAAAGGGTGGAGGGAAGGCACACGATATAATTGAAGGCTACCATTTTTCTGAATTTGAAAAAAAAATAATCTTTTCAATCAAAGAGAATCAATTAATTTCAGAGAGAATAAATGCAATTAAAACAAAATGAAGTGACAACCAAATGGCTGATAAACAATGATAAAGAGTTAAGCTTCATTATTATAAAAGAATAATAAAACAAGTCACATTAGGGTAATTAGGGTAGAGAAAGAGAGGAAAGAATGGCAGCATACTTAGTATCAGAAATGATGAAGGTCAAAAGACAAGCAACAGACAGCTGAAAACAAGAAGTGGGAAGGAGGGGCAGTAACTCAGGTCTCCCTGGAGATCTGAGATACACCTCCCCCTACCAAAGCTGAGAAAGCACCCAGTCCCCAGAGAGAGTAACTGGCAGATCAGGTCTTCAGAGTATCAGATTACACCCACCACATTCCTGGATATAGTTTTAAATAAGCCCCCTGCTGAGATCAGTAAACAAGACTACCACTGAGTTAAGAAAACTGAGAAGAAAACAAACAAATCAAGACTTCAAAGGGGCTCTATTAGAAAAGCTAAATTCTACAGTGAATTACAAACAACAGCTGAAGCCATCCCAAGAAGACCTAGAAATGACACAACTGAAAATTGGAGGCAGACAACACCAAGCCTAGACTCAACCAGCTCTACAAACAACACACCCAAATGCAAAGACATAATGAGAAGACAGAAAAGTGCAATCCAAATGAAACCACAAGAGAATCCTCCAGGAAATGAACTGAGTGATATGGAAATAACCAAACATCCAGATGCAGAATTTAGAATAATGATTCTTAGGATGTTTAGGAATCTTAGAACAACAATAGATGGTCATTATGAACACCTAAATAAAGCAATAGCAAGTATAAAAAAAGACATTAAAATATTAAAAAAGAATCAGTCGGAGATGACAAATACAATACCAGAAATGAAGACCACAATGGAAGGAATTAAAAGTAGGATGAATAAAGCTGAGGATCAAATCAGCAAGTTGGAAGACAAGAAGAACAAAGGCATGGAATCAGAGCAGAAAAAAGAAAAGAGACTCAAAAAGTCTGAGGAAACTCTAAGACTGCACCGTGACAACATGAAAAGAAATAACATCCGCATAATAGGGGTTCCTGAAGAAGAAGATAAAGAACAAAAGATAGAAACTTTATTCAATCAAATCATAGCTGAAAACTTCCCTAAATTGATGCAAGGAAGGGTCTCACAAGTTCAAGAAGCACAGAGATCTCCATCTCCATTAAAAAGAAACCTACACCAAGACACATCATAATTAAAATACCAAAGCTAAGTGATAAAGAGAAAATATTAAAAGCTGCTAGAGAAAAAAAGGCTATCACCTACAAAGGAGCACCCATTAAGATGACATCTGACTTCTAAACAGAAACACTTGAAGCTAGAAGGAAATGGCAAGAAATATTCAAAGTAATGCAGAACAAGAGCTTACAACCAAAACTACTCTATCCAGCAAGGCTATCATTTAAAATTGAAGGAGAAATTAAAAGCTTCCCAAATAAAAGAAAATTCAAGGAATTCATTACAACGAAATCAGTGCTGCAGGAAATGTTAAGGGGTCTGTTGTAAACAGATCAAAGTGGGAAAAGAATATAGCAAAAGAGGAATACACCTTTAAAATATAAAATGGCAATAAACAATGACATGTCAATAATAACCTTAAATGTAAATGGATTAAATGATCCAATCAAAAGGCATAGGGTAGCTGCATGGATAAAAATACAGGACCCGTACATATGCTGTTTACAAGAAACACACATTAAGACAAAAGATGCACGTAGACTGAAGGTAAAAGGATGGAAAAAAATATATATCATGCAAATGGAAATGAAAAAAAAGCTGGGGTAGCAATACTTATATCAGACAAAATGGACTTTAAAACCAAGGCTATAGTAAGAGATAAAGAAGGTCACTACATAATGATAAAGGGAGCAATCCAACATGAAAATATAACCATCATAAATATCTACGCACCTAATATAGGAGCTCCTAAATATATAAAGCAGACTTTGATGGATATAAAGGGCAAGATCAACAGCAATACAATAATAGTAGGAGATTTCAATACCCCACTAACATCACTAGATAGATCCTCAAAAAAGAAAATTAACAAAGAAACAGCAGACTTAAAAGACACACTATATCAACTGGTATTAATAGATATCTTCAGAACATTTCACCCTAAAGCAGCAGAATATACATTCTTTTCAAGTGCTCATGGTACATTACCCAGGATAGACCACATGTTAGGACACAGAAGCGGTCTCAACAAATTTAAGAAGATTGAAATCATATCAAGCATTTTTTCTGATCACAGTGGCATGAAACTAGAAATCAACCACAACAGAAAAGCTGAAAAATACTCAAACACATAGAAACTAAATAGCATGTTATTAAATAACGAATTGGTTAACAAAGAAATCAAAGAAGAAATAAAAAAATTCTTAGAAATGAATGATAATGAACATACAACAACTCAAAATTTATGAGACACAGCTAAAGCAGGACTGAGAAGGAAGTTCATAGCATTACAGGCATTCCTAAGAAGCTTGAAAAAGCTCAAATAAACAACCTAACCCTTCATCTGAAAGAACTTGGAAAAGAACAGCAAGTAAGGCCCAGAAGTAGTAGAAGGAAGGAAATAATAAAGATCAGAGCGGAAATAAATGACATAGAGGCTAAAGAAACAATACAGAGGATCAATGAAGCCAAGAGCTGGTTCTTTGAAAGGGTAAACAAGATCCATGAACCTTTAACAAGACTCATGAGAAAAAGAAGAGAGAGGACTCAAATAAATTAGAAATGAGAGTGGAGAAATAACAACCGACACAACAAAAATACAAATATTGTAAGAAAATACTATGAAGAACTGTATGCCAAAAAATTAAACAACCTAGGTGAAATGGACAAATTTCTTGAAACATATAATCTTCCAAAAATCAATCTGGAAGAATCAGGAAACCTAAACAGACCAATTACAACAAAAGAGATTGAAATAGTTATTTAAAAGCTCCCAAAAAACAAAACCCCTGGGCCAGAGGGATTCACTGGTGAATTCTACCATACATTCAAAGAAGAACTAACTCCTATCCTTCTCAAGCTATTTCAAAATATTCAACCGGAAGAAACACTAATAAGTTCCTTTTATGAGGCAAGCATAATTCTGATTCCAAAACCAGGCAAAGACAACACAAAGGAAGAAAATTACAGGCCAATATCCCTGATGAATTTAGATGCTAAAATCCTCAACAAAATATTAGCAAACTGGTTCCAGCAATACATGAAAACAATCATACATCATGATCAAGTGGGATTTATTGTGGGGAGTCAAGGATGGTACAACATTTGTAAATCAATCAATGTAATTCACCACATAAACAAAAGGAGAAAAACCACATGATAATTTCAATAGATGCAGAAAAAGCATTTGATAAAATCCAGCACCCATTTATGATCAAAACTCTTAGCAAAGTGGGAATACAGGGAACATACCTCAACATGATAAAGGATATTTATGACAAACCCACAGCCAACATCATAATCAATGGACAAAAACTAAAAGCAATTCCCCTAAAATCAGGAACCAGGCAGGGGTGCCCCCTTTCACCACTCTTATTCAACATAGTACTGAAAGTCCTACCTACAGCGATCAGACAAGAAGAAGTAAAAGGCATCCAAATTGGAAAAGAAGAAGTAAAACTATCATTATTTGCAGATGATATGATACTGTATAAAGAAAACCCTAAAGGCTCAGTCAAAAAACTACTGGACCTAATAAATGAATTTAGCAAGGTGGCAGGATATAAAATTAACACACAGAAATCAGAGGCATTTCTATACATGAACAATGAAATGTCAGAAAGAGAAATTAAGGAAACAATTCCCTTCACTATTGCAAAAAAAAAAAAAAAAATGAAGTACCTAGGAGTAAATTTAACCAAGGAGGTTAAAGAGTTGTACTCAGAAAATTATAAAACATGAATAAAAGAAATCAAGAAAGATACAAACAAGTGGAAGCATATACCGTGCTCATGGCTAGGAAGAATAAATATCATTAAAATGTCTATATTACCCAAAGCAATTTATAAATTCAATGCAATAGCAGTTAAAATAACAATGACATACTTCAAAGATATAGAACACATAATCCAAAAATTTATATAGAACTGAAAAAGAACACGAATAGCCTCAGCAATCTTGAAAAAGAAGAATAAAGTGGGAGGTATCACACTTCCTGATATCAAGTTATCCTACAAGGCCATTGTACTCCCAACAGCTTGGTACCGGCATAAGAACAGGCATACAGATCAATGGAACAGAACAGAAAACCCAGAAATTAACCCACATCTTTATGGACAATTGATATTTGACAAAGAATGTAAGAGCATACAGTGGAGTAAAGGCAGTCTCTTTAACAAATGGTGTTGGGAAAACTGGACAGCTACCTGTAAAATACTGAAACTAGACCATCAACTTACACCATGCACAAAAATAAACTCAAAATGGATAAAGGACTTAAATGTAAGCCATGGAACCATAAGCATCTTAGAAGAAAACATAGGCAGTAAACTCTCCGACATCTATTGAACCAATATATTTGCTGATTTATCTCCACAGGCAAAAGAAATAAAAGACAAGATAAACAAATGGGACTATATCAAACTAAAAAGCTTTTGCACTACTGAAGACAATATGAACAGAATAAAAAGACAAACCACACAATGGGAGAACATATTCGACAACACATGTGATAAAGGGTTAATAACCAAAATTTAAAAAGAACTTGTAAAACTCAACACCAGAAAAACAAACAATCCAATAAAAAAAATGGGCACAAGAAATGAATAGACACTTCTCCAAAGAGGACATACAGATGGCCAATAGGCATATGAAAAAATGCTCAACATCACTAATCATTAGAGAAATGCAAATTAAAACCACAAGGAGATATCACCTCACACCAGTCAGAATGGCACTCATCAGCAAAACAACACAGAATAAGTGCTGGTGAGGATGTGGAGAAAAGGGAACCCTCCTGCACTGCTGGTGGGAATGCAGACTGGTGCAGCCACTGTGGAAAACAGTATGGAGATTCCTCAAAAAATTAGAAATGGAACTGCTCTTTGATCCAGCTATCCTACTAATAGGAATATATCCCAAGGGCACCATATCACCGACTGTAAAGAAGAAATGCACCCCCATGTTCGTGGCAGCATTGTTCACAATAGCGAAAAGCTGGAAACAGCCCAAGTGTCCATCAGTGGACAAGTGTATTAAAAAGCTTTGGTACATATATACTATGGAATACTATGGGGCCATGAAAATGAAGGAAATATTACCTTTTGCCACAATATGGAGGGACCTGGAAACTATTATGTTGAGTGAAACAAGCTAGGCAGAGAAAGAAAAATATTATATGACCTCACTCATTTGAGGAATCCAAGGAACACTGAGAACTGAGGAAAGGGATTGAGACAGAGGAGGGATCAAAGGAACCAGAGGAAAAGAGGACAGAGGGAAAGGGGAGGATAGGATGGGATAAACCTGAAGGGAAGGGGGAGGGCGCTGTAGGGAGGGGGGTAAGGGAGATATGGAGGGGAATATGGGGAAGCGGGGATGCAGTTGGTGTTACCCTAGAATCTATGTAAACACAATTAATTAAATAAAAAAAAGACAAGCAACAATGTCTTTAAAGTATAGGAAAAGAGTCAACCAAACTTTTATGTCCAGTGAAAATATTTTTCATACATTGATAAATATAAAGTCTTTTTTTCTCAGTAAACACAACCTGAGATAATTTGTCACCCGATGAAAAGCACTCCAAAGTATTTTTTAAAGAAAGAAAAAAAAGTGCTTAGCAAATAAGGAAAATAAAATAAATCCAGAGACTTGGATGTACAGGCAGTGCCTAGGTTATGAACAAGGTAGGCTCTGTAGGTTTGTTCTGAAGTTGAATTTGCATGTAAGTTTAAACAGGTATATTTACCTACTAAATGCAACTTAGACAGATGTTTGTGTTAACATAGTATTCATTTTTATCTTTCTGTGCACACAAATACCTAAACATTTTTAAATCTACAGAACCTATCTCGTTCATAAGCCAGGGACTGCCTGCACAGAGAGGGGAAGAAAACTGGAAATAGCAGATTGGCAAATAGAAAATATCTTTTTGTTGTTTATATAATCTCTGTAGAAAACAGCTGACTCTTTAAAATAAAACACAGTAATGACTCGTTGTGGAGGTTACAACACATGTAAAAGTAAAATGGATGGCGGCATTCGCGCAAGTAGGAGAGAGGAAATGAAGGAAGAGGGAAACAGGGTTCTCAGCTATATGTGAAGGTGTGCACTGTTGCTGAAAGTACCCAGTGATAACTTCAATGTATGGGTTGTGAGCCCTAACACGTTTATTAAAACAAAAAAAAAGCCTGACCAGGCGGTGGCGCAGTGGATAGAGCGTCAGACTGGGACGTGGAAGACCCAGGTTCGAGACCCCGAGCTCACCAGCTTGAGCGCGAGCCCATCTGGCTTGAGCAACAGCTCGCCAGCTTGGACCCAAGGTCACTGGCTCCAGCAAGGGGTGGCTCCGTCTGCTGAAGGCCCGCGATCAAGGCACATGTGAGAAAGCAATCAATGAACAACTATGGTGTCGCAATGGCAATGAGAAACTAATGATCGATGCTTCTCACCTCTCTCCGTTCCTTTCTGCCTGTCCCTATTTATCCCTCTCTCTGACTCTCTCTCTGTCCCTGAAAAAAAAAAAAAAGTAAAATGTGCTATTCTCGACAAATGGAATTATAAATGCTTTAATAAAGATAGTCTTCTTTAAAAAATACAAAAACAAAAAAGAATAAACAATAGCTACTAAGTTAGTAATAAAGACTAAAATACTAATTAAGCCAAATTAAGGTGGAGAAAAAAAACAGAAGAGGAAACAAAGAATATCCGGTCGAATAGAATAATGTGGTAAATTAAGAATTTTTTACTCAATTTCAACAATGGCATTAACTAGAAATGTATATTTTATAAGTATAACTATATAAATAAAATTAGATTTCAAGTAAAAGCCAGAGATGATCAGATTGTCTAAAAAAGCAATGCTCTACTGTCTGCTTTTAATAAAAAACCTTCAGATAAATCATATTCCTGGTAAAGGACTGCATGCTTTCTCCCTAGGATAAATAATAAGGCATGGTTGTAACTTTCTCCATCTCTATTCAAAATTGTACTAGAGAATATGTTCATTTAGAAAAATGGCATTTGAACAAATTTGTTTTCACTAAATGGCATAATATAATTTCTCTATATACCTCGTTCCTGCTCAAACACACATCCTAATCCAGGGGTCCCAAACTTTTACACAGGGGGCCAGTTCACTGTCCCTCAGACCATTGGAGGGCCGGACTATAAAAAAAACTATGAACAAATCCCTAGTTTGGAAGAATAAGTAAAACTGCCTTTGTTCACCAATGAAATGCTTATTTTTCAATTATCTTCTGAAATATACAAAATCATTTCTAGAACCCATAAGTGAGTCTTTCAAAGTCACAGAACACAGTATCAGTATGTAAATGTCAATTGTATCTCTATGTATTAGCAACAAATTGGAAAATAAAATTTATAATGCAATATGATAAAAAATACCATCAATATCATAGGATATATAGAGATAAATTTACAATATAAGTCTAAGTTTTTCTACTGAAAACCAAAGAACCACTGCTGAACAAGACCCATATAAATAGAGATTAGGAGACTCAATATTGTATGGTTCCGGTTCTTCTCGTGTTGATTTATATTTTCAATGCAATTCCAATAAAAATACCAACAGGTTTTAAAGGTTAAAAGTCTTATTCTAAAGTTGGTATGGCTAGGAAAGAGAACTACAATAGTCAATATAATTTTCAAAAAGAATAACAAAGTTGGAAGATCTATATTACCTAATTTCCAGACTTACTAACTAGCATATAACTACAGTAATTATGACAATACATGGTATTGGCAGAAAGATAGATATAAAAATAAATAGAGGAGACTACACAGTCTATAAAAAGACTCACTCTTATAGAACCAATTGATTTTTGGCAGAATGCCAAGGAATTCAGTGAGGATAAGATATATTTTTCAACATATGGTAGAGAAACAACTGGAAATCCATATATAAAAAAGTGACTCTTAACCTCATACCATATATATCATGTAATTGGAAATGAATCAGAAATGTAAATATAAAATCCCAAATTATGTATCTTTTAATAGAAAACATAGAATGAAAGAATTTATGACCTTAGAGTATACAAAGATTTCTTCAATATGCTTTGAGAAGCCCAAATCATTAAGAAATGTATAAACTACTTAATCAAAATTTAAAACTTGTGCTCTTCAAAAAATCATTTGTGAAGTAAATGAAAAGGCAAGTCACGCACTGGGAAAAATATTTGCAGAACATATATCTGATAAAAGACTTATTCAGAACACACAATGTGCTCAATAAGAAGAAGATAAATAACAGTATTTTTAAATGAGGGAAAAATTTGAACAGATAGATACTCTATAAAGGAAGACATCTAAATATACAATAAGAACATAAAAATATTCGTTGTAATTAGTCATTAAAGATATGAAAAAATTAAAATCATAATGAGATACCACTACATAACTCCTAGAATGGCGAAAATTACAAAGACTAACAATAACCAATATTGGTGAAAATGTGGAGCAAATGAAAATATGAAGCTCATGAAAACAAAAAAGTGCTATCAGCACTTTGGAAAACAATTTGGAAATTTCTTAAAAGTAAGCATATATTTACTACAAGATACAGAAATCCCACTTTCAAGATATTTACCCAAGGGAAATAAAAATGTATGTTCATACAAATACTTGTTCTCAAATATTCGTAGCATCTTTAATGAAAATAAGAACAGCAACCGAAGTCCTTCCATTGGTAAGTGAATAAATAAATTAAATACATCCATTCAAGGGAACACTGTCCAGCAATAAAAAGTAATAAACTACAGGTACACACAACAAGGGGAGAAAACCTTTATGGAAAATACTATGCTGGAGCAATGCGTCGGAATGGGTTGGTAAGGTGTTGGGTAGAAAGCATGGAGACCCGTGATGGCCAACCTATGACACGCGTGTCAGCACTGACATGCGTAGCCATTTTCAATGACACGCGGCCACGTACCAGAGAAGTATGGGCCGCATACCGAGAAGGCCGTTTCATCCCTGGCTGGGGCACGGCCAGGTGCAGTAGCCGAGGATCAAACATTTGCTGTAGTGTAGACACTGTGCCCGAGGTCTGTAGGCCAAAACAACAGAACCCCGGCACAGAGCGTCTAGTTCTGGGACTTCCGGTCAGGCCGTTTTTCTTGAAGTGACACACCACCCGAGTTATGCTTGGTTTTTTGGCGAATTTTGACACACCAGCTCAAAAGACTGCCAACATATATCTGATGCCCCAAACTCTTGTTGGACCAGGAGAGAGTAACACATACAGCGCCTGTTTGTGCATTCAGTGACCATTTAATTCAGTTGCCACATGTAATTGTGCGTGTATTTCTTTCTTGTTTTTCACAAGTAGAATTTCTTTATGGCAATCCCCAAAGACAATTCACTCAAGTAGGTTAAAATGATAATGGGTAGCCCCACGTGAAATATTAAAATAATGGGCTATTTGGTTAGACATTGGGGTTAAAACACAGATTGTGACCTAAACATCTGAATTTCAAAACACAAAACAATTCACTGTTTTAAAGATGAGAGGTTCTCTCCCACCACCTCTGAGGAGCAGGAATGCTCTACCTTGTAAAGCAGTACAAGGTGTGCTACTTTCCTGTAGCCTTCATTTCAGAGTCTTTGTAAATATGTACTAAAAAGGATATGTGATCTTGATTTTTAAGCTAACACTCTAAATAAGGCTACAGTTTTGAAGAGTAGATAATTATTATTCCCTTTATAAATCACTCATGTGCTATCCACTAACTTTGTAAAGGATATTTTACAATGTGAAGTGTAATCATTCTTTTAAAATTTGTTTTATATTTTATTGGTTTTAATTTGTTGTGTTTACATAGATTCTAGTGTCGCCCCGAATGCATCCCCCCTGCTCCGTATTCCGCTCAACACCTTCCTTGCCCCCCTCCCAAGAGCAACCTCCCCCCTTCCCTTCAGGTTTGTCCCATCCTATAATCCCCCCCCCTTTTTTTTTTACAGGGACAGAGAGAGAGTTAGAGAGAGGGATAGATAGGGACAGACAGACAGGAATGAAGAGAGGTGAGAAGCATCAATCATTAGTTTTTCACTGCGTTGCGACACCATAGTTGTTCATTGATTGCTTTCTCACACGTGCCTTGACCGCGGGCCTTCAGCAGACCGAGCCACCCCTTGCTGGAGCCAGCGACCTTGGGTCCAAGCTGACGAGCTGTTGCTCAAGACAGATGGGCCCGCGCTCAAGCTGGCAAGCTCGGGGTCTCCAACCTGGGTCTTCTGTATCCCAGTCCGACGCTCTATCCACTGCGCCACCACCTGGTCAGGCTCATCCCCTTTTTTAATAGACAAATATGTAGAACCTATACAGTATGTTTATACTTATTTTAAATTTAAAAGAAAGCAATGCAGTTGCAGTAAGAAAACAAAATATAAGTAATTTCACATCTCTTTCACACAGTAAGTCAAGAATAAAAAGCACACCTAGAATTTGATATTCCTTGTGTGTAATCTTTTTAAAAAGTGTAAGCCATTCATTACATTCTTCTGCACAGCAAATTAAAATGTAAGAATAACAACTTAAACTCAATTTTCTCTTTTAGAATTTTTATACTCAATCTTTTTTTTCTTTTTCTTTTTTCTTTTTTGGTAACTGAGCATTTTTTGAGCAACTGACTTCTTTGTTTTAAATATAACTCTTGTGTCACATATAGAATACCTACTATGTCTTTCTACAAAGAGAAAATCAATGAAAATAGCATGAAGAGACCCAGTAAGCCTGTTTTTGATAAATTAT
Source organism: Rhynchonycteris naso (assembly GCA_037038555.1). Taxonomy (NCBI): domain Eukaryota; kingdom Metazoa; phylum Chordata; class Mammalia; order Chiroptera; family Emballonuridae; genus Rhynchonycteris; species Rhynchonycteris naso. Next base: position 8,671,167 of record CM072998.1, on the reverse strand, counting down.
GTTCTTAAAGATAAACTCTGTATGTGGTTCAAAATGTATTGATTAGTAACAACTGTTTCTGTAATATCAATAATGCACTATTCCCTTGAACTTCCCCTGAAGTGACAGAGTTTAATCGAGGGAGCCCTAAACAATAAATTGACTACCAAGAAGGAGACAAAGTCATAAAATTGACTCAAACTTCCAAAATAAATAGTAATTCTAAGCTTGAGGAAAACATATTGATGTCTGTGTTTGCTCTGCCTTTCTCTGACTCGCTTCTTTCATAATAAGCTGCTTACCGGAAGGATTATTACTTCACCACATTTAAGCTCCTAGAGAGCTCACTGACATTTACCTTTCTACATGCTATTCAATATTAAGAAATTAAAAGGGAATTGAAAGAATTTGAAAAGCCACTTTTACTATTTTAAAATCATTTTCATTACAAAATATAAACTTTGAAGAAACTCTTCTTATTAGGGTTAATTTACACCTCTCTTGTGTTTTGTTACATCACCAATTAAATTAGTAAGAAACTCCAACACTTTCTAAGACTCTCTCTAGAGGAAAAACAAACCTTTTGATGTTGCTTATTCCATGAAAATTATTTATTTAATAAATGTTTAAATCACAAATAAATCCTCCCAATTTAAGAGGTGAGCTATATGGAGTCATCGGCTTTTCAAAATTTCTATACCATTCTATTAATAGTTCTGAGTTAAATATCTTAATTATTCAAAGAATGTAGTGGTATGATTAAAACCTTTTAAACTATTATGTGAACTTAAAAATTCCTATTATGTCATTCATTCAAAATATTTTCTAAAACATTTTATACAATTTCTATTTTATACATCTTAAATCCCAACTTAACCTCTACAATTTCTATCATCATAGCTATAATCTTCGTTTTTAATATAATTATTTGACAATACATAATCTTACTACCAGTATTATCTATCTGTTCCATCATCCAACTCCCATTTCTCCGTTTGGTCACAAATTTATTATAATGGAGCTTTATTATATTAGCTTAGAATCCAGACTTCTGCTTTGTCAGTATAAAAACTATCAAAAATAATAATGACAAATTCTAACAAAATTTGTTCTAGCAGTTCCTGCTGCAGTTTCTCAGACCTCATAAATCATTGTTCATTCCTCAATTTTAAAATCTTAAGTGCCTTCTCTGTGTTACATCAGGATCAAAACAAATCAGTTAAAACCTTTAATGAGCAGGTTAATGTTCCAAGGGATCTCTCTAGGACCCAAGGATGAGCTGAGGCTTCATATGTCAGTGATCACAAAGCCGGCTTTGGCACCTGACAGAATTCAGACCCCAGCACTGTCACTTAATAGCTCTGTTTTTTACTCCATTAATCTTTCTTGGTATCAGTTTTTATAGTATGAAAATTAGGAACAACAGTTGGTGAAGATGATTAAATAGACGTGCCATGGGCAGTGCCCATGAGACTTTCCTGGCTGAGAGGTGCCCGGTGAACAGAACAGTAGCTACTTTTACCCGTGCCACCGTACTGTAAGAAGGGTCATTTAACTATTTTGTTCTACATCTGATTTTTACCGTTGAGAGTACCTCCATTCTACAATCTTTTCTACCAGTATTCTTTTGTTAAGTCAACCAGGTTATTAATATAAAATTTATTCTATTAATTTTTCAAATGTCAATAAAATGTATAAAGCCTATATACTACATATAGGTAGCCAGAAAATATTTAATTTTATTATAATTGTAAAGGAGTAAAGTTTTGCTCATGTGATTTTCTATTGGGCATGACATCTTTAAAAATTCCTCATTTACTTAGACAGGGTTCAGGTACCCAATTCGGCACCGTATCTCTGTACTCTGTATTGTGTGTTCTCTCTGTCCGTCACCATCTACTCCCCCTATTGCCTCCTGCTGCTCCCCACCCCACCCCACAATAATCACACTGCTGTCCATGCCCATGAGTTTTTTTCTTTTTTTGTGTGTGTGTGTCCTTCTTGCTCAACCTCTCCTACCCCCCTATCCAACCCTCCCCTGGTTTATGAGTTGTCTCTATCTTGCTTGTTAGTTCATTTTGTTCATTAGATTCCACATAGAAGTGAGATCATCTGGTACTAGTCTTTCTCTGACTGGCTTATTTCACTTAGCACAATGCTCTCCAGGTCCATGCATGCTATCACAAAAGGTAAGATTTTCTTCTTTCAATAAATTCAATTAAGAAATAAAAATAAATAGATAGATAGATAGATAAAAGCAAACATATGCTATAAAAAAGTTACTAATTTAAAAAATAATATCAATTAATAGACTTTGAAATGCTGGGTCTTTAAATATGTTTCCGTGGGATGTAATGTTTTATAAACCTTTGTCAAATGTTACTCACACATCTTTTTATCATATTTGAAATATTGCCAGATGAAGAGCTCTCTGCTCAGCGGGCATGACTTGGGGATGTTAGAACTTTTGTCATTTCTAAAGCTCATTACTGTAACTCAGAGTCTCTGTTCTCCCAGGCAAATACAGCAGGCACCGACACCAGCACCAGCACCAGCACCAGCAATGGATAGAGAGAAGAATGTTTGCTCCCCTCACTTGGGGCAGGTGACCATGCTGGCTCTCGCACACTGGCTGCCCGAGCCTTGTACTGCTTCTAGGGGAATGATAAACAAACACACGACCTTTAGTCACCTCGTCTATTTTGAATTAAAGTATTATTCAGCACTTAACTTTGAGCCAAGATGTGTTTCAGGTGCTGAGAATAGAAGATTTATTAGCTGAGGTGACGTTTTTGTGATCTAGAGGTTGACAAGAGAGTAAATCTGGGCTGGACAACATGCGTCCCAGGGCGGATGCTCAGTAAAGGGGCCGGTGGAGGGGTATTTCAGCATGGATAATGTCCTGAGGGTCGGAGGACTCATGACTTACTGCAAGAAGCCTTTTTGAATTGTTTGAGCTTAAATATTAGTATATGAGATGCATGATCGATTAAATATTAAATAATTTATATGTGACAGGTCATGCCAGTCAGTCTTATATACATTACTTCCATTCATCTTCCTAATCCCACACTGGAACTTATTCTTATTCCCATTTCACAGGCAAGGAATGTGAAGTGCAAAGATACTACCATGCCCACAATCTCCAGCTAGTAGGTTGGTGGAGCCACATTTCAAATTCAGGATTCTCTGATCACTGTGCCTAGAAGTCTGATGTACAGAACAGGGGATAGAGTGGGTAATTTCAGAGTAACTTCGTAAGGTAACAGATGGTTGCTAGATTTATTGCGGTGATCACATTGTAAGATACATACATGTTGAATCACAATGGTGAGCACCTGAAAATAATATGATATTATTGTATGTTAACTATAAGTTTTAAAAGAGTCTATTGTGTAATTCTGATAAGACGTGGAACATTTCTGTGTTGGAGAAGGAAGGGTTAATAAAGAACTTAGCTCTTGTAAAAAAAAATTAACTTAGGTATCTCTGTGACTTGTGGGGTAGGTAGCTGGATGAAGACTTGCTTTTCCTGTCAAAGCACACAACCTAATTAAATATATATGAAGTCAGGATTGAAGGGTGCTTCTTATGTAAGATCAGTGATCTGCCTGTTGCTCCACACAATTTGCAAGACACCATGGCTATATATATATTGGAAAAACTACTCTTAAGTCCATATTAATTAATTAAACCTCCCTTAACCTCCTCCCTTGGCTGTCAACTACTGAACTTCTGAATAAGGTTCTTCATTAAGTAAGATTTCAGCAACTAGCTTTACCTTGCCATGGCTGGAAAGCATGACTTGGCTTCCCAATTTCTCTCTTTCGTTTTCTTTCTTTCTCTCTCTCTCTCTCTCTCTTTCTTTCCTCCTCCTTCCTTTCTTCCTTCCTTTTTTCATCCTTCCTTCCTTCCTTCCTTCCTTCCTTCCTTCCTTCCTTCCTTCCTTCCTTTCTTTTCTCCTTCCTTCCTCTCTCTTTCTTTCTTTCTTCTCTTTTTCTTCCAAAGATATTCAATATATTATTACATCAGGAAAAACAATACTAGTGGGGAAAAAAATTCTGAAACTATACTTTAAACTTGAGCTAATTTTTTAACAGTCTAGTTAATTACTGAGAGAAATGCTCTCTTTCGAATGCCGAAAGTCTTCACAACTTTAGAGGGACCAACTACGACCTCCCTGTATTCTTTTTAGTTGAATTTATTTCAGAATGGGTACTGTCCTGAGGGCTGGAGGATGCATGACTGGCATTTCCAGGGACCTTGTCCCACACTCCACCCCAGCCACCCACTCTCAGCGCCACAGAATAGGAAATTCATTTCTGAACCTGCACTTTGAAACGTTACGACATCCTGCTCTCACCCCAGCTTCTGCCCATTTGCCTTGTTCGCTCAACAACTCGCACTAAATCTCCTACTTGACCCCAGGAGGACCCTTCCAGCAGACTCTTTCTGCCTTTGCTTCATTTCCTATCCTGATTGGTAGAGCCCCACACAGCAATCACTCTCCTGACATCATCACTCAGTTTTGTGCTCTTTGTTCCTGACCCATCTATTTGAAGAACCCATCCTGAATTCAATGCTACCACGTGACATTTTCTGCCAGACAGCTTCTGGGGAGAACCATGTAGTCCTTGGCATGCTCATGGTTGTCAACCTTCACAATCTCTTAGCCATGCTGGGTGATCCCACTGATCTTCTCTTGTTAGCAATCTTTTTCATTCAATGCAATTGTTAGTTCAAAAAAAATGTTTTTTTTAACAGGGACAAAGAGAGAGGGATAGATAGGGACAGACAGACAAGAACAGAGAGAGATGAGAAGCATCAATCATCAGTTTTTCGTTGCTGTTGCAACACCATAGTTGTTCATTGATTGCTCTCTCACATGTGCCTTGACCGCGGGCCTTCAGCAGACCGAGCCACCCCTTGCTGGAGCCAGCGACCTTGGGTCCAAGCTGGTGAGCTTATGCTCAAGCCAGAGGGGCCTGTGCTCAAGCTGGCGAGCTCAGGGTCTCGAACCTGGGTCTTCTGCATCCCAGTCTGATGTTCTATCCACTGTGCCACCGCCTGGCCAGGCTCAAACATTCTGTATTCACCTCAGCACCATGTCCCTGTTGTTTTGCACATGACCTCAACGCTATCTTTCCTCACATAGCAATTACTCCAATCTTCTGCCACCACACCAATAAAGCCTTTTAGCATTAATACCCACTTTCCTCTCTTTTCTAATGCAAAGAGATAGCCCTTTTCCCTTTTAAGGCCATTGTCTATGCTGGATTGCTGGATCTCAACTTTGCCTATTTTCTCAAGAATTTTGAACTTCCATTGGAAATGAAACAAAACCCTCTTTTCTTCACTTCTGTCCCCTTCCCCATTCTTATGTGTCTCCTCCACTTCACAGCCCAGATTGGAAAGCGTTGTCTGCATCTGTTAATCCCATCTCTTCCTCTACCGTTCACAGAACAACCTTCTTTGTTCTTGATTCTGCCACACCCTCTAGCAAAATCTATTGCAAAGGCTACCTACAATATTCTTGTTGTTCATTTCAAGGGGTCTGTCGTAATCCTCATCTGACGGACCATTCAGCGCGCTGTTGAAATACTCTCTCCTTATCTTGGCTTCTGTGATGCCTCACTCTTCGTGTGTTTTTCTTATTTCTCTTTTTGTTCCTTCTCAGTCTTTCCCCCACCCCATCACTGAAATATGAGCTCCTCCAGGTCCTGTCAGTTCAGAACCTTTCTTTTTCGTCTCTATGTTCTCTCTTTAAGCAACCCCATCCTTTCTCATGGCTTCTGCAACCATTTAAAAGCCAATGGCTCCAAATTTAGACCTTTGATTCAAATTTCTGAGCTCGGCAAGTATAGACAGAGCATTCTTTAGGAATATACCCATTTTAGATATCTTATAGCCTCTTCAAACCAAACATAACAAAAATGAAATCATTGCCATGTTTCTTCAGCCAGACAGAGGTAGTCATCTTGGCCATTTCCCCTCATCTTTGACCCACTCAGTCAGATTCTTTCTTACCCAGCTATGACATTCATGTGTTTGTCTCCATCTCATCCTCAGACTGCCACGACTGCATCATTTCCTTTTCACAAACTGCGGTAAAATCTTCCAAGTTAGTCTTTCCATATGTTCCCCTCTCCGTGTCTGTTCTGTTCTCCACACATCAACCAGGGTGATAAATTTTTCGTCGAAATCTGACCTCATGACTCTCCTGATGTGTTTCCGCACAGTTGCTCACTACACTTAGAATAAAGATCAGTGTTCTTTAGTGGGGTCTGCAGGGCCCGGGGGCCTGCCCTTCTCTCAGTGCATGGCCAGACCTCCACCTGCTCCGCTCCTGGTGCTCCAGGCACGCCGGGCTCCGCAGGTCACCAAATGTACCAGGAAGACCCCCTCTCTAGAACATTTTCCCTGTTCTTTCTACTTCTTATTACACTTTCTCTTCCTTACACGGCTACTTCACGTCTCAAGTCAGCTCAAGTGTTACACCACTGTGTTCCCCTCCTTCCTTCCCTGGTCATGGCCACTTTGCCTGATACAGGTAACCCAGGGGAAAATGTTTGCGCATATATATATATATATATATATATATATATATATATATATATATTATTCAGAACAGCTACAGCTTATAACAACAGCATAGGGTAGGTGCATGTTTCATGAGCCCCAACACCTAACAACCAAGTTCATGGCTCATAAATATTTGTTAAGTGGAAGAATGCTGCTTATATTAAACTTTTTTAACTAAAGACTAAAATTACTTTTCATGAGTGTTTCTCTTTTGCTGCCATTATGCAGATTAATTATAGCATAGAACTGCAAATGATTACAGTGGCATATCGAAAGTAGGATTTCATTCTCCTTAGTGACACCGCATATTATGAAAACACTAGTTGTGGAATAATGCATCCAGGCTTACAAATGAAGACTTCAGAGGTGCAGTGTAGTGTGTTCTATGCTTCCGACTGAACAAAGTTGTCAAAACATGAATAGAAATTCAAGTGACAATCGGCTATGAGAAGTTGATGTCATCTAAACAAATCAGGTCACATTCTGAATTGAATGCTCAAGCTCCCAGGCAATAAGCAAAATGATTCTGAATTGTAACATATCTCATTTTTTTCTGATAGCAAGTTCCTATGAACCAGAAGACAATAAAATAATTGGGGAGGGAGAAGAACAGATTCACTTTTCTTTTTAAAACATTTCTGTCCCTAGGAAGGAAGTTGTGTTCCTTCCAGAGCTCTTTTATTTCTGCAAATTTACCACAAAAGTGTTTGCAATTAATATTACTCAGGTAGCTTAACTCCAAATACACTACTGTAAAGAATAGAACCTATAGGTTATAGTACTTATGAAAATGCACATTTGATTATAAATGTTGCTGTGGTGATATCATCAGACAGAACATAGCTTGGTTATTCACAACTTTTAAGGACTTAACTTGTCCCCATTAAGGAATGTTCATATTTTTTTAATCCAATAATGCAATAGCTGGTAAGCAACTGAGAATATCATTTAAAAGGAACATTTTCTTACCTATTAATTAGTAGGACAATGATGAAAAATTTGACTTAAAAATATGCAGAATTACGTCAGTGACGGATTTTCTTTTCATTACATTCTTATACAATTGCCTTTCACTAAAAATGTACCATTTTACTCTGTCCTAAAAATATGTTATTCCTATAAAACTTAGATTATGTCAATTTAAGAATGTGAAGACTTTAATTTCACAGTTAAAAATATCAAATAACATGAACATCATGAATTATAGGTGTTTTCTAACTTCCAATTCTACTTTCACCAAAATACAATTTTTCTATAATTTTATTACTCATTTTTGTCTTCCTCCCTTCTTCAAATAGTTAGGTTGTCCAAATCACTTATCTCCAAAGTAAGATCTATCCCATGTTGATGAAAGAATTTCTGTCTCAGAAAGATTTCTCACGATGTGTAGTTAGTTCAGCTGAACTCATCAGACATGTTGGAAAGTGATCTATGGCATAAATTGTAAGAACAGCAGAAAACCTGTGCTGTCTATTTGCCAAAGCATTCATGCTCTTCATTTCACAAGGGGATTTTTAGTTTCTAGTAATTTGGGAAAAGGTACTAGGTGACAAAAGCAGGAAATAAGATGTAAAAATGTGGTGTGGAACCATAGCTCTATATAAGTGCTGTACATGTATAGAAAAGCACGTTCTGCATTCCAATAACACCTGTGACATTTAGACGTTCTATGGAATTCCTGCATCCCATCTTTGCCCGCTTCATACGGCAATATGAGCTCTCTCTAAATATAGCCAGGGACCGTCAAACAGTTGAGCACTCAGAGAAAATACGGTGCAGCAAATAACAGATTTCTATGCTTTTCTAGTTTTTATAATTCATGTTCATAAAGCAGTTAATAAAATTATACATGTTTAGAAAACTCTAGAAATTCCAAGCAACGGAAAAACTACAAATGACCGTAAAAGGAAAAACTGCAACTTTATAAAACTTTTACTTTTACAATATATTCATAATCAGCAGGGCCAACAGTATTCTGGCAAGACAAAGAATGTTCCCATGTTACCTCCCCTGAAGTAGACTTGCTTTCTTTAGATAGGTAAGAGCTTCTCACCAACACAGCCACGGCCCGCGCTCCCCCTTAACCACCTCACACCCGCACAACAACAGCCTTGCATTCACAGAGTTCACCAAACTCTCACTACAGGTTGGTTTGTTTTGTTCTGGCAGCATTTATCTTCCCTGTTTGACGAACCAAAGTTATTTTATGTTTTCTACCTCCTCTACATAAAATTCTCAGAAGTAATTATTGGCTTGCAACTGTTCCTGGTAGCTGGGTAGCTAGACACTTGATAATAGCTCTTTCTAACTGATGGCCAAAGAAATAGGATGGTGGTGTTAAAGACTAACAAAATAGCCGCCTGGTTTCTCTTTCCTTCTCTCCTCGCTCTCCCGAGTGGAGGCCTGCGGCCCTGCGCACGCACGTAGGCACAGAGGGAAAGCGAGACGCGTTTATTTGCAGCAACCCTAGGACTGCGTGCAGAATGCAGAGGGAAGCGGAGAGAGCAAAGGCAGATGCTTGACAGTTTCTTAGTGGTTGTGTCTGGAAGGATGACGGGACTGACTAGGAAAGCAGAAACGCGTTTCTCCAGAGGACAGGGCGATCAAAGCGCCCGGTCTCGCGTGGGCACTCACCACTGCGGCGTCTTCCGGGAGGCTGATCCTGGCCTCCAGGTGGCCGGCTGCGGGCGACGCAGGGCCCCGCGCCTCGGCCCCGGCTCTGCCTACGTGGACAGCCGTCTCAGGCAGCGGCTCTTCTTAGGCAGCAGCTTTGGGCCTGCAGAAAGAACAGCAATGCTTATACCTGGACCAGCAACCCCCCATGATGCACTCTTCACATACACAGACTCAATTTCGACGAGCGATTCTTATGTTTGAACACTTATAATGACATGAGTTTTAAAGCCTTTTCTCCTGGAAAAGATGAATTAATAGCTAAATTTGATATAATTGTGCATCTGTACCTACCCAATATTCACTAAATACACACACACACACACACACACAACACTGAAAAGCATAAGGTTAGTTACAGTGAAATAACTCCATCAAGGCTCTGGTTCTGATCTTCTGGGCATTAGATTTAATTTTCATGAAATATTCAAGCTCTAGTATACAGCTCTAGTGCAATCATGTGATTTAGTATAGCTAACCTCTTTAGAATATACTTTATGGATACTGGTTGCAACAATAAGAAATTCAACTTCATGACAATAAGTTTTTTAATACACTGATCACAAAAATTAGGGGATATTTTGTCACTTCAGATTTATTGTGAAATATCCCCTAAATTTTTTTTTCAGTTTTTTTAAATTTTTTTTATTTATTCATTGTAGAGAGGAGACACAGAGTGAGGGGGGGGGGAGCTGGAAGCATCAACTCCCATATGTGCCTTGACCAGGACAGTGCAGGGTTTTGAACTGGCGACCTCAGTGTTCCCAGGTCGACGCTTTATCCACTGTGCCACCACAGATCAGGCCTCCCCTAATTTTTGAGAGCAGTATATATAAAATGATCTCTGGTATTATGATTTCCAAAACATTGAGGGGTGACAACACAGCTGTCGCCCACTTTTGGGGTTTCTATCCAGTTTATGGGCATTCCATCAGTGTGACAGTCTGGGCAGTGGCTGCCCCAACATTTCTCCACCACAGGAAAGGAGAAGCGACTGATCATGTGCCTTTAGAGAAAAACCTGGTCAGTTCCAGCCTATTCTCTTCCATCTCTTTCTCTTGGGAGCTGGCCTCTCATAAGAAAACACATGTTCTCTACCATTTTCCCTATATTCTATAAACTTATTCAGGGGCAAGTCATATCCATGACAGCAGATAGGAGGTAATGGATGGAGGTGGAGGTGGTGGGCACATTTGGGTTTGTAAATTCAGTTCCCGAGAGTGTTAATAGTGCCTAGCGTTTGGCACCAGGATCAAGGTCTCTACTTGCCTATCTCTCCAATCTCATTTGAATGCACATCCTGACGTAACCTGATATCATCTCACCACAACCAGAGTGGTCTCCTCCAGATCCTAGGTGTGCTGTACTCTTCACAGTGTTGGGATATTTGTTCTAGAACTCTCTGCCTGAAATACTCTTCCCATCAATTTTCACATGGCAGGCTGCTTCTTGCTCTTTACTCCTGAGCTGAGTGTCTCCTGCTCAGCTAGCCCCATCGGCTGCCCGACTGAAAGGCCAATCCGCTCTACATACCAAGTCATACCATCCTCTGTTCATTTCCTTCTAAGTTAACTCAGTGTGTCATTAGATTTTGGTCTTTTTGTCGGTTTGGCTCTGTCCCCTTGACTCTAAGCTCCATGAAGGCAGGGATCATGGTTGTTATATTCATATTACTAAATAGGAAGTTTTCACCCAACATTTCTAGAATAAATCATTGAATGGCATTGTTAGGCACAAGATCTTGAAATAGATTTAATTCTTGGGAAATATCAAGGTTGATGTAATAGTTTAACATCATCATGAAATATCTTTGAAATGATCGTGCAGGAACTGTGGTGTTCCAATGATAGTATCTTCACAAATCAAACATAAGAATATCCATGGGGAAAGAAAAGAGAAATGCTTTGCTGTGTCATATGATGTTAGCAAGTAATAAGACCCCTAGAGGGTATACATCATTTTCCAGCATATACTTGGAAAATTTGCACAAAGCATAAAGTTTCCACAGAAACTGCAGTACTCATTGAGTATTAACAATACACTCTAGCATCAGAGTCATTATCTAGAGATATTCCTAGTGTCTAAATAGAAAACCAAATAGCCTTTAGCAACATGTTCTACGCAGCGAGTGTGGCCCACACAGCATAAGTGTTCAGACCACTCAAAAGGGTTGAGAAGTCAAGCCTGTCACATGGTTTCCTTCATGAGCCCACTGTAGTAGTAAGCTGTGACTGGGATGATGGCAACAGTTATGAAGACAGTAGTTGCAGTACCAACAGGACTTACCAGCCTCAAAGTAGGGAACAAAAACACAACTCTTAATATGTTGTAACATAATAAATTTGGTGAATGGCAATTTACTCTGCAGATGAGTTTTTAGTAATTACATTTACCAAGATCTGCTTTCCATGTTTATAATTGATTGTGTTTCCTCTTACAAATCCTCTACTTACAGGAAGAGTAAGAGAGCAAACAGTTTTTGGAAACAAACACAATCTGAAACTCATTACTGAGTAAACTACAATTACATAGGGAAAGAATAGCCACGCCGGTCCACCTGCAGCTGTCTCTGCATGTTCCAAAGGCACTAGAAGGGGTAGAATTTGGGACCTTCTTTGGTACCAGACTGTCTGTACAAAGTCCCAGACTAATCTAAGCAGGAAGGTTTACAGGAGATGCTGAAAAAACAGGTTGAACACTATCCCAGGGCTCAGACTGTAAAAAGGGACTTACAGTATAGTCTGGTTAAGTAGAGGGAGGGGGAAGAACAGGAAGCATCAACTCTCATATGTGCCTTGACCAGGAAAACCCAGAGTTTCAAACCATTGACCTCAGCATTCTAGGTCGATGCTTTATCCACTGCGCCACCACAGGCCAGGCTTGTTTGTTAGTTCTTTGTTCATTAGATTCCACATGTAAGTGAGAGCATATGATGCTTGTTTTTCTATGACTTGTTCATTTCACTTAGCATACTGTGCTACAGGTCCATCGATGCTGTCACAAAAGATAAGATCCCCTTCTCCTTTACAGCTGAGTAGTATTCCATTGTGTAAATGTATCACAGCTTTTTTATCTACTCATCTACTGATAGGTAGTTGGGCTGCTGCCAAATCTTGGCGATTACAAATAATGCTGTAATGAACATAGGGACACATGAATTCTTTCGACTTAGTGTTTTGCGTTTCTCTGGATACATTCCCGGAAGAGAAATTGCTGAGTCATAAGGCAATTCCATTTTTAAATTCTAAACTCAGTGCTTCTTAGAGTAAGTTATCAAAGTAATAATTAGCAACAGATGGTAATATTACACATATTACATATTTCATAATAAATAATAAATGACAATATCTGTAATATATCCTAAAATACAAATATATTTATAAGCTAAATATATTTATAATATAAATATAATATATAAATATAAATACATTTAGAAACTAAATTATATATATACTCATGTATATATATTTTTCATCATAAAACAATATATTTCTAAAGATACTCTGTCACTTCCACTCTTCATTGTAGTCTCCTTTTGCTCAAAATAACAGAAATCTAAAATATTTTAAAAATAGAACTATATCAGTGCAATGGTAAACTCCAAACGTATGCAAAGCATCATGGCATTATAAAATATATGATACTGGAGCTTGTTTTAGAGAATAGATTTCATTGCATTGCTTTATTTTCCTGGATAGATTCCTGTGTGTATGTACACAGATCACCTCAACCTGCTTCATTTCCATAGTTTGCATTCCTGGATAGATTTCTGCCAATGAAAAGAGTGGACAGTGAGACGTGCGAGATTCCACACCGTCCTCTCTGAATGTGAATGTGTTGCCAGCATGTTACGAAGATGGTAGTAAAACAAATGACTCCACACTCAACCTGCTAGAAATGGCCGTAGTTAGCTTTGGGGGTAATGTTAACTTAACTCTGGTATTACTAATCTCATCAACTTTTAGGTTAGGGATGTAAAAATAACTAGCTTTTAGTATGTAAATTACCAACAAAAACGTTTTTCAGAAAATGGGTCAGGTTAGAGATGTAAATGAGGCCTAAAATGTCTCATTAGGTTTTGAATTGCTTTTTTTTTCCCTAAGCATTATAAATCTTGCAAGCTTAGGGGGTAATTTTCTTGCTTGAATACGCTAGTAGGGTCTTTCCCAATAATAAATGAACAAAGATAGGTCTCAAAACTAATTCTTCTTGGGGGAAAAAGAAATGAGCACATTGAACATTGAAATGTAACTTATTTTGAAGTTAGTGTATATTTTTTCTTCATATTTTTAGGTAACAAGTCATACAGAGCACACACAAGTTTCACAATGGGCATAGTGTTCGAGTAAGAAGAGAGATCTTTCAGTGGCTCTTTTTAAAAATCAATTGTTGATTTGAAGGATCCATATCAGATCTCAGGCCAAATTGTTAACCACAGACTATGTCTACCTGTTGTGAAGAAGTAAATCTTTAACTTAGCAAAACGGGTCTCTGGTTCTCGTCTGACAAGTCCTATTGGTAGCGCTCATTACTAATCTAGATTTTCAGAACAGACACTATGCAAAAACATGATCTCGTTCACGGCCCTGCTCGGGGCCAGGTCCTACAGTTAAACTATCGCTGCCAACGCGAAGCAAGGCGAATCCGCTTGGGCCCACGAGACATGAATAAAACAGCGTCACGTCACAAAGTGAAGCTGTCACCAGGCAGTTTCACACGTCTCACTTTCCCCACATTGACTTCTCCCCCACAAGCCACTAATTGACAGCAGTCTACATTAGCCTCGTGCGACAATGTATGGAATGTCTCATCTATAGCAGCATCGCCAATGTTTAGGACAGTTTAACATATGAAACTCCAGACAGGGGGATAAATTTTTATCGCTCTGAAAGCTGCAAAAGTGAAATAGTAAATATGCAATTACAGCAACTACCTATATTTAACCAGCTTAAAAATCTAAAAGAAAAACCAGTCAACTCACTCTCATCATTTGGGTTGGCTTCTGTGTTGCGCCCAAGAATAAACAAATGAAGTCAACGAATTGTAGGCAACAACCGTTATCTTCACCCCCAAAGAAACAAGACTGTTTCTAAAACACCCACGGCGGTATTTGCTGCTCCTTCATATCTTTACCTGGATGGATCTTTGCAAAATAAAGCCCTTTACCGTTACCCTAAGTAGTCTAAATGATAACATATATGTGTGTATCACATTTTCTTTCAGAATACACTTTACTGTTTCATTCATTCTATACATTGAGAAAGAGATTGTGAGGCATAAGTCTTCACAAAAGTACCCAATTTAAATGGGTATATGCTGCCCACTAAAGTTTTACCGGTAAAGAAGAGATGTTCTCCCAAGTTTTAGCCAAGCATAAGTGAGGGAGGCAACAGCAGTCACGGAAGTGCTCTGGGGTTAGAATAACTGAGCTACTTGGGTGTTACTCAGCTGTTCCCTGCCACGTGTTCTGATGGAAGACAGGATGGATCCTCTGAGAGAGACACGAGACCGGCATGTGTTTCTATGGTTACCGACAACCACGGCACCGTTCATTGCCCAATAAAACTCTGCTGTCCATGTCCCTTAATCTTGCACAGCTTTTCTTGCTAGCCATGGCCCACTGCGTAGGCCTTCCACTTTTCACCTTGGCTACCGCCCAGGATGACCTTGAATCCTCGCTCACAGGCTAACCATGTCTAACCAGGGCCATCCTTTTCTTTTCTTTTCTTTCTTTCTTTCTTTCTTTCTTTCTTTCTTTCTTTCTTTCTTTCTTTCTCTTTCTTCCTTCCTTCCTTCCTTCCTTCCTTCCTTCCTTCCTTCCTTCCTTCCTTCCTTCCTTCCTTTCTCTTTCTTTTCCTTTCCTTTCATTTCCTTTTCTTCTTTCTTTCCTTCCTTCCTTCCTTCCTTCCTTCCTTCCCTCCCTCCCTCCCTCCCTCCCTCCCTCCCTTCCTTCCTTCCTTCCTTCCTTCCTTCCTTCCTTCCTTCCTTCCTTCCTTCTTTCTTTATTTTTGTGTGACAGAGACATAAGGACAAACAGACAGGAAGGGAGAGAGATAAGAAAGATCAATTCTGTGTTGTGGCTCCTTAGTTGTTCATTGTTTTCTCATATGTGCCTTGATGGGGGGTAGGGGGCAAGGGGGCAACAGCAGAGTAAGAGACACCTTGTTCAAGCCAGCAACCTTGGGTTCAAGTTGGTGAGCCTTGCTCAAACCAGATGAGCCCACGCTCAAGCTGGTCACCTCAGGATTTCAAACCTGGGTTGTCTGTGTCCCAGTCCAATGCTCTATCCACTGCAGCACTGCCTGGTCAGATTTATCAGGGTCTTCTTCAAAGAGCAACCCCCTTTATAAAAATATCAGGAGACCAGAGGCACACATCATCACTCCTGTCCTTCTGATCGCAATTGCTTATTTCTCTCTCTAATAAATGCACACGAGATGATATCATATTTTTAATTACCTAGAGTTAATAATAGTGGCCAAAATGTACTGGCAGTTTCCCGTGTGCCAGGTGCTCGCTTTACCCTCCAAACAACCCAGGCATTGCATCATTAGCTCCACTGGAGGGGTGAGGGTACTAAGGCTTAGGGACCGAGGTGCCCTGACCAAGATCATATACTACATGGCGGTTACAGAACCTGAGAGCAGGCATGACTCCAAAATCAGTGCCCTGTCTACAATGAGATGCACCATCTCTGTTAGGCACACACCTCTCATAACTCATTCTAGCATCTGACCCATGCTGTCATGTGTGTTAGGGTGTTGAATACCAGAGGAGGTGGAGCTCTGGTGCTGTCAGGAATCCAGTCCAGTACGTCTTTGCAGACTGCACGGCCACGCCCAGGCTGTATCTGAGGGGCCTCAGTCCCCTACGGAAACGTGAGAGCATGCTGAAATTCATATTTAATTATATGATTATCTAAAGTCCTTTGGAATAGAATTATATTTCTCAGTAAAGTCTTCGGGCATAATAAGTTGAAGAAATCCATGATCAGCAGTAATAGCACACAATCATTTAGATCTTTACAACCAACATTCAAAGTTTTCACAAATATGACCTCATGTTAAGGTAGACAGGCTAGGCAAACCCAAATAGTATCCCATATTGTCAAACAATGAAAGAGAAGGAACGGAAGAGAATTAACCTTTACTTAGCATCAACTATCTGGGGACATTATCCTAAGTATGTAACCTAATTCTACCTTGGAGTTCTCATACTTACCCTATGACAGTCATGTATTTACCCCCATTTTACAGAAGACATGAGTTCAGAGTTTAGTTAAGAGCTTGTAAAAGGGGCTAGAACCAGAATAGCGAGTCGTATCTCTCTCGACGATGATTCTCTTTTCTTTATAATTCAAGTTCAGTAGACAACATTCATTCAATTCTTATATACAGCCTAACGTTACTCATTATCTCATGCATAAGTAGGGGTCTTGTTTCTATACAGTAGCTTACATTTTGTTTATGGAAAGAACCACATTCTGTTTTCTTTGAATTACACCTTTTAAACTACGGTTAAAAGAGCAAGTCAATTCAAATACCTGGGATTTGAATATGGTCTAAAAATAAAGGGAGGCTTCCTTTGTTCATTCACCCAGCAGTGATGTCTCTCACCCAGTGCGAACATGTTACAGTGTAGTCCTAGAAACCCGCTTTCTCCTGGATCTTATTCCTGTTTTTCTCATTGGCTTACTGTGTGTATATGAATGTATTAATTAACGATTGATTATATTTTGCAAGTATTACTACAAATCAGATTGTTGTTCATGGATTTTACTTCATTTCCCTCTGTTTCCCCTCTCCAGCTGTTTTGTGTAAAACATACTGTTGAGAAAACATTATGAAGTTCAGCTGTGTCACAGCACACTGCATAGAGTAGGAAAACAATGAACATTGTTGAGTATTTATTACGAATGTGAATAGGCCAGGTAGCTTGATTGCACCAGTTGAACTGATCATGGCATAACATGGTGAAAGGAGTTGTGAGACATAAATATACTTTTAGCCATGAGAGTCTCTATCCCAGTGGTTCTTAACCTGGGTTCTTTCGAACCCTAGGGGTTCGATGAGTCAGTCTCAGGGGTTCAGAGAAGCCTCTGCCGCGGAGGCCAGAATAAAGTAATACTGTAATTTGTTGTGAGTTCATGCACTTTGTTGGTTTTGTTCTTTGAGCAAGATGATGTTCATGCACGGCTCATTTTGTGCATCAGTAAAAAAAAACATACACCTATGTCTTGAATTTGGAAAAGAAAATCATATTACTTATCACTAAAGAAGGGTTCGGTGAATGTGCATATGAAACTGGTGGGTTTGGTACCTCAAAAAAAGGTTAAGAACCACTGCTCTATCCCTTAAGATTACAGGAAATATCTGACTCTCTCCTTTCTGCATAGCGAGCATCAGCCAGAGCAACGGTCCCACGTCAGACACTCCTTGCATGTGTGTTGTACTGCCATAAAGATTCCCTGCTCACGTGCAGCTTGTGTTCCAGGAGAGGAAATATATGGAAACTATTTTTCACCCTCTTTCTCATTTCTAGCCTCAGTTCTCCGGAAGGATAGCTGCCTCCTGCAGATGATGGGGAGGAAGCTTTGTCTTTTTTCTAACTCATCTGGCACATAGGGAGCCCAGCCTTGTGTGTTCTTTTGAATCATGTCTGCTCATAGATTCCATTCCTACTGCCCAGGGCAATACATTCCAGGTGCAAGAGTAGACCACACACCTCCAGGGAGGTCAAGGGTACGCACTGTAATTTCACCTCTTCCCAGTCACAGATCTGAAAGTCTGGATTGGGGGGGATATAGTAAAATGTCAAATTTGGGCCTCAAATCTAAGCCTTATTCATATATTGGATTGCTATTTAAATCTCATTTGTATCCTTGTGCATATTTCTAATTATTTTTCAGAATGCAGAATGCAGAGCAGATCACAGCTGAGTGTTTACAGATGACTCAGACCTCCACAGTAGATAAGACATATGCTTAAACTGGTTCCATTTTTCATAACAGATCAATTTAATTTTGTTGCTCAGTGGGAAAGCTTGCTGTAATTGTTTATCTAATGGTCCTTTTCCAAATCATCTTTTTGGCTTTTCACTACTAATGTTTTAGCTATCATACTGTTCAAGTGCTCACATAATAGTAGATCTTTGAGAATTTTAAGTTCAAATCTGTCCCCTCCTACCCCACCCCAAGCACAAGTTACAAATTAACTTGAACTATTATTCCTTATAGTTTCACCTATTAGAGAGCAGGAATTGGTGACTTGGATGGTGAAGCCATCATTTATGGGAGTCAATGCAGTCATATATATATGTATGTATATATATACACACACATACATATACATATATACACACAGAAACAATGGAAAGACCACTGGACTGGAAGTCAGGAGACCTGGCTTTGCCCCATTTAGGTTTAGGATCTTGGTTAAGTCATTTAATTTCTCTATGTGCCAGTTTCCACATCTGCAAAGTTGGGATATTAGACTAGTTGCCCCCAAGGTATCTTCTGATCCTAACATGCTCACAAAAATAAGGGGATCAGGGAAGGTGCAGAAACTCCAGTAATTTCAGCCTTTTGTACAGTGCATTTTCACCAATGAAATAAAAGTTGGTTTTACATCTCTTTTGCATAATAGAACAACTTTCTTTAACGTGTCATTTGCTTTCCTGATGTTCTTGTTTAATAATAAAAGAATAAAATGCTCTTTCTTATCACTTCATATTTATTTTGAAATATTCCCTTATTTTTGTGATCAGGATATTATAGGATCTTCCACCTGTGGCCTAGGAGACTGGAAATCTCTAAGGACTTCAAGGATTGTACTCAGAAACCAATTAGACTGTAAGGAATTTAGAAACCTCACCTGACCTCACATAACACTGTTAGGTATGAGAGCACTGGCTTTTATTTATTCTTTTTTTTATAGAAGTTTTTAAAATGTTATCCCACTTTTTGGATCGCTCCTTTTTCCAGTATAACTATGTGTGTGTGTGTGTTTTTAATTTTTTAACCAAAAGCAAAACAAAACAAAACCCAGTCAAAATGAATACACTGTAAGATGTGATATTTTGACATTAGAGTTTGCAAGCAAAAGAAATATTTACCAATTTTCTCAAGAAAATATATTCAGGCAAAAAGATATTTATCAATTTTTTTCCAACACAACAGTTGCTCATCAGAGAGTAAGTTTGAATCATACACCATGTTCAAATGAACCCAAGGTGTTTCTCTGTGCACAGGTCATTCTGGCAGGGGATGAGAAAGAGGAATCATTTCAACTCTTCAGCCTCATCTGCATGTGCTATATCCAGTGTTCCAGGGGCTCTCATGTTTGTCTCTACTTCGTCCCCCTGTTGTTTCTGCAGACTATAGCTTGATTGTGTGTGTGCATGCATGCGTGTGTGTGTGTTGGCACAACTCAGAAGTACATATTTTTAATATGTTGAATATGGAACCACACAAACTATACATGAAAATTAAATTTTAAAATGAGAACCACACTTGGTTTAAACCTCACTAACATTATGATACCAATAAATCAACTAACTACTTTGTGAAACTCTTTAAAGTTCACTTTGAAGGCAAGAAATATGTGAGTTCTAAGATAGTTTTAAAATTTATAAAGAAAAATATGTCATTACATTGTCTTTTCTTCATAAATTATATATCTATGATCAAACATTTTACTTGTAAAAACGTGTTTTCTTTTTCAATTGATTTTTTTTTTTTTTACTGTGAACAAATTTTGGAGTGTGTTGGCTTGGGATGAAATGTATCACACATTTGCCTATGCAAATTAAGGAAAACTACTATTTATGTTTAATAGGTTTTTGTTTTGTTTGATTGTTTTGACTTAGCAGTAGTTATTTGGGAAGGGGTTAAAATCATAAAGTCATAAAACAAGGAATAGGTATAATCAAGTCCTTCTTCTGACCTGAGGAATGATTTATTGTCATTTGAAGCTTCTGATTAAAAAGATTAATTCCTCTCAGCAGACTGCCCAAACTTCAAAGCTGAGAGATATACTCGTGACATCTCCACCCCAGCAAGGGTCAGTGTGTGTCTGAGTATATGTCGTGTGTGTGCACATGGTCACGTACACTGAGAGGGATTCAGGCTACACTGAACTCATGCACATGTAGAGAGAAAAGAGACAGCCTATCCTTTAATAAGCAAAGAATTAAGAACTAGAGCACATAGAGCTAGCTGGAAAGAGCTGAGAATGATGAAAATTCAAGATGCCTTCACACCCATCAGCAAAGCTTCCCTCCAAAGAATGTGTTCCAGGTTTCTGTCTTTATCCACACTTCTCTGGAAATGGGGAGGGAGGGACAGGAAGGGGCAGTGGGATTTTACTTCCAGAATCCTGTCCTTCAGTTTCTGCCAGGAATTTACAACAACTAGTACCAGTTCATGTCCTCCTAGCAGTAGCTGGGTTTGGCTACCACGACTTCTCTGGGGGGGCAGACTGTTTCTATTAGCCCTAACCTATTCCATCTTGCTACACTCCACACAGGTTTCCTGCCCCTGATGCTGCCAGATCCTGCTTTGCCCATTGACTTGGCCAGTAGCGTCCATCCCGACGTCCTTTGAGATGGTTGTCCCATTCCCCACTCAGGTTCATCAGAGGTGTGTGGTTTCAATAAATCTCTTTTATATAGACTTCGAGTTCTGCTACACAAATACAAAAAGAAATAATCAGTGTTTTCTGAATAACGCAGAGATGCAATTTATCTATTCGAAATGTCCATATCGATTTATTTTATTAAGAATAATTTATGTTCGTGTTCTGCTATAATCAGAACAAGTGTGGCAAGATGATAATGTGCAAATAGCTTAAGAAATAATAATTACAACAGTACTATTTCCACTTAAAGGTGTGTGGACCACAGGGGAGTAAAGCCATCGTATGACAGACTAAACTATTCAAAAATTTCAAAATAGAAACATATACATGTCTCTGAAAAAAATAGTATATATGGCAACTTTTAGACCAGCCAGATGGTTCCTATATGAGTACACAATTTTTAAATGATCATAACTCTCGGGTTTAAAAGGCCTGTTGCATTTTGTGCGGAAGGGTCATTTACAGCTAATGCCCTAGCCGTTTGGTCTGCTGCATTTCCAGCTGCGGTGCAGTTCAAGTGATCCAAATATCACAGGGAATGTCCAAAGCCCCCTACGCCCCCACACGATGCCCAAGTCCGATCTGAACTTGAACTATGTCTTATAGGAAGTCAAGGCACTCACTCGCAACAAGCGTTCCTTGCAGAGACTGCAACGTTGTCTAATGTCCCTGCTCAAAACAGCAAACCAACCTGAAACAAGTTATCCCATTGATCCAGCAAAGAGGACGGTGGCCGGAAGGAGGACCCAGTCCCAACAAGCCCCCTCTAGGCAGGGGCAGGCCTCCTCCCGTCCCTGTCACTGTCACCGTCTCTGAAGGCAGTCACTGCGCTGACACATGCCCAGCAAGAGAGGCAGAGGCTGCAGGGTGCCGGCTGATGGCCACTCTCCAAGGACAAGGCAGGAATAGAAAGTCAGGGAAGTTAAAGAAACAACGCAGCTCACTTTCTGATGGAAAGTGCCAAAGATTTCAGAAGGGAATGCAAATCCAGCACAGCAGACCTTTGTTTCTTTCTCTCGTGTTTTGACATTTTTCTAGCATCCCTTGATAGCGCGCGTATTAGGCTTCATTTCAGATTCCGATCCCCAGTCAAACTACCGGAGTGTGACAAAACTTTCCGGAGGAAAACACCGAACGAGTGCTTTTGTTGATGTCTCATGCGTTGCATTCCAGAATAGGCCAATTAAAAAATTAAAGGTCACATTAAAAAGCAAACTTTATCCTGAGAAAGTATTTTCCCCCTGCTATTATGAAAATATGGGATAGAATATCTAATAGTTTTTACAAACTCTCCAATTTATGCTCGTACTTAAAGTTCCCTTGCGTGGGCTTTTCGCCATCACTAAGAAAGCTTCACAATCTGTAAAGTAACTCCCCCTATGAAGTCCAACACTGTTAGCTCTCATATGATCAGGAGTAAACTATCAGGATTCAGTGAAGACTACTTCCACGAGGCACGGAGCAAAGGCACAGCCACAGTGCATGCTTTACACTTGCAATAATTGCGTCAATGTAAACTTACAGAAATTCCAAACAGCACATCCCGAAGGCATGAAAGGGTGTGTGAATAATAATCTTAAGCGATATGAGCTATATTTTCCAAGGAGTGACATCAAGGATCTAAGAATAAAGAAATAAAATCCAGAAAACCGAATGCTAAACCTTATTTCCTTTCTGAGGTGGCTTAGGGTTATAAAAAAGATAAAGGGAAAAAAAAGAGAGAGAGAGAGAAAAAACAGGAAGGAAATTAAATTTCTATTTTCACAGGCAATAATGTCTTGTACAATTTGCAATTAAAAATAAATTAGGCACAAAATCTGCAACAGATTGTTTTTAAACTTTCATTAAACCTCTTGAGTTATGCTGCTGGATGCAACGTGCTAACAGAAATGTGAGGGTTGAAATGAGTTTCTGGCATATGAAATGAAATTATGTCTTCAATCTACAAAAATTTAATTTACGACTTAGCTGATTGGATGTCGCATTTCAACACCATTTTGGAGGTTTAAGAACAGCAAATGCCATAATCCTCTTGAGTATTTTGATCACTAGCACACAAGCATGTAACATACTTTGTGTTCAAGGGGAACCTTTATCCCGGATGCAAAGCTGGTGCTGAATTGAAATCACATTCAAAAAGATCGCAAGCCTGTGGGTATTAAGCATGCACTCTCAAGCTTAGCCAAGGAGATTTAAGCAACCTACTCTGGGACCATGCCGATGATCTGATAAGAGTATTCCGAGACCTTGAAGTTTATTTTTATCAGAAGTTTTGCATCCCACCTCTCAAACATTAGACCTCTTCGTGCTAATCAAAAGTATTTCCTTGCAAGCGCCTGCAGTGACACCATACGAGCAGATGAAATGCAGAAGAGAGAAAGAGGAGAGAGACAGACACAACAGTCTACCCCTCAATAAAAGAAAATCTCGAAGGCCGAAAAACAACCTCTGATGTCTTAGATGTTGTTGCAGATTTCTTTGCTGCGTTGGTCTGGAAAAGATTCATCAGATATTTTCGCTACTCAATTTCAATAACTTCAGTTATGTAAATGACAGATGCCATCTGTATCTGTATCACAGAGCAGTTGACTATTTAGCTGAACTTTTTAGGTTCTGATGAATCAGTGAGTTATTTATGGAGCACGTGTTGCTCACATTCAGTCTCCAACGTAAGAGGCAAGGAATAAAATATACAAAATTGAGAGATTTATTTTATACTCTTTCAAAAGTAATCATTGAACGTCTATACATTAAAGTAGTGGTTCTCAAAGTGTGCGCCCTAAAAGATTTCCAGGTGCGCCCTATGGTATTCCAGAGAAATGTGTGCCTGTTGGGGACCAAAAAACCCCCAGGGTTTTTGGAGTTTAGATTTTGGGGGGACAGAGGTGTGGGGAATTGGCTATAAGCTGACAGTCTGCCCAGCCCCCCACCTCACTTGCCTGATTATTTGCAGAAGGCTGTTAAGCTGTGGTGCTGGATTGTTTACACTACCCCCATGTTCCCCGGAAAGACTGGAGGCAAGTTTCTTCTATTCTTTGTTTGGTGTAAAGTTAGATTTGCTGATGGCCTCACTTTGCCCTATAAATAAAGCAAGATGCAGTTTGGGGGCACTTTGTTCTTGCCAGCTGCAGTTACAGGGCCCTTCCGACCCCGTATTTCCTTAATTCCATGTATTTTCTTAATTCTGCACCGTTCCCACTCGGGACCTGGAATTACTGCTGCGCTGGTTTGCGGCATGTAGCCAGATATAAAAATAAATATAGTTACTCTATTATACCATTTCATTATGGAAATACCTCTCTATTTGTTAACACATCATTATTATATTTATTATTAACACATCATTATACTGTTTTTAGATAAATACACCCAAATAAAATGGATAGCTTTCTCAAAAAGAAGCGTGATATTGAAGAATCTGATTCTGGAAGTGAGCAAAAGTTAAGTGTAAATAAAATTGGACTTGAAGGCTGAATATAATTTATAGCATTTTTCATCAGTTAACACTGAACAATATGATTGGATTAGAAACCCATTCATGGAAGCTTCAATGATTTTGGTTTAACATGAACAGGAGAAGAACTGGCAGCTATATCCACTAATCGCAGGTTAATGATTAAACATAAGGAATTGTCTCTGGAAGCCTTTTGGATTTCTATAAAAGAAGAATATGGGGCAATATCTAAAAAAGCTTTGAACATTTTACTACAATTTTCAACATCTTATTTATGAGAATTAGGATTTTATACCCTCAACACAATTAAGAGTAAAAAGAGGAATTCTTCAATGTATTGATGAGGAAATGAGAGTTTGCCTTTCAAATATATGCCCAAACATTGAAGAAATTACTAGGACACATCAGGCTCATGTTTCTCATAAACACAAGAATGAAAAAACTTAACACATTTGCATTGGGACCTGCTGAATTTACTAAATCTTACTAAGAATGTGTCTATATATAGAAAAAGATAACTATTTTGTTCTTTTATTTTTAACCCCTTTTTTACGAATTCTAAAAAAGCATAACTCAAAAAATATAATATAAAAATGTTTTTTAATGTCAGAATAAATTTAATTTTGTCGTATTTAGTTTGTTTAATTACCATAAGAGCATGCTTAGACTTTATATCTTTTTGTCTTTAGTATTTGACTTAATTATTATAACATATCTTTCAGAAATTTGTATATAGTGCACCTCTACAATTATTTGCAGGATTTAAAATGCGCCTCAACTTCAAAAAGTTTGAGAACCCCTACATTAAAGTATGGTTGAAAAATAACATGAAATGACCATAGACAAATTCCTCTCCACTTTGGAGAGGGGGAAGTAAGGCAGAGTCAGCAGAGGATCTCCAGGTTACCCAGGTCAAGTGACTTAAACCTCACATGTGTGTTTTTTCTTTGCTCTTCTGTAATCAGTGATTTAATTTTCCAGTTTTTCTCTGATCACTAAGAAGCAATTTCTTCAATGATTGGCACACTGATTTCTTTTTATTTCACTAGAAAAAATTTCAGATCTCTTACATATTTTTCTAGAAGTAAACTAAATCTTTTAGAGCTATTACTGTTTCATATATATATATATATATACACACAATATGAAATAGCTCACTAAACATTTTCTTATAATCTTCAGTATTGGTTTGCTTGTGTTCCTCAATGTCATGTTGGGTTGAGGTCTTTAGGGAGCAGTCTGCAGTAATTCCCACATTCTTTGCTTAGGTGGCAACAATGGCTTGGTACAATTAACCGCTTGAATTTTTAAACTACAAATTTACATAGCAGAAGTGACAGCTTTATAAGAGAACTCATCCTGTCGAAATGATAGTTGTTATCTCTTTCACCTGAATGCATTATCTTTTGTGACTGCAGCTTCAGGCCTCTGCCACTTTCTGCTCACTACATCATTTTGTGAAGATTTCCTTCCATTTTGTTTGTTTGTTTGTTTCAGATCAGTTTTTTATGTGACTGGCTAAAACAGTATAGATTCATGTGATAATGAATGTTTCAACAGGCCTTTGCCCTTCGGATATCACAGCAACATAAGTGAGACCCCTCTAATGCATATTCCTTCCTCTGGTCCCGCCGAATGCCTCTTCCTCGGATTTAGCTGTTCGTGTTGAGGACAGCATCGTTCTCCTGGGACAACCGGTATTATAATACATCACCCCCTTTGCCTTCCCTGCTTCCCATAACCGTTCTAGTATGCGATGTCTTCCTATTTATTTCTGTTTGTCCATTCTATTTATTGCAGCTTATTTCTCTGAGTTCTCATCTACCCCCAGGGAATTCTAACAACAACAAGAAGACCAAACTTCGTAAAACAATACTTATTGCTTCCTTGCCTTAAGGCCTTTAACAACTCCTATCTTCCATACAAAGCTAATCTCATTAGTAGATTATATACAACTTTACAAATGGCCTCCACCTTTCATTCTACTCTGATCTTCCACGTGTCTCTCAGTGTAATGACCTTCACTTTAACAGCCCTGTGGAGAATGCCAAGGAGTCTGCCTTATCCACACCTACTTTTGTTCTTTTGTTTACATGGTATCCCTTTACCAGAATTTTCTCTCTTGTTTCATTGCCTTAATGACCCTATTTTTCCTTCAAGGTAGACCTCAGTTCCCCCCTTTTGTGAAGAGAGAGGCCTTTCTAGCCTATGGAACTGTTTTTCCTTCTTTAAACATCTAACATTTGCTGTATATACTTATGCTAGAACACTCTTATTGTTTTTTCTTATTTTTTTTACTGTTGTTTATCACCATGTAACTATCTCCCTGATCATTATTTTATGACTACTAGGTTCCCTATAATTGTATGACCAATAAGTTTTCCAAAATTTTAAACTATAATGTCCACAACTTACTGTGTACCTGTTGTACTGGACCGATTAGGCAAGATGCTAACAGTTACGGCACTTCACTACAGGTTCCCACCAAGGGTTTCCTTACACCTAATTCACCTTGCTTTTTCTCCTGAAACCCGGCCTCCCCAGGTTGGGCAAATGCCCAGATTCACCAATCCTGCAAAAGGCAGCTGCACTTTGGGCTGACCAGCAGCCTCTGTGGGGCCTGAGAGCAGAACTCAGTTTACCACAGTGTTTGAAAAATGGACCAGTGGAATCAACCACATTCTTTATCTCCGTTAGCTTACACTGCAGATGTGAAGAGCAAACAGAGAGTTACTGAACAGGGAAGACTCAGAGTGGCTATTGCACTGCAAAGGTGCAGCCTGGGATCCGGAACAGAGAGCACATTCGCAGGACAGAGCCAAGCCAGCCCGGCGGCCCGTGTGTGACGGCCCCAGGGTCAGACGGGCTGGCTGCTCCCTGGGCCCTAGTTTTCTGGAAGGACCCAAAGCTGCTGACCTTGGGCTTACAAAATTCTATATACCTAAAGAAAATATTTGAAACCAAAAATAGTATAAGCTTAAAAATACAAATATAAAACTAATAAAATTCCTTTAGAAGACAATTTTTACATTTAATATTTTTTACTTTGTAAAAAAAATAATTGATTTGAGGGAGAGAGAGAGAGAGAGGAAGGAAGAGAGAAAGTAGAGATGAGAAGCATTAACTCGCAGTTGCTTTACTTTAGTTGTTCATTGATTGCATCTCATTTTTTTTTTTTTGCACTTTTTAATGACTTTTTTTCCAGTGCTTGCTAATCACCAATATACTTAAAGGTAAGTGAGTGACTGATCAGCTTTTGCAAAAGTTTTTACTTTAGGGTTCATTTTAATGACTTTGTTGTGCTATTAAATTCAGTCTCTAAGTCAAGATATTACAGGGCTTTGGATACTCATTAAAAGGTCTCGTGTTCCTTTAGGATCAATCCACTCCCCTACACCCCCTGTCCTCCTGACTGAGATAACTTCCTTTGCCATAGTGTTCTTGCATGATAGAAGCCTGTTACTGACGCTATGATCCAAAGGCTTTAACCGTGTTCCTTCCAATCCACACATCATCAGCCCACGTGAAAGTTCATTTCTTTTATAAATACAAACAGTATGTAAAAATGAGTAAGACACAGGAGTTAAGTAAGCTTAGCATCAAAAAGCTAGGATGCTAAGCTTACTGCCTGGCTTCAAAGGCCTCCTCGCCTTCCACCATGCTGCTCCTTAACTGCTGATCAATATTTTGTGCAAATTTTATGATTAAAATAAGTGTTTTAATATGTTCTATTTTGAAATTGTAAACAAATATCTTTCAGCGTATTAGTGTATTTACTGCATTATATAAATTATTATATTTTCACAAAGATGATGCCCAAGAAGACATTCTACTTCATTATGTTAAACTAAATGTTGAAAATTTTACAATAAGATGAAAGCATAAAATCTTGAATTGCAAAAAAAAATTGTAGCTTACAGAGAAATACTAATGTCAGATTTGCGATCGGCACACTCGGGTTAGATAAGAACAAGTGTTCTTGTGGGTGCAACAGAAATTTTGTTCCCCAGTGTTGTTCTCCACGTTCGCCCACCTCTGTCCACCTCTCTTTTCTTCCCTTCTTTTCAGCCGGTTATCTAACGGTGCAAACACACTTTCCCCAGCTCGGTAAGTTCCTGTATGTACTGTGTGCAGCTGTGTCTCTCGCCCTGGATGTTAGAGTGGGTGTCAGAACTCGAACCCTGCAGACCCGACTGCAGTGGAAGCAGGGGCAGCCCGCTGTCCGAGCTCCAAGCCTGCAGGATGGCGAGGCCTGAGCCAGAGGCGCAGCGCCCCTCGCTCCCGGCCCTGCCCTCACCCTGAACTTCACCCAAACGGCATCTTGATATACATACAAATCATCTGATTCAAATGGACAGCGAGGCTTACTTTCAAAATGAAAAGAAGTGTCAACGGAGACATGCTGTCATGCCGGACCGAGGCCAGGCAGGGCCATGTGGGATTCGGGCTGATGGTGGAGAAACTTCGGAGCCGGAAAGCGTCGGGCCATTGCGTTTAATAGAGTCTCCCAACGGCGGACGAGCACACGGCCGGGGAAACCTCTCTCCACCGCAGCAGGTGAGCAAACAGCAAACAACGGCCCCTCACAGTGGCGCGCAGACAATCCCAGTCCGCCCTCCACGCTGGAGGTCAACACTCATAGCCTTACCCAGACTACACACATGTGCCACTGGCCCGTGCCCACTCACTAATCAGGCAAAGCACGAGCGAGCAAGGCTAACACGGCTGCTTTCCCAACACACACACCCAGGGATGTGGGCCGGGGGGGAGAGAGAAGCTAGCTAGCCCCTGCTTTGTTTTGGTGACATCTGGAGAGAAGAGCACAGGGTGGGCCCTCGATGGTGTTGTTGCTTAGCCGGTCCGGGTCCCGGCCCAGCTGGGCTGTCGGAGAACGGAAGACCATGCAGGTCCGGGTTGCAAACGGCAAGGTGGGGGGACGAGGACCTGTGGCCTTCCAGACAAGACCCACAGGCCAGCGCTGAAATTCAGAATCCCAGCTACACACTCAGCAGAGCAGAATCTTAAAAGAATTAGAAAGCTTCAAGTTCAAAGGGCCAATGCTGAGAGCTAAAACCCCAAAGGGTAAGTCAGAAAAGGAAATACGAAGAAGGGTGCAGGAATTTAGCAAGCAATCGGGGGGGAGAGAAATGTATTAGGCATGGCAGCGGACAGGGCTTTTACCCTGAACAGGACCTCGAGAGATGCAGGATGGAACCTGTCAGTGACAGAGTAGCTCACTGAGGACGCTTCCCGAGGACCCTTGTCCAGTGCCGCACTTAAGAATCATTCTGGGTCTTACTCTAGGGAAACTAAGTCTTACCTGAATGGGAAGGGAAGAGAAAGGATGGTGAGGCAGGGCTTGGCAAGAATTAAAAAAATAAATAAAATAAATAAAAAAGATACTTGAAATGCACTCTAAATTGTATCCAGGAATGGGTACCACAAAGGTAGAGAAGGTCATTGGGAAGAGGTAGCTGAAACAAAAGCTATGGGAAATGGGGAAGTCACAGCAGTTTTTGTAAATGCACCTTTTTTTATTCATGTCATCTCAGATTATAAGGGCCCAGATTATAGAAGCTATGTAGAAATAGCAACACTACCCATACACCAGACGTCTATCCCCCTGAGGCTGGAGAACAGGCCTTTCTGTTCTCCCCCTTATACTTTTAGTGACCAACACATTGTCTGGTTTATAGTAGATGCTCAATAAATAATACAGGATGACTGAGTGCATTTCAACCATGCAATAGCACTTGTACTTCGGACTGACAAATTTCAATTGAAGTCTGCTGTGTCTTATTGATAAACACATTGAGTTAATATTGCATTTAAGCTTTCATGGTTCAAGGCAGTCTGGAGAGAGTTGTGGAAAGAGCATAAATTCTCAGAGTTTAGGATTCAAATCACCGTTCTGTGTTTTATTTGCCGGGCAACATTGAGCAAGTATTCAACCTCCCTGGCTCAATTCACTGATTTGTAAAACCAAGTCATAGCATTACCTTAGCAGACCTTAAGAAAAATAAGTATGTAAAGTGTTTAGAGCATTACTTAGTGATCAGCAAACCATAACAGTAATATTAATAAAAGCTATTTCACTCAATATAGCTATATGTAGTAGTTCCACTTTTATTAGGCAATCAAATTCTAACAATAAATTAATGAAATTATAAACTAATGCCGTGGTAGCCCACTAAGAGGCATATGGTCGCTTTTAACATGAATGTGAACAGGAAAGCCTTTTATATGCTTGGATACAAATATTATCTTCCCTCACTGCTCACAGAATCGAGGCAAACATTCTAAATAAGAAATAAGGCAGTTACATGTAATATGCAGAGAGTTTAGAAATGTACCTAACCCCGAAGACTCCTCAGGTGCTCTGGGAGACAGAAAACATTACGCAATTCTGTTTGAAAAATTGCAGTCAGGCAGTTTACAAAAGTGTGAGCATGTTCAAATTTCTGAAGCTTTGTTAGTGACCTAAATGTCACACAAATAAGAACAGAGTTAAATACAAATCTGAAGATTTTTCCCCCTTCCATAACACTTAGCTAGTAAAACAAAGGTTATGATTTAATATTTAAAGGTAATTTTAAGGAGCAACTAAATCTGCTCCTTGGGCTAGGACTATACCTATGAGATAGCCAAGTGTGTACAAGTATCTCAGACATGCCTGATCTTTCAACATTGACAAGTAATTTCTGGATTTAATGCCGTAATACGAATTGTTATAAGAAGATGCATGTAGAATCTGTTCTGATGGAGTGGTATTTCAGAAGCAGGACACAGGTGATGTCAGGGGCAAGCAGTTTATCACTGGACGGTTAGAGTCCGCTGTGTCCATCCGTCAGTGACGGGCTGATTAATGACATGCTCCTACGTCAGGCCAGCCCAGGGGCCCAGCCGCAGTAGCCAAGCTAAAATGAGGGTGAGGATACGGGAGAGGGCAGAGCGAGAGGCCAGGTTTGTTTTCAGGGGAGCAGGCTCTCTGACGTCACTCTGCTGTGGAGCCAGTCTTTTTCTCTGTACACATTTTTGAGGGTTGGTTAGACTTAGCGCAGGCAGCATATACTATACTGGACCAGCTCCACCAAAGAGATTTGATGGACAGTGAAACTAATGTGAGGGAAGACTGGTCATTTTGGCGAGAATGTGAAGGAGGCTGGGATGAAAATTAATACAGGAAAGGAAGCTAACATGTGTCCTTACAGGACTGATAATAATACATGCACACCGCTGCCATTCTTCACAATGACGATTAAAGAAGAACAGAAGTACCAGTCAAGAGGTAGTTAAAAATAGGGCATTTCTGAATGACAGGTTCTAGTTTCAGGTGATGATAGACTTTCATTTCACAAAACTATTTTATTTAGTGGAAGAATCAACATTACACTAAGCTAACTTATTTTGTTTTTAAAAATCAACAATAATTTTAATACATTAATTTTAAAAGAATTAGTAAAATAAAAACATCTGTAATCTAGCACACAGAAGATTCACCATAGTTCTATTATACTAAATAGTTATATAATATAAAGGCCTTTATAAAATTATGTCTGAGCGTATATAAATCTATATAGGTATGCACATGTACGTTAGAATAAAAAAGTAACAAGAAATAGATATACTAGACTTTCAAAAAATTTTATTTCCAATAATGGAATGATGGATGCCTTGCACATTTTTCTCTGACAAGTATCTAAGCAAGGACATGAAAGTCAGGTGGACTTGATTCAGACCCCAGCTCCAGAACTTTCTAGGTGTGAGACCTTGAGAAAGAATCCAAACCTTGATAAAGCTCTTTTTTTTTTTTTAATTTTCAAAATGAGAAACAGCCTTTGAAGAGAGGAGGATTATTTTAGAATTGAAGTTTATGCATGTGATTTATGACATCAGAGTAATGGTAGTGTAAGAGATATCCTTGATCTCCCCTTGAAATTTCAACAAATTGAACAGCTATAACTCAGTGAAGCAACCCAGCTAGGCTCACAGATCTGTACACCCAATTAACTAAAGGTGGAAAGGGTGAGAAGGGGAATAGAAGATGCACCTGCTCTTGGGCTCTGGAGAGGAAAGACATCTGGGGTCACTGGGTCTTCTTCTGCTGGGAGGAGCACAGAGATTAAGGAGTAGAGAAGGTCATACAGAACCAAAGTGGAGGCAGAACGAGAGGTCTTGACCCATGTTCCCATAGTCTGTCCATAGCTCCCATTCAGCGCAGAGACAGAGGAAACCAAAATGTGGCCCCCTAGCCTCCCAGATCCCGCCTCCCTCACT
This sequence comes from Rhynchonycteris naso, assembly GCA_037038555.1. NCBI lineage: Eukaryota > Metazoa > Chordata > Mammalia > Chiroptera > Emballonuridae > Rhynchonycteris > Rhynchonycteris naso. The sequence continues at coordinate 8,638,566 of CM072998.1, read as the reverse complement.
TAGCAGGGGATGGAGAGTGGCAGAGACAGACTTCACAGCTGAAGAACCAACATGCTTTATGTGTGGTCCCCTGGTGTGTTGAGATGTGGGGAGGAGCACCCAGACACCTGAGCTCACCATTGCCAAAGTTGTAAAAGCCTCACAACACGCCCCAACCATTATCACAACTGCAGCCTCATCTCCATCATTGCAACAGCAATGGATTAGCAGAGGTCAGCCCAAAAATTTCATAGAACTGAAATTTGTAATCCATCACCATCTCTTAGAAGAAAACAGAACCACCTCTCAAAACTGAAATTTCTCTTTTATAAAAAAATTCATTTTCTTTAATTTTTTATATTTTTATTTAATTTTTGTTGATTTTTTTTTCCTAAGTGAGAAGTAGAGAGGCACAGAGACAGACTTCTTGCATGTGCCTAACCAGGATTCACCCACCAAGCCCACTAGGGGGCAATGCTCTGCCCATCTCGGGCTGCTGCTTTGATGAAACCAGAGCCATTTTAGCACCTGTGGCAGAGGCCATGGAGCCATCTTCAGAAACTGGGCCAACTTGCTCCAGTGGAGCCTTGACTGCCGGAGGGGAAGAAAGTGACAGAGAGAAAGGAAAGGAAGAAGGGTGGAGAAGCAATAGTGCTTCTCACTGTGTGCCCTGACCGGGAATTGAACCTGTGACATCCACATGCCGGGCTGATGCTCTACTACTGAGCAACCAGCCATGGATGTTTTATTTTATTTTATTTATATTTATTGGGTTTTTCTCTTTGTTCCTTTGATGGTTTTCTCTTTTACTTTTTATTACTTTTTATTCTATTTTATTTATTTGTTCATTTGTTTGTTTCTTAGTTTTTTTTCTTTTTTGGGGTTAGATTTCTTAACAATATCACTCTGATATTCTATCTATAAAGAAAATAAGGAATATAATGAATAAACAAGAAAAAGATGTAATTCATAAAAAAATAATAAAATCTCCAGAATATAATCTCAATCACATAGAAACTTTGGAGTTAAACTATAGAGAAGTTAAAATTGAAGGTCTAAAAATACTCAGTGAGATGCAAGGAAACACCAGTAGGCAATTTAACAAGTTCAAAAATACTTAGTGAACAAAATGAGTACTTCACGAAAGAGATTGAAACTTTAAAAACAGAGATGAAGAACTGAATACATGAATTGAAAAATAATATAGCAACTTTAGCTAATAGAACAGGCCTGATAGAAGAGAGAATCAGTTACATCAAAGACAGGCAACTAGAGATACTACAGAGGTGAGAGAGACTCACAAAGTAAAAAATATATGATAAAGATCTATAAGAATTGTCTGAATCCAACAGAAAGAACAATATAATAATAATGGGTACAGCAGAAGAAGAGGGAAGTTTATATCATTACAGGCTTATATCAAGAAACAAGAGAGAGCCTAAGTAAACAACCTAATATCACATCTTAAGGAACTAGAAAAAGAAGAACAAAGGCAAGACAAAATCAGCAGGAGAAAGGAAATAGTAAAAATTAGAGCAGAACTAAATGAAAGAGAGAAAAAAAACTATAGAAAAATTAATACAACAGAGAACAGATTCTTTGAAAAGATTAATAAAATTGACAAACTTCTGGCTGGAATCACTAAGGAAAAAAGAAAAAAGACCCATATAAACAAAATCTAAAGTGAAAGAGGAGAAATTGCCACAGACAACTTTGATATACAATGGATCATAGTAGAATACTATGAAATATTATATGCCAGCAAACTTAACAATCTAGAAGAAGTGGGTAAGTTCCTAGAACTATACAATCTTCCTAGACTGAGTCAAAAAGTGGAAAACCTAAATATAACTGTAAATATTGCGGAAATAGGAACAACTATCAAAAACCTGCCCAAAAATAAAATTCTAGGACCAGGTGGCTACACTGGTGAATTCTACCAAACATTCAAAGAAGATATGGTAAATATCCTTTTCAAAGTCTTCCAAAAAATAGAAGCAGTACTCCCTAATACATTTTATGAGGCTAACAAAACCCTGATACAAAAACCTGGCAAGGACAACACACACACACACAAAAACTATAGACCAATATCTCTAATGAATACAGATGCAGAAATCCTAAACATAATACTAGCAAATAAAATACAACAGTACATTAAAAAAATAATATATCATAATCAAGTGAGATTCATTCCAGGAGCACAAGGATGGTTCAACATACATAACTGATTAACATAATATACCACATAAACAAAACAAAGAACAAAAATCATGATTCTCTCAATAGGTGTAGAACAAACATTCCATAAAATATAACATCCATTAATGTTTAAAACACTCAGTAAAATGGGTAAAGAAAGAAAGTACTTTAACATAATTAGGCCATATATAACAAACCACCAGCTAATCTACTAAATGGTGAAAAAATGAAGGCTTTTCTTCTATAGTCAGGAACAAGAGAAGACTTCCCATTCTCTCCACTATTATTCAATATAGTTTTGGAAGTCTTAGCCAGAGCAATCAGGCAAGAGAAAGAAGTAAAAGGCATTTATATTGGGAAAGAAGTAAAGGTATCACTTTTTGCAGATGGCATGATCCTATATATAGAAAACCCCAAAGTTTCCACTAAGAGACTATTAGAAACAATAAACCAAAAAAGTAAAGTCGCAGGATACAAAATCAGTATACAAAGTCTACAGCTTTTCTATATGCCAACAATAAAACCTAAGAAAATGAACTCAAAAAAATAATTCCTTTTACAATTGCAACAAAAAATAAATATAATACCTAGCAATCAACTTAACAAAAGATGTGAAGAACCTATACACTAAAAGCTACAAAGCATTATTGAAAGAAATGGAAAAAGACACAATAAAATGGAAAAATATTCTATGTTCATGGAGTGGAAGAATCAACATAGTTAAAATGGTCATATTACCCAAAGCAATATACAAATTTAATGCAATCTCCATTAAAATCATAATGTCATTTTTTAAAGAAATAGAACAAAAAAAATCACCAGATTAGTATGGAACAATAAAAAACCCATAAAAGCCAAAGCAATCCTGAGGAAAAAGGGTAAAGCCAGAGGTATCATATTTCCTGAATTCAAATTATGCTACAAGCCATGATAATCAAAACAGCATGGTATTGGCAGAAAAACACACATACAGACCAATGGAACAAAATTGTGAGTTCAGAAAGAAAACTGCATATATATATATGAACAAATAATCTTTGACAAAGGGACCAAAAACACAGTGAAGGCAAGAAATTCTCTTCAATAAATGGTGCTAGGAAAATTGGAAAGCCACATGCAAATGAATGAAACTTCACTACAGTTTGTCCTTATGCACAACAATTAATTAAAAATGGATCAAAGACCTAAATATAAGATCTGAAACAATAAATTAATAGAAGAAAACAGAAATACTAAACTTATGGACCTTGGCCATAGACAACATTTTATGAATTTGACCCCAAAGGCAAGGGAGTAAAGGCAAAAATAAATTAATGGAACTATATCAAACTAAAAAGCTTCTGCAAAGCAAAAGAAACTGACAACAAAACAAAAAGGCAGCCAACCAAATGAGATAGGTTATTTAAAAACAACAGCTCCAATAAGGAGTTAATATCCAAAATATATAAAGAACTCACAAAGCTCATAAACAAACAAGCAAACAATCCCATTAAAATATGGGGAAAGGACTTGAACAGACACTTCTCTCCCAAGAAGACACACAAATGGCCAACAGATATATGAAAGGATGCTCACCTTCCCTAGCTATTAGAGAAATGCAAATCAAAACTACATAGGTACCACTTTTCACTTGTTAGATTGGCTGTTATCAACAAGACAGGTAATAACAACTATTGAAGAGGCTATGGAGAAAAAGAAACTCTCATTCACTGCTCTTAGGAATATAAACTGGCACAGCCATTATGGAGGAAAGTATGGTAGTTCCTCAAAAAATTAAGAACAGGTCTACCATATGACCCAGCAATTTCTCCACTCGGTATCTACCCAAAAAAACTTGAAAACATTGGTATGCAAAGACACATGCACCCCTATGTTCATCACTGCATTATTCACAGTGGCCAAAGCATGGAAACAACCATAGTGCCCCTCAATAGATGACTGGATAAAGAAGAAGTGGTACATATATACTATGGAATACTACTCAGCTATTAAAAAGATGACATATTTGCATTTATGACAACATGGATGAACCTTCAAAACATTAAACGAACACACTGTAGATGAGACTCTTGGACACAGATCAAATCCATTCTCCTTCTTGCTCGCTTGCTCACTCACTCAGCCTCCAGTGAGAAGAAGGGAAATGGCCACACCATCATCAGTAGGAAGAATAGAAGCAATAAAGCCTTAAAACAAAAAACATACCGGTGTCCAAAGTATACTGAAATGAATACACGGTTTATTGAAGCAATAAAATTACAAAGGTCGGGTGAGGTAACAGTGCTGATCGGTCGTGAAAAAGGCTCCTGCAGAGTGCACACTAAATTCCAGTCCAATGTATGTTCAGAAGTTGGAAGTGGACTGCACCTAGGGGTTCCTTACAGCATTTGGAGTCTTCTTTACGTAGCTTCCATTCAATTTCCATGCTGACTTGTCCAGTTGAGTACTATGTGGTGAAAGAAGACAGCTTATGGCTGTTGAACATTTTTGGCATGTCACCAGGAACAGGTGCCCAGTTTCTGTTCTGGGTTGACGGAACGTTGCTTTTACATTTTCTAAACTGCAGTGCTTTGGTGGTGCTAGACTCGCTTCTGGTCGCAGTTCTTGACAGGTACCACAGGTACTGGTTGATCAGAGGATCCATCGGCCCAAAGATGCTTTGACTATGATGGTAGCTCAGGTGGAATGAGCGTTCTCAAGCTCGTAGTTGAACGTAAAGTTGTTGCCAGTAGGCAGCATCCAGCTCGGGAAGTAGTCCAGACAGTAGAAAGATGATGTAGCCAGGGCTCTAGACCCACGTTGGGCGTTAGGTAGCCGAACGTTGGCACCATGATGACCTCTGCAGGAAACGGTGCACGACATCCCTCGTGGGCATTACAAGCTACGTGTGGGAGCTGGTACTACATATGGGAGCTGGTATTCCGAGTCCACAAAGACCTGAACTGTGCTGGTAAGGAAGTTTATTAGCGAACGTCTTACCGTCCTTTGTCCTGACTTCCTTAACTTGAATGTTGAAGAGCTTGAAGTTGAGACGCTTGGGACTGAAGCCCCAGTTGTTGATGACTCTTTGCCAGTCACATGGAGAGAAGTGGCAGTGAAATCAGCGGAAGTCAAAGTATCCCCAGGGGGTGCTGTATCCAAAGTAGTGGCTGTCGCTGCTGGCAGTTGACTGTGTGATTGGCTGTAGAGGTGGTCGTTGTGCGTGGGCAGAGCACGGGTTCGGGTGGACTTGGTGGTGACTCTGTCCCCCAGCCACATGAAATCCCAATGCCAATTTCCCGAAGATGTAACCACTGCATTGGTGCCTTGGTTACTGTCGCCCATTGGAATACTACTGCCTGCAACCATTGCAGCAGATCCCAAACTTGTGGGGCCTGGTTGTTGGGATTTGGTGAGGCTGGATTGAGGCTGTTGGCTGTCTTGAGACTGGGAGAACTGTGTCAGTCCACTGTTGTCTCCCAGTTCTCCAGGATGTATTCCACACCCCTGACTTTTGGGGGGCGTTCCTACTGAATCCGAGAAGAGAAGAATGGAGTCTTCTTCAAGAGGAGGTGGACTTATTGGTCGAGGTCTCCTTTTGGGCGGAACCATTTTAGCAGTCTTCTCAATCAGACCAAAGGGCTCAAGCACCCTCTTCTTGGCCTGGAAGATGGCTTTCTTTGCCAACGTTTCCTCCAAAGGAGGTGTCCTCTGCTAATTTCTTCTGGAACTTGGCTTGAGTGGGTTGTACTTGAGATAAAGATTGTCCCCACTCTCAAGCAACTGATTGTAACATTCGTAGTGCTCTTTCACAACAGTGTTGGTGTGGTGGACCGGCTAGCCTTTATCAAGGCCTTTGAAGGGCCCAAGGTATTTGTAAGCCAAGAGAACAGGCCCTCTGGCATTGTCCTGTTTTTGTTGGTTCACCCTTGGGTTTTGGCAGGCTGGTTTGCAGGTGCAGAAACTCAGAAAATCCCTGAGTCACTTCTTCCAACCAGCCTGGGGGATGACCAACAACAGGCATGACTATGGGGCTCATTTTATTGCTCTTGATTGACATTATCAAGGTCAATATTCCAAGGAAGGGTGCCATGACAATATCGGCATTTAGTTCTCCTGTGACCAAAGCACAAGACCACGTATCTGTTCAAGTATTCACAATCGGTTGGCACACCCCAAAAGGGTGAGCATCACAGCGCTCACTGTAACGTTCAGTAAAATTGTCAGACTAAGAATCTGACAGAAAACATCCTCAACAATCTGACACCCCATGGGGTCTACATCCAATGACAAATTTTACATGGAAAGAGCATAGATTCCATCCCCAAATGTTTAAAGCATTTAGACACGTAAGAATCTCAAAGGAGCATCCCTCGTGCAAGAAGTCTCGGTCTCAGCTGAGATCCAAGGGCGCTTCAGGCTCTTTATTACCTCTTTCTCCTGGGCGTGGCCACGTTTAGTCCCCGCCTTCTTAACCAAGAACAATCTACCTCCTGGAAATGAGACTCCGCCCATTTAAAAAAGCCTTTGACTTCGTCTTTGGTAACTTTTCCAAAGTTTGGCGACAGTTTATAAGTCAGTTCAGATTTGAATATTCGGTCCTGTAGAGGCTGTTTGTGTTGGTAGATGGTCAACCGTCCGCCGACGACACAGCACATGCTGTGTTGGAGGCAATGACAGGAGTGGGATGGATCTGCTGAGAAGGCTTGCCCTGCTGATCCACGCGAACCTAGCTTCCTCCCAGGATGGCTTTGGCGCTTTCCACGACCTTGGCTGTCCTCTTCCCTTCCTCCCACCAGAGGACCATCTTGTCTACACAGTCGCTGAAGGGAAAGTTTTCATTGGTCCAGTTCACGCACCCGTAAAAGGGCAAGGTGTGAGCAATGGCTTTTGCAATGCGGGTCTTCCCGGTTGTCGCCTGTTGTCCCCAGCCCGAAAAGCCAAAGGGCGTTTCGCTTTCCAAAGGCCTTTTTACACCAGCCCACCAACACCGAACTCGCGTAAGCCCGGTCGTACCCATTCAGTTCAAAGATGCGGCAGATGCGGTTTTCTCGGATGTTTTCCGGAACCTCCTGCCCGATGAGATATCGCTAGCTGACGTGGTCAGGCTCAGGATTTTGGACGCGTCGTCCAGAGCCGACTTGATCTGGTTACGCGAGTCACCTATAGCGTTGAAGTTGAGGTAGGATTCCTGGTTTTCCTGAATCCAGGCCCTTTCAGTGGTGATGCCATTTTCTACCAACTAGTTTACAAGATCCATGTATCTGGCTGTTTGTTTGGTTCTGATCATGGGGCTGGAAGAATCTCTTGCAATCTGAGGAACCGGGGCGGGTTCTTTCAGGCGCAAAGTCACCAGCCATTTACGCTCCTCGAGGTTGAGGGTCGCCAATATATAGGCATCGATGTTTGACCATGCCCACTGAAGTTCTGGTTGGACCTTGGGCCCCAAGAAGGTGGGAATGTAGGATTCATCTCACCTGATCGGTTTCTCCTCCTTTGGACTTGGTTTCTGTCGCGCAAAGCCAATTGGAAATCTTTGGTTCTGTTCCTCGATAAACGGTTTTGACCAAATGTTCTCGAATTTGAACGAGAAATTGTCCTAAATCCATAGATTTGACTCCACAGGTCTCCAACAGGCAATGTAGATAGACGTATTCTGATCCTTTTTCTAGCTGAACAAAATATTTGGACTCGGTTTTGAAGACAGACTCCCAGGAAGCATAGAAATCTCTCCACAATTTGTCCGCGATCGTCAGAGAAGATGCCTCGATCTGATCCAAATCTAAGTCTGACTCCGGTGGAAGCGTCCATTCTTTGGTCACCATCCAGGTGACAAAGTCTCCGTGAATACCTGGAAGCTGTTCTTCCACGTCTGCTGGCAAGCGAACGGTCACCTCGTAGAAGCTGGACATCATGCTAGGAGCAGCAGATGGCAGGAATGATTTCAAACTGCCCGCGGTTCTTCTTTTATACCCTTCCTTATAGCTACTTTTAATTTGCTGTTATTTATTAACAGCTGGTTGATGTTTAACAAAGACAAACATAACTCAGTTCCTCTTCTTCCTCCTGATGATGGCACGTATCCTAGACTGGAATTCGGGGTGGACACTTCGGGACCGTATGCAAAACCGCGCCGGATCCGCACCCATTACTACACCCAACTTTTGTAATTTTATTGCTTCAATAAACTGTGTATTCGTTTCAGTGTACTTTGGACTCTGGCGTGTTTCTTGCTTTATAGTTTTATTGCTTCTTCTTCCTGCTGATGATGATGTGGCCATGCATGGGCAACTGATCAACCTGCTGAGTGCTACAAAAATGTTTACCTGGAACCTATGTACTTATTGATCATGTCACCCATTAAATTTAATATCTTAAATTTAAAAATATTTCTTTTCAAAGAAAAAAAAAAGATCATGCATAAAGATCATGCATGTGCTTTCACAGATTATCGTGAAAATCTGTGAAAAAATAAAAGGGCATGAAATCGGGGTCCTTTTAGTGCTAACTGGTATTATCATACATCCTACGGAAAATCTGAATTTTAATTAGAAATTTTTTAAAAAATGTTAAAAATGACATCGATGACAGCATGAACAAAAGAAAAGAAACAGTGTAGGGGCGGGGCCAATAGCAGGGACCCAGCCCAGTACCCAGAGTGTCCACGGGGCAGACAGGGAACAGAGGTGATGGCAGCCAACCCCTTCACATATCTTCACATACCCTTAGAATTCCATCAAACACTGAATAGATGTCAATTTAAATGTTAACTCTCAAGGAAAGACAAAATAAACAAAGAAAGAAACCCAAGAAGTTTAGCTATAGGAGCAAGACCCAAGATACCCCTGGGACACAGAGAGGCATGGCCTTCTTGATGAGGAAGCAGCAGTAGGTGACATCCACTGTCATTGTGCAGTGAATCTGTACAAAATGATGGTTAATTTAGTATAAGCCAGGTGGTCATTTCACAGTGATTCCTTCATTTCCCAAGTCCTCATTCCAAGATTCCCTGTGCCACCCTCCTCCGTCACTACAGGTGACTGTGTAGCTCGCCGCCCAGAGCAAGCTGTTTCTACGGATGGCATCCTCACTCTAATCTTCCAGAATAGAATGGGCTAAAAAAATATTGCCCCCATGAAGAAAATTCTAGACTGTATTTTTCTTCATCTCTGCTTAGTGGGAAAAAGATATCTCCAAGAATTGATACCCAAAGTGAAGTGTTTTGATTACATGAAGACAGAACAGAGATGAACTAATATACTTGAAATGAACAATCAAAGAGCCTTGACTGCAAATTTTCAGAAACCTCCACAACCACAGCGGTTCCCTGTGAAGTTTTTACATCAAAGATCAAGTTTAGAGTTGTCAGATATTTATGAACCATTTTTCTTAGGGGAATTTTCTTTCATAGATTATCAGGAAATAGATACCTCTCTGATAGAGGGAATAAGGAAAATAGCATATTAAATCGAGGTTATGAAGTGAACACATTCTTTAACCTCCAAGCAATATTTTAGCGTTTCTTCACATGTGTCTTAGAACTTTAGTTAAAACAAACAAGTAGCATTTTTGGCGAGGATTAGTCAACTAAGAAATATACATAATTATTTTGTAACTATCCTTTCAGGTTTTTTTTTTTTTCTACTTGGAAGGGAGGGGAAGAGAAAAAAATAAATAAATTTAGCAAAATGATGTATTCACACAGAAATTACACTCATTCAAGTACTCCAAAAGGTGCTCTGGTCCCACATTTACTTTGCCTACCATAAGCTGGCAACAGGCACCGATATTCTTTGTTTTTCTGTCCCCACTGTTTCACCTCCCTGCAGTAGAAATGCCCGTACCCATACACGTGACAGCAAAACATTCTAGTAGTGACTTGTACAAGCTGAACCCTCCTCCCTTTTATTTTACCTTTTTGCTCAATACTTTAACACTTCATTAATTCATCAGTGTGTTCAATAAGCATTTTGAAGGCCTCCCATGGGTGGAACACTGGCTAAACCAAAAAAAAAAAAAAAAAAAAAAAAACCAGATTCTTTCATCTCAAGGTTTGTGTTGGTTAAGAATAAAAACAGACACACAATGCAATAACTGGCATATGATTGAGAAAGTTCTGGTTTAGACTTGGGAAGTCCCAAGATTCTCCGTAACACGGAGGAGGAAGGGATGAAGGTAGGTGATGATAGGAGTGGCCTTCCAAAGCAGAATTTTGTGAGTTAAATCTACTGACAGGTTAAAGAGAAGCAATTCTAATGAAATATGGAGAATTAACCACAAACATTTACAACTAAAAAGAAAGTGGACTATTTGCTTGTTGTAGTCATAAACTCACATAAATAGAGATAAGGAACAATTGACTAAGCAGACCTGAAAGGCTGGACCTTATGTCAAGTCTGGAGAAAGCTTAGCATGGCCTAATTTGTGTCATAGAATGGTCAAAAGCCACAGTATTGTTTATACCAAGTACCCTGGAGTTGGTACATCAAGAATTGGTTGAAAGCTTTTAGCTATTTAAGGAGCAAATAGATTCACAGATCTTCTCCTACAACTAGGCAATGATTCTCATTCTGCTCCAGCATAGGGCTAGACTATCTCTGGAGATGGTAGGACAGAAAGTCTCTAGACTGGGGTCACGGTGATGACTTAGACTAGAGATCAAAGACTGGGAGTAAAAACATTCTCATGCGAAATGTTGGCATCCTAGTCTTCCTAATTCACTTGACTCATAGAATGCTTGTAGTCGGACAGAAAACTTCACTGAAAAGTTCTTTTTGCAGGGGCATCTGGCCGGATCTAGACAAAAAAGAAAATTGGCTTTGGAGGCTTTCCAATAAAACTGCCTAGTCGGGTCAGCCTGTGTGGGAACTACAACTAACCAGACAAAGTGCACAGGGATTTCCTACAGTTCTCATTCTTTACATTTTAAATAGAAAGTGATAGAAAATGCTTCCAGATTTGGAAGAGACCAAAATGAGAAAGCACACACATTAGAAGAAGCATAAATAAGCAGGAAGAGAAAATAGAAAAATAAAACTCATCAATTATCATTAAGAGCATTTTCAGGGGAATAAGGAAATATATTGCATCTCTGAATAAAAGAATAGGATGTTATAAGAAAAATATAGGTATTTGAAAAAGATTTTTAAAATTGAATGTATAGTAGTAGGAGATTTGGGGAAAATGTTAAAAACCATTAGAAAGACAAAAGAGATGGAAAGTACAGTGAAAATATAAAACAAACAAACAGAATGATTAGAGGATATGCCCAGAAGGTCCACCATCTAAATAATAAGACTTACTTACAGGAAGAATTAAACAAATTGAGGGAGAAGGGTTCCAAAAAATACTGTAAGTTCAAGAAATTTCCCCCCAACCAAAGAATTTTATTTTACAGATTAAAAGTACCTTATGAGTGTTCTGTAGAAAGAACAGAAATAGATTTCTGTGACCATCAGACTCATCATTATGAATTTCAAAATTTATAGAACAGCAGGAACAAAATGAAAACATCCTATAAACTTTCAAAGAAAGAAAGAGAGAGAGGAGTAATGTCTTGAAAACTTGGGAGAAAAATTATTTCTAAAGTAGATTGTATACCTCCCCAAACCATCAGTGAAGTCTAAGAAAGTAAAGAAATGAATTTCTTCAAGGTGAAGATGTTGACAGTACACACAGGTTGGACAAAAGGAGGTTTGCAAATGTTTGTAGGAAAAAATATACAATTATTAATAATAATACAAGAATGAACTTTTGCATACTCACAACTGTAAACCTACGTTTGCCCCATCCTGTATTAAAATTTTGAGTGCAGTGAGATTGGGATTGAGATAATGATATGTAAATAGGAAATTAACCAGATTTTCATATGGTAAGAGAGTGTTGAGTTTTGTAGCAAACTGCCACAATGTGTTCCAAAGAAACTGTACCAATTTCCATCCCAACCAGCACTGAGAGTTCCTACGGTTCCCTGTTCTTGTCAGGATGGGTTGGGTGTGTTCAGAGTGCTAGATTTTGGCCATTCTAATCGATACTTACTACTTTAACTTGTAATTTTTTAATGACATGTGATGTTGAGCATCTTTTCATATGCTTATTCTCTATCTTTATATCTTCTTAGGTGAGGTGTCTTTCCAGAATACTTTGCAAAATTTTAAATTAGGTTTTTTCTTCTTGTTTAGCATTAGAGAGGTTTTTTTTTTGGTGTATTTTAAATACCAGTATTTTTATACAATATGTGTCTTATATTTTCTCCTAGTCTGTGGCTTGTCTTTTCATTCTTTCAATAGTTTCTTCCACAGAGCAGATATATTTAATTATTTATTTATTTATTTATTTATTTAGACAATTAAATTTAACAGGGTGACATTGGTCAATCCGAGGACATAGATTTAGTGAAAACATCTCCATGTCCATCAGTTGGACAGTCGATTATGTTGTATACCCATCCACGGAGCAGATATTAATTAAATTAACCAAACTTTATAAGCATAGAATAATTACTAATTTACAAATATTTCTAAAATTTGGAAAACCACTTTTCCAGAAAAATAAAAATAATGATAAAAGAACATTGCTGTCATTAGTGTTTTCATAGTGTGTTCAATGTAAACAATGAATATTTACGTAACCAAGATTATCATATAACTATATTTGATATATTTGAGAAATTGGGAGACAGAAATATTTATGTGTTTATGTGGTATTGTGCCAGTGAAAGGAAGTTAAACCCCTCTATTCTGGGAAATGAAGAGACAATACTGAAAATCTAAAATTTAAGACAAAACAATATAATTATAGGATTCAGAGCTATTGAGGCAAATTTCAGCGATCCACTGAAGAAGTTAAAAAATGGCTGCTTCTCGAGAGTGAGTGGGATATTGGGGAAAATGGAGCACTAGAGAAACAAACACATCAAGAAAAATTAAAAACAAACAAACAAACATATTCTTCTAAAAATTACAAGATTAAAGAACGATTTCATTTTCCCATGATGTATAAAATGTACTAGAAGTAAAACTAATCTTAAAAACGAGGATAGTCACCTGTTAGCCAGAGCGAGGGGAGAACAAAGGAAGGTGACCCATGCAAGCTGACTTGCGCATGAACCAGAGGGGAGCTCAAATAGGTCTTAGAACAGCTCCATATCCTGAACTGCCAATAAGGATGCGTGTCTTAGTTTGGATTTTTCCAGAAGCAAACACTAAGACAAGGATTGGAGTTCAAGTGGTTGATTTGGGAAATGATGGAAACACTCGTAAACAGTGGGGAAATAATACAGGGAAGTTGCTTGCTAATAAAAGGGCTCCACTGAATCAGCCAATCCCCTGGGGGATAACAGCTTGATCACACGGGGGAAATTCTGTGTAGCGCTGCAAAACTGTGCAAGATGTACCGATGGGTCACAAGGATCCGAGGAGTCACTGACAAGGTCTGCTACCGTTGTGTAAGAGGGATGAAGAATTTAAGTACGAATAATGATTCCAACAACAAAATTGGCTTCATATTTCTATGACTCTGAACACTAAAGAGAACCATCCAAGCAAACAGTGTAGTTTAAAATAGGTGGTAGTACAGTTTTCAATCACAAATCACGGAAGCCATAAGAGTAACACTGTCAGTACACGAAAGCATACCTATTGAGGGATTAAAATATATCTTGAATTTAAATGATAATAGCCTTGAGTCAGTATTTATTTGTAAAAGGCTATGAGCATTAATATTTAAACTACACCTCAGGATAATTATAACAACCAATATGATTAAATACTGTTTTCTAGCAGGCATTCATAAACGCTGTCCCTGTAAAATAGTATGATGATAATGGCCTAAGGATGACAGCCCCTAGCAAACGCCAGGACCCACACCCCACGGAGAATTATTTGATATGACAAGACTATCCTATTCTCTTTACCCGTCTACCCCTTAAAAGAAGACATTATCAGAAAGTCAAGGTGCTGATTATGCCCACAGCACTTCAGTGTGAGAAGATTGCTGAGATCACACATTTACCCAGACTCTTTAGAGAACTGCCAATCAGTTAGTGCGGATGCCAACCTTAAAAAGAAAAGTAAAATAAAAATCACAATCCATACAAAGGGACATTTACTGTGGGAAATACAGGTTATCTCCCCTCTTAACGCAGTGAAACATCCTGAACTATACAGCGCTATCAAGTCCTCAAAGTGCCTACGTTGTATTTAGTCCAGCCTGTGAGCCAAACTTCAAGTTTACAGAATAGAAAGAACAAGAGAAGGAAAGGCTCTCAGAAGTTACCAGAACACAAATCCAAATGTGCAACACTCTGCAGGAGAACAATGAAGCTGATGAAACATTGAACATGTCAATGTCGTAAACAAAGGAATGAGAACAAGAGAACAAGGTGGAGGGGCAGAAGGACCCTTCTGGACGGAAAGAGATTTAACACTAATGAGTGCATGGACACTCATTGGATCCTTCCGTAAAACATACTACTATATTTAGGGACAATGAGGACTTCATGAACGTGATCTGAATATCAGCGGATCAAAAGGAATCCTTGTTAATTTTGTGAGGTGTAATAATGGCTTTGTGATCCCATCACATAGTGAAGTATTTAGGAGGGAAATGCCATGATGTCTGTAATCTACAATAGAATGTGTCAGAAAAAAATAACAATAGATATGAAATCTAGTTTATGTGGTATTGAGGTATGGTGTTCATTATCCTGTTCTCCCTAATTTTCTGTATATTTTAAAGAAAACTGTTATAATGATAATTTTAAAACATTACATGGGTCCAGATAAACTTAGTGGAACGGCCTTTATTTTAAGTCTAAATATATGTCATTTTGTATTTCTGAGATAAATCAATCATAGAATCTGCAAACTAGAAGGATCCTTAGACTATTTCATATGTATAGAAATTGATGACAGAATTGAACTGATTTGCCTAAAGTTACAAAGCAAGTTATTGGCAGAAACAATAGTAATTTGACTATACATCCTTTTCTCCTGATGACCAATATTTTCTTGAGAACAGATTCACACCTAATTAATCTCTGTCATTTTTTCATTGCCCAGCATACATTACTGAGTTTGCAATACATCAATAGTCTGCTTATAGAGTAATTTTATCTGCCCTCTAAATCATCTTACATAGAACATATCAAAGTTCCGTCAGTATAGAGAAATGGATAAGATCAAATAACTTTCAAAGCAAACCTTGTAGTTGGCCAAAATTATTTTGCAATTCGTAGCTGAAAAGAGAGCGGTAAACAGCAGCCCCACACTCTAGTAAAACATTTCACTAAATGATTTACGTATAGGTGTTTTTTTTTTTTTTTTTTTTGAGGGGAGTGGTAACTTTATGTACATGTCATTATCTTTTCTACCTACGCTTTAGCTTCAAAATACCGATATTTAAGTCTAACAATACTCAGTTACCAACCCAAACAAAGATGCTAAAGTGAAGTGCGATTCTTTAGAAGGAAGGTCAACATTCTTATCAATTAATCCTCATTTTTCATAATAAAAAATATGGGCCAGCTGCTGAATCAGGTACTTGGGCAAACATTGCTGCCTATTTTGTAAAATCAGCTGTAGCACATTTGTGCATGGGCAGAGCAGCTGAATTTGCAAGATGTTGAAATGTACAAGCTACATATGGTGCAGTGTGGTTTCCACTGTATATTCCACCCTTGAAAACGGGCTAGGCCTTTGTACCGCCCATCCTTGACTACTGTTTCCTTTATGGAGATTATTGTCCTAAATATACAGTTTGACTATTATAATAATTTTTAAAAAGGATTATTTATTCTCAAATTATGTTATATCTTCCTAAGTTTTCAGTGATATGGAAAAATATTATTTCAGGGATTGTATCCTTTTATTTTGTAAAACAAATACAAGTTGGCTGCAAACAAAATACTTTCTATCTATTGATTTCTCTTATGTAACATTGTCAAAAGAAAACTCTACAAGAGATCAATTATCTATTTACAAACTATATATAGTGACCTTATGGGATGCTAGAAAATTAGTTTTTAACGTTTTTTAGAAAATTCCATATCCTAAAGAGAGAGAGAAAAAAAACTACTGAATTCTCTTCATGAAAAATGAGAAGGTAATTTTAGTACATTTATCACTGTAATTTCTCCGTTTTAAAATTTTCCCCTCTTCTCTAAAATGCAAGCACTGAGAAATCTGTTCCTGACATTTACATGTTAAAAATAAAAGTTATTAAGAATGTATTATCTCTTTAGAAAAATGGAGGTGATAATTTGGAGGCAAGTTTGAACATTTAGCTATCAGATAGTAAAATTTTCATTTGGTATATGCCATTATACAAAAATTAAATAAAATATAATATTCAAAACAAAAATATTAAAGTCACCAGATAATAAAGGGGAAGAATGAATAGATGATTTTAATATGTGGTGTTCAGAGAAAAAGTTCAAAATGATGGTTACTGTAAGATATAAAAGCATCCAAAACATTGTGAAAATTTTGCTCTGTTTTTATCAAGTATTCAGATTTATATAGCAAATATATTGATCTATTCTCTATAAACAATAAACCTCAGAACAATATTTTTCAGTTATTATTTAATATTTTTTAATGACAGAGAAATATTCAAATTGATCAATGGCTTTGTACTTTTTTGTTATTAATACTTGATATAAAATATTTAATATAATAGCAATAAGCAAATATAAAAACCCTCAGGCTGAATCAAACAGGAGTACATTATAAATATCTTCACATTTGAAATAGCTTCATCTTTGCAAAGACTAACTCAATGTACTTAAAAGGAATTGAAGAATCAATTGGAATCTCAGTTCTTTTAATAGTCCTTAGATTTTAGAACATTCTTAATAGGATAAAAATGGTTATATATATACACACACACACACACACACACACACACACACGTGTGTGTGTGTGTGTGTGTGTGTGTGTGTGTGTGTGTAAACTTAGTCTTATACAGCGGCTCTTCCAAACATGTTTGTTTAATCTAATATTCTCCTGGCAACACATTTCTTAAGGATTCTTGATGATATTTAGCAACTTAGTATTATAAAGGTAAAGAGAGGAATGAAAGAAAGTAGATCTTTAGGATAATGGGGATGCTAGACTCTCGTCCATGGCTGTGCTCCCCCAAAGTGCTTTCTGGATAATTAGGCAGTTGAGAAGACTAAGAATGACACAAAGTTACCACGTGCTCCACTTGTCCTTGAGTGAAGTGGTCTGCCCAAGAAATCACAAAGCCTCCCGTATGCTGCGGCAGTGTTTGGTGCTTGTGGATTCTGAGTCAAGCCTTGTGAGTATTTAAGTTATTCTTTTGTTAGCTAATTTTTTTAAAAAAACATATATCAGTAGATATATTTGGCCACTATTATAAATGACTCTTTATACATTTTGGTTCGTAGTTCATTTCTCAATGTTTGTTGGTTAGAAGTATCATTAAAATTTCTTAAAGAAATATATATATATATATATATATATATATATATATATATATACACACACACACACACACACACACACACACACACACATACCAAGATAGTGGCAATAATACATATTGGAGAAAAAATAATACATATTGGGAAATTATGATGGAAAAAAAAACCCAAAACAAAACATTAAAATAATAAGCTTAAGGAAATGAACTTGCACATGGATAGATTTTACAATAATATTAATGAGGATTAGTGGTATAGATGCATTTCTTCCCTGGCTTTTGTCCATTACACTATTTTTAGGAGATATTTTTGATTTTTACACAATCCTTTCAATGATGTCATGGAAATAAAGACACTAAGAACTACATATTGCCTTTTAAATGAAGGTCGTCATCTTTTCTTCCCCGAAAGCTTTTAGGAACGTAGACTATTCAGACAGATAACAGTCACTATGCTTGCTACAGGGGCAAATTCTCAGTGAAACGGAGAGCATCAGTATAAACCCTACTTACTCCTCAAAGAGCCCAAGTTGTGAGACCTCTTCCAGAAAGTCCTCACTAGAACCCCAGCCCAACTTGACTTCATCATTTATTAAGTGTCCCTTTCTTCTCTTCTGCAAACATTTATATTTTCACTTTTCTTTTGTGTCTGTGTCACTGCTGGAAGGGAATTTAAAACCATGGAAGTCCAACTTCGTTATACTGAGGCCAAGAGAATTTCCACTACTTACAAGGTTAGCAACAAAGCTGGAAGCCGTAATCCCTATTTTCCATCTTCTCTTTTTGACTTTTTACACTACCTCATATGCAATCAAAGATTTACTGTGTTGCAAATACAATTTTCTTACATATATAATTTTTCTTTTCTGATCAGACTGCCAGTTCACTTTGTGGCAGGAGCCATGCTTTATGATTATTTTGAATCATGCACAGGGACTACCATAGGCCAGGGTATCTAATAAGCTTAATCAAAGTAAGTGGGATGAATTGGAACATCTCCTTATTACAAGGCAAATATACAGTATTAAACTGATGTCATGGGAAATATCATTACTTATGAGTCATGCTCTGAAGCTTCTAAAAATATGTTTTCTGTGTTATTCTAGAGAAGTGGCAAAAGTCCTTCAATTTTTATACACTTATCAGCATAACTATATATTGAACATTACTAGCTATAAAAATACTAGTATTGTAAGATATTAGGAGGCGGAATTTATATACTGTCTCAGAAAAGGATACCAACATTGGGGACTACAAAATATTAAGAAGAGTCGTTGAAGCAAGATAATGTAGTTAACTTTCAAAAGTGTGGTCCTGGGATTCCATTGTTTCCTGGAACAATTTTATCTGTTACCCAACTAATCATGATGTTTTTCCTTTCTGTTTCCGACTCCTATAGCTTGTTGCTTGTTGTGTATTTCCATTTATTCCTATTATGATATGTCTACATTTCAAAGTCAGTTGAACACTTCCATTGTCTTAGTTTGCGTTCCTGGGCCTTAAAATAAAACAAAGGGAATTATCAAGTGTGAATACTGGACTTGAAGTTTTTTGCTTCTTTTGTGTTATTACATCTTGTTTAAAGTTGTCAGAGGAGTCAAGCTTAGGAGTGTCTACTCTGTTAATCAATGCAGTGGTGTTGCCCTAGAATGGTAAACATTGAATTTTGACTCCTGTGGGCTCACCCGTAAATGTGTCACCACAAAATAAGATGTATTTTCCCTCTAGAAAATGGAAATGTGATCACTAATCTACCATATGAAATAGTAATACTAAAAAAGTCGGAAAACAATAAAACCCATGACTGTCCTACTGTTGCGAGACTGTTCCGAAGCCGCGCGGGGTTTTTTTTTTTTCTTCTTCGAACCCATGTAATGAAAAAAGACAAGAGATTAGAATACTCAGGGCACTGGATTTGTTTCCTTCGTAGTTGGGAGAAGAAACTGCATTTTTCGCATCCAAGGCTGACAAGTTAGAAAGCTGACAGAATGGGCCCCGGCTCATTCTGGACGAAGTGACCAGTCTAAAGCCAGACGGAGTCGACCCCGCAATCCTGTGGCTGATCTTGCCCAGGCTGGAGAGCAGTCTTCGTCTGCGGTGAGCCGATGCTGACCCCGCACGGGCAGCGTGTCCCACCTGAGACTTCTCACGACAGCTCTATTGCCCTGGGCTCCATTACAGCCTTCTACCTTGAAGAGGAACACGATGAATAACCTGATTGCTTTTGTTTAGGAGCCAAATCAAGTCATCTGGAGACTAGGCTGAAAAAAAAAAAAGTGATTTTGGTTCTTGTGGGGGTGTTTTAGGTGGCAAAGAAAGGAGCCCTAGAGCCATCTTTTTTTCCCCCCAAGTGACCAGAAATGTGGCCTCGTGCGATTATTTGAAACACTACGGCAAAAAGGCAGAGGCAGGAGAGCTCGCTGCCTGTGTTCTTTCGTCCTTCAGCACGTCTTTGAGGAGGCTGATTACAGAGAGAAACTATGTTTCCTAGCACTTTGTGCAGATTTAAGCATATGGACAGAGTCCGAGTGTGCGCGCGTGCGTTTCCACGTCTTCCTCGCCGACAAATGTGCAGGGCTGGCTGAAGACAGGTGCGAGCAGCGTGCTAGCATCTGGCCCCCTGCTCTGGCTTCCGTCACATAGGTAGCTTTACTTTAGCAAAGAAAAGTAGGAGAGGAGCTTCGGTCTGACGCTCAAAGACGCCACGCAAGCCTGAGGAAAGAGAAGGAAAGAGAAAGCTACACTGCACCACTGGTCACTGCAAAGAGCCCAGGGACTGCCACTTCCGTCGCCCGGTCCTCCGCGGGTGTCTCCCTGTGCCCATCCCAGCGGGGGCCCACGCCTTGCCATTCGCTGTTGAGTTGTTTTGTTTTTCTGATTCCTCAGGCAGCTTCTGTCTCTGGGTAAAGAGGCCATCGCTTATGTGTCCCCAGGCTGACCTCTGCACTGGTGGGCACCCCTTTCAGTTCCTGTTCAAGTGTTCGTGCTAATGACCTCTTCCTTCTTCTGAATTTTCTCCGAAGGGTGAAGTACTCAGAGCACGTCAGCACACTGTCAAATGCAATTTGAGATGTTGTCGTAGTCTCTGTGCCCTGCCTTCTTGGGTTTTCTATCACAAGAATTATGGCTACTGTACAAAAAGACAGATTAGGGAAGGGAATTTCGGCACAGCAAAAGCTATGTGAAATAGTTTCACTTTTTAAATGAAGATTTACACAGAAATTGAAGTAGGGGAGAGCTTTTAGGGTCAGGTTTCTAGAGGGGTCACAGGACTAAGCATCTCTTCTGCAGGAAATGCACAGGGTGGGGGTGGGGGGTCCCCCGGACCTCTGGGACAGGAAGCCAGACTGAGCACAGTGACTGGGATGGCCATGCTATGCCAATGGAAGATGAAGAAGGGAGATCAAAAGACATTCATTGTTCCCTGCTGTTAGATTTTAGGATGAACACTTGGGCAGCTTTGTTGATTGGAACTACGGAGAAAGGAAAAGATTAAAGCAATGCAGGGTCAGGATCAAGTTGTAAATGTCATTTTCTATGACAAAGAGAAAGAACATGGGTTTCATCACGGATGACAGCCCTGACTGAACCCCTCTTTTGTGAAGTTGAGGTGGCCCATTCAGGGAGAGATGGAGGCAAGAGCGCAGTGAAGGTACTCAATCACCGTCCAGCCTCACCACCACTGACCGACCCCCTGGATGAAAGCACTTCGAGCATCGGCTGGTGGTTGGGAAGATCGTTCGTAAGGACCTTCCAGCTCAAATATGACCCAGGTCCACGAGTTTCCAAGTCAGTGGAATGACTTCGATTGTTTCTGCCTACGAGAGAAAACCCACTGACACAAAGGAATGGAGGGAGCATTTCACACCTACTTTAAAAGACTCTTTTTAAGAGAACTGGATCATTTTAATCAAAGAGCCCCTAATTTTTAAGAAGATAAATAAACTAATTTTTAAGTTAATCATTTTTAAGTAACTCTTTTAATAAAAATTAATTAATTATTTTAATTTAGACAATTAAATTTAACAGGGTGACATTGGTCAACCAGAATACATAGATTTAGAGGAAACAGCTCCACATCATTCAGGCAGTTGATTATGCTGTATACCCATCACCCAAAGTCAAATCATCCTCTGTCACCTTATATTTTGTTTCTCTTTAAGCCCCTCTCCTCTACCACCCCCTCCCTCTAAGTTAACCATTTCATTATAGTTAGTTTTTGAACACATTTTGTTTTAAATTTTAAAAAATGCATGAGTTGCAATATATACAAGTGTGAATTCTGATGCCACTGTATTTTTGGGCAAGTTACATAGGCTCTTTGTAACTTGCTCCCCTCCCCCTCCCCCTTCAATTCACTCATCTGTAAAGCAACAACAGGGCTGGTCTTTGTAAAAATTCTCTGAAGATTCAATGGTGTCTGCAAAGTGGTTAGCAGTGTGACAAGAGCACAGATCCTCAATCAGTTGTATTTTAATATAAGTGGAAATTTTTCAATAGTTTAACAAAATCAGAAATTGCTGTCACACTTATGTGACCTGGACTGTGTTTTCTTAAATTACTATATACTATATTTCATCACATTGAAATTATTGTTGAGTATAAGATTCACAGTTATTTTATATATCACCAGGAAAGAGAAAAATAACTGTTAGTTAATTAAGACACAATGCTAACATGCCGCCATCACTTTCAAATATCAAAAATGCTAGAATTTGAGAAACGTGCATTTTACAGTAATGACATACAATAATTTCTAGAGGTCTCATTTTAAACTCTAGGTAGGCTAACTTTTTTTGTACAGTTGCTATTGAGTTCCTAAAGCTCTATGTGAAGGTACTTTCTGTTTTATGATAAAATGTTTATCAAGTCACAGGTCTGTTCTCTTCACTCCTCCAAGCATACATGATTTCTTTAAGAGCAAGAACTGTCTCATAAATTGCCATATGTTCTATCATTCAACAGTAGGACTCACCCATAATAGGGATTCAATACATATTTTAAAATTGATTTATTGTAAGTGTGCAAACATAGAAATTCTAACCATTTGACAGGGCTTGAATCATCTCAAGACAGGTATTTTTGTTTGTTTGAATTTGTTCACCAAACCTTAACATACATGAGACAATCTCTCTCTCTACTAAGACTTGAGATCAATGGCAGACACTGGGACCTATTCATTTATATTGACTTGATTAAATGAGGCACATGGTGAGTATGGAAATGCAATACATGTCCTTCTACAGAGAAACAAATTATTTTTGAACCTAGGATGCAGCTATGTTTATTGGAAGTCAGATATAATATCAGGCATTGGTTAAGTACACCACTAAAATAATACCTAATGCCTAATTTCCTGTTTTTACCTCATCTCCTAGGAAGCAAAGGTTTTCTTGTTTTTTATGTTTTCTATAGCTACAGATGTTGGTTGGATTTGGAAGGGGTGTCAGGTAGATCGGTTTTAATGATACTAGTTAACAATTATATTTTCAGCTTCATGGAGGAAAAATCGTATTATAGTGCCAAATTTTCATGGTGTTTGAAAGTTATCCTTATTTTCTTAGCTATGGTCCCCATATTAGATATGAAATCTGAAATTAAGATCTCATAAGCAGACAGTAATAATAGATGATAACTTGTAGATAACATGTCTATTTGATATTTAGGGTCATAGTCTTAAGACTGAAGTTTGTCACTTTCTTGGTCTGTGACCAGGACCAGGTCACCCTACTTGTGGCAAGACTTGGGTGAGATGTAGGTAAAACTATTCGGTAAGCTGTAAGGTTAAAAATAGAACTATATATTTAGAATATAATGAGCAAGAAACCACTTATTTTTCTACTCTTAGGCAAGAACAAAATGGTCATTTTAATCGGGCTACAAAATACAAAAGTCACCTCTAATTTGGATACAAACTTCACGTCTCTCAGTATGGTGAAGCTCTCAGTACAAATAGATTAGTATGTCATTGAACCTTCGTATATAAATACAATTACGTTATGTACTTTAATGATTTCAAAAGGATATAGTCTAAGATGATCTTCTCAATATACACGATGCATGATATTTCTGAAACTTGAAAAGGAAAAGAAAAGAAAGATTGCCTGAGGAGGAGAAGTGGATTCAGTTTTCATATAGGCATGCTATTTCACGACCATCAGGTGGAAACTTTTCAGGTTCAATGCTTTATAATCCTCCCAACTGAAGCTTTAGAACTTCAAAGCATTGTAGAACATTTCAAATTTCTCTTCTGCCCATGAGAAAACCCTTTGCATTGAAATTTGCTTTCAACTGGAATCCTACATTTGGTATTACACAACAGCGACATATTTTTATGGAGATTAAAATTACACACCAAGAATGTAAAGTTGCCCAAGCAAAACCATTTCCACTATTAAAAATGCTCCTAGAACACACTGTGAAGAGCTATGACCTTCTCTTATCCATAAATAATGCTTGCTATAATAAATTTTAAAGTCACTTATAAGTTCCATGTTCGCCCGAGAAACAGTCATCTTCTAACCACCTGCGACTTACAAAGAAGATTTACTTAAGCATAATTATGCTTCCTTTAACTAATAAACAATAAATCTACCACCAATTGCAAAGGCAGGCAATCAGTGGACATTATGAAGGAAATGACATGAAAATCAATATGTAATTCCTGGGAAAAGGGCATGCTATACTTTTAATTTGAAATCTACCGGTGGTAAGTCATGAAAATAAAACTCGCCTCTGTAAAAAATAATTTGTTTTCTGGAAAAGGAGAAATCATCCTTGGCTATCTAATACTTCAAGAAAGCAGTGCATTAGCCCTTTGCAGAATCTGTGTGAAGCCGGCCCCCTTCGGAAACTAAAAGGGCTCTTTGAACTATAGAACAGATGTAATGAAAATTGGTTCCATTAAGTGCAGCTGGCAAATTACAAACTGAGAAATTAATGCCCCATACCATGACTCCAGGGGTTCCAATGAATCAAGGTGTGGTTGCCAGATGCTCCTGTCTCCTCGATACCTCCCCTAACTACAACAGTTCTGTTTACAGTTTCATTTGCTATAATACAAATTATTGATATGGGCAACACAAATTATGAGATCATGAGGAAGATTAATCAACTA
This sequence comes from Rhynchonycteris naso, assembly GCA_037038555.1. Taxonomy (NCBI): domain Eukaryota; kingdom Metazoa; phylum Chordata; class Mammalia; order Chiroptera; family Emballonuridae; genus Rhynchonycteris; species Rhynchonycteris naso. The sequence continues at coordinate 8,613,845 of CM072998.1, read as the reverse complement.
AGACAGTAAGTGTAGTCTATGCACACAGTGACATTTTAAAAGGAGGAAAGCCCGAATCCTATAAGTCTTACATATTCCTTTGGGCTTGGGACATGCATTGGACCGCCGGAAGTACTGCCCCTCCTGTGGAATGCGGTCTCTGAAGTTCAGTGGGGAGGGAAAATTGATTTGATACTATCCAGAAACAGTATGCTCCTCTGTTTGTTTCAATTTAATTTATTTCAACATGGTGGGCTGCTGATGGTCCCAACAGGAGAACCTGACAGGTGTCCATTTCCCAGCTGCGTGTGAGGTGCCCTTCAATTATTCTGAGTAGTCCTCTTGAGCCATTAGCTAATCATTTTTTAAAGGACTACACTTGCAACTACCCCTCTGTAAAGACTTAAAGGGGAAGGAACTGAATTACCTGTTCCCCGGTAATTCAGACAGCCCCACGGACCTTGCTCCGCTCCTTACGAAGCCTTTAAAGGGGACCCTTTAAAACAGTGGTTCTTAACCTGGGTTCTATCGAACCCTAGGGGTTCGATGAATCAGTCTCGGGGATTCAGAGAAGCCTCTGCCGCGGAGGCCAGAATAAAGTAATACCGTAATTTGTTGTGAGTTCATGCACTTTGTTGGTTTTGTTCTTTGAGCAAGGTGATGTTCATGCACGGCTCATTTTGTGCACCAGTAAAAAAACATATACCTATGTCTTGAATTTGGAAAAAAAATCATATTTTATTTATCACTAAAAAAGGGTTCGGTGAATGCGCATATGAAACTGGTGGGTTCGGTACCTCAAAAAAGGTTAAGAACCACTGCTTTAAAATAAATAAATAATGACTTGCCAAAGGCTTGGTTTTTTCAGATGTCTGTTGAGTTGGGGATATACAATAAGCAAGACACGCTGGAGCTTAAGACCGTTCAACTTGGGTGTATCTGAAAATGCCTAGCGTGCTCTTAGTCACGCAGTGTACGTATATGATTAGCTAGTGAATTGCTTTAGAAGAAACCTGAATTTAGTCACTGGAAACGTCCTTTTATAATTCCTAATTCAATCCAGTGGCGGAAGGTACAGGAAGTGACTTGAAGGGTTCAAGAGAGGATTGAATTTTTGGCAAAAGTTTTAGTTTAAGCGGTGTGGTGGGTGTATGTAATATTATTGCCCTTTATTCGGTGTTGGTCTAAAATACAGAATAACTGTACTGAAAATTAAAAACTATTTTTTTATGCTTTCTTGTCAAAAGTTTTACAAAGGGAGAATTTGGGAGGGGTTAATTATCAATTTTCAAATCTGTTTTCTCACTGAGGTGATTTCACTTTTTCTGGAATTCAAACAAAAAGCAAAAATTTGCTGGAATACATGTGTGTTTGAGTGTTCTATCCCTCTTTGCCTAAAATAAGTGGTGGCACATGTATTTAGTACGGATGTTTTATTTACATATATTAAGGAGTTGATATTATCTATATCTTCAGAATTAAAAGCTACTTTAAAATATTAATCTGCAAGGGTGAACTAGACTAAAACATGATTAAGTATTCTGATTTAGGAATTGCAACAATAAATAATGACCTAATTGCACTAACAGTGTGCTCATGTTGTCTTTAAAATATATAGAAATGATTTGTTATTGCAGAAACACTCCCCTCTTCGATGTGTTTAATACAGTAGTTTGGCAAATAAAAATGGCTATTTTTAATTCATATATATGAAGAGAGGTATTATAGTAAAATCAATGTCTATCCACTTAAGCCTATGTTATATGCATTACATATTCTATAGTAACCAATTGCGACATGTAGGTTGGGGAGCCTATTTGCTTTTCTGCCCCATAAAGCACTGGTCTAATGAGAGCACTGCATCATACAGAATTACACTACTTCCAGATAAAAAACTTTTTTGTAAAGTGCACGGATATTACAATATGTATGTTGCATACTTTATAGCTATTTTATGACAATTCTCCATTGTCTTAGAGTAGCATTATTTCCACATGTGCAGACATATATACTAAATACATAGTAAGTCCCATACTCCGTATGCCTTACAACATGTATAGTCTACCACTAGCAATTTCTCCTGGAAATCACATCAGAATTCTTTGCGATGTACAGCTATGTTTTTTTTCTATAATTCTGCTAAAGGTCAAGCAAGTTTCCATAGGAATAAAAATGAGTTGGTTGCATATAGGAGGCAGTGAGAAAGTCAGTACAAGTCTGTGCACACCTAAGCACTCTTTTTTTCCTTGAAGCTATTCATTGGAGAATTTGTTTAGAAGAGATTTTGATGTGTGTGGTAATTAATTGAAATAAATGAAGAATCTGCCTTATATCCAGACTAAATTTGCTTCAACAGCTGCTGATCCTGAAGCTCTGAATGTCAGCCAATTAGTGGAGAAACTTTACATGGCTGCTGCCCTAACCAGCCCTCCTGTCTGACAGCTCCGTTTTTAGTCTGAACTAGGGAGGGTAGATTTTCTTTAATTCTTGTTATTTTCTTTTTATTTTATCCAAAGTAAAATGAGCAGATAAAAGGGCTTTTTTTTTTCAGAAGATGACTCACCCAAAACAACACAACACAACTCATGACCAATAATAATAATGAGATTGTTGGAGTTTATTTTATCTTTGCATAAATGTCAGCTAGCAGTCGACTCTCCTTCCTAGATATAATACAGAAAGGAGTTTGTTTCTCCATCTTAGTATAATAGATTAAGGATAAAAAAAAAAAAGTAAAACAAAAGATTTGAATATTCTGAGGCACTTAGCAGTTTCATTTGGCCTAGTCAAAGATTTTTTCAGAAGTCAAGGTAGAAATTCCCTTTATAAAAAATAGACTTTATTGGGGTGACAGTGGTTAATAGAATTCTCTAGGTTTCAGCTATATAATTCTATACTACATCATCTGCCTGTTTATTGTGTGTTCACCACCCCAAGTCAAGCCTTTCTCTATCACTATTTATCCCCCCTTGATCCTCTTCTACCTCCCCTTTGGGTTCTGTATAATTGTAAGTGAAAGTAAAACAATGATTTATACATAACATTATTTTAACTTTTTCAGATCTTCATTTCTTAAAATCTGGTGGGAAAAAAAAATGAAGAATTGCTGACATATTACCTCCTTTGTGCAACTCAATTCATTAACTCTTCATTTTAAACAAATGCCTATACATTAGCAAATGGTCAGGCAGAATGTCACAGATAATGACCATACAACAGTCTGTGTCGTTGGCAATAAGCAGTTAGAAAACTCCTGAGTTAATATACTTCCTTTGCACAGGAGTAAGTGAACTCTGAAAATCAGAATCATAATCAACAAAAAGCAAACTTTTTCAAGATGTCTTATTCAAATATCTAATGTACTTTTACTGAGACCAGTTCATTTGTGAATGGGTCAGCCTATGTGCACAGAGAGAGGGAAGATTCTGCCACGTGGAGAAAGCAAACAGGACTCAGAGCACGATGAAGTTAATTGGAAATAAAATACATAACACTTATTGGACTTTAAAACAGTGAATTCCAAAATAATTAAGTTAATAAAAGAGTCTCACTCTTTTCAGAACTAAATTAAATGACTCTAAAATGAATTTCATTGGGTTTTTTTTAATTCCCTCTTAATTCAATAAAATGAGCTTTTAAAATTAACTTGTTTTTAAACTCAAATGCAGTAAAAGTCTATAAAACGAACTTAAAAAAAAATCATGAGCTAAAATTTTTCCAGATTTAGGAGTAGTCATCTGATTCATAGATAACAAAAGCATATATAAATCTGGTAGATTTTACTCAATACATTAAGCCTACCATTTTAAAGGGCCCGTTAACCTACTTTATATCCGCTACAGGGAAATGAGAAGTGTTTATCTCTTCTTAAGAGGGAGAGAATATGGCAAAAGTGAAATAGTTTATCTCAAATAATTACTTAAGGAACAAGACATGGAAAACTAAATTGAACTTTCTAACTCTGGTAAACGATTTAAGATATAAGGTGACAAAAAATATGGATATTATATTGTTACAACTTTTGCTCATTAAATAGTCTAAACTATAAAGATTTCCCTATAGCTCCAAGATTACAAGTAAATATTTACAATCTCCCATTCATCCTGATATGCATATTCAAATAAAGGCAGAAGGAAGGGCATTTTGCATGTCTTTCATTGGCATATTTGGATAACAAAATCATGGGGAATGATTTACCTGTTTCCTCTTACATTTTAATACTGGAAATCTCTGAATGCATATTTGTAACTTATTATAATAAAATGCCTCTCAGATTTGTATTTTGCTTTCTCTTCTTATTGCTACCAGTTTGCCTAGTATTATTAGCTCATGCTTACATAATTGTAATAGCATCCTTTTTTATTTTCCTGTCTCCTGTCCCTGTCTCTTTCAACCCAATCCTACACACATCACCCTCCTTCCTCTATCACCTATGTTTTATGGTTAATTTCAACTTTCCAGTCTGAAAACAAAGGTCACTATTTCCTAGAAGTGTTCTCTGAGCCTATCTCCCAGACTGGGGCAGGTGCCACCCCCAAATATGGTGTTTATTACATGTGACTCTTACAACTGCTATGCTCCGGGTTTTCTGGGTGGCTGAGCAGGGTTGACTACTTTCTCACATCTGAATTTTCACAGCTTGTGTATAATGTGCCCTCAATAAATATCCGTAGAAAGAATAGATCTTTACCACTGTCCAACTCCTATTTCTTAAATATCGCTTTCCTTTTGTTACATTTTTGTTTAAGAAACTTCTCTCTGGTTATATCATCAAATCTAAATGCCTTTGTTTCACTTCATTTTGAATCTGGCTTATTTCCTCAGGAGTCTTCACATGTGCTTCTAAACCTTTCATATGGTCCTTCCTCTGCCTAGGAGAGCTGCCTCCCTCCTCAGCTCAAAGTTCCCCTGTTTCTGACATCTTCCCTAATTTTACATCATTTAGCATTGATATTTTTGTTGTTCTACATATATTTGGCATCTAATTTGCCCTAACTAAGCCTTCATAGGATTATAGGATTTTATAATCCAGGAAACAAGATTATAGTATCATAATGGGTTGAACCAACTATCACCAGATTCACACTCCTACATTTTATTTATTTATTTATTTATTTAGGAATTTTATTTTATTTTTTTATTAATTTAACTTACTATGTTTACACTGCTACATTTTAAAGAAACAATCCAATTTCTTTGGCCACAGTAAGTGATTAAATCATGCATCAAGTCAGGTCCCTGGTAAGTGATAGGGTGACAATAACACACACGCATGTAACAGGCCTGTTTCATAGTATACTTTGTCATGCCATTGGGCAATACAATACACTCCAACATGCCACTGGACAATACAGTACACTCCGTCATGCCATTGGGCAATACAGTACACTCCGTCATGCCATTGGACAGTACAGTACACTCCGTCATGCCATTGGGCAATACAGTACACTCCGTCATGCCATTGGACAGTACAGTACACTCCGTCATGCCATTGGGCAATACAGTACACTCCATCAGACCATTGGACAGTACAGTACACTCCATCATGCCATTGGTTGACCAATATAGACCTGTACCAGTTATCCATTTAATTTAAACATCTTTGATTTAAAACCTTAGGTGTTGCTTTTCTAGATCCCCCTGTCTACTCTGTAGTCTTGAGTAAGCTCCTATTTCTGATAATACTTAACATAATAAGAATTCATCATGTTTTTGTAAATCTTGAATACTTCTTCACCTACTTCTTTAGTAAGAAATGGTCCTTTAAATGTGGCATAATCTAATGAATCTCTCTGGAGCCTCAAGAGAGGCGACTGATAGAAGGCACGTGAAGTGATGAGACAGGGGGGGGCACCAGCACTCGGGCTGAGGACTCTGAAGGGGACTTCCGTCAAAGCCATGCAGTTATGGAGTCATCTGCCCAGGGCAACCCAGAGGTATTAGTTTCTGGAAAGTTGTTTCTGCTACTCAGCCGACGCCCACACTGATGAAAAGTGACACTACCAACATTGTGGCCACTCTGCAGGGGTCCCATCCTCATATTAAATGGACGGACCTGGAGATTATTATGCTAAGTGAAATAATCCAGGCAGAGAAAGACAAATATCATATGATCTCACTTATATGTGGAATCTAATGAACACAATAAATTGAGGAACAAAACAGAAGTACAGGCAGGGTCACAGGGAACAGATGGACAGCTGTCAGAAGGAAAGGGAAAGAGGAGATGACATCATAGAAGGTGAAGAAATTAGCCAAATTATATACCCCTAACACATAGATACAGAAACCAGGGTAGCAAGTGCCGAAGGGAAAGGGGGTGGGAGGAGGGGGAGGGGGCGGAGGGGGTAAAATGGGCATGGAAAGAGACTTGCATGGGGTGTGGGGCGCACCATAGATAGAGGGTATGATATTGAGTGGGACACTTGAAACCATGTCAACACAATAAATGAAAAATAAAAATTTTATAAAGTGATTATAGAATTTAGAGTCACTTTACAAGCAGTCCAAGGGTGGGAAAGAGTTTGGCCTCAGGCATGTCACAATAACTGTCCCCTGTGTGAAGTTTAGATAAGACTGTCCAGAGAATTAAGTCCCTCAGGCTTCATTCCTCAGCGACCAGGTCGTTTCCTGCTCCTATTCCAAATCCTGACTGCACATTTTTTAATCATTGTTATATCATCTCTTTGGCTCTGTTTTTAATAATATGCACCTGCAAGATACTAGATCAGGTAATTAATATTGCTTTCAAGGTCAGCCGCATTGGTGGTCATCGGAGAGGTAATTATAAAGTCAATCTAACATTCCTAAATTCAACATAAAAGTACAACCAGAAATACAGGGACTTAACTATGGGGGAAAAAAATGCACATCTGATTTTGTTATGAGTCATTTTAAATCTTTAATGTTGTAAAAATTAATTACATTAATTATAGTGATAGGCTCTTCATTTCTTGAGTGTGGGGTTACATTGTTCTGTCAACAGGGAAATAATCTTTAGAGGAATAATTGAGCTTTCTTAGGCCCCAGATGCTAACATTAAAGTACTACATTTACTATTAGTACTACATTTACAGTACTAAATTCCCTGCTTTGGGCAAAGTAAGATGTACACGTAAAATAATAGAAAGAAAAGGTAGTGCAGGTCTAATTAATTTTTATATTTTCTTGCTTAGGGTTTTCCAAATTGATGCAGTCATTTCTATGTAAATGTTTATATCTTTTCATGGTTGTAACCATAGACTAAGTTGAATTCCTGATGAGATATTTTCCCAAATCAATTATTTTTTAAATTAATTTTATCGAAAAACCTCTATTATTTCACATTTCTACAGAAGGTGACATTTGTTCATAGATACTTCTAACACTTTTTTATCTTTATTTCTTTATTTTGTTTTAGTGGTGAAACAAGGGACCCAAAAGCAATGTGATCATAACACCAGGAAGATAAGCATCACAATCAATTTATGGGATGGCAGGTTTAATCTAGATATTTTCAACAGTACAAAAATACCCAGATTCTGAAAATAGCAAGCTAGAATATCTACCATGTCCCACAGTTGATTTGCAGAAATAGAATTAACAACTGTATGTGTCACTGAACACTTGACTCACATGCACAGAAAGACTCAGGACAGGACAAGAGAGATGGGCCACACATAGTGAGTTATGGTGGAATTTTTAAAGACAGAAAGCCACCAGAAATTTTTCTGATATTACTGTTCTATGTATACAATGTATGGCTATTGGCTAATAATTTTACATATAACATATGGATATAGTTGACTTGAAAGGAAAATTCTCTTAATATGGAAGAGTTGATTATAATGTCCACACCATTAGAACGAAGACACCCCCTGTCCACGCACAGTCACGTGGTTTGCCCAATGAAGAGGTGGAGCCCTCGCATGCTTGCGCTGTCAGGAAACCATGCTCCTGAAAACCCAAGGCGCAGCAATGATGCTTCATGTACAGGTATCAGAAATAAAGAGTGGAAACTGGTCAGCTATTATTCTCTTCTGGGTCTTGACCACTTCGTGACTGATAGTTTACAAAGTTTATTTTACCTCTCAGTGATTTTTAAAAAAGCTTTTTGGCCTCAATTACATAAATGCATGCTTATTCCATAATATAATATATTCCACAGGATAAAATAGAGTTTATTATTACAAGAGGAAAGAGTTGTTAATAATCATTTGACTATGAAATCCATTTACTACATTGTACTTACTTTAAAAGAGAGGCATGATCTGTACCTGCCCAGGGACGTTAATCTTTAGGGAATAAGTGATATGCATACTTTGAAGTTTGCTCAACGGTCTACAGATCTGAAGGAGATGTGTGCATCAGGAGCAAAAAAAACAAGACTGCAAACCAGGCGAGAGGGCTAGCGTGCTTCCCTCATTCTGGCATCCTCTGACCCTAAGCAGCTGCTGGCAAACAGCTCCGTGGCTTTGAGGAAAAGGGACTTTAGGGAGAAAAGCACTGGGGACAAAATGACAGAGTGATTGTGAAGCTCATTGAAAACAGTATTTAATTAATATCAGTTAAATAGGTAATACATGAGCTAGTTTAAATATAAGTATATAAATAGATAGTGCATGAGAAAATTGAAAGCTGGCACTCACAATACATTTTTGAGCACCCATTACTTGCCGGACGGACGTTGGACATGCAGCCATGAACACAGAGGTAAGATTTACGGTGAGAAGAGACAAACAAATCTTTAAGAAATATTTAAGATGTTGGTGCAAAGACTAAGAAAATAAAAGAAAGCCTTGTGAAAGGGATACGGAGCCCTGAAAAGGAGTTAGTTTCCACCTTGGCTATTTAAAATGTGTCGGTAAGAGGAAACCTCCCTGATGGGCAGGTATTTGAACTGAGGTGAGAGAGCGAAGGGCGCAAAGCGAGAGACACACGAGGAAGGAGCATTCTGGGCGAGTGTGCTGAGGGGAAGGGGTGGGGATGCAAAGGCCCAGAGGAGGAGATGTTTGAGACGGTTCAAAAAAGAGCAGAGGTCAGTGTGGCCAGGGAAGAGGGAGCAAAGGAAAGTTGAAGAAGGTGCAATTGAGGTCACATCCCCCCGGAACTCAGAGACTGTGGTTAGGACTTGGATTTTGCTGCATGAGATGGGAGCTGCCAGTGGGCGGCGAGCAGAAGAGGGTTGTGGTGTGTATTCTGTGCCTCAGAGTCCCTGCCTGCCCATCAGAGCAGACCGCAGAGGGCAGGCTGCACTGGTTTGTGATGACCCAGGGGGCAGGCAATGACTCAGCCATGCTCAGGTGGTGAGAAGCAATGGCTTCTGGTTTTATGGAGAAGACAGAGGTCAGAGAATTGGCTGATCAGTAGGCTGTGTAGACTGGGTGGGGGTGACGAGGAAAACTCCAAAGATTTTGGCTTCAGCAACCACCAAGAAGTCCTTTCCATTTACTGAATCCTTCTGAAGAAGCAAGTTTGGGAGGTAGAAAATCGGTACATATATTTAATGAATGTACTGAGAATATAGTCTAAAATGAGTTTCCATTATTGCAGCTTTAGTAAACAAAGATCGATATTCAGAAATGGGAATGCCTTTGAATTTCCTTTCTGTGTAACTAAGTTCAGCAGATGACTTTTGCCTAGGTCATTCAGGACGAATTCATTGAGTCAATGTAGGGACTTGCAGAAGCACACACTACAGTGTGGCACTTGATTTAAATTAAATCATAAGTAATAGTGATAAAAATTTAACTCCAGCATAAGTATCTGGGAAGTTAAATTTTCATTAGCTTTATTAATAATGTGCCCAAATCTCCAGCAGAGAAAATCAAGTAAAATACATCCTCCCTTGGACATAACATAATCCCAATTTGAAGAGCAGGAACTGCTTCCCTGTGGTAGACAGCCATTTGCCATAAATCGAACATCACCGCCAAGACCCTCATCCATGCTTTCTCAGCGGGATAAGGTTGCCCCTGGGTGACAAGAATGGATTGAGAAGGAAGGGTTGCCAAAAGCCTATATTACAATTTTTGTTTCTCCGAAGGTCATGGTACTCAAATAGATATATGGCAGCATTGAACTCTAATGAGTGGGTGGTGATGAGAAAAAGGATAAGCCTAGAAGACTTCTCAGGGGACAACAATCACGGAAGTCTGAGAAACACTGGCAAAACTAGGTTGAGGTGCAAGGCTTATGGAGATGAGTTCTTTTCTGAAGCTGTAAATACAAAGTGTGTGTTTTCATCAAAACCAAACTAAACAAAAGAAAAGAAAAGCCGACACAATGACAGGAACCAACTTGAACCTACTGCCACTATGTCATCCTGCTGGCCCACAGGGCCCAGCTTGCTTCCTTGCTTAGTCTAATAGACTGAATTACTAACTATCCTCATATACACAAAGGAGAGAAAAATCAGTCACTCAGAACCTCTTGGTCTATGGGGACCATGGGTCAGGTCGCACAATGACAAGCACAGATATTTATCATACTGGTCAGCTTTCTGTACAGCAAAAGGATACTGGATTTCTTGCTGTCCACAGTGAGAGTCAAACAAAGAGCGAGAGATGAAAGGAACCATGTGAAATCCACACGTTCTCTGACAAGCCCACATTCCTGAATAACCAGTGGGTAAAGAAGACAGAAATGAACCAGTGTTGTGATTCTTCCCATTCGCGAGACGCAGATCCGCTCGCCGGTAATCTCACAAATTCGGCAGCTCACATTGGGCATCTTCCTGCACTCACTGTTCCTCTGGTGCATTTCCTGGGTTCCCTTCCTGCACCCTCACAGGCTGAACACAATTCATCGTTTATGACTGCCACACACTGAACACGCCTTGTCAATCAATCATGCTAGCTCCTCTTCTTCCTGTTTAAGACCTGCCAGCAAGCCCTGTGCTCTGCTCTCTCTGGCGTTCCCGTCTCAAGGCGGTTGTTCCATGCTCCCCTTAGCCCAGCAAAAGCACGCTCAGGCCTTCCCCTTTCATGCGGAGCTGTTTAGAAAATTAGTATTTCTAGTTCCGACCTCTTTCTTTAGCATCAATTCAAAAAGTTTGAATACACTCCCAGGCATATACACTTGACTTGTATCTCAGTACCAATAGGTCCACAGTGAAATATCTTATTTCCTTTCTTGTTCTTCTTGTTTCTCTCCCCTTCTGTGTTCTTTACTTCATTAATGGCCCACCTTAACTTCTAGTCCACAGTACAGAAACCTCAGGATCATTTCGTATTGCTTGTCCCACTGTCCTTGGGCAAACTGAAGCCTGCTTTAAAGTCATATCTAATTTCTAGTTTGCAGAGCTCATGAATGTGATATTATTTGGGGAAAAAACACATCTTTGCAGATGTAATTAATTTATGGATTTCAAAGTGAGATCATCTGGGATTATCTGAGTATGTCCTGAATCCAATGACAAGTGCCCTTTTAATAGACAAAGACAGGACACAGGAAGAAGAAAAAGGTTCTGGGAAAACAGAGGCAGAAGCTGCAGGTACACATTCACAAGGCAGGAGCCAGCAAGAGCCACCAGGAGCTAAGAAGCATGGAAGGACCTTCCGGCCGAGCCGTGGGTCAACACCTTGATTTCTGACTTCCAACCTCCAGAATTCGGAGAGAATAAACTTCTCTTCTGTTAAGCCACCAAGTCTGTGGTAATTGGTTATGGAATGAGTAAGATATTAACACAAAAACCTACTCCTTACGGCCAATCAACAATAACGACAAATTTGCTTTACACTGAGATGTATTTATTCACTGCATAGTTTAGGGTATTATTCTCCAATAAGCTCTTGTCTACAACAGCTCACCTCATATTGAAACAGAGGGAACACACATTAGAGGAGAAAACCATAAATACGAATAGCTCACTAGCTGATGTATCAAATGTTTCATGTGAACACCAACAATCTAAAAAATAGTTCTTTCTAGTCAAATAAAAACATGCCCGCTTTTGTCTTCTGTATGATAAGAAAAATAATAGGAGATTTCTCAGACATTATCATATCAAGGGGCACTATAAACATAAGTCTCCACGTGCAGAGCCTCAATATTACCTTCAAGGACATTCTATCAAGGCAGCTCAGAGGTTTCACCTTGGCCTTGGGAGTCGAACCGACCAGGACTGTGGTCAGGGGTGGCTTTACCAAGGGACGTTGAACACACGCTTATCTCATTCACTCTCCCTGTCCTCACTTGTGAAGCCGGAATGCTAGGAGTATGTCTTTCATGTGGATGTGAGACGATTCTGAGGGGCCATTTGTGAAGTGTGTGACACAGAGCCTGGCATACGCTAAACATTCAATAAACATGAGTTCTAATGACCATTGACAAAACAATGTCCATAGTCCAACCTAGAGATTTTCAATCTGTGTGGCAAGAGCCCCACTCAAGTGCCACAAGAATGTTTAAACTGTGCATTAGCTGACTATGTAGTCAGGGGCACTGACCTCTCTTCCCTTAGATTGTCAAATAAACAATGACAACAGCCAACACAACAATAACTGTCTGGTGTGAATGAATCAAAATTATACCTATTTTTATTGTCAGAGTGGGAAAAATATATATATATATTTGGTGTGTTGCAGAATTTTAGTAATTAGTTGATGTGTGCCCTGAGATGAAGAGGGTTGAAAAGCACTGGTCCAACCTGGTGTCAAGATTGTGAGAAGGGCCAGTGGATGGCGAGGGGGCATGAATCAAGTCCACGGAGATGACCAGACATCTCAGCCGGTCATTACCCGGAATATCACATTCCATGGTTCTGGGCAAAGCCTCAGAAAATAAAAGATGATCAGAAGCTAAAAATAATGGTTTTTCGTAATAATTATTTTTAGATTATGTTGATACTTTTAGATTAGACATATCTCTCAAATACTCTCTAGCTTCTGATATTCACGATGACTGATAAATGCCCGGCACACCACCCTGCTGCTGTTCTTCTCAGTGACCATCAGGCGAACTGGGACAACGCCTCCTCCCCATCCTCTCCTCTGCCCTCTGAGATTTCCCGCACATCTGAAATTTTTCAGTTTCACTAGATGTAGGACACAATGCGTAATACAGCTGTAGAAGTTCCGTTCACAGTAGTCACCTCTACACGGGCACTGGCACATTTTCAATATCGATGTACTCTTTAAATGTCTGACGGCAAGGAAGAGATAATAAATGATGCTTTGGGTCTGGAAGATTCCTGTTAGACTTCCCTCTACTAGCAGAGAACAGGTTTTGTTTCAAAAGCATTAAGAGAGAAAAACAAATCTGAATGAAGTGGGCCTTGGTGCAGTTCCTTCGTAAACAGCTTGCAGGGGAAACTGTACCCCTAAAAAACATACCACTGAGTACAGTTACTAAACCTTAAAGGTTTACCAAGGCTTTTAATTATATTTATTTCCAGGAGCCATTTGGTATACTTCTCAGATTCATAGTATGTCACAAAGAATAACCTGAGATCAAGTTTTGCACAAATGTTAGTATGATTTAGACAGTTGAGTTCCAATTTATGGGAAACATATGCCTAGATAGCCATATCCTTTATCTCTAGGTTAGTGGGCTTCTAAGCTGAACCATTGCTAATTAACATGTCCACACAACCATGACCCTTCTAAACTTGTAGGACTCTAAGGCAGCTTTCAACATGTGGTTAGAAAATTTCTAAATTCTACCAATTCTAAAATGTCAAACAAATAAGCATTTTGACTCCAAGGAAGAGTGAGCTAGCAAAAAAAAATGTTGGTCTTTAAGTGCCTGGCACTGCTCCTGGCATTGTTTGGATATAGTATAAAAGCCCCCAGATATCAAATGTCATAAAATAAATCTTCAAATTTCCACCATATAAAACTTAATTATTTTAATGGCATAAATATATGAAATCAAGTGTATACAATACTTAGATACATATAACTCTGGACCCAAAAGTCTGCATTAAAATCTGGGCTCTACATTCCCCAAACAAGACCTTGGTCTAGTGCTCTGATTCCTCTGTTCCTCAGTTTCCTTGTCTGAAATATAAAGCTCCTAATAATACTGCCTATTAAAAAGACTTAAATGAGTTAATATATGGAAAGATTTTACAATATGTGGAATATAGAAAACCCTGTGCAATTATTTGCTATTATCTTTAATTTCATATATTGGAATATTGCTTTCTAATTATTAATTCATAGGGTAAACTGGAATAAATTCAATGCCTGATAAATTGGATGATGGCATAACCACAACACAGGAGTAAAAAAGAGTCTAGTTCTGTCACATAACCTAAACATTTCCTAAAGGATAAAGGGAATGACATTTTGGAGACAGTAGTCATGGCGCAGGTAATAAGCTAAGCCATTTGAATAAAGAAGTTATTTTACCCTCAGAAAATATATGTGAGGAAAGTACTATGTGTATCATTTTAAACATAAGGAAGGCACAGTTGTGATTTCTAAAATCAATGATCAAGAACAAGTGCTTAACGTCAATGCTTCACCAACAAATCCTTCACCTGGAAAACGCTTTACACACTAGTAATTAAGCGTTATTTTGAGTGAGAAACAAGTGTACATAGGAAATAATGCTTAGAGCATCCCCTAGTCATTGATAACACTGGGGAACAAATTTTTTTCATCTTCTGTTGCATGGGGTTTTAGAACTGTTTCTATATATCTCTGCATCGCTGATTGCAAATCTGAAATCTGTTTTTGGGTGCATGCACTAGTTTTTATGCAACATTAATTTGTTTTTGTTACAATTAATGGCATGCATTGGTTTTTAAATTGGAGTTAAAAGGAAACGACTCTTGGATTGAACATAATGACAAGGCAATTAATGTTTTACAAACATCACTTTTACATAATTGTAGTTGTTTTTAAGTGTAAAAAAATATCTGATAAAAACACATCCTTATTTTGTTTTAAGATTGAATTATGGCTTCTTCGAGTAGGCATAAATGTAAGACTAGTCCTGACACCTTCTGTTATATATGTGACTGTTACACACTTCAACATCAAAGGCGCAATATTTCATCATTTGTGACATGTGCATATATTGCCTATTTTCAAGTTCTCCTTGTCGGTCAAGACAAGAATTGGGCTCCTCACATTGTGTGTCATAATTATAAGAAAATGATTCATGACTGGACAAAAGGAAAAAGCAAAGGAATGTGTTTTGCTATTCCCATGGCTTGGCATGAACCTAAGGACCACAGCAGTGACTGTTATTTCTGTCTGATCCATACAAAGGGCTTCGGCAAGAAAAAACGGCATATGATGGCATATCCTAATATTCCTTCAGCAATATGACCTATCCCACACTCTGAGACACTCCCGGTTCCAGTTTTCAATGGTTTTATTTCTTCTAAGCATGAAGAAAGTGAACATGGTGATCAAGTGTATTTTGATAAGATGCATGAGGAAATGGTTGTAGAATCTGAAGGGTCTTCTTGTGATGCCAAGCAGTCATTAAGCCCTCAGCAGTTTAGCCAGCCCGAATTGAATAACTTAGTAGGAGATTTGGGCCTATCAAAGAAAGAAGCTGAGTTATTAGCCTTCAGGCTTCGAGAAAAGAATGTACTTCACCAGTCAGCTCAAGTATCCCATTTTAGGAAGCGTAAACACATTTTTGTGGACTTTTTTTTTCAAGGACAAACACTTTGTTTACTGTCATGGTATCAACAGTCTTCTCAGCCAGCTAGGTGTTACCACTTAGTCCAACAGAATGGCGGCTGTTTCTTGACAGCTCTAAACGGAGTCTGAAATGTGTTCTCCTACACAACGGTAATGTTTATGAAGCAGTTCCATTGGTGATTCAACTCATCTGCGAGAAGATTATAATGACATAAAAATTGTCCTCAACTTTCTGAAGTATGAGGAGCATTACTGGATCATTTGTGTGGATCTTAAAATGGTAAATTTCCTGCTAAGACAACAGAGAGATTTCACGAAGTATCCTTGCTTTCTGTGTTTGTGGGACAGCCGAGCTCGGGAGAAACACTGGACACAGAAGGAGTGGACGAAACGTGAAGCTCTGGAAGTAGGGATGCAAAATATTGTGAATGAACCTATAGTTAATCGAGACAGGATCATTTTTCCCCCACTTCACATCAAACTTGGCTTAATGAAGCAGTTTGTTCATGCTTTGAATAGAGAAAGTGAATGCTTTCAACATATTATTTCTGCTTTTCCTGCCTTGTCTTTTGAGAAGATAAAAGCGGATGTATTCGATGGACCTCAAATTCGAACCCTCATACATTACGAAGAATTTGCCAGGAAGATGAATAAGGAGAAGAAAGCAGCATAAGTTTTGAGCAAATTTTATGATTAAAATAAGTGCTTTAATATGTCCTATTTTGAAATTGTAAGCAAAATCTGATGCAATCATATCCTTTAGTTTATTAATGTATTTACTGCATTATATAAATTATTATATTTTCACAAAGATGATGCACAAGATGACATTCTACTTCATTGTGTTAAACTAAATGTTGAAAATTTTACAATAAGATGAAAACCTAAAATCTTGAATTGCAAAAAAAACCCTGTAGTTTACAGAGAAAAACTAATGTCAATTTTGAGATCAGCACACTCAAATTAGGTAAGAACATGTGTTTTTGTGAATGCAGCAAATATTTTGTTCCCCAGTTTAATCAATCTGAGTGTCACTGAATATATCCACAGTCTTAAATATTTCTCTACCCAAAATCTTCCCTGTTTTAGTTTGGAACAACAATTAAAGCTTTCTTTGCAAGCCATTTCATATGTCGTTATTCTTTGTGAGAAAATAACAGGGAAGGAAGCAAAGGGCTTCTTTGCTCATGGTCTCATGGATAAGGACCATCCATTACCAGACTGAACTATTCCCCAAAAAATGTACGCCATTGTTACGTGACTCCAAAAAACAAGAGAGAATGTGCATCAAGTATCCCTGCTGAGCAGTGGAATTGACCCCTTGGCTAGCCTACTTATACAGTATATGTGAGAGGAGAGGAGGTTTAGCCAAAAGCTTACGAAGGCAGTGCACCTTCAGGGCAGAGAGGGCCTGCTTTCAAGTTCAGGAAAGAGACAGAGCTTTCCACCTCTCTGTTCTCAACACTCCCAGTCCTCTTTACCTTATTCTTATGTGTTCCTTTCCCACAGAATTACATTCCACTGTGTTAAAATACTCCCCTAGCCTGACCTGTGGTAGCGCAGTGGATAAAGCGTCCACTGGAATGCTGAGGTCGCCGGTCCTAAACCCTGCTCTTATCTGGTCAAGGTACATATGGGAGTTGATGCTTCCTGCTCCTCCCCCCTTTCTCTCTCTCACATACTTTCTCCTCTCTAAAATGAATAAATAAAAAAAAATACTCCCCTAAATATATATATATATATATATATATATATATATATATGGATACACACACATATATATAACAGTATTATATATTTCTAGAAATCTAGCACATAAAGGCTTATATTCTGTTCATAGGAATCCCCTGAAGTCCAAGAAATGTCTAGCATTCAGTAGATATGTAATGAATGTGCATGCAATGAATGAATGGAGATGTTGTTCTTCTGCATCACCCAGAACACAGCTGCCTGAAGTAGATGGTGGGAAACCCTAGGGATAGCTAACAGGACATGTGCCCTGTTACTCAGCGGAAAACTGCACACTGTCCTGTGCAGGAAGTCAGAATAGAGCTCTTCCGATTTCCACAGCAAACTTCCATCGCCATTCACTTATTTATTTATTTTTGTGGGAGAGACAGAGGGCGACAGAGAGAGGGACAGATAGGGACAGACAGACAGAAAAGGAGAGAGATGAGAAACATAAATTCTTTGTTACGGTTCCTTAGTTGATCACTGATTGGTTTTTCATATATGCCTTGACCTGGGGGCTACAGCAGACCGAGTGACCCCTTGCTTTAGCCAGCGACCTTGGGCTCAAGCTGGTGAGCCTTGCTCAATCCAGATGAGCCCACACTCTAGCTGGTGACCTCAGGATTTCAAACCTTGGTCCTCCACATCCCAGTCTGATGCTCAATCCATTGCACCACTGCGTGGTCAGGCAGCCATTCATTCTTTATAAAAAATTATTTATGTGGCAATTTGACCCAATTATCTAGAGGTAGATAAAAAATATTCTAATTTTAAATGAAAAAACTTTCCACCCATTAAATCAGAACATAAAATAGGTTTAATGTGATGACAATAATAAAAATGAGGCTAAAAGGGAGAGGTAGAAATGAGAATGGGTGAGAGGAAAGCAAGAGATTTCTAGTGGGTTCATTGGGGTCAGTTTCTACCCAATAAAATCCCTTGTCAGGAGGACTTCTGGTAGAACCAACCTAAGAACCAAGTACTAGTGAGACTAGGTCATCAGTAATATACGTAGCTTATGTAGCCGTAGCTATAAAACCTTTTTTATGGCCACAGAGCTTGGTCTTTCCACTTCACTTAATTTAGTCAAAATTATGAGAATCTTCAGTTGGTAGGGAGAACCCTCTGGTCCAGTGTTCTTTGTTCTTTTCCCCAATACAAAGACAAGTGTGGACACAAAAAATAATGACAAGTTGAATCAAAGTTACATAGCTACATATAAACACGCACATGACTTTGCTTTGAAATAAATTCATTTGCTAAAACCGGTAAACTTAAAGGTATGGAATGAGAACCCATGAGCGTATCAAGTTCTGTCCCACAATGTCACAGACCATTTCACTTGCTCATTTCCTTTCTCAAAGTCTAGATTCTCCACTAGGAAACATACCCAAACCAGGTGATCCACTATCTCCTGTCTTGCTTGGCACGCTCCAAACAGGCTTCTTTCTGCAGCGTCAAAGCTGAATAGCTCCTGAATGGAAACAGTGGAAAGCCCTTCTTTGCCATGTGGCTCAATGTCGAGCCTCCCTTTGCCTCTCATGGCTTCTCTTTGTTTCACATGGCTTTTGGGAAGCTCAAAGTATCTTATAACAAGAGGTGGTGGTGAGGGTAGGGAGGTTGACTGGGGACACGCTACAGAATCAATATCTGTAAATGAAGGAGTGTAGTCATCTTGGTAATCTCAGTAATAAAATCTCCCTATTCACCTCAAGCTCTTGGGCAAATAGAGGACCATCTGAGTGTGGCTTTTTTATATATCTCTGAACCCTTTCCGTGACTTGCTAATGTGAGCTCAAATTCCTCAGCATCATCTATTTCGTAAGGATTTGATTTCATATCTAAGATCGAGGAAATAGTGTAAGATGATCGTTAAAGGGAATGGGAGCTATCCTGCTTTCACAAAAGAAAAGAGAGATGCCACATTAAAAAAAACCCTGAACAGCGTAAGGAGGGGAGCGGCATGACTGAGTGATGTCAACAGAGACAAGGCAAATCCTGTGATGTGAATCTGAAGGAGCTGTACCGCTACAGAATAAAGTCCATTTACATGATGCTCACTCTAAGCTTCAGACATTTACAAGTAAACTACTAAATGTAATAGATTACAAGCCCGCTGAATCAGAAGAATCCCAGCTTTTGGTATGATTAAGTTTTAATTGTATTTCTCCTTCGGGATCACTAGGAGCTAATAAGCTCATGAAAATAGGTCTTTAAATAGCAGGAGTAGTAAAAATCTCTCCATGCACTGTATTTTGATACGCCTGGTTGCCTAAGGCATTCTGCTGCCTGCAGTCTCAAGTGTTCAGTTTTGCTATCAACGGAATATCTAAATAATACGCAAAATAATCCTTGATTTTGAAACAAGATATCGGATACACAGCTCATGAGTGAAAGTGTTAAACTAACCCATAGTCTGTTTCTGAAAATAGTAACAAATCTTATTTATGAGAAAAGCCCATTTAGAAGACGTATATCCGAAGACACACATTTTGCCATTTTAAATAAGTACAATACACTATAAATTCCTTCTTCTTTGCTGTTTCTTTTAATGCTATAAGATAGATACCATGTCTATACAACAAGCCTAACTTCCTAAGGTGCTTGATGAACTTTGATAATACATTAGTATCTTTTCATGATAGATCGGTATCATCTGATGAGTTATAAGTGTCCACTATTTTTAAATTAAGTAAATAGATCAGTGTGAGGAACATGTAAACCCTCATTGTCCCATTTTTAATCCAATGGGCATGTGTAATGGGACATTTATATAATTTGTGAAATTGCTCAATATTGTCCAAAAACATGCAAAAGTATCACTGGAAGGAAGACTGTTCTCAACATATCAGTTTCCTTAGAAGTACACCAGTTCTCAGAGCTGTTTCAAGCTTACTTTGGGCCAGCTGGAACAGACAGAGATATGAGCAAGTTTTCATTGCCTCTTTAACTGAACATGTGCTCAGATAAGCTTGTCTAAGGCTACAAGTCTCGCTCGTTCACCTTTGCTTAAGACCCCTTAGTGATGGGTCTATCACTAAAAATAAAGTCCATTGCCTGCAAGTAAAGTCATGTTTCTTATTAGCAGAACATTCTACACCATTCACAAGCTTACTTGGGCTCAGTTTCAGACTAATTTCTCTCTATTTTCTCCCATTTCAAATGACACTAGACAGTCTCGGGTTACTGAACACCCTATGGTAAAATTGCCAAGAGATTTCTCTTTTTTTGGACCTTCTTCATAGGTATTACCTTTAGCTTTTATTTAGCTAACAAGCTTCTATTCAAATGTGTATGTTAATCTCAGATTTCATCCTGGGTAAGCTTCCCTCATGGCCTTCCTTCTTCTTACACAAATTACATGTTTGGATTGACTCCCCATGGTCTGGTGAACATGGATAAATAGACTATGGGAATCTTAAAAGAAAGGATTATATATAAATCTTCATAGTCTAATCCTTCGCACCAAACATAGTACCGACCTAACAGTAGCAAGCCAGTATCTTCTCAGTTAATAAAAGTTTTAATAATTCATTGAACACAGTAAAGAATTATATGAGCATAAAATGAGCATTGTGTAAACTTTATGATAAGTTCAGACTGAAATGAAATATGATTTGTCAACCAATGTTTTTACAGTAGAGGAAATTTAATTTGGAGATGGCCACATTTACTCCTGAAAAAGAGTAGAAATGTAATTTGATCCTTTCTCAAAACGTGAAGGTCAGAACTCCATGTCACCTCTATCCATGGTATAACAAATCTAAGTTTATATATTTTTATGGTGCCCTTTAAGAGCTCATAACCCATCGACTAACATACAGTGGAGAAGATGCTCTTATGGTATTTTTGACCTGACATGAAGTATGTATCAACCAAATCCTTGCAAAAAGTAGCTCTCCTAGGATTTCTTCCCAATTTTGAGAAGGCAAGAGGTCCAGATAAGCATCTCAAAGCTCAGCCTTTGGAGGCTCGCTGATCATTACCATATCTCCCGCCCCAATCATTTTTAGACTGCAGCTGTCACTTCATTGATCATGTCCCTTTGCCCACAAAATCAATAGCATCGAGTGCCAAGAGAAAACATTTGTTAGAGAAACGCAAGACAGACCTCCTGACCACAACTGAGCAAAATATATCAAAGCACATTAACCATGAAATGACTCCTTAAGTTTATTTTGGTTAACCGGGATAATTTAAAGTAGAATGATGGCCCAAGAGAGAGAGATCATCCACAGTTTTATAGATTTGCCAACTTCTCGCTACTTAGGAACCCTAATTTCCCACATGCTGACGGCTGTCCCTGGTGACTGTCTGTGGTTTAATAACATATGTTGCCTGGAGGGCTGTGGGGACAGCAGGGAGAGCATCCTATCCAACATTCAACTGTAGGAATTGAAAAAGAGAACACTCCATTTTATAGTCCAGAAAATAATCTTGGGTAAAACCTCAATACCTCTCAGATACACAATAATTCTTAAGATCATTAAAGCATGAAGCATTAGTAGAATTCATTTAAAGAAAAAAAAAATGTTTCTTATTTTCTTTAAAAAAAATTTTAAAAACCTTATTGACAAGAGAATTTCTTTGCCCTAACAACTTTTTTACCCTCAAAACTCTTTAAAATAATTTACAAATATCCATGCTAATACACTATTGCTTCCGAAACAAAAAGATAAAACAGCTTGCAAAGTTTAATGACTTCCTCACCAAAGAGCAGCATCTTTGATTCCCTATTACTAACAAAATCTAGGGTTTTTTAATAATAAATTTCAACAAGTTATTATTTCAGTATGATAGTAAGAATAAAATGAGCTATCAGCCTTGTCTTCAAATAGGATCCAGACCTACTGATTTCTTAGCATCTCATTAAAAATGTGTTTTCTTCAATATAAACCCAAGATTACATTTTCTTAATCCCTTATAGGTTTCATTCTAAAATAGTGGACACTGAATTGCCAAGGGTTAGAAAAGGAGAAGGCCTTAAGAGATACAAAGGCAGTCTAATAGATTTTAATTTACAAATGGATAGTAGAAGAGCATGCCCTTGGATACAAACCTAAAGAGTGTGCACATTCCCACAAAAGCAAAATTGAAGATTCATGAAAATTTTTTCTTGACCAGACTCAGCAATTTAGCAAATGGACCCCATGTACAAACACACATGTACATACACACAAAACCCATACACAAAAATCAAGTTCATGACAGCAAGAGTCTTCTTAAATTCAAAGGGAAGGTTGTACATTGGCCTTTCTTTGCTGGCTGAGTACGACACTAGCACTTGTCAAGTCAGCTGCGCCCAGAATGCAAAGCAGGTAAATTGGATACATCTCATCTAGGGAAGCACATTTTCCTCACTCTGAGGAACCAATTCAGACCTTCTGCTAAGCTCAGATCTGGGTCTCTTCTCAGCAGGGGGTGTTGAGTGTGCCAACCAGGGCTGAATTAATTGGGGTTCTTTGGCTCTGTCTCCAGTTAGTTACCAATATTTACAGACAAAGAAAAGAAGAAGGAGAAATCACCTTGGTATTTGGTTTCTTTAGTCCACATACCTCTCGGATAGTTAATAAACTGAGCCTTCTGAAGCTTGAGAGCATTAACAGAAAACAGAAAAGAAGTTCCTGTTTATTATGATTTGTCACTGCTCTAAACACTAAATATCATTTTGGATATAATCTTGTTGTATTAGCTAATTCTTCAGATTTTCATTTAATATAAAATATTCACTTGCCTGACCAGACAGGGGTACAGTGGATGGAGCATTGGCCTGGGACACTGAGGACCCAGGTTTGAAACCCCAAGGTCACTGGCTTGTGCACAAGCTCACCAGTTTGAGAGCGGGGTTGCCAGCTTGAGCATGGGACCATAGACATGACCCCAAGGTTGCTGGATTGAAGCCCGAGGTAACTGGCTTGAGCAAGGGGTCACTGGCTCAGCTGGACACTCCCTCCCACAGTCAGGGCACATATGAGGAGCAATCAAAGATAAACTAAGGTGCTCAACTAGTTGATGCTTCTTATCTCTCTTCCTTCCTGTCTGCCTGTTCCTGTCTGTCCTTCTCTCTCTTTCTCTCAAAAAAAAGAAAGAAAGAAAGAAAGAAAGAAAGAAAGAAAGAAAGAAAGAAAGAAAGAAAGAAAGAAAGAAAGAAAGAAATTAACTTGAAATGCATAGAAGTGAATTTATACCGCAGTGTTCATACTGCTGTATCTTGCGGGGGGGGGGTGCTTTCTTCAAAACGACAAATGTCCATATGCACTAGGAAAAATACACAGCATTCACCCATAACAACATTTTTAACCATGTTGCCCTTGGAAAATAGATGCTATGCTTTCTAATAGTCAATTTAAACAAGTTTCCTTAGAGTTGCTAAGCCCAAGAAAATTTCATTTGACTGAGAAATTTCCATTGGTTTAAGAATTCAACAGCAAAAATACATTTTAATGTATATATTCCATAGTCTTAATGTGGTCCCATTCCAACTATGCTACTGGATTTTCATTATTTTGCTGACATAGAAACCTGTCTTTAGCCTGTATTCATGATATTTCCCACTGTATTTACCTTCTTGCCTCTGCCACTCCACATTCTCTTTCAAATAGAAAAAGGCTTTCTTGTGGTCTTGTCTCAAGCCCGCCTCCTTCCCAAAGCCTCCTGACTCTGGTCCATGTTGGTCTTTCTTTCTCTTTGAAATTCCCACTATCCTGAGTGTTTTACCGGAAGATACAGCGCCTGGTTACATCTACGTGCTGATCTCTTTTATTTCTTTCATGCATGTGAACCTTGCCTCTTCAAATAAATGGTAAGAAACTTGAAAATACAAGTACAAGCTTAAAATTCTTTGGCATTTCTCTGAGGATATTATTAAACACATTGTAGGTGCTAACTTAAAAGTAACTGGATATGGAAAATACTTGGGCTGAAAATTGTACAGCCATGGCGATGTAACATTTAAGAAGAGATCCTTGCGTTAGAGGTACAGTTGGACTATGGTTTATAGGATCCACAGTTTACAAAGTTCCTATAAATACTCCAATTATTTTATTAGAAACTACACTTACATCGTCGCATTTTAGTCATTACAGCCCCTCCATGTATTAAGCATAATAAATGTATCTATAATTAGAAACCCGTAACACATGACTTTCAGAATACATGCAGAAAATACGTACAAAACATTCATAAAACTGAATGTTTATCTTCCATTTTATATCCATCATAAAGCTCCCATTTTTATCTTCAAGTATTTTGAAGCAAATTTTTATTAACTTTCTACTCTGTTATTCAGTATTCACTTCCTAATTTAATGGAGGTAACTAGAGCAATTATCTTGCATGCATCTTTATATCTACATATTAATTATGTTTATAATGTCCTTATACTCTAAAGTGATATGCAGACAATTCCAAGAAATGTAAATGAAGACGTGGAGCTATTATAAAATCTACCGTGAAATTTATACTGAAGGTTAGTCATATTTCCATCCTTAGACGCAGAAAAACTGCAATAGAGCAGAAACCAGCTATCTGAGAAGGTGACATTCTCTGTATGTTTTGATTAACAGATTGTATATTGTTCTCCTCACAAGTACAATAGCTGAAAAAAGGTAAAAGACCTTTAATTTCACTGGAAAATCCACATTAAGCCAAACAGAAATACTACGGAGAAGTGTATTCCGGGACTTCTTCACTTTTTTCAACTTGGAAACCAAAAGATTAAAATTGTGAATAATTTAGTAATTCATTTTCATATCTTTTACCAAGGGGCATGAGTTTACCACAAGGTGGTTTTATTTGAATTTCCATTTTTTTAAAGAAATAACAGTCAATTAAATAATGAATGTGATTTAAATTAGAAACAAACTGAAAAATTGCATAAAAAATTAATCATGTCATACACTTGAAGGGATGCTGTCATGCTACAAACATTACGGAAGGTCAAAGAGGTTTAAAAGATTGGCCATGGTCCCCGTCCAATAATAGAGAAACGGATTCTTCACAATTTCTGTTGCTTAATCAATAGCCACGCAGATAGTCAAGAAATTAATTAGCATTCAAACTCCTTGTTTCTTTCCGGTGCTCTCCTTTTGATAGGGGAGACATGTACAGTTCTTACGGGATTCAAATTACTTTGCCAAAACTCAATCTAAATTAATTTATCATTGGAAAAATTATTTTGAAGACACTTCCGTTTAAGCTAAACAAATATAAAGTTTGGAATTGTATAGATTCTTCTCCCTCTCCCTTTTTAATTTTAACTTTAAAGGACTGTAACGAGTTTCAATTATTATTGGGGTTGGTTTCAAAGTGTAAAAGACGGGGAGGCTCCCTCATTTGGGAAAATGGTCTGAATGTTACAATGGTAAGTTGTTACCCAGTACCCCTGCTTTACATGCGTAGGTCACTTTCTAAATGACCATGTGTTTAGTTACCAAAAGGCAATATGCATATTGAAGGAATCTGGGTGGGGGCATTTATTAGGTTTTTCTGAACAACATACAAAAATTTTACTTCTAAAGCTACATTCTATTCTAGAAGTTTGCTCATAATAATTATTTTATGATGTTTTTTCTTAATCATTTTATGATGTCTTGAAATTGACACCAATAACTAAGTAAAGAGAAGCCACTGATGGTTCAAATTGAAGACAACAAATAGAAGAAGATACTATGAGTTTTAGTGACAAGTATAGGCTCTCCCAATGTTAAGATTTACAATGAAATATTGCTTATCTGAAATATTATTTGGCCTACAAAAGAACTTATATCCTCTAGATGACCATATTTTATTAAAAGTTCAATAATTATGTTTTCTATCTATGTTTATCTATACCTGTGGGGATATATACATATATAAATATTTATCCAGGGCATTATTAAAAGAGAGAATCTGAGACACATAACAAAGATGTGTAGAATTTTCAAATAACATTCAATAGAACATCTCTGATGCACTGTAATTGTACTACATTCATTATGTCTGCAGCTGTCTATACAAACTAATGTTCATGTGTAATAAATACTAATGCTTCCTGTAGGTAATTGTCCTATTATACTTAGAGTTTAGTAGTTAGGTTTATTAATATTATGTGGTGCAATGTTTTTAGCTAGGCAATCAAGTTGTCTTCAAAGTGAGCTACTACAGGTTACGGTGTTTATTGACTACCAGAACTGCAATTATGAAAATAGCATTGAATTTTCAGTGTTCCTGTGGTTAAAATATTCACTTACTGCAGGTTTGAGCTTCTACTACAAAAAGATTAAAGCAACTGACCCTCATTTAGCAAAGTTCGATTTGGAGGATGTGTATTCCTTCCCACAGCCTCTACAGTTATCAAGGCGAAACATTCTGTTAGGTTCTTTAATCAATGTTTGTTTCCTACTTGCAGAAGCTGCTGCCCAAGAACAGATCTTTAGCACCTGTAAGGCTATTTTGGGGCTGTTTGACTGTGAGGGTTCCTTGGCTTTTTTATAGCAGGAGCTGGATGAACTTTCTGGCTCTCCTTAGAAGCCATTGTCTCCGAGAGCTTAACTCAGAACGCTGTGGAAATGAGAGATGAACAGATTCCCAGGATAACTTATTTCATGCTCCTGACGACTCACTGCTGGTCCCTGCATGGCAGCGATTGGTGGGAACCTTTCCAACACCAACTTGATGCTTCCTCCCTCCCTCCTTTTTCTTCTTTTCTCTCTTTCTTTCTTTCTTTCTTTCTTTCTTTCTTTCTTTCTTTCTTTCTTTCTTTCTTTCTTTCTTTCTTTTCTTTACTTTCTCTCTCCTTCCTTTCCTCTTTTCTCTCTCCTTCCTTCCTTCCTTCCTTCCTTCCTTCCTTCCTTCCTTCCTTCCTTCATCCCTCCCTCCCTCCCTTCCTTCCTTCCTTCCTTCCTTCTTTCCTTCCTTCCCTCTTTTCTCTCTCTCTCCTTCTTTCCTTCCTTCCTTCCTTTTTTCTTTCTTTCCTTCCTTTTTTTCCTCCCTCCCTCCCTCCTTTCCTTTCTCCATCCCTTCTTCCTTTTCTTCTTTTCTTTCTTTTTTTCTTTCTTTCCTTTCTCTCTCCTTCCTTCCTCCCTCCCTCCCTCCCTCCCTCCCTCCCTCCCTTCCTTCCTTCCCTCTTTTCTCTCTCTCTCCTTCCTTCCTTCCTTCCTTCCTTCCTTCCTTCTTTTCTTCCTTCTCTCTTTTCTCTCTCTCTCCACCCCCTCCCTCCCTTCCTCCCTCCCTTCCTTCCTTCCGTTTCTCTTTCTTTCCTTCCTTTCTTCACTCCCTCCCTCTTTTCCTCCCTCCCTCCCTCCCTCTTTTCCTCCCTCCCTCCCTCCCTCTTTTCCTCCCTCCCTCCCTCCCTCCCTCCTTTCCTTTCTCCCTCCCTCCTTCCTTTTCTTCTTTTCTTTCTTTCTTTCTTTCTTTCTTTTTCTCTCTCTTTCACATTTATGGTTATAAAAATGCAAATTCATGATTGCAAAAATAGCATTTCTAAGTCAAGCAAGGCTCTGTAGTTTAGAATCCATTTATTTTTAGCCATAAAAGACCCCAACTAATTTCCAACCACTGACTCACTAAAAAGGTAAATGGTCAGGGTTTTGGTGTTTGTTTATTATTGTGCTGTTTTTGGTTTGGGATTTGGGTCTTTGGATTCAACTTCTTTGTGTTCGTGAGGAAGAAGTCAAATATTGATCCCCCTATTTCATTGTTGACAAGACTGAGAAAGGAAGTAAAACTTGATTAGTTGGCCTTTAGAGTAAATGTTTGGGGGTCACTGATACCACACTTGCAGATTGGAACCTTATTAATTGTATAATGCATGGTACCTAAGTCTTCACTTTCAACAGAAGCAGTATCAAAGCACAGAATTAGAGTCTTCAGAAAACTCATGATCCATGAACCCTGTGGTTTATTCTAGAATTGTCAGCTACCTTTCATGAAGAGGAAAACATGTAACCACTTCCACCTTGAGAGAGAGGAGAGCAAACAAGTAAAATGGTCAAGATCACTGAGCTTGTGAAATAAATAAATAAATAAATAAATAATAAAGCATCTATAAAAATATTGTAAATGTCAGAAGATAGACAGTTTTGTTATATGGTCATATGCTTCTTTATCCCATGGACTGTTTCTCAATTCAAGGAATAGCCATAATCATAGGAAAGGCTCCAGACTAGAATGGGGCTGAGGAAAGAATTTCCTGCATATATAATAGTCAGCGATGTGTCTTTACGTAGATACTTGCATATAGCCTCCCTAGCAACTTTCTCTGGCAGTCTGTATCATCACTTTACACAGAAGAAGTTGAGGTTCTGACAGGCTTAAAGCAAAACTGTCCTGTAGTGTTTTCTGTAACGATGTAAATGTTCTACAGTTCTCTATTTTCCAGCATTGGAGTCAGAGGCCTCATATGGCTATTGAGCACCCGAAGTGTGGGAATAGATTTTAAATTTTGTTGTATGTCAATGACTTAAAATGGTTTAAATAGTCACATGGCACCATATTGCAGCTACCATATCGGACAGTGCAGGTGTAAAAGGTATGAAGGAAAGAGTGAGTTGCAAATAGTAAGTAGATACCCCAGGAGGGAGCACATTATTTCTGTTTGTTTTTAGTTCCATTTAAACCTGAGGGACATTAGAGCAAGTATGTAAGGAGTTTGTTAGACTTGATGGAACACAGTCTCATTTAAAACTGCAGATCCTGCATAGAATAAAATCCTTACAGAAAATGTCTAATCAAAATACTGATTACCCCCTTGGCCATTTAAAAGAGATGATTCCTTTTTTATTTTTTCTAAAATTTTGTTTGCATCCTTTTAGTCTTTGAAATAATTTCAAATGATTTTTTTAAAATTAGATTCGTTCACTTAGTGTCATGATTTTTAGAGGAAGGGTTTATTTTAGGGCAGGAAATATCAAATCACCTAAATCAAAATTACCAAGAAGTGTGCAAATTTGGAATATTATTATGTCCCTATAGATTGGAAAAGATCTAGTCTTTAAAAAGCATCAAGAAAGAGGTAGAGCTGATGTTCAGAAAACTGCACACATATAGGAAGTGTTAGCTCTTACAAAATAGCTACCTTTGAATGATTTACTGTTGAACCTAATAATCTGGAATTACTTTTAATAATGGGGGTTAGTGTCACTGGAGGTCAATTATGGCTAACAGAGGAAAGTAATTGGTAGACTAAGATCCTAAACTAAACAAGAAAGAGAAAATTCAAGAAAACAGATAAGATGGGACAGATGGTGGCAATTTGGGACAATTTTACCACAAAAAAGAAAGAGAGAGACAGAGAGAGAGGGGAGAAGAGAGAGAGAGAATGGGGCAGGGTGAAGGGAGAGAAAGGAAGGAGGCTGAAATTACAAATCATTTTAAAAAGGTACATGTATTCATTGAGAAGAAAGTTAAAGGGTTTCATGTTGACCCATCAATCTTTCAAGTAGAAGAGCAAGTTATTAGTCATGTGGGAAGAGGCTGAGAGAAGAGCTGGGTGCTTGGGACCAATAATAATAAGGCTCAAGCATTAATTACGAGTATATTTTATATAAGGCTCCTCAGAAAACTTGCTTTCCATGGAGTAAAACTGTTTAAGAAGTAAATTTTAATACCTTTTAAAATACAAAAAATAAAAATAGCCTAGCTATTGGCATACTATTTTCACTTATACAGGTTGTAGAAAATCCCGCGATCCAGATACAAATAGTTAAGTCCTCGAAAAATGCTCTGTCTGCTGAGCGAGCAGGTGTAAACCTATCTGGCACCTTATGCAAAGACCAACTGGGAAGGAAGGCAACCAAACTGTCCCCAACCCTCGTCAACCTAAGTTCCATCAAGGAGCAGTGGGAGATAGTGTTTTTACTTTCTCTACTCAAGTCTTTTTGGATACCAAGTTTAAGTAGGAATATTTGTATGATATCTACTAGGCTAATAGTTGTGGCCAACCTAATTAAGCATTTACCCATCTTTCTAGATTCACTCAAGTAAATACCTCAAAAACACCTTAAATAATTAACACTAGATCACAGTACTTATAAAGCACAATTTTAAAGAGGTATATAAATTAATGCACAGAGTACACTAATCAAAGAGAATTATGTTTCAATGTTGTTGCTTTTAGATCTATCTGTAAGTAAATTACACAAGATTTTAAATATATAATTGGTTACCTTTGTTTATTCAGAATTATTAGATGATCTGTCTAACTGAATAGTTTGCTTAAAGAGAATTACTGTGTATGGTACACATGGCTTTATATTAAAACATAAATTTTAAAATGCTTCCTACTTACATTTAGTATCATTATTGTAACAGCACAGTTTTTAGATTTTTTTCCCTATTAAATATGTGTGTTTCATTTTGCTGATGGTGTTACAGGTACTCTGAGATCCTATCTTGTTAGAAAGTCATCTTCTGTCCTACAACTTTATTCTGAATTTCAAACTTAGTTTAGCAACGCTGTCCTCAAATACAATGTTATGAGCACATCAGTCACATAAAACAGATTTTTAAATACCCCGCTGAGTTTAGAGAGGCAGAGTGAAGATCTGCCTCTCTGGGCATCTGAGTCCTTGGAGAACAACTTGAAACAGTCATCCAGGTGCTTAGGTACTGATTTCTCTAACTTGTTTGTATCAAATTGACACAATTATCTGAAGGACCATTTTTATCCTTTCGGTACAAAGCACAATATAGGATATGAACAGGGAAGACGATGAGATTTTAAATAAAATATCACTTTGCTTTCCTTTGCTGGGACTAAAACTCAAGGATAAAATTTCTTAATTAGTTTAAAAGTATCAGTCCTATTGACAGATTTATAATATTGGCTAAATATAGATTCAAAAGAAAAAGTGAAGATTTCTAGAAGTTTATCCTAGACGGTAAGTCCTTTAGACAATAAAACTTACTCTTGAACATGCCTGACCTGTGGTGGCGCAGTGGATAAAGCGTCGACCTGGGAACACTGAGGTCGCCAGTTCAAAACCCTGCACTGGTCTGGTCAAGGCACATATGGGAGTTGATGCTTCCAGCTCCTCCCCCCTTTCTCTCTCTCTCTGTCTCTGTCTCCTCTCTAAAATGAATAAAAATTAAAAAAAAAAATCTTACTCTTGAACAAATGTTTTAAAACGTTCTGTGAAAGTGACTGGTTTGTTTCTCACCGAGAGCCTGCGTGTGATTTTTCCGTGATTATCACACGAATGCTCATCGGCAACACTGGCGTGAGATGGTGCGTCTGCGAACCGAGTGCGGTTTATGCTATTTGAGTTCATTTCTGGCAATGTCCTCCCAACCCGTGCTAGAAATTCAGCGATGTCGGCGCTGAGTGGGCAATCATCTGCTCCCATTTGTCTCTGAGGTTGGCATGGATTAATAGGCAGAGGCAGGAGATGGGCAGAGCACAAATTGAAAATAATGGAGCATTTTGCACCAAAGGAGTCAGACGGAAGAAGTACACCGGGCAGGTAAGGGAACGGTCAGCAAGAACGGCCGCAGCTCCAGCTCAGCACACACACGTCGCGTGGAGACAGGGCCCCCCTGCTGCAGGTCACCACACAGCCATTCCCCAGCAGCTTTTCCAGGGCAGTCTAATTACGGCCCACGGGGAACTCGTGAGCAAAATCTATTTAGGTGATCCTCGTTAACATTGCAGGGGAAATCATGCGAACGCTCAATCCTCTAGGAGAAATCGCGGGTATTATCCAAAACGTGGACGGTTGTAAACAAGAGATAAGCCACTTAGAATTACAGTCTGTGCCCCACCGAAAAGCAGCCATCTGTCGGACGCACTCGTTCAGGAGTCAGAACAGAAACACGACCACTAGTCACTCAACAAACAGGTATCCAGTGCCCGCTGGTAAGGGTGAGAAAGTAGGCAAAGGGGAGACCCAGATGCTTCTAGATTCCAGAAAACTGGACCGGTGTGATCCAAGGAGAGTTGGATAGAAGGACTGACATAAAAACCTACACTCACTTGAGGATCTATGTCGTAGATGACTGGCACAGAAGAAATGGAGGGAGTAGGAATAAAATCCGCCAAGGGGTTGGAAATGATGATATTAGTTTGCTAGCACTGTCCCCAAGGACAGAGACCACCCAACAAGAGCCTGGGGAAGCGTCTCAGGGGTGGCGTCGCTGAGGTGAGGACTGCTGAAGCAGGCTAACCGCGAGGAGCTCCAAGTTCACCCTCTTCTGAATCGGGAACTCCATGAGGGCGCAGGCTGGCTCCCCCGGGGGCCCTGCACAGCCTTGCTACTGCGGACTCCCGCAGACGCTCAGGAAATACTTACTGAATGAAAGAACAATGACTTTTATAAGAAAAGAAAAAGAAAAGAACATGTGTTGCATAAATGCCTATTTTAGAAGACTAAAAAAATTAAAATAAGACCACTGGTACAGCTAACATAATTTAGCTTAAGAAAATAAAAGTTAACTTTGGATTGGTCCTTAAATAGTAGTGATTCTCCACAGGGAATGTGAGCACAGGCCTGGGTGAAGTCTGAGTCAAAGGACATGAACATCAACGTGGACATCTGGCCCAGCTACTTTCTGTTCAGAAAATCCTTTGTGGTAGCAAAGGAACAAAAATATTTTAAAACTGTAAAATGATATATTTTAAAAATGAAATATTTAATACTTAGAGAAGGCTTACTGTATATATACAGGGTGGAGCAAACGCAGGTTTACAATTCTTCGTATGGGCAATAATACCACCATTAATAAATAATGATACAAGAATAAACTTTTTACGGACTCAGCACTGTGAGTCTATGTTTGTCCCACTCTGGACTATATACTTTAAATAGGTTTTAATAAACGTTTGGTTTCATGGATCCATAATGTGGAGCTTTTTCTGGTTGTTGTTAATTTTCTGCAGATTCACAGCTAAGGCCATTAAAACTCTAAATGAGCGGTTCTCTGTGCAAATGCCAGCTGAGATTAACACACACACTCCTGGTATGCCTCAACTGTCTCATTAACATGGTAACAGGCCCAAAGGAATTGCAAATCCCAAAACACACAAAAGAATTATTTTCTCCCATTTTTCATTCATACCATCATAAAAATGAAAATTAAACCACATAAAAAATCTTCCAAAAATATCCAGGGGCCTATCCAAATACATAACATACTTTTTTCTTCTTCTTTTTTTTAATATTAAACTACAAAAGCCTTGTTTGAAATGCAACTAGGGAACTGACATCTTTTTACAAAAAGCAAGACCATCTAAAATTCGTTTATATTTTATCCCACCGCCTGGACATTTAGGATTGTCGGGGAAGCGAGGAAACACTGAGTGACCCGGTATGAAGGTATTTGTTTTCCACAGAAAGTAAGCACCATACGATCGGTTAAAGATGGCTTTCCAGAGATCAGACTGTGCCTCCACTTTCAAGGGTCTACGTCCAAGCCGGGGTGTTATTGCTGCCGAATTCTTATGTGGTCTAACGCGGAAGAGAATAAAAACAAATTATCCCTTTGTTATGGAGGAGATGCCTTACAATATCACTGCACGGTGACAACTTCTTGTCCCCCTGTCACCGCCTGTCCTTTAGACCATCCTGCAGAAAAGCAATTTTCTGCCTCAAAAGCATTCTATTTTTTTGAAGTTTGTCTCTGGGCAATTTTCAGGTCTAGTAGAGCTGCAGCACTGTATAAAGATGAGAAAGACCCAAAGTAGGGCACGTCACTTGATTTCTCCTCTTCAGAACATTTAGCTGAGATTCTATCTCTCTTAGAGAAGCCCCCCCCCCAAAATATTCAGGGGTGAGCCTCCCTGGCATAAATCCTATCTGCCATTTGTGTTAAACATAGCTTCCAAATAACATACTCACCCTAGAGTTGCTTTGTGTTTAATGTAAACCTTTAGCACTAAAATTTCCCTAGGACATTAAAAGCAATTTCTATTGAAAAAGGGCCAATCCCTAGAAACAGGTAAAGACAGCATATGGGGTTTTTAGATGGAGAAACCCTTAATTTGACGTGGTTGACTCCTTTGAATCAGCAGTTTGGTTTTCTGGTTGAGGGTTAAAGGGCTTCTTTTTTTTTTTTTTTTTTTTTTTGTATTTTTCTGAAGTGAGAAGCAGATTGGCAGTCAGACAGACTCCCACATGCGCCCGACCGGGATCCACCCAGCATGCCCACCAGGGGCAATGCTCTGCCCATCTGGGGTGTTGCTCCTGCAATCAGAGCCACTCTAGCGCCTGAGGCGGAGGCCATGGAGCCATCCTCAGCGCCTGGGCCAAGTTTGCTCCAATGGAGCCTTGGCTGTGGGAGAAGAGAGAGACAGAGAGGAAGGAGAGGTGGGAGGGTGGAGAAGCAGATGGACGCTTCTCCTGTGTGCCCTGGCTGGGAATGGAATCCCGGTCTTCCACACGCTGGACCTATGCTCTACCGCTGAGCCAACCAGTCAGGACCTAAAGGGCCTCTTTGATGCAAAAATGTATTCCCACCATGTTCGGCCACTGATGATTTTACACCTGCAGTGCCTGGCGCAGGCAGGGCTGTAATACCTCCTGACGTAACTGCCCTCACAGTGTGGCTGCTGCAGCGGCCGCTTGCCCCAGTCAGAGAACCAGTCGACCTACAGCAGCCTTTGCACAGAGCAAAGATTTGAAGGTGTTGGTGTTAGACTTCATGCTTGCTGACACGCTTTTAAAGAATTCACTTGTTTTTTTTATTAAGGACCTTCGCAATGCTGAATTATTACCTTTGATTCATTATTAATTTTAATGTAACTATAAATGCTTGCTTTCACAAACATGATATTGTTGAGTACAAATTATACACTGAGCAATAGTAAACATACTTCTTTCTTCTCACTAACCAGCAAATTCCCATGTCCAAAAGTGAGGATTTTAAATTAGAAAATAGTCATGAATATAAACATAGTTTAAAGAAGAGCAAATTTGCTTGCCTTGTTATTCTCTGCCTTTCTTCCTACTGATGTAAGTGTGTGTGTGGTTTTGTGGTCATGTGCACTTGTGTGTGGTGATGTGCATGTGTGTGTGTGCATGAGCATCTATGTGTTTCTATGTCTATGTGTGCTGTCATATGCATTTGTGTGTCTATGTGTGTGTGTTTGTGTGGTCAAGTGTGTCTGATTGTGGCTGTGTATGCGTGTGTGGTCATGTGCATTTGTGTGTCTGGGTGTGCTTGTTTGTGCATGTGTGGTCATGTGCCTCTAGGTGTGTCTGTGTGTGTGCAGCAGCATGTGCATCTCTGTATGTATACATGTGTGGTCATGTGTATCTGTGTCTGTGTGTACATTGTCATGTGCATCTGTGTGTGTCTATGTATACGCGTAGTTATGTTTATATGTCTGTCTGTGTGTACATTGTCATGTGCATCTGTGTGTGTCTATGTGTACGCGTAGTTGTGTTTATATGTCTGTCTGTGTGTACATTGTCATGTGCATCTGTGTGTGTCTATATGTGTATGTAGTTGTGTGTATCTGTGTGTCTGTGTGTGTGCATCTGAGTGTGTATGTGTATGTGTGTAGCCATGTGTATCTGTGTATCTGTGCGTGTGCACTGTCATGTGTGTGCAGGTGCACTCATTAATGTGCTCAATAGTCTCCTCTCCTTTTCTCCCTCGCAGCCTGGCTCTCTCCCTCTCTGCCTTGCTCTCTGCTTCTATGTATGCGGGCTACTCGGCCGTAATGTTACTAGAGGTAACATTTATGTCCTGTTAGTCTGATGATAAACAGACAAATGGAAAACAGAAGGGACAGTAGTGGAAAGAATATAACTGGGAAAAAGGTTTTCTTTTCTTTTCTTTTTTGAAAACAATGAAATAAATTCAAGTCCAGTAATTTTTTTAGTATAATCTAAAAGCTTTGTTAAATTTTTACAAGCATCCTATAATGATATGACTAGATTCTTGATCTTAATTCCCCGTCATACCTTGGGCCCTAAATGATGTTTTCTTGTGCTGCCTCCGTTTCTTCTCACAAGGCCCCTTTTCTGACTGCGTCCAGTCTGGCCCAGCCCTGGCCCCAGGGAGAAGCTGACCT
The DNA here is from genome assembly GCA_037038555.1 of Rhynchonycteris naso. Lineage (NCBI taxonomy): Eukaryota > Metazoa > Chordata > Mammalia > Chiroptera > Emballonuridae > Rhynchonycteris > Rhynchonycteris naso. The sequence goes on along the minus strand of CM072998.1, from coordinate 8,577,561 downwards.
CCCAGGAGGTCTGCCAGCCTCATTACCACAAAGCCCAAGGGCCAGTCCAATTTCCAACCCTCGTCTTCCCTCAGCCTCTCTGCAGCATTTGTGACAATCAGCCATCTCCTCTTCCTCAAAATGCCTTTTGATCTCAGCTCCAGATTCCTACTCACTTCAGTCCTGTTTTCTTCATCATCTGCAATTTATTCATTCGGCTCTTCTTCCCAGCATCTCAGAGAAAAGCAGCGAAGCCCACAACTCTCTTGTCCCTCACCTGGGTCTAGGAACTGACTGACGCCTCATCGGAAAGCCAGTCCACACTTGAGTCGCCATCTCTGTGCAGGGCTGGCATGAGCACTATGTCCGCAGATGGCCCCAATATCACTGCCTTTGGTCTCAGCCATTTCACCTGTGTCCCTGAGAGGTCCAGAGTGGGTATCACCACTTTGGACAGATTTCAAGGACCCAGACCTCAAAGCAATTCTAACCAGCCGCCAAGTTTTTAATTTTAGGCCAGCTCAGTGAGTTCCAGGTAGACAGGTCTCTCCTCTTCTCCTGATGCTTCGTCCCTGCTTGGACCAGCTTTCCTCCCGGCTCTCTTGCTGTGCATTCCTCCCACAGCCTCACGGGATGTCTCCCTTCACGTTTAGCTCCAGCGCAGTCAGGATGTTCAGCCTCAATGAAGTAACGTGCTTTCATCCGTGCTACCTGAAATTACTCCAAATTTCCATTTATGTGCGCTATATTCAGGATCTGGCTTTAAATAGGATCTTTTCTGGCTTTGCAGAGTTTTGAAATTTTGGCATCCTCTATGTGTTACCAAGTCCTGACCCTCACAGGGTGCCCTATTAATTTATAATATAATAACATTGAAAGGAAACTATACGATATATATATTTATATAACTAACTCTTTAGCTCTCCGTGTTCATGAGGGAAGACAGAGCATAAGTCATTTGATCCTACAATAGATTTAGGGCCTCAGGTTAGCTAGGAGTTTCGACCTTCATCTACGCGTGCCTTTAAACAGAGAAGTAAGTACGTAAAAAAAAGGTAAAATTGAATGATTGGAGCATCCCTTCTCTCCCCCTTTTCTATCTGTCCATGAAAGGCAATCAGTCGGGCACAGTCAGTAGAACAACGCCAAAGAACCCAGGGTCCTGGGTAAACTGGGACTGGAAGAGCAAAGAGCAGCCTGGGTGCTCAACATCGAATCACAATACTTGGCCGGAGGCAACGTGGGAAAAAGGCAGTAGACTCATTTTCATAGGCAGAGTCTCTTTAAGGACGGAAATACCAAAGGAAAGCAAGAAAACACATTTAAAGCCATCTTTACTTAACCGTGCCTAATTATGCGAGCTAGCGCCCCGCCCTACGGACTTGCTAAGCGCAGGAGAACACTTCCCGCCCTGGCCAGCCGCGCGTCAGGCCCCGGGAGTCTGAACGCTGACAGGTTCCGGCCCAGCGGCAGGACGTCTTTGGGTTTCTTGGGCAGCGAAGCGGCCGGGTGTCAATCAGACGTTATCAAGAGGACAGGGAGGAAGCCGCTGATGCGTACCTTCCTCGCGCCTGAAATCCCGGCTCGCTTTGCCCCGCTTGCACATCTCGCTGCTCCTTTCCTTCTCTCATACGCTGAACATTTCGTGCTTGCATATGTATGCCCAGGCAGAGGTGATGGAAGCCAAAGCTCTAACTCTGCGGCCGTGGAATCGCCTTACCTTCCCACGAAAGTGAGAATTTAGAAGCCGTTGGTTTAATTTTTGTCAGTGGGTATGTCTGATGTAAATGCATAGTCAAGTGATTTTCCTCTAAAACTCTCTTTAAAAATAGTCAAACGTGATCATGTTTTGTGATGGTATCAGGGAGCGCGTCTTTTTCACTTTCTCTGGTGCAGTTCCACAAAGCAGAAATGTTTGTATATTGAAAACACTGTCTGTTAGACAGCGTTCTAGAATGTTTGTAGTGTCCAAGTCAATAAGTTATTTCAGTCTAGATGTTTCTAGAGGCCACATGACCACTCTCAGGTGTTGGCTAACCGATCCACTCCGTTCTGACGTCATGTGCAGTAAGGTCAGTCTTTCTATCTGCCACAGTGACGTACTTACTCTGGAGGGGGGCGCATCATGGCCCCAGGGCTCATCTTCTTCACACACACACACACTATTTGCTTCTGCCATGTGTTTGTATTTCCTCAATACTTAATAGAGCACAAGCGTTAATTCTGCTACTGAGTTTCTCTGCCGAAGCCATGTCCGCAGGCTGCCAGAATTCTATAGTACCAAACATGGATTTCTCCTCCTGGTAGAGGAAGGGTTGAGTCTCCCTGATCGAGTCTCCTCCCTCACACCTGCGGTACACACCCTTTAGCCCTGGCGTTCTGATGGCCAGTTTTCTTTTCTTACCCCTGACCCTGAGAAGTGCTTCCACCTGAAATACCCTCCTTCCTCCCAGCTATCAGCTCCATTCTTCGCATTGATCATAGCTTATCTTAAGCTCCAGATCCACAGAGGAACCTTTCCCTGTAACACCAGCCCTTAGCCATCATCTTATCCCCTGAATCGGACAGCAAATCTCCTATGAGCCAGTCACCACTTCAGTTCTTCATTGTGCTTTACTATTAGGACTGGGTACATGGTGGCAGGACCCAGTGTAACATGCAAATGCAAGAAAGCCTCATTCAAAAATTGGAAGAATTTCAAGATTGCAAGAAGAATAGTGCACTAAACCAAGCGTGGGCCCTTCCAGATGCACGGCCTTGGAGACTGCTCAGGTTCCATGTCCGTGAAGCCTAACTTTCACTGTCGTGAGACATGTGATGCATATTAGCTTCCCTCTGGGGACTATAAGTTGTTTGGGAAGGGGACTGAGTATTTCAGTTGTTTCCTACAGCACTGATCGTTACATAATAACTGTGCAATAATTCATTTGTTCTATAGTCACATCATGCCTTGCCAATAAACATTACCATCATTGGTATTACAGTAAATCAAGCTTCGAACAGCTTCTTGTTGAATCACATTCCTTTCTACAAGAATTTTCTACCTTGGCCCTCAAAATAATGACAATTCTGTAAGTTGTCCATTCATTATAGTTAAATAGTGCTGATACTATTTTACAGTTTTTTAATTGAAATATATTTCACATATAATATTGTGTAAAATTAAGGTATATGACATGTTGGTGTGATGCCTTTTTTTGTATAATGTAATGCAACTGTCCTTATAGTGAATAATGAAGATCTAGTCTTTAGCAAGTTTGATGATTACCACCCAACAGTCTTGTCTATATTCACTATATACTGCATATTCGATGTCTAGAACTTCATTTTACTTCTAGTCACAAAAGGGGCGTGACATTTTAACTTCAAGGGCATGTCGGAATCTTCTAGGCTTCATGTTATTTTTGATCGCCTCATTGGGACTAGGCTCCGGCACAGAGTGGTGTGACTTTAAAGGGAAAGGATACCGTATTTCTCACCTCAGTAACCTGCAGTCTTCTTACTCACCTGGCACTTCAGCTTTTGGAGCCTGATAGGGAATACAAAGCAAACAAAGAAAGAGCCGGGAGGTGGAAGAGACAGGCAGGAAGAGCGCTCTCGGTGGGTAGGTTAGTACCCTCTGCAGCTACCGGAAGCTCCCGGGGGACCACCCTTGCCTGGGTGTCTCTCCTCTCTCCTGGCACACCTTCCCAGTGGAGGAGAGAAGGGAATAAAGGAAACTTTGCAAAGCACAGTAGAGATTCTTAATGGACACTGTTCACCCCACGACACAGTACGGCATCACCCTCAAAACTAATAAAAAATAAATGGCAAGTCTTTCCCCTGCGGAGATTGACTGTTCATCTTCATTTGGCCTTTCAAAGTGCTTCACTTCAAGTGAAGTGGCTAAGTACGGCCCATAAATCCATCTCTGGCTTACCTTAGACAGTTAGAGGATACGTTAGATTTCTTTGCTCCAAGTGGTGCTCAAGACTAACCCTTGCTAAAAGTATTACTGTAGATATTTCAGTACCCCCAACAAAAATGTCACCTTTGAAGTTATTTTTCCTACAAAATTCAAACTACATTAATCTTACTTCCATGGGTATTTGAAGTTTGGGTTTCCCCAAGTTAAAACCATTTCTCATGAAACTGAAATAAAAATCAAGCTCTGTAACTTAAGTGTCTCAGAGTAGCAATAGGCAACAGACCCAAAATAACCTTAAAAAAATCACTTTTAAGTGAGGAAATGGCAATTGAGGAAGGAAAATCAAGGGAAAAATCCATCCCCACGTCTGCAGTGATATAGGAATGTCTAAGTGGAAATCTTGTAATTTGTGAGAAAGTTTAATTGTGTCATATTTTGTTTAGATATTGCTGGATTATCAGCTGATTTCATTTTGTGAGTGCTTTATAAAAGTTTCTTTTAGTATAATGACTTACAGAATGTTTCACTGTAGAAAAATTTGCATAAAACTCATTTTAGATTTCCTTGGGTAATCAGACACAAGAACCCATCACATATTGTCTGGATAACAGAGAAGCTACTTCTTATGATTTGAAAGGTTGAAGTTGAGTTGATTTTTTTTCGCTATTTTGTTTCCAAGATGACCACATAGTTACGAAGCTTTATAATGACTTCTTTTTTTACACTTTCAGGTATTCTAAAAGCTACCTTTTGCTTGAAAAAGCATTTTTATAATTATTTATCAAAAATGAGATACAGTAAAATTTCTCCTCTGAATGCCATGAGAAATTGCAGGTAATCATGAGCATTCAAAATGCAAGCAGCTCTTCTCGGGACATCAGACAATGAAAAGTTAGATAAAGAGAGAGTGCTGAAAGTACAAGCATATAGCTTTTATTTTAACAATGAAAACAGAAACAAAACAACCATTTTCCTATGCATTGGAGGGAAAACTGACGAGACAGTCTATACAGAAATTCAGAAATCAGCACTGCAGAATTCAGCCTATAGTAAATGTATTCAGATGCTTCCCTGAATTCCAATCAATACAAACTAAAAAATCAAATTAAAATCAAAGTCAAATAGAAAAATGAAATAAAATATAAAATACCTTGGGGCATTTAAAGGGACATACGATGGAATGCAGAAGAATGTAAATTACACGACCTACAGAATACTAGCAGTCGTTAACTTTACAAAAGAAAACCTGTGTATTAATGAATATTTTAAGGCTGAATGAAGGGACAATGGAACTTGAGACTCTTTGTTTATAAACGGGACAGTGCCTTCCTTACAGCTTGGACAGCTAATGATAACTTCTAACCTTCAATTACTACATCTAACAAAGACCAGTGAGGTCATTGTTTTCTTATGCCATCATATGAGCTCCTTTACCTCTGGATATATGGATAAGATACATATTATTAAAATCTTATATCAAAGGACTGTCATCATGCCGGAGACTTTCATACTGTTGAGTGCTGGTAAGAGGCTCTGGCCAACCAAGCCGCGTCCATGGATGGAACTGTCCCTGGACACAGAGACTAAGGATTATATAGCTTTACTAAGCATTTCCAATTGTCCCAATGGACGTTCTTGCCACTTAATATACATGTGTACTTTCAAAGCAAGTACCGTATTTTTGCTCCATAAGACACACCTGACCATAAGACGCACCTAGGGTTTTAAGGTGGAAAAGAAGAAAAAAGAAATCTGAACATGTGTTAAAATATCTAATAAAGTATTATATTTTTTCCTGCATAAGATGCACAAGCATTTCCTCCTCTACTTTCGGGGGGAAAATGTGTGTGTTATGGAGTGAAAAATACAGTATATAATTATTCCAACCCAAATTGGGAATCTATTTTGGTTTGGAGCTGCATCCAAAGATTGAAGCACACATTAGAAATGCCCCTTTAGCTGAAATCTGTGACAGAATAACACAAGCTACCACAGGGTACCCCGGGGCACTGAGCTCGGGGTTGTTCCTCACAACAAAACTCTAAGCTTTCAATCACTTGCTTGGGATTTCAGTGGAAGAAATTGGGGCCAAGCACCTGGTAAGTGGCAGATTCCCATTCAAACACCTATTGTTGACTTCAGTGAGAAATAATGTTATAAGTAAGGGTTGGCATCTCTGGTTCTCCTCTAATGGGTACAAACTCATAGACTAGCCTGGGGACTGGAACCCTATTTCTAAGAATGTGTTCATGAAAAAAGAATGGCAGCCCCCAAACTAGTTGCAATTCATTTTTATAATTATTTTGAGACTTGAAGGACATTGCTCAACATATGGATATATAATATACAAAATGTTTTGTGTGTGACTTCATTTCTGGAATGTGGATTGCTGATAATGCCATGGTCCCCCATTCCTATCGTGTGTGTGTGTGTGTGTGTGTGTGTGTGTGCGCGCGCGCGCGTGTGTGTGTGTGTGTGTGTATTCATTTCACATTTTTTCAGCCAGGAAAATGAAGCTTCCATTCTCTAGGCTTCCGTTATAAATCAATATCCCCACATGAGATGCTGGATTTTAAGAACCCAAAGATTTCCATATTGGTCAGATTCATGGTTCATGCAATCTAGTTAGAAAATTATCTCCCTGTTATCTGAAGCTGCACTGTTGACCTGAGGTTGCCTACCTTTCTTTGCCTCTTGGGAGTCTTCCATTTTCTACTCCATATTAAAATAAATGGTGTGAGAGGTGGGGAAAAACACCAAAGAAGTAGTAAAAGGACAAAGTTTGTGAAGACAAAGGAGCAATGAAGAAAAGGTAAAACAGGAAAACAATTAGGAAATGAGGAGAATTGGTGTCTAAGTGTGGATCAAGTGTGGGAAAAACAATTCCTCTAGCCAATGACTGATTTGCTGCTTTCATTCATTCCAGGAAGATTTCATAATTCTCCTCTCTAGAACCTCTCTTCTTATTTGTATTTCAGGACAAAGCCAAGTAGTCCTTTTCCTAAAGAATTTTATAAAGTGGAAAAACACAGTGTGTTCCCCGGATTTCCACTATTTCTGCCAATTTGTGTTTGCCCTCACTTCCTTTTCTGGTATGAACTTTATAACAGTGAGTCATCCCGGAATGTAGGTCCGAGAAACGTGCTGTCTTTGCAGTCCCAGACACTGTACTGCATGCACCCCCTCCCCAGTCCCTGACGGGCTCCTTGTTCAAACAGAAGGTGGTGCGGTGTCATTTGTGGGGTGACCTGTGTGAAGGAAGATGGTAAGGTAGAAATTACTTCTCGATAAGGAATAAATTCTCAGACTTCTTATGCTACTTCCATTCTGTTTCTAGGAAGGTCAAAAACATTTCACTGAAAGTCTCATTTTTTTCCTAATGGCCACCCCTGGCTTGCTTGAATGCTGCACAGATCTGTGATGGTGTCCAGGGCCAAACTCCTCCTACTTTCTCTGTGACTCTGAGATTGTCCCGACTGCCACTGCACCATGTATCTCCCCGGCGGCCCTTGGTGGGTTTCTCTTCTGCCTTTGCCAGAGATATCATGTGTAACCCTCTTCTCCCACTGCCAAAACAGAATAAAAGAGAAAAGAAAAGAAAACCATGGTTTCTTTCATCTTAATGTTTCTCTCTACTACCTGCTGCTATATTATTTTTGTGAGCATCGTTAGGGTCCCAGTGTCTGGAGGGGCACAAAGGCCTCACAAGTTCAAGAGGAGTAAACTGTGTTTTGGACTCCTGGCCAGGATTTCGAAAAGCCAAACTGAGGTTTAATTACACTCCTAAGTGCCCAGGAATGCCATTCCGGTCCTCAGCTTCATTCACCTCATCTAAAAAAAAAAAAAAAAAAAAAAAAAAAAAAGGGCTCATGCAATATATTTGCCCATAACGCACATGCAAAATCTGACCTTTATAAAATGGTCACTCAAATGAAATGGCCCATTTGCAAAGAAATACAAGAGTCAAAATGCCTTCAAATTGCTTCACCTGCCTTTCTCAACAAAGCAATGAGGATAGATAAGTCACAACAGTACTTCTGAAAACACCCGTTTCTATTCCCCATTCCCTTTGCCTTGGCGATATTCTCCTCCACACCTTCAGAACTCCAGCTCCCAGCAAAGCTTGATTGCCTTTTCTTCATTCCTTCCCCCTTTCCCTCCAGACTCTGCAATCTAAAAGCTCTTCGAAATGATGTGACAAGTGCCTCCTCAGAATGAGGGAGCAGAACAAACTGAGGAGGCAAAGAATGCTCTTTTGCAAACAGGGAAACAGCCAACCCAGGAAATGCCTTCATTGGCATTCTGGTCCCGTCACACAAATCATTGTCAATTGTGCTTGTAGTCAATAATGCAGAAACAAAAACTAGAGACGTCCAACATGCACAATGGCTGTTTTTCATTTCTTTGTATATTGAGTTTTCAATTTCGTTCCATGAGACGAAATGTTTCTCCCCAAAATGTTGACTTTCAAATACCCTAGGTTATTGCAAGCAAACTTTCCCCTTTGACATGAATAGTGATGGGTATTAAGTGAACTGACTTTATTGACAACGCAAGGGTTGTTCAAATTTATTCATGATCGTATTTTACTAGATTGGCGTTTACAACATTTGCATGTTTTCAACCGTTCACCAAATCCGAAATAAAAACCACAACTGTAGATGCCTTGGGAATATTTAGATCACTCATTAAGGATACTAGTATAATCAGTGCTAAGAAACTTCAAATATAAGCACATCAAATCACATCAACCAAACTATATAAAAACGGTCCCTTATCAAAAAACTATATGCTGATTTCAGTGCTCATTTTACTATCTGACATCATTATGAAGAGAAAAGATGTTCTCCTTTCATGGCAATCACTTAAAGATTTTTTCCCATCACTAACAAGGAGAAAATATTGTCTTTTATGTGCATATAATAAAAGCAAAAGGAAAAAAAAAACACCTACTCAGCTCAGAACTTTGCCATAAAAATTTTGAATCATTTCAAACATTATTGAATTTAACTATTTTCATCCAGCCATCTGCTGGCCCTGTGAATGGTTTATTGTCATCATATTTCTTTAAAGAAATTCCAAGTTTAAGAATGAATCACATATTCTCTTCCCCTCCCACAGCCAAGGCTCCATTGGAGCAAAGTTGGCCCAGGCACTGAGGACGGCTCCATGGCCTCCACCTCAGGTACTAGAATGGCTCTGGTTACAACAGAGCAACACCCCAGATGTGCAGAGCATCGCCCCCTAGTGGCCTTGCCAGGTGGGTCCCTGTTGGGTGCATGCTCTCTGTCTCTCTGCCTCCCCGCTTCTCACTTCAGGAAAAAAAAGAATGAATCACATAAACTGGGATCTGAGCACACTGTACAAATATTTACAGACACTATATTGTCTGTGGGTGGGGATGGGGGTGAATAATTTGAGAGAAGAAAAACTGAATCTTCTTGTATTTCATTTTATGGGGCCACCACAATGAATGGCAAACCCATGACATGCCAGCAATTCTGATGCCACAGGAAGAGGCACTAAGCTTTTCTAAACATCAGGGGTCAAACAATGCTTCTTTTGCGATCATTCACACTTCCATAATACACCTGAGTGCTGTCTCACCTCTACTGTCTATTGAGTTCACAATAGACCTTACCAGTTCTTTCATTGATAAATAATTATGAAATGAGGGTATGGTAACTCAGCAATTACATATCAAATTTAAATTTATTTTAATTTCACAGTTACAGATAGAGCATATTCACATGGTCACTAGTGGGTTTGAAAGTCTCATTATGTTAATTTCGCATACAGAGACAATCCAACTGATAAATCTTCGACCCCAAGGATGGTTTGAGAGAGTCTAAGAAAATGACCCGAACTGTTTTAGGGTGTTGTAGTCGGCTGCGGTTCCCCCAGCGGTGTCACAGTGGTGGCGCGGGCAAGCCAGTGTCCGGCAACTTCCCATGGCATGTCTAAAGAGCAAGATTGTTTCAAGTATACAAATAGTTCCACAAAATTATAGCCACCTGGATACCGATAATGTGTGGTCGCTTTGCGATCCATTCAGTTTTGGGCCACGCTTGGTCTGGCTCTTTTTCTCGGTGTGTGCGGTGATCATGAAACAAGTACAAAGTCTGAAACCCTAAGGACACTCCTGCGCAAGCCTTGCCCTTTCTGGAAGTCCCCATGCATATTAATGAACAAACCGGGTATCTGCCGATGCTAGCATGTGGATATTTTGTTAGCGAAGTGGTTACTTGGCCTGACAATTGCCTCTCCTACTTCTGATATTTAAATACAGCCTACAACCTAGTCTGTGTGTGCAAAGTGAAATGTGCTTAAATATGCCCAAATATAATGAGGTACTGAATTTTTTCCAAGTTTCATCTGCGTGCGTAGTATTCCTTCACGGATTCCATTAAAACAAAACAACAAAACAAAAAATAAAACTGCAGTTGTAAGCATCACACTATCCTTAAGTCCCCATAGTTAAAAAAAAAAAAAAATCGAGAACAGTTTCTTTTACATGGCCACCGCTTCCCCTGTGGTCACTTACTGATATCTGCAAGGCAAGGTCACTTTTAATGCCATTGAAAATGGAGGAGGAAATAACTAGGGGAAACTGTTTTTGTCTTCACTGATTCTGCCAAACCGATAACAGACATTGATGTTACAAAAGGGAAGGGCTGTCACGGTCCCTTGTTCCCAGCTCTGCCCTAGAAACAGTGAGCGCGGGAGAAACATTTTCTTCCTTACCATGGGTGCCAAATATGATACAAAAGATTAAAATATGTATATCCTTCAAGAGAGCAGCAGCCTGATTGTTAACATTTGCTTTGAAAACAGCTTTCTGAAATGCACTTAAAATACCAAGTTTCCAAAAGAGCCTCAGAAACCCAACATACTTCTATAAAATTAATTAATCACTCTGAGGATTTAGCAGGAGGAAATGGCCATAAACATCTTATGTGCTCAGCTGGTGGTAGAAGGTAGGCTGGAATGAAAAACGGAAAGAGAAGGGGATGTAACTAAGATTTGAAATAAAGACATATATGTTCGAGACAAGCAGAAAGCACATTTTATACCTACATCTGGCCCACAGAGAAGGAGAAGATGGAAAAGGTGAAAGATTAATGAGGAGGACTTTTCTATTTTTTTTTCTTTTGCATTTTCTATCATCTATGTGAATTATTACCTAGATGCCTGATATGTCCTAAAAGAAAAACTGTGATGAATAAATAAACAGCTCTCGAAATCTTCAATAGGGTGCTTTACCTTGCAGGGAATATTATCATTGGCTTTTGATACAATTTCTGCTGCAGGGGAAGACTTTCAAAGCTCAGAATGCTGAAGCAATGCCAGGCGCTCAAAGACCCCCTGCCGAGCGCGTCAAACTAAGAAATCTCTCTGAACTTGTCGAATTAAAAGTCATCTCCCTCTCTCTGCAACCCCTGCGTGAGCTGGGAAGCTCTGTCCTCATTTCCCTGGCCCCTCCATGATAAACAAATGGAGCCTAGAGCGTCTTTATTCTTTACAGCCATGCAATTAAAATTCTTTTAAAAAACGTAATTGAAGGCAATGAATTTCAAAAGGAACTTCTACTTAACAATGAGACCAGTTTGAGGAGGCCACATTCAATTAATTGTGTTCTAAAGGTAAAAGCAAACGGCTTGTTAAGAACCACAGAAGTGTCCTTTTTAATTTTTATTATTTTGATTGTACATCATCAAGAGGCTCTTCTAAACTTAAACATCTCAGCAGGATTTATGGTTTCTGGAATGTCATAAGACTTAATTACTCAGACTGCAAAAGAGGAGTACACTATTAAAATATGCACAAAGACATAAGAGATGCCTGGCTACTGCAAATCATTATTTATCCCCCCGCACAAATTAAAGAACTTTAATCTGTGCTCCCATTTCTTACTTTTAGTCACCACACTGTACCTTCTCTTTGACTTCCCACTATGATGTGTTCATAGCACGAACGCCCCTTGTAATAATTGGTAGTTCTGCTAGTATTGTATTGTTGGGTCATTACTGCTCTGAGCGGAAACAGTAAACAAACAGTCCCAAAAGTCCTTTGTTAATTAGCAAGAATGAGAAAAGAAAAGTATTTTGAGTGCTTTTAGAAAACCAGAATGGGAAATAAATCATTTATCAGTTCCAAGTGTCAGAGATGAAAGGTATTCTTTTTAAAAAGGCTGTGTGTTACACGAAGTCTTTGGGGGAGTTGGTAATGGTGGTGTACTCCTTGGCCCATGTCTTTAGAAGAGAGTGCCTATATTGGTGTTGTTCATTATGCTCCGATGTCTGGGCTATCACCGTGATGGTGGGTCTGAGAAAAGGGTCAACGTTGAACATTGTTTCACTACCCATTGAATGAGAGGTCGAAGGTTGTGCCTGTGTATGTTTAGAGGTCTGTAAGACTGGTCCGCTTTCCAAATTGAGATTGTTCGTCAAGGGGGCAGTGAGTGTGTGAAGGCTGATGATTTTGTGGTATGTTGTTTCCAGGAACAGAGGTGGCACACTGAGGAGACTGAGCACATTTTGTGGAGCACTGTGTTTTGTAGTGGTTACTTTGACTGACGACAAGGTGATGTTGAAAGCAGAAAGTGTTCACACGCAGAGAAATGGGGCCGCGGGGTGATGTTCCGAGAGAACGGGAAGAGAGTGAGATTAAGTGGAAGGTGTTCTTTTTTTTTAATTTTATCTAAATTTATTTTTATTTTATTCATTTTAGAGAGGAGACACAGAGTGAGAGAGAGAAAGAGAGAGAGAGAGAGAGAGAGAGAGAGAGAGGAGAGAGAGAAAGAGAGAAAGGGGGGAGGAGCAGGAAGCATCAACTCCCATATGTGCCTTGACCAGACCAGTGCAGGGTTTTGAACTGGCGACCTCTGTGTTCCCAGGTCGACGCTTTATCCACTGCGCCACCACAGGTCAGGCAGAAGTGGAAGGTTTTGTTGTTTTTGTTTGTTTGTTTATTTTTATTTTGTGTTAAACACATTCAAAATGGGAAGGAGGTAAATGGGGACACAGATCCCAGAGGGCAATGCGTGAGGTGAAGGTCTGGAGAAGGAGGAAATCCATGGGAGGACCCAGGGGCATATATTCAGGGACCCAATGCTAGTTTTGTAAATGGAGAAAGGTGTATTTGGGGTTTATTTTAGTCTGATATGAAAATAATATATTAAAACCACAGAGAAAACCTTGACTTAAGAACCTTGAATAATATTCACGTAATTTGTTTCATAAGTTTATACAATAAGTAAGTTCGCTTTTAAACATAAATTGCATATTTGTTATTTTAATTGAGCTTAAAATGACATCAATTTGTGATATGGTCACAGTAGATATTAGAGGCAAAGAGATTTTCTTAACATAAAGAACTATAAATCGATATTGTCACATCTTTCAAGGTCAGTTATTGGCAATGATTGAAATATTCCAATAATGGAACATAAATTAAATTAAAAGAAATTTTTCATAGTATTTGTTATTCTTGTCGTTTGTTTAGTTTAAGCTTTTTTAAATGACCTAGAATGATGTATTGGAAACGTTTTGAGTTTCCCTTTCATTTTAAAGAGTCCAAACATGTTAAAACCACAATAAACTTACTCTGCTTGAAAAAAAAAGCATATAAGACACATCATCTCTAGATAGTTACTTAAAAAAAGAGTGCAATCTATTCAGAAGACCTTGCTGATATGTCTCGTATCTGCCCCCATTTGAGAAGACTTCCCCAGAAGCTCTTCTCTACATGTGTGTTCTTCAGTCAGAACAAAGAGGGGTCTCCTTTTCTGATACTGCAGTAAAAGTTAAGTGCAGCCCTGCAGGTTACACGACGTGAAAATCCCTTCTTTGATAAAGGATTCTGGGAAAAGCAAGCAGAACTGAAACTGACTGAAGATACCTGAGCCACAGGTACGGCACCCAATGGATCATAGACAATGATCTCACTTGATTTTATTTCCCGCCATTTTGTCTGTAATGGCTGGATTCAAAACAAACAAGTAACATTACAACAGCCTCTGCAGTGAATCAACCACAAGTCCATCCATATAGGTATATATTGATATAAACCTTGACAAGTGTCATACATTTAGATAAAAACCAGTCCCAATTGTCAGCAGTACGACTAAAGCACGTAGTCTTTCAACAAACATCTATGGAGCAGCTATCATATATGAAAGGCTTGGCAACTATTTGGAAATGCAAAGATGGCTTCTGACCTTAATAACTTACAGTTTAGTCTTGGACTAACTTTATTTCAGTTTTCATGTCAGGAGTTATGTGGTGGACATCTAAAATTACTTTTAGTCACTAGGCTTTGAACTACTTTACATGTTTGGGAAAATTTCTATTTTACACGTTTCAGTAGAAGTCACTCCTCGCAGACGCTGTAAAGGTTACAGGCTTGCGGCAACCATGGAGGGCACCCTGCAACTCTCCAGGGGCTGGAGATCGGGAAGCAGAGTGCCCTGTAGCTAACACACCTCCAGCGGCTTCACCCCTGGCTTCACACACCATGCACACTCAGGCCTAGGGACAGACAGCTGCTCACAGCCGGAGCCTGGCTTTTTCTACCCACTGGGGAATGCTTCCAAGGGGCACCCCTGGCTCTGCACCCTGCAGTGCTCCACCCATGCAGCTGGGACCTCCTTAGAGCCGCACCACTGTGAGGTTCCGCCCACAGCACACCCCAGTGTCAACACTGTTCCCGGTGCCTCTTGCTGCCCTTCCTGTGGGTCACACTTACGTCACAGCCTGGAGGCTCTCTCCCTGCTCACTCTTACCTTCTCTCCCCCTCTATTCTCCACAGATGTTTCCCTCAATCCATCTTCTGAACATGTAATTCCCTTCTGTCATCTGTTTCCTGGAAGACCCAAGCTGATGCAACGCCAGTCCTCAGACTTATACTTGACATACTGTGTAGGAGTCCTTTCATCCTCTGAGAGGGTCAACGCATTTCATCAGGGAGGACCGCCACACCACCAGAAGTGGGGTCCAGCCCCACGCCCCTCCTCTGATTACATACTAGGAAGAGCCAAAATCAATAAACCTGCTTCAAATGCAAATAGTTGGTTGCAATCCAGGGAAAGTATGCAGAGCCAAAATGAAATGCCATTGCAGGCTCTGGAAAATTTCCTTGACTGAAATAGCCTTTTTATCTTTTTTTCCCTTTTTCAGAAATTCAACGAGGAGAAGTGTAAAAAAAAAAGCCAGTGCCCCAAATCAAGGAGGAACAAGTCACAATGTGTGCAAGTTTGGCTTGTTCTCCATGCGACACGTAGCTAAACTGATCTCTCCTGTCCTGAGCTTGATCAGAATGCACTGAATTCCATGTGAGGCTACGGAGATAGAAGCTGGAACGTTCAAAGGCCTTTTTAGTGCTCAACTTTGGCTACATACCGCTGTTTGCCCGGGTGCTTTAAATATTGGTCCTTGTATACATGGTCAAGGGAGTAAATCAGGATGTACTTGGAAACATAATAACCACACTAGTGTCCTAGTTTATTAGACCAGCCCTATTCACAAGCCTCAGAGATACTCCCTGGGCTCTGGGAGGATGAGGGACCACTGGCCTGTACCTTAGATGCCCTTAGCAAGTGTCTTATGTAGCCCCGTTGTTTGTCCATCATGCATATGTGGGCATCTCGGAAGCAGTATACAATACAAACCCCAGCATAACAGGAAATGGCCTTCAGAGTGACCAGGGAGGCCAGGGGACCAGATGAGCCTCTGCCTCAGGATCGTGAATAGGACCTGCCTCACTGTGTGACAAGGAATGGTCAGAAACATCGTCCCAACTAACGGTGAAGTATGAACATCACAGTAGGCCACTCCTCCACTCTCGAGGACTTAAACAGTTTATTAAAGAATGTGTGCAAATCTCTGGGCCCAAGTCCTGAGCCTCCTCTCCCATTCTGAGATGACTCCTGGGTGGTGGCCCCTCAGGGCCAGAGAAGTCCTTCAGGGTGGCTCAAGGTCCTGCATTCAGAGGCCAGTCCCCGATCGCAGAACTGCAGATCCAGTTGGTGTTGTCTGCCAGCTGACTGTCCTAGGTATTAAGGTCCCAAAGTGACCATTAACCAGTTCATCTGAGTGTGGCCAAACCCTTCCACAAACTTTAAAGACACACGGCTTTCCCACTTAGTGTGGCACATCAGTGACATAGTCTTTGCACAGGGACAGTGACATCCGTCAGACACAACCGCCCTGCACTGCTTCTCAGACACTGTAAATCTACTGCCCTGCTTTACAACTCGGATTTCAGCATCTACTTTTGTCTTCCTGGGTCTAGCTCGTGGATCTTTTCATTCACATTTCTCAATGTTCTTCTGAGATGCGCATGCCCCAAAGTGTAGGTGAAGGATTACTGGGTGATCTTTGACACCTCAAGAAACTACCAGCAGGTCAGCGAAGATTCCCGAACAGAAGAAAATAATGTGAACCATAGACACCAGTACGGACGGGTTTCTGTTTCATACTGCCTCCTATGAGAGGAAGTAGACGAGGAAGGTGCCTCGGAGAACTGCCTTCTTGTTCTATAAGGCAGTGCTCTGGGATGTAGGTAGGCATGGGGCTG
This sequence comes from Rhynchonycteris naso, assembly GCA_037038555.1. Classification (NCBI taxonomy): domain Eukaryota; kingdom Metazoa; phylum Chordata; class Mammalia; order Chiroptera; family Emballonuridae; genus Rhynchonycteris; species Rhynchonycteris naso. The sequence goes on along the minus strand of CM072998.1, from coordinate 8,561,099 downwards.
CCTTTCCCCCTTTCTGGCTACTCTAAAAGTCAGTTTGTTAGTCAGCCATAATCCCAGGAAGCATCTCTAAGATGCTCTGAGATCCCCGATGGCCTTTATGTGGTTGTGAGCACCACCATTAGGAGTCTGGAAACCTCTTGTATATAATTTCTAACTTCATGGGGAGAAAAACAAAACAGAGCAAAGCCCTGATAGGGGAGCTTGTTTGGGAGCAAGGTTTGGACCACGGCATCACAGAGGCGTGAGCTCATGGAGTAGGCACTCCCTGTGTCACCAGGGCAGGCAATTGAACGAAGGTCGACCCACCGAATCTGCACTGTGACGAGATGCCGTTATTGCACCTGCGGTATCCTCACGAAGCAGGTCTGACCTCTGCAACAGCACCAGGCCAGGGTATGCAGGTCAGGAGGTTGACATGAGGACTGACTGAACTAACACAAAGAGCTTACTAAGCCTCCGTGTTCCTTTGATCAAGTTCTTACCGAATGCGTGCAAGGGATACTCAAGACTCTCCCAAGGGAGCTGAATGGTACCAGCCGTTCTGAACTGCTCTTAGATTAGATGATCACAGGAAGCAAAAAATGTAAGCTCAGAGAAAATGCACGTAGGATCAGGAACCTAGGAAAGCCGATAAGTGCAGGAGGAGTGGAAGGGGCATCCAAACCATGAGGGCTTCTCTCCCCTCCATGTAGTTAAAGCGGAGAAGGACTGAGTTAGAAGCGGAGCGGTGTGGAATTGAGGCGGTCCATAACAAGCATGTCTCTCAAGGACACATGCAGGTCATATGAAATTCACAAGGCAAGAGAAAACTACGAGCGTTCCACGGTAACAGCGGTTCATAACGTCCGACGATTCTGAATTGTGGGGTGTGAATCTAGCAACTAGCTGGTGACTGGTGATCAGGGAAAGTGGCCGGGCTTCTGGGAACAGAGGTCCAGCAAGGACTGGCCGTTTGTCAGAATAGCAAGGAGACAGGTGACATTCAGGGCAGGGTCCTGCTTTATACCTAAAACTCTCATCTCTCCATAATTGCCTAGGATAATTAAAACTTCCCCTGCTTCACACAGAGCCTCTTTTAATAACTAGTGGTTAAAAGAGTTAGTTTGAATAATTTTTTTATGGCTCTGACTCAAGTATCTTCTAATTAACTCAGTGTGTATACATACATATGCATATAAGTATGGGCATAATACCATGTTTTGATTTTAATTTCACAATTCTGGTGATGATAGAACATAAGGTAGGAAAAATTATAGAAGTGCATGTATTATGAGCCATACTATAGCAATCATATATATGACATCAGATAAACATAGGTTTGAATTCTATCATTTAGTGCCTGAATGAACTTAGATAAGCTTAAATGACTGTTATAGAGTCTCTTCATCTGTGATACCGAGATAATAATAGCTACTCCATAGCTCCTCGAAAAAATTAAAGTAACATATGTAAATTACTTATCACGGTAGCATAGTGACATTTTCCCTAACCTTAGCTTTATGATGATGTTCATAATCAATGAATCTATCCCCAGATTAAGAAAACGTTCACTTCAGAATCTTGTTGGTCTTCCTATAGTATAAAGGCATTTATTAGATATGCTAGAAATCAAGAGGACTGCTATTAAGGTGGTATTTCTAGACCAGGAGTCAACAAACGATTGCTGATGGGCTAACTCCAGCCTGCAGCCTGCTTTGTAAATAAAGTTTTATTGGAACACCATTACACCCATTTCTTAAAGTGTTGTCTAAGGTGGTGCCTATATTATAACAGCAGAGTTGAGTGGTTTGGGAAAAGATAGCATGGTGAAAAGATACAAAAATATTTACAATCTGGCTTTTGACAGACAATACTGCTGACCCCTCTTTTAGACTGTCAATCTTAGGTTTGAACAAAAAGTCACTGCTTAATAAAAATGACCTACAAAACTATACCAACTATGTGGCATAAATTTATAGATGCCATCTAAATATCATTGGATGGGTAATCCATAAAAGAAGACAGCAAGCATTATATGAAAGTGTATGATTTAATCAGTTAAATATAACGCCATTCAACTATCAGGCTCGATGCAACCATAATATTGAGACGTATGCTGTTCTATTTGATTTTCCAACTCATTAAGACAAATTGAATCTTGGCTAGAGAATACTACTATTGGGAAATTATAATCCAGAGGCAAAGGAGTTCCACAACATTGCAAGGGCATGCTCTTCATTAATTGTTACTTATTTTAAAGCTGCTATAGAAGAAGTTACTGAAGCAGTACAAATATCAATGTCATACACATGTGCGGGAGGTGTCAGGGTCACAATTCCAACACAAGCAACAGAGGTAGCTATGGTCCCAGGGATGGCAGTGCTGAGTGTGAGCTCATGGGGTCTGAGCTAGGGCACTCTGCTTTTTATACTTTTCCAGCCTGGAGAACAGCAGTACTTATGTCCTGCAAGTGCTTGTCTTGTCCCTTCCTCCCCCTCTAGCTTTTCCAAGACGTTTGAAACATATCATTGTGTTCAATTCCTCTCTAAGTGAAATGCATGAAGTGTGTTCCATTTTCCTGATTGAATCTCAACTGCTGCAGTATTTCCTTAGAAGGAGCTGGATCTACTTAACTCAGTGTTAAAAAAAGCTACAATGATGTTCATTAAGGCACTCCTATGTTCTCATATAGAGGCATTGTAGTCAGGAGAGGCAAAGCCACAGACGAGATAAAGGGAAGAGGTGCAATGTAAACAACCTGTTACCATGTGACTGGCTGGTCCCTGAAGACATTTCTCAACAGTGTGGTCATGATTGACTTCTGCTGTTGGCAGCCTGGGTGCTGATTCTTGGTGGCTGCCGGATTAGCCCTGATGATGTGAAGTTGTCCTCTAATGTTTGTTTAATCAGCTCTCTCTATCATATCCCCACATGTATCAGGGAGAATAGTGTACCCCCAAAATTTATGTCCATCTGGAACTTGTAAATGTGACTTCATTTGGAAATAAAGGTTTTGCAGATGTCTTCACTTTAAAATGAGGCTGTACTGAATTAGTGTGGGCCCTAAATTGAATAGCTAGTGTCATTTTAAGAAGAGGAAACTTTGGACACAAAGACAGAAAGATAAGGAGACCCTTATGTGAGGACGGAGACAGAGATCAGAGTGATGCACCTACAAATCAAGAATGTCAAAAATTGCCAACCATCACCAGAAACTAGGAAGAGTCTTAAGAGGGAACACAGTCTTGACAATACCTTGATTGACTTCAGTCTGCAGTCTCCATAGCTTGGAAGAGAATAAATTTATGTTGCTTTAAGCCAACCAGCTTTTGGTAATTTGCTATAGCGGTCTAAAGAAACTAATACACCCATTTGTTTGAAATTTCTGAAAAAAATTTGTCTTTTCAAATTGGGCTGAGCATTATATGGAAATAGCATAGACTGGGTGGCTTAAACAGCAGACATTCATTTCTCACAGTTTTGGAGGCTAAGTTCAAGATCAAGTCTCCTGCAGATGGGTGTGCAGTGAGGGCTCATTTCCTAGTGGAGAGAAAGCTGTCATCTTGCTGTGTCCTCACACGGCAGAAGGAAAGAAGAAACTCCCTGGGGCCTCTTATATGAAAGTGCTAATCCCATTATTGGGGGCTCCAAGCTCATGACCATATCACTTCCCAAAGAACGCATCATATCAGGGGCTAGGTTTCAAGCTATGAATTTATGAGAGACACAGATATTTAATCCACAGTTGATAGAAACAAATACAGTCCTTATTTTTCAGATCTGTAACTGTAATAAATAATTTATGATAAAATCAAAGTAAAACTATATCCCCACCAGGCTAACATATGCTAAATCTTCTGTGTATCACTCCATCGTCTTTCAGGGATTAGTGACCAAGGGCACAGCCTCCGGATCCAAGCTGCCTTGCCTTAAATTGAGGTCCTCAACTTGCTAACACAGTAACTACTTCCTGTTCTGTATTTTAATCCGTGTAATGGGGAAGAAAATAGTATCTACGTCTTAAAGTTTTGAAGAGTGAATGGGTTAAATAAGTAAAAAATATTGGTGGCCATGATTTTTTGTTATTAATACACCAGGAATTTTAAAATTTTTATTAATTGATTGAATTTTTAGAGAAAGAGGAAGAAAGAAAGAGAGAGAGAGAGAAACATTGATTTGTTGTTCCACTTATTTATGTATTTATTTGTTGATACTATGTGCCTTGACTGGGGATTGAACCCACAACTTTGGCTTATCAGGATGACACTCTAACCAACTGAGCTACCGAGCCAGGGCTCAATACACTGTTTTTGTATAATTACAAGCAATCCATTGTATTGAATTTTTTATCTGCATTGTTTTTAATTTGACATGTATACATAATCTAATGTCACTATGATGTAATTAGCAATGTATGAAATATTTTTACATAAGATACCACCATGAAAGACAAACTCTGTATAAGATTATTTTTAAAATAAAAATATCATGCCTGACCTGTGGCGGCGCAGTGGATAAAAGCATCGACCTGGGAACACTGAGGTCGCCAGTTCAAAACCCTGCACTGGCCTGGTCAAGGCACATATGAGAGTTGATGCTTCCAGCTCCTCCCCTCTTTCTCTCTTTCTCTCTCTCTCTCACTCTGTGTCTCCTCTCTAAAATGAATAAAATAAAAAGAAATTAAAAAAAAAAGTTTAAAATAAAAATATCATTGGCAGTGTCAAAACTTAGGAAGCCTAGTTCAATCTTTTGCTTTCAATTTTCTTCCGTCAGGACTTTATTTAAAGATGTTCCACTTTAACATGATATGGAGACTTTATAAACATTCTGCTTTTTAACATTAGTTCTGTTAATAATTGAGTAAAAAAAAATCTGCTTCATAATTATAAATGCTGAAATGTATTATCTTGAGAATGGCAATTATCTGCAAAAAATTAGTTTGTTAATTCAATAAAGCCTAAGTATTGTTTGGTAAAACAATTATATAAATCATCTATTTTGGAATTAATAATTAGTAACAATTTTTTTGTCTCTATATAAGTGTTAAGTTTAAAATAAAAAGAAAGAAAAAAAAGAAATCTCCAAAGAGATAAGCCCTAATTTCCAGAGGCACAGATGAGAGGTGAGAGTGAGTGGGTGACCGGAAGGTCCGGTTCTTCTGAAGGCTGGAGTGAGAAGTAGCTCAGTAATCATTCTGACAAAACTAAATAAACTGCCCATGACTGAGAAAGGCAAGTTTTCTCTCCACTTTTTTAGTAATTGTTTCCATTCTCTTGTTTCTAAGGTTAGAGTTCCACACAACCAGTCAGAAGTTGAATGGCTGTTTAAACAGAGATCAGAATCTGCATGCCATCTTCTCTATTTTGATGAGCTGTTCAAGAGCCTATGTGTCAAGAGAAATTACTTCCTTGCTGAGTGCAATGTCCCATTCCTCTCGGCCTTCAGAAAACAACCCCTGTGGTCACCTGCCACTAGCATTTTGACTGGACCACCATAGAGGTACGTGGCCACAAGGAGAATCTTGCTATAACCCCTGAAACTGGATCTCTGTGGTGACTGAGGTTATGAAAGCACCATGAGGCTAAAGGCTTCCAGTCCTGACCTGGTGCTTTGCCTGGTAAACTGGTCAAAGTTCTTAAAGCATTTGAATTGCAACCTTCAAAGTTATGGGGACTCTACTTTGGTTCTAATAAAGAGACTCAATTCAATTTTCCATATGGGTGTCTTTGTGTGTGTGTGTGTGTGTGTGTGTGTGTGTGTGTGTGTGTGTGTGTGTGTGAAAAATACTTTGTTACAAGTCCTAAGCTTTCCTTCAGTTGATGCCACCAATCCATAGATAGCCATCATTTTAATGAATAATAGACTTAGAATGTACAGAATGCCAAAAATCATACCAAAACTGGAGTTGCAATCTCTGAATGTCCAGTGCTGGTGTTCTCACAGGTAGCCTAGGACTAACCACGTAGGCTCTGTGGGAGCTGATTTACTTAAGAAATCCAGACCCCATGGCTTCAGATATCCCTACCATGTATAACGTTTTCTGAATCTGTGATTCTACTTTGCATGGGGCATCTCTAACCATTTTACACAGCGAATTCCCACCATTTTCTCAATTCATTTTTACACCTCAGGGCTTAAGGCAGTGGTTCTCAAACTTTTTGAAGTCAGGGTGCATTTAAAATTCTACAAATAATTGTAGGTGCACTATCTAGAAATTTCTGAGAAGTATGTTATAATAATTAAGTCAAATATTAAAGAAAAAATAGATAAAGTCCAAGCGTGCTTTTATGGTAATTAAACAAAATAAATACAACTAAACTAAATTTATTCTGACATTAAAAAACATTTTTATGTTACATTTTTTGAGTTATGCTTTATAGAGTTCATAAAAAAGAGGGGTTAAATATTTTAAAAAATGACAAAAAAGTTATATATAGATATCTAGATAGATAGATAGATATATTCTTAGTAAGATTTAGTAAATTTGGCAGTTCTTGGCATGAATATGTTAAGTTTTTATATTTTTGTGTTTATGAGAAACATGAGCCTGATGTGTCCTATTGATTTCTTCAATGTTTGGGCATATATTTGAAAGGCAAACTCTCATTTCCTCATTAATACATTGAAGAATTTCTCTCTTTTTACTATTAATTGTGTTGAGTACAGAAAACCCCCACCATACATATCCTCTTAACTTTACACCAAACAAAGGATAGAAGCAACTTGCCTCCAGTCTTTCCAGGGAACCTGGGGGTAGTGTAAACAATCCAGCACCACAGCTCAACAACCTTTTTCAACCTAATCAGGCAGGTGAGGTGGCGGGTTAGGTAGACTGTCAGCTTACAGCCAATTCCCTACACCTCTGTCCCCCAAAAATCTAAACTCCAAAAACCCTGTTGGTTTTTTGGTCCCCAACAGGCACATATTTCTCTGGAATACCATAGGGCGCACCTGGAAAATTTCTAGGGTGCACCAGTGCGCCCTGGCGCACACTTTGAGAACCACTGGCTTAAGGGTTGAAGACATTACTGATGATGAGTTAACAGAATAGAGTCTACAAAGATCAGCTAGAGAGTATATTTAAAATAAGTTGTATCTCCACTTAAAACAAGCTAATCTTAAAGGACCGTCAAGAATATTGTGACCGAGCTTGCAAAATGAAAGGGAAGACTCCAAATGCAACATTGCAAAGGGAAAAAAGAACAAAACAAAACAAAAAAACCTTCATGAACTAGAGAATAGGAAAAAATATTAACTAGAGAAATAAAAGAATGAAAGGGAGACAAATAAAGTGATAAAATGATAAAAGACAACCCAACGGATGATGAAAACTATACTTTCAAACAGTACTTTTTTGCTGTCCTGCGTGAGATGACTCACATTTGTATAAACCAAATGGAATATAGTTCTCAGGACCAAAGCGAACACAGGGCTGTTCAATTTTGATTTGCTACAGGAAATAAATAAAAAATAAAGGGCAGAGAAGCAGGTGAGAATATTATTTAGTGTCTCCATTCCTTAGGTGCTCCTGAGAAGGTTCTTATTTTTAATTTAAGTAAAAGGAAATTGTTGTTTTTATTACATTTTGTTTACTGGTGTCCTCAGTACAGAGTCCAGGCAACGCTGGACACAGGCCTGCCACAGAACTGGTCTTCACCGTGAGTTTGCCCTAATCTAGTAGTTCTACATTTCTGCCTCACCTTACAGTCTATTATAGAACTTCATTAACGATGGTCCGACCAATAGGAAGTGATTTGCAAATACTATTAGAGGAGAGGTAGAAAGATCCGAGTTCTGTGACTGGGTAGTCTTTGACAAATCCCCACAAATCTTACTTTGGTGCTACATAAAATCTGCATTGCTAAGTCATAGTGTTGCAGTGGCAGCTGAGGGAGATGTGTCTGCTCCACTCTAGATTCAGAAGAGATATGCAGAATGTTCAGGGCTGACAGGAAGGAATCAAATCCCTAGGATAAGAGGAGCGTTGACAACACAAAGACCAGAGGATTTGGGAGCCAGATGACGGCTTCTGGTAAGTCAAGACAGAGTGACAGAGCACACGTTCCCTGGGAGGAAAACCTGGGGAACTGAGAACAAAGTAAGTTCAGGGAAGTCTGTGGCTTTGGCGATACTATTTTTTTTTTTTTTGCTTCTGTCAGAAAATGCCTATGATTGCCTGACCTGTGGTGGCGCAGTGGATAAAGCGTCAACCTGGGAACACTGAGGTCGCCAGTTCGAAACCCCGCACTGGTCTGGTCAAGGCACATATGGGAGTTGATGCTTCCAGCTCCTCCCCCCTTTCTCTCTCTCTCTCTCACTCTGTGTCTCTTCTCTAAAATGAATAAAATAAAAAGAAATTAAAAAAAAAAAAAGAAAATGCCTATGATTGTAGAAGCAGACCACCGGCCATTTGTCAGAGGAATGGGGCTGTGGAGATCCTCAGGAGAACTTGAAAGGGAGGTCCAGATTCCAATGGACTTTCAGTTAATGCCAATCAGATTATTCAAGGAGGAGAAAGTTTGAGGGATACTAAAGCGTATCCCTGGAGGCGCCTCTCTGTTCTTTCCTGGAACCTCTCACTGACATGTCACTTGCAGCCGTAAAACTTATTTCATACACACACACACACACACACACACACACACACACACACACACACACACACACCTCTTCTGTTCCCTCACAAAACGAGAGCAATGTTATCTTTGTGCCTGTTATAAAATGTTCAGCTGAAGAATTGAACTGAAAGTTCTTCTTGCAAGAAAAATAGGAAATTTCTAGTCATTTCAGCCTTTTCAATTGTATTAATCATCTTGTAAAGTTAGAAAAATGTAGCAGGTCAGGAGGCACAGAGGGGCATTAAGAAGACCCTGGTTTGAGGCGTGTGCATGGTAACAGAGTCCAGGAGGGAGGACTCCCCTTAAGCTACCACGGTGTGGAGGTGTGTAAGTGGGCGAGGCTCTTCCAAGGACAGGACAGTGTGCAGTGACTCAGAGGGGTTGGGTGCATCGGGGATGGAAAACGATGCCTTTAAAACCAGCCTGAACTGTGTCTCACCTTGAGAACATGACCAGATGTGTGCCTGACCATCTGAGGTCAGTGTGTGTTTCTTTGGAACTCTCTCTTTCTGAGAGGCGATAAATAGTTCCGAAAATAGACAGCTGAATATATTCCTTCTGAAGGATTTTTACCATCAAGGGGAATTTCCCTTGCTTATATTCATGTCTACCTCTCTGGGTTTTTTTTTGAGAAAACTGATAAATAGGTGCTATGTGTTTATATTCTACAGCAACCCTAACGATGGCAGCGTAGGTGTCACATGACCAGCCGTCCCATCTTGCAAACACAAGGCGCCACGGCAGTGGTGGGATTCACATATTTTAACAACCGGTTCTCTGTCCTAAAGGCCACTTTAGGTATTAAAAAAATAATATACCAAAAGGTAGTTTATTATTTCATGCATTTAATAGTTAAATAAGAACAGTAAAAGCGGTATACAAAACTAGATTATAAGAGTTTCAAATATTAATTAAAATATTAAATAATACCTGACAGAAAATGATAAAGGTGTTATTTAAGATAGTTTCATATTGCTTCTTGACTGGCATCCTCACTTGCAATTTTTTTCACCTATGGACGGAATGAACATGACTACGGGTGCTTAGAATTCGCTGTTGTGCGATGAACGCTAAAAAAGAGTAAGAAATGTATATTTGTGATTTCCAGTTTGGGCAGCTGCCCAGGCGCCCACCTGAGAAAGAACCCTGATTATAGGTGCCATTTTCACAGACAGTTCAACGAACTCAACAAAAAATTAGGTCTTAGTCCGGTGCGAACTGCTGAGTCCCACCCCTGTGCAGCATCCCACAGAGTGCTGGCCAGGAGGCACTCTGGGTATGGGAGAAGCAGGTTTGTGGCTTCTCGCCGCCTGTTAGTGCAGTTTATTGCGAAGTGACATTGCATAATTCACAGTAAAAATGCCCCTGGATAGCGACAATTTAAAGGAAATCATAAGTATGCCTATTAAAGAAGAAATCTCTAAAGTCAGAAACAAACCTTGTAATAACTCAGAAATGATTGTGAGCCATCCTTGAAGGGTACAGAGAATGTATCCCTCTGCTATCAGACAAACACTTCCTCACCACAGTAACACTTCCGTGGTGCCTATCTACCTGTAACCCGTTTCTGTTTTCCACATAAAATATAAACTCCAAGCTATTTTGCTAACACCCAGACTGGGTTGTAGTGACCCGCCGAGAAGAGCCCACCAGTCAACATGGGAACCACATTTTCTCTGAAGGTATTCATGCCCCCAGGACTCTGAAGACATGAATGTTGAATAGTGTTAGAGCTTTGACAATGCACATCAATCCCAATGGTCCCGGTGAATGTAAATAGGAATTAAATTGTTTTAGGAGATTGCATTCTGCCCCATTAAATAGGCGAGGCCAGCAAACAATACGGCGGCATCTTGGAAAATGTACCCTAAGTTTCCGTCGCTCTTCTTAAGCACAGATAGACGACTTTTCTGAAAAGGTGATTTCTTATCTAAAATTATGGGATAAAATGATGACAAGAAGTAGGTTCACTTGATATGAACCTTCTGGTGGCTGAGGCCAGTGGCTGATTTATCCGGGAGGAACAAGCAAGCCTCCTTTTTCTCTTATGGTTCAATTGCCATCAACTCTGCAGATGTTCAGGGGTCACTTACTAAGGAAGCACCTATCAACTTAGAGAATTAGCTGCCAGTCAATCATCTCTCTAATCTTTCAAGTTAATATAAACATAAAATGCTGCTGAAGAACCAAACAGTTTATACAGTGGGCAATAAACTTATCTTTTTTTCTTTTTTCTCCAAAGGCTGAAGAAGATAGATTAAGAAACAGGGACCTCAGGTTATAGACAGGAAAATCATAATGGATTGACAAGTGTAAAGTTTTTATTTTTCACCAAACCTTCCTTGGAAACAGATATTTAGAATACCCGGCTCAATGGCTATAGGTCTACATTGTTAACACGTAATCCATGCTGTAATATATTAGCTATGTTGTTAATAAAAATATATTGTAGAAAAAAGAAGAACATGTTCAATATGTTACTTTAACATGTAATACAGGTGCAATTAACCAAAAAATAAATGTCATCAGCTCCAGTGTCTCTCTCACCGAAAATCCTAATTTATATACATCAAAGTGTAATTATACTCAGTAATGTTACAGCTCTTAAGCAACTTAGGTATTACTGATTTTAATTAAATAAATTCCTTTAAAAAATAATCACATCTTCAGCTAATGTTGACCACAAATTTATTATTAATCATTATGGAAAGAGATGAGATTACACTTTTTTAGGAAGAAAAAAATTAAAGGGTCATTTTTTCCTCCTCCAAGGTCTTGGCTGTATTCCCAATATCCCGAATTATCTCACCGAATGTTTTTGTTTGTCTGTAGTGACTGGGAATTTTTGATTACATTAGCTCTAAGGTAGGAAATTCAGAGAGGGCTTTGTGAACATACACTGGGTCCTAGTACTGGCCTCAGGCTGGGGCCGGGGGACAGAGGGACAGACAAGGCTCTGGCACTGAGTGGGCTTCCAGGTTGGGGCAGGACAGCCCACCGCTGTAGTATGTTGTGGTGAGAGCTATAAAGGACGGACGTACAGAACTATGACCAAGCCGGAGGAAGGCCTTCTGCTTGGAGATGAAGGGAGGGCGAGAGAGGTGAAAGCCAAGGTTGCCTTGGCCCTGAAGTATAAAAAGGGTTTTGCCAAATAGACAGGGGAGTTGGGCTTTGACCAGGAAAGTAGGATCTAGACATAAAGAATTGGGTAATACTGATATATCTGAGATTATTAGTAAGGTGCCTAGATATAGAAGGGGAAAGAAAAAACCAGAAATCTCAAATAGAACTCTCGAACAATAAAGAGAGAAAAGAATGAAATCACATGAATAACAAACTGAGTATGGAGGTTAAGAAGGGAAAAAGACAAAGACAGAAAATTGAAGTCGAGTCTCGGAGATGACATGCCTTTTTTTTTTTTTTTTTTTTTTTACAGGGACAGAGAAAGAAGAGTCAGAGAGAGGGATAGACAGGGACAGAGAGAGGTGAGAAGCATCAATCATTAGTTTTTTGTTGTGACACCTTAGTTGTTCATTGATTGCTTTCTCACATGTGCCTTGACTGCGGGCCTTCAGCAGATCAAGCCACCCCTTGCTGGAGCCAGCGACCTTGGGTCCAAGCTGGCGAGCTTTGCTCAAGCCAGATGGGCCCGCGCTCAAGCTGGTGACCTCGGGGTCTTGAACCTGGGTCTACTTTATTCCAGTCTGACGCTCTATCCACTGCGCCACCGCCTGATCAGGCGACATTCCTTTTTTTTTTTTTTTGCATTCGATTTCCACATTTAGGAATTTTTATGTTGAGTTACAAAATACAAATCAAGGTTAGACTAAGAGTATATAAAGATCTATTTACTTAACCCCACTTATTTCTGGAATTGATTTTGAAATGACCTGAAGTAAAAAACTAATATAAGATAGTGTTTTATATACTAAATAACTTATAAAAATAATGTCAATAAAATGAGTGTATCATTTGACCCCAATTCTGACTATATAGTATTTTAGTTTTAGAATTAATTTATTTTATAAATTAGAAATGCCTACTCAGAATTTAAAATGAACATTTATTTTATTATTAGGAATGTTTATTTTGCTAACTTTCATTAATATTTTGTAAATTATCTATCTGTCCCTTGACAACATATTTATTTGAACTTAGAATTCTGTCACCAGGTTTTATGAACTCTTCAAGAATACAGTAAAAATTAAACTATGATACAAATTGCCATTTTTTATCCATCTTTAGCTATATTTGTAGTATTTATTGTTTTTAAATTTTACTATGAGTAGATGTTGCATTTCAAATTTTCCTTTGTAACTCTTTAGCAAAGATAAACTCAATGTTTCTATAGAAAACTGAAAAGTATTCACATTAATTTATACTTATTTCCCTAAGATTCATCTAAAATCCAAATCTACCTGTATTTGAATTTTGAAAAATGTTTCTCTTCACTTTTTATATTTAATTTTAAAGTTTCTTCTCATATTAAATATAGCACATCACTGGAATTTGAATCCTGGGTCCAACTGATACATTTATTAACCTCATTATATTTTAACTTACCTGCAAAATTAAGAACCACCTTAGGAAAACCTGGGATTGTGACTAGAAACTAGTAACACCGTGCTTAGCCCAAAGCATTTAGTTCTATGAATAAACTCATTTCTATAAACTAAGCATTCTGGTGCATTCATAAAAAACAAGGGAAAATCAGTTGTCTTAGATCAATGTGTAGTGTAGGTATTAAAAAAATTGTTTCTAAAATATTTCAAGACTTACATCTTTAATTTGTACTTTTTAAAAGGTGCCTAGGTCAATCCATATATTTTTTTCAAATCAAATGATATGTTCCTTTTTCTTCCCAGAGGGAAGTAGGTCTCACTGTCCTCATAAGCAGTACAAGGAGGGACAAATGGCTAGGTCACTCATACTCATATAACCAGATCGGTTTTTCCACTCTTTTCCAAAATATTTGGAGGTGATTAATGCCTATTCCTGGGGAATCGGTCAAGTTTGCTAGACTCTGGATTTAGTGAACACATTAACTGTAGAAAGCTTCTGAAAGGTAAAACATTCATTTTTCTTTGCATTTAGTTCCCAAATGGAGACAAATAGCTTAAAAGCAATATTAACCTCGATGTGCTTAGGCAATTTATCTTCATAAGAAACAGTCCGAAAATAAGAAAACAAAGCCCCTAAAAGTGATTTTATTTAATCACACAAGTATATCTCACCAAAAATCTTTAGTTATTTCCTCAGGGTTTGATTTCAACCTCAGTCACTGCAAGGACGCCAGTGGAGCCGCGTGTGAGGGACTCTCAGTTGAACTTGGTTGCCGTGGATGAATTAGCCAAAGAGGGTTTTCCATCAATTTTTTGGCCGACATCAAGTGTTCTCAGTCTGTAAACCTTTCCCATCTTTCCCAAATTACTGACGTAACCCAGTGACAATTATTGAATCTCCATCCTATGCATCAAAACACACTTTCCTGCATGTGTCATAGGGACAGTGGCCTTAGAACATTTACTTTTCCCCATAAATGTTAACAATCTTGTAGCAATATTTTATCGTAGCCAGAAGAGAAGGTTGTGACACGCTCTGCGACAAGGTCAATTTCACTTAGGGAAAAATGCTAACATTTTAAAGCCAGCCATTAAATTAGAGTTATTATTGCATTTTCGTTATCTTGTTACAGGACAGTAATCTGATTTCACCAGTGCCACAGTTATTTAGGTAAGCTTGAAAAATTTATTGAAAGTCAAGGTGCATAAGCGAAAAAATTTATATCATGTTCTAAGTCCCCACGAAATTGCGTTTAAGGACATCTGCCTTTACAAATGTTTATCTAGATATTTTTAGCATGTAAATTTTTCCTGCTAAGGTAAAACTTCTGCAAACGGAATGCAACTGGTTAGAATAATAGGATTTCCTATGGGACCTCACCCCAGTGCTCTTTTTAGTGAGTAAATTCAATGCTAAATTTTCATCTACGTTGAGCTACGCATTGCGATTGGTCTCCTAATCCACAGTTTCAGACCGCGCCACTGAGCATCTGAATAGGGAGCTCAATGACTCATCCACCATTGTGGGGCCTCCTTTGCTGTCCCTTTCCGCAAGTGCAGTGCAAGAGGTGTCCCCAGACCTTGTGGGGGATTGTACTTAACTGCACACTGGATTATTCTCAATTGGTAGTGCGCCTCAGGATCATGTGGAGCGCTTTAAAAATAAAGACACTTGGGCCTTGCCCGCCAACATTTTTAGTGATGTTGTCTGGTGTGCACTTTGCATTTTTAACAAGCCCTCCCAGGGGTTCTGATGCTGTTCCTCTACAGCCCACACTATTGGTGAGCACTGACCTCCAGGGGGTGGACGCTGGGTTGACAAGAAAGTACGGGGCCCATCACAGGACCAGAAAGGCTGTGTGCACGGTGTCATTTGCATCAATTTGCCAAAAGCAGGGAACATTTTACACTGGGGGCTGGGGGAGCTGGTAAGCACCTGGCTCCCAGTGGGCACTCCTTAATTGGGAATTAAGTCAAATGCAATTATTTTATTGACTCTTGTTGAATCTTACAAACATTGCCACTCTGATAATTATCTGTTGTGAATTCTTTTTTTTTTTTTTTTTGGTATATTTCTTCTGAAGTGAGAAGTGGGGAGGCAGAGAGACAAACTCCCACATGCGTCGCACCGAGATCCACCCGGCATGCCCACCAGGGGGCGATGCTCGGCCCATCTGGAGCATTGTCCCATTGTGGCCAGAAGCATTCTAGGGCCTGAGGCGGAGGCCATGGAGCCGTCCTCAGCGCCTGGGCCAACTTTGCTCCAATGGAGCCTTGGCTGCGGGAGGGGAAGAGAGAGATAGAGAGAAAGGAGAGGAGGAAGGGTGAAGAAACAGATAGGCGCTTCTCCTGTGTGCCCTCACCAGACTTCCACAGGCCTACGCTCTACCACTGAGCCAACTAGCCAGGGCTTCTGTTGTGAATTCTTACACGTTACTTTTGACATAGGGTTTTGTTGAATAACCCCAGATTCATGTGTTGAAGTCTTCACCCAACTCCTCAGAATGAAACCATTTTTGTTTTGAAGGAGGGTGAATTAAGAATCACGGCTGGGTCACAGGCATGAATGGAGACGGTCCTGGAGAACTGGGACCCACTTTCCCCCGAATAATAAGAAACACAGAGTCAGACTGTGAAGACACTCTCAGGTTGGCCCGCAGGGTGTCGGCTACATCAATGAGAACAAACCTGGCGATAAAGACAGTTTCTCACACCTCCTCACTTCATAGGCGGAGGGGTTCATGCCTATCACACACTGTTTGTAAACAGTACTTTCTATTCATCTTAACATCCCGTTGTGGGGCCACCAGGAACGGCATAACAGGGAAGGCGCTCTGCAAACCCTCTCCCAGAGAAAAGGGATGAGTCTGGCTAAAACGCCAGCCTCCCTTTGCAGGCCCAGCCAGCACGCAGAAGTGGGTGGATTCTGCAAAACTTGCTGCGGGCACAGGAGGGTTCGAGATTTCACCAGAGCGCACCTCCAAATTCCCAGGGGTATAGCCGGAAAACCAAATGACCCACCTTTCTTGGCTCAAGGGAGCAAAGCAGAGGTAAGGTCTGGAGAGCAGCTGGAAAAGTCTCCAAAGGAGAAAGCAGTCCCTGTGCCGACGCCTCCCGAAAAGCACCCCGGGCAGGTGGGAGCCCCCCCGGTGTCTGCTGTTCTTGCCAAGGTGCTCCCTGAACGGTGACCGGAACAGCTGAGGACAGTAGCCCACCCATCTGGCTTTGGGACAGAGGGCAAAGAGAATGTGGTGTTGGAAGAGAGGCTGGCAGCTTATGGGGACAATTCTGGAAGTGAGAGGAAAAGAAAAAGAACAGACTCCCATTCGGATTATAAACCCAGCCTGATTTCTAAGCTCTGTGCCGGTGGTGAAGACCTGCATGGGGGGGGGGGGCAGGCAGACACCAAAGAGAGACTTATCGCTAACAGACATTGCTGCACTGGAAGCAACTTTGTGTCCGCTGCTTTGGAATGGAAGTCATTTCTAAATCCACCAACAGCTCCCACGGTAGAAAGCTGGAGCCTGGTTGGTGGGGTGGAGGTGCAGAAGATGCAGAAGATGGACTTGCAAGTTGGTAGAGAAGCTGATGTTATAGGAGGGCTTTCAAGAAGCAAGGAATCCCGGAGGCTCCATGACCCACACACAATCTGGATTCAAACTTTGCCCACATGTTGGAATGGCCACCCACCTCCGTCAACATAGTGGGAATGCACAAGGACCAGGCTAAAAGAGAGACACAATTTAAGTTTGAGTCCAGGGGAGGTAACTGCCTGCTTAGAGAGAAAGATGACACAAGGTCCTGTTGAAATAGGAAATGCACAGCTGAGAGGGGAACGGACACAAACCGGGCTGCAGTGTCCGCGCGTGTCCAGGGGGATGGCTGAGGACAAACCCAGCCCCCTGCCTCCTGGCCTCAGTTGGCATCACGGGGCACAGGCTGTGGGGCACATGGCCAGGGCTGTATTCCTGGCTTCCCAATTTTCTGACTGTGTGACCTTTAGAAACCTGTTGAACTTCTCTTTGCCTCTGTATCCTTATCTCTAAACTGTAAAAATAATAGTACTTCCTCTTTGGGGCATTTGTGAGGATTAAGTAAATTAACACAGGCATGCATCCTGTTAGCCATTGTGACCATGACTATATCCCTGGGGAGGAGGATAGTACAACCCTCCTTCCAACAGCGACACACAATCCCAGGGTGAAAGGGGCGTGGTTGGAGGGAGAAAGCTTCAGTTCATTAAAAACACTGAATTGGCTTTGATGACCCTATATTGCAAAGTAACAGAATAGAAGCACAAAATAGAGTTATGTAGGGAAAAGAATCATACTTGTTTTCCTTGTCTAACTAAATGTTGGGGCCGGTTTGTGCCTATTGCTTACCCTCACAGCTGCATGCCTGCTTACACCGAAGTGCATATCTGCTACTCACTCGAAGAGGCAAGAAGTATATTGGATTATATCTTCTTTTTTTTTCCCACTCTATTTTATAAATAGCTGAATTGCCATGCTTACTTCCTCTTCTTTAGAACCCAAACAATTCAGAAAGTTATTAAAAATTTTTCATCTTCTTGAGAACTGTGCTTCAATTCTAATCTTATCACATTCTGGTGAAGGAACGTCACCTATAGAATACATGAAAAGTATTCCAAATTCATTTATTTATTATAACCTTAAGATTTCTTTTTTCTATCACTTCTTATTTTTTCCCTCCAGTATTCATGCACTCAGACCCTCCCTGGTGCCTACCAGCGATGTCTGGTCCGCTAGTCAGGGGGATGCAATGCTGGATAGAACTCACTTTCCATCCATATAGGTCTCATGGGGCAATAGAAATACAGACAGACAGACTTCTGATAAACAAGAAGAAATCATAGCAACATCAGATGTAGGCAGAGAGGTATATATATAGCATCAAATACAGAATAATCAATTCAAAAATTAGAAAGAGAGGATTATGAGGACTTCACAAAAGACATGTTGTTTAAGCAGCATCTTAAACAATGAGAAGGTATTTTTTTCTATAGAGGAGAAAGGAATTCTAGCAACAATGAAGCTTATGCCCAAGCCACAGTAGTATAAAACAATCAGCAAGTTCAGGGAATTGTAAATAATTCCACATTTTTAAGCATAGAGAGAGGTAGGGAGGAAAACCATGAAATCTGATGAGAAGACAGGAGGATTCAGAGTGCATTTTGATTTAATTCATATGTAAGGAGATCTTGAAATAAGGCCCTAGAGTGAAAATGGACAAAAGGAACAGATTTTTAGGTATCTCTGCATGAGGACTTGGTAACTGGTTTTCTCCGCCCCGGTGAAAAGATGGTGTGGGTGGGGTTTGAGACTGTGCAAACGGTCAGATGCGCAGAGGCTCTGAAGAATTACTCAGATGGCTGGCTTAAGTTGCTAATGACTTTATTAATAAAACAAGTCTCTGATAATAGGAAAAGTGACTGTAGCTCGACATGTTAGCACTCTGGGTATAATTGCAACTTAACAGGGCTTGTAGAAACAGGATGCTCTCATCCTAAAGAGTGAGTCTCTAGTAGTGAAATTTGGGGAAGGAGGAAGTATGTTTGAATGGCTTTTGAGCTCATGTCAATCAAAGAAAAACACACAGGTAGCTGCCTCCTCAGCAAGACAGACGAGATGAAAGGTGGCCATAAGAGTGTACTGGACAATGAATGGTTACAAGTTTTCCCCATATTACTTCTTATTATTGATTAATTATATAATCTCTAACAAAGAACATTTAACATTCAAAAACAGATTCTATTCTACTAAAAGTAAAATTCTCATTTATTTTATACCTCTGCATAACTAACTTTTTTAGAAGGTCCACACAATGTAGTGTGCAGAAAACAGCAATGACCATTTTGATGACTGGGGCAAACACTTTTTTGGTAGCGAGATCTTCTAGACTTAGCTTTTCTCATCCACTCTTTCGAAAAACGTCTTCCAGTCTTAACACTAAGAAAAAAATATGCATCATGGATGCACAAAACATAGACCAGTCTATCGGTTCCCTGCTATGGACACTTGTTCTGATTGATGTCATAAAATAAATGATATACCCTATGCACTGCTTTGTTTTCCTCTTAACACACCTAAAAGGGGAAGAAACTATAGTCTGAGGCTCAGATTTTCATGCCATAAATGTATGGACAGTATAAAACGTCTTCCCTGGTAAGACCTCAAAAAATATAACACATTTTGGTCATGGCCATAAAAATACACTTCCAGAGTCTAGCAAAAGCACATCTAATTTGAAGCTGAGAAGTAATCTGACTTGTTCTACCTGAGTTGGGCACCAGGTGCTTTGCTGCATTTAAAGAAGCTCCTTTCAGTGTAATGGGTTGGGGCCACTTCATCTAATGTATCTCATTATCCTGAAGGAATATAATCATTTCACTGCCTTGCTTTCGATATGAGAATGAGGAATCTCAATATAATAAGAAAACTAGTATCCATTTGTTTTCAATATCTGATAACATGCTAGTTCATAAGATTCCAGTTTTTAAAATGAATTTAAAAGAGAGTTAAAAATAAGATCCTATCAATACTGGAAGAATTTAGTAACAAAATCTGTCCTTTATTTGATTAAGAGATTTGGGGGAAAGGAGGAATTTAGTGTTTTACATGCACTTCTGAGCTCTTCCTTGTGCTGGAACAATGACTAGCAGTTTATTTGGGGTATGGTGTGTGTGTGTGTGTGGCACAATTTAAGCAACAAAATAAATAAAGTCGCACTGGGCTATAACCAGCAGTATAAAATACATACCCAATAGTCAATTGATATAAATAAACGATTGAATAAATAAACAAATGCCAGAAAATAGACAAATCTCCTGTATACCATGTTAAATAATTTAGGGGGATACTCTGACTTCAAGGGGGCGGAGCATAGCTTCTCACTCCTCACCTGAGAACTGTGTGTTGGGACTTTCTTTCGAAGAGAACAGTGTGGAAAGGGTGGGGTGGGGACAGGGAAACGTTGCCATGGAGAAACCTAACAGACACTGCTAAAGGCAAGTGACCAAGGTTAACCGCAATGGCGACAAGTCATGCTGATAGGACACACCCCCTGGATACGATGTGATGAGCTCAGCAGTTTAGCTCCGCAATCATCCTCACGTAAGTGTATCACCTCAATCTAATCATGAGGAAAAAACCAGACAAGTCCCCACTGAAGGACGCTCGACAAAATACCTGACTGGTATTCTTCAAAACTGTGAAGGTCATCAAAAATAAGGCAAGCCTGAGAAACTGTCAGAGTCAATAGGAGCCGCAGAGGACACGACATCTGAATGTGATGTGGAGTCCTGGATGGGTTCCTGGCACAGAAATAGGGGTGTTTAGTAAAAACTAGGGGAATCTGAGTGACGTCTAGCGTGTAGTTAAAAATACTGTATCAATGTCGGGCATTAAGTCTGGCAAAGGACCCATGTTAGCAAAAGATGTTAATAATAGGGCAAACTGGGGGGAGGGGCATTTAAGGATGACTTTTTTTTTTTTTTTTACAGGGACAGAGAGAGAGTCAGAGAGAGGGATAGGCAGGGACAGACAGACAGGAACTGAGAGAGGTGAGAAGCATCAATCATTAGTTTCTCGTTGCCATTGTGACACCTTAGTTGTTCATTGATTGCTTTCTCACATGTGCCTTGACCGTGGGCCTTCAGCAGACTGAGCCACCCCTTGCTCGAGCCAGCGACCTTGGGTCCACGCTGGCGAGCTTTTGCTCAAGCCAGATGGACCCGCGCTCAAGCTGGCGACCTTGGGGTCTCGAACCTGGGTCCTGGACCGCATCCCAGTCCGATGCTCTATCCACTGCGCCACCTCCTGGTCAGGCTAGGATGACATTTTTAATCGTGTAGCAAATAGTTGTCTTGAGACTCAAGTAAATGAGTCTTCTCATTTTGAATCAAACATGTTTTAAGCATCTCACATACATGATTAATTTATGCATATTTGATCTAAAACTTAGATTTTATAACTCATAGTGGTGTGAGTTTTTCACATCGCTGGTAAAAGCCATGGACACACCTAGGCATGTACAAAGAACATAAAGACTGACTAAACCATTAGCAAGGGTCAGGCCCTTTATTCTACCATAAACCAGAGTACAGGAAATAAATAAAAACATGTCCGTGTCATGAATTCCTCAGTGAGCTCTTACAGTTCTGGACTTGCTCTTCCTGAGCTAGCCACAGGCTGTTAGAGGAACTCAACAGACTACCATAGGAGTGAGAAGTTCACTTAACATTAACTATCAAAGGTGTCACTTTCAATTAAAGTAAAAGCATTACCTAGTTTTCAAAGAATGGGCATATTTTCTAATTAAATTCAAAAGAATCATTTCAAATATTGACATACTGCACCAATGATTTCGCTATAAGCATTGGCAATGACCAAAGCTTCCTGGTGTTTCCATAACGCTATTCAAGGTTTATTTGCTCATTGAGACCATTCTCAGACCCTCACCATCCACCGTCCAGCATAGACATCCCTAGATCTCCAGCCCATGGTTATTTCTTAAGGAATCTTGGATTTGAAATCTTTTTCAGATGAGTTAATGATTTCAGACTGAGTATTGAATACTTTGAACTACTTCAAATGACACACTTGAGAACAAGAGATACCTTTAAAAACTTTCAGAATATTCAGACTGTCTTGAGCATAAGACTTCCTGGAAACTCAGATGAAACTTTATTTTAAATGAAGCCCTTTAATACACAAATGCTTAAAATTGATCAAATGACGTTGCCAAAGTATGCCATGTATTACCTTGTGAATATTCTCCTGGTTGAAAAAAAATCCAGGAGGTACTTACCTCAAATGCAATACATTCCCTTTTATAAAACATCTTTAGAATGTAGTCATTTCATATCATCTATCACCTCTGTCACAATTTTCTTGATTTTCTAACCTCTCAAACGTCCTTCTCTTATTACAGCCCACATGATTTATGAGCGCCAAGGGCTGGACAGACAGCGGTGAGATTAGCATTGTAACCTATTGCAGATCACCTCAAAAACAGTTTCTTCTGAAATGTACTGTCACACCGAAATGGAATTACAACACATTTTACAGGCAATTCTGACATGTACTTTTAAACTTACCTGTTCAATTCTAAAGGAAAAAAAAAGTGTCGAAATGAAAGAAAAAAGAAGGGATACTTTTATTCTTTTTTACTGCCTGTAAAAATAATATGTAGACTTTTAATCCGAGGATTTTGTTTTTCCTACCAACAGTTCAGGACATCCATGGAAACATTTTTAAGAGTGGATTTTGTATGTGAGGCTTACTAACAAGAATTTATTTGTGTTAGCTCCTTTCTCTTTATAAATTCTCTCTCTCTCTCTCTCTCTCTCTCTCTCTTATATATATAATATGTCTGAAGATAAAAGACTAACAATGCAGATACATGTTGAGAAAGTGATACTGAATAATGACCAGAGAAAAGAATTACCTGTGAGGAGAAGCATCTGTCGAGTGAGGGAACCAAGTTTACAACAGAAGAGGTTTGCACAGCCTCTCAGGGAACTGGGTAAATAAGACACCCAGCTGGTGTGACAACTCAAGACCTGGAGAGGTCATTCAGGACTCCTGGGCACTGGCCAGTGCATGACACCCTGCGAGATGCCCTCCCGCCCCCGTGAGAGGACACCGTCTAAGAGTTTTATGAAGGTGAACAATCCCTAGAGGTGACTACTCTTCGTCCTTCTAGTCAGCAACCTGAAGGGCATCTTAATGCCTCCCCGTGGATTCCCTGCTTGATTCTATTTCAGCTTCTATTGTTGATTTCACCTGGGTAAACTGGGTGAGGAGAATCAAGAACAGTCTAAGGATGCTTTAGATATACCTCTTGTTCTTCCCCCTAGAATAATCAAGGTTTATGTCAAGAGAACTTTTATTTTTAAGAGTCTGAAGTAGGAATTTGGAGATTTAAACTCTAAGGAATATGGATTTAAAAAGAAAAGTTAATTGTGACATTGGCATGTAAGAGCCAAACCCAGCCAATTATATAATTATATATTAATTACATGTAGTAATGCCTCCCCCAAAAGGTTAATTTGAATGCTAATAAGATTCACTCTGAGTAGAGTTTGAGTTTTGCAGTCTATAAATTTACTGTTTCAGATTTGTACTATTTTTAATAGGTAATAAACACTTTAAGATAGTAAAGTCTTTCTTTCTTTCGTTTGCCTAAAAGAGGCAGCAGCTTGTTCCTCTGTCTTTCCCGGGGCTGACATCATGCACACTGCATTTCCTAAGCCCTCACCACTTAGCGCCTGGTCAGTGTTAGCCACGGAGACGGAGACGCAGCGGGGGCTGGGACTGGGACAGGGACAGGGACAGGAAGGCAGGGTCCCTCTCCAGGTTCTGCTCCTCCTGTGTTTCAAGCCATAGTGATAACACATCCCTGTGATGGGCTCAGTGGGTGGGCTGAGGCGACACCCACATCTTTCTTTGCCTCTCCGGTCTGAGGTAGGTATGGTGGTAGCCTTGTGCCAGTGTGACTCTCTGGCTGGTCTCGGGGTCCCCCTCCCTGCTTGGACTTTCGGTTCTTCGGACCTTCGTCCCAGTTCCTTCTGTGACATCACACGGCAAGGTCTGCGTTTTCCTGTCTGACGTCTGACACAACAAGACAGTGAGGAGGAATGAGGACACTCGGTTTGACACTTGTCCCTGTCTTACACAGGCTTTGGCCACTGGGCATATATACCGTCTAGTTTTTTATCTGATAGTGTCTTTAGAACATTCTACTGACGTGGCTTTATTTATCCCTCGTTAACATCTCACAGCATGTATTATAGCTGACATTGTAAGTTTGTGGCTCAGTTACCCTGAAATCTCACTGGGGACATTCAAGGTCAACTGGTAGCAGTAGTGACAAGAGCTGATTTGAGTGCCTATACGAGGCCCTACTCTAAATACGGGTATTTCTACATTTTATCTCTTTGCTCCTTACAGGGATATATAGAGCTGTCACTAAATTCCCACTTAGCAGATGGAGAAACGGAGGTTCAGACACATCACAGAGCGAGCTCAGAAGCTGCTGAGAAACTGTCCATTTTATTATCCCTTGTCGACACTAATTCCCTCATTCAATCTTAGAAGCTCAAATTTCTCTAAAGCAGTGGTTCTCAACCTTTTTCGAGGTACCGAACCCATCAGTTTCATATGCGCATTCACCGAACCCTTCTTTAGTGATAAATAAAATAGGATTTTTCCCCCCAAATTCAAGACATAGGTATATGTTTTCTTTTACTGATGCACAAAATGAGCCGTGCATGAACATCACCTTGCTCAAAGAACAAAACCAACAAAGTGCATGAGCTCACAACAAATTACGGTATTACTTTATTCTGGCCTCCGCGGCAGAGGCTTCTCCGAACCCCTGAGACCGACTCATCAAACCCCTAGGGTTCGATAGAACCCAGGTTAAGAACCACTGCTCTAAAGGTTTTTACAGTTCTCATCATTGCCAGAATACAGATTTTGGGAGTCCAGATGCTATTAACAGGTAATACCGATTTTGAATGATTTTCTAAGAGCCCTATCATAGTTGTACCTGATGTAAACTGAATTGGTTTTCCTTTATTTTTTTAATAGAGACTAGACTGTTAATTATACGAACAAATATTCATATACATCACTATATTTTGTGATGTTTATTTTTTTTTTAAAGTAAAGATGCTGGAATTAAAATACACTTTCTAGAATGGAAAAAAAAAAAAAACACCCCATGATGATAAAATATAATGAAACAGTGAAATTGTAGTGGAAGTCATAACCAAGGAAAACAGCCAAATTAACAAAAGCCAATCAATGGCACTCAAATCTCATACCTCATTCTGTGCTTAGCTGTCCAGTGGAAGGCTGGTATGGTGTCATGCTGCTTTACCTGGAGTGGCAACAGGGGTGGGGATGGCTGACGTGCTCCAGCCGCAGATTCCAGATCCCGGGGCCTCTATCCAGAGGTCTGATAGCAGACACATCGGTCCCACAGATTGACTACGGCTATAACGGCGTTCAGCACAGCCACATTGCTCACGGTTCCCGGCATGCCCTCTCCCGGGAGAGCTGTGCCTACATTATAATGCGTCTCATCTTGAGTGGTACAGGAGAGCGTAAACTCGGTTAGCTCAACCACTATTGACACTCTCGAACCCAAGTATCCTCCCCTGAGACCTCCTCTCCTCAAGAGTGAACGCTCTCAGAAAAACCCAAACTGGCGGGGTTGAGGATTAGAAAGGGCTCCTTCTTCCTTGTCCCCCAGGGCCGAGCTAGCTGAGTGTGATTCTGATATCACTGTGATCCGTCTTACTGAAGGTGGAGCACTTGATTTCTGCACCACCAGGTCTCCCTTCCACTTCAGGAAATAATCCCTTTTCAATCTCCTGCCCATTCACATAAAAATACCATCTCATATTAATAACATCTTTCCCAAAGAAGCTCATATCATTTTTCAGATATTTCTCTAATCCTCACAGCATTCCTATGAGGTCGGTAATGTCCATACAACAAGTCTTCTCAACCAAGTCAGAATGATTATGCAAGGGTATTAGGCGCCCATAGGTATTACTGGACCGACTTTCATTTCCTCTGAAAATGTATTTACTGGGGACTGAGGCAGTGCATTTATTTGAAGAAATATCTGTGGGTTTAAAGATAAAAATTTGACTTGGAAGAATGACTGTGTTGTCCAGTCTTTTTGACATTGATACAGATATATCCATTCTAGCCAGACGCCATAGAACTCATTTGGATATTGCATGTATAAATTTCTAAGTTGGCAGGTTTTTATTAGATTGAACATATTAAAGAAACAATTTATAGATACCATAAAATAATACTTTGGTATAATCATTACACTTAAAAAATCGTATGTTTAACTTATAATTTATGGAAGGGAAAGTAGAGAAATTGATGATATTTGTTTAGATTATTGCACGGCGGCCTAATAATCTGAACTTTATTATATACTTACTAAGACTGAAGAAAAGAATGTGAATTAAAATTATATTAAAAAGGTTTAAATTGGCAATAGAAAAATACTCAGAACATTATAAGCACATTCAGAATATGTTTTGGGGTACTACCATAACGTTACATTAAGGACAGCCTCACCCAACCAGTATCGATCGGATAAATATAATGGTACAATAGGGAGCGCATAGAATGTCGACGCTGGAGTGGTATGATTAGTAGCACATTGACTCAGTTTTTCCCCCAAACAATTATCATCCGCCTTTCCAGATGAGAAAACCCAGGGCAAGGCTTCCATCACGCATCTGACATGGGAGACGAAGATGTAAATCCCGCTGTCGAACTATCGGATTCTCATGCTTTAACATTACTCTTCCGCATGTGTACTTAACGTGTCGGCACATCTGCAAGGAGATTTTCCTCAATGAAAAGTAGAGATGGTTATGAAGTGGGAACGATTGCTGAAGTTGCACTACCCAATATCATTCCTTACTATTTGGGGAAAGAAAGCTAAATAAATGCAATTTGTATTATGGTACAGCTCAGAGCTGGTGATGCTTTCTTCAGAGATCCCTTAGACCTGAAATGCCTCCCTACCCAGCCTCTGCTCCTCAGTGCACACCGCTCAGCCTCCTCCTGACTTCAGCAAGTGATAGCACTATATTCTCTCAGAGAGGATTAGATGTTTGGATAAACAAATAGGCATAATTAAAAACCACATGACTAATAAACAAAACCTCCAAATGTTTCCTGTACCACAGTTTAGAAAATAAAAATTTTCAGGAATGGTAATTTAGACTATAAAGAGTAAATAGTTTCCTGACCAGGTGGTGGTGCAGTGGATAGAGCATTGGACTGGGATGCAGAGGACCCAGGTTGAAAACCCTGAGGTCACCAGTTTGAGCATGAGCTCATCTGGCTTGAGCACAGGGTCACTGGCTTGAGCATGGGCTCAAAGACATAACCCCATGGTTGCTGGCTTGAGCCCAAAGATCGCTGACTTGAGCCTAAGGTCGCTGGCTTGAGCAAGGGGTCACTCACTCTGTTGTAGCCCCCAGTCAAGGCGCATATGAGAAAGCAATCAATGAACAACAAAGGTGCTGCGATGAAGAAATGATGCTTCTCATCTCTCTCGCTTCCTGCTTGTCTGTCCCTATTTGTCCCTCTCTCTCTCTCTGTCCCTCTCTCTCTGTCTCTGTCACATGCGCACACACACACACAAAGAGTAAATATTCTATTTTGAATGCGTATAAGACATTATTTTGCTAACTTGAAGTTGCTCAGGTGGAAAGCGCAGTTTTGATTATGATGTATCTATTTTTCTATAAGATTTCTCAGGTTCCATGTACATTTTAATATTCTTTCTCTCTTACATAGCTTTTTAAAGAATCTATAAAGCATAGATTTAAGATCACACATAATGCAAGGACTCTGTAGTTGCCCTAGAAAGCCATGCATTTAGGCTCTGATTTAATTTTGTACACTTGTTCATAATAATATTTAAATATAGAAAGGGGGAACTATTCATTGCAGGTTCACATATCTCAGGATAGCAAATGCGATTAGCACATTTAGAAAGCAGATATAAATGAGGCCATTTACACTGTGAGCAGGCTGCTGCGCGCCTACGGTGTCCCACTAACCCTACCCTGAAGTCTTTCCTTAGGGTCACACGGCTAATCAGGAACTTTAGCCTTATTCAGAGATGCACAAACAGAAATGGAACGTCATGCCCGCTTTGAAGACAATAGTTTAACACCAGTATTTAGTGCAATGCAGATGGAACCTCGGAACTACCTAGCTGGGATGTACATTCTATGAGTCTATTAGTCATTGCTTGATCCCAAGACTAATAGTTGGCAAATAATAGGTGCTCAATAAATATTTGCTAAATGACTGAAACTAAATGGATGAATGCATCAAGGAAGCGTAATAAAACAAATACACATAGACATGACACCCCGTCCACCAGCATGCAACCTGCGGTGCCCAGTGAAAGGTGTGGGATAGAGCAGTGATCCTCATAGGCCTCCTGTGGGCTGGGAAACATGCACTTGTATTTCCAGATAGATTTTTTTATTTATTTACAGGGACAGAAAGAGAGTCAGAGAGAGGGATAAATAGGGACAGACAGACAGGAACAGAGAGAGGTGAGAAGCATCCATCATTAGTTTTTCATTGCCGTTGGGACACCTTAGTTGTCCATTGATTGCTTTCTCACATGTGCCTTGACCGCGGGCCTTCAGCAGACCGAGCAACCCCTTGCTGGAGCCAGCGACCTTGGGTCCAAGCTGGCGAGCTTTGCTCAAGCCAGATGGGCCTGCGCTCAAGCTGGCGAGCACGGGGTCTCGAACCTGGGTCTTCCGCATCCCAGTCCAATGCTCTATCCACTGCGCCACCGCCTGGTCAAGCCCAGATAGATTTTAGGGGGATAAAAGCACTAAGGAAGGAATCACTGTCACATAATAGGCAAAGCATGACTTCAGAAAAAGAAAATGAATAAACACTTTAAATATTCCTTTAAAGTTATAGATTCATCAGTTAACGTTTAGGAAAATCATAACTTATCACAAAATTTAAAATCTAAAAATAGATATGTGTGTTGATTCACATATGATTAAAATACAATTTGTGCTAACAAAATTTAAATAATGGAAAAACTAACACTTGTTAAGTATTAACTATGTGTCAGTTACTGTGTTAGGTCTTTTATGTATGATGTGACTTAATTTTGCAATTTAATTTTAAAACATTCCTGTAGAGAAGGCATAATTATTATGTCCATATTTCAAATATGGTAACTGAGTCAAAGATAAAGAAAGTAAATACATCATGTCTATGGAGTCAGTAAGTGATAGAACTAAGATTCAAAATTAGTTTGCCTAATTCTTAACTTATAACCACTGTCTTCTTTAAAAATGCTCATAAATTTCTGAAGTTAATGAATACTCAGGAAAAGGACACTTAAAAACTGCACTTCAAAAAAATAGGTACTTAAATTCTAATCATAGCTAATGTTTCCTTCATCCTGAAAAAACTTCCCTTGTCTACTATTACATGATATAAAAAGACCTCAGAATTCAATTTAGGTATCATTTTTCACTTAAAATTACAGTCCAATTTCATTCATGAATATAAATGGAAACATTGTAAATAAAATATTAATAAAACTATTATAACAATTAAAAATACATTATACCCAAGGTGCTTTTCTTTCAGAAAGACAGAAATATCAAAAATATGTTAATATACTGACATGTAGAATATATTTGTTATACTACATATAAGTAGATTAAAGATATGAAAATTAATCTTTATGTAAAGAAATGCAGAAGATATTCAATAAGATATAATATCTAGTGATGATTAAATCTGCTAAAATATCTATAAATAGAAGAGTATCTATTTAAGCTGATAAAGAACATGTACAAGAACCCTATAGGAAATATTATATATAACTATAAAATGTTGACAAGCACTTTTTAAACATTAGGAGTAAGATAAGGTTGCTTACACTGAATATCCTACTCAAAGTCAGGTAGCAATAAGCCAAGTAAAATAAATTAGTATAAATCAGAAAGAAAAATAAAACTATCAGTTTTCAGATAAAATAACCATTATCCCTCAAACCTTAAAATATCTGCTAGAAAAAAAAAATAACAAAACAAATAAAAGACTATAACAAAGTGACTTCGTATAAGAATAAATAAAAATATAAAAATCAAGTATATCTCTATAAACTACCAGCAAAGAAATTATATAAATTATAAAATGATAACATTCAAAAGAGTAGCAGTAGATAGAGTATCTAGAAATACATCTAATAAAAATCTAAAAAGGCTTTCTGTGAAACTTGGCAAGGTGCTTTTAAAATTTATGTGGCAGTGCGAAAAGCCCCCAAATAGCTGAGATACTTTTGTAGAAAAAATAAAGTGCCCAACAGATATCAAAACTTATTCAAAACTGGGGATGTTGCAGTAGTTAAGGTGATGGGCAGAAGCACATCAGCTAGAAGAGAATCTAAAGTCCAAAACACACTCACGGATGTGGGATAGTTCCAGATTACTGAGTGCAGATCAGTGGAGAAAAGATAAATTGTGAATAAAAGATACTGGGATAACTGACTCCCTGTACTCCAAAAAACAAAAAGTGGAAGTAGATCCTTACGTCACACCACATACCAAAATCAATTTCAAATGAACTGAGGACTTAAATCCGAATGGCAAAACTTCAACAACAACGACAAAAATAGAGAAAAATATATAATGATTGTCTTATAACTTGGGGTAGGGAAATAATTCTTCAACACAACACAAAACTCACAAATTACTAAAGAAAATGATTGATTAATTTGACTACATGAAAATTAACAATTCTGTTAAGCAAAAATAACAGAGATGAAGTGAAAAGCCTTCCCATATTTTGGGAAGACATATTTTAATTTTAAAACATCTAACCACAAAACTCATACAGTCTGATATCATCATGGCTGTTCAGCTTGTGGCGCAATGAAAATTAGAAACCTGCTTGTGAAAATGTCAATTTCCTGAAAACAAATTTGAAAAACAGTTGGGTATTATTTCATAAACTTTATGCATATACCCTATGATTCAGGAATTCCATATTAGGAATATATTTATATTGCATTATTTCATTCATGTTTATCACATTCTACAACAAAAAATGCACATTACATTTTCATTATTAATTATGGTATTATGTACCATACTGTCCCAGTAGCCACGGCCGCCATCAAAGCCGTCTGGCCAATGCAGGTTTGCGGATTCAGACAGACTGTAAGGAATCAAAAGAGTCAAAAACTGGTGGTCCATTTTCCTTTATTCTAGACCAGTGGTTCTTAACCTTTTTTGAAGTACTGAACCCACCAGTTTCATATGCGCATTCACCGAACACTTCTTCAGTGATAAATAAAATATGATTTTTTTTTTCCAAATTCAAGACATAGGTATATGTTTTTTTACTAGTGCACAAAATGAGCCGTGCATGAACATCACCTTGCTCAAAGAACAAAACCAACAAAGTGCATGAACTCACAACAAATTACGCTATGACTTTATTCTGGCCTCCGCGGCAGAGGCTTCTCCGAACCCCTGAGACCGACTCATCCAACGCCTAGGGTTCGATAGAACCCAGGTTAAGAACCACTGTTCTAGACTTGCACTAGGCAAGCAAGAAAAACATAGTGGCAAAACACTTCCCTTTCAATTCAGGGCTCCCAAAGCCACTGACTCATCCGAGGTTTCCTAGAATCAAAGGCTTCTACCTCACCAGTCTTATTCACCTCTGTTCCCCATCTCCTTCTGTCTGCGCAAACTGGCTTCTCCTTCACCTTTCCGCTATTTTGGCCGCCTCCTCCCTCACCTGGAACAGCATGGTCTCTCTGCAAAATGGCCTCATATCTCCTCTTTTTAGAACCTTTGGGGTGAAAGCCCAACCCAACACACATTAGCATAACCAAGCCCCTTCCAAAGCAAGGAGGCCCATTAGCTGTATCACGTGAGAACATCACCACGCAGCGGCCACTTTTAACAGAGCGAGTAAAAAATAACTTATCTGCCCAACACACACAAACAACTGTAAACCTACTTTTGTCTCACTCTGTAGATACTGAATACATATATACAAAATAAATATACAGATACATATAGTATATATATTTTTTCACAAGATTTTTTTCATATAATTTTAACATTTTTTCCCTATAATCTTGAACTAAGTTTGTTAGCGAGTTCAATACTGGGTCTGGATTTGGATGTGGTTAAGACACAGTCATGAACCTGGTGGAAAATAAAGGGGTTGGGGACAGTCTCTGCCAAGAAAAGCCAGCTTCCTAAGCCCCACTGTCTGGCAGACTGCCCATGGAGATAGTACAGCATTGACCAGTCCATCTGAGAGAAATGTCCACATGAGTTCGCCTTGTCCCCTGCCCCTTCTTCCAGGAGAGGAGTGAAAGTCAGTTACTCCAGGAATCCCCACGTGTTAGAGCAACTACAAATCTACTCGTGACAAGTGCCCTGCTTCCAGGAGGCACATGTGACTGAGAAGGAGGATGCAGCCATAAGTCGTCATAGATGTCTACTGGGTTTCTTTCATCAACTAAGACAGCCTCAGTATCATTACTTATCCTAGATCCTGGAGAGAGTTTCTGGGTCACTGAATGATCCTTTTCAAGTAAACCATTCAGCTTCAAGTAAACCATTCAGCTTCTCGCTTAAAATCCTATAAAAAGTGAATGATCCATCCTGGACTGAGAGTCTCAACTTGAGATCGGTTATGTTTCCTCATTGGCTGAGGAGTCTAGAAAACTTGGTCTCTGAACTTGTTCTGGCCTGGTCCTCACAAAGTAGACACAACTCCCACTGCACCATGGAGAGCAGACTCCAGTCACTAGTCAGAAAAATAAATACGCTAGTCACAGTCAGGAAAACTATATTTTGAATTCTGCCCTTCACACTTGTAAAAAGAAAAAAACGGTGATGATCACTTTGATGTTAAAACAATTTGGCATTTCTTCTGTACTTGAAACTGAATACATAAAAAGCTGTGTTATCATACAGTATATATTGAATTGCAGAATTAAATAGTAACAGTCTGGAGCTAGTTTTCAGAACAAAGCATATGTAATTTCTTTTATTTTTAAGTAGATTATGTTTTTATTTTTAGTAGCTATGAATATGCATGTTTGAAATTTCATGGTGTGAGAAGAGTATTGCTATATTATTATTTCATAACAATTCAACTAACCAAATCTATTTCTTTGCAAATAATGTATAAAACATTTCTTCAGACTAATGAAAAGCGTCCTCCATATTAAGTAAAATAAAAATAAAATGGAGTTAAAAATGACAGATAATTTAAATTCTGCTCTTCTGCCCCCTCCCCTCTCAATCAGATGACTAGGTGGCATCTTCAGTAACAGAGGTAAGGGTGGGTTGTGTGTTGAAACAATACCAATCTAACTTACTTGTCAGGACAACTAAGGGAAGGGAAAGGACTCCAAAGCAGCTCTAATTGCTTTCTATTGCACGGATACCTCGGGCACCCGAGGGCTCATTTGCAAATGTTTAGTCTACCAGAAGCTTTGTTGTCTCCTCCCGGCAGCCCGGTGGCCCGCAGAGTTAACTAACTAATGCACACCCAGACTGGAGGTGTTGATTAGACATTTGTGCTTCAAAATGAGAATCACCAAACATGGCTACAGCTAAATTGGCCCTTTTTTACTCAAGATATAGTAAATGAATTCTGTAGGAACTAAGAGATTCACAAAATTTAAATTTAAATTAAAAAAAAAGTACAAGTAGAAAAAAAAGTGAAACCATTAAATTAACTAAACAAAAAACACTAAAAGTTCCAGAACCAGATATTCACTTTTAATTTAGTGATCATTAGCTTTATAAATTAAAAATTAGATGAAAACTCTCTCATGGATTAGTAGGCAATATCTAAATTAATATGCCATTGTAATATTTTTCTCCTTGATAGTTTGCGTTCTGGGCTGCCATCTACTCTTATGAAATCATTAAGCACAATAGATTTCCACTGTGGACTCTTTATAAATATTTTTCCAAAATTACTTTGTTTTTCAGTAACAATGCTCATTGTCTAAAGGTCTCAGTTTTCTAATTTGATAAGGAAAATGATTAGTGGACGGTGCTTTAACTACAGTGAAAAGAAGAAACCCATGCTGATATGTACTCTTGGCTCCCTGGGACTAATAATATACACAATGAAATAGTGACAGGGGCATGTGATTGGGCCCTCATGTGCAAATATTAACAATGGTCGGTGAAAAGGCTTGGATGAGATGGGAATGGACTTCCATTTGTCTCTTCTTTGAATGTTCTAGGTTTGTTCAAGGCTGATTTGGGAGACATTGTTGCACACAAATTACCAAAACAGGGTATTGGGAATTACTCAACTATAAAATTTGCATCGGCTGTCCCCTGGCATGCCTCAGTATCCCCGCCCCTCCCACCCAGATGAAGTCTCTTTGCCAAGACCACACACACACACTCATGCACCAACTACTGAATGCTCTCACACATCAGAAATTCTCCCAATGTCCTGTGAAGTCAATTTTAAAAATCGATTTTTTTTTTTTTAATTTTTCTATGTCCCGAATATTTCACTCTGCTTCCTCCTAAACCATAGCGGTTCTGATTCTTCTCTTCAACTGATTTTTTCCTGCAAAGGCATCAGGTCCCTTCAAGTCTAAGCAGAAGGCTGAACTCCATCCGTGGAGGAACAAGCGTGACTGGGCGGACACAGGGTCCATGAGCTTTGGGGGAGAAGCCTGCGCCCCACTGGCACCTTGATTTACAAATCTCTTAGAATAGCCTCGCCTCTTCGCTCATCTTCAAAGTCAACTCTTTCTCTTCACTTTTATCAGCTTTCTTTATTCTTTCAAGGTGAATGAAGAGCAGTACCAGATGAGGCGGACCAACTCAAAATACAGCCCCGAGTGGCCGAATATGTTTGAAGCGAAAGGAGCAACAAAACCAAGATGGAGGCAGAGCGGGAGACGCGTGGACATAAACAGGAAACCTTCACACTGATTGCACTTGGATCAAAGAGGAGTGGCTGGTTTGCATTCTCTTTTTGAGGTTTTGTTTATTTTCTATGAAACGAACGAGTTTCTTCTGCAGGCAGGTAAGTCCCGCGAATGGCTGTTATGTTTCGCACACGAGTGGAGAGGGTGGGGCAGATAGCACAGTTTGTGGAGAAGATATTCCAGAGAAATTATTTCTAGATGAAAAAAAAAAAAAAAAACAAAAAACACCTAGGCAAAAAGCCAGAAGAATCAAATGAGGAAGAAGGTTAGAAGCCAATCCAGTTTTTGGTCTCCTGGTCTTTCCATTTAATTTCTATTTGAAAACTGCTCAAGAGTACGAAGTGTTTTGTTGTGTTCTTTTGTTGTTGTTGCTTTTGTTTTGTTTTTGCATCGTGTCTTAAGACACAGGTTCAATATCAGTGCAATGCATGCGTGTGGCAGCATGTGAGTAACAGCACGTATGCACTGGCTTCATGGGCACACAGAGAGAACCAGTGATGTGTTTTAGTACAGCATCTCAGCACTTGTTGTGAGGTGTAGGTAAAGAAGGCATTATTACAGTTATGTACTATAATTGCCAAGGCAGTCTGCCATAGTGAAAAACCTGGGAACTCTGAGGTCGCCAATTCAAAACCCTGCACTGGTCTGGTCAAGGCACATATGGGAGTTGATGCTTCCTGCTCCTCCCCCCTTTCTCTCTCTCTCTCTCTCTCTCTCTCTCTCTCTCTCTCTCTCTCTCTCTCTCTCTCTATGTGTGTGTGTGTGTGTGTGTGTGTCTCCTCTCTAAAAAAAAAATGAATAAAATATAAAGAAATTAAAATCATCTTGTTTAAAAACCTGTGTGTTTTAATAAACCCTAAAGTGGGAATAGTACTAGGCTTAAGTCTGAGATCTGCATGCAAAGTGGCTGGTTCACAACGGCACAGTTTTCTTTATAGTCATCAGTTATGCAGGATATAAAATACCAGCGAATAATTAAGAATTGTCTTCTGTTATCAAAGTGGTATTCTCGTAAAATATTGGAAGAATAGCAGCCTTGGTGTACAGTCTGGAACAGTGCATTCTGAAGTTACACCAGAAATGCAGCTGTCTGGAGATATAATTTTTCCTACTTTTGTCTATTGGACATTTTACTATTCTTCAGGGAAGAAACATCTCACAAGGGATTCCATTGTTTCTGGGAATGCAGCTTCTAGTGGTATTTTTTTTTCATAATTCAAAGATTGGGCATGTTATACAAAGCCCACCATCAATAACAGAGTTGGTTCTACACACACCATCCTTAAAAATAAGATTTACCGTCTTCAGCTCTTTGAGCACTTTTAATTATGTGGTTCACTTTGTACTTCCTATTCCAACTCAGTTGAGTAAGTAGAAGGAAGATTCACTAAACAAAATTATTTCCCCCTCCTGGTTAAACACTCTTGCCCCCTTAAGGAGCATGCCAAAATCTCAGGGTGGGGATAGCCTCATGTAGCTTGTGCACGCAGAGGTGGCCAGGTAGCTCCTGGGACGTAGCTGTTGCAAGCTCATGATAACATGGGCCTTTTCTTAGCTGCTGTGGGATACTGTGTGTTCACTGACAACCTTGCCCAGTTCTGAAGGCTATTCATACAATGGAAATCAGCAGACAGGAGTATCTATGCTTCCCTACATAGATGCATGACACACTTTGGGGAAGCTCTGATCTACAAAGTAGGAAGAACAAGGACTACTTGATAGAAAAGTAAGGAATACACTATACGTATTGTACTTAGTACACATCTAGCAGATAGTAGGTGCTTCATTGATTTTGATTCCCTTTCTCCTTCTTTCTCAATCTCTCCTGTATCCTGTCATCAAATTATTAAGTTGAGAATCATTTCAAGAGATCGCATGGTAGGTAATCTGTTTCTCATCAAGGACAAATATTAAATTTTATAGATTCCAATTCTTTTTTGAAACTCTTAACATCATCCATCTCTTGTTTTATTTTAACATATTTATAATGGTTATTTTAATATTCTTTCTGGCTAACTCCACTACCCATATAATCTGTGGATCTGTTCTTATTTTTTTATACATCTTGATCACTGGTCTACATGATAATATTTTACCCCTTAAGGGGTTATGCTTTTTTCTATTAGACCTTTCAGTTCCAAGGCCTGTGTCTGGTCTGGGCTGAGTTGAAGATTTTATTAAACTCAGCTCACATTATTTTCCTTCCCAGCCCGTAGATATGGCATCCAGGGCTTCTGACTAAGAGTCTGGCATATCTTTGTCCACTGAGCACTGGAAGACTATGGAAGATTAAGTGCTGCCCTTCAGAAGTTTGGCATTTTCCCCACACAGATCAAATCTGGAGAAGTCTTGAAGGGAGTCTGGTGTGTACTTGTGATAGGTTAACTTTACTGGGATCTCCTTTTCTAAGCACTAAGAAACTGAAGGAGAATCCCTTAGCCTCCCATTACATCCAATGGAGTACCACTTCCTGGGGGAAATTGGCTTTGTGTTTGCCAGGCCTTTAGATTCCTAGCCATCACATGAAAAACTCTCTTGCTTTGGGGTTCCCCCAGTGGACTGTGTGTGCTAGGCCAAGCCGTATCCTTAATTCCACAAATGACTTAGAAAAAAAGAAAATAGCTATACACTTTCAGCCCACCTATAAAAGGCTCCACTTTCTGGAATGTTATTTCTCCTAAGTTCTTGTTGCTTTCCACTCTCTTTAAAAATATGATTTTACTGTAATGTATTCATTTATTTCCTAGTTGTTGCACAAGCCTAATATATCATAGCCAGAAAAGGAAATCTCCAAGATAAATGCATTTACATTTTAAATAAGGTGCCATTTTTGAAACTTCATCATTGGAGCACATACTTGTGTACTGGTTTGCCTGTCTAGCAGTGCTTCGTAAGGATGATCTCTGAAACTTGCATTCTTTCTGCAGAAATGAAAGAAAAACTAGCAGAGCAGATCTAGAACTGAGCTTCTTGGGAGGATTTACAGAATGAACTCTGGGTTAGGCTCCAAAGATTATTCTTCATGGAACAATAATCTTAACAGTGACCAGGAAGGAGTTCAGAAGCTTGGACCCAGGAGGTATTGCATTGGGTTATACTACAAGCAAAGCAGATTATTCAACAGCTATTCAAGGTAGGTTGATGATAATCTGTCAGTAGTCAACCAGAAATCTTACATGTTAAATATATTTTAACTCTCTGTTTTACTACTCATGGACCTAATAGCTAAGTGCTGGATTTTTTATTATATTAAGTCTAGAGGTAGATTGGTTTCAAAATAGAGGAGCACAGAATGAGATCTGGGTGTGACAGCTGGTTCTCCCAGAACTTCATTCTGCTGGTTGATTTATTCATGAATTATAGTTTTATTTTTTACCAAATATAAAGATACCTGTCTCATGGGGTTATTATGATAACTGTATTAGTTTACATATAAATGCTTAGAACTGTTTCAATACAATAGCAAATTGTACTTGTCATTATTATCACCAATATCATCATCATCATCATCAAAAGTTAAAGTGAAATAATCATCAGAATTCGATTCTACAACTCAACAGTTGGGTTATGACCTACACTTCACCATGTGCTAACTTCAGCAAATTCTCTAATTATGGCACCCTATATTCTCATCAGGAAAATGCATACAGTTATTAATTATTATTTCTACAATAAAACAATGATCATTTCTACAATGGAAAATGGATACGGTACTCAAAATACTGCTGGACAGATCTGTCTGTTCAAGTGTGATGATTGTTGTTCATTTAACCACAGTGAGATGCTGCTTTATACCCCTGGGAGCTCTACAAACTAATGGTAGCACGAGCAGTATCCATCAGAGGTGGCAAGGGGCCACACAAATTTCTTTATCAAAAATCACCATCTTCAGAACTGGTGCTCTGGAGTCTCAGTGGCAATATTCAAGTATTATACTTGATGACCAATTATTTTCCACATATTTTAAGAAATCAGTCATAAAAATCAATTTGATGGCTGATGTGTTGTTCTCTTTAGTGTCTGAAACACAACCTCAGTGAAAGCTTTCTTGAGCTGTTGGATAAGGCATTGTATCCTTTGCTGCCCTAGATTCTCTGATTCCAATAAAAAGAAAATGCAGAACAGCAAAGAGCCTCTGCCTGCTGGTGTCAATGGCTTATTCTAGCAACGGAGCTGTCTGCCCACAGGCAGAAGGCATCATTCGCTGCCTCAACCAGCAACAGTGACACCACCCAAAGACAAGTTGATGTATTTATTTGTAGATAAACTATGACAGACAGAGGGTGTCTTTACCTTTGCTTCCACACACTCAGAGCCGATCAAAGAATCAGGCGAGTGAGATGATACATACATTATGTGGCTCACAGGTGATTTTTACCTGGTTCATAGGTATGCACCTGCATCTGCATCGCTGAGAGCACAACCACTGGCATTGGGGTGCAGTATTCGTCCTCAATTATTACTGAATTCAGGTCACTCTAAGCATAATACTAAGAACTAAAACCATCCTCAGTGACAAACCCCACGGTCTACATTAACGTGAATTGACTTTCCAGGAACGTCTTGCACTAGATGATCGTGATTTATTTCAGGAACTTACTGAAATTCTATTTAACTCTGATGTCCATAGATTAAGGTGATTAATAAGAAGGAAGGGAGTTGTCATACAGTTTAAAGGTCTTAAAACATAAAGGAAAATAATTAAATGTACATGAAAATGAAAGTACACCTTCATGTTATAACTCTTTAAAAATAAGCTAAGGACTGGAAGTTTTAACCCTGGCCCATACAAATTAAAAGTACAAGTGATTTTCAAATCAGGGACCTGGGTCAAAACATGAGTTACATTTAGAATCACAATTCGCATTTCCATTGTTCTCATTAAAACTCACTTTACTGAAGGAAATGAAAGCTGTGTAATATTTCATTCCTCCCCATTAAGAGCCATGGTATCAACCAAATGAGGTAAAATGCTTTAGAAAAGTTTAGACCTTTTAACCTAGACTATTGTTTTTTATGTAGGGAAACTTTAAAGATGTACATCAAAGAAAAACATCACAACAAAGGTCTGGAACGTAAAAGTGGTGGTATTTTTACAGTAGCGGAGGAGTTAAGATGAGGGGAAAGAACTTACTTTAAGATACTTGAGAAGCATCTACACTCTGAACTATCCACTTACCCAAATGCTGTCCCCTCTACAGATAGGTCATGTTCTCTGCCGGAGACCCAGGGCAGCAAGATGTTAATTTCATCTCATCAGTTCAATCAAAAAAGGAAAACTCAATTCTCCTTATGTCAGGATGCCAGGAAAAGTGTCAAGTGTTGTTCATATAAAATTTCACACTTTTCCAGAAAGGTGGAGAGAATCGAGTCCATCAGGGAGTTTAAGGGCTAAATAAATAAGTAAGTAAGTAAATAAACAAGTGAGGGAACATAGTCATGATTCCCAGTTGGAATATTATTTTAAAATAATCTAACATCATTTATTTTGTATGAATACCCTATTCACACATAGGAGTAAGAATTCCTGAAAATATCCTTTGTCACTCAGATAATTTCAGCTTTGTTTGTGAGTGTCCCTTTAATAATAATAATAATAATAATAATAATAATAATTCACTGCCTAATATGTTCATTCAGTTAATGCCAGTGATGGAACACAGAGAAATGAAACCCACAGTCAACACCGAAGCCTTGGGTTAATCAATAGTTCAACATCCTAACTGCTCAAATAGAGGAAACTGACTTGGATTCTGTTTGCTCTTTGTAACACTGTTCATTTTACATTCCCAGAGCTAAAGAATTGGCGGACAAAGAGAGAGAGAGAGAGAGAGAGAGAGAGAGAGAGAGAGAAAGGGAGAAAACAAAGGAGAGAAGGAGAAAAAGAGAGGAAGAGAGACCGATCTAGGCTGTTTAGGTCTCCATACCACTAAACCAGAATAATTTTATGGGTATGATTATAACATGCCAAAATCTAGAACTAATACAAAAGAAGCTATTAGCAAAGAACATCCATTTGTCCGTTTCTGAGCCCGAGTAAAGCCGTACCAATAGATAATTAGATATAATTCTGAAAATTAATGGGTCAGAATCCCATCCTTTGTAATTAGGTCATTGAAGATGAAAATCTGACTTCATTCCCATTCACTGTAACAGTAACCTTTCGCTCTCCACAGATCCCAGAAGACAACAAAATGATTCAACCTTACTAAAATTCCACGTCCCGCAATCCATTATATCTTAACTTACACATTAAGGTTTTAAAACCTCCATCTGGTGGACATAATTTGACCCCTTTTGATTTATAGGCAACCTGTTTTCACAGGTAAGCAATTTTTTTTTCCTTTGACCACCTGGCCGAGGCCAGAACAGCTGAGGCAGGTCTGCCCCCAGTAGCTGCTGCACCAAGGTACCACTGTGTGTGTGTGGCGGGGGGGTGTGCAGGGGGATTTCGTGTCTGTGAAATGAGAGCTGAAGTTACTCTTGGAAGCCAGAGCCTTCGGAACGGACTCCTTGTCCTTATTCTTGGGAAATCTCAAACAATGGCCGCATTAGCATTTGAGGGGGAGGGAGTCAATCTCCTTGCCTGACTTGAGGGATACGTGATGCTCTCGGCTGTTAAGTGAGGGGTTCAAGAAAAAATTCCAGCTATACTTAGAGGACAAGAGGGATGGATGATTATCACAGGCTAGGGTTTCTCAAAGTGTGGCCCGCTAACCCCTTGCTCCAGCATTACGTGGGGTTGGGATGGAGAAGGTGTCTGTTGAACAGTGCAGTTTCTCTTTAGTCTCGTCCTTCTGAAAGTGATTATATCTATATTTATATCTATATCCATCTCTCTATATCTATATCTATCTATCTATATATCTATGGCACATAAGAAGAAAATAGTATAATCAGAAAATTGGATTTTTTTTTACTGTCATGTATGGGAATACTTTTAGTACAAATGTGAACCCATATACTTTTCATTCAATAGGTGAATAGTGACAGCGTTAAACTTTACTTGAACCCTGCGTTCCTGGAAAATAGCAAAGGTTAAGATACCTCCCCGTCCTTTCCCTTACCAATATCCCTGCACCCTTTGTGTTCCCAGAACTGGTCAGCCTCCGGGGACACTTTGGTGTCACACGGTCTCACCTGCACCCTTCCCGGGAAATTCGGACTGAGGCTAACTTGAAACCTCCCTAAGACTGGGAGCAGTTTCCTGTCTACCTGCCGCTATAAAACCCCAGCCCTCTCCCCTTTCCTTTCTGTTGAGACTTTTCTTAATGAGTCTTCTGTCTATTGCAACAGCCAGAATAAGAGCATCACCCTAACTGTCCGGTGCACTGCATCGTTCACTATAGCGCGATGAATCCTTGTTCTTAACAAACACCTACTGTAAGGGAACACATGGGTGATAAACTCACCAGTCATCAATTCAGCAGAAACAGGGGCCGAGGAGCACAAAGCATTGGAGGCAAAATGACTTTGTTGTGCTTTTAACCGTGCAGCTTGTAGTCACACTCGCTTTTTCGAAAGGCCGTTTGGACAAGAATCTCAGTGATGGCTCGCAGAAATGAGACAGCTGACGACCCCCCTTGTGAATTATTTGAATTTCTAGACGAAAACAGTGAAGTACCATTACGGAGAGGCATAGAGCCTTTAAAGAGACAAGAGTTAAAAACGCCAGGATTTTATGAGCCATCGATCGAGGGGGTGAGAAAAGGCAGGGCCAAAGGTGACGGGGACTCATCTTCAGGGTCGGGATTCAGGGGAAGGACTCAGGAAGTCCGTGGGCATCAGTGGGAGGGGCTTCTTTTTAAGGTTATTTACACCCAAGTGTTTAAAAATACAGTGATTGCATGTGACCTAAATATAGAGGATAATAAAATCAAATTGACCAAGTAAAATGAATAAGCAAATTAGAATATTCGGAACGTAAGCATGGGGAAAATGACACAAAGTCCCGCGTGGGGTTGATAAACGGAAGGTGTATTAGATCCTATCCAGTGGTCACCCAAAGGACGTTCCCGGCGCCAGTACAACGAAGGTAACCCACTCAGCTTGTAAGACCAATTTGTCTCCTGGGGAGAAGGATGATCACTTGGGAAGCTAAGTTTGCAGTAACTGAGAGATCTCTTTCAAACGTGTTGAGTCTGAAGCAATGAAGTAA
Source organism: Rhynchonycteris naso (assembly GCA_037038555.1). Taxonomy (NCBI): domain Eukaryota; kingdom Metazoa; phylum Chordata; class Mammalia; order Chiroptera; family Emballonuridae; genus Rhynchonycteris; species Rhynchonycteris naso. The sequence goes on along the minus strand of CM072998.1, from coordinate 8,518,218 downwards.
ATTTAGACAGACTATTAGTTACAAAATAATAGGGAACTTTGTTCAACTTAATAATTTAACACACTTACAACTTTAATTGCCATGAGGATTGGATAAATGAAAGCCAGAATTCCTGGGTTATGACAGAAAGAAAGTGCTGGGAAAAGAATATTTTTGAGTGCTGTCTTTATTTTTAAATTTGGCTTTACCAATTTCTAGTTGCAGCAGATGATTTTTGACACGTAAAAAAAAAAAATATCTCGGTTCCCATCAGATTTTTTTTTTTGACTCCAGGAAATGGCTTAATAAAGTAGTTAGAATATAAGTAAATAAAATAAAAAGAGAATCAGGACTTTGAGTTTTTATTTTCTCTTATTTTATGATTCCTATTACATTCAAGGGTCACCTAAAGGGCAAAATGTGGATTTAATCAGTTTTTTGGCAAGCAGCACACGCAGGAGGTCATTTTAGTAGGTGTATTAATCATTTTTCAGCCCGAAGTTTTAGGAACCTCAGTGTCGCATATTATACTAAAAGGATCAAATGTGTCATTATGAGGAAAAGGAAACTTTGCTTCACTGACAAATTGTAGCCGAATAGAGAAGGGAACCTTCCACTTTCACAGAGTTAAAGTGAATTATTTTCAACTTTTGCAGGAACTTGCACTGTAGATCATATTCTCCTCAGTGAAATCTAATGAGTATTAAAAATCAGAATAGTCTGGCTCTTCGTTACTTGCGATTTACTTGTGATAGAAGGAGGGAGAGAGTGAGAAAGACAGGTGAACTGACCCCATTGTGCACATCCTCTGTGCCAGGCGGGATGCAGGGAATGTCAAGGTTGTTGGGACTTTAATGGAAGAAGTCTAAGGGATAAGGTCTCCATCAAAATTGAGGAGGAGGCCCTGGCCAGTTGGCTCAGCAGTAGAGCTTCGGCCCGGAGTGTGAAAGTCCCAGGTTCAATTCCTGGCCAAGGCACACAGGAGAAGAGCCCATCTGCTTCTCCACCCATCCCCTCTCCTTTCTCTCTGTCTCTCTCTTCCCCTCCCACAGCCAAGGCTCCATTGGAGCAAAGGTGGCCCGGGCACTGAGGATGGCTCCATGGCCTCCGCCTCAGATGCTAGAATGGCTCTGGTTGCATCAGAGCAACACCCCAGATGGGCAGAGCATCGCCCCCTAGTGGACATGCTAGGTGGATCTCGGTCAGGTGCATGCAGGAGTCTGTCTCTCTGTCTCCTCACCTCTCACTTCAGGAAAATAAAAAATAAAAATTAAAAAAACAAACAAACAGAAAAACCGAGGAGGAACCCCAAGCTCAAAGCACTTCAATTCTTTGCTTTAGGTTCCGCTCTTCGCAAGTTTAAGAACTGGAATCACAACTCAGTGTTCTAATCCCAAACCGATGTCTTAGAAGAAACATTCAAATGATCCCCTTTCTCTGTTTTCACCTCCAAAAAACAAGACCGAAGATTTTATAGGAAAGGGAAAATTTTTATCAAGGCATAATAATGTTAAGATAACATCTTATCTTAAAATGGAAGCCCAATAAATAACAACCTGAGCAAAGACAGATGTGGAACTGGTTCTTTGACAGAAACTTACTGAGTGCAAGTCGCTGTTCTGTTCCGGCCAGGGGAGCGTGGCGGCACTAAGGTAGCCCACTGCCCCTGCATTCCATTTTGAACGTAAAGTCAAAACTGTCCTCGGGATGAAAATATAAGGCACTATGTTATTTTCCACCATGGTTATCAAAACCTAACTTCTGCACACGAAGTGGAGCTATGATCTTTTACAAAACTTATGTACTGAACTTACTGAAGGATGTGTTTAACCTGAGAGGTGAGAGTTAGACAGTTTAGAGGCACGGATTCCATCCAGAGTGAGCCCGGTTGGGATTGACAGCTCCACGCCACCCCATCCTGGTTATGCTACTGACGGCGTTTGCCTCTATTAGAAAGGTGAGGCCAGTGCCTGCCCCATAGGGTAGTCATAAGACTTAAGCGAGATGGCACGCTACAATGGTCAGCAAAGTGCCTGGCACATGGCAGTCATTTTCTGATAAGCTACTAAAGGTTGTACTGTTAGGAGCAGTTCATGCAGCTCAAATGAAGAACTTAAAACCAGTGTTTACTTGTCAGCAGGATAAAATCAGGAGTCTGAGCTCCCTATATTTCCAGTTTTTTTCTATCATGCCCATTTCTCCCCTATGTTTTTGCCCGCTCCATCAAATCTTTATGCAGAATATCTCAATATATATAAAACAGATAAGTTAGCATTTCACATATGATAGTGAATAATGTGTGATATGTACAATGTTTTATGTATGTATATCCAAAGTCTATTAAAAGTTTATATTATTGTTTATTTCCTAATCTACGTTGTCTTATATTTCTGGTTAGTTTATAAGCTCTTAATGGTATTGACATCATCTTATTTGGGGTAGAATATTATTGTTCTACTTAGTACCCATGTACTTGAGCAGTTAGTTGATTTTTAATTCTTAGACTAGAGCTACATTCCAGTTGACTTCACAATTTCTTGATTACAGCATGTAAACACAGAGACGATCAGTGGTAATGTTTAAGTGGAAAAAAACACAAAAAGAAAAACTGCCATTTATTATTTTGGCATCCCTTTCCTCTCACGTTTCTACCCTCTATGTCTCTTTGACCCCTCGTACGCCCCATTTCAAGGACTAGCACATCCAGACTCCATTTTAATCATGCGTGTGTGGTAGTTTTAGCTTTTGAGAAAATGTTGCCATATTTGGAACCTGTAGCAAAGAAGAGATATAAGAAAATCAAGGTTCAGAAATGATCAGTCACTGCTCTCAAGAAGTGGAGTAGCAATTAAATTCCTTAATAACTGAAAAACGATTCCACTCTTGATGCATTATTTTCTTTTAACAGTAATGATGCATTCTGCAGATTCCATCTGTATTTGTATTTTGAAAATAATCGGTGTCTTAGATTAGTGGCATGATCTATTTATGTTTTCTCCATTACTCAGAAAAAGGAGAGAGACAGGTATAAGCATGGCTACTCCACTCCAGTCTTGACCCACTGGTTTTTGAGAAGAGATGTCCCAGGGCCAGATGTAAACAAGCTGGAATTCAGTCACATCAGCAGAGAACAATGACAGCCCTTCTAAGGATGTGTGACTTCTTGACATGCTATTTCTTTTCATACATTTTCAATGTCTTAGGACAGGTTGAATTAATTTCATGATTCAGGGTCAAAAGAAACAAGCAAGCAAAACCACAAAAACAGAAGCAGGAAAAGTTTTTTTATGCACTCACCTTAACCTTCTAGAATATACTTAATGAATGGCTTGCTTTTCCTAATAGGTTAAGTGCCAGAAAAAGCTTCTAAAATCCTCATCAAATAGATGGCCGTTCGAGATACTTCATTCTCAGTGTATGCAGAGAAAGTGATTACCCAGTAGCTTTCTATTTTGGATTATCCCTTCATCAGTCTGTAGTCTACGCTGAGAAATATCTTAACTTGAGTAAAAGATTCATTATTTTTAAGTAATTCAAAAAGAAACAGGCGTGAGTGAAGACAGGTGGAGGATCAGATGACAAAAGGTGGAGGGATTAAGCAAAGATATCTATGCACAGGCACAGACACAGACAGCAGTGTGGTGATAACCCCGGGGGACGAGGGCAGGGCAGGTGAGGTGGGAAAAGTGGGGGAAATGGGAACAAATGACACCTTGCTTGAGGACGGGTGCACAATGTGGGGTGCACACGGTGTTTTACTGACTTGCACATTTGAAATCCTTATTCCAATAAAGTCGATTAAAAAAATCTATGATACTTGATTGGACTAACAGCTAAATATCGATTATGTAATGTTCTCTGTACATTAATTTAAAGAAGTCTTTTTTGTTTAACTTTTAAAAATCACATAACATGCTATACACAGTTTGGTAAACAAGGAAAAGAATAAATGTCCAGCAACACATCACCTTAAACTGACACATCTCTGTATATAATTAATTTTCTCTGGTTTGATAGTTGAAATCACAGTGTACATGAAAGTTTTGATACTTGACAAAGAAGTATATATTTTGTTTTAATTCTTATATTTTCCCTTTTAATAAAAACATCTTTCCATTGAAATGAATGAAGACTACATAGTCTTCATTCATTTCAATGGCTGATGATTGATATAAGGTATCCAATGCATAAGCCAAAGTTTGCCTAAATATTCTCTTAGCTTGGGTAGGCATTTCTAAATATTCTATAACGATACAAAGCAACTGCTTTTTACACTGCACTTATGATGTCATTGTGATGAAAAAGATAGGAAACACCATGTGTGGGACTAATATAAAGAACATCAGTTACTAACTTTAGGAGTTAGACCTCCTGCTGGATGCTATTCACTGGTCACATCTCGGGCAAGTAGGTAAACTTTCCCCAAACTGAATTTCTTTTTGGTAAAATACAAATACAATTTCTACCTTCCAAGTTTATTGTATGGATTGGATACAATACAAGCAAACTTTCTTGTGTAGTGAAATGGTACCTCTCAATTTTCTTTGGTAACGTATGTCTAAGGTACTAATGGTTATTGGGTCAAGGGACTTTAGAAGTAACAGTTATTAACATTGCTAGTTTATGTGTCTGTATGTGTGTGCTTTAGCATTCACATGCATTTCATGATGCTGGTCTGGGAAATCAAACACAAAAACTGCTTTAAATAATCATTGCACCGTTTTCCTTATGAACTCTCGTTCCTCCTCATAACCTGAGTTGTCTGTGTTCACATTAATGATTACAACAGACCCCTGGTGCTTGGAAGAGATGGTAGCCTATAGAAGTCAGAATTTATATGGATAGGAATTGTCGGAGCAGATTTTATCGTAAATATTTAAAGACTAAGCAGTAACCTCTTAGTGTTTAATCAAGAGGCTGCAGTTTACCATGAGACCTCAAAATATTATCACTGCGAACTGTATGACTCTGAAGGGAGAACGAGACACTATAAATCATGATTTTTTCCAACCTCGATGAACTAGTCCACAAAGTCCTATAGATGTGGCCATGTTCAATGGCGTTGCATTTGCTGTCTGTTTTGAGTTCGGCTGTTCCTCATATAGACATGAAACATCAATACGACCTTGAAATTAGAGTGAACAGTAGTGTTACCTAGTGTCGCTAGAGTGGTCATTTCTAATCCTAAGTTATTTCATAAACACCTGATGGGGAAGCTATTTAAAAAGACAGCTGTCAGAGGGGTTGGGGGCTGGGTGAAAAAGATGGGAGGATTAAGTCAAGGAAAGAAGAGAGCTCAGACAGAGACACCGACAACAGTATGACGATTACCCGAGGAAAAGGGGATGGGAGAGGGAGAAGAGGGGAGAGAGAGAAACAGGGATGGAAGGAGCCCTGACTTGGGTGCTGACCACACAATGCAATATACGGATGAGGTGTTATAGAGTCCTCCACCTGAAACCTATATACTTTTATGAACCAATGTCACTCCAATAAATTCAATTAAAAACACATATTCCACCACTATTCCAGACTATAAATTATAATCGGCGAGGTGGGAACCATGTATTACTGTTGTTTTTTTTTTAAACCTCATGGGCAGGTGAAACGTATTAATAGGCAGGTGTGAACATGTTGTCAAACATATGGCTGGAAGGCTGATAGTAATGAGCAGCCCCCAGTTTTTCCCGTGGAGACTGACCATCAGGAGGGACAGAGGAGGGCAGGAGGGATGCTGGTCCTTGTGGTCCCATCACCTGTCCTGGACAGCTGTCCCCTGGGAACTCTCCTGGATACTAGTACCATTCTGTCTACTCCGCAGTTGGAAAACTTGGCTTAGGGAGATTAGCGACTTTGCCTCCTTGTGACATCTACGCCTGTCATCCAAGGCGGCACTGTGTGAACTCAGGTCTACCTCGAAGTCGCTGTTCTCTCTACTGGCCCTCTGTCAAATATAAAGGAGGTGAATTCAGGGCATTTGACCTTGTCAGAACTCCTTTGCAACCTCTCCTCTGTTAACTGCCTTTCTCTTTAGAAAAATGCAGAGCCATAAAACGATGGTTTATTTTCTAAACTACGAAAGTTCTTCCCAGTGGAAGGTCTGGGCGGGTGGCAGAGAGTAATAGAAAGAGCAATGAGAAAAAACTCCCACCTTCAGGGAGCCGACCATCTCTCTGTCATTATGACAAATCCACAAGAAAAAAAAAAGCAAAGGAAGTACAAAAAAGCACACTAAAGGTGTGGCAGAAGGCTATACTACATTTCATTAAATTTATTGAAAAATTAGTTATTATTCAGAATGCACATGACGTGTGTATCCCACTAAGGAAGAATGCATACCGCTGAAGTTGAACAGTGTACCTGACTGCTAGTCCTGCAGAAGCAGGCATGCCTCCTATCAGGTTCTGGTTGCTGTGAAATTTCTTTCGGCCATTCTCTGGGATTGAGACACAGCCCCGCCCTCAGCTGCGTGGCTTGGTTTGTGACCTCGATCTTTTGGATCTTTTGCAAACATCTCCTTAATAAAGCAACCCAGCTTCATCTACTTGTGGATATTTTCCTTTCTCTGGTCCAGTCAAGCATTTTACTGCTACTTTGAAATATTTGGGTCACTAATATCAAATGCATGGTCGTCTGCTCCGTTTCTGTGCTTTTCTGCATGCACAGTAACTCGCGGTTCAATAGTGAAGTGCCCTGTCCTCCCTTAAAGGCATTTTAATGACAATTAACCTTCAGGTGTTTAGTGGTAACTAGGTACGTCATGCACTTGAAGAAATTCAAGGAGTCACAGTTATGAGGAAGCTCGCCCCAGCCCGGGCAGAGACCCTGACCTTGTTACCTCTGCCTAATCAATTGCAAGGTGCATCCAGACATCAAAGGCATTAAAGATGACAAGTCATACCTCTAAAATCAATTTAAAATGGTAATGAAAGCATAATAAAGACGTTCGAATGGGGCATTAAGGGACAGAGCGGCAGAGGGGTTCATTTTGAGCTCCCCAGGGATGGTTAGGTTATGCAGGGGGCAGAGGAGATAGAAATCCGGGAGAGCTCCTGAAACACAAGGGACGGTAAGAGAGGAGACCTGGGGCGCTTGGCAGGCAGTCCGCGCGCAGGAGAAAGCATGGCATCCACCACGTGCCCTGACGTCAGTCCGAGATGCTCTCACTCTTCTGTGTAGAAGATGTGAGGCCTGCTATCGCCTGGCTATAAAATACAGCATTCAGACAGCATTCAGCCCCTTCCTGAGTTGGTCTGTCCTGCCCTTTCCCACCGTCTTCCCCATCAGCCCCTGTGCTCGTTCGCCATCCCCTCCTATTGTGAGGCACCATCTGGGTGCCCTTCCGCAGGGTACCCCATCCTCCCATGCCAATATCTAGACCTCTCTCAATGCGCAATTCTGGTGAAAATGAACATTTCATGGCCAGAAGGCCCTTCCTTAAGACAGTTCTGTAACAACGGCCTAACAGTTGACACTTGCCAGAGCCGCTGGCCGAAGCAGGTGCTACGTCACTGTTGCCCGTGAGACTCGTGGTCGGCCGCAAAGAGTCACTTTGTGTTTCTTCAAGTGCATGACGTACCCCATTGCTGATTACCTTATGCAAAAACAGGCAACAGAGCCATGAAAGGCAACAGGTGGGACAGGTGTTGAATTACTGTTCCCCGCGTGTTCAAGTCCATGCCTTCCCATCACCAAGAAAAACAACGCGGCGGGCAGCATGAGTTTGCCCTGTGCGTGTTTATGTGGATTACTCATAAGGTGAGACACACTCCCAGCCAAGTCAGAGCTGAGAAACAAAAATGGAAATTACCATAACTGCCTTTTATTTGTATTGAATTTATTGGGGTGACATTGGTTGATACAACCATATGGGTTTCCACTCAACAAAGCGCCCCCTGCACCCTGCACCCTGTGCTCACCAGCCAAAGGCAGGTCTCCTTCTGTTCCTATTCCTCTATGCTTTGCTGTCCACATTCACCTCCCTCCACCCTCTTCCCCTCTGGCTATCAGCACCTTCTTCTCTTCTTCTCTTTGTCTATGTGTTATATACACATGATTTCAGGCTTGATCCCTTCCCTGTTTTTCACATAGTCCCCCAAACCCCTGCCCCTCTGATAACTGTCAGTCTTTTCTATGTATCTATACTTCCATTTCTATTTTGTTTTTTTTATTATTATTTTGTTGATTAGATTCCACATATAAGTGAAATCAAACAGTACGTACTTGTCTTTCTCTCACTGGCTTATTTCACTTAGCATAATGCTCTCCAGGTCCATCCATGCTGTCACAAGGGTAAGATTTCCTTCTTCTTTACAGCTGCATAGTATTCCATTGTGTACATGTATCACCGCTTTTTTACTCACTCTTCTATTGATGGGTGCTCGGGCTGTGTCCAGACTGTGGCTACTGTAAGTAGTGCTGCAATGAATGTAGGGGTGCACATATTCTTTCAAATTAGTGTTTCAAGTTTCTTAGGGTGCATTCCCAGAAGTGGAACTGCTGGGTCAAAAGGTAGTTTCATTTTAAAGTTTTTGAGGAAACTCCACAGTTTCCACAGCGGCTGCAATGGTCTGCATTCCCCCCAACAGTGCAGGAGGGTTCTCTGTTCTCGCACGCTCGCCAGCACTTGTATAGGTCAATTGATTGACGGTAGCCATTCTGACAGGTGTGAGGTGCTATCTCTTTGTGGTTTTGATTTGCATCTCTCTGGTGATCAGTGATGTTGAGCATCTTTCATATCTCTATTGGACACCTGACTGTCCTCTTTGGAGCAGTGTCTGTTCAGATCCTGTGCCCATTTTTTAATTGGGCTGTTTGCCTTCTTGATGTTGACTTTCATTAAGTCCTTTATATATTTTGGAAAGTAACCCTTCATCAAATGTATCATTGGCAACTATGGTCCCCCATTCAGCGGGCTGCCTTTTCGTTTTGTTGATGGATTCTTTTGCTGTATTCCCATTTATTCAATTTGTCCTTTGTTTCCCTTGCCTGAGGAGATAACAGCAGTGGAATATCACTACGAGAGATGTCTAAGATTTTACTGCCTATGGTTTTCTTCTAGGATTTTTCTTTTCTTTTCTTTTCTTTTTTTTTTTTTTTTACAGGGACAGAGAGAGAGTCAGAGAGAGGGATAGATAGGGACAGACAGACAGTAATGGAGAGAGGTGAGAAGCATCAATCATTAGTTTTTCATTGCCATTGCGAAACCTTAGTTGTTCATTGATTGCTTTCTCACATGTGCCTTGACCGCAGGCCTTCAGCAAACCGAGCAACCCCTTGCTGGAGCCAGCAACCTTGGGTCCAAGCTGGTGAGCCTTCGCTCAAGCCATATGGGCCCGTGCTCAAGCTGGCGACCTCGGGTCTTGAACCTGGGTCCTCCGCATCCCAGTCCAATGCTCTATCCACTGCGCCACCGCCTGGTCAGGCTTCTTCTAGGATTTTTAAGGTTTCACGATTTACATTTAAGTTTCTTGTCCATTTTGAATTGATTCTTGTGTACAGTGTCATCAGTAGCCTAGTTTCATTTTTTTGCATCTACCTGTCGTTTCCCCAATACCATTTATTGAAGAGACTCTCTTTTTGTCCATTGTATGTTCTTTCCTCCTTTGCCAAATATTAATTGACCATAAAGGCATGGGTTTATTTTTATTTCTGGGCTCTCTGTTCTGTTCCATTGATCTAGATGCCTGTTCTTTTATGCCAGTACTAGGCTGTTTTGATTACAATGGCCTTGTAGTGTAGTTTGATATCTAGTAGTGTGTGATACTTCCAACTTTGTTCTTCTTTCTCAAGATTGCTGATGCTATTTGAGGTTTTTTGGGGTCCCATAAGACACTGCTATTAGGCTCTAGTTAGGAGGTGTGCTGAGGTGTGACCTGGCCATTTATTTCCTTACTCTTTTATCAATAGTTGCTTTAAACCACACAGTCTTTAGAAGACACAAAGAGGCACAAAGAGGAATATCAAAGCCTGAAAGTCTATTACTATAATTATGAATAATTTAACACAGTAGCAAAATAACACACTGATAAAAGCCAACAAGTAATATTGTATTCATAGCTGACTGGATAATCAAAGTCATTGTAGGTGCTTTTTCTAATACTAATTTAAAATTTGCATTATGGCCCTCTGCCTTCCTAGACGATAAGCTCTTATTTGATAAGGTGTTCTGAACACCCTTTAGAGTCCTTTACAATAGGGTTCAAAAGTACACTTTCACTCTATGCAACAGAAGGAAACTATTTCACAGATAAAGGGCTATATAGCCTTCAGTATTTCACCTTTTCCTATTCTATTCGTCTAATATTTGAAATTCTACTGACTATAGCCCTATGGAAAGTTCCACCCGATCGTACGGACTGTTAGAAAAAAAAGTACTATAACATCATAGTATCATAAAAGAGTTGCAATTAGGTCATTGGGAATTGACAAACTTCAATTAAATTGTATATTTATTGTAGAACTGGTTGACCATACTTTGTAGACTGGAAACTTCCTTGGCTTGCAATTTTCATTAATGTATAGGTTACAATTCAATTTTTTTTTTTTTTTTTTTTTACCCTTTCTACTGGAGAAATTAGATGGCTTTCTTAGATGCTCTTAGATGTTTTGCTTTGTCTTCATAATCAGAGAAACACGCTATTTACAACCTTTGTCAACAGGGTCTAATCCTACCAGAGAAAACTGGCCGAGTGGGTTCTTGGGATCACCTGGTTGCTTTCTTTTGTTGCTTTGCTTTCAGATCTTTGGTGTCTGTTAGTTGACAAAGCGGGAAATGTTACGGTCGCTTTTAATGTTTAGAGTGACTTAGATCCTTCGGGTCTTTAAAGACTTGGAGTTAGCATATTAATTAATCATAAGGGATTGATTTAGGAATTAGAAAAAAATATCCCCTATATTCTTTTCTCAGACGGACCATGGGTGCTCTTGTTCATGAGAAGCATCACTGGGCTCCGATCAGCAATCACACAAAACAAATGTCAGAAAGGCTAAGAGGCATTTTCCGAGAGAAGTCTCTCGGGGCCACTTTACAGGTGGAGGAAGAGGAGAGAGAATAAAGAGGCTTGTTCTCCCAAGAATAAGGGCGTGGGGTGCACAAGAATCCCACCTCGTCTCTGTGACTCTGGGAGCCCCATTTCATCTAGAAACAACCAGCACTTTTTCATAAAGCTCAGACCTTTTTATCTGATCAGCTTACAGTCTTATCTGAGGATTGAAATCTGTATGTCAGTCAGTGACAGCACCCGAGAACTGTGCCGTCTCCTAAGTAATCAAAGCAGAGACTGAAACCAGGTGATAAAATATACAAGTAATGAGGCGGATTCCCTTCTTTCTCTCGGAGCGGCTGGAACATAAAAGACAGCCCAGAAAGACGTCCACTGTCCTTTTCCTGCAATGGCTTGGGGGGTGAGATGTGCATCTTCTCTCCATGTACACCTTAGCCTCAAAAATATCTCACCATAGTTTACTGAAAATAGATTTGTCTGTAGAAGAAAGTATTAGGGCGCTGTTCAACATGCTATCCACCAGACCAGAAACAAAGTAAGGACAAGTACTCCTTTCATTTTCTTTTTTATGTTCTTAAGAAAGCTTCAAGGTAAATTTCATGTGAAAATATAGATTTTAAAACTCTTCGGATCAGTTTTCTATGGCAATGAAAGCTGAAGCTGATTTGTCAACCACCACGTGACTTGTCAAATGGCAACAAAGGTTAAAATAGTTTTACTGCTTTTTAATTTTTTGAAGTAAGAAATAGTTTATATGTTCAGTAAATACATAGTTAGTGCAAATCTGTTTTATACAAGGTCCCAAGTTATTCCCAGAGGATAAAACAACAATGAAGAGAACCATTTTCTTCATATTGAAGAACTTACGATCTCATAAGGTTCCTAAAATCTTCATGCTATTCTCTTTTTTCATGTGTTAAAAAAAAAACGCCACACTAAAAAAGCAGAATTCACAGTAAGTTATATCTAACTAAAACTGTTGTCTGCTGTACTGTGGGAACGAAAGGGAAGTGGCATTTATTGAACACCTGCCAGTCAATTTCTAGATACTTTAGAAACATAACCTCATTTTTAAGATAAAGTACCTTCTAAAACAATTCCAAGTTCACAGAAAAGTTGGATACGTATCCCAGAAAATTGTCCAACTACAAAAACAAAACAAAACAAAAAAACATGTTCAAGTACATCAAGATACCGTGTTCAAATGTGACTCACTTTCCCAAGGATGCCCACTGAGGCAGAAGACCCACCTTTCGGGTCAGGCACAGCTCTCACTTGTCCTGTCTGCTTCATCAGCTCTGGTCTGGGACAGTTCCTCAGCCTTTCTGCAACTCTTACTACATTGAGAAGTTTGAAGGTTACAGGCTAGGCCGTGGGCTGAGTGTCCATTACCGATCTTTTCTCATGATCATACTCCGATGATGCACTGTGGGCTGGACCGGACCAGCACAGTCAGGCTGCAGGCTCTCCCAGCTCCTCTCTCCTATTGGCTCGTCATGTCCATGTCCCCTTCCCACTGTACGGAGACTTTATTGTCTGATTACAACGGAAATATGTATTCTGTACTACACTCAAATACCGCAGCTGCTACTAAGGTGCCGATGGAAAGTTAATTCGGCCTTTCTGGGAGCATAACTACTTCCATAGACTGGCATAATAGCAGCCTACCATTTTCCGCTTGCATTTCTTACTATGCGACAATCTTGGATTATGTCTTTTAATTCCCACAAACAACCACAGGAGGACATTTTTTATTGCCATTGCTAGTCAGGACACATGCCCAAGTTCATACATATTAGGAACAAGGATGTGAAACGTGGTCTTTAATGCCAAATCCCACGTTTTATTGTTTTTGAATTATAAAGGGCATCGGTATATAAAGGCTTTATGTCAGATACTAAACCAAACATCGTTAATAGCATTGAATGAAACAATATTTGTTTAAATTAACAAAGTTGTATAGATATTGTTAATGATGGAAGTAACAATGTCCAATTTTGGTGAAGGAAACAATTTCTTATTATTGTAAGAGCATTACTTATAGTTCTTCAAAAATATATGGTTGATCTCCCAGGTGTCTTTCAATTTGTATCTTCACTTTCACTTTTCCGATATTATTTGTTGCTAAATATTTAATAATCTTATAACCAGTATGCTCTGTTGAAATTAGTCCTGGGGTAAACAGTTAAAAAAAAACAACACACAAAACAGATCCTATTTCTAGCCTGTCATTAACTAGCTATGAGTGCCAAGGCTGTTTTCATGATTCCTTAGGTCCTCAGTTTTCTTTATAATCGAGAGACCATCTATTCTTGTGTTTCCACATATTATTATGGAAGTCAGGACAATGCAGAAAGCGATATGTGAACATATGGGAATATTTCTCTTCTTCATTTCCTCTTCCTTCTCTTCTTCCCCAACTTCTACCCCATTGCCCCATGACGCACTGTGCCATGCTACTTCAGGATTAGGGGCCCTTCTACCCCATTGCCCCATGACACACTGTGCCATGGTACTTCAGGATTAGGGGCCCTTCTACCCCATTGCCCCATGACGCACTGTGCCATGCTACTTCAGGATTAGGGGCCCTTCTACCCCATTGCCCCATGACGCACTGTGCCATGGTACTTCAGGATTAGGGGCCCTTCTGCTCCACTGCCCCATGACGCACTGTGCCATGCTACTTCAGGATTAGGGGCCGTTAGTCACCAGGATGCACAGGTTCCCCAGCTTTTACTGAAAAGGCTCTAAGAGAGCCACACCAACTATACTGATTTTTAAAACTGGACTCTTTACGTCCATCTTTCTCTTTATCAAAATAATGACTCTTAAGTGCCGCGAGGACCCAGACCTTAGACAGAGAGCAAAGCGTGGCATATGGAGAGAGGAGCTGGGGGTCTGGAGAAGAGAGTAGCTTCGGTTCCTGCCAGAAGGGATTGTCAGTAGTGAGACGCAAACTCACTGTCATCTCTCACTCGCGGACTTGGCTCAGGTCACTAACCCCACCAGTCGCCTATGAATCCCCTCTCCCACCTCATTCTTCCACACATCCACCCCTCCTGCTCTCTCCCTCCTTCCACCAGGCTGCATCTCCCAGGATAAGTCTTAGGTTTCTAGCAGGGAAGGCTCTGTTGCCTTTCCCCCTCTGACACCCATTCTTCCGTTAGGAGGAGACAGAAACGAGTCACAGAACATTCCTGGGCAACAGAAAGTTGCCCGAACTTGATTCTCAGGTTTTGTTTTTTTTTACAGGGACAGAGAGAGAGTCAGAGAGAGGGATAGATAGGGACAGACAGACAGGAACGGAGAGAGGTGAGAAGCATCAATCATCAGTTTTTCGTTGCCGTTGTGACACCATAGTTGTTCATTGATTGCTTTCTCACATGTGCCTTGACCGCGGGCCTTCAGCAGACCGAGCAACCCCTTGCTGGAGCCAGCGAGCTTGGGTCCAAGCTGGCGAGCTTTTGCTCGAGCCAGACGGGCCGGCGCTCAAGCTGGCGACCTTGGGGTCTCGAACCTGGGTCTTCCGCATCCCAGTCCAATGCTCTATTCACTGTGCCACCACCTGGTCAGGCTCGATGCTCAGGGTTTTTGAGAGACAATGGTCATTTCCTTAAGAGCAGATTCTTGTGAAAGGAAAATGGCAAGAACCTGCAAAACCCATTTGCTGGAAAGGCACAGAGGGGCATAGAGCAGACAGGGAGGATGCCCTTCAGGAAAAAAATGCGGGAAGTTCTTGTAGGAGTGGCCTGGATTCTGATGCAGCGTTGGTGTGTTACTTTAGACTAGTAGTGAAAGCATAGGCTCCTTTCTCTCTCCCTTTCTGCCTCCATTCAGTTATTGCTGCACTCACCCATTCACCAGATAGCACTACTGTGAATGCTCAATGACCGGTGCGTGGAAATACATTATTTAACCCCAGAGTTGAGTAAATGATAAATAAATGCACGTTAATATCAGAGGTAGGGTTGTTTATTTTTACATGCATTTTTAAACATCCGTTGAGAATCTTAGATCATTAGAGGACCATTTCTCAGTGAGTACATTTAACATTTAGGTCAACAATTTTATCATTGAAAATTTAAGAAATTTCATATAAAATTCCGGTAATTCTGTATGCTTCTGTTGGACCATCAACTTTCTAGCCTGGTCTGGAAACCATCTGCCTTGTTTTGTCAATTATTTTGTATAGATGTTTGAATTTTTAACTCTTCATATCATTACCATTTTTCCCCCTGCGATAAAGTGGTGGGTCTAAACCAGCCAGATTCCACAGACTATGGTCCACAATTCAAGTGTTAAAAACAAGGAAGTCTTTATGGGAAAAAGCTGACAGTCTACAAATTGTTAAAATTTGGGGAGCCAGATACAGATTTTATAATTAAGTTATATGCCAAAGACAGCCAGATGAAAGAATTTGAGTCACATTTCACCATAAATAAAAATAGTTCATGAGTTACAAAGCAAGATGTAAGCAAATCTTGCTTTAAACCCATTTCTACTTCTAGATTAGTTGTGGAACTCTGGAGGCAAAATGTAGGTATTTGTCTTTTTAAAAATAATAGATTTGAGAGTAATAATGTTGCATGTTGAAAAGAATGTACAATTGATTTTCTGATAAGTTAAACTGCTCAAATTAAAAAAAAAATCATTAAAAGCATTTATAATAAGTAAAAACCATAATACATTCTGCAACAATGTGGTTTCGTAAGATCTTTTCGACCAAAGGCAGCCGGTTAGACAGCACTGGAAGAAGAGCCAGAGCCTGACTTTGAGTTCTGACACGGACACTCCTAACATTTCCAGGACTCCGCTGGTGAATCTATAAAATAGAGAGGCCCTGTGTTGTGTCTTACAGGAATGGCGTGGGCATCATTTAGATGACTTAACTAAAAACTGTCAACACATTTTAAAAATCTGCATAAGGCTAGCATGTGTTTTGGCATGTTATACATAAAACCCAAGAAAATGAATAATTCATCACCTAAGGAGTTTTAAATGTTTCAGTTTTTAATGATGCTGCAGGTTTACTGACATCTTAAATATCTAGCATATCAGGTGAAGTATATTACGTCTTATAAAGAACAATGTGATTAAATAGAAAAAAAAAAACCTTATAAGCCTCTCTTCCCAACAGCCAGGACTCTATTTTGTACCTACTGATACACAAAGTTAATAGAAATTGATGCTGGACATCAATGTGCTCCCAAAAATAGTCTTGTCAGTAAAAATCTGTGCTTTCTAGTGGTGAGATGCCAGGGAAAAAATCACCCCATTCATTATTCTGGACAGATGAGAAACCTCTCCTGGGAAGTCTGTAAAAATCGACTGCAAAGAATAAAGCTATAATATACCGTCAGCAACAATTTGCCCTGGCAGGAGATGGACAACGTGATCTAATAGACCCTTTTATTTCTAATTTCTATGATTCTGTTTTTTCAAGCCTTATATCGTTCTCTTAACCCAATTCTGTTACATACTGAGTCAGAATCTCCCCGTGTTTGAGCTGCTCCCTGGGTGACCAGTCGCTTCTGGAAAACACAAAAACACTTTGTTCTGTCGATTAACTCTTTCATGACTTAACGATCATTAGGCGTTGATACTGACAAGGTCAAAACCAGCAAAGAGCCGGAACTATGCCTACACTGCTCTCATTGTAGTAGCCTCCTGAAGCCTGTGCACTACTGTCCTGAACCCCGCCGCGTGGATCCGGATTCCTTCCTGCCTAGACGATCGAGACCACATTCATTCAGAGGGCGACTGCCAACACGATTCCTACACGTTTTGGAAGAAATTATTTATCGAGCCCCTATTTGCATGAGTCACGGCTCTAAGGCCGGAGGCTGTAACAGTGACACACAGCAGACACCTTTCCTTACCTACAGAGGCTTCCTCCGAACAGTTCAAACGCACGTGATATACGAGAAAAACGCAAATATCTAGACAGTGACCAATGCTAAGAGAAATATAAAACAGGAAACAAAGACAGGCAAGGCACTGACAGAAACAAATCCACTTTTGCTAGGGTGACCAGGGAAGGCTTCTTGTAACTCTTGTACTAATCATGGGCATGACTGTACACTTTTCACTTTTACTTGTGTGTTCTCCCTTCGGGGGCAGAGCCACTATGCTATACATCTTACTATGTTGAATGCCAGGAAATATTAATGCAAATTGGTTCAATAAATGGAACACTACGATCAATATACCACCCAGTTTTAAGGGTCACTCATAATATATCTGAATCTCTAAGTTTAGGAAAGATAAAATTGAAGGCTCATTCTTGGGAGCTTGATTTCTAGGAAAACCACAGAAGGCAAGTTCCCCGGGGGCAGGGAGATTGCCTGTAAGGCTCACAACAGAACCCCAAGGGCATCCAGCCAGGTTGCGGTAGGCGTTGGTAATTTGAAAATGCAGATGTGCAGTCACGAGAAGAGATGATTAAGTTTCTCTTAACAGTTCTGTGCGATGCAGCTACTTCACAAAATTTTAAAATGTGAAGGAGTATGGCTGATTTTGTCCTCCATCTGATAAGAGATTCTTTTATTCCAAGTAGAGAATGGAATAGGACACTACTTTAAAAATACACTATATATGGAGTAGATGTCTCATTGCAGATGTGCTAGAAAATCAGATTTAATTCAGCTTGAGTTAAAGAACAAAACAAACAAAAAATTAAACCACAGTCTCTTGTTGATAACTAAAGCACCATTCTTCTACCCAATTACTTGGAATGCAAAAATCCCCAATGGAAAGGAGAGGGGTCAGAATACTATTTTTAGTGGACATGACTGCTCTTTTAAAAATTAATATCAATGAAATTCTGGTGATATTCTCTGGAGGAAATTTTCCATGGGGTAATCTGAGGAGACAATGAGAAGGGAGAAAGGAAGCTAAGAATACTGAGTTTGGAGAAGGGGCTGATTTTTCTTGCCTGTTTCACATTTTTAACTGGTTCCGATTCTATTTAAATTGCCTACTGACAAAAAAAAGTTATTATAGAATGAAAACATTCACTAGAATCTCATGTAGAACTTTCTGAATCACACTATGTAGAAAACAAAATGGCATATGAAGTCTAGAGAAATAATGGTTCTTCAGTCTTTCAGTCATAAAAAAGAATTCCAAATCAGAAGCCCTGAGTTCAAGACTTAGCTGCCCCTACTAAGTTATCTATTCCTGGACCCAGCAGTTTCTTTGGAGAGTAATTCTGTTATCTGCTCAATGGGGATAATAATATGGCTGCCAGGCATGCCACATAGGACTTTGCGAAAACCAAGTGGAAAAGTGAGAGCTCAATGTAGTCAAAATGGAAAAATATTTATGCCAGTGATAGTTATGGGCCAAATAATAAAACAGACATCTGCTTTTCATGTGTTACTTATGCAGGAAATAAAAATGAGAAATGTAAGTTCTAATATATTCTTTTTTGCTGCCGATATAAAATGTCCATGATAGTTCCTTTGCTTTAGAAGAATTTAAAAATTATGTACACATAAGACTGTGTTGGCTCTCCCCCCCCCCCACACACACAGTATAATATATCTAATTTTTCTGGCATTGTCAGATATTAAATTTGTTGTTCTTTAATGCAGTTTTAGATACTGATTTTGTTCAAAATTATTTTGAATGTATAGATAATTTTCAAAAGACTCCACCATCAAGATGTTTGGTAAAAATATCAACTACTTATGGTTGTTTCAACTCAATAAAAATTCCAGAAGAAAATATAAGCAGTAAAATCTTGGACATGTCTCATAGCAATATTATTTTTTCATATATTTCTCCCCAGGCAAGGGAAACAAGGGAAAAGAGAAGCAAATGGGACTATTATCAAACTAAAAAGATTTGAACAGCAAAGGAAACCATCAATAAAATGAAAAGACAATCCACTGAATAGGAGAGCATATTCACAAATATATCTGATAAGGGGTTAATATCAAAATTTATAAAGAACCTATGAAACACAACACTAAAATTATAAATAATCCAATTAAAATGAGGAAAGGACCTGAATAGACACTTTTCTAGAAAGGACATACAAATGGCCAATAGGCATATGAAAAGATGCTCAATGTCACTAATCTGCAGAGAAATGTAAACTAAAACTACAATGAGATATCACCTCATTCCTGTCAGAATGACTATCATCAATGAATCAATAATCAACAAGTGTTGGTTAGCGTGTAAAGAAAAGGAAACCCTCATGCATTGTTGGTGGGAATGCAGACGGGTACAGCCACTGTGAAAAGCATTATGAAGTTACCTCAAAAAATTAAAAATGGAACTGCCTTTTGGCCCAATGATCTACTTCTGGGAGTATATCCTAAGAATCCCATCACACTAATTCAAAAGAATATATGCACCCCTATAATCATTGCAGTGTTATTTACAGTAGCCAAGACATAGGAACAGCCCAAGTACTGATCAGTAGATGAATGGATAAAAAACTGGTATATTTACACAATGGAATACAACACAGCCATGAAAAAGAATGAAATCTTACTGTTTGTATTATGCTAAGTGAAACAAGCCAGGCAGAGAAAGACAAATACATATGATCTCACTCATATGTGGAACCTAATGAACAAAACAAACTAACAAGCAAAATAGAAATAGACTCAGAGGTAGAGAGCAGGCTGACAGCTATAGGGGAAGAGGGGGGTTGGTTGAGGGAGGTGGAGGGATAGAGCAAAAAAAAGTGAAAAAAAGAGCTTAACGAAAGACTAACTCAAGGACACAGACAACAGTTAGAGATTGCCGGGGTCAAGGAAGGTGAAAGGGAGCTAGGGCTGATAACAAGTGATTTGATAAATCAGTGTACAGAGATGTGCTATAGAATCGGGCTCCTGAAACCTGTATAAATATGTGAACCAGAGTCCCCTCAATAAAATTCAACTGAAAAAAATAACGCATGGTTTTGCATATAGTAGCTTGAGAAAAAAGAAAAAGTAGCTAAAAAGAAAAAAAGAATAAATGCATCAAGTCTGTTATCTAATGGTGTTGCAATCACTATTTTCATCCTGCAACCAAAACCATACATATCTCCACAGTTTACTGACGGAATTAACTTATCTTTAATATTTTGCCAGCGAGGTGAAATTGCAAATAACTTTATTGTTTATGTAAGAAGTGTCCTGAAGCTACAGAACTGTATAGTTAAGTAGAGAGCTCAATTATGCTCATCCAATCTATAAAATGACCTTGATGCCTGACCAGGCGGTGGTGCAGTGGATAGAGTGTCGGACTGGGATGTGGATGACCCAGGTTCGAGACCCCAAGCTCGCCAGCTTGAGCGCGGGCCCATCTGGCTTGAGCAAAAGCTTGTCAGCTTGGACCCAAGGTTGCTGGCTCCAGCAAGGGGTTGCTCGGTCTGCTGAAGGCCCGCAGTCAAGGCACATGTGAGAAAGCAAACAGTGAACAAATAGGGTGTCGCAATGACAACAAAAAACTAATAATTGATGCTTCTCACCTCTTTCCGTTCCTGTCTGTCTGTCCCTATCTATCCCTCTCTCTGACTCTCTCTCTGTCCCTGGAAAAAAAAAATCAATAAAATCTTTTAAAAAAATGACCGTGAAAGCCTTGCTTTCTATGTCTACCAATCTTCAACCAGAAGGTCATGGATTTGCCTAATCTTCATCAAACTCCTTCGCAAAAGTTTCTAAAATCTCACCAGTGTTTTGCTTTTCTCTCCCCTCTCCAAAATTCTACTAAGATTCTCCCATTGTGGACATCATTTATTGCAATAAGCCATTTACAGGACTTTCCTTCAACAGGGTATTTTTGTGAGCTATAATAAGGGAACTGGAATTTAGAAAATTTTAAGAGATTTGCAAAGATTAGCATAAATTTTTTTTCAGTTTGAAGAATTATTCTAATAAATTCAAACATCTTGTGAACTGAATTATAAGGACAAGAAATTAATCTACATGAAGTGGGGCTTTTAATGCTTGACTTGTACTCTTCAACACACAGAATCAATGTTCAGTTTCATATAAAAAATAAGAAATACTTGATAAACTACAAGTTTGCACAGCAAAATTAGCTAATTTCTTTTGCAAGCCACATGACCTTTGGTAATGTTCATTGGACTGTGCTGTGTTTGCAAATGGGATTGATATGTATTCTGAATTCTAAATTCATTATAAAAGTTTTCTACTTGTGAGAATTAAATCCCAAAAAGCACGGATTAAAATAAGAATGTTTTCCTGAATTTGTTGCACAAATTTAACTCTTCTCACCTATAAGGGGTGTTACCTGTATAACAAATAGTGAACAGACTTTCATTATCTATCAATCATGCACATTTATCAAGAATCCTTCACGTGTGTATTTAAAAGTGATGCACAAAAAAAAAAAATGGAAATTATGCTTTCAGATAAAAGCAGTTCTAAAAATATATTAAATGTCGGATTAACTTTAGATAATGAGGCAGCAGATTCCACTGAACAGGGAGGGAATTTGTAAGTGAAGGACAGTGAAGAAGCCCCGCGGCCACGCCGAATTTGTGTTTGATGAAATACAGGACCCATCCAGTCTGAGCACAGAGGTCTCCAGAACTACATCTTCATGAAAATGTGGACATTTGACTTTGACACATCTAGTCTTTGATGTTAGACACCTTGCTATTACATGTGGCTGGTGCCTTAAAACTATGTGAGATGCCATTTCTTAAAAGAGCTACTGTAGACTCTGTTTCTGTAGCTTACGGAGTAGTACTCGAGAAATCTGTCTCCTCTCCCCTCCAGCCAGGCTACGGAGAGTTTCTGCTCATTTAAACAAAAGAACCAGCAGAATTTCCCCCCTGGGACTTCTCCGCCCCAACCTACCTCACTTCTGTGGGTGTTCAGTTACTAGAACAAAGGATTTAAAGGATGGGGGGTTTTCTAAGAGCTCCTCTAAGTATTTTAACGAGAAGCAATAAAACTCTTACACAGATAATGCTGAAAATAATATTTTGAAGTCTGCAGTCAGCTGAGCACTGATTGGAAAACAGAGGCAGGTTTATCACAAGAGCAGACCACGCTGGTCTGGAAAATGCATGGATACACATTTTCAATATTGCATAGAGAAAAGACCTTTAGTTCCGAATAGCGCCAGGAAAAAAAAAAAGTGGCACAAAATTAGTCATTTCAATTTTCTAAATAATATGTCAAACAAAAATATGTTTGCCTGGACCCCAAGTCGCTAGCTTCATTAGCTATATTAGTAGAGGTCAAAAAGAAAATCCAAAACAATTATTAAAATAAAAAGAGAAACTAAAGTTATTGTTCCTGCCTCTCCCCAGTGCCTTGAGTCTTTATTCTAGTGCTGTTCAAACTTCTACCAAGCTTGTTAACTATTTCAGACCACTCACACGGTACCAACTATACCTGATACTGCTAGATCAACCTAAGTATTGAAGATTTTCATTTATTATAACCATCAAGGACACCTAGAGGAACATGGTCCCACTGTGTTTAGAGTGCCATGCCATCTATGAAATCGAAGTCCCCCAAACAGGACGTTTTACCCTCAAGTTTTAGACATTGGTCAAGAGAGTAAAGATGGGAACGCATCTGAAGAAGTGGAAATAGGGGTGAGTGTAGGTGAGACCTTGTGGAACCCTGTGGGTGGCATGGCTCTTTCCTCTCCTAGCTAATGTACCCATAAAGCCTGACAAGGCGTTCCCTCTGTTAGTGATGCCCGTGCCAAGGGCCGTGGGATTCACAACTGCAAATGTTCTTTCTGGGCCTGGTTCCAAGATTCCCTCCGACCCTGGAGCCCTTGGAAGGGCCGCCACCTGCCAGAATGCGACCAGCTTTGGGTAATCTCACTAAATTCAGAAGTGTTTGCACACTATTTAGAGAGGTCAGATTTTAAAAAGTGTGTCTCTGTTTACGTACAGTTTAGTATAGGCTCCCCCGTTTTGAAACGTTCATTTGAAATGTCAAAAATATCCGGGAACTCCCATTTTTAGTAGTTCTAACTGCATGTTGAATGAAGCAAAAATATTGACTAAATATACTGCACAAAGGTTTTAGGGTAGATTTGCATTTTATTTGTCATTAACACCTATATGCAATAAATGGTGTTATGTGGAGAAAAACTATTTAGTTTTCAGAATATGTTTGTTGGGAGGGATCCATATGTGTACTAAATTTGATATCCTTCTAAATATCTATAACTCATAGGTTGCAAACAACAGTTGAAAATCAGATACACCTGACTTCCAAATTTTACTGGATAGATAAATAAACAGATGGTAGATAGATAGATAGATAGATAGAGCAAGTTACTTACCTCTTTCAATTTCAGTGTGCTAATTTTTAATAGTATTTTTGGTAAGAATTAAATGGTATAATTTAGGGAAAACTTATAGCACAGTGCTTGGCATATAGTAGGCATCAATAATAAAATAAAGCTTTTATCCTTTCTATTAAATGTTTGAAATTTTTAGATTCTAATTGTATCTGTGAAAGCCTGGATCCTCTCAAAATATGAATTAGGGAACAAATATTCACTTCAGAAAAAGATTCATTGTAGGGTTACTTTATATAGCCAACAGTACTGGTGTATTTAACACATTGCCTATGACAAATTTCTTTCATGCATATACCTGGTCAGAACCCTGGCCTCTGACTAGGGCTAAGTGCCTCTAGATAACTTAGATAAGAGATACGTTGCATCTCATAGGACACTTTTAATTGAAAGCATGATTTAAAATAAGCTGATGCTTATCAGTGACCTGAAAAGGTCAATGGCTTTATAAAAATGGGATCCACAGGATAATAATCTGTTGGGATCATCACAGTAGACTTCATTGCTGGTTGACAAGGAAATATCAGACCATGCCGTGGCACAAAGCTGTGCAGCCAGTCTTCCCCGCTGCTTCCTCTCCCTGACTCTCAACGTGTGGAATCCATTTCCCTAGCAGCAGCTGTGGCTCGGTAGCAGCCACTGCAGGCACTTACGTGGGTGGGTTGGAAGCTTCCTGTGTGTTAGAATGCTGCTGCCGGGCTGCACTGTGCAGGTCGTCATCAATGCCAAGACTTCACCTTCAATTCTTCATCAATACCTCATCCCTGGGGTAATCCTCACACCCCTGCTCCCTCTCATCATTTAGTGCACCCCTGCACAGTCTTCCAACTACAAAGTTTATGTCTTAGTCCTGGTGGGTCCGTTTATAGCCTGCGCAACAGCAGGGAGAGGGGTGGGGGGAGGGGGGAGGCGGAAATCGCAGAAAGCAATTTCTAGAGATGGTCTGCACAAGATACCCAGTAGAATAGTAAAATTCAACAGAGTTCTTACATATATACATGGGAAAGAAAGTTTCATCATGGGGATTGAGTAAACCATTCATTGGTAGTGGTGTATTTCTGGTCTACCAGTTCTCTGGGTATCTAATATTCAGTTATTTTAAGAGTTACTGTTTAGGAAGATCTTACTTTACGTATAACAAGAGCTTGTGCCAAGCTCTGTTCATGCATTTAAATTTCCCCAAATGTCTAGGGTTAAGTACTATTTTTATCCCCATTTTACAGATGAAGGCATTAAAGCTTAGAGAACTTAAGTTATCTGCCTAAAGTCATTCGTTAACAGTTAAGCAGGATTTGAACCCAGAGCTAGTATCAAAATTATTTCTTGATTTTCACTATTTTAGATATTTGCAACAGTGCACGTGTGCCTTTAAAAATGTTTTGGGGGAAAAAGGTATGACAATGCTTACTTTCTACATGTTTGTCGACAGCAGTTTGGAGGGGAAAAAATTGCCAGTCAGAAAATAAAAATGTATAGCATTCAATTGGCCAACACATAGTCTCTTTATTTTCTCAATTCGGTAATGATAGAAGTTCATCTCTTTTTTTTTTTTTTTTTTACAGGGACAGAGAGAGAGTCAGAGAGAGGGATAGATAGGGACAGACAGACAGGAACGGAGGGAGATGAGAATTACCAATCATTAGTTTTTCGTTGCCGTTGTGACACCTTAGTTGTTCATTGATTGCTTTCTCACATATGCCTTGACAACGGGCCTTCAGCAGACCAAGCAACCCCTTGCTGGAGCCAGCGACCTTGGGTCCACGCTGGAGAGCTTTTGCCTAAGCCAGATGGGTCCATGCTCAAGCTGGCGACCTGGGGGTCTGGAACCTGGGTCTTCTGCATCCTAGTCCGACGCTCTATCCACTGCGCCACCGCCTGATCAGGTAGAAGTTCATCCCTTAAAATAGAATGCTAAGGTGTGGAAACCAGAAAGACAAAGACTCTATGTCACCGTGCAGAAAAACCTGCATTCTGGAGGAGATGGGTTAGATAGTATTTGAACAGCAAGCATTTGAAATACGAAATAAATCAAGGTTTCCTTTAAAGCGAAAGAACACTGCTTTCTATCTGAAATTAAAAAGTAAAATAAGTTAATGGATTAATTCACTAATATCAGCACTAAACCCCCCCACCGCACGTCCGTGGTCTCTCATGCTGTATTTTCTCCCAGAAGATAATGAGAATCCCAACTCCATCTTCACAGTGTGGCAGCAACAGGGATTGGGAAGGCACAAACAAGCTTTCCCTCTACTTTGTTTTCCCCTCATATAAATTGAACCCAGGAGGGAAGAGGTGAATCTTTTGATAAGATTCTCGGGAACCGCTGTTTTCAGAAAAATTAGGCAAGATTTTTAAATTGAGCATTTTCAGATTGACAATTTCATTTCAAGTCCCCCCATTCCCCCCCCCCCACCGTGTCTGTGCACCAGTTTTAATTATCACTTGGAGTTAGTGTACTGGATATACACTTATCAGCTCCTCATTTCCCCTGTGGACCACACTGTGGGTTACAAAATACAATTTCCATTTTGTCTGCTGATGGCCTAAATAAGGTACACACAAAACAACAAGGATGGGCTTCTTAATTTAGCAGGATGAGATGCTCATATAGCCGTGGCCCTGGGGGTTAGATTAGTGGAGAAAGAGAAATAGATTCTACCTCAGTGGAGTTGAATAATTTCTAAAAGATTTAGCACAAAAGAACTGGGCCATCCCACACTATGAACGCTGGGAAAAACTGAACAAAAAATGAATTAATTTTTTTTTTATATTTTTTAATACAGGACTTCATGGCATCTGTGCAATTATATCTGATAATCTTTTAAGCAAAACGATTAGAATAAAATTTTAAAGGAAATGTCCTGGATATGAATATCACGGCAAGGTTGTATAAAAAAAATATGTTGTACTATAAAATATATGACATGCCTATCACACATCACGCTATTGAGTTCCTAGAATTAATATCTTTGGTGTGTAAGCATAGTAAATACTGTAATATTTTATTATTAACACAAAATATATTTAATATTTTTGATTAGTGAATGCTTATTTTTAAGATACATTTCCCACCAGCATTTGGTTTCTTTATCATGGTCCCTCTAAGCCAACACATACTCCAAGACCTAATTCTCATCATAATCATCGTGGTCATTCCACACAGCAAAATCTAAGGAGTGTTCACGATCAGCTGAGAGTCTGAGGAAAGCAGAAGTGTATACAGTAGGCTCAGGGTTCAGGAGGTTAGTAGAGCTGTCCCTCTATGGGAAGAAGCCAGAGTCATAGCCGACATGGAGAGGCAGGAAGGTCTGTGCGTAGCATAAAGCTTCATGGAGGGAGCAGAACTTGGGAAGGACCCTGACCAGTCAGGATTCTAGGTAAGGACAGAGGAAGGAGAGCAGAGGCATACTGTTCTCAATGCCTTTGATTCTCAAGTTTTCCGCAATGGGAGATGAGTGGCAGGGAGAACATTTTAGGAAGGTGTGGACAAGGCCCACCGGGGGTGAGGACGACGGAGACGCTGAGACCCGACTCCGGGGACCAGGTTCAGTGACGCAAATCCGATTTATTGAGGAAGTAAGCTAGCTTATATACACAGGTTCAGCCTATAGGGTGTTACATTGTAGCCAATTGCTGAAAAGGTCAGGGAGCTTCCTGGCTGGCACTGAGTCACTTCCTTACAGCGGGCGAGCTCCCTGCCGGGTGTGCCTAGGAGGCTTTCAGGCGCTGGAGTGTTCTCACAGGATCGCATCAGCCACAGCTGCTAAGTAAATGCTCTGCGCTCTACCTACAGGAAGGACGGAGGCTGCTGACCTCCATGCGGTATTTGTAATCTATGTTGGAGGTACCGAGGATCGCTAAAGTTGTTGAGGAGCGAGTATGACAATGGCAAGTTTATGTTTGGAAAGTCAGTTTATTTGTACTCCGACATTCTAGAGGCAAGGATGGAATGCATACAGCGAGGACAAAGGGGAGTCTGCCTTCAGTGTAACACCTTGCTTTTCCACACCCGGTAGTTTCTTGTTCATACACATCATACTTTTCTGCTTCCACATCTACTAGGTCAAACTTATCTACCCATACTTCTGTAATCCAAGACAAACAACAGCTTACTACAGGAATGCCAGAGATATTCTAAACACCCTGGAAAGTACATTCACTACATAGAAGGAAGTCTTGCGTGGCAGCGTAACCAGACGACCGAAATGAAGATCGGAGAAGAACATCAAAAGAGAGAGGGTTGGCGTTGGCTCTGGGCAGGTGCGAATGCCCTCGGTCTCTCTTACTCAGGCCGCAAGGAAGTGGGGAGCAATGGGGGGGACTTTCAATTTGAGTACAATGCATGAATTTTTATCTTCCCAAGATACAGGTCATTGGCACGCTCTGAAAAGTGCTTGGCAGGCAGTGTAGGGGGTACGCACACTGGTTGGTGAAAACCAGGCTGACTACAATGTATTGCTGATAATTTAGACAGGTTTTTGCATTTACTTAGCAAGAACTAATAATGTAATCTCTATTGTGCCTTATATGGTCTTTCCATGTCTGTGAACACAATGCAAATTATTGTTTTTCTCAGTGTCTTCCACCGAACAAATGTTACATGACCATTAATTCTAAGTAAACTTAGTGAACAATAATTAAATCTATAATTAACTGAGAGCAAGGCAAAATCATACTATATATGAAAAAAATCAGTGTGACCTCCAACCTAATCAAAACTGATCAATTTAGGCTTACAGTAATAAATATAACTTGTTAAATTAAAGAAAGTTGGTATGTGGTGTATTTTTTATTATCTTCTGCCTTTTAAAATTATATGTACTTAAACTTTATCCTATGTGCTACATTTTAAAAAAGAGCCTTAATCAATGACATAATAAGCTTATATTAATTGACCCATAAAATTGAGTTCCCTTGGGCCTTTGACAATCTTCCTTGGCCACTTAAAGCATCGGGGTTTATTTTTATTATTATTCATTCATTCATTCACTTATTCATTACACATTCTTTCATTCATTCAGCAAATATTTATTACTCATGTAATACGTACCAGTCACCTAGATGAACAGTGAGAAATGAATAAGCTTCTCATGCAACTCATATTTTAATGAGGGAAGACAGATAATAAATAAATATGCAGGATGAATAATGAGTAAATATACAAAGTGCCAAATGTTGATAAAAGATGTAGAAAATAAAGCGAGGGAAAGAAGATATAAAATGCTGGACTGTCAGGAGGGGCCGTGAAAGCACCATTCATTTTATGGAGGGAAGTCAGGGAAGGCATTATCGATAGAGCACCATCTGAATAACGAAGATCCTGAAGGAAGTGCTGATTATGCAGCAATGAAACTTCATGGTCTTTGAATTTTTAATGACATTTTTCTTTACCTGTTACAGAATGCTCTTTTACCCAAAACAAACCTAATACCCATTTGTGACTAAATTTTACAAACTGGCTATCTGTCATTTAAAATGTTTTCTTGGTGCTCTGCCTGTAATTACACTTAAGGTGACTCAACACTTCAGTTTCATGGGCATTAATTAGGTGCCTACTCTGCACGCGACTCTCTTCCACATCTGCCGTTTTATCTGTCCCACAACCTCTGCCCCAACTTTCGTTAAAAGTGTAGTAACTTTCCTTGGCCAACTGGGCATCCCTTTCGACATGTGACCGAGGCCAGCCAATCAGCACGACCCACTTCCCCTGGCTGCAGAAACTGAGTCAGGGCATGCTTACCACACAGGGCGGGTCAGTCAGAATCAGGAAATGTCAGACCAGACGCTCTCGGTAGAATTACTGAAAATGAGTACTCCTATTGTTGTGCTTTCTTAGCATTTAGGATGCCAAGCCTGAAATTCCTGATGCTTCACTTGTCACCATGAGAAAAGAAAGTGGCTGGAATAAAGTCAAAGGAATTAAATGCATATCCCCAAAATGAAGTTGGGTCTAGCTGCTAGAGATTGGCAACATGGTCTCAGCGGCTAGACTCAGCTACCTGAAGCCGCTCCCTACGGACTTTCCTCTATGAGACCAACAGGTTATCATAGTTGCATGAGCTTGCAGGATTCTAGTTCTTGTGTGCAACGGAAAGACCCACAACTAACACCAAGAACCAATCATCGCAGCTGTATTTACTATGCAGAGTCTTTTGTTTTTTTTAAAAAAAGATTTGTGATAAAGTATGAATGGCTGTTTCACTATGCTCTGATCAACCTGCTATCTATGCATTTCTTTGTGATAAATAGCATCCAGCTACCTTAAGTAGCATGAAGCCCATGATTTCAGCTTAATATATATTTTACATGGACAGAAATGTGAAAGAAAATTATTTGTCACTAAAAATATACAAAGATGAAGCCAGTTAGGTTTCTTACTCTGAACATGTAAGTTTTGACCTTGGTATCACAAAATAAGGCCGGAAATGAGATTAATGCCCCCATGCTAGAGGATCGAGACAGCGTCCTATCCCTGCCCCACATCAGAATATAACCAGTCGTCCGAAACCCGGGAGAACACTGGTCTGGCCATGCTGGCCTTCTGAGCTCAAACCTCTAGATTCCAGAACTGGAGGAAATAACTTCCTTTTATTTATAAGCTACCCTGCTCCTTGTATTTTGTTACAGCAGTTCAAGAAGCATAAGATAGCTTGTTCTTATAATTTTCTTTGAGTCCTATCAGTCTACGTACGTCTTTTTAAAGTAACCCTTAAAACAATCTATAATGTTTACCATTGTAACCCCTCACTCAATTGGTAACTTTATCTGCTAATAAATTGTTTTTCATCCATATCTGGAAAAACTTGAAATCCTCCCAACGATACACTCGTAGTAATGCAATGATG
Organism: Rhynchonycteris naso; assembly: GCA_037038555.1. NCBI lineage: Eukaryota > Metazoa > Chordata > Mammalia > Chiroptera > Emballonuridae > Rhynchonycteris > Rhynchonycteris naso. The sequence continues at coordinate 8,488,088 of CM072998.1, read as the reverse complement.
TTTGTGAAACAAAGCAGTCTGCCATTGGGTATTTTTAAAGGAAAATAAAAAAAAGGATTCTTAGCAGAAAAATAAAGGAACAAAACAACTCAATATGGTAAAAGTAAGTATATAGATATACACACCCACCCACCCACCCACACACACACATATATGTATGCATGTATATGTATATATTTCCCTCATCCTTACCATGTCTTATGCTCTCTATAATAAAATGCTCTGGGCACTCACACTGCCCAGTGACTACAGCAAGATTGAAGACATCTACCTGGTCTCTGCTGAAGATTTATTTCCAATACCACACTGATCCTGGAATACTGCCATCTCCTTGGGCACCTGCTTACTTCTCAAACTTGTCCCCCACCGACCCCTCCTTAGAGAGTAGGTGTGACCCAGCAATCAGGCTAAAAGTAAGAAACACAGCAGCCTGAAGAAATACAGAAATGTATCTTTAATCCTACTAAGTGGCCGGCACTGGCAGAAAGGGTTGCGCCTGAGCACTAGGGTTCAAGTAAATAGAATAACAAGGTCTACTTTTCAAGAAGAGGTCACATTAGAGAACTAGCCAGGGTTAACCTCTCTGACTCTTCAGGCCTTTATTTCCCAGTTGCACTGAAATGTTTTCTGGTTACTGATTGCTATCTTTTACTTGTGAACCCCTGGTGCAAAGACACACCCACACCTGGCAGGTGGGATCTTTCTCCACCCTCTCTGGAGTTTCTCTTCACCACGACCAGCCTGTGCAGGAGCAAACAAATGGACCTGCTCCTGGCACCGGTTCAGTAGCTGAGCCCAAACCTAAACGATTCCTAGAGGCACAAACAAGGTGCCTCTCTCTGCTTTTACCCGGGAACAAGGAGCACCGTGTCTGCGGGGACTCCCCTGCCCGCGGGACGCTCCATTTAGGAGTTCCAGAACATCAGACACAATGATATTCCAATGTAAGCACAAAAAGTCATTTGACTCAAATATAAATGATTCTCTGCACCATGTTGTGTTACCCACTCTACTGCTCCTCTTCATTAGCAGTGATAATTGAGCCATGACTCTGCGTGTGCTTAAATAACAGCAAGATGAATGGCCTGTTCACCATCTTGCTGGTCAGCTCCCTCCAGCATAGGAGATGCTTGCTACATGTCGTTCCCCTCGTCATCGTCAAACACGGGACCCTCACGCCACTGCGTGTGTGACGTCTGGAGACTGAGACGGGTGTAGATCCTCTTGACATGCCCATCACGACACCCCTGTTGTGAGTGACTTGTCAGTCTTCATTATAAGAATTATTGCTATGGAACGCAAGAGAAAGAAAATGTCCATTGCTGCTGTTTTCTTTCTGAAATCACGGATATTTCAGAATATATGTACCTTATCTCACCTATCTTTATGTTAGGGCAGAGGCTGCCTTCCTTTATCAGGATATAAAGTTTGGAGGGCAGAGTTTGTGATCTTTTTTCCTATCTCATTATTTTTCTGATACTAACATTAAAATAAGAAGCCACAATAATCAGCCAGACTTAGAGCTGAATTATAAAAGAGGCGGTTATCTTTTTAAAAAATGAAATCCCTTTCTAGATATACATAAAAGCGCAGTTTTACTAAGTACATTCCCAGCACCTGGGCCATCTTCTTTTTGAGTGATTAAATTTACCCGAAACTTGTAAAATGTATAATCAATGATGCGACCTGAGGAGCAAGTACACTGACACCGTTACTAACTTAAATCTATACCGTAGAGGTGAAAGTAAACAGAAGTTCTGTGTATAATTAGCTCATGGGGTCACTCAGAAGAAAAACATACAGAAAAGCGAATGGTCCCATTTTCTTTTCTCTCCTATTTTACATTTTGAGAATGTTAAGAAGTGCTAGCTGCAGCAACACTTGAAAAAAAGAAGTCACATCTGGCGGGATGGCTTATTTTTATGTTTATTAAAAGAAAAATAGCTTTTGTTAATGTGCTTTCCTTATTACTTTTATTTCTGTGCTAGCAGTTCCCGGCTCCCAGACCCCTGTGGACTCACGGGTCCTGGAAAAAAAAACCTCTCTTCTCCAGTCCCCCGAGTAGCCCAGTGACAACTGAAAATACGCAGGAGAAACGAACACAGAAGAGTTGTTGCAGAGCCAATTTTCCGTGGTGACAAAGACGAGCGGCAAGTTCATTGGCGCCGCTTGTCCCAAGGAACCTTTTCTACAGAGTCCCCACCCCCACCTGTGTAAAGCACTAGAGAATGTCAGGGAATCCTCTAGAAAAATCATTTCTTTTCACTTGCTTCCCTTCCCGTAGTCTTCTAAAAGCAGCATTGACACACTCTCTGTTCAAACTCATAACAAGAAAGCAACATGTATATGATTCAGAACGTCAGTCAATTCTCATTCCTTTGGCAAAACGGATTGCCTGATTTCTCAGATTCAGAGCAAAATCAAAATCACTTGAACAGCTGCATACCCACCCGGGCAGTGGACATTTACAAAATCATTGACCGGAAAAGACAGAGAGTAATGAAGAATGCGTGCCCTATAACAGGACTGCCCTTAAACATATGCACGGTGTTAAAGATTTATCACGCTATTCAAAACTCACGCACCATCCCTGTGAGGTCAAGCGTTTCCCCATTTTATGGTTGAGGAAACCAAGGCTCTGAGATGATAAATAATTTAACCAAGCTACCCAGCCGCTCAAAGGAAGAGCCAGAATTCAAACTCAGGTCTGAGTTCAAAGTCTAGGTTTTGGTCATAGCATAACAACATATATTGGAAAACAAATAGAATTATGAATGGTATTTGACCTAGTTAGAATATTTTCAACTCATAAAAAATTAGAAGCCAAATTTATATGTTATAAACATTCGCTTCCTACCTATAATTTAAAGAAAAAGTTATCCCACTAGTAGGAGAAAAAAATAATTATTTTTTCCTATGATAATTGAATTTTAAATAATCATTATCAGCCATTACCACCAGTTTAGCTTTAAGTAAAATAAGAAGTCAAGAGGCGTGGAGAGCAGTTGAAGCTTAGAATAAAAGAGTGGACACAAACCCCCAACTGTCCTCACTCCCAAATAAAAAATAATCACAAAAGGCTGTGATAAAGATTTTGACACTACCTAGTAGAAACAGTGCTTGAGTGTGCTTTTATCAATATTTAAAATGATGCAATATTGACAGCCCCAAATTCCATTAGGGACTTCTGCACTGTCAGTGAAAAATCTGATAACACTTCATATCCTTGGAACGTTCTGCCAGACATGAGAACGCACCTATGAGTTTGTGAAAAACCAAGTTAGTTAACATTATTGCACTCACATGCATTCCCCCAAGAATAAAAAAAACAGGGAAGAACTTTATTGCGCATGCCCCCAATGCACAAGATTAGGAAAGAGAGGGTGCAGATTTTAAACCGAACCCTCCCTCCTGCTAAGAAAGCGACTTCCGTCAGAGCGGTCTCCTGCAGAAGTCTCCCTAGCTGATACGGTACATTCTAACGCCCATCTCACACATTCAGACAGTCACGAGGGGCTCAGAGAAGGTGAAACCCATGGGGCTATTCTGTCATTGTAAAAACGATCTGAAGAGGAGCACTGTTGCCGCGGCTGCTCATTTCTGAAATTCCCGTTGCTATGTTTTTGCTAAAATAGTCGGCTGCCGGGAAGAACACTTTGGTCACCTGAGTTCCCTGCCCCCAGGTGGACAGACACTCTCCCTCCATACAGAGTGTGGCTTTTACCATGGGACGCCTACCCCCATGGCAGGCAACTTAACTCTATTGCTGTATTTTGAGAGGTCAGCCCTAAATAGGACAGTTCTTATATAGGAAAAGCATAGGATGAGATGATAGCATGTACTTGGAACTTGTGAGAAGGGCGATAAGACCATGACTTAAAAAAGAAAAAAAGGTAGAAGAAAACCAGGTGGGCAAACAGACAGATTTAGGTAAGAATCTTTTAGGATAAACAGATAAAAAAAAAACCCAATCTAAAATAGCAACGTTTTAATTAATACAGTAGTGATATACATATCCTCTTATCAGATTTTGAAATGAGCTGGCTTTCCTTAAAGGCTAATAATCACCATCCCCATCTCTGCTGGCTTTTCATCCTACCCCTTTCCTGAAACACAGTGTTCTCTCCCCCCTCTGAAAGAAGTCATAAATACGGAGTTACAGGTATACCCAACACCACAGTGGGCTTCAGCCTCTTCCGGTGTTCCTGCATGGGCACTGTCATTAAAGGGCTTTCAGTTAGGGAACCTTTTGTGTTTCATCTTCGTATTTGTGTTCTCAACCCATTTCCTACGTCTCAGTGCCATCCAACAGTGATTTTTTTTTGGGGGGGGGGAACTTCTTATAAAAGAGATTCTTAGATTTTAAACCATTTTTTTTGGGGGGGGGACTTCTTATAAAAGAGATTCTTAGATTTTAAACCATTTTCTGGCCAGAAAGGATGTGAGTGAGCATTCCGACTGAGCCATGGCGCCCCCTCCTGGAAGTGCACACCACTAGCAACACCCAGGGACCCCGCCTCACTCACAGGTAGTCTTTGTGCAAAAGGCGTGTACGTCTGGCTCCCTCGGGGAGATTCCTCTTCACTCAGTCAGAATGGGAGCAACACACGTCTCAGAACGCCTTCAGCTGCGGAGGGAAATGCCTTCGCCTGAGCCCAGTGGAACTGTGAGCCCGCAGCTCAGGAAAACCCATCTCGGAAATGCAGGTGGCAGCCTCCCCCGCCAGGGCCAGCCGACAGCCAGATGGGAAAGCCTGCACTGACAGACCCAAAGCACAGGGCAGGGGGCCTAGTTCACATTTTTTGGAGATGCTTCCCAATTCCATTTAGTGCCTCTTCCCACGTTCAATGTAAATTACAACCTGCGCCGATCACCTGGCTCCTGGTGACTATTTTCCATACTGTATTTTGCTATTGAGCATCTGTTTTTCTATTTCCATGTTGGAAAAATAAAGTTCGGTTCCCCAAACTGCACTTGTAATTTTGTACACTTAACGCCTCTATTTCAGGTTTTAATGTATATCCTGGCTTTCATACTTTATTTTCAAACGTTGAAATAGTTACTGTCCATATTGTCCATTCTTGCTTAAGAAAACAAGAAAACGGAGTTTAGTGCTTCCAGATCTCTGCTGCATGTTTCTCTCCCTGCAGGTAACTGGAGGCTCTGGGAAGGCTGAGGCACTCTGGCTCTGTCCATACACGTAATAGGACCACCCAGCCTGCTCGGTTACCTGGTTCACCTCATGGCTACTTTAACTGTCCCATTTGGAATGGAGAAGGAGTTTCCCTATGGATCAGCTGGTTCTGTACAGGTTATCCCAAAGACCCAAGTATGCAGGGACAACGAGTGATGGAGAATTCTGCGTACTTTTCATCTTTTTCTCTCTTTGCCCATACTAAGCACTCTACAGAAGTTGGACAACCACCTCCTCTCTTTCATATTCTTTAAAATTGCGTTAACCTTAACACTGAGGTCAGTTTACCAGATAATCGGTTTCTGATTTGGAAAGTGAAAAAAAAAAAATCCATGCAACTATTAATAGTGGAAGAACTGAAGCCAGAACTTTGATATGAATGAAACAAGCACAGTACATAATAAAACAGAAAATCCATTGTGTTCCGTAAGATTGGGAATATGGCCTTTTGGAAGGATGAATATTGTGAGAAAACTAAAATCACCATATTCTATTCAATTCTCAAGAAATTAAATCTAGATGTACACACACATAGAGAGAAACTACACTGAATATTAAAATTAGTTTGATCATGATATAATCTCACTCTGATGCTACAGAAAGAATATTAGGGCCTCAGCAACATTGTAATGAACAGCAAATACCAGTGTCAAAGTACTAAAGGACTTAGAAGAGAGAAGAGATTATACTAATTTTGTCCTGGAATCAGGATACATTTTTTTATAAAATATGTCTAGATCTCTGTTTCTGTGCTTATTATCTGTCTCTCTTTTTCTTTTAATGAAAGTGAGGTGAAAAAAGTTTATGTGTAAATCTGGTTATTTCTTTCAGACTTGCACGGATTTTGGGTAAAACAGAGAATTGCTTCCTAGTGAAAATATATACCTGAAGGCCCCCACTCACGTGTGGCTTTGCCTGATTAACGCGTTTCATTCAGTAGCCATAAAGAAGCATGCATTTTAGATTAGAGTTTTCTGTGGGCTTTCTGATGACTGGCTTCCTGCCAAAGCACTTATCCTGCTATTCAGGATATATTTTAGAAAACCATATAACTGCACCTAAGAGTCTTTAATTGCTAATTGTTCCCGCTAACTGTTTAGTGTATAATGCAAACAATAATACATGATGTCAGTTTGAATTTCAAGGCTGTTATTCAATCCCAAGTTTCTGCTGTGTTATGTTCTCTTCCTGTGGTTAATGATGTCTGAAAAACCCTCAGCGGAGTAGCAATCCTGGCTTGGGTATGGGGCATGTCTGTATTAAAAGAGTAACAATAAAAAAATAGAAAACAGAGGTTTGAGTAATAGCCTCCTCTATGTCTGAGCACAACACTGAGTATTGTACAGAATGAAGCGAATGGTTACCTTTGTGCTTCCCACTACAACACACATCTCAGTAACCATTCAGAGATGAGTTGAACTGTGTATTATCAATGGAATTTAAAATCCTCCCCTTTATTGTCACCTGCATCCAGAAGAGCTCCATGATAATCTGGGAATCACTGTCCCCGAGTCTCACTGATAAAGGACTGGGACAAGCTCCCGTTATTCCTGAGATGTTCTCTCCCTGCTGCCCACTGACTCATTCTCCCTTCCACTCAGACTGGCTCTAAGCAAGAAACCTCCTTCATAACAGGCCATGGAGAGGAGGTGATGGGGCCAAGCTCGGGCTCACTAACAGTCCTTCCAGGACTTCTCCTTCTGTTCTGTCTGCAGTTTCAGTAAGAGCTCCAGCCCTCGGGGTTTAAATGTCCTCTAACCCTTTGTAAGCTGGCATCTAACTGCTTCTTAATGATGCCAAACGAGTGTTTTCGTCATGGTCTTGGCTTCTGCCTGAACCTGGAATAGACAGCAGGCAGGAGAAGAGAGACTGGGGAAGAATAAAACTCACACAGAAAAGGAGTAGAGCACATCTGGGAGTCAGGGAGTGAATAGGCGGAGAGTTCAGAAAAGCCAAAAAAAAAGAAAATTGAAAGTCTGTAGACTGGGCAACAGAACAGAGAAATAAGCAGAGTGTTGGTAGGGAACGAAGGTGTCCCACGTCTAAAAATATTTAACGAGAGTGTTTACCTATGTGTGTGCAATCTGTATATGTTGAGCCATGCAACACTATGTTCTCTCCTTTCCCTCTTTGGTCACAAAAGCACAATAGTGTATGTATTATTTGGTTCTTCACTTCCATTGCACATTGCTCCTTATTTTCTAACTCTGATGGATCACAAATTGTTCACAATCTTTCACTTTTCCTTGTTTTTGTGCCCTTTGCTTTGGGATATATGCACTCCTCTCACCAACACGTGGATACTAGTTTCTTTCCCCTGAAATCTGGTCCACCTGTGACTTGCTTTGGACCACACAGTGTAGTGGAAGGAACATTAGGCCTTTCTTCCATGTTTCTACTGGCCCTTTCGGAATCCTGCCCAGCTGCCATATGACCAAGCCTGGCTAACCTGCTGAAGGATGAGAGACCATGTGGAGCAGAGAGATGAGTTCCCCTAGAGGAGGTGAGTGTAGACTAGCCACCTCCCCACCTACGTGGCTGCATACTCAGGATGTATGAATGAGTACAAATGAGAACAGAAGAACTATCAGCTGAGCTCTGCCCAAATTCCTGACCAAGAGAATTAAGAGCTAAATAAACATTTGTTAAGTCACTAAGTTTTGAGGTGATTTGTTATGCATCAAAGGCTAACTGCTGCAATAAACAACTTATATTTCTTGGATAACTTAATCATTTATTAATTGAAGTATATTAAGTATTAAATCTATATTTTAAATTAAAACGTTTTTTTTTTTTTTTTTACAACTTCTTGTAAATCTCCCAAAAAACTTTACATGAACACCTGGCTATATAAATTATATTTGTGGTCCAAGATATAAGATGGTTTCAGAAATGCTAATCTGTAATGCTTGCATTTTTAAACTTCCATTATGACTGTGTATATGTCTCAGCATAAAGTCTATTATCCATTTATTTCTTTATATAGAGAGTAATTTTATTAAATATAGGGCCTCTGTTCTTGAATCCTAGCAAGCATTGTAAGACTTGGATTTTTGGAAAATGATGCTGTTGTAGGAGCACAGAGATCTATTTTCATCCTGTCTCTGTTCTTAATAGCACCTGAATAATTACAGGATTCAATAACTACTCAAAAAATTATTAGTTCTACCAACCTCAGGCAGCCCAGCAGTTTCTCCATCACCGGAAAGCCTCTTGACCCCGATGGTTCTGGTATAATACAGAGGGGCTATCGACATTACCTGATGCGGTAATGCACAATTAGTTTAATATTTTTCTCTATGATTGAAATAGAAATTACAACTTAAAATTGCTTTAAATAAATGGCTACACGTTCCATCTGAGTTTCAGAAATGATGTCAGATGCTTACGCGCCAGCACTTAGTACAGAGTTCTTGGTAAAGTTTCTTTCAGTTAAACGAACATGGAGAATTGGTTTGGAATGGAAAGGGTAATAGTAAGTGAGTAACTGTCCTACATTCCAGAGCTTTCTTCCCACCTGGATTTTGGCCCAGTTTCGGAAATAGATGGCACAGCCATGCTGAGGGGAGGAGGAGAATAAAACGCCTATTTGCACTACTGAAGTACTCTGGGATTCACAGTGGTAGGGAGTATTATTTAACCCTCGGGAGAAGCAGTTGCAAAGCCCCCAAAGAGCTGCATGGAGGGGGCCAGCGCAGAGGAGCCCTGGGGTCCTTCGGCAGCTGGCCAGAGGTGATGGGGCAGGGAGGGAAGCCAGGTACACGCTGGCCTCATGGTCTCGCCGTCCTGTCACCTGTTCGTGCTGCTGCGACCTGTCCACACTCAACAATGAGAAACCAAGGGGGCGGGCACTCATCCATCCCTTCATGCAGGTCAGCCTCCTGAGACCTCAAAGCGGCAGAAGAATGGAGCCTGGATCAGACAAGCCGATGGAAGATGACCAGCAAACTTCCTGAACAAAAAATTGGAGCCAAAGAGACATTCTTCATGAGTTTTATACATTCACCCAGAAGAGGGATTTACCTAACTCTGGAAACTATGATCGTGTGTGTTTTCATTTATAACTGTGTAGGGAAGAGAATGATAAAATATCGACAAGGTTGGAAACATTAAAAACAGAGCGGGAGGCAAATGGCCTTGTCAATTCTCGTTGTGCTCAGAGTTATATCTTTGTTATCGCCTATTTACTTCATTGGCGTCCTCTTCAATGTCATCATTTTCTAACCGCATAATTATTAAAGTAAAATGACTGATATTTTTCTGCCATAGAAATCTATAATTCTGATGCATGAAACGAAAGGAGGCGAAGCATTTTCAGGTGCCTTTTGGTTCTGCCTGTACCAAGCTTCTAACCTCAGGCACGCTGATAAATGCTTTTTGCCTAAAAGTCTCCATCCACATGGTAGAGATAATACTAGTTCCTACCACAGAGGGTTGTTATGAAGATCAAAAGAAGTCTTACAAGTAAAGCAGTTAACACTGTGCCTGGCATATAGTAAGCACCACAAAAACATGACCCAATGGCACTAGGAATGAGGGAACATTGATTCCAAATTTAACTATTTGATTAATACTGATTTTTTTTTCTTTCTGATGAAGACCCAGCTGGGCCTTGGTATAACGTGCTACTTGCGGAGATGCTTAATGTGACTTAGAACAGAGTAACAGTGGATAACCTCCCCTAAACCATTAGCCAGAGTTAGTCAGACAAGCACTAAGCTTAAGAAAGAAAGACAGGTCTGTTTAATCTGGAGATTTACATGAACTCTCAGATTTTACTACTTAGCATGATTTCGCAGGCCGGATCGAATGCTCCAGAGCCCTGTGGGGAAGCAGACGTCCTCGGCGATAGAACTCACATGTGCCCGATTTCATTTTTGGAAAGTATCCCTAAACAGAAGAAAGACTCCTCCATTTGAAAAATATCGGAGTTAAAATACATTCCCAATCAGAACGCGGGATTTGTGGATTTTCAACCCAGTGCTTTAACCATTCCCCAGATGCCCAGATAACCTATCCGAGCTGACTCGAAATTCTCTTCTCGGGTCAAGTGTAGTCTCAGCTCAATCCAGATGCTTACTTTCGCAGACAAAGCGTCCTTCTTGGTAATAATAGATTATTAGCTTTCTTTGTTTAGAGGCAGTCAAACACTATCAAAAGGGAAAGAAATGTGCTAAAGATAGATAATCAGCTAATTGAAGCTTTCTCCACCAAACAAAAGAAGAAACTCAAAGAATATTGATTAAGGGAGAGAAGTGATTGTAACTGTACTTTACTGAAATCAGAATCCTCCATTTGAAGGCAATTGGGAGAACAGTTATCAACTTGTTTTTGGATCCCTGAACTTTTCTCCAAGATCGGAGATACCTGGAAGCACTCCGTGGAATTTTCACTCAGGCATTCACGAGATTTTCTTTGATGCCAGTCTCCTCTGAACTGTAGTCAACAGCTGCAAGCCAGAAACCCACGAGCCACCTTTATTCCCCGCTGACCTTTGTTCTTCTTTACCACAAAAATATTGTCACCTCCCATCTGCCAAATGAATCTAATGAAATCAATGAGAGAATTCCTATCCCACTGTCAGCAATGGGTCTTTCAGGTGGTCCATAATAACACTGAGAGCCCAAGGAGAAGAGAAACGTGCCCTGAGAGATGGAAAGAAAGAATAAGAAATCGAAGTAACAAAAGGTAAGCGGCACGTTGGGGGGAGGTATACATGGGGAGTAGGGGTCCGGCGGGACATTTTTATGTCTCCAAACCTGAGGACATGTGATCACCACTAACTCTGTTGAACAATAAAAATAAAGGAACCCTGCTAACAATGACAGCCACACAATTAGCTTTACCTCATCATACCTCTTGCTATAAGCCAGCCATTACAGCTCCACTGGCCATTCTAATTTTATAAATAATTATTTAAGCTTTTTAACAAACTTGCAAGGTAGGTACTATTCTTGCCCCATTCTACAGGTAAGAAAACTGAGACACAGAGAGGTTAGAAAACTGGTTAAGATCAGACAATCCATTTCGTATCTGAACTCTTAACTACACTTTATAGTCTTTATAAGAATTACAATAAATGATAAATTCAGGCAATGGTAGTTGAGAGTTTATTATGTATATAAGCACTAAGAAGAGATGCTATAAGAAAAATGACACGCACACATGCACACACACACACACACAAATGGACAAAAGACCCTTGAGGAAAACTTTATTATTTTAAATCAAAATACCATGTAAATACGAAAGGAAGTGAGAACCCTCACGAAGTGTCAACAGACTGCATATTATGCCAAAGAAGAAAAGGAACGCTGAGCCCCAGGCTGGAACATATGGAGGATGACTGGACAAAGTACATTTTAAAGCCAGATCTTGAAACTTTTCTAGGAGAATGGGTGATCTCTAGAAAGTTACCGCTGAGAAACCAGGACCTCACTACAGAAGGGAGACCGTCGCCAGGTGTCCTCCCTGTGGGAGAAATCCTCGTTTAGGACCCAGCTTTCGCCCTTTGTGAGCTGCTCAAATTTAAGCAAATAACTGTACCTTTCTGAGCTCCAGTTTCTTTATTTGCATCATAAGAAAAAATCCATGTTTAGGATAAGGTCATATCTAACTCGAAAGAAATTTAGGGATGAATATAAAGTCTTTAGAATCTCACCAGGAACTAGGAACAGTAATAGCTCAGTATATGGAATCTAGCTATTATTAGAGGAAGAACAAGTTGACTTGGCTCACATATGGTATACATATATATTTATATAAATATATTTATTTATATATTATATATAATATATATATTTATATAAATATATTTATTTATATATTATATATAATATATATATTTATATGGTATCTAAGGGATTTCATTGCACTGGAATCAGGATGAGGGTCTATAAAACTTGGCAAATAAAGGAAGTAAAAAGGTAGATGATGATACAATGCTGATAACCAACAAACAGGGATGATACCCGGATGGCACTTGAGAGGGAGCATGGTCTCCCTCCTTACTGGTCAAGGCGCATTTAACACACCTCTGATCTCACTTCCAGATGTTTCAAGTTTGGTTGATAACATTGATCAATGATCTACAACGGCATTAACAATTTATATCTCTCATGGCCCCCAGACTTCCCTCAGATGGATTTAGACCAGGAAGGGCCACAGGGAGGCTGAACTGGCAGGGACAGTAAATACTCAGCTCCAATTAGAAACACTTCCACTGTTCCTTGTTCTGCGTAATGGTAGCATCCTTAGTAACTCAACCATCTGAGCTCTATGTCTCTAATACCAACTCTTATCTTAATTTTTATTTTTTTCTTCTTCCTGTTCTCTCTCTCTCTCTTCCTTTCTTTCAAGCTCAACAACTAGCATGGTGTTAGGCTCAAAAGTGGCCTGGTGACATTTAATGTACATTTGTTAAAACACTACTAAATGAAACATGTCTGAGACAAAATGTACCCTCCCTACGTTATGTCACCTCTAACAGACAACACACTGATGATCTGGAAATGTGTTATTCTAAACATGTTGAAAAGCAAGTCAAACTATGCTGCTCACACAAATTAGGGGATATTTTAAAAGGAATATGAAGCAATAAAATATCGCAAATTTTTGTGAGCAGTGCATTTCTTTCTACAGTGACATATTTGGCATAAGACTGATCTTTTCAAGGACCCTGAAGGAACTAGCTAGATTTTTCTCTTCGTGTGACATGGAAAGAATAAGGTAAAGAGCACAAACACCAGCCTTCTTGGTATTTCCTCCACCAGAGATATTGATAGCCACACCCTGGTATTCAGTGATAATAAATCCCAATAATGGAATGCACAACCAATGCTAAAAAAGAAAAAAAAGTTTGTAAAAATGAGAGGGTGGAAGAGAGAACAAGATACTGAAATATCATAGCATGATCTTGGAGTTTATTCCACACTTCTCTCCATTTAATTTATGAAGGGAAAAATGACTGTGATAGATAGAAGTTGGCAGTTGTGATCATTAACGGTGTGCTATTGCCCATGGGTATGCAATAAAATGAAGTACATATTGAGTCATTTTAACATTAACTATTTTGAGGTTGTGATTGAAAATTACTGTTGAATTGCAGATAACAGGAGCTGTGTTCCAGAGACGATAAATATTGTAAACTGGTTATAGAAGCAGTTAAGGTATTATTATGTTTGTGTCATTAGGTTTACATTACTGACATAAACAATTCAAAAAACACACACCTCTGTGTAATTTAAGCACTATCTATCCAACTTACTTTAACAAACAGCACTGTCCACAGTGCTCTATGCAAATACAGGCAGGCGAGTGCAGGCTTCTTGCAACCTGACTGCAAACCTTTGCTCCTCTATGAAAACTACTGGCCAGACCACTGTAGTGGCACCCTTCCAAAATTAGCTTTTTTTGTTTGTTAGAAGAATTACTCCTCCAGGGAGAAAAAAAAGAGAGAGAGAGAGACGTAAAGAAAAAGGAGGAAGGAAAGAAAGGTAGATCTACTGCCTTTGTACTCGGTGAAACAGATTAAATACATGCAGAGTCAAGCTTCAGAATGCTTTCAAGCAGAAAGTGTCTCCTTAGTCACTGGATGGACTCTATATTAAAGTCATCAATTCTTTCCTCCCAGCATCAGTTAGAACAGAACGGCCTGGGGGGACTCCAGTGGAGTATCTGTAAAGACAGATCTCTGGGCGGCGGCCTCCAGCCTGTACACCTCACCAGGGCTGGTTCTGGGGTGGAATCAGAGCCATCTCTGCTATGAGTACTACTATGTGGGCAATGTATCAGACACGGGCAGAGCAAGGATGACGGACCAGGCATAGAAGGTCACCAGGTTGGAAAGCCCCGGGTACCTAGTGATGGGCAGAACTGGGAAAACAAGGACCTCACCCCCGGCAGTGACCTTTCCTCCCCCAACACATGGTTGGTGGTGGGGTTTACATACCCTGATCATTCATACCACTGGTCATATGCTTCAGACCCTCTCCTGGCTTTTCCTCCCCTGGCATGTTGGTAGATTCTCTGGGAGGATGAACAAGAGGCCAAAAAGTGGCCTTGTGAGATTCCCATGTGGGCCCTTGCACAACCACTCCCTGAAGCATTAATCCCTAGGGACAACATCTGGGCCTCAGCTCTGTTTCAGCTCCAGGTCCAAAAAGCAGAAAAATCAGACAGGCTATGCCATGGCTGACATCAGGACCAGCTGCACTGACTAATGACCCCTGCCCTACCACCAAGCAATCAACGAAGACCATGACCTTGAAAGGACACAACTGGAAAGTTAATGACTATTTTATTGGGATCCTCCCCTGAGTACTCCAGATAAATACCCTGACGATGGAGGACACAGTGAGACTCTTTATGGAGTACTCCCATGCCTTTCCTCAACCCCTTCCCCTAGGCATGGTGTCCTTGCCCCCTCTCTCTCCTAAGCTCCAAGGGCCCTATTTTTTTTGCCTCTGTGACTTGTTTCCTCATCCCATTTCTTCCACAGCTCACTTCTCCCTTTGTGATTTTCTAAATAAACTTTCTCTTATAGTTTGAGTTTGACTCTGAATTTTTTCTTAGCCAGAACTCAAATACTGCGGTTGCTGACCCAAGGTCTGGTCTGCCATCTTTGCCATCCACAGTATCCCTTCTAGAAAGATGTCATGGGGGAAATCCCTCAGATCCATCCTTTTTCAATGTTCACGTTCAGAATGCTTCATGCACTAAGTGAATGCAAAAGGCTTCCTCTGTGTTGGTGAAGAGCCAACACGTATTCCCAGCTCACATTTACCCCTTCAACTAGCGTGAGATGCACTTTATCTCACAATTCAACAGCTCTTGAGATACTACTGTCTAGTCTTTGTTTTCTTCTGTGTAAAACTTATAAGGGGATGATTTGGGACCAACATCATCTTCTCATCTTTGAATACTCTTCAGTGAGGTAGCTGGGGTACTCCCAAAGTGGAGCCTCACTTGAGAGATAACCACGGTGTCCTTCACACAGCACGTCAAACCCTGAAAGGTGCTGACGATGTAAGGTGTGTGACAGACATCTTCACTTGGAGAGAGAGGGTTGATGATGGATACCACCCTTGGTGAGAAAAGAAACACATCTCCATCCAAAAAAACCCAACTCTGCTAGAGCTTGGATTCTTAACACACAGACTGGGAAATTGGGACTCTTACGAACAAATACAAATGTTGATGTGTGGTTGCACTCTATAATTAACACTCTCTGAAAAAGATGCTGGGAAATAATGGATGCGTTGGTGCAGGGAGAACAGCAAGCCTGATGCATTGCCTTGGTCAGATGGTAGAGATTTGATTGGCTTATTCAAGAATTCCAGCGCAAGCTCTACCAGAGCAAGATCTGGGTTTCTCCTCTTTCTTGCACTCCCTTTGCTGCCCAGCATTAGACGCAGAGTCCCCATCACACAGTGTGGATTTGAAAAAAAGGTACTGAAGACAAAAATCAGTGCTTCCTAATTTTCAGAAAACAACAATGTGACACCAAATCATTACTGGTCTAGATGTAGGAAATATTTTTTTGTTTATAAGCATTTTTGCAAAAGCTACCTTGAAGTGTAAAGATCACTTTAAATGGATATGTGTCTATTGGCTGCATGACTTACTCTTGTAATCATGAACCTGAGGACCTACTGTTGGTTGATTCCTTCCTGGCACCATGTGTTTTGAAGAGAGTCACTCCTCCTTTGCTCTCTGCCGCCCTGCAGCTCACCTTCTGAGCGAATGCTGGCATTCTGGGTTATTAGGAAGTGGGCTCACTCTGTCCTTGAAGCAGTTCTTTTGACCCTATTTGTTCGGAATGCTCATCCTCAAGTCCCCCCTGGAAGCTGCTTTAATAAACCAGTTGTCAGCCATTCTCTTTACAAGACCAACCTATTGAAACTGAATTTCCATAAGTATGACTTTCCTACGGGGTCCTGACAGTGCTCTGGGCCCTCATTAATGCAGATCACCTTGCCATTTAATTTTCAATATAGCATACAGGGAGAATCGCCTAGGAACTGGATATCATATCAATGACAGGCCTGACCATAGCTCACAGAAGTGGGATTCTCTGTAGTTAGCCAGGCGGAAGTTCCCAATTAGAATTTCAGGGAAGAAACCAGAATTGGGCCTATCACAGCCAGGCTTTGCTGATTTTTCTGTGTGTGTGTGTGTGGGTTTTTTTTACATATTCTAATTCTGTCCTCTCTAACGCCCTTCTGTCCCCTCTCACCTCACCATCCAAGAAGAAAAAAGAGGAATGTGAAACAAACTTCTAAGTGCCATCACTACAGATGGTTCCTTAATCAGTCTCCATTCAGATTTCAGCCCTTAGGTTCTATTATTCTAACAAAGGAACAAAATAATCTTTGTAACCTTTCAATGGTGAAAAATACCAAGCTTGGGTATATGATTTATGATAATCACTTTTACTTTTTTATCCCTATTTAGGTATCTACAAATCTTTCTTTGCTATTGAGATACACACACACACACACACACACACACACACACACACACACACACACACACACATATATATGGTGGTATACAATATTATGCTAGTTTCTGGTATGCAACATAATGATTTGATATATGCATATATTGTGAAGTGATTAGGACAATGAGTCTAGCTAATATCCATCACCATAAATAGTTACAACTTTTTTAAATGGTTGGCTGAATTTGGCCCACCACTAAATAAAAGAAATATTATATATCTTTATTAATATATTCATTCCCTGTGTTATGTTAGATACCAGGCTGGAGAAGAGGGTCACCGCAGGATAACATAATAGATTTTTTTAGTATATAAGTTGATGCAGAATTAAAAATGAGAGACACAGATAGAGGAAGAAATGATGAAAGGATAGATCAGAATTCCGTTTTGGCGCAGAGAACATTTAGAAAGGAGAAAGTAATGGTAACTTCTTTTCTTGCTCCCACCATCACCTGCTAACCCATAATAGCAGCTTTCTGGACTTATTGATACATTCAAGGTAAAAATAAACAAATAAAAAAAGGTGAGTCTTGTGTCTTCTCCAATAGGAAGCATGAAGTCAAAGATTGGAGACACCCATCCCCAAGAATGGCAAATGAAATTCAACACACTAAAAAGTTCCGAAAGAGGAGGTCATGCTTATAGAGCAACAATGGGGAATGTCACTCTAAATTAAAACTTTAAAACAATTAACTGAAGGTAAGCTTCTTTCCAGCACAATTACGATGTTCATGTAAACTACCTCGGAGGGAAACCTTTTTAAAATGCAAGCTCACGCCCCCGTCTTCTTCAGAAGAGGACCCTGAACATGACTTCACCCTTCCTCGCTGGCCTGGGTATCACTGTGGCCCTCAGCTCCTGACTTCTGCTGTAACAAGACAAGGCCCTCAGGGACAGCTGAGTGCACAGACAGCTGTCCAACTTGACACAGGGAGTCCAGGTACCTGGCATTTTAGAATCCTAATTTGATTTCATTTTTTAAAAAGCCATTTAGGCCTTTATGTATTATTTGTTACCGTTGTCAGTCTCAGACCAATTTCCCTCATTTTCAGTTTGCTGTGGACTGGTAAACCATGTCATCACACTGTGTGTGTGTGTGTGTGTGTGTGTGTGTGTGTGTGTGTGTGTACACATATAATGTGTGTATTTATTGACATATACAAATACTGTATTTTTTGTTCCATATGACACACCTGACCATAAGACGCACCTACGGTTTTAAGGAGGAAAATACAAAAAAAAATATTCTGAACCAAACGATGTGTTAAAATATTTAATAAAATAAACCACAATAATATTTCAACAATGTAAAAAACCATTAGCACTGTTATTAACAAATGAGAAGAGACTTTAATGTTCAAATACTTTTCTAGTTGTCCGGGAACCCCAGGAACTCATCATCGCGAGTGTTAGAATTTAAGAAGCTCATTTGCTCACAATCACTGAAATCACTTTCTTTGCTATTTCCATATATGATACCATCTTCAGTGCCATCTAAGGCATTGCTAATGCCACATTTTTTGAATGACCGTACCATGGTTTCATTCTTCATTGACAGCCATGATGTTTTCACCCATTCACAAACTTGAGTGATAGTGGGTCTCCTCATTGATCCAGCTGGTGTCAGATCATGATTACCAGCAGTCCATCCATTTGCTCCACTCTTTTCGCATAAAGACTTCAAACAGTTTACTGATGGAAACGTCAAGAGATTGCAACTGGCTGGTAAGACCCCCAGGAATTACAGCTAGATGAGCCCTCACTTCTTTAAAGTGTTTTGTGTGTGTGTGTGTGTGTGTGTGTGTGTGTGTGTGTGTGTGGTTTCACTAATGTGTGCTCTAAACTGGTCAAGCACTAATAGGGCAGCAAGTGACGTCAGCACTTCACACAGAGCTCCAGCAGCTGCAGCGCAGCCCTCCACCACTGCAGTGCGCCTCTCACGTCTGCTCTCTATGATGCCAGATGAATGCACCCACACAACGTCGCTTGCCTTCCCTCCTGCACTGCGTGCAGCTGTGGAAACTAGAACCAGGAGATCACTCAATAGATGCCAGGGTTCTACATGCCACCATAGCGGGTATGATGATTACGTTCCCACTGGCACTCATTCTACATGTTTACCGGCACTGTACCCCACAGAAGCTAAAACAAGAGAAACATTCGCTCCAAAAGATGCATGGGCATTTTCTTCTCCACTCTTAGGAGAATAAAAGTGTGTCTTATGGTGTGAAAAATATGGCGTATAACAGTGGGGAACAAAATTTTTGTTGCATCCACAAAAACACTTGTTCTTACCTAATTCGAGTGTGCTGATCTCAATTCTGACATTAGTTTTTCTCTATAAGCTACAGTATTTTGCAATTCAAGATTATAGGTTTTCATCATATTGTAAAATTTTCAACATTGAGTTTAACATGAAGTAGAACGTCTTCTTGACCATCATCTTTGTGAAAATATAATAATTTATATAATACAGTATATACACTAATATACCAAAAGATATGATTGCATAAGAATTCGTCCGAAGTTTCAAAATAGAACATATTAAAACACTTACTTTAATCATAAAATTTGCGTAAAGCTTATTTAAATTTTATTCAGGCAAAAATTTGCATTTGTAGCTCTTGCGTTTGTGCACTTGTTGAGGACAATCTCATTTGATGCTCCAGCAGTAGTCTGCCATCATATTTCTGTCCCATTGCCCTGATAACACTCTTCCGTCATCTTCAGATCTTGATGAAAGTGTTCTTCCTGCTCATCAATAACAGCTCCAAGATTTTCGGGAAACTTATCAAGGTGACTATTCAGAAAGTGAATCTTAATGCTCATGTTTCATCCAATGTTGCAGAAAGCCAACAGCGTCCTTTGAACCAGAAGTTCATAGTTTTTTGCTTTTACATCACCAACGAAGTTCTTTGTACCTACCACAAAAGACTGCCATTCTACTTTGTCCTCCTTATTCATCTTCCTGGCAAATTCTTCGTCACATATGAGGGTTCGAATTTGAGGTCCATCGACTACACCTGCTTTTATCTTTTTGAAAGACAAGGCAGGAAAAGCAGAAATCATATGTTGAAAACATTCACTTTCTCTATTCAAAGCCTGAACAAACTGCTTCATTAAGCCAAGTTTGATGTGAAGTAGGGGAAAAATGATCCTGTCTTGATTAACTACAGGTTCGTTCATAATATTTTGTATCCCTACTTCCAGAGCTTCATGTTTTGGCCACTCTTTCTGTGTCAAGTGTTTCTCCCGAGCTCGGCTGTCCCACAAACACAGAAAGCAAGGATACTTTGTGAAACCTCTCTGTGGTTCTAGCAGGAAATTTACCATTTTAAGATCCACACAAATGATCCAGTAATGCTCCTCATACTTCAGAAAGTTGAGGACAATTTTTATGTCATTATAATCTTCTCGCAGATGAGTTGAATAACCAATTGAAAGCACTGCATAAACATTACTGTTGTGTAGGAGAACACATTTCAGACTCCATTTAGAGCTGTCGAGAAATAGCCACCATTCTGTTGGACTGTAAGTGGTAATACCTAGCTGGATGAGAAGACTACTGGTATCATGACAGTAAACAAAGTGTTGTCTTTGGAAGGAAAAAAAGTCCACAAAAATTAGTTCACAATTCCTGAAATGGGATACTTTAGCTGACCGGTGAAGTACATTCTTTTCTTGAAGCCTGGATGCTAAGAACTCAGCTGCTTTCTTTGATAGGCCCAAATCTATTAATAAGTCATTCAATTTGGGTTTGCTAAACTGCTGAGGGTTTAATGACTGCTTGGCATCAGAAGAAGACCCTTCAGATTCTACAACTATTTCCTCATGCATCTTATTAAAAGACACTTGATCACCATGTTTACTTTCTTCATCCATAGAAGAAATAAAACCATTGAATACTGGAACCAGGAGTGTCTCAGAGTGTGGGATAGGTCATATTTCTGAAGGAATATTAGGATATGCCATCATATGCCAATTTTTCTTGCCGATGCCCTTTGTATGGATCAGACAGAAATAGCAGTCACTGCTGTGATCCTTAGGTTCATGCCAAACCATGGGAATACCAAAAGGCATTCCTTTGCGTTTTCCTTTTGTCCAGTCATGAAGCATTTTCGTACAATTATGACACACAATATGAGGAGCCCAATTCTTGTCTTGATCGCCAAGGGGAACTTGAAAATAGGCAATCTATGCACGTGTCACAAATGATGAAATATTGCGCCTTTGACGTTGAAGTGTGTAACAGCCACATATATAACAGAAGGTGTCAGGACTATTTTTACATTTACGCCTATTCAAAGAAGCCATGACTCAATCTTAAAACAAAATAAAAGGGTGTTTTTATCAGATAATAATTTTTTATATTTAAAAACAACTACAATTATGTAAAAGTGATGTTTGTAAAACATTAATTGCCTTGTGGTTATGTTCAGTCCAAGAGTCGTTTTCTTTTAACTTCAATTTAAAAACCAATGCATGCCATTAACTGTAACAAAAAATTAAAATTGCATAAAAACTGGAGCACGTACCAAAAAACGAATTTCAGATTTGGAATCAGCGATGCAGAAATATATAGAAAGAGGTCTAGAACCTCACGCAGCAGAAAATGAATAAAAGAATTGTTCCCCAGTGTAATGTATATAAAATTTCATTCTGAGAGAGGTCTGAAGGACTCTTGTATGAATAAACGCACAGCCCTTAGTATGTACTTTTGTGACATTTGCATACTCTGTTTAGAAAGCCTGTTATTTCTTTTGCTCTCTCTGATTCATAACCATATTTCACAGGGAGGCTTCTCAAGTTTACATGAGTCCCAGAATCATCTAGGCCCTAGATTCTAGGGGATTCTGATTCCATTAGCCTGGGTAGCGGGCTGAGATTCTGCATTTCCAAGAAGCTCCCAGGATCATAACTCTGCAAGATTTGAGAGTTAATTCAGGTAATTAGGTCAGTTGTCTAGAACAAGTATCAGCACACTACAGCCTCTGGGTCAAATCCAGCCTACGGCCCATTTTTATATGGCCTGGGAGCTAACAAGGATGTTTACATCTTGAAATGTGTAAAAAGAAAACAAAGATAAGAATAATGTTTTGTGATATGTCGTGACAATAATATGAGTTTCAAGTTTTCGTGTCCCAAAACAAAGCTCTGTTGAAACACGGCCACACTCGTTCACTTACTACCGTCCACAGGGGCTTGTATGCCAGGACAGAGCTGACTGGGTGTCAGAGAGTAGGTGTGGCCGAACGCTGCCATATTAAACAACACTGTGCAGAAGGCTTTTATTTCCTTTGGTCCTGTTCGTAGGTCCCACACACATGGCGGGTGCACGACTGTCCCGTGTAGCTGGCCGGCTCAAGGAGACCTGGCTGTTTGGGTGAAAGAGCTTTTTGAAGTCACACAACGTGGCATATAAACTAGAAGGGATCCATCAGAGATGACAAATAATTAGTCCCAGATGACATGCTCGAGCAGAAGAGAGGCCAGCACAGAGCGTAACGTCAGCGCCTCTCCGACGCACCACAGCGTGATGTGCGAGTGGAATGGCTGCAGTAACATTTCCAATATTTTATTAACTATTTTTTTTTTCAAAATGAAGGTCACTGCATTCATTTAGCTATAAATGATGACCTTGTATTCTGATTGTAAAAACATCCTTCAAAATGATAAAACACACCAAAACCATCTCAACTAATATTTCTTGCTGAAGTTTTCATAGCCACATAAAAATGGAAAAAGTAGAATTCACTATCATTGAGAAACATCTATTCATCTTTTAGGTTCAAATAAGATTTACTGACTTTTCACCCAAACACTTATTTGTTATAAAGCAGATTCCTTTAAAACTATAAACTCTAATCCCTGGACTTAAAGAGCAGCTTTCAAAATAATAGTAAATCTGGGCTCATCACTTGTTATTGTTACTATGCAAGAGATTTTAGGTCTATTGAAAATATTTGTATAAATTATCCTTAAAGTATTTAAAAATATTTCTTAATGGTTTATATAGGGTCTAATAGAATATTTTCTCATCCATGCTGTGATCTGTATAATTTAAACAGTATGGTCTTACAATAAGAATAAACCGTGGGAATAAAATTATTTCTCTATTAAATTTATGGAAGTAGTTTTTGTTCTTTTGTCAGCAAGGAATGTTCAGGGTTTAATTTCCTTCATTTCCCATTGGTAGAACTAAAAAAACAAGGGAATCCCTAGCTTCAGAATGGAAGTATACCCGGCAACAGAAATCCTCCTTTATTTCATGGAAATCTCTCCACTCTCTCATAAGGTTTCTTATGAGATTTTTCCTCCATTGGATGAGACATTAAAATTTATTAGACTGAAAGGTGAATATCAAGAAAAACTGGAATCGGAGAACAAAGAGGCTAAATTTTGAACAATCAAAATATATTTGAAGATGTACAATACTGTCAATGTGTGAAGGGCCAAGTTATTTTCTGGTGAAAGTTTTGTTGTTAGGCAAGTACTTCCATTCTCAACATTCTCTTACAGGAGCGTGCTGCAGTATTATCGTCAAAATCACTTAAACGCAATCAAGAAGCTCTGTGTGAGGCTTTGTGCACCGATAGTCTTGCGCTTGACATGTTTTTGCAATCTTGATAGAATTTGACCTGGGTACCTGGCACTGACAATTCTGAATTTCCGAATCTGCTAGTTTAGAGTCATTATGATATCTATAAGAGATGTATATTGTATGTCTTTATAATCATCTGCCTGTTGTTTTTCAAATTCGCTTCTTGACTCACTCCATAGAGCAGTGGTTCTTAACCTTTTTTGAGGTACCGAACCCACCAGTTTCATATGTACATTCACCAAACCCTTCTTCAGTGATAAATAAAATATGATTTTT
Source organism: Rhynchonycteris naso (assembly GCA_037038555.1). NCBI lineage: Eukaryota > Metazoa > Chordata > Mammalia > Chiroptera > Emballonuridae > Rhynchonycteris > Rhynchonycteris naso. The sequence goes on along the minus strand of CM072998.1, from coordinate 8,464,514 downwards.
TTTCCAAATTCAAGACGTAGGTATATGTTCTTTTACTGGTGCACAAAATGAGCCGTGCATGAACATCACCTTGCTCAAAGAACAAAACCAACAAAGTGCATGAACTCACAACAAATTATGGTATTACTTTATTCTGGCCTCCTCGGCAGAGGCTTCTCCGAACCCGAGACCGACTCATTGAACCCCTAGGGTTCAATAGAACCCAGGTTAAGAACCACTGCCATAGAGAAAATGAAAGGCCAGTTGTATGATGTGTTGTCTCCCTGCTTTCCCACACTCCTGTGCCAGTCCTCTGGAAGCTACTTCTTTGGCCTGGAACCTCCTTCCACCCTCACTCAACTGGTCCTGTCACCCTATGCTTCAGTAAAGACTGACAAGTTGTTCACCAAAGCATTTCCTTTCCCTTCTGGGCACCCAGCTGGATTCCATTCCAGAACCCTCTCACCCAAGTGAGTGTTGTCCTGGTACTAAGCCTTGGCCCATGGAACATGGACAGAAGTGAGTCAGGTCGCTTTCAAACCTTCCCATCCCCTCGCCCCTCAGTCTACTCCCCATAGGATAAATTATTTGTGATTTCTACCCATTCCTGGCTGAGTGGATAGGATGCCTAGAATCTAAACAGGCACATTGCTACAACACGGAAGAGGCCTGGCTTCTCAGTCACTGCTCAGAAGAAAGATGCCAGGGGGCTGCTCTTCAGGGAATACCCATTTTGGACAGTTTGACAAATACATATATATATATATATATATATATATGTGTGTGTGTGTGTGTGTGTGTGTGTGTGTGTGTATAAGAAAGACCATGATACTTTAGTACCTTTTAGTGGCTTCCACCAGCAAGCGTTATCCCTAAGTTCCCGTGGGGCAGGAATTTAGACGTGACTGCACTGAGCATGCCCGTGCAGCCAGGGGTCTCATGAAATCACAGACCAATTCTAGGCCAGGGCTGCGGGCTTTTCTGAAAGCTCCACTTGGTGGAGGAGAGCGACACCTGCCTCCAAAGTCGCTCACATGGCTGTTGGCAGGTGTTAGCCCTTTGCTTTGTGACCTCACCACCAGCCTGCTTCCTAACAGGGCAGCTCACTTTCCCGACAAGAAATCAGAGAGATGGAGACATGCACACATGGAGAGAGAGAGAGAGAGAGAGAGAGGGAGAGAGAGAGAGAGAGAGAGAGAGAGAGAGAGAGAGAGAGCAGTCTTTTTAAAAGCTAATGTCAGCAGCCCCATCGTGTTAGAAGCATTATGCAAGGTGTGAGCGCTGAGGTAAGGGGCACAGGAAGCAACCCTGGGAAGCTGGCTCTTGTGTTACGTGTGTTTCCTAGGTAACCCCATCTTGCTGGAGCAGCAGGGGTCACCATCTCTGCCTCTTGTGCAATAAAACCATGCTCAGTGTCACCAAGGATGAATGGGGAAATCTCAGACTACACGAGGACACCGAGTCAGCCTATGCTCCTGGGTCTGAAACTCATGAAGACACCACATTAGCAGAGATGGTCTGGTCAAGTCCTCACTAAGCTGAACAACAATGTGTATATCTGACACATTGTCCTGAAGTTATATTAACTCAGCATCGACTCTAGTTCTTGATCGAAAGGAATGAATGCTTGAATGATGGATAAATTTATTTATATTTTTTAAGAGCGAGAGAAAGAGAGAGACAGATTTGTTGTTTCACTTATTCATTCATTGCTTGATTTCTGTGTGTGCCTTCTGGGGGGCCGAATCCACAGCCTTGGCGCACTGGGACAATGTTCTAACCAACGGAGCGACCTGACTATAGTGCAATTTTGGAGATTTTAGATGGCTTATTTGTTACCAAAAGTCTTATCTGGGAATAGTTAAAAGAAACTGGATCAAGAAGTGCTGGCAAACATCCAGTGCTGATTCATATCTCACAGATCAAAATGCACAGGGCATTCCTAAAATTTTTAGTTTCTCAGTGTAGCTCACATATCCAAAACAATTAACTCATGGATGTATTATTTCTACACTTGGACTATAATTGTTGCTTTATAATTTATGATTATCAAAATTCTTCTCTTAATTTGAAGAAGATTCTGTGCATGGAGACAGCCTATCCCAAGGATGCTATATAGACTTTGGTCAGTTCTAGCCACTTGGATGATCTCCATGGCGGTGAATGAGTTGCCTGGTGAGTAACCATTATTATGACTGAGAACAAAAGTGTTAAATAGGAAATTGGAGAAATGACACGTGCAAAAAGATGAATGTGTCTTTCTTTAGCATTCTCTCCATTGAACTCTCAGTATTCAAAAGAAAGTATTGAACCTATATAAAGACATTGATGTTTACAAAGCTCACCGAAAACAAACATCAATGCATTGTCCCAACTATTGAAAATTTCCGGTACCACCGATGCATACCTAGAGAACTCTTCTATCACTAAATGTTAAAGCATGTTAGTATATTTATAATGTAGCATGTTAATTACATTAACTTAATAATAATAGATAAAATTATTGCTAATTTTATTTTATACACACTATTCCAAAAAACATGTCTGGTTTTATTATAGTTGAGGATTCATTTGTAAATATTCACTTATCCTTGAACCTTGGAAATTCCATTGTGAGAAATTGAGACAAAGATATTTATCATGGAAAGAGATTAGAACTAGATGAAAGTGAAGAAAACTACACCATTTGGAGATATAAAATATTACTAAAATAATACAGTGTGTCCGTAAAGTCATGGTGCACTTTTGACCAAAAATGCACCATGACTTTACGGACACACTGTATATATGTATATATATATATATATAGTTCATATATATATATATACATATATAGTCATATATATACATGACTTTACAGACACACTGTATATATATAGTTCATATATATACTGCGTGTGTGTGTGTATATATATATAGTTTATACTCTGTATCCTTAATCTCATATTTACAAGATCATAAACTTGATTCTAAGAAATTTTTTTAAAACCACTTCCCTTTAATGTCATCTATAAAATAAATAATAAATATTCTTATAATTGTGCTATTAAGGATCTTAACCACAAGAATGATTATGAGGTTACTCATCTTAAGGGCAACATCTAACCAAGATGGGAGGTGAGACATGGTAAATTGCTTTGGATATTTTTTTTAAGATAAGCTTTTGAGATAATGACTGTAGTTCATTAATCTTTGATTTCATGATGTCTGCCACATAATACATCTGTACAAATACATCTTGAAAATGAATGAATGAATGAATGAATGAATAGAAGAAAAGGAAATACAAAGGAAGAAAACTAAATGAGTGAGGAACTATGTAGAAAATCCAACTGATCTAGATCAAATAGGTTATGTGAGCTAATCACACACTGATAATTCAGATAAAGATTCTAGGAGTTAAATATTTATTTTCAAACATTCACTCTTACCTAAAGGAAAAATAAAAAAATTACTACCTGTAAGTAATTAATTCCATCAGTTACCAAATAAGAAACATCATTCTCCTGAATATTATGTATGGTGTATTAGATCAAGCGATTTTCATACGCATAAACTGGATTTCCCAAGAACATTACCGTCTCTCAATACATTATACATTTCTGATGATCAATAAGTAATGAAGAATAACTATAACAACAACATCAACAGAGGCCCCGGGGACGACAGGGCTTGCACTCAGACAGAGGTCTGTGCAAAGAGATGGTTTCCTCTGCGCGACCTGAAAGCAAGCCTCGCTGCCTTCTACGGAACCGCTATGGGCAGGAGTCCCTGAGCAATTGGCCTTCCATCAAAAACAGTCTGTATCCGGTCTCAGGGAGCTCCTGGGGGTGGGGGGCCTTTTGGCAAAGGCGTCTCAGTTGATCACTTCTGTAATGGGGCAATTATAGTCAGAGAGGTTGTCTGTGATGTAACTCAAGCCCTCGTTTCAACACAGCTGTGCAGGCCATCAACTCAAATTGTACCAAGAAGTCAATTGGGAGCCCATTCAGAATATGAGATATTTATTGGCCGAGGACGAGGAAAGCCTATTTGTTCAGCCACAGTGGAATTTATCTTTGCCGGCTGCGGGTACCGCACTTGAGCACGTGCAAATAGCAGCACCGCTCCAGCCACGCAGGTTGGGCGGGGCTCTCCTCTGACCCCACTCTCGGGCCCTGTCGGTCACTCCTGTCTCAGACCCGCCTGCTACGCTGTTCGCTCTGTCCATTCTCCAACTCCACGGGCTTGCACACGCCAGCCTTTCAACTTTTGTGACCGCCCAAAAGGATGTTTCAGAATTTTGATGTTTAATCAATAGCGGAGGATAAAAGGGTCACAAGTAGCAGTGAGGGACAAGCTGGCATTAGATAGCATGATTTTTTTTTAAAATAGATGTTTTCTTGACTTTATTGGAGAAGCTTTGGACATTTGGAAAGAAAACAGATCTGGTAGTGGAATTTCCTCAGAGCCAGGGATGGACACACAGGCACACATCTTAAGCCAACAAGGGTAAGCATTAGAAAGATGTTTAATACCCGATGGTGATGTCTGCCCACAGGTCACGGGCCATAGAAGGAGTGGGGGGTACACAGGGCAGAAAAGATACCCTGGAAACAAACGGAGGCCCAAATGGAGATTGCAACACTTAAAGAGGCCAGGCTGTGGGTAAGGACGTCAAACGGACGCAGGGACAGAGTCCTGTGACCAAAGCCGGGAACAAACATTACGCTCGGGATATAATATGGCTGGGAATGGTGGAAAGTTCTAAGTGGACCCGGTTCTCTCTTCCTGTAACCCATTATACATGTTTGATATCGACTTCAGGTAGTGAAGCTGGAGGCAGCAGTGGGCATGGAAGAGTATTCCCTTGACCTTTTTGTACTCGAGGGACTGTAGGGACCAACGCATAGGGAATTGTGGGTACTGGGGCATGTGAAGACGGACAGACAAAAACGGGTTCAAGTTCAACATATGATTTTTAAAAAAATGTACGTTTATTGTTAAAAGTGTGCAATTATTGCATTAAAACCAAATTGAGCGTTATTTTAATATTAGAAGTCACAAGGAATCTACATGTGTTAACAGCTTTCTTTATTTCTGAAAGAAGAATCTTCAAGTATTTTAAATGAGGTATTGGATGGAGGCAGAGGGGCAACTTAGGTAGGGAGAGCGGTATCAAAAATAAAAGTGAAGGATGAGCTTTATAAAATGGGGGGCGGGGAAGGAACAGCACATAATCAAAGTGCATACACCGTATTTCCCCACAGATGAGACGATCCCATGTATGAGACGCACCTTAGTTTTGGGGCCTGAAATTTGAAAAAAAATGTATTACATAAAGTTATTGAACTGAAGTTTTATTCATATTCATCATAAAATTTATTTCCACAAAAAAAGTGGGAAAAGCAAATAAAAATATCTACAACCACTGTACAAAATGCACCCCATTTTTAGATCCCAAATTCTTCAAAAAAGGGTGCATCATATACATGGGCAAATACGGTATGTAACCAGACAGGAGGACTTTGTTTTCAGTGTATGGGAGAGGAGATACATTCCTGAGTCCATGTTGGCTCAGCCTACAACTCAGAGTGTGCAATGTCTTAAGTTGTGTGAAGTCAGCATAGAGCTTTGGCTCCCAAAAGACCTGAATGTCAATAAGATGGGAAGGTTTTGGGGGTCACTTGAATGAAAGAGGTGTTCATGTGAAGGGTGGAGAAGCAATTGCATGTATCTCAGTGACACGGAGAGAAGTAGCAGGGATAGATGTGCTGGAGGGGAAGCAGGAAGGATCCAGAAACGTGAGAACAACAATACCAGCTTTCACGGGACGCCCTCCCTCTTGACTCCGCATGGTGGTTGCAGCTGAGACAGATACAGGATTTGTTTAAAAACAAAACAAAGAACCAGATGTGGAAGCTCAACCGCTTTTCTCGGAAGTGGCAAATACAGTGGGAAGCTGAGCTCCGAATGGGGCCAGAGAACTGAACATCTTATTTTTAACCTCGCTCTATCCTCACTTCGTCTTCTGAATTCTTTTCATGCCCGTGGCTCTTTTATTCTCCTAATCTATCCCAACTTTCAAAAATACTTTTGCAGAATCTGGTAGTTATTTTACTCTCAGCATGTTCAACAGAAATAAGACCTCTAATAAAAATAATGATGCATTTAGCAGCAGTATAAGGGAAAGTGATGTGATCAATGCTCTCAAATGATCTATATCAAATCAATAAACTTGTGCTACAAGGAAAAGATAGTAAATAAATCTCTCAACTAATTATTTCTATGCAGTGAAGCAAACAAACAAATCCAACAACACCTACCAAAATATTACGTTGGAAACGTTATTTCTAAAGTTCACTGAACACTTATTTGAATGAAAAGGGTTAACTTCGACACATGGGCTGATATCATTTCCAAATGCCTCACTTTACACTTGTGCTGTGGGAACCAACTTCATACAATGAAGGGAAAACTATTTTCCAGTAATGGGGAAATACAGTGAAGAAAAGCACATTTTGATGCATTCAATATAGATGTTACAGCTTGCTATTTTTCAGAGTCTTCATATATAAGGGATAAAAACCAAAATGATAATACAAGGAAATTCCTGGAATTATTCTATAAAAGACCTTAGAACCCAGCTTCACTTCCATATTTTTTGTAATGAGAAGACTTGCAACTAGGGTCTTCCATGAACATGTAATTGGCTGAACACACATAAATAAAATTTGGACTTCCTGTCCCTGCAACACAGGGTTATTTCTGTTTTACTACAGATACAACTGATCTTATAGGAGACAACAACATTTCAAAAGGCAAAGTGTACTAGAAGAGAAGTATAACTTTTTTGAGGGGAATGACCATGTCATCTTTTCAAACTCAGTTCTCCACTCAGAATATAAAGGAAAAAGGTGTTGATGTGCTGTCTGTGATTTCCTCAAGTTTCAGACATTCAATAAGCCACTGATAGTATGAAAACATTAGTTGGTTAAACCAGGGTGTTAATTCAATCATAATTCTTTAAAAATGTTCACAAATTGGAGGAATCAATAATAAGATTATATCTAATCAAAAGTGGAGGGAAATAACCTGACTCATTTCAGGAGAAATAAGAAGCAAAATTATCAATAATATATTGAATTTGGATTGTAATTTAAAGGCTAATATAATCATCACTTACTGAAACTTTCTAACATTTACCCAGAGACAGTGGGGCATAGTCCAGATCACCGATCACCCACGGACGTTCCTAAATTTACTGGAAAGACATGAGCTATGTTTCTAATATTCTTCCAGATGCAATCTAAAGAACAGTTCTGTGATTAAATTACTGTCTTAAAATGAATGCATTTGATACACTTCTCTGTCTTTATATGATGGTTTGTTTGTGTTGATAACTAGTAAACATTCAATTTCTCTTGAAAGAAATCTTGCATCACATGCTACAATGTGCATTATCACTGAAAATGGAAAGAATTGAGTAAAGAGAAAGCAGAGCTCTTAAGAACGTAACTCCTTTGTAAACATTGACATTATTCACCTAAAGGTGTACTTTAATCAAAGTTATAAAGGGCTGCATCATTCTAAACAAATGATTACACAAAGATTTCTTTTCAAAATATCCAACTACCAATGTACTAACTTAAATGTGTACTTAAGAAAAAGCAAAATAAAAAAACATCTGAATTTTGAAACGGTTCGAGAACAGAACACAAGTATCTACGTTTCTACAAATCCCTGAGGTTGCTTTCATTGGGCTTATCTTCAGCTTTAATAATGCTGCATTAATTGTGTAATGAGATTAAAGTGTCTAACTAAGCTCACCTGTTTGATATTTATTAGCATTGCTTAAAACGGAAAGGAACGTAACTACAAATGTAGTAAAAAAAGCTGGCTAAAGAAAAATGTCCTAATTTCCGACATGAGGATGTTAGGATTAAGTGCAACCTTTATACCCAATTCATCACTACGTTGTCCCAGTTTTTACTCTAGAACAGCTCCCAAACCCAACTATTCCTTCCTGCCTCTACCCTGGCTCAAACCACCATCATCTTTCCCCAAGACTATTCCCAGAGCTCCCCATTTCTACTTGACATCTCAAAAGCCATTCTTCCCAAAGCCAAAGGGGTATAGTTGACTCACCCTTGCTTGTGAATGCCAATTATTAAATGAATCAGGGATTTTGTGAGTGAGTTGCCAAACACAGCAACTCTCAAAATTAAATTATGTAGAGAGACAATAAAGTATATTAAAAACCAAAGTAATCACTCAAACTTCATCACTTCATTAGTGTAGTTGTATACTTTACTATTATTTGAGCTCTTAAGACTATTTAGATCCGCTCCGTTTACATAGTGTAGATCATACTTAACAATGGGCTACTGTGAATCTCTTCCCAAACCCCTACTTAGTGATGTCAAATTGACAGCATAAAATTAGCCATGATGGGGGAATTTACACCATGGAAACTGCAAATGTTACAAGTCAGGACTTGACCTACTGTTTTATCGATCACCTAGACCTAGCAAAAGTCATGGGGAAAATATTAATAATGTAGATTATGTGTAAGAATGTGCTGAGTCCATAGCACTGTATTTTGAATAACACACACACACAAAAAAACTGTCTTCCAATATTTCAAAAATATTATGTTTCAGCAAAGATGTGACTCAAAGAATTAACAAAAGAGTAAAGTTCCAACATGCATCTTTGTGTGTCGGTTTCATCTTACTCTTTCTGGTAAATTAAAATATTAACCGTCTTTCACATCAGAATGACATAGTTTTTGAGCACTCGTTGTATTCCTAGAATTTTGTAGGTGTTCAAAATATCTCTCGAATGTATTTATTAATGTAGACTAAAATCGTCTTACCTCCTCTCCTCCCCCTTCCTTGTTCACTTCCTGAGGTGACTGGTGTCTGTTTTCCTTATAACACAAGAATCAGGGTCAGTTCCATTGTCACAAATGCCAGAATCACTTGTACACACCTGGTGGACACTTCAAATTCTTTTTCACTTATTATTTCTACATTTCCTGCCCCAAAACACTATTGCCCCCTAACCTTGATCTCACAACATTTCTAGAGACTCATTGAGAACTTGACTATGGAAGTTGAAAATAAAACAGAACATAGCATTTATTTTTTCTTTTTTTGCTGCGACAATCGCCACCTAAGAAATTTGGGGGAAATTTCAAAATATGATGTTTGCATTTTTTCTTTAAAACTTAAAAATTGCAAATGCAAGTCTGATGTGCAGAAGATTAAATTGTAATGCCAACTAATATTTGAGGGTGAATCTTCACTAAATCAGTGGTGCTCCATATACCGGGCAAAACTATCTGCCATAGCATTAACAAAAAACGATTAGTTAGCTAGCTAAACAGATTAAATACAAACTTTCAAGTTTATGAGGAAATGAGTAGGCCTTAAATTTAACAGTATGGAATATTTTTTTATTTAAATGTTATGACTCCTCATCCGGCTTTCATTTAAAATGTCAAAATTGTAATGGTAGTGACATTCATTTTATAACAGTGTTTGAAACATATGCAGTGAGAGGGTTGTAATAATAATACTACAAATTACATGCTTATTTTTCCAGATCATACCTAATAGACTGTAATATCATTTTCAGTCACAGTTCACCGGAGTTAAATTTAAAGCATAATATTAAAGTCAAGGTTCCTTCACATCTAATTAGACATTAGAAACAAATGTGGCCAGGTCTGCGTTCTGTTAAATATATGCAAATAATCCCTCAGAAGCAATGGAACCATTTAACAACATTAAAGGTAGCAGTAACCCACTCTAAAGTTATACAATAAATTACTGTAGATTTAGCTTCAGCACTGTGCAATGTGACATCTCAGTTGCGGTAGGACACACTGAAGCATAAATTGTACCCAGCTTGTCTCACACTGCAAAAAATATTCAGAGCAAACAAAGACTATTTTATGCTTTGATGCCTAACTTCTGGAAATTATGCCAGCACGTGAAGCACTTCAACAGAACACCTATCATTGGGGCATGGATAGCACCATTGCAAGACTTGGCAGAGTCATTCATTTTCAAGAGCAGTAGGGTAGCATTAAATGAATGCATTTTGTTCATTCTCTGGAAATTCATATAAATAAGTCTTAGCGATAGACTGTAGCTAAAGGTGAGAAATGTTTTGTTTTGTTTTTCCCCAAAGCCCGTCCTTCCTAATAGTTTTGCTGTATTCAGCCTCAGAAATGAATGGGGGGGGGGGGGATTTTTTCCCTGAAATTCCAACCTCTAGGATCATACTTACATTTTTCTCTACTTCTGATTTTCATCATCTTGCTAAATTATGGCATTGGGAAGTAAAGGTGTTTGTATGAAATTGACTAACCTGCCATATAACTTGACATGTTGACTGGAGTTTTCCAGGCAAAGCCTTCTGATAGGCTCTCCATGGACCAATCACATTCTCGTCTTGTGTTTCACTGCCCTCTTGCCCCATTTACAAAAGAAAAGTAGTTGGGTTCAGGAGGATAATGTTACATGTAAATCCTTGTCTTGAATATTCCTGTAGTAAATTATTCTTTCTCTTAATCACCATGTAGGTAAATATGGAAATTATTATAAGATGTGCCATATATATATATATATATATATATATATATATATATATATATTATAGTGAATAAAAAAATCACTAGACCCATGTGATACATTAAAACTTTTGAAACTAAAACTCTGGGCTTTGCTTATAAACTTCAATTACAAGTAAAGAGCTAACTAGTGGCCATCCTTTCTCCTGGGGCAGGTTTTGAATGATGGTGTCAGCATTTCCCCTCTTCTGCTGATCAGCCTGTTACAGAAGAACTTGTTTCTGGAGGCATTGCCAATAAAATTGGGTTAATTGAAAGGTTTGGACACTCCAATGGACCATTATTTCTTTCAGCTGAGAACCAAATAATTGTAATTCTTGATATTTTTTCAGCAGCAATATTTACTCAACAGGACCAAGTGTGCTCACAGAATATTCCATATTCTCCATTAGTATTATCTTGGTATTATGACAGGCCCAGGATTAAACAGCATATTGAGAACCACAGGACCAGCACCTGCCCTCCACTGGCCTTGGTAGACAAGAATTTGGAACACTGAAGAAGAATATTTCCACCATAGCTATAAGTAGTTTAGCTTTGATAAGAGTTTTGCTACTAATATTGAAAATAACTCCAACTATAATATAATATTAATTTAAAGATCATCTTCACCATCTTTCCAAGTATCTAAAAAAAAAGTGAAAGAAGCGAAATTTGCATTTTACCCACTGAACTGACTGCAGAAATCATATAAAAGAAACACCTAATTACTTGCTATTATAATTCAAGAATTCCATGCTAACAATTATTTGGGCAAAGATTCCTTCATAAGGTGAAACAGAAATTTACCTGTCATTTCTGTTTCCATTAGGTCTTCATTTTTGTTTTAGGACAACCCAGGTTAACAAGTGAATTCACTTTAGGATTTCTATTTCTCTTGGAAAAATTACTGCTGGATAGACATAGGGAATAAAATGCTGTGAATAAGAAGATTTAAAAAGAGCGCTACCCTTGCAAAAAAAAAGAACATACTGAGTTCTGCATATCTAAGCACTTTCAGCCTGCTAGCATTTTGGTTCATCATCATTTCTGCAAAAGAACAAGGATACAAACATTAACACTTGCTCCAGCACCTGATGAGCTGGACATGTGGGGAGGCTGAGAAGCTATTTCCCTTTCCCAGATAATGTATGGAGGCCTGAGTATAAAAGAAACAGTGAAAAAGCCATGACTGGTTCCTAGTGAGCTTGAGGAGCAAAGCAGAAAGAGGCCGAAGCAAAGAGTTTCAATAATTGCTGGGACGGCACCCGCACCACCTCTTCTGCACAGCAGACCTGAATAAATATGCAGCCTTTTCTCAAGGAAAGAGAGCACTTTTCGGAGACATTGATACCAAAGAATGGATAATATAATATCACCTGTATCAATTGGTCAATTGTTGGGCAGATAAAATATATTATGCTCACTTTATTAAAGATGGTGCTGCCCACATGGAAGTTCGTTGATATTAATGTGTGTTCTGGAAAAGGCTGTAATGTAAACAGGCCAGGTCGTTATGGCCTAAGGCTTAGTTTTAAGAGTAAGTTCTTCTCCACACCCTTGACTGATTGGATGATGTAGGGTGGTGCACTCTCCTGAGGAATCCCATTATACAGAGACTTCCTTGTTTGTATAATTGGATTAAAGGTTTTGATTCTACGATATAAACTGGGAGAGACCAGTAGCTTGATCTCTCTCTCTTGGTTCCTGAAGTATTAGAGAGGAGAGGAGAAGCAGTCAAGATGGCGGAGTCCTGAGGAAGAAGCCAGTTTGTGCAGAGTTTGTGCAGAGAGAAGGAGATGGGGAACAGAGGTGAATAAGTCTGGTGAGCTAGAAACCTTTGATTCTAGGAAACTCGGATAAGTCAGTAGCTTTGTGAGCACTGAGTGAGTGGGTTTTGGAACCCAGAGTGTGTTTTTGCTTGCCCGCCGGGTGCAAGCTAGAATTAAAGCTGATGGCTCACCAGTTCTTGGCTCCATTGTTTCATTACTGACTGTTTGAATCCAATGAGAACCTGCACGGGTCAGGCGGCTGTGATCCTGACCCTGGCTACTGGTTTTACATCAGTATACTAAAATACCGTTGATTTGGCAATACTCAAACAGTACAGAAATAAGAGGACACCCTGGTTCCCATTCCCACTCTACCACGAACGGACCCTGCCCACCCAGGGTGGGTGAGTGTCAAGGAGAGAAACCCTGACCTGGGGGAGGTCCTGGCATCTCTGTGAATCAGCTTCTTTATTCTAAAGGAGAGAAGAATAGCCAAGATACTGTCTGAGGTCTGCTTTTGTTTGAACTCTGGATTATTCTAGTAGTAGGTAAGGGATCAATAACTCAAGAAACTCTGGACCTAAATCAGTAAGGGCTTCAAAAAGACCAAGGGTTCTGGGCCATAGTGGTGTGTCCTCCCCAGATAATAAAGTTGTAAAAGACTTTTAAAAACAGACTTCTATAAATTGCTGAGACATAAGAATAGATCAAAGGCTAAAACAAAGAGCTGTTATTGGCTATTGATAAGAACTTAAAAAACACTGCCTTTGTATTCATTCATCTCTTGATTATATGGGAGGATCAGCAATGGGGAACGCATAGATAAGAGAACTGTAATTCCCAAACCATATTTTAGACTGCAGTTGCGACATTTTTCTTTGCAAAAGCCGCTTCCCCCCCCTCCCCCAGCGCTGATAACATGGATAACATGGGGAACAATGGATTGATTTGAGTCCCAGCTCTTTGTTTTCCAGGGCCTTCTTCTCCTCCCAGAGCCACCAAGGAGCCCAGAGGAGGGGTGGGGAGAGGGGGGAGAGCTGGGAGCTCACACCTTTCATAATGGCTTGTGAACAATCAAGAGCTGATGGTATTAGTGAAAGGTTATTATTTGAATTAATCATACAATTTTAAAACAACTTGGCATTTCAAAATGTTTCCAGGTAGGCGTAGTTTGCAAAGTGCAACTAACTGCTGGGGAGGGTAGTACTCGGCACGTCTGGAGGCTGTGGCCTGCCTGTGTGCAGGGAAGCCGGGTGGGCGAATGGAAGGCATCCCCTGTCATCCCCTGAGGGAGGGGCAGGGAGGTCCTGGACAGATCTGGACCCTTCAGGATCCCTTCTGCTTCAGATCTGGGGAGAGAGGAGAGAAGGCCAGGATGGAGAGAGGGAAGAGAGGAAGCCAGAGGAGAGGGGGGGATCAGAGAAGAGAGAGCCTGACCTAAGACCTGCAGCTTCGTGCTAACTGGTGACTCCAGCAAAGCACCTCCTTTCTCCTCCTTTCTGTCTGCCCGTCTCTAACGATGGCCTGATTTACGGCATGGAAGTCTTGAGTGAATGCAATGAGATCATGTCCGTGGCGCTAACAGAACAATACAATGACAGGAAAGAGTTTGGAAAAGAAGACAGTAGTAGGGAGAGTGAAGTACACATGGGTCTATCTCTCCTTGGAACAAGCACTGACTGCCTGCAGGGGGCCAGGCACTGACCCAACCCCTACACGAGCCAAGGTCTTGTGAATAGAAAGATGGACAAGACAGTCTGGATTGGGAACCTTGTAGTCTAGTGGGAGAGACAAATACTTGCACAAACCATTTTGATAATGATGGGAACTGCTGGGGTGGAGTGGGCCTGGCTAGGGTAATGCAGAGGAGCACAGGGGACCTCTAGCTCGATGCCGGGAGCTGACCCATGAGCCTCGCCTTTCAGACTGAATGTAAGAAGAGAGTAATGACCTTGCCAATGAACGGAGGAGCTGGAGCACAGGCCCGGAGAGGGCGTGAAAGCCTGCGGTGTACCTCGCGGCCACCGGAGCACCATGGCGGATATAGCTGGTGTTAGGAGCAGGGCCCGCGGGCCCTCGTACCAAAGGAGTTTACACTTGATTTTGAAATGTTTGGGATGCACAAAAGCACACTAGTGAGAAAGTTCTATGTGTATTTTATGTTATATGAACTCATCTTTGAAAGATCAGTCTAGGAACAACATAGAGGCGTTAAAGAAGATTTTCAGAGCACAGACCGTAGGGCACTTTGTTATCTTTTTTGAAGACACATGTTATGCCCCGGCATCATTTAGACCATGCCAAAGAGCGGGCCAGTCCTAGAATACACACCAGTCTTCTCTTTTTTATTATTTATTCCCCTTGCATTCCAAAAGAGTGAGGTATCACCATGGGTCACTGTACATGTGCTGTCCAGTTCTTATAATAAAAATCTGTGAGGCCAGGAACCGCCATCGTGGCCATTCACATGCAGGTTCCCATTGGATTCGGGCCGACGGTGAAGAAATGGGGGAGTCGGAGGATGGTAGGATATTCTGTTTATTGGTATCTCACCAAGACAGGCAAGCCACAAGAGAAGACAAGGGAAAAGCAGAAAACCAGCTTTTCCCATGGAGGGCAAGGGATCAGGGAGGCCCCTGCAATGGTGATAGCAGGAACCGAGAGAGCAAGCTCCCGGTCTGTCG
This sequence comes from Rhynchonycteris naso, assembly GCA_037038555.1. Taxonomy (NCBI): domain Eukaryota; kingdom Metazoa; phylum Chordata; class Mammalia; order Chiroptera; family Emballonuridae; genus Rhynchonycteris; species Rhynchonycteris naso. The sequence continues at coordinate 8,449,479 of CM072998.1, read as the reverse complement.
CACTTTATAGTGTAGAAATCCAAACCAATAATCCAATCTACAAACAAGGAAGTCTCTGATACAAAGTCACTTATCTGAGACATACTGGGCGGATTCCTCACGAGAGTGCACCACCCCACATCATCCAATCAGTCAAGGGTGTGGGGAAAAGCTCACTCTTAAAACTAAGCCTCAGGCTATACCGACCCGGCCTGCCCACAGCCTGTCCCCCAACACACATTAATATCAACGGACTTGCATGTGGGCAGCGCCATCTTTAACAAAGTGAGCATAATATATTTCATCTGCCCAACGAAATCAACATGTCCAACATCGAATTCTTATTTGAATTGGTAACCAGAGTGTCAGTGATGAATCCCTACAACTAGAAATCTGTCTGTAAATGTGGATATGTGTGCTGTGGATAAAGAAATAAAGGATGGGGCCACGAATTAAACCTAACCAGCTCAGGTGAACCCTGCATTGCACGAAGGCCTTGCGAATCAAGAGACCTAAAGTAACTTTACAGGAAGGTCTGAGTTCAAACTTACTAACTAAAAGCAGTTCATGGTGGGCAGTCATGTCCTAGGAGGTGTGTTTTCTGTAAACAAAGATTAATGCTTACCTATTCAAGGCTGTTTGTTGTCTTTTTTTGCATCTACAACAATAACATACTTGATAACATGTCTTTAAAAAATGTAAGGGTCAGCTTCTTTTCCTGCCCACTAGAGCAGAAACCAACAAACCCCTCTCATTGTTGTTATCATCATGTTAACTATCAACTCTCTTATTCCTGCCTATGTAAGAGAAGTTTCAGCACGTACATTTTTACATTTAATCCAATTCCAGATACTCCCCCCACCGCTTTGCTTTCTCCTGGCTCCCTATTCTATCACCAACCAATTTTATGTAGCACCCCTCGCGACTTTTCCTTTCTTTTATTTGTATTTATTTATTTATTTATTTATTTATTTATTTATATTTTTCTGAAGTGAGAAGCAGGGAGGCAGAGACACAGACTCCCGCATGTGCCCGACCAGGGCCCACCCGGCATGCCCACCAGGGGGCGATGCTCTGCCCATCTGGGCCGTTGCTCTGCTGCAACCGGAGCCATTCTGGCACCTGAGGCGGAGGCCATGGAGCCATCCTCAGCACCCGGACCAAAACCAATGGAGCCTTGGCTGCAGGAGGGGAAGAGAGAGATAGAGAGGAAGGAGAGGGGGAAGTGTGGAGAAGCAGATGGGCGCTTCTTCTGTGTGCCCTGCCTGGGAATTGAACCCGGGACTTCCACACGCCAGGCTGATGCTCTACCACTGAGCCAGCTGGCCAGGGCCCCTGCATTTTTCCCTTTGATACTGATGTATAAAATATGTGGCAAAACTGCCATTTTTCAGCACACTTTCAAAATCCATTGAGACTTTGCTTCCATGCAATTGTCAAGTGTTTGGCTCAAATAAACTCATAAAAATTCTTACAGGTTTGTAAATTTCTTACGTTGACATCTCTTTGTCCCCAGATTCAATAAACTGGAGAATTGAAAGTACAGTAATATTTCAGATGCACTTCATTCAGCAGGGACATTAATGACAAGGAGGATAGTTATTTTTTGGTTCATGCCCTTCATCACAAAATTTTGAGATGGCAGCATAATTGCATTAATGACTTTTTGTACCTACTCCTGGATTTTAGTGTTTTTAATAAAGGTACATTAATGTCACCAGCCTTCCAGTTATTGTCTGATAAGTCTATTAATCAAAAAATTTAAAAATGTAATGGTAGCTTAATGGTTCTCTATATGAGTGTCGGTGGAGTTGTCTATTGTTGTGTAGTAATTCTTAATTTCTTAGACATTTCAGTCTGAAATAAGTCAATGAGAGCAATATTAAAATGCGTGTTTCCCAAGGGACTGGAAGCGAATGAATTCATCAAAGACTTAAAAAAAACTAAAAATTTCTGGAGCATCATATATTTAAAGAAAAATTATTTCTACAATGAGATTATCTACACATGACTGTGTGCTTTCTTGCAACATAGTTTAAAATATACATTAAATTATATTAATGATGATATATACTACACAATAGTCGGCTAGCAGTTTCAAATGTGTTAGTAATCATGACAATAAAAAGAACAATGAAAAAAACCCAGACTCCTGAAAATCTCAAATGTTTTAGAAGTCCGTTTGAGAAGCAACTATGTTGGTGCATCTTAAAGTTGAAGAAACTTTTCAGGAAAATGTGCCAAGGCTGGAAAGAAAAGGAGTATGTTAATTACACCTCCCTCAGATTCTACTGAGCTGACGTGTTTCCTGCCTCTTTAACATCTATTAGGCAACGAACACGCTTTTCTTCTACACCTTAATTCTCCACAATCAGAGATGAAGGACTTTGGCTAAGTGCGGGGGCAGAAAAACATGGACAATGACAGACTTAGCTGCTTATAACATTTACAATGACTTAGTTGATTATTTAAACAATTAAAAAGGCCACACACTATCTATACCATTCTTAGGTTAAATTTGATGGACAGGTTGTTGTACTGAATGTTCATAACTGTATACTTAACACAGTAAGTTGGGGACCAATATCTCTGGGCTGATGGTTGAAACCACTTCCTCATTTGCACAGTTCATAACCCCTTGCTTGCCCAGGCGTGATGATATTTTAGACAGAAAAAAGTGATCAGAATATTAGGATGTCAAAAGGCTTAGGCTTTCACCACATCACAAAATTTAAAACATCTTTACTTAAACCATGTCTGTCACGTGGTTTTTGCTAGAACCTTGCTCTCTTGTGCCAGGGGCCGACACGTTTTTATTTTGCTACAATATCACATCCGTGAGGTTTTAAACATTGGCTTGGGGCTGGTCCGTCCACTCCCAGACATCTCATTGAATACAAGCTCTTAGGAAGGGGATTTTGTACACTTAGTAACCAGCTTTGTTTTGCTCTAGAAAGCAACAGCAGTAGCAGAAGTCCCTGCAGCCAGGGTGCTTATGCAGAATCACCAGCAAGAGCTCCCTCCTCTCTGGCTGTGCCTGAGAATTTCCATGACTCTGATGGACACTGATGGCCCCACAGCCTATTTAAAACAAACCTGAGCACCATTAAGTAGGAGACGGGGCTTTGACACAGCCAGAGAAAACGTTTCCTTAGCATTTCTCCCAATATTGCCCATCGTCTTCTTCTATTATTGTGTTACATAAGAAATGGAATTAAATACATTGGCTAAAGTATCTCAAGGAAAGTTACACACACACACACACACACACACACACACACACGTAACTGGTAACTACCACCAATTGTATTGAAAACTGTGGTGTGGATTATCCACCCTGTGCTTCTGTTTCTCATCTTGTCACACAGAAAGAGGCTTATTAAATTTTTCACATAAACATTGAAGTCCTAATGAAAATTACCCGTGGGGTCAGATCATTTTATTTATTTTAAATAGGTCTGTTCAGGATTCATTGTGTTGTGATTACATTCTATATTAGTTAACACTGATAAGAAAACTTTTTTGGCTTGCTAACATTAAAAACCTGTGGAATGGCTATCATCGATAAATGCACAAATGACAAGTATTGGTGAATATGTGGACAAGAAGAAACCCTTGTGCACTGTTGGTGAGAATACAGACTAGTGCACCCTCTGTGGAAAACAGTGCAGAGCTTCCTTAAAAAGTCAAAATGAAACTACCTTATGACAAGTGATTCTACTTCTGGGTATTTATCTGATGAAACGTAAAGAACTGATTTGAAAGAACACATGCATTCTTCGGTTCACTGCAGCGTTGTTTACAGCAGCCAAGCTGTGGAAGCCGCCCAAGTGCCCGTCAATAAAGATAAAGTGGGGGGGAAAAGGCATGGCACACACACACACACACACACACACACACACACACACACACTGGAATATTACTCAGCAATAAAAAAATAATAAAATCTTATCGTTTGCAACAGCATGAATGGATCTACCGGGTATTATGCTAAGTGAAATCAGTGAGGCAGAGAAAGGCAAATTCCATATGATTTCACTTATATGTGCAATTTAAAGAAAAGAATAAATGAATGAAGCTGATCGAATCAGACTCAGACACAGAGAACAGACTGGCAGCTGCCAGATGGAGGGAGTGTCAAAGAGACTAGGAGAAAGAAGTACAGTATAGAGGTTTAAGAGTACAAGTCGGCAGTTACACAATAGTCACCCTGCAGGGGTGGAGAGTGCAGCTCAGGGAATATAGTTAATGCAATTGTAAAGAAGTCTGCTTGCTGCCAGGTGGGAACTGGAAATATTGGAGGGGAACACCACTGTGTAAAGTGCATGGCTGTCTAACCACTGTGCTATACACCTGAAACAAATACAAAATAATATTTAAAGTAAACTATCACTGAAAAATTAATGATTAAAAATATAACTTGTATATATCTAACTCAAATGTCCCTAACTCTGCCGAAGACAACATGACCCTTTGAAGTAACCATGTAAATCTGAGTTGGAAAATGGTAAAAATGCTTTACAGCTGTTAAGTCATTCTTTCCTGTCTTCAATAAATCTTTGTGAGTTTTCTCTTTGTGGTAGGCTTATTAGCACTGGGGCATATAGACAAGTGTGGCTGACACTTCTACACATACGACTCATGAGTAGCTGTCTGTGTTTGGGCATTAAATTGAGGAAAGACATGTTGACAGTCACAGCTCACACCATGCAAGTACCCTAATTTTTACCATCAACAGGTTCCTTAATATCCCCTATAAATCTGCAAATTAGATTTACAAGAAACAAGCCCAGTGGCCTTCTGGCCACTGAAAAAGCACAATTTACGTACAATCATGAGGCAGAAATGTCAAAGCCCTTTTTTTTTTTACTTCCTTGATATATGCCCACCATTTTTTCAGATATCTCTTATCTAAATAGAATTATCAAGTTATACTTTAAAATAAAACTGGGTCAGGATATAGATATCTTAAAAGAGATAGCCTGTAGGTATGACAATGACTGCTAAAATTAATAAGGCAATGTTTAAAATTTTCACTATTAAATAGATTTTATACACCAAAGATTTCTTCATGAAAAATCAACGAACAAACTTATCTCACCAAAATGTTATGGAGGCGGTTGTTATTTTAGTCATAGTCATAGTAAAGCTATGTTACACATTAAGTTGGTTTCATACATTATTATTATTATTATTAATTTTTAATTCCAAGTTTCAGGACTCTAACACAAGGACTTTTTTCTGGAACTTTGCTAGGATGTTTTGTTTTGATGCAATAAAAGAATAATAGTATTCATTCGGTTTGACATTTCAAAATATAATAAAAGTCATTCTTTTGCTTAGTATATTATTATAGTAGCTATGACAATTTCTCGCCACCGCCTCTACTGCCCAGTTGCAATTACTCTCTGTCACATACACAAACCACTTCTCTTCCAAAGGAATTTTTATTTACCTATTATAAATATACAACTGGAGAAAAAGTTCTGTTTTTCTGTTGTCATTAATTGTTATTATTATTCTGAATACAATAAAATTATTTCCCCCAATTAAAAAGGAGTTAAAAGCCATAATTGATTTTTCTCCATTTTTATATAATATAGAAAAGAGCAGATGTATACCTGCTGAATAGTATTATTTTTCAAAACTCTGAAAGAATATATATACTAAAATGATAATGTCATAATAATTGATAATATTTATAAAATCAAAGTGTTAAATTGATTCAGTATGTATATCCTATTTATTCCATATTCAAAACGCCATTCATAGAATATGGTTCTTGTTTTCAGTCATATTACAAGTCAGGAGTAACTTAAGTAAGGTGTAGACATTCAAAAATGTTGCACCTCTATTACCCTTTCCTATCAGCATCACCAGAATCCTGTTTTTACTGAATTTGCTCCATCAGTAAGATCAGTAAGGTCAAACATCCCCTTTTTTTTTTATCATAATTTCCTATACTTACAGCTTAATTATTCAATTACTCCCACCATGACTACTCCTCAACCTTTTCAAGACTCCAGTATACAAACTTCATTCTTTGCACCCTACGTACGGCTTGTCCTCCAAACTTCCCTATTCTCTCTTTCCAGCTTAGTCCACGGTCTACTCAGCAAGCGCTTTGCCCGTGATCCAAGCTCCCTCACTCCTGTTGTCTCTGGCCACGTCTCAATAGGACGTCCCGCTTTTGGCGGGACAGTCCCAATTTTTAACAATTTGTCCCACGTCCTGCAGCGTTTTAAAAAAGCCCTGATTTTTGGAAAGAATGCACAGAAAGCTAGGGAACAGCGGGAGAACGGGAAGAGAATATATGGTTTTTGGAGGGGAGACCCCGCCTTGACCTGGAAGCGCCCGCACTGCCGCAAGAGCTGGCTGCCCCATAAGGGGCCCGAAACAAAGAACTTCAGGTGGGATGTACCTGCTGGGGCGCGGCTGTCAAGTCCCCTAACTACCCATAGGCCCGCGTCCTGGATGCCGGTATGCAGCTTCAGACTCCCCGAGGCGCAAGCCGCTGGGTCTCCAGTGGGGCAGCGGGGCTGGACGCGGGCGGTGCTGCCCTGCCTGCTCCCGCCCGCTCGTGCAGCTCCAGCATCGGCATCGGTTTCTGGACCGTGTAACCCGATCCCTCTGACTCAGTCAAAATTTCGCATATAGTAATATTTCAGAAAATGATCTTTTTAATGGGGTATCATTATTTTAAAAAATAGATTGATAAGGAAAATCTTGGGCATCAGCAAAATCACAATACAGAACAAATGGTTAGAAATATTTTATCATTTTGAAACAAACCATGTTCCATACAATAATGCACTAAAAATTGTGGAATACGCGCTGTCTTTACCAGGAACTAATGTTGCGACTGAACGCGCTTTTTCTACGGTAAATAAAGTGTGGACATCAGAAAAATCACAATTAAGTGTTTCATGTGTGAAATATAATTTAACAAATTCTTGTAAAAAATTTCATGACCTTTTAAACTACGACAGCAATCTACTAAAAAAAATTCACTCAAATGAGTAATATGCCAAAGAATAAAATAATACTATACATATTTTTAATGTATTATATTTGTAAATTGTACTTATGTTGAAATTTAAAATATATATTACAATACTATTTTTGCATTCTATGAAAATTTATTTTGCTCCATATAGACCAAATTTTTAATCAAGAATCCCCCACCCCACCCTGGTCAATGGTGTCCCGCTATACCAATTTTAAAATCTGGTCACCTTACCCTAATACCCTTTTTCTCCATGCCTACTCCCACTTAGCTGAGTTCAGCTGGGGAAACCCAAAAAAGACAGAGTACTAACAGCTTATTAATAGTTCAGGATGACCCACCTCACCTGGATTGGTATGAAAGTGAAGTCAGGATCAGCAGATTTAACTACACTCCCACTGCTTCTCTACTCAACCCATATTCCAGATTTTTGACTCTCCCAAGGCCTGATTACATCGCCTTCATTTCTAACATCACTCTCCGCAGATGTCCAGGCCACCAAATTCTTGGAGAAAAGAGAAGTCATCGGGTGGGAAATCACAACTGCCTAGTATCAAAAACAGATGTGCAGCCTGACCAGGCGGTGGTGCAGTAGATAGAGCGTCGGACTGGGATGCGGAGGACCCAGGTTTGAGACCTCAAGCACGCCAGCTTGAGGAAAAAAAAAATCTCACCAGCTTGGACCTAAGGTCGCTGGCTCCAGCAAGGGGTTGCTCAGTCTGCTGAAGGCCCGCGGTCAAGGCACATGTGAGAAAACAATCAATGAACAACTATGGTGTCGCAACGGCAATGGAAAACTAATGATTGATGCTTCTCACCTCTCCGTTCCTGTCTGTCTGTCCCTATCTATCCCTCTCTCTGACTCTCTCTCTGTCTCTGGAAAAAAAAAAAAAAAAGAACATACATGCATTTATAACCATGTTTCATTCCTTTTCTCTAAAAACAAGAGAGAGGTTTTATATCCTTCAGGTTAAAGTCAGCTACAGTCTGATTCCATTTGACCTCACCTTCTCAGGAACCTTCTACTATTCATTATCTATTCTGTCCCCTGTGTCTGGACCAGTTTTTATACAGTGACCTTCTCATCAACATATAAAAATACTCACCTCTCCCTGTATCTCCATCTCCTTAACTCCTGCTATTGTACTAGGTCTTTTCTTCCTATTCATTGCAGTCCTTGTCTAGAAATCTATTAACACTTAATAGTTTCATTGTCTCCTTCCACTTATGAGTCAGTCCACTCCAATGTGTATTCTGCCTTCAAACATAACAGTGATCAAGGCAGAATGTAGTGGTTGCTACGAACTGATCCAAAAAGGTTCCTATGATTATCACCAATAATTATTTGTCAACCTTCAACTAATTGAAACTCAGCACTTTGATAGTGTTTCCCTGTCTCTCTTGCTCTCTCTCTCTCTCATTCCTTTCTTATCTAAAATTTTGATTCCTTCCTCTTTGTTAGTCTGTGTTTCTCAATCTCACCTGTTGGCTTCTTATCTCTAAATTCTCTAAATGGAGTATGCTGATCAAAGTTGTATTTCTAAATATACCCAGGCTTCTTTTCTTTAACGTCGATTCTCTCTGGGTAACTATAAACCTGCCCACGGCTTAAACTGCCATCTGACCCCAGATGACCCCAATTTCAGTCATATGCTCCTACTTCTCCCTGAGTTTCAGATCCATGTGTACGTCTACTATTTGACATCTCCAATGTCCTATTAAAAACAAATCTCAAACTCAGAGTGTCCCTAATGGTCTTCCCAAGTTTCTCACCCACCTGGTCCTTTGGTGATACCAGTCTCAGTGAGGCTATTCGTTCTACCCAGATGTTGGAAAAATAGGAGTTAACATATACCCTCTATCCAATCTATAAAAAAGAACTGAATTTTGTCTCCTAAATGACTCTTGAATCTGCCACACCCTGCTTTTTCACTTGTCAACAATAATCCCAAATCCTAAGAATATTCGTCATGTGCTATGCCTGATGTAATTCTTCTTTGTTGTCTCTACACATACACTCTTGCTTTGTTCAATTCATTCACCACCACAATGCAGGTGCACAGGTATTTTCACAACACAAAGCTAGTCTTCATGGCTCCCAATTTCCTTTGTAAAATAAGCTACATTTTTAACATGACCCCGAGGCATTAAATGATCTGAGCCCTGACTTTCCGTCCAGCCTCAGATTGAACCTGTCCCTCTTTTTCTCCACGCGCCAGAAAACTGTCCTTTTGGTCTCCCAACTGTTCATCCCCTTTTTTGTGACCTGAACTTAGCAAATATTAGCTTATTCCCTTCTCTCGGTTTTTCCTAATTAACTCCCACAAAATTTAGGAATAGTCTTGTCATTTTAAACTTATCTTTCTACTCCTTCCTACCTTGCTCTCCAAACTAGGTTAGAGGGTCCTGATTATTCCAGTACTTTTCAGAATACAGTTTTATATGTATTTGATATTTTTGATTACCATCTTTTATTAAAAATGTAAATTCTATAATTAAAACAGCTGTAAATATTTTGTTCACTATTGTGACCTCAGTGTCTAGACTTAGTGCAAAATATGGAAATAGACTCTTTTAGATGAACACATGAATGGAGGAATTGACAGGAATCAATTGATGTTGAGTGCTAGACGCTGAGAAAGTTCTGTGCTATTTAATGCATATATTAAATGTTATTTTTGATAAATATTGAGTACTTTCTATTTAATTTTTTTTTAATTTTAATTTTATTCATTTTAGAGAGGAGACAGAGAGAGAGAGAGAGAGAGAGAGAGAGAGAGAGAGAGAGAGAGAAAGGGGGGAGGAGCTGGAAGCATCAACTCCCATATGTGCCTTGACCAGATCAGAACAGGGTTTTGAACTGGCGACCTCAGTGTTCCCAGGTCGACGCTTTATCCACTGCGCCACCACAGGTCAGGCCTATTTAATTTTATAACAATTTATTAAAGATAGCTGTCATTTACCTCTAGGGAAGGAGTACATTTTTTACTCTCTCTATTTTGCCGGAGATTAGCAATGATTTTATTGTACAGGGGCATTCATTAAACGTTTGCTGAATAAGTGTCAGTAGGTAGAAGAGAAAATAGTTGCACAAAACAAAAACCTACAATAATTCAATGCACAGTTGCTTTAATTTGTAAAAGTGGAAGTAAGATTTAAAAAATAAAAAGTCAACTTCTCTTTTCTTTAAGACAATGAGAACAAACAAGCAGGTGACTTACCATCTTTATGAACTGTTTCACACTAATGGGCTTGATTCAAGGGTGGTTTTCTTCAATAATGTTGAAAGAAAAGGGAATGATTTTAAGGAAAAGTATTTTTAAGAGGGAGAATAAATTCTTTTTTAATTTTTTTTAAAAGTTGAATTTATTAGGGTGACGCCAGTTCATATAATTCTACAGGTTTGAGAATAAATTCTTAATTTAAGAGTCTGTTTACCGTTGGGTGTAGTGGGATCTCTTTCTCTGAAGAGTGTTAAGAATTGATGACAGTTTAAGTATAGCTCTGCCTGGAGCTATGGGGACTAATTGGAGGACCCTTCTACTTATCAGTTTCCAGTGTGAAAAGTGCTACAGGAATTCTCCCTGGAGATGGCCCCTAGCAACCAGGACAAAATAGTCACTCCTCCAGGAACTTCAATAATCACATACCATGGAATCCATGCCAAAGCAGAGCTTGTTACGTATCACTAATACATGAAGAATCTGGATATATTTGCATTTCATATAATCTGAACATCCTTTGTAGAACCTTTGAAATTGTGTTAGAATTTTAACTAGCCTTAGTTCTTAGTCTGGTATAAATCAGTCAGCTATTTGTGGAGTGACCAGGGGGTGTTTAACAAGGTATTAGACATTGAAATTCATAGTTGCTCCATCAGGATTTATCAATTAATAGGATAGATAAAACCAGTGAAAAGAAAATACTTACAGGCACACAGGCAAAGTTAGTACACACAGAGAAACGCAATGATAAGGGGGAACACGAAAGGCTGCAAACACAAGGGGAAACTCATGGAAAAAGGGGTGAAGCAGAGTGTTGGACACGCTGCAGAGTGGAAATGATATGTCTGTCAGATAGGATGAGGAACGTAATTGAAGCACTTGGAGAGAGGTTTGTAAGACATCTGTTTCCAGGGCTGGGAGGGGAGATCGTATAAGCAGACAACAGGACGATGGATGGATGGGATCAGTGGGAACAGAGGGTGCAGATTTGGTTTATATGCATTCAGGAAATAAATGGACCCTTCGAGATGTCTGTCTGGGCTCCTTCAACAAATGCATACAGGATCCTTGGCTAGGGTCCAGCCATTGTTCCCAGCAGCACTCTTCCACTCCACACTGCCTGTATCAGAGCTTCCGTATTGGCGTAAGATCAGATTCAGGGCAGTCCAAACCCTGACTTTCTCAGTCAGTTCAGCCATATTCTGCGATAGCTGTGTGACTTCAGGTGAGCAGCTGAAATTCTCCAGGTTTCAGTCTCCTCATCCATAAACCGAAGGTGCTGAATTAGACTGAGGTTCTCAACGGAAGTTGTACCTCCCGCAGGAGCTTTAAAAGTTTGTGGACATGCAGTTTTCACGTAGCACTGTTAGGGTGCATCTAGTGGGTGAAAGCCGGGGTTCCAAACACCTGGCGATGCACAGGACATTGGGGACAGAGGAAGGTCAATCTCATATTGTGTAGGACTTTCCTCTGTAGATTTTCCAAGGGTAATCGTTTTGTCATTAACCAAGCCTATAACCTAACTCCATTTAACTATGGGCACAGGCATATAAAAATTTCTAGGAATGAAACAACCGTATTATGAAAGTTTGCATTCTGATTTGTTTAAAATTTTACAAAAGTTCACAGTTAATGAAAATCCTATCAGCTATGGTAATGTTACTCAGACTATTTAAGCTGTCAATATATTTATAAGATTGCATTTATAGCTGAGCATTCACTGTGTGCCTACGTATAGATACAAAATGCAATGAGTTTGCACTGCTTTCTGTTGTTTTGGCATCAGAATATTGACTTATTTATTCTTCTATTATAAATTACTTTTACTTCTCCTTGAAATGACAGCATGACTTTTTGAAATGGTGATTATACACAGGTTATTTTTACTGTGGGTTTCATTTCACAGAGCTTACATAATGAACTATTTGGTGGAAGAGGGAGCTTTGAGTCTTAACAGCAGTGAGAACCAGTGGTTTGGACAATCTGCACTTTATACTTTTAAATCCCTGGGTTCACAAATTTAACGCTAATCTGCAAGGAAGGAAAAACTTTGAAACGATTTTCACGAGTGACATTCAGCCCGATGTCTAAATTGTAGAGGGAAGAAGGGCAGTGAGCCAGACTATCTATGTGTTTCCACCTTTCCACTTAGTTCAGCTGAGATGAGAGTAGCTGTATAATCAGGATGCAGACTCTCAGTCAGCACCCACCGCGTCCGGTACTGGAACTCACTCTAAATATGGGAAGTGTTCGTTGCCCTAATGATACCTTTTAAACGAAGACTTCATTCATAGAAAATAGATTTCATTTCTTCTACAAAAGGTAAAACTGTACTTTTATCAGTAAGTTAAACATTTTCCCACTTATGCTCAAATTCTGTGCAACATTAAAAGAAAGAGGAAACAGGTATACTGGTCTTTCCAAGGATGTGTCTCATTTCATGACTTTCACTGCTGTGACATCTGGGTAACCCTTCTCTCTTCTGCCTCCTGCATCACACGCGCGCGTGCGCACACACATACACACACACACATCATTAAAGTAATTAAGTCAGGCAAGGTCATATCAACTCTATGGAGATGATGTGGAAAGGTTTTCTAAATAGGATGGCATAAAATATTTTAGTAGTATAATCAATACAGTCCATTCTATTGGGCTTTTTAATTCGCACATGGCACTCCTTGAAAGGAAAGCACCATAACACTGGACTTTTTACGGTCACACGCCCCAATTTTTGTTCCTTATTTCCCCTCTGTGATACGATCATCTACTTAAACAACACCTCCAGGGCAGAAAGGCTGCTTCCCATTTAGCATATCAAGCAGAAGCATGACTCAGCGCCTGGAACCACAGCAGCTTTGTGCTGGGCATGTGTCCCTTCTGTTAACCCAACCTTCTAATGACAGAACTGGATCAAGAATAACACGTGTTGACAGTACTTGTAGAAGTCATGGAGCTGCTATCAGAAACGCCCAGGGTGACAATGAAACTTGAATACCTAGTAGAAGCTGCGGGGATGAGAGCAGGAGGGCTCACTGTACATGTTTCCTTCTTCTTAGTGTTCAGCTTGCAAAAATTGACATCGCTTTCACGTGATAAAAAGGAATAATTGGCCCAAGGGAACCACTACAAGTGAAAGGAAGGTGTAACAGCCTAATAATGCCGGTTCGCGACATACTGACAGATACATTTATTCATTCCTTCATATATACTTATTGACTACCTACTCTATGAAAATAATGTTACTTGTTAAGGAAGATAAAACAGGAATAAAGCTTTATTTACACTCAAAAAGAGCTTTCATTTGAGTCTAAGGAGATAGAAATATTCAAAGGAATAATATGCTTAACGTCCTGTTTTATACCATCCAATCATCCATTGAAAAGGGAACATTAACTTTAGTTTCTGGAATGGTCATAGAAGACTTCTTGGAAGAGGTGCCATTCTATCTGAAACTAGAACCGTCGGATAGAATGCCATGAAATCAAGAATTCTAAAATGTCCTCTTGGGAATAAGGCATAGTTAGTTCTATTTGACTCTTGGGTAGAATTAGAATAGAAAGGACCAGAAGTTAGGTTGATGGCAATGCCGAAAAGAATAAAGGAAGAATAACAAGTTTGGATTGTCTTTAATGGGTAACTGCAAACCAATACAGCACGTTCTCAAAGAAGATTGTGGAAAGACAAATGAGTATGGTGAGTGAGACATTTCTGTTCTCAAGTATGTGCTTTGGGATTGAAAATTTTAAAAAATAAAATTCTCTGTGATTTTGTCACATCCTAATTAATCACTCCCCAATCTTGGGTAAACCCAACTCTCTGTTCTGTATGACCTCGCTTTCTGTTCCTGATTCCTGCAGAAAGAATATGGTTGCTTTAGAAAGGAGTCTATTATTGCAAGAGAGCTGGACATGCCACATTTTGAGAAAAATTCAACAGATTCTACCTTTCCATTCAAAGCTCATTGGACCAATCCCATTCACAGGCTTGCCAGAGGCTTGTGTGTGGCTGGTAGTTAGGACTCTGCCCCGTGAGGCCCAGGGGGACCAGATGGACCAATTAGGTTGTCTCTTCAAGTGGTTGCAATAGAAGAGTTACAGATAATGGGCAGCAGGAAACAGAGAAGCCAGTAAAAGGAGAAGTTAGGAAGAAGCAGAAAATCTACATAAGAAGAAATTATGAGGCACAGGAAAGAGGAAAGGAAGAAGAGGAGGAGGGGAAGGAAAAGAAGGAGGAAGAAGAGGAAGAGGAGCAGTGTGTGTAGAGAAGACTTAGCCTAGTAGACCTGGCACTGTCCTTTGCAAGGAAGGTCTGCTTACCAGGTTAGCCCTTGGCTGGCATCTGGAAACTTGGATGCCTAGAGAGCTTCCAACGCCCAGCTATGCGAGAGTAGCTCACTGTGCCTAAGCTGTTTCTGCAGACACTATATAGTTTATGCTGAACACCTACCTGCCTTCCTTCTGGGAGCCTGGGATCTTGGGATGTGCCAGGCAGTGGATGTGTGTGCGCTCAGCCTCCAATAAAAAAAGTCACGGCGCTGGGTGTCTAGGAGCTTTTCTGGCAGACAAGATTTCACACATGTTGTTGCAACTCCTTGCTGCGAGAAGCAGGCATGTTCCCTATGATGCCGTGGGGTGGGGCACCTGGAAGCTTGCGTCTGGTCTTAAGACTTCACCCGTGCACATTTTTCTTTGCTGATGTTGCTGTGTGTGTGTGTGTGTGTGTGTGTGTGTGTGTGTGTGTGTGTATTGCTGTAGTAAGTCCAGAGTCTGACTACAGGCTGAGTTTTCTGAGCCCCATTGAAGATGGTCCTGTGGACCCTGACCCAGAAATGATACAGGAAGTGATAAGTCAATACAGATGCCTTTTCCTTTGCATATGTCTGTAGTTGAAAAAACACAGATAAAACAGACTTGGAGGTCAAAGATTGGGGTGTGATGATCGGTGGTGACAAACTATTGCTTGATATTTGCAGTGTCCGGAAGAATTCTGAATAAGTTTCTGTTTTACTGTGTTCTTCATAGAGACTCTGGGTAGGGATTGAAACCCCACATTTCTTTATTTACATTAAACCCTGTTACTTAAGGCAAGTCAAGCCTAGCTTTAACTCTTCCCTAAGAGCCTATTGATGGCCAAAGCAGATCAGGTGAAATGATTCTGCTACCAATACAGGGTTCCCGAGCCCAGAGGAGCCTTTGGCGCTGCCTTGAAAGGTTCGCTCCTGTCATTATCCACTTTAGCATCGTACATCTTCTAACTTCAAGCTTCACTCCCCTTCTATGGTTCTCTGCAATGGACCTTGATTTTTAAAGAAAATGAAATCCACTAGAGGGATGTCTTCCACAGCCAAACCAACCTGCAGGGACCAGACCTTATTCTAACTGTGTTAGCCCCAATTCCAGAGGAAAAAAAATATGTATATCTCCTTTTCTCCAAATGGAATTGAGGACTTAATTTCTCCATTGATTTCTCTCTTTATCTCTCGTCTAAGTCCTGATTCTCTCCATTAGCAGCTCCTCCTTCCTATTACCTATCATTCATTTCCCCTCTCCATGGGGTCTTTCTCCTGCATACACAAAACACTCAAGGCTCTTTTGCCCTAAAATAATAGAATACTACAAGCAAACAAACAAACAACAAACAAAAGCACTCTTCATCCACACTAGCTATCACTGTGCAAACATTTTGAGAAGTGGTCCATACTCGGTCTTCACTTACTTACATCAGACCCTTTCCTTAGCTTCCACTCTACCCGTTTATTCAAAGGCTCATTAACTACACAAGTTAATGGTTTCTTTTAGACCTAGTCAATCCTGTAATGACTCCAAGGGCCACTTTAATTTTTGAAGTTTTCTTCTCCTAGCCATTCCCAATCCCTCAATTTTCCAGCATTATCCTTGCCTTCTCTTGTGTCCTCAGCAGCAACCTCCTCTGCCTCTTCCTCTTGGGCTTCCTTGCTATCATTGAGGTCCCTGTTCGTCCTCTTCTCTCTCTCTCTCTTTTTTTTTAAGTGAGAGTAAAGGAGATAGTGATACAGACTCTCGCATGTGCCCTGACCAGGATCCACGGGGTAACCCCATCTGGGGCTAATGCTTAGACCAACTAAGCTATCCTCAGAGCCTGAGAATGATGCTTGAACCAATCAAGCCCTTGGCTTCCAGAAGAAAAGAGAGAGAGGAGAGAAAGAGAAGTAGATGATCACTTCTCATGTGTGCCCTGATCGGGGATTGAACCCAGGTTGTCTGCATGCTGGGCCAATGTTCTATTTACTGAGCCAACTGGCCAGTACCTATCCAGCTCTTTTTCACATGAGGTGTCATCCTGTGTTCTCACTTTTCTCCCAGAGTGTCTTCAGCCTCCTCTGATGACTCCCAGAACCACATGTCTCCAGCTCACCTTCCATCCCATCTCCAGACCCATCCTCCCAACTCCTCCCTGAATATTCCCATTGGAATGAAAACTTCAAGATGGCATGT
Source organism: Rhynchonycteris naso (assembly GCA_037038555.1). NCBI lineage: Eukaryota > Metazoa > Chordata > Mammalia > Chiroptera > Emballonuridae > Rhynchonycteris > Rhynchonycteris naso. Next base: position 8,432,794 of record CM072998.1, on the reverse strand, counting down.
CTATAATTAGAGCCAACATTTTGCCTCCTCAGATGTGTTTCTACTCTTCTCTTTTTGATCTGATTAAAGATATAATATCTCCATTCTTCTAAGACAAATGGCTACAGCGCACATTCTGAATGCCTTTTGCTCCCTCACAGCAGTGGGCACCTCGGCCACAGTGACAGAGAGCTCTCTCTCACTGACTCCTCCTCTCCATCACAATTACCATGGCCTTGACTAGCTTCACCTAGGGAACTGCAAGACCTCTTTTTCCTATTCCTGCCACTTCCTATTACAACCTACCCTCTAGCAAGTCGTCAGAACGATCATTCTCAAAAAGCAATCATGAGCTTGTGCTTTGGAACCATCCTGTCTTGGTTTGACCCGACTCCGCTACTGTCTTGCTGTGTGGCCTTGGGCAGATTATGTACCTACGCTGTGCTTATCGTCATTGGTGGAACAGAAAATTAATAACGATGAATGTTAAAAGTGTTAGCATATTGAAAGTGCTTACAATGGTGTCTGCCATTTAGTAAGTGATCAACAAATACTATATTACAATCACGGATCATACTATACCTTCTTTCTGTATCTGAAACACTGTTACATTTCTTTTGATACCAAACAAATACGTGACATCTGAGTGAGGCTTATATTATCATCCTTAAAAGAGTAACTATGTCTGAAGTCTGAAGAAAGATGGTTTCACATTGTCCTCATAGACTGTACCACACCTTATACCTCACCACACACTTCTCCAGAAGAATGTCAGTTCCAGATCACGTTTATATCAGTAGTCCACATTAGGTGTTACATTTTTCAGAAGCATTTTTAATAGACAAAACTATCGAAAAGCAATGCAATATTAAGCAAACAACTATCAAATCAGAATGTTGCATCAACCTGTGACTATTTAGAATGAATACACAAGCTTTTTCTAAATCTTTCTGAATTCAGACTGTGCTGTTGGGAAAGTTGCAAACTATTGCAAGAGCAGGGTCTGAAACATGAATGTAAATAAATAGGTATTGAGCACCAACTGCGCTGGATTTTTCTCATGGAACTGAAAATATAATTGGACAAAAAAAAAACAAGGAATAAACAAATCATAATAAAAGGCCAACTGTAAGTGACACCACACATGTCTTAAAAATGTTCTCACGCTGGGGAAGAGAATGGAAGGATACATTATAGCAATGAGAAAGAACATTGGGTTACGTTTCCTGGAAGAGTCCGAAGTTTGCAGAAGGCTCAGAGGATGAGTATGATACGAACGGAGGCAGAAGATGGAGAAATGGCGTTCCAAAAGAGGAAACCGTGTATTAAAGATATGTTAGGGTGACATTGTCTGCCATGCTGAAAGCCTACCAGCAGTCTGGGGAGGGAGGCAAGCACGCTTTGGGGAAGGGCACAAATGAGGGTAGAAAAAAGTGCTAAAGACAGGGCCCCATCAAGGAGAGAAATACTCTGAAGTAGCATATCTGGAACATCTTTTGCATATGAGTCCTTTGGTGCTACCACACAGGGGAAAATTCACTGAGCACGATCTGGAATCACATTCCTTACCACTGGAGACAAGAAGCAGATTGGCTGAGAATAAAACAGTTGAGCTATTCTTTGGTTGTGGCATAAACCACAAGATTGACAAGAGAGAGTCTCATTCATGATAGAATAGGCCTCGCTATCTTCACAAAGCGTTCAAAAGAACACCCCACTGACTGAGGGAAGGCAGGCATTAAAAACACAATCTCATAACATGACATGCTCACAGGGATAGTTAGGACTCCCCTCCATGGGGGCAGCTTCATCCGGCTGGTCTTACAAATTTACAGCCAGTGCTTCGAAGCGGTAAATTCATTAAAACCAGGAAATTGCTTAATTAGTTTGAAGTGACAAACACTTCTAAAAATAAATGTTTGAACTACATGGATTCCAAACAAATGTATCACAATCAAAACTGTTACAGCATGCCTATAATAACTAGAAAATTAATTTGTAATAATCACATATCAGATCTCATGTTTCTTAACTTGTTTTTTCCCACTTTTAAAAAGAACTTACTTCTTTCAAAGCATGTCAAATTTCCAACCATCTTTCCTTCCAATGGTTGTATCATTTTGAGAGCATGCTGACTCATTTCCAACATGCTTTGTCCTCTTCTTTATTGCCAGAAAATGTCCTTAGATGTAATTATCGCTTATTATACAATAAAGATGCTCTTGTGTGTTTTAGGAACCTGACACAGAGTCTAGTCCAGGGGTCCCCAAACTTTTTTCACAGGTGGGCAATTCACTGTCCCTCAGACTGTTGGAGGGCCGCCACATACAGTACTCCATACACTGACTACCAATGAAAGAGGTGCCCCTTCCGGAAGTGCGGAGGGGGCTGGATTAATGGCCTCAGGGGGCTGCAATTTGGCCCGCGGGCCGTAGTTTGGGAACCCCTGGTCTAGTCCAATCGCAATGTGTTAACGTAACCAAAGCTCAACATTTTTGTAAATATGTATAAAAAAACCTACACATTTATGCTTCACTATGGGCTGTTTTGCAAGAAAAAAAAAATCATACTTTATTAATATACCAAATAGAGAAAAGTTTTGTAATTTCCATGGACATTTATTTAGAAAATTATAAAGCACATGAACAGTAATATATCTCAATGTTACTACTAGAGAGGATCCCCACTAAGGCCCCTGGTCTCCCTCCACAACCCTTCACACCTTTCAGAAGGAATTGACCCCACCACCCAGAACTTCTGAATGGAATCTGAAGTATCCGATACAGCCAATGAGGCACAGAGGGAAGCTTCTCCCGGGACACACATAATAAATAAGGACAACCTCGAGCAGAGGGGACAAGAGGATCCGTGGGCTAAGAATAACAAAAGCCTCGTGGGCATACAATGAGCATATTCCATTTAATCATTCCCTTCCAGTTTTGAAAGAAAACCAATTATCTCGTAGTAGATTCCTCATTTTTCTAGAATATAAGGTATCATTGTTACAGTCTTCCAGAATCCCTTCTGGGAAGCAGACCATGGACAAGGGAAATGATAACGATGTGCTTCTCTTCCTATTTCTAGAAACATGTCCTGGGAGAGGTCGCTGGGTCAGTCCCAGAGCTTCCTGCTGGTACCTCTTAATGGACAGCACCGAGCGCAGACATACACACAACTCCCACAACACAAACTCCAGCTGCTTACACCCACAGCATGTTGCTACTTGGCCAACAACGTTCAGCCCTAAAGCTGTTTGCATAAGGCAGCAAGTACTGAATCTTCACTGGAGAATTAAACTGAATAAATAGCAACCATAAGGATTCACTTGAACATAGCATATATTTTTGTTTAAAATATATATATATATATATTATTCTAACTGGGTTCTAAATAGTTAATATAAAGTACAAGTTAATTGTTATTGGATTATAATGGTGTTCCTAAAATGGCATCTATTGTCCATATAAACATCAAAGGAATCCTTATGATCAGTATAATTTTATTGAATACCAAGTGAATTAATGGTCACTGCCATGCAGATAAAAGACGAAAATGTGTCGCTCGCTATTTGAAGTTTTGAACCTGGATTCATTTAGTAATTCATGGCAATGGTATTCATTAGAAATTATAGTATTTATTGGAATATTTTTAGGAGCTTGATGGTCATAAAGCTTCTACAGGGTTACTTTCTTGACACTGATATTCAGAGAACACATGTAGAAACCACATTTGCAAAACTGTCAAGAGAGTCTCAGCAACTATAAAAAATAATTCTCAGAAATGAATATCCTTCTTAGAATGATTTTTATATTATGTCTATAAAAGTAAAAAAAAAGGCAAATGGAACAACAAAATAGCTCTCAGTGTTAGGAAAAAGTCGTATGTTTACTTACAAGGAATCTAGAAGTCAAAATAATGGAATTCCACCAGCATCCTGCAAATTAACAACAACAACAGAGCCTAAGACAATGTTATTTTATTTGGGCCACTTAATTGAGCAAGGCAGAAAAATCTTGCTTATATAAGTTATGACTCAATAATATGCATTTATAGCATTGATGATGGTAAATAATAATGGTGACAACAATAATATTATAGTCCTTTCCAGAGATTAAACTGGGCATACCATAAATCTATTTTTTTAAATAATTATTAAGCATTTCAATTGTCAATTTTTTCACATGCATGCCAAGAAAAACAACCGGATATTAACATGTTTGTTGAGAATAAAACAGTGGAATTGTATTCTGAACTAGCATCGATATACATTCAGGAACTCATTTAAAATCACAGGGAAGATGATTTACTACTACATCATGGTGGTTTTCCAAGCAGTTTTTACAAGTCACGTCTGGATAATAAAAACAGACCATCTCCAGCCTTCCAACAGCCAGTGGTGTGGCATGCGCAGTCCTTTGGGCTGCAGCAAGCGCTGGGGCGCCAGGTAATGTTAACTCTGCTGTCTGAGCACCACACCCAGATGCTCCAGGTCTGGCCAGGCGAGCTCGGAGCTAGCTGCATGGGAATGCCTCGAGGCTCAGGCAGAAAGAGCCAGACTGGCCTGACCTGTGGTGGCGCAGTGGATAAAGCGTCGACCTGGGAACACTGAGGTCGCCAGTTCAAAACCCTGCACCAGTCTGGTCAAGGCACATATGGGAGTTGATGCTTCTAGCTCCTCCCCCCTTTCTCTGTCTCTCTCTCTCACTCTGTGTCTCCTCTCTAAAATAAATAAATAAAAAGAAATTAAAAAAAAAAAAAGAAAGAGCCAGGCTCCAGGGCGGGGTGGGGCAGTGGCGATCCAGCCCTGTGGGCACTGGGTTGCAACCCTGGAACTCCTGGGACAAGAGCATGCTGCTCTTGATGGGACACTCATGTCGCTGAGAACAACACGGAACCCAGACCAGGAGCTCAGAGCTTCCTCTCTTGCTTGCTCTCACCGCCTTTTCTCTTCCACGCCAGCCAGCCTCGGTGTACCACAGCGTTATGAGACAAGGTAGAAATGCCAGGGAAGAGCCCGTGTGTGCAGAGCAGACGCTCTTCTATCCGGATGTTGTCCGCTAACCGTGTTCATGTGTCTGCTGTGCTTGTGTACCTATGATGGGGACCTACGTATCATGTCAGAAGACGTCGCCCTGGGTTTTGTCCGATATCTTGGCTCCTTTCCCTCTGGAACGTAGCCACGAACGGGATGAAACATAAAGCCGAACCGAACCACAGAACTTCACTCGAGGAGGAGGGAGCACCAATAAGGTGAGACGAACGGAGAGCAGCTTTCATGCAAGCGGTGTGTTAAAGACCCTTGACGGAGTCAAGTAATACCACTGTGAAGTTAAGTAACAGAGGGGGGAGGCATTAAGAGGCAAAGAAAAGATGGAAAATGCGTGTTTTCAGATGAGATCTATGAGGGGGAGGAGAGTAATCTGAGTCTGGAGACATAAGAACCCTCTACAGTTAACAGACGCCGAAGAGAAATTGATTTGAAAAGAGAAGGGGGCATACTCATGGTGCCAAATAGCGCATTCAACAATAAGCTTCGTTCTTGCCAGTGCTGATCTGAAGGTGGGGCCCAGAACTCTGATGGTGACACAAGCCATCATTTCCTCCAAAATAGAGCTCTTACCCCTGAGGAAGGTAGTCTCCGTGCAGTTTCAGAAGCTGTGTTAAGTGGTAAAATCGAGGGAAAGAGATGGATTTAGAAGTCTGAGGGGTACATGAAGGCGACGAAGTTTCCAGGGACACACAGAGCAATGGAAACAGCGCATTGCAGTCCAACTCAAGGCTAGAACCAGGGGGGTGTTAGGAGCACCTGTCTTGGGTGGAAGGCAGTTTGATGCGGTTCTATGTTTTGCAGGGATGTCAATTAAAAAGCCCCCGCCAAGAGGGAGAGGATGGGTAGGAGAACCTGAAAGTTATAACTACTACAAAAATAAGCAAATGGTGATGAATTAGTGCCAGCGTACGTTTTAACAAACATCCGGCGGAAATTTAGCGACTCTCAGTGGAATCACCTCTGATGCAGAAATCTTTGCTTTCACAGTCAAATGAAGCAATGATCTTAAAACAGCAGCTCAGCATGTGACACAGGTGACAGGCGCTGTGCTCTCACCACCTGCAGGAGGTGGGGGGACAGGTGTGAAAGGCCTGTCCCCCCACCTCAGCTTTTCAGGCGAGAACACACCATCATCCCCTCTGCAAGCGAGGAAGCGTTTCCTACGCTCTCAAAGTGTACTTCTGACTTATCACACCCCCCTCTCCACTTCTCTCCCTTTTTCTTTTGGTCTCTTCTGTATCTTGCCTTCTGTAAGGACTTCTGCCAGCTTGTCCACATGATTGGGCTAACCAGCATCTTCAGAATAATGCACTTTGGCTCTTCTCAGTGTAGTCTGTGTTTCTGTATGCCGAGAAGAGGTAAGTGCTGCTTTCTGATTCTGTTCCTTTTACACCTTCTCGCTGGCTCAAGCCCTCCGCTGCACAGTATATGTACAAACACCTCTGCTCTGACCCGACTGGTGGCCGGAGACAGATAAAATGGCCTGCGCGCGGTGATACAACATCAATAAATCATCCTCGGCCGATGGGGCCGACGCACATACTCAGAGTCTTAAAATATTCCAGGATTGCGCTTTAAATTGTATTATTGTAGAGTGAGGCACTTGGAAATTAGCCTCTTTAAGTTTATATTTTGTTCCGGAATCGTAATGTCTAACCTTTTGGCGTATAAGAATCGATTCAGTGGGAACATTAGTGAAATAGAGAAAAGAGCACCATCTATCTGGGGTCTGTTATTTGTCTCCATTGCTTAGATTGTTTTCCATTTTTTAACATTAACAGAATGGTGTCTGGCAGATGCCAGACATGGCTCTGATGACAGGAAGGCTGACTGAGGGAGGCTGGTGTGCAGACGGAATCCTACATTCATGGGGGAGGGAGGGAGCGACCTTGCGTTTAGATGGCACGGCGCTCTTAGCTGCTGGACTCCCTGAGTTAGATGCCTATTGCTCCTTGGTCTTAATATTCAATTTTGAATTTTCCTTCTTCGGTTCCAGCCTCCTATGCCACCCCTTTGTACTACTGGCCTCCACGGCCCATCGTTCACTAATGCTACTGTATCCTCTGATGAATTTCCTATTCATTCATTCATTCATTCATTCACTTATCCATTTACCTTTGGGGATAGCTCTGACATAGGCACGGTGGGGGCTGATTTTAAAAATCTTAATTTTCCCAGTGATGTAATTAATGTAAAATCAATTTGGGAACCGCAAGATATTTTTCTCATGAAATGTTACCAAAGGTCAGACAGTGGTTAAATTCTAAATGAGTGATATAGAACTATACAAGTTAGGAGGGAGTAGGGATTGTCGCAATTCAGAGCAGTCCACTCATTCATTTAATATAAACTCTATCTGGCACAGTTCTTATTGGGAATACTGACAATACTGGCTTTCGACTGGAGGAAGACATGTGTAATGTTAGACAACAATAAATGCAGCCAAGAAATGCAAGTGAGGGTAACAGAAAGAGTAGAGGGGAAAGTTTCAGCGTTAGATGAAATGGCTAGGAGAGTTCTCCGTGAGATCAGATTTGAATGAAGACCCATCCAAAGCGAGAGAGTGAGTTATGTGAACATCTGAGGTAGAGGCACAGATAGGCCCTGAGATGAGGCATGACTGGGTTATTAAAAAACAAATAAACAAGGAATCCAGAAGGCCAGTGACTGAACAAGGGAGGGGGGATGGGGGGGGGGGAGACTAGTGGAAGACAAGGACAGAGAGTATTGGGACCAAGATCGTGAAGGGGTGGGTAGGTCATAATAAGAATGTTGGCTTTTACTCAAAACCAGATGCTTTTGGAGTGTTTTAAACAGAGCAGTGATATGATCCAACTTCCCTTCTGACAGGGTGATTCTGGGGGTGTGTTGAGAATAACCCGACACAGAGAAAGGGAGGACAGAATCCTGAAGTTCAACGAAAGGCTATCCCCCTATTAGAGTCTAGGAGAGAGATGATGGCTGAGAATAGGGTGGTAGCCGTGCGGTGATGAGTTGTTTTCAGATTGTGGAGGGATTCTGAAGACAGAACCTACATATTCTGCTAACCAATTGAATATTGAATGAGAAACGAAGTCGTATTAAAGACGAAACCGAAATTTTGGCCTAAGCCATTGGAAAATGAGACGGGCAGAGATGCCGCTGAGTCGGAGAATGCTGGCAGCCCTCAGCTCTCGCGTGGAGCACGTGACTCACGTGGCCCAGTCTGCATTTCCACTTTCTCTTTGCTACAGTCGTGTCGGGAAAGTGGCACACGAGGCAAACCAGGACAGGAAGACCCAATTGGGGATTCTGGTGAAATTATTAGAAACAGAAGCTCTCTTTCCATAGGAGTTGTTTGAATGGTAAGAAGGTAGACCCAGGACTGTCACAGCCATCTCCCTGTCACAAGGCGGGTAGGTGGCTTGAGAGTCCAGCTCACAAGGAACCTGCAGGAGGATGAAGTCAGACTCTGGCGGCAATGTTTGAAAACCTGCATCCTAATGCGTGTAAGCCAAACTCCCACCTCAACTTCTTACTCTGTAAATCCAACATAAAATGACTGTCCTCCCCACCCAGGTCAGGGGGACATGGGCCACTTGGGAGCAGTGGCCACAAGCTCTACTGTGGAAGAAAAGTGGAAATGATTTTGTGTTTGGATTCAGGATGTATCATAGACGCCTTATGGCTTTGCAGGTGAGAGAAGAGTCAGTAAGGAGGAAGATTACGTTCTGAAGGACAGTCACCTCGTGCTACCTCTCTGACATCTGTTAAATCCCAGCAGCAATTGTCACATACAGCTGCAGAAAGTGCAAAGCAGTGACCAACCGTGTTCCCTCAATGCCTGGATATCTGCCAATGGAGAGTGTCAAATGGAAGGCTAGAAAATACTCCCTGATCAGCTGCTGTCAAATCAGAAATTCTCATTCCCCTTAGGCAAAGTTTTTAAAAATCTGCCCATTTGAGGGAGACTCCCAGAGTATATAAATCTGCTGTCTTATGATTCCTGCATTTTAAAATAGCTTCTTATAAGACAGCTGTGGTACACGGGGGCGTGTACTGGCATATTTTACAAGATGAGGTTTAAATCCCGATTCTGCACAGCACTCGTTGGGGGTCCTTCTAAAAGTCAGTGCACCCCTCCCAGCCTCAGCTCCTCAGCTGGATACTGGAGTCAGTACCCCTTCCTTCGAGGGCATGCGGACGTCGGACAGGATAACAAACGCGGAAAACCTACATGTTGTGCAGCACTTCCACCCCGGAGCACCACTCACCATTACACTCCAACCACTGGAATGAAAACGTACGCATTGCATTTCCTGCTGAAAACTACTGTTTTCCGACTTGTCTAGTATATACAATTTCTTTCAAAGTCGTTTCTTAAAAGTAGATAGAGTAAGCAACAATTTCTATGTGAAAGAATATAGCATAGTGGGGGAAAAACACACAAATTTCAGCCAGTCCGTGGTTAGAGGCACGGGATCAGGTAGAGTAGGGTCCACTTCTCTGTTCCCCCACCTACTACAGAGATGACTTTGGGGGAGCTACTTACCCAATTTTCATGAGTAGAATAGTCATAGTTCTACTTCCGGAGTGCTGTAGCCAGGCGAAATGGTTCGAGGGGGACGGGACGCAGGCGGCCGCTTGCTAAGCGGGGCGCTGCGCTGTTCCAGGGGAGATGCCAGGCACGCTCCCGGCAGCACGCCAGCATGACACCCACGCAAGGGCGACTCTTTTGCGCTGATCTTTTGGTCTTTAGAAATGGTTCATGGAACCACACTTATTTGTTTGTTTTTTTATTTTATTCATTTTAGACAGGAGACACAGAGTGAGAGAGAGAGGGAGAGAGAGAGAGAGAGAGAGAGAGAAAGGGGGGAGGAGCTGGAAGCATCAACTCCCATATGTGCCTCGACCAGACCAGTGCAGGGTTTTGAACTGGCGACCTCACTGTTCCCAGGTCGACGCTTTACCACTGCGCCACCACAGGTCAGGCGGAACCACACTTATTTGGAGAAGGGGTCACCTATTGAGTCTCCACGAGATACCAATACATTAGAACCAATTTATTTCCTCATTGCTTTCTGAGAGAGAGTTAAAAACCTACGGTTTGGTGGCAGAAAAGGGGAGGAGGCAGGTGTGGAGTGTATGCCGAGTTTGGGGGGCAGGGTACCACGCAGAGTACCTCTGAGCAGGAGGAGGCAAAAACACCCGTGGGAGGTGGGGGTGGGGAGAGGCAGGCCTGTGCGGGAGGACAAGAACAGTGTCCAAAAGGAAAATGAAAGAGTGACTAATCCATTGTGAAATGGTTTATTTTGAGTGAGGTGAAATAGTAGCAAAAACAAATATTTCACAGTTAAACCAATGTGCCTTATTTTGTGGGTAATGGGGTATATAATAACCTACCATTGAAATCGATAAATCTGGAAGCCATTGTTTGCCTTATTACACATATCCCATGTTACCCAAGATGGATTAAACCCAGGGTGCTTTTAGTTCTTACAGTTCCCAAAGCTTATTCAGAATAAAATTCAGCGGTCGCAAATAACAGGTACGTGTTGCCTTTCAGACTATCTTTGTTCTTGGAAAAGGGGTAATACACAATTACCGTAGTTTCTTGTTAGGCTAAGAGGCATGAGAAAACTTCCTGTGAAAACATAGTTTCGTTGAGCTGTGTCCCTCCTGTAGTTCATTAGCTCTTCTTCCACAAAAAGTGGAAGGAACACTGTTTCTGGCGATGAAATAGCTGGAAAAGTAGTGGGCCATACTTTCCCTTTCATAAGCCTCACTATTCTACCCTGAAACCTGAAGATGTTCGAACGTATTCCAATTGATTTACCAGTTCATGTTGAGAGGAATAATAAAATACTTATAAATAAAATTCATATGATGTGTGTTTGGTGGATTCTGTTGCTATTAACCAACTGGAAACCACATTATAAAGGCAACTTTTGACTTGGAGCAGAATACTTGATCTTGACGCATGCTCTTTATTTTTTTTTCTTTATTAAGTACCTGCAAATTAGCTTTATACATACAACCTGAGAGGGATTTTGTGAAGTTTATCAAGGTAATATTTATAAACTTCCCTGAAATCCCTAGCTGAAAGAGAAAATGTCATGTAATATTACTTGTCTAAAAAATGAGACCTTTTGTAAGCTTTCATTATAATTTTAAATTTCCTTACATTAAGGAGAGTGAATCAATCAAAAATAATGAGCAATGACTATTTGCGCATTCGAAGTTTTTTGGGGCCAAAAACTGAGTCACTTCTTTCTTTTCTTCTTCCACAGCACATAGTTCTTAAAATAGTTGTTCTTAATGATAATGGTAGCAATATTAGTAGCATTGGGAACAGTAAAAATACTACTATAGATGCCTGCATCATGACGCATACCACTCTTCTTTCTGGGAATTAAGTAGGGGGGTGTTATTGATGGTTTACCAATAAGCTCAAGGCACAGTTCAGCATTAAAAAAATAATAACAATTAGCATTAAACTTGGCTATATTCAAAGAAGCCAGGATCCAGAGCAGGAATAGAGATAGCAGACAGCAATTTATATCTATAAATTATTTTTTAACAACTGGAGGTACAGCAGGATTATCTTGATCACCCTAACCTTTAGGAATAGCACTCAGGAGGTGTAGTTTCCTGCCCTTAATAAATTCGATTCTTACTATTGAAAAGAATTCCCTTAGTTGTTTAGTATGCAGTTGTTTATTATCCTTTGTTTAGTTTGTTTAGTTGAAAATAGAGTTATATGTCCTCGTCTTACTGGAATGTTTGGGTGGGATGTTCTGAAATCAGCAGGGATGTGAATCATGTCCTATAGAGTCCTGTCTGAGTGTCCAGCACTAGTACAGTGCACGGCATCTACCACAATAAGTACACGTGTCATCCTTGACCACCTCTGTCTTCTGTTGGGATAAGGCCATGCAGAGTGAGATGTGTTTCCCCATATTCATTCTTCTTATTGCTTTGCATGAGAAATAATTTAAGCAACTATGTTTACTTCTTGTACATATATTTATAACTTTACTCATTTCTATTTTTCCAGCTTTGTTGAGTTGTACTTCACACATGACATTGTATAAGTTTAATGGGTACATGTTGATCCCGTACAACAATGTTGAAATTGCAAAAGGATGACCACAACTAGGTTAGTTAACACATACATTCATCACCTCACATGGTTATAATTTGTGTATGCGCGTGTGTGATGAGAACACGTAAGAGCTGCTCTTTTAGCAGCTTTCAAGTGCGTGACACAGAGCATTAACTATAGTCACAATGTTGTACATTACATCCCAGAACTTGTAACTCAATGTTTATCCACTTTAACCAGCATCTTCCATCATTTGTACCCCTTAGACCTTGGCAACCACTATTCTCTGTCTCTTTAAGTTTGATGTTCTTAGAAGTTTTTAGGTTCCACATATTAGTGAGATCAAATTGTATTTGCCTTTCTCTCTCTGACTTATTTCACTTAGCGTAATGCCCTCAAGGTTCTGTCCAACCATGTTGTCACAAATGGCAGGATTTCCTCCTTTCTCATGGCTCAATACTATGGCTGAATAATATTCTGAATAATTTTCAGAATATGTTAGTGGAATAATATTCTGATTATATTCAGAATAGTGTTATCTGTTAGTGGAATAATATTATGATTATATTCAGAATAGTGTTCTGAATATATACCGCATTTTCTTTATCTATTCATCTACTGATGGACACTCAGACTATTCCCAAGTCTTGGCTATCGTGTATAAAATAATGCTGCAATGAACATGGAGTTACAGAAATCTCAACGTAGTGATTTCACTTCCTTCAGATATATACCCAGAAGTGGGAGTGCTGGACTGTATGGCCATTCTATTTGCAATTGTTGAAGAATATCCATACTGTTTCGCAAATTGTCTGCACCAATATATGTCCCCACCAACAGTACACAAGGGTCTCTTTTTCTCCACATCCTTGCCAACACTTATCTCATCTTTTTGATAACCACTCTACCAGGCATGAGGTGATATCTCATTATGGTTTTGATTTTCATTTCCCTCATAGTTAGTGATGTTGAGAACACCTTTTCATGTGCTTGTTTTCCATTTGTATGTCTTCTTTGGAAAAAACCTCTAGTCAGGTCCTCTGGCCATTTTTTTTTTTATTGGATCTTCTTGACTCTAAGCTACTTGTGTAATTTGGGTATTGGTCAGTTATCTGATACATGATTTTCAAATATTTTCTCCTATTCTGTAGGTTAACTCTTCAGATTATTTCTTTGCTGTGCAAAAATTTCTAGTATTCAGATTATATTGTAGAATGGGTATATGATTCACTGTCCAAATAAATAAACTTTTAGGAGTGCAAACATACCGCCTGTGCTAAAGGCAATAGACAGTCTTTCTTAGGTCCAACAATTATGGTGGTTCCCCTAATGATATGCCCTGTATAGGGGAGTGTGTGTCTTCTGCTACTCTCCCCCAATGCTTACTGAAAGTAGATTTTACTTATGTTACTAAATAACTCTTTGTGAATGGAAGTTATAATAATCGAGTCACACTTTAACTGCACTGAAGGACCTTGCCATTTATAGGAATTGTGTGGTGATTCCAACTGCAAATTGGATAATGGTAATTCTCCCCACCCCAATTTTCTCTTTTTAAGCCTTGTGATAGGTTGAAATTACTTAGCTCCCAGTACATCTATGTCATAATTAGTGCCTAATAGCTCTGTAAAGAATATGTATTAACTAATTTCCTGACAGTATCCTTGCAGTCTTCCTTTCCCCAAATTGTTTATCTAATCCATCAGAAGACTCGGGTATTCCTTTGAGTTGTATTCTGACTCTGATACTGCCAAGATCAACGGACCATTGTCTCTCATCTAATTTATGCCCATAGTCTATGGTTCTGCCTTATCTTCAGACTACTATATTAGCCAGAGATTATTTTGATCACAGATCACATTGATATCCCTACTTGAAACTATTGCATTCAGAGTAATATACATGTTATTTCAATGTCTACAAGGTTCCGGCTGCCCTAACCCTGCTGCATTCCTCTCAAAGCTAATTCCATTTTCTCTACTATAGCCAATGCAGAGTGAATAAAGCACTCAATGCGTGTGTGAGCCTCAGTGCCTTTGCACTTGGTGATCTTCCATATAATCACATAGCTCATACCTTTGACTTTATTTATTTCTCTGGTCAAATGTCACTTTTTGGAGAGATCATTCTAGACCGTACTATCTACAAATTAAATTTCTCACTTGTACCTTTGATTTATTTTTCTTCATAGCTCTTATTCATTTTTTATGTTGTATTATATATATTTGTTTATTTTCTGTCTTTCTAAAAAGACCACAACTTCTATGAAGGCAGAGGCTTCTTCTTCTATTATATATGAGGCATTTAAATAATTGTCAGTATATGGTTGGTATCCAATTCATATTTTTGAAGGAATATATAAATGAATTTGTATAAGGCTATACACAGTAGGTCAAATCTGTTGAAAACTTCAAAAATAAAATCTTGCGTTTAAGTCTCGTTCTCTTTCAATCCTTTACCCTCTAAATGGGAGGAGAGCCAGTGGGAGAAAACAAAGCCAAACACTAAAGAGCTAGAGAAGTCAGCCAGCACACACCGACGACTTAAAGAAGAAAGGAGAGACTGGACTGTGTGTATTAATGAAGAGCTGTAAGCAATCCACGATGGCTCCCATCGGATGCATTGTTCTTTCAAAGAGTAGAAATCCCTGCTTCTCAACTGCAATTAAAACATGGGCTTTCTTCCATGCCTGAAAGACATCCCAGATCAGTTCTCGGCTGGCTAATGGAAGCCAGGGCAGGCCACCCGTGAGGGCCTTCCTTAGCAGATACCCTGCCTCTGGTGCCCTCCAGATAGGAGTTGGGCAATATGGGCAGAGCAGCAGCCCGCAGCAGATCTCAGTCGCCCTGACATTGCCCAAGGAGACCAGCTGAGCTCCAGTAATGAAGGCCCAACCATTTATCGCTTTATGGGCCATAGACTATTGCACTCAGAAGCAAGTAGTCAGGCGAGCCCTGGTGGAATGTGCTCCTTGCAGCTCCATCCACCCGGTAGCCAGACAGCCCTCCATCTTGCTCTAGCGTAGCTTCGGACGTCTTCCCAGGAAGAGCAAATGGTTTCACCCACTCAACACTTCTGAAGCTTCCCGAAGCCTTGTGTCACTTTCCAGGTCGCAAGGGTACTTAGTTCGGGACCAGCCTAACAGTAAAGTTATTAATAATGCTGTAAACCTTCAAAATAAATGTTGACAAGTTCTTCTTTTGAAAAATCAGAAAGACAACCCAAAAATGTAGATTCTAATGTCTGAACAAAGCTTTCAAAAGATCTTTAACAGCTTTTACTAAGAGTCAGGTGACTTTTTTTTTTTTTTTAGTTTTCACAAGTATATCATAATTTTCTAATATAAATACAATTTTTACAGTGTGCCTATCTTTTTTTATCTCTATTATTTTGTGTGTTAATAAATATCACTTGGTGAGATGGAAGTTTGAATATAACAATTCATTTCAACTAAATAGCTTTCCCTTTAATCTTGAGAAAGTTAAAAAATGGGTAGATGTTGCCACCCGGCGCCTATAATTTGTTCCTCGTGTTTGGAGATATTAGAATTTCAGTGTAGGAATGATCTCCTCCACGTCTTATGCTTTCTGTTTATGAGCTGCTTCTGTGTGCCTCATTATACATGACCTTCACAACAGCCTTGGAATTCTTATTCCCAGTTTGTGAAGGAGGTACTGAGATTCAGGGAGGTTAGGGAATGTGGCCACAGATATGAAATTAGTGGTAGAGTTGAGACTGGGTTGCAAATCACCCGCCTAGTCTTCTCACCGCTCCGTGTCCGCACTGTTTATTGCAGTTCCGTGTCGGCTACCCCCGCACTTCCGTGAGTGCGACGGAGCCGTACTGCAGCTTGGATCTTATAATTCACTTAAAATTAGCCTCAACCTCCCATATCAGGACACATAGAAATTAAATTTCCTATAGATACATAACATCACGAGTCTTTTTTAAAATCTCTGAAGTATTATGTATGTTATCTAAATACATAGGTGCACATTTCTGAAAATATTAATGAAACAAATGTCTTATTAAGGCATGAGTAATCAGATCACCCTCAGCATAATTCTACACAAGTGAACTTCTAATTGCAACAAAGATTCAGATAGCTTAAGCGAGTGCATTCTTATTTTGTGCATGATCTTTGGACATATTAATACAATATCTGTATCTGAGTTTTCTAGATGCATTAATTTAGAAAGGGATACTCTAGAGCTGCGTTACCCAGCGTGGTGGTCAGTAACCACGGGTGGCTCTGAAGCACTTGCCATGTGGCCAGTCTGAATGGAGACGTGCTGTGAATATGAAGCACACTGGAGTTTTAAGACGTCATACAGAAGAGAATATCAAATAGCTAACTCAGGGGTCCCCAAACTTTTTACACAGGAGGCCAGTTCACTGTCCCTCAGACCATTGGAGGGCCGCCACATACAGTACTCCACACACTGACCACCAATGAAAGAGGTGCCCCTTCCAGAAGTGCAGCGGGGGCCGGATAAATGGCCTCAGGGGGCTGCAATTTGGCTCGCAGGCCGTAGTTTGGGGACCCCTGAGCTAACTGATATTTTATATAGATTATAAATTGAAATAACATTTCAGATGTATTGAATTAAGTCATAGGCATTACTAAAATTAATTTCATTTATTTATGTTCTCTTTTTTTTAAAGTGGCTATTAGAAAATGGAAAACTATCACCTGACCAGGCAGTGGTGCAGTGGATAGAGTGTCAGACTGGGATGTGGAGGACCCAGGTTCGAGACCCCGAGGTCGCCAGCTTGAGCACCGGCTCATCTGGTTTGAGCAAAGCTCACCAGCTTGAGCCCAAGGTTGCTGGCTCGAGCAAGGGGTTACCCTGTCTGTTGAAGGCCTGCGGTCAAGGCACATATGAGAAAGCAATCAATGAACAACTAAGGTGTCACAACGAAAAACTGATAATTGATGCTTCTCATCTCTCTCCGTTCCTGTCTGTCTGTCCCTATCTCTCCCTCTCTCTGACTCTCTCTCTCTCTCTGTCTCTTTAAAAAGAAATTTATAAAAAGAAAATGGGAAACTATCCATGTGTTTTACAATACATTTCAATAGGACCATGGTTCTCCAGAGAAGAGCTAAGATACCTAAGACAAGACTTTTGTCCTTGTTGGAGGATGAGATGAGGTTTATATATGTGAAACATTTAGAGGTGGGGAGACAGATCCATTAAGGAACAAGTGATTTGATAAAGAAAACTGCATCTTCAAATAAACTCAAAGGAGAAAATCAGTGTGGTCTACAAGACTTGAGGACAGTTTAGGGTAAAGAGTTGCAAGTGGACTTGGCCAGTTGGCTCAGCGGTAGAGTCATGTCCCATAAGGATGTCCTGGGTTCAATTCCCAGTTAGAGCACACAGGAGAAGCAACCATCTGCTTCTCTACTGCACCCCCTCTCCATTCTCTTTCTCTATTTTTCTCTTCCTTCCCCTCCCTCAGCCATGGTTCTGTTGAAGCAAATTGGCCCTGGGTGCTGAGGATGGCTTTATGGCCTCACCTAAGGTGCTAAAAATAGCTCAGTTGCCAAGCAACAGAGCAACAGCCCCAGATGAGCAGAGCGCCATCCGGTGGGGGCTTGCTGGGTGGATCCTGGATGGGGTGCATGTGGGAGTCTGTCTCTCTGCCTGCCCACTTCTCATTTCAGAAAAATTAAAAAAAGAAAAGTTGTAAGTGAACCTTTGAATAGGCTTGATAAGGAAAAGGGAGTAGATGGTAACACTGTCAGTGACCAGCTAAGAAAGAGAAAAGAGTAAAGGATGGCAGAAGGACGATGGAGAGCTTGGCTTTTCTATGAGCACGAATAGGATATTATAAAGAAAAAAATGAGGTGCTTTTCTCCTAAATACTGAATTTTAAAATCAAATGTTGGCAAGTCAAATCTGCTCTATGCTTTTTATTCCTTAAAAGTAATAACATTTGTTAGTCAAAACTGAAGTTCTCTCTGCCTGTTTCTCCCTTCTGAATTTAATCTGCCCCTTTATTTCTACAAAACCACTTAATCCCCAAAACCTTTATAAATCATTATGGACTTTCAATATTAGATAACTCGTTGCTTCGTGAATTTGTCGAAATTTCTGCACAGGAGAAATAACCTTAAGGACATAAAAAATAACACGTGAATTCAGCGCTGATTCTAGTTTTGGTTACCAAGTCAGTAAGAAAAATAAATCAATTTTTAAATTTAAATTAAAAAGGCATACTTAGGTGAGGTGTAACTGATAATCTGACTTATTTCAACAATAAGAATGTGTGTTGAAACTATATGTCAAAGCGAACACCAGAAACATAATCCATAAAAAAATGGTTTGCTTTTAAATTTGGAATCAAAATGGTAGAGTGAAAGCTATGTGGTTTTTGTTCGTTTGTCTGTTTTTTAGTCTGAAATAATTGTCTAATTTATAGGAAACACCCAAAAAACCAAGCTGTTTCTGGGTCGTTGACCTCTTAAATCTTGTATATTAATTCAGATAATGTACCACTACCCCTCTCTCTATTTAATTGTTTTTAGTTAGGTACCATTTTTAGTTAGGTACCGGTAGGCTCTATTTTCATTGCTTTTGGAGCATTAGAAAAGGACAAGCCCGTGATGTTTGGGCATTGCCAAACTTCAATTACAACATTCAGAAGACCCTTTTTTTTTGGTGGAGGATACAAGTGACAGTCCTGACCTCTTAAAAAATATTTTTCATTGGGGGGACATTGGTTAATAAAATTACATAGGTTTCGGGTGTACAGTTCTATAATCCATCATCTGTATATTGTATTGTGTGCCCACCACCAATCCAAGTCTCCTTCCATCACTGTTTCTCCCCCTTTCCCCTCCTCTGCCTCCCGCACTCCTTGCCCCTCCGGTAATCATCACGCTGTTGTCTGTGTCTACGGGTTTTTGTGGTGGTTGTTGTTTAAACCCTTCCTCTTTATCACCCAGACCCCCAACCCCCATTTTTTCTAACAGCTGTCAGTCTGTTCTTTGTATTTATGAGTCTGTTTCTGTTTTGTTTATTTGTCTATGAGATTTCACATAGAAGTGAATTCATATGGTGCTTGTCTTTCTCTGGCTAGTTTATTTCAGTAAGCATAATACTGTCCAGGTCCATCCACGATGCTGCAAAAGGTAAGGCTTCTTTCTTTTTTTTTTATTGCTGTGTGGTATTCCACTGTGTAAATGTACCACACTTTATACCCAGTCACCTACGAGTGGGCTGCTTCTAAGTCTTGGCTATTAGAAATAACACTGCAATAAATATAGCTGTGCTTGATTTGCAAGAAAAGCTGCCCTCAGGCCCTTTTGTTTTCTGCTATAATCCCCTGGTAATTATAAAGGCTTTCTCTGCAACAATAGGCAGATCCAGAAGGAATTTGGTAGTTATGCCTCTCGGGTAAAATTGCAGTTGGACGTCTTAGCTGAATTTCCCTCCCAGGGAGCCCCAAATTAGGAAACAGTCCTGTTAGAAATGCTAACACAGAGTTTACGATGACAATAACTTCATGTCGGTGGAAAGCACTTCTAAATAAAATAAGTACACCAACTTCCAATGAAATATTCCATTTAATAATGGATACTCCTCACCAGACAAAGCTCAGTACTAGGACAGCAGACTCTAACTACTTACACTCCACAGATAACAATAGCTTGCCCTTACAGGTTTGAAGCTGGGGGAACTTGTACTTCTTTCTCTCTTCGCATTTCTGTAATTATTTGTATACTTTTTTCTATTCTTTCATCCTTTTTCCTTTCAGTTACTGACATAAAAAACCATCATAGAATTGTTTTAATGCCACAAATTCAAGAACATCAAAACAAGTGTGTAATTACCTATGTCTGGCCATTTGCAATTTATCTTATTACCAAGCATCAGTAATTGGTCATAATAACTATTGATTTAGGGTAGAGTTTTATGTCCTTTCCTTCTTGGGTCATAAATCACAACAAAATATATATTTTCTAGTACTTTATTACATTACTATTTGGGGATTTTTTTTTTAAGTTTCACTCACCAAAATAACATAAAATGCTCTTGTATAGTTTTGTTCAAATGGCAAATACATGATATACTTCCTGAAGTTATCTCAAAAATTCAATTATTGAGATATAACATGTAGGTAGTAAAAAAATTGTATGGCTGTCGCTCTCTCACCCTAAGGTAGATTTAAACTGATACATTAATGTAATAAAGAAATTGCCCAAATCAAGAAAGTAGAAAGCTCAGAGATGCTATTTGATGCTTTCTGTATGTGCAATTTTTAATATCCTCCCAATTAAACTGATGTTTCGGGGATTGCTTAATGCTCTATTGTGTTCCATCCTGCCCAACATCTGTGAGCTGAGCATCACCTATGGCAGCTGTACGTTTCACTGTTCCTAACAATACTGGTCATTCTATGTCAGTGTCATTGTTCAGCCACTTGGAAACACAAACAAAAAAACAACCAAATCATACTTCTTAAAGGACAGCAGATAAGCAGTCAGGAGTAAATACTATCAAGGGGACTCTAGAACGTTTTGCTTCTGGTTCCCTGTAGGATGACGTGAACACGGGGATTTTCAGACAGACACATCCTGAGATGTAAGTCAGCCTTATCGTGTTGCCCTGGGAGTCTTTGATAAGGAAGTGGCATGTCAATAATCCTAACGAGATTACGGAACTACAGGAACACCTGCAGGGTTAAAGAACTAGCCCTCCTTTCGTCCATTGGATCCCCAGAAATTTCCAGGGTTCCATGACAGATTTTCCAAAGAAATCTTAAAATAGACTGCAGGATGAATAATGCGTGCCCTGGCCTGAGGATGGCCTGGAAATAACACAGAATTGAGACCCTGAGATTGAAGACGACCTGAGGTACAGCCTCAGGTATCAATGGGGAGGTAGTAAAGACCAGTGCCGTCCGTCTGAGCAGGTGTGTCTACGCTCCCCAGATGGGAAGAAAACAAGTCCTTACCTACGGGACTAAGTCTCAATCGAGCACAGAGCCAGAGAAAGAACCAAATATTATATAGTTAGGCTTGCAGCAATATAATGCAAGTGGCAAAGAAAAACAATTCACTTGAAACATTTATATACACAACCCAGTGGGATTTTCAATAAACCATAAAAGAGGAGCAAAGGTACAAAAATACGTTTCCATCAGCAAGTGCTTGTTAAATCTCCTAAAGCAAGTTGTGTTTTTTGGTCTTTTGTTTTTTGTTTTTTTGCTTTACCCCCTGCTTCCAAAGTACTCAGCTCAATCCTATAAATTGGTTGAGATGAGGGAAAGAATTAGTTCCAGAGGCCCTTGTAAATATTTTACTTTTATTTATAGGGGGAAAAAAGTAGTTTTCATAAACCGCAGGTGTGAGGAAACTAATATTGCAAGTCTTCCTTGAGCAGCTCTATGCCCCCTTCCATCACAGCGCCCTTGGAACAAACCGAACGGGATGGAAAACACAAACCTAGTAGTTTCACATACCCAACATCTTCTTACAGCCAGAAGTGAGTAAAATGTGACATCCACCAGCCCTGCTACAATAGAGAACAGGTCTGTCTACCTTGTGCTCAGATGTGAAAGTAAGCCCCTGGTAGCCTCCAGAAGCAAGCCCACTTGTGTCCATGCCTTCTACATGGGCTCCCATTTGCCTCCACTATAAAATACAGTCTCAGCGCCTGACCAGGCACTGGCACAGTGGATAGAGTGTTGACCTGGACACTGAGGACCCAGGTTCAAAACCACAAGGTTGCCAATTTGAGCACGAGCTCATCTGGCTTGAGCATGGGGTTGCTAGCTTGAGCGAGGGATCATAGACATGATCCCATGGTCACTGGTTTGAGGCCAAAGGTCACTGGCTTAAGCCCAAAGTCACGGCTTGAGAAAGGGGTCACTGGCTTGACTGGAGATCCCCAGTTAAGGCACATATGAGAAAGCAATCAATGAAAAACTCAGGTGCCACAATGACAAATTGATGTTTCTCTTCTCTCTTCCTTCCACCCTGTCTGTCCCTATTTTTCCCTCTCTCTCAGTAAAAATAAATAAATAAACAAATAAAATACAGTCTCAGCTTTAAATTAAATTTAGTTAGAAGAGAACAATGAAAATATTTGTGTGAAAAAGTCTTTGAGTAATACAAATGGGATGTTAATTTTATTTGGTGTTTCTATTCATACATATAAACCATAGTTTCTTCCATATCCTGTTCAACTTTTGTTTAGGCATTAAACTCTGCTCTTCCACTTAGCCCTCCTGAAAACAGACCCTGTGAGAAGCCCTCAGTTCACCAGAAGTAGAAAACACACATCTGTGCAAGATTTTATGGAGAAGTCATGTATAAACTATATATATCTTCAGACTTTGTGAAGGGTAAAGTTTATTGACAACTATATGCAAATATGGATCTGGATATTGGGGATAGGATAGTCACCCAGCAAAATTCAACCTTAGGATCCCCTTCTGACTTACATAGAGAAATCACCTCTAACTCCACAAGGAGAAGTCTGGGCTTCAGAAAGCAACATCTCCCTTTGACATCTCTTTTTCTCTCTGAAACACACACACACACACACACACACACACACACACACACACACACACAGTATGGCAGCCAAATAAGCATACAAATGATGTTAAAAAGAGAACAAATAAAAGAAGCAAATAATCACATTCAAGATTAGACCTTAAAAAGGAAGCCAACATCAGGGGACGCCTAACTTAACTCTTGCATTTCCATATTTCTGAGCGGGCTCTTCACTGGGTTTTTATGGAACAGAGCTTTGTGAACAGGTCTACTCTGAACGTAGTCTCACAACAAAGTAACATTGATTTTTCAAGCCTCCTTCATGAAGCTTATTTTTTAATAATTTAATTTTTAAAGTATCCGTTTTCTGGGCACTTTCATGGTTCAAATTGTTTTGGCGCATGAACACACACTCAAACTCCTGGAATAATATGAACCCCAGTGGAAAGACTTCTACTATCGGTGACATACGATTTCCTTAATGTTCCTAACGGTCAGAGAATGTTGGAATGGGGAGTAAATTCCAAATACTTCATGTGGACATGAGGACACTGAGGTTGAAGGGGGCTAAATGAGGTCCCTAAAGTTATCCACAGAACTGAGAATACCACAATATCTAACATCACGCATTTGCCTACTTATTTACCAAAGGTTTACTAAGCATGAACTCCTAGCAAGTTCCCGACCAACTACCAGGGAATTGAGGACGGGGTAACGGGGCGGGTGGGGGAAGCCACGCCTGCTGACCCGGGTCTCCGGGGAAACAGCCTGGGATGGGAGGAGTGAGATGTGACCGGTGTCCAGGTCACAGCCAGAGACTTGTGTCTCCCGTTTCAGAAAAGCGAGGAGGATTGCAACAGCAAAGGAGAAATGGGTTCAGGAGTGGAGGGAAGACAGGCTTGTAATGGAAGAGAAGGGTATCTGGATAAACCCTCTGAATAAACGAGCCGGTGCTGAGTCCCTCCACGGTCCTGGGGCAGGCTGCTGGGCTGCTGGGTCCAGCCAAAGGCTCGGGGAGAACCACAAGACGAACAACCACGAGTAAGACACTGACCTCTGTTTAGTGACCAAGGGGAAACCATGGGGGGACTGGCCGCAAGCACACTGTGGCATGCACAGGGCTAGGTCTTAGCAGATGTACGTCTAATAACGGGGATGCGCAGAAGAGGGGTGAACTCTTGCGTCCAGGGCTCTGTGTGAGTTCCCTCTTGTGACGGGAGCACATCACCACAATCGCACACACAGGCTTACCACAAGACCAATTTGTTATCTCGTGCTTCCGGACATCAGAAATGGGCATTCCTGTGCTAAAATCACAGCGTGGACGGGCTGTGTCTCTTCCAGAAACTCTAACAGGTGATTGGTCTCCGGGCCTTTTTCTGGCTTCCAGAGGCTGCTCACGGGCCCCTGTCTGCGGCTCCTTCCCATCATGGAAGCCAGCAATGGCTGTGCGCCTGTCTCACACCCTGTCACTCTGACCAAGACAGAGGTTCCCTGCCTCCCTCGTTCACGTTTCAGGACCCTGTGCTTGCATTGGGCCCACGCGGCAATCCAGGATAATGTCCCCCACGGCAAGACCCTTAACTGAATCACATCTGCAGTCCCTTTGGTACAACAGGGTAACCAAGTTACAGCGTCGAAGCACTAGGCTGTGGACATCGTTGGGGGCAGAGGAAACTAAGGTGACCTGAGGAGATTTCCCATGAGAGGAGGTTGGTGGGGCTCGCAGGGTGAGTGAGGCGACTCCCAGACACGGTGAGCATTCGGGGGGAGAGGGAAGGACGTGTCCAGGCAGGGGCAGCCCGTCAAAGACAGCCTTGCACGTCTTTCACCCACTGCTTCCCTGGCAAATAGACAGTGGCCCACACAAGCTAACTGCTCGACGTTCCTAGTCACTGCGCTCTCTGCCGGCATGTCACTCTCCCAGGGATTTTTACAGATTAGTATCACATTTCTGTAACTACCTAAACAATACGGTTCAGCCAGCCAACCTGTTCACAAGCTTCCTTCTTTTCTCTTCCTTTAAAAAAAATGATCACAACGCTGTCTCTTGTTTAGAGTTCAAACATCTTGTCAACGTTCAGGGGAACTGAAACCTCTAAGTATAAATAGCACTGAAATACAATCTGCCTCCTCCTTAAATCAACAAGGGTTTCCATCATCTGGGCCAGCGGATCTACATGTGCTATTTACTAAGCCATCACCCTCTTCCGTGTACTTGGAGTTCCTTCTAAACCCTCCATCCTGCCACATGGATTGCATGCGATCTGTTTTAGCATTTGCTTTTCCACCCAAAGGGTCAACATTCCCCAGTCTGGGTGAGGACTGTCTGAGAGGAAATCCAAACCAGAATTTAAAGGGAGAAGTAGGGAGCCACACTTCAAAAGTCCGGGACCCTCCTTCCAGATGACCAACAACCAGCTGTTAGCAGACTACTGCCTCTGATCGCACAGCCGCGGTACAGGGGCGTGCTGACCACCCCACACGCCAACATGTACATGGGTGCTGGAGACCATCCTGCACAGAGACGGTGTGGGGTCCGGGGAAGGCAATCAAACTGTCTCCATTGCATATGTCCAAAGCAGTAGTCATGCCCAAGCACAAAGCTCACTGCAGACACTGGAGACGTCTAGATGGTTCCAGGACAGGCTGACTTCATTTTTCTGAGAGTGCTCAGCAGGAGGTGTGCATACGAGAGTTACCCAGAGGTTTCTTATCATTTAGGGGTCTCAGATCAAGCTCGATAATTGCATGGTCCCCTAAGAGAGATGCTATTTTGTATGTGGTAGACTGAAACCTCTCTATTCTTAACTCTCCCTCAGGTCTGAGCAAGCCACAAATCTAACTGAATCCCAAAGGTAATGTGACTACCCTCCATGGAGACACAGTGACACAATGAGGTTAGTTAGGGGTGGGTATCCCAATCCTTCCCCTTAAACATTCATTTTCACAGATTGCTATTTTATTCTACCTTATTGTGGGGAAATAAAAACAGAACTACCGACTTAGATTACTTAAGATTTTTACGTTGCCCTCCGATAATAACATTTCTTTCTTTTGTGTTTTGTCCCTCTAAACATGTCCCTACTCTCTTGTGCTATTTCTTTGGATCTTTCCTCGGTGACCTAGCCTAATTTCCAAGGATAGGTGCATCCCCACTTGCTTTTCAGATTTCTTATTGCCCTGATTTTTGCAAAGTTTGTATTTTTCTATTGTTTTAGCTTTTTTTCTTTTCTTCCTATGCACTGGGAGTTTTGGCTACAGTAGAAGCTTCCCTTTAAAAAGCAGCAATGCCATGAGGATTCATTTAACCAGTCACCTGGAAAAGATGGTCAGCTCTCCCCTGCGAGTGTTTACACCTCAGCATTCACGGCGCTGCCCGTGGCTGTTTGACGGACCCTGGGCATCTAAGCCACAGCTAAGATTTCAACAGTGCAGGTTCCGTGCCAAGCTGGGAGGGAGGCCAGGGCTGCGAGTCACAGAGGAGAGTGAGAGCTTTCCTATGAGCGAGGTACAACCCCTGCCTCACAGAGAAAAAGCCCAGAAAGGACACAGATATGCAAATAGGTATACTGCAGTGTGATGAGTGCTTTTACAAATGTATGAAGTCACCCCCGTGGGAGCCCAGATAAAGGGGCAATTAATTCAGCCTGAAGGAGTTCAGGGAGGCTTCAGATAAGAGGTCACCGTTTCAGCCGAGTCTCTAAAGAAGAGAGGGGTGGCAGCAGGGACCTCAGGATGTTGGGGGGGCAGGAACAGGGACGAGGAAATGTCTACGACAAGTCACAGAGGCAGCAGGAACAGAGGTTCAGAGAAGTTTGCGTCTCAGTCCCCGGCAGGTGTGTGTTCAGCTCCAATAAATATTTTTGAATGAGCAGCTACAGGAAGGAATACATGCTTGGAAAAAAATGGCTCCAGTCCTGCTACCCTCTGAGGTCTCAAAGCATAGGTATGCAGGGCTTAGAAGAAGCCACAGCTTTGGCTGATGGCACACTGCTCACGGGGGTCATTAGCCGGAGTTCCTGGGCCACAGTGGCCACGCTTTTGCATGGAGACGGAGGCCCTTAGAAAAAATCCCCCCTTATTTTTGGACAAGTAATGAGTAGAGCATTTCTTGTTCATGGAGCACGGCAGCCTTGAGCAGCACGGGCTCAAGGGCAGCGAGCGTGGGAAATCCTGTCCCAGACGGCCTGGAAGAACGGGCGAAGACCAGGCTCTGAAAGACGCCGCAGAACAAGTTGAAAACAGAGGTCTCAGAGGGACAAGAGAATCCGAAAGGGGGTTAAGCAGGGAGGGGTTCAACACAAGATGTTTGAGTTTCAAAATAAAAATCCCTCTGCCTCAGGATGGCCTGGGGACTGGGAAACGTTGGGGTGTGTTGGTATTTTGGTAGGTCCTGAGCGGCGGTGGGATTCAAGCAATGTAACAACAGGTTCTGTGCCCTAATGAGCGTTATAAGTATAGAAAACGGTGTACTGGAAGGTAGTTGGTTATTTCATGCGTTTCCTACTTAAATAAGAACAATAAAAGAGATACACCAAACTAGATGATGTGATAAGAAAGAGTTTTAAAATATTAATAAAAAATATTCAATACTACCTGACAAAAAAGCAACAAAACTGTGATTGAAGATATTTCCAATGACACGTTGTCACCCCCGGGGTTGTTTGGCACTTTTTCTCTGTATGTTATAGGTTTGCTTACTGAAGTTAACAAACGTGAAGGGATTAAAATGTAGCATTTCACCAAAGGTATAATGAGTTTTATGAAGTGAATAAATAAATATTACAAGCATAATTTCGTTTTTACCTATGGATGGAATGAACATGACTGTGGGCACTTAGAACACACTGTTTGTTGCACAGATGAACGTTAAAAAAAAAGTAAGAAATGTCAATTTGTGATTTCCATATGGGGCAGCTGCCCAGGCGCCCACCTTTCAGAGAACCCTGCCATTTTAACAACAGGTTCCCCAAACTCAACAAACATTAGGTATTGGTTCTGCCGAACCAGTGCGAACCGGCTGAATCCCACCCCTGGTACTGAGACAGGAGCCTATGACACTTGTCCAAGAAAGAGGAGATGGTAATTCGAAGCCAATGATGACAGTGAAGTTGAAGAGAAATGGAGAGACTCGAGACAGACTTAGAAGGTAAAATAGAAATTGTAAAACACCTATCACAAATTTAAGTATTTACTGAATATTTGTAGAAACACTTAAATCCTTCCAATTAGGGTACTCATTGATTCCTTCACCTTTCCAACAGTTATGACTGGGTACAAATTATTATTCAAGTAAATTTGGCCAAGGCACTGAGAACACAACAAAAGCCCGACAAACAAGATCTCTGACCTAAGGGAACTTATACAGTGTGTCCATAAAGTCGTGGTGCACTTTTGACCGGTCACAGGACAAAAGTGCACCATGACTTTACAGACACACTGTATTTTGGTGGGGGGACAGACCATAAAATAACTGTATGGAAAGAATCATCTCACATAGTTCTGAGAAGTGTTTGGCAGGAAACTGCTCTTGATGGGGTGGTTAGAAAAGGTATATTGAAGAAGACAGGTGACATCATTTGAGTATAAGAAGCCTACCATCCGAGAGCAGACCTTACATATTCTCATCTTTGAGTTAGGTTTCCTGCAAGTCTCTTTATCACCTTGCTGATCTCCCTATTTTGCAGACTCAAAAGTTTTCTTTTACACATTTGTCTATGTTTGCAAGAGTCCTTGGTGACACAGAGGTGAAATTACTCAGGTTAAAACTCCCTTATAGAATGTTTTGCTATTTTCTGCTCAGGAAGAGAAAGGACTCTTACTAGTCTTAACAACAATAACAAACAAACCATGAACCACCTAATTCACAATCACACCCCACAAATCCTCTCCAAAAGCTTTTTAGAACACAGATTCAGGTTTAAAAATGATTAGTTACATTATCGATTTCCTTTTTAAAGAAAATGAATAACAATTCAGCATATACTTAATTACTGATTAATATAGTGAACTGAACACTTGAAATTAATTCTATGAGTGTTGTTATTTATGGAAATACCGGTTGTCTGGAGAAGTTGTTCTCTGAGGGTTCTATATCTTTTATAGTTCTCTCACATTTTAGTAATTTGCTTTTAGTTACTCATTTGCCTTTTTTTTTTTAACTTATTCTAGGTTGAAGTCTTGAAGGCATATTACATATTAGAATCATAATTAGAATATTATAGGTTTGAAATCTGCAAAAGAGATGTAGAAATCTTTCTATATACCTGTACCTACATAGATATACCTTTATATTTAAACAGAAACATTCTTATTTAGTAAATACCACATGCAGTAACTTAGAATACAGTCACGTTGCTTGGCCTACTTCTATTACGGTATCTGTGATGTTCATTCTCATTTTCCATGTTCCTGTAGAGAAAGAATCTGAAACCTTGAGGGAAAAAGAAAACATACAAATGCTATTAGAGTACACATTTTTGAGCAGCGGGAAGTCAGTAGTAAGTGTCAGAGATTGATCAGGATTGTGTTCTATATATAAACAATTGCCATCAGGTGTGCCTGGTGTGGGGTCATCCGTACACCCGAGCAGTAATTTGAGCAATTCAGAATTTCAGGCAGCCTGGAGAGGGAATAAATTATTAAAAAGTTTAACTTCAAGTGCAAAATGTATCTTTATGGCAGATTTCTCAAAGAAACAGATTCTGTCCTCTCATATTAAATTAGATTTGTCTGTGAAATCAAAATGTTTTATAATTTATTTAGATACACACACACAAATATGTTGATGTATAATCAGTCTTGCAGAAGGAGGAAGTGACCCAAAAGGGGAGAATAGGTATACATACATATTTGGCATTTTCAGTCTATAACATTCCATAAATAAAAAAGAAAAGCTTTATTTACTCAGGAGATGTTGATTTCCCCCAAATTTTGCTGTTATTTTTCACATTTATTTAAAAGAACATCCAAAGCTAATAAATAGAGATGTTGGTACTGACTAAAAATATCGGTACTAAATTCTCATTTCTAGACTGCTCTTCTAAATCATAATGACTCTATTATTATTTTAAAAAATAGTTAAGAATTCATTCTTGAATCTAGAATTCAGACAAATTACATTTTTTATTAGCCTGGCATCCACATTAATCAAACGAAGCCTTCTTCACGGCAGAGAGCACTCCCTAGGCAGAGCTTGCTGGTCCTCCTCACACACCTGTCCTCATTCCTTCTTCCTATCGGAGTGCCCCAGTTTCAGACCGCAGGGCCACATTGACCAAACTTCCCTTGACAAGGTGGATGCATGACAAAGCCATGGTTATCGGGATCTGCACAGAAGTAATGAGCCGCACGTGAAGGTGGCCCTCCCGGAAAGAACAGAGCTGTCCTGACGTGGCTCCTGACCGCCGACTGGGCTGCAGAGGGCTGATCTGGAGTGGTGACAGACCATCTTGGAACTAGAAGCAGCAAAGCCTGCGTTCTATCAGCCCTCTGCTGGTACGTGGGGAAATTCATGAACACTTCTCTTGCTTCCGCCCCTCTGCTTGGGGATCTATGCCGTCTATCCCTGGGTCCACACCTCTGCGCCACTGTCTGTCCAACTCTTCCTGGTGTCCCCCAACTTTGAAACCCTCACCCACTTATAACTTATGAAACGACTGCCTTTGATTAGAAGTTAAATTTGCAGCACGCACATAAATGGTTAAATCTGTTATATGTTCGGAGGCTCACGCACCTCAAATGCAAATGAGGACTCTACTGATTTAAACTTTAAATGCATTCTCTCTCTCTAGGTAAAGTCTTGGGCGAACATGGAAAGGCTAGAAGTACGCGTATAGGTTAGTGCCATTGTGTGAATGGAATTGAGCCTTTCAAGAGGGTGTCTTTGATGATCTGTTTTGCTGGCGTATCAGTTATGAAAACATAAGTCATCTCAAAGGGCTCTTGTGGTAACCAGAGGGCCATGGCTGAAAATTAGAACTGATTGGGGAAGAAATGAAATGGTGCAAAAAAAGATGCAATCAGGATCCAAAAGTAAATGTAAACAATTCACATTGAAAAGCGCTGCAGCACAACTTGTGGCTTTTGGAAATAAAAGTCTGGTCTAGAGAATAAAAACTCACTCCCATGGCTTACTTTTGAGATTGACAGCCCTTGTCAGGGTAGGGAGCACACATATTTCATTTACCTCTGTATTCTCAGTGCTTAGCACAGAGTCAGCTCACAGGGACTTGGTACTGTCTGTGGAATGACCAAAGTCATACCACCTTTTTAATGCAATAGTCCACATTAGAATCTGTTCTGTCTCTCTTTGTCCTGCAGATTGGCGTTTAAAGAGAACACGAGAGTGGAGAGGGATACCCCAAACATTCTGAGGCTTAAAAAGTGGTTCCTACTACAGTGAATTCAAAAAGAAGGGGAGGTGAGGAGAAGATAGTATGATGGACACACCAGCATGTGAAAAACCACCTCTGCATGGGAGGGGGGTGAGGACGGGTCATGCTGGTCATCATGGGGAAGATGCAGGACCTGCCTAATTAGGTAAAGATAATCTAGTAACCCCACAATCTTACTCGCAGTTATATACTCCCCCAAAATGGAAAACAGGCACTCAAACAAGTATATATAAAGGTATGATCACAGTAGCATTATTCACAAAAGCCGAAAGGTAGAAACCAACCAGTGTCCACGCATAGATGGATGAATAAACAAATCGTGATAAAATATGCTGGATGGTCCATGCACACACGATGCAAAGCTATTTAGCCATAGAAAGGAATAATATACAGATGACTTGCAACAACACGGATGACATTATACTTGAAAGCATTATACTCAGAATACTTGAAAGCTTTATACTCAGTGAGAGCAGTCATACATAGAAGGTATGTCGTGCATAACACCACTTCCATGAAAGATTCAGACTAGATAAATTTGCAGGAAAATAATGCAGGTTGGTATTTGCCGGCGGCTTCAAGGAACGGAGAAACACCGTGTACTAAGAAAGGCGGTTCACGTTGGAGGGCAGCAAATGGTTTGAAACTGGATAGGCATGGTGGTGGCACAACATCATGACCAAATGAAATGCCGGTCAACTGCTCCCTTCAAACTGGTCAATGACATGTTATGTGACTTTTATCTCATACATTTAACAAAGATAACCTACCCCTGAGAGTTTCATCAACCACTTTGGAAGAATGTTTTTTTTTTTATCAACAGTACAACATTTCTACCATTATTCCTCTGTTATTCTATTTCCTGAATGATACAATCATCCAGTCATTCCAGATTTTCTCCATTAAAATATGAAGTTTCTTAAAGTATGAACTAGAGAGACAGACATTCCAGGGACTATCGATGGGAGGTGGCTGAACAAGGTAGGGTGATAAACACCTGTGGTCCCTCTCCTGGGAATCACCCTGGGTGGACAGCGTGACAAGTGCTCAGAGCAGGGCCGGAGTGGAACCCGCTCCCCTACCCTCTCCTGTATCTCAGAGGTGACAGTGCCCTCGACCTCTAGGCTCCAGGGAAGGCGTCCTCTCACTGATATTCACATAAAGGAATCGGAAGGCACTGCTTACTTTCAAGGAGAGCGGCAGCTCATGAATTTTCATCACAGGCCCAGATGCAGATTGGGGTCAAGGGTAGTGGTGCCGAGTGTCAGAGGCAATCTTCAGGCTGCCTGCTTCCCCGAGGGGCAAAGTTGGAAAAGGGGGCATTTGGAAATGTTACATTTTCAGTAAAGCTGTCAAAACCTATTAGGCATAGTGGGAAAGGGGGAATGATGTTTTCGAGTTGAAGCTTAAAAGTAAACGTCTCTATGTGTCATTAGTACAATTACATAATTACAGGTATTTCACTGAATAATAAAATAACATGCACGGGAAAGGGTAAGTTAGTTACTGAAGAAAGTTGTTGATAGTATTTGTCTCTATATTATCTGCAGTTGGGAAGAATGATCTCTGATGGGGTGCTCTGATTTTGAATGCCGCTGTGCATACTGATCAAATTATTTAGGTAATTGCTTTATGAGAGTGTTGACTGCAGAGAGCACAGGACAACAACCAGAATGCTCACTATGTCAAATGCTTTAGCTCCATTACACTGAAATAAGTCAATATTTGTTTCTTGTATAGGATAGTGGTTAAGTGTAAAAACTCCAGAATCGGACCATTTGTTGTGTTCCAATCTCAGCTCCAACCTTACTTTAGGTCTCTGCCTCAACTTCCTCATCTGTGAAATGGGACTAACAATTACACTTTCCAGGGTCCTAGTGAGGATTAAGTGAGTTAATATGTGGAAAGCACTTAGCAGGGCGCCCGCCACACAGCAAGCACCACACGAATGAGAGCTATTGTCATTATTTCTTGCCATAAGTCCCACAGTGGATTTTTAATTGACTTTATGGGGATGACATGGATTCATAAAATTATACAGGTGCTCAGATGTACAAGTCTATCATACATCATCTGTCTATTGTATAACGTGTTCATCATCCCAATTTGCTAAACCTTGTTTAGCATAAATAAGGGAAGTAAATTAGGTGTGTGGCATGTTGTGTCTCCAGGAGCGTCCGCACCAACCCTTCGCCTTGTGCAGAGTTAGTAGCACTACCCTTGCCATTCTGGGTGGTGCCCCCGGTATGGCCGAATCCTTCCCATGCCTCCTTGCTGCAGTGCACCCGGCAGGCTCACAAGAAGACTGATGAAGTAGTCATTTCCAATTTAAAGGGCACTGACCAAAACAATTCCCAGAAAAGCAGAATCCCCCATGGTTTTGACGAGGCGTATGTTTTTCAATCGCAGATGTCACTCCCATACATTTTCCTTTGGCATTCGGCATAGGCACGCTATTGCAAAGCGATATTGCACATGTGCAGGCCGTTACCGTGGTATTCTTCGGGGAGTGCTTCACACAAATAAAGGTGAGAACTTCTCTTTGTAAAAGAATGAGTGTCACTGACAATTATGATGACGCCCAGCCAATGCCCACAGTGCGAATACAGGATGTCAACATGGATTTCTCAAGTTTTATGATTCAAGGAAGAAACACCAGGCTTGAATGGGAAAACACCAGCGTGGTCTTCCAACTGTCATGCTTGGGGCTCCATTGAGAATGGTGGAGCCTGCTCTCTGTTAGTTTAGCATAAGTCACATTCACATAAAGTAGTGGACAAGCCGCACTCCACCACCATAAATTGGGTCACTGCTTTAATGAAAGGGGGCCTTGTTCTTAATATATTTGGATCCCAAATCGAATTCTGTAGCATTAGAGGGGCTTTGGGGGAACTTAGCAATTTTTTGTGTGTGTGTGGCTTTGGAAAGGCTTGCTTTTGTGCTGAGCTATTCAACCAAATTTCTTTGTTAAGAAGATAACCAGGACATTTAGGCACACACACCAGCTTTCTGCAAACTTTTCTGTGGAATATTTTAACAGACATAAACAACCTCGGCCTGCCACTTTCGGTGGTTCTGAGTAGAGTAGGGAACCCAAATCGCATGCAGAGTGATGTTTAGTTTATTGTTATTCACAGTGACCCCTTTTACGTGCTTCCTGAAACTCGATATGAACCTTGACCTTTAGAATTTTAAGGTTAATATTTTTAAGCCATGACCCTGATAGTAAATATTTTACATAATACCATCAGCAACCCATTAGATTTGACATTTCCCTTTGCAATTCCTCATACAATTTTTAAAGCCATAATGTGACATATGTAATGTACCAAATAAATGTTTGCATTGTTTGCATATTGTATTGTAAAACTAAGATGATCGCTGCAGTATATATATATATATTTTAAAACATTATGAAGTTTTAAAACATGGCATTTACTGTCCACTAATGCATCCCTGGAAAACTGGCTAAATGAATGGGTTAGAAGAGCATTTGGGGTGAAACCAATGCTTATTTAGAGTCAGATGGTATACAGTTGAACGCTCTGTCTAATGTTCCCTTCCTGGTGCCGGTGATTGTGACACCCAGCTCCCTTGCTTTAAGGAAAGGGACAATTCACCCTCTCCCTGCTGAGTTCTCGGCTGGTGTCAGGTTCGTGCCACTAGCTTGGGTCTTGGCAGGGACAAGATAAGGCAATTTCCCTGGCCACCATCAGAGACTGCCTGCAGGGCTTGGAACAACCCGAGAAGCCTCATCCTGAAATCTTGTTGCCAACTTTACTCCCCTCGTGGAACAAAATCCGGGGTGAGCAGTGCACAGCAGCCAATAGCGATGGAGTATTTAACTATATGCAAAGTGCTTTGCTTGTGCATCTCATCCAACCGGATGAGCAATGCCACCACCCTTCCGGGTGAAACGAGGTTCTACTACAACGGCTATGAGCAGCTATTTGTTGAGTACTTCCTACGTGCTAAGTGTGGTACTGTTATTCTCTCACTGAATCTTCACACCCACCCTAAGGTCTTGCACTCAGGGATCATCGTGGTTCATTGGGACTCACTGGAAGACCGGTAACTTGTACTCTTTTTTTCCCCTCATAGAGCTCAGGTTTATACTGGGCTACAATGTACAAATGAGATGACTGAAGAGATGAGGAAGAAGTTAAATAAGCAGGGAAGGGGAGAAGAAAGAGAAGGAAAAGAATAATTTATGGGCTTCCCTCCTAGATGTGAGGGACCCAGGCTATACTTTTCTTAATTCTCACTAGAACATTAAAGGTAGGTGTGCTTATTCTTTCCATGTTAGGAATGAGGAAGACAAGCCTCGCCAACATTAAGTAATTCCGGCAAGTCGGTACAACCCGCGAGTGAGCTGTCAGACCTTGGAACCCCGCGCTCAAGTCCCCAACTCCACACATCCGGCAGGCTTTTGCTGCCATTGTCCAGCACCTGTGGACCTCTGGAAAGACAAGAAGAGGGCCTGGTTCTACAGGACCCTTTGCTGGGGAGGAGCGACAGGGAGAAGAGGGTGGGCCGGACCGTGCAGAAACCTCTTCTCCTCCTGGGCACGGCTAGCTTCACACCATGAGATGACTCGGCGTGAGAACCCATTCTGGCTATGTGTAGAGTGCTTTGGCAATCGGCTCAATTTCTCAGACCTAACAGAGTGAATTCCACGCTGACCTCTTAGCATGATACAATTGCAGTCTCCCGTTCCTTGTCACCAGTAGGGTTGTGTCGCTTTTCATTGTTGGGTCTGTTCCCATCTTAACCTTTAAGATGCCTCTAGCCCTGGCTGGATAGATCAGTTGGTTATAGCTTCACTCTGAAGAGCAGAGGTGGCTGGTTTGATCCCCAATCAGGGCACATACAAGAACAGCTCTATGTTCCTGTCCCTGTCTCTCTTTCTCTCTCTCCATTCCTCTCTCACTGAAATCAGCTTTTTTTTTTTAATGCCTCTATTTTCTTTTAAGGAAAATGGAAAGGTCCTGACTGGTTGGCTCAGTGGCAGAGTGTTGATCTGGCATGTAGATGTCCCAGGTTTGATTCCTAGTCAGGGCACAGAGGAGAAGCAACCATCTGCTTATTAACCCCTTGCCCTATTCTCTCTCTCTCCCCCCCCCCTTCCACAGCCATGGCTTGATAGGTTCGAATGCATTGGCTGGGCACTGAGGATGGCTCTGTGGAACCTCTACCTCAGGTGCTAAAAATAGCTTGGTTATAAACATGGGCCCAGATGGGCAGAGTATCAGCCCCAGATGGGGGTTGCTGGGAGGATCTTGGTCAGGGTGCCTGCCGGAGTCTGTCTCTCTATCTCCCCTCCTCTCATTTGGAAAAGAAGAAGAAAAATAAATGGAAAATTGGGAGTGGTCGGTGGAACCTGAAGAGAATCATGGCGTATAAAGAGGTCACACTGTCCTTGGCTATTTAGTTAAACTGCCCTCTATGGACCTTGAACATTTGGAGGACAGGCAATTACTTTGTTTACTGATGACTCCCCAGGAGTCTTTATGGGGCCCGGTTGACCCCTAGAAATGTTTGTTAGTTTACCTAATTTACACTATTTGGGTTTAACACCAACACTGTCCATGAAAAGACAGAGAATAGCTATTCAAGTAAGAGATAAAATACGGTGAAAAATTACTATTTCTTTACACCCTTTGGTTCACACTTTGGGTTAAACTTTCAACCTACCTTTCTTCTCACCTTTCTTATACTATCTCTAATTTTTCCCACTGTGACTGGAGAATGGTGATCTGAATCAGATCTGTCATTGACTCCTTGGCACTGGGTGTCCCAGGGACTAGTGGGGCTCACTCTCACCTTTATACCTTTATACCATGATTCCAAGGCAAATTTAGTCATGTAAACTCATCCATTTTTATTGTGCACCCAAATTATGAAAGGTTATTTTATGTAGTGCTGTCTGCACAATCATCTCAGAAGATTTAAAGCATCACTCGAGCCTGATAAATTGTTTCTAAAGCTAAGCATAGGCATGGTGTAATGTAGATTGCATCAATTCCAATTCCGTTAAAACATCTGCCACGACACACTTAAAAGGGTGGTTGTCTCCTGCCCTAAGCCTTGAGTAGCTGCCCTTGGTAGTAAGTTACCATTAGAACTTGTTAGAAGTAAGCAGTATGTCTCAGAAGGCTAAAGGATACTTGCAAGCAGTATTTAAATATTTAAAAAAATATATGTTTGCCTCAAAAGACTTCACTTTCTCTTTAGAGTTACTGAGGCGCAAGAGAGAACTAGGAAAGTTCGCCAGGTCATGTATATTTTACTGAAAACATGTCATTTTAGACATCTCTCAAAATGTATCCGGAATATGGAAAGCAATCGTACTGAGCTATTGTTTGGCATAGCTCATTGACATATTTATGTTTGCAAAATCCATCAGACCAGGGAAATGAGGAGGATTGTCCTGTCTTGTTTCTTTGTTTGAGTGAAAGGGGGGTCTAAATTTTTTTAGTAAAAACAAAAATAAAAGAAACATATAATTTATTTTGCCCACTATTTTTTCCTATAAGTAATTTTCAAAAAAGAAAGAGAGATATGTAGAGAGAAATCTGGAGAATAATTTAAACTGTCATGTTTAAAAAGGCTGGCATGGTCAATGTGAACTTCTCAGGAAGTCAGAAACTACCAGAAACCCAATGTGTCTCCTTTAAAACAACACAAACAAGCAAAGCTCTCTGCCTTCCGGAACTGAACTGAACGGTTATAAGGATCAAATATCATAAATCGCATACATAAAAACACTTTTTAAAAAAGACCATTTCGTAGATAAATGCTACTTAGTACCCATGTAACAATTATTATTTAATGAGAACAAACAATTCTCTTGTTAAGTCAGTATCATTTGAACTTGTTTTCTCTATTTATTATGTTCTCTTTCTCTACACTCTGAGGAGAGGAGAAATAATGTGTTTGAAATGACATTTTTAGAGCACGGTACTGGCATTAAATGTATCCTATTCTCACTTCACTTGTAGCAGAAGCGGGGTGAATGTGATGCTTAATAAAAGCAGGCTTCCTTACAAAATTAGAATCTCAAAGGAATAGATTTTTTTTTTTTTTACAATAGTTACAATTCTTAGCCAAGATATAAATTTAATAATGTCAGGGACAAAAGGAAGAAAGAATGTCTGAATCATTACACGGGAGAAGGGGCAGAAGATTCCTCTGTAAAACAGTGATAAAATGGACACGTCTCCAGAAGCAAAGTGCTGTAATGAACTACCCTTTACAAAAGTTTGCCCAAGTTCTAGTTCTTTACTTTCTTAAACATCTTTTGGTATATCAATTCCAGCAATATTTTGTCAGTCTAAAATTACACCATTCTGACCTTGACATTAGTATTCCACAGCACTGATGAGAGACTGACAGCTTCTCCATCCTCGTGGGTGATGGTGCAGGTTTCTACCTTCATGACTATGGAGTTGCTGTCAGACGTGCTTCCAGCTGAATGAACACATTCTCTTGAATTACGAAGTGGCTGCACACCGTGCTAATTGGGTCCGCACTGAAGTCACTGAGGCCGATTAAACAGCCTTGGGTGTCTTCAAGCCACAAATAGTATATGTAATTTTGGAATACACGCATATACCCTACTTAGCATCACCCATAACTATAGCCAAGCAGAACTGTGCTATTTAATTAAATCCACTATTAAAGTCATGAAGATGAATTAGAGGTCTATCATAAAGAAAGGAATGTAATACCTAAGAGCAACTATAACGAAAGGCTAAATATCATAGTATTATTATTAGTGAAGTGTAAACAATATTTTGGGGAGTCCAGAAAGTATTAAAGAAGGTTCCATCTTTGCCCAGAAGAACCAAGCTATCAATGCAATAGAACAAAAAAGCACATGTCAAGCCACAGAAAACGTAAGAAATAAGTCTTAGACTAATACAGTGGTTAACCTTTTGACATTAGGAAGAGTTTTCAATGTTTAAAGTCTCTCTAAACAGTAAGCTCCTAAAAGTCAGGGACACGATTGGAAGAGGTTTGTTTGATAGCCAGGACAGTGTCATTTGTAATACGAGAGCTATGAGTTCACTACGGTCTGATTTAAACAGCTGGCGCGTGACGCCTGAGGACAGTAATGAACTGCCACATTGCAGGTCATATGATGCTGACATCTTAAATCAGTGCAATTTGAACAGAGTCCTTAAAATTGGTAAATCACTAAAATAAGGTATGAAGCTATTGAAAAATCCAAGCATAATAAATTCTCACACTGTATTAAGAAGAAATTTGCCTACTGAGCCGCTTCATGCATTTTGCAGAGGACTGTTGTTGAGTAGTTCCTTAAATAAATTTATTATGAAATACTTCCTAGAAAGACAGTACAAAAATTGCTATTTAAAAAAAATGCAGGTTGACGTGCAATAGCCAGGTTTCAAAAATGCTAACTAACATTTCACCATGTTTGTTTTCTTACAAAAATAACACAATAAAGATTACAGTCACCTTGGAATTCCTCTCGTCACCTCATCTGTCACCCAAAAGGTAACTTTCCTGAGTTTGCCTGTCTTTCTTGACCATATATTGATGTCTTGATACTTGTCTGTTTTTTGCATTTTCCACAAACAATATACAATATTTTAGGCTCTGTATCATTTATAGACACGATTTTATAGTTACGCGTCTTGTAACTTGCTTTTCTCATGCAACATGAACTTTGAGATTGTCAAGATCAATTGATGTAACTTTGGTTCATTCATTTTAGATTTTTATTTATGGTGTCCTAATCACTCATTATGAATTTATTCTCTTCGTTATTTCCTGAACATTCACTACCTCGGGGTAGCGACTGGGGCGATGAGGACGGAGAGAACCACAGCTGCTGCAAAATGCCCCCCCAAAGAGGCTCCCCGAAGGCACCCTGTCCTACAGAGAGGCTTCCAGGGTGTCACCAGTACCCAGTGCCCAGGGAACAACTGTCAGCACCAGGCCTCCAGTGTTTGTTTGAGAGGAGAAAGGAAAGAGGTGGAATATTGGTTTTGCAGGTTGGGCAAACCTTCCCTTGCACTGCAGAGCGCAAGCTATTGCCTTATTCCAATTATTACGTTAAGTCACCCACACTCACCCACTGAGGCGCCCATCCTTTCATGGTCTCACTACACTGGTCTTGTCGAACTTCCTAGCTTCTGCCTCCGGGTAGAACTGTAATGTTACTGCATTTTGTATTTGTCTGGTTATACATGAGATTGGGCATCTTATTTTTTAAAACTAATTAATTATTTACAGGGACAGAGAGAGAGAGAGTCAGAGAGAGGGATAGATAGGGACAGACAGACAGGAACGGAGAGAGATGAGAAGCATCAATCACTAGTTTTTCGTTGCCGTTGCAACACCTTAGTTGTTCATTGATTGCTTTCTCACATGTGCCTTGACCGCGGGCCTTCAGTGGACCGAGCCACCCCTTGCTGGAGCCAGGGACCTTGGATCCAAGCTGACAAGCTTTTCACTCAAGCCAGATGGGCCCGCGCTCAAGCTGGCAAGCTTCGGGTCTCAAACTTAGGTCTTTTGCTTCCCAGTCCAATGCTCTATCCACTGTGCCACCGCCTGGTCAAGCGAGATTGGGCATTTTACATGGAATTATAGACTATCCTTCATTTCTCTCTCGTGGCTTATCTTTTCTTATTATCTATTTGAGCTTGGAGATATTTGTCTTTTTCTCGTGGATGCTTAGGAGTGCCTAGGGACTCCGAAAATTTATTGTGGGATAGATAATGTTGCTTTTGTCCCAGGGTGTGGCTTACAGTTTTTAGTTTTTAAAAACACACTTTTGCTTTGCAAAGGCATTTTATTTTAGAATAATATTATTGACCAAAATTGTTTCTTAGGGGTCTTCCTTTTTAAGGGAATTCCCACTTACCCAATGCCATAAAGGCATTCTGCTATATTTTCTAAATAAACATTTTACATCTTCATTTCTCAAGTTTCTGTTTTAAATTCACCGAGCATGTACCTTTGTATTTGGAGGAAGGGCTATTTTCCATAGGGGTAACTCTGGTGGTCACTGTCGGTGACACCCTTTTTCTGGTGCTGGTCTTACTGGGGCCCTCCCTAATCTCTTAGGAGCCGGGTGTGCCCAGGTTACTTGCTTGGGTCCGTGGACAATAAGCAGAAGGCTGAAACTGCATTCAGAAAGTAAGTAGAAAATTGGCCTAGCACCGGCGGTCCGTTGAGTTAAATTTGCATAGCGGGGAAGCTTTTTCGAGCCTGTTCTCATCCTTCTTCCATCCCATTCAGCCACTCTGCCCCGTGTTTCGGGTCCATGGTTCGACCTTGCAGGACTGCCTCGTGCAGGTGTTATCCCCTGGATCGACCTCTTCACCCTCTACTCAAATATCGAGCCAATGCCCCCAATCTAGTCAAGACTGGGTAGAAAAAAGGACTGAAAATTAACATCTACTACTATTTCCAGCAGTGAATTCATGGCACTGGGGCTTATCCTAGGGCCATAAGAAAATAAAAAAAGTCTTCAGAAAGCCCTGGAATATAGACATCCCCAGAGATTTGGATTCAAGTAGACTTGGTTTTTAATATGATTCTGCCACCTACTAGCTCTGTGACTTTTGGCAAGTTGTTTAGTTACCCTAGACCTCAGGGCCCACATCTGTACCATAAAAATAGTAATACTTCCATCATAGTGTTGACATGGGACTTCGAACTAGTAGTGCATGTACTGAATGCCTAGTATTATTATTTCTCTTATCAATATTTTTCAAATTGACAAGGGTATGTCTTGCTGTTAGTACAAGAAATGTTTTAGGGTAGCACTAACCCTCAAGGGGCAGGCCTCCTCTGCTCCGTCCATGGAGGCTTGCTCATTTGAGCATTATCTTTCCTGAGGCTTCTGAGGTAATACAGGAAGTTCAGGAACTGGTTATTTCTTAAAAACCATTATTGCAAATTAACCAGGCAAGGGTATCTTCTTTGTTAAAGAGATATGGAAATCTGCAAACAAGTAATATTTTTATGAACTTCTTTGCCTTCATCTTTATTGCTAGCTAGTTAAGAAAGAAACTGCTAGCTTCTGGAAAAGTAACAGCCCATTCTCCCATTCTACCTCGGAATAAAAGTTTCCTTTATAGATGCAATTCACGTCTTCCTGCAGAGTAGGTTAAATCCAGTTAGAGTTGCTCATAGTGAGAAGTGTGGACACTGAAAGTGTTAAAAAAAAAGTTATTAAACGTTTTTGGATCCTGATTCCATATCATATAAAAAATATTTTTATCTTTCTCTTGAGTTTTTAGAAATCACTCTTCCCATTTCAAAATAAATCAAATAATTTTTCTTTGCTTATGTAATTTCTCATGGAATGAAAAATGCTACATCTAAACAGCTCTCTTTTTTAATTTCACAGGTCCAAGCAGTCAGATTATTTTCAAAGCTTATAAATTTTTAAATAATAAGCAAGATGCATTTATTAGAAATTGAAATGAGGTCAGTTGGAATACAAGTCAAAAAAAGATGAAAGAATTTTCTAGTGATTAAGTTAAAGGACTAAAGGATTAAACTCATCCTTAGAACAAGTTAATGGTGATGATTGTATAGCTCTCATAATATTCCAGGAGTTATTAATTCATTTTCATATAAGAAAAGTGTGAGACTTAATTAATTTTTACAAAATGTCTGATGATATCATTAGGGGAAGTGTGGATCAATATTATTCTTATCACTTTAATTATTGAATGTGATTATAGCCTTCCCTCAAACCTACTGAGTTTGGACATAATTTTTGAAATCACTTTCAGAGTAAGCTTTTATATATTGGTGTGTGTTCAATAAGAAATAAGCATAAGTCCAGAAAAATCATCAATATTTCCATACGGATGCCTAGCAAAATTAATTTCACTACCAAAAATATGTCTGCCAGATCTTGATTTGCAATGTTGCTGTGTTAATGCCCCACCTGAGAAGTCTCTCTGCGGACTCAGAAACCTAGGAGCAGCATTTGATACTGATGTGCTACCTTTAGGTTGACACAGCGCTTTCCCATGCATGGCTCTGTTTAATCCTGTCAGTGTCTTTCAAAGGAGCAAGGAAGATTGGGCACCCACATCTCATGAGGTCCGCTGCATCGTCCTATGAGCCAAAGCTAGTACGTGATGTCAGGAGGAGAGCCCATCCTCCCTGACCATGCTCAACGTGGGACCACTCTGGGCATCTCAACTTTCTTCCAGCGTCTTCCCCTTGGACCTCGGAGTGCTGTGTCTATGGCTATGACAATTTAACACAAGAACAAGTAAATATGTATGTGTGTATGTGTACGTATATATGTCAATACATGTGGATGGATGGATGGATGGATGGATGGATGGATGGATGGATGGATGGATGGATGGATATTCTCTTCACCTATGAGAGCTGTGGCCTAAAAAAGAGTATCATATTAAACATGAATAGCATGATTTGCATGTTTAAAAGCATTTTACGGTAATTACTAAGACTGCAATTTGGAATCGTCAGGAAAAACAATAGCTAACTGGATGAATTGCTAAAGCAGAAGACAATTGGGGCGAAGGTTACACTTCTGGATCTTCCGTGCCTCCTCTGTTGTATGGAAATGTGAATTGGAATGAGGCTAGTATCTGAGTCCCTTTATCCTGTCGTCCTAAGTTTCTACTTTGGGACAGGAAGAAATGAACCTTTCCTTTTCAACAGGAAAACGAGCCCAAGAACCTTCCTGTTGAGCCTTAGTCCCCTTGAGCTAATTATTTGTGTTTATAGCAGAACAGAATAAAACAAAAAATAATTTTAAATACAAAAGATTATAGAAGCTTACTAGTGTATGGTACCGTTTCTTGCTAAGAGGTTCCAGATGGTCGGGGGATAAGGGCGGCCGCGGAAGCCAGGGGTAGAGCACCGCCCAGCATGTAACCACAGTCCATATTGACAGCATGACAATGACATTGCTTCCCCCCAAGACGTTGACAACCTGAAAGGTTTACATCACTATACAACGTGGGCTTCCTTAAGTACAACTTCCCCTTGTGTTGGGAACACTCTGATCGTGACAAACGTCCTGTCTTCTTCTGTTTATGTGAGATGGCCAGGCACAGAAGCTGCATTCAGTATCTGCAGTGCTATGGTCGCAAAGGTTTTATTTGTAGGACTCGTTCAAATTCGTGAACTAGATGTCACATAAAACGAACTCTTTCTCTAGAAAATGAACAGCAATAAGGAGGTTTTTCTCCTTATTGTCTCAGTGCATCAAGTGGAGAACTGGCTAATGATTTCATGGCACCTTTAAAAGTTTCAATCATATCTTAAATCAGCAAAAGATGCTTTGAGTATGCGATTTAAGGCAGCGACCCCTTCAGAGGTGGTATTGATATGGGAAGCATGCCAGACGTACCTGTCATTAATACTGTTCAGGGAGGACCGCACCCCTGCGCTGACAGATGTGCACATAGCTCTGGAACTGTTGGATATTTCCAC
Source organism: Rhynchonycteris naso (assembly GCA_037038555.1). Lineage (NCBI taxonomy): Eukaryota > Metazoa > Chordata > Mammalia > Chiroptera > Emballonuridae > Rhynchonycteris > Rhynchonycteris naso. Next base: position 8,388,305 of record CM072998.1, on the reverse strand, counting down.
TTTACACAGACAGTCCTGAAGTTTATTTTTACATGAACTATTTCGAAATCTCTTTTACATCCCAGTCATCAAAAATGTCAGTTGGGTGTTTAAGAACTGAAAACAAACTAAATGGATTAAATTTAAAAAAAATAAATAAAAAGAACTATTGTGATCCGCGTAAGGAATAACCTTCATGTTTCCTACCCCATGAAACCTCAGGGATTTGAGGTTTGGGGAACAGTGCAAGCTTTCATGAGTGACGTGACTCGCTAATTTGGCCGGCACGTGGCCCACTGAGAGGCCTGCCCACTGAGAGGCCTGCCCACTCTGCCGTGGCCAACTCCCACCCCTGTCTGTGCAGACTGGACGCTGGGTGCTTTCCTTGACCTTTAATGACTAATAATGACTCTCCTTACCATGCCTTCTTCTCCGTCCTGCAGGATAAATGTTTGCAATCTTATTACCACTCGCCATTTGCTCTTTATAAGGTGGCAACTATAACAAAGATTCATTTAAAACACTTTTTTTGTTCCGTGTAGTTTTTAAGGTCAAGTTTCGATAAGCGGGTAGACTAGATTGGGTGCATCTGACCACTATGGAGAGGGCTGCCACATGCGGGATCAGAATTAATGAGGATCCCATCCACATGACTTCATCACAGAGACACAAGAACGCAGCTTAAAACATGCCTCTAGTTTTCGTTCCTTAAGGGAATGAAGGGCTCCTCCTTGCTCAGGGGCATGCTGTTCGAGCATGGCCAGGGAGAGAGAGGACCTTACAGGGAGCAGAAGGGACAAGGAGCACTCTGACTGGCGGTCTGGGTAGAGCACAGGGAGGTGGAATCGACGGAAATTTCTGTAGGAGAAGAGGTGTTTTAATTTACAAGACAGTCATACAAAAAAGGAAGAGCTAGGAAGAGATTCAAGGAGGGGAAAGATGTCATCCAGATGTAAGAAAGGAAAGTCATCCTGGCAGCCACACCCCGAGAGAGACCGGAAAGGGGGAGCCGGGGGCAGACACCATCAGCATCCACACCTTTCGGTACTGTTTATAGGAGAAGGCACGGGTCACCCGAGCAGTGCCTGGCAATTTCCTGATCGCTCTTAATGTAAAGGATGGTTACAAATCCCTTCCGGAGGAGCACAGCTTTTGTCATGACCTTGGGCAGTACTTTGAACTCCCCCAGTACAAGGATTGCAAAATCATTAACGAACTGTTTCACAGGAACCCCTCTGCCAGCTTGGAACTATGAAAAAGATCATAGTAATCTCTTTTTCTTTGGGTATTTCTGGACACTAATTTTTATGAAATATTTTAGGAGAAAGTTCTGACTGAAGGAGAAGAGAAAATGGAGCACATGGCGGCAGCTGCACTGAGCCACACGTGACCGACTGTTTTCTGTGGGAGAACTGGATTGCTGTGGCAAGGGCTTGGGATACGGCCGCCGCCCCTGCACTAGAGTCAAGTATTAGCCTCGTCAATTCCTAGCTGAGCGACAGGAAAGCCAGTTAAACCACTGGCTGGTTTAGTTGCTCAAATGGAAAACGAAGACAATAATACACATCATTTCGTCACTGTGAGAAATAATACCGATAAAGCACTTGGGACAACACTCTGCTCTTTAGTAACGTAAGGATATCTATTAGACACTAATGATCTTAACCTGCAAACCACGTGACTTAGCAGGAACTACTTCCCATCGGCACCAGTATTGGACACATTTAGTACACGTATATGTATATATAGATGCAATAAAAAGTATAATGATTACTCATAAAACCCTCATCCTAACTGTTATTCTGAAAATACCAGTGCTTTCAGTTAGGCTTGTACGTGGATTTTCATGACATGAATGACGGTGTCATTCTTTCATTACTAAAATATTAAACATCCCTTGCTCAAGTCATTCATTCATTATCAGTTTTCAGACCAATGTCGACCCTGGCTAGTTGGCTCAGTGGTAGAGCATCTGACTAGTGTGTGGATGTTTCTGGTTCGATTCCAAGTCAGGACTCACAGGAGAAGCACCCATGTGCTTTTCCACCTCTCCCCCTCTTGTTTCTTCTCTCTTTCTCTCTCTATCTCCCCTCTCCTCCTGCACCCATGGCTTTATTGCATTGAGTTGGCCCCAGGATCTGAGGATGGCTCCATGATCTCTGCCTCAGGCTCTAAGAAGAGTTCTGTTGCTGAGCAATGGAGCAATGCCCCACATGGGCAGAGCATCACCCCTAGTGGGCTTTCTGGGCGGACCCTCATCAGGACACATGCAGGAGTCTATCTCTCTTCCTCCCCTCCTCTCACTGAATTAAAAGAAAAGCAAAAACCGGACCAATGTCAAAGGTTACAGTCTGGGTTGCTCAGCCAGTATCTGGTGTAAGAACAGAACATTTAAAAAGCACAGTGTGGACTGGATAGATAGACAGTGACCATCGCCCCAGGCCATCTTCAGTCACCTTTCCTTTGAATTGCACCCTGAGTCAGAACGCAGAAGACCGGACCGGTTAAAAGGCCTTTGCATACCTGCATGAAACTGAAGAAATCATTATGAGTGCTACCCAAGACTGGTGACTAGAATTCTGACTAGTATCATTTCACTCACTGAGTTGGTTAGTGCTTGATAAAATCCAGGAGTTTCTGCTGAGTGACATCAACTCTATGGTGAATACGACATGCCCCGTGATCGTGCACAGCCTGTTGTTGAAAAGCAGTGGCTGTGTCTTTGCTGGACCTACCATAGTATCTCACACTGCTGATGGACACAATATAGGAGTTTAATGGTTTTCATCACAGCAACTTACACTATCATCCAGATCTCCCGGTAAACAGCTACGCCAGAGGGGTCTTGGTCAACTTTAAGTGACTCAGTGGGCTTTGTTCTAAGTACTTAAGACAGAATGAAATAAAATGAGAAAACGTGATGTGAATTACAAGGGAGTTTATAAATCTTAAATGAACCTTGAAGCATATTGATATAATCTAGAAGAGAGCCAAAGGGAAGTGTAGAAAGAAGGCAAAAACTTGGGTGGAAGAGACGAAGGCACTCACAGAAATAATATGAGGTAACGCCGTCCGGAGTTAACCGGAGACACTCAGCAGTTAGGTGGGAAACAATGCCAGCAGCCAACAATGGAACGGAACGTACCTCCTGTCCTGTGTCCAGACGGAAGGGGAACAGAGCCAGGACCATCCGGGTACATCAGAAAGAGGACCCTATGGGATGCTCTATTACAGAACTCCAGAGGTCGGTCAACAGAGCACTAACCCAGCCACAGAGAGCACCGGGCCCCCTCAGGCAGCTGGACCTACTCTCCCAGGGCCGTGACCCCCGTGGGACTGAGTGCCGATGGCGGTGTGGCCTGTTCGGCTCCCCTCTCATCTGTCACAGACTGCCTTTGTAAGCCAAACATGTCCGTGCCATAAACGGATGAGGTAAGTAGTGATTAAGGCTAAGTGGATCTTGTTAATTCAGCAACACTTTAAAATAATTGAACATGAATAAAATGGCAAATTATAATCAAAGTCCTTTGGGAATACATTTGAAAGCTACATAATGCAACATTAGTTCATCATGACTAATACTATGATAATTAATATTAAATGATAAAATAATGACTGCCTTCTTAGTCTTAGCTGGGATTGTCATGCCAGTGAAGCACTGCCCTGGCATCTGACCTGGGAGTGACTTGTGTGGGGACATGGGAGACAGAGAATAAAAGTAATCATTTTGTACTGGGATATTTTTGTTTTTTGTCTCCAATTCTGGATTTTCCTATTGATTTGCTTTGCTGAGTTTTCCCCATTATACTGCGGGGCTCAGAAAGAACAGAGACAATGAAACAGCCTCCTGAAGTGAAGTCTAAGGATTTTAAAGCCCCAAGTATATAGGAGACAATAACATGCTTGCTGTAAGAGCTTTGGAGATGGAAGTAGTGACCTCTGTGTTTCCGGTAATGCCTGATAATTGAAGGTAGACACTGCATATTGGAAAATGAGGCACTTGTGAGGCAGGGATCCCGTTCAACCAGCCCTTGTAATGGAGGGGCACGGTTTATCCGCGCTTGTGAGCCCAGCCTCAGAGAACCTCGGTAATCAGGCGCCGCGGGGGCCGGGCTCTCCCCACAGAGAGGGCAGTGCGCCTCTTGCCGCAGGTCACCCAGAACAGAAGTAAAGCAGCTAACGGGAACAGAACAGGGGGTGTTCCCACGACACCTACCCCCACCCCGGAACGGGGGTGGCGGCCCCGCATTCCTGGGCAGGGGCTGCAAACCTCTCCCCGGCGACTTTCAGGGCACTCGGGAGACTGGTTATAATCCAGCAAGTAGCTGGTAGAAAGAGAAGGGGGGAAGCCCAGAGACAGAGCTAAATGAAGAAAAATCAGCGCGTGCAGAGCAAAGCCAAGCTCAGAGCGCAGAGCGCAGAGGGGCGGGCTGGGTGACATTGAGGAAGGGCGGAGTCTTCGACGGGAAGGACGGGTTTCCAGTCCTGTCACGAGGAAGGGGGCTCACAGTCCGGAGAGCAGACACTGACAGTCCACAGTCCACCGTGATCTGTTTGTTTAATGGCTGTGATTTACCACTTCCCTGAGAGTCGTTTATTACCGTGACACGTTCAGGTCAAGAGAAGGGAGTCCTGGCCAGTCGCTGTCCTTTGGTGAACCATAGCGACGGCTCTCACCCACTCAGCGGGGTCACACCTCGAGATATTAATAGGAGCTTCCTTCCTGTGTCTTCTATTCCAGACACATCCTCTTTGCTGAATCTACTTTATATTTTATACCTTTATGACAGTGTGTCAAACGGTTCAGTTTTCATTTACACAGGACGGCTGCAGGTGCACGTGAATTCACTTTAAGACACCCAATAATACCTATTTTTCAACTCCCTAAACCAGCCAATGCAGCAGGCCACTCGCAAGTCCCACTTATCTGGCTTCTGAAATTTTCTTTTTTTATTATTATTTTTACCGATAAGGAATAAATGAAATGTCTAGCTAGGTTTTACAAAAGTCTAAATTTGTCTTTGGTTCACAACTGGGTGAGAATCTTCAAAAATGACCATTTGAGCTTTTGCTCGTAAATTCTCTCCTCAAGTGCTCTCTTCTGCTTTGGAAATCTTCGCTGTGACCCCAGATTATTCCTCCAGGTTCTTCTGAATGTCGAGACTCCCGGGTCATTATGAATTTCTATGGGATCTTTGACCTCCTGGGCCTTGTCCTCTGTTAACTGGACCATCGTTTTGAGTGGTTAGCTTGACACCATAGGTGGCTGTGCTTTAAAGAAACACAATGTTACATTCCTTTCAGGTGCAGAGTGATGAATTCATACCCTGCCTTCGGGAAAACCTCCAGACAAAGCCACCCAAGCAAATGCTATGCACAGAATGGCGAGCTGAGTAGAGCAATAAAGTTTCTATGGTCACAGATGAAAGAACGTAGCCCTTCAGAAAAACTCCGCTGAAATACAAGAAATTGTCACATGCCCAGCATGGAAAGGCACATCTTTCTTTATATACAACTTGAAAGACTGATGATGAGAAATAGAGGAATACGATCTTTAGCATGTTACAATGTTTCAGCATATTGGGACACATCCCAAAGCATGGGTATATTTATTTTAAGTTAATTTAATTACCTAAATCAGAATCCCCCTGTATAGTGATATAAAATGAATAGATGTTGTTCAGATAAAACATTAAAATGTTTAAAGGGGAGAGAGGTATTTAAAAGTTTCAACCAAGAAAGCAGACCAGTTTATAGTTTAGTAATTATCTAGAAATGAATAATCACATTGAATATAGCCTTCAAAGGACCCCAACTCCACCTGTGGTGCCAGAAGCAAGAGCTCTAGCCCTGGGCAAAAAGGTGGAGGCATCAGTGATTAATGGCATCAGAAAAGGTAGGACTTTGTATAAGTCAAGTATTATTTCTAAAATACGTAAATTATGCACCCAAGTTCTCTGTGTAACGCATCCCATCAAAACCATTTCTTCTATGTAATTTTCTTTATACATACTCCAACTTATTTCTCCTACCTTTCAGTATATAAATAATCCAAAAAAATGGCTTTTCTTCCTTCCTTCCTTCTCTCTCTCTCTCTCTTTTCCAGAGACACACAAAACTGAACAAAACCGTAGGTGTGAAGGTGCTCAGAGACAAGCTAATCCATCACCGTCGTTGTACAGGTGAGGAACGGAAGCCAATCGGGGTTAGCCACTTGCTCTGATGCCACAGGTAAGAAGACGCAGCATCAGAACGTGTATCTTCTGCCTTCTGGCGCATTGCTTGTTCATTTATACCACACCCCCTGATCACTCAGTTTCGCCCAGGTTTCCTGGCATTTATTACTAAAAGAAACACGCCAAGACATACTTTCTAACATTAGTGACTCAAGCACTTTCCTCAAAAGTCCCATTGTCATGCATGCTCCACTACTGCGGTCCCCACCCCACCATTTCAGAGGAATCCTTATCACGAGAGGCTATCCATGGCTGTCGAGGTCCGAATAAATAAACAGGGTATTGAGCAGATTTTGATTCCAATGATCTAATGATCCAATAAATACTTATTGAGCACCTATGATGTGCCAGACACTGTTCTAAATATCCAATTTAGAGCAATAGGTAGAAATCATTGTCAAGGATCATAAGGAGATAACACACGACCTGGACCGAAAGAAAGGACGTCAAATGGCAGCCATCTGACAACTCTATGGAGAAAAATACAGACCGGCAGGGCATCAGGGAGCACGGAGAGTAGGGCATTCAGAGCAGGTCCCAGTGGTAAGGACTGTTTGAGAAGACGACTGATGAGCAAGAGAGTCACACAAAGGTCTGGTGGAGGAAAGCTCTAGGCAAAAGAAGACAGAAGTCTCATGCTGCCATGTGCATAGCGTGTTCTAGGAATGCAGCACGGTGTCAGTGGGGGGGAGATGAAGGGGTGGGAGGTGCGGTGAGAAATGTAGGTTGATGAGAAGTATGTGGGTGCAGGTAGATCTCTCAGAGCTCGAGAGATCACAGTAAAGGCTTTAGTTCCCTCTGAGAAAGATGTGAAGCCAACTGAAAGCTTTGAAGATATGTGACTTATGTTTTAAAGATGTCACTCTGATTATTATGCAATAGGGTTTAGAAATCTAAAAGGTAAAGCAAAATGGCTAAATTCAAAGGCTGCTTTGCCTGACCTGGTGGTGGTGCAGTGAATAGAGCATTGACCTGGGATGCTGAGGACCCAGGTTCAAAACCCTGAGGTTGCCAGCTTGAGCGCAGGCTCACCCATATTGAGCATGGGTTCACCAGCTTGAGAGTGGGGTCACTGGCTTGAGCATGGGATCATAGATATGACCCCATGGTCACTGGCTTGAATCTAAAGGTCACTGGCTTGAGGACCAAGGTTGCTGGATTGAGGAAGGGGTCACTGGCTCATCCTGAGCTCCCCAGTCAAGACACATATGAGAAGCAATCAATGAACAATTAAGGTGCTGCAACAAGTTGATACTCCTCATCTCTCTCCCATTCTTTCTGTCCCTCCCTTTCTCTCTCTCTCTCTCTCTCACTTAAAAAAAATATAAAGGATGCTACAATCCAGGCAGAAGCTACAGGAGCTTGGTTAAGGGGGGTGGAGATGGAATTGTTTAGAAGTGGTAGGATATAAAATCCATCTTGAAGGTAGAGCCAACAGGATTGGCTACTGGCACAGATTTGGGATGTGAGTGAAAAACATCAAAAAGCCAAAGCCTTCCAACTGGATATGTCAAATAGGCCATTGGACATATGAGCCTAGGGTTCTGGAGGAAATATTAGACTATGGATTCAAAGTTGGGAGCCCTCAAGTTTAAGTGTATTTAAAGCCACGGGACTAAACACCATCACCTAGAAAAACTCAACACAGAGAAGACACCCATCGGATACTCTGTAGGGTCAACGTCAGGGAGATGAGGAGGAAATGGAGAAGAGGGATGTGCAGCAGAAGAAAAGGCTGTAGGGTCAACGTCAGGGAGTTGAGGAGGAAATGGAGAAGAGGGATGTGCGGCAGAAGGAAAGGCGTGATTGAGTGGCATCCAGGCATCAACTGGGAAATAGGAAGAGAGGAAGAAATTGACCAGCTGTGTCAGATGTAGCCACTGGCGTAAGATAAGAACCGGGCATTTCACAGTCAGGTATTTAAAGGGTGTTAGTGATCTTGTCTGGAGTTTGGCCAAGCGGTGGGAACAAAACCTGATGTTCTGTGTATTCAATACAAAACAGGAGCCTCGAGATTGGAGACGAGAGTGGAATAAATTAATTCTGCTAGATCCTACAGGGGTGGCCAAGGAAGGGTTCTTAGAGCAGCTGACTAAACCTCAAGCCAAACCTAGCCAGGCAGACCTCCTGAGAGAGGCGGTGCTTCAGGGAAGCGGAATTTCTCAAGGAGAGAAATTATACATATTCCTGGTAGGAAGTGTGAGAGAAAGTATGGCCTAAGGAAGTGGCCATTGAAATAAATAATGAAAAGGAACGACTGGGCAAACTACTTCGGAGGTTTTTTGGACAAGATGTGTTACCTTCTTGGACTGTTCTGTATGAGACGAGGGCATTTCCGTCTAAGCGTGCGAAGGCTTTGGTGATGCCATTCATGATGCAACAAACTGGCCCCAATAAACAACGAACTTGGGGGGAGAAGTATTGATAAATCCCGATTCAGCCTGCGCTGCAGACAAGGGGCCGGCCACCCACTTCCCCCTCGCTTCCCCTCTGTTCTCACTCTCGCTCAACGCCGGGGGCGTCCCATCTGCTGTCATTGCACAAGGGTCAGAGTCCGAGACCCACAACGCAGGGGGAACCCCTAACTCATTTACAAAGGTAAGGGGTTCGCTCTTCGCCGGGGGAGTAAGTCAGTCCCTACAGTCTAGAAGGGCCTCATTTAGCCCCTGGCAGTGGGGAAGCTGGTCACCATGTAGGCTGTCAGCAGCCAGCGAGGAGTTGAGGCGAGCTACTCCGGGACGGCTGGTGGGCCTCCGTGCCTCTGTCCAAGGTTTAAAGAAGGCTCACAGTCGCTTGGTGCCCCCTGGAGGAGCAGAGCTTCGGTCCTCCTCACCCCCTCCCAGCAGCCTACGCCCACGGGGGGTAGAAGGAGAATGAGGCTAAAGCATTTATGAAAGAAAACGTTTTCGCACCACATTTAGAGGTCCAGTGGCCTCCTAGTTAATATTGTTCAATGTTTGACCCCATGCCAGATGATTCCATCAGCTCTAGTCAGGGGCATGTCCCTGGAGGCGTGTTGCCCAGAACATAGTAAGTGCCAAGCAAATACTGTGGTCCCCTGGCCAGACTGCCCAGAGGGGACAGAGACTGCGATTACAGAAATGTGCTACTTCATCACCATCATCATCACTATATATATATATATATATATATATATATATATATATATATATATATATATATATGCTAGGAAGTTGGACATAATTGAACCAAAAAGCAAAAGCCAGGAGACACAGCCAGCTCTATTCTTCTACCTGTCATCTTTCTAGAAAATGTATGCGAAAGACAAACAAGAGATCAGAAGACTCGCAGGCTACAAAAAAAAAAAATTCCTTTCCAGTAAAATTAAACACACACATATTTATTTTGTAATTTGATCCCACATACATGCAGACACAGTTTTACTATGGCCCTGGTGCTCTGGGTACCCTTCCTAATGCTGCTTTCTGCCCGCCTGTAGTTAATTAGCGCTGTTGCCCAGGTCAAGGTCCAGGGAGAGGCTTCTAGCACACTGAAGCTACTCTGTCTTTGTTTCTTTCTACTCCATGATGCTTATAAAAAGGGCTGTTTCTCATATTTGTATCTACCTTTTCTTTTCTCTCCTTTCCATTCCTACCTCTAAATAAGGACCAATGTACCCAAATAGTCAAACAAAGAACAGAGAGGAGCTGTTACCCGAAAGAATACGGGTGTGCTGGGACAGAGGGGCCGGTCGCCGCACAAGTCAGCAGCGACGTGGGAAATGGTTGCTCATCGGATCATGAACGCATTTCCAAACATCCTCAAGAAATGCAGCTTTCGGGTGGGCAGGGAGAGTACTAGGCATGTGTATCTAAAGGTGAAGTAGGAGACTTTGAGTTTACTTGTGAAATACATTGAAACTTTATAAATCTTAACCTTATTGTGTAGTTGTAAGGATCAGGCAAGGTACTGCCATTTGTTGTAAACTTAACTATGTAGTGGGCAGAGTACATGTATTACTTAGTGGATATATATATATATATATATATATATATAGAGAGAGAGAGAGAGAGAGAGAGAGAGAGAGAGAGATGTGTGTTTGCTAAGCTTGTGTTGATGCACTATAATTTTCATTTTGCAAATGAGAAAACTGAGGTTCAAAGGCATTGGTATCTTGCCCAAGGTCACAGACTCTCTACAGTGAACCTGGGCATCAATCTTCGGTCAGAGGCACAGCCAACTGCAGGGTGTTTTTGGTGATCTATAACATAACCCAGGAGTTCTTGTCTTCAGGCACTTTGATCCTTGGGATGCTGTCATGCTGCAGCGATTCCCTGGCAGGGAGGAACAATTAGGTTCCCGTGAAATGCCCTGGCATCTGTCCATCCTCCATGAATAGAGCATGACATAACCCCTCTACAGCCGTCACTGAAGACATACTGGGTTTAAGGCTAATATGTTATTTTAATAGTTAATTCTGGAAGCTGACCAAGAGCAACCATCATTTGAATTTGGCATGATTTCATTGATGCTTGTTGCTCATAATTTCATTATTCTCCAGATGTTAACATATTTTTTTCTGTGATGCTAATTTTTCCTTTGCCAATTATCTCTGTCGGAACTGTGAGGCAATTATCTTCTGGGTTACTTATTTGCACATCTCTCCTGTTAAAATGTAAGCTCCCGGAGGGCACAGACCTGGGTTTGTCTTGCATGGTGGCTGTGTCTTCAGAGTCCTACAGCAATATCCGATTTACAGACTGCCCAGTAATTCCCTGCGAAGGGAATCAGCATGTGAAAACTGTGCCCACAATTTTCCTGTTGTATGGAAGCTATCAAAGTGGAATGCTTAGAAATATTTTGAATGACTAGATGGTTGAAAAGAAAGAAAGAAGTCAGTTCTTATGTTTCTACCCGAAGTTCATCTCATGGAAACTTTGAATCCCGGATGACAGACGGCTTGGATCTCATCCCTGGGCGGCTCTTAGGGTCATGTGTGCTCCGCGCCAAGAAAGCAACACATTGTTTTAAAAAGTGACAATACTGGTACAAAATGACTGACGTTAACAATGGTCCTATCTGCTTTCAACCGCAAACAGTCTCCTGAGCAATCCTCTCTTCATACCGACATCACCTCTCCGGTCTGTGTGCTTCCTTAACTGACAATCTGTCTCTATTGTTAATCACCCCATAAGAGACGCAGTTCATTTTTCCTACATCTTCTTCCACGTTCCTGGCTAAACACATACGTTTTTAATGACTTCAAGACATGGTCCCTGTTAGTCGTTCTGTCTCACCAGCTGAATTTTCCGCTGGGTGTTTTGGAGGCCTGGCAGGCATTTTAGTCCTCGCTCTAGTCTGAAAGGGTCCCTTTGCCTTCCCGATGAGCGGCGGCCACCCATGTGACTCTGGGCGTCCAGTGTTTACGGAGCACCATCCGGAACCACTGCCATCGGGGGGGGACAGTTAGAGATATCATGGAACATGTCCCGAGCTGCACACACAGAATTCATTTTCAACTCAGATTCGAGCAGAAGGAGACTGTCTTTGCCAAGGGGGTTCCCCCATCTCCCCCTGACAGTGCGTGCAAGTGGGCTCGGCCAGAGGAGGGAGCAAGGGCAGCCACTAGAGCGAATGACTTTGAGCCCACGAGTGACATACAGGTCAGCAGACAGGGCTGCAGGGCAAAGCAGTTGCTAATAAGGTCCCCAAGTTTGTTTCCAGCTCTCCCAGCCTCTCATTTGAATAAACCCATAAGCAGAGATTGAAGAAGTGGTCATGTCCGCATACTTCCTGAGGAGGGACTGAAGGAACCCAACTGGACCCTTCCAGTGCTGTATGCACCGGTCCGCTCAATGCTACGGGACCAATTATTATCAACACAGATTTACTGGGAGTATCAAGTTTGCCACCTGTGTGCGCATTACAGATTCCTGGATGGGAATATATATATATATATATATATATATATATATATATATATATATATATATATATATATACACACACACACACACACACACACACACACACACAAAGACGCGCTACTTCATTCATTGCATCCAGATTATTTGCCCGACGGAGTCAAATCTACACAGGCGAGCACTGCTTTGAGTGTCCCCTTCTGACTCGGTGTATTCTCAGATTGAACGAGCATAGGAATCCGGGTGAAATGCAGCTTAGACTCAGGGGGTCTCCGGTGGCCTTTAGACTGTGCATTGCTAATAAGCCCCCAGGGGACGAGATGCTGCCTGCCCTGGACCACACCCTGAGTGACCAGACTCTGGGCTCTGCACTCATACACACGAGTACAGATATGCTGATCACAGCTTCCTACGGAGGGTTACTACAGTACCCAAACACCTCCCACAAAGCCACCCACGAGCGGCCCTCACTGCGTGGGTTCGCTTTTCTTTTAGAGGGGGACTTCTCCCATTTTCTAAGGCGGACTCTTCACACGTGACGCCCGAGAAAGTGTTGGTTCACACCGACTGCCTGTTTGATTTCGCCTTTTTCAAACAGGACCTGGAATCGGAGGTCCTGAGGAGACAAAGGACAGGACGTCACATGTCTTGGAATGCCTGGTGGGGTCTTGGGGATGGCTGCTGTGTTTCTCGAGCGAGGCGGAGCGGAGGAACATATGGACAGGTCCCGGGCTGCCAGACCGTGTTAGCAGGTGCAGCAGATGGCCCGAGCTGCGGGTGTGCCCCGCGCTGCGTTCTGGAGCCCTCCGCAAGGCGCTCGCTCGGGCAGCAGCGGTAGCTGAGACGCGCTGCCCACGACCTTTCACTAAGACACATGATCCGGTGGCCCCTCCGCGGGAGCAAGGGACAGAGAACATCGCCTCGCTGGGTGACCTGCCTCTGCGCTGCGCTGACCGTTCAGCATGGTAGCAGAAGAGGAAAGAAAATACTGCGAGTCTTCACGTCATGACCTTTCTTTCCTGGGCTTGGGCAGACACAGCTCTTCTCTGATTCTTCTGTCCCTCACAACAGAGCAAATGAGGTCTATTTCCTGGGATCCGTGAGTTCTCCCCCACTGCCTGCCCCCTCCAGCCTCACCCCACCATGTACTCCACAAGTCTCCAGTTCCCCACAGCCCAGCGGCGCCCCCGCGACTGTGACAGCGACCAACCTCACCTGGCCGCCACGTTCCTCCTCTGAGGTTTGTACTTCCCTGTCGTGCGCTGCCTTATGCCTTTTAAAGTATTTCCGTTCGATTCGTTTATGATACATGTCATATGCCAACCCTTCTCTAAGATATCACTTCGTCTTTCGACCCTGAAGTGACACTGCCGTTCTCCACTCTCCCTGTAAGATTCCTTTATTTGGCAGGTAAGGGTATCTCTTTGGGACAATTTTCTTTTTATATTTAATGTTTTTCAATGGGCATAATTTCCTCAGTGAACTTATTAGCTCTTCAAAAGCAGCAACTGTTCTTTGAATTTTAAAATCTTCAACAATAGATGAATACATTCTTACTTAAAAGGTATCAAGCCGCAGGTAAGGACAGCCGTCTTCCGGCCACAGGCCCAGGTAACAGAACCCTCCTGAGTATAGCACCAAAGACAGCAACAGGAATGCGTAGGTATGTCCCCAAGTTCTCTGAGCTCATCCCGGTAAGACAAGTTCATGCTCCTTCTCCCTTCTGCTCTGGAAATCTTAACTATTTCCTTCTTGTGGCTCTGTGGAGTAAAGCATATGGGGTCACCTATATTTTCCTGTGCAAGTAAGGTGTTGCTGCTCTCTGCCCCTTAGGATGAGCCAGGAGATTTCTTCTAGGGGTTCCATGACCTGGGTCTTGATTTGTGTAGTGTGTACTTGATTAAAAAATTTACTATTGACCCTGGTTGGTTGGCTCAGCGGTAGAGCATTGGCCCGGCATGTGAAAGTCCCAGGTTTGATTCCCAATCAGGGCACACAGGAGAAGTGCCCATCTGCTTCTCCACCCTTCCCCCTTTCCTTGTTTATCTCTCTCTTCCCCTCCTGCAGCCAAGGCTCCACTGGAGCAAAGTTGGCCTGGGCGCTGAGGACGGCTCCATGGCCTCCACCTCAGGTGCTAGAATGGTTCCAGCTACAATGGAGCAACAACCCAGATGGGCAGAACTTGGCCCCCTGGTGAGCATGCCAGGTGGATCCCGGTGGGGCACATGCAGGAGTCTGTCTGACTGCCTCCCTACTTCCCACTTCGGAAAAATGCCAAAGAAAAATTTACAATTACTTGCCACAAAATAATGCCACAGAAAGTTATTATTTTGTTTTGAATCAAACTTGCAATCCTTCCTTGGAATGAGCCCCCACTCGGTTCATGCCAGTTGGCTCCACACCTCCATCACCCAGTTGTTTCACACGAGCCTTCTCCAAGCTGCGCCACATTCTTGGAACGCTTTCTCTTCCCATCCGCCAAGTCATCTCTCTTCCATCATCCAAACAGCTCATACAGTCCTACCTCCTCTAGCCGGTCTTCTAGAACTCTCTGGAGAAGGTCTTCCAGTGTCTCCGTGTACCACCCAGGGTAAGCATTTGCCACGGAAGTCTCCCCCTCCTCTCCGCTCTCCTAACGTCCTTATGCTTGAAATGGATACCAGATGTGCACCCTGTGGTGTATTGTTCAGTAGCCTGTGTTCTCTGCCCTGGTGTATTCCATCTTTACATTCAGATAGTTCTAGTCGTGCAGCCTACTTTTCACAGATTCTCCGTAAATAAGATGATCCCTAACACCCTCTGCCCCGTACCAAGGGTAATACCATGGAGAAACAGATACTTAATACGTAAGGAGGCATCTCAGATTTGAATTTTTTTTTTCAATGCATAAAGAATGTGGAACATATTTAACATTTCACAAATCCACCAGGACCTGCCGGGAGCACTCTTCCAGCCTTGGGCAAGGACGCCGATCTCCACAGGGGGTTATTCCTCAGACGGTCGCGCAGGAGCTGCTGTTGGTGGGAATGCAGGCGGGACAAGGGGATGCCGTAAGATTGGATGGCCCCTGTGCCGAGGGACAAGATCCTGAAAGGTCACCCATGGGAAGGGAACACCTCAAGCTCCCGCCCCCTCCCTGCTCTTAGAGGAAGACAAAGAAATGTGCCGGAAGGAGTTGGGACACTTGGACTGGGCAAGCGCCTTGCCCAGGGTGGGTGCTCTGTGTGGGTTTAGGAAAATGAGAAACGCTGTGTATTTAAAGAACTGTAACATGAGCGGCAATCCAACTGTTGCATTCCAGCCAATCTACAGGAGGCGCTGACTTGCTAAGGAGTGTTCTGTGGGCAGTCCAAAAGGTTGCAGAATGAACCAAGGAGGCGCAGCAATGATCAAAAGAGCCAGTCATCTACCAGGAAGACCGGCTGCAGAATGTGCAGGGTCTAAAACCACGCAGAAATGCAGAGCCCCTTGTTCAGAAATGGGCTGAGCGGGAACCAAGCGCCGGGTCCTTCTAAGCACGGAGCGCCGAGAGACGGCCCAGCTGCCCTGCCCGCGGAGATGCCCCTGGGCGGCAGACACAGCGAGTGTGGCCACAGAATGGGGACATGTTTAGACTACTGGGCTCATCCAACATCTGGACAAAATATCCCTCTCCACCACCAATGGTTGCTGAAACAAGACACATTTGGATTAAAAACTTGGTTTTCCAAAGACCTTTATACCAGAAAGGGTGCTCTCTGGGAAGAACAGAGCTCAATTTTATTTAACGTGGTAGCTCTTTAGGTTTCTGTATGAGACATCAGAAATGTAGTTAGCAGAGGAGTTTTGTCTCTATCTCTTTGTTCTCCTTGTAGTTGGAAGATCTTTGTGTAAACCCCCGAAACTTTCCTTTTCTCCATGTTTTCAACGTGTGAAGGGATGACAGTAAGCATCTCTTGGGTGAATCAGTATCTGCCGGGGTCAGATATCCGAATTTTCTAGCTCACACTAGTCACTCCGTGCCCTAATGACCTCTCCTTATTTTTGGCCTCGCAGTTCTGCAAACTCATGGTCCTGCACAAGTGTATGTCGCCTGGGGCTTGATGGGTCGCCAAGTCTCTGGGTGTGCAGTGCTGAGGGCCCACCATGCTCGTCACCTGTAGGGAACGTGACAGAGTGGTCAGCTGGCCCACTTTCGTCACTGACACCCGTGGCTGCCACGGAAGCCGTCTGTGGAGGTCTGCGGACCTTGCACCTGGGGAAGAAGAAGGTGGGAGAAAAGCAGAGAGCCCAAGACCTGTCTGTCTCCTTCTAGGGGCACTATCACCATCTGCTGCTGACATCCCATTTTCTTTCCGGGGTGGAGTCCTGGATGAAAGCCTGGGGTGGATTGGGGGACAGCAGGAAGAAAGACAGAGAGATGGAAAACAAATTCAGCACTTTGACAAGCTGGATGCAAAGATGCTCTGCTCTATTTGATCAAAGTAGGGGAGAAACGCTTTTGTCAAACTGTCTGCTTTGTTTACGGGCCATGCCAGTCTCGCCCATCATTTGCCTGTCTGCATGAATGCCACGTCTACATTTTTTATTCACTGTTGGATGATCAGTGTTCGAAGCATTTTTTCTCTTCTGCTACAGATTCATTGAAATTTACTGAACTCTTAAGCAGTCATTTTAAGCAACGACTATAATCTCTTCTCCTTTACTCCTAACCAAAGACACATATCATACAAGGAATAAAAAACGTATGAGGATTAAGAGAGCTGGCCTCGCCCTGCACAAAGACCACAGCTAGCATTGTGCTTTAAAAAGAATGGCTTTTCCCTCTCCTGGGCAAGAAGAAATAAGTTTCCCACCATCTACTAAATTTATTAGCCTTCCGACCTCATCATTCCTACCGTAACTTAGATACAGCGTCAAAGACAAGATCGTGTTTGACAGTGATCTTTTCCAATTCAGCCTTTACCCGTCACCTCTGCCTGATTGCTCCAAAGTTACTGCATGACCGCCACCTGGTGGGAAATGTGGAAGTTGCTCAAGGAAACTTCACCAACAGGTAGAAAGGGTAATAGTTTGAAATTTTCACTATCCCAGGACTTGAGAATAGGCAAATATGGTTTGAAAGCCAACCGTGAAAAAGAACCCCGTTATACACACTTAAAACAGAAAAGCCTTTCCTTCAGTTGCTAACTAAATGCAACATTTCCCATTTTTGCACACCTTGAAATGTTCTAGCTTCCGCCCCCCCCCATCCCTTCTGGCTCCAAACTGTTCTCTTCACATGCATTCCTAACCCCTCCATGATGTCTGTCGCTCACCGTTTAATTCCTCCAGAAGCCTCCCTTAGCCCGTATGTCAAGGTCCCCATAGAAACAGATAGCACATGAGAACTGGGTCACTTGAGGAAAGTTTAACCTGCAAAAGATTGTGCAGAATCCCAATAAATAGTAACAAAGGCATCTATTACCCTCGTTCTGAAAGTGCGAGGTGACAGCGGACTGTGTAAGGGAGCAGGTGACACAGGTGTGACCTCTGCATTGGGATTTCAATTCCCCATCTCCTACGGGAGCCCCTCATTGGTCAATTCCAACAACAAGCCGGAGAGCGAGGGAACCCACGGACGTTCACTTTGCGGGCCTAGGCAAGGGGAAGAGCTGGAGAAGCCAACAGAAGACGTCTGCACTCCTTCCACCGTTCTGGGCACCCACTCGACAACAATGCATACGTAGATATAAGATCAAAGGGTTACATGTGGAGTGATGAACATTGGCATTGAAGAACTTCCCATTACTTATAATTTATTCTTGACTCTCAGCCTATCTACCCATCAGAAGCTGCCTCTACCACGTTCATTTAACGTTGCTTCCTTTTGGCATTTTACTGTCCAGAGGTGCTGGGGGTCGGTTCCGAGAAGCTCTGCTGCGGGTTCTGCTAGTAGCGACCCATTATCGTTCATCACTCGGTATAGAGGTTTCAGGATTCAGTCTGATAAATTCATGTAACTAATGTCTACCACATGTGGTCTCCCAGGTTCTGAGGGGCATCTCAGATTTTACCAAATTCTTCCTCTCTCCCTCCCTCCTTCTTTTCTCTCTTACTCTTTCTCTCCCTCTTTCTTTCTCCCTTCCTAGCTCTCTATCTCTTTCAAAATTAGCGTATCGTTCGAACATGCACAGGGTAATTAAGTAGGAGAAAATATCAACAACTTTAAGTTCCAAATCGTAAATGAAGAGCCTGGTTTTGGGGAGCATTTCATTAGTAGGTTGGTGTACAAATTCCAAAGAGAGGGGAGCCCGCTAGATTAACATGTGGGTGTTGCGGACATGCCGAAGTGGGTCTGTGGGGCACTACCCAGTAAGAAGAAAGGGTTACATCAAAGCTTTTGAGAAAGTCACTGTTGACTTCAAGGAAAGGTTGTACACACTATTTCATTCACACCTTTCTCTATATAAATGAAAAAATTAGGTCAGAGTGTCCAGTCACAGACTCAAAGACAGAGGCAAATTAGCAGCAATTTAAATCCATAAGCCACAACCCATGAGTCCTCCAACCAGGGTTGAGAACGTTGGAGTAAAATGGGACTTTACGTTGTGACATGGTGATTTCAGAAACATAAAAGAAACATTTAGTTGACATGTGCTTTTTTTTTTTTCTGCTGGAGAATACATAGAAAGACTGAAATCACCTTCTCTCATCGTTTCTTCTCACAACAGTGAGGAAGTATAAATATCCAGTGGTTTGGGGTTTAGATTTAGAGGAGAATTCTAGAGCAAATATGTGTACTCCCCAAACGGGCATCTGTTGAGATGATGTTGAGCTGGAAATTGGGGACAGGGGAGCTTGGAAGATGGGGAGTAGGGAGAGGTGAGGGAGACAGGTGTGGGAGTGTGCAAGGGCATAGATTTGTTGGGGTCCTTGAGGGTCAAGAGGCCTGTTCCCATTCCTGCACCCTACAGCTGCAATGGAAAGAACTCAGATGGGGTGACAGTGAACACGGAAATCTGTTACAGTTGTCGTGACTGAGGATAACAGGGGAGCCAGAGGTGGTGACAACTCTGACATTAAGACTAGCTGCCTGGGCCAGGATCCAAAACCTACCACCTACGTACCTAGCTTCGTGCCCTCCACCCGCCCTGGGTTACAGAAGCCCTGGGTTCTAACTCATTGCAAGGGTGGGAGTGGGCACTCCACACTGGCTGACGTTGGACTTCTTGTCAACCTAGAGGACAGCCGCCGCCCAGTGGGTTTGATCGGATTTGAAAAATAAAGGGCAGGTGCCACTCCTCGCCCTCCGAGCGCCAGGGAACACGCAGTACGTGACAGAAGAGGACCTTTCCTGACGCTCTCATCTGACAGCCGTTCTGATGGGCAAAGGGGAGAGCTAAGCACCACGTACATCATTTCACCCACCAGCTTTTATTTTTAGGAAGGATATTTTTTTTGAAAAGATAATATTTCTTACTGTGCCATTTTTCTGGGCCTCCTAAAAAAGAGAAAAAAAATGGATTTTGACAATTCTTTTTTGTAGTAACATAAACTCTTCGGGGCATAGGGCTTACACACTGAATTGCAGCCCAGCATGAAATTTTACAGTTGAGTTATGAACCCCTGCCAATAAAAGTTTACAGCAGAGCAGCCTGGCTTCTCCAGTGCTAGGAGTGGAGTGGGGGACATGGGCACGCCCCCCAAAGGCCCTGCCCTTCTGGAAATATGACCCGAATCATGGCACACGGTGAGGACTGAGAAGGAAGTTAATTAGATGTCCTTGAGAGAGATGTCAGTTATGATACCAGACGCGTGCTCGTTATTTACTTTACGGAAATGTAAACTCAAAATAATTTGACATCTTTCAATTTCATAATTAAATTAGAAGATTTGAGAATTCACAGGTTTTAAAATTAGACGACTCTTGACTTTAAATTATCCCTGTTAAGAGGGAAAGTAATAGAATGAATAAATTAAATTCACTCCACATGCCATGATGCTGTATCATTACTTTCCCTCCCAAAGATAACTTCGCTTGTTGAATACATTTATCCTAAAATTATCCTTATAGTCAATATTCCAAAGAGTCAAAGGGGTGTAGTTATTCTTTTAAACAGGGAGATGTGATTGGCTATAACCTATTTGGGGATGGGGGGACCCAGGCAATTGAATAGAGATATTAAATAAAATATTCTTGCCAAACACTTAAAAATACAGCAATTTTGATTAAGTGATTGACAATACCTTAAAAGATCCTAAATAAAAATCTTCTTAAATATAGCCGGCATTTCATGGGGATGGCTTAAACAGAATGTGCTTTCTTCATCCAGCCTTCCTCATTTTTGTTTGTTTATTTGTTTGTTTAACCTGATGGAGGTGGACCGAGCGTGTAAGTCCACTAATGATGTGGTCAGTAGGAAAAACATCTTCTCATCTGTTTGGTTTGCTTAACACCCAGGGCACATAGGGATGATGAGTTGGCAAACAGAAGAGGTCGGACACCAGGAACGGAGAGATGTGAGCCGCAGGGCTGGCCTGTGGCTCCCTGCTGGCACTAGGGTGCGGGAGTCACCCAATTGCTGCCTCTTCAGCCTCCTCCCCTGAGACAGAAGAATCACCACTCGCCATGACACAGATGACTCAGGGTCTCAGCTAAAAGCATAGGTCATCAAAAGGATGCTGGGAGGATTCATATGAAATGTTAGTGTCAAGCACTTTGTAGACATAAAGTACCGAGGGCTGTCTCAACACTGTTTTCCCTTCGGGAAGGTCCACCATGACTGTGAACTGTAACAACCAGAATAATTTGTTTTGCTGACAAAACAGGACTAATAACCACCCTTGATAAGGGTCATAGTTTCCCTATGTTCCACTGGACAGCCGAAGTCTTGTCTCCCCAGGCCATTGAGGAATGCTTGCGCATTCACTCGCATGTTTAGGCACCACCCCGGAATTGAGCCTCCAGTACGTGCCAAGCACTGATCAATCCAACTCATCTCTACTCCGTGTCCCCTCGGCCCAGGTGGAAGAAACCAAGTCAGCAAACACGTATAGGGTGAAGCAGGAATAGTAAGAAACCATGTGACAAACAAGGGAGGCTTCCTGAAAGAGGTGACACTGATAAAAGAGCCATGGGTAGAGGGAACAGTAGCGATCAGGGACTTCCCTGATCTCGGTGGTGGCTGACTGCGGACAAGCCCGAGGGAGAGGGCAGGGTGGGGACTAGAGCACTTCCGAGAGTTCCATCTTTTGCTAAAGGCCTTGGGATTTGTCAGATGATTACATTACATTCTGCGAAGGTAATTCTGAAAGAAAGGATTAAAGGGGAGAGAAAGGAAGCCAGGAAACACGGCTCACCTATCTTTTCTTATTTTCCACAGTGAGCGTGGATTATTTAGACTTTTAAAGTTTGAAAGTTCAGACCTGGGTTGCCAGTGGCCATGAGAATGCAAGCTGCCTCTCAGGTTCCCACCTGCAAGAGTTCATGTGACCAAGGTACCTCAGTGGCCCAACTGGGGCATGGATCTCAGCACCAGCTCCGAGGCCACAGTCCCCATTGGGCCAATGAGGCGCACAGCGCCACCTACTGGCGGACACTGACTGTGGGCCAGCAACACCTCTAGGGGGCATGTCCTTCCCTCCCCTTAAATAAAATGAACAGGTGAAGCCGGTGGGGACAGAAAACAACTCCTTGGGAATCATTTTGAAAATAAAAAAAAAAGGAAATTAGAAAATATGTGTATACAGTGTAAAACTCTGTGGGGAAACATACAACCTAAAAGCAGAAAACAAGGAATGGCCAATCCAAAGCTTTCCCGGCAGTGTTGAGAACACCCATCCCTCAGAAAGCAGGAGGTTTAAGGGTAATAAAGGCACCTGAGTCTACATACATCCATTCCCAAGAACGGGGACAAGTCATCACAGAGAGAGCGGAGGTCATAGGAGATGACCTCTTCCAAGTAGATTTGTTATTGAGATTGGTTACCACACCAGATGGAGATTCACACACCATGGAGAAGCTTTATAATAGTGTCTCTGTATTCTTCTCTCTCTTACCTAACACACACATACACACACACACACACACACACACACACACACACACACACACACTTTAGGGTAACTGCCCAAAAAGCAAGGTACACCAACATGAGGAAAGAGATATATGATTCCACTGCCAATATTTTGAGGGTGCTCAGTTTTTGTAACTTTTTAGGTGTAAATCTATGCCTCTGTTAGATAAACAAACAAAAGGCTATGAGGTCTGAAGAAATCAGTGAAGCCAAGACAGAGAGGACTTCGGAACTACCTCTTAGTTGAGGGAAGACAAATGGCATGACTTCTGAGCCAATTTGGGGAGTACTGTGGTATTCTTGGGCAGTACTCGCCGCTGACTAAGACTTTGGTTAACGTGAACCTCAGACCTAACAAGAAGAAAGACTGCTAGTTTGCAATTCTCTCCTACGCTCCTGAATATAAGCACGCTTGCAGGGGATGTGGTGAAGGAGGCAGGGAGGGTGTGTCGGGGTCCTTATGAGGGAGTAATAGGAAGACACTGGGGAGGTCCCAATCTCCCAGGTTCATATGCTGCACCCACCATGGGATGGTGTTAGGAGGTGAGCCCTCAGGAAGTAATCAGGATCAGATAAGGTCATGAGGATGAAGCTCTTATGGACAGGATCAGTGCCCTTAAGAGAGTCCTGAGAGAGCTCTCTTCTCTCCGCCCTCCACCACGGGAGTCTCCAGAGGGAAGCTGGTGATCTGAAATGTGGACGAGAGTTCCTCCCAGAACCTGACCACGCCGGCACCCTGACCTAAAACATCCCACCTCCAGGGCTGTTGTTTGTAAAGCCACTCCACCCGTGAGAGGTCTTTTAGTGCAGCCTGAACTAATTAAAGTAGACACTGTGGTGTACATTATCTATGCGAAGAGAATGAACAGAGGATAGAGGTGCCGGTGGGCGAGATTACTCTTGGGGAGCCCTGAAGGGAGATGCAGAGAGGTGGAGGCGATGAAGGAGCCCTCTCCAGCGGTGGGGGTGTCTGGGTGAGAAGCAGGGAAGGAATGAGTGGGATACGGACCGTGCAGGGGCCTGGGGAAGTCTCAGAGAAGCATGTCAAATGACACGCTGTGTGAAAACCGACCTCAACTTGGATGAGGGAGGGGATCGTAAATAAACAACATGCTTTAATATCACTTAAAGAGTAAGTAAGAAAATTAGAGTTATTTTGATCATTTCTAATTAGTTACACCACAGACTGTGATACACACTATGGAAAGGGAAAGACAAAATCGATCCGGTGGAGGGAGATTGGGATGACTGGGAACGAGCCAGTAGGAAGTGTTACGTTGGGTGGCCGGGTTGGAGCGCTCTGAGAAGAAAGCGTTTGAGGAAGGATTTGAAGGAGAGGAAGAAGTTAGCCATGCAGATGTCTGGGAGATGTGGGCGATGTCCAGGCAGGGGACACAGTCAGTGCATGGGCCTAAGGCAGGCCTGGCCATTGGAAGAACTGGGCAGTTCTTGAATGGGTCAACAACTGGACAAAAGGAAGTTCAGTCTCTCGCCAAGGACTCTGCATGATTTACGCCACGGTTTGTTCCTTCTCCCTCGTGTCCTCGACTTCTCATGTCAACTGTGTTCTTTCCAGGAATGTCAAACCTAATATTCTGAATGTTTAAAAGTTTACCCTTCACCCTACACTGCATTCTAGTTTCTGACATGATGTCATTGACCTCCTTCATAGCTAAGTTTCTCAGGCCCTACGGCCTCTTCTTCCCCAGCCACCGTTCTACCTTCCAGCCCACGTTTAACCCCTACCCCCATCTGTCTTCTGGAATGATTCCTCCACACATCACCAGAGAATTTCAGTTGTCCACACCCGGCAAACACTCCCGCATCCCATTTACAGACGACCCTCCTGTCGTCCCACACACTCTTCTCTTGGCTTCCACAACACTGTGTTCTTGGTCTCTGCCCTCTCAGAATTCTACATCAGGGCCCGTGTTCCTTTCTGCCTCCTCCAGAAGTCAATCATCAGAAGAAAGGGCCTTCAGGGCTTGAGCATCGATGGTCTTTCTTGTTACCCTACACACACACACACACACACACACACACACACACACACACACAACGGCATTTCAACTACAGTGGGTTTCATCATCATCGGTAGGCACAGAATCCACCTACTTCATACCCCAGCTCAGACCTTTCCTCTGCGCCCCGGGGAAGCATCTCTGGAACCTTCTTGTCATCTCCCTGTGCTGTCTCAAAGACAACTCAGACAGATTCACCAGGGACAACCCTCAATGCTCAATCACCCTCCCTCACACCTCCCTAAAACTACCCTGCTCCAGGACCCCGCATTTCAGTAGGTGGGACCTTCATGGAACTATTTGTACAAGGCTGAAATATCAAGGAGTCATCATTTACACTTCTCCCACCCTCACCACCCATATTCAGTCCATTAAGAAAGTAACTAGATTAACTTTCCAAGACATCTGTTTCACATCTATTTACTTCAGCCGCATGCTCAGCGATACCCTATTCCAAGTCACTGTCATCTCTCACCTGAAATATTGCGACATCTGTATCACTTACCTCTCTACTTGTACCCCTGCCCTTTTCCATTCATTCTCCACACAGTAACTAAAGTCATAGTTGGGAAGCACAAAATGCTTTATGTTCCTTATTCTGCTTAAAACCCTCCAATTGCTTTGGAACTCAAAATACTTAACATGGTCTACCAAACCCTGCATTATCTGATTGCCTATGGTCCTGTCTTCATCTTGAGTCATTGTCCCTGTCATTAATTTTAAGTCACACTAGCTATTTGTTTGCTCATTCTCTCAATCTCTCTCTCCCTCCCTCCTTCTCGTCCTCCTTCCATTTCCCCAGGACTTCCTCCATTTTGCTTGCTCCCTCCACCACACCCCCTCTCATTTACTGTACATGAACCTTTTTTCCCACCTAGTGACTATGCATTATTCTGTGAAACGAGTCCCTCCTATCCTCAGTCCCCGCCACTCCTCAGCCAACTCCTGCTCATCCTTCCGGTCCTCTAAACACTTCTTTGCGCTGCCTGTTGATGCATAGTAAACCACCTGTAAACTTAGTGGCTCAAAACAAAAGCCATTTCATTTGATTATAAATCATCAATCTGGACTGATGTCAGCCAGGTGGTTTGTCTGCTGGCCTTCATTCATGTGGCAACATTTAGCTGGTGAGTCCATTGATATTTGGAATCTTTCTCTTTCTCTCTTACCTCTTTCCATGTGGTTGTTCCTCACAGTGTCTCCAATGAAACACCAGGTAGTTCTGGGATCCCAGAGAGCAAAGGCAGAAACATCCAGATCCTTTTAAGTAGCATATTGTCACTCGCAGCAAAGTTTATTCTAAGCTATAGAACTATGCAAGGATCTAGAAACTTGGCCATGTGGTCATTGAAGCCACCGATATACCAGATTAGGACAATACACCCTACTCTAAATTAGCTGCTGTGAAAGTGGAGAGGCAGCTAGCCTGATAATGAAGAAAGGAATAGGAACAAATCTTAAAATCCATGTATCGACTTATTACAGCTTTGACAGAGGAGAAAAGAGATAAGGCAATCCAATGATAACAGCATGTATTTTGGTCTTGGGACTAAAGATTTTACTTCAACAGAATAAACGGAGTCATTTTATTGTGTTGTCCACCAATTTTTTTAAACAAAATCCTTAAAGTAGAGAAACTGACATTGGCCACATAATTAGCAAAGATTTACATTTACAAAGGGAAGTCCACTTAACCGTTTTCAACTACAGGTTAGCCAAGCATAAAAATGTTTTAATTAAAGAGTCTCTTAAATATTTGCAACTACATCTACTGACATTTTCATTGTAAGTCTGAAGGATAGCAAAGGTCTACATCTAGCAAAGTACCACAGGGTTACTGTTAGTGTTAGGACCATTGTCATTACGCCGGTTAAGAGCTGACTGCTACAACCAGAACAACAAGAACGCATGGTCCTCACATTCACTATGTGCCAGGCACGGTGAGAGACGTCGGGTCTCACAGATGCGCCCATCCAAGTAGCCCACTCTCTCTGCTCGTCGTACTATTATGCCTGACTGTCCTCCAACTTCAGACAATAAAAAAAAAAAAAACTATCAGAAAGACACAGAGGATGACAATATAAAAGGATAAAACCTAATTAGAGAGGTGTCTTTGTTTGTGTTAAACAGCCGAATTAATGTTTTATGTATTTTAAGTCATAAAAAATTTAGCCACAGATAATCAGGACCATTTCTCAGAATTCTCATAGAATTCATGAGTTATAGGTGCAAGGCGTGAAGACTGAAATACCTATTGGTAAGCAACGTCATGACTTTCTATTTCCCAACACCAGTTTGGCTTCCTGAAGCATTCCTGAGTGTGTCGTGTCAGAGACTCAGGACCAGGCAGTGACATTGTGAGAACTGGCCTTCCATTCTCAACTGGAAAACATCTCAAGGGTGTCACTCAGAAATTTATAGGTTAATAAATTTGTCTTTGTAGAGAAGATATTACATTGGGTTTGAAAAAATTGTCATATTACCGGTCTGAACTAAATGGTTGGTCTCAAGTGATAAAACAAGACACACCACACACATACACAAATAAAATAATTTTGTCTTATCAAAACTTAAATATTGTGGTATTGATATTTTACTGTGTGTGTGTGTATATATATACACACACACACACACACACACACACACACACATATACATACTAAATCTTTGAGAACATTTTCCTCTTAAATGGAGAGAAAATAACCAAAGTGACCAAATATATTTATTTGTATTCTTCTTTATTAATTGACACTCAAATACCTTCTGTCTAAAATAAATTCTAACTTCCATATATCATTTAAAAATGAGTGAACAGGAGAAAAACAGCTACTAGGAAATTTCCTTTAAATTTGACATTCAGTTTTGGCGACACCACTAAATATCTACGAACACTAAATTTAATCAAACATATTTATCTGCAAAACTGAGCTGTAAAGTGCTTGTTAATGCCTAGGTAATAGCCCCGTTCTTTCTCCAAAGCTAAGCGAAAACTCATTTCAGAATAGAATTAACCGGGAAGTGTCAATTCTCAGAAGTTACGGCTCCATTCCCAGCTCGTATCCATACACATCTAAGCTCTTACCGATCAAATTGAATAAAAGCAATGTTCACTTTAAAGTCAATCTAGCCTCATTCTGGAGTGTATTTAGGCCATCTTGCACATTGTAAAAGGGGGTAAAATAAAAAACCATTTTCTTGCCTTCTTTTCCATTTCCTTAATTGTGGAGATCAGGTTTTTTCTTGATTCTGTCAGGCTATACTGTTTATTTTTCAATGTGTCAGCTAAAAATACTATATTAAAATGACATTTAACTCTCCCAGAAAATAAATATTTACAAGTAACTTAGTTCTTTATTGCATTTTTTTTTTTTTTAGGTTTTGTACTTCACTTAACTATATTTTGAAATAAAATCTTACCTAGCACTTCCAAAACAGTTCACAGAGTGTTTGCACAGTATAAAATGGCATTCAGTCATTTGGGGATAAGACCAATCAATATGCATGAAAGCATTTATTGAATCTATAGAGACAAAACAAGGAATAAAGTGGAAACTGTAACTAGTAACTCCTGTATAGCCTCATGCTTAGAAAGCATATTTAATTCTTCACAGAGTATAAAAAAGACAAGAGTATTTCTCCCAGCGTATTAAGTCTGCTGCTAGCCAAAAGATACTTATTTTTCTGTTTTTAACCTCAATCCTATAAATCTCTCATTGTTCTGCCTTATAGCAATCAATAAATCACATCCCAGATATCAGGGCTCAAGGTCCATTCTAAAATGACCGACGGGGCTCTGTCCCTGTCCAGAGTTTGCTGTGTGATATATGACGTGAGCAGGCGCTGGGGGTGGCTGATGGCAAATGTGTTTTAGAAAGTTTCCTGTGAACCTTCCATCATGAATCTGTTTCTGGTCTCTGTCACATCAGGAAAGTATGAAGGCTTGCCAGAAATTTTAATTTACCCTATAAAGGTAAGTCTAAAAGAGTCTGCAGTAACAGATTGCAAACTCCTAAGAGAAAGGGGGCCATGTTTACCTTTGCCTGTGCATTAGCTCAATGAGGCTGCAGGAAAATGGAAAGAAAAGGGGTGATTCTACAAATACAACACTATAGGTGGAAATCCTAGGCACAGCCATGGGCACGTCCCTTTGCACCTTTGAACGTCAGTGCCCCCATTTGTACAGTTGGAATAATAATATAAAATTCATGGAGTAGGTGCCCACCTTCTGCAATATGGCTCTCGAGTTATCTTTTTAAAGCTGCCACTTCCCACACATCTACTTGCTATAAATCGTTCTCATCTTACCTTACATATCACTCCCTTAATAAACATTTTACTAATTCCTCCTTGCTCATTAGAACCAGTTTAGATTTTGAACTGCTGTGGGCTGTAATTCTTTACTTCAGGGCAGGATTGGCAAATTCTTTCACTTGTTTGTGTAAACAAAGTCTTATTGGAACATGATCACAGTCACGCATGTATGATGCCTAGGGTTGATTTTGAGTTACGTAGATGCAACAGAGACTGTATTGCTGGCAAAGCCTAAATATTTACCAGCTGGTCCTTCACAGAAAAGATTTGTAGACCCCCCACTTTAAAGAACTTATTTTACTTCTAGTAGTACATGCAACACTGTGAGGCTATTTATAAAATGGTTTTCTTCCCTATTAGTATATAAACTGTAAGGTCCTTAATAAGGTGTATTTTTTTTTATTAACCTTCACTTGTTTCCTATCCCTAATCAAGCACCATGTCTAGAATATAGTTACCATTGAATAAGTGTTGAATGACTGGAACAGAAAACACAAATGAATGAATGGATGAGCCAACAGATACATTCATTTGATTTAAAAATTACCCTGGTTATGTAGTAATAAGCGTACCATAAAGCGGACACCATTTTCATATCTCCATAGTAAGATAAATTCCGCCACAGAGACGATCAGGTTGAGTGTTCTAAATTACGTGGTTGCACATTCAACATCATCTAACCCTAAATAAAGCCGTGTGGAAGGGGACCTGGTTATAAATGAGCCATTCATGAAGCTCATCCATGATGGACTTTATAAACCATGCATAAGTTAAATAACTATTGGTCCTATATTAAAACACTTCAGTGACGTATCGATACTATGTTGGCAAAGGCTAGAGAACTAATTAGGATGGGGTTACGTTTTATTCAATTACCTTTGGCGCCGTATCTGTTGCGTCCCTGCTTTAGTGTACATCGCTGCAGCCCTCTCGTACCTCGTTTGCATAAACAATATATCAGAAAGCACTTTACAGTGAATGCCCGGCAGCTCCTGGCCTTGGAGAGCTTATTCGCCTAATTGTGCATCCCTTGTGGATTTTTCATAATACGTTACAGATCTAATTTAAATACTTTTACAAATTCATCAAATACATTCTCCGAGGCACATTTACTCAGCTTACTTTTGAAACTTCTAATGAATTCTCTCGATATGTAATTTTATACTCAGCATCATGATTTGAATTAAATATTATTGAACAAGGTGTTCATTATTGGATGTGAATTATAATTAGAATGATAGGCAACCTTAACTACGATAATAGTTTTAGTCAATTTCCTATGGGACCGACCGTTTTCAATTCGGTACAAAGACCAATACCCTCTGCTAAAAGTCTGTTTGTTATAAGGGTTACAAGTAAATTAAGCGATGTCAGTTCTAGTTGCTTAAAAGCTAGGATTAGCGGAAACAATTTAACTCTTAAGAGGCAAATAGCAGGTGGTGCAGATAGCTGACCTGCTTTATACACAATTTAGCATCCTAATATTGACAGATGACCTAGATTTTTCAAGAAACACGTGTGCACCTTGTAAGCAAACACTGTATCCATCTAGTCCACATGTGCATCGATGGCAGGAACACTTCCTACTAAAATGTTTGTGCCTTTATATTATCAAGAGATAGCATGTGTAGATTTAAAAAAATACTTCTCTTATACTAGTTGTGTTAGGCACAATTGTTACTTTTTTTCAAATATTTTAAGATGTAGTCATTATACTTAGTATGAAAAATACATTCATAAATGAAGGGTAGAAATAGATAGCATTGGTTTATTGATAGTCAATGGGCACTTGAAGAAAATGTGGTGTGAATCATGCCTCATTGCTGAGCGCATGTTGGTTTTCAGGTCACTGAAGCTGGATTGCGCGGGCAGACTATTTATCTTTGTAAGTTCCTGTCGTCTCATTAGAAATGACCTGGGATGATGCCTGACACATAATAGGTGCTCATTAAATGTCATTCCGTTGCCCCCTTTGTGGGTAACTCTTCACTGGCTGTGGTTGAGGCGCATATTAGTCCCTCCTTTCTGTAACTGCATCACCACTTACAATTCAATTAGCTGGCGGGAAAAGTGCCTTTACCAGGACAGCACCGCCGAGTCATTCTCACCGGAGATATAAATCAGGAATGAAAACAAAACTCCTGTCCATGTGCTACTGTACTCCTCTTTACCGGCTCTTTTCCACATCTAGGGATCCTCTGCACTGGAGTGGACCATGTCCACAGACCATTTATGACGAAAAAAGGCAAAAAGGTTGTTCGAATGGTTTCCCAGACTCCAGCTGGGTCAGCTAATGTGTTCGTTGTACCACCCACTCCCTGACATGCACCAATCAGTTCTATTTCCCTGTAAGTGCTGCTGCTAGACAACACCGCGGTCCCACCTACCTTACGTCTGCCCCGGCCCCTGGCACCCCAACTCTCCCAGGTCCCCCGTGTCTGCGATCTCAATTCTATACCCAAACTTGGATGAAAACAAAATGATTCCTCTTATCTTACAATATAGAAATTTCCATTCCCCATCATGGGTGTGCTTGTTTATACAGCCAACAACGTGTCCGTCTGTGTGTTTGCATGTATGTGCACATGTGTGTGTTTGATTGAATGCTGTCACATGTGTGGAGACAAATAAGTTATTGGCAGGAAGGCAGATTGAGGACTAGATTAATAAATGTCCCATTCAAAGCAATTTGGATAAATCATAAATAGTCTTGTTCCAAGGTAGCGATGATTACATTATGCGCTTCTTACCAGTAGATCAAATTTATTGTTGTTTCTCACATTTAGCCCAACATTTTCTCCCATTTCAAAGATGCAGAAAATATAAAAAGATTTACCTTCAGCTCATATCCTATTAGACACAACTCGTTGGCTTGTTTGCATGCATCTGTTTTGGTTGGAGTGAGGGCAGGGGCTCACCACCTGTGACCAGACCTTCTAGACCATGAGCAGAACCTTTGTCTCATACTGACACTTGCCTTGAAGGATGTCTCCAGAAGGCAAGCATAACAGGCTCCCATCCTCACCATTTATTTTTAAAACTCTTTAAAGACAGAAAAGGAATTCTGAACATTTTAGCACAACTTCAGTTGCCTGAGTTACAGAAAAAAAAAAAAAAACACAATAAAACCCTGGCTTTTCTCTTCACAGCAGGGTCCCCAGATATGTGGCAGACATTCCTAAAAGAATGTGTTTTAGAATTTACAGCAACATGGCAGGTTGGGCCGAGGCCAACCCCTTCACAATACTTAAAAATGTTAGATAAAATATAATAAACATTTACCTTATGTGCATAATATCTATTTAAAAAGGAAGAAGAGCCAAAGAAATTCAGAAAAGTCTCTAAATGCTACAAAGGGACAAACTCTACCCCAGAGGTGTAAGTCCATGAGTTCTGCCTCAGGGATGAAAGAGGGTCTAGACAGAAAGACAGCCCTAATGCCAGGAGCCCGGTGTCACTGTCCACCAGGTGTGAAACTGGTGTCTCTACACCAACTGGTGGCTGGAAGAGACACTCCTACAGAAAGCAGAGACTCCAGGAGGTCTTCCTTAAAGAAGAGACAAACTCTCTACCTACACACTCTAGGAAGTAGCCAGGAACTGTTTTGTCTGACCTGGCTCAGGCAAGTTGAATCCTTAGCTCTATACAGACTGAAATCTACTTTATACAAACAACAGAATAAGAGATGTTAAAATAAGAAATTAACCTAAAAATGTTTCGGACTGGCAAAAATCACTAGATTCTTGAAAGGAACAAAATGTTCCTACGCGGATATGTCTATAACTCAGGGAGTGGAGCCCTTCTGCACAAAGAAGATATTTACTGGTGATTAAGTCACACACACACACACACACACACACACACACACTCACAAACATTTCCATCCTACGAATAAAAAGATCCACAGGATATGTTATACTGACAAACAATCAAAATGATTAGATCTACATGAACGTGAGATGACAGGATGTATAAATTATCCAGACTATTAGTGTTTCAAATGAATGTATACACTACATAATTAGTTCAATAAAGACACCTATACACTTAAACTGGAAAATTTGTAAAAGAAACATTTTTTTAAACGTGAGAAATATAGTCCCTTAAATTCACAACTCAATGGATGAGTTCAAAACAATATGTTGATGAGTTCAAAAAATGTTGACAGTCGTGAATTTGAAGATGGCTCTGAGTGCTTACTCAGAATGGAGCTTATTTGGATAAAGAGAAGGAAAATATGAACTAGCGATGTGTAAGTGAGGGGAAAGCCCAATATATGTCTAATAGGTGTTCCAGACATAGACTATTACAGAACTAGGGTAGTAATATTCTAGGAGACATAGCTGAGAGTTTCTTTTTACTTAGAAAAATACTCAACTCCTCAATTGGAAGAAGTACATTGATCTTCATTAAAATTTAATCTTAACCTGACCAAGCGGTGGTTCAGTGGATAGAGTGTTGGACGGGGACACGGAGGACTCAGGTTCAAAACCCTGAGGACACTGGCTTGAGCACAGGCTCATTTGGTTTGAACAAGGCTCACCAGCTTTAGCCCAAGGTTGCTGGCTTGAGTAAGGGGTCACTAGATCTGCTGTAGCCCCCTGGTCAAGGCACATATGAGAAAGTAATCAATGAACAATTAAGGTGCCACAATGAAGAATTGATGCTTCTCATCTCACTTCCTTCCTGTCTATCTGTCCCTATCTGTCCTTCTCTTTGTCTCTCTCTCTGTCTCTGTCAAAAAAGAATAAAGATTTAATCTTAGACCCAACTGATGAAAATAGACATCACTCCAGATGAAAAAGAAATGTTTAAAGCCACCTGGAGTTTAAAGAAATTATACTCAAAGCAATGAAACATTAACTGTTGGCTGGGCCATCAACAGCAACTATAGAAGACAAAGACATTTTATTTCCAAAAAGAATAAAGCATTAGTGAAAATAAACAAAAGATAATAAGATATAAACAAACTTTAAGATCTTTGCCTTATTGGGGAAAAGAACACAAATAATAATTTGATTAATAACTCAAGGAAGAATATTAAATTTTTAAGAGAAAATACCCAAGATTCATCTTGCTATTTAGAGCTTCCAGAATAAAACAATGGAGAATGTAACAAAGAAAATTCAATCTAGGAAATGTTTCATACAAGACAGGAAAGATGAATAAAAAGCATGGTCAATAAAAATACATTATAAAATGGTAAAAGTAAAGCCTCATGCTGGCAATAGAAATAAGTGAAAATAGATTGTACAGTGTATCCGTAAAGTCATGGTGCACTTTTGGCCTGTGAGCGATCAAAAATGCACCATGACTTTACGGACACACTGTATTACTTATTTAAGAAACAGTCACAAGATAGATTTTTACAAAGATCATCAAGAAAAGAATTAAGCTATATGTTGCCTGAAAGAGATATTCTATAAATGAAATGACAAAAGATGCATAGAAAGAGATACAAGAAGATATGTGAGGTAAACACCAACTGAAAGAAGAAAATGCAACAATATTAAAAACAGACAAATGACTTAAGACAGAAACGCATTTTTTTAGACTAAAGAGGGTCATTACTGATTGCAAAAACAAATGAATCCCCATGGAAACTATAGCACTCCGATTCTAAGAGCAGTGACTCAAAGTCTTTAGTGTAAAAAGAGACAAATTAACTGAACCGCAAACATAAACATTTTTAAATTCCTGGTTGATAGGTACAGCAGATATAAAACAAAACTCAGGAAGCTACAGAATATTTGAACAGCACAATTAACAAATTGACCTACTGAATAGACATAGAGTCTTGCAAGTAATACTTAAATTACATACAAGCTATGTAAAACGACCACCCACATAGGGGAGAGAGAGAGACAGAGAGGCAGTGAAACAAACAGAACATATCACTGTGGTTACCAGAGAATTGTTTAAGAGTTGATTTGACTACAATCCAACTGCAATAGAATTGCAAAACGATAAGAAAAAGTAATCACCAAGTAAGCACTAATTTAAAATTTTAAAAATCCAAAACTAAGTAATGCATGATTCAAATAGCAATCATAATACAATTTAAGGACTATTTAAACACAGTCAACGAAAACTATACGTATAGCCAAATTCACAGAAACACAGGTAAAGAAAGTTATAGCTCAGAATGCATCGAATAAAAATATGATTGAATTTAAATAACCAAGCCAAGAATTAAGGTAAAGAGGATGGTAGATAATAATAAATTAACTTTAAAAAGAAGGAAACAAAACTTCAAGGATATCAGAAATTTTTTTGAAAAAGAGGAAGAACACAAAAAATAGAGGGCATACACAACAAAGAAAACCAGCGATTCGAAACTAATAAACTAATGACACTTTACAAATATTTATGACAAGGAAATGAAAAGAAAAATGGGATTCGCTAGGAACTACAAAGAGAAAAAATTATTAATTTAGCAAAAATATATGAACAGTGAGCAACTAGCATAAACAATGCTATGACCTGACCAGGCGGTGGCGCAGTGGATAGAGCGTCGGACTGGGATGTGGAGGACCCAGGTTCGAAACCCCGAGGTGGTCAGCTTGAGCATGGGCTCGTCTGGTTTGAGCAAAGCTCGCCAGCTTCAGCCCAAGGTCGCTGGCTCGAGCAAGGGGTTACTTGGTCTGCTGAATGCCCATGGTCAAGGTGCATATCAGAAAGCAATCAATGAACAACTAAGGTGTTAAAAACGAAAAACTGATGATTGATGCTTCTCATCTCTCTCTGTTCCTGTCTGTCTGTCTCTATCTATCCCTCTCTCTGACTCTCTCTGTCTCTGTAAAAAAAATAAATAAATAAAGTAAATAAATTATGTAATATATATGAAAAGAAAAAATAAACAATGTTTTAGGAGATAGTTAAATTTACAGAAGAAAATATATAATGTTTAAAACCTACAATTATTACTTTAGTTAAATCGTTAGCAACCATTGTAACCTCAAAGCACAATGTGTACCTAATTTTAAAACTTTGAAGAAACAAATGGTACACATTTTTTTCCTTGTGGTTTCTGAGAATAAAAGAAAAGGCAACTAACCAACTCTTCTTTTAATCTGAAATAATATTAACACATACACCACCTAAGAAAAGTAGAGCAAAGCAACATGCTTGATGATGTCCCTTCATTAACTAGACCAATGCTTATTAAGTACCTACT
Organism: Rhynchonycteris naso; assembly: GCA_037038555.1. Lineage (NCBI taxonomy): Eukaryota > Metazoa > Chordata > Mammalia > Chiroptera > Emballonuridae > Rhynchonycteris > Rhynchonycteris naso. The sequence goes on along the minus strand of CM072998.1, from coordinate 8,352,659 downwards.
TTGTGCCAGACCCCATTCTACAAGCCAGATATACAGTACTGAAGACATGATAATTGTCTCTTCATGAAGCATATAGTATATTAAGTAGATGCTTAGGTAAATATATCCAATTGGAGTTAGTGTTACATACTCTAATAGAAAAAGATAAAAATGCTTTGAAAGGAAATTAAGGCAATTTATTTTAAATGGAATATTCAGAGGAGGACTCACTGAGAAATAGTCCAGTCTTGAACAGAGTCAGAAAAATTATTCCAAGCAAAAGGCAGACTCAAACGTGCGTGAAGGTACCAAGGCAAAGAGTTCGGAGGGAGTGAAGCTCAGAGCAGAGGAGTGGCTAATGCTGGTGCTTGATGGACAGTGGGCTGGAGGGGAAGGCAGGGGTCCCTTTAAGCAGGTCCCTGAAACCAAGTTCTGGGTATTCTAGTGCAACCACAGGCCATCAAAGGGTTTTACTCAAGGATATAATTGGTTTTGTAGTTTTAAAATGACCCTTCACTGTGTGTGGACAATGTTTGGTGGGAAGCAAGAGTAAGAAGTGAAGAGACCAATTAGAAAATCATAGGTGCCAGCCGGTGTGCTCTCCATCTGCTTCTCTCCCCCCCCCTCTCTCTTCCCCACTGTAGCCAGTGGCTCGACTGGTTCAAGTGTCAGCCCAGGTGCTCAGGATAGCTTGGTTGGTCCCAGCATCGGGCTTAGGTGCTAAAAATAGCTTGGTTGATTCAAGCATTGGCTCAAGATAGTGGATCCCTGTCAGGGCACATGCAGGAGTCTGTCTCTCTATCTCCTTTCCTCTCTCTTAAAAAAAAGAGAAAAGTCATAGGTGGCCATGGAAGAGATGCTGGTGCCTGGTGTGGGGAAGTGTCAGGAGAGATGGAGATGAAATACAGACTTGACACCAAATAATTTGAAAATGAAATTGATTTGACTTCATATTTGAGTTCCTGGTGAAAGTGAGACTCAAGAATGATTTAGAATTAGAGAATTAACATTATAAATTAAGATCAGAAAAAGAGAACTAGAAATTAGAATTAGAAAAAGAGAATTCTAATTCCCTAAGGATATACTAGTCCACTCCTGATGCTATTCTGATTAAACATAAACATGTCCTCTCACAGGGACTGGGTTACACAATCATTATGACTCTTCCTCTATCTTATCTTGTAATCAGCAGTATTGATAAGTACTTTATTCATATTTTTAATTATGTTATTTTAAATTTTTCTTTAATTTATTGGGCTGACATTGGCTAATAAAATTATACAGGTTTTGGGTGCACAATTCTACAACACATCATCTGTCTATTGTGTTGTGTGGTCACCGCCCCACGTCAAGTCTCCTTCCATCACTGTTTATACCCCTTCACCCTCTGCCTCTCCCATGGCCTTTCTCCTCTGTTAATCTTCTCAGTTCTCTTCCCTAAAGAGGCTAGTCTAGATCACAGTTTTTCAAATGCTCAGGTTTGCTGCAACTTTTCTTATCCCTGCTTTGCACAGCACATTGGCTTCCACCCCCACCCTCTACTCCTCTGCCCTAGCCCAAAGAGCCACTCCAACAGAGGTCGTTAGGACCATCCAATACTCTATTGAATGGCCATCGAATCAGATGAAATCTAAAGCAAGGCCCACCTGAGTAAGTTTTTGAATTAATAATAATTTTTAGAAATATTTTTTTGGTTTTAGTGTTTAAATAAGCTATTTAAAGTCTACCGTTCAATATTAACAAGAGAGAGTTTAAATTAAGTACTAAGTTTAGAAAATCCCTTTCTCAATACTTTTAAACCTTTCTCTTGATGCAATTTCTTTATCCCTCTGTTTTACTAATGCTCAAGTGTTCAATAATTAATACAAAACAATTTCTGCCAGTTACTTTCTGGGTGAATGTGTTGAATGGTTATTCTATTAGCATGTAATCTCTTATTTTTATATTCTTGACTGAGTAATCACTTATAATTTCCTCCAATACAATGCATTTGATGTATTTTGCTAATATCACTTAAACAAAATGATTAGGTTCACATTGTGCACCGAAGACCGTCCTTCTTATCCTCAGAAAAAGCTTATCAGCAACAGTCTTGCATATTTATTTTAAATCTCTCACATATTCCTACGTCAATTGTGCTAAGTCTTTTCTTGTCTAATCTTGGTTCCCAAGCTAATCAGTAGTACCTATTATAATATGTCCTCAGTCGTTTTTCTTTTCCTGAAGGAATCAATTCCATTGAGTTGGTAATTTGCCTGAAATCATATTAAATTGCATTTATATTATAAAGTTTATTTTGCTTGATTAGGGATTCTAATCATACAACGTTTTAAAACTATATAATCATTATTTAAGAAACATAAAGGACAACGTTTAGAGCAATATTAACCATTTTAATAACGCATCAATTACCATGCTTTTAAGTTTAAAGGGTATTTTTATTATAATTGAAGTAGCCTTCTTTCCTAGCATTTAACAAGATTAGAACATCCTATTAGGCAGCGAAGCAGTCTATTCTCTTGGGAAAACAATCATGAACCTTCAGCCGTGTCTCTCAAAATCAGAGTCCATAAAGATAATCTATTAAAAATATTGTGAAGCAATATTCCACAGGTCTGGAGAGGAACTCTGAACCTTCCTTTATGACACTTGTAGGGAGTTGTGATTCACGCCAATACTTGAGAACCAGGGACTCAGACTGTGCCCTGGACAGGTGTGAAGTGGCTATGTAACAGGTCCCTAGTAAGAGGGTGGGATTAATCCTTTAATTTGAGAGAAGGTTGAGCTGCTGATACAAAGGGTATTGCTAAAGAAATCACACTTTTCTCTCCTCTGTAAAAGCAAAGAGAACACCCGTGGAACTCTAGTAAAAAACAAAAAGCTTGTAAAAATAACCAACTGAAGTCCTTAAAGTTTTAGGAACATATCACCAAACACAGAAGTACAAGCACATGTTCCATCGAATGAGATTAACACACAGAAAGTCTAATGAGAGCTTCCTCTTGAAATCAGGTGGCATTGTCCGTGACAGCATGAGCTTCCCATCACTTACAGAGGAACAGAGCCCAGAGCCTCTGCCTGAGAGGGCCATCTGCAATTCTACCTCTCTTCGTGCCTGACTGTCGTTATTGTGCAATCAAAGAGATGTCAACTTATTCCACTGATGCTTCTTTTCCATTTTCCCGGAAACTGGTGAGAAAAATCCTGAGTGCGATACTGTAGCCTGTACGTAAGGACCGTGTTTTCACCGAAGAAAGACGTGATGGCACAGCCCTCACATCGCTCCGTGTCCTTGGAAGCAGCGATCTGTCTGTAGTGGTCTTGAGAGGCCGCGGATGTTCTCCGAGCTCTAAAATTCAGAAAGTTCTTAACCACGCTCAGTGAGATGGTGCCAGTTTATGAAGAGGCAAGAGCCCTCTGCCACAACACAGGTCTAGTATACATTTGACAGGTTAAATGAATGAATCAGTGAGTGAGGTTTGACAAATGAAGTCATAACTGAACGATTTGCAATAAAGAGAGGGACAGTTAAAGCCTGCGTACCACAGAAGCCTTTGGCTATCACATCAATGCGGGGTGCGGGGCCAAGCTAAGGTGCTCTGAGCCAGATGACATCAACAAAAGTTCATCTGCCACAGGACAAGGTCGATCAGAAGATGGTTTCTGATCAAGTTGAAAATCTCTGTCTAGGAGCTTCGATGCTACCATGGTTATACGAGGTTGAAGTTTACAGAAATAGTAGAGCTGGAGAAAAATATTTAAAACCCAGATAAGAAGACATTTGAACCTACCATGAGCAAGGTACTGTGTTCACCAGACTCATCAGCTCTGCTTGGCATAAAACCCTTGAACTTTGGCCATTTTCCTTCCTGCTTTACATATGAGAAACTGAGGCTTGCTCAGATCCGTGCCATGATTTGCACACACATATCATGGACAGTTAAATACTTCTGAACATTTTTGAATAGCCAACATAAAACACATGACGGACACCACGGCCCTCGACGTCTCCTGCTCCACAGGGTCTCTCTTCTGTGGTTTTTCTGGTCCCAAATTTTGCAGAGTGCAGCTCCAATGGAGTCTGGGGGTGGGGGGACCGACTTGCAGGACACCAGGGCTAAGTTCTGTCTGTGCATCTCACCAGGGGCAAACACTTCCCTCACATCATTCCACTGAGAGTCACATCAGAAGATCACTAGGAGATAAACATGAACAAATGTAGACTCCATGCGTTTGCACAGAGAAAATAAGTGCATGGTGCAAATCCAAGGGAGTTAATATTTGTGTGCCGTATCTATTTCTTGCATTCAAAATAAACTACATTATTTTAATTACCGCTGTATGTCCAACATCTAGGATCCATAGAAGGGAAGAAAGGGAATTAATTCTATTGTCTGGTTTCCAAAGTCATATCAATTTTAAGATGATTTCCTATAGGGGAGCATTATGTAGAAGATACTAAAATTTCTGATGTTAATTAAAAAGCTTATCAATGTATTTCCTTTCAGCAGCTCCCTTGATCATTCCTATACTTTGGAGTCCTTGTATCCTGTCTTTTTTTTTTCCTAATTCTGATAGCCCCACTGTCCTCAGACATGAAAATATACCCCTGTTCACTCCATTAATTTATTCAGTATATAGAAATTTCTTCCATATTTGAGAAACTTCCTCTTCATACCTAAATATGCCATTAATAAGATATTCTCAAAAACATAATTATGTTCAAGAATTACTTCCTCATTGAAATGCATCAGGCAACAATTTTGCTTACATAAACATAAGCTGAAGAAAATTTCAGAAATGGATGATTTAGGTAGTAGCAACAGCTGGCCGAAAGCCACATAGCCCAGCTCCGACATGCAGATAAAACATGTTAATACCCAGTGCTGTCAGAGGGGTGGGGAGAGCAGGGCTCACTCACACCAGCGGTGGGTATTTGACGTAGGAGAGGACCCACTCTGACACTCATCCACACTGAAAATGTGCACTGTGTCTGACCAGGCAATCCGGCTTCTAGTAACCTATTCTTTTTCAGTGTTAGTCTCAATAGATAAAGTTACATGTACTAGCATTGTCACTGTAGAATATATAAAAAATAGCATTGATGTCCATCGGCAGAATTAGTAAATACAATATTTAATAAATATGTAATGGGATAGTAGGCAATAAAGGAGGAAAATAAAACGAAATGGAAAGATATCCACACTGTAGTATAAAATAAAAATGAGCAAATTAGAGAACGCGTTTGACAGTATAAAGCCATTGTTACAAATTTAGATGTGTGTGTGTGTGTGTGTGTGTGTGTGTGTGTGTGTGTAGGAATGACCTCTGGAGAATGTGATTGGTTTGGAGAGCCTGGGTGGGAGATTTCTTTGCCCACCTTGTAAACATCTGCATTATTTACTTCCATTGATTGACCTGTAGTATTTTTGTAATCAAGAAACTCAAACGATAGAGGGGCAAATTATGTACATTAAAATTCTCGAAGATAGGAGAATGCGAAGACCCGAGACCAAGGTCCATCTATGTGTGGCGCTGTGGTGTCTTAAAACATGAGAGAGGTCCCCTGGGTAAACAAGCAGGGACATTTACAAGTGTGTCCACACAGGTCGCGCGCACAGGCTTTCCCTGTCAGAGCCACGCGCTGGATTTAACCAGCGGGAAGGGAGACTCTTGCGATGCCGTCTGCATGCGCGCTGAGACAGGGCACGTTCGCCCTCGGTGACAGAGCTTGGGGCACTCCATCCGCAGAGGTGCTTCACTTCGTGGTGCCACCGTGTCCGTGCTGGTCGCAGCTTGTCATGACAACGCATGTTGTCACACCTTTCCTTTTCCTATTGCCCCCCTCCCCCATAGGACCAACATAATGAATGTTCCAAGAGGGAGTACTGGAACTCTACTCCGCTATGCTTTTCCAGACGTGAAAGGTAACCAAGTCCCATCTTAATGTTGCACATTTCGTATAAGTGTGAAAACCTCTACCCCTAAGCATATTAAGAACACAGTCACCGGCCACCTATTTCTCCTATGATCTTTAGTGCAGATTCATCTACATTAGAGAACCTACTTCATGCCATTCTTCACGTTGGCGTATTTGATAACAATGATCTGCCCACCTCTTCCACTTTTCATTGATTAACTCGCTCTTGGTCCAGAGCCATGAATTTAGGGCTATTTATTAGCTCTAACTAATCAATTGACTCTTAGCTACATAAAAGGCTTTGTCATGCTGGTTGTTGCTTTTTAAGTTGGGGAAATTATAACTTGATCTCGTAAATGCAGCATTAAGAGAAGAGGGAGAGAAAGTATATATATATATATATATATTTTTTTTTTTTCACAAAACAGTTAAGTTTTTAAAAGGTACAATTCAACATAATTACGGCAGGCAATTACAAAAGGTCTACCTCAGGTATCTAAATAGGTGGTCTATAATCACAGAACGCGATCGTAGCCAAGACGTATGAAGCATAGCTGATGAAGATTTAATGTGCTCTCACACCCAACCAACCAACCATGGTTTATCTTCTTAAAAATAGAAACAGGAATACATCCCATTGTAACTTCAGTCTTCTTTTCTTTTCAGCTTCAATCAGTTTCTACATCATTAAGATGTTCTACGTAGGGGTATGATTGTTGCATGCTTGAGGGTTTTTTTAAAGATTTCTCTCTACAGAAGCATCACACCTGGCAAACTGCCAGGAGGTAGGTTATGTCTTCAGGTGTTTGTTCTCATCACTTCTAGGTCTAATAGGTCAGGTGGGATTTTCGGAACTGTAATTTTCTCAATTGCTTTAAGTACTTCTGACCAAAACCCATTAACCTTTATACACATCTCTACCCAAAAAGCTGAAAAAGGCATGGCCATTCTGTGCCAGTCAAGGACTCCCAGCCCTTGGTGGCAGGTCTGGTAGATTCATGATAATAAGAAGAAAGAGAAAGGAAATGAAAAAGAAAAACAAACTTGCTTTAAAGGGCAATTTGTATTTGTGTGCTTTGATTTTAACAAATTAAATCTAGGTAATTCTAATTTAATTAGCTTATATAATAGAAGAATCCGAGGTGGTTTTTTTTTTTTTTTTTGCCCCTCTCTTCAATTAGCCCCTGTTTATAAAGTAAAGAGCTCTGGTTGATATTCTAGAGGTGGATGTAACCATGTCAGCAAAGGTGGATGTGAGATTTACACACACATGAATATGCCATGTCACGTGCATATTTCCTCATATCCTCTGGGAGAAATTTATGTATGCAATTGACAGACATAAAAATCCCTATTTTGTTACATAGACCTAGAAAGGTGAAATTATCCTCTTAGTACTTTCTTAAGTCTTCCAAATCACTGTTTTCCAACCACCAGTTCATGGACCAGTACTGGTTCCCCAGAAATCTCACGCCAGTTGTCTTAGATATCTTTGGAACTTGTAGACTCACTGGAACAGCCTTTTGCACTATGCCGACCAATAACACGTCACGTTAAATAGACAAAATGCATTTAGACAAACCTGTGGAGAATTCAATGCATCATACATGTCAAGTTTGTGAGTCAAGCACCAGTATATACCGTATTGCACTGTTATGGGCTGTAAGATAAAACTTGATTCATTGTGCGACTCCATCCCCAGCCTGCTAGCTTATGCCCAGGCTCTATCTCCCATCCCCTCTCTCTAGAGTTTATTTTTTTCACACGTGCAGAATAGTGTTTGGATGAACTTAGGTAGTGTTCAATGCTTTGTACGCACGGCATTTAGAAACCAAGTCCCAGCTTGCACTGTAAGGCACTCTCGTGTGCAGTATGATAAAATAATATCTGCTGCGTGTTTCCAATTCCCGCCCCTCCCTCTCTCAGTAGTACACTTATTGTCCATGCTTGTGCAAATAGTCCATGCTTGTGCAAATACACTTGTTGTCCAGGCTTGTGCAAATAGCCATGCATGTGCTCGCCCATTCAGACCCATCCATATTGTTTACAGATAAATTATTGTAATAGTGTCATTGCGTTATAAATTTTAAACCCTAAAAGAATGGGAAGACAAAAACCCAAAACATTTTGATACTCCTCAAAAGTGAAAACAATAGTCAGAAGAAAAGTAATGGTGAGACCAAAAGGAACCCAAGTGCTCGTTCTCTGAGTTTAAAAGAAACAGTGAAAAAGAAATGTGTTGATAATTTGGAAGCTGCAACAGAAAAAAATATATAAGTAAAAGGAAACTTTGTTAGGCAGTATGATAAAGGAGTATTTAAAAGTTGTTTTTTGCCTCACCAGTGGTGCACAGTCGTTAGAGTGTCGACCTGGGATGCTGAGGTTTCAGGTTCAAAATCCCAAGGTTACTGGTTTAAGACCAAAGTCTCTGGCTTGAGAAAGTGGTCACTGGCTCAGCTGGAGCCCAGTGGTCAAGGCACATATGAAAAGCAATCAATGAACAACTAAGGAGCCACAACTACCATTTGATGCTTCTCATCTCCCTTCCTGTTTCTTTCTCACTAAAACAAACAAACAAACAAACAAACAAAAAACCCAATCAAACAAATAATAAAGCACTTGATTTCACTCTAGCATCTGATAGTGAATCATTGCGGCCCTTGTGTGTAGTATATTCTGAAATTCTGTCAAATGATGCAATGAAACCTTCCAAACTTTCTCATCATTTGCATTCAAAGCATAATGATCTTATTGACAATCCACTGGATTCTTTTGAAAGATTGCACAACCAAGTGAAAAGTCAGAAAATTCAAATGAAGAAAATAACACTTTTCTGTATTTTTCCAGTGACAAATCACTGCTGCCATGTCTTATTTAGCTGTCTTTTAAATATCAAAACAACAACAACAACAACAAAAAACTATTCACTATTGGTGAAGATATAGTAAAGCTGGCATCTTAGATGTCACATGGGAAATTTTGGGTCATCAAGCTGCACAAAACTTGATGATATGCACCTTGGACAATGGCTTTGAGAGAAGAATTATTACTATGACCAGTGATGTTGACGAGCCAATTGTAGAAGGGATAAAGAAATTGAAAGGTTTTGCTATTCAATTTGAGGAATCAACTGACATGAGCTAACATGCTATTCTACTTCGCTTCACACGGTGTATTGACAATAAAGACTTTAGTGAAGAACTACTCTGTTGTGTTGACCTGCCTGGTCAGACCACTAGTTCAAAGATATTTAATGCCCTGAGTGCGCATCTTCAGACAGGGGGTTTCGACTGGAGAAAGTGTGCTGGAGTGTGTATGGGAGGCATTGCTACCATATTGGGCATTACTCAGGGGTAGTTGTGGGAAAAAAAGACTCTGTACATCCAGAAATGTTGTCCGTGTACCGTATGATTCACTGGCAGTATTTATTTGCAATTAAACTTTCCCCTGCAGTGAAGATCGTTAATGTTATTCATAGTTGAGGTTTGAACCCCAGACCGTGCACAACACTATGTGCAAGCCCGAACTCACACCACCAACATCTCTCTGTAAAAAGTGAGGGGGCTCTCGAGGGAAGATTTCCTTCACGTCTCCTCTACCTAAGAAAAAAGTGAAGCAGTTTCTGCAAGAGTGAAACTTTCTATTAGTAGAACTTTTGTTCGATGGCTAAGCTTACATATGTGACATGTATTTTTAGCCTCTCCCACAAACTAAATATTTCTCTGCAGAAATTTAACACAAACATTTTTAAATTAAGAAATAAGACATGCATTAAAAAAAAAATCCCACTTGTTCTTTGGGAACGTTGCATACAGGAGAAAGATTTGGAAATGTTTCCACATTCTCAAGACTTTTGATTGCTGCAGACACCAGTTGAAAATTCATTATTAATATAATAAGTCCACTAGGTTAAAACTTTGACCATTATTACCCTGAAAATGAGGATTCTCATAACCAGGTAACCTCTGGATCAATAAGCCATTCAGGGAAGATATCAACTCCTGCTCTCTTCTTCATTGTAAAAAAGAAAATCTGATAGATTTATCTTCTGGTGTCACTCTGGTGTGCAAACAAAATGCAATCATTGTCACAATTTTGAATATCACTAAAAAATATTACTCATCTCTAAGATACAAAGCCATTAAATTTTAAATCATATTCCCTACTACTTACTTGTGTGAGAAGACTTTTTCAGCCCTATCACTAATGAAAACCAAACAGTGACATCGAATGGCTGTCAATGCAGTCTCTCAGAAACGAAACTGCAGCCTCAGCTATTAAGAATCCTTGTAAAGAAGCAACAGTTTTTGCAGTAGCTTTACTTAAATTAAATATTGTTTTCTAGAAATTTCAGCGGTATTCTATTAAAAATGCATATTTTTTACTGTTCTGCTATTTTAGAGAATTTTCATTTTATAGTATTATAATTAAAGATAATGCACAGAATACTAATGGTTTTTATTTCCACCCTAGTGGTCCCCAAAATAGCTATCCTATTTTCACTGATCCTCAAGTGTAAAACAGTTGAAAATCAGCTCTAAATAAAGACATTGCAAGACCACCCTGATCATACCCTGTTATTCTTACTTCAGGTCACTTTTTGGCAAAAGGCCTTTAATTAATTCATAGTGATCATATCATAGACGGAAATGTGGTACACTTGATGAGTAGCTAGCAAAGGAGAGATTTAATTCAAGCATATGCAGAACAATATAGATAAAATGTCCAATTACACAGACACTTAGAGGTATTGCTAATTTTTTTCGATATGACAAAGTGAATAATAACACTAAAATTTGAAGAGGCAGTGTTTTCACTAAAGCAATTCACAGACTGAAAATTTTGTGTGGAAACATAATGAGGACATCCAAATCATCCCTTATGATTTATATTTAAAATATTGGTGTAACCCGCAGTCTTTTGGATTGGACCTACTGCTGAATGTAAGCTCCTTTAATTAGCTAAGTAGAGTTGCAGCCTCTTTTTTTGAGCAAATTCCAATTTTATGTCAGTTGGAACATTGCCTGTATCTAAAATCATTTGAAATAGCTGAGTTAGTCTCAAAAATATTAATAGGTACTCTAATACTCATGTATTATTAATACTGCCTAATGCTACATGTGGTCTCTAATACATTTTGTGAACAATAAATGGATAATCATAAAACTCAATTGACACCACTAAACAAGAATAGGAGTCCTGTAAATGGAATAGTGCCATCTATGAAATAAATTAATGTAAAATTAAAATATTTTCATTACAAACCACATTGACATGTTTTCTATTTTTTATAAGTTAAAGAACACTTAGATCTTTTAATATTTAGCATGAATATGCAAAACTGCTGATGAATGACAGTTCCATTTGAAATCATGTAAAATAATTCACATCTATTTTTCATAGTATCAAACCTATTGTTTATTTCAGATTAAGTAAATTCAGCAAGATTAGATACTATATACCTGATATACCAAATTACTATGGTACTAGATACAAATAGCTTGAGTTTTTTGTAAACCCCATCAAAATCTTGTTATTAAGCCAGCCTAGGTAACTGGTTAATTAATTGTTGAACAACAGTTTTATAAGATGCCCCTTTCAAAAGAAATCAGCATATATGTACATAGCATTTAAAAATATATAAAAATACAGACTAATCAATAAACTTAAGGTTAATTTTACTCAAAATATATGTTAGCCAAATTTGTATTGATTGAGAACAATACGTAAACATGTTCTAATGCAGTTCTAATATTTTAAAAGAACTGAATGGTGTTTACTTTTAAAGAATTGTGCTGAAATGATCTAATTGGTCCACCCCCTTTCTTCACGTTCTCTTTACTCAAAGAAAGCTCAGTCATCATGTCCGTTTGTGGTGCTCTTTCCTCTCCATTCTCCTGTTCCTTAACAACTTCCCATTACTCTCAACTGTGACTCTCAATGATCAGCAGACATGTGCTGTCTGTTGTTGTCTTTTCCTTTGTGTGTTCTTATTCTAGCAAACAATTAAACTCTTGGAGACCAGAAACATAATTTGTTTTTATTCCTTTTCCTCCACACTGACATACTACCTTATACCAGGCATTTAATCAATATGTGCTTTGGATTATATTATTCATTTATTTATTTGTTCAGTTATTCTTGCATCATTCCCCCAGTAATTATTGTCTATTTGTTGCCAAGTTCAGGGCTTAGCATATTTTATTTAGAGGTGTCATGAGTTTCCAAACTCTACTGTTCTGTTCATGTTGCTGGCATGTATGGATGAGCCTATTGAAGAGTGGGAGAAAAAGAGAAAGGGGAGGCGGGTAAGTATTTTCAAAGGATGAGGGGGACAGTCGTGGGAAAAGCTACTATGGGAAGATTGTAGCAACAGCCTTCAGTCTGTGCACTGAGCACGGATCACAACTGTTCGAGTCTTTAACAGCCACCCTTTCTTAGCTGTAAACAAAGGACAGACCATCTTCTCGGTTTTGAGATGAGAAACTGCAATTCAGATTCCAATGGGTCTCAAACTCTGTTATAATTCAATAGCCACTTAGTATTTTTCAAAAGATTCTACATTCATTATTTAATCAAATTTTACATTCACATCAATAAACCAGAAGGACATGATCCATTTGGTCGGTTCGATCTTTGATTAAATAGTTACATCTCAGTGAAGAACGTAAAATACAAGCCCACTCTTACTAGACCAGCTCCTTCTAGGACCAGTTTCCTTCGAACAGGTTTCTCCAGACCCACTATTGGGCATTAACTCTTTCAGGCACGAGGTTATCACCTACAAAAGCCGTATCTTATTTAACAGGTCAGGTCATCTTAAGACTTAAATACACAGTTCCTTACCTTAGAGACCCACAGGTCATTCCTCTAAGAGTTATAACTCACAACAGACTCAGGGAACATTCGAAATCAGTTCTTCGTGTTTTGCTATGCTTTGAGAACAATGGGAGTGCTCTTCGTACAATGTAGGCTACAACCCGTGGGGTGTGTCTCTGTGTGTGTGTGTGTGCACGCGCATGTGTGTTTCTTTAAAAGTAATAATAATATCCAAGTAGGGCTGCGAGTCGGGGACTCTAGTTTACAAACACCACTTTACCAAAGCTACTTCACACTAATAACGAAGTTCCAAAATGAGTCAAACAGAAATGGAATGCTGAACAATTAAGATTCCCTCCCCATAAGCCCACCTCTATCATTTTATTAAAGGCTACTGGGAAAACCCTCACTGAATAACTAATTCTAAGTTATATTCGATGAAAACAAATTAATGTAATAATTTTCTTTCTGAAATTAATTTAAATCTCAGTGGATGCGGCAACAAATGTAGTCTTTACTACGCAGATGAAAAGTTATGAAGAGCCTTACTGTGCTCACTGCTTTAGGCAAAGGTTCATTGTTTCACGGCCACCGGTAATGGCCAGGATTTCAATTTAGCAAACTTGCTCCAATCAATCATTTTTGTCTATTTGGCTCAACTGTTTAAAATTATTCCGTGTTTTGTCAGTGCAGGTAGCATGCATGCTGAGACGCCATTGGTACAAGGTGCATGGTGACTCTTATTTTGCTTATAGAAATTGCCCCCACAGAGATTTTCCTTTTTCCAATTTTATTCTTGCCGGTGAATTCAAACACAGGAAATACAATCTTCAGGCATATTAGAAAATTCAGATGTTGCTGATTATTTAAGTGCCAAATAAACCTTCATATATCAATGTGGCTATTTCATTTAAGTGACGGCTGATTTTTACTTGATAAATGTTTCAAATTTATATTACGTCTGAATGTCGGCACTATAATTTTCTTTTCTTCCCATTAATTGAAATCATGAAATTAATAGGATTTAAAAATATAGCCAAACCAAAATCACATCTGTCCAGGTTTTAAACACTAAATCAATGTATAATTGATCTAAAAAATTACATGCACTAATTACATAAGATACTAACGAGGAAAAACATTAATTGAATGGTTATATATTTTTCTGATGATGTGAGAAATGGAAAGTTTAGATTAATTAATTAATTAACTAGAATTTTAGAAATGTTTGTTGGAAGAGGCCTGGTGGACAGGTCAGTGGCTCGAACAGGCATGCGCCCTGCAAATACCCAGGACAGAGCCCGATAGAGACCAAGAAGAAGAGACGGCAGTTTAACAATTTTAGAAATTTATGTCACCCCAAGTCAAGCCCTTGTAGCTCTCTCCATCTCTGTTGTTATGTCCCAGGAGTGTTCTATCGAGAAGCCTGCACAGGAGCTCCATTTCAGATCATGACAGAACCACGGATGACCAACCTCAGCGTCCTGACTACGTGTCAAACCTGTCCCCTCATGATAAGAAGCTTGCCGGGGCCCCACTCACTGAAGACCCCACACTGGAAAATTCTTCCCAGGTTCTGGGACAGTCTGGACCAGAGAATGAACCTGCACTCAGAGATAAAGTCCCTGTTGGAACAGTCATGCTGACAGGTCCTGAACACCTGCCCGGTTAAGGAAGTGTGGGAAGTCTGTCACAAACGGAAATCCTCCTGGCTTTTCCTGGTTCTTTTCACCATGGACTCAGTCATACCTTAGCTGACGCAGGTGCAATAAAATGTATGGAATCAGCCCAGTGGGCACTTTCCTTCCTTCCTTCCCTCCTCCCTTTCTTCCTCCCACCCTCCCTGGAATTGTGCACTATGACAAGGCTGGAGCCACAAAGCCTCTTTCAGGGAAAAAAGAGGTTAATAACTGAGACACATTCAAACAGTGCATGAGGGTGTACTCACCAGGGACACCAGAGACTTGAACAATAATACTCCATCACTCTCCAGCACATGTTGTCTCTAATTTTTATTACCTCTCCTTATCCTGTTTTCTTTCTTTCTTATTTTTAATTTTTTCTTTCTTTCTTTTTTTTTTTTTTTGAGTTTATGTTCTATTATATCTAGCTTCCCATTTTATTTCTTCTTGGTCCTGATCATTAAAACTAATATTGCCTGACCTGTGGCGGCACAGCAGATAAAGCGTCAACCTAGAATGCTGAGGTCGCTGGTTCAAAGCCTCGGACTTGCTCAGTCAAGGAACATATGAGAAGCAATTATGAGTTATGCTTTCTGCTCCCCTCTTTCTCTAAAATCAATAAATAAAATCTTAAAAAAATAAAACTAATATTATGCATTGGTTTTAGCAGACCCTCTATGTCAACAAAAAGGGAGAGACTTATCTGACCTTTTGACCTGACCCCACAGTGAGCAGGGGGAAACTTAATGTAACATTCTAAGACTAGTTATCCTATGAGAATAAGCAGAAAACCCACATTAGCAGAAAATTCAAAACAAAATTGAAATCTTATATTAAAATAAAGAAAATTAGGGTTGGGGGTCAAAGATCAAATGAGTCATTGAAAAACTCTACAAATATATATTTTAAAATTAGTAATTTTTTAAATAAGCAAATTTATGTTATTTTACCCCATGTTTCTCTAGTAACTTTCCGTTTGTCATGCCATACCGAAAGGACACTTTTTTGGATATATTTTCTAATATAAACGCAATGCTCACCAGTTCATTTACTTTGTGTTAAATATATGTGTCCAAAGGTACTCCATTTTCATGTACGTAAGAACTTCACCAAAATGTGCAATGCCTACGTGACTTTGCAGTCAAAGGTCTCCAAATCATGTGTCCCAGTTCAGAACTTAGAATAGTTTACAACATATATTGAAATAAGCATGCAAGCTCAGATACATACATACATACACACACATACACACATAGAAAAACAGGCGAGCTCTACACTTGATATAATTCTAATTTTACTTAGGGAAATCTGTGCTAGGGCACTATCAGTCTATGTCAGGGGTGCTCAATACATCGATCGCGATCTACTGGTCGATCGCGAAGGAAGTGCGGGTAGATCGCATGACATTAAAAAGACATTTGTCTTTTGATTGGCATACAGGGTAGCCAATCTGACGTCTGAACTTTTGATACCCTACGCATGCCCGTTAAACCGGGCTAACTTGTTCAGTTACATTGCTGCGTAGTTAGCCTTCAGTTTATTTAAACTAAATACAACAAAGGGTATAAAATGAGTGCCGTAGCTGGTCCGAGTAAGAAGCCTAAAACCTACCACTTTCATACAGGATGGGAGGGGATTTTTTTCACTATGTCATATTCTAAGTGCGTTTGCCTCATCTGTCTGTGTGCCATTGCTATTCCAAAGAAGGGAAATGTGGAGCGGCTTTTTCGGACTGTTCATAAAAACTATGACATTGACTTTCCTCTGAAAAGAGAGCTGAGAAGGAGAAAGGTGAAAGAAGAATGCACAATATTAAATAGTAATAATAGTAACTTAAATAATGATAATATAGAAGAAATAAATTTATGTTTTGCATTTTTATTGTAGGTAGATCATTTTGACTTGGTCATTTTATAAGTAGCTCGCAAGCTGAAAAAGTGTGGGCACCCCTAGGCTATTTTATTCACTCTAGTGTGAGAACTTCCCTCCATTTCCTGAGTATTATTGGTAAGAGTCCATTGTCTAAAATTGTGCCTGTAGTTCACAAACATCCAGAAACTGCTAGACTTTGTCCGGCTTCTGAGTGTGAACGGCGGCATCAAAGAGCGCCAGGTCCGAATCCTGGCTCCGGGCGAGCCTGGCACTTTCTGGGCGGCCTTGACCTTCCTGGGCTTTGCTTGTGTTTTTTGCAGGATGACAATAACACATTTTCACCCATTAGTGAACTTTTTAAAGGTTAAATGAGGGTGAGATCAGTGTGCTTTGACAAAACTATTCCATCAAACAGCACTTTCTTTTTAGTTTATTATAGCTCATTTGCGTATTTGGTATCACGTCACTGGAAATTACAAGTTCGTGACTGAAATAAATACTAACATACTGTGATATTCTTAGTGACATCGGCAATTTCTAGAAGTCATATCTTCAGATACATTTGGGAAAAGTAATAAGTCCCATATGTTGAAGGAAGACGATGGGGCTTTGATACAAACTGAACTCCATCATCATAGAACTCAATTTCACACATGCTTTAGTTCCGCTACCGAAACCACAGACATCATCATCGTCATCATCCGTCAGGCAACTGAGGAAGTGTTTTTTTTCCAATGGTATGGTGAAATAATAATGATAATTTAACAAATTTAAATGTATGTGATGCAAGGTGCTCTATATGAAATACAAATAATGTGTTTTTCTAATATATGAGAGTCTTTGCATCTTAGGAGGAAAAAAATCACTGCATTAAATATATTTCACATGATGCTATATAATTTTCCTAATATTTTAAGATAACATAATATAACCACAGAATACATCAAAACACATAGGAAAACATTCCCAAACTCCTACTTCCTGGTACCGTTTGGAGACATTCTGTTGGTGGCACATGGCTATGTTGTCTATGAGTCTGATGGTAGCCCATGATGGGAGCATGTCCTGGCCCATTGCAGAGGCATGGCCACCAGAGAGCAATGGTCTACATCAGTGGTTCTTAACCTTTTTTGAGGTGCCGAACCCACCAGTTTCATATGCGCATTCACCGAACCCTTCTTTAGTGATAAATAAAATATGATTTTTTTTCCAAATTCAAGACATAGGTATATGTTTTCTTACTGGTGCACAAAATGAGCCATGCATGAACATCACCTTGCTCAAAGAACAAAACCAACAAAGTGCATGAACTCACAACAAATTACGGTATTACTTTATTCTGGCCTCCGCGGCAGAGGCTTCTCCGAACCCCTGAGACCGACTCATGGAACCCTTAGGGTTCAACAGAACCCAGGTTAAGAACCACTGGTCTACATGAATGTGACAGCTACAGCATCACCAAGAATCTGAGAGCCTAGAGGATGATGTTGTAATTAGTGAGTAGTACCTTTCCTTGGTGACCCTAGATTAACCTTGAAAGGTTCTTTTAAAAATAATCAAACTATTAACTTTTAATAGAAAGCTAATAGATCACATTTTTCATAGCAGTCCAGATAGCAAGTTTTATTTGGAAGAAAGAAAAGAAAAACTGTTAAAAGTTCAAGCAAGAAATAACCCCACATGAATTACGGAGAGCTGTCCTGCCAGGTCCATGTGCTCACGGCAGCGTGCGGAAGTTGGAATCTGGACAACAGGGAAAGCGACACCTGCCTTCTGTCCCCTGAGAGTCACTCGGATCCATTAGACTCTCAAGGCACCTAATGAGAAGTGATATTTCCATTAACAACCAGTTCTAGCGTTATTCGTAACCAGGAAATGAACGAATGCACCATTCTGTGTATCTCAGTCATGACCAGGCATGTATTTAACTGTAAAATTTACAAAACACGCCCACAGAGAAGCAATTCAGTGGCAACGCAGCTACTGAAATTGCTAGAGGTGCTCAATGAAGGAATGCTGAATGCAATCTCATTTTTATTCGGGTAAATACTGGACCCGCTGTCTGTGAAGCTCGCTGTCTGTGAAGGGCGTTTCCCAAGCTCTCTGTTATTTCTCACTGCAGGGGAACACACGATCCCCTCTGCTTGAGGCCTTTGCTCTAACGACAGCATTAATTTGAATTCTCAGTACATTGGCTACATGGTGTTACTCGACTAGGCGCTAATGCACAGACCCCGACCATCAACCAAAGTTAATATTTTAATATTCTTTGTGTATTTAAAGTGAGGAGAAAAGAAAAAGCAGGTAAAATGTTAGGTTTATTTTAAAAATAAATTCAAATGTGGCCTCGATTAAATGTCGATAGGGAATATACCGATCATTGAGTGTGCAATGGAGATGTTAGGTTACGACGCAAGGTATGCTAGTGACAACTGCATTGGCAGACGACAGCTTGAGGTTACAGCACAGGAAAGCCACAGCTCTGAGGGAGTCCTTTACCTACAGATTACTGCAGTTTTACGCACGATCGATGCTTAGGTAAGCAGCCCATTGAAACAACCAGAGCATGTCTCATAGGCTGTAGGAATACATAGGAAATAAGTAGTCAGAAGAGATGCCATAGAATTGCCAGTTTCATGATGAATCACAGTTTTTGTTTATTTGTTTGTTTTTTTGTATTTTTCTGAAGTGAGAAGTGGAGCATAGCGGACAGATAGACTCCTGCATGCGCCCAACCGGGACCCACACTGCATGCCCACCAGGGGGAGATGCTCAGCCCCTCTCCATTGTAACCGGAGCCATTCTAGCACCTGAGGTGGAGGCCATAGATCCATCCTCAGCGCCCGGGCCAACATTGCTCCAATGGAGCCTTGGCTGTGGGAGGGGAAGAGAGAGACAGAGAGAAAGGAGAGGGGGAAAGGTGGAGAAGCAGATGGGTGTTTCTCCTGTGTGCCCTGGCCAGGAATAGAACCTGGGACTTCCACATACCGAATCAAGACTCTACTGTTGAGCTAACCGGCCAGGGCCATGAATCACATTTTAATAATAAAATATTTAAACCACTAGTTTAAAAAATGTAATTTTTTAGGTGAATATCTCCTCTTGCTATCAGATATGTTTCAGAACATTTAGTGTTTAATCAACAAAAGTCAAGTCAAACTTTTGAGGGATTGCTCAGAAGGGGTCCAGCCACTCTGGACACTGCTCATGTTTGAAGGGTAAAATTAATCAATTAAAGGCAAATTAATCAATTATATTTTTAGATCTAATATAACATTTCACCAACTTTCTCATTAAGTGTCATCAAAGCTGGAATAGTGTCTCTTCCCTGTTTTCCCTCTCAGGCATCATCAGCTCTGGTAGATGTTCCTGAGCATCTCCAGGCCAAGGACTCTGACAATGTCCCCACCCGGGTTTCCCACGGGTGGCCCCATGTGCTGTGTCCTTCACTTGGTGGCTGTCCTTCCGAGACACAAAGCCTCGTGGCTGAACGTGGTCACCCAACTTAGCTTGTGTTTCAATTGAAAGTTAATTGTCATAAAAGTAGTGTTTTCTATGATATTTTCTTTTATACCACATCATTTTACTCTCTGGGAGAAGAGGTCAAAGTCATTTCAAGAAACTCATTAATAAAATGTGGAGGTAGATAGGCCCCTTTTTCTTATTTCTTTTAAAAATCAAGTGGTTCATATATTACCTAAATACTGGCAATTTATAGTATTCCAAATGGTTTCCCCCAATCCTGTTGTGAATACTATTAATACAACTGCTATGCTTATGGTTTCCACAGACAAAATAGATCCCTTAACTGAGAGCTTAATCAATAATGAGCACTTTTCAAAATGTTTAAATATCATTGGATATTGAATCCTCATGAAATTCTCTGAAGTGAGTACAATTACTTTCTCTCTTTCCCAAAGGTAGAGATGGAAGCACACGTTAAGCAACTTCACACACCCAGCAATCAGCAAATTGGAGTTCAAAGCAAGGCGCTCTGACTTTACATGACACTCTTCACCCTTAAGATATTTGTACACAAACAACATGAGGATAAACTATACAAGTAAATAGAACTATTATAAATGAAACATTGAAATACAAAAATAATTCTGATTAAAAAAATATGAACTGACTGCAGGCTCAGGAGGAAGCTGACCCTGAATCCCAGAGCTCAGCTGCATCCACATTGCGCCCCGCAGAAACGAAGCGTGGATGTCCTTGTTTAATGCAGCAACACAGAGCAAATATACCATGCATATATTTTAAATGTGTACAGAGACGCAGGCATAAACATGTGAACTCAGCACAACGACGCCTAAAATAGCATGCCTACGAAGACAAAATTATATTCTTCCACTTCAGTCAATTATCAGTATTCGGGAACTGGTCATTTCTCCATATTATTTCAACTCATCAAAAAAGATAAATTTTTGTCTAAAAATTAGGTCTAATTAAGAATTAGTAGAAAAAAATACTTATTCTTCAAAGAAGTGAAGCAGTGATTAAAGAAATTCCATTTTTACAACATGGCAAAAGCCAGAATTCTTCCCAAAAGTATGAATTAATTCCTCCACCTCCATATCCAAAGACTGGTCAAGTCCACATTCTGACCTTTATAAAAATATGACCACAGTTTAAGATAAATATTTTAACTATTAAATATATGCTGTAATCATTTCCTATAACGAATGTAATATAACTGTATTATATTGAATAACTATATTTATTTGACAAATATATTTTGAAAATGATTCATTGTCCCATCTCAACAAAATTATTTTCTAA
The DNA here is from genome assembly GCA_037038555.1 of Rhynchonycteris naso. Classification (NCBI taxonomy): domain Eukaryota; kingdom Metazoa; phylum Chordata; class Mammalia; order Chiroptera; family Emballonuridae; genus Rhynchonycteris; species Rhynchonycteris naso. Next base: position 8,331,602 of record CM072998.1, on the reverse strand, counting down.
TAATTTGTACCATATCAGTCTCTTTTGTTACTTCATAAATTCATTGTCATTGTTTAGTTCAATAGGAAAAAATACAAAGTAGACCTCTGTAAACTGAATAAATTCTAAAATGTAATTTTTAATTAAGTGTAATTTCTTAAGGCACTTGCAAATTCATAAATGGACATTGGATTTCATCTCTGAGCATTCATTGTCTTCAAAACACGACTACCAAGTAGTAAAATCAAGTCTAACAGAAGTTTTTAACAACACCTAGTCAAACCAGGTTCTAGAGGAAAGCTAAGTATTTATTCACGGACTTTAAGTATGACTCTTGGGAGCTTTAATGGTCTGTAGCTGGACCTGTACAAACATCCAACTGCTACCAAAGTGCTTGGTGTGTGCATTCAAAGGGCAGGGGGAAGGATGACAGTGAAAAGTCCCTGTATTGTTTTTAAAGTTTCAAAGTTGAAATAAAATTGCAATACACTCTTTACATAGGACATATTTTCCCCAAATTCATTCATCTCTTTTTATAATATGTTCTTGAGAACTATATCTCATTTTCTTCCAAGAGGCCACAAACCCCATGTGAGAAGCACTGCACAAGGAAAGGCTAAGGATATGAGAGAGTGACTCCATCTTCATGGGGAAGCATAGCATGAGACCATTGAGTCCAGGCAGGTTTTACCTCAATGCATCTTCTAATATTTCCCTTCCTTTTTCATCAACATACTCATAGCTGCTCATAATTCTGTAAGTTGTTGTAATGCCATCGTGCTTGTGTCATGGGTGTCCATGTATTTGGTGGGGAAAAAAATGGTAAAAAAAAAACCTTCAAATTTCAATATTTGTTTGCTTTGAATGAGATCTAGTCTTTGGGTTAGCATGTTTTATTATTAATGGTACATTAATATGTTCTAAGTCCTGCTCAGAATGATAGCCAATTTTTTAAAAATTAGGAAATAATAAGACCAACTAAATAGAAGTTTTTTAAAAATATCACTGATGGATAGACAAGATGTCATCTTGGGAAAAGATCACAGTGGAACATGAAATATTGGACCAGAATGACAAAGGAGAGTGGCTTAGATTAGTGGAAGACATTAGATTGGAGGAGGAATACATATTTTTAAAACTTTTAAGTTTTCATGTAACAATATCAATACAAAGACCTGAAAACACATGAAATAATGTAAGTACCCCTATATTTCTATCAACGATGAGAAAATGCAGAAATATAAATATGGGGCACTTACACTGCATGCCAATATTTAGATGTGGAATAAGAAAACAAAATGCAAATTAAACCAAGGTTAAAATTCCTATTGTTTCTTGAACTGTTTTACAAAGTACCCCGCAAGCATCTTTCTAATTTACGTATTTTAAAAGAAAAAACAAATTCAGATATTCAGGAATTTTTATAACCAATTACATTGATAACAATGGCTAATTGTTTGGAAGGCAAGGACAAAAGAATTTATTTTGTTTGTAGTTTAATATTTAATCCTAAAATCTTGTCATCTGAGAAGTGGCACCTTAAGAGCAATAGAGATCATTTCATTGTTGGGTGTTTTACCTGCGCTCCCAGGATGCTCTTACTCCTTAAAAATGTACTTCTTGGGACATTAGGAGTTATATTTTAAGCTTTTCCTAAATTTTTCTTTAATTTTAAAATAAGTATTATTTATAAATAAAAAGTTACCCACATTCACCACCGGACTTTTTTGAAATTAAAATTCACTTCTTCAGAACCTTATATTTTATCCGTACAAGATTTCTGAGGATGCCTAACCAGGCGGTGGCGCAGTGGATAGAGCATCGGACTGGGATGTGGAAGGCCCAGGTTCAAGACCCCGAGGTCGCCAGCTTGAGCGCGGGCCCATCTGGCTTGAGAAAAAGCTCACTAGCTTGGACCCAAGGTCGCTGGCTCCAGCAAGGGGTGGCTCGGTCTGCTGAAGGCCCGCAGTCAAGGCACATGTGAGAAAGCAATCAATTAACAACTAAGGTGTCGCAACGGCAATGAAAAACTAATGATTGATGCTTCTCATCTCTCTTCGTTCCTGTCTGTCTGTCCCTATCTATCCCTCTCTCTGACTCTCTCTCTGTCCCTGTAAAAAAAAAACAAAAACAAAAACAAAAGTTAAGATTTCTGAGGATCTAATAAGTACAGTGCATATGTATTCTTATAACAGGCTGCTTAATGATTGGCAAACATATTACAGAATGCCACAATTCTAAGGAGTAGATAATAACAGAGCAGACGGCCCTAATTATGTAAGTAACATGCAATGACCATTCAAAAGGAATTCAGAAGAGTTCATGTGTGTGACCATACCTGTGCATGTGTATGCATAAGATAGTATGGAAAAATATATAATTTATACATGTATATATGCCGTATACAGGTAGAGGCAATAAATACACACAAGCATATATGTTTACTCCACATTATTTTCCTATGACAAATCCTTCAGGCTTGCAATATGCTGAATAGAGCAATATGCTCTGGAATGTAGGAATAGATTGGAAAAACAATTTCTTTAACCTCTGTGTTCCCATTTGAATGGGTTTTTGATATCTTCAAGTGTCACATCAAAGGAGGGAGGAAGTGTTATTCGCATTCATTCTATAGCTAAGAATTTGCCATTTTAGAAGTTGACAAAATGTCATGCATTTAATATCCATTTCCATTTCTCAATGCTGTAGAATTGACAACACTATAACCTTTTAAAATTAACTTTGACCTAAAGATCCTTCTCTTGCAAAATATATTGTCAACACTGATTGCAATGAATGTATTAAATTTCATCCAGCCTTTGAATCTGCAGCTAAACTCACTCAGAAATGGAGCCCTAAATACTCATTCTAATAGCCAAAAAGATTCAGAGACTGACATATTTTAATTAAAGCAATGAGAAAACATACAAAATTATAGAATGGCATATCCACCATAATAATGCATATAAGTTTGACTTCAGTTTCTCCTACTTTTATAGCTTATTCCTACAACTAGGTATTTCATAATTCCCAATACAATTAGGAGATTATTTAAATTTGTAGCAGCTAAATCAAGCACTGTCTGTATAATATAATATTCAAATTATAATTTATTCATATCTAAAACAGCTTAAGGTGTATTAAGGTATAAGGTACAAGCTACAATAAACGTTAATAAATTATTAATAGTGCATTCTGACAAGAATTAAAAATGGGCTTGATTCAAATAAAATTCCTTCAGGGGAAAACATGCACATTTTATTTTATGATTTAAATTCTGTAGAGAGCACAGTTTGATATGCAACCCTTCAGAGCATTACAAGCTCTAGAAACAATCAACTTCATCCTAAATGGTAAAAATTAATACAGATGTTATTTTAATTTAAATTTGAGGCACTTTTCCAGACAGAAAAATGATTATGAAAATTATGAACCTTAAAATACATGTAATCTACCAAAGAGGATGTTTTAAATTGCAATCAACCTGTTATAGTAATTTTCCTCTTTAAAAATGTATGTTAAGAGAGCAATTTTGGTTCAGAAAGTCAATTTTCAGCTCTTTTTCATTTTCTTCCCCAAATTAAAGCTTGCAAGATTGCGGGTTTCCAGGTCAAAACGTGAAGTTGTAACAAATAGTAAAAGTGTTTCGGAGAAAATGAGAACAAGGCAACGGAAGGAAGGTGAAATGAAACGAGTCACACCTCGGAAAGCACAGTTGACAAGGCAGGGAAACCCAAAACACCAAACAAGGGCACCTTTCCCTCTGCCACTGCCAAACAAGGGCACCTTTCCCTCCTAAGCAATACTCAACGGTCAGCATAGACTTGATGTAGAAAAGTATGCTATTTACCAAATGGAATATATACAGTTTGCACATGAGAAAGCTTTGTTTCACGGAGACACCTAAAACACGTAAGAGCAGTTACCAGGCAACTGGTATCTTAAAACACCCTTTGATTTAGCTCTGACTTTATTCAAAACAAAGGCAAAACAAAGCCATATGCTTCAGAAAGTGCTTCTTAGCCACAAGGGAGGACTTGGGCACCTGTAGTGTGCTGAGAATCCAACAGGTCATGTCATAAAATCCTGCGGCCTCCGTTCTCCGGTAGAAGACAATAAAAATTCTCATATTCCTTCCCGGCTCCCAGCAGCTGACCCTCAGTGAGAAGGAGTCTGACACTTAGCATGAGGAAAATTAAACACTGATGTTCAGCCAGATTCTCACTGAGTGTTTATTTTTGAAATAAAGGGCAGAATTTGCGGGAGCCGAAGGTATTTACAGACAATATGCAGGCTTCATAGTAAAAGATGTTATTACTTCTATACCAAACCTTATGGCTTTGTATCTTAAATTTACGACAAGTTTATATTCAGGTACTAAGATATACAATTTGTAGGGTGTTTAGTATCTCACACAAGCATGCCAGGCTCCAGGAGCAGGTGCCTGGAAACGCAATGGCAGTTTGAGATATTCTGGTATGACAGAGGCAGGCCTGTGCTTGTGGGTTTTTTTGCCATATCTAGCCCTTTGAGTGGTACTTTGTCCATTAATGTCTTTTAATAAGCATTTATTTATTGCCTGACCTGTGGTGGCGCAGTGGATAAAGCGTCGACCTGGGAATACTGAGGTCGCCAGTTCAAAACCCTGCACTGGTCTGGTCAAGGCACATATGGGAGTTGATGCTTCCATCTCCTCCCCCCTTTCTCTCTTTCTCTCCCTCTCTCTCTCTCTCTCTCTCTCTCTCTCTCTCTCTCTCTCTCTGTCTCCTCTCGAAAATGAATAAAAAATAAAAGTAAAATTAAAAAGATATAAAATAAAATTTAAAAAAAGCATTTATTTAATGGGTAAATGAGTGAAAGCCAGATTGACTGTATACAAAACAAGAGCCAATATTTGTTTTAAAATATCATTCATCTCCAACAAGTCCAAGACAATCATTTCTAACTAGCTTTTTCATAATAACCATCAAGATTGAATACTTTTTGAACTTTGTTGATAGATATGATGAAATGCAAGCTAAAAGCCAGTGAGATATCATCTCACAACTGTCAGAATGGCTCTCATCAATTACCCTACAAACAAAAAGTGGTGGCGAGGATGTGGAGAAAAGAGAACCCTAATGCACTGTTGGGATGCAGACTGGTGCAGCCACTGTGAACATTAGTGCAAAGTTACCTCGTTAAAGTTAAAAATGGAACTTTCTTTTGACCCAGCAATTCACTTCTGGGCCAAATATCTCCAATGAAACCCGAAACACCATCATGAGAGAGTACATGCACCGCTATGTCCACTGCAGTGTTAGTCACGATAGCCAAGATCTAGAAACAGCCCATGTGCCCATCCGTAGATGAATGAACAACACCAACAACAAAACCTGTGGTAAAAAGAAACAAAACGAATCTGTGGTATATTTACGCAATGGAATATGACTCAACTGTAACAGAGAAGAAAACCTCGCCTTTTTTCTCCTGCGGCAGCACGGAGGCACCTGCAGAGTATTATGCCGACTGAAACATGCCGGACAAAGAAAGACAAGTACTTTGTGATTGCATCTGTATGTGGAACCTAACGAACAAAATAAAGTAACAAGTAGGAACAGATTCAGAGACCCAGAGAACAGACTGACAGCTGTCAGAGAGGAGAGGGTTCGGAGGACTGGGTAATCAAGGTGAAGGGATTTATCAAAATGTAGAAGTTACATTAAAAACTCATAGACACAGACAACAGTGTGTGGTGACCAGAGGAAAGGGGTGGGGAGGGGATTGGAGGGAGGTAGAAGAGCATTAACCGGGAGACCCGACCTGAAGTTGTGAAAACACACTCTAGTGTACTGACGATGTGTTGTAAAAGTGTATACCTCAAACTTATATAATTCTGCTAACCAATTTCACCACAATCAATTCAATAAAAATCAGAAAAAAATATTAATATACTTCTGGCCCAAGATATTAGTTAAAAAAAATTGTTTTTAAAGTTCAGTAAATTAGTTAAAAGTATTTTTTATCTGAATTACTCAGAATCCTTTTTCCAGAAATAGAGATATTTATGAACGCATGACTTTATTGTGCAGCACGGAATTAAGGAGGCCAGCTCCCGCCCACCCCCACCCCAGATTTATATCTCTCCTGAACTAAAAGTGGGGAAACAGGTGAAACCCGGCTCCTCTACACTCTGTTAGGCTCAAGTCCCTGTCAGTCCAAAGGCCCCTATTAATTCACTAGACACCATTGTCACTGTCACCTTAACCTGAGGGAAGCCAGGTCAGTCCTGGGTTTGAGGACAAGGGCGTACGACGTGCAGCCCCAGCTCGCTGGGACTTACCTCTACCACAGGTAAAGCAAAGTTTCTAGTGGCTCAGCCCACCAATAAGTCAGGCAAAGAAAGGTCATGCCAAATTTCTTATTTATTTTTATACAGCCAATTTGATTTTAATAATTGACTGGAGCTCCAAAAGCATTACAACACTATTACTAAAAAAGTAACTTGAAGAAAGTTTTTAAATTGAAAGGTAATGTTTCAGTAGAATGAGAAGTTTTTGATAGTAATTAAGTAGTAGACATCAGTCTTACTCTCTTTGGTTAGATTAACTCTAGGTCTTATGCAGATGGATAATGCTATGATTTTTAACACAGATTCCACTCAAATGTGTACATCAGGAAAAATCCATGAATTGAGGGTAACGGGGAACATAAAATACACCTTGACAAGTCTGACTTTAAGACAGAAAATAATATGATCTCACACAGACTTGCTGCACATTGATTCTTCCATGGATTTGCCTTTTAAAAATAAACTTTTAAATCCTTAACAGAAATGACTGGGAAATGACAACGTCACATAGTTCAGGAGTTCACCCCCACTTCTCCACATGAAGAAAGATGCCATGTTCCATTGTCAGTAAGGACAACCCCGACTTGACGCGGACCCGTGGTGCTCACTGGTCAGGGCCGTGGACCCCTGAGGTGCAATTCTTCGGCGCAGAAGCATTCAGTTTCACATGAAGTAACCCTGGCTGATATTAATAAAGCAATAAACAGACACTCTGAAGAAACAGACACAATGCACCCTGGTTCCCGAGAGCCCAAGTCATTTAGATGTACAGCTCTGATTGGCCGTGTTCCTATTTGTTATTTCAAAAGACCTCAGTGGCACTTTGAAGCACATTTATAATGAAATTCGGAGAAGGTAATTCATCAAATTGCAGCGTAAATTGGAACAGGTTTTATTGCACTTTTGTTGTGGAAAAAGAAATCCAAACTAAAATTAAAAAAAAAAAAAGCCAGAATGAGTAGTACTTCACAAAATACATGGAATTGGATGAGATAAACATCAACTTTCCTGCTAAAGGAATGTCCCAGCTCTTGAAAAACAAGGAGAACCGGGGGCTGGCACTGGCTAAGCAAATGAGAAGAGAACTGTGGGATCAGCTGCCCCTCACCCAGGGCTGGGGACCCTCCAACTGCTCAATGGTGAGATGGGCAGTCTGCGGGTCTGCACACCAGGTACGAATAAAATCTAAGGACTTCTAAAAGGGTTTGGTTTCTTTCTTACATGTCATTATTTATTTATCAAATGTTCAAATGTGGACTCTCATATCCCTAGGCCACAATTTTCCATAGATCAGCTTTTAATTTCCAGCCTGTGGTCTTACCTACTGCAGGTCTTAATATTGAGAGTCAATAGTGACTCCGACTGGAATGAAATGTTATGGCAATATTTCACATGGGATCACTTTCTGCAGATGTTTTCATTTTATTTTTTGTTTACTCAACCTCGCAGGGAAACCAATGGTAGTACCATCCATTATATAATTCAAGACTTTTCTTTTGACTGCAGAAACCATTTAAAAGGGTATCACATTACTCTGAAGTATACGTTTTGTGGAATAAAATAGCAGCCAATTTATGCAAAATGAAGAGAAATCATTAGTTTATATGTTTTATGTGTTATTTGGATAACAACTGTCAGATTTTTCATGAAAATGACAACATGAATACAGGGGTGAACAAAAGTAGGTTTATAGTTGAAATACAAGTAAATGATAGAATGCCTAATAAATAATAATACAAGAATGTGCTCTGGCTGGCTGGCTCAAAGTGGCATCCCAGCGCACCAAGGTCAAGAGTTCAATCCCTGGTCAGGGCACATATGAGAAGCAATCGATAAATATACAACTAAATGGAACAACGAGTTGATGCTTCTCTCTCTTTCCCTTTCTCTCTCTCAAACCAATGAAAAAAATAAAAGAATAAATAACCTTGTGTTTCATGAACTCACAACTGTCAACTTGCTTGTGCCAACCCCTGTGAATACTATATATATATATATATATATATATATAGAGAGAGAGAGAGAGAGAGAGAGAGAGAGAGACAGACAGACACATGTATATACATATGTGTGTGTGTGTGTGTGTGTGTGTGTGTGTATATATAAATTGCCAGATAATTTAATGTTGATGACTCAGTCTGGACTTATTTTAAATTCTCAGATAACTAAATTTTCACCTTTTATAGAATAATCTCATTTACTATGACACATATTACATTTGTTTCATTTAGAATTATCTCATATGATATTTATTCATACTGTAATAGTCCTTCAAATCCAACATACTACTTTGACAGAAAATACTGTATGGCCATCTATTTAAAAAGTACAGAGTTCAAAATATAGTTATTCACTGCAATGTGCTAAAATAGAGAAGAATAAAAAAATAATGCTTTGGTAAGCACATTGATCCTGGTTTAAATTATATATTTTGTTCCTAGTATAAAAATCTTTATATGATTAGATGGAAATGAAATCTAAATATTTTGATGCCTTTAAGAATCTTTAAATTTTATCTTTCATTTGTTTGTTAAAATATTTATTTAAATTCATAGATTTTATAATAAAGAAAAACTATGTGTGTCTGTGGGGGCAGGAAAAGAGGGGAGAGAGAAACACACAGAGAGAGAATGAGTATGTCTTATTCTGTTAAGAAACACAGGAGAAAACTATTTGTTTAAAAGTAACACAAAATATATTCCTCCTAAGTATCAGTGCTTCTGAGTGAAAAAATTCAAGATGAATCTTTTTTTATGCTGTATGGATTGTATTTCAATATAAGTAAATCGTTGATATCATTTTATGATAATACATATTAAAAGACATTTACTTCTACTCAGAGAACAGTTAAGTCAAATGTTTTTTCTCTGTGTACTGCTCAGAAAGGATAGCCCACGTAGTGCACATACAATTACAGGGGAAACCTGCACCTAACCTGTTTGAAAAGGTGAGAATGTTCAGAAGCTGCTTTTAAATTTATAAACACTTGAGGCAAACTAAAAATAATACATGGTTTTTCTCTGTGAGCTCTGAGGATTTACATTTGCAGTCACCTAAATATTTTTCTCAAGATCTACACCCAAGAAGATAGCACACAATTCATATTGACTTTTCCAGATTGCTCGTTATTAAATGACTATTCAACTGCCTTAGAAAGACGTATTTTTATAAGTATGTTTAAAGTAATATAAAACAAGAACATTTTAGAAATCTCTATGGATGAGGAACACAAGTGGTGAGGGATTTTTAAGTGTTTTTTTTTAACACAATGACTTTGGTTTTTTGTGTTTTTGTTTTGTTTTGTTTTGTTTGTATTTTTCTGAAGTGAGAAGCGAGGAGACAGAGAGACAACAGAGTCCCGCATGCCCCTGACCAGGACCCACCCAGCATGCCCACCAGGGGGCGATGCTCTGCCAATCTGGGGTATTGCTCCGTTGCAACCAGAGCCATTCTAGCACCTCAGGCGGAGGTCATGGAGCCATCCTCAGCACCTGGGCCAACTTTGCTCCAATGGAGCCTTGGTTACTGGAGGGGAAGAGAGAGATATAGAGGAAGGAGAGGGGGAAGGGTGGAGAAGCAGATGGGTGCTTCTCCTGTGTGCCCTGACTGGGAATTGAACCTGGGACTTCCACATGCAGGGCCGATGCTCTACCGCTGAGCTAGCTGGCCAGGGCTTGTTTTTCTTCTTTTAACAGACAACAATTAGGTACATTTTTTTTTGGACTTTTAGGTAAATTTTATTTTGAACATTTCTTTCTTAATAAAGAGATAACTAAAAAATTACTTAAAACACAAGGCAATAAAAAATAAAACTTCTGAAATCTCAGATTATTAAATGTTTATGAGTTTACAATATTGCAAACTTCATTTAGCTCACTTTCTATTTAACAACTTTCACTGTTTTCAAAGCACTGTTTTAACACCATGATTAAGTTTACAATTTTAGGTGTTGTTTTCACGCTTTCCACAGAAGCACTCAAAGACATACAAGAAACTAAACAACTCATCAAGAGCCTCTACCTATATGATACAGTTGTTATTTCAGCTCCCTCTATTTTTTTTTTTTTCCGCTCAATATCATCCTGATGATCTAGTTCAGGTATGTACAGAATAATTCCCATCAGGTCTTTCTCGCTTAGCAAACACTATCCAGAAATGGTTACAGCTTATCTTTGTGAAGATTTCTCTAAGGAGCTTTCTTTTTAAAAAAAAAAAAAAAAAGTGTGAGCATAGGCAGAAATGTATATAGTTATGATGTCTGCATTCAGATTTGTAGCAAGATTCTTCTTAATGTACCTATTAGTGGGAGCTAAACAGTTTGGATGTTGAAAGGAAGAGGCATGCAATTGATGTGTAGTTCAACAGTGAATGGAACATGCAGCTCATTAAATAGAAGAGAAATGATGACTTAAACATAGACTACATTTTATATAGCACCTTGAATTGCAGAGTTCTGAAACCGTGGTGCGTACATTTTTTCCCCAATAAAACGATGCTAGTTAAAAAATAAAGAATTAGGTATAACTGTACAACATCTTACTCTCCAACGCGTAACTCATTAAAATGTAGGCAAAGCTGAAACTTTGCATTCGAACTCAATACAATATAATGATTTGATTTAAGGGAGAAATCAGACTGACTCACACTAGTTACAAATGATAATGGTTTTTAATAAGTGTGTGTTTCCTCCTAAGAGATGCAATGTGACTGGAGAGTCTGTGGTACCAACCACATTCCTACTCAAACACGGGGAGGGGGGGAAAGCGGGGGGGGGGGGGGGTGTACTTGTTCAAAACTGGCCCTAAGGGGAACAAATCAGGTCCTTGCCTAGGGCATGCACCCTTTGGAGAAGAGATGGGATTCACAGCACTTACACAATAGGTGTTGCTGTGGGTTTCATCTAATCACCTGAGGCCATCTGATTTGGGCGGGGCTTCCAGGAAGCTGCAAGACTGAGGGCTTAGAGCAGGGGTCCCCAAACTTTTTACACAGGGGGCCAGCTCACTGTCCCTCAGACCGTTGGAGGGCCAGACTATTTAAAATAAAACTACGAACAAATCCCTATGCACACTGCACACATCTTATTTTAAAGTAATAAAACAAAACGGGAACAAGTACAATATTGAAAATAAAGAACAAGTAAATTTAAATCAACACACTGACCAGTATTTCAATGGGAACTATGGGTGCCGATGCATCCTGTGCGCCTCTCACTGACCACCAATGAAAGAGGTGCCCCTTCCGGAAGTGCGGCGGGGGCAGATAAATGGCCTCAGGAGGCCGCATGCGGCCGGTGGGCCATAGTTTGGGGACCCCTGGCTTAGAAGCTGCATTGAGGAGTCCAGACACAAGCTGGAAACAGGACACCTCAGGCCAGCCTTGAAGCAGAGGGAAGGGTATTGTGGCTAAATGAATAAACCTAGACGGAAAAACTGTCTGCGGCTTAGAAAGAGCGAGGTGATTCTTAGTGGTTTCAGACATCAGATTTTTAGGGGAAGTGGTCTCACCCGCGTAGGTTTCTATGTCTGTCCAATGGAAGCTGATTTTGTTTCCCACAATCGCTATAGTGATTTTGCGCTTCCCTTACGGCAATATCAATCTATAAATTAGGCTATTACTTAAATATGAGCGACTCTTAGGGTCGCGCTTTCACGTAAACCAGTCTAAAGCCATTCCCATCCAGAACAGTTCCTGGTTGCTATTATCTGATTTCAGCCTTAGGAGGAGGAGAGAAAGGGGGAAGAGATGTCATTTTGTAAACTGGATGGGAATTACTATGTGAATTAATTTCATTTTCAGTATTCCAAAACAAATATAAGAGGTATAAAACAAACAAAAAAAAACATATCTGAACAGAAGTCACTGTGAGATATATCTAATGAAGTATCTAATAGGTCAAACAAAGAAAACTGCGAAGAGACCTTAGTGGTCATTAATTCAGTCAGTGCTTTACATCTGAATTTTAGGTCCCTAGTGCCAATGTACAGGTTCAAGGCCAAACCCAGGCAGGCCCACGTGTCTGCACACACCCGGGGTATGGACCTGATTTCTTACCCCACAGCTCAGAGACAAGGGTTTGGTAAACTTGCGGAAGAAAACCCTCTGTGGGTTTAGGTGGAATTGAGGGGATTTGTAAAGCTGCCTAGAAGGGAATTCTTAAACTACGCGTTCACATATCCCGGAATGCACGTAATTCTCTCTAAAATAGGTGCAGAAATGTCCCGGAACTGACAGCTGGGCAGCTGGCAGCTGGAACGCCGTCTCCCCCAGAGCTAAGCATGCATGTCCGTGCTTCCAGAAGGAAATGAGAGAGGGATAAAAGAGTTACTATTGTACCTGCTCTACAAGGGGTGGGCTCTTCCCAGGCTTGCGGGAAAGTTCAACTTATCTTTGTAAGAGAGAGTCAGAGAGAGGGAGAGATAGGGACAGACAGACAGGAACGGAGAGAGGTGAGAAGCATCAATCATTAGTTTTTCGTTGCCATTGCGACACCTTAGTTGTTCATTGATTGCTTTCTCACATGTGCCTTGACGGCGGGCCTTCAGCAGACCGAGTAACCCCTTGCTGGAGCCAGCGACCTTGGGTCCAAGCTGGCGAGCTTTTGCTCAAGCCAGATGGGCCCGCACTCAAGCTGGAGACCTCGGGGTCTCAAACCTGGGTCTTCTATATCCCAGTCCGACGCTCTATCCACTGCGCCACCGCCTGGTCAGGCTACCTTTGCTTTTTTATTATTCTTTTATTTCTGTTCCTTCAGTAAATGAAAAATATGAACTCAAACCCTTGTCTTTCTGTTATCTCTACCACCTCTACCACTTCTACTACATGATTCTCCTTTCTAATAATTATCATGAATAAATGGAAGGAAAAGGTTTTGCAGTTATGAAGGAATTTAGGTAAAACAACAACTTTTGGAAGGTATATTATTTTTGAGATGGGGAAAAAACGTTGGTAGGGTATGGAAAATATAAATCATTAGCACCCTAGATTACTGAATTACAAACTCATACATACACCTGATGTCATCCATGAAAATTAGAGGGAAAATAAATGTACTATGCCCTCTTTTAGTCAAGCAGAATAATCTGAATTTTGACAAATACCAATGATCCTAAATGCTAAAGTAGGATCTTTTGGTGAAAATTACTTTTGTTTTGTATCAGATTATAACTAAACACCACCAACAACAGAAAGATTTACTGGGATTCAAATATTCTTCAACATGGGAAGGAGGGAGAATGCAGGCATCTTCCTCTTGAAAAATATTAGCAGAAATTACATATGGAATACAATAAACCCAATATATTTTTTTTGGGGGGGGGCAACATTGGATTCAATCTCAACTGCCAAAAAAAAAAAGAATGTCTTAGCTAGAAAATATATTTATTACAATGTCAAGTAAAATGACATTAAAAGAAATTCAACAAATATTTTGTGATTGACTTATAAATGCAGGTATGTAGAAACATGATTACGTATGCTACCAAGCACAGGGTTCAAATGTTAACCAATTACAGTGTCAGGCGCTGCATATACCAACACCACTTTATAAATTAGCAAAATATCCTGGGGAGAAATCGGAGATGCAACCAACATCTGATAATGCGCAAGACAGAAAATCCAGGGTGGGGGTGGGGGGAGAAAGACCAGATAGGAAAGTTATACACGTCAGAGCACACACACGTGGCCAAGTGATGAGGGTGCCTTCGGTGAAAGGGTAGAACTCATCCCTCAACAAAGGCAGAGGAGCTCTACCAGAATTAATGGATAGTAATAAACAACAAAAAAAATCTGTGAAAAGACAGCTGCATAATATAAACTAATGGAATCAAGTACCCTTTAGTGGCTGATTGCAACTACCTCTGAGAAATGAGACAGAGTGGAAATGAGCGCATGTCTGTCTTTTATTAGAACAGCAAGGACGCCTCCTTGAAGACTTTCAACTGCACATCTCCACCGCACGGTAAAATACCAGAACCACAGACCACGGTGGAATTGATTTAAAATATATATGAGTATACATACTTATGATGATCACTTTTAAAATTGGAATGATTCCAAAAATGTGAGGGGAAAATCTAAGTAAACACAGAAAGGTAGTTTTGAGAAATGTCAGTTCATGTCCCTGTGTGCAGAATAAATCAGCCGTGAATCCAGATATCGGTTCCCTAGAGCCATCTTCATAGCAGACCAGTGGTCTTAAAATCCATTCAGCGGAGTGATTACTACCAGTTGGGAGTCGGGTAAAAATAACATGATTATACATAGATGCATCTGGGCGTCCGCTTTTGCGATTATCAAAAGAGCTCATAACTTAATGGTATTCATCAGCCTGTGTGCAGGCCATGGGAGTTCTATTTGCTCTCTAACATCCAGAAGAAATCAGCCAAGTATTTCCACTTTGGGGGTGATGATTACGAAAAGAGATTATTAATAAACCAACCTGCCCACCATGATACAAACAGCAATCACAAAACACACTCAGACTTCTGTTTCTTATCGCTTGATTATGCTTTATCATTAAAATTTTAATGAACACTATTGACCTTATGCAGAGTCAAAATTTCCTAATTGTTCTCTGCAATTGTTGTAAATATGACAAAAAGCTTGGTGCAGATCTACATATTATATTACAACATTTAAATAAAATATTATTTGCATCATCACTTCTCACAGAGTAAAAGGATGCACAGTGACAATTTTACATCTTTTTTCTTTATTAAAGATTTTTCAGCTAGCAACCATCATTCCTCTTAATGTTTCATTATCACACAAAATCAAATAAAAAATATTTTAAAAACTGTAATGGAACATGTTGCTTGACATCTTAGAAGGCAGTACTTTAAGTGGCAAAGATTCTGAACTTTTGAACTTGGCTTCAAAGATTGGCTCCAGGCCCTGGCTGGTTGCTCAGTGGTAGAGCATCAGCCCGATGTGTGGAATTCCTGGGTTTGATTCCCAGGCAGGGCACACAGGAGAAACACCCATCTGCTTCTCCACCCTTCCCCCTCTCCTTTCTCTCTCTTTCTTCTCCTCCCACAGCCAAGGCTCCATTGGAGCAAAGTTGGCCTGGGAGCTGAGGATGGCTCCATAGCCTCCGCTTCAGGTGCTAGAATGGCTCTGGTTACAACGGCGCAATGCCCCAGATGGGCAGAGCATCGCCCCCTGGTGGGCATACCAGGTAGATGCCAGTCAGGCGCATGTGGGAGTCTCTCTGCCTCCCTGCTTCTCAGATCAGAAAAATACAAAAAAAAAAAACAAAAAACAAAAAAAAAAAACTGGCTGCAGAGTTTAGAGATCTTGAGCAAGTAATTCGACCTCTACAAAACTCAGTTTAATCAGGTATAAATAAGAGAAATACTATTTCTATTCCTGAGTATAAGAAAATGAGAGAATATCTGAATCTTATTCATTTAGCATTCAATAAATATTGGTTGAATATGTAGCCTGTGCCAGACACTATTTGACTGTTTCAGTGCTGGAGGACACAATCTTGAACATGACAAACCCAGCCACGGAGCTTAAATTCTACCGGGGCGCGGTGGTGGGGAGGCTAATGGGAGGTTAATTGGAGGTTAATGGGATGGTAAATATATATATGATGTATATATTCTATTACATTATATATAATGGTATAATGTCAAGGACAAAAGCAACAAAAGGGTCATAATATATGATGGGGTAAGTGGGTATTACATATATGTTTAGATTCTCAGCAAATACAAATGTTTTGCGTTCTTTACTTTATTCCTTCCTTTGATTCTCCCTCTTCCAAGGCTCATCATTGTGATTAAATACACACACACAGACACACACACAGACACAAAGCAAGCTGTATGTTTGTTGTGATCATGTTAATAATGAGCGTCTCTTTAAGGGTATTTTTCTTAGGCTAATTTCTTTCCTTCATAAATATATTTTGCCATCCTATTCACCATTGCTCAAGCATATTGAGGTCAAAGGCATGTTGTGACTGTAGTTTGCTCCCCAACATTTTGGAGTGCATGTGTGCAGGCAGAAAGGGCACAATCTGTGTGGTTTAATTAAAATTTACTGAATAGAAGAGAAGTGCATTAAATAAAAACAGGAGGAAACTTTTACTTCTTTAATAATTTCCTGATCAAGTGATTTTTTTTTCTTAGACAATGGTCCTTATCCTTCGAAAGTTTCTCTTAATATTTTTTCTAAAACATTATGTGGTTTTAAAGACTTGTCGGTCAAATAAGTTTTATTTTAAAGTAATTTCTTATCATTGCTCTTTTAAAATCATTATACTTCTAAATATCAACCACAGTTCCTGATCACCCGAGTCAACCAATATTTTAAGTCAAAACTGAGTGGATATAAATATAAGAAAAATCCAATTAACTTATCAATCATTTATTTTAAGCTCCACTGTTGCAAAGATTATACAGATGTAATACTAAAATGTCTATATATGTTAAAATTTAGAACAGAGTTTAGTATATAGTAAGTGCCAAATAAATCTTACTTGAATCTCTTCTGTCAGAGACCTCACAATAGCTTCCCCATTTGGTTGTCTACCTCTAGCCTCCTCATGCTTATTCTTTCAACTCTCATCAGAAAAGACTTCCTATACTGTAAACGTGAACATCCTACTTACTCTATTACAAGTAATCTTATTTTAATTATTTTCCTCATTACATTGTGAGCTAACTTAAAACAAGAAGCATATCTCACTCACCTTAGAAACTTAGTAGGAATAAATAGTAACACAGTTTAGATAATGTACGTGCTAATAATTTTTATATATTTTTTCATTTATCTGTTTGTCATATTTAAAATAATTTGGTTAAGTTTAATTTGTAAAGGAAAATAAAGCAACTTGCTATGCATATTTTACAATATATGTAATTTGAATAATGCACTTTTCTGAATATTCAGTAAAGGAACACATTCAGAGTTTAGAAACATTGTTTCATTCTCGATTCATTATCTACCTATAAATAGAGGTAAAATTAAAGAAAAAAAACCCACAGCCAGGGTGAAGATGAAATAAATAACAATATACGTAAAATCAACACTGGATGAAAGCTAAACAGAGCAATAACACACACATCAATATCTCTATACTGTATTTGACAGAATCAATCCATTCTGTTTAGTTGTGATATAGCAAGTTGAATTTCACGCTCTACTCAAAATAAGCATGTCCAGTAAAGATATATCAGATGGTTAGTATCATAAATAATAGTGGCACACTTCACTCACATGTAATAATCGCTTCTCAAGAAAATGGGGTGATCTAATTATTTCTAACAGAAACAAGTAGATATATATATATATATATTTTTTTTTTTTCATTTTCTTTTTCAATGACAACCTGTGACGATACGGAGAAATCTTGTTGTACATATTTGATTCTTACTCAATCCCTCCAAAGCTCTCAGTTAATTCTAGGAATAGTGATGCAATTTAGCAAAACATAGGTTTAATTTAAAAAAAAAATGTTTTCAAGAATCCTGGCTTCTAGATATAGACATAATATTAATTTTTAAAATCTCCTAAAAATAATATAAATGTGTATTCCCAAAAGTGAAAACCTATATCAACTTCCTGGATGTGTTCTTGTTGATTAGAACAGAAATATGCTCCTGCTGTGGGAAGTTTCTTTCATTCTTTTCAGAGTTAAAGCGCACACACAGGTATTCTTTGATCTTGAAACTTACACAATCTGCCTCTGATTGAGGTGTCCTTGAGGATAAGTTCTTTTTAAACTGTCACTTGTTTTTTTCATTGCTACTTAGCATATCGTGATCCATGTTCCAAACCTTCCTTCTTTTAAACGTAGTAAACTAATATATAATTTTAATCCTTTGGATACAATTTCATGCATGGTAAAATTGATTTTTTGCCTGAAACAGATACTTTGCATACAAACCTGTGTGTTCATTTCTTTCTGTATAATATTTCCGGACAAGAGAAGCTTAAATAATACGCTCATTGGGATAACTGATTCGTCGGTGGCCTATCAACAGGAAAATTGAACTTGTATTGGCCACCACATAAGGACGGGAATAAAACACACATACGCTGGATTGGAGTTTGAAGAGTATGACGGAGAGTGGAACTCACTCCACCTTCTGAGCACAGAGAAAAAGACATGTCCTTGTCCTGTGAAACTCCGTCTTTGGGAAAGGAACAGGGGTCTAGGCACAGGCTACAAGAGTAAATAAATATGTTTGACATAGTATTCTATGCAAAAGACTCTCAAAAGATGGGCAGCTTCTTTTTTTATATCTTCACAAACAGTATAGCGTGTTTTCTAAAATACTTCGCCACACCTTGTAGGCCAGGGAAAGAAGATTTCTCCCTGAGATAAGAGTAAACGCACTCTCTGAAAGTAATCCCAGGTCTGAGGATTAGAAAGATAACTTGAAGCTTCATTTCTTTTATCTCATCGCATCTTTGCTCCCTCACGGGAGGATAAGTGATAAGTTCTGTTTAAAAGAACAACCGCATTGGAGTTGCACAACCTGGAGCAAAATTCCTACCCAGCTTGCTGTGGGCATAGAGAGACTGTCCCTTCCTAACTCCTGCAAATACATTAATATATTTGACTGAAACGTCCCGCCTTTAGATGAGAAGACGTAGCTAAAAGGAGCAAGTGATAGCAAATGTGAAGTGGTCACCTGCGATGCTGTATCAAGGGAAAGATGCTCTTTGGTATAAATGGCACCAAGACTGATACTACGTTCAGCAGTTTCAATAAAGAAGACTGTTAGCACTGCGGTGCAAGAGAGAGTAGTAAAAATAAAGTCCTCCACTTCCTGCTTGGCGTTTTCTTTCTGAGGAAGAGCAGCAATGATGAGCCACAGAAGGAATTCGAATTCGGAGGTTTGGTGAAGATAATGGGCGAAGACACTGGGCTCCAAAACCCACACATTCAGTGCTCACAAAGCTACTGACTTATCCGAGTTTCCTAGAATCAAAGGTTTCTAGCTCACCAGACTTTTTCACCTCTGTTTCCCATCTCCTTCTGCACAAACTCTTAACAAACTGGCTTCTTCCTCAGCACTCTGCCATCTTGGCTACTTCTCCTCCACATGGCCTTAATCTGCTCTCCTCTCTAATACTAACCTCAGGAACTCAGGAACCAAGAGAGAGAGATCAAGCTCCCAGACTGCCCCAGTTTATAGCCTAGAAAATCCAAACCTTTAATCCAATTATACATAAAGTCTCTGATACAAAGCCACCCATCTGAGGCATAAGGGGATTCCTCAGGAGAGGGCACCACCCTACATCATCCAATCAGTCAAGGGTGTGGAGAAGAGCTTACTCCTAAAACAAAGCCTTAAGCTATAACGACCGGGCCTGCTTACATTACAACTTTTCCCCCACAGCCATCACAAGCATAAGAGCAAATAATATCACCTGGGTGACGGGCTTCCATGTGGGCAGCGCCATCTTTAACAAAGTGAGCATATTATATTTTATCTGCCCAACACACACCTTTGAGAGGACACCTCCCAAGACGCCTGTGAACTCTAACCACCCTCAGGGGAGAACCTAGACCCTGCTTTCCTCCACACTCGTATAATCTTGCTCAAGGTCCCTCCTTAATTCCAAATGTATAAAAAACACTACAAAGTTGTCATTCCCCAGAGCATTTGAGGTCACGCTCCCCACACGTCTGCAGTTTGGCTCAAATAGATTCTCATAAAATTTCTCCCCAGCTTTGGAGACGTCATACGTTGCCCCGCCTAACGCAATCCCTGAGTGTTGTCCACGGAAAGAAAGTTAGGGTATGATGGCGCGGCGGCGGGAGTCGCGAACCGCACGGCGAACAGTTAAAAACACGGAAGGAAGCGATGAAAAGAGCAGAGGAACACTGACTGAAAGATTTCACTGAAAAGAGCAGGATTTGGTGCACATGAGTTGATCTAAGTCAACTGACTCGTACGGGATCTGACACATTCTTTTGTCATATTTAATACATTAAAAGCATGGTACAGGATAGCATCACTATGTAGACAGCACGGGTTTTATTATTCTTTATCCTTTTATAAGACCTAGTTGAAGATAAATGTGTTTACTGTCCATGAGTGAAAGAGTATAAAAACTGAACAAGATTTTAAGAACTGTATAAAAAGATAAGAAATCTCAAATGCCAAGTAGTAGCAACCTTGACTTACTGTATTACCTGGAGATGGGAAATGCATCACTTTTGCTTTGGACACTCTTTGGAGCATTAAATTACTAAGTCACCCAAAGAGCCTTATTTTACAGTGACCTTACTTATAATGTAGTTCCATGGCATGGACACAAGGACAATAGTATGGCCAGGCTCATAACAAATCATTCACATCCATTTCTTTCAATAATCTATTAGGAGTGATAAAAAGCAACATTTCTTTTAAACTCTTCTATCATTCAGGTTTTATCAGCGTGGGTTAACCCTGTGGTCAATTAAATCAAAAGTCGTGCAGTTTTTATGTTTCTTGAATATCGTGGACTTGAAAGCAAATATTGTTTTATGGTATGTTAATAACACAAAGAATTTTACAAGCACAAGGGCACCTAGGCTCTATGTGCAATACTTGCACAGTAGCAGAACAGACAGAAGAACAATCCCAACCATAATTCTTAGTCAAACACATTAGCATGCTCCGTTTACATAGCAGAATGCTCAGTAGAAACCCGGACAAATTCTTTAAAGTTACATTGACCATTTTTCTCCAAAATGTCATTCTGTGTGTAAATGCCAAAGTTTAACTGGGATCTTAGAACCATACTAAGGGCTCTGACTTGCTGCAACCTGTAAAGAATCTACTTCATAACGAAATCAAAGTTTTGCTCCCCCTGCCCAAATCTCAAGAACCAATTAAAATGAATGAAACTTCCTTTTTCTTCCCCCTGAAAGTATTAAAACCATCCATTTTTAAACATCAAAATATTCTCAAAAGGTTTGAGGGGGCTTAATGTTAGATTTAACTTAGAAGCTGATAGACAAAGGCCAATACTGAAAGGTACCATATGGCTATTAGATTTCAAGGGATTGGTGGTAGTGCCCTTACCTGTGCAAACCATGAATAAATCCCTCCGAGAAAAAGAAGAATGTATTCTTTTCATCTGTAGCTTGTGGATACACCCCTTCCGAATAAGGCTACTATATTTTCTCCCGGTTTCTTTTCCCTCCTATGACTTTATAAAGAATATAAGATTATTTTCTGAGACCTTAGTAATTCTTTTATTAAGATCAAAACTTGTAATTAAGCACTTGCTAGATGTGACTTACATGATAAGGTTATTATGGCATCAAAAATTTAATCACTTTTGCCTTAAATTATAGCTTATTTTAAATATCCCATTTAGCCTTTGGTAATCTTCTGCTGTTGTGTTTATAGATGTATGACGTAATGATTTTTATGAGTTTTGATCAATATATAGAACTGAAGTAACAACTATTATGATGATGATTTAATTTAAATGTCATCAAAGCTATAGATATTTGGTTCCATTCTGTGACCTCAAACTGAAAAAACACTGAGAAAATAATACTTTAAAAAACAGCATCATGCTTTATGAATTTAAAGACAAAATTGCATTATATCAAGTGTAACTTAATATAGTAAGTAGTATAACCTGAGAAGTATACAGCATATTGCATTATCAAAACGTTAGTAGCCTGACCAGGCGGTGGCGCAGTGGATAGAGCATTGGACTGGGATGCCGGAAGACCCAGGTTCAAGACCTGGAGGTCTCCAGCTTGAGCACGGGCCCATTTGGCTTGAGCAAAAGCTCGCCAGCTTGGACCCAAGGTCGCTGGCTCCAGCAAGGGGTGGCTCGGTCTGCTGAAGGCCTGCGGTCAAGGCACATATGAGAAAGCAATCAATGAACAACTATGGTGTCTCAATGGCAATGAGAAACTAATGATTGATGCTTCTCACCTCTCTCTGTTCCTGTCTGTCTGTTCCTATCTATCCCTCTCTCTGACTCTCTCTCTCTGTCCTTGTAAAAAACAAAACAAAACAAAACAAAAAACATTAGTAAAAAAAAATTGTCTGAAATGTTAGTATAATATAATATAAATCTTTTTTTCTTGGACATTATGTTTTTTGGGGGAGACTATAAACTTGTAAGATCTATACTGCATTAGAGAAAAGAGCAGAAAAACAGGAGCTGGTTGAATCTTATATTAAGCATGTATTTTTATTTTTCATTATATCCACTTCTTATATAAAAAGTGTTCTAACTCCCTGTGCTTGTCTTCTGTTTAAAGGAAATCCCCTGAGAGTTGTAGACGAGAATTAAAAATCAGAGTCCATTTCTGCTTCATTCCACGGTAGAGAGAGGGGTGGGGGTGGCGAGGAACTGAGTTTCAAAGGACCCAAAGCATGAAAAGAAAGTCCCCCTGTTAGCTGTTAGCACTGTATTTTTCTCAGGGGTTGAAGTTCCACTGAATATTTCTGTTTTAAATAGAAACTATAAACTCTGCCATCATTACTGTTGGGTGAGTACTGGATGAATATCCCGTGGACATGTCACACAGATGACAGGATTACAGAGATTGCCCCTTCTTTGCTCACACAACATAGGTGAAGAGAAAGAGGCCCATTTTTGCTGATTCAAATACTGAGTTGGAAACTCTAGTCTGAAAGGGGTCTGGTAAGAAACAGAGGACTTTGAGTGATAGATGTACCCTCCCTGCTTTATTATTCCGTGTCCCCACCATTATGACAGGTGATCAAAATAGGTCCACTGAGCTTTCTTAAAAAGTACATGAAGAAGAAATGTAGATAGTTATCTTCAAGGCTTAATTGTGTCCAGATTTCCAACAATTTAAAACTCTATTTTATCCATCAGTTTCACCATAAACTACACAATGCTAGTTGTTAATATATTGGGCATGCTTGAGAATTTTGACATATATTTTATACATAACTTTCCTGCTTTGCATAACTTCCCATGATGTTGGACTTAATAATCAATCATCTAATGTTCTGAGAAAGAGAATTTGTTGTTATATATTAATTGCCCCTCATTTGGTATCTTAAAATGTCTGGTTTACTAAGTCATGAAGAATTTCTTCCAGTCTGTTTCTATGAAGGGTACCCAAGAGTTTTCTTTCCTCTCATGTATTCCTGCTAAGCTTTTATTGTTTGACTTCTCTTAACTCCTCTCATGGATCCCTCCTTCTTTCCACCAAACCGTCCCTTACTAAAGTTGACTTGCCTTTTGAAGACAGTCTGTATGCTGAAGACAGGGTAATGAACCACTCCTGGTTTCAAAGCACTTACAGGAGACAGAGAGAGGCACTGGGAGAGAGAGGGGGAGCCCAGGGGAAAAGGAAACCGTGATTTAAGTGACTCTACAACAGGATTATCAGAGGTGGGCGGAGCCAAAGGAGCAACTCTTTTTTGTTTGTTTGTTTTGAGGATTTACTAGATGTCATAGGTTAAGTAAGGGTTTTAATAATGGGATGGGTTTAGCAAGACTGCCCCTCTTCAGCACTGCAGTTAAGGAGGCAAAGTTTCTGCAAGCTTGGGAAGACTCAGGTGCAAGAGAAAACACGTTCATGGACTTCCAATTGTCCCTCAGGGTCAAGTCAAAAAGAGGGCGAGGGAGGGATGGCTTGGGGCTGCTGGCACCCGAGTCAGAGCAAGACCAGTTGGGACTGCTGCACAACTCAGGGGCGCACAGAGTCACCTGGTTTTAAAATGGCAGAGGGGGTTGAAGGGAAGTGCACGATGTGAAGGATACGCATTGTTGGTGGTGACTGGTTAACTCGGACATGTGGAGAGGTCGAGGGTGCCCGTCAGGTTTCTGCCGAGGGCAGCGGGTGAACGGCTGCTGGCCCTTTGCACTGAGGTGCGGTCAGCGGGGCTATGGAAGGTGTGGAGAGGAAGGTGTTTGTTCAAATAGGGTCTGCACCTTATGAGTTTGTCATTCTTTTCTTTAATCTATAAAGCAGAAGGCCTCCCATCATCCTGTCCCAATATCCATCGGTATGTGGCTTCAAGCCTTCACGGCTTTTGAAAATAGAACCCGAAGAAAGTGGAAAGACGTGGTAGGCTCCGGGCTTAGCACGTTCCCAGGGGTTTTCGCGTCTTTGTCTGGAAGTCAGAAACTAGAGACCAAAGCTGGACTGAGCACATGCGATGGCAGCCAGACAAGCCTCGGCAAAATCAACAGAAGAATGAATCATCTATTCTTGGTTAATCACTATTTAACCCAGACTGCATAGTCCTGAGGAAAAATAAACATAGACACCCAATTATCATAAATTGTTCTTCGTGAAATTTAATCTATATGGCATACCTTCTATATTTTGCCAAAATTGTTCCATCTTGTAATCTATTACTCGAATAATTGAGATCAAATGTGAAGATCATTTCTACATATTGAAAGCTCCCTGTAAATTCTTTGATCTTCACCCGTTTTTTTTGCCAAATAATTTGAGCCTTTGTCAACATCTGTTAAAACAAAGAACTGTCTCTGAGCCTGATGGTTCTTTGATACATAGCTGTGTTTTTCTTTTCTTTTTTCTTTTTTTGAAAGGGCCTAGATGCCTTTGTGACAATTGTGTCTTAATATACATGCTGTTATGTAAAGGTTTGACGTAAATTGGGTTTAATGTTTTCTACTTTAAAACACTGAGGAAACAATCTCCCTTGGTCAAAATTCAATAATACATGCCATCAATTCTTTTTTTTTTTTTAATTCTCTTACTCTATCTCTTAATACAACAAAAGCCAACAGGAAAGTTTTCTAATACTATTAATTTTTTTACTGAAGATTTTATTGTTTGAATCTTTTATTATGTGATTATTATAACAATAACCTAACTAGATACAAAATTCCAAAATATATAATTGATATAATTGTTAATCTGGAGTTATTTTTTACTTTAAACCAATATATTCAGAGGATGAAAAGTTTCAATAAGGAAGGAAAGATGTATAAAATCAATATAGCAGTACCTTATCAGAATTACACAATTAATGTTTTGAAAAACAAATATTACCTTGAAAAAATTTTAAATATTTAAGAATGTGCTAAGAGTGATAAAATATCCTCACATGAATAAAAATATATCTAAAGTGTCCTTTTTTATTTTAATTCTGCCCAGTCCCATCATCATATCAGCAGCAGAACATAATTTTTTAAGTTAATTAAAATATTATAAAAGAAGATTATGGGACAACACTACTTGCTACTCAATGCAGATGCTTAAGCAACTAAAAAAGTGCAAATTAGTCACTGTTAAGATTTCACAGGTCATTTTGCATAAAATTACTATTCATAGAAGTAATTTTAATGCTCGTATATTTCAATTATTATTTTTCCATGTAGTGTTTTTATGAATTATTTTCATATCTCCAGACTTGAATGTACATATTTTACACAGATATTTCCCAATTTATGATAGGATCACGTCCTGATGAACCCATCATCAGTCAAAGAGGCACTTAATATATCTGACCTACCAATCATCAGAACTTCGCCTAGCCTACCTTAAAGGAGCTCAGAATACAATATCCAAAAACCCTGGAAGCACAGTCCACGCAAAGTATCATTCGCCTAGCCTCGTGATCACATGCCTGATCAGGAAGGAGCTTCCGCCGCCCCCGGCTGCTGCCTAGCCTCACAAGAATTGCCAGGGATACTACTAGTCAACATTCCAAACTCAGAGGACAGTTTCTACTGAAGCACGGAGGTCCAGTAAGTCCAGGACTTTGTCTTTGCCCATCATTCACACAGGTAAACTTCCACCTTTATCCTCAAGCCTCTCCAGTGGACCAGAGGAAGGCTACCAGGTTCTCTCTCTTACTGCACACCATCTCAACAACCAGACTTATTTCCTTCATTTCTTGTGTTCATACGTGCTCAGACATCCTATAGAGCACTTACATCGAAATGTTTTCTCATCCTTTCATAGTTTAGTCTAATGTTGCGCTTCTTCAGTGTGCACGTAGGTAGTGTGAGATTCTCTGCTGTTCTTCCTGTTTGAAATGATAGATTCAGGGAGGACGGATACCCATGGTTCACCTGGCAAGCCTCGCACAACGCACGCTGTCCCAGGAAACCAAATCCCCACTTTTTAATGCTATGCTCAGAAAGAAGCAAAGAAAACATCCTCACGCAGTCCGTACCCTGTCAGTTCAACCCTACTTTCTCAGCGCGATAGGTGGCAGGCCTGCGATGGTAGAGATAAAAGACATGAGATTCCTGAGAAGAAAATCAGTGGCTCATTTAAGGCTATTTCGTTAATGATGAGAAAAGTGGCACAGGAGTAAAGGGACAATTTCATGCCTTGGAATCTATTTAGATTGCATTTTTTCAAGCACCTTGGCTGGCACTAAAGAAACTCTGTGAGCAAAGCAATTCTCATCCACTTTATCATACATTGGAATAAGAACCTATAACATTACATTTGTGGGTTTTTAGATATCTCACAATAAGCAAAGCACCCTACTCATGTTTGACATGCAGTGTTGGTTAACTTGCATTAAGCAGGGCACACCCACAAAGTCTGCTGAGAATAAACTTCACTCAAGTTCCCAAACTCTAAAGTGAGTACTTCCCATTACTGTTTTTTGTTTGGATATATTTTTGAGGATATAGAAAAGGTTTTTGAGAGTATAATATATAAATTCTGTATTATGTGTATGCATGAGAATCCTGTTTTCATGTAAGTTTCTTAATTCCTTCCCTTAAATCTTTAAAATAACTTGTTCAACAAAATAATTTTGTGGTTTTAGCCATTTGAGAATCTAATATTGGAAAGTATGTAATCAGATACAAAATATAACAGAGTAATACTTTAAAGTGAGAGTATCTGAGTATCAATTCTTTCAATTTAAGCAGAGATCACCAAACTTTCAAATAAATATGTTAGGCACCACAAAGCTTTACTGTTTTTCTTTACCAAAATGAATTAGAAAATAACTTTTTCTTCTTTTTGCCAGTTAAAATAAACAAAATTATATTTTAAAAATCTACTAAAAACTAAGAATTTTTCATTAATGAGGGGAAAGTTTAAATGTTAAAATTGCTCAGAGAAATGCTTTTAATTTGAAAAATATATAAATATATTCTTGATTAATAGCAAAATAGTAATAACATTTCTCCCCAAAAGTAGGCATTTGGGCACTCTTTTCCCAAGAAAATTTGTGTAAAGACCAATACATTTCATATATGTTAAAAAACAAACAATTGAGGATAAATTAAAATCAGCTTTCCAAGAAAATTCCCACCAATAATGTGGAACTATAAATGTGTCAACTTAAGGTATGCAAGATGGATACACTTCAGACACAAATGAAATAATTGTACGTGTTCTAAGTGAGAGCACAGACATGAGGGTAAGTGCCTGGAAGCCGACAGCAAATTGGGGTAACAGGATTGTTCATGAAGGTCCCCAAGTGACAACATATAGGTGGCTAACTAGTTTCCCATACTGAGAGCAAGTCCAACCATGAAGTTTTAGCAACTATGTTGTATTTATTATTCGGTTCAATTTCTTGTCTAAAAGAATAGCAGAAGAAAGTGGGGGAAGGACATAATATTTGTATCTACATAGATTTGATTTAAACTTCAACCCTGAAAGAGTTTTTACATCAGAGAGTCAACAAAAAAGAGAATAATATATTTTGGCCCAATGCTCATGTTGATGAAGTTTAAGTCTAGTGAAACGATTACCTACCTTTCTTATCTCATGGCGCACACCACACAAATGAATAACTAGAATTCTGTGGCACATCAAAAAATATATTTATATTTTTTGTCAATCTGACAAAAAAGATTGGCATAATATGTATTCATTCACACTAGATAACCACTGGTTTGTTGGCTGTTGTCATTTTTTTACTTGATAATCTAAGGGACAAGAGGTCAGTGTCCCCAACTAAATAGTCAGGTATTTCAAGTTTTAAAAATTCTGGTGGCCCACACCTTGAAAATCGCTAATCTGGTTCATGGCTTGCATCCAAAGATCTCCGACGTGCAAATATATTTCTGGCAAAACCATCAGTTCTGGAGGTGTCTCTGGGGTGTCTGTCTCTCGTACGTGATTGTAAAACTTCTCAGATTTCCCCTAATTAGTGGTGGTGGCACCCTTCTTCCGCATCTCTTCACTGCTAGAAGACCTGCCACACCTTGCCTTGGGACTAGCACCTTTGCATGGTTCAGCAAATATTGACTGGATGAATTATAATAACACCCTGAACTGTTTGTATACTTTGACAAATAATAACGCACACTATAAAAGCATATGCACAAACACATGTACACCAGTAATGGTAACATAATCTGTAATAGTAACATTTTAATGGAAAAAACTCTTTTCATATTTTTGCCCTTCTGCTCCAAACTTTTTTCTCACTCATAGATCTTCCCACTTTACAGAGTGGTGTAGGCTCATATGTGCCAGTTCTGTTTTTAAAAGTATGTAACACTAACTCATAGAAAAACTTAATACCTGTTTTTTAAAAGTTGATGTCTTAGAGACAGATTATTCTGGACTACTAGTGAATTATACTGAGGGTTGTTATTGTTCAGATTTTGAATGAGGGACTCATTTAAATTCTTATACAAAAATAATTCCAATATTTAAAAAAATCATGAATTATATTAAAAATCTGATAATAACCACCACACAAAAATATATATCATTTATTTATCATTTACTAGTCACTTTAGAAACCTCTTTTTATTTAATTATCAGAACAACCCTTCAGTGTGAACACTATTATCCTGATGTTTCAGGTGAGCCTACTGAGGATATTAAAATATACAGAGATAATAAATGGATCATTTTGCTCTGTATTGCTTTTTCTTCCATGTCTGTTACTCTGAAATTTCAACCTGAGTGAATGAGGAAAGAAAGTACTTCTATAACAATGAAATACCTGATATGGAAAGTATTCTACCCAACTTTAGGTTATTGATTACCACGGGCCACTTAGCAAATCATCTTATTTGATTAGATTTAGTCATTTAATTACTATTTCCTCCTTTTATTTTTTTATCCTCTCTTTTTTGGGGGAGAGGGGTCAAAAAGGGTTGCTGATAGTTTTGTTACAATATTGCTTACCTGACTTTCTATCTTTCCACCGTTTTAAAAGCATAATGTAATAGTTGTTGTTGTTAAACTCAAATGCAGAATAATCAGGAGCTTTGATTTTTATATAGGAACTTAGGAAAATCGTTTAAAAATCCACGAGTGGTGTTACGACTACACAGAAGGTCTTCTGCTTCCCAGTCTGGGGCCCCTCACAACACATATTACTTTCACAGCGTGTTTCAAAATCCACGTAATGTTAACAGAGAAGGTTTTGAAACGCCATAAATGTACAGATGTATAAACAACACACTGAATGAAGTATATTACGTTTTATTGTAATCAACCAAGTGTAGAAACTTGGAAATAAAACACGAATTTTAATGCTCTATGTGTCTGTGAAAGAATAATAAAGAACAATGCTGGTTCTTGTTTCACTGGGGTTAGAGTGGGGCCCCTTTCTGTCCCATAATTTCCCTAATTAGTCTCCGTTGTGTCCTGCCTCGACGTTAGCAGGCCAAGATAGTATCTGCTTTATTGCCATGGGAGGCAAACTTGCTCTTAGTGAGCCTTATTAGATACTTGGTCTCTCATTTAGAATCCTATTAAGTTTCCCCTTGGCATTTTCTAAATCAATTAGTTTTAGCCTTACCCTTCTTAATATGCTCCTTTTGGAGGCTCCTAATTTTAGTCCCCAACTCTGGT
Source organism: Rhynchonycteris naso (assembly GCA_037038555.1). Taxonomy (NCBI): domain Eukaryota; kingdom Metazoa; phylum Chordata; class Mammalia; order Chiroptera; family Emballonuridae; genus Rhynchonycteris; species Rhynchonycteris naso. The sequence goes on along the minus strand of CM072998.1, from coordinate 8,301,564 downwards.
ATTTGTAGTTGCTTTTCCCTGTTCTTTTGGGCAAAGATTTCAATCAATTTTCCCTGCAATACTGCTCTGCTAGCATCCCACAGAGTCGTATCTGTGACCTCACCATTATCGCCGTCTGCTAAATATTCAGCCCATATGTCTTTGAGCTTTTCCCTAAACTATTGCTGCTGAAGGAAGTAATTATTACTTTACCATCTTAGCACTCCCCTGTTGCTTTTCAAGGGAAATAATTCCACACCCAAGTGAATCATTGCAGGGTCCGAAAACGAGAATCTTGTCAATAGAATAGCAACTTTGCCCCCAGTTTCTAGTGGGAACAGTAAAAATGGTCTGGGAAAGGAATGAGCTTATAGAAGAAAATGTGAGTTGTGGTGACAAGTGTGCTTGTTTGTTTAAAAGTCGGCATAGATAGTTAGAACATTGCATGGTTGCAAAGAATTAGAAAATGATTAAATTTTAGCATCATGAAGTACATGAGCGTTCTTTATAATTATTAGGGAGTTGTTTTTGTAATTTATTTACATGTTTATTAATTTCACATATCTGTTTCTGTAAACACACATATAAATTAAAATCTCAGAAAGCATTTAATTAATTTAAAATAAATTGAAAAATCTGAAAGGGAATCTATAAAATATTAGTTTTAATTTTAACTTTGGATAATTATGGGAAAACTTAATTTTCAAATTATTACCTTTTCAAATTTTCAGCACAATCATATATTTATCACCAGTAGGAAAATTGTAGAATTGTATACATGAAAGTTATATAATTTTATTAACCAATGTCACCCCAATAAATTCAATAAAAAAGAAAAATGGAAGAAAAAATTTAAAAAATAATACTTATAGCCTGACCAGGCAGTGGTGCAGTGGATAGAGAGTCGGACCGGGATGCGGAGGACCCAGGTTCGAGACCCCAAGCTCGCCAGCTTGAGTGCGGGCCCATCTGGCTTGAGCGAAGGCTCGCCAGCTTGGACCCAAGGTTGCTGGCTCCAGCAAGGGGTTGCTCGGTCTGCTGAAGGCCCACGGTCAAGGCACATGTGAGAAAGCAATCAATGAACAACTAAGGTGTTGCAACGGCAACGAAAAACTAATGATTGATGCTTCTCACCTCTCTTCGTTCCTGTCTGTCTGTCCCTATCTATCCCTCTCTCCGACTCTCTCTCTGTTCCTGTAAAAAAATAAAATAAAATAAATAATGATACTTATATACTGTTTTTTTTGCGGTAATGTGTGTTTTTTGGGATTCACAACTAAAAGTTTGGTTACCTTATAGAGCTAGAAAAGTTGAGCCCAATTCTTTGCAATTATATCATTAAATGCACTATTTTAGAAAGGTGTACCTCATTTTTCTGTGAAAACAATTTTTTCTCAGATATGTATATAACATCAGCTAATATCATAGGATTAAACAATAAAGAAATTATAGAAAAGTTAGCATAAAGTAATACATATGCACATAATATCTGTAATGAGTAAGACCATAGAAATGTAATTTTACCCCGTATAAAATTTATCATATGGCATGTAAAGGGTGAGTGAAATTAATTATTCAATAATTTGTTAAATACTAGATATCCTATTTTTGTAGAAATGTGACATTTAAGATGTAGTTTGGAATAAATACCATCAAATGTTCTGTTTTTCAGTATGTCAATTGTCCCATTGTCCCTACAACATAACTGGTATTGATGTGTGCACGCATGTGTGTGTGTATGTGCGTGTGTGTGCACGCACACGTGTTGTGAGGGAGGTCCATGGAAATCACCATTTCCCTAGAGCATAATACAACAATAAAGCATCCAGAAAAATCAAAACAAAACACATCTTTTTTTTTTTTTTCAAATTGTTTGGGAAGTGGAGTCATGAACCCTGAGGGAAAGGCGCCCCCCAAGGGTGCCTTGATTGTTTCTATGCCTACATTGTTTCCAAGTGGATTCAGGTGGGACACTTCCACTCAAACTCGGTTCTTTTATTACCATTTTATTGGCCTCCCAATAGTCTTCAGAGAGAGCTCTGGAGTCAAACATGCTTTCGGTTTATAGGTTTCATAGATACTAAGAAGACAATTATAGTAAATATAACATTTTAAAGATAAATGTTGAGCTATGAACATGCTATTTATTCTGCATGTGGGTTTTTCCTTTGGATTTTAATGTTGATTGTCATAGCCAGAGTCATGAGTGAAGGTGTCAGTCATCTAGCTAATTAGTGTCTTGTGAGAGGCATTCTATTTCCCAGGCCAGCTACCATTCCAAAGCATCATCTCCACTGGGCCACACAAACACCTAACATTCCTATGCCAATCACTTGGGAGTTAAGTCATTAAGAATACTGGCATATTTTTTAAAATGCATAAAATGGTAGAACTAGATATTTCTTATCCCTCATTCTATAAACACAGACCTTACAGAAACTTAGAGATGTTAGGAAAATGGAAGAAAGAGTCACAGAGCTAGAAGTGTTGGAGACAGAATTCAAGTCTATAGCTGATTTATCTGTGCTATTTCTCTGTGATGTCTCTGTGTTCTACATGTAACATGAAACAACTTATATTAATTTAGGTTAACTCTGGAAATTCATTTAACATTTATTCAGTGTGTTTAATGAATGGATAGCTTTAGGAATAATGATTGCATTAGTTAATGTGTATAAATATCTTACTAAAAACCCATCACTCAAGGAGTCAACATATATAACCTCATTAATTTCTAAGCAATTATCTCCATTTTATAGAAGAAACTTGTTTTTATGTTCACAAACTTCTCTAATATCATATGGAGCATTTTCCAATTACAGAACCCATATACTTAATTATTGTAGTGCAGTGTTGCTAAAACTAGAATACCATCGTTTCAAGGCATATAAAGCAAATACTGACCAAAGGACAGAAAAGATAAGTCAAATCTGCCACCATATTTAATATTCAAAAATATTTAATATTTAAAAATCTATAAATCAACATATCAGAAATTAATAAATGCAGAGGTTTTGAATAATAGTCACTTCCATCAAAGTGATAAATATAGAAATCTTCATGCAAAAAGTGGAAAATATTTATAGGAATATTTAAGATAAAAGGTCATATTGAGGGTCAGTGTACTCAAAATGTAGTCTACAGACCAGACTGATTCATGAATGCCTGTGAACAGTCCAAGAGAAAAGTGTGGAAACAAGCAGTAAGCACTGAGAAAGTTTTATAACAATTTACATGGTTAGACATCCAAGAGCATGATCAATGTGTAAATATGACTTAGACTGTGTGTATTACATAAAAGTGTGTTCTGATGGTTCAGGTCCAATAACAGAAACTCAGTTTAAGAATTTTTACCAGAATGTCATTATATTGCTTTCTTTACATATTCCTGTAATTTAAAAACATCAGTGAAACTAAAAGGTATACTTAAAGACATAGTTAAAATGTGTGAGTTAGGCAAAGAAAATCCATTAATTTTGAAAATATTATTTTACATGATAATATGAAAGTCAGTTATAAATAACCATTATTAAAAATTATGAAGGTAATCGAGAATATTTGAAATACAGAATAAACTTAGTGATTTGCAAGATAGCAAACCATTCTAGGACTAGACTTTTAAAGATAAAAATTGGGTAGTAAAATATGCTATTTGTCTGTTGTCTTTGGTATTTACTTGTATATATTTAAAAAGTCATATGTTTTGCCATGATCATATAAAAATATATGGTAAACAAAGGACAAAAGTGAAAGAGGGATTTAGAACAGTTTCTATAGATTGTTCAGATATATAACAATTTCACAGCGCTTACAATGAAGTAAATTTATCAATTTACGTATGTTGAGTATGTGGTATTATAATAATTTTTTAAAAAAATGTCTGAGTAAAGATGATATCTGTTTAATTTTAAGTAATGCTGAGAAGTTTCTAGAATATTTGTTCATTTTTATTTGTGGTTCCTTTGTCTTTTTCCTTATATATCTGTGGATGCTAGGTCATATTCAGTATATGTTCATGTAACTATTAAATTATTTAAGTAATATAGACAATGTATTTATTTATAGATTTGTCAGCCAATATATTGTTTGACACATAAAATTTCTGAAACACTAGCTGAAATCAGATTGCTGGTGCTAATGAAACCTCATGTAATTAATGTCTGAGTTTGGAGCCTCCATGGCTAATTCTACTTCAACTGAAATAATCAAGGGACAACAACTAGACTCTGTCCTTGGCGCTAGGGATTTCCCCACGGCACTGCCCATGAGAAGTTTCATGTCTCTTGTGCTGTAGGCCTCACTAGAAGACACAGAGAATATTCTTTTCTTTCTTCTTTGGTTATTTCATTACTTAAACATTTCAATTAAGTAGTGCTTTGGAGTTACCTAGTTTTTGAAGGTGAAATTCTCAAAATACTTTTGTCATTTTCTGAAAATGAGTCATTAGATAAGTAAAATTGACTGTCCTATTTTGCCATAATAACTAACCCTATTAACTTTAAGAATGTTAATCTCTTTTAGCTGAAATGAACTTGTAAGTTTTGAAGATTTTAAAACCTAATGAAGCTTGGCTAGGTGGTGGCACAGTGGATAGAGCATCAGACTGGGATGCAGAGGGGTCAGGTTTGAATTACTGAGGTCGCCAGCTTGAGTACAGGCTTATCCGGTTTGAGCATGGGGTCACTGGCTTGAGCAAGGGGTCACTGGGTCTGCTGTAGCCCCCGGTTAAGGAACATATGAGAAAGTAATCAATGAACAACTAAGGTGCCACAACAAAGAATTGATGCTCCTTATCTCTCTCCCTTCCTGTCTGTCTATCCCTATCTGTCCTTCTCTCTGTCTCTGTCACAAAAAAAAGAACAAACCTTAATTAAAATCACTGAATGTGTCCAAAAATGGAGAATACAAGTATTGAGGCAGAGTAAATGTTATTTTTTTATAGTGAATAATAAAATTTTAAAATCTCAAAAGAAAATCATCCATGGCTTTTATTTTTTCCCTTTCAGGAAATAAGATGTTATATTGAGGACATAGATGAAAATAGAATTAACCATCTTTGTCATCAACAATAATAGTTTTATTTTATTTATTTTTAATTTAGTGGGATGACATGGTTTGCCAAACCCTACAGGTTTCAAGAGTATCACTGAACAGGAAAGCATCTACACACCACATTATACACACCCCACCCAAGCAAAGTCTCTTCCTGTCTTCATCCCCCCCACCTCCCTCCCCCTTCCTCCTGACCCCTTTCCCTCCAGCCATTGCCACCCTGTTGTCTGTGTCTCTGTGTTATGTATACAGACTTTTTGGCTAATCCCTTCATCTTCTTTCACCCAGTCCCCTCACCACCCCCCCCCAGCTGTCTATGTGTTCCATGTGTCCATGCCTCTCTCTATTAAATGTATTAAGGTGACACGACTTAATAAATAGAATTATGCAGGTTTCAGGTGCCCGATTCAACAACACATCTCTGTATAGCATATTGTGTGTGCTACTTTAAAAGTCAGGAGGCTTTGTAAATGGGTATCATCCAAACTATCTAATAGCACAGAGCAAATATACTGAATTTGCTAGAAAAGAGAGAGAGAGAATCTAGAAAACACAAAGACTGTATTTAATCCAGATATAATCTACTTTGTCGTAGTAATTAAAAGAACAGCCATTCCACTTATATTTTGCTGCTTCTGATGCGAGGTGTAAAGTGTCCATAGGCTGTCCTTGTTTCCCGGCACCTATGCCTTCTGCAACCCGACCCTGCTAAGAACAATGCAGGAATGAGGTGAGAGATGGGGGCCTGAGAAAAGTTCCCTCAGAGGAGGCATTATTCTAATGAGGAAAAATGCTCAGTACTGCACACTTAGAGTTTCTCAGAGATGTAAATTCAGATGCATTGGAGACCACGGGGCATCTTTACTCTTTCTTTAAGGACTAGTTATGTGAATGGGTCTGCAGAATAATATGAGAGATACTGTCTACACAATGAACTTGGGTTTAAATGAAAACTTAAAAAAAAATCTCCATTTTCCAAGCATCTAATTCAACAAAGTGCATATTCACTGGCTCACTGGTTTGTTCGCTCCCGTTATTGAGTCTCAGCTGGAGCGGTGAGGAAGGGGTCCTGCAGGGTCAGGGAAAGTTCACTGTGTAGATTCTACACTCTGTAGATACAGAGTCGAACGGTCTCCACCATGAAGTGTCTTAAGTCCAGAAAAAAACACCCACCTGGGAGCGTTTCCTGTGAGTGTGAATAAGTTACCTATAAACTCATGGATTACTGGGTCAAAAACTAAGACTGTCTACAATACCATGACTCCAGGATGCCAAAAAATTCCCACCTAGGAAGTTGCAAATAAAATGGGTTAAGAACTTTCTCAAAAATGTATTTACTTAAAGGATAAATTGTACCACTTGTCCTGAAGCAGAACGATACCTTGCTCACAAGGGTAACCCTTGGGTTATCAAGTGGCGGCTTACTCAGTAAGGTGGTTCAAATCATTTTCTCTCCCTGAGGCATTTAGCCTTAAACTATTGGATGACACACATCTGCTCAGTCCCAATCAAGTTCCAGCATTAAAAGACCTGACTGAAAGCAAATCCCAATATTCTATATGCATCTTCCTCATACACAGCTCCCCAACAACCTCCCCTTCTGAGACATTTACTAAGACTTTATCTAAGTGGGATAGCTTCAGCTTCAGTGGGGATGGACCTAGCATGGTTGGATCAACAGAATATTTTTGTGGGGTGTTTTCTTTTTTAGAGGATATATAGTTGTCATTAGTGATTTTCTTTTATTTGTTATATTTAATAGTCCCTGTCTTTTTTCCTATGGCCAGCAGGACAAAAAAGAATTTTGCAAATGAAAGGACCTATCAGTCTTGGTGAGATGTATAGGGCTCTGACTTATTCAGTCAGTAGGAGGCAGTAGCGAGCAGAGAAAAAACTAAGCGGCTCTCAAGATGGGGGTGGGGATGAAGGGAAAGTAGAGGTGTCATGCCTGTATTGTTAGCTGGAGCAAGACCAATGGGAACAAAGTAATAAAGTTATTTGGTGGGGAAAGGGGAATATATATATTTCTGGCTTGTTTTAAAGGGAAATGACTAGGTGAGTCAGTATGAAGCATTTAGATTTAGAAAAGTGTCCATCCTGGGAATAGCCAGGCTGGTTAAGAGAATAAATTTGTTGTGCAAAATGCAGTAGAAGACCACTGAGTGTCCAAGCAAGGCTCTGGAGAGAGGCGTCATGGAGGTAGGAAGAGTTAAAAAAGATTTGGGGTCAAATTCGAGAAGGAGTCGGCACGTTGCCTCACTGCGGTGAAGGGGCTGATTTGTAGGAGAGTGTTATCCATGAGAGAAGCCTGACATCAAACATTAATTTAAAGTAGTTACCTTTATGTTGGCTTGGTGCACTATCTTTCCACAATACCAAAGCATCTGTAGAACGTCTCATGCTAGTGATCTCTGAACAGGGCAACAGAGGTGTTGTCCAGAGTTGGGGAAAGCAGGAGGAAAGGCCAAGGAAGGCCTGGTTCTCTATGTGACACAAGTGGCTCAGATGCTTTTATTTTAATACGAAAAAACAGATGAACCTCAGGGGATGGAATTAGGCTAGGGACCTGAAAAACCAGATCTGGGTCCGATGGCTGGTGGTGGAGAAGGGAATACCTAAGGCAGAAAAGTAGCTCAGCACATTTCTAAATGGCAAATGGAGCTTACTGTGACAGGGAAGGAAATTCATTAGGTTTTAAATATAAACTATGTATCTTTAACATTTGATCTTACCATTAAAAGGTTTAAGTTTTGTTTGTAAGGATTCACACATATCAAAAACAAGATGTCATCTTCGGGCATTATCTCCCGCCCTGCACCGTAGACACCTCCAAGCTGAGCTAAGTATGCCATTCAATCTCTCTTGTATTTCCCTAGAAATCCTTCTGTATTTTCTTTTTTTCTAATAAACAATCTGTGTGCAGGGGCTGAAATCCTAAACATTCCCTCACAACCTCTTCATTTCTTGGGCAGATAGCTGTGCCCAGTTCAGAGAATCGAGGACAATGAATTATCACCAAACATAAAAACCCACCAGAGCCCAAATGATTGCGGTATCAGCTTGAATTTACTGACCTCCAAGTAAATATGAACATTCAAAGTTCAGATAACACATAATCTTTTGGTATATTAACCTTTCAAACTCTAATTGAGCTATCATTTCCCCGATAGAATTCGCTGAGCTTGGACAAGGATCTAGGTATAGCTGCAATGGGTAGAATTACGTGGCCGTTACGTAGAAAGATCATTCATAAGGAAGGGAGACAGAACTAGGTTCACATCTATTTTGCATTTTATATAAGGATAGTGTTTCCATGCAGAGGAATAATGAATTGTTAACAGTTATAATGTTACATATAATTTCCCATTTTGTGCATTCATGGATGTCATATTGGCTGTCTAAAAAGCTGCCCCTGTCTTCTCTCTCTCACGTCTGTCAGTGTGGAACTCCATGCCATCTATCCATAGACTTAGAGTTCTGACTGATTACATTATTAGCATAAATTACTTGAAATGCAGAACCCTACCTTCTATTTTCCAAAAAGGCTGCAGATGGTATAGCCACTAGATGGTATACATTACAAATTCCTAATAAAAATGTATTGAATAGATAAAAGATATATTCTAAAATTTAAAAATGAAAGGTAGCATAATCCACCCTAAAATGTCCAGCAATTTAAAAGCAGTGAAGCATTGCCCTGGTCAGATAGCTCAGTTGGTTCGAGTGTTGCCCTGAAGTTCAGGGGTTGCTGGTTCAATCCCCTGTCAATGCACATACAGGAACAGATCAGTGCTCCTCTCTCTCTCTCTCTCAAATCAATTAAAAAATTAATAATAATAATAATAATAATAACCAGTGAAACATGTCTGCCTCCAGCGCTTTCTTTTTGGTCCCCTGCTTCCCGTGCTGGAGAGCAGGTAGGTGGGGTGTATAGACTATAGTACTTGTTGCCTAAATCACTCCAGTCCCCTTTCCCCCTTCACCAAGCAACAGATACAGAAAATGACCCAAACGAGAAAAGGATCACTATTGTACATAAAATAGACGCCAGGCGAGTACTGCTCACCCCTTTCCATTTTACCACATTAGGAACAGCTGAACTATAAAGGAACCGGAGGGGACCCTCCCAGATCTCTCCCTTCATCCTGCTGCAGGGCAGTTACTCAATTTGCCAACGTGTCCACCGCTATACAACAGAGTTATCAAAAAAAAAAAAAAAATGGGCCCAGGCACAAATCTTTATTATCCTGCAAAATGCAAGCAGATTTCAACAACTACGCAGTCTTTTGGACCTCTATTAAAATATTACAGAGCATGAGGAACCGATGCTCTGGAGAATGGGAGAAGACAGAATCTCAGCTTTTCAAATATTTATCACTACATAAAAAATGAAAACCCGGTGCTATTTTGACAAGGATGTTTGGCTCGCTGCAACACACACATCTAACGCTGTGTCCGAAGGAGGTCAAGGACGCAATCTCAGGGGTCAGGTGGAAATGGGCTTCAGGCTACTTTGATGGACCACATCTGTCCCCAGGGCACTAGGTGCAGAAGCACAATCACAGAAGCAAAGTGGATCTGGTCACCTATCAGCTGTTCAAACAGCCAGGCCTTACGCAGTCCCGGGTCAGCCCAGTGGACTTTTGCTAGTTAAACACCACACTGTTCCAGTGCATTAGAAAATGTCAGTCTCCTACCTGGTTACCCAACCGAGAGGTTTTCAGGCAGAGCATGTAACTGGAAATAACAAAAAAAATGTTGACCTACCTTCTTCTTCCTGAGGCAATGAGTCAAGTTTATAAAGTCAGGATGAGCTGATTGCCTATGATCAACTATAAATGAATGATCGGAGACATTCTGAAGAAAACTTGGAGATGAAAAGCGTGAGTCATCAGCAAAGCTCCAACAAGCTAAGACATGAGTAATAGAAGAAAAAAAAATTTAGGTTGACTAAAACTCTGACGGAGAAGTCAAGGTAAGACTTTATTGAGTTTGTACTTTGTTAGTCATAAGACACAAAAAACTGCCCGCTAGGACATGGACTAATTTACCACCGTGGATGTTCCAGTCCAAGGAGTTGGGCAATTATTTCTCGGGGAATTTATCTGTCTCTATCCCAACATTTCAGTTACTATTTATTGAGCTACTCATGCAGGGTAGACATTAGATTCAAATCCTTTAGCCCTAACAGACTCTGCTCAAACAAGCGTTTTTCTTATTCCAATTTCACTGATGAGGAAATAGAGACATATTGAAGTGATTTGCTTAATGTTCAACAACTAGGAACTAGCAGTGCTAGGATTTGAACCCTGATACTCTGACACTGAAATTGCTTGATGTGGAAAGTATTTTAAGTTCTTATCTAATTCTAGTTTATTTTGGCCATTCATTTTTATCTTTTACTTAACACAGAACTGAGCTCTTTGTTTCTTATATTCTCTGAGAATACCGATGTGTGTTTCTCCTATATGTAGTTGATTAATCTTTTTAGAATAGCTTAAGAATCATCATATAACCAAAATAATCACCATTATAGGGGATTTTTTTTAACACCCTAGAGAGAAACATTTTATTACAAGGATTCCTGCTTTCCTCCTTGTTTTCTCCTTTAAGAATAGTTTTCTCCTATAATCCGTTACCTGAATCTAAGAAGGGAGGCTGAAGGCTATGGCTTGATAAGATTGGTCACTTTCTTGCTTCTTCATAATTATAATGTAGCTCAAATTCAATGTTTAGTAAAATGCTTTCATGTATGTGATGTTATGCTGGATGTTATAGAATCAATGATTCACATTTAAAACCTAAGACAGGTCACAGAAGCTTGTAAATTAAACAGACAGGAAAAACTCCTAATTCCCATCATACCTCTATGGGCCAAAGCCAAACACAGGGTGGGGTAAAAGCAGGTTTATAGTTGCTCATATGAAAAACAAATATTATTTAATAAATAATCACAGAAGTATAAACTCTGTGTTATGTGTAACCACACAGTAGACCTACTTTTGCTCTACTCTGTATTTTCTCCCTTCTTCCTGGTGGAAGAAAGAAGAGATAATTCCATTTCTTGGCACATGCCTGCATATACAAAGAGTCTATAAGTAATACTGCAGGAATCAAATAACTTCAAACACTCAGTAGCCACAGAGCTATGGGATGTATGAAATGGAGCTGACCTATGGCTAAAGGAAAAGCAGGCAGAGTCTATGGAGTGTGTGAATATTGAATGCCCTCACATATCAGTGGGAACTCTGTGGGAGTAGAACAAGGTGAAAATTCATTGCAACTGGACCAATTAAGTGTATTCTCTCATAGCACACTAAGGGATGTTTGTTAATGCTACCAATTCACCTTATCCTGGCTATAGGTGTTTTTTTTTTTTAACAATATGATAGATGTGCATGTGACAAAAGGCTGATTTTATTAGGAAAGACTTACAAAGAAAAAATATTAACTGTGTTGAGATAGAAAAGAGAAGAGTAACACTGGTTTTTAATGTGAACATAGGGCTATGATTGAAGTCATTATCATAATGAATTTGCTTAGCCGTCGTCAGTAGAAAAGAAAACAAGAAGAATATATAAATGTTGAGCATTTATGTATTGAATGCTGAATGAACTATATAGGACTTCCAATAAATGATTCTCAAAGTGAATAAATTCTACATTTTATGATAAGCGGAAGATGGAACATTAAAAATGATAAAACTATATTTAAAAAGTCTCATATGCTTTTTCATATGTGCCTTGACCGCAGACCTTCAGCGGACTAAGCAACACCTTGCTGGAGCCAGCGACCTTGGGTCCAAGCTGACGAGCTTTTGTTCAAGCCAGATGGGCCCGCACTCAAGCTGTCAATACATAAATTCCAAGACTTAATCATTATAAATTAATCCATAATTACTAGGGAAGTATTGGTGACTACTTTTTTTTACAGGGACAGAGAGAGAGTCAGAGAGAGGGATAGATAGGGAAAGACAGACAGGAATAGAGAGAGATGAGAAGCATCAATCATTAGTTTTTCGTTGCCATTGCAACACCATAGTTGTTCATTGATTGCTTTCTCATATGTGCCTTGACCGCGGACCTTCAGCGGACTGAGCAACACCTTGCTGGAGCCAGCGACCTTGGGTCCAAGCTGATGAGCTTTTGTTCAAGCCAGATGGGCCTGCACTCAAGCTGGCAAGCTCGGGGTCTTGAACCTGGGTCTTCCGCATCCCAGTCCGACGCTCTATCCACTGAGCCGCCACCTGGTCAGGCAGGTGACTACTTTTATTGTAACTTAAGTCTTATAAACAATAAAGAAGGGAATTTCCAATGACAAAATTTTGAGTACCCTCAGTACCAGAAACTAAATGTAATTATTTTGTTGTGGAGAAAATACGTAATCTCACCTGGAAATATGACCAGACTCATATTGGAAAAAGTCAATACCTTTACAGTATATGTTACCATAGAAACCAATCATGGCCACTGTGATGCTGAGATTTTCTGCTTCAATATAAAATTTTGAGGAGTATTTATAAATAGAAATTAGAATCTTATAGTCAGAAATTTACAAACTGAAATGGACTTGGCTATACTATCCTTTTTATTTTTTAACAAGATATATTTGCTTTTTTATTGGATTGGTTAACTCTTGATAAAGACAAATTCTACCTAGCAACATTTACAAATTCAACAACAGCTAAAAAGTGGATTTTATTTCCATTAAAAGTTACCTGAAGCATAATCTGTGAGTCAAGATTTAGACATTTCTCACCAAGATTTGTTACCTCAAGTACAAGAAGGAAATCGCAACTCAAAACTATTTTGCCAATCAGTAAAAGGACAGTCTTACAAGAAGTCCAGATGTGGGTGGTTTTATCGTTTGGCTCAATTTGGTGACCAAGGATGCTGTTCTTTTTACCTCTCTACCTGCCACAGTAGCAGGGGTAGAGGAAAGAGTTGAGGGGAGCCCTCCGACCTCAGATGGAACTTGCCTCAAGCTCACTCCTGTTATGGTTGAACTGGGTTCCTCAAAAATATATGCTGAAGTCCTACCAGTCAAACCTGTGGTGTGAGCTGATTTGTAAACAGGACCCTTGTAGATTTAATACATTTAAGATGAGATCATTAAGGTGCATGCTCTGATAAACACATGACTATTGTCTTTACCGGAAAGCAGAGACATATAAGAGGAAAATGCCATGTGAAGACAGAAACGTGGAGGGAAGACAGACATACAAAGAGGCAGAGATGAGAGTTATTCTCCCATAAACCACAAGACATCTGACCAACCAGGAACTAGAACCAAGGAAGCATGACCTGCCAATGACTGGTTTTAGGTTTTCAGACTCCAGATCTGTGAGAGGATATATTGTTTTTGGGTTAAGTCACTCAGTTTGTGGTATTTAGTTACAGCAGTCATAGGAAATCAATTCAGCCTGTAGCCTGGTCCAGGACATCTGCCGCAATGCCCCTCCCACTTATACCAAAGTGCCCCTCCCACATAGAGATGGCAGAAAACCAATGAAGAAATAAGAGTGATTTCTGCCCTGAGTTTTTATCTCAGGAGGGAAAAAATCAGTGTCAACTTTTCTATTGAATTCTATTCTAAAGTCAACAACACATCCATGACCAGTAACAGGAATGGGACTGGCATGGTTTGCTCAGGCTACTTGAGCTAGAATGGGTACTAAAACATCAACCGCCTTAGCTATGACTGTTTCCATTAGGCTCTATTACCACAGGGGGAGATTATGCTATGCAAATGAGGTCACCCGCAATAAACTTGCGGAGTCTGGATTTGAGGCCAGGAAAGGCCCCCACCGTGCAGAAGATCTTAGCATGTGAATCAGTGTTTGATTCATATAGTTACGGCAACCCAGTCCTGCTTTTTTTAAAAAAAAAAGTTATCAAAATTTACTGAACTTTTCTTCACTTTGTTCATCTTAATGAGAACTGTAGTAAAGGAATTGAAGATGGAAATTTATTATTTCAAATAAAACTGTTTGAGTCTCCTAAATGAAATTTGGTTCTACCCTAAAGTTCCCAGAGTGACAAGCTGCTGCTGTAGCTCGGTTAAGAACCTCAGCCTTCATTCATAAAGAGTTTCCTAGTTGAGGAAAATGAATGGCGTGGGCGCAGCACAATAGTAGATGGTGTATTAGAAGTGATGAGCAAGAGGATGAGAGGCAATCCACCCTAGCAACCTGAATGAACAATAGCCTGGGGGAGCAAATAGCACTTCGAGACAACTATCACCCTACTGCCTTAATTCAATCAAAACACCCCCTCGCAATAATTTCCAAAATACACTAAATTAGGAACTTATCCAACTGAATACCAGGAAAGTGAACGATCCCATTAAAAAAATAACAAAGAAACGGGGAAAGGATATGAATAGGCAATTCTCCAAAGAGGACACAGAAATGTCCAGTAGATATATGGAGTGTTTAAATATGCAGACACCGTCATAGATGATGATGGGCTTCAATGAACTGATTATTTTAATTATTTTTACCTTCATTTGAACAGCTAAGATAATTATACCGAATAATTAAAGAAGTTTTTCTACAGGGGTCATTATTTGGTAGATAATGTCACATAGGGTGGGGCAAAAGTAGGTTTTTGTTTGGAAAATAATTAATAAATAATAAAACAAGAATAAACTCTGCTTTTGCATCCTTGCAACTATGGTCCTGCTTCCGCTGCAGCCTGTGTCCCCGCCAGTGGAAGTATTCTGACAAACCATGAAAGCCCCATCCTGTAAGGATGCAGCTGGCGTCTGGTCTTACCAGCACTGGGGCTAAGGTTACCGCAGATGAATGTGGCTGACAGTATACAGTGTTTGTATTCGTGTATCACTGAAAACAAAAATATCTACAGCTTGCAGTCATCAATAACCTTGATATTCTGTATTGTATTGGTTAAACCTTCGAGGAGATACCAAATTATCAGTGTAGGACTTTCTGGGCCAGAGACACCTACATAAAACAAGTAGGCATGTTTTCAGTGATTTCTGCAGGAACCGATGAGTTTTATGTGACCATGACATTGGTGAAGGAGTTCAAGGCACACCAAACTGGATGAATGACTGCACAAAATATGCACAATACCACATCTTTAGTCTCAGTAGCGTCTGAGTATGCATTACATACGGGCAAGGACCGTGCGTAGGAACTAACAGAACGTGCTTCTTTGAGGAATGCATTTACTCTACTTACTGGGGCTAAACGGGGATTTTTCCTAATGAACAACCCACGACAAACACAGAGCATTTGAAAATGGCATCACTATTGGGTTAGACTTTACTTAAACTACTTCATTTAATTATAATGATTAAGCTGCCTACTGGGGATTCAATGTTTAATGACTTAATTTAATGTGCTGTCCATGAAAATGTCACCTTGTGAAGCTTTTCTTTATCTTGTTATCAAGTTGCTGAGCGCCCATGCAGATAAGCATCATCTGAAAATGGCTCCTGAAGGAAGTGTGCATTTTGGTTTACAAACAGATTTGTCAAGAGCATCACTATTTTTCCCTCACACAGTTTGGCTGATGTCCGAGAATAAGGCTACATTTTAGGAAAATTAACAGATAAGTGAAAAAAAAAACCAACAACCCAGAACATGGTGCATCTTTCGTTTTTCATTATTATTATTATTATTATTATTATTATTATTATTTTATCCATCACTCTTGAAAGACCCTGCCAAAGTCAGTGGTATCGCGGAACCCGTTCATACTGGTTCATCTGGCTTGAGTGTTAAAACTGCAAGTTTGTTGACATACTAATACCCTGAATTCTGACATGGTGGGTGTACTTACAACAGAGAGACCTGAAAACACCACAAATCAAAGCTGCCCCAGAGTGGCTGTTAAACATTTACCTGAATACTGTATGCTACAGCTAACTAGCATTAAATTATACAAACACTCTGAAATGTCCATGTAGTTGTTATGGACTCACTGTGTCCCCCTGAATTCATATGTTAAAGGCCTTCCCCCCAATGTGGCTGTATGTGGAGGTAGGACCTTAAAGAAGGTAATTAAGGTTACATGAGGTCATGAATAGGGGACCCAAATTCAACATACCCAGAGTCTTCATATAAAGACAGGAAGAGAACAAGGATGCGTGAGCAGAGGGGAGAGGCAGCGAGGAGGCACAGCAGGAAGGCGGCTGTCTGAAAGCCAAAGAGAGGTACAGAAAAACCAAACCAGCCAACACTGATCCTGACTGGACTGCCAGCGTCCAGAACAACGAGAACATCAATTTTGGTGACCTAATATCTTTTTTGTTTTTTTAATTTTTAGTTATCGATTTTAAAGAGAGAGGAAGAAGAGAGAGAGAAACATCAACTAGTGGTTCCACTTATTTATGCGTTCATTGGTTGATTCTTGTATGTGTCCTGACTGAGGATGGAACCCACAACCTTGGTGTATCAGGACGATGTTCTAAACAACTGAGCTACCCAGCCAGGGCCTCTGTGATAATTTCTAATACAGTAATCAAAGCATTAGCGTGAAGAGCACCACTATGCATAACATATAACTTGTAACCTAAAAAAACTTACAACCTTGCTTTGCCATAAGACACATGTGAAAATTATCATGATAAGTAACAATATAAAAAAGGAGCTCAGAAAGTCCAAAGCAGAGAGATGAGAAAACAAAATATTGAAATATGACTGATAATTTAGTTTTGTTACATCTTGGGTTTTAATGCAAGAAACCAGTGCAAATAAGTTTTTTAAGAGAATCAGTGAGCCCAAAAGCACTGCTGGAGAAGGGCCATGTCTTATAGACAGGAAGAGCATTGGGGACCATGATTGAGGTCACTAGACCAGCAAAGCCCAGAAGGTGAGGACAGATTCTGGACTTCCTGTGTTTAGATCATAGCTTAATAATAACAGCTCCTAAAATGAGGTGAGAATTCAATGAACAGTACAGGAAAGTGCTTAGATTTGAGCCTAGTGTGTGTTAAGTGTTATGTGTTCACTAAAACAAGAACAAGCAAACAAAAAGTTCTAGTCTAGTGGAAGGGACACGAACTTGAGAGATGATGATTGTATCAGTAGGCTAGGGCTGCCATAACAAATACACAACCTAGGGTTTACACAACAGAGATTTATTTTCTCACAGTTTGGGAGGCCGGAAGTTCAAGATCAAGGTACCAACAGAGTTGCATCTTCTGAGGGCTCTCTCCTTGGCCTGTAGGTGACCACCCCTCCACGTGTATTCACATAGTCTTCCCTTCGTGCCAAATGTGTGTCTCCAAACTCTTTTTTTCAATTTAAACAATTTTAACAGGGCAATATTGATTAATTAGGGTACATAGATTCAGAGAAAACATCTCGAGGTCATTTTGACATTTGATTATGTTGTATACCCATCACCCAAAGACAAATTGTCTTCCGTCACCTTCTATCTGGTTTTCTTTGTGCCCCTCCCCTCCCCCTTCTCCTCCACCCCCCCGCCCCCGGGTAACCACCACACTGTTGTCCATGTTCCTCAGTCTCATTTTTATGCCTCACCTATGTATGGAATCATACAATTCTTAGTTTTTTCTGATTTACTTATTTCACTCAGTATAATGTTATCAAGGTCCATCTATGTTTTGCAAATGATTCTATGTCATCATTTCTTATGGCTGAGTAGTATTCCATGGTATATATGAACCACATCTTCTTTATCCAGTCATCTATTGAAGGGTTTTTGGGTTGTTTCCATGTCTTGGCCATTGTGAACAATGCTGCAATGAACATGGGGTGACATGTGTCTTTACATAATAATGTATTTGAGTTTTGGGGGTATATACCCAGTAGAGGGATTGCTGGGTCATATGATATTTCTATTTTTAAGTTTTTGAGGAACCACCATACTTTCTTCCATAATGGTTGTACTACTTTACATTCCCACCAACAGTGGATGAGGGTTCCTTTTTCTCCACAGCCTCTCCACTCCAACATTTGTTATTACCTGTCTTGTTGATAATAGCTATTCTAACAGGTGTGAGGTGGTATCTCTCATTGTAGTTTTGACTTGCATTTCTCTAATAGCTAATGAAGATGAGCATCTTTTCAAATATCTGTTGGCCATTTGTATTTCTTCCTGGGAGAAGTGTCTGTTCATGTCCTCTTCCCATTTTTTTATTGGATTGTTTGTTTGTTTGATGTTGAGTTTTATAAGTTCTTTGTATATTTTGGGTATTAGGCCCTTATCTGTGGTGTTGTTTAAAAACATCTCCCATTTAGTTGGCTGTTTGTTATGTTGTCAGTTTCTCTTGCTGTACAAAAGCTTCTTAGTCTGATGTAGTCCCATTCATTTATCTTTGCCTTCACTTCCCTTGCCTTTGGAGTCAAATTCACAAAGTGCTCTTTGTATCCAAGGCCCAGGAGTTTAGTACCTATGTTTTCTTCTATGTAATTTATTGTTTCAGGTCTTATATTAGGTCTTTGATCCATTTTGAATTAATTTTAGTACAAGGGGACAAACTGTAGTCTAGTTTCATTCTTTTGCATGTGGCTTTCCAGTTTTCCCAGCACCATTTATTGAAGAGGCTTTCTTTTCTCCATTGTGTGCTGTTGGCCCCTTTCTTAAAGATTATTTGACCATATATATGTGGTCCAAACTTCTTCTTTTAAGAACTGTTATACTGAGGCCCTGGCTGGTTGGCTCAGTGGTAGAGTGTCAGCCTGGTGTGTGGAGGTCCCGGGTTCCGTTCCCAGTCAGAGCACACAGGAGAAGCACCTATATTCTTCTCCACTTATCCCTCTCCTTCCTCTCTATCTCTCTCTTCCTGTCCCACTGCCAAGGCTCCATTGGAATAAAGTTGGCCTGGGAGCTGAGGATGGCTCCATGGCCTCTGCCTCAGGTGCTAGAATGGCTCCAGTTGCAATGGAACAACAGCCCAGATGGGCAGAGCATCACCCCCTGGTGGGCATGCCGGGTGGATTCCGGTCGGGTATATGTGGGAGTCTGTCTGACTGCCTCCCTGCTTCTTAGTTCTAAAAAATACATAAAAAGACAGTGTTATATTGAATTAGGGCCCACCCTAAAGACCTCATTTTAACTTAATTACCTTTGTTCTGAGGTACTGAGGATTAAGGAGATCAACATGTGGAGTTTTAGAGGACACAATTAGAAAATGATGGAGCCAAATGCATGCTGCAGGGTCTGTGAGAAGAAGGGACAAAGCTGAAGGCGGCTCCAGCATTTGGGTCTATTGACGAAATAATCTGAAGCATAGGGCAGGAAAACTTTTCTGATCATCACAAAAAAGTGAAGGACGCATTTTACCATCAAAGACATTTAGATTCAAGTCTGAGCCCGGCTGTGAGACCTGCAGTGTCTCTCTTTGAGTCTTGGTGAACATGTCTACAGAAAACAAATACTCACTTTGTAGTATTGGTGGAAGGATTCAATGGAAAAATTCTATCAAAGGGTTGAGAATAGTACCCAACCCAGACAGGAGTTTTGCAAATGTTTTCTTTTTTCTACTAGGTTGCACATTGTTATTATAAGATTGTGGGAGCGGGCGGTAGGGAGATGCCCATGCGTCCCCTTATCCCTAAGAAAATTAGAGTTCTTTCATAAACAGTTATTCTTTGAGATGCGTTTATTGGATTCTTAGAAAGAGTGTTTATATATACAGCCACCTATCACCTGGTGGTAGGACAACTAAGAAAACACTGAATCAATTAAAAAAATGAAATATAAATTGAAAAGAATAATACAGTTTACTTTAAACAAGTCTGTTCTAAGACTGCCCATATTGACAATGACAATCCTTCCTCTCAAAATTAAACTGAAAGTCAATACATATGTTTGAGTCTGTATTCATGCCCCATATTATAAACAGGGCTTGAAAAATCTCATTGTCATTTAAAAATGAAGACCAGCTCGTGCTTTTTCTGAAGCAAGCTAATTTGCTGAAGTGAATATTTCAGAATCCGGAATTTGGTGCTTTGCTTAGTGGTCCATGAAATACAAAATAATTAATTTAGAGATTATGCATTACCACTGGAGCGGACCTCAGAATGAGATCATGTTTCATAATTGAATGTCTGATGCAGCCTTTGCTAGTTCTATACAGTCTCTAGTTAGTATTCTGCTATGGAGATATTGAATTATAGGGATCAATATGGTCATATGATTTCTGCCTATCAACAAGTTCTATAATTTTATCTTTAGAGATACAGAAAATGTACTTATACAAAAAAATAAAGCTTTGAAAAATGTTCCTCTTCATCAAGTAGCCTTCTTACAAAATTTATCATATATCTAACTTTTCAGATATCGACTATAATGTGATACTTATGTTTTAAGTTTAAGGAAAAGTGGCTACACTGACATGACCTGTCAATCAAGGAAGGATGCTGGACTGATGCGCAGGTTTGTTACTCCATGAGGACAGGCCCCGATGGAAGGATGCCTTCCTGAGCGATTGCAGAGCACAGCCACCCAGAGTTATTGCTCAAGATGTGTGTCGCGTTACTAAGTGAAGCTTTAGACTTTGGTATTGCATGTCTCCTGACGATACTCTAACCTTGACAAAGAATACTTTTGAAGATAGTATAGCACAAAATCATTAAACCAACAATGAGAAACCATTCTAAGTTGAAAAAAAAATAGAAAAAGAGAGAAAAAATCCAACCCCAAACCCCAGAAGTATTCATTTATCAATACATGGAGTATGTGCTTCAGTGCTACTTATTTGGATGTGAGAGGAGACAAAGAAAATTTGCTATCCTGCTCTTTTCATAACAACAAATCTTTATAACTATTCTGACAATTAATCTAAATGTCTTTCATGTAGAATGGTAAAAAATCAATTCTGTGCCCTGAAAACTGCTCTTTTATAAATGTAGATTTTGGGGCTTTAACTGAGAAGTACGATATCAATCTTTTGAGAATTTTGCATTTTAAAACATTTTCCTGCATATAAAATTTAAGAACTACAGCTTTAAGCCTGGTCTTATTGTTTTGGGGTTTTATTCATGTTAAATCATCACAGCATAAAGAAATGCATCCGACATGGAGCCCAACACCCTATATAGGTCCTCCCGTTGCTTCCATTGCGAAAGAAGCAATGTCTCCTCCTACTTTTCATGACAGAGAGAATAGGGCGTACTTCTCTGCATGCGCAACTCATGCAATCCACAGGAAGGTGACTCCTGAATAAGGGCCTGCTGTGGACTTTTTACCTTAATGCTTTAGGTAACTCTGTTTCCCACTCTGATGGTCACATATTCTAATAAAATTTAAGGAGCTGAAATGCATTAGGCATTCCCATCACCATGGGAAGCACCATCATATCTGTTTTTCCACTGTTTCTTCCTAGGAGTTCCAAACACCTCATCTATGCACCCTTCGGGCCCATGTATTCTAACTCTCCCGCTAATGTCACGTTCTGCATTACTTCCCTCTTTTCTATACATTTCTTTCTCAGACTTCGGTTCTAGCCACACTGGACCTGTTGGTTTCATTCTCTTTCATCCTCTCCTCCATTAATTTCTCAGTTTTTTCTCCTCCACCTTCTTCTTTTTTTTTTTTTTAATTTTATTTATTTTTTTTAATGAAAACATCCCCAGGTTATCTTAACATTCAATTGTGTTGAATACCCGTCACCAAAAGTCAAATTGTCCTCTGCCACCTTCTATCTGGTTTTCCCTGTGTCCCTCCCCTCCTCCTTATCCCACCCTTCCCTCCCTCCCCTCACCCCATAACCACCACTCTCTTGTCCATGTCTCATATTCTCACTTTTATGTCCCACCTATGTATGAAATCATGCTGTTCTCAGTTTTTCTTTTTTTCTGATTTACTTATTTCACTCCGTATAATGTTATCAAGGACCATCCATTTTGTTATAAATGATCCGATGTCATCGTTTCTTATGGCTGAGTAGTATTCCATAGTATATATGTACCATAGCTTTTTAATCCACTCGTCTTCTGACGGACACTTGGGCTGGTTCCAGATCTTTGCTATTGTGAACAATGCTGCCACGAACATGGGGGCGCATTTCTTCTTTTCAAACAGTGCTAAGGTGTTCTTAGGGTATATTCCTATGAGTGGGATAGCTGGGTCAAAAGGCAGTTCGATTTTTAATTTTCTGAGGAATCTCCAAACTGTTTTCCATAGTGGCCGCACCAGTCTGCATTCCCACCAGCAGTGCAGAAGGGTTCCCTTTTCTCCACAACCCCGCGCAGCACTTATTCTGTGTTGTTTTGCTGATGAGTGCCATTCTGACTGGTGTGAGGTGATATCTCATTGTGATTTTAATTTGCATTTCTCTAATGATTAGTGATGTTGAGCATTTTTTCATATGCCTATTGGCCATCTTTATGTCCTCTTTGGAGAAATTTCTATTCATTTCTTTTGCCCATTTTTTGATTCCTCCACCTTCTTCTTGTCTTCAATGGATTTTACATAAAATTACACCTTCTAAAATGTTTCCTAAGTATCAACTTGTAGTTGCGGCACGTTACTTGGTCTTCAATTGCTTTCTTGTGTGCATCTTGATGAGGGGGGTGTTCCAGCTGAGCCAGGGACCTGTTGCTCAAGCCAGAGACCAGGGAGTCATGTCTATAATCCCATGCTCAAGCCAGCGACCCTGCGCTCAAGCCAGTGACCTCAGAGTTTCAAGTCTGAGTCCTTCGTGTCCCAGGTCAACAATCTATCCACTGCAGCTCCACCAGGTCATGATCATTTTTTCTATTTAGCATGCTAAATTCAATTACTGATGTTTGACTAAAAAATATCAAATAAGAAAAAAGAAATCATTACAAACGAGGCTGCTAAATTTTCCCCATTCATTGCTGTGCTAAGAAGAAGTGCAGATCTTCAGCCTTGACCTGCTCTGTGGAAGGGCACAGCTCTGCCTCCCCTCCTGTTCTCCTGCTGTTGCCTCTGAGGTCAGCTCCATCCTTCTACTGCTTCTGAGCTACGAAGCAACTCTGCACCCATCTCCTTTTACTGACTTGTTTATGGGGTTTGAACTAAACACAGCGTACTCTTGTAAGTGATTCTAATTGAATTAAAGATCAGCATCTCTTCCATGGGCTATCTTGTTGCAAAGCTATGCTTGTCCTTTCTGAAGGAGAAACGCACGCGCACACACACACACACACACACACACACACACACAATCTCTCTTTCTCTCTAAGTTTAAACATCTTGGTATAATCTGCGAGGAACAGCACATTAAAGCAGCATGCTGATCTAAAGATCATGGGGTGGCATTTCCTCCTACATCCATTCATTTCACACATCATGATTTTTCTTTCCAAATAATTTTAGATTTTCCTCCTGTGTTTGTGCAACCTTAAAAAGAAAACCAAATAGACAAACTAGCTTTGTTTTCTTTGTGTTCTGGTTTTTTTTCTTTCTCATATATTGAATATTTTTTTCATTTTCTTTTAAATAGATTCCTCCAAATTTTGGATTGAGGTATAGGGTCTACAGCAGTGGTTCTTAACCTTTTTTGAGGTACTGAACCCACCAGTTTCATATGTGCATTCACCAAACCCTTCTTTAGTGATAAATAAAATATGATTTTTTTTCCAAATTCAAGACATAGGTATATGTGTTTTTACTGGTGCACAAAATGAGCCGTGCATGAACATCACCTTGCTGAAAGAACAAAACCAGCAAAGTGCATGAACTCACAACAAATTACAGTATTACTTTATTCTGGCCTCCGCGGCAGAGGCTTCTCCGAACCCCTGAGACCGACTCATCGAACCCCTAGGGTTCAATAGAACCCAGGTTAAGAATCACTGGTCTACAGAAAGGAAAATACTGGTGCTCTTATGTACAAACTCCGTGTTTTTACTTCTGCTGTTGTTTGGACGGCTCCTCCTTCTTCCACGTCATCCTACATCACACGGCACAGCCCCTGCCCTGCGGACTCCACTGGCGACATTACCTCCCTTCCCAGGTAACACTCGGAGCACACAGGTTCTACACTGCATTCTCCTCACCACATTCAGCATGTTCCTATGTAAATGAAACCAGCATTCTTCCCACAGAGGCTCTTTGGTGCAGCTTTTGTTTGTTTTTATAATCCCCGAGAATCAGAGTAATCTAGAGCAGACTCAAGAATCAGGAAAATCTCTTTTAACACACACCATTTCTGTAAGGTTAGTAAAGACTATATTGTTACTCTGTGTTTCATAATCAAAACTTTGAAAACAGAGAAACCAAGTTACTAGATAAAGCTCCTCAAGGAAATCAGTGAAAATGCATTATAGATCCTAGGACTTTGGAATTTTAGATCCTTGATACCAATGAAGATCCTCACAGTTCTACCCTCTACCCTATGCAATGATTATAAATTACTAAACTCTACATATAGATATGTGTGTGTGTGTGTGTGTGTGTGTGTGTGTGTGTGTTGAGAAAAGGGAAACATAAGAATGGCAGAGTAAATCTCTATAATTTTACTGACATTCTGGCAAATTATCAGAGATGAGTCAAAATTTTACTTCAAAATAATGAATAATTTCAACTGCATAGTTTTCCTTCATATGTATAACGGCTAAAATACATGATTTTTGTTTGTTTAGTATTAGGAACTACTATTTTTAGTTTATAATTTTGGAGACTATTTCAACTATTTTCTAATAAATGTATATTAAAATTTAAATATATAAGAATCCATTTCCATATAACTTAATAAGTATAATATAGCTTATATTAATTAAATGCTAGCCTCAAGACTGGTGACATGTTGAACATTTTATGTGCATTATTTTATGTAACCGATACAATGGTCTATAAAGTTGGATTTTTTATTGCCTTTATTTTACAGAAGAATAAAATAGTACCAGCTTGACTAGTGTCATACAGTAAAAAGCTGCTAGAGCTAGATTCAAACCCAGGGAATCAATTGAACTACTCTCAATCACCAAAGTGCTATATTGCATTACAGATATGTTCTTTATTGTCACCATATGTACTATGTGATATTTCATAGTTTCCTTGCCTATCAGAAATATTTTCTGTAATAAGGTCCAAATGTGTTTTTGTTTGTTTGCTTGTTTATTTATTTGTGATGTTTTTGGTGTTTTGTTTTCTTGTTCATTATTATGTTTTCAAGGGAAGATACATGGATTTTCCAACATGTGGCTCTGTCTGTGGGCAGTTTTTATGCAAAAGTTATGCTCTTTAAAAGATAGCAATTTGCATTTGATTTCCACCTTCTAAAATTAATGACATTACTTTCTTGGTCCAAATCAGTGTGTATTACTTGTGTAACTACAATCTATTCAATATATCAAATATAATCAAGCACAGAAAATATAACAGGGCAATAGCTTACAAGAAGATCAGATAATACCTTGTTTTGATTCCCTAAGAAACTATCATCTATTCAATTTATTTAAATGGTAGAGCCTGACCAGGCAGTGGCGCAGTGGATAGAACGTTGGACTGGGACGCGGAGGACCCAGGTTCAAGACCGTGAGGTCACCAGATTGAGCGCGGGCCCATCTGGCTTGAGCAAAAGCTCGCCAGCTTGGACCCAAGGTCTCTCGCTCGAGCAAGGGGTTACTCCATCTGCTGAAGGCCCACGGTCAAGGCACATGTGAGAAAGCAATCAATGAACAACTAAGGTGTCATAACAAAAAACTGATGATTGATGCTTCTCATCTCTTTCTGTTCCTGTCTGTCTGTCCCTATCTATCCCTCTCTCTGACTCTCTCTCTGTCCCTGTAAATAAATAAATAAATAAATGGCAGAAACCTGCTGAGTACTTCCTATATGACAAAGGGCATACAGAGAAGTAAAGACAGAAAAATAAAGGGAGTAAATATAGATATTGGAAAATATTTAAAAGAATTATATTTGAAAAGAGCAGGAAAAAGAGATTCAAGATAAAAAGAATTCATTACAAGGCACAAGACTTTCTTAACAAATCATAATATAATGAAACATTGAAAATATCTTATTTTGGACTTCATATGAAAAATTAAATTTAGTAAATATTTTGGAATGTGTTTGTGCTGATAAATAAAATTTTTAATTTTAGAGGCTTAATTGTTCCTAATGTCTCAGCAATGCATAGCAAAATGTAGTCATTGATCAAAACAATTTTGCATCTGTTTAAACAGTGTATTGAGCACCTATTTGCATGAAGCAACATAAAATATATCTACCATGTTATAGTTATTTAAAAATTTACAGATTTTGGTAAAAGACATCTTGAAATTAAAAAAAGAAAAGGAAAAGAAAATAGAGGTTTATGTATGAATTCCTACAACAACCACTTATTACTCTCCCCTGAAAAACCCCTTGAGTTAGTACAGTTGAGTGCCCTAATGTTATTTATCACCACAATTAATTCAAACCCATGTGCTTCTGGGGAAATGGTAATGCTGGACTCTCCTTTTTTGAAAGTACTAATGACCAAGAAAATGACTCATTTTATTAGATTTGTCATGCAACATGCAACACATATCAGGAGCAGACCATCCATGTCTTGTTTATAAATAAGGGTATTTTAAAATAAATTAGGGGTATTTCAGCACTGCTATTCTCATCAAATCAGGGTTAAATATTTAAGCTCAATCTTTCAGAAAACACTTGTAGACATAGATATTCTGACAACACAGTGAGGATACTGCCATCTGCCCCTCCCCAAGCAAATTAACCCTGGTTGTGTACGATCAAAGTATACATGGCTGAACACATTCAAGTACTTTTCTAATGAATGAGTTTTTCAAACTAATGGTATACTGGACTGCCCATGAAAGACTGTGGTCTACTTTTACCTTCACGGTTATCCTGTTAATATCCACACAAATGTTTGTGAGTCCTGAGTGATTTGGAAACAGTAGTGAACGGTAGGTAATGACTTCTTTAGGGGCAGCACTCTTGAGGACATGAAATGTGGCATGTGTGACAGAGAAACTCTGGGAGCCTCGATCAGTGGAGAGCCTGCAACTCTATCGCTACTTGTCCAGCCATTGGATTTTTGGAGAAAGGAAAAGAAATAGAAAGGCATATTACTAGAATATAAAATTAAAGAGGAAAACGTAAAATGAGTGTGCCTCCAAGAGGTCTTAACATACTGAGAACAGACTCACAGTAGCACAGATGACTTTTTCACATAGCAAATTCAGAGATTTATAGAGAAAAAAAAAAATGTTAGGAAAATGTCACACTGATGTCGAATACAATTAAGATCCTGCGGTCTACAAACAGGACAATCTTTTGTATAGTAAATCAGTTCAAGTGAAGAATTCTAAAGACACTTCAACCAGCCTCAGTATTTTTTTTTAATTTCTTTTTATTTTATTCATTTTAGAGAGGAGACACAGAGTGAGAGAGAGAAAGAGAGAGAGAGAGAAAGGGGGGGAGGAGCTGGAAGCATCAACTCCCATATGTGCCTTGACCAAACCAGTGCAGGGTTTTGAACTGGCGACCTCAGTGTTCCCAGGTTGACGCTTTATCCACTGCGCCACCACAGGTCAGGCTAGCCTCAGTATTTTTTTAATGTCAGAAGCTATAAATAATGGTGGCTATTTCCCCAACAATGGCTGAAGCCAACCGCCAACCCTGGTCTGGACAGCGACAAGTATCTTGGAGCAAATCTAGAATCACAAGATCAGCCCCTCAGGAACTAAGGTGAGGATGCTTATTTTTTGGTGGTGTTTTGCACTTGTATTTGCATCAAGATGATGTTTAAAGAGTTCAGTATCAACTGTTACCGTATGATTAAATAGCTGATTGTCTTATTCTTTAATGCTAAGAATAATACTGTAAAAATAATTGCCAGAATGGCTATATTTGAATCCTTATCACCACATCTTAACTTACTAAAAAAGAAGTGACACAATAAAATAATGTTGAATGGATTCTCTTCTGACTAAATTTGATGGCATCTGTGTTTAAAATAACAATCCTCTATGTCATGTGACTTTGTTTAACCGTGATATAAGTGCAACCTTTGTTCTCAGTTTGAGGAGAATTTGCCTTACAAATCTAATTGTTAATTAAGGGACAGACGCTTTCTATAATTTCTTCATTTACATTTACATAAGTTTGTTTTAAAATAAACACATCACTTTTATAAAGGAATGGGTCATGGTATTTTGAATGCCTCAAGAGGAGAAGTCATAGTTTTCTAAATATGAAAATTATGTTCTCAATTGTTGGGCTTTTGCTTTACCGATATTTTAGGCCCCAGGGTGAGTGCGAGACAGAACAGACATAAAGAACCTCAGTGCCACTATTTTAATATCTGGCCTTCACTGCATTTAGCATGTGAATGTCTCAAAGGAAAACAACTACTTTCATTTTTGCCTCCTGCAGCCATCCTGTCAGGGGAGCAGTCGGTCGTCTGGGCTCAGAAAATGCAGCTCATTAAAATGAAGAATTTTCCATGACTTTGATATTCACAGTTCACTGGGGATGGACTACCTGTTCACCATTCACCGAGTTATTCTGTCTGCAAGGGAGTTGCAACACAGCAGACTATATTTAATTAAAGTGCTTTAATCAAATTCATTAGGTCCCTAACATTTATAGAACACTTGAATTATGATAGTGATATTCTTTGTATATATTTTTTACATTGTCACATTGTTTTCTTCCCTCGCTTAATTGGTGCACACAGCAAAATTCGGAACAATACTTTCATCTGCCTCATAAATGTCTTAGGAATGCAAGGGACATGCTCTTTGTACTTTGTTGCAAACAACACTGCTGCTTTCAGATGAGCAGACTACTTTGTCTCTCAGCCCACATACATTTAGTTTCAGAGTCATTATCTGAGCATGGAGGGTTTGGGATTCCTAATGGAATTTTGTAAATAAAAAGTCTTAATATTCTACTGTTTACCTTTATTATCATAATGTCATTGGAATAGAAAGAATTAAAGCTTAGAAAATTTTTAAAGTTCAATAAGGCAGCACAATCATATCAGTACATGACTTGGGTAGTAATTGTTATAATAGAGACATTGGATTTAGACTTCTAAATAGGTCTTCTGACTATCTGGTTCTGTAGGCAAACTACAAAGCAAACAAACAAGTTAAAACACACACACACACACACACACACACACACAAAACCCTTCCGTGCTTCCTGAGAAATTTTGGTCCTGTCTTTTAATAATTGTAAATAATTTTGGTTCCATTGGCTTTCATTGGTAAAGGACTTTGTGTTTACTTGTCCATCCTAGATAAGACAATGGGATTTCTCTGGTGAAGTAGAGTGATCCTTAAAATTCTTGCTTTGTATATAAATGTCAGTTTATAAAATAACAGCCAAAGAATTTTACACAAGCATACTCTTTTTTATTTTAAGTAAACCTTAAGTAAAAGAGGAACAGAAAGGCCTTAAGTTTTTAGATGAATAACCTGACTTAGTAGGGGAAAGATCAATGTTATCAAAAAATACAATAGATGTCTATTTTGTACCACATGGACTTTTGTTTGCAGGAAACAAGCAACAAGGCAAAAATTCATCTTGAGGAAGTGATTACATTTGTATTCAATCTATTGCAGATATTGACATAGTATGCCAGGATCTGTAAAGTAATGGAAGTGTTCCGGAAGCATTAGAAAAACTACCAGTGAAAATGAGTACTTGAAGATAAGGTGATAAGAAGAGTTGTGGGTCACAGTAAACAGAGCTTTGAATGCCAGGTTAAGGATTTTATCATTTTAAGCTATGTGGAGCCACTGAACATGTCTGAGTCATAGAGTGTCATAATTTAAATAGTTTTAGGAGAAATAATGAGGTTGTGGTGCGCAGAATGGATCGAAGTGCTTGAAAATGACAAAGGACATGAAGTAGAGATATTGATAATCTGATATGAAGTGACAGAAGCCTGTCTTAGAGTTATACCAGGAAGTGGGTGGAGGCAGAAGACATTCAGAACCACAGACCGGGAGAGCGACGGTGGCTGGAGAGAAAACATTGGAGTGTGGATATATAATACAAATAAGGGAGTCACAGGGAGAACTGGTGACAGTATAGGAAAAGAAATACAGTTTTTAATTCTGGAACTAAATCACATGGATATGTAGGAAGAAGAAGCATATATAAAAAAAGGAGAGGGGCAGTTGTTAGTAAACGTAGCAGGAAAACTAGAAAATGTGGGCTCCTCATTAAGACTGATGAAGGAGTAAGTAACTGTTAGGAAGCTTATTAGAGTCAGATACTAAAGGAGAAAAAGAAAACCAATGCTGGAAATGACCAAATGACTCGGGAATGTGGCTGTTCTGGGTAACGACTGTGGGTGGAATTTAAAGTAGTGGCAAATGACAAATGCAAGATTACAAATCCAGGGAAGAGTGATAAGAAGAAAGTGTAGCTGAGGTTACAGTTCACTCTTTGAAAGTTGTGGAAATGAGAAGTAGAGAATGAGTAGTAGAATAAAATGAAGGATTTTTTTTTATGAGAAAGATCTAAGTTTCTTAGGATAAAAATGGAAACAAAACATAAAGACTTGAGAGATGGATGCTGGTGAACAGCCGTGTGGGGGAGTCATGGAGAAAGAGGGAGGCAGAATGGGCTCGATTTGTATCTGTCCTTCTTCAGGTTGGCCAGGCATGCCATATGGAAGGCACACCTTTCATTAAAAAAATTTTTTTTTTAATCAGTGATTTAGAAATATCTTAGCACTGACCACGTTTACTTTAAACCCACTGTGGGTTAGAGTACCTTAAAATATTATATGGTAAAAATATATAAATATGAATGGATGTATCTGTCAGATTTTCCTCAAAATTCTGTAAATTGGACATATCACCATAAAGAATAAATATTTACTGAGGTGTATGGAAGAAAACTTGTACCTTGTTCAAAGTCACAATATTATTTTTGAATGTATAGTTGTATCAGAAAACCACAAAAATATACAATTATTTTCACAGGTAGATAGTCACTTCAATGTTAATGATGTAACTTTCAAGTAGTCCTAAAAATTCACAAGAAAGTAGTTCCTGAGCCTGAAAATCCTAATAAGAATGTCTTATTGTTATAGATTATGAGGATAAATAGGACATTTGGTTTGTATCTGGTAGCCATTGTGGAAGAACTATGACAGGTTCAGATTATAATTCATTTACTTTGGGGATGTTTGCTCCCGGGTATAAGAGAAGCTACTCGAATCTTTGAGATTTTCTCTAATCCTCTCCCAAATCTCAGTGAACTCACACAGTTAACCCCATTTCTCCATTCTAACACCAGCAACTAAAGTGGTCCCAATCATTTAAGCTTCTCCTGGGTCTACACAAAGTGTCCACAAGTGCTCATTTCTTGATCCACAGAATTTCTCTAACCTCTTTGCCTTGGCCTTCCTCATCATTTCTCTTAGCTTTCCAACCTCACCGATCCAAGCACATTTCTGCTCCAACTTCAATCTGGTTCCGCAAATCGACGACTACATTTGACCTAATAGTCCAGTAGATTTTGGCAATTCTGTAGGTCAAAGACTCAATGTCTACTTCTATGTCTTACTGGACACAAAATTAGGTATAAGATAAAACAGAAAATAAAAAAGACTATTCTATTTGCCAAAATATTTTACCTGAATTTGTTCTAGTTACCTAGCAAAACTGTCCGCTGCTCTGTTGGGAATGAACTGCAGGTGGCTGGACCTGGAAGCAAGGGCGTGAGCACTTAGGTTGCTGAGACAAGAGTCCAGAGAGGGAGAGGATGGTGCTTTGCTTTGTTATGGTGTCTGTGGGGATGAATTAATGAAATGTATGGATGTAAAACAGATTGGCAAAACATTAGAAGGAAGTGTTGTCAAATAAATTGGAGAAATACAAAATAATCCCCAGGTTTTGAGGACTGAATGAATGATAATGCCATTACAGAGATGGGATAGATTGGCAGAGAGGAGGGGTCGGGGGCAAAGATTGAGTTGGGAAGTCCTTTTCAGTTATATCTGGCATGCTTATTACACATTGCCATAGCGATACAGTTGAATCTAGCATTTGGAGTTTAACAGAGATGTCTAAATTGAACATATCAAGTTTAGAGTTATCTGTGAGAGACTGTTCCAGAGCCTGGATGAGATCACGTAGGGAGCAAGTACGGATCTGATGAGAAACCAAGCGTTCCAGTTCAAGTGTCCTTCAATATGCAGAGGTTGGACCTAGAAGGGGGAGGAACAGGAACAGGAGGAGGAGTGGGAGAGAAGAAGAAGGAAGGAAATAAAATAGATGAGAGCCAGGAAACATGGTGGTAACAAAGGTCAAAATGTCCAAGTTGGGGAGAATAATAAACTCCAAACACGGAAGTGTTGAGCTAAGCTGGTGATAAGTAGCTAATAAAATGTGTGAGAGAGTAACCTTGACAAGAGCTAGGGTGCTGAGAATGGAAAATATCTTGAAACATTGCACTATGTTTTTAGGTGGCTAGGAATGAGTTGCGTGAAAGGGGAGAATTCCATACTTGACAGAGAGGTGATGATTGCTAAGTGAAGTGGCTGAGGTAGCAAGAGGGACAGTGTCTCTCCCATCTATTGCGAGAGGAGTAATGATGGTATCAGTATAAATGTTGGTAGTCGGTAGACATTTAAAATATAAGAGGAATACAGAGATCTTCCTCTCTTTGAGTTGGATGTGACCATTTTAATCCTAATTGTTAATTGCTTAGTCAATGTATACAACTGGATGGCAAGTGAGGAAGTAGGATCAGAGGACAAAGATTTTTGCATTATTTTATATACTGCTCTTAGTGGACAGCAAAGCTCGGTTCTATTCCATATCTTAAATTTATTCAGTTATGTTTTACAAAACCCAATGTCCTGTACGTACCACACTATCAAAAATTTAAGAAACTTCTACTGCTAATGCTTGTCAATTCCACGTGTACTTTTTAGTAACTGCTACTATCAACTGACTCAGATCCAATGTCAACTAATCGCAGCATAGTGCCTTCAACATCATTCTGGGCTAAGTGCTCCCTGGGCCCAGTGCCAATGTAGAAATGTTGGAGCACTAGGGAATATTTGAATGTTCAAAGTACACCATTCCCCTCCGCTTTACTCAATTTCACTCAACTTTCACTCAGTGGTAAATAAATAAACACTATGTTCTATGTAATGAATTCTATGTGTAAAGAATTTTTACATTTCTTAAAACAATGTATCATTTACATAGCGCACAAAATGTTCCGAGGAGGAGAACCAGAATGTGTGCTCCAACTCCCCCAATTCTTCCCAACTGGTTCACGTTTGAAAGATTACTAATCTTTCTTCGAATAAATTTAAAGTGGTATTACTTTACAGCCAGAAACGAGACTTATAGCTTTACTTACAAACTTAGAACTGTAGAGTATTAGAAGTTAGAGGGGATTTAAAGACTTTATACACGTCTGTCTTTTTTTCAGATCAGAAAATTTTAGAAAGTTAAGTGATGTGCCTGAGTTAGAAAACAAAGAAAGCTGAGATACAAATCTTAATTTCTCATTTACTCAGGCATTTATTCCAGCTTACTTTCATTATAAGTTGTACTTCTGATTGTATTTATATATCAGCTGTTTATTACCGGCTGCTGACTTTATAAACTGTCTGCATTGATTCCAGATGACTGATGTTTATGTTGCTCAACTATTTCTAATGCAGACAGGCTTCTGAGGACTTCCCACCTGCTGAGAGTGGGAGTTAACCTACCCATTCCTACCCCTTATTCTACTAAGAATCACTGCTTTTTCAACAAGAATATTTTAAGCAATTTTATTTTCTAGATTTTAATACAGTCAATTGTAACAAAGCTAAGCATGCTTTGTCAAACTACAAGTCTTTAACCTATTCTGATTATTACAGACATACAGCCTCCCCCCGACTCACACGTCTCAATGATACTCATCTCTCATTTAACATAAAACTCCTAGTAGTCAAAATACGGATTCTTTATCCTGCCTGCTAAAAGATCTAATAACCTAATAAAAAAAGCCTCTCTCAACTGTGTACATAATAATATATTTAAGCATTTAATTAAGTTTTTATTACCTAATTGGCATTTTTCACAATTTCTATTAGAAGAAAGTTTGTCACGTATTTTTAGCTTATCATAATTATTTTCAAAATTGAATTTATTCATTAACTATCTAATATCTAAAAAAATATAAAAATCAAATTATTTACAGTCAACACAGCTTTAGAATAACAAAACTGTTTTTCTATATCCTAAAATTTAAATGAAAATTGACCTTTATTATTAAACAAAGAAAATGGTTTTCAAATTACAGATTAGTCTAGTCAATATTATCCTCTGTTGCTTTTTGGGAACCTCATAAAATATCAGAGTTGAAGTTGGATAAATGCATTTACCATAACATTCATTCAATAATATGAATATATTATCTTCTAAGTATTAATTTTAAAGCTTCTTATCTTCAGTTAATTCTTCACACAACAGTTCAGCACACATTTCCAATTTACCACGTACAAATTGAAAGTAAATAGCTTAGTGAGAGTTTGAGAAAAATAAAATTATTTTAAAAATTATAAGTTTACAAAGTCATTAAAATTCAAAATTAAATGCATTGAGTAATGATATTAACAGATAGAGATGGTCATAAACAAGTCAGATAAGCAGAGAATCGAAAGGAGCTTTGAATTGTTATCTAGTTCCTTATAAACAAAGAAAGTATTTCCATCCTTTCTGAGCAGTGTCTAGCTTTCAACTCTACTGTCCCCCTGACTGGACATCATGGGACTCTCTTCTCAAGTGCAGACTTCCTGGGACCCCTTAGAATGAATTGTTCTTATTTTAGCATGCTGTGTCTACTAACGTTTAGTTTTTTAAAAGCACATCTTATATTTACTACTTACGCAGAAAGCAGTCTTTTTATTTTGTTTTGTTTTGTTTTCCTTAGAAGATATGCTTTGCGGAGAAGGCGTGTGACATACCCATCTTCATATCACTTGCATATTTTAATTGAGTATTTCTATACAAATGTATAACCTTTAGAGTGCTTCCAATTTCCTTATCTGAAAGTGAACCTGGATTGTAACTCTCTGTCTTACCTATCCTCCATCTGGAAGACTTTGCTGTACAATGCCCACATATTGACTATTGTTCATTTCCAAACTAAAGAAAAAATAATAATAATGAGGAGGACAATGACGATGCTGATGATGACCCATTGTTTAAAGCAATAATTCCCAACAGAACTGTCGGCAATGATGGAAACATTCTATATCTGTGCCAGTCAACACCACAGCTGCCCACTGCACGCCACTGGGTGCTTTAATGCAGGTGGTGTGGTGGACACATTAAGTTATCATTCAGTGTAATTTAAATTTTCATTTTAATAGACACATGTAGCTCATGTCTACCATATTGGAGAGAACAGATTTAAAGCACCAATTTCTCATCTTGGGGGGTTTTAGTAGGCCCTTAAAAATAAGTAGGAATTCTATGACCAAATTTTTTTAAGAAAATATTTGTGTAATAACTTCTTTCTTAAAGATTTTACTGTTCACCTAAAATTTTATAAAGATTCGTGTAGTAAAACTATATACATGTTTATATTATATATAAATGTACAGAAGCTCATACAGACATTATGAATATGTATGTGTGTATGCATATGTGTGTGCTTGTGTGTCTATAGGGCATGTATAGATTGACGTCATACAGACAAGATCAAGTCGGCATGTGCAGAGGTAAGGATTACCCTCTCCACTTTCCTATGTCTATGACTTAGCTCTAAATAGCACTGTGGCTCTTATGTCATTAAGAATCTGGCATCCTTGGCACACATTCAACACGTGACTTGACCATTAGTTCCTTATACTTCTGTAGTGAGCACCTCTCATACGGGTTTCCCACTCTGCTCACACATTACCACGCTAACTCAACTCAAACCATCCTTCTAGCTTCATTTCGCATTTTCCAGAATTCTGTTGGTATCACCCCCACACACCGGTGCTTTTAAAGAAACGCTGACCACCACTCTTCGTAGCCCTTCCATGATTCTGAATTATTTACAAGTTAGTCTAAACCCCTCAGTGTGGTCTAAAATAATCTTCATTTCTTACCAAACATCAAACTACCTCCCTATGGTTCCAATAAATGACTTAGAGTTCTAATGATAGTGTCATTTTCTGCTTTTATCTCATTGCTCATCCTTTCCCCCACAGAAATGCCGATAAATCTCTCACTCCACCTTTTTTAACTCTTTCCCAGAGTCATGTGTCCTATAAAATAATATGACAATTGCACCTTCCCTTCTCAAAATATTGAAAACTTCCTCCTTTCATTGAATGCAAAGTCTGAACAGATCACATCTGAGATTATCTTTGCTATTCTTTGGTTTATCATAAGAGTAAACCATCAATATGAAACATGGGAAAAATTAAACAACATATTTATTCAAAATAAATAATGAAATTGATTTCTGTAAACTACTAATTGTAATATGAGACGGTGAGACAGTAGTGAAGATAACAAAATCTAAATACAGTGTGTCCATAAAGTCATGGTGCACTTTTGACTAGTCACAGGAAAGCAACAAAAGACAATAGAAATGTGCAATCTGCACCAAATAAAAGGAAAACCCTCCCAGTTTCTGCAGGATGATGTGGCAGCATGTGCACATGTGCAGATGATGATGTAACACCATGTATACAGCGGAGCAGCCCACGGCCATGCCAGTCGAGATGTGGATGGTACACAGGAAAGTTCAGTGTGTTCTGTGAC
Source organism: Rhynchonycteris naso (assembly GCA_037038555.1). NCBI lineage: Eukaryota > Metazoa > Chordata > Mammalia > Chiroptera > Emballonuridae > Rhynchonycteris > Rhynchonycteris naso. Next base: position 8,264,879 of record CM072998.1, on the reverse strand, counting down.
TCACTAAATTCGAATCTGTGACCAAAGTGCAATGTGAATATCGGCGTGTTTATAATGAAGCGCCGGCACATAGGAATAACATTACTCGGTGGGATAAGCAGCTGAAGGAAACCGGCAGTTTGGTGGAGAAACCCCGTGCTGGTAGGCCATCAGTCAGTGACGGGTCTGTAGAGGCTACACGGGATAGCTACCTAAGGAGCCCTAAAACATCTGTGCGTGCGTGTGCTCGACAGTTACACCTAAGCAAGACTACAGCTCATAAGGTGTTAAAGAAACGTCTCTGTTTTACGGGGTACAAATTGCGGCTGTTGCACGCTATCAAACCAGCGGATAGACCCACACGATGCGCGTTTGCTACAGATATGCTTCATGAGATTGACAATGATGCAAGATTTCTGCAGAAGATTGTGTTTAGCGATGAGGCGACCTTCCATATCTGTGGACATGTTCATCGCCATAACGTCCGAATATGGGCTGCTGAACATCCTCATGCCTACGTTGAGTACGAACGTAACACCCCTAAAGTGAACGTGTGGTGTGGCCTGATGCATGATAAGGTGATAGGCCCATTTTTTTTCGCGGAGCAGGCTGTGATGGCAAACACCTATCTTAACATGTTGGAATTGTATGCAGTGCCACAATTTCCACAAGGTGTCATCTTTCACGCTCCTCCACACTACACCACCATTGTTCATGAGTTTCTGGATAAAACATTACCCGGCGGTGGATAGGCAGTGCTTCTGTCAAGCCATGGCCACCGCGATCCCCGGATCTGACACCCTTAGACTTTTACTTTTGGGGTTTTGTGAAGCAACTGTGTACATTGAACGTATCAATGACATTAATCACTTAAAACAGAGAATCACAGATGTTATTCACTCCATTACACCAGACGTCCTTACCCGTTTGTGGCAAGAACTTCATTATCGTTTGGATGTGTGTAGGGCAACAAATGAAGCCCACATCGAACTGCACTGAGTAGGTATGAAACTGGGAGAGTTTTCCTTTTATTTGGTGCAGATTTCACATTTCTATCATCTTTTGTTGCTTTCCTGTGACCGGTCAAAAGTGCACCATGACTTTATGGACACACTAGTTTGACATGTCTGTTCCTTAATTTCTTTTAAATTGTCTTAATACATCTAATACTACATTGAAGATATAATGTAAAATACAAAATCTTTATAGTCTTTATGTCAAAAGCCCAATATAAAATAGTTTTAAGAAACCAGAAAGCTGTTTTAAAGCAAACATCTTTGTGTATGACATATTGGGTTTCCCAGGAAACAGACTTTGACACTGTAAAATTTCACTCAGTGTGTTTGGGAACAACATTTCCAAAAGGAATCAAGCTTGGGCAGAAGGAGAATTGAACTTCCATACTGTAGTAGCAAGACAGGTGTCAGCTGATTATCCAGGGGTCTCTGGAACTCGTATCACCCTTTGGGGATGTCTCAACTTGAGGCAAGGCTGAGGGCTTGAGACCCCTTGATACATCAGTCATTGGATGTAGTCTGCCCTGTGAAGGAGAATGACCTCAAATGAGATGGCTGACTCTTGTCGTGGGTGGAATTACATCCCACCAAAAGGTATGTTGAATTCCTAAACACCTGCACTTGTAAACCTAACGTTATTTTGAAATGGGTTCTTTGCAGATGTAATTAAGTTAAGGTGAGGTCATATTAGATTAGGGCAGGCCCTGCTCCAATGACTAATCCTAATATATGAGTGAGATTTAGACACAGACACACAGGAAGAATGCCAAGTGCAGATGAAGTCAGAGATTGGAGCAATGCATCCACACGGCAAAGAATGCCAAGGATTGCAGGCAACTACTAGCAGCTAGGAAGAGGCAAAGAAGAATCCTCCCCAAGAGCCTTCAGAGAGCACGGCTCTGCAAATGCCCTGATTTTGGACTTTCAGTCCATGAGAATGCTGAGGCAAGAAGACAACCCATTTCTGGTGTCTTGCAGTACCCAATGTGTAGCGGTTTGTTATAGCAGCAGTAGAAAACTAATACACTCTTCAGTAATTCCTGCAATTCCTGAAAGGTCTCATCTGTGATAGCCCAACAAACAGCCCCTGGGGTAGGGGGTGAGAGGTGTCTGGCAGCAGTCACTAGAGCGGTGCTTCTCAAAGTTTTTGAGACCCCTACACAGTCTAAAAAGTTACTGAAGACTCTAAGAGCTCTTATGTGCTTATGATCCTTAAACATAAGAAAATAAATGTTAAACACGTTTTTTTTAATTGAGGATCAAATATTAAGTTCTAAAATAATTTTTAGATCAAATTTTAAACTTAGAAAAGTTTTTAAAAGCAGAAAAGCAAAGTGTTCTGACATGTTTTTTATAATGTATTTATAAGGGGAATTTTCATGTTTCCAAAATAAAGTTTTATTAGACAGAGGTCGTCAAATATACTCTGTTGCCTGTTTTAAAAATACCCAGGAGTTAAAAATGGTTTGCATATTTTTAAATGAATGAAATAAAAAAACCATCAGTAGTAGAATAATATTTCAGAACACATAAAACATTATATAAAAAATACAATTCAAAACCCATTATTAATAATGCCCAATGCCAAAAATATTTTATTTGAATACAGCAATACTCTTTTTACATATTATTAATGATTGCTTTCTGGCACAGTGGAATATTTGTAACACACCATATAGCCCACAAAGCCAGAAATAGTTCCATCCGGACATTTAAAGAAAAAGTTGGCCAAGTGTTGTATTAGGTAAAAACAAAGTTATAGCTAGTAGGAGTAAAATAAATGGTTTAGTAACAAATGCAATTAATCTCTGAAAAAATGCACATAAATGTACCTAATACTCTAGAACATATGACAATACACAAACACATATTCCACAAACTGTCAAAGTGATATCATCACCACATATGATGATTCCTCTGGAATATTTGTCCTACCGTCTGCTCGTGAGAGAATGAAAATAAAAAAACAGTAAACGATACTTTGCCATTACTATGAAAGTATTTTTAACTTCCTAAACCAGTGGCACTGTCCACTGCACACTTGGGTGGGTGGGTGATGGACTTAAAAAGACAAGTGTGCTCATGAAATTCTCCAAAGAGTGCTTTGAATGACTAAAGGAGATTAGATGTGAAGCCTCCTAGCTGCTAGAGATCAAGATGTTGAGCAGGGTCACTTGCTGTGCATGCATCTTTAAACTCTTCCAGTTTTTCAAACTGTAGTAAATGACCTGTTTCAATGTCAGCGATGAAGAGTTCCAGCTTGTTTTCAAATGCAAACACTGCTTGTTGAAGGGATAAGACTGTATTTCCAACACCTTGCATTTTCACATTGAGCTGGTTCAGATGTTCCATCATGTCCACGAGATAGTAGAACTTCAGGAGCCACTCAGTGTTAGCTAACTCAGGATGTTTGACATTTTTCATTTCAAGAAAAGTTCGGATTTCGCTCAGACAATCTACGAAACGGCTGAGCACCTTCCCTCTTGACAACCAACGCACATTGCTGTGCAGAAGCAGACCAGTATAATTATTCCCAACTTCATCCAGCAGTGTTATAAACTGGCGATCATTTAAAGCTCGAGCAACAATAAAGTTGGCCACCCGAATGACCAGCGACATCACCTCACCAAGCTGCTTGCCACACATCTGAGCAAAAAGCACCTCCTGATGTGGAATGCATTGAAAACTTAGGATGGGTCTCTTTTCATGTTCATGAAGAAGTGCTATGAATCCTGTTTTTCTTCACCATGCACGGAGCACCATCAGTACACACCAAAGTAAGTTTATCCATTGGTATATATTTTTCTTTAGTGAACTCAATGAAAGACTTGAATAAATCCTCCCCTCTTGTTGTCTCTTTCATAGGCAAAACAGCAAGACTTTCCTCATGTAGTGTGTCACCGACAGCATACCTTGCAATCACGCTGAACTGGGATAAATGGCTTACGTCTGTTGACTCATCCAAAGCGAGAGAAAAGAATGGTGCTGCATTTATGTCCTTCACTTGTGTTGCCTCAATTTGATTTGCCATCATGATGGTACGATCGTGAACAGTTCTTGCCGACAGAGGCATGTCTTTTTATTCATTTGATTATCTTGTCTTTATCCGAAAAGTCGTCAAAAAGTTCATTGGCAACATCAAGCATGAATGTTTTGGCATACTCCCCCTCTGTGAATGGCTTTCCATTTCTCATAATTGCTAGAGCACCAGCAAAGCTCGCCAAATTCCAGTCACCTTGTTGGGTCCAAATACGGAGCTGCTGCTGACTAGCTTGCACTCTGCACAGTAGCTCTTGACATGCTTTCTTCCTGCTGTCCCCCGCTGGATATTTCGATGCAAATGTAGTGTGGCGTGTGTTGAAGTGCTGCTTTATATTTGACCGTTTCATTGATGCAATTTTATCAGTGCATATTAGACACACTGCAGAACCTGCTCTCTCCACAAAGGCAAATTCCTCTATCCATTCCTGCTGAAAAGTACGGTACTCCTCATCTTTTTTTCTTTCACAAATCATCTTTGTCAAAAGGGTTTCTGCCATTAGCTAGCTGACTACTTGATTAAAAGGAGGGAAGTTTATTTCCTGACCTCACAATGACCCGTGTAGGTTAAGTATTATCCAATAAAAATTTGTTGTTGTCCCGGAGGACAGCTGTGATTGGCTCCAGCCACCCGCAACCATGAACATGAGCTGTAGGAAATGAATGGATTGTAATACATGAGAATGTTTTATATTTTTAATATTATTATTATTTTTATTAAAGATTTGTCTGCGAGCCAGATGCAGCCATCAAAAGAGCCACATCTAGCTCGTGAGCCATAGATTCCCGACCCCTGTCCTAAACCGTAAATGGGATCTCAAGGGTTCCCAGGGCTTCCTACTTTACACTTGGAGACAATTGTTTTACAGTGTACACTTACGGAGAATATCTGGCTTAAAACATTCAGAATAATTAAAGAGATTGTCTCCTAAAACAGGACTGGATGAGGAAAACCATCTTTGTACTTTGTGTCTGGACCTCCTCTGGGGATGAGTCTTGTATTCATTTCCAATTCAGGTGTGAAGATGAAAAAAAGGAATCCTCTATATTTTTGAAAGGACCCAGTTTTTTTTTTCAACATCAAGTTTATAAATATATTTCTAAAACTACTAGCACTTAAAATATTGAAGACAGGAACAGATAAAAGAAAATTTATTCATGTGAACATACATTTAGAAATAAACATAATACGTATAAATAGTGTACTAATATTAGTATCTAAAGCATAACATGCATTTTTGTGTATATACAGTATTACGGCTATTGTGTCAGCTTTTAAAAAGTCTTTAAAAGTATAGAGTTTTTCACTCTTGTGTACTTGTAAGTCGGGCTGTATATTTCGGGTACAATTGGAGCTGGGCAAACTGTATGTAGGACTGAATGAGGTGAATGGAAGGTTAGAATTTGTTGTTTCACAAGCTTGATAGTGCCAAAGACCCTTTACGTTATCTGAAAATGGCCTTGATTGATAAGGCAATTCAATTTGCAACTGAGGTCTATTTTATACTTTTGAACATAAGAGGTAGTCAAAAACAAATAACAAACAACAACAACAACAAAAACCCAACAACCCAAAAACCACTATAAGACATCTATTTTAGCAAAGAAGAAGAACAAAACTAGATCCTTGAATCAAAACTAAGAAGACAGAGGCCCAAGTATCCATGCAACACCTAATACTGATGATCTGCAACCAGAGAAGCATCCAGGAACACAGAGGAGTCTCTGAAAGAAATAACTCACTTAACATGTAATTGTTCAGCCAAGATGAATAAACAGCTGCCCTTCCAATTGGCATAGCTAGGCAAATAGTCCTCTCTCAGACCCTGCAGACTGGTCTGCATCAACCCAGTCCATTCACGTTTCCTGGAACAACACCTTTCCCAAGCCGGTCCTGTTCCAGATTGCTTCCAACACACTCAGCACACCACTAAGTGCTTCACTCACCTTCTCTCATAGGAGAGGGTGTTTCCTCAATATTTTTACTTGGAATGGACTTTTTATATTGCACATCAGCTCACAAAGGCATAAAACATATTGAGAATGTATTTAGAACAAGAAAGCCAATCTCTTTTTTCTTTTTTTTTTATTGGTTTAAGGTAGAGAATAATAATCTTTAAAAACTGGTTATCTTTCTGAGACTTAATTCATGGACCCATACCTGAAAACATTTTCTCTTCCTAGTTTACGTATAGAATGCACATAGGCTTAGAAAAGATTTGCGCAGCAGTATGAAGCAACATAAAAACATCTTATTAAAATATTGCTACCATGATTATTTTGTATTTATGCAATCTATAATGAAAATGTATCTATTACAATTTCATTGCTTATTCAGGGTTTAATTTCTATTTTGATGTATGAAGAAACAATATCACTTACCTTAATATATTTACAAGTTAATAACAGGCAAATTATTTCAAAAATATTACACAGTAAGTTTCACCCAATCTGTAGCAAACGTTCTATTTTTGTGGAAGTCTATATATTCAGAGTATTTTTAAAACAATGGCAACTTTTTGAAAACCTAACCTAGAAAGTCTGTGAAAATTCAAATAATCCTTTTGCTACTAAAAAGAGAAAACTAAAACTCACTTTCTTTTCATTTAATTTTTAATATGCTATTCCTCTTCTCGTGCCTGATGGTTTAAAATAGGAAACCAGTATATAAATCTACAAAGTAAAACATTTTCAAACTAAATCTATATGTAACCAATTGATAATAATAATTACAATAATTATAGAACATGATTTAATGTTTGAAATGATTTTCTTTGATCAGATAGTCATACTCTCCTTTGCCCTTTCTGTTTAAAACATATAAACAAAATTTTTATTTAAAATGGATTAAAGGCACATATCTTGCAAAACCTAAAATCAGATATATTCAATATTGCAAGTCAATTTTGTGATTGTTCCATATAACCATTCTGCATCATTAAAGTTTAGTAACTGATTGTAACTTCTAGAAGCAGACCTCTAAGACCCTGGTCTATACCACATGCTATAAACCTATAATAGACAACACACAGAGGCTGAGTTTTGCATTTTTACTAGATTAAAGTACTTTGACATGTTCAGGATCCATTATACAAGCTGACATTCTATCATTAAGGAAAAAAAAATAGAACTTTATCAGCCATAATCAAAAAAAAGTATGGGATATTATCCAGGTCAGTTTATTATATATTCTCATAGTAATTATAATCCAAGTAATGTACCTAAATTGACTTTTTTTTCCCACAAAGCAATTTGATGGTGCAGAGCAAATAATCAGAATTCCCAGAGATGTGCTGCTGCCTCTCCACCTTCAAAGAATCACTAAAAAGTACCTTCTGATATAACCTATCTGTACGGCTTTGCACAATGGAGTTTAAAAATTCTGCACCCATGACTAATGAGAGAGATTTTGATTTATGACATTTGGAAAGCAAGCAGATTTATATTTTATTTAATCATCAGACGGCATCAAAAGTGACAGTTGATACTCGACCACTAATAAGACCATTCCTTGCATAGCTCTCTCTAATGGCAGAGGAAAAGGAAACTTTAAAACTTGTTGCCATAATAAATAAAAGAAAGCCCGGGTGCTTTCTACAAAATTATTCTATGTTGTATCAAAGGGAAGCTCTGAGCATCAAGCCCCAGAATTAATCAAAGTGGCTACAAAGCATTTGAACAGAAGTAGAAGCCTGACAAGGATAAATTGTGCAAAGAGGAGCTGCTTGCAATTTTAGAAGGTAAAAACATATACAGTCACGTTAATACAGAAAGAGGGTTATGCGCAGGAAAAACTTGGTAAACCTCCCCACTCAGACTTCCTTGAAAACTCTGTTTGCTGAGACTGTGTCCATCTTTAAGTCCTCATTACAACTGAAGTGCTTATGGCACCAAAACTAACCAGTAAATTGTACAACCACCTGCTGTGATGGACTAAATGTATGTGTCCCCCGTCCCCGCCCGGAGGAGACCCGCCAGTTCATATACTGAAACCTGAATCCCCACCATGGCAGTATGTGGATGGAGTAAGGGAGTCGTTAAGGTTACGTGAGCTCATAAGGCTGGCGCCCTGATTCCATAGCAGGAATGTCCATATAGACAGCAGACAGCTATCTCTCTCTCTCTCTGTGTGTCCATGCAAAGAAGGGGCCACATAAGCACACAGCTAAAAGGGGGTGCGGGTCTCTGCAACACCAACACTGAGCTCCCATGAGACAGCAGCCATGTTAGTGCCTTGCTCTGGGACTTTCATTCTGCCCAACGGGAAGGAAGTTAATTTTCTGCTCTTAAACCACAGTTGGTGACATTCTGTTATGGCAGCCCTAGCAAATACGACATGTGCACACCACATAGTTAAACACATAGGCAAGCACTCACACACTCGTATAAAATCTCATAGAATAACAAACTGAGATGCTCATTATTATGTGGCAACAAAAAATAGTAGTAACCCTATAACTTAAAACTGAGGTGGAGACAGGCTGATGAAGAAATAATGACGCTGGCCTAGCAACCAGGGGCTCTGTAATGTCAGACACTAGCATAGGCGTTGGAGAAATACTGTTTCTGAGACATTCACAGGGTAGAGAGACATTTAAAGACAGACCACCGCACAATACAATGTTATCACATCATACGACAGCAAGTTCTGTGAGTGGGGTGAGAGTGATTGCTCCGACAGGCCGGAAGAGTCACAATCTCTGTCTACATGAGAAATGAGGGCTTCACAGAGGAGGTGGCACTTGAGTTTAGTTGGGAAGGGTGAGTAGGGTCTCTCTACGTGTAGAAGGGGCTAGGTAGGAGGATTGTAGGAAAAGAGGAGGGGTAAAAAGTTAGGATGCTGTTAAGGAAACTGTTGTGTTTGCTGGACAGAGTGGTCTGATGTGATTTTCGTAGTCACGAAGTAGAGGGGCAAGAGGTGTGTCATAAAGTCCGTCACTACCAGGCCCTTGGGAAGAACACTAACACATCCAGACAGCAGTGTGGGCTTGGTAAGCGTAGGTCAGAGTGCCGCTGTCGGGGAACTAACATCACAGGCTGCATTTTAGAACAACATGCCTAAGACCAACATAGAGACACAAATGAACACAGGGAGACCAATTAGGGTTCCTTACACAGGCGAAGGGAGTCAAGGTAAAATCCTGTATAAGAGAAAACATTGGAGGCTTGGTATTTAAACATGAGAAACATTCATAGAAAGGATATTCAGCATTGAGTCAAAATTGCAGACAGTGACATAACCAAAAAGGATGTGTTTTTATTCATTGATCTATTTTTAGAAAAGAGAAATAATATATGAGGTAAAATTAAAGTGTTGAACCTTGAACACTGAGTTTAGTTTGTTTTTCTAGATACCCTCCCAAGGGAAGTAGTCTTCTGTGTGGAACATACTCACAAATGAATAACTTTTCTCAGAATTCTGTCCTGATTTTAATCCTAAAATAAAAATTATAAACAAAGAGAAAAAAGGTTATTTACCTCACCCTGGTAGGGTAGCTCAGTTGTTTAGAGAGATTTACGAAGATCGCAGGTTCAATCCCCGATCAGGGCACATACAACTATCAACCAATGAATGCATAAATAAGTGGAACAACAAATCAATGCTTCTCTCCCTCTCTCTCTTTCTAAAATCAATAAAAACTATTTGCTTACAAGTGCCCCAACACCCACCAAAAAAAAAAAAAACACCCAGAATTTTCTTATTAAAACAGTAGCTGCAGGGAAAAAAAAATGAATAAATAAACCTTGTGGAGGAAATGAATGACATCTGTTCTATTTCTGGACAGTTCTCTACAGTGTGTATGTATATATATATATATATATATATATATATATATATATATATATATATATATATATATATTACAGGGACAGAGAGAGAGTCAGACAGAGGGACAGATAGGGACAGACAGACAGGAACGGAGAGAGGTGAGAAACATCAATCATCAGTTTTTCGTTGTGACACCTCAGTTGTTCATTGATTGCTTTCTCACATGTGCCTTGACCGCGGGCCTTCAGCAGACCGAGTGACCCTTTGCTCGAGCCAGCGACCTTGGGTCCAAGCTGGTGAGCTTTTGCTCAAACCAGATGAGCCCGCGCTGAAGTGGGCGACCTCGGGGTCTTGAACCTAGGTCTTCCGCATCCCAGTCCGACGCTCTATCCACTGTGCCACCGCCTGGTCAGGCTATAGTATATATTTCAAATGGGGCACCATGCTGGAGGGGGGGAAAGAGCGTATGGGCTAATTACGACAGGTTTTGAATATGAGTAAATATTTTGAGTATGACTTATGGCCAGAACTATAACATAGGGCTGGGCTTGATCATTTTCAATTACACAGAAAATACCATAATAAGCTAAGTTTTCTCTAGAGTGACTCATCTTAGAAGTAATCAAATATTATTAGCCGTATTTTTTTCTGGAAAATAAATCCCCCAGTTTTTGCAGATTAGGACGTTTTGCACCGTGACACATACTGAATATCTATTAGTGAGACTCTGTGCAGCTCCATGTGTACTTTAATAGGGTGGAAACTGTTACACTCACACGGCCTGTCTGCAGTTGGGCAGACTGATATATTTTTATTTGCTTACTTCATGTAAATCCATGTTCCCCTAAATCCTGCGGGATCATTAGACATATTCATGGTATAATCATTATTCTGAACTGGGCTCATAACTGAGACGAGAGCAATGTCAGAATGAAAATCATCTCTGAACACCAAAAGCTTGAAAACTGGCCTTTTATCAGAGGTTTGGAGAGAGAACTGCTATTTCTCCGGTGGTTAACGCGGTTAATCATTCACTTCTTCTCCTCTTCCTTTAGCAATAGGCGATACCTTAAGACAGATTTATCGCCTCAGCAGCACTAATTTCAGTTTGATAATAGTAATAACTATGACTCACGGAGTGCTTGCTATTCATCAAGGACTGTATCTGGAGTCTATATAACTTATACATTTTTAAAACAACCCTGAAGGCAGATACTTAGCCCCATTTTACAGCTGACTAAAATGTAGCACACACACACACAAAAATCACGTGGCTCAAGATGACACAGTCAGTGTGAAAATATGGACTGAAACCCACGTCCCATCGACACAAAGACCATCAGTATCTTCCCACGGCCGACTGCTTCTCTGCACACCGCAGCTCGGTCGACTGAATACACCCGCATGGACTCAGGTGTTCTTCATGGGTCTGCAGACTTGGAAACAAGTCAGGGGGAACTCTGACTTCCTTGCCTTGAGGCATAACCAATTTTGTTTATTATCAGAAAACCTTCTCATGCAAACGGCTAAACTTATATTGCCTCTGCGCTGGATAATGATTAACAGCATCAGAACGTGTTAGGTGTTGAAGGGCTAGAGGGAGGGGGACTCGACCTTTTCATTCTTCTATCCTGATTTTTCTAAGGACAAAACTGAGGGTCAGAGAGAAAGTGGTTTGTCCACAGTGAAGTTTCGTTCACAGCAACAACCCAGATACCAATATTCTTTACTCTAGGTTTATTGCTTCCGCTTCCTGCCAGTAAGAATTTTTAACGTTAGAGTTCATATGTAACCACCTGAACGTTCAATAAGGATTCACTGACTGCATAGCATTTGCTGTTATACATACAACATGCAATATATATGTAAACATTTGAAATGTGAATAGAGATAAGTAAGAATAGAGAGAAAAAGAGAGGTTATTATACTTGCTTCACTCAAAAATTGTTCAATATATTGGAGAGACAGAAGTAAGAAAATAAATTAGGTAGAATAGGAAAATTGGCATAACAGAAGATATCTACATATGGGATAATGATCAAATGCTGCCTTAAAGTGGTTAATCTCTGGCCTTGGCCAGTTGGCGCAGTGGTAGAGCATCATCCCAGTGTGTGGATGTCCGAGGTTTGATTTCCGGTCCAGCACATAGGAGAAGCGACCATCTGCTTCTCCACCCCTCCCCTCGCTTATCACTCTCTCTCTCTTCTCCTCCTGCAGCCATGGCTCCATTGGAACAAAGTTGGCCCGAGTGCTGAGATTGGCTCTGTGGCCTCCACCTCAGTTGCTAATAAGAGCTTATTTGCTGAGCAATGAAGCAACTCCCCAGATGGGTGGAGCCTCACCCCCTAGAGGGCTTGCCAAGTGGATCCCTGCGGGGGGGCGGGGAGGTGCATGCGGAAGTCTATCTCTGCCTCCCCTCCTCTCACTGAATAAAAAGAAAAAGAAGAAGGCTAATCCCATGATGGAGTATAGAATGGAGGAGATGGGCAGCATATGGAGATGGAGGCATTATTATAACGTGACCATAAATACATTTTAACCAGAAACCCTTCCAACCCACCTGTGACAAATATCTTTTTTGTCTCCTTTGGCAATGGCAGGTAACAGAAGTGCTTTTGTTTCAAAATCCTGGATGTGTCCCTGGCAGTAAGAAGGCTCATGAGAAAGTCATGTGATGTTTCGTTTTTCTCAAGCCATTCTAAACCATTAATTCATTGATCTGTACATCTGCTCAACAACCATGTATTTCCTGTCTACTGTGTGTCCCGCCCCGGGGAAAGCAGGACCAATAAGAGAGCACCGTGTCTGAGAGCAGCGGCCAGCGGGCATGAGGACAGCCATCTGGGCAAAGAAAACGCCCGTGGAAAAGTTAAGAGCACCGACCGAGTGGGGGTGACAGCAGAGAGAAGGGAGAAGAGGGTGGCATGAGAGGCATCCAGTAAAAAAAGAAAAAGAGCATTCGATGCCCCTAATAAAAATTCTTTCAAAATAAAAGAGGATTTATCAGGAATGTAATAGCATGACAGGAAGAAACAGTGAGAAAAATCAATAGAAAAATAATTTTTCCTCTTTTCTACTGCTCAGAATGTATGCGCTTACCCCGCCCCCCCTCAGCACAGAAGAATGATTGTCCAGTCCTGCGTGAAGCATCTGGCTTTCGGGTCACCCCGAGGGCCGGAGAGGAATATGTAAAGAGGTCGAGTGACAAGTGGCACCCTAGCCCAGCGAACGCCAAGCTAATCCCCCCCACCCCCCACCCCTAACATGGAGTCGTTGAGCAACAACAACAAGGGAAACCTTGTATCCGCACCTGGACAGATGTAAATTACATTTCTGAGAAGAAGAATGACAGGGACTATCGTTTATAATTGGAGACATTAGAACCTCAGAATAAACCTCCTATCCTTTGTTTGGGATTAATTTTCTATAGCCGATCCAAGGAATACCCTTCGTAACAGAAGCAGGATGGGTGTACTCTGCTAAGATTTCCATCCTACCTGTCATTACTCCCCAGTGAGAGCATCAGGTTCCCATGGACACAGCACATCTATGCTTTCCCTCAGTGCCCGGACTAAGGCTGTGGTTCCCTGTCCCCAATGTCACTGCTCCTCTCACGGCTGCCTTCCTCGAGTCCCTGTCCCTAAACTAATCGAGGTGGTGCTGAACCGACCAGTCATGACTAATTTTTTTAAAAATGCCATCCCCTTTGTGGAAACCATGCCGTATTGATATATTTAATTCTGTCATAAAAAATCAGGAGTTGAAAAACAAGATTTTATTATACGTATCTGATAGAGACTCACAACCAGCAGCACTGATGGCCACACAGGCGGAACAAGCGATATCTGACTGTTTCTGTACTGTCTGTCAATACTTCCCATCTGGTCGTTCATTTTGTCATTGGCTAGCCTGTGCTAGCAGGCAAGTGCCTATGGTTTAAGAAAATTGTAGAGGACAAAAAAAAATGTAACTGGGGAACATCTGTCTTGTTTCTTATGATTATTTAAAAAGGGAGGGAATCATCGCTTTTCATCTTGTAACAGCTTGGTGCAACTAATAGATCTTGAAAGGTGCATAGTTCAGAATGGGATGGACATCCCAATTAGTACTGGTGCTTGTGACATGCTTTCTGTAGCTGCTTCCCAGAGGCGTGTCTGGAATACCCACACTCTTCCTTAACTCATTTTCTTTTACACCAGGTATTTCATATCTGTACAGAAAAGCACAAATCCCTTGAATCATGGCTTTAACAAGTTTCAGTTGGTTGAGACTGACCCGGAAGGTCAACGGTATGCCCCACGTGTAAATTTTAAGTGAGCTGAATCAGTGTTCTGGGCTGGTGTGCAGGCACAATTCTAGACCTTGAGAGGGGGACTGCCCTTCTTCCTTCCACCTGGACTCTTTCAGATGAAATGTGCTGCCTTCTTCTGGTCGCTGTCTATCCTGAGATTCCAAGCGGGCTCCCAGAAAGTTTCCTATTATACTTGACTACATTTCAAGGAAAGATGGCTAAGATTGCTATTGGGATTCCGATATTCATGGATTTGGGAATTCTCTAAACTCTCAGAGACTATCCCTTCAGGGATAGTCAGGGACCTTCCCTGAACTTCAGGGACCTGAACTCCGGTACCACCTTTGTTCTCTTTACACTGCCTGTGTGTGGTTTCTAGCTCTTTTACGAGGTATGAGAATAGGCTGGTGCTAAGCACAGAGGAGACACTTTTAAATGCTGGATCGTTCATTGAAGGAAAATCCTTTTTAAAACAATGTGTAATTTTGTAAATAATTTGCATTCTATTCATAAATAAGGTACCAAGATCATGCAGTGGTATAATCCCGTTTCCCATTCCTGTGTTTCTTAAATTACAATGACATTTTTACCCCTGGTAGTCAACGCAAAGCAGAGCAAGGAAGGTAGCTCCTTTGCATGATCTTGATAACTTTCTGCCTCTGCATCACGTTGGTAACTGTTGCAAAGTATCAGCAGAGATTTGCAAATGAAGAGCAGTCGTTCCCAACCTTAGTTTGTGAATTGTATAAAATAGATTTTTTTCACCAGAGCAGTGGCCTATGGTAATAAGAGGAGAATACAAATCATAGGATACAATGCAGCAATCACAGTAAGTGCAAATAATTAGAGTCTGTGCTAGCACTTGAAAAATGGTCCATTTGGCTTTAGTGAATGCATTTTGTTTCTCCACACTTGAATTCATATTCTGTTTATTTAGAGACTAAGTTGTTAATCCGTCAAGTCACCAAAGCCAGAGAACATTATATATGAGAATAAAGTTCTTATCGTAAATGCAGACGTATTTATTTTCTCTGGAGACTAATTCAATATTCATTAGGGGCATAGAGAAAGATTTATTGAAAATAAATATTTTGGAATATAATAACGTTAATAAGGAAAAAAGGGAGAAGGGTCAACATATATTAAACGCTCTTGGCCAACCACTCTGCTGAGCACATTGAATGGCTTCATGTTAGACCTAGAGCACTATTAAGTACATATCATAGTATCCCCATTCTCAGAAAAGGAGATGGAGACACAGAAAATATAAAGAATTTAAATAGCTGAAGAGCTAACAAGCGGTAGAGCAATTCCTAAGTACCCTAATCACTGCTTCCCTAAGGAAACTTAGAATTTTTCTAGAAATTTCCACACAACAAAAGTGTATTATATTTCATAAAACAAACTGATAAGGTATTTTCTTCTGTTTTAAACCTAAATCCTTCATGCACACATTGAAATTTATTTTCTGTTAGTATATTTCCAGTTGATAGTACAGCAAATGGTTATACTTATATAAGATATTTTTTTATAAGATATTTTTATACACTTAACTTTATATTCACCTATAACCTTCTACTGAGCCTTTTCCTAATCTGGAATATTTCTTTGTGAATCTGGAGTTGAAAATAAAATAATTACTGTAAGGATTTAATCAGAATTATATACAATGAGCAATTTGATACACAATTTTCTATTTATTGTCCTAGTCATATTTTTGTGCCTTCAACTACAGTATTAGCTAATGACTCTAGATCTACTTTTGTTATTCTTTGAAACCTAAGATCATTTTTCAAATGTTTTTTTTCATTATCCTCTTCTATCTTGTACTGGAATTTCTTGGGGACTAGTATTTTCTTTTCCTATGATATTGTTTCCGGAGTTCTGGGTTCTCTGACAGAATCTGGGTAATGGACCCGATTCAGAAACCATCTCCCTCAGTGCAAACTGGGTGACCTTGGACACGTACAAGGACTTCCCATCCTTGTCTTCATTTTCCACTCAGCACAGTGAGGTTAACACTGGGAGCCACCCCCTTGTGCAGCCACCGTGTGGGTTCACATGCAGCCAGCATGCAGAGCAGTGTCTGACCCAGCACAGATGCTACATCTCAGCCACTACAATGACCCTCTTTTCTCTACCAGCTACTTTAAAATCGGCTCCCTCTCCAGTCCCGTGTCTAGTCAGTTGGGCCACTAGAATGAAATACCATGGACAGAGATGTTTATAAAGAACAGAAATGTATTTCTCACTGTTCCGGAGGATGGATGAGCAAGGTCAGGGAGCCAGCGTGTCAGGGGGAAAGGCCTCTCCCTCTTTTCGGTCACAGACATCTTCTGTCTTCACATGGCAGACGGGGCCTGAGAGCTCTTTTATCAGGGCACTAATCCCTCTCATGAGGGCTCTGCCCAGTGAACTCATCCCCTCCTACGGGCCCCACTTCTTAATACCACTGCATTGGGCATTAGGGCTCCACATATAAATCTGGGGAGCACAAACACTCAGATCATAGCACCCCTCAATTCCCGTCTCATCCGTCAGTCTCAACAGATGATCTAACCTCTTTTCAATGTTCCAGAGAAAACAGTGGCTGCTGGGATAGGAACTTTCTCAACTTCTCTCACCATGGTCCCCTCAAACCAAGGGGCCATACATATCTCTTTCTCTTCTCCTATCATAGAAAAGTGTCCTGTTACTTTGTTTCCCTGTGCTCTTAAACCTTATTTCAAAAGAGGAGAAATAGGTAAACAAAAAAACCCAACTCTCCTGTAAACTATTCATTTAATCTTATTTTCAGCCAGAGTTCTTGAAATAGAATCAGCTTCTACCCTTTTCTCCCCATGTTTGCTCCTCACTCACTCCTCAGCCACCTGACCCCAATGTCCCCTCCAGCCTGCTCCCTGAAACTGCCCAATGAGGAGCTCAAGAGCGTCTCCACTGCTGACACTGGAGGCCCACTCTTCATCACAGTGAACCCCTTTGTATGTGTCTGGCAGCTTGGTTACATCCTAATTTTTGTAATGCGTGGTTCATGGTCTTTTTGACACCACTGCCGTCCCTAACGGGTGGCACTTCCCACCTCTTTTTCTGACCTCTCTTTCTCCCTACCTTCAAATAGTAATACTTTCAACTTCTCTCTCGTTTATTCCCCTTTCAATTTTACACATCGCCATGGTTTTCATTTATCTTTAAGCAGACCTCAGAGACCTCTTCTCTCTTTCTAACCCATACATCTAATTGCACACTGGATATCTCTGCCGAGTCCTATAAAACCCAACTCCCCAAATCTTTCCAAGTTCGTTTGTGTTACTCACCGCTGCTCTCCCTACTCTGGAAGGCAGAATGATATAGTGAAAGGGAGAAAGAATTGGGATCCAGGCTGACTATAATGCAAAATCTGGCTTCAATCTGTGCTGGTGTGTGATCTGGAACCGGATACTGATTCGCTGTGAGCCTCCATTTTGTCTAAGCTCCATAAGTGGACATAATGATACCCAAAGCATTGGGTCCTGGGGAAGATTTCAGTGAGATCATGTTCGGAAGGGTCTTCAACAGTTCTCAGAACTTAGCGAGTCATCAGGAAATACCAATCCCTCCCATGAGAACACACTTTTAGAAGCTATTGATTGTCTAACCTAAAACAATGGCTTCCTGACACTGGCCTCCCTGGCCCTACTCTCCCTTCCTTTACATCTTATCTTTATGCTGCGGCGGTCAAATTTTCAAACACAAATTTTTATGCCATCACTTTCCTACATCCGATTGTTTGTTACCTTCGTGGTGCCTAGTGGATTGCCTCAATGTTCCTCACGTTCCAGACGCTGGTCCTTCCCGACTCCATCTCAGCCTGCCAGACCTCCACATGCCCTGAGCCCACTCACGTGCCTGCAGATGGCAAAAAGTCACGCCTTCTCCTAGGCTTCTGTTTCTTCACATCTTCCCTTCTTCCTTCACCTAGCTCCCTTTATTCCACCTGGCAGATTTATAGCAATTTTTCTAAGCTTCATCTCATGTGTGTCACCTTGCTGACATTTTCTTCAGATGGCAGAATGACGTCTCCTCTGGGGTCCCAATCTACTTTGCACGACCTGGGGTTATTTGCTATTCCGCTGGATTCTCATTATTCACAGGTCATTTTACTTATGAGTCCAGGGTTTTCTCTTATCACACCTGTAGTCTCCTCCTTGATAGAAAACAGATATTCCCTAATCATTTGCTGGATGAATTGATAAAAGAAAAAATGATGCTACCCAACCCTAACACCCTAACTAGATCATGAGTTTACGATACACTTATCTCAGCAGTTATAAGTCGTATGCACTCAAAATAGGGGCCAACACTTACTAATTTCTCGTCATGTACCAGGTAAAGGTCTAGGCACCTTACTGTATTCATTTATTTTTTCTTAATAACTTTATGAGGCAGATATCAACATAGAGAAGTTGATAAAGTTACCTAAGTGGCAAAACCTGAATTGAAACGCAACTAGTTCATTCCAGATCCTGGACTTAACCACTGTACGATGCTTTGGAATGACTTTACAAATTATGTAGTTTCTCAAAAAATCTAGTGTTCCAAAGCTATGAATATACATGTGTCATAGTTTACCAGAGAAATATTTTTTGGAAGGGTAACCTATTCTGAAACTTTTAGATCCAACCTAAATAATTCAGGTTATCTCTCCGACTTTAAATTCTTCCTTTTACATAGAGCCTCTGAGGAATCAAATAGTTGGGAATATATTAACTGCAGGATTTAAATTACACAGAATAGTTTAACACAAAGAAATTAATTGAAAAAGTCTTAAGAAAATCGTGTTCTTCTCTGACAAATGTTGCTACCGGGAGTAAAGATGAGCTGGAGGGTTTACTGAGAATAAGGGTTTCTTCCTAAACTAATCTGGGATTTGCTGTAAATAATATATGCAACTACCATGTTAGTCATCCATTTTCTTTTAAATTCTATACAAATATAATGAGGCTTCTGATTAAATTTTTCTGGGATATTACTTTCTCATATTACCTTTAAAAGGGCTCCTTCTTTTTAAACCCTACAGGGAAATATATTTCCTTGATGCATATTTATATAATATAGCAAGACCTTATTACAGCGAACTTAATTTTTGTCACCTGTGAGTATTATTTACATTGAAATAAGTGGTATTTCAACATGGCCATAATGCCCTTCTACAATACTCCAAAGATAATTTTTTGTATTATGCTTACTTCAAAAACAAAAGAAAACAAAGGAAAATTATTTCCTCATTTATGATAAAACAAAATAATATAACACAAATTTATTTTGCATAATAAAAATAATAAAACATTTGATGCACATCTTACAAATATTTGTATAAGTAAAGAAACTCAATGTACTTGTAATATTGCTGGCAGTAAATATTTTTTCCAGCATCTACATTTCTTTGTGGTATTTTAAAACAAGAAAATATAAGTTTTTACACTGACCAGGTGGTGGTGCAGTGGATAGAACATCGGACTGGGATGCGGAGGATCCAGGTTTGAGACCCCGAGGTTGCCAGCTTGAGCGTGGGGCCCATCTGGCTTGAGCAAAAGCTCGCCAGCTTGGACCCAAGGTCGCTGGCTCCAGCAAGGGGTTTCTCGGTCTGCTGAAGGCCCGCGGTCAAGGCACATATGAGGAAGCAATCAGTGAACAACTAAAGTGTCACTATGAAAAACTGATGATTGATGCTTCTCATCTCTCTCCATTCCTGTCTGTCTGTCCCTATCTATCCCTCTAACTCTCTCTCTCTGTTCCTGTAAAAAAAGAAAAAAGAAAGAAAGAAAGAAAAAGAAAGAAAATCTGGGCTTTTAGTAGGCCAGCTTCTCTTCTAATACTACTGTCTGCTAAGGCCAATGATATAGGTGTGATAAATCTAAAAGTTAACTCATAAAAAGCTTCATTCAGCCAACATTGTTGAAAATGATGTGTTTGTATCTTACATAATTTAGGAAACAATTCCTTGTTCTAAATTATAATGTCATCATTTTCAAAAGTTTCCATTCACTAGCTAGCTAGGCTTCCCAGATAAAACATATTTGCTATGTACCTATTGATGAAGAGCCTACAAAGTGAGTTATTTTTTGAAGCTAAGACAATCAATTTATTACTTAAAACAATGCTGTTCTCAGGATTGAATTGGTGCACCACAACAGTAGTAACCAACTCACTGGTTAATACATTATGCCGAAAGATTTTAAAGTACTACTTCGGTAATAAATGTATATCTTGACACAGAATTTAAATATTGCCAGATTCTCTCAATGAGCCAGAAACTCTACTAAGGGTTTGGGTAGAGAATCTCTAGAAATTGCATTTTAGTTGAAGACAGTCCCCTACAGTCATTTTTGCTTGGATCTAGACTAAGAAATCTAATAAGCCATGTAATTATAACTTAACTGCCTCAATTCAGATAGCCTAATGGATTTGTTGGCTATGAAAACAACGGGTGATATATGATAAGGAGCAGAATTGATCCAATAGCTGCCAGTTTAAATCCTTCTCATAACCAGGGCTCACATGTCTGCAGTTCCTACAGATTTCTAAGAGAGTTTAGTTCCTTGCTCATGGCCAACACAGAAAGTACAAATTACTCAGTGCCTTCAAGCAAAAAAAAAGTTTGACAACGATGTCATACTTTCTACAATAATAAACACGTTATTAATCATTGTAGCCATGCACCTATACCAGGAGGAGCAATAATTCAGATAAACCTAGGAATCTGGCAATATTTTCCCAGCCAGAACAAATGCCTAGTTAGTGTCCCAAAGAGAAGTTGTGATTTATACCGTGTTCTTCTCTTGTCTGAAAATTTCCCTGAGTTTTTTCAAGGGCAGTGGTCCTGGTGTGTGTGGACAAAAGGCACTCGGGAGTCATCGTCTATCTACCTTTTACCAAAAAGCCATGTTAGCCGCTCTCGAAGGGGCTGCCCCACTGGCCCTCAGAGTGGTCGGGCCGAGTCTTCGTCTCACTCTCAGCTATTAACCAGACAAGGAGTAAGGTTACTTCTCTCTGCAACTCCTTACTTCCTCCTTAATTTGTTAGGCTGAATAGCCTATTCAGGTCGATTGTGAAACACGTCTTCTACATAAAACTATGTGGTGTATGTTGTGGGAAAACGACAGAGGCACGTGCTATTTTCCAGAGATGGCCAGTCTGTAAGTTTCAGTGAGCCTGTTTTTAGTCTCACACGTGAGCTTCTGAATTTTGCAGAGTCACTTCCTCCATAAACTGGGGTTAGGGCTCAGATTCATCTCAATATATATATACCAGACAAAGCAAACAAACAAACAAACAAAAAGTGAAACAAGTTCACAGTGCAAGCAATATTTCCAGATTGATATTTCCTGCTATAAATATAGTGTGTCCGTAAAGTCATGGTCCACTTTTGACCGGTCAAAAGTCAAAAGTGCACCATGACTTTACGGACACACTGTAGAGCATGGTGGACATTTCTGTTTATCATCTATCTCCCGTGAGGTAGCAGAAGAGAGGGCTCTCTGACAATGAGTTCTCAAGAAGCCAGGAGAATAGATAGAAGGAATGGTTACCCTACTTCTTCTGTCTTTTCTCAATGTTAGAGCCAGTGCAATTTCTGCTCAAATGCAATTTAGGCGACCATTTCCCTCCCCCTTTTCAAACTCTCCAACGGCTTCAGCCTCACTCAGACTGAACCTGGGGCTGGCCCCTCTTCCATGGACGCTGTCCACACTGGTCTCAGCACAGCTATCACCTCTGCCCGAAGAGCTCTTCCCATAGAGGTCCATGTGGCTCAGTCCCCCATTCCTGTCCAGTAGTTACTCAAATGCTCCCAATTCTCCTTCCTTCATCCTGGTTCCCTAGAACACTTGCCACCGATGAACCTACCACTTGTTCTGCTTTCCGATCCTCTTCCGCTACTAAAATATGAGCTCAATGACGGTAGAGGTGCTGTCTCCTTTCTTCACTGATGCTGCCCAAACCATGGAAAAGATCAAAATGTATTTTCAGTGAATGAATGTGTAATTTAATTTATTACAAAACAATTCACTTTTTTTTCTATCACTCAGTACAGACAGAGTTGCCGCTACCATTGACTCTGTTTTTCTTAGTATGAAGTCCCATCCTCATGGCTTCAACTGGGGTGCTGTCCCTCCAGATGAGGCATCGATTTCCAGGAATGAGTCCAACCAATAAGCGAACGCAGAAGCCAGGGCTTCCATCAAAAAATGATGGAAGTTGGCAGCGGCTTAAAACAAGGGCTGTGGCCATAAATACGGTGAGCACCGGTAGGATTCTGGGTAAATGCTGAATGAGGAGTAGAAGGCTACTGTCATGAATCGCATAGGGAGCGTGACCCAGAGAGCGCCGTGCAGGCGGACTCTCAGAGTACTGGCCTGTGAAAATGGAAGAATGAGGTTGCAACTATTTGAGATGAAGAAGACTTTTAGGGCAAGTTGTAATCACAGACTGGTTTTAGTCGTGTAAGTGTGAAAGGTCTGTTAGCATGCAAAGGTCTAGAATTAAAGTGAGAAGCCTGGGTTGGAGGTACACATCTGTAAGTATAAGCAAACGATACCATTTATAATCCAGAGACTAGAGTGCATGGGATAGAAAAAGAGGCGGTCCCTAAACAGGACCTGAGCACATCATTATATCAAGGACAGAAAGCTGAGAAAAAGCAGCGAAGAATTCTGAAAAGGGGCCATTGGAACAGTAGAAGGCAGGCAGAGGAGTGTTGTCTCCTGGGTGCAAAATGGAAGCATCTCGAGACGTGGGGGTGATGGGCGCTGTCAGAAAGGCGCACACTCGACTTAAAATGATTAAACAACGTGGTATCAGCGATGATCGTGGTCAACCATGTAGGGAAGGGGGAAGCGGTAAAAATGTGATTGTATTCAAGAGAGAAGAAAAAACAAAAGTGGAAACCTCTTTTACAGACAACACTTGGCTTTGACTATAAAGAAAGAAAGATATATGTACTTGGAGGGAGAAGTAAGAATAAGAGAAGCTTTAGCCTGTTTCATTTCCTTTGAGATGAGAAAATAAATATTTATAACCCGCTGGAAAGATCCATCTGAGTGAGAAGAATTCATGAGGCCACTGAGAGAGGACAGAAGTGCCAGAGTAATGCCCTTAAGCAGACAGAAAGGAACGTCAGTCAGTGTCCAAGACTCTGGGCTTTGCCAGGATGAGAGAGGCTGCCAGTGGCATGTGGGCTATGCAGACTATACAGAAACGCATGCTCGCACACGGATGAATGGGGTGGGGGTAGGGGGCTGGTGCACTGCTCCCATGTTCCCAACAAATCAGGACGCAATATAGGAGCTGGGAATGAAAATTGGCAAGATGGTGCTGAAGACATGGTCCATGATGGTATACAGTCATCTAATATTGTGGGAAAATCTCATCTAAATCATGCTATGATATGAAGTAGTCACGTAAAACTGTGGGAAATTGATAAATGGCAGAACGCAGTATGACTTCTGTAGAGTACTAACAGCCTACTTGATGTAATGACCTGGAATTAATGAAATCCAACTACCACTGCTTCCTGCTGGATGCCTAGGGGCAGACAGGGGAGAGTTAAATCTAACCTTTATTTAGCCTAACAGTTCTAGGAAGTGTGAAAGGTGAGGAGCGGGTTGACAATACCAGCATCAGAATGATTGTAATGACTGGCCAAGCCTTTTGAGCTGGGTAAGGAGAAAAGAGAGAATATGGGTTGGCTGAGGTAGGGAGGGAAAGTGAAAAGTGTTGGAATTAAATATTGTAGGTTAGCAGAGAACTGAAGTATAATTGAGATGCAGTTAAGTGATGTTTGATGAGTGACATGCTGGAAATTGAGATGACTCAGTGCTCTTGATTTGGTAACAACAAGGTCCAAATATGAATGTGTGACTGGGATGAGGTTAAGTCACTGAATGGTTTAGGCATTGGAAAGATCATCTACATTGATATAAAAGTTATGAAGAATTATGACTGGAGAGAGCTAAAGTGATAATAAACCAGCAGCTACATTTTTCAAAAATGATGGGTGGAGGAGCGGGAGAAAACATGATAACAAAGCTCAGTGGGAGGTTCTTTTTTGGGTGTTAGAATTGTTTCAGATCCTATGAATACTGTTGGTTACAGGAAAGAATTTTAGCTTGGCACTCTGTTCTGCTAATAGTTTGTGGTAAGGAAGAAGCAGAATGGATATGATGCGGTCAACTCACAGTGTGTTCCGTAATTGTCAGTTATACGACCTCAAAATGGACAATTGGCGTTCCACAAACTGCTTTCTAAGCAACAATAATGTCTCATAAAGTGCCTTAATAGTCATTCCATCAACAGAGGATGCTATGATCATCAGAGTTCAGGAAATCCTGGGTTAACAAAACTTACACTGGTGGATTATATCAGTACTTCTTATATTTTAATGTGCAAAATAAATCCCCAAAAGAGAAATTCTGTATGTAGTAGTTCTATAACTTTATCAACCATTTCAATATTTTATTTGAGAAGACTTACTAATGTCTGTTATACTTTCAGTTTCTTCAAAACATCGTTTGGTACAAGCTGTTGAAGATAATATCCATTTTTTCTCAAAAGCATGGTTGGTAGGGTGTAAGCATTTACTGGCTACCAATGAGCAGATAAATTAGTAAAACAATCACCCTATTCTATGGTGCAGACATTTTTTAACACTTAGAATTTTATACTAAAAAAGTATGACTATGTGCAAAGCTCTAAATGCAGATATGCTCATGACAGCATGTAGTTAAAATTTTTCAGAAATAAAATCAATGTATAATAATGGATTATTTCTTAGGCTAATTATATCTAATCTCTATAATGGGAAACTGGAGCTAGTCAGCATGTTGTAGCATGAGAACATGTACTGATTTGGAATATGTTGGTAAATAAACAAAAAGCAGGTAATAAATAACTTGCATAGCATAAGACCTACAATATCCAAAACATAAGATGTATGTTTGGTGTTTAATGTGTATATGTATGTTTTGTTGTTTTTTTGTTGTTGTTGTTGTTATTTTTTGTATATGTATGTTTGAGGAACAAAAATGAGCACAAATATATATTAAAAAGCATAACATCTGCATGTTGCGATAAATTTTATTCTTCATTTCTTATAATTTATCTATCACTTCCAAAATTTCTATAGTAGTCACATTACATATTACACTTAAGGAATTGTTAAACTGGTATATTCATTTGTGCATGTATGCATGTTTAATTTTTGTTGATTTATTTTCTCTTGCATTGGATCTGTTGCATTAATCAATCCTAAGAAGATTGAGTTAGCATTTTGGAGACAAATCGAATGATAGGTAATCTCCTTTCAGTGTTATTTATATATACAATATGATCTATATAAACATTGTTAGTCATGCCACAACATTACCTTTAAATGCTTCCAAAAGAGCTTCCCAGTATAATCTAGTAATGGCACTAATGTTTATTTTTAATCATCACTTAAATCACGGAATTCTTGAGAACCATCATAATTAAATTTTAAAAATTAATGGGATATTTCCAGGTTATGTTAGAAATAAAAATTCTAAGGTATTTTATGCCAGAGCATTGTCAGTTCCTTGTTTAAAGTGTCTCTACTGAGCACGAGTTATTAGATCTGGGACACCTGTCAAACATTCACTCACATCATTCATGCGAACCATATATATTTTTCCTGTTTTAACAAGGAAGCTAAATATTAGGATGATTTGGGCAAGACAATATGGATTCTCAGGGTCAAATATAAATCAGGTTTTTATACTAAAGGAAAAGAATTACATGACGATATGTTGTTACATTTTCAACGGGAGTTTTGCCTGGGTCTGAAAATTCCTGCCAAAGATAAATAAAGACCTTATAACTTGTACATAAACCCAGATATTTAGAAAAGATGATGCTATTTCTTTCTAGTATTTTTATACCTAATTCTTTACTCAAAATTGAGACAAAAATTCATTCTAAGTAGAATGTGTAATTGAAAATCTGCTCTATTTCTGAGTCTGAGATAACTAAACACTATACCTGCAATATAGAATCTATAAGCAGATTTAATTGCTTAGACCCCATTAACATTAAAGAACTAAATATAACTTCAATATCATCATTTCCAAGAGGGATTTTTTTAGAGAGAAGTAACTGAAACTCAGATAGATTTGGAAAGTGTTCAAAGTTACACAATTTTTTAGTTCATGTACGGCCTAGAATTCACGTCACCTGATCGATAGTCTTGCAATTCTCTACTTTTCTTCTTTTAATTGCTTGAGCTAAATGTAGAATATATTTTACTTATTTCAAAGAAATTAGATTGATGTTCACTTGAAATATGGACAACGTAGCTGACATTGTTCTAATCTTATGTCTTGTTCTATGTTATCTTATCTCTATTGTAACAAAAAAAATAAGAACAAAGCTTGGAACCTCAATGAATTGTTGATTTCTTGCCCTTCACTAAAATGCTATGAATATAAATACAACATAGTACATTTTGGACCAAAAAGTCTACATACTGTTTTTTAGGTCAATCATCAAGAATATTTAAGCTCAAGTCATGCATTTAACAATTTTGGATAATGTATATTTAAAAATATTATAATCACCTTCATTTGAAAAGCTTATAAGCTACAGACATGAAGTCTCTTAAAATGTAATGTACTCACTCTGATATGTAGAAATTATCCAGCTAAGTGAGGATGTATAGGCAATGCTTCAATTTTTACCCTCTGATCTATATTCCACACAATCACTCAAATGATCTTTCTAAAATGCAAATCTAACTATGTCACTCTCCTCTTTAAAAATGTTCCAGGCTTGCCCCATTGCCCAGTGGATAAAATCTACAATCACTGTCACGAAATAGCAGGCTCTTCATGGTCTTGTTCTTACCTGCTCTGCTGGACACAGCTTCACCCCATCCTCCTTCCCTCTGACACACCATCCCATTCAGGAGAACTGCATTTCTGGGGGACCTATCAGCTCTTTCCCTGCAGCCCCAGGGGCTGGCTATCACTGTACCACTCCATTATAATATTCTGCTTACTCTCTTGCCTTTAACACTAAGCAACAGTTTCCTTACGGGCAAGGGCCAAGTAGAGTTTGTCTACGCATCTCCAGGGTTTTGCACAATAATTGAAACTCAAGAATATATACTGAAAAAGAAAAAGAAAATAAGGACTACACAAAGTCTGACTGATTCCTTTGAAAATCTGCTTATTTTGTCAAATAGATTTTTATTAGAAACATAAATTCCCAATCCTCTGGCACATTAAGGCACACCCTCACTTATAATTACATTTAACTAGGTAAGTAGATAACACACAGAGCAATAGTTTCTCGTTCTAAATTTTCATACAGAGAAGACTTATCATCTATTATTCTTTCTTGTATGAAGATCTTACTTATCCCATCCCAATATTAGGAAGCGGTCAGTGCAGTGTATAGATGAACAGTCATAAACACACACACACACACACACACATACACTCAACACATACACACACACATACACTCAACACATACACACACACACACATACACTCAACACATACACACACACACACATACATCTTACTGGGGTTTTTTTTGATGTTCTGTATTCTTGTAAATAAATTGTCTCCCTGCCAAGTACCTAGGTGTTAGATAAAGATTTACTGTTGCATTATGCCTGTGATGACGAACCTATGACACACATGTCAGCACTGACACACGTAGCCATTTTTGATGACATGCAGCCGCATGCAGCCACATACCAGAGAAGTATGGGGCCACATGTCAAGAAGGACGTTTCATCTTCGGCTCCTGTAAGGCCAGGTGCAGTAGCCGAGGATAAAACATTCACTGTAGTGTAGATACTCTGTGCCAGAGGTCTATAGATCAAAACATTTTTGTTATTTAAACTATAAATATTGTGAAATTATGCTTTTTTTTCTCAAAGTGACACACCACCCGAGTTATGCTGGGTTTTTTGGCGAATTTTGCCACACCAAGTTCAAAAGACTGTCCATCACTGCCTTATACCTTTGGAAGCTCTTTTTCAAACTACTCTCATCATGACAATTAGATGTTGTTTGGCAACATGTAGTAAACTCTTTTTTATCTGAAATTTATCAGCATTTTCTTTTCCAGAATCGATGAATGGCTTCTGCACCTTTTCATAGTTTGTTTACCAGTGTAGTCATTTCCAAGTGACCAGACTTAAATGCATGTGAAGAGAACAGTTAGTTGTTCAACAATCCACAGTCACGCCCTGTAAGCGGGCAGGTACGACGGGGGTGGGAATCATCTTCCATTCCTTCCGGGTCCACAGAAAGCATAGTGGTGCCGAAGGAGCCGAATAAAATTACATGACTCAGTTCATGTCTATCTCCTTCTTTCTGTCCTCCTTTTATTTTGTGTATTTCTGTGATTTCAAATTAGTCAAGCTATTCAAGTTATTAAACAGTGACTCCAGCTGACTTAAAATATAGTCTTAGAGCAAGCTCCTCAAGAGTCTGTAGTATCTTCTGGAAAATAAATGCACCCCCTTAATTGTGCCTGTGGGGGGAGCAGCACAGCGTGAAGGAATCCTGTACACACACACACACACACACACACACACACACACCACACATACACACACCAGGCTGCGAAAGGACACCCCCTCAGCAAGCAAAGGTTGCAGCAACTCTGACAGATGAGACAAAGCAAGTCAAGTAATAAGAGAAGGGCTTTCTGAACATTTTCAGTAATTTGGTTATAACTAACTCCAGAGTGCATCAGCAGAAGATTCTTAATCAGCTCCTACTTTTCCATTAGAAGGACTAATTACAGAGTGTCTTTTATTTATTTATTTTTTGGTAGATATATCCCCCCCCCTTAAAAATGCTTAGTAAATATAAACTAACTTGTCTGAATGTCGCTTTGTCTGTATCTCTGTTTCCTGAGAGAGGTCCCGACGCTGTCGCATTGGGGACTGCACACACAGAAGGCACTGTTCACTTAAGAATCCTGGTTCTGCCCAGCGACAGATGAAGCCAAATGCACATTAACGTGTCGTCTACTCCCATCCCTCAGACGTAGTGTCTGTTGGACGATCTTGTTTTTACAAGTCTGGTTGAATTACACTATCTTAATTCCTTTTCTCTTAGAAAAATTACTTTCAATCTGAATGATTTATTTCCCTCTCGCAGAATATATCAGTTGCCCGCCCAGTTATCTGCTTAAAGAGATTTCCAGTGTATGAGGCTGCCTGAAAAGTAGGGCTGTTGGCCTCACGTGTGGGTGACTTAAGATCACAGTTAGTCCAAGGCAATTATTTTGAGACACATTCTTCCTCAGAGGCAAAGTAACCCTGTCTTGCGGGTGTGATGGTAGAAACATTACCTGCGGAAAATATGTGTGTATCAGAAAAGTGTTTGAGCTCTGTAATCAGTCAGTTTTACTTGCTGTTTTCAACAAAGCAGTATCAGTGGGTTTCCTGTTATACAAGCATCATTAATGGTATAAAAAATGCTTAAATCTAGAACCAGCCAACATGAAAACAAAGAGTTATGGGTAAAATAGCATAGTAAGCAAAATTAAACAAAAGTCATTGGGAGAAATGATATATGCAGTATTTTTCTCACGATTATAGCAAAAATCCAAATGTGATTACTTTTTCAATAAATACTTAACAAGTATTTAATATATATGGTCTACTAAAGATAGTGGTAAACAAGACTGTCTTGCTCCTAAGATTGTGTATGTTACATTAAAAATAAAGTGTCAGAGAGCAGAAAAGCAAATCCTGAAGGGAAAGCGGGAAGGCGTTGAGGGGAGGGGGAAGAGGGGGATGTTGGGGAAACACGGGGGAGGGAGGATGCATTCGGGGGGACACTAGAATCAAGGTAAACACAATAAATTTTAAAAAATAAATAAATTTTAAAATAAATAAATAAAGTATCAAAAAGGTTATGGACTTTATAAAAGTTTTGAAGACTTATAAACTGGGTTAAAAGTATTACATATTGTATTTTTGGTTTTCTAATCAAAAACATCAAATATCAGTCAATTCATATGTTTTAACCTATTTGCAAAATATAGATAATCGTTGTGAAAACAATTTGCTGTGATTGAACATTTTGTAAACTGTAAAATGCTTAATACAATTTAGCTATTATTATTGCTGTCTTAGAATATTTTGAAATTTATATCTTTATAGTGACAATAATCAAATTTTGTTATGACACATAATTTTAAAAGTCAAGAAAATATATTCCTCTCTATATCAGTTATGATCCCCTTAACTTGTAAAATCTCTTCTGTGTTTGCTACTTGAAAATTGTCTTATTTCCTTGTATTCCTGATATTGCTACCAATGTTTTCATAATTTAATAGAGAACTATATCTCTTTCTGCCCTATATTTTAATTTTCCACTTAGTGGTAGATTGCAAAACAATGTTTTTATACTGAATCTAGTCTATAATATTCTATACTGAATCTGTCAGAATAAAATAATTATACTTTACTCAGTACCTGTTGTATATCACCTTCCACCTACATATGTAATTCTTGGAATACTGCTAGATAGGTATTTTATCTCAATATCTTTATTAAAAAATTACAGAATTCAGTATCTATCTTACAGTTGGCTGTGTATAAAGGTAAATTTATATATTCATTTATACCTGCCCTTTTACACTCAGTGATTCAGTAAATATTTTTTTAATACTTTACCTGGATTCAATACTGACAATACAGTAGTGAATGAGACAGACACAAAATGCTCATCCTCATTTAAGTTTGCGTTCTAGTGGGAGCTATATTCACAAAAGGATACAAGCAGTGCAAAGTTACATAAACTATCAATATAAGCAAAGAGTAATAATGAAAAATGGTACAAAAGAAAAACTTGGATTGAACAAGGAGCCTGGAATAACAATAGATAAAATTTCTTCAGAATTTGCATTATGTTAAAAGATTTTAGGGAACATTCAATTAAATGATACAACATAGCTCTTTTAGGATACCTAGTATACGATAAATGCTTAACATTAGATTGATAATATTAATAGATTTTTTTGAGTTATGATATTATTACTAGTATTAGAATTAGTATATATGGAACTTCCATAAGGCTCTGGACTCTCAAATAGTCAAATGCAAAGAGATAAAACTACTATGTCAAACATTTTTAAATTTTCATGTAGTAAAAGCAATAATCACTTCAGAAAAGCATCAACAGTATTTCTGGTCAAAAGACTACACTGAAATTTCTCCCACTAGTCAAAGTGATTGACTAAAATCATGGCATCATTCTTATGTCAGATTCCATAACATTTACATGTTTTTCATCACATTCCTCAAAAATACTGAAAGATACCATGTGACTGTAATCATATGTGAAGATGCAGTAAAATGAATTGTTATTCAGCTAGGTTGTTTAAGAAGATTTTTACAATATTTTAGAAGACATAGGCTACAAGTTTTTGAAAAAAAATCTCTTTCTTAACTCAAAGTTATAGTGAATAAAACAACTTCCCTTTGCTGCCAGCTGAGTGCAGACCAACAGGATATAATAGATCAGTTAGCAGGAACATGACCAAACTTCCCTTTCAAAGATGTCTTACCCCAAAGTTTCCATGACTAAGGGGAGAAGACCTTCAAATGCAACCGAGAAGAGATGGCTAAAAGTCTCTTTAAAATGTTATTTTAAATTTATAACTAAAAGTAATGAAATCTGAATTTCAGCTCAGATCTATTTTCTAAAGCATTATATAGAAATCTGTGTTAGAATATTAAATATCAAACTTGGTTTTAATATTTTCAACAATCATTAGTGTACTCAATAATTTTGATTATACTTTTTTGGGGTTTTATTCAGAATATAATTTCTAAATATTAAAATCTTTGCAAAAGTGAATGAATGGCCCAGCAAAAGATAAAATTAAGTTGTTACATTGAGGAAATGCTGAAGAATATAAACAATATTTGTTTACATCAGTAGAAATGAAATTTTTTATGGTAAAAAACTATATTGCATTGAAAAGATTTTTACTTTTATAAAGTATTATCCAATAATAAACTACTAATCCCTCTAGCTTCATAAATATAGGTAGTGTGGACTTTTTAATAATTATATAGTATGTTCAGTAAAAAGCATGAAAATAATTTATTAGTTTATACTGAAGGGCATTTTGATGATTAATTTTATGTGTCAAGTTGGCTGAGAAACTGTGTCCCGACATTTGGGCAAACATTATTCTGGATCTTTCTGTGAAGATGTTTTAGGAATGATTAACAATTTAATCAGTGGAGTAAAGCAGATTATCCTTAATATTGTAGATGAGCCTCATCCAATCAGTTGAAGAGCAATGACTAACCTCCCTGAGCAAGAAGGAATCCTCCAGTGGCTGCCTTTGTACTTGAACTGTAACTCTTTCCGGGGTCTCCAGCCTGCCAGTCTACCCTGCAGATTTTGAATTTACCAAGAACTCTACAAACTCGTGAGCCAAACCCTGAAAATAAATCTCAGCCCTGGCCAGTTGGTTCAGTAGAGCGTTGGCCAGGAGTGTGGAAGTCCCAGGTTCAATTCCTGGCCCAGCACACACAGGAGAGGGACCCATCTGCTTCTCCACCATTCCCTCTCCCCTTTCTCTCTATCTCTCTCTTCCCCTCCTTCAGCCAAGGCTCCACTGGAGCAAAGTGGGCCCAGACACTGAGGATGGCTCCATGGCCTCCACCTCAGGTACTAGAATGGCTTCGGTTGTAATGGAGCAACGGCCCAGATGGGCAAAATATCGCCCCCTGGTGGTCATGCCAGCTGGATCTCTGTTTGGTGCCTGCAAAAATGTGTCTCTCTGCCTCCCTATTTCTCACTTCAGAAAAATACTAAATAAATAAATAAATAAATAAATAAATAAATAAATAAATAAAAATAAATCTCTATCTCCCTCTGTATTTTTGTCTCTCTCTGTATCTCTCTCTCTCTGTCTCCCTTTAGACAAACACACACACACACACACACACACACACAAACACACACCTTCCTAGTATGTTTCTCTAAAGAAAGCCGATTAATACAATCGTAAGCATAATTTGCAAAATAATCTGGTGAATTGGTAGTTTGAGTAAATATGAAAAAATAAACTAAATATACACTAAATACAGTGTCATAAGGATAATTTAACTAAAGAGATACAATAATAAGTATTACACATTGACTAAAATTAAGAGCAGTAGGTCTAGAGTGGATTCATTAAATGCATGAGTGCATGTGTAAAAATGTGAACTGTTACTAAACTTCCAGGTTTGACCAATATGAAGGAGCAAGTTGAAAGTGATTAAACTACATTGGGCATAGAATGGTTCTTGGTAGTAAAAGAAAAATAAGAAAGAATAAAAGGTGTGGTGGAAATACTTCCATAGAAAAGTTTTATTAAATAAAAAAATATTAAACAAAAAATAGCCAATTGTCTATGGAAGTTTCTATACAGCACTGTCACAAAACCTACAAAAACATTTTCCTAAAGAACACATTCGGCTTCATTGTTGAGTGTCTAGTGAGTGGAAGGTGCTGTAATGAGTGATGAACTCTACAGTCTTGTATGGTAGGACTCACATCTCCTTTGTATGCTCTGGGTAATGATGCTTCAAAAGGCACACAACTGGCCCACAGTTCTGTTACTAGAAAGTGCTACAGACAACATTCATTCATTCGAACCAGACCCAGAACCACCCTCCAAACCCAGCATGGTGAGAAAGCATCCAAGTGACCAAAACGTTTTGGATTTTTAACCTGGAGTGATTTTTAATCAAGTGAACAATCATTGTCTATCATGTCTTAGATTAGAAATATCTGATGTAATTGAAAGAAACACCTAATTTTCTGAGGTCTTTCCAAGCTTGACTACAGTCCATTTATTCCTGATGTAGTTAGTTTAAGTGATTTAACTAACCTCCAACATATTGTAAAAAATAAATATTTGGGGCGGGGTCGGGTAGGGGAGGATGTAGTTAGGATATTTTCAGTGACAACCAAAAGTTATCAAAACTATGCTGAGGATCTCTGATAAAAGTAATTTGGTTTGAAAGAAATCTTGGTACCTCACAAAGTACATGATTTGCTTCTTGTGTACATTTTCCTTCTGTAATCATGAAACTGCATTTTAGATCTCTGTTCGCTAGGCAACAGACTGATTTTGAAAATAGAACTTTGTCCTCCCCTTCATGAATTAAATTGTCACTAACAACCATGTAATAATAAACCACCATGGGGCTCATTTTTATACATTGAAATAATTATTGCTGTCACAAAGATAACTTTAGAAAGGTTTATTTCTCGGTATCCACACAGACCCAAGCATTAGTATAAAGTCATATAGAAATACTATATGCATGAAAGACGGAAGTATATTTTTGTATATAACTATGTATGGGCCTGAACACGTTATTGATTCTGTCATACACGAGGACATATTTAGAATATTTTTATTTTTTAAAATATCTGTTGACACAGTGTATGTGAATAGAAATTGCCCTGTAAACTAAATCAATGTTTTGTTTTATATTAAATCAATACAATTATTTCCCCAGAAATAAGAAATCGTTTCACAGGGAGATGGATCAACAGCAGATGTCAACAGCAGTTGTTCTGTAATTCCTATTCTTTTCCAATATGCCTCTATAAAAGAACTTGACATAAAAAGAAGGAAGGTGGTCAGGCACTGTCTCTGGAGTTGCTTGTATGGCAAAAGCTCGGATGTCATTCTCCGATATGCCAAATAAAGTAGAAGAGACTGTTCAGAAGGAAGATCGTGTGTCTACTTCTCAGCATTTCAAAATTGAAACACTTGTGGGATTACCAAATAGAGAAGTTCAGTTGAGAGTTTGAAGTCAGATTACATATTATTTCAAATTCTATGAAATTGCTGACATTCAACCATTTGACCTACAAATTGGCAGTTTCATTAAGTTATAACCTCTGTGCAGGTTGCAGAGAACCCGACACAGAGTTGCGACATTGCTTAGGAAGCCCTGGTGACGTGGTTCAAGGGGAACTTGGGGGGAGAGACGCTCGGTTTCCAAGGCTCGTTAACATCGCCTGGTGTGCGTTTATTCACAGAGCACAAGCAGACTTTTCTTGGTTTAGATTTTTTTTTTTTACCAGGAATTAATCATCAGATTTTAAATTGAATTAAATTATTTCTTCTCTAGCAATACTGCCACCAGGTTGCAGAGAGTGGGCAGAGAAGAAAACCATAGGAATGGTTATTGCATAATGTCTCGCTGCTCTGGGAGGCAAGGTTTGGTGAGAGACTAAAACTCTCCGTGGGAGAACTTTGGTTTATCACTGGCCCTCGGGAGGCGGGAAGCGAGGAGATAGTGTGACTGTCTGCAGTGTTGGCAGCTCAGCCCTCCTTCCACCGGCAGTACCCTTAGCCTCAGCACCGGCCTCTCTGTAGTCTCAGAACAATCCTCTGGGTGGAAGGTGTGCTCTTCTTGTTCCCAGTGGGTTTTGTGATGTAGGGCTGGCCAATCTGTGAACTGCAGAATCTGGCTACAGCTCTTGGTGGTGGTGCAGGGGGTGGGGGGATGTGTGACCCAATTTAGACCAAGGTGAATTTACTTTAAGGGTTTGGCTCAAACTCTGAGGGAGGAGTCATTCCTCTGCTAGACCTGAACTGAGAAGAATGCAGGTCTAGAGATACTTGGACCTACACCATGTCGGAAAAGTCTCCCTGCAAGTGAGGCCAGCACAGAGAGAGAAGAACCAAGAAATGGAGGAAAAATGGGACTACCTGGTATTAGAGTCTCTGATTCCAGCTTCGCCTAAGACACTTCTTCCAGTTCCATGGGAAGCATTTATTTTGTCTTAAGTAGGTATCAAGTAGGTTTTCTGAACGTTCTTCTTTATGAGAAGTTCTGATGAATACATTTGGAGAATGAGATGACCAGAGGGAAATGGGGAGTTCCTAATTCCCCCTCCTGGGTAAGCTATCAGGGACCCCAGTTCCCTGCGAGGCCTCAGCATCCAAGGACACCACTAGCTGACGTTAGCTATTTACCTTGCATTGCGCACAGGATTACAAAATAACAGCATCATTATCCTTCAGGATGAAGAGAAAAGTCATTTAGACCATTTATCAAACTGCATCTCTATATGTATTATAATGGAGGTAAATGAAACTTCCATATTCACAGACCCCATCATTTTTCAGAACCTCTTACTGAACACCTCTGTTCCTTCCTATACATTTTACAAATGTATTCAAAACTTTCTTCAATTTGACTTTTTTTTCTCTCTAAGTAAACAAATCATTCTTCTAGCCTGTGCTTTCAGTCATTCTGCGGTCTGAAATCTCCTTTTCCTTGTTGCTTCCCATAAAAACTTTCTCCGTTAAACTCAGTTCAAACAACTCTACCACGTCAACAAGATTTAGAGTATCAGCCTTTTCGCTCGAACCACATCATAAAACATACATACATTCACGTGCTTTTGTTTTTTCCACAAATATTAATTAAATACTTATTAATGAATATACCTTTGCCCTAAAGAAACTTAGAGTCTCGGGATAATTACATATAAGTTATATTAAAACATTCCCCAACTGCTGACAA
Source organism: Rhynchonycteris naso (assembly GCA_037038555.1). Taxonomy (NCBI): domain Eukaryota; kingdom Metazoa; phylum Chordata; class Mammalia; order Chiroptera; family Emballonuridae; genus Rhynchonycteris; species Rhynchonycteris naso. The sequence continues at coordinate 8,228,199 of CM072998.1, read as the reverse complement.
TAGTTTCCAAATACATAATTACAAAAGAGCAAGTCAGAAGGAGGTGAGGAGTGATGAGGAGAGATTCTTCTGAACAGGGAGAAGATATCAGGCTATGAAGATACCGTCCTGTCCAGGAGAAAGTCTAGAATTTCTCATGAGGGGGAAAATAGGACTATTGAATGATGTCACATAAGAGAGCAACATAACTGGATTACATCTGAAATACCTATGTTGGGATGAAGTGTGAGTAGGCCATCTTTCCGATGGACACGGCTGGGACAGTCAGGGATCATGCTTGCTGCATTGGTGTCCTTATCCATTTCCTCCTTTCATTCTCAAAAATGTCCTGGTTGAAACAGTAAACTATGTGGCCATCTTAGGAGTGGCTTATATGGAAGGAAAATCAAGCAGAAAAAAAAGCAGGAGAAGCCAGTAGGCATTCTACCGCATTAACGTAATCTAGACAGAAAGGCACCTAAACTATGTAAGTTAGTGGCCAGGAAGACGGGGCCTAAATGGGAAGCATTTTTCTCTACCGTAACCAATTCCTCATACCTTGATTTAGCAGTTAATACATTTTGTTTTGTGTCAGGGTTCATTATTCAGACGTCTATTTTCCCCACTCAATCATAAATTCCCTGAGGGGAAGGACTACATCTCCAAGTTGTGTTTTTCTTCAGAGATTAGTGTAATGCCATGAACAAACTACTTGCTGAATAAGTATATATTAACTTGAATTAATAAAAACTTACCAGCACATTTACAAAGAGAAATACGGGATTAAAGGCTTTTGAAGGGTTCTTTATTATTCATAAAACATTGAACTTAATAGTCATGAGTTAATAACCTGTACAGTGTAGAGTTTTAACCCTTTCCCGCTACTTCTGTTATTAGTTGACTTCATCATTGTAGGCTATCAAATGAGGTCTCCATTACTTAAAATAAACTCAGAGACCTGATATGAAAAGAAGGGGAACCTGCTATAAATTGATGGCAAGAAGGCATTAGGCTTAATAAAAAGTATAGTCTGAACAAAATTATGTTTAATTAAAAAAATTTTATTTATAGATTGATTTTAGAGAGAAAGGGGGAGAAAGAGAGAAAGAAACATCAGTTTGTTGTTCTAATTTTTTATGCATTCACTGGTTGAATCTTGTATGTGCCCTGACCAGGGATCAAACCCACAACCTTGGTGTATCAGGATGATGCTCTAACCAACCAAGTTAACAAGTCAAGGCTTCAACAAAAATTTTCTGAATGAACAACTGAATTCTCCATTTTTGTGTAATTGGCAAAGATAAGTCTCAGTTCTTTCTTATTCTGTGTTTCCTTATTATCTTATACGTTTTTCTGTATATGAATTATAATTTTGTATTAAAATTACTTGGAAATGTGTCATTGAGCTCCTGTAGGTGAAATCTATAGCTTATGTATAATTATATTTCCATTGTTGATATGAATGCCTGGAATTCAGCCAGGTGTTTACTCCTTTGAAACCATTGATGTTTAAGAAATTACCTTTATAAAAATGGTGCCATCTAAACTGTTTAAACAATAATAATTCACTGAAATCACTATCAAAATACAGGGGACAATATTTGGAATGGTGAATTTTTATTATATGCAAAATCAAACAAGCATCAAATAAAGCTGTCTATCCACTGTCCATGTTATTAAAAGTAGGTCCCCATACAGTCCTGTAATTAGCATGAAATATAAACTTACAGTGTTCAATTTAAGCTTTCTTCTCAAATTAAATGGTTTTATGGTTTCCTGGGGAACCGCTTTCTGAAGTTTACCAGCAGGATCACTATGATTCCATACACAGGATATTGCATTAAACAGCCAATGTGCTGTTCCCAAGCTCAATATATTTGTCTCTTTTCAATACTGCAATTTCCTCACCCTGAAATGTACACAGTTGAACAATGTGTGTGCTAGATCATATTTAACTTGTAGTGCTAAGAGCGTAACGGCTTCGCAGGTGAATTCCTCAGTGTGAATCATGCTGGCACACACACCACCCTTTGCGTTTTAGTACCCCATCTATTCTCTGTCTGATTTTTCCAGAACTCAATAAAACTTATTTATGCCCAAAACTTCATGACGAATCCATAACTCTAATATTTTGACCTACTTTCCCCCCAACAACCCCGAAAGGTCCTGACCGCTATTATCAAAATCTCAGCGCTGATAGAAGCTCTGATGAGATTCTAATTAAGTGAAAACCGTTCTGTAATTATACATGTTCACTATTTAATGAGAATCTCTCTATAATTAGAAATTTATTTGGACACTTAAACATTTCACAGACGCTTGCTGTGGTATTCTAATTCAAACATTTTTCATTCACGTGGGGGTAAAGTTCTCTTCCCCACAAATTTATCATTGCCAACGGGACATTCTCCTTTAATTAAGTGTACTATATTGTTGAATGATGACTCACAAAACTTATTTCCACTCATCTTTTTCTCTTCTCAACACAGAGCCTTAGATGGTATAAGAATTTAACACAATGTGTTTCTTGGTAGCTAAATAATATTCTAATTATCAGTTTAAAAATGTTAGTTAAATTTTACTTTCAAGAGCACCACAAAGTCCTTTGAGTCTGTTGTGGGTAATGAGGACAATGGCAAGAGAGAGAAACAATGGGAGAACTCATGTACAAATAAATATCTTCATTGGCTAGCGATTGGACTTAGGGGTGCAAGTCGGGAAGCTTGAGAAATTCAGTTCACAGTGGTGAGATTTTCTCTGGAGCTCAATTTTATTTTTGTCTCCTTTCTATGTCTTGGATCATTTGATGTTAACTCAGCTTTGTTAAATAGCTTTCCCCTGTTTCCTCCTTCTCCATATCCTAGAGAAATCACACTGCCCCCAGACTCTTGTATCTACGAAAAACCACGTTTTACTCACAAGCAGAAGGCTCTGTATGGTGACCCAGGGCGTCAGAGAGGACTGAAGCAGTCTGGGATGAGAGCATGCTGCATGGTCCTACTAGCTCCAAAGCAGCGTCCATCCCAGCACGAGCCTATCTATGCTCTCAGAAACGTACTCAGGACCTCTGGGTGTTGGCCCACTGTTGTTTAAAATCAATTTGCTCTCTAGCTGGAAGAATGTCAGAACTCTTTCTATCAGCTTGGAGCATCATAACACTTCCCATCATTTCAAGTAAACTTGAGGAAATGAACACATCGGGTGAAAACACGGACGACCATAGTTTCTTCCAAATTTCCAAGCTCCCAGATCAAAAGATCAGAAGTACCTGATACTCAGCTCAGCCATGCTGAGGAGTCTGAGTAGCATTAGGAGAAACGTATCAGCTCCAAAGAGGCACTGACCCAATGCTGTTTGTCTTGTGTACATGCACAGGTGAACAGAAGGACATGTTCATGTGGTTTTCTGTTAAATATAAACGTCATAACTTTAAGAAAACTTGAAGTTTCATTTTCCAGTTCCTTTCAAAAAATATTAAGAAGCAACAAATGATATTTGAATACTTAAGTGATATTTAATAGTGTGGTAGTGACATCAGTTAAAATCATTATAGAATTGTTAATTGAAATTTAAAATAAAATACACAGGTTTATTCTTAATACCACACAAAATATTCAAGAGAGTCAATACATAAATGAAATATACAAAGACCTCCTCTCTGAAATATATAGTGTCAAATAAGAAAAAATAGAGATATTGTTTGCAGTGCTTATAAACTTAAAACCTACATGTTTATCAGATTATCTCTTTGGTGTTTAGCTTTGGTGTTATAGTATTATATTTTTGATTTGCTATGACTCTCAAGCAATTAGATAATGTGTATGTTTAATCTTACCAATTAGATTTGTAAGTAATTTAAGAATAAGGATGTGTAGTTTTTATGTCTCCCATGAGCCAACAGTGAAGGAAGTGGTGAATTTTTCTATGTTGAATGTTAGTATAGTAACTTAAAACTGTCCATTTTCAATGCAAAGACTCTATCATGTGAAAATGTAAATGGCTTTCTAGTGAAAGCACATATTGTTCAATCCATCAGAGATTTCTCATGTTTAGAAGATATATGGATGATTTGATTATTTTAAATGCAAGTATATGCTGACCTATAGTGTAGCTTTCACACTTTTGCAAACAAAAGTAGTATGCCTATTACTTATCCTAGAGTATTTAAACAGACTCTTTAAATTCTTTACCTTTCAATTTATTATTTTTCAATGACCATTATTTACTCCAAAAAAGTTTAAGTTTATGAATACAATCATTTATTTATGACAAAGAATCCTTTAAATCCAATAAAAATTACAAGGTTATAAAGTATATTAAGACCTCTAATAGATGACTTAACTTCTATACTTTGACATTTTATGCAGTAACATTTTATTTTAAATGTCAACCATACATAAATTCAATCCTGTCACAGACACTGAGATGTTCAAAAGTTCCCAATTTTAGACAAAGGGTGGGGGAAAAAATGTTCTCAATTTTAGAGAGAGAGAGAAAAAAAACTTTAAAAGACCCCATTTGAAATGCCTTCAAAAAATGTTCACTCCTTCTTTAAAATCGGAAGGGAGAGCAGATATCTGGTGATAAATTATGCAATGCATAATAAATTTTGAATTGCTCATTGTAATTGCAGCATGATTTTTCAGAACAATGTCACAGAGAAGGAAACATCAAATACCATCTATCCCTGTATTTGCAATATAATTTCTTTATATTTGTTTAAAGAGAAAGGACACCACAAAATTAAGTTAAAACAACCTATCAATATTTTAGAAGATAATCCCCCAATTTTTAAGCATGGACTTTTATTTCCGTTTCATAAAATTTAGTAACTATAAATTTAATTTATTTTAGGATCTATGAGTTTATACCTAGTTCTGTTACATAACAAAACCAAAACAATTTCATGGTATTTTTAATTGCTATAAACATCGGTAATGTTTTGTGCATAATGTTAACTATGAGCTATTTTACATTCACTTTAATTTTTCAATATTGTCTATCTAAAATTACTTTTTAAATATATTTTTGTCTAAAAATATGGATGGTTTAAAAAGCACTAACTTGATAGCTGGTGATATTATATATTTATCCATACAATTGCTTCTTGTCCATGGTACTTTTTCTCATACTCATAGCCATTACCCTGCAGATAAGACTGCCAGAATAGATCTCTACTTCAATTCCCCTTTTGCCCTGCTGGGGGCAATGTCCCTCCATTACTACTTAGGAAATGATTAGGCACTACTCACAGTTAAGAGAGAGAATGTTCTTTTAAGCAACAGTCTCAGTCACTAAAGTAAAAGGAAGGCAACATGCCAAATATATGTCCTAATAAAACATTTTAACAATTGCAAGCGTGTAAAATTTTATAGCTTATTTCTACTACCTGAATAGTAAATTTTTTAAACTGATGCAATAATGAATAGAAATGAATTCTTTTTTTCCCAACTGCATGATAATTTTATATAGAAAGTGTTTATTACTAAAATCCTTAGAGCCCCCTAAAACTAGCTATACATTTTCTTCCTGATACTTTTTACATGATAACTCCTAAGTTGAAGGAATGGAAGGTAAGAAATGAATAACAGATTGGAAAGAATATTTAGTCCATGTAGTCACATTCTTATTTCACATATTAAAATCAGTATTTTCTATTCCTATTCAAATATAATCATTTAAAGTTCATTTTACAATAACTATAATTATTCAAGAACAAAGCGCAGTACAATTATTAAAAAATCTCTATAGTAAAAAAATTATGAAATATCGTCATGCAACACATTTCTTATTTGATTTCCATCAACTATTTTAACATTGCTTCCATTTAATTTCGTATGCAAAAACAACCACCACGCTCTTACTCTAAAATCATTAAACTCAAACATTCACACACATACACACTTAAATAGAGAGAAAAGTGACAGACACTGTGTCTAACAATCTTCAAAACCTTAATTAACCAAAATTCAAACAGCAAGAAAAATACTATTTTTCATTTAGCCATTAGGTTTTCCCTGACAAGTTAGAGCTACAGTGTTCTTTCTCACTCTTGATCCAAAACCCACCGATTTCTTGAATTGTTTATAGCACAATGATAGTTCACATTGTATTTCCTTTCATTCAGTTTACATTTGTCCTTTACACACAGAAGCTTCTCAAATACAGTAATTGTGAAATATGTTTTTTTTTATTTTTATATCACAATTTCTCCTAAATCTGCAGATGTGAGAGTAGATGCATAACATATACAGTGTGACCATAAAGTCATGGTGCGCTTTTGACCGTGTGACCAATCAAAAGTGCACCATGACTTTACGGACACGCTGTATTTAAAAATATTTTCTACAGACAAAATATAATACATGGTATGAATAAATCTATCTTCACATTAAATTTCAGTCAAGCATGTATGTTATTTTTACAAGAATAAATGACCACACTGAACGATTAGTATTATTTTAACATACACTCCAGATTTTATATTACCACGTAGCTTTTCTTAGTAATTGGACTATTTCAGATTAAGAAAAAGAAGTGGCTATGAGTCAGTACTCTTTCAGACATCGAATCAAATATCACATCACATACCCAGACAGACAGACAGACACACACACACACACACACACACACACACACACACACACACTATGGCTAGATCATAAATTTCCAAACTATACTTAAAGATAGAATAAATAACAGAAAAGAGGCAGAATTGAGACTAAAAATATCCCTTTCACTATTACTAATAATGGATGGGCTCAAAACTAACTCTCTAAAATGCACCACATTGGAATGCATGTGATTTTGAGTTAAAGTCAATCAAGGTCCATCAGATTGAGGAAACACTTCCACCTCTCTCCTTCACCTGCTGAAAACAGTTTAGATAGAGGGCCTGGTCCAAGATGAGAGCTAGCCCCAGAGACAACTACACTCATCATGGGCTAGGGATGGTAGGGTGGGAGGAGCAGGCAGGCCCTGGAGATAAATGTCCCCTGTGTCCCACTGTCTCTGCATGACATGACAACTACTGGTGTTTTCTACCCCCCTGTAAATTGCCTTCCTACAGTTTGTAGTCCTAGAATCTCACTGCCTTCTCCTTAGCTCAGGATGGCATGTAAACTTCAAATGTCTTGACTGCCAATGGGTCTCATATTCTTATGGGCTTCTCACATATATGTAATTTATTTTTTCTCCTGTGAATCTGTCTCGTGGAAATTTGATTACAGACCAGCCAAAGAATGTAGAAGGGCAGAAGAAAAAAATTTCCTCCCAACAATAACAATAACGATAATAATAATAATAAGCATGGATTAGAACAATTGTCCTCATGACACAGAGCAAAAGCAAGAATCAAAATAGATGACTGTGAAGTTCTCTGGCTATGATATTCACCCACCTACATTAGGATGGAGTAATACACTTACTGAAATATGGCCAATATAAATTGTCCCCCAAGAAATGAAATTATTGGTTAAAAGGGAGGAATGTCACAAAGGGGTGCTATTTAGTTAATGGAATTTGAGGAAACATAGACCTACTTCAGGAACCTCCAAACATTCTAGACCTGAATGCAAGAGAGTGTAAGAAATAGTTTTGCATTGTCCATCAAGAACTCTCTAAGGATATGTTTGTCCCAACAAATGAACTCAAGCACTTAGGACATTGTGACAAGTATACCATATTGCAGAGATGAAAATAGAGTTATTAAATAGTTGGATTATTCAGTTAGCTGTGCTTGCCTCAATACCGTTCTGAACAACTATTTCATATATGTGTGTGTGTGTGTGTGTGTGTGTGTGTGAGAGAGAGAGAGAGAGAGAGAGAGAGAGAGAGAGAGAGAGAGGACGGGAAATAGTGAGGCAGATTCCTCTATGGGCTCTGACTGGAATATAACTGGCAACCTCATCAAAAGCCAATGTTCATGTACCAAGCTATTTTTAGTGCCTGAAGCTGATGTGCTCTAAGGAAGCTATCCCCAGTGCCCAGGGCCAGTCTAGAACCAATCGAGGCACTGGCTGTGGGAGGGAAAGAAGGAGAGAAAGGGAGAGTGAGAGGGGGAGAGAAGCAGATGGTTGCTTCTCCTGTGTGCCCTGATGGGGAATCAAACCCAGGACGCTCATATGCCAGGCCGATGTTATATCCACTAAACCACTGGCCAGGGCCTACCTATTCTTATTTAAAATGTTTTCCCATGTAATTTGGTCCAAAGGAATATATATATATATTAATATAGATCACAGCATTCTGTAGGACAATGGTGAATTAAAACCAATAACATATTATGTTGGTTTATATATCACTCTCTGATAAGCTTTAGATAATGATACTCCAGCTTTGAGTGCTGGGCATATTTCAGTGTGTAGACATAAGATTTTCAACCAATAAAACTGAGTAATAGACCCCTTGGTAAAATAAAGTTTCATTTACTTTGGCAATTAATCAACAGATTTACCAAGAATGAGCACTGTAATTCATTGCTATATATATAACATGTATGTATGTATATAGATTTATGAGTGGAATCATTAATGAAGCCTACCAGTTGTTTCCAGATTCTTGAACCTGCAGAAAAGGAGGGACTGAAATGGTACCTATGCCTGATGGCTCCTCCCATCATCACCTAATTCGTTATTCCCACTTCACCCTCAGAGAGCTTCTCTCCAAAATTTCCCCAGTCGCTCCATTTCAACATGCTTAACAGAAACCACAATGTTTCAGTGGAAACCTGGCGCTCCCTGTAACTGTTAATTATACGGTCAACTTTCTGATTGCGGAGGCTTAAAATCAAGAGTCTTCTTTTAGCCCTTTGCTCAACAAATCATGAGCCTTGGGACACAGACAGCACTGGGTTCAGTGCCTGCGGGCCATTTGTTACCCGTCTCTCAGCCCCCAGTTCTGGCACCGAGAATGGTGACAGTGATTCAGTGCTCTCAGGGTCGCTGTGAGGGGAGAAAATGTCATGATGTCAGCATAAAACCGAGCCCCGCGCTGGCTCCAAAGGCAGGCTCCACAAATGCTTGGGAAGAGAAACTGAGAGGCAATTTGAATGCTGATGTGACCGGGCAGCAATGTGTGCCACAGCTCTGCCAGGAAGCTAGCCGGCTTCCTTCTTTATCCAAACACACACTTTGGGACTTTTCTGGAGGACGGTGCCTTTGGAAGAATAGGCAGGAGGATTGTGGGTGGCACACAGTCAGGTGTCAGGCTGTAGACACTGCAAAGACGGGCTGCGTGATTAGCTCTGGAACAAGATTCAAACTGTCCCTGTTTCTAAAGAGGGAGAAACAGTTTTGAATTTGGCGTGTGTACGGTGCAGGAAAGCCCCAAACTGTTAGATATATTGAAAGAGTGTTATGATATGTTGGACTCGAACGGCATCTTAGGTGTCATCCAAATTTCTCCTTCCATGTTTGGGGCTGGTGACAATTACAGTTGTGAGGCTCAGCCTGTGAAGTCACCCGGTTGGATAATGACAAACCCACTCTCTTCCCTTCTAAGTCAATGTATTTTCCCTTCACTGAAACCCAGCCTCTCTGAAACCTAACTTTGAAGGTCAACAACCATATTTCTTCCATCTTTCCTTACTACAATTAATCTAGGGTCCACTGGCATTTTCTTACCTCTACAGGTAATGTGATAATATTATATATCCTTAAGGAACAAAATATAAAACATGAAATTCTTATAAGAAACATGTTTAAGTAATAACTTCACATCAATATGGTCTGTTTATCTGTAACAAAATATTTCCCACCCCTTTCTATAACAACTCAGATCTATGTAGTAAAGTGTTGATTGTATATTTTTAATATTGATTTGACTTATATTAAACATATCTTATAATGCTACATATAATATTTTGTAAATTTATTAGTGGTTTTAGACAATTGCATTTTTTGAGTGGGATATTGGTAAATTAGGTAATAAAACTACATATTTTACATCAAAGCATCTTCCCTTACATCACTACTAAAATTACAATAGCAGCATTAAAATTTTTGTTTGGATATAAACATTTATATGTTTTTCTACAAAGAAAAGAACAGTGTTACATTAAAAACAAAATTAAAGAAAGTAATTTTTAGTAGAAAAAGAAAGTCATGAGAACCAGAAAATATGCAGTAATATAAATGTCACTTACAACTTCTGACAGATCTTTTATATTTATTGTGTATTTACTGACACACATGTTAAAAACTTTAAATTCTCTGAATTGAGTCAATTTTGTATTCCTTAGTTGTATGCCATTAAGATAAATATTTTAATCAACCATTTTGATTTGTAGCAAATAGAAATGCCTCGGTATTTTTTCTCTATACATACTAAAAATATCTAATCTGTTAAGAGATTTTTAGATTAAGAAAACCTTCATGATGTAGTCAGACACTAATTTTCCACACAAGAAGGCTGAAGCCCAGAGGGTTAAATAGATTAGTGGCAAAGCGAGAACTGGAATTTAGATCTACTGACAAGTGCAGCATTCTTGGAGAACGGCTTAATGACTCGATGTGTAGTTTTAATCTCTATGTTTATTGCAGGAAAGACTTTATTCATAATTTTATTACTTTACTTCTTTTTGTTCAACGCTAAAACACTTCCACGAGGAAACCATCGATAAGAGAAAGAATTCTTAACACAAACAAACAAAACAAGATCTACCAATAGCAAGACAACAAAACTCCATTATGATGAATCAGAAAGGAGGAACTCGAATGCTATTAGCTCAGCTGGTGTAACTGTTATCTTCTGAAGTGCATCTACGTGATTTCTTTTATATTATTTGCTCCACTTAGAAAGCCTTCCTTCTAGTGCATATTTCATGTCTACCTGTGCACTGAAACTAGGATCAAGTATGACCATTTCAATTAAGCTTGCCTTGATTTTGTATTAATAAATTATCACTTTAAAATTTTTACAGCACATTTTTCTTATCTATGTGTGCCTACTATATCCTAGGTGGCATTTTAATTGAATAAATATAAACTTTTTCCCTTCATCTGAATTTTAGACTTATTGAGAGAGAAAATTAAGTCTGATATACCTCTACCCCTAAGCCATTTAATACTCACTAAAACATTTCATTAATGAAAGCGACAGCTCTTATGTTTAAAGGGCGAGAACCCAAATCTGATAGTTTCACGTATATATGATTTGTTTCAGCTAACTTAGATGAAACCACTGTAGTAAACTGGAACATCGGACTAAGGGTTTCAAAGTCAGATAAGTTCCTAAATCATTCCTTCCCAAATTATAAAGCCTTTATATTCTGCACCCAAAGATATTTTTATTGAACCTGCTAAAAGGTATACGCATGACCAAAACTGTTAGAAAGGAGGAGCAAGAGACAAATATGGAGCTTGACCTCAGATGACAGACTGTGATAACATTTTCCCCAGACTTTGAGTTTGAGGCAGAAGGGAGAACACCATTCGACCGGCAGTACAATCAGCTACAGGTTCGCAAAGCGCATGTAGCCCGCACCGTCACTGCCCTGCCCCCAGGCTGCAGAAATGCCAGGACACCACAAAGACAGCTATCCTGAACACCAGCGATGCTGCCCAAAGTCATATTTTTTTCTGAATGCTGAAACAGTCAGCCCTGCCAGCATGCTAGCAGCCCTCAACCAGAGATGGACACCAGGTCAGTGAGCAAATATTCCCGTGGGTTTGGCTTGTTGAGGATAAGTCTGAGGTGGGTTCTACCTCCCAGAATTCCCCACCCAGACGGACCCCAGTTGTCCACAATGACAACCTACTTGATAACACATCCTTTGCTCCCTCCTCTCCTGTCTTCCTTCCTCACCCCCTACGCTGCTAATTCCTGGATTCACAGGTCACCTCCCAAATAAACTACTTCCCCTCAAATTTTTACTCAGATTTTTCTTTTGAGGAAAAAACAAAACAAGCAGAGACAGTATCTTCCACTTGATGTATTTCAGATAAACATTTCCTGCTTGATTCTATTTAAAATGTTGACCCAAAAAATATCTTCTCAGTCTTAAGAAGTCTTCTTAATATTTACAGTCCATAGAATCCCTGGTGATCCAACATGCTCCCTAACCAAGCTGGAGCCCACAGTCGGCCCTTATCAACTTCATAGATGACCCAGGGAGATCTTGCTCCCTTGGTCTTCCAAGGATAGGCATCGGAACGTGAAAACCTGACAATGTTATGGTTCAAATCAGAAATGTGACAAACTAAAGCACAATGTATAAAATGTACTAATAATGCAAAATTCAACTCATGAAGAGAAAGTTATTGGCTACTGATCTGGACAGTGAAATTACTTTTTTTAAATTAATTTTAATGGGGTGACATTAATAAATCAGGGTACATATGTTCAAAGAAAACATCTCCAGGTTATCTTATCATTCAATTATGTTGCATACCAATTGCCCAAAGTCAAATTGTCCTCTGTCACCTTCTATCTGGTTTTCTTTGTGCCCCACCCCTCCCCAATCTCTCTCCCTCTCCTCCCTCCCCCCACCCCATAACCACCACACTCTTGTCCATGTCTCTGAGTCTCGCTTTTATAAAATTACTTTTTTATGGATCTCAAAAACCTGAGCTGGAAAAACTTTAATAAATGGTATCAGGCTACATTTGGGGTTAGTTTCTTCTGCCGATTCAAGGAAAAATGTATCATACAACTGCAAATTTAGTGTGCTTATCACACTCGTGGGAATAATATTTCAGTGTATAATCCTTTCAGCTTTATATTTATGCTTCCGGAATATTGGTTTTCCAATTGAAAAAATAAATATATATCCCATAACAACACCAATGCAGTAAATTCTTTTCATTTATAGACAATTGATTGCATGTCTTTTTTCATTGATTTATTCTATTTATAAATTAATTCAAAAACATTAGCTTAACATCTAATAACTTTGTTATTTGGCTAATAGGAATACAAGGATGGTCTATGTTATTCAGTATGTTAAAATTGCACGGGTTTTTAATTGAAATTCTTATTATACTTACATGTTGTATAGATGTAAATGTCAAAATTTACTTTAGTTATCTAAGAGATATTATGAAATAATATATAAAACAAATAGAGCTTTTCAGAAATAATTTGATATGTTATTGAGACAATTCATAGATTTATAAAGGATCTTGTCTTCAGAAACATAGTTATAACAGAAATACTTTATTCTTTAGCTGTTTACTAAAAAATAATGGAACTTTATTGATATTTTGTCATGAACAACATTAATTGCAACAGATTTATGAATGGCCTAATAGCAATAAAACTTTATTGCAACACTTGTTATGAGAAATGTAACCTAAAATTTTAGAAAGTAACTCCCAAATATTGTGTTTGTAGTCTTGGCCTTGAAAGGATTTTTTTCTCTGATTAGCATTTTCCTATGTAATTTTAAGCACCTCTCTGGTTTATGTTAAGATGTATGTTTAATAATTTAGGTAAAAGCATGAAAGCCAAGATAAGAGTTCAAATAAAATAACTATTCCCTTTCCTCCCCCTGAAGAGTCATGAATTTATTAAAATAAATGTTCATACTCTTTACTGTCCCATGGTTAATTTACAGTATGTTAAATTGCTAAATTTATAATGTAAAGGATTTCAGGTCCAGACATGGCAGTTGCTTTCTTAGTTTAATCTCATTATGCTTTTCATTTTCTATAGGTAATTCTTAACCTTAACCAAGGCTTATGTGACCTAAGGTAGGAATTACTAAAATCTCATCTGCCAATGCACTACTCCAAGAGAAAGAAAATAGATTGAAATATAATTCCTGAAATTTAGTTAATTCAATAAACTTATATGATGAGTTTTATTGGGAAGTAATAAACTAGGGTTCAATGGAAATACTGATTTTTTAAATGGTTATATATTTGAAGGCTTATATTAATATATAGGGTCTTCTACACATAACAAGAAAAGTCTAAGTAGGTTCAAAATAAATAAAAATAATATCAATATGTAAATGAAGTAAGTTAACAAAATGTAATTTCCCTAAGGGTAGAAATACTGCTCCTGTTCTTTGTTTCTCTGGTGTCTTTATTCCAGGAGTTGGCCAAAGGGGATGCCATTCAATCAATGTTAGTTAATAGAACTTCAATGTAAGAGCAAGAAGTTAATGGAAAGGAAACAAAATCATAATAGGAAATAGTATGTAAAATGCTCTATAAATAAAAATGTTTCACCAATTTGCAGCTTTATCCAATAAATGCATACATGTCACTCTTGATATGACAGTCATAGAATAAATGTGGTTTTCCTGGATCTACTCTTAAAACATTGTAGGAAAACTTTATAATCATTTTTTCATAAACCTAATATACTTTATGCATTTATCCATTAGGAAAGGTCTGGATTTCCCATTTATAAATTTAAATGTCTCCATTTTATGTTTTTAGATCTTACCCCTTATGTTTACTTGGTAGAACAAATGATGAAAGAACTGCAGGAAAATAATATTTTAATCAACTTTTATTTCTAGAGGAGGGAAAAGGCAAAGGAACACTAATGAGGAAAAATGGATTGATTGAGAGTTGCTGTTACTCCACGTGACTTGCTACAACCACGTTATGTTCATACCTGCACTGCTGGAAAAACACTTTCTATAAAACATTTTAGCTCTTTGCTACTGGTTGTTATAGATATGAATGATTTTACAGGCATGAAAATGAACAGAGAAAATAAGTGTCTTACTGACTTTTATAAAGACAGTAAGTGGGCCTTACCAGGCAGTGGCGCAGTGGATAGAGCGTCGGACTGGGATGCGGAAGATCCAGGTTTGAGACCCCGAGGTCGCCGGCTTGAGTGTAGGCTCATCTGGTTTGAGCAAGAACTCTCCAGCTTGGACCCAAGGTCACTGGTTTGAGCAAGGGGTTACTCGGTCTGCTGTGGCCCCATGGTCAGGGCACGTGTGAGGTAGCAGTCAATGAACAGCTAAAGTGTCACAACAAAAAACTAATGATTGATGATTGATGCTTCACCTCACTCTCTGTTCCTGTCTGTCTGTCCCTCTCTCTTACTCCCTCTCTGTCTCTGAAAAAAAAAAAAAAAAAAGACAGTAAGTGGGGGAGACAAGACTCTGAATTTACTCTCCCCACTGCATGTTGCATGAAGCTTCTTTTGAAAATTTTTTATAGAATTTATTGTAGTGAAACTGCCTAACAAGATTATACAGGTTTCAAGTATCCAATTCTACAATACATCTCTGTACTACATATTTGGGGTTCATCCTCCCCAAGTCAAGTCACTGTTTAACAGCATTTATTTCCCTAAACCAGTGGTTCTTAACCTTTTTTGAGGTACCGAACCCACCAGTTTCATATGCGCATTCACCGAATCCTTCTTTAGTGATAAATAAAATTTGATTTTTTTTTTCCAAATTCAAGACATAGGTATATGTGTTTTTACTGGTGCACAAAATGAGCCGTGCATGAACATCACCTTGCTCAAAGAACAAAACCAACAAAGTGCATGAACTCACAACAAATTACGGTATTACTTTATTCTGGCCTCTGCAGCAGAGGCTTCTCCGAACCCCTGAGACCGACTCATTGAACCCCTAGGGTTCGAGAACCCAGGTTAAGAACCACTGCCCTAAACCCTTCTTCGCATAGCAGATTCTCAATACCAAGTAGAAGGCTAAGAACTTCAATATATTTTCTCAAGGTCTGAACCTCCTGAATCAGAACCAGTTAATCTATGATTCAATGTTTAGGTTACTAAGTCCCATTCTAGACCACCTGCATAAAAGGATTTAGAATATCCAATAGAACCCCAGGCAATTCCTAGAAGAATGGTAAGGCTTAACAGCCATTATAAAAAAGGGTTCAAAGTACACACTCATTGATTGATGCAACACAATGATATTGCTTGAACTTTGAAGGCCATTGATCTGCCAATCTAATTAGCACAAGTTTCAAAGTGAGCATTTGCAAGAGCATTGCTCATCTGGAGGATCTGCAATGTTAGGATGAAAAGGCTGTCTCGACATTTAAACTTCAGTTTTCCAGCACACAGAAGGAGGGCAAGTGAACAGACGAAAGATTCTGACTCCATCACACGAGTTCCCTGACTCCTGTCCCCAGCCCCAGCCCAGAACACAGTATGGAAGGACACAGGTGAATTCATAAAATCCTGAGAATTTTCATTAAAACTTCTCTCTCCAGTGTGGAGAGCTATGGACTGAGGAACATGTATGCAGCCCTGGGCAAGTCACGGGAAAGTTCCCGAGACGGGAAATTCTAGGTACCTCCCTACGATCTCAGCAGAGATGGGAAAAACCACCGAGATGCTGTGTGACAATACGCCGTGTGTGTGTGCACATGTGTGTGTGTGTGTGTGTGTGTGCATGTGCAGAGAGAGAAGAATAAGCCGGAACCAACCGCAATGGACACATTCCTGCATTAGTAGAGCTGACTGCGCGAGGCTATGATATTGTCCAGAAGACAGAGCTGGGTCCAGATCTCTCCCAGAAAGGGCTGTACTCAGCACTAACCCAGATCTTCACCAAAGGTCCATGGCCACAGGTTAAAAAATGGGGCAAAAAAACAATACCCAGGCCTCAAAGAGGAACAAGTTAAAAAACAAACTCTTCTTCAAAAATAAGGCTCAGAAAAAATACATTTATTACATATCAAATGTAAGCTCTGGATAAAGTTGACCTTAGTAAACATAAGGAAGAGATGGTGTGAAGCCAGTAGTCGCGGCCATTATCACAGCTGCCTGGCCAGTGCAGGTTCGCATTAGAATCGGACAATCAGTAATGAAACAATGGAGCCAAAAACTGGTGAGCCATCAGCTTTAATTGTAGCTTGCACCTGGCGGGCTAGTAAAAACACATACTGCGCTCCAAAACCCACTTATTCAGTGCTCCCAAAGCTACTGACTTATTCGAGTTTCCTAGAATCAAAGTTTTCTAGCTCACCAGACTTATTCACCTCTGTTCCCCATCTCCTACTTAAGCACAAACTCCGCTCAAACTAGCATCTCCCTCAGCACACCGCCATCTTGGTTGCTTCTCCTCTCCTCCACGTGGCCTTAATCTGCTCTCCTCTCTAATACTAACCTCAGGAACCGAGAGAGCAAGCTCCCGGTCTGCCCCACTTTATAATCCAAACCTTTAATCCAAACTACAAACAAGGAAGTCTCTGATACAAAGTCACTTATCTGAGGCATAATGGGAGGAGTCCTCATGAGAGTGCATCACCCCACATCATCCAATCAGTCAAGGGTGTGCGGAAAAGCTTACTCTTAAAACTTGCACGTGGGCAGCGCCATCTTTAACAAAGTGCCCAACAGATAGCAAGAGAAATATAGCACAACATAGTACAAGCAAGAGAGGCAGCGGTAGGGTGGGAATAAAAGAAGGAAGGAAGGGAGGTAAGGAAGGAGGAAGGGAGGAACGAAGGAAGGGAGAAAGGAAGGGATGTAGGAGAAAAGAAGAAAGGAAGGAAAAAAGGGAGGAAAGAAGAAATGAAGGAAGGAAGGGAGAAAGGGAGGGGAAAAGGAAAGAAGGAAGGAAGGAAGGAAGGAAGGAAGGAAGGAAGGAAGGAAGGAAGGAATTTAAATAACAAGCAACTTATTCAGGGGAGCTTCAAGCTTCATAAGAGTCTACCGGAAATGCAAATTTAATAAAACAGCCTGACCAGGCGGTGGCGCAGTGGATAGAGCGTCGGACTGGGACACAGAAGACCCAGGTTCGGACCCTGAGGTCGCTAGCTTGAGCGCAGGCTCATCTGGTTTGAGCAAGGCTCACCAGCTTGAGCCTAAGGTAGCTGGCTCGAGCAAGGAGTCACTCAGTCTGCTGTAGCTCCCTGGTCAAGACACATATGAGAAAGCAATCAATGAACAACTAAGGTGCCACAAGAAAGGATTGATGTTTCTCAACTCTCTCCCTTCCTGTCTGTCTGTCCCTATCTGTTTCTCTCTCTGACTTTCTTTCTCTGCCACACAAAATAATAATAATAATAAATCAGTGTTAACAGTGGGAGCAATAGAAGATGCAAAGGGAGAAACCCCGTTAAAAGAACAAACCAAAATATATACGTATCAAATTATAATAAAATGCTAGATTTCACATCAACAGCCTCAGAAGCTTTATAAATACCAATGTCTTGGTTGCCTCATTACTTACTGATTTAATAGTTCTGGGGTACAGGCTCAGCCCTGAGATTTTTAAAACCTGCACTGGTGATTCTAATGTGCAGAGAGGACTGAGAACCACTGACTGAGAAATATAAAAAAATGACAGATACGTGTGGAAATTCAAATAATGAAATGATCCCTTGAAATTTTTGCAAATGAAGAGGAAATGCAAAGAATTAGAACAAGTGGAGAGTATAACAGGAGCAGAGAACAGAGACTAATGGGAATAACTGCTGCGCCTGTGGAAGACACAGGAAGAGAAAAAAATGGGCATCAAAAACACAAGTAAAATAAGTGAGCATTTTTATGAAATGAAGAAAAATGGATCTGGGGATCACAATTAATACATTTACACCAGGAAACTTTTATGTAGAACAATCAGCATCAAAGAAATCTAGAAAGCAAATGATTTAACGTTAAGGGTTCATGAGTCAATGTTAGGCATTCCTGCAGAGAAAGCAAGCCATTCACAAAGGGGGACCTGGGGTGGCACGGGAGAATCGGGCAGCATCAGAGTTTTCAGCAGAGCGCTGTGCTGGAAAGTGTGAAGTCTTCTTACAGTCAACTCACGTTAGCAGAAACAGTTAGTTTCTCTCAAAAGGAAAAAATGAAAAACAAAACAAGGAAAAGACCAATAAATGATGCTTGAAAAATCCAGGCACGCATAAAATCAAGACCACCACCCCCAGGCTGGCTGTGAGCCCCATCTTAGGGATATAGAAAGCTAAGCATAGAGCACCAGACAAAGGATGGAGGAAAACAGAAATTGCATTTTTTCCCCTTATCAATAAAAATAAGGATAAATTAAAACCAATAAAACATCTCACCGTCTCCTCGTTTCCGGACCCCTAACTATTCTGGTAGCTTTAGTATGAACAATCTATTTCCTGCCCATTGTAGAAGAGGCGTTGACAAACTTATTCTGGAAAGGGCGGGACGGTACATTTATTTTATGCTTTGTGGGCTGGAGAGGTCCTGTCAAAACCCCTCAACACAGCCTTTACGGCAAAAAAAAAAAGCAGCCATAGACACAAAGTGTGTGCGGTCATGTTAAAATACAACTTTATTTACGGAAACTGAAATTTGTGTTTTTATATCTTTCACGTGTCATAAATACTATTTAAATTTTTTCAACCATTTTAAAAATGGTAAACCCTTGCAAGCTGATAAATCTTATCAAACACAAGATTGAGCCTGATTTAACCTAACAGCTGTCATTTGGCCGACTTATATGTCAGACCAATGCTTTTCATTTTCAGCGCAGTTCACAGTGTGGGCTGGACGAGTCTTCACTGCGGAGAGCCGTCCTGTGTCCTGTGGTGTGTTTAGCAGCATTTCTGGGCTGTGCTCCCTAGACAGATGCCCACAGCACCATTTAAATATTGCTGATGTGTTCTGGTTAAGAGCCAGGGTTAGCAATCGTTAACCCTGCATGCACGAAGCAGAGGTTTCCAGAAGTGAACTTGATTAACAGAGAATTCAGAGGGATGTTTTCCGGCATCTAACTTCATTGGCGCATAATGGAGTGACTTTAGCCTTTTCTACCCTTCAGCTGAATTAACTAAATCGCCCCCACCCCACTCCTGCTCTTTAAACTTCACTTGAGCTATTGTAAAATCAGTCCTCCAAACGATACAGTTTATTTTGAGATCCCATTTTCTTTTCAGGCACATTGATGTAAATTTAAATTAAATAAGCATCACCACTTAAAATGGGAAAGCAGAGGGTGTAGATGACTTAACACAATCATGCAGAAAAATTTCTATCAATATTAGTTTAAGTTAAATACCTACAAAGAACAAAACGATTTAAGTATTACCATTTGAATGCTAGTGGTTTTCTAATATATTAGGCAAACATGATTTTTGTTTTAATGGTGCATAATTGACATACAATATCCTATTAGCTACCGGTGTACATCATAGTGATTCAATGTGTAGTATACATCATGAAATGGTCCCCACAATAAGTCCAGTTACTATCTGCCACCATACAAAGTTATCACAACATTGTGACTACATTCCCTAAGCTGTCCATGATTTTGAATAGGATTTCACTTGGTGAAATCAAGAAATGTAAACATACAAAGAGGATTTTCTTTCTCAATGAAAAGTTGGTAAAATGCAAGGCTTCAAAAGCAAAAGGTGCCTGACCAGGCCGTGGCACAGTGCATAGAGCGTTGGACTGGGATGCAGAGGACTCAGGTTCGAGACCCTGAGGTCGTCAGCTTGAGTGCAGGCCCATCTGGCTTGAGCAAAAAAAAAAGCTCACCAGCTTGGACCCAAGGTCGCTGGCTCGAGCAAGGGGTTGCTTGGTCTGCTGAAGTCCCGCGGTCAAGGCACACGTGAGAAAGCAATCAATGAACAACTAAGGTGTCGCAATGGCAACAAGAAACTAATGATTGATGCTTCTCACCTCTCTCCATTCCTGTCTTTCTGTCCCTATTTATCCCTCTCTCTGATTTTCTCTCTGTCCCTGTAAAAAAAAAAAAAAGCAAAAGGTAAGTTTTATTTGTGTACGTGCATGTGTATGTGTGTGTGTGTGTTCCTTGTGATTACAACTGACTTCTGGGCTAAAAAATCAGTGCGAAACAAATGCTTATTGACTGTCATAAAATGTATTGTGATATCCATAATTCAGCTGACTTTTCTTGTTATTTTTATCTTTACAGACAAATAACTTTTCAAATTGTTTTATATTTTAAATTTGACGCTAGTCCAATCACACGTGCACGGATTAATGGTTCTGTCCATGCATTCCATTAGTATTAGTTGAGAAGCAACTGTGTTCTTGGCACTGTTGACCGTAAGTAACACAGACATACTAGTACCCTACAGACGTATAAACTAGCAGTAGAGATAGTCATTGCAATGTCACCATAAACGTCTCCCAATTTAAGATCAGCAGTAACGCTTACTTTAAAATGACAGCCGCTTCCTCTTCTGTTCTCCTCCTTTTTCCTAATCCTTCCAAATTTCCCTCTATGTACCAAAATGGAATGCTCCCATTTTCCCTTTCCTCTCTCACCTAGCTACTGGAAATGCATTAACATTCATGTTTTCCTCTCTAATTATTAGCAATGAGTGTATAGGGCTACAGAAGTTTCTACGGGGTCTGCTGATGAGAATAGCCACATGAACATAAGAAAAAAAAACCCTTCAGTATTATGCAATGCTAAAATATGCTACTTTCAGGACATAAACTAGATATCATTCCTTTTGACCTAGCTCTCAAGATATTAGTATGACCTCAGGGACCTCTTCTGAGGAGTGCCATCTCCCAGAGTTAGCTGGAGTCCACGTGTGTACTTTACACGTAACTTACAGATGCCAAGGGGATCCCTCAGGAGTTCTCCAGAATTCTGGAGTAAATTGAGGTCAACATGGAACCTGCTGGATGAAGAAACCCTTCCTCAACAGGAAAACGCAATAGAAATATTTAAAACCATGGTTCAATGGACAGTGAAAATCAATGATGAAGACATGGACTATTATTGCCTCAGAGATTTTTCACTGTTCATTGAGTCACGTTCATCTGCTACTGGTGGTAAACTTAACATTTTTTTCACATTGGCAAATCTTTCGCTGTTAATTATAATCACCTGTTATAACTGTCCGTGAGCCAACTCCGCTCTGGTTCTCGGTGCATGTGAGACACAAGTGTTCCAACTGATACTAAGTTTCAATGATTTTTAGGACAAAAGAGAGTTCTCAGGCTCATGCTAATTGGCCCAACTGAACATGGTTATAGCTTCTAACTTCCTTCTCTGTGGAGGGTTCTATGCAGCTACCACACTGTATTGATTAGAACTGGTCGGTGAGATAAAAGTGTTTTCCCTTTTGAAAATCCTGTAGATGAACACTTTGGAATTGCTGAGTTTAACGGAATGGCTATAAAGAAACTGAACCCATTCACCATTTATTTATTTTTAAAAATATGGTGACAATTCACTGATGCGTTAAGACGGCTTCTCTCCTGAAGAAACTTAAAATCAAGTACTACAAAAAAAGACATAAATAATTACATGTGATAGAGTGTGTTAAATACCATTCTGTAGGTATTTATAATGAGAAGAGATGATCAAAAGAGATGATCAGAGACAATCAGAGATGATTAAATATGCTCAGAGGAAGGCTTCCCAGAAGTAAAATTAGATATGAAATAGATTTCATGAGTTACAATGAAGGATGAGCATTGCAAAGATAGAAAATACATAAGAGTAAGGCATCAAAGTGGACACTCTGGTGGACACTGGTTTGGTCAGTCAGGAGGTGCCAAAGGAAGTAAGGAGCACAGACAAAGCCCAGTCCAAAGTAATGCAACATGTGTGCCCTTAGGGGACAGTTTACCCCAGTGGTCGGCAAACTCATTAATCAACAGAGCCAAATATCAACAGTACAACGATTGAAATTTCTTTTGAGAGCCAAATTTTTTAAACTTAAACTAAATAGGCAGGTACATTCCTTATCGAGGTAGCGCCCGCACGTGGTATTTTGTGGAAGAGCCACGCTCAAGGGGCCAAAGAGCCGTATGTGGCTCCCGAGCCGCGGTTGGCCCACCATTGCCCTATACCATAAAACATGGCACGGAAACACACAGCTTCAGAGGCAGAGCGACTAACCATTATGTTTTCATTTGTAAAATTTATTCTGGCTAAAAAGATGATAAAGGATAGCTTTCTGCGGCATAAGAGCAGACGTTGGGATCTAGGTAAAGGTTATTAAACATTCCAGGGAAGCAATGCCCAGAGTTCTGTCTTTGGCAGAAGTAGTAAGGATAAAGAGGAATGGATTGGCTGAAGAAGCATTTTACTTCACCTAGGTAGCTCATGGACTCTGGGAACGAGAGGGAGAGAGAAATCTAGTACAAGTTTCTGTTGTGTGTAGCTGAGTGGTCATTAAAATAATTAACTAGGGGAGACTAACATAGAAACATAGAATCAGAGATCCAGAGTAAGGAGAAGAACCATAACAAGTTCCACTTTCAACACGACCACTTTAAAATACTGAGGATAATCCGAGGAGAAATACCAAATGGATTTACAGAGGTGAACATTGGTCAGAGTGCTGGGCTAGAGAATTGCTTAGGAAAAACAATTACTTTAAGATTAAGAAAAGAACCAGAAAATACATTACCAACAATTCCAATAGAAAGTAGTATTTCAAAATATGTTGATGAGGAATCAATTAATAAAAGAAAACAACAACAACAACAAAACAATAGCCTGTCTAGGACATAGTAAAAACTTACCTGTGACCTTAGAGCTAGTTTTTTAGGTGTTATGAGGTGGAACATACAGAGGAATGAATAAGAAAGGAAAAATGTGGTCCACTGGAGCTACATGAAAATTAGGGTGCTTGGTGATGAAAGGTAGCTTTTGTTTGAGCCGACTTACAATGTTACGTAATAGGAATTCATAGGAAATGCTTGCTTGGGGGTTATTGAACTAACTCATCAGGGCCTCTCTCTTTGATCTTTCCCATCCTCACTTATCAGGTCTCATCCTGAGACCGGCTCACCCATGGCTTGGAGAGAGAATAGAGGTACAAGTCTCTTCATTTACACCGGGGAAAGAGAGAGATGGAAGCCCACCCACTAGCATGGACTACACCCCAGGTCTTCGGGTTCCATTAGGAACTGAGGAAACACGTATCCCTGTACGGACACCAATAAACAGGGAAAACCCAGGTCCTACTACATAGAATCCTCCTAGGAGGATGGGCCTGGTGGACAGTTGAACTAAATCAGGGTTCTGTCTGAAAAAGGTGGGGCAATGTGTCGGTGGGCAACCAACAGTGTCCACGGTAAGCCATGCAATGGAGGCAGGTTCCTTCCTGCAGACCGGTGGCTAAAGGGGAAAGGCATTCCAGTGACTTTACAGTGTTACACTTTGGCCTGCTTTGTACTTTTTCTTATTGTTGTTTTGTGGAATTTGAGCATTTCTCCACTGAAGGAACGTATTAGGGAGGAAAAAGTGGAGAGAACAGACCCACAATGAAATACAGCCTAGGACAGTAGTTCTCAGAGTGTGCTCCAGGGCGCACTGGTGCACCCTAGAAGATTTCCAGGTGCGCCCTATGGTATTCTAGAGAAATATGTGCCCTTTGGGGACCAAAAAACCAACAGGGTTTTTGGAGTTTAGATTTTTGGAGGACAGAGGTGTGAGGAATTGGCTGTAAGCCAACAGTCTGCCCAACCCCCCACCTCACTTGTCTGATTAGGTTGCAGAAGGCTCTTAAGCTGTGGTGCTGGATTGTTTACACTACCCCCATGTTCCCCGGAAAGACTGGAGGCAAGTTTCTTCTATCCTTTGTTTGGTGTAAAGTTAAGATGATATGTATGGTGGAGGTTTTCTGCACTTCGTAAAATTCTTGGGTTGCCTTGGAAACGTGATCAGAGATCACTGATTTGCTGATGGCCTCAATCTGCCCTATAAATAAAGCAAGATGCGGTTTTGGGGCACTTTGTTCTTGCCAGCAGCAGTTACAGGGCCCTCCCGACCCCGTATTTCCTTAATTCCGTGTATTTTCTTAATTCCGCACCGTTCCCCCACTCGGGACCTGGAATTACTGCTGCGCTGGTTTGCGGCATGTGGCCAGATATAAAAATAAATATAGTTACTCTATTATGCCATTTCATTACGGAAATACCCCTCTATTTGTTAACACATCATTATTATATTTATATTAACACATCATTATATTATTTTTAGATAAATACACCCAAATAAAATGGATCAATTTCTCAAAAAGAAGCATGATATTGAAATTTTCAATTCTGAAAGTGAGCAAAAGTTAAGTATAAATAAAATAGGACTTGAAGGCTGCCATGCAGAATATAATTTATAGCATTTTCCATCACTTAACACTGAACAGTATGATTGGATCAGAAACCCATTCATGGAAGCTTCAATGATTTTGGTTTAACATGAACAGAAGAAGAACTGTCAGCTATATCCACTGATCCTGCATTGATGATTAAACATAAGGAATTGTCTCTGGAAGCCTTTTGGATTTCTATAAAAGAAGAATATGTGGCAATATCTAAAAAAGCTTTGAATATTTTACTACAATTTTCAACATCTTACTTATGTGAATTAGGATTTTCTACCTTCAACACAATTAAGAGTAAACAGAGAGGAATTATTCAATGTATTGATGAGGAAATGAGAGTTTGCCTTTCAAATATATGCCCAAACATTGAAGAAATTGCTAGGACACATCAGGCTCATGTTTCTCATAAACATGAGAATGAAAAACTTAACACATTTGCGCTGGGACCTGCCGAATTAATAAATCTTACTATATATATAAAAAGATAATTTTTTGTCACTTTTTTATTTTTTAACCCCTTTTTTATGAATTCTAAAAAGCATAACTCAAAATATGTAATATAAAAATGTTTTTTAATGTCAGAATAAATTTAGTCATATTTGTTTTGTTTAATTACCATAAAAGCACACTTGGACTTCATATTTTTTTCTTTAATATTTGACTTAATTATTATAACGTATTTCTCAGAAATTTGTATATAGAATGCCTACAATTATTTGTAGGATTTTAAATGCGCCCCCAGTTCAAAAAGTTTGAGAACCACTGGCCTAGGATGACAGGAGCTCATTACATCAGCCACACAGATGCAGAGATGACTGAGGAAGAGACAGCGTTCCTGAGTACCTGTGTTGAGCACTTGGGCAAAAGTCACAATACAGTGGAGGGAATCTTTACGCAGGAGGGCCCTTATGTTTCCCGCAGAGCAGGAAAGACAGAGGCCATTTGGTGGGAGTGCGGGCCATGTGAGTGCTAAGCGAGACTTTGTAAAAAAATTTTCCTTTTCTGCTTCTCCTTGTCATCCTTTTGCCGGCTGGAAGTCAGTGTCAGGGTGGTGCCCTGAACCCCCCACCCTCCGGGATGCTCTCTGCCCCACCCTGTCTTACAAGGGTGCTCCGGGGCCCACTTTGCTGCGATCAGTTCTAATCCCCTGCCCTTGTCTGTCTGCCTTCGTGCTTTCTGACCGCCCTCATTCCCTGCCCTCTGTCCCGCCACGTCCCCTCGGGGGCTTTGTGCTTGCGTTCATATTTCTCTGCTGTCTTCTGTCACGACCTTCAACCCCACCGTCTGAGAGAAGGCTAAAGATGCCACCTAAAGAGGCTGGAAATAATCTCATTGGACCCAAATAGCTTCCTACAGGGAAACAAAGGGAGGCCGATACTCACAAAACCGAGCCCAAAACACACTAAGAACAACTTTTTAAATTTTTGTCATGATAAATATTATGTGTGTGTGTGTGTGTGTGTGTGTGTGTGTGTGTGACAATGGTAAGGTATTTATTAACATGAATTAAAATGATAAAAGTCAAAATTTCATTTCATACTACTGTAGTCGTTACAGCATTAAGTAATTATCTAATGTTTTTAGTTTCCTCATCGGTTCCTAACATTGATTTATTTCAAACAAGTGGCAATCCATGCCAGTCACTCTCCCACTTGCTAAAATATTTGTCAGCAGAGCATGCAAATGCTTGCCTGTTTTCCGTGGGGCTTTCGTTTGTGCAAATACTACTATTTAATATGATGTCGTAGAAATAGCTTGATTTCCAGTTACATAAAGTGTTTTTTGAAATAGACTAAATTTTGGAGTGGGCCAATATTGCTCTCTTTTTATAGGAAACAGGCGCAGACTTATGCCACTTTAGTGGCAGCTTGAATAGACTTACTCCTCTTTTGTAATAGCGTGACCTACATAAATTGTGAGAGGCTGTGATTTTCTCATTTTCCCGGGCGAGAGGGGAAAAATGTCCCCTCCCCCACGGCCCTTCTGCTACCACAAAAGGGGAAAAAATGATCACAGCATCTTTGAATACAATTTTTGTTGAGCTTGGGTTTTTCCTCACCTTTTGTGACCAGATCGATAAGACAGTCCAGCAGCTGTGAAAAAAATAAAAGAATCAGATGACGGGAATACAGCCAGAGGCAGTTTCTCCGGTTCCGCACGGGTCCATTATGGTATTACAAAATTTAAAATAAATAGTCTATAAGGAGACAGCCATATCTCAATTAAATTTAAAATAAAAAATGCAGATATTAAAATGACACAACAATACTAATGTCAGAACCGCTCTTCCAAAAAAAATAAAAAATCTAATATAATGAAATTGACTTCCCAAGGCCAAGCGTGGTTTCCCGTTGTTAAAGGGATATGTCTCCACAGACACTAATTGATATATGATGACCACCACGTCGTCATCCCTACTCTGCTGGACTGCAGGCTGAGGTGGCTGCTCGCAGACCTAAACTGGACAATGAGCCACTTCCTTAGTTGTCTGTACAAGGGATGTAGCTCCGGAAACTCAACTAGCTCTCAGAAAGGATGTGGGCACTGATCTGTCCACCCCTCTTCTCCATTCCAGGAAGTGCACCGGCTCATTCAGGTATTCATTCATGGAAGAGCATTCACTGAGCTCCTACACTGGATAAGGCATCCTAGATATCAGCCAATCACAGGGAGGTGGGGAACTGCAGAGCCGGTTGCTTTGCCCAGACTACGCTTTTTCGTCTTCATTTGATTCTCACTAGTTTTAGAAAATTCAACTAAGTTCTTCTCTTTTCTGGGAAGTCTTATTTGACGTCATTCCTCCATCTTCCAAAAATTCTGAGAGGTGTCTGCTTTTCTTATGTTCTATATTTTCTGCGTTCTAATTTCTAATGTAATTTGTAGGTAAGAGACAATGATAAGCCTGACCAGGCGGTGGCGCAGTGGATAGAGCGTCGGACTGGGATGCAGAAGGACCCAGGTTCTAGACCCCGAGCTCACCAGCTTGAGAGCGGGCTCATCGGGTTTGAGTAAAAGCTCACCAGCTTGGACCCAAGGTCGCTGGTTCCAGCAAGGGGTTACTCAGTCTGCTGAAAGCCCGCGGTCAAGGCACATGTGAGAAAGCAATCAATGAACAACTAAGATGTCACAACGGCAACAAAAAAGTGATGATTGATGCTTCTCATCTCTCTTCGTTCCTGTCTGTCTGTCCCTATCTATCCCTCTCTCTGACTCTCTCTCTCTCTGTCTACGTAAAAAAGAAAAGGACACAATGATAATAGCAACAACAATCATAATGTCAGGGATAACATTAAATGACTTATTTGCACTATTTTATTTAATTCCTGCAACAACTGTTCTTGTCCTCATAGAGACAACCTCTCCTTAGCTATGTTGCTGATCTTTCTCGACATCAGGTGTCCATGCGACCCAGAGTATTTGTTCCTTTTGAGACAAGCCCTTCCCCAATGGCCTGGGTGCCACAAACTGTCCTGGGACTAACAGCTTTATTGGGGAGACCAGTTCATGCCTTTGGTGAACACATAGAAACCTTCTTATACTTTCCAGCTCGAACTGATCACCTGCCTTTCTGTGAATCTTAGGGCCCCTCAGAATCATGCTCTCTTACCTTCTAAACCTGTTTAGTTAAGTTGCTTTAAAAAAGACTTGCCCCATTCATTGAACTATTGTCATAATTCTTCATTACCCTAGAATTTGAGGGCATTAAGGAAGAAACAACTAGTTACTGAATGCCTCTTTCATATTGAATTAATGCTTATAACCACCCCATGAAATCCATGCTAATATCCTTATTTTCTGTGACAGGAAACTGAGGCACAGTGAGGCAAAGTACCCTATTTTGCTTTCACAACAGAAAGTGGCCCAGACACCAAGGACATATGCTCCCATAGTGTTTTTGCTCTCTTCACCTTTACCCTATGCCCCTCAGCCGTCCCACGCTACAAAGCTTACAGCAGATTTTAATGTATTTATATAGAGAACTCGAGCTGCATCATGTGTGCAGACTCCTCATACTCAGTAGTTCCCTGAAGACAGAGCCCAGCCCTGTGGCTCTCTGATCTGTGCATAGAGCTCTGCATGAAGGGGTGAGCTCATCCATGTCAATCACCCCCTCATTGTAAGAGTTTTCATTCCACTTGCATTGATCCATTTGTACCAAAAATTCCAGACAAAGAAAAGATGGCTCTTCCCAGAAACCCTTCAAGAACGCTAACTTCAGTAACTTCTATGTATCTTCAAGAAAGACTGTTCTTTTATGGACTCAAATTTGAAACAATTGAACATCTGGTAAAAAGGATATACCGAATTCAAAATATTTATAATAAGGGCCAACTCCACAGAAGGGAAAATGATATGCCTATATTTCCTGTAATAGAAACATACTGTTTTCTTGGATGCTCCATAAAGGTATTGCAAATTAACATTGTGTCGGCATAGGTATCCACAATATCTGACTTGATATATTCTTACATAGAAAAGAAATTCACTTCTAATTTTTTATTTCTAATCATATGATAATTATATGCACAATATGCACATATATTATACTCTATATAGTATATACATATATAATAATACATAGGTATTATATTATTAGGTATAATAGGTATATAATAATGAGAAGTGAGCCTACTCCCAGCAAAATGTCTATTTAAAATTTGCATCTAATGATTTTTTAATGATCTCAAGTGGACAGTTATAGCTCTTTGGTTTCTATGAAAAATGATTTTAAGAATATCTCCACAATGTACATTCCTCACGCAGTTTAAAATGTTGTTAATAAGCAATTAAAGTATCTTTTGTGTTCAGACACTGAATCCATTTGCGGGAGATATGTCCGTTTGGATGTTTTAGAATGTGCATTACATCTACTTCATTCTTATGCTAGGAACTATGCCAAAATGCTTTCTTGAAAGAGGAAAAAAGTAAAAGGCATAAATATTGTGTTGAAGCAGAATAAAAAAGAACCTTTCCTGAGGCAGAAGAATGGTTTTGTAAATACTGAGGCTAACTCTTTCATCTTTAGTTAATTTGAACATCAATCTTTAATCTGTAAAATAGTAATATCTTGTACCATAGGTACATTTTACTCTTTTTGACAGAATAGAAAAGTGGAATTTGTGGTTTGAAACCCTACAATAAACAAATATAAATAAGCAGTCCTGGGTTTCCATCACTGAACCACTTTGACAGGCACGTGCTGTCATGACGTTTTTTCTTCTTGGATGTTATTCAGTTTCACATCCTAAAACTATTGTTATAAGAGGGACATTTTATACTGTTATTATTTTCAGGGGCAAGACTCCCACAGAATTCACTTTTGCATGACTTACACTATAGTATTAAATATTCATTTATTTTAATTCTTCTATGAAAAAAGTCAGTCCCAGTGTAATAAACCAGTATTATTTATTTATTGCAAATGCAATTTATTAAAAATGCAATCATTGCCTTAAAGCCTTTAGGAACACCATGAAAACACAAAAATACATGCATTA
This sequence comes from Rhynchonycteris naso, assembly GCA_037038555.1. Taxonomy (NCBI): domain Eukaryota; kingdom Metazoa; phylum Chordata; class Mammalia; order Chiroptera; family Emballonuridae; genus Rhynchonycteris; species Rhynchonycteris naso. The sequence continues at coordinate 8,197,757 of CM072998.1, read as the reverse complement.
AATGAAATATATCAACAACCCTGCTCCTCGCTAAAATATATATATATATATATATGGACTGAAACAATGCCACATCAAAAATATATATTCCATATATATGTATGTATAATTTCATCAAGTTGGGTTTGGATGTTTAATACATTTGGATGAGGAAGGCTGAATAATAAGTTTAGTCTATTCAGGTAATGGAGTCACTGTTAGCAAAGATGCAACAGAAATGCACTACAGAGTTTTTCAGGTTCAGAAAAAGCTTTTTGAAGCTTTATTCAGAGGCCAGATCCTCCTCACTGAACAGTTTTCTCAGCCCCCCGTCCCCCAGTATAATTCTTTCTCTTCTCTCAATACCTGTCTTTGAGGTCACTGTGCATTCTATTAACAGGCTGAATGCACGTGGCACCTACAAAGAGGGATAGGTGTGTTCGCAGACAGTCGGAGTGGAAGCCTCTACACTTTTCACCTGAGAATTCCTAAGACCCCACCTTCTGCAAATCCCTCCTCTGCAGGTTATACATGGCCCTTGAATTGTCAAGTGTCACCCTACCGTGGTAGGCACAAGAGACACTGTCTGAAATAGTTAACTGTGGATAGTAGACATCACACAGGAGTAGAAGGAAGATGTTGAGCTGGTCTGTTCCATTAGCAAAATTTTACAGGTGGATTGATCCGACTAGCTAGCTTTCACATTGGAGAGTGACAGTTCATGTCCTGAGGGAATGCAAATAGGTAGCGCTGGGCTGTGAGGACAGACAGAAGGAGGAGCCTTGAGCCCGAGTCCTGCCGGGGATTTCTAACACAAAGTACTGGGAGAGGGAGCCTGAAGTGAGAAAGGGGAAAAAGAAGCTGCATGAGGAGGAAAGCAGAATGATCAAGGAAATCTGCTCAGCTTCCCAATTCTGCTAAAAGCGAGCTCTGATGCGCCATGGTGGTCTGCTCATAGCATCTTTTACTTTATTCAAGCAAGAATGTTTACACTGTTATTATTAAGAAATAAATGCCAATATGAATACATTTTTAAAAACAATTTTGATGACACCAGGAAACAGGACAGTAGTCATCAAGTTACTATAGGTCACAAAAGCATTGTACTAATGTTAGGTGGGATAGACAGTCATCAGGACAGGAAAAGGGTAGGGGAATAACAGAGGAGTTTATCTCACCCACTGAATGAGGTGGTCAGCAGTCCTGAGACCAGGCAAAACGTGATGACCAGGTGTCCCAACAGTTATAAGAACCATGAAGGGCAACCTTAAAACCCTGTGTATTAGCCCTAATAACAGGGAAACACATCCTTGAAGCTGTATTGCTCCTAAGACCCCAACAGGAGGAGTGCTTAGACTAGCTGAGTTGCCTGCTTGTGCCTTGTGCCAAGTGTATAGCTTTGCTTGAACATTGTCCACTATCTCTTGCCTGAATTCTTTCTTGTGAGCATGACAAGAACTGAGGAGGGCGGAGCCCCTGGGACTTGGGTCTTTTCCAGTAACACTCAGATGACTTGCTAGGTCTACAGAGAGAAAATTACTCCAATTTGAAGGTAGCACCAAAAACTTATTATTACCCCAACTGTATAATACAGTGGACAATAACAGTGAGACTTGAATTAGCTGAATAGTATTACAGAATCTTATAATTTGTAGAAGGGATTTAAGTTGATTTCAGGAAAGGGTCCTATGGTCAAGTGCCATCTACACCATCCCTTCCAAGCTGTCATCCAACATGGACTTGATTGCGTTCATGACTGCTGAGATGCTCAGTGACTCTGTGAACACCCTTCTGTGTGACCAGGTTTCCCCAGATCCTCGAACGTTCTCTTTTACTGCTTCCCTCCACCATCACCCTTCCCCAGCCCTTACTCTGGCGTGCCACACTGACCTTCCCGCTGTTCCTCACAAACCAAGGGTGTCTGCTCTTGGTCGTACTCTTGCCTCAGCTCATCTCTATGTGCCCTGCTCCCTCCTTTTCTTCAGCTCTCTATTCGAACGCCACTGACGAGTGATGCTTTCCTGGACCACACCGGCACTTTCATCCAGCCGATCCTGTCTAATTTTCTTCCAGAGGGCACATTGTCATCTGTCACACTTTATATAGTTAATTTCTTAGTTTCCTTCTTTTAGGACTCCATTTGTTCATCATTGGCCATATCCCCAATGTTCATTTTGAGAGTTTAGTAAACTTATTGAACCAAAGAATGGAAATATCACCCAATTCTATAAGGCTGTGTCTGATGCTCCATCTTCTCTTTAAATGCCTGCATCCAAGCAGTAACAGAGCCCCGCCGATGGTGCCCCTGAAAGAGAACTCTGCCTCTCTCCACGGGCGCTGCCTAGACCACAGCGCCTGTCACCCCCTGCTTAGATTATGTGACAAAGTCAAAAAGGCAAGAACAGCTTCTAACTTCCTACTTCAAGTCCAGCTTCAGTGCCTCGGTGTTCAATGATATGGTTTAAAATTCTTTGCTTAAACTTTTTCAGTGTTTCTTCTCATTTGTCTCAGATAAAACCCAAACACTTATATGCTTCTGATTTTTGTTTTATCTTCAGCATCATGTTTCCCTGATTTCTTTGTCCAAAGTACCTAATTAGAGACATTTTCTCCAAGAAGCCTTTATTAATCTCCCTGAATTCCAACAGGTGCTCTTGCACAGGGAATATCAAATATACACTGTATTTACTTTTGATATGGAATGTATCATATTGCATTATATTTGGTTAATTATGTTTTTCTACGAACTCGGGACTTTTTGCACCCTGAGGTCAAAGATCATGGCTGTCTTATTCCTCACTGGGCTTTCGGAACCTAGCCCAGAGTTAGTAAATATCCAACCCAATATAAACTGTTACAGGAAGGAACAAAATCAGCCCCGAATCTCCGGATGCCACCTTCATCATGGAGTGCACGTTTTGGTATAGTTGAAAACATAGGGTCTATGTGTCTGGGGTCTCTTGCATATTTCTCAGCAGCAGTCTAGAGACGGTTGACGGGACCCGGAGACTAAAACGGGGCAGCTGCACAGACTGCACAAGCATCAGTTCAGCCAGCAATTCTGCACCGAGGACCAAGCACATCGCAAGCACTCTCGGAGGCGACAGAGGAGCAGACGAGACACATTAGGCACCTGCTCTCTGGGTTTACATGATACTTAGGGAGAGCGATGATGAACACGCACACATATAAATACACATGATCACGATGTTAGCAACAGCTTCCATAAAGAAACTAAAACAGGTATGGTGATAGTAACTGGGAAGGGAGTGTGTGTATGCACACACACACACACACACACACACAGACTAGCCAGGGAAGGCATTTCCTCCCTAATGAAATAATACATTTTGATCAGAGTGACACTGTGGATCCACCCAGGGATATCTCACAGGGTAAGAGTCACCTGGAAGAGGCCCTGGGTGGCCGTCAGCTCGGTGGGTCTCAGGGACAGAGAAGTGGTGTGACCGGAAGACTAAGGCAGGAGGCCAGGGCCGCTGTTAAGTGAGAGCAATTTTATTTTAAGTTGACTGTGAAACCTCTGGGGCATTAGCCACCACTTCTAAGACCAATGTTCGTCTACACAGAGTCTAGCATACCTTAAAACTAATACAGTGATTCACACGGCAAACATACTTGATACCACGTCTGCTTTGGAACTCACGAATCATTATAATTAGGAAGCCAGAGAAAATTCCACACTCTCTCCCTCCCTTTCATACTTTTCTTTCTGTCCTTTTATTCAGTCCAAAGTAACTAGACCTGGGGGGGGGGGCGGGGACAGAGTGATGAATGACCTCATTCAGCTCAAAGAAACAACAACAAAAACCCCCAGATGAGTGGTTCCCTGCGAACAGCAAAAATGGTTATTGTTGAGTAGAGGAGATTCCCCTCTTTAGGACCCAGGCAATGACTAATGATTTTGCTCCAAAGCTCCCACTTTTAAAAGAATGGATAGGCCCCAAAGGCCTCGGAGAGATAAGTATTACTTTTCTCCTGCTAGCTCAGCTAGTGACTGAGAGAGAAAAAGAAACTGGACAATATTTCAAAGCCAACTAGTAGATGCACTAGTAGATGCCGCACGTCTGGACTCTTAAATCATCTGGTATCCAAACGGATTTTATGCTACCCTGTGCGTTTTCTGCCTTATCCAGAAACTCACTCATCGGCAGGGGGCTGGCTTCGAATCCGTTTCTGGGTCCCCTTATTCGACCTGACTGCCTTCCCCATTGTTTCTAGAGGAAAAGCCACCTCCGAGACCCGCCCTACAGCTCAGACTCCTGTGACACTGGATGACCAGTGGGTCCTATGGCACAAAGAGCAGTTGTTGCAGCCTTAGGTGTTTATTTGCATTGTTTTATTTTCTAGGGACAATTCTCAAACAACAATAACAACAACAACAACAAACTCCTAAGAAATAATTACTTGCCTTTTTGAAGCAAGATAGCAGGTTGAATGCTAATGGAAGTTTCCAGGCACTACTTTCCTTCTCTCGTCTCTATTAGCAAAATGTCACAGGTTAATATATTTGTGCCCCACTGAGAATTAAAGGGGAAACAAGATGATTAGCGTTTGTAATGAGGCTGTGCATTAACGTAGGGAGGTCACGCCGGATCACGTATCATAGATATGGCAATGTTATTTTCCACTGTAGCCAAAGGGGACTGGACTCGGTGATAGGCAGTGCTTTGAGAAGTATTTATTTTTGATGTGCAAAGGAAATAGAACTAGAGAGCATTCAGGCTGATGGAAGTCATAAATAAGATTTTCCCACAAAGGATTAGAAAGTGAAAATACTCTTCTCACAAGCTCTATCACCTCGCAGTTCAAGGACCAGGTGAAGAGATCTCAACATTTTGTGATGAGAGTAAAATATGCTTCCCAAGTTTCATATGTGGAAACTGGCTTAGCCCTTGACAGAAATTACCAGCTAGAATGAACTAAACATTGGTACTAGAGGGGCATTTTAAAAACAGTCATCAATGCTGGGAAGCAACTTGATTTGGGCTATTTAGAAGTGACAGTTGTGAATAAAAATTGGACTCAGGATAACAATTGAACACGGTGCTCTTAAATATATAACAAGTATTAATATTAATTAGAATTTGTATTGAAATATTTATATAGTGTTTCACGTCTTGTTAAACCCTGTATTATAACTTTTATTGTATTGTGGACAAAAAAGGAGCCACATGCTGATGCTGACCTGCCCAGAGAAAGCCAGCATGGTGGCCCTGCAGACTCAGAGACCTACAGGTACCACACAAGAGGGTCTGAGATGAAAACTTTCTAACTGAAAGCAGTTCATGGTGGGTCATCATGTCCTAAGGAGGTATCTTTCTCTAACCAAGGTCATGGCTTACCTTAATCAAACCTGCCTGTTGTCTTTTATATCTACAATTATGTACCTGATAACATGGCTTTGAAATGTAAGAGTAATCTTTTCCTGTCCCCTTAGGGCTTAAGCATCCCTCCAGAGCAGGAACTAACAAAGTTCCTCATTGTTGCTAGTATTATGCTAATTAACTATTAGTTATCTTTTGCCTGCCTCTGTAAAATAAATTTCAGTACATATATTTTTCCTTTTAGTCAATCCCAGGGATTTCCCCACTTTTCTTTCTTCCACCTCCCTGATCTCTCACCAATCAATTTCAACTCCCTTCCATCTTCCCCTTTGATTCTGATGTGTAAAAATAAGAGGTGAAACTGCCATTTTCCAGAGCAATTTCTCAATTTGTTGAGACTGCTTCTCGGCAGTTGTCAACAGTGTGAACCAAATAAATTCATAACAAATTCTTACAGGTTTGGAAGTTTTCTATGTTGAGAGTATAATGTAAATCCTAGCAAACAAATATAGAATATTAACTATTTAAAGAAAAATAGAACTAATCTAAAAAGTTAACTCACAAAAGAAGACATATAAATAGCCATTAAAAATATACATGTTAAATATCAACAGTAATGACAGAAATAAGGAAAAAAGGCACATCAAGTCTTTTTCTTTTTAATAAATTGATAAAGATTAAAAAGAATGACAAAATTCTAAGAATCCAAAAATTTCTTATGAGTCTGATATTTTCAAACACTGCTTATGGGCATTTGCATATTGGCTACCTTTTTGGAAAGAGGTTTGTAAATATGTATTTAACAATTCCACTCATAATAATTACTATTAAAGAAATACAAAAAGAAATTAACACAAAGATCTATGTCAGAATAGTGTCTTTAGTAATGAAATTTAGAAGTAATTAAAGTATACTACTGTTGGCCAAATAAGTTTGTACAAAAAGATTTTCATGTTTGCTCGCTTATATTTTACATTAGGGGCTGGGCAACGCCAGGTGTAAAGCCAGTAGTCGAGACCACCATCTCAGCAGCCGGGCCAGTGCAGGTTCACAACAGTCGGTAATGAAACAACAGAGCCAAAAACTGGTGAGCCATCAGCTTTAATTCTAGCTTGCACCTGGCGGGCAAGCAAAAACACACACTGGGCTCCAAAACCCACTCATTCAGTGCTCACAAAGCTACTGACTTATCCGAGTTTCCTAGAATCAAAAGGTTTCTAGCTCACCAGACTTATTCACCTGTTTCCTATCTCCTTCTCCAGCACAAACTGCTCAAACTGGCTTCTCCCTCAGCACTCCGCCATCTTGGCTGCTTTTCCTGGCCTCCATGTAGGCTTAATCTGCTCTCCTCTCTAATACTAACCTCAGAAAAACCAAGAGAGAGTAAGCTCCTGGTCTGTCCCACTTTATAGTGTGAAATCAAAACCTCCAATCCAATTACACAAACAAGGAAGTCTCCAATACAAAGCCACCCATCCGAGGCACAATGGGATTCCTCAGGAGAGTGCACCACCCTACATCATCCAATCAGTCAAGGGTGTGGGGGAAAAGCTTACTCTTGAAACTAAGCCTTAGGCTATAATAACCTGGCCTGCTTACATTACAGTCTTTCCCCCACACCCATCCCAAGCATAAGGGCAAATAATATCACCTGGGTGACGGGCTTCCATGTGGGCAGCACCATCTTTAACAAAGTGAGCATATTATATTTTATCTGCCCAACACCAGGTATACATGGATCTGTGAAATTACAAATTACCTTTCTGATTGGGAAGGGCTATTATTTTGCTAGTGATTACTGGAGGAAAGGTTTTTGTGCCAAAAGGTTTTGCAGAGACAGAAGAGAAGAAGAAGAGGCAGAAAGAAGCCACGTTGGCAGGGAAAGAGAAAGAAGCCATGTTTGCAGAGAGAGTGGAGAGAATGCAGAGTGCTGAAGAAGAAGCCATGTTGTCAGGGAAAGAGAAGGTGTGCAGATAGGGAACCAGAGCTGAGGGGCCTTTGCCAGCTCTGTTGAGACTGGTGGGGCCTTTGATTCTAGGAGGAAGCGCAGAAGATTCTCCTGGTTGTGGAACCAGAGAATGTGTCAGTAGCTTTGGGAACTTTGAATAAGTAAATGGGAAGTTTTTCCCTGTGTGTTTGCTCATCAGCAGGTGTGAGACTTGAATAAAGAAATGGCCCATAATTTTTTAGCTCCACTGTTTCTTTACTATCTGCCTGAATCCCATGAGAACCTGCATGACCATGGCAGCGGTGGCCACTGGCGCTATACCCACACAAACAAAAAAAAAGGGTTAACTTAGACACTGATGTTATATTTAAAAGTAATAACATACAGGTTGGAGCAAAAGTAGGTTTAAAGTTGTGAGCACCCGAAACAGAGTTAATTCCTGTTACTCGTTAACTATTGTATTACTTTCTATACAAATAACTATAAACCTATTTTTGCCTAACCCTGTATTTTGGTGGAGGTGGGTGGGGACATTTTCATTCTCACTCCTGATATCTCCTTCTAGGTCATTTAATTAGCGGAGACCCCTGGCTTCTTTCCACTGTATCATAACTCCTCATCCTGGGGAATTGACAGACTTTTATGAATGAGTTTGGGAATGGAAAAAGGGCCCCGCCTCTTCCTTTTGGGAGTAAGTTTTCCTGCAGATGGCATCCGTTCTCCTTTATTCCTCCAGTATTTAAAGTGGTCTGGACAAGAGTTTTGGAGAAGAAGATCTCCAGAGATCCAGGACCTTCTGATGCAGCACGGTTTAATTTCGGTTCAGTGTTAGCATGACCCCTTGACTGGACTTATAAGATCATCTTCCAACCTAGTCTTCATCAGGATAAGAGATAAAAAATAATTATCTCCGGTCTGTCCACACTTGTGTCCAGTATTGCAAATAGTTAGAATGTGGGGAAGGAAGAAAAGGGCCCTTTACCACCCCCGTCAATGCACTAACATCATGAAGTCTAACGTGTATTGCTAAGTAGATAAAAGAAATAAAAACTATTTAGCATAAGGCTTTATGAGAAATATGTTCATAATATTTATTTCTTCTTATAGACTGATGAGTGCTTCGTTCATTGTACTCTGCATGTATTTCCAGAGATTTATGCAATTCTTTTGTGTTATTTTTCTAATCAGATTTAAATGCGACTGATATGCAATTCCAGAATTCTGGACCCTTCTCTCCTAGTGATTATTATTATACACAGAAGAGAAACTGGTCTGGTTAAAATGATAGCCCTGAGTCTATATGAAGACAAGGTCAAAGATAGATTTGTTCTCGTTCATCCCAGAACAAGGACCAGTCTCCATATAATTGATGGCTTGTTGGTGAGAAGGTTATTATTATTGAAATTTTAAGTTGTAATCTCTGACAATTTTACCATAGGAAAACCAAACACCTAAGTGAACTTTTAATTTTCTAATGTGATCATATTTTGAGCAGAGCTTCGGGAAATAGTGGCTTCGTTGTCTGTGTTATCCAAGGTCCCTGCTCTTTACGTATTTGGATATTCAGAAGTTGAATGGAATGCTTCATTTTACGTTAAATGGTAGAGAATCCTTTCTAAAAAGCCATTCTTTATAAGTACATTTTGTTCATTAGCCACTTGAAAAAGACTTTCAAGGTTAGCATTTTTTTTCTTTCATGAATGTATTCATGATAGTTTACAGTATGATCATATCTCCAGAGTAAGAAGTCCTAAGTAACTCGCCTTTGAAGAGTTATTCTGCCCTCTGCTCAACCTAGCCTGTGTCTGGTAATAAACCCTCAAATACAGATTTGTAAATGTGCACTGAACAAATTTAAAATTTAATACCTCTGGGTACTCACATGTCAAAAACAAATTATGAGCACATAAGAGCATAATTAGCAATGTTTAAAAAACAGCACATTTAAAAATCTTAAAGTTTCCATACATTTGCCATATTTTATGATACATTCAATCCGATTTCTTAATTTGTCAAAGATTGTTTTTACTTATTTGTTGAAGTATTTCAGAAATTACATTCATAATCCTGCCCTGTGCTTTTCTAAACTGTTTAGCTATGAGAAATAAATACCAATTCAACATGCTTGTTTCTATAATATTCTTGTTCAGAGAAATTGGATTTAAAAATATAAAAGACGAACATATTGCATGGGGACATTTACATTTGCTTTTCTTAGAAATATAAAGGTTGTCTTATGAGGTTTCTCTTATTGAAATAACAAAGTTTTATATTTATAACTGGTATTCGATACTTTCCTGGCTTATGTTATATCTGAGCACTACCAAAGCACAGGTGCTCAATTATACCTTTAAGAAGAGATTTCAGGCCCTGGCTAGTTGGCTAAGTGGTAGACTGTCTGCCCAGCATATGGATGTTCCCAGTTCAATTCCTGGTCAGGATACACAGGAGAAGTGACCACCTGCTTCTTCACCCCTCTCTCTCACCCTTCTCTCTCACTTTCTTTCCCTTCCCCTCCTGCAGTCTTGGCTCAGTTGGAGCAAGTTGGCACCAGGCACTGAGGATGACTCCACAGTTTTGCCTCAGGTACTAAAAATAGCTCAGTTGCTGAGCTATGTAGCAACAGCCCCTGATGGGCAGAGCATAACCCCTTAGTGGGCTTTCCACATGGATCTTGGTTGGGGTTCATGTGGGAGTCTATTTTCTGCCTCCCTGCTTCTTACTTAAGAAAAGTTTTTTAAAAAGGAAAAGAAATTTCAGAAGTTATACAGTGTCCATCTCCTTTTACCATAGTGTGTTTAAGGGCTAACCCATACAGCTGTGCACTTGGAACACAGGGTGTAGAGCTCCAAAGCACAGCAGCCCTTTAGGGAATGCTGTCCCATACGGCCAGGTCCATAGCATGTGTACCAGATGCCAGATTTATCCAAAAGGGCAGAAAGTGTACAGTTTACAGTTAGCACAGCCCCGTGCCAGAGGAGTGAACTTTGGTGGTGAGAAGAATCAGATGACCCCAGAGAATATTAACGAATGGCTGAGATTCCCTTGCTGCCTAACAGCAGGATAAGGCCAGGTCTAATTGGAAACAGAATTATGAGTAGACAAGGACAGCATTCAATAACGAATGTGGCCTGAGACTGCAAGGAAGAGAGGTAAAAAAGAGAATGGGCACAGACTGAGAGATACCGTGTTGGTTACTGTCTTAGGTGGCGTATATTGTGTTCCTATGATGATCTGATGACAGCTTTATTTCAGTAAATCAGTTCTTGGCTTAAAAATAATGGAAACAGCAAAATTATAATTCTATGATGTAAAGAATGAAAATGTAAAGAGAAACGGGCAACAGATGGAGAAAAAAATATTTTGTTCCTAAGCCACCCATCAAATAGGTTTCCCTGGAATCTATCTGAGAGCAGATTGGTCAAAAGACATATATTCTTTCTTATTCTTATTCTTTCCAATCCCAGTGAGTGAAAAAAAATTCAAACTTCCCCAAAACAATGCAAATGACGGACTTCCCAATAATGGGCATATGTGCGCACGTGTTGAAGTATTCTTAGACACTCATTTCTTTATACAATTAGAAAAGCAGGTAGCCAGGAAGGAAACAGTAACTATCACTTTATTTTCACATTCGATTTTGTCACAGGCCCTGGCATGTGAGATTGGGTGAGAAATAAAACACAAGGACTATCAGTCATTCCCACTGGAAACAAGACCAATCAGGGATCAAAGTGTAGAACTTGAAAGAGACTGCCCGGTTACTTTGTATAGTCTCAGGATGTCCTACAGGGCATTTAAGTCCCCAACTCCTTCAGCGGGTCTCCCTTTTTATATTTAACTCTATTTAGGTATATTATTCTTAAGAAAATTTAATTAACCAAAAAAAAAAAAAAGTGGGGCGAGTGTCATTTCCTCTATCGACACTTCCCCTCAGGTTGCTCAAGACAAATGCATTACTGTTATTTATTGCAAACAGAGTAAAGGTGTCGGGATGGTTCAGCTCATAGCCATCTTATACTTTTAACATGTATTGGAAACTGGGCTTCTTCCCAATGCTGACAAAGCACCTGACTCCTTTCCAGGGGACCATACTCCTCAGTGCTACTTTTTCCTTTATGTCTATTACTTTTTTAAGAAATGAAGACACCATCTGCTCTTCTCTCCTAAATTGTTTAAATTGTTTCAAAACTCAAGGCATAATGCGGGTAACTGGGCTGTACTTCCATACAGTATATTTCATCTGTAAACAATGAGCTAGGCAGCCCTCCCTTTTGTAACAATGAACAAAAAATGAACAGGAAAAGCAGCACGTTTATCAGGACAGATACACAGATCAGCATTCTCCAAGCGGTCTGATGTTGCAGAAGGAAAGTACTTATTATTTTATATCTCCATGACATAAATATGCATACGCTATCCAAGTACAATTATTTATGATTAATTTATACCACATGGATGTTAAATAAATGCTTGCATGCATAGACATTCTATTTAATCCTTCTTTGGAAACAATTTAAGATGGGGCAGAAATAGGTCAAAAGGCATATTACGTAGAAATAGTAATAATTAGTCTGTGACTGCCAAGCCATTCCATGAGAAATAAAATTATTTAAAATATAGTTTTATAGAAGCTATACAGGTTGTAATATTCTCTTTAGTAACTAAGTCATGCAAATAAAAAATAAGAAAATATAGAAATGTGCAAAGTGTTATATCAAAAATTAAATGGACGACTATATTTGATTTTTAACTTTGGATCATTGAATATCCTAAAATTATATGCAAATATCTGGGGTTTTCATGCATTTATACAGTTTTCTAAAGGGTCCATTCATAGGTTTTATCAGTGTACTAAAGGATCTAGTCTCTAAGTGCATAAGTTATTTTACATCAAATGATATAAAAATAACTTTAATAAAATATTATTTTATTTAGTTATTCAACTGTTTTAAAGTTTGTTTAAAATACACCAGGTACATGAAAACTTGATTCATAAAACATCTGTCTTTTTTTAAAAGGATGGTAAACTGCAAGGAAACACAAGGAATGTAATAAAGGGGAAGTGTTGTAAGTGTTCAAACTGTTAGAAAAATAGACCACATAAAGCTGAAGCTGAACATTCATTATGTGAATACTTCTCAGCAAGAAATCTGCATCGAGATCATAACTCTTGATGCAGTCATGTTTGGTTCATATGTTTAAAATAACAACAGTTTTGATTCTACAGTGTGTCCGTAAAGTCATGGTGCACTTTTGACAGATCACAGGAAAGCAACAAAAGACGATAGAAATGTGAAATCTGCACCAAATAAAAGGAAACCCTCCCAGTTTCTGTAGGATGATGTGGCAGCATGTGCGCATGCGCAGATGATGACGTAACACTGTGTATACAGCAGAGCAGCCCACGGCCATGCCAGTCCAGATGTGGATGGTACAGAGAAAAGTTCAGTGTGTTCTGTGGCTCCCTAAATTCAAATCCATGACCAAAGTGCAACGTGAATACCAGCGCGTTTATAACGAAGCGCCACCACATAGAAATAACATTACTCGGTGGGATAAGCAGTTGAAGGAAACCGGCAGTTTGGTGGAGAAACCCTGTGCTGGGTTTCTCCACCAAACCATCAGTCAGTGATGAGTCTGTAGAGGCTACACGGGATAGCTCCCTAAGGAGCCCTAAAGCATCTGTGTGTGTGTGTGTGTGTGTGCTCGACAGTTACACCTAAGCAAGACTACAGCTCATAAGGTGTTAAAGAAACGTCTCTGTTTTACGGGGTACAAATTGCGGCTGTAGCACGCTATCAAACCGGCGGATAGACCCACGCGATGTGCGTTTGCTACAGATATGCTTCATGAGACCGACAATGATGTAAGATTTTTGCAGAAGATTGTGATTAGCGATGAGGCGACCTTCCATATCTGTGGACATGTTCATCGCCATAACGTCCAAATATGGGCTGCTGAACATCCTCACGCCTACGCTGAGTACGAACGTAACACCACTAAAGTGAACATGTGGTGTGGCCTGATGTATGGTAAGGTGATAGGCCCATTTTTTTTCACGGAGCAGGCTGTGACGGCAAACACCTATCTTAACATGTTGGAATTGTATGCAGTGCCACAATTTCCAGAAGGTGTCATCCTTCAACAGGACAATGCTCCTCCACACTACGCCACCATTGTTCATGAGTTTCTGGATAGAATATTCCGCCGGGGGTGGATAGGCAGGGGTTCTGTCAAGCCATGGCCACCACGATCCCCAGATCTGACACCCTTAGACTTTTACGTTTGGGGTTATGTGAAGCAACATGTGTACATTGAATGTATCATTGACATTAATCACTTAAAACAGAGAATCATAGACGTTATTCACTCTGTTACACCAGACATCCTTACCCGTGTGTGGCAAGAACTTCACTATCGTTTGGATGTGTGTAGGGCAACAAATGGAGCCCACATCAAACTGCACTGAATAGGTATGAAACTGGGAGAGTTTTCCTTTTATTTGGTGCAGATTTCACATTTCTATTGTCTTTTGTTGCTTTCCTGTGACCAGTCAAAAGTGCACCATGACTTTACGGACACACTGTATTATGTTGCTTTTGAAGCATTCCTACACAGATATCAGGCTAATAATTCAATTTTGTATTGCTGTGCAAATACAAATTATTGCATGAATTAAGTGCCTAAAATGGAGTGGCTTATTTCTTTTTGTTTCTAATACTTTGTGTCTGAGGATAAGTTTACTTTTGGCTCAAGAGTTAAATGATCATGTTGACATATTCATAATAGTTTCACATGTGACAAGTTCTCTTTGAACTAACAAGAAGAAAATTATACCATATCTCTGCACTCAAAGTGCAGAGATACAAAGTGAAGATGTATTTGGTATAACCATAAATACATATTTTAAGAAAACAGATTTAATCACTTGTTAGCTACGTAAGCTTACCTGGGCTTCATGGGGACATGGGATGAGAAGTGAAATGTTACAAAATTCTTATGGCTTCCCTCATTCTGACAAGTATATAATAAAAACAAACAACAACAACAACAGAAGGTAACACCTAGCCTATATTAAGAGTGATTCTATGAGAAAAAAACTGTGGCCGACAAAGCAGTGAGTGTATCCATATTGATTAGTTAAACACACTTTTTTTTGCTCTGAGCCACTCATCTCTTTGTCAAAGCAAGCACAAAGAGGTCTTTTTTTTCTTATTAAAGCACTGAAGATATTTTATTGTTATTATATAGCCGTTTCCTCTCCTTTAATATTACCTGTACCAGTGAATGTTACTGAAAGAAGAAATTTGAACCCCTTAACCCAGCTGGCTTTTATATTCAGTCTAATGCCACATACTGTCATAGAACTTGGCCACATTGACCCGGTAGGACTTCTAACAGGAAGTAGTTTTCGTACAGCTTGAACGTCAAATTTAAAAGAGATTTTCATATAGAGATTTAAAATAGACATCGGTATCACAAAATACAATAGATCTTAATTTGATTCAAATTCTTGTTCAAAATGATATTTCATACCATTTATGACTTTGAACAACCAACAATCCCATTTTGTAGAATTTTAGAGCCAAATGGTTACTTTAAATTTCTTTAGTCTAAGGTTTTTCTAAAACATGTTTCATGAAAATGCTCCATAGAGCTGGGCTGGGTACTGGAGTGGAAGAAGAAGAGGAAGAAGAAGAAGAAGAAGAAGAAGAAGAAGAAGAAGAAGAAGAAGAAGAAGAAGAGGAGGAGGAGGAGGAGGAGGAGGAGGAGGAGGAGGAGGAGGGGAGGAGGAGGAGGAGGAGGAGGAGGAGGAGGAGGAGGAGGAGAAGAAGAAGAAGAAGAAGAAGAAGAAGAAGAAGAAGGTCACAAGCAGAAAGCATATAGTTCTATGTGTTTTATATATTTAGTCTTCCCTATAAGCCTTTCCTTGATTTAAGAGATTGACAGCTAATATTAAAGATTGCTTTGTTCCAATTCTTATACAGATGAGTCCTGAAGAAACCACAAAATATGTTCAACGTCACATATCTAGGTAGTGAAATGACTTTTTTCCCCATCTCAAGTCAGTTAATATTGGATTCAATGTCCTTATTTATCATTTTGGCACTGAAGAGCTTTGTGAATTAAACTTATTCATTCAATATTTAACTAAAATATTGGATCAGAGTGAAGATCTTGTCATTCTAGTAACTTTTACCTATAACCTAACTCATAAAATGCAAGCTATTATATGCACAGAGTCCTGTGCTGGTTTATTAAACCCAGGAGAGGGATAAGGAGAAGACATGAACCTCTTTCAGCCACAGGGAACTTGATCCTCCAACACCTGTACAAACCTCTTTGTAAACATCACTGGGTTCACACCTGACTGCTCTCTACTTCTTCTAGAGCTTGCTGGAAGATTTAATGTACATGAGCTGGTCAAGTATGGCATGGGTTCCCACTGAGTTTGCAGAGTTTGGTAGAATGTCCAAATGGAAATGAGTAGCAGTGTGTCTGTCCTATCTTCAGGAGAAAGAAGGTGTTTAGGAAATATTACAGAAAGCATTTCAAATGACACCATTTATTCCCTGCTTATTAAATTATTGTATCGGATACTGTTCGATTCTTTTAAAAGTTGGTAAATTCAGTAAAACTATACAATAAGCAAAGTCCTCCGAAATGATAAGGCAATGAATGAAGGCGTTGAATTTGCTACTATCTATGGTCATAGTTTGAACTTTTTAAAATCCGGGACTTTAAAGTATCTCATGACTCTGAATTTTCTTTCCAAAAGAAAAGTTTGACTGCACCTGCACACAAGTTATTTAAGTTAATTTAACAGAGGTTCTCACTGTGTGGTCTTAATAATCACCACCTCTTATGAGCCTTGGAACGCAGACCTTTGAGAGGTAATGCTAAAGTAAACATTATCTGAGCCCTGCCTAGTTGTCAAGAACAATGTTAGCCACTTGGCAAGCATTATCTCATTGCATATTTATAATAACCTTAATGGTAATCCTGCCGCCATCTCCACAGTACCCATGAAGAAACTGCAGTCAGAAAACAAACAAACAACTGGCCCAGAGTTACAAAGTATGTAGCAGAGCTAGGAATGTAAGCCCCTGTCAGTCTGATACAGACGTGATCTTAAGGCTAATGTACTTAAACGATACATTACTATTTAAATAATTATTCAATTGTTTATATTTGGAAATATCTGAGTAAATATAATTGGATGCCCTCCTTCACTCCACACCCCCATTGCCCAAAGTTGTAAGTCTTGCTTCAGTTACAATATTTGCCTCTAAGGATGTCATCAGGCAAATTTAAATGGTTAACTTGTCTAACTCTTCTTCTATGCTTGTTATTTTTTAACCAATGTAAAAAATTTGAAGTATATAATTCAGTGACATCACACACACATACAACGTTGCACGACTATCAGCATTATCCATTACCAGATTTTTTTCACCATCTCGAATAGAAACTCTGTTGCCACTTAGCAATGACGCCCTATCCCCCCCCCTGCCTTCAGCCCCTGTAACCTCTGTTCCATCTCTATGAATATGCCTATTCTAGACACCTCAGATAAGTAGAACCATACAATATTTGTCCTTTTGAGTCTGTCTTACGTGAAGTAGCATAATGTTTTCAAGGTTCATCTATGTTATAGCATGGGGCAGAATTCCATAGCTTTTTTTAAGGCTGAATACTATTCCATTATATGTATATACCTCTTTGTTTCCATTTTCTGCCTATTAGTTTAGTACTGCTATGAACACTGTAAACAAGATCTGTCTCACAATTCTTGTGAGTATACTTGTAGCCCTGGGACTGGTGGATCATATGAAAGCTTTACTTAGGTTTTAAAACTTGTGTTCTTCTCTGAACACCGACCGCTTATAAACCATCCCCAACCACCTTCATCCATGAAGCCTCTGCTTTGCTTCTCGGGACTAATACTATTTAGAGCCTTCTTAACTCCTTATACTAAAAATAACTGTATCTTTAGTGCTTTTGCTATGTGTCAAGTTTCATTCTGGTATTTTTAACTCACTGTCAAATTGACTAAGGTGATACTCGGCATAAAGTAAATACATGGCATATGTTGATACCATACTATTTTCTCCTCCTGGGTCTTCATGTGTTTACTCCTATGTGCTGTTTTGTCTGAACCGTTATTTTAGACGGAAAGGGTGAGGAAGTATTTGCGGAGGCACCCATCCATTGGATTCATCAGCTGCCTTCCCATCCACGTGAACACATGGAGATTGCAGGACGGAAGGAAGAAGCCAGGCCATTCGGCTGAGCAACAGTGGGCTTTTCACAAGAGATCTTAAAATCACCATAGCATCATTTTACATCTTAAGTATATGTGATGTAGATGACCTTGATTCTTCCTAAATTATTTTTTCCTGTCAACTTTATAAGATGGAAAACCGCGAGAAGAGTATATACTGAAGGAAAAATCTTCGGGAAGCACTGTCTCAAAGACCGAAGGAGAAAGAGAGCAAAGGGAAGCGAGTAATGCTGAGGGCGCGCCTGCCGTCTGTCAGACGCTGGAGTGAACCAGCAGACTTATTTATGTCTTCCCATTGACTCCTCCTCGCAACACGTGGTACAAGGGCGGCCCCTAGCTCACAGCCGTGGAAATGGGGCTTGAAGAGGTCAGGGGTGGGCACCAGGTCACAGGGTAGGCGCCCAAGCTCAGTGGCTGCCTCACGTGGTACAGGAAACTGCATGGTGAAGACAGACAGGGACCCTTCTGTCCACTCATTCCAACAGCTGGCCACTGGCACATGGTGCCCGTTAGAGAAACAACCTGAGGTCACTCAGCATTTATGTGTTTCTTTTCCTTATAGACTATGTCACTTATTGCATTTAAATACATATCTTTTAGAAGTTTTATTTGAAATCCCAGGTGGCCAACCAGATGAATAGCAGATTTGCAAGTACATTTAACTAACTAATTAGGAGTTAGTAGGGCAAGAAAGGGCTATTTTTCTTTTCCTTTAGAAAATAACTAACAGTGCTTTGGTAACATGCCAGCTAATTATCTTTTTAAAATTTATGCATAAAAGTTTCTAAGTACTTAAAAAAATTTTTTTCCAAAATAGATCTACTATGAATCTGAATAAATCTCTAGGTTACTTGCAATTTGGTAATTAATATCTTCAAGATAAAATTTTAGGTATGTGAGAATGCACCTTAAATATCATTTGAAGTCAATTCTCCTCTTCCTGTACTAGAAATGGTCCATTTCTAATTACAGATAGATTCATGAAAAATGTAAAAAAAATAGATTTTGACTGTAGAAATGTGGACTTTAAGCAATGGCAAATTTTACATTCCAGATGAAAGAAAATCCACATCAAAAGTGAAAGGCTGACTGAGAATAAACGATTCACAAACTGTCTTCCAACCATGACTCTATTACCTCAATACATTAATTCCATCTATAGTGGAAAATTAAAGAACAAAGAAAACCGCACCATGAAGACATTGTAAACTACAAAACTTTAAGGACGCTTTGATTTTCATACTACAATTTTCAGAAGTGTGGAGTCAGTAGTTCTCTAATTAATATAATGTTTGTTCTTATTAAATTCAAGCTCTTTAAATGATTAATTCATCATTTAGATTACATGTAATTAATGATATAGATTTATTGTGCCAGTAAATATTTTACGGAGTAGTTCTTTGATAATTTAAGCTGACAACTTCATCAAATATTTTATGAAAGAAGTAACAAGCAAATACATTATAAGTAACACATAAATATATGCGTGTATCTACACATACACATATTCACGCTTCTAGCTGCACCTGTTGTGTCTTATTTCTAACAGCTTAAGTGTCCTGTTTCTCAGCATGAGTGCCGTTCCCTGGAATGCTCTCTCTGAACGCACGCCCACCACGTGCTCTCTCTCACCTGAGTCATTTCTACCCATCATTCATAGTTCAGCTCAAATGACATTTCTTTTTTTCTTTTTAAAGAGGATTTGTATGTTACGAAGTTAGAGCTTTCACTAAATAATACAGAACACCTACTGCCTGCATTTTACAAAAGTTAACATTTTGTGATACATGTTTCAGTTTTCTTTTTTATATGAATTTTCAGATACAGATAAGGCCAAATTCTGCTATTGTCCCCCCGTCTTCTCCCCAGCGGCTGACCTACCCCACGCTGATTGGGACCACAAAGTTCTCTCTTGACCACACATTGGTCAGAATCCCCTGAAACCTCTTCTTCTTTTTTTTTTTATAAATTTTTTTAGATTTTATTTATTTATTTTTAGAGAGAGAAAAGAGAGTGAGAGAGAGAGAAGGAGAGCAGGAAGCATCAACTCCCATATGTGCCTTAACCAGGCAAGCCCAGGGTTTTGAACCGGTGACCTCAGTGTTTCAGGTTTATGCTTTATCCACTGCGCCACCACAGGTCAGGCTGAAACCTCTTCTTAACTGGGTTTCAACCTTTCGAATTCCGTGTTTGTCTTTGTACATCCCAGTTTTAGAAAAGTCCTGCTACGCTGATGTCGGCAGAAGCCCCTACTCCGGTGTCTGGTCAACCTCCCTCTGATCAAACTCCTCATCGCTCATATGTCTCAGTTACGTCTGACCTCCTGATCTGCCTTCCCCAGGAATCCTGTCGCAGCTCCTTAATCAGAATCCCCCTGATGTTTCCTCCTGTAATATTTCTCCATTGAACCCACCTGGCCCCTTGGCTATAAATCTCCACTGGTACATGTTATATTCATAATTGAGCCCAATTCTACACTGAGGTCTCTTTTCCCCTACTGCAATAGCTCATGAATAGGATCTCTTTTTACCACTTGACTGTCAAGTTCTCGTTTTCTTTAACTATTGTACCTTGACCAGATATGTTTTATTTTTCCTCTTACATAGCCGGGATCAATGAATCAAGATATTAAATTATTCTTTTGGGGCTTGTTTTAAAGGCTGCCCATCGGAGGATACCAGGACGCTTGCATCCTTATACCCTTTTGTGCAGCTTGTCATTTTCTTTCCAAGAACTTTATAACATTTTGTAATTATATACTCATTTAAGTGCTTATTTTATTAATGCGGTTAGATTATAGTTTATTAAAGACAGTGACCATATTTATTTTGCTCATCAATTTTACGTGTGGAAAGTTTTTTGACTGAAAGAACTGCTGTTGGGATCCAGGGGGTCCTCCGATCAATGAGACATTGGAACCCACACTCAGATAGAAGGAGTTTAATAGTAGTGTTTTGAAAGACAGGGTTTAAGTTTGCCGCATTTGTTTTCCAGAGCACTTACTCTGTGCCCTGGCAATTTATTATGTTATATGAGGGCCAAAGTAAAGACATATTCTCTGCCCTCAAGGAGATAGCACGTCCTGCTGTCATTCACATCATTACCTGCTTTTATTTTCAAAGATTTTGGTTACTGGACATAAATGTTACTCTTATGAATATTTGCCTGTCAGTGACAGAAAGTCTTCCAAATATAATGATGACCCAGATTCCCTCAAACAGAAACTCGACCGAAGAGAACAGCCTGCATGAATGTGAAATTGGACATGCGTCCAGGATGGCAAGAAAATCAAAGATAAATTAATGAAAATGTTTATAATTACATTTATGTGTTTCCCCTATAGTAAACTTTTGAAATTAAAATGCACATCTGATTTGTCCATAGGCTTAATGAAGGGGAAAATTCAATCTAATTACATTCCAGTTGAATATTTACTTCTAATGCAGTATTCGTTTAATTTTTCAGTATTTTATCTTAAAGGATAGCTCCAATAAATAACAAACCAAGAAAAAAAGCCAGTTTTTTTCCAAAACTAAAAACTAAAAAAATATTTTTTTATTTCATTAGACATTAAAATTCATTAAACACAAAGACATTTTAAGTCTAAGGTTCAATTATGTAATTCTATAAAATATATTCTTGAAAATTTTATAGATTCTTTTATAGAGATCACTCAGAAAATAACTTTAGAAATATTTTCCTATTTTAAAATTAAATGATATATACTTTTAATATTTTGAAAACAGCCTGCAAATGTATTTACCTATTTGAATCTGGCCTTCTAGTCTATGATCGTATTGCACAAATTAATTATAAAATGGTAATAAATATTTCATTTTCATGTGAACGTATTTCATTTTAATTTATATTTTGTTATATTATCATATGTGAGGAATCTAAGTATCTTATCAGATTTTTACTTTCAATCTGAATTAAACTTATGTCTCTTACCTATTTATTAAATCAGTCTTTAAATCCTGTAACTACCAAGAAAAAATATGTATGTGTTCAAGATGAAAAAAAAAAAAGATATTATATGAATCTCGAATGCAGGTAAGTATATTTCTCTATCAAATTTAAGTCGGATCAGGAATTTATTTTGAACCCGTATGAAAACAAATCGCATCCTCACAGCTGGGTTGCGTAGCAATGGGCAGTCGGGTCCCTCTCTGCCATATGCTGTCTTTTGGAGGCCACATGGACGTGACCATCAGAAGGAATGTGGCAGTGCACCACACCCAGTATAATACACACATGCTGCTCCCAGCCTTCTTTCTGAGTACCATCATTTCTCTTTTAATTTTGAGAAGAAAATAAATGAGGAGGGACCAGGTAGGAAAAAAGACAAAAAAAAAAAAACAAAAACAAAAACAAAAAAAAACCCCACTTGAAGCTGATTATGAATAAACAAAGCACAGATGTTAAGAGGGGCAAGGGTTCCCGACATCCTGTACTCGTATGGACACGACATTCCCTGTCAAGTGCTGTGAGTGCAGGGGTGTTCAGTATGAATATATTCAGTGAAAACGGCACTGGCTTACACGATTGATTACATGTTTATGCCCCAACAAAATCCACATGTTGAAGCTCTGCCCTCCAATATGATGGTATTAACAGGCAGAGCCTTTGGGAGATAACTAGGTTTGATGAAGTCACAAAGGAACAGTCCCCCTCCACCTCCCAGAGGTATTGGTGGACCTTAAAGAACAGGAAGAGATGCAAGGCTTCCTCTCTCCCCCACCTGTGAGACAGGGAGGAGATGACTGAGAGAGAGAGACCTCATCAAGACCTGAATCTGCTGGCATCTAGGTCTCAGACTTTCCAGTCTCCACAACAATGGAAAATGAATGTCTGCTCTTTAAGCCACCCAGTCAGGGGCATTTACTTACAGCACCCCAGGCTAACACAGGTGCTCTTTGTGTTTCAAGTCTACCAGAAACGGGGGTGGGGGTGGGGGTTGCTACTGGCGACTCAATAGCAATCAGTGGCACTGGCTGAGAATCTTCTAAAGGAGACTTTTGAAATCATGATTGTTATTTGTAATGCTCTTCCTAGGGCTGTTCCATTGCCACACATCTACCTGAGTTTGTTTCTGAAATGATCGAGCAGCATTTTGACATCTTAATCAGGCAACCTCTGGCTCAATGGAGAAAAATTAAAGAACAAAAGCAAAAAAGAAACAAACAGAGGAATCTTGCCATATACACATCAATAAGATTAAGAATGACTTCCAAAGCATTTACCATGAGTTAAGCATTTTATACTACCTTATTTTATCCTAACCTATTTAACATAAGAAAACCTTTGAGCTAGAATTCAGGGGTGCTCAATAGGTCGATCGCGATCTACTGGTCGATCGTGAAGGAAGTGTGGGTAGATTGCATGACATTTAAAAGACATTTGTCTTTTGATTGGCATACAGGGTAGCCAATCTGACGTCTGAACTTTGGACACCCTACGCATGCGCGTTAAACCACGCTAACTTGTTCAGTTACATTGCTGCGTAGTTAGCCTTCAATTTATTTAAACTAAATACAACAAAGGGTATAAAAATGAGTGCCATAGCTGGTCCGAGTAAGAAGCCTAAAACCTACCACTTCATACAGAATGGGAGGGGATTTTTTTCACTATGTCATATTCTAAGTGCATTTGCCTCATCTGTGTGCCATTGCTATTTCAAAGAAGGGAAATGTGGAGCGGCTTTTTCAGACTGTTCATAAAAACTATGACATTGACTTTCCTCCGAAAAGAGAGCTGAGAAGGAGAAAGGTGAAAGAAGAATACACAACATTAAATAGTAATAATAGTAACTTAAATAATGATAATATAGAAGAAATAAATTTATGTTTTGCATTTTTATTGTAGGTAGATCATTTTGACTTGGTCATCTTATAAGTAGCTCGCAAGCTGAAAAAGTGTGGGCACCCCTGAGCTAGATAGTATGACTGTCCCTGTTCTAGAGATAAAGAAGCTGAAGCCAAAGTAGGCGACGAATGCCCAATTAGGAAAGAATAATTCCAGAACTAGAATCCAACAACCCAGGTTGAAACCCCTTGCTTTTTAACTGACTCATGTTTAGTTTCTAAAGTATTGAAAGGATAAAAGTAGTATACTTCATTATTGACTGCTATTAGAACAAGATGTATACATTTATAAATGACTCTTAACATGTAACTTCTTTTTATCTCATCTTTTCCATTACATTTTTTATTTTAAATTAAATTTAGAAGTAAATAAATTAGAAAATAGGAATAAAAATATTGGCTATGCTTTCCTGCTCTGATTATCATTCTAATTTATTTTCTAATAGCAATTTTTCTAATAATGGAATTACATTTTTCAAAATTTCAGTAAAACATTACTTCCTTAAAACATGCAGGCAGATATGATTTTTCTGGTTTAATATGGAAAACTTCCTGTAAATAAGTCCTGGCCTCCATTCTGATATTGAAAGCAGTTTAAGATACTTAATTTCATACTATAACTATTCAGTACAAAGCTTTTTGATGTATTAGAACTCTTAGCTGGACATCTAATTCAATACCTAAGAATAAACTCATACTAATGAATAACTCATGTTCCTCTTGGTAGTTTTGTGTCTATCAGGAGATTAATGCATGTCTACTTATTCTAATTTTGCATTTTATTTAAGTTTATACTTAGTGTTGCCAGATAAAATACAGAATGCCCAGTTAAATCTGAACTACATCAATAAAACAAATAATTTTTTAGAATACATATGCCCCGTGCAGCAAATATTTATTTGCAAAACCTGGCAACCCTATGTATATTCTATGGATTTACACCACGCACCTGGAGCGCCCTCTTTGTTCCCTTCTGATTTGGATGCCAGTGCATTTATTCTAAGTTTGATCATTTAAATAATTTTTAGCACTTTGAAAAACGCCAGCAGAATTGAGCTTCAAATTAATAACTGATCATAAAGCTGTGTAATACATTTGGGTGTAAAGTTGGAATTGAAAAGGCATAGCAAAATAAAATGATACAATTCCTGGAGTTGGAAACTTAATCTATGAGCTCACCAGTTGGCATTAAAAATAAATAAAGTCTTAAGTGCACGGAGCATGAAAGAAAGCATGCGAAGGACAAGGACAAAAATCATAACAAGTCTGGCCTGACCTGTGGTGGCGCAGTGGATAAAGTGTCGACCTGGGAACACTGAGGTCGCCAGTTCAAAACCCTGCACTGGTCCGGTCAAGGCACATATGGGAGTTGATGCTTCCAGCTCCTCCCCCCTTTCTCTCTTTCTCTCTCTCTCTCTGTGTCTCCTCTCTAAAATGAATAAAATAAATTTAAAAAAAATTATAACAAGTCTGTGGGAAGGCACCCCACCTCCTGCCCGCCCCGTACTCACACAGCCTTTCTGACGGGTGTCAGATTCTTTCCCGTGGTCCTTCCCCAGCTCCTGAGCCCTCCAGGTGGACATGCTATAGCTAGCACTTTGTTTAAGATGTATTAAAAGATCATCAAAACATCTCTTTAAAATGCTGCATTTATAATAGAATTTTCTATTTGCAAGTGTTTCCAGAAACTTGTGAATAGAGAAAGGGTAGCCAGTAATTGAGAGAAGGACCATATTCTTCAGTTACACAATATTCAATAGTTTTTTCACACTCATTATTTGAGATAAAAATTTTTAGAGAACCACATTACTACATACAACCTACTTTCTACTTGTAACAGCTTCCCGAGATGTCAACAGGAGCAATGCGGTATTTTTAAATGTTTTGTTTTTAACTTACTTTTATAGCTTTAGAATTTAGCACCTTCCAAAACAAAACAGGTGCCAATAAATGACTGTGAAACAAATGCTAACTCACTATTTTCCCAAATGCCTTGGCCTCTATTAGCACCCTGAACCTGACCTAGATACTGCTTGCTCTATACTCAATGAAGTTGGATCTTAGATAAAAAAAATGTTTGCTGGATTAAATCGATTTGATTTGCAGCTTAAAAGAAGTTGATCCACTTTGAAAGTGATTTTTGTCGTAGGCATTTATTTTGTTTAAATCATCCACATATGGTCTAGTGTTGAACACTTCATTAGCTGCTGATACATGTTTCTAAGATGATGGGTGGAGGGGTGAATGGATGGATGGATGGATTGAAGGAATGAATGAGCCAAAAGTAATTCATGTGGCTAATATAGACTTTACTGTCTTATGCATATATTGGTCATTTCTGTTGATTAAGTCACACAAGTTGGTAGGCTCTTTTCAAGGGAAAATAGGAGAGTATTACAAGAAACAATAAAGGAATGCTCAGTGAAAAGAAATGCCTGGGGGTTATTTCTGGTTCTGGCTGAGGGGTCTTAGCTAGATCTTATGTCTCAGCAACAAGGGGCAATCGCAATGCCTCCTCATATCAGATGTGAAACTGAAAACAAAGTTCCGTTGGAAACCTTCAGCAATAAGCACATATAGTTGAAAAGCACGTGTGGTTTCCAATCCTCCCATTTGCTTTCATAGATATCTTTCACGTAGAGCCAACGCGCATCACCACTGACCCAGGAGGAAAGGCAGTCTGTAAGAAGGTTTTGCTGGCTATGCTTAAGCCACGCTGAGGCAGAAAATTCAGTCGCTAAGTGCTGAGTCTATCACATGCTATCGGGCCAACCCAATGTCAGTCAAAATGGGTTTTTAATAACTGATCCCCCAGGATTAATCCATATTAATCCACACTTTTATGAAAAGCAGGTTTGGATTCTGGACCACACAAGTCTGGAAATATGCCATCCCACTGAAGAGTTAACCTTTGGAATGCTGCACCATTCCTATGGGCAACAAGCCACAGATCAGATTCAGTCAAATTCAAGATGCTATTTTTTATTTCACAATAAGAATTAATTATCTCATTAAGCAAGAGGATAAGGACAGTTGTCTGACAATTTGTTGTTGGTATTTGTAAAGGCTAGCTTATCAAGCTGAGTGATTTTGATGAATATAAATTGCAGTGATCTAAAATAGAGTTCCTTCCTACTCTCTTATTTTTCCTGCAATGCCAATTCCATATTTGTCCCCATTTAGCCTTTCTTTTGTCTATCAAAAAAATATTGACAAGTCATCTATCTACTCCATGGTTATGCAACAAATTAAAAATAAAATTCCCCAGGGATGAATTTAAGTCATAGTCACAGTATAATATGATTGAACATCTATGTTCTAGTTTCTTTTCCCCTAACCTCTTTAAAAGCTTTTCAACTCATATGAAAGTATACATGACTTAGGGGTGATCTGATTACACAAATCAGATGTCTTAGAGTTGGTGGATTTTTTTGTGTGTGTGAATAAAATTTCCCCAGATGATGCCTCATCCACTTCAAATGTGTTTCAACCCTTCTCTTCTATTATACAAGAAAATGTACTATGTTTAAACAAGCATAAACCACTCCAAGGAGAGAAAGCTAAGAGATAACAGTGGGTCCAGATCCTGAGACTTGAATAATGGACATCTTTGTTTCTTTACTGTTAAATTGCTCCTCTACTTAGTAATGCTTAAAAGAGAGAACCATTAGCATAACAACAGCAAAAGCCATCCTTTGTCTTAATTTCTGCCACAGAGATTTGGCATCTGAGACTATGATGTTAAGAAATCATGAAAGGATGTGCAGAGTTCTAAATGAAAACAACGAAAGTTCAAGGAAATTCACAGCTTCACAAAAACATGGACACAAGGTTTCCCTCAATATAAAGAAGTCTCTAAGGTAGATAATGTCCCCTAGACTCTGGTTTCCTATATAAAGCCCGAGAAGGAATTTACTTGTCAAGACACAATCTTTTTGGTTAAATGGATCTACATTTAAACTAGAGACCAGTGCAGGTTGCTGACCTGGGTCTTGCACAAAGCTTGCACCTTAGGAAGAGTTACACACTGAACTTCTCACTTCCTGCGCCATCCTGCCTCGTGACCCCATCTGGGTCCGCCAATGCAGGGAGTCCCTTGTTCTTTCACCATGCTACCATCCAGAAAGTAAACTGTGACCTTCCCCAACGAATCAGCACTGCACTATTTGGAAACCTCATTTGCATCTCTACTGGCCAATCAGAACTGTGCAATTAGGGAAGCCTCATTTGCATGAAACAAACCAAAATGGGAACTATAAACAGGGTCCTCTCCTAAGTCTCCATGCTGCACACCCGGTTTCTGCTGGAGGCTGTGTCTCTCTTTGGGGGAATATTTGTCAATAGCTTTATATTCTTTGTCTCTTCAGGAATCATGGAAGTCTTCAGGTATGAAAGGTGATTGCCCTTTCTTATTAACAACATTCTATTAGCTTCTCACCTCTGCTTGGTGTTTGGTGGCCCTGTCCCCACCTGGGCACTGTGAGAAACATCTCCAATGGAACACACATAAACTAGAACTGCTTTCACACTTCACACTTGACCTATTTTTGACCTTCTTGATGCAGGGTGGCGTCTCTTACACTTCTGTCTGATCATATTCTCATTAATTAGTCACCACTCTCCCCTCAGATCTATAGAATATGCATGCTTTCTTGTCTCTTTTACTATTAGTTTACAAACTAAACTTAATCTCAGCCCAACACTTTCAACATACATAGTTAGAAAAAATTATTTTTTCTACTTAAGAGTTATTCCTCCATAGTTTATCTTTAAACTTTTTACTTTATCTAATTCTACACACAAAATTACAAGTGGTAGGTATTTATTTTAAAACTGTAAGATTTGGAACTCTTCCAAAATATATACAAAACAGAATTAAGTTTATTTTTTAGTTCTACCTTAACAGTTGCACTTAAAATAGAAGAAATAAGGCTCATAAGGTTACAAGCCTGCACTGTGATGAAGTATTTTCTCTTCATTTAGAATCAAATAAGCACTAAAGTAAGCACATTGCTATACACTATCATATAAATTCATCAACTGCCACACTATAAAAATATTAATTAAATAAATGAATGGTAATTTATACTCTGCCTACTTAAAAAATACTTGAGGCAACTGTGTGAAATATAATGGCAATGCTTAAATAAAATACTGTCTTTTATACTGAAATATGATAATATTTAAAATGCATATTCTGAAACATTACTTGCATATTTCATGTATTATATATGTGGTGCTTTATATCTGTAAAATTTACATTATAATTTTGGAATGCATTATTTTATTATCATAGTAACCATTATTTTGCAATGAGCAACTTTAGAATTTGGTCTCTTTCTTGTTCTTACTCTTCTTCTTATAATTGCATAGAGATCATTGAAATGAATAATAAAATAATACCTTTCCCTTATTGGGAAAGTTTTGTGACTTTCTGGCTTATTAATATTCTGGTGACACAGCAAAGGTAGTTCAATCATCACTCTCTTATATTCAATAATATTTGGCTTTATATATATATATATATATATATATATATATATATATATATATATATATATATATTATTAATTCTAATGGGGTGACACCAATAAATCAGGGTACATATGTACAATGAAAACATATCCGGGTTATCTTATCATTCAATTGTGTTGCATACCCATCACCAAAAAATATTTGGCTTTTGAACCACTGATTTTTGGGGGGGAAGACTGCCAGTTCTTTTACTCCTAATTTACTTTTCTATTCAGTTCTCAATGTTAGAAATTTGCAGTTTATAATTTTTATTTTGCTAATTGGCTTTCCATTTTTTTTTCCTTTTGTCTGTGTGACCAGTTAGGTGGGAACTATGCCTAGTTCCTATAAGTTCAAATTCTATAACACTAATCAAAATCAGAGGCATGTTCACCTAAAACCTATGCACTCTTATTGACCAGTGTAACCCCACTAAATTTAATTTCTAAGTAAAATAAAGAAAAAGGGAATAGGGAAAAATACAATGAAGAGAAACCTTGCTATCTTGCAAGCCCTCATTTTAAAAATACACATAAAAATGTAATGTTCAGTGTGTTTTGGGGATAATGTAATCTGGAAGCCATTCCTGATCATCTTGTTTTCTATTCCAGATGATCCCCTGTTTTACAGATAATGTTGCAGCGGACAAGGACCACCCAGCTAGTTGCTCTGATTCAGTAATGCTCCCCTGCCTCCAGGTACTGATTCTGACCATGGGGAGCTTCCTTTGGCAAACCTTTTCAGCCTGAATTGCTTTTTGCATTATACTCTGACAAGGTATTTAAAAACAGTCTCTTATTTTGGTGTTTCCACCTGAAAATAACATTTTCAAGTTATATGATCAATCTAGTACACTATTTCAGTCTGTATACAGGTGTCACTGGACACTCTGATTTTTTGTAGCACTCTTCCTTTCCTTTAAACACTCAGAAATATAAGGAAGTTCGATCTGTTATCCTATCTCTGGGCACGTGTCCAGGCCTCTTTATTCCCCAATCAGTTCCTAGCCCTCTGCGCTAGGTGAGTGAGCTTCGAGCTACTGCACCCTCAGGTAACGCAAGACTTGTCCAATGTATCAACACATGTTAAGATGAGCTGAGAAGTTTGAGTTTGAATCAATGACTAGGTCAGTTGTGACTCTACCTATAAACCTGTTACAATTGTAAGGGATATTGCTTTTAGCTAATATGTTCCAAGAGCTTTGCCTCTTTACCACAAATGCCCACATATTCATTTTCTCTGACTGCTGTAATCACAAACTTAGAGGCCTGAAATAAAATATATTTATTCTCTTACAATTCTGGATACCAGAATATGAAATTTGTTTCTCAGGGCTGAGATCAAGATATCAGCAGGGCTTTGCTCCCTCCGGAGGCTATAGGAGGATTCCTTTCTTGCCTGTTCCAGTTTCTGGTGGCTTCTGGCATGCCTTGGGTTGTGACCACTTTACTCTGTCCTCTGCCTCCAAGGTCACATTGCCTTTTCTACTGTGAGTTTGTTTGTAAAATCTCCTTCTGCCTTCCTTTTATAAGGATACTGCTGATTGCATTTAGGATCCACATGGATAATTAAGGATAATCTTTCCATCTAAAAATTCTTAACAGAATCATACTTACAATGACTTTTATTTTTCTTCTGCACCATATATGGTAACAAACACAGATTTTAGGTATTAGGATTAAAATATCTTTTAGAGAGCCATTATTTCAACTGCTATATTACCTAATCTTTTACAGAAATGCCAAGAATTATATGTACATTTTATAAACTAAGTGAAAAAAAAAAAAAAAAACTTAAGTCATTAGCAATTGTCAGTTTATTTCAAATTGTGGATTTCTAAATCTCTATGTTTTAACTCACTTATGTTTTATTTTTCTTTATATAATTCAGATTATAACTCATTAATGAGTAGGAAGGAAATGTGGAAAAAGATGGAATTTTCAAATAGATAGTTGTTATTTTTCTATTTTGGGTGTATGGAATATTTTTCATAAGCATCCAAGTATAATTCTAAAAGTTTAATGGAAAATGGACAAATACTATTACTCTATTTCAACTCTATAGTTCTGTATGAAAAGTAATTTGCTCAGTGTTTTCAATTGTCTTATTACAATTTTTGCCACAAGAATGAGGTGTCAGATTTTTATTGTCTAATATATATTGGGAATTAGAATCACATTCCCTACCACCCTGACCTTTTTCCATACTTAGCATTTGGATTGGCTAGCCTTTCACTCCTTTCTATTTATAGTTTTACTAAACTAAGAGGGACAGGTAAAATGTCTGACCCATAAACACACAGACTAGCCGAAGGTCAAGCTCATAGAAGAGATGGCTAAATTTCACATAGTGTATAAAACATTCCTATGCTGGGATCATATGCCATGTAGAAATTTAAATAAGAAGGTAAAATAGCATAACTGAATCCATTCTCTAAAAATGAATAAAAGAAATGTGGCAAATTTAACCCATCCAATATAATATTGCAATTTCCTAGACATCCTCCCATGGAAAGATTACTAGAGGTCACAAAGTCAGTTTTCATTATCACAAAAGTGATGCCCACTTATATTTGTAACTGAAGCCCTATATAAGAAAAGCTATTTCAGATCGGTCATCTTTCTTGGTTGATACAAAATCACACACTGATGATGGTTCTCTTCAGCTATTTTCTGATAGAGCTTGTCCTGATGGACTCTTGGCAAAACTAGTAAAGGCTTAACAATTTTACTTCAAGTACTCAGATCACCATCAAACATTTTTTCACACTTTCTTGTGAACTAAATCTTTCATTTACAAGCATATATTCATCTGCAGTAATTCAGAACTGATATTTTTTGTTTTATTATTACTATCAGTATATTCATCATTAGAACAAGAGTGCCAATAATTGTACCTCTGTTTAGAATAAAGACTATCTTTTCAAAATTAGGAACTACTTAGTTAAAAGTAAAACAAAATTATCGCTAGATTTTGAAATACAGCAATTAAGGTTATCATCTTACATGTATATTGTCGACAACTGAAAAGAATCATACATCCAGCAAATTTTTGTATTAATGCTGCTTCCAAAGCATTTTTACAAGAATCATTACACAGAAGAATAAGCAAATAGTAAAGATTCTATGATATGTGTTCTATGCCTAGATTTAGTATGTCTGACATCTTTTTTTTTATGTGGAGGTAGTTCAGTGTGAACTAATTACATATTTAAGTTTCCTAATGTCTTCCAGAAATATATCTTGGAGGAGAATTTCCATTGTCTAACTACTTCTCTCTCTCTCTCTCCCTCTCTCTCTCTCTACCTGGCTGGCTAACTATTTTTCAGGCTATAAAAAGGACAGACCTAGACAACTAATCCAAGAATAAACGAGCCATTAGTTTGACCAGTGAATTGAAGAAACTACCCTGTAATGCATGCTTCCAATTAGTTAGAGGGGATAATTCTCTCTTTTATAATCAATATCCTAGCCATTTAGACAAGAAATGGCTCATTATCCACACCCCAAACTTTGACTGACTCTCATAAAGAATCAAAACACTCATCAAAACAGAAAAAACTGAAATATAAAATTAGAAAATTTATAATATATCAACGTGCTACATACTCACCTGCTCCTAAGTGCCTGACGCACAGACCTTATTTTGACCCTTGTGCCCACTTTTAAGATATGTAATTGTTATTACGGAAGTGATATGAGGATGACCGGGTTAACTTAACGATTTGCCAATTGTAGATAGAAATCAGCAGAGACAAGACTTCAAATTATGCATGTCTATATCTCCCTAATAAGTGTACATACTCAATTCAACGTGACTGAATCATTTCTTACACACACACTCGGAATAGTCATCTCTCACCATCATTCACAGCATGTTGGGCTAGCGAAGACCAGGAGGACAGAGGGAGGGATGGGCTCCAGCTTTCTCATTATCCTAGAATAATCTATCGACCTTTTTGGTTTTGCTTGTTTTTAATCTAAAGGAATGGGTTCCTTTATATGTACTTTTTTTCATTTTGTGGTGGCAGTTTTCTTTTTCTTTTTTTTTGTCTTTAAACAGGTAATATTGATTAAGAGATAAACTTTCCTAAAAAGTATGTGGCATATGGATGATTTGTACTGTCACTTAAAATTAGAGCCACGTGCCTAGAGAGTGAGTTAGCTGTCACCATTCATAAAACTGGAGAAAATTATCATGGACAGGGTGTGAAGACCAAGCCGACCTCTCTTAGGCAGGATGGTCGTGAGGTCGTGAGGTACCGGGGGGGGGGGGGGGGGGGGGGGCAGGCTCCTCCGCGTCCCACCCTGGTTGCCTCCCCTACATTGGTTTGCATTCCTGCCGCCAGCAGAGCCTTCTGTCCCGGCCCATCCAATCAGCAGTTCCTGTTTCTGACTTAAGGACCAAGCTCCAGGTTAGCTTTCTTCCCAACTTGTCATTTTACCATCTTCTTGTCCAACACTTTTCTGCTTCAGTCTTACTGATAGAAAAATTCTGCCTTCTTCTATCCAACAATTTCATTTGCTTACGTGGCCCATATGGGTACAAGCCATTAAGTGACTTAATAGAAAATTCCTTAATTTTGATAGCTGAACTATTTATGTTATGTTTCTTTACCATAAATAAATAAATACGTAAACAAACAAAATCTTATAAAGTTTCAAATGAGCTATTTAAATGGAGCCAGTCGATTCAAGTGTGTGTGGGGGCGGGGGGGGGGGGACACAATGGTTTCACTTGAAGGTTATACTTTGAATTAATGAGTGTAAAATTGAATCTGTACAACTCTCTCAAATACTGGATCGAGTTAACTTCTAATCTTCGAGTTGTCCATCTGAAGAATGAACACAGATAAATATGTAATAAATAGGATTAACAAAAACAGGCAACACAACTTTGCTTATATGCATTCCAGTATAGCTTATTTTTCTAGAAAATTGCACCTCCTCAAAATTTATCTTTGCAACTGTTCTTCATAGTTTGAAAATCCCTAAGTCTTTTTGATAGCTAAGAATATGGCATGTCCCATCCTCATTTTGTTTCCTCGATAAAGTCTATAGCTCCAAACATTTCTTTTTTGTCATTCTTCCATAACAACTTGGCTCTCCTTTGTTTCAATATGTGAAGATTGTTTAATACATGAAGTGACAATGGAAGATAAAATCATATAAAATAAGTTTTTTGGTGTTTTTTTTTTTTTTTGTATGAGATAGCTGGGTAATTTATTGGATCTGCTCGGTGTACTTTCTGAAGACAATAAAGCATTCATTAGGTATGTCAAACACTTGTATTTCTCCCAAAGAATATGTAGCTAAAGGAGATTTTTATTTTATTTGCAAAGAGATGTCTGTTACTTGGTTAGAACTTAAATAACTCTCATGCTACTAAGTTCTTCTTAAATATCTCCTCAAAGTATCTCCATTAGCTATAAAGTCTTTGCAGGCACCTTTAATTGCAAAACCAAATTTAATATAGTATTAATAAAACATGTTATTTCTCATTTCCAATGAATGAAATGATTTCTATAAAGTAACTCGTAATAAAAAATCATATTAGTTCCTTCAGATAATTTGATATTCATAGTCAGGTAAACCAAAATCCAGATTCTCTTCCAAGGCAACCACATGTGCACATTAATAATACTTTAGAAATTGACCGATCTTTAAACAATGAGTATCAATATTTACGGACTGGCAGAGCCCTTTAGAGATGGAAAGAAGAAAATCCATTGTCCCAGCATTCTTCAGCATAATAAAAAGGACAATAATATTTTTCTAATTTCATCCATATTATACCTCACATCAGTATGAGTCAGCACGCTGACCAAGACAAGTAATTTAAGGTTCCTGTTCTTTGAATTCTCAACAACAAACACTTAGAGTCCACTCTTGGCATTGAAATCTCATGTATATTACATGACAATCTCTCTTATGCAAGTCAAGAAGACATAACTAATCGACTTAAGTCTTTCTTATTAATTTTATTTCATTTCAGGAGTGGTCACAAAGAAAACATAGATGCAACAATTAACTCTACGAAGAGTAAGGCTTATTTGGTATAACTGACACCATGGAAGACTAAGGCCATGTGGAAAAGGTGACATGAAGGCTTGAAGGGTTATGACATAAAGAAAAGAGAGGAAGGATGAGGACGGGCAGTTGAAGACCCATGGCATTGCCACGTGGAAGAAATGAAAGAGTGACAAGGTAGTTTACATCCAGTCACCTAAGTTATCTAATGTAAGTAACTGGGTGTATACTATTGCAGAATAGGATGGATTGAGGAGGAGGGCTTTGAATGCTAGGCTAAAGACAAAGCTTTATTTTGCAGGTTCAATGTACTTCCTAAAGTATCATGAGAAATTAAAAAAAAAAGTGATACAATAAAAAACAATGCTTTAGATTAATTTGCGTAGGAAGAAAAATGTCGAGGAGACCATCCATCGAACTATTTTTGACAAAGGGACATTGATATTCACTGAAGTATCAAGATGGAATTAGACAAAAGCACTAGTAAGATTTTCTTTAGTTAGGAGAAAGAGTGAAGCATGAACTTATTTGTTCTGAAAGATCATGTGAGGTATATTAATAAATATATATTTATATAAATATATGTACTTACACATTGAAGTTTATTTATAGTATTAGACAAATAACGAAATGCAAATACCTTGTAGCCAGTAAATAATATCAGGGGAGTATTCTGTGAAAAATAAGCCAGGGCTAGAATTATAAATTAACTCAGTTATTTGCTGCTTCCTTTCCCACATTGTTTGCAACTGCTTCCCCCATCCCCATCTCTTTTTTGCAAATACGGTAAAGGAAGATCAAACGCTATATTTATAATGAACACGCTATCAGGTGAGAAACAGCCTTTTACCTGTGACCAAATGGAATGAACTCGGGTTGCGTGCAAATTTTAATTTTAAGGAGAGCAATTTCCCTTTTCCCCGTAAGATCAAAATGTACTTCCCTCAGAAATGAGATATTCCATCATCTGGTAACACTATAATTAAAGGCTGATATTTGAGATTTTTCTGTCTTATACATTTTATGTGGTCAGGGACAGTGAACTGTATTGTACATTGAGCACTGGAAATGGTACCCTAATAACATTTTATTATCCCAAACATCATCATCTTTTAATGAGGACTGACATTAATGAGTTTTATTAATGAATTAAAAATAGAAATCGAGATGTCACAAAAAACATTAAGAAAATAAGCTATTCAGAGAAAACTGTCTTGTTCTACATTAGCTCCTTCTATTTGTCACAGGATTTTTGTCACATCTATAAAAGCAAGGGTAGCTTTTAGTTATGCCTCTCAATGATGAAAAAAGAAAAATCCTTGATTTATAAAATTGAGGGCTTAAAATTTCCTCATTCTATTAAAATCCAGATGTTATTCATTGGCCTTATCGGTTACGGAATAAAAATGTAGTTAAGTTCTAAAAGTTTTAGAAAGGTGTAAATCTTAAAATCCATTCGAATATGAATTTATTTTTGTGGTCCACAATTGCATTGTTTTACGAGTGCTCTGAAAGTCTTCAACTGCACTGTCCACTGTGACCTTTGGCAATGTAGGTAGGGGCTATCCAACAGGCTAGTAGCTTACTTACTGCATTCAGCCACTAGACACATGAAAGGAAGTGAGTGCAACTGAGAAATTGAACTTGTACTTTTATTTAATTATAATCAATTTTAGTAGTCACACCAGGCTACTGACTACTGTACTGGACAGTACATGAAAGACAGAACAAGCAGTTGTAGCCACTATAGGCCACTTCTTCTGCCTGGCTTCTGAATGGGGCTCCATAATCACCCCTTGGACCAGGCAATAAGAGGAAGAGGCCAGTGCCCTAACCTGAACTGACTGTCTGCTCTCTAACTTTTCATGTTGAGATTAGCCTGTCTTCTTCCTCAGCCCACTCCCACTGTCACGAGCCTTTTAAATCAATAATCGCCCTGTGGGTTCCCTTCCTCAACCAGGGTAATCAAGTCAGTCACCTGGTCCCCACTGTTCAAAGACAAGTGCACTGCAAGGCTTGTGCTCTACCTGCAAAGGTACTTCCTGTCTAAGTCTGTCGTTGTTTATGACGTGAAACTACTAATACTATTCTCTAACCGGCTTTTCTCTCTCCACTTCCACTGCTCCTCCATCTACCCTAATCCTTCGTCGAAATGGGTGCCTTCCTGGCATTTCCAAAACCCAACTCCAGGATTCCTTACTTTTGTCAAATCCACTAGGGTCCCCGTCTGTTTGCAAAGGGAAAATGAGGGAAAATGTCAACCCCTCCGCACAGTGGCAGAAGTTATTTTATGCCCCAGTTCTCTGATGTCATGCCAGTTCACAATTGTATTCTGTGCTCCCTGAGCATGAAGCATCGTCCCATCACCTTGATCTCGCTACATCCGGCATATACAGCCCTCCTTACCTGTCCCTCCTGGAAGGGCTCCTACAGCCTCTTCTTCCTAATCCTCACCCCTACCCTCTCCCCTACTTTTGAACACACACACACACACACAAACACACACACACCCTAATATCTCCATTACTAACACCAGTACTATTTCAGTGATACACACACACCTATTACACACACACACACACCAATATCTCCATTACTAACACCAGCACCATTTCAGTGACACACACCTATTACGATCAAAGAAATACCTTCTCTAGAAAATGTTGCTTTAGATCTCTAGGATGACTTAAGTATTCACATCTCTACTTCTCCATCCTTAGATCCTAAATTCTATCCCAATTACCACTACAGTGGACTGAAATCATTGTGACATGACTGTTTTCTCCAGAAACCTGTGGGCAACCATTAGATAGGAGCTTAATCTTCCCTTCATACAGCCCCCGCGTCTGAGACCACACACCTGGCTAGCTAAGAGAGTTGTCAAATATATGGATAAATGACAGAGTAAGACTTAAAGACAAACTAAAAATTAGAATGACCTGAAGATAAATAAAAATCTGAATGTGTATTCAAAGCTTCCCATTTGGGGACTCAAAGAAAATAGATTTTGCTGTTATGTGTGAATGCCTATGTGTGTATATACATTATGAAAATGTATGTAAATACACAGAAGTATATACTTATATTTATGTATATATATTTATTTACTGGTATATACACATATTTATATTTCATTGTTTCTAGTAAATATATAAACATGACTTGAAGATATAAAGCCACTTTAGAAACATCTAAGTAAAACAGAGTTTAAACTAAATAGGTTACAACATTATTGATAAAATATGTGTTGCTGCTACAGGTAATTGACCTCCACTTGGTTGTAGGATATGAAAATCTCTGCCCTTTCTCCTCTTCTTTACCCACAGGAAGAAAGAGAAGTACTTTGACTTATTTCAGCAATAATCCCATACCACGGTGAGGCTATATCACAAACCTAGTACCGATTAACACTTTCAAATTTCAATACAGTTCATTTACTGAAGCCCTTACTTACATCTCTATGAATAAGTCTAGCAGGTATTTTCTAAGTATAATCATTACCTGCTCTATATAATAACAATATTTAATTTATTGTACTCAATGAATAGGCAGTAACGCCTGATGAGGCTCTGTCACATTGAAGGTCAGTGGTAAGAAGTATTGCTCAAATAGCTCAACTGTTGAGTCAGAAAGACACCCAGGAAATTGTACCAGTAAGGAATAGAAGCCAAGACATGGCTCAGTCTGGACGCCACACTAGAAGGCAGAGTAGCTAAAATGCCAGAATCTAAACGATTTAGAAAATCAAGAATTGAGAATTTGGAGAGCATTTTTTGTCTCTATTGAAGTATCCTCTGGCCGCCCTCTCCTTACAAACAGAGTTTTATTCAAAATCTTGTATCTTAAATTACTTTAATTCCTGAATGAACACAGAGCCTGCCACATGCTGATAGTTCTCTGTTCAATTTAGAATAGAGATTTCTAGGGAATAACATTTATACAAAGGAAGACCCAAGATAACCCAGAATGGCAAGTAAAACAAGTTATGTACACATATGAAATAAACATACAGATTTAAAACCATCAGAAAAATGCATGGCAGAAGAACTGAGACATTGCTCTATTCCATTTTACTACAATATTTGACTCCAACTGGGGAAAAAAATGCCTCTCTCACCTTTTGTGAGATTAATACAAGAGTTAGTGACTCATGTCTGCATGCAAATTATTTAAAATACAACATTACAAAAGTAGAATTTGAGTTGCTCTAAAAGAAGTTATTCATGCAAAGTCAATGTTCCATAATTCAAAATTTGAAAAGCAATCATCAAATAATTGCCCATATAAAACAAACTCTCTGTAAACAGCAACTAAAAGAGGTCATCACTGTCAGAAATGCGTAAGAGAAATTTACATAATAAGACATATAAACACTGGGCAAAACAGAAAGACATAGACATGAATCTATTCTTCCTTATCAAATGACCGGTCATTAGTCTACTAAATTCTCTGAAAAATACCATTAGGATGAATAAATATTATCAAAATTATAAAACGATAGACTAAATTTAAATATCACATCAAAGGTTTCACGCATTTAAGTACAATGAACTTGCAAATATGGAGATGATGACATTTTAAAAAAAATTATTGCATATACATAAGCACTTACTGTTATCTCCTTGCAGCTAAAATCTACATCCGCCACCAAAACTTGAAGTTATCACCTGTTTAAAAAGTCACAAAACACGAATATGTTAATTTAAAATACAATAAAGTCTAAATCGCTATAGTTAATAACATTCTCTTATGTTTATAAGTAAGAAATATAATAACTATAATCTCCTGATTTTAGTTTATCATGAATTAAAAAATACAAAAGGTGAATGAAAATCATTTCTCGATGCATGCCATATATTAAAAATACTATTGAAAAATAAAAAAAATTCAATTACAGAAAAGCAAAAAACATCCTGATTGGAGTAAAAGAAAAAAAAATGTATTCATTTGCATTTATTCCAGTAAAGTTTATAGGTAATCTGATCATTGGTTTATATTGAGTGAATAAAAAATACTTTCAGTTACATACTAATTCGAGACTTATGTTTTAATATTTATGTGGAATTCTCTTTGATTGAACAAATATTTCTTAATTCTTCAAACAGATTTGAAAATAACAATAAGAAAAAGACCGAATCAGATCAGAGCGACCCTACTTCTGAAAAAGTAGAAATTATATGATGGCAATACACAAGTCAAGTCAACTTTTCCACTTAATATTTGATCAATTTACCGGAGAAATGAATAAAACAAAGCATTTATCATCTGCTTAATTTCAAGTAATATCTGAATATTTAACTTGAAATAGAGAACTTATATAATTATCTAAATCACTCAGGCCCAAAGACTAATTTACAAGAATTATCCAGCTCATTAGGGCAAATATAATTAAAGGAGTCTTTTCTTTGAAATATATCTTAAATTCCCAATTTACTTTTCATGGTTGGATGTTACCAAATATACAAAGAGACATAACATAGTTTGAATTAGACAGCTTTGCAAATATACTCATTCAAAAACATATATTTAAAAAAGAATTAATCCTAATAGAGACAACATTCTTATTTTTCTGAAAATATTTAAAATTATACTCTAACTGCAATGAAAGTTACGTGGACTTGTATATCATTTCATTATAGTTATGTATTTTCATTTTATCAGTTTATTTATTTTAATTTATTTCCCTTGTCCAGCCACTGTAAAGAACCCAGGGTAACTTGTAAAGGCTCATTCAAGTAATATGGTCAAGAATAGTTTTAAAAGCTATAGCTTGCCAAAATAATTCCTTCTTTATACAGTAGAAATAACATTTAATACAAAAGTAGAAATGTGCTCTTTGTTTAAAAAGCCTTTTTTGACAAGTAATCAGAACATGATGACATAGTATAACCTAAAATGTGTCTTTTCACATTTCTCTATCTAAGATGCTAAGATTTTTTAAAAATTAAAAATGTTGGCCTTGGAGGAAATAATATTTTTTTAAAAGGAAAACAATTGTATTACACTTTCTACAATAAACCTAAGAAATTGTCTTCTGTTATATAGGAAAAAATAGATGAATTTTAAAATAATAAGTATTTCCTTAAAATATCAAGATAAATAATAACAAATTATTTA
Organism: Rhynchonycteris naso; assembly: GCA_037038555.1. Classification (NCBI taxonomy): domain Eukaryota; kingdom Metazoa; phylum Chordata; class Mammalia; order Chiroptera; family Emballonuridae; genus Rhynchonycteris; species Rhynchonycteris naso. Next base: position 8,156,673 of record CM072998.1, on the reverse strand, counting down.
TTATCACACTTGAAGTTAAACTTGGAAAACTTGAATAAAATACTAATAAACCAGTACCTCCTGCTCTTTAATATTCTTGCTAAGAAGAGTTAATGTTTTGACATCACATCCTATAAATTCCACACATATTTTTAACTCATGTAAAACAAATCTTTAAAATGTACTGGTGTAAATTTGTTTTTTTCATTTTAAAATTAATTTTGCATCTTATTATAAAATATACAAATATAATTTTATTTTATGTAACAATAAAGCTATGCATCAAGTCAAAATATCTTTATGGCTAAACAATTAGCATTTCTTTCTATGAAAATGATTGTTTAGCCGTAGACATTATTGAGAAACATAATCTGCCTCTAGGACAATAGAGACATCCTTGGAGATAATTCCCAGTTTCCTTGCTTCACTCTGTAGTGAGAGCTTCACCCTTTCCTACTATTTCTTAATTGGTCTCCTCAATGGAAATTCTCAAGCACCACCCCCTGCTGTGCTCCCATTGAAATGGGAGAGGGTGTTCAATTTGGCCAGAGGTATATTTGAAGAGAAGGAGGCACTTCAGTTGGTTAAAGAAGGATTACTCAGGACATATAACACCCACAGGGAACTTCTTCAATATCCCCTCACTTCTGGTTTTCAGCATGCTTGCTTTCCTTGTGTCAAAGGCCCTGCCTGGGGACGGTCTACCCAACAGCACTGTGGGTTCTATCCTTGTTGAGATATTTGTGTTGTGGATTCTTGTCTTTAAAGAAAGCACTTGAGAATGGCCATCCTGGAGGTGGGGCTGGCAGCCACAGAGCCCTTTCCAGCACCTGCCTTGCCTCTCCCTCCAGCTCAGAGGCCAACTCTGCAAAACCTCTCGTTTCCAGGGAGCCTGGTCCAAAACCCACTTCCCCACTTCTATACCCTTTCCTTTCGTTTCAAAAAAAAAAAATAGCAGGAGAACAGACATAGGAAGGTATATGTTTTCAGGGAAAGAAAAAGGAAGTGCAAGATAAGAAATAATGCACAAGATTTGAGTCAGAATAAAGGGAATGAAGAAAAAGAGAGAGTTTCTGGGAGGTTCGCAATGTATGCGCCCAAGTTCTAGAAAACTGGTTGGGAAACAAATCCCTAAAACAAAGCTACTTAAAAGAAAAGAAATACGCCTGACCAGGCAGTGGCGCAGTGGATAGAGCGTTGGACTGGGATGCCGAAGACCCAGGTTCGAGACCCCGAGCTCGCCAGCTTGAGCGCGGGCCCATCTGGCTTGAGCAAAAGCTCGTCAGCTTGGACCCAAGGTCGCTGGCTCCAGCAAGTGGTGGCTCGGTCTGCTGAAGGCCCGCGGTCAAGGCACATGTGAGAAAGCAATCAAGGAACAACTAAGGTGTTGCGACGGCAACGAAAAACTGATGATTAATGCTTCTCACCTCTCTCCTGTCTATCTGTCCCTCTCTATCCCTCTCTCTGACTCTCTCTCTGTCCCTGAAAAAAAAAAAAAAAAGAAAGAAAGAAATACTACAAATAAATGCAACTTTACAGGCACCTTGAACATCTTCTCTCTCTCCCAGATGCTTTATAGCATATTAAATTGAAATCTCTGACTTTTTGATATTTGGGTGAATTCAAAACATGAAACACATGATGCAATCTGAGAAAGATTTTAATGTGGTTATGTTCCAGAGACAATGAAGATAGGAAAGATAGGCTCATGGCAAAGCAATCAAGGACATCTGGTCACCCTTATGTTATGGTAATTGCCTTCAAGTTTTGTCACATCTTAAATTGCAGAGGTTGAGACAGTATAGGAATTGACTCATGGAGAACAACTCTGTTCTCTAAACTGACTGTGCTGCCGGGTGCAGCCATTAGCCTTTGGTATGATTTTATTGTTAAAACAACTAACATCTAATTATACTTGTAAGAATAAAAAGAGAGAGGGAGAGAGAAAAAAAAACAAGAAAAATAACCCTCTTGTTCAAGTAACTGTTCTAAGATCCAGACCCAAAAGCCTGGAGAGTTTGTACAAGGATTTTGGCTTACTCGAATGTTAATTCTCTACTTTACAACGTCAGGAAGTTCAGCACCAGACCCTGGCTCCGGCTTGCCAAACACATGCTGGTTTCTTGGTCTGGCTTCCTAGCTTTTTTGCTATTAGTGCACAATTTGACAGTATGCTGCCACGGTAACAGAATTCATTAAGGGCTTTCAGTTTTGTTCTGCCGATGAGAAATTTTGGCTGCATGTGGTGCTGGCCTCCGAAGATTGATCCATAATATTTGTCTTAGAAAGCCTTGTCATCGCATAGCATGACTGATGCTACAAAATAATCCATAATGAGCCAGGTTCTCCCGGCATGAGCTACTCCCTGAGAGTAAATTAGGCCCTACTGGAAACTGCATTAACTTCTTCATCATCAAACTTGGGCGCTTAAAATAGACTGGATGAAAATGGATACATTATGCAGTTCCATCTTGCACCATTGGAGTTGTGGAATGGATTAGGAATGCAATCCTTAATGTTCATTCTTTTATTTTTTTTTAAATTTTTTTAAAAATTTATTCATTTGAGAGAGGAGAGAGAGAGAGAGAAAGGGAGGAGGAGCAGTAAGCATCAACTCCCATATGTGCCTTGACCAGACAAGTGCAGGGTTTTGAACCGGCAACCTCAGCATTCCAGGTCGACGCTTTATCCACTGCGCCACCACAGGTCAGGCCTAATGTTCAATCTTTACAATATCCCATCATGGATAAAAAAAGAAAGAAAGAAAGTCTTCCATATGCTGACAATTTTCTTCGTATAGTCATTTTCAGAGGGTAGGCTTATCGGAAATGACTATGTGGTTGATAAGGTAAAGGAAAATAAAAGTCTTCATGTCTTAACCAATATTTCCCCATATGATTTTTCTAAAAAGTTTAACATTTTCTGCAATATTTTTAATTCGGGATGATTACATTTTTACCTCAACTGCTTTTAACTATTGAGTTGTTTCATAGGCTATGTTTGTATGTGAGTGGTGCAACAGTAATAGCTTAAAAATTCTCAGAAACCTTTTCCTGCTAATGAGACCAAGGTCATTGGTCCAATCACCTACAAGATTGGTTGTTTCAAGATGAAGAATGAAGCTACCCTTGAGTTTTTCCTTCTAGTTGTATAAGTGATAATAGTGAGAGGTTGGGAATCAGGGTAAGCCCCGTAAGTATAATCTAAATAAATGAAAGCATAGTATTAGATGAAGAGAAGAAATAAGCACAATATTTAGTTAGGATGGTGATTTGCAATCAGGGACAATTTTGCCCCTCAGGGGACATTTGTCAATATCACCACAGCTCGGGCATACTACTGTGATCAAATTGGTAGTGGTCAGAATGCTGTCAAATATCCTATGATTCACAGAACAACCTCTTCTCCTCTCCTGCATATACACACAAACAATTATCTGGTCCAAAATGTCAGCAGTGTAGCGATGCACACGCCCTGGTTTAGGAAAAGTTTGAAAAGACAGAGAGTCCAAAAGTCTTCTGGTCTACACAGTTCACTTAATCTGCTGGACAGGGCAAAGAGGGCACAATAAATCTTCAAGGAGAATTGGCCTTATGCTCTAAAGAGGGCACGGTCTCAGGATCCCAGTGGAGGTAAACCCACAGGTAACCTCCAGTAGGTGGGTAAAAGGGGAACCCCAACATCACCTCCCTGTTTTGCTCCCTGTATGCTTGAGTAGCTTTTTGCCAGAGTAAGCCACACATACCAGCCCTACCAGCAGGCAGCGGAGAAAAGTGGAAGTCCTTATTCTGTGTGCTCTTCTTGTCCAGAACTACATCTCAACATTCGCCCCCCTTTAATTTGTTTTTTTATTTTATACTGCAATTTATAAACCTTCTTAATATTTTGATACAGCATGAAATTAGTTTATCAAAACTTTATTGATTTCTTTGTTTCAATTCTTACAAATCTTTCACACTAAAATAGTTTTCTGTTCTTCTTACGAGAAGTTATATATGTATATATATTATAATATATATATTTCTTTTTTGTGGCAGAAACAGAGTCAGAGAGAGAGACAGATAGGGACAGACAGACAGGAAGGGAGAGAGATGAGAAACATCAATTCTTCGTTGCGTCTCCTTAGTTGTTCATTGATTGATTTCTCATATGTGCCTTGACCGGAGGGCTATAGCAGACTGAGTGATCCCTTGCTCGAGCCAGCGACCTTGGGCTCAAGCTGGTGAGTCTTGCTCAAACCAGATGAACCCACGCTCAAACTGGCGACCTTGGGGTTTCTAACCTGGGTCCTCCACATCCCAGTCTGACGCTCTACCTATTGAACCACCGCCCAGTCAGGCAATATATATATATATTTCTGTTTTCATTTAGTTTATTCTTTCCACTAAATCCCGAAGGTCATAATTTTGACGTTAGTATGTCTAGTGACATTTCAGAGAATAGAGACTCTCTCCTGCTAAAAATGACATATTTATATAAAAAAGATAGATAGCATCTATCATTTAGTTAGCAACACTGTCTCTTCTTTCTCCTTTTATTTGCTTGTCTATTCTTTATCTTTCTTTTTACCTCTTTCCCCTAATTCCTACCTCATGTATTGATTGCCTGCCCTGTGCTACGTTGCTATAACACAATAACCAAGGCACGGTCTATGTACAGCAGACATGGAAAACAGGCATGGACGGAATACAGCACAGAACAGAGAGTGCAGTCAACAAATATGTCAAGTGTCCTTAAATCAGCTTTTATTCTATAAGAACTTTTTTAGGACTGATCAATGTGTTTGTGTTTTATCTTGTTATATTTTTCAATACTTTTGGTTTGTACAATATTAATTCTTAATTAATATATTTCAATGACACATGAACACTAGAAAATGAGAATAAATATTTGAGGAGAATTCTGAACTTATAAATTCAGAGTAATATATCATTTATAAAAAATACCAAAAAATTATGATAAATAATACTTGTAACAAGGGAAAGAGACATCAGCTGAGAGGGTCACTCTTCAGTCTGGAGTGTTTGGGTGCAGGTGTGGTGAAATGTCTAGCTCTTGTCCCATTTTCTTTTTTTATTTTTTAATTTATTGATTTTAGAGAAAGAGCAAGGGATAGAGAAAGAAAGACAGAGACACCAATCTGTTCCTGTCTGTGCCCTGACCATACAGGGATTGAACAAGCAACCTCTGTGCATCAGGGTGACTCTCTAATCAACAGAGCTACATAGTCAGGGCTCATCTCATTTTCAAGTAAGGACATGCAGGCAAATGTCCAGCCAAGGAGCACAAATTCGCCAAGAAAATGTTAGGGAGTTATTTTATTTTAAATAAATACTACTTCTACTTGTTGACTGCTTTAACAGAAGACATATTATCTTGTTCTGAAGTACAAAAAAAAAAATATATATATATATATACACACACACACACACACACACACACGCACACACACACACACACACACCACAGAAAAGGTTTAATATCTTTTAGTGCTTATGAAAATAATCAACAGTGTGTCTCAATACTTCTAACTTTATCCTAATAATTACACAATATTTCTCCCATATAATGTAGATATAAGTATCTCTTTTTTCTTCTGCTTTTTTTTTCAGGATATGACTTACAGAGTTAATAATTTTAATACTACTATTCTGCAAAGGAAATTCTGAAAATGGTCTAAAGTTTTAATTATTCATTCAAATCAATATGAATAATTATAATTTGCCACTAAAATTACTTTAATTGATATAAAATAATGGTGAGGTAACTATTAGGTTAATATAATTTTAGTAGTTGCCTTTTTTATCTTTGTCGATATCAAAAAGGAAAATTTATGTAGATTTAACAGTATAAAAAATTTGAGAAAGAATATCTAAGATGACTATTCAGATTTAAAATAAAACCACACCATAATGGAAAGCAATAAGAATACAGAATGTATATTTCATAGTAGTATTGAAGCCACTTTTTTTCTAATGAAATAAACATAGAGATTAATGACCAAAAGCATACTAATGGGGTAGTTCATATTAATTGGTAGTATATTTTTACATAATAAGCTTACTTATATTTAGAGAGATAAGTCTAATGTTTAAAGTACTGAAAATTTAAAGTAACAGTAGTTTGTTTTCTGATGACATCAAAAAAGCCAACAGTATCTGAAATAAGGGAATTTTAACTTAATGGAGTATTAAATAGTACATTTATGTGAACTATGAATATATAAATTAATATAAAATACCATCTTATAATAAATTTGTTCTTGGTTTGTATTAGGAAAAATATCAATGTCTCATTTTATAAAATTAAAATATCAAAAAGGAAACCTCCATATCTCTTAACAACAGTATATTAATGAGGTAATTTTAGAATGTCTATAACCAAAACAAAGAGGTGGTTTTTATAATCATCAAATATTTCATTACAAACAAAGCCTAAGAGTTGGCACCAATATGTAAACAAACAGTGGCATAGATTAATCAGTCCACTGCCCCTTACTGTGTGGCCCCTAACAAGAACAAGGGTCCTTCTCAGACAACAAGCAAATCCATCTCGTATACTTCCTGGAATTCAAATGCAACATTTCTAATTTGAGGAGTTTAGACTAAATTCTTTACATGATTGTAACTCTTGGAGGGTTGGCAGCTTTATATTTCTCTGATTCTACAATAAACTCTAGGTACAGTGCTGCCTAACAGAAAGAAAATAATTTCAAAAATAATAGAAATAGCTGTTGGCATCCACTGTGTGCTAGGCAGAGTACACACTAGGTACTTAATGAGGACTTAAAATATTAAGTTATCTGCCACCGTGAACCAACCAGCAAGCAGCTGGAACTGGAGTCAGAGCCCTAAAATATTTTCCAGGCTTGAAATTGTTTTCTTAATCACATTTGCTCAATGAAATTGAGTATATAATTTTTATAAATGGTTTAAAGAAAAGTAAAAGAAGGCCAGTTTAATGGACTTTTTGGCATATAGACTTACTTGAAATAAAAGCAATAAGAAATGACAGCACAACAGCCCTTTACAATAAGAATGCTTTTAAAGGAAGCTACGTGAATTCTCATTTGAAATATAACCAGATGGATTATGAAGCTCATATCAAAATCAAGTGAATACTTATCCCAAACCAAACAGGTCGGATTTAAAACAGTTCAATTCTATAGAAGATACAAGGAAATATGAATTATCCTGTGTTAAAGATGGGTTTACTTGTGAGCCTTCTAAGATCTTGTAAAAATTATTTTAAAAGAGCAAACCATTAAAGAGAAAGGAACCAGGTTGTGTCAGAAAAGAAAAATACTGTGCACATCAGCACCCAGTGCCTCTGAATTCCATGCTCAGAGTACCTGAGCCCAGAGGGTCCCAAATTGCTAAGATTGCACCATCCAAGACTCCCCTGGGATTGCTTCGACCATGGGCAAGATAGAGCTCTGACTTCTGTTTCCCATCTATCACAGCCCATGGCTACTGACATATTGTTAAGAATAGTTTAAATAGTGATCTCAAAAAGGTAATAACATTTTTCAAAGCAAATACAACTGTTAGAGAAGAATACCACTCCTGGGTCCAATGGAATACTTATTGTGATAGAGCAAACAGTGCTTGGATATAAACACTGTGACATAAAACACTGTTGCTGTACCTTAGTGGGTCATAATGTGAGACATATTAGGAGATTGTCCCAGGAATGGGAGGCAGAACCATTCTGTCTGGCTCCATTTGGCTCCAGCACAGTCATTCCTCGGAACCTATAACATTATCTGGGATGAAACCAAATCCAAATTCCTCACCTTGGATCTTCACAATCTTTACAAGTAATTGAAATGCGAATCTGCCAAATATTCCTAATCAGCTCATGGAGGGTGAGCAAAGGTGCTCCAGAGGAAAGAAAATTATGAATATATCCATTTTCCTTTCTCTAGGCAGGATCATTCTGTAATAATCCAGAATAAAGGACCATCGCTTTCAAAATACAAATATATGTACTACATCAACTCTCAAAGAAACCTATGAACTCTTTAATTACAAAACCCATCTTTATATTACTTAATGGCTCTTTAATTTAAGACTGCCTGTCACTGTAAAGTCCTAAGAGCTGAATGACCATGCTACAGTGTACAGGACGATGATGTCGTTAATTAACTTAGGCAAGTGGTATAGTACAGACAAAAAACAAAAAACCATGAGACTCAATCCAGGCTGGACCACTTCACAACTCTAAGACCTTCCCCAGGGCGCTAACGCGCAAAACGCATCCTTATAACTACCTTCCCATTCTGTTGAGAGGATGCTAAACATAACATATAATTGAAATGCAAAGTTATCTGACTCTAAGTATGCTTGTACTGTTTTAGAATGAAAGAATGTAAAAGGTTTCCAGTTTCTCTCCCATAACATCATCTGAAAAGATGCAATTCTTTCTAAAGCAAGCAAGAAAAGACAACAAACAGCAGCAAGATCAATACTGGTATTTCCCCACCTTTCATTTTGCCCCTCCTCTCACCTGCCTCCATCACTGGTGCTCAGAGCTCCAGAACCTGTTCCTCCTGTCCACCACATGCACCTCCTTCTGGCCCCCATTTCTCTGCTTGATCTCTGCCAGGCCTGCATCACACAAAGCTGCCTTCCTACCAAGGACTCGAAATGGATCTCTCTTTCTAGACTAAAATCCCCACTTTAAATACCTTGTTCAGTATACTAGTCTGCTTCTCAGGATGTTTATTGGTTCCAAAAATACAAAAGTGGGACTCACTTATCTTGTTTTAATGTCTTTAATTAGTTGATATTATTTCTCCCTTCAAATTTATTTACAACCCGGCCTTTCCACACATATACTCATTCCTTCTTGCCACTCTACATTTTTGAGGCACTTATTAACTAGTAATATTTTAGAATAATCACTTAAAAAGTAAGCACAGGATTGAAAACAAACAGAAAAATAGTCAACCTAATTTGTTCTTCTTAAATTCACAGAATTATGTTTTTATTAGTGCTTGGGAAATAACCTTAACCTTATAAGTCGTACAATTCTTCTCTAATAGGAAGGGGGTCAAAACTTACAAACTTCCATTTATGAAATATACAGGTCACGGGAAGGTAATGTCCAATATGGTGACTACAGTTAAAGATACTGTATAGCACATCAGAAAGTTACTAAAAGAGTACATCTTGAAAGTTCTTGTTGCAAGAAAAACATTTTTATAACTATATATGATGAGGATGTTACCCTAATTTTTGGTGATCATTTCACAATATAAACAAATATTGAATCATAATGTTATACATCTGAAACAACATAATATAACATCAATTATACCTCAATTAAAACAAAGGAATGACTTTCTCTTGAGTATGTCAAAAGTTGAATCTATGGTAAAAGATACTACCATTTGAATAAGAGCTTATGTTTGGTCTAGAAAATTATTTTGCTATCAATACTTTTATTGTGAGTATTAAGGACTTTTAGATTCTCTATTTCTGTAGAAATCTCTCAGGAGGTCGATAACACAATAGCAACTCTCTAAACAAATTAATTAATCCTTCAGCAATTAAATACCAGTGGAAAGACCTGACAGGTGGGCCTCACTTAAAATAATCATAGAAGAATATTTTAAGATATTCCCCCAAAATAAATACAGATTGGATTTAACAACCACTCTAACTTGTAAAGAAGGAGACAGTAAACATTAAAAATGACTGCATGACTCTCTAAAAAATTTACATAGGCATTTAAAAATAACTGCAATTTTATTCAAATGAAGCACTATTTCAGGTTTACATTGATCAGAGTTACAAGGAAAAGACAAATAAAGTTCATCTTCTTTGGGCAATTCACTTTTAACGTAACTTTTTAGTCCCTTGGGTAACACAGTTGTTTTAAAGTCTAACATAAATTTCTAATTAAAAAAATAATAGAAAAAATTTTGTACCTTGAAGTGCTTATAATGATGCTTTTGTAAACAAAGAACTGTACCAATCAGAGATGGTTTTATTGCCTTAGGATTATGTTTTATCTACTACTGCACAAATAGGCTGCCAAGTAGCAATGACACAAAGGCAGAAGCAAAATTAAATGCCTACAATTGCCATTAGCAATTGTGAAAAATTTTCATCTGCCTGGAGGAAATGAATGGACATGATTAGAGAAACCAAAAATCTTCATCTTATGGAAATCAATAGTCTAGATGGGCTTCTATCAGATAATAAATCACAGATTTATGAGCTGAAAGATTAAACATGCATAAGTATATATTCTAACCACGCTTATCAAATTTATGTCTGTACTTCTCAATCTGGTTTTGACAATATATATCACAGCTAACTATTTTTAAATACAATAGCTAGCTATTCAGACACTACATAACAGAAATAAAGAAGTAAATCTATGTTTTGTTTCCTTAGGGGTCATAAATCAAATCAGCAACAAAAGAATTACAGCTAATGTATATCAAATAAGGTGATAAAAAAACAAAGACTTTTTGCTTTCCCTTTGAAAACATCCAAGCTGTGTTTGCACATGTAGAGTTATACCAGCTCAAAGTAAAAGATACATCATTACAATGCACACTAGATTATCTACATATACACATAAGAAAAAGAAACCAGGGCATATTTTGAGCCAACTTATAATAAAATGTTGTATGGTATTATAATATAGACTGGCTGTGTCTAGTCCCATTTGTAAATATGGATCTAACTGAAATCCAAATAAAACCATGAATACATTAAACTTTTATGCAATTGTCCTTTTGATATTAGAACTTATTTGAAAATCTTTTATAGAATGCATATTTTATGTCAGAAGAAGCTGTATTAAAATCTCACTGTAAAACAGTTCAGATTAAGGCTAGCATTCTGGAAGAGAGTAGGGGGAGGGGAGAGTATACTTTGGACTTTATTCAAGGATTTTCAATTACAGAAGAAAGAAAAGACTGTTGTTGGAGCAAATTACTTATATGGTTTTCTCTATGAGGTGGTTTTAAGGTAGAATTTCAGTGTGCTTCCCTAAGAACAGTATAGGACTCCTACTAGCTCTGGCATTCCCAAGGGAAGAGGGAGATCTGAAAGACTGTGATTTCAACTGAAGCTTCTCCTATAGAGCCCAGTAGGGAAGCTTTGTCTTCATGTATTGTAAAGTGTTGGCTTCAGTAATGTAAAAATATCTATGTCTACGGTTCTCGGTTCTTTCTGGTAGACATTCTTTTTGTGCTTCAATTCAAGAGCTGAGTGTAGTGGTAGCAAAGTAGGAGAGAGATGGGAAGTGGCTTATTGCATCAGAATCTATTATCTTGCCAGAGTAAATTCACACGGGTACAACACTGGCACTGAGGAGTTTAGACCCATGTGTCTGTGTAGAGATTGCTCTCCACCTCATCTCAGAGATGACATAAATAGTTGCCTTTAGAGAGGTAGTGGGAAGGATGTCAGAGGAATGGCGGGTGAGAGGATCCCCTGGTCTCTCCCCTTGAAGTTACAACAATTTGGATCAATATAATTTAATGAAGGATCTTCTGCTAAACACACAAACACATCTGAGAGATCCACACATTGAAATATCTGAAAGTGGGCAAGTTAAAGGAAGCAGGGGAGGAGCGAAAGGATAGGAACAAAGATGGGTCCCAGGGACACAGCCCCCAGCCCAGAGTTCACTGTGGGGCTCAGGAGAAAGAGGGAATCAGGTTGCCAGCTGCACTGCCCGCAGCCCAAAGGACCAAAGAGATCCAGTGAGCATTCCTGCCCGAGTGGTCCCCACACACTGCGGCTGAGCCCAGTGATGTGGGCAGAGACGGAGTCCAGGGGTCCAGCTAAGGCTAACTGGCGGCCACCATTGCCACAGAGAAACAAAGCCACGGAGTCTGGTCACTTATCCTTGCCCTCCCAGAGCTAGCCATAGGCTCAAGAAGCTCTAGCAGTGAGTGTCAGGCACTGAGGAGGCAGAGGGCACTTCCTTGATGATAGGAGTACCCTGCAACTAACTCCAGTGGCAGGGATGGAAATACAGAGCTGAGACAGCTGAGGTCTGGCAGTGGCCATGACCAGGAGAAGAACAAAGCCACAAATGCACCAGCTGATCTCACCCATCTCAACTCATCTCCACCTAGTGCACCCTGCCTCCAACCATCAGATCTAAGACCAGACAGAGTACCTGGGACACCTCCAATAGTGCCCAAAGCAGCTGCTTTCAAGTAACAGAATTGGGGATGCAAAGCTTGTCACCATCACCCAGCACATTCTTCCATAGGGGTTCTGTTCTAAGACCAGGGGAACTTCGTTTCAGAGGAGACACCCACCTCCCCAGGGACTACAGGGCATTTGCCACCATCTTGCAGAAATCAGGGAAGCCTAGCACTGCTAGAGAAACCAACAATTTGTGCATCTCAACTACCTACTGGAAAACCAAAGAAAGACCTTTTATCAACTTACTAAATAAAATAGTGATATTCCTTTTTTTTAAATTATTCATTGAGAAGCGGGGAAGCAGTGAGATAGACCCCCGTATGCACCCTGACCAGGATCCACCTGGAAAGCCCACTAGTGGGTGATGCTCTCCCCATTTGGGGTGTTGCTCCATTGTTCAGCAACAGACTTTCTTAGCATCTGAGGCAGAAGCCATGGAACTATCCCCAGTGCCTGGGGACAACTCACTCCAATCAAGCCATGGCTGCAGGAGGAGAGAGAGAGAGAGAGAGGGAGAAGTAAGAGAGGGAAGGCTGAAAAAGCAGATAGGAGATTCTTCCATGTGCCCTGACCGGGAATCGAAACTGGGACATGAACATGCCAGGCTGACTCTCTACCACTTAGCCAACCAACCAGGGAAAACAGTGGTACTGTATTCTTAAATTAAAAATATAAATAAATTTTAAAAAGCAGGCTTCATTTCCATAGATGCCTAGGTAGAGAAGTAATCCATCAAATACCATGAATAGACAAGTTAACAGGGCAATACAGAAAGAAAATGAAAAATCTCCAGAAAATAAACTTAAAGACATTAAAATATGTTATTTAAATGACAAAGAAATAAAGATTACTCTTGTATACTGCAAGTGGCAAAAAGCCTTTGTAGATTCCAGGCTTAGCAAAAGGCTAAGTTCTCCCCCCCTTCACCTCCATATTGGCTGTGATGCTGAGTATTTGCACTTGCTTGCCTAAGTTGTTGGAAGCAATTTACATGCCTTTCCTCTCACTCTGTTTGTTCAGATGCTGGTTGATTTTGCTTATGCATGGTGGGGGGATTCCTGTTTATGTCTTGGGAGAGTTCCTGTTTTTGCCTCAGATGTATAACTTTGCATCAAGGACTTCTTTGTTTTGCATATGGCTATATAATAAAGCAAACTGGGGCTATGGGGCTCGAATATTGCCATCAGCATTGAAGAGGCCTCCCAATCCCATCCTTTTTCCTTAATGAGTCTGTTTTCTTAATTCTTCACCGTTCTCCTTCAAGACCAAGAATTATGGGTCAGACTGATCCGCAGAGATTACAGTTCTTAAAATACTCATCAAGATAAAAACAACAAAGAGCCGGCCTGACCTGTGGTGGAGCAGTGGTAAAGCGTCGACCTGGGAACACTGAGGTCGCCAGTTCAAAACCCTGCACTGGTCTGGTCAAGGCACACATGGGAGTTGATGCTTCCAGCTCCTCCCCCCTTTCTCTCTCTCTCTCTCTCTCTCTCTCTCTCTCTCTCTCTGTATGTCTCCTCTCTAAAATGAATAAAATTAAAAATTAAAAAAATAAACAACAACAAAGAGCCAACTTAATGAACTCAGAAATAAAATCAACAAAAGAAACACTTTACTAAACAAACTTTTTTTTATTTATTTTTGTTTTTTGACAGAGAGAGAGAAAGTCAGAGAGCAGGATAGATAGGTCAGACAGACAGGAAGAGAGAGAGATAAGAAGCATCAATTCTTTTTTATGGCACCTTAGTTGTTCTTTGATTGCTTTCTCATATGTTCCTTGACTGGGGTGGGGGGCTACAGCAGACCGAGTGACCCTGTGCTCAATCCAGTGACCTTGGGCTTAAGCTGGTGAGCCTTGCTCAAACCAGATGAGCCTGCACTCAAGCTGGTGACCTCAGGTAAAAAGACAAATTTTTAAAAACGATCAAATAGAAATTCTGGTGACAAAGATCTCAATAAAAGAGATGATGAATTAACTAGTGAATTTAGGAAATACAGCTGACCAGATGAAGGAAAGAATTGCTGATATTAGTGATAGAACTCTAGAAATGACACAGGTGAAAGAAGAGAGTTGAGATTAAAAATTTTAAAACTCTATGAGATCTGATTCTATCAGAAAGAGAAATGTAAGAACAATAGGTATTTCAGCAAGAGAAAAGAGGGAAAAAATGAATAGAGAACCTATTCAAACAAATAGTCGATAAAAATTTCCCAAACATTTGGAAAGAGCTACTAGCTCAAATACAAGAAACACAGAGAATACCTAATTATCTCAATCCAAAAGAAGTCTTCTCCAAGGCACTTAATATTAATACTGTTGAAAACTAATGACAAAGAAAGAATTATTAAGGCAGTCAAGGGAAAAAATATGGTGACTTATAAAAGAAATCACAATAGACTATAATCATATTTTCTGTTTAGCATAAACCCTATAAGCTTGGAGAGTCAAATATTAGAACTATTAAAAGAGAAAAACAATACTAGCCAAGAATAACACTGGGGAACAAAATATTGGTTGGGTCCACAAAAACACTTGTTCTTACTTAATTCGAGTGTGTTGATCTCCAATCTGACATTAGTTTTACTCTGTAAGCTACAGTTTTTTTTGCAATTCAAGATTTTAGGTTTTTATCTTATTGTAAAATTTCCAACATTTAGTTTAACATAATGAAGTAGAATGTCTTGCGGGGCATCATTTTTCTGAAAATATAACAATTTAAATAATGCAGTAAATATACTAATACACTAAAAGATATGATTGCATTAGAATTTGTCTACAATTTTGAAATAGAACATATTAAAACACTTATTTTAAATATAAAATTTGCGCAAAACTTATTTAAATTATATTCAGGCAAAAATTTGCATTTGTAGCTCTTGAGTTTGTTTACTTGTTGAGGACAATATCATTTGATGCTCCAGCAGTAAGTAGTCTGCTCATCACTAATAGCTCCAAGATTTTCAGGAAACTTATCAAGGTGACTGTTCAGGAAGTGAATCTTAATGCTCATGTTACATACAATGTCTGGGAAAGCAAAAGCATCCTTTGAACCAGAAGTTCATAGTTTTCTGCTTTTTTGTTGCCAAGGAAGTTCTTTGTAACTGCCACAAAAGACTGCCATGCTGCTTTCTCTTCCTTATTCACCTTCCTGGCAAATTCTTCATCATGTATGAGGGTTCGAATTTGAGGTCCATCAAATACACCTGATTTTATCTTCTCAAAAGACAAGGCATGAAAAGCAGAAATAATATGTTGAAAACATTCACTTTCTCTATTCAAAGTCTGAACAAACTGCTTCATTAAGCCAAGTTTGATGTGAAGTGAGGAAAATAATCCTGTCTCGATTAACTACAGGTTCATTCACATATTTTGCATCCCTATTTCCAGAGCTTTACGTTTTGGCCACTACTTCTGTGTCCTGTGTTTCTCCTGAGCTTGGCTGTCCCACAAACACAGAAAGCAAGGATACTTTGTGAAACTTCTCTGTTGTCCTAGCAGATTTTAATATCCACACAAATGATCCAGTTATGTTCCTCATACTCCAGAAAGTGGAGGATGATTTTTATGTCATTATAATCTTCTCACAGATGAGTTGAATAACCAATTGGAACCACTACATAAACATTATAATTGTGTAGGAGAACCCAATTCAGACTTCATTTAGAGCTGTCAAGAAATAGCCGCCATTCTGTTGGACTGTAAGTGGTAACACCTAGCTGGCTGAGAAGACTACTGATATCATGACAGTAAAGAAAGTGTTTGTCTTTGGAAAAAAAGTCCACAAAAATTTGTTCACGCTTCCTGAAATGGGATACTTTAGCTGACCGGTGAAGTACATTTTTTTCTTGAAGCCTGGAGGCTAATAACTCAGTTGCTTTCTTTGACAGGCCCAAATCTCTTACTAAGTCATTCAATTTGGGTTTAAACTGCTGAGGGCTTAATGACTGGTTGGCATCAGAAGACCCTTCAGATTCTACAACCATTTACTCATGCATCTGGGCAAAATACACTTGATCACCATGTTCACTTTCTTCATCCTTAGAAGAAATAAAACCATTGAAAACTGGAACTGAGAGTGTCTCAGAGTGTGGGATAGGTTGTATTGCTGAAGGAATATTAGAATATGCAATCATATGCCATTTTTTCTTGCCGATGTCCTTTGTATGGATCAGACAGAAATAACAGTCACTGCTGTGGTCCTTAGGTTCACGCCAAACCATGGGAATAGCAAAGGCATTCCTTTGAGTTTTTCTTTTGTGCAGTCATGAAGCATTTCCTCACAATTATGACACAAAATATAATGAGCCCAATCTTGTCTTGATTGCCAAAAGGAACTTGAAAATAGGCAATATATGCATGTGTCACAAATGATGAAATATTGCGCCTTTGACGTTGAAGTGTGTAATAGCCACATATATAACAGAAAGTGTCAGGACTATTCTAACATTTATGCCTACTCAAAGAAGCCATGATTCAATCTTAAAACAAAATAAGAGGTTGTTTTTATCAGATAATCATTTTTTTACATTTAAAAACAACTACAATTATGTAAAAGTGATGTTTGTAAAACATTAATTGCCTTGTGGTTATGTTCAATTCAACAGTCATTGCCCTTTAAGTCCAATTGAAAAACTAATGCATTCCATTAACTGTAACAAAAAAAAATTAAAATTGCATAAAAACTTGAGCATGAACCTAAAAAAAGATTTCATATTTGGAATCAGCAATGAAGAAATATATAGAAAAAGTTCTAAAAGCTCATGCACCAGAAAATGAAATAAAAATTTCCCCAGTATAATATATTCATCAAAGTTATCCTTTAAGTATATAAAAAAATACTTTTTCAGACATATGGATGCAAAGGAAATTTACCACCATAAGATCTCTATTATTATTTAGTAGAAATACTAAAGGGAATTATTCTACCTGAAATGAAAAGACAAAAGAATATAAAATTATGTGTAAGATGATTAGAAAACAGAAGCTGGATACTGCAACCCATATTTAGCATAGGGTATTATTCCCTTAGAAAAGAAAAAGACAGTAGCTACTGCATTTTAGAAATAAACTCAAGTCATGAATAGGAATAATTTGTGACAACAACACATAAAAGAGACTAAAAGTCTTAACTTGGAAAAGAAAATGAGATCGAATGCATTCAGTAGAAAAAGGACTATTGTATATATGAAGCCTTCTCTTGAATTAATCTAATGGCAAGTACACACACATACACACACACACATTCCAAAACTGATATACATAATACGAAAAAAAAGGAAACAAAAAAATAGAATACCACCAAATTAAAAGAACTTACAGAAACACAATGAAAAAAAAAATGGAGAGACAAACTTATCAGGAAAAAAAAGATAAAATGATGACAGAAAATCCTCATACATTAATAATCACCTTAAATGTAAATGGACTGAACTTATCAATAAAATGGCAAAGAGAAGCAGGTTGGATCAAAAAACAGAACTCAATCATGTGCTTATTTCAACAGACACATTTTAGCTGTAAGGACAGATATAGACCCTAAGGGAAAAAATGAAAAAAGATTCTCTAAGTAAATAGCATCCAGAAAAATGTGAATGAAGGTCTACCTATAGCTGATAAAATAGATTTCAAGATAAAAAAGGTAGCAAGAGACAGAGATGGATGTTTTTTAATAATTAAAAGGACAATACATCAGGAAGATATATAGATGCACCCAATCAGGGAGAGCAAAATATAACAAAACTGAAGAGATTAACTGACAAAAACACTATTATATTAGGGACATAAATACCCCACTGACAGCTATAAATGGATCATCCAAACAGAAAATCGTTAAGGAAATGGCCTTGGATGATACATTAAATCAAATGAACATAATCAACATTTACAGAGCCTTTCACCCCAGAAAACTGGAGAATATGTTTTTCTCTATTGCACAAGCAACATTCTCAAGGAGAGACCATATGTTGGGACACAAAACTAGCCTCAACAAAGTTAAGATTATGGTAAGCATAGTCCCTGCACACAGTGCTTTGAAATTGGAAATCAACTACAAAAAAGAAAGTGGGAAAAACACAAATATAGAAAGATGAAACAACATGCTACCAAACAACTTTTGAGAAAAGAGAAATAAAGGAGAGCTCAACAAATTCACAGATACAAATTAGAATTACAATAGAGCATATCTAAACCGTCAGGATATGACAAAAAGAGTAATAACAGGTAGGTTTATATCACTACAAACTTGTCTCAGAAAACAACAAAAAGAATCTCAGATAAATAATTTAACTTTACAACATAAGAAGATAAAGAACAACAAAGGTAGCCCAAAGTTAGTAGAAGTAAGAAAATAATTAAAACTACAGCAGAATAAAATGAAATGAAATAAAAACAAAGAATACAAAAAGTAATGCAATAAAGAGCTGGTCTTTGAAAAGATTAATAACCTTGACAAATCGCTGGCTAAATTCCCTAATGAAAAAAAAATTCAAATAAATAAAATAAAAAATAAATGAAAAGAAGTTATGATGGAAACCACAGAAATACAAAGGAACATACAAAAATATTATGAAAAACTAAGTACCATCAAATTCAGTAAACTAGAAGAAACAGGCAAGTTGTTAGAAATATATCACCTTCCTAGCCTGAATTACAAAGAACTAAAAAATCTAAATAGACCAATCACACTGTGGAAGTTAAAATAACCATCAACAATCTCCCAAAAAGGCAAATGATTTATATGCTTTAAAGAGAAACCAGAGTTCATAAGTAGATTAAAAAAAAAAAAGTTGTGGTACATTTATACAATGGAATACTACTGGGCCATAAAAAAGAAGGAAATCTTAGCCTTTATGACAGCCCGGATGGACCTGCAGAGCATTATGCTAAGTGAAATAAGCCAGTCAGAGAAAGAAAAGTACCTATGATTTCACTCCTATGTGAAATCTAATGAGCAAAATGAACTAACAGGCAAACTAAAGACAAATTCATAGATACGGAGCAGGCTGACAGCTGTTAGGGGTGGGGCTGGGTAAGGAGAGTGGAGGAGTTGACAAAAAAAGAAAGAAAAAAGAGAAAGAAAAAGTCTCATGGACAGAGGCACCAGTGTGGTGATTGCAGGGGAAGGTGGAGGAGTCTAAGGGGGGGGAAGGTAAATGGGGATAGAGACTTGACTTTGGGGGGAAACTACAATGTAGTAAACAGAGATGTGTCATAGAATTGTGCTGTGGAATTTTGTTGACCACTGTCACCCAATAAATTCAATTTAAAAACAACTTCCAAAAAGTACCAGTCCAGGACCAGCTGTCTTCACTAGTGAATTCTACCAGACATTCAAAGAAGATCTGATAGCTATCCTTTTCAAACTATACCGAAAATTTTCTTAAAAGGCAATACTTCCTAATATATTTTTTATTGAATTTATTACAATGACACTGGTTAAAAAAATTCTATAGGTCTCAGGTATACAATTCCACAACACATCATCTGTAGATTGCATTGTGTGTTCACTGCCTTAAGTAAAGATTCCTTCCATCACTTGTTACCCTTCCTTTTTTATGAGGTCAACATTATCCTAACTGGCAAGGGTAATATACATACAAACACACACACAAATCTACAGACTTATATCGCTGATGAATAGAAACGCAAAATTCCTGAACAAAGTACTAACAAATACAACAATATATTAAAAAGTCGACCAATGCATTAAGTGACATTAACAAAATAAAGGATAAAAATTGTATGATCGTATCAATAGATGCAGAAAAAGCATTTCAACATTCATTTATAATCAAAACACTCAATAAAATGGGTACAGAAAAAATGTACCTGAACATAATGAAGGCATCATATAACAAACCTTCCGATAATATCATACTCAGTGATAAAAAACCAAAAGCTTTTCCTCTAAGATCTGAAACAAGAAAAGGGTGTCCACTTTCACCACTTTTATTCAACATAGTACTGGAAGTTCTAGCCAGAATAATCAGGCAAAAAATAAATAAATAAATAAATAAATAAATAAATAAATAAAATAAAAGGCACTGAGCTAGGGAATGAAGAAGTAAAATCGTCACTCTCTGCCAATGACAGAATTCATTGTGTAGAAAACTCTAAAGACTACACCAAAAACCTATTAGAAACAATACAGTAAAGTTTCAGGAGACAAAATTAATGTAAAAAAAAAAATAATGGCGATCCTATGTACTAACAATAAAATTTCAGAATAAGAAACAAAAACAAGAACAATTTCATTTGCAAATGCACTAAAAATAATAAAAATAACTAGGAACAAATTTATTAAAAGATGTAAAGAATGTATAAAGTGAAAACTATAAAACATTATTAAAAGAAATTTAAGAAGACACACAATAAAGATATTCTGTTTATGGGTTGGGAAAATCAACATAGTAAAAATGGCCATATTACCCAAATCCATATACAGATTTAATGCAATCTTCATCAAAATCCTAATGGCATTTTTTTAAACAAATAGAACAAGAAATTAATCAGGTTTGTATAGAACCACAAAAGTCTTCAAATCACCAAAGCTTTTTTCAGAACAAGAACAAAGCCAGAGGTATCACATCCATGAGTTCCAATTAAACTACTAAGTAACAAAATCAAACAGCATGGTTGGGGCGTACAAACAGACACAAAGCAATGGGATAGAACTGAGAACCCCAAAATAAGCTGAATTCTCTTTGGGCAAATAATTTTTAACAAAGGTAACAAAACATACAACAGAGAAAAGAAAGCCTCTTTAATAAATGGTACTGAAAAATATTGGAAAGCTACATGCAAAAGAATGAAACTAGACTGCGCTTACAATGCACAAAAATTACCTCAAACTGGGCCAAAGAACTTAACGTAAGACCTGAATCATAAATTATATCAAAGAAAACATAGGTACTACACATATGGACCTTGATCTTAGGATTTTATGAATTTAACATCAAAGGCAAGGGAAGTAAAAGTCAAAATAAATGAATGGAATTACATCAAACTAAAACATTTCTGCACAGCAAAAAAAAAAAAAAACAAAACAAAAATGTAATTAACTGAATGGGAGATGATTTCCAAACAACACCCTGATAAGGGGTTACTTGCCAAAATATATAAAGACTGCACACAACTCAACAACAAAAAGAACAATTTAATTAAAAAGTGGGGAGAGGACTTGAACAGACATTTCTTCCAAGAAGACATAAAAGTGGACATCCAGATATATGAAAAGATGGTCAACTTTACTATTAGAAAAATGCAAATCAAAACTACGAGATACCACCTTACAGAGTCAGAATGGGTATTGTCATTAAGACAAGTTATGATCCAAGTATTGCACAGGTTGTGGTAAAAAAGGGACAGTCTTTCGATGTAAACTGATACAACCACTATGGAAAACAGAATGGTGGTTCCTCAAAAAGTTAAGAACAGAGTTACCATATGACCCAGCAGCCCCTCTTCTGGTTACCTACTAGAAAATTTTGAAAATGTTCATTTTAAAGATATATGCACCACCCCCCACCCCCATGTTCACTGCATTATTTATTCATGGTGGCCGAGACATGGAGACAACTGTAGTGTTCCTCACCAGATGATTGGACTCAGAAGATGCGGTACGTACATACAATGGAATACTACTCGGCCATAAGAAATGATGAAAACCTGCCCTTTACAACACCCCGGATGGATTTTGAGAATATTATGCTGAGCGAAATAATTCAGACGAATAAAATCAAGAACCATATGATTTCACTCATATGTGGGATCTAAAACTGAAAGCAACCAATGAACAGAGGAGACAAGCAGAAGCTCATAGGCACAGACAACTGCATGATGGTTTTCAGAGGGAAGGGGAGGGGGTAGTAAAGGGTCAAAAGGGGGTCAAATAGAGAATGGTGGAAGATTTCACTTTGGGCGGTGGGCACACGATGCGATATGCAGATGATATACTACAGAACTGTACACTGAAAACCTATATAATTTTGTTAATCAGTGCCACTCCTATAAATTCAAAACCATTTTGTAAAAATGAGATAATGCAAATAATAATGTAAATAAAAAGCTAAAAAACAAAACAAACCAGCAGACCTTAAATCTGTTCTGAAAGGACATTTTAAAAAAAAAGTAACAAAAAACACATTAAAAGGCAGTGGGTCGTAGGTGAGGAGTACAGAGATGGGGCAAAGCCCACGTTCAGTTCTAACCGTGTTTCGTGTGCCCCCACAATTTCCTCTCCCTGGGGGTGACTGTCCCTTCCGTCCCATGGGAATAGGACAACTTGCCCCGCCCACACAGAGCTGTTCTGAAAGGAATGTGGGTTGCTTTGAGTGCTTTAACAATTATAAAGTAGTTAGGCAATAAAGACTTATGGTGACAGAAGTCTGAACACAGAGGAATAGCAAATATTGTTGATTCACGCAAAAAAAAAAAAAGGACTATTTCTTAATATATTTGAAATTCCCAGAACCTTGTTACCTTTGGCTGACATCCTTAGCCCTTTGTCACATAATCCCATGTGCTGACATGTGAAAGACCGGCTCTCACACACCCTTCAGAGAGGTGACGTCTGCTTCAGCAAATGCAACAATCTGTGCTTAAAGTGAGGCGGCAGCAGCTGCCAGAACCTACCACTCAGGGAACTGAATCAGCGTGCAATGCCCCGTGAACACCATGGGGAGGCTCTCACGGTGGGTACAGGGAAACGCTGCCTCTCTGGAGCACTGGTGAGGGCATTTTTAGTGCCCTCAGCCTCCTGTGCTGATAGGATGGTAGCTGTCAATCAACTCCAGTCATTTCCAATTCTGACTCGAAATACCATAGTAGGAAAATGTCTCCCACATTTGTCCTCTGGCCAACTTTCAGCAGAATTCAGACTGGAGAGTGAAGTGGGGAGGAGGGGTCATGACCTCCTATGCAACGGCCCTGAGTCCTGGCCTCCGGGGACTCTCTGTCCTTGAGATTATCTGTCGGAACACTGGGGTGGAATGGCCAAGCAGTGCCAGGACTAGATTCGATGTATGGTGTCTTCCTGCTTTCTGTACTATATGGTGTGATCAACACACCATGTACAATAAATGTACATTGTTAGATCATTTATTGTTTTTATCCCAACTCTTACATGTTTACTAATTTTATTCTCTCTCTGCCTGTGTGCGTGACCCGGTCATAAAAGGTTTCGCCACACTGAGAGTGTACAATCTCCTTCTCTAGATGTGCATCTGATTTATTTACTACCAGACATTGGAGGCATGAACTATATACACTTGATGCATTGACTTCTCAGGATCTACTCACTTCCTTTGTACAACACACCATCACTGACCTCTAAGGCCTTGACCCCAGTGAAAAACACTGCTCTCCATGAAACCCCGTGCTGTCACCTGCCAGAATGCGGACATGATCTCTATACAGTCTACGGTGCCTGTGATGCAGACAGCACCCTTAGATTTGGGCAGCGCACGACCTGCACAGGCATGTGCTATGACACTGAGTGCCGGAAGCAAGGAGAGAAGTGAAAGCTACGTCCCTGTCCACACCTGAGTGACTCAGAGACAAGTGCTGCTGCTGACAAGGATAGAGAGGTCGGCAAGAGCTGTAGACAGACCCAGAGATAATGACTTTGTTTTAGGTAACTAGGGTTGAAGAGTAATAGACGGCCCTGGCCGGTTGGCTCAGCTGTAGAGCGTTAGCCCGGTGTGTGGAAGTCCCAGGTTTGATTCCCAGTCAGGGCACACAGGAGAAGCGTCCATCTTCTTCTCCACCCTTCCCCCTCTCTCTTCTTTCTCTCTCTCTCTTTTTCTTCTCCTCCTGCAGTCATGGCTCCATTGGAGCGAGCTGGCCTCTGAGGATGGCTCCATGGACTCGTCTCAGGTGCTAGGAAGAGCTCAGTTGTGGAGCAATGGAGCAACGCCCCAAATGAGCAGAGCATCGCCCCCTAGTGGGCTTGGTGGGTGGATCCCAGTCAGGGCACAATTATTTTGAACCAATTATTATCCCCAAAACTGCCCTAAGAAAGTCTATTGGCTTTAAAATATTCAATATTTAAACAAATGCAAATGTGAAATAAGAAATATATATTTGGTCTCTGCTCCAAGGTTCTGGCCCAAAGCTTCTAAAACCCTTGCATCATAAGTTCCAAGTAAGTGACAGGGGTGAGGGGAGCATCTTTGGTTGTTCAGAATAAGGCCCTTTCAACCACACCTGAGTTTATGCTAATGTGAATTTCTGAGGATGGGCTGGCGGCCAGAGGAAACCACCTGCGTAGCAGGCTGGAAACTGCAGCTACTCCCTCCCCCCCTATTTGGAAACTCCAGGAGGTGAGGGGTGAGGGAGGGAGGCATACAGAGCAGGGCGGGATGGAATTAACCACTGACAGCCGATGATCTAAGCACGTGTGCTTATGTGGAATCTCCATGAACCCCCACACACAATGGCGTTCTAGAGCGTCTGGGTTGGTGAAGTCACAAAGGGTTCAGGGGAGACCATGAAAGCTCCATATCTACCCCCACTCCCTCCTCACTTTTCCTAGGTATCCCTTTCATTTTTCCATTTTATGCCACATTTAATTGTTCTCCGTTTATTTATTTATCTATTCATTCACAAGAAAGAGAGAGAGAGAGAGAGAGAGAGGAACAGACAGGAAGGGGGGAGAGATGAGAAGCATCAACTCATAATTGTGGCAACTTAGTGGTTCATTGATTGCTTTTTCATATGTGCCTTGATGTCCAGCCATGCCAGTGAACCCTTGCTCAAGCCAGTGACCTTTTCTTGGGCTCAAGCTAGCAACCATGGTGTCGTGTCTTTGACCCCACGCTCAACCCTGTGACCCCGCACACAAGCTGGCAAGCCCGTGCTCAAGCCAGCGAGACCTTGGGTTTCAAACCTGGGTCCTCTGCTTCCCAAGCAGATGCTCTATCCACTGCGCCACCATCAGTCAGGCTCCTTTTAATTTATATTGCTCATAGCAAATATTTTTTTTAGAAAATAAAAGTACAAAGATTTCCTTATGGAAACCAAACATTTATTAAATCATAGAATTAGTTCCCCTGCAATAATGGACAGTTGACTGTTTCATATTGTTTCCAACCAGTGGATAACTGTCTTTTCTCCTTAAGTGGTGCTTCTAAGTCATGCTTTCCTGGAGGATTTGAGCTGCCAATTTGCCACATCAGCTGTGTCCCTCATGGACTCTCTCTCCTCACCTTACACAAAACTTTCTAAACATGTTTCGTTTCAAACCCCAGGTGTTGATTTGCAATCCTTAAGGAAAAGGAGATAACTTTGCCAGGCTTTTTCTGCTACTATGTTCAAGTGTGACAGGCAGATTGTAATCCCTTTGAAGTGTTTAATTTTCTAAGGATG
Source organism: Rhynchonycteris naso (assembly GCA_037038555.1). Taxonomy (NCBI): domain Eukaryota; kingdom Metazoa; phylum Chordata; class Mammalia; order Chiroptera; family Emballonuridae; genus Rhynchonycteris; species Rhynchonycteris naso. Next base: position 8,131,146 of record CM072998.1, on the reverse strand, counting down.
ACCCTGTATTCATAAGGACAAAAAAATCACCCATTTGATTATTTAGTCTCTTGCAAACAACAATTATTCTGCATCGCAAGTAACAACCCTGTTCCCTGATCTCATCAACACATGGCTGCGCAGGGCTTCGGGGTGGGTTCATTCAAAATAAACGACAGCGGAGGAAAAAGATGAGGCATCGTGCACGTCCTCGGTGAGTCGTACATAAAGCACAGAACACTTAATAGGATGTCAGCTGTTTCTAGACACAGATGCACCGTGCGTGGGGAGACCCAATAGTGTAGGAGAAAGTGCAACCACTTTGAAAGACACAATTACCCTGCAGGTCCTGACTTCTAGCTTGGGCTCTTAGTTACTTTGAAGTTCAAGAAAGTGAGAGCTCCTTGATCCCATGTTTCCCCATTTCGAAAATGCAGACAGTATCGTTTTCCACATAATTGGAAATACCGTCTGAGTCATTAGAACCCCCACTCACGTACCTAGTAGTGACAGTAGCAGGAGCAGGAGTAAAGACTAGCCCCATGTTCCTATTTTCCCTAGACCCTAAATTGTCTATTGATTTCTCCAAGTTTCATCCCTTTTAGGGTCTTTTTTCCATCAGCAGTTTCCAGAACCACACACTTAAGAGGTAAAATTCACTGCTCTTCGTCTAAACATCTGTGTCTTATGACATCTGTGGTTCTATAATGGATAAGTTGGATAAGATAGCTTTATCCATCCATCTGAGAGGAGCAATCATTTAAAATGTTTTCTTTTAAAAACATGCTCTAAAACCGATTTTAAATAGTGTCCTTTAGACTGTTGTTTGTGGATAGAGGAAACAAATAGAAGGTCACCATGTCCACAGGTCAACGTGTTATGTCCTCCTCGAGTGTCTCCATCCCTGATGATGTCCTCCCACAACAATTACTATGTATCGGCATTTCTCATCTCGGAACTCATCTAAGATACAGACACACACACACAGCATCCTTAATTATTGTGACAAAAGTGGCCACAGTGTCATAGGTACATGCATATAGAAATCTTTCATGCGCTCTGTAATGATATTGATCATACTAATGTTGCACAACAAGTTTCATTTCATCTTTTTGCTTGAAGCATAATTTCTTCTCCAGAACAAGTCTCTTAGCTTCCTTTCCCTTCATACTGTGTTGTAAAAAGCACAGACACTATATTGATTCCATTCTGGTTTTGATGTCTGGCTCCCTCATTTACCAGTTGTCTGATATTAGCAAGTTACTACATGTCTATAAAACTCAGCTTCCTACTTGGATAGCAGGGCAAAGATACTAGGAAAACATATACTTAAGGTGCCAGGAACATTTAATGTACTTAATTGATGCTGGTTATTACTACATTTGGGGTTATGTAATCTCTAAATTTATTATATATGATAATACTCATCTTGACCTTAGGAAGAGTATGTTTACTAACAAAGAATCATAACACAAAATTGGTCCTTGATGATGTAAACCATTTGGTAGGCGAAATGCTAGAGATGGCTCTTGAAGATTACTGTCTCCTGGTCAGTCATCAAACTCTAAGCTCCACACCACAGAGATTTTGCAATTGTATGTAACGTCCTCGTCCACTAACCTTAAAATGTGGAGATTAACCAGGGCGTGGCTGATATAAGCACACAGGACCCATTAAAGGCTGAAGAGGAAGGCACAGTGGATAAGTCAGGGAGGTTCACAGAATGATTAAGATTTGATAGAGGGTTGCTGGCTTTGAAGGTGGAGGCAATATTAAAAATGGAGGCAGTCAAGAGGCAAAGGTGTTAGCCAAAAGGCAAAGGTCCTCTCTGGAAGCCAGGAACAACCCTGACCAACAGCCAGCTAAAAGGGGGACCTCAGTCTTACAAATGTAAGGAACTAGATTCTTCCAGCTACCTGTTGAATGGTTCCTTCCCATACCTCCAGGGGAGGCCGGGGCTTGTCAGGACCCTCACTTTTGGCTGCTGAGAGCCGAGGCAGAGGGCCCAGGTCTTCCCAATATCTGACCTACAGAATCGTGAGCTAATGAACAAGTACCCCTTTAAGCCATTAAACATTTGGTAATTTGTCACACACAGCCGTGCTCTATTCATCCTGATGCTTCCTGGGATAGTTCTAGGCATGCAGTGAGAGTTCAACGGGTATCTGCCCGTGGAACATTAAAATGCTTCTTAAATGTCTGTACTTATTTTTTAGAAAAAGGTGTTCAAGATATAAAAGATTCTTTGTCAAGGATCCTACTGATGACAAGGCAGAAGAGGAAAACTTCAAAGAAATGTATTTCTACCTCATTATCTGGGGACACTACAGAGGGTTTCCTCTGGGTATTTAGATTTTTAAATAAGCCAGTTGAAAAGTAACTTGCTATAATTTTTGATGTGCCTTACACTCTCGAATATATGTAAATGATATGCAAGTAAAGTTTAAATTCTAAAGTATTTCTAAGATGCGATGTTACTGATCAGATAGTTAGCATGTTGATATCAAACCGGTGCTCAATTACCCTTTCTGCTTATTTTCATTTTGTGCTTTAAGCATGTGCATCAATACTCAGATCATTCAAAGTAGGGTTTAGGACGGCACTTGCAAAGGCAACTGAGCTCAATGATTCAGATAGAAAAGTCTCCCTGCTTGGGAACTGTTCTACCATTGCAGCTAGCTGCATAGCTTGGGCCAATTACTGCTCTTCCCTGAGTCTTGGGAAGCGCACCACTAACAAAGCATGCCTGGTATGGCTACCTCCGAGGTGGATGTGGGGAATCGTCAGCTCACGTGTGCAAAGCACTTAGATCAGTGCTTGACCATAGACTTATACACAGATCTGATGTTGTTATGCAATTGTGCCTGTTGGTATTCAAAAGTGAAATACCATCTTTACATGGGACCTAAGCAATTTAATGTGTCTCTTTGGTTCCATGCTGTGCAATTTCACTTTTACCTCTCTGATGGTAACAAAATCATTTTGCATTAACTCTTTTTAATATACTGGTAAATTTGTTTTCACCCCCGTTTCCAAGGAAACTTTTTTTTAATCAAAATCCTTCCTCTTTCAGAAGAATATTAGTTCTTCTATAAAGTTAAAATATGTGTGTGTGTGTGTGTGTGTGTGTGTGTGTATATATGTATATATGTATGTATGTATGTATAAGGAATTCAAGGTCCGTATCTACAACCTGAGAAGCGAGGGAGTAGCTCGTGTTCTCCGAGGATGGAAACATTCACTCATGAAAGTGTGGCCAGAACGCGGGGCTGAGTTTCATCTGTGCATTAGATCAGAGCACTGGAACGTATAATCCGATTTCTGAATTCACTTCCCTAGGATTAAATGGCTAAGGCACCAGTGCCACCTAGCTGTCCAGATATGCTGTGCCACTTATTTATCCTTCGAGCGAATTACACGCTAGGACGAGTGAGAATATATAAATTACATCACTCCTGTATCATTTCAGAAAACACTTCTCTTCAGTGATAATATAAGTGACACCGTTAAAGTTCAGTTTAGGTAAGTATTTGTCCTGTCTGTCTTTTTCATACAAGAGGGTTAACAAACTGTGCATACAGATTTTCAGTGAATTTCTCTAATTTGCCTGTATCTGAATTATTTAACATTCCTGCCACATCAACATATTAGTTATATATTACTGTATGCCCTGGGGTTTCAAGTTTCACAATGTAAAGCATATCTTTGTTTCTTACAATTAAGACAGAATAGCTTTTTCTGTGCCTAGAGCAGCCATGGCTCGTGGTCCCAGGACGTAGCACTCCCCACAGCACTGGCTGCTGGGGGAACTGAGCGCTGTGTCCGCCCCTCGGCCTTGACTGGTCCCCACAAGCTGGGGGACTGTCTCCCTCTCGTCATCTTCCTGAGGAATAAACTGAGATCCGCCCGGACAGGAGAGAGAGTGAAGAGGGTCTGCATGCAGAGGTCCATCAAGATCAATGGCCAAGTAGGCACAGAGATAACCTATCCTGCAGGTTTTAGGGACATTATCAGCATGGACAGGACCAGAGAGATTTCCGTCGGATCTATGACACCAACAATCGCTGTACTGTTCGTTATATTACACCTAAGGAGGCCAAGTACAAGTTGTGCCAGGTGAGAAGGACCCCTGTGGGCACAAAGGGGTCCCTCCTTTGGTGACCCATGATGCTCGCATCATATACTACCCTGATCTCCTCAGCAAGGTGAATGACGCTATGCAGACTGGAGACTGGCAAGATTTCTGATTTCAGCGAGTTTGACACTGGTCCCCTGTATACGGTAAGAAAAGTGCTAACCTGGGAAGAACTGCCATGATCAACGACAGAGAGGCACCCTGGGCCATTAGATGTAGTTCATGTAAAACATGCCGATGGCAACAGCTTTGCCACCTGGCTCTCCAGAATTTTTGTTATTGGCAAAGGTAACACGCCATGGATATCCCTTCCCCATGGAAAGTGTGGCCACCTCACCGTTGATGAAGAGAGAGACAAGAGACTGGTGGCCAAACAGAGTGCAGGGTGAAGTGAGATCTAGGTGACATGGCTGGAAGAGTCTTTGTACTCAAAGTTAATATAGCATTAAAAAATTAAGAGAGTATATAGAGAATTTTATGGGAGACAAAGACATTTTATAACATGTTGCTTAAGATTTAACCACTTAATTCTTTAACAAGGTGTAGACATCGTTATTGGACAATATTTTTTAATCAGCCTGAGGAATGTCTAGAGGTAGGGCTAGAGACCACATTTTTACCTTTTTATTTATTTATTTTGCAAGAGAGAAAGAGAGAGCGAGAGAGAAGGAAGAAGGGAGAGAGATGAGAAGCATCAACTTGTAGTTGCAGCACTTTAGCTGTTCATTGATTGCTTCTCATATATGCCTTAATCAGGGGACTCAGGCCAAATCTGTCACCCCTTGCTCAAGCTAGCGACCTTGAGATCAAGCCAGTGACCTTGGGCTTCAAACTAGTGACCTTTGGGCTAACGCCAGCAACAATGGAATTATACCTATGACCCCACGCTCAAGCCAGCAACCTTGAGGTTTTGAATCTGGAACCTCAGCATCCTAGGTTGACATAGAAACCACATTTTTAGATGAACTATGCAGTTTGGTACACAGTAAGAAAATGCTTGACCTTGAACAATATATAGCTTCTTTAGGTCTCTATAGGAGTAGGGTTAGATGTTCTCTCAGCTTTCTACATGTGTATTGTAATTCAGTATTCCATTGCCTATGGACTGACTGCCTATGGCTAGCAGCTTTGTGACAGGTGGTGGGAAAGAGGAAAGAACCCTAAAATGTTTTCAGTCCATTTCTTCCATCCCTTTTATCAAGTATGGTTATAGTTAGACTGAAATAACATACTTTCTTCCTCTTTTTTTATTTCCTATTGAAGGCATTTGCTTACTAATAGTCAGTTCTATGCCATTCAAATCATTCCTTCTTTACCAGAAAATGCTGATTAAATACTTAGAAAAGGTAAAAAGCACAAAGACCACTTTAAATCAAGGATAACACTTTAAAAAAATCACTGTTCTTAATCACATAGTATATTGGTGATATGATATTTAAAAATAGAAAACTTTAAGCTTCTAAGAAATCTGAGTGTTTTTCCTAAACCAACAAAATGCTAAAACACATATATCCTCAAGCTATAAAACCTGTCCACTTCTTAACATAATATTTACATATGTCATATAAATTTAAAGTACATCTTGAGTCAAACTTGTCAAATATAGTCACATGGTTTCCATATTGATAGGCCTTGGAGTCCTTTGATGATGAATGAGGGACACTGTCACATGACTAGGCCAAACAACTACATTCAGAACTACTGGGTCCCCTTGAAGGATACCTTCAAATCCAATGTCACAGGAAAGTAGGAACAGAGAACCTACTTAAACCTAAGAGCTTGCTATGGGGGTCTGTGATCTCATCCAGTGAGTTCATATAAACTAGCTCCTTGAATACATAATGGCAACATTTATAAGGTAACTTCTCATTGAGAAATATCGGTAAATGTGAAGAAATCCAGTCAATAATATTATCTAAATGACCTGCCCATTATTCTTTCTCTGGGGCCATGTTTGAGAGTTTTTCTTTCAGTGTCTGTGGCAAAAATGGCGAACTAATCATCAAGCCATTTATCTCATCTTTCTGAACATACAGTCTGAGCTATCTTTTCCTTTTTCCTTTGTAGTAAGATGCAATGGGATAAATAAATGTATAAAACCTACAAACCTGACCCATTTAAAAGATGTGGCCTGACCAGGTGGTGGTGCAGTGGATGGAGCATCAGACAGGGACACAGAAGACCCCGGTTCCAAACCCCGAGGTCGCCAGCTTGAGTGCGGGATCATCTGGTTGGAGCAAAGCTAATCAGCTGGAGCCCAAGGTTGCTGGCTTGAGCAAGGGGTCACTGAGTCTGCTGTAACCCCTCCTCTGTCAAGGCACATATGAGAAAGCAATCAATGAACAACTAAGGTGCCACAACAAACAATTGATGCTTCTCATCTCTCTCCCTTCCTGTCTGTCTATCCCTATCTGTCCCTCCCTCTGTCTCTCTCTCTGTCTCTGTCACACACAAAAAAAAGTGTCTGTGTGTTCCTCCTCACTGACCAATTGCTTGAGACCTCAGACAGTAAGAGGTAAAGATGAAAGAGACTTTGAAAGAGACAGCCATTAGGACCATGATGGGGGCACATCTCACATTAGGGGCAGGGCCTCCCATGGAGTTTATTATCGGCAATGGCCTCAGATTGGCTACCTAATCACAGGGGTGTATGTATGTGTGGAGAGCAGGGAGAGGGAAAGAAAGAGGGAAAGGCGAGAAAGGAAATCAGTCATGAGAATTATGCCTGAGAAAGAACTTTTGGTTTGTTACTTACCAGAACTTACTGGAAGAAAATAGAAAGTCTACTAGGTTTCTAAGGTAAATGCATTACCAGAGAGCCTGAGCTAAAATAACCTTTGACTCTTTGAATATTAATTCACCCTCAGGCCCTCTAAACCTGCAAAGAGGGCCTAAGTGTTCAACAGGTGTGTTCATGGAAAATAAAAACAAGGGAGAAACTCCAGTGTCTCCAGCGAACAATGCACAAGATAATTCCTCTCAAAATGCTGAGCTGGAGTCTAATCAAGAAACTCCCTGACAGCGGCTTGGAACCCCTCCCCATGGCCACTCGGGGTTCACTGTTGCCTTGGGCCGGTGGCTGCTGTGTGTCCTCCTTTCTTCCCTGTTCTGAGAGAAATGTCTTGCAGCTCCCTCACCCTTGCCTCACCATTGCACAGCATATTAGAGAGGGGCTGACCACCTGGCTTTCTCACCCACAGCCCTCTGAGCAGCATGACCAATTGGGAGGATGACTCATTGAATGCCAGGTGGATAGCACAGGTGAGTAAAGCACCTCACATACGATAAGAATTAGAGAGAATGTGTTAGCTTACAGAGTAAGAGGTGGCTGCTATTTCTCAGCTTCTACAGAACTCTATCCTGTAGAGATGACGTTGCCAGTTCCTTCTTATTTTTTTCATTTGTAAAGAAGACAGAGAGAAATAAATTTTTATATAATGTTGGATTAAAATTTAGAAAGAAAATTGATGCCTTATAGAAGTATTTACAGAGTTGGATTTGACCTGTGGGCTACCCAAAGATATTAAAATATCTCTAACAACGTTTTTTTTGCTGTTCTTCTACTCTACTATTTTTATCTGATTGTAGTGTGAACAACTTTGGATGTGTTCTACCCTCTGAACAAGTTTTTAGCTGAATATGTTTTCAAGACTAATTAAACAGACAGTGCCAAAATAAGATGGTCCTGAGTAACTGATCACTCTAGATTACAGGCCTGGAAGACGGTCATTGAGTTTATTAGGTAATGTGAATTCCAAAAGCAAGTCTTCATAAAAGTATTTCAAAAATTCAGACATCCCACAAAGAGCCTTCTTTGTTGACAGGGTCATATGTGCTCTGGGGTTAAGTAGGAAGTGACCTTACTCTTTAAAAAGAAGAACAACAAAACTGCTTAAAATGAAAAAAAAAATCAAACATCAACAGAACACTGAACTTTGAGATTAGAGAGATCTGAGTGTTTGAGAAGGAGACGTACTCATTTTTCACCTGCATTACCATCGGACTGGACATGATTTTGGGAGGCTCTCATTCTGAAAGTAAACTTTGTTAATAAGGCATTAATTCAGGTTTGAAATACATTTGAAATCTATACTCATCTGAGTTTATCATTTTGGTATCTAATTTAGTGGTGAGGGTAGGTTTATTGAGTTCTTAAAGAATAAAGGAAGTAGTAGATTTTGACAAAAACAGAAATGTTAAGATGGCAAAATAAAACCACTATGCAAGATCAACAGTGTAATGCATGCTTATATTAAGAATACGATTAAAGGAATTCATTCAGATTGACTGTTTTGAACATCCCTGTTGTACACCCTGTCACTCTGTTCTAAACACATATGCATTTTCCCCAAAAATGACAATATGCTGATAAGAAAATAGAGCACAGAGCAAGCCAACAGCAGTCAATCAATTCTCTCTACTTGATAGTCTTCACATTTATATTTTTTGCTTTACCATCTGAATCAAAACAAAATGCTAAAATCATTTAAATTGCATCTTTATCAGTAAGATTGTGGAAATATCGGCAAATGAAATCAGCTACAACTATGATGTTTTATTTACTATTTTATTCAATTTATGGCTTTTCCTAAATTAGTTATTTTGGGCTGAATGTTTGTAGACAATAGATAAAACTAAGTTCTCCTTTCCCCATCAATACATGTTCTTGCTGAAGCTACTTTGAAACCCCTACTTCACATGATGTGTGAGGATGCAACCTACATGTTTGGAGAGATGGTCTGTAAGTTAGAAAATCGTAACAACTAGAATGGAATAAATGTTATTCTAAATTCCTGAGTATATAATTAGTTCACAACCCTGAAATATAAACAAAACAAAACAAAACAAAACAACTTAATACAATCAAACATAATTGATTCTCCCAGTGTTGTCCTTAAGTGTTCAACAGGTCTGTTTTTACAACATGAGAGGAAATCAACACTAGCTACGTGGTTCTTCTGTCTCAAATGTGAAAACACAACCAGGGATTTCTATGCATGTGGACCAACACCAACAGAAAAAGGATGACCAACGTAAATAAGTAAATATTAAAAAGAAAGACACTGGAATGAACTTCATAAACTAGACGGGGAGTTTGACTTCCTCACTGATGCCTCCCTCTTGATCTCATTGGTGTTGTCATTTTTCTCCATCTAATGGGGTTTCTAAGTCTTGGTCCCAGGTCCTTCTCTTCTGTTCTTTATGTATACTCTGGACTTACTGTGTTCAGTACCACGGCATCAAGAAACATCAAAACTCCCAACCATATTCTCTTCACTTTGATGCCTCCTCTGACCCCTCCTCTGAAACACAGACTCATGTACCCAACTGTCTGCACTGAATTTCCACATGATATCTATGTTTATTTCAACTTCCATGTTTCTCCCAGGACAGTCCACACCCCAACCTGCTTGTCCTGTCCTTCTCATAACTGTAAGTGCCCTAGACTGATGACTCAAGCCAAAGTAGGCGCCATCTTTATTTTTCTCTGTCTTCTAACCCCCACATTTCACCTGTCTCACTGCTACCTCAGCCCACAAGAGTGTTCCCACAGATCTTGCCATGGTCAGCTTCTTCTGACCGTTCATCTCTTAACCAGAATGTAGCCTGCTCAGGGAGACCTTCCCTGACGACCCAAACTAAAGAAGCTCCTCCACAAGTCATTGATTTTCATTTAATTGCTTTTATTTTTGTTTATAGATATCCCCGGCCCTGGTCGGTTGGCTAATTGGATAGAGTGTCGGCCACGTGTGTGGATGTCCCAGGTTAGATTCCTGGTCAGGGTACATAGGAGAAGCGCCCATCTGCTTCTCCACCCTCCCTCTCCCTCTTCTCTCCTTCTCTTCCCCTCTCACACCCAGCAGCTCGATTGGTCTGAGCATTGGCTTCAGGCACTGAGGAGAGCTCGGTTGGTCGGAGCTGTGGCCTCAGACAGGGGCTGACCGGTGGATCCCAGTTGGGGCGCATCAGGAATCTATCTCCCCTCTTCTCACTTAAAAAGGAAAAAAAAAATAGCAATCTAAATCACTATGGTTTGTTGTTGTTTCTATATTGTGGTTCCTCGCAATAAGACAGTTTAGAGGAATAAAATGGTACAAGAGTAATGTGAGCTAAATATAGAGTGGACAAAACTGGAGCATGAATTGAAGCCCTGATGAATTATAAAAGACAATATGATGTTAGACCAGAAAGGAAACACAATCCTAACATACCACTTGGCCTGACAGTGAGTACCATTAATAGGCACTTACTACTACTATAAAATGTTATTGACTGAGAGGCTGTACACAGACATAATTATAATAAACACACACAAATATATGTATATACAGAATATATATTTAATATGTATTTATACTCTAGAAAAAAATTTTGTTTTCCTAAAACACATCCTTTTCCTACATGTCCTGTGCCCAGTGTTCTGTTTCATTTCATGGGCAGAATCTTTTCGTCAATAGCTGCTGTATCGTGTGTTTTCACCTCAGCCATCTTTGAAGAGAGAAAGTTCTAGCCAGGCCCATTGGTGATCCACGAATAGTTCAGGCGAGTTCTATTCTTACGCCCTTCGGTGACCGCTAGAATCCCGTTTCCAAACATCTCCCTGGAGGGTGGCCGCTCGATGTGCATGACCCCACGCTGGTCCCTCCAATCACTTTCCTGGTCTGGCTCTGCGGGACCAAGGAGGGATCGCTTGTTCCCAACCTCCGGTCAGATGATCAGGCTGAGTGGAATTTCCTGCTGGGTTGGAATCGGCCATCCCTCCCTTGTCACAAAGAATACATGAACCCTATGTTCCTCAGAGAGCCTGACCACCGGGCCTCTTCCACTTGTTGCTGCCTCCTGTTACCTTCAAATTTCAGGGACAAACAAGCTTTCGCCATTTCTGTGCCTCTTTATTTTGCATTATTGTGAGGGGTAGCTCCTAAACGGGTGTCTAAAAATTGTAACGGGGACACAGTTGTTGAAAAGGTATTCGCCAGAGAGGAGTCTCCGCACCTTAGCCGCTTCTCCGTTCTCCGATGAAACTGTCTAAGGAAGCGTTGGCAGGCGGAGCAGGTGGAAAGAGTTTTATCCCGTTCCTTGGTCTGTGCTCCGGTCTCGCCACGCTCTGAGGATGGGAATGTGTCCCAGGGTCTGGGACAGCAATGGCTCCAACAGGCCATGGCTCACTTAGAGTGAAGGTGGACAAACTCGCTTCCATATTAGCTGCACATGCCTATATTTATTTGTGTTTATTAATGGTGTAAAATAACATCTCATCTTATTCCACTTCAGGCAATTAGCTGCTTTCTCTGATTGAAGAAAAAAAAAACCCTGCCAGATAGCTAGGGGCACCCTGAGGTGGGTGAAGCTGGGGCCTGTGATGTGTTCTGACCAGGATGGACACAGTAAGGCGCTGGCTGCCACGAACTTGCTCAAGGGAACACAGAGGTGACTAAGGCTACAGTTCTCAGCACTGGATGTCAACTCTCCCCTCTACCGTTGTGGCATTCTTTTTACTACAACATGTCAGAAACCTAGAAAGATGATGCTGGCAGTTCATAACAAGGAAAATTTAAATAATCAAATGCTTCTTATCTGTAGGCAAATAATACTCTTGTATCCAAGCTGCAGAAATGTAACAGAGAGGGGTTTAAAGATAGCTGACTCTTCTTTTTCATATTCTTATTTGTTTGTTCATTAGTTGTCCTGATGACAGCTGTACCCCTAACATTTTAGTTTTTAAATTTTTTTTTTTTTTTTTTACAGGGACAGAGAGAGTCAGAGAGAGGGATAGATAGGGACAGACAGACAGGAACAGAGAGAGATGAGAAGCATCAATCATCAGTTTTTCGTTGGGACACCTTAGTTGTTCATTGATTGCTTTCTCATATGTGCCCTGACTGCAGGCCTTCAGCAGAAGGAGCCACCCCTTGCTCGAGCCAGCGTCCTTGGGTCCAAGCTGGCGAGCTTTTGCTCAAGCCAGATGAGCCCGCGCTCAAGCTGGCGAGCTTGGGGTCTCGAACCTGTGTCTTCCGCATCCCAGTCTGACGCTCTATCCACTGCGCCACCGCCTGGTCAGGCTACCCCTAACATTTTAATGTATAGTATTTACTATATAACATACCTCACCACTTATGTCCCCACACGAAGGGCCAGGTCAGGGAATAATTGGACATTCTGCCGAGGTGAGAATTGGTTAGATAAAGACACGGAGCTGTGGTAGGAGCAAATTTCTGGGCTGGGGCAGTGCTGTTTGCTGCCTTCCCTGCTGTGGGAATGTCCTGGTAAAATATAAATCCCCTAACCATAACTTTAAATAAAAAAGTTGTAAGGAGAATGGAAGCTATTTTAAAACCAGTCATATTGTATAAAATCTATTCAATAATCTCTGCATTATAAGTACCTGTAAACAAGCAGTAATTCTGATGAAATCACTATCAATTACTACAAAAATAAAACACACATGAAGTGTCATTTCCTGATATATATATATTTGCTGGGTGTCCCAGACTCCATTGCTCAGTCTATACAGACTACTTATTTTTATCCTGTTTCTGTGTCTAATTATGGCAGAGAAGCATCTAATAGCTTTACACTGGACCTCAGACAAGTTAATCTGATCTCCATTATTATGTTGCTAAACAGGGTTTACTGCTGTTATTGGTACTTCTCACTCAACAGGAGGAAACTGGAATGCACATTTTTCCCTATTAAGTTCTCCCAAAATATTCATTGGAGAAAATATTTGGACTAGTGTAAAGGAAGATCGCTGATTCTTAAATAAAGAATCTAAGGATAATTGTACTGTTGACTTTCTCATTGTAGGTTTTGAAAAATCGGAAATACCACACCTTGGGCATTGTGGATCTGTAGTTATTTAAAAACAAAACCCTCAAATGCACAATCATTGCCCCACAAGCTAAATTTTAATAAATTCTATGCAAAATGGTATGAATTCATTAAATATTCATATGAATACATATAATTTTAATACTATTTTTCCATAAAGAAGTTGTTTCTAAATTAATTTCAGAGAATTAAACTGGTTACGTTATCTCTACTCACTTGAGAATTAAAATACTTTAGGAATAAATATTTATAGCTATGTTTAGCATAATAAAAAATCTGTTAGGAACATCAACTCACAATCCCATACACCGTCATTAGCTTGGTGTTGCACTTCATTCTTCCGTCAGTTTCTGAGTTGACACTGCAGACTGTATGCAGTGAAACAGCTCCTGCGCGTGCACTTCCTTCTGCATGGGATGGAGAGAGCGCCCTCTGAAGCCCAGGTACCCACCACTGTACGGACTGCCCTGTCTCCATGGAAGTACATCTTCTGGACAAAGAACCCACTGACTTTGCGAACAACCGAGAGATGTGACGGGAGGATTATCACATGGTTATCTAAGTTCGCACCTGCACAGAAGCTTAAGCCAACCCAACTGCAACTTATCAAGTACTACAGAACATATTATAGTGAACTACTGTAAGAAATACTCGCTGTAAAATTGTCTGCAAATGTCCCCTTAGCCAATACCTGAAGTCGTTCACAATGAACAAAGGGTCCACTATCATTTACAAACTAGTTTAGACAGGGAAAACAGCTGACTTGTTATTATTGCTTAGCTCACCATGAGAAATACATTTATGACAGTAACAATGTTGATTTTATATCTGGGCCAAGGCACTTACTTTTCTCTAGTATTATTTGATTAAAATCAAGTGTTGCTTTTCCCAATTCCTTACCACGGATGGCCTAAACCAGTCTCAACCCTTAGTGAACATCAAATTCACTATCTCCTTGCTACACTCTCCCCACCCCAAAAACCCCAAAGCTACATCAATATCTTCGGAGGTGAATCCAGGTGAATGTAACCTACATACCTAACCCATCATTTGAATCCATACTAAGGGTTGAAAAGCCCCTGATTAAAATAGCAATATTTTTTATTAATTTTAATGGGCTGACATTAATAAATCAGGGTACATATGTTCAAAGAAAACATCTCCAGGTTATCTTGTCATTCAATTATGTTGCATACCCATCACCCAAAGTTAAATTGTCCTCTGTCACCTTCTATCTGGTTTTCTTTGTGCCCCTCTCCTCCCCCGTCTCTCTCCCTCCCCTCCCTCCCCTCCCTCCCCCCACCCGGTAACCACCACTCTCTTGTCCATGTCTCATAGTCTCACTTTTATGTCCCACCTATGTATGAAATCATGCTGTTCTCAGTTTTGATAACATTATATGGAGTGAAATAAGTAAAACAGAAAAAAACTGAGAAAATAGCAATTTTTAATGCAAGAGGTTGCTAAAGATGGCGCTGAGGTCACTTAGCTAACCTTGCAAAGTGTTGGTGTACATGAAAGCACTTTGGAACCGGGCCTTTTTTTTTTTTTTTTTAGAGGGACAGAGAGAGGGATAGATAGGGACAGACAGACAGGAACAGAGAGAGGTGAGAAGCATCAATCATTAGTTTTTTGTTGCCATCACAACACCTTAGTTATTCATTGATTGCTTTCTCACATGTGCCTTGACCGCGGGCCTTCAGCAGACCCAGCAATCCCTTGCTGGAGCCAGCGACCTTGGGTCCAAGCTGGCGAGCTTTTGCTCAAGCCAGATGGGCCCGCGCTCAAGCTGGTGAGCTCGGGGTCTCAAACCTGGGTCTTCCGCATCCCAGTCCGACGCTCTATCCACTGCGCCACCGCCTAGTCAAGCAGGAACCTGGCCTTTTGAAGACAAAAATCCATTCAAGGGCACATGGAACCAACAGATTAATTCACTCGAGAACCTCCATGTTTAACTTTCCCCAACGCGATATACACATTTAATCTCTGAAAACAGGCTTTCATCTCGGTGGGCCTTCTCTTCCCTTTCTGAAATGCAACAGTGTTACTGAGCCGCTTAGTGTTCTAAGCAATCACTTTAGAATTAGCGGTATAGTCCGCCGGGCAGTCTCAATTTCCACTTCCCATCTGGAGGTGCCTGACAAAGGGACCTTTCCTATCCTCATGTCCACCGTCTGAAGGGCATCCAACCCTCCATGGAAAGGACCATGCGAGGGAATTGGAAGCATTTGAGGATGGATCACTGGCTAGTCTAGTCTGATGTGAAGCCCTCATCACTGTGTACAATGGAATTTCCCTCCTCCCTGATGCAGCTGCCACTGGGTCCTGAGCCTGCTACTCAGAATCCTTGGCTGTCCTGGACCCTGGGACATCACCTAGATTCCATATCCAGAACTTTCTAACCATCTTAGTGACTTTAGTGGGGTAAGTATGGGGTTTAAAGGAGGACAGTCTCCTTTATGTGACTGGCATGTGAATTTCATATAATTCCTTTTTTTTTTACATCAAACCAATGTCAGGGAGACAACGTTCTTACATAAAACATGCTTAAATATACATCACCATTGAGTTTACATATATTAACACTAACTTGTTATTATCCATATGACTGGCTTTTATTTTGTGGATAAGCCCTAACCTGTATTTAATGCCAGGCTGAAATATGCTGACACCATCTCATTTTAATATAATCTACAATAAAGAAACTTATTTTGACCTTAACAGAGATACCTGTAATTAGGTGGTAAATTAGCAGTCCCATAAAGTCTGCAATGCATTTCAAAGAAAGGTGTGCTTGGTGGTTATATTGTCTTTTATTTTGTACATACATTTAGATGGATAAATAAAATTACCCTTGTATAACAGAAACTGTTATCTGCCTACCTGTCCAATGCCTTCTTCATCCTTTACAATAGATCCTCATATTTTATCAAAAGTTCCATTCTTCCCCGACAGAGTAAAATCTATCTGGGAAAGCTAACCGCAAGAACTACCCCAATGCAGTGTCTGATTTTTCCAAGGTTGGTAACATGCTTCTTGCCATTTACTTGTTCATGAATGGACATGAAATGAAAGTCTCATCAATAAGATATGAAAAGTTGCCCTATGGGGGTTCTGGGAATAGTTTCCTCCCTTTCAGGAGAAATGTATAAGAATAAATGGTCTCTCTTCTTCCTAAAAATCGGGGAGTCTGGAAGTAACCTTTGTATATCACCGACACTATCTTGCTGCTAGATTGAGCGAAACCGATACATAGCAGGAGGGGCAGAGAAAAGGAAGGAAACAGCTGGAATGCCATGATTGGGTGCCTGAATAAAACAAAAGAAGCACCGTTAGATCTGTGTATTTCCTTGGGGTTTCCTGATAAGTATGAAATAAATCCTCTTATTGCTGGGGTCCGTTGGGATCAGCTAAAAACATGTGAACCAATAAACTAGGTGCTCCAAACAACTCAGAATCCCTGTGCTAATCCGAACATGAGATAAGACTATAGTGATTTTTTAAAAAATCTATGATAACATAAATAACAGAATGTTTTAACAGAGCTTAAAATGTACATGATAAGGCCTAAAAGAAAAAATATTAGGCATTTTTTCCTGGGATGATGATCCCAGCTACCACTGCGGAGGGGAGTCAGACTCTCGATCTCTACGGAAAGATTTAGCGGTTCTCATCGTGGGATGAAGTAACGGCACACTTGCCTTCAACTGTGTGCCTTAGCAATATACAACAGGAATTTGGTGTCTCCGGAAGGCTCTGCAAACGCACACAAATGGGCCCCCCTGCATGCTTTCCTCAGAGCTGGTCTAATTTAGACGTCCTTTAAGGATATCATTCTTTCGGAGAATCCATCCTTCAATTCTACTAACTGGCCATTACATTCAAATTTTACCTTATGATGTACACAGGCTTGAAACCCTGTCGCCATGGCAACATTTGGAAGACTTGGTGTCCAAACGACAACTCTGTGCTTGGGACTTGAATCAAGGCTATTTGAGAGCGTTCCCCAAAGCCCAGGGTGATTAAAACAAATAATGACCAGCGAGGTTGGCCTTTCTTCCCTGAAACTCATTTTCTTCTTATTTATTAAGGTGCTTTTCTCCACCACCAAAGCACTCCGGCCGAACAAATTACTCAGAAAGTGACATCTCAATATATGCCTCTACACAAAAGATCAGAAACACTGCATTATGTGGTCCCCCTGCTAGAACAAGATCCCTAAATAAACACTGTGGTTTATGAGCGTGACCCTTTCCAGACATGACATGAATGAAGTTCAGTCCACTGTCTTTCTGTCCTCAATCTTTCCTCCTCTTCCCGCCCGCAGTCAGTAATGAAGGAGGAAGTTCAGCTGTACAGTCACTCCGCACTCGGTGATCTTTTAACATTTTCAAGAATGACAGATTCGCCTCTCCTTCGCTGTACCTGCTCCGGAGACTGTTTAAAAAGAGCCTGGAGATTTATGCAGCTCCACAAACAACACAGCATAACTTTAAAGAACAAATGACACCTGTCTAGTGGTTCACAATGTCGGATGATTAATGTCACACTCTTTTGCAAACAAGGGACTGATTCATCCTTTTCCATCTTCCTAAGGGCTTGTGGGCAGAGGCGGGGTGGAACTTTCATCTGCTCTGTGTCTTATAAGTAACAGTGCTTATAATGACGGTATTGAATGTATATGCGGACCTGTCCACTGGGCATTAACCTTGAGCTCTCCAGGGCACCCAAACACAAAAGCCAAGGAGCAGAGCTATGAGCAATAAACAGAAAGCACTTTGCAGAGTCTGGGCAAAGCCTGCTGAGACTTCTTGGCAAGGCTCTCAGTTGTATTTCTTCCAGCCACTAAATAATTACTCTCGGTTAAATATAAATCAATAAACAGCTATATATAATTGCTGTTGCTATACTTGACCTTGTCTAATTTATATCAGAAAAGAAACTATCCCAGCCAAAGGGGAAAACATGACAAGGCGTATAATAAACACAGAGGTGATCTTAATATTTCAGATGCTTATTCTCGAACTGCCTCATTTATGTTATCCTAATACACATTACATTAAAATGCTGAGTTTATAAAGGAAGAAATTGAATGAATGAAAATAATGTAATCAATCCAATTAACCAAAAAATGTAAGAACTTAAATATTTGAAAATCACATAGCCTTTAGTTATATATATATATATATATATATAGCTTGTCTTATTAGAGCCATGTCTCTTTAGAAAGTATAATTAGTAAATATAAATACAGGCTGTAGATTGACCACCAAGCCTGCAAATTTCTGGCAGGATACATCTAGAGAAGTTATTTAACAAGTTAAAAAAAATCACTTAGAACAACAATGCTCGGCGCACAATGAGACCCAATAAATACAAACTGTTACTCTTCAAAAATATCAGAGGATTTTAAATTTTGAGAATTTCAAAGAAATAGATCAATAGATAAGGTTCTAGATACTTGCCTTTAAAAAAACATAGAAAGGTCATCAAGATTACTATTTGGAGAGAGAAAAGTATATTAAATTTTATATAGAAAACATTGAATTTCCTCATGCAAATCCAGTCCATATCATACCTGTATAAATGTCTACACCTTAAAGAAAAAGGAACAAAATTTAAAAGGACCCTGCTGTGAGTTCTTATAAAGTTATTTAGCAATGCCTGTTATCTAGCTAATATTTGTCAGACAGAATGAGCAAACGCATACGGTCCCTTCCTTCAAAGACCGTCTGGTATAGTGGAGAAAGCAGACAGCCACCAAGTGTAGGACCCGGCATGATATAATGCAACACTGTGCTGTGAGAGAAGGTCTACACGGTTCATAGTGGAGGAGGTCATTCTAAATGTGATTCTCAGAGAAAGCCTAGCTGAAAACTCAGGTTGTAAGAATGGAAATACACCGGTTTTGCAAACAGACAAAAGAGAGAGAGTCAAGGATTCGCACACACTGTTTACCTGGCACTGCTGTTGAGACTATTGTAGACTCAGCAGAAACCTTACAGATAGAGACCCCGCCTTCCTGAAGCTTCTAATCTACAGAGGGAGGTAAAGGGACACCACATTTTAAACCAACAGGTTATTCTATATGAAACAGAAAAACACTGAGGGAGTTGAATAATGAGAGAAGGAACATGACCAGATACATGTTTTTTAAAAGTGGAACGATACCTTTGGTTGCTGAATGCATAATGGGACCTAGTCAGGGAAGACCTGTAGTTGGGGAATGAATTGGGAAGCCACTGCCAAAGTCACCTAACAGATGAAGGTGGCGTGGGCCTAGGGGGCAGCAGTGTGATGAAACGAGAGCATAGATTGGAAGTAAACATTGAGCACAGACCGATTCAAGAAACTCAGTGATGGACTTGTTACGGAGTGCAGGTATGGAGGAAATCACTACAGCAACATGTTTGGTTTGAGAGACTTCCCAGGTGATGATGTCATGTGACTGGGAAAGGGTGGGAACCCAAACAGAAGAAGTATAAAATGTACATGAGACAGACATCCGAGGGGAGCTGGCAGGTTGATGAGTATAAGCACCTTAAGCTCAATACAGAAGTTATTAATTTATTTCTTTTTTTCAAAAGGTATTTAAAACCATTAGGATGGCTGACATTTAGTAGGGAGACAAGATAAAGAATAACAAATGTCTTATAATGAGAATAAATTCATTGATAGTAAAGGGCAAAGTGGACCCTTCTGTCATCTAGAATATGAATTCTCCAATTGGAAATTTAAAATCTTTAATAGAAAAGGGCATAGCTAACATAAAAACAATGTTTTTGTGGATAATCTTTATGCAACTTTAAGTTTTGTTTTAAGAAAAATATCTTGGGTTTTATGTTGATTGCTCTCTAAATTTATTACAGCCATGTAATAAAGGTTCTAAAAATGTGTCTTGTCAGTGCAATTTAAAAGGAATTAAGTTTGTCATTGAACACTAAAAAATATAGTTAGTTTTCCATTCATAATCACTGGAATATGACATATATGGTGATAATGTACTATTAGTGTTCTCAATAACTAGTCATTTTTTAAATCTACATTGAATATCCACATACCCTTTTGATTACAAAAGGAGGAATAATGCAGAAAGTATAAATTTAATAATAAAATGTTGCAGTGGCATTCTAACCATGTTTGAAAATATCCCTGAGACTTCTGAAATATTGCATGGCAAAAATCGCTTAATATGCTTATTTTAGAGACATTAACATAATGGAATACAATCAATAGAATCTAATAATTACAGCAAACCCACATAATTCCCATACGTAAACATGTGCTATTCATGCCATACAAATTACTATCCTGTAAAAGGCTTAATTGCATTCTATGTAAGGCAACTCATCAGAAAATAAGACTATCTCATTTTGCTCTTGAGAGCATTTCAGAATTTATCAAGCAGCAGCAGCAATAAAGAATCAAATCTCCAAATTCAAGAAAGATCAAAGACAGGCACAAGGAATAGATATAATATATGATCACCTTAGAATTCAAATATAATCAAATAGCTTCTTAGGACAGTTTGCAAGAAAAAGAGGTTTTCAAACTGTGACTCTAGTATAAAAATTCTAAAAAGTAACATAAAAATTACCGTTGGCTTGGATTTTCAATGCTTTTAAAATGCTTCTATGTAAACACATTAAATAAACTAAAATGATGTTTCCATTTCTACAGTAAATATTCAAGTTAATCAGTAAATATAGATGAGATTTTACTTGGTGCCAAAACATTCAACACCAATTCACATGGAGTGTCTTATCTACTCCAAGTCCTTAACTTGTCAGACTTCCTCCAATCCTGTCCCCTATTGATTCAACGTGCAAAAAATAGTGGCAAAGCACAACATTGACAAAAGAATCCATCCCTTCTTCCCTTTAATCCACCTCTATCCAAAAAAATAATTTTAAATAAAATTATGCTGTCATGACTAGATTGATTCAAACTGTAATGATTAAAGTTTCATCTTATGAATAAACTCATCAGGGAATTATACAGTGTGTCCGTAGAGTCACGGTGCACTTTTGACCGGTCACTGTATTTTTCCTGTCTGTACTAATGTCTATTTTATCAGTACCTTATAAGTTAATACAATGTTTGGTGAATAGCAATCTCTCCATAGGTTTATTCTTCTAAGCACAGTAAAACTTAATTTAATTACAGCTTCGAAATATCCTACAATAAAACTAATTTAATTACATTTAGCAATGGCCACTAGACTCATTAAAATGTTAATGGAGCTTATAATTATTAAATTGCTTAATGACTGTTAATAAGAATAAATGACAAAATAAAATTTAAGTACAAAACAAAAATGCCCTCAGGTATCTTTTTCAGCTTCAAACCTATTTGACATTGTTATATTAATATACTAAGAAACATGGCGAATCTAAGACTTGTGACAAAAGAGATCACTTGGAACGATATTCAAAAACTATATCTTGATGGATAGTGAAGCTACTCAATTACTTCATATAAAATTCTGAAAATTATCTCAATATTTACTGGATTGTTCATTAGAAACATAGACATGTTATTAAAAGAAACATAATTCTGAGACTTGGATAACTGCTTTGCTCATGCATTAACATACTTGCATACATGTAAGTATATCTTCATAGCAATTAAATGTCTCAATATATTTAAAATTCTAAACCCAACTGTCATTTCTATCTTTCAGTTTTATGGTTTGCTGCAATAAATGCCAAAAATAAATAAATATATATATATATATATATATATATATATATATGAATTAAAATTAATTTCATTTTGAGATAATTACACTTATCTGAAGCTATTATAAAACTTGGCTCAGAGATCACTCCCATAGAGAAAAATTACTATGAAATATAATGCATATATATTTAAAAATTATTGGCTACTTCTCAGTTCTATTGATAAATTAGGTAACATGAACAAACTAAAGCTTGCCCTTCTCTATGAACGACTCATGAAATGCAGATGTATTTAAGTGTCATATTTGAGTAATAACACTGTAAGATCTTCTGGTCAAAGTCTCCCAAAACTAGTCTGGGAAATTTATAAAATAGAGTAGGTTTTTTAAAAAACTCAATACATCTTAGAAAAACCATTCACTTAATGTTTTCTATTACAGGCGCACTCTTGAAATGCTACATGACTGTGCTAGCAACATCATGCTAATTAGCTCGAGGGTTCTATCTAACTGCTAATGACCTAACTCCCAGACTTATGCCATTTCTTTTCATTGACCCACTGAAGTAGATGAAGTATTAAGAACTCCCATAGCAATCAGACACCCAAATGGGACCAACCATTCCTCCTTGATGCCTCTTACAGACCAGACTCAGCCTATTTCTTCTATCCCGTGTCATTCATTCTTTCTCATGCTCAGTATCTTTCAGAGACCTCTTTTCCTCTCTGTAGACGGCTCGGAATTGCTCCTGTCTCAGTGCTGTGGCACTTTCTGCTGTTCCTACCTCTAATATCTGTCCCCCCAATTTTCCTCAGCCATCCCCTCAACCCGCACATCTCAGTTCCAATAGCACGTCCCAGAGAAGCCTTTTTGGACTATTTGGGATAGGCCAACTTCTCCCTTATGGCAGCCCATCTATCTACAGCACTTGCCACAATCTTAAATCGTTTTACATATTTGCATATAGGTATAACATCTGTTTCCTTCTATTAGTATGTTAGGTACTCTAAGGTAGAGCCATTGTCTAACTCATTTTCTGCCACAGGTATAAAGCAAAAGAGTCCTTAGCACACAGTAGACAATCAGTCCCTGTGTGGGGCAAGGATGCTCTCAGCACATGCCTGATTTACGAGTGACTCACATCATGGCCCTGCACCGTCCCAGCTGACATAAAAGGCTCACTGCAGGGACTTCTTGGCAGGGCCACCACCTTTATCCACTCCACAACTTAACTTGATGAGGCTTTTATGAATTCTGTCATAATTTTCTTCTATATATCAATACAATATTTAATATCAACCCCATACAATTGTTGTGAGTTAGTGAAAAGTGTATTGAATACTTAAAGAACCATATAGAAGGGCACTTACAAAGTAAACCTTGGGAAGATCATATGAAGTCATATCTGAATAGTCAGTATTGTAATTGTTATTAATAGATTTGTTCTATCCTATAAAACCTCTCCATTATAGATGTGGTGGGTGAAGTACAAGCATATTATCACTTAATGTAAAAAGTAATGTATAGAAATCACTAGCTTCTAAGCACTTATATATTCTCACAAAGTTGAGAGAGGAATAAAAAACGGTAAATAAATATGGAGCTAGGATTCATAAAATGAATCCATTTGCTCCGACAGTAGGCCGAGAGGCGACGGAGATGTCCCCCGTCACTGGGCCTCATGCTGCCCTACAAGGAGCACCACTAGAGAGGCGGTAGTTCAGTCTCCACAGACCATTCACTGCGGCCTCCGCTCTGACGCTGCCAGTAGGACACTATTCGTAATCACTCACAGCATGAATTACACACACAGCCCCGATGAGCAGGAATGAGGTCTTCAACAGCTCATTTCATTGGGTCACTTCAGAGAGTCTTAGATGCCAACCTGTTTGCATCTGGACCCAAGAATAATGAGAGGTCAACTCCAGTCCCTGCACCTGTCACTGTCCTAGGCTGTTAGGTGACATATAGCATATGATTATTGCTAGCGTAATGAAATATGTCTAGTTCAAAAGGTAAAGATGACACCAAAAAAAAGTGTCTTAGAAATGATTTCTTAATCAAAATGCAGTTAACAAATGCTATCAAAAACCATAGCTGCAATGGCAGTGTGTCCGTTTGTCCCCTGTCTTAGGACCTGAAGCTGTAAGTGAGAGCGAGATGTTTGGGACCCAAGCCTATGATCACTTATAAAGTATATTTTAACCCCCTAACATACTATTAGGATTGTAAAGAAGCACGTCCTCGTGGGGCTGAAGATGAGGTGGGTAACAGAGGACTGATGGAGAACTACAGAAATGAGCTAAAGAGTACATGGGAAGCCCATGCACCCCACCAAATTCTACTGAATGAGTGTCTGTGGATGAATTAAAGCACCTACTGTGCGCTTGCCATGGACATCAGTGAGCATACGTGTGCTCAGGCTGACTCAGCATTCAAGTCCACACCACTGAGGGGTGGAGGAAGGTGGCAGAACCGGTGTCCACATACACGTATAAGGCGCCTCGCAGTTCATTTCCATGGTTAATGGCTCTACATAAGCACTTTGCTGGAAAAGCAAAAGTTAAAGCCATTAGTAAGAAGAACTAATGTCTAATAGATCAAAAGGAGATATGAGGTTGATATTCATGTTTTTTGTTGTTGTTGTCAAATACCAGTAACACGCTTCAAGCCAAAAGAGAAACCCAAACCAATATTGGTTTAAGCTCGCTTGGTGCTGGTTGTTAGAGTTTCCTTCTCATTTAAAAACAAAAAGAGAAGATAAGACGTATCTGACTGACTTGACCGTATTAGAAAAATCTGCAGTGAAAGAATCACAGCTCATTTTCAGATTGAACATTTGAAGCACTGGAGGAAAGCTGTTGATCGGAAAGGAGAAAGGCACAGAGACATAAAAAGAGACTCACTCAGACTTAATTCTAAGAAAAAATAATTACAAAAACAAATAAATTATCATTATAATTTTTAAATGCCCCTATAATTAAAGATGAAAAAAAAAAACTGTCCCTGAAACCTTAACTAGTGAAGTATCAGAATACTGCCCGGAACCGCCCAAACAAATCACCTTGCCGGAGCCCGCATAATACAAGAACTCTCTTTGTTGTCAACAGGTAAATACAAACCAATCCAATTTACCAAATAAAAGCACGCCCTCCGAGAAGGGAAAACATCGTGAATAATTTGAATAGGAACTTTAAGTGGAAACACTTTCATCGCCTGATCAGAAAAAACAAACAAACAAACAAAAAAACGACTTGAATTTGTTTCCAGCCGAGAGTCAGTGCAGCAGCTGGCCCGCCTTGGAGTCAGAGCGAAGGGGCATCCGCTCTCCCTTCCACCTCCCGCGCGTGTCAGAGCGCGTCTGAGGAATCGCGCGCCCGCCCCACGGCGGCTCACCGCCGGGCAGCAGCCGTCTGTCTTCTCAGGGAACAGGGGGTTTGTAGCAGCCTAAGAAACAGCTGCGACCACTCTGGAAATGACCACCCCCAGAAACCACGCACGTGGGCACCCAGGGAGCATCTGTTCACACCAGCCCCAAACAGAAGAGCGATGCTAATATCCCCAGTCCGCCTCGGCGCGACTGGAAGAAACCCCAAGGAGAGAAGGAGACCTTGTAATGAGCCACCGCCGTGCTTCCACCACTGACGGGCAGGTCGGGCAGACCGCTCCGGTTCCCGGGGCCCCTGTTCTCTTCCGCCGCGGCCCGCACACTCTGCGTGCGCCCAGCTGACGGGAGAAAGTGACAGGTTGAACATCCATGCCTGTATCTAGAAATGAAGAACGCTTCATCTTCCTACCCAAACCTAGGGTAAAACCAACAAACACACATCGTCCATCCCTCCAGTTTTCATCTTCTCAACAGAAAGGAGCAGACAAGTCCAGCAAGTTTTGTGCTCTAACAACACGTACACAGAGCTCCGCACAACCTCCCAGTTCCTCCGGCCTGGCCCCTGACACCTGTCTGCAATGAGCGTCAACCCGCCCTGGACCTCAGTAATTACTACAGGAGCAAGAGCCTGGCGGTGGACAGGTCCCGTGGTATTCGTCAGTGCTTCTGCCGATGATGCTGGACCCAGAAGTCAATCATTTAAATTAAACAAAATCCCAGACAGAGCTGGGAAAACAGATGGACTCCTATCATCCATATGACAGAAAGTAGTAATGGCAGGGAGAAGTTTCAAGAAACAAGAAGCAAAATTTGCATTGTGTTGGAATAGTCCCTGGGAAAAAGAGGAACGGGCTCACCAGACCACTGATGGGAAAAAGGCTGATTTTCAGAAGTGTGGTTAATTAAATTGGCAACACATAACAAACAAGCAAGAGAATTCAAAGATCGCAGAATAAAAGAGATGCCCATAGTATTCTGAACTGCAATGCCTCTCCACCTCTGTACTCAGAGATCAAACTGCCCAGCAGCTTCTCGGAAGGTTGGCACAAATGGAAATCCCAAAAGTTACCTTATGATGAACATGACGAAAGAAGTTAGGCCCACAATGCAATATATATATATATATTTCTCTCTGTCACTCTCTCATCACAGATCTTACAGAAGCAACTTAACTCGTGCTCAATATGACATTATGACATCAGGGATAGGATCCCAACACTGACTCTTTTCATCAGATAAAACCTTAATATGGAGATGTGGAAGGCTGCTGAAACTATTCCAATACAATATGCAAAAATGCCTTGAAGGGAAATATCAGAGACAGCTTTTATCATCACCGAAACTAGATCAATGTTCTAAAAAGTTTGTTACTGTCATAACTAACGCACACACCTTCACCCCCACCTTCCACCACACCATCTTCCCACTGATAAAGGTGTCTGGATCTTACTCAAGCATAAATAAATAGTGTTGTTTATAAGGAGAAAGGAAAAGCGAAGGACTGAGACGTGTAATTTACACTGACGAGATGAATGGCCCGCAGAGAAAGTCGACGGGATTGTGTAAATACCATAGGAGAAATTGGAAACCATAACGTGTGTTTTTCACCCTGTCTGCCTGAATCTATTTAGAATGCCACTATTACCTTTGCAAGCAAAGCACATTAGCAAACAAAGGTGACATTAGTTTCTCTTAACGTATTTGGAATAATTCACGAGCTAAGCGCTCACCCCGGGGGCAGTTCTCAGCTGACATCACTGTCCCTTCCCCGAAGCAATGCATCTGCTAAGAGGTCTCCCGAATGCAGGCTTATTCTCCTGCCCCGAACTTATCAGCCTGGTGAGGACATTAGGGGTCACGATCCTGCAGGCTCATGTTAAGGAAAAATTTTCTTGGCCCAACTCTAACAGTTTTTTTTTTCATTAAAATTCAATCTAAAAGAGGGTTTTTTAAAAAAGGCTCCAGGATGGCTCACACCTGGACAAGTGCCCAGGCAGGAGGGGCTGCATCCGGCCACTCTTTCTGCATCCAAATGTTATGGCGAACAAAGTTTCCCCTATGTAAAACTGGAGGCTTTAATGAGGATCTGGTATTCTTCTGTTGGGCAGACAAAATATGTTATGCTCACTTTGTTAAAGATGGCGCTGCCCACATGGAAGCCCCTCGCCCAGGTGATGATATTAGTTGCCCTCCTGCTTGGGAGGGGCGTGATTATGTTAATGTGTGTTGGGGGAGGACTTTCGCACCAAAAGGTTTTAAAAGGAAGAGAGATCACGTTCCAGGAGAAGACTGATTGTGTTCTAGGAGGAGGGAAGAGAGCAGGAAGGAGAGCAGATTAAGGCCACGTGGAGGAGAGGAGAAGCAGCCAAGATGGTGGAGTGCTGAGGAAGAAGCCAGTTTGTGCAGAGAGAAGGAGATGGGAAACGGAGGTGAATAAGTCTGGTAAGCTAGAAACCTTTGATGCTAGGAAACTCGGATAAGTCAATAGCTTTGTGAGAACTGAATGAGTGGGTTTTGGAGCCCTGTGTGTTTTTGCTTGCCCGCCGGGTGCAAGCTAGAATTAAAGCTGATGGCCCACCAGTTCTTGGCTCCATTGTTTCATTACCAACTGTCCGAATCTAATGTGAACCTGCATGGGCCGGACGGCTGTGATGGTGGCCTTGGCTCCTGGCTTTCCATCTTCCTAGTAGCTTTTTGGGGCAAGAAGGCATAATTGATGGTTTGGCTTTGTAAGAAGGCAGAAAATAATCTAGTTAGTGTTCAAATGCAACTGACCAGAACTAAGAACAAGTGTGGTCATTACATCCAAGTGATTTAAAGGGAAAGTTTTCGTGAGAAGGGCCCGTTGGACTGTGAACGCTTCTTCTGGAGGGGAAAAGGCGGTGGTAATGGGTTCTGAAGTGTATTTATGTGGAGGAAAGGTCTGAGAAGATTCTGAGGGACTGTTTCGGCTTTCTTACCTTACTAAGGATAGTTTTCTTACTAATTCAGAAGGAACTGGATGAACTATTCTCCATCTTTTAGTATTAATCAGATAGATAGATTAGATAGGTAGGTAGGTAGGTAGATGATAGATAAATGATAGATAGATAGATAGATAGATAGATGATAGATAGATAGATGATAGATAGATAGATAGATGATAGATAGATAGATAGATAGATAGATAGATAGATAGATAGATAGAAGATAGGTTATGGTATCCATAAAGAGATATAGTATCTCTTTGGGCAAACTAAGGTATGTATCATCAGGTACTGTAGAAAATAGAAACCGGAATTATATCATGACAATTTTTAAACTGGCTGTGTATAGGGATCTCTGGAGATGTTGACCACCATTGACTTGACATCCCTTTCATAGCAGGTGAGATGAAGATGTTTCATTCTGGTCTGAGTATGATTTCATGCCATTCGCAGATTACTCTATGCTGTTCCTATTACAGTCACGACATTTTATATAAATGTTCCTTGAATCTTTTTATATGTGACGGCTATCAACTACTAACTGAGATCACCCCAAAAGTTGAGTTATTAAAAGTAACTATAATATTGTATATAGTTTACACTTGTACAATTATAATAGCAGCTATATAAGTAGTTCGTTACTTTTCGAAGGGATTTCTGAAAATGTTTTGAATGTGCAATATACAAAAGTTAACATATCTGTAACAATTTAAGGGAGAGCAAGTATTATTACACAGTGTTGGGCAAATAAGTTTGTAAAATTTGTGTTATTTGATTTTGCTCGCTTTCATTGCTAGAAATGGCCACTGTCAAGGTAAACGGGAGCTACCAGGTGAAACGGCTAATTACCTTCCCGCTTGGGAAGGGGCTTTGTTATGCTAATGTTGCTGGAGGAGGGGATTTTGCACCAAAAAGTTTTAAGAAGAAGGTGAAGGAAGGGGAAGGAGGCCATGTTTTTTAAAGAAGGCACCCAGGTGGGCGGGGTGCTGAAGGAGAAGGCAGTTTGTGCAGAGAGAAGGAGATAGGGAACCAAAGGGCACTTAGACTGGTGGGGGGCCTTTGATTGTAGGAAAAAACAGAATCGATTCTCCTGGTTGTGGAACCGGAGAACATGTGTGTAGGTTTTGGTGCCCCATGTGTTTGTGTTTTCTCACCGCTGGCTGCGAGGCTAGAATAAAGGGACGGCCTACCAGTTTTCGACTCTGCTGTTTCTTTACGGTCTGTCTGAATTCAGTGTGAACCTGCAAGTGCCTGGCAGCTGTGATGGTTGTGACTACTGGCTGTACACACAGTCACTGATTTTTGCACTTGCAGATAAGCAATACCTTCTTCAATGGGGAAGATAAGGACTTGGACTAATTTTCATTGGGGAGTGGGCATTAGAGAATGGGGGCCTTAAGCACCTTCTCCACCCCAACCCTGCAATGATTAAATCTGCCTACTGGGCCCCTTAGATGTCTGGAACAGCTCCTCTCTCTTTCTCTCTCTCTCTCTGCCTCCCTAACTCTCTTTACCCTCAGGTGAGGATATTCCTCTTGTTGTCATATTGGAGGGACAAGTTCCCCAAGCACATGATAGCCTCCAACTATCCCTTGTCACATGGCAAAGACCACTTCTGTGTGAGCGCAGCAGTTTGTGTCAACGGGAAATATGTAAGAGCACCTATCGTGTGACATTCAAACGGCTACACGTTTGAACTCATTTACATACGGAATTTAGGTTGCGGGGAAAGAAGCTTCAATTCAGTACCAGCCGAGAATTTTGTTCAGTTTTTTTAAAATATATATGTAAAAGAGAAGGGAGACTGGTTGAGTAAGACACTGGCGAAAGAGGAGTAAACGAGGAAAAGGCCAAGAAACGGCAAGGAAACCAGGTGCACCATCATCTACTTTAGGCCACCAAAATTCTGTAATTTTCATAGGCATGGGAGAGCGTATAAACTAACGTGCTTTTCTGAGAAGCATTTTATTTCTGTTTTTCTCAAGGCCCTCTCTTCTGTGGTAGTACCCATGTCTGGACAAGATTAATACCCCCTTCTAATCAAGGAATAATGTCTAAATCTGCCCGTATCTCCTGACTTCTATACTGACTATTGAAAGGAAAACTCTCTCTTCTAAACTGAGAGATGAAAACAATATGTTTAGTGAATGACTGTTACATAGAAGTCAACGATTTCGTGACACATAGTCACATGCATCAGTCTTTTTCCTGCGGTATTTTTATTGGAAAATTGTTTGCCTGTTTCAAATGTCCTAAAAATTGAGAAATAAAGTGGTTTAGAAAATACATTGAAAATTCAAAAAAGGTGTCAAAACTTTAACATATATATTACATATATAAAATGTTTATATATATATATAAAGTGTTTAATATATTGTATGTGTGTGCATTCATATACATATCAATAAATAATACTGAAACTACCAGGAAATTTTTTACAAAAAGAAAATGAACAGGTGAAATCTCTATATGGGATTTCAGCTTATTATCAGATATGAGTATTATTATGTAGAATTTAAGAGCACTAGATAGTCACAGTTGATCAAAGGAGATTTTTAATGAGTTACATAAAATAAGTTGAAAGTATTTATCCAATGAAGATAGTATTTCTCTGATAAAGAAGTAGAGTTTATCTTTCTATTTCAAAACATGCTAATAATTAAGATCAATTTTGAACATCGCAATTGAAAATATTCTCCAGGAATCATCTGTAGGATGCGCCAGTGCCTCAAAGTATCCTATTTTATTGCCATGTGCTTTACTGTGGTTCCCAGGCCTACGCCCAGGTGTATTAATTCCTTCCTCCATTAAAGATTTATCATGTGTCTGTAATTACCTCAAGATCTCACAGATCCATTTGCTCTCTCTAGTTCTATTTTAGTTCAAGAAGCAAGTCCTTTGGGAAATAGGCAACTGTGCTCCCAGGACAGGATTTGGTGCTGCTATGGAAATGTATATTAAGGGGCAGTGATAGGCTAATGCTCCAATAGTTCTATCAGCGAGACCAGGATTTTTCAAGAAATACTTTTCTGTGTTGTCCCCTGATATCTTCTGTCAATGCTTCAGATCATATTCATCTATCTCCATATCACCAAGGGAGGCATGCAGAGACAAAGACAGAGAGAGGCAGAAAGAGCAACCACATGTGAGCAAGAAATTAAGAGACACAGGATGACTTCTGTATAGATCTAGGAAAAAGACACTCAAGTCATTTCTTGCCGGTCCTCAGCAAAGAGTCTCTGCAGAAAGGTTCATGTAGCTCAGTAGAAAAGGTCAGCAATTTACTCACCCCTGAGTCTATTTGACTGGACTCCAGGGAAAGCTGCTTGAGGTATGATCCTTTTGCCAAAATTCAATGAATGCAAAACCTCTACTGTCTACTCCTGTGGTTACAATTCATAAAGCCTTTCTTGGAGACAAGCTGTATAGTCTGTTGTCTGTAGTAAGAATTGTGAATGAGCTGCTGAGACATCCTGCTTAGGGAATTCCATTAAAGAAAGGTTAAGTGTAAATTGCCCTTCGGATTAGTCTGAACATCTCCATTATGAAAGTAGCTAAATGATTAGAGAGAGGGAGGTAGAACTTTGGAAGAAAAACAAAAGTAGAGAAGAATGCATTCTTCAAAGCAAAAGAGAAATGTAAAATCAAGGTTATGTTCTCAGCTAATACTTATAAAATGAGGCCTGTTAATAGGTTAGGTAATAACATTTTATTAACTTACTTTTATTACAGAAAAGTACATGAACCAAAAGCTCATCTTAGAAAGTAAATTCTAAACTTTTATACATAAAAAAATAGATCACTCCTAGCACACAGTCCACATATATGATGAAATACACATTGATTTTTTAAAAAATATATGAAGGTGTTTTCCAAAAAACACAAATGATATTTAAATATAAATATAAATACAATTTAAAAAACTTCCAGGTTTACGATACTAATTTTTAAAGCATGACCTCATTCCAACACATAAGGTAAATATTATACTTAAGATTACCTGCCTTTTTAAAAGATGGATACAGAATGAGTGACTTCACAATACTAATCTATCATTACACATTGAAATTTTAATAACAATAGTGCAAAATATGATAAAAAAAAAAATAACAGTCCCGGCCGCATCCTTTTTCATGCCTGAGGCTACTTGCTGGATGCAACCACTCTGAACTATCTTTGCTTTGAGTTCCCCTAGTAGTTACTTCCAGACCTCCGGGTCATTTCTTTATTCATTAATATTAGCCATTGTGTGTGTTTCTTCCATGATAAAGGAGGACTAGCTGAATTATTTTCCTACTGTACAGCTGCCTATTCATTTCTATGTTGCTATTTCAATTCCTTTGGTGCTTACTGTTGGGCTTTTTTAATAACATAGGCAGGCAATCAAGCTTACACTTTGTAAGGTGATGAAATCGGAGCTCCAACTTTTTCTCCCTTCTCTCCTCACCATTATGTGTCAGCCACACTTAATGTTAGGCTTTTACATTTGCACTGTTGTCACACAATTTGTTCAAAACTTGATACTAAATATTGACAGCCATTTTGTAGCATTTATAATATTTTGGCTAGGAGAGCAGTGTTATCTACAAAGGCAAGTCAACTGCTAAGGTAACACATTCTTCTCTACGGTGAAAATCTTGCCCTTTCTGTCATTCTGAGTAGAAGGTTCCAATGGACTGCCCTCACTTCTCTGTAAATACTCAGGACAAAGTGTCCCTCATGCTGCGACCATGAGTTACTGGCATGGTTTTTTTAATATGGGTATTTCTTATGAATATACTATTTTCAAAAGCATAAATTTGTCACTTTTACTCTGTTGATATGAGAAACATCGTGTTACTGTTATAATTTGGATTCTCATTCATTCTGCTTGATATTCATTTTATTATTTTTCTTTAAACCCGATTACTTCCTTTTCTAATTTTATCTAATTTATTACAAGTTTGGACCTGATTATTTAAACAGATATTCTTCTTTCTGAAGATTCTATGAACTTTGATTTATCCTTACACTGTGCACTTCTCTTTATGTCCTATAAAATCACACTAATACACCTTTCCACCCGGAAGTTTTTACTGTTTGGCGGAATTTGAAGACATACATCTTCCTTTCACTCTGGAAAGGTCTCGTATTATTTCTTTAATATTTTTTATACTTTTTATTTTATCTCTGTAGTTTCTTCCTGGAACTTAACACTTTTTTGATTGCCGGATTGATCATCCTATTTCTTACAGTTTCATATTTACTTCATTTTTTTAAAAAATATTTTACATTCAGAAAAATTCCCCAATTTTATTTTCTACCACTTCTAGAACTGTTTAGAAATTAATTATATTTTTATGGATAAAACATTTGCTTTTTTTCTGTCCATTTTTCATAGCATCCTCTTTAGTCGAATTTTCATTGTTCTTAGGTTACATAGTGCATAGGGTCATTTTCACATTTCTACACCTCTTGTAACTATTGCTATGGGCTTCTTTTTCAAGGATATTTATAAAGACAAAAGCTTTGGGAGATATAGAGTCTCACTTTGGGGGGAAAAGGGCAAGTTTATTTACTATTTTAATAAAGATAATGTTGACTCAATCTGATGAAAATATCAGGCAGGTTATTGCCCCTTATAAAGATGTCCAATATTAGAGTTTCTCCTCTGTTAACCCATTGTATGAACGGCTGTCACTTAGCTCTGCTTACATGGATCTCTGAGGATATGGGTTTAAGGAATTGGTGAATAAATGCTGCTATTTTTCCCACAGCTATTGTTATGAGTAATGAATAGTCTTTTACCTCTGACCAGAAATCTTATATCTCTTCCAACATTATAAAACAATGGTAGATCAGTCAAGGCAAATAGAGTAAAATTTGAGCCCCTTCACAGTTCTTGACACATACAGTGTGTCCGTAAAGTCATGGTGCACTTTTACGGACACACTGTATATCTTTTATCTCCTGCTCCTTTTATTATTTCCCTTTCCTCTAGAGTCAGTTTTTATGGTGAATCATTGTCTATTTTCTATTGATCTGCAGATTTCCCTCAAACATCTGGTTGTTATTTATCTGTTTTTAATAATAGAAATGTATGAGGGATTTTAAGATGGTAAGCATTTGAGAAGAGGTAACATATTATTTAGGTATTTTCTGTGGTTGGAGGAAAGAGAAGTTCAGAAGCCCAACTGTCAAATGCACAGAGCTGTTGTGTCTAGGGACATTAACACTCTTGTAATCCTACTTTGCAAAATTTAGTGTGTTTTCCCCCTCTAAATAGTAGGTTTTGCTTCTGGGCCTTTTGTAAAGGAGTTGGAGAGTAATACAGGTATGATGCAAGTTACATACATGTACATACACATACTTTTGTTAATGCTCAAAATCTTATTGGCATTAGTTACTACAGTTACTATTATAATATTTAAACTGTATAATACTACAATAGCAGTGAGTATAAATAACTGGCCCAAACCATATAGCATAGTGCTCCTAATTTCTTTCTACAGAGAACTAACTACTTCAGACTAATTCTTTCTCTGACATTTACTTACCCAGTGACTCATGTACTGATACTTCCAACGAAATAAGAGACTGGACAGAGTTAATGAGTAGAAACACTAGAAACACCAAATGTAAATGTTAGTTTTATTATTTTCTATCTGGTCATTAACCTGTTTTGCTTTGATATCTTTCAGAACAGGTGATTTGAGGCACAGTCCTGCTGTAGTTTACCAGGAAAACTTGATTTTCTAAGCATTTCAAACTTTCATCTCAATGATTTAACTTGTCTCACAGACAAACTACTAAAATAAAATATTCCTTATCATAACAGAAGTTTTTCTGCATTACAGCACTTGGAGGAATCATTTTAGAAGTTTGCATATGCCTATTATTTTATAGTCTAAAGGGTTTTCCCCTGGGATACTTGGTAGTTTATCTTTTTATACTTAAACTTTCCAAAGAAATAGTGATTGTAATACTGCTATTTTCATGTTTGATGATCCACAAACTATAGGGTCAGCATGATTTACTCTTAATTTCATGCCATTATCTCTTATTTTACCCACATTAACCTAAGCAATTTTTCTACCACCTCAAGCCAGTTCTACAAGTGTTCTCATTTCAATTAAGGCTTTTAAGTGTTTTTAAACTGTCATTTGCCCATATTATACCTTAATTGTTTGTGTTTCTCTTCCATGAAATATTTTCAAGTGGTTTTTACTCTGCCTGAGGGGATGAAAAAGACCTTGTATAAAGTCATCAGGCTATGCAGAATTATTTGATGAATGACAATGACCAGCAGGGATTCTTCCAAAGTCTTAACTATCATTATAGTTGACCCAACTAACCAAAACATGATTTCCCCTATTAACTTCAACAACACTGACCACTAAGTGTGATAATTCTTTTGTTTTAAGACAATAAAATTTTCATTACATTCATTTACTGATCATTTGAACCTTTGGGGGGCCCACCTCTTCTTACCTAGTATATACTTTCTTAATGGTGTAGAATATTTTCTTCATCTATTAATGTGTATATTCTAACAGAATCTTACATTTTATGTTTTTCCTTACTACTATAATATTGATATATGAATGGGGTTTCCCCACCTTTATTTTTATATAGTACAAATTTGAAATTAAGCCAAATTTTTCGGGTATGTGAGGCACTGATACTGAATTAACTGATGAAATGAGTAATGTCTTATGCCAGTTGGCACATTACAAGGTGGTTTCACTGATCAGAAGGTCACACTGATTGACGCTGGTTAATGTCATCTTTCTGTCCCAATTCTGATCATCTGTTTATCTCACTACAGGAGTCTCCTAGCAGGTCCCCTGCTTTCAGCCTTGTTCCTCTCCAACCGCTCCTCCAGCCTGCTAACAGGGGTCCTCATGAAACAAATATGACCATCGTTCTCCAACTCAGACTCCTTGCATGGCTCCCTTTCTAAAGTTGCTTCAAATCTGACACATTTCCTTTCTTAATCCTTTGCCACTTGTACATGAAGCAAAATCACAGTGAATATATATATTTTTTAATTTCTAAGACATCCCCTCCATCTGCCTGTTCCTGAGTCTTCCTACCTAGCTTTAGCCCAACTGCTAAACGCCCGCACGGCCAGTCTCCTCAGGCGAGGCTCTCCACAGTCATGGCCCCCGGCAATGGCCAGGACTACATTCCCCAACCCCTCCTTCCATTCACTGCGCCACAGCTGACTGACCTCCATGCTCCTCAGAAACACCAAGCATGCTCCTAACAGCCTTCACCTTTGTAGCTCTTTCTGCCTTGGAATGTACATCCTCCCTTTGTGCGGTATCTTTTCCTGTCTGCATCGCCGCCTCAGAGAGCCTTCCTGATTGATCCTCCATCCTAACACACCATTCTGCCCATAATTCTAAGAGAGTACGGGCAGTGTTTTCTTCATAGTTCTATCACTGTTTAATATTATGTTATATATAAGTTATTTACTGTCTACTGCTTGCTTGAGGATGAAGCTCTATGAGGACAGGAACTATGCCTGCTTGACTGACAGTCATATCCCTAGTAAACAAACCAACACTTGGCATTTGTAAGAGTTCAGCAAGTTTTTGATGAATAAGCAAAATGAATGTCATTTTTTAATTTACCCTTCAAAATCCACTTTCAGTATTACTTTAACAAAATTCACTTAGCCTAACATTCCACATATTAAATTATGTTACAACTTAAACTTTAATAATGCCTTTCTTAACACTATGTTCCCTAACTGATGTGCTGTTCTGGTGCTGAATACCATTTATCCTCTTAAATAGCAAAACACTATGGCAGATATTTAACTGCTGGAAATTAAGGACTAGTTCTCTAATATTTGAATGGAACAGAATAGAGAGCCTACAAACACACTGACATAAATATAAGTAATTGATTTTTTTCCTTTTTATTTTATTTTTAAAATTTTAACAGAGACAGAGAGAGTCAGAGACAGGGACAGGCAGTCAGGAAGGCAGAGAGATGAGAAGCATTAATTCTTCATTGCAGCTCCTTAGTTGAGTTGTTCATTGATTGCTTTCTCATATGTGCCTTGACCAGGTGGGGTGCTAGAGCAGAGTGAGTGACCCCATGCTCAAGCCAGAGACCTTGGATTTAAGCCAGCAACCTTGAGCTTCAGGCCAGCGACCTTTGGGCTCAAGCCACTGATCCTGGGGTCATGTCTATGATCCCACACTCAAGCCAGCAACTCTACACTCAAGCTGGTGAGTCCATGCTTAAGCTAGCAACTTTGGGGTTCCAAACCTGGCTCCTCTGTTTCCCAGTCTGATGCTTTACCCACTGTGCCACTGCCTAGTCAGGCAGTAATTGATTTTTGATAAGGAATAAGGACAGACTTTTCAACAAATGGTGCTGGAACAACTGAATGCAAAAAAATGAATGAAGACACAGACCATACATGCTTCTCAGAAATTAATTGAGAAAGGATTTTAGGCCTAATTGAAAGTGTAAAGCTATAAAACTCCTAGAAGATAACACAGTAGAAAACCTAGATGACTTTGGATATGGCAATGACTTTTTAGATATAATATCAAAGTTGGGATCCCAAAAGAAAATATCAGTAAGTTGGACTTCATTCAAATTCCAAACTCAGTAAAAACCAATGTCAAGAGAATAAAAAGACAATCTATAGATTTGGAGAAAATATCTCCAAAAGACACATCAGATAAAGAGCTTTTATCCAAAATATATAAATATTACTTAAAAGTGAATAAGGAAATAGACAAAAATAATTTTAAAAATTAGCAAAAAGACCTTAACAGATACCTCATCAAGAAGATACATAGATACATAGATAGCAAGTAAGCAATGTGAAAAAGTTTTGAACAATATATGTCATTATGGAAATCCAAAATAAAACAATGAGATATTGTTAAACACCTATTAAAATGGCCAAAATTCAGAATACTGACATCACCAATTGCTGGC
This sequence comes from Rhynchonycteris naso, assembly GCA_037038555.1. Classification (NCBI taxonomy): domain Eukaryota; kingdom Metazoa; phylum Chordata; class Mammalia; order Chiroptera; family Emballonuridae; genus Rhynchonycteris; species Rhynchonycteris naso. The sequence goes on along the minus strand of CM072998.1, from coordinate 8,093,218 downwards.
ATGGATGTGAAGTAACAGGAATTCTTACACATTGCTGGTGGAACTGCAAAATTTTACAGCCATTTTGGAAGACAGTTTGGTGATTTCTTATAAAACTAAACATACTCTAACCATATGGTCCAGCAATCACACTCCTTGCTATTTACTAAAAGGAGCTGAAAACTTATGTCCATGTGAAAAACTACACACAGATGTTTATAGAAGCTTTATTCAGAATTTCCAAAACTGGGAAGCAACTAAGATGAGCTTCAACAAGGGAATGAATAAACAAACTGTGGTACCTCTGGACAAGGGAATGTTTAGCAGTGATAAAATGAAATGAGCTATCAAGTCATGAAAAGACATGGAAGGAAGAATATTACACACACACTGCTAAGGGAAAGAAGCCAATATAAAAGATGCTATCTGCTATAGAATTCCAATAATAGGACTTCTGGGAAAGGCAAAGCTATCAGACACTAAAAGGAACAGTGGTTGACAGGAGTTGTGAGGAGAAAGAGGAATAAATGGAAGAAAATTATACATATTAATTTTATATATATATATATATATATATAAAAATACACACACACACACACAGTGAGATGAGAAGAAGCATCAACTTGTCACTGTGGCACTTTAGTTGTTCATGGATTGCTTTTTCATATGTACCTTGACTGGGGGTGGGGGGACTCCAGTTGAGCCAGCGACCCCTTGCTCAAGCCAGTGACCTTGTGTTCAAGCCAGAAACCTTGGGCTCAAACCAGCAACCATGGAGTCATGTATATGACCTCACGTTCAAGCCAGTGATCCTACGCTCAATCTGCTTGGCCTGCGCTCAAACCAGTGACCTCATGGTGTAGAACCTAGGTCCTCAGTGTCCCAGCCTGATGCTCTAGCCACTGCACCACTGCTTGATCAGACGGGAAACAAAGGATATTTAGGGAAGTGAAACTACTCCCCACAATACAATAGTGATGGAGACGTGTCTTAATACATTGGCCCAAACCAATAGAACATACAACACGAGAGTGAACCCTGATGTAACTGGGGAGCCTGGGTCATACTGATGTATCCATGAAGGTTCATCCATTGTCACACATTTGGCATTCTGGCACAGGGTTTTAACAATGGGGAAAGGTCTATGCATGTGTTGGGTCAGGAATTATATATAGGAGATAGCTGTACCTTTCTTTCAATTTTGCTGTGATCCTAAAACTTACTTCTCTAAAAATATAGCCTTAAAAGAAGAACAGAAATGTTAGGGTATCACTGCAAAGGTAAATAGTTAACTAAAATCCTCTTCCTCTTTAGCAATTTTTCCTATTTGCCATAGCCCCTGGTGATAACAAGAAATGCAAGCAGCAGTCACTGAAGCCAGAAGGTGGGCGCTATGTAGTTAAAATGATTTACATTTTGATACTTCAGGCTTTTCTCTTGAATTCATTCATCAAAAGTAACTGCAATACCCAAATACAAGTTTTGGTTTTGTTTGTCTGTGGGTGCATCTTTAGAAATCCTGATAATCTATAAAATCATTATCAATAAATATTTTTTTTCCTACAATCTAGGAATTAAAGGGTAGAATGAAGAGAAAAAGGAAAAGCAAGAAGAAAGTGTTCATTTTTGGGGGCAAGATGGCCCGACTCTTTACAAAACCATTTTCTTTCACAGGTGCTCAAAAGCAGAAAATGGAATAAATAAGGTTATCATTTTTGCTTTAAATACGGGTGGTTGGCTGACTGGTTGTTTTGTTGGTTAGCTGGTTGGTTGGTTGGTTGGTTTGGACTAATAAAAAAATCTAAAGGAAATATTCAACAAGAAGCTCATGCTTTTTTCTTTGAGTGGCTATTTATTTTATTCAGATTTCAAATTTATAAAAATACATTTCAAGTTTTAATTATGTTCATGTATTAATAAAATCAATCTTAGAAACATTTAAAATTATCTTTTGAAATATAAAAAGAGAAGTGTCATGAAGATAACTTTCAGCTTTTTTAAAGGTTTACGTTAGCTAAAAAACAACATGAGTTTGAACGGAAGGTTGGATAAAAGTAAATGTATATAATATTATACCCAGCCAAATACTATTTTCAGTGTACTGACTTAAAAATATGTAAAAACACATACCTCATCACCATAATTTTCTTTCCTTTTTCTATGCCTTGCAGCTTGTATTTGATGCAAACACATTAGAGGAAATTTAAATCAAGGCATGTAAAAATGGTGAGAAACATTTAATAGCATGAAAAGAAACCTCTCCCTATTTTTATTTGAGGGCGACACTTTTCAACACTCCCAGTGGATGCCTGAAACTGAGGATAGAACTATATCCTACATATACTATGTTTTGTTTGTGTTTTTATATAGTAGTTCCTCAGTTAACGTAATAAGTAGGTTGTTAGAAATTGTGTCGTTAAGCACAAGGAACTGTAACACAACCAATTTTACCCTAGGGTAATTGATATAAACAAGAGTTAAGTTCCTATGGTATATTTCTGGTCATGAAAAATCACCAAACTTCTAAATAAAGACAGCTTATATAAACCTAAACTATACTTACATAAATCCTGATTATATTCTGATTATAGAACAAATTCTATAATAGTGAACTTTATTAGGATATGATCGCACTTTTTTTGCAACTAAGGATGAAGTCTTATTTGTGTTTTTATTTGTAGTACTGAGCACAGTTTCTAACGCATAGTAAAACTCAACACATGATGTTAAATGATTGAGTAAATTACATGAGAGGTAACTTTGATTTCTCTTTCTCATCAGAAATAGGCATGGATGATGTTAAGAGCCATTTACTCCTCCAGAGATGGAAATGAGAAATACTTTATCTACATTTACACACATACACATCGACACAATTATTTTCATCTCTTATATTGTCAAGTTTATACTACCATGGGTATGTGACCATAAACACCTTTTATCATTACTGGTTGGTATTTATAAAATTGTTTCTGAGATGACAGATACTATCCCTGAATAAAACATTCTTCAGTTTTCAAAATGGAGAGGTATAACAGACAGAAAGACCGACCCTAAATCAGTCTAGACTACAGTGGTTTTTCTAGTTTATAAGAAATACAAGAGCTGACCAGGGTGTCCCAGTAGAGCCCAAGCTCTACGTCGACCAGGCGTCCCTGATTAGACTCCCCCGTGCAGTGGGACACTCCTGCTCATCAGCAGGGCTGGCAGCCTCTTTGATACTAACTACTCCTGTGGCGGCTATGAGGATGCTACTGTTAAGTGCCATCGGAGGAAAGACATGACCAACACAAATTAGTTGCAATAATCACACAGGCAATTTATTACTCACAAGTCCTTTTGGCGTGCCTGAGTACAGCTTAAGGGGGCCCCGTGGGTGTGCTCCTCTCGGCTGGCTTTGGTTGGAGCGGCGTGGAGACAGTCCACGTTCAACGTTGGAGTCTGGGTGACTCCTGCAGCAGGGGGCCCCTCAGCTTTAGTACCCTTTCTGGCCAAAGCCTTCTAACAGGTGTCAATCTACAGGATTATCACCTCAAACCACCTTTTTGGGAGTTCCTCACAGGGAATCCCCTCTATGTCAATCTATTAAAATGTTTACATTAAACCACTTTTTAAGATATTCTTATTTTCATTAATTTACAAAGTTAATGTAAATAACACCAAGCCACTTCTTATCTATGTATAACTTCACACACATACTAACTGGGCCCTGACTGTAAGTCAGAGTCTGTTTACCACATTACAGAGTTATGGCGCTAAGCCACTATATTAATTTCTACCCAAATGGCATAACTTTATTTAATTTTAATAATTATTTTAATATCCTTTTACTTTTATATATCTTCCATATTTTTATATTTCTATATATTTCATTACTATAACCTTACATTACTACAACACAGGTGGTGGTGCAGTGTCAGACTGGGACACAGTGGACTCAGGTTTGAAACCCCAAGGTCGCCGGCTTGAACAGAGGCTCATCCAGCTTGAGCGCATGGGTCTCTGGCTTGAGCGTGGGATCATAAACATGACCCCATGATTGCTGGCTTGAGCCAAAGTTTGCTGGCTTGAAGCCCAAGGACTCTGGCTTGAGCAAGGGTCACCCTCTCTGCTGTATGTAGCCTCCTGGTCAAGGCACATATGATATTGCAATCGGTGAACAACTAAGGAGCCACAATAAAGACTTGATGCTTCTTATCTCTCTTTGTTCCTGCCTGTCTGTCCCTACCTGTCCCTCTCTCTGTCTCCCTCTCTGTATCTCTGTCACACACAAAAAAAGCCCAAACAAACAAAAAATAGGTTAGTAAAGAGAAAACATACAAATAAACTCAACTTCTTTCAATGATTGTACAGAAATAGTAGGTAAGGTAATTCTAAAGTAATTTCACAAATAAGTTAGGGTACATTGTTTTCATTTAGATCAATTTAATTGACTCTATAACAGTGAAATAACCAATCCAAACATTCATTATCATTAAGAGACTTATTCTGGGGTGCTGGCAGGGAAGTAAGTCAGGGACACAAACATAAACAGGACATAGGCCACAGCGTCACGGAATCCAGGGGCAAACACGAAAGGTTGCTAACCCACCCGGAAACACGGAAGGGCACTGATGGAAACACAGACGGGCTTTTCCTAGGAGAAGCACCACCTTGAAAACTCACAGACGTGTCTCAGGAGAGGCGGTAAATGAGCCAGGTGGGACTTGGAGGGTTGGCAGGGGTGAAGTGTGAACGTGTAAACACAGAAGCACGCGGTAATACAGTCGCCCAGGCGAGACACGGGGTGGCTTAGGCGGAGAATTCAAAACACCCAGTGTTGATGGAGCAGAAATGTCTGACTGCTGGAATAAGAGATCAGTCTGGGGAAATAGGCAGAGGACAAGGGGTCAGGTGGCCCAGGGTTTGCTCTCTCATGCTAACGAGAACGGTGTGCTTTTTATTAGGACGGCGATGAGCAGCTTGCTCCCCAGGTTTGGGTAGCAGGTGAGTGACAAGGTGAGCCCTATTTTTTAGACAGAGTATTTTGACAGCTGTAAAAAGGTGAATTACTTAGTGGGGCTTGATATGTGAGAGGGGTACAGGAGGCAGAGGGAAGTGTGAGGAGTTATTAGCAGAAAGATTTTTGACTAAACCTGGGGAGTCTTGGACGAAATGTGAGGCAGAAATAAACTAACTCATTATGATGATCTAGGGTAGAAACACAAAACTGTGACTATTAATCAGATAACAGTAAACCACTGAAATAAGAGTAATTTAGGCACAAATGTGGCTTGTTAATGAAGCGTGCGTTCAGGGTTCTACAGGAGCGGAGGAACACAGTCGGACTCACAAGGGGGTCTGTTCCAAGAGCACACGGCAGCTGGTGCCCTTTCAGTCGACTTTCCTGCCGGCCGGCCAGCTCCATATGCCCCACCGGGGGGCTCCGAGTGTCTCAGCTTCAGCACTGTCGGCATTTGGAGCTAGATAATTCCTTGTTACAGGGGACTTTCCCAGACATCGTAGGATGTTTACCGGCAACCCTGGTCTCTACCCACCCAGGCCAGGGCATTCCCCTCATTGTTACGACCAACAGTGTCTTCAGGCATAGCCAAACGTCCCCTGGGGAGCAAAAGAGCCCTTAGTTGAGGACCCTTGGTTTTATTCATCTTGAAAAGTGCTGGAATAGTCTAGCTGCCACAGTGCTACTGGATCCAGTTTACTCTAAGCATTCTGCGGGATGCAGTTGTGTGTGGGTGTGGGTGTGACACACACACACGTACACAGGTATTGGGGAGCACTGAGGATAATGGAAGACCACCACTGAGTCTCACAAAGAACCCGTTCCCACAGCATGAATGTTTGCTGCTATTTTAGTTCCTATCCATCAGATAAGTTTATGTATAATAGAACAAATCACATTTTAAAAGAATCTTCTGATTTATATTTGAGGCCTCTCTTTAAACAAAATTTTTATTGCCTAGAAATAAAACAATGCATGACTTGTTCACAGCAACACATTCAGAAGCTGTTTCTAAAGTTTCACATGACGATGAGTTATGGGGTTGCCTATTCACCGCTTAACTTATCAAACCTGGATCTCAGTGAGCAGAACTTTCCTTTATCAGAATGGGATGTAATGATATGGCTTGCTTCTGGTATTTCTATTAATGTTGCTCCAACCAAGCAGTGCGTGTTCCAGAATATTCCCAGGAGAGAAACTGGTGCTGCCCTGAACCGACCTTCTGCCACTTCTGGCTCTATTGGCGGTTCCCATGGTCACAGCCACGGTGACGCTGATAGAGGCATTCAGCAGCAAGCTGGCTTAGTGAATTCTCTGGAGTTCATAATGAACTCCTAGAAAATAACCACACTTTCCTATTCTGATCGCTAGATATGATGACTAAACAGGCTAACAGAGCCTTGAGCAGTCTTGCTAGCTTTACCATATGCAGACCAAAAATCAAAAAAAAAAGAAGATTGTTGACCCATCCCTGAATTTGTTAGTGCGTATCTAGAGTATCATAGTTTCTTCTGATGACATGTTTTAAGAAGGAAATTGACAAATTAGAGAATGTCCAGAGAACTACCAGAATGGCGAGTGTCTTGGAAGTTATACTTGCTGCTCAGCCTTTTTTTTACTTGTTAATCTTGACACAATGAACACCTGGAATACCCTGTTCAGCAACGAGGCTAGCAAACTCAGGGTTACAAATATTGCCATACGGGCCCTCAAAACATAGTTGGTCAAATCCCTGCAAAAAGAGATCATTTGAGGCAAAATGTAGCTGGTTTTCACACAACGGAAATATAGTTGTTGGTGAATGTCAGAAACCCTGAAAATACTTCATAGGCAAGCGTGGTGTACTTAAACCATGTTATGAACATGTTCCCTGCCTCCCCTCAAATGCGCTGGCTCCCGAGTGTTGCTCATTTCCCTGCAAGCTCACTTCATTACTACTGTTGCTAACAACACCGAACACCAACTGCGAACAGCTATGCGCAAAACCACAGCAAAGCAAGGCCTGCCCTGTGGGCTTACAGTGTTCATCCCGAACCAGGGTACAATTCACACCGGGCAATAGAAATGTCGGTATTTACAAGGAATTTTTGAAGGCTACAGAAAATGAACATCACCATGCAGGCTTTGCTGGTTCAAATCTTAATTTCAATGTAACATTTAGGGCACACAGCAGCCTGCTGAGAGTCATGTATCTCAGCATTGTTTTACACTGGGATTTTTTTTTCCCGTCCTGATGGAAACAAAATCCTTTCCTAGTTAACTTGAGAAGTTACCTCAGTTTGAAGCTCTGTACAAAAGTACTTGTGTGAAACACAAAAATAGGTAACCATTATAATGTAATAGTTGTGTTCAAAAAAAATCGATAAGCACAGTCACATATAAACATGAGAGTAGACTACCCACCTACAGAAAGTGCTCTTTAATCTGGTATTTGCCAGGTAATTCACAGCAACTATCTATCTCACTGAAATATCTCTAGCGTTTAGGCTCATGTCATTTTGATAGTCACTATCCATTTTTATAGTCAATATTTTCCCTCACTGATAGAATAAATATCTCCAAGGAGATTATATGTATAATTCTTTTCTCCCTCCTTTTCAATTTAAAACTATTTAAAATCTATGCAAGCATGCTGAAAGATGAAGTACTTTAAATTATAAATCTTATGCGATACCTTGAAGTATTTTTTTTTAATATAAATGCAAGCCAGAGGGAAATAAGAAATACCAAAATATTATATTATCAAATATTCAATTTGCAAAAGAGTTCCTTTATTAAAATCACCAATTATTATTTCACATAAAACTTAATTGAGGTCACTACCCTTCTGGCAAGTAATTTCAAAATTCTTTCTTATAATAAGATTTGTTATTGTAGCATTTTCCACATCAATACTTCTTTTACGTACATGTACTTTCTGTATCTATCTATAACAGTGGTTCTTAACCTTTTTTGAGGTACCGAACCCACCAGTTTCATATGCGCATTCACCAAACCCTTCTTTAGTGATAAATAAAATATGATTTTTTTTCCAAATTCAAGACATAGGTATATGTTTTTTTACTGGTGCACAAAATGAGCCATGCATGAACATCACCTTGCTCAAAGAACAAAACCAACAAAGTGCATGAACTCACAACAAATTACGCTATGACTTTATTCTGGCCTCCGAGACAGAGGCTTCCCCGAACCCCTGAGACCGACTCATTGAACGAACCCTTAGGGTTCGATAGAACCCAGGTTAAGAACCACTTATCTATAAAGATACTAGGACTCGCCCATAATTTGATTAAATTAATAATCAAGTTGTATACTGAAAGGCCTGCCTAGGGAATGTGGCCCTCTGTTTCCTTGCTCTTAACACAGTTAACAACATGGAAAAATCCTCGTCTGTCCAGAAAATGGTTGGTTAGTGATTCCCAACAAGCAAAATTTTATACACATCTTAACAAATGATTCAGGTATTCTAATTATGTTCCTCAAGAAACATAGTCTTTGGAATATGTAAAATTTTAACAATATGGTATGAATTCTGCACCATTACTGACGTCAACACAAACACAAACCTTAGCCTTACTTAGGGAGAACTCATCTCCCTGCTGAGGACCACCTGTCTGGAGGAAACACTGGTGTCCCTGACCTTGAACATCTGGCAATGAAAACTATTTCCCTTTAAATACAAATATTTATATGGTTCATGTCAATATATGTAATGTGCTGGCTTTGTATGGCAGTCTTAATTGAAGAAACTCTAACTCCGTGATGGCGAACCTATGACACGCGTGTCAGCACTGACACCCGTAGCCATTTTCGATGACACGCGGCCGCATACCAGAGAAGTATGGGGCCACATGCCGAGAAGGACGTTTCATCCTCGGCTCCTGCACGGCCAGGTACAGTAGCCGAGGATAAAACATTTGCTGTAGTGCAGACACTCTGTGCCGGAGGTCTGTAGGCCAAAACAACAGAACTTCATCAAAGAGCGTCTAGTTCTGGGACTTCCGGTTAGGCGTTTTTCTCAAAGTGACACACCACCCGAGTTATGCTCGGTATTTTGGCGAATTTTGACACACCAAACTCAAAAGATTGCCCATCACTGATCTAACTATTATGGTGTCTGAAGGCCAATACCAGCTAACTTCCTTTTCCTTTCTACAAATACTGATTACGTTTACAACACTTTCTGGGCTCTGTATGGAGGACTAAACGATTGATAAAGCACAGACCCCACCCTCAAAGAGCTAAAAGGCTGTTAAAGAGGACCGCCCTATAAATAAGAAGTTCTATCCATGTGTTCAGCATTACTGTTGAGAGACAAAGCACACAGAAGACCCAGGACTGCTCGTGGTCATGGTCTGACCACTGGAAATGCAGACCACTTGAAATGTCACCATTAAATAAATAACAAATCATAGAAAAAAAAAAAAAAAAAAAACCTCCCTCTGTTGTTTGTTTTGAGAGACAGGTAGGGAGAGAGATAGGAACATTGAGCCGCTTCCTCACGTGCCCTCCCCAGGAACGAACCAGCCTCCTCCACACTCTGAGAGGGTACTCTGGTCCACTGAGCTCTCCGGCCAGGACTTACTTACATTCCTCTTCTCACCTGAGAGATTTGCTCCAGAAAAGTTGATAGTAATGTGACGTTCTGTACATGGAACTCCATTTTCCACTTAATGTCTGTTTTTAAAATGACAAATCTATTTCATTATAATATGGAATGTCACAAAATCAATGCATTTAAAGAGGCAAAACATCATGAGACTCAAGCTTGCGAAGGTCCACACTGGTGGTGGCTGTGAGGCTCCCTGAAATACTTTCAGAAATGTCTCAGTTCCGGACTCTTATCCTGCTCCTCTAAGCCCTAGTCCTTAAAAAAATAAAAAATAAAAACTTTCAAAAGAGTTTATTTGAGCCAAACTGACAACATATACCAGGAGCAAGATCTCAAATGCTCCTCCATATCATATTATTATGTTTAACAGTCTGTTTTGCTTGAGTGACATCTATTTTTCATTATCATTCTATATATGTATTTTAATTAACTTGACTGATGTTGAGGGTCAGGCATGAAACTCAAGAAAGCAGCATGTGCACACAGCATCATGTGCCCGTTACCCCAAGCAAAGCCTCTTTTAATCACATTACTTCCCCTTTTGTCCATCTCTACTTGCCCCCCGTCCCTCCCTCTGGCCAGCACTACCCTGCTGTGTCTACATGTTTTATATGTGTATTTCTATAGTTCCGCTTCACGCCTTCACCTTCGGTCATCCAGCCCCCTGAACACCCCTCCCCTATGACAGCTGTCAGTTTGTTCCCTGTACCCATGCCTCTGTCTCTATTTGGTTCATCAGTTGATTTTGTTCATAAGATTCCACAGGTCAGACCTCATAAGTGACATCATATTGTATTTGCCTTTCTCTTTCCGGCTTATTTCAGTTAGCATAATCATCTCCAGACCCACCCATGCTCCTGCAAAAGGCAAGACAATCTTTCTATGAGAATGTAGTATTTCGTTGTGAAAACGTACCACGGATATCCTATTTCCTTCGTCCTTCAACTTCAGTTACCTCACTCCATGTTTGTATCCACATGAGAACTGCTCATGTTGTGCCTGACTCAGAGAAAAGCAATAAACGTTAGGTATTATTAGTGTTACTATTATTGTTGTGGTTGTTACTGTCATTACTACGTTTATGCCTAAAAAATCACAGCTCTATTTCAGATGATACCAGTGGATATAACTTTATAACAAAAGGTCTGTGAAGTTACGGCTAATCTTGATCCTAGACCTTGATCCTAGATCCTCTTATTAGACTTATAGATAAGACAATTTAGACATTGAATTAATTCGTAAAATGACTGAATTAAACTTAAAAAGCTAAATATTTCATTCAGATCAGTTTGCCTGAACAGTACAACACTGAATAGAGAGTATAAACTTTGAAGTAAAGAATAATGTGGTCAAATCTCAGATCAATCATTTTTTAAAATAGCATCTGACTTTATTTATTTATTTTTTTATAGGGACAGAGAGAGAGAGAGAGTCAGAGAGAGGGATAGATAGGGACAGACAGACAGAAATGGAGAGAGATGAGAAGCATCAATCATTAGTTTTTTGTTGCCCTTGCGACACCTTAGTTGTTCACTGATTGCTTTCTCACATGTGCCTTGACCGCGGGCCTTCAGCAGACTGAGCAACCCTTTGCTGGAGCCAGCGACCTTGGGTCCAAGCTGGTGAGCTTTTGCTCAAGCCAGATGGACCCATGCTCAAGCTGGCGACCTCGGGGTCTCGAACCTGGGTCTTCCGCATCCCAGTCCGATGCTCTATGAACTGCACCATCGCCTGGTCAGGCAATCATTTTCTAACTTTATGAAATTAACTTCCTTTTATTTCTCAAAACTGTTGTTTGTGAAATAGTTATAATTACATATTAGTATAACGATTAAATAAAATTTTACACACAAAATATTTAGCACCATAAATCATACATGGTCTGTACTCAGTAAATTATACTGGGTTTTCTCTGCCTATTAATCAATAATGTTACCACTCTATGTTTCTTGCTAGCCTGAATATTTTTAAACTTAAAATTTCTAATTTGAAATATAATTTTTATGCATCATAGTCCTGATCTAAAGCACCTCCAGCTTCTTTCATCCAGTGGTTTCTATAACCTGTTCCTTTCTTCTTTTACTGGAAAAGGCTCTACTCTGGCCCATTCTCAACTCCATGGTCAGAAAGAAGCAGGCGCTTTCATGTGTGGGGCCCAGACTCAAGGGACTCCCCATTTTGTTCAGATTTCAAGTCCCAGCCCTTACTGTGGCCCAAGGCTTACCTGTGGTTTTATGCCTGGCCAGCCCTCCGGCCTCCCTGTCCTGGGCTCTGCCCTCACTCACCCCTCACTCACCGCTCCAACCGCCCTGGCTACAGCTCGTCAAATATTTCAAGCATGCGGTAGCACTGTGGCCACTGTTCTTTCTTCCTGGAATGCACTTCCTTTCTGTTTTAAATAGAATTTATTGAGATAGCATTGATTAACCCTTTGCGTAGTACAAAAGTTCTGTACATCCTTGTGTGTGCCTCCTGACCATCCAGGGTATGATCGATTTATTGTAAAAATGTGTAAGGCAACATTAAAAATAGGCAAAGGTATGTTCTTCTTGTTTCCATAAATTGGTTATCAAACAAACATGATTTTCAGTTAATAAAACTGTAACTGGAACTAATTTCATTTTTGAAAAAAGAAAACAAAAACTCACTCCCAGGGGTCAGCAAGTATGAGAAAATCTCACTACTCAAAGGACTAACGAATTTCTATAGGTTTCAGGCACTCAATTCTATATCATCTATATATTGTGCTGTGTGTTCACCCCCCTCCAAGTCTCCTTCCGTCTCCATGAGCCCCCTTCCCCCTCTCCCTCCCGCACCCCTTCCCCTCTGTAACCCACGCTGCTGCCCGTGTCTAAGAGCTCTTCCCAGGGCCTTCTGCGTGACTTTCCCGACTTTTACAGCTTTTGCTCCAACGCCACCATTTCTGAGAGGCGTTGCTGCCAGCCTTCTCCCTCCGGCTCTGTGTCCCCGACAGCACATTTTGAACAGCATGCACAGTTGACCGTCTTTATTCACAGTTTCCATTTCTGCAAGCTTGTCTGCTCACTAAAGCGTGTGTACGTGTCCCCCAAATCAACCGGGGGTGCTTTTGCGACCCTTAGCGGACCTCTGTGGAGCAGCAAAAAACCTGTCACCTGACGCACACCAGCTCAGCTGATGCTCTGGCTCTCTGCCAGTAAACAAGGACACACTTTGTGGTCTGCAGGGTTTTTCACATTTTCCTGCCGTTTGCTGGTGATTTTGCAACTTGAAACGGCCTCCTAGCACCGTGCTCAGGGCAATCTGGTGTTGGTTACACTGGAGGCTGTGATTAGCCTTAAGGAGAAAAGCCTTGGTTTAAACATAAGCCCCCTCTGGGCATGAGTTGCTGCGCTGCTGGCCAGAGTTCAATGGGAGTGAATGGACAATACAGAAAGCTAAGGTCTCTTTGAAAAGAGGCGCCCGTAGCAGAGGCTATATATTGATCTATTGATAAAAATGATATGACCACAGACCCTCAGGAAACTCACCCAGGTTGTACCCTAGGAACAAGGATTCAATAGCTTTCCCTTGATATTCACAGTAACGTTTATAGATCATAACTAACCATAAAAAATGAGAATTGACAGTATTTTTACTTATATATCAGGTATTGTCTGTCTGTTCTCACTAGAATGGAAGCACCGTGAGCACGGAAGCATTTGTTTGTTTGTGTGTTTCTGTCATTGCTATATGCCCAGTTTGGAAAAATAAAAGATCAATGAATACTTGTATAATACATATATAAATAAAAATTAAATTATTATTAATAATTAAGAAATAAGTAATAAATGTAAATAAGATAAATACCTAAATATTTAAAGTTGAAGTCCTTACCATTGTGTATGTTGATACTAAACCATAAAATTCTAATAAAACTTATTCTAAACTAAATACAAAATATATTAACAAAATCTATGACATGAAGTTTCTTAAAATATTTCAGGAAATTAAATTTATATTCATGTATCTTCCATTTACTATACACTACCATAAAATAAATATCTAAATATAAATGCATATTGAATAAATAAACCAGATATGACCTATGTTCTAGTTATTATGATAGGATCATAGAATTCAAAGAGAAATAATCAGTACATGAACTTTGCTCTTAAGGCCCTTATAGAGATAGTCAGTTTAATTGCTTTGAGTACACAACAACTTGTCTTTCCCTTCGTAAAATAGCAGGTATATTTCATACCCTCTTAAAAGACTGATTGCTGTGGAGTCTGTCTGTGACTCTGCCTCAGGAAACAGGCAAGGTTATCTCTAGCACCTGCCTTTAGTACCAGAACATAAACTTAAACTTGAAACATTTGACTGCTTTCCTCATTATACATTACTGTTTTAACAGCAGTAATGCCTAGCTGAATAAATACACAGGCGTACAGCTCGTTACTGGCTACTTGGGCAGTATCACCCTGCTGCTATTAGTTGTGTGATTTTTAAGGAAGTGACCCAACCTTTTTTGGGTTTCAGTTTGCTTGTTTGTTAAATGGAGAAAATAATAGCACCTGCTTATAGGATTTAATTAGTATATGTAAATCACTTAGAATAAAGGTTACATATTATGCGTTAACAATTAGAATCCTTTCTGCATGGAAAAAGCCATACATTTCTGAAGCTTAATGTAAAACAAAACAACCCCCAAACGGTAGTGTTCAGTAAGTAGAAGATACATGAATAGAAATTTAATTTCCTGGAATTTTTTAGGAGAGTTCACTCTATAGATTTTGTTAATTTTTTTTTGGTATTTAGTATAGAATAAGTTTTATTAGAACCTTCATAATTTTGTATCAACATATGCAAATGTGTTCAGATTTTCCATTTCAGTGGTTACATTATTATAAATTGAAATAATTACAATTAATATCCATTTTCTTTCAAATTCTATCACCATGAATTTTTCATTTTTAAGCAAAAGTGGATTATGCTCATGGTTAACTCTTGAGGAACTTTACATTTCTTTAATTGTCTGTATTCAAAATCATTTCACAGTAACAAAGTAAAAGGTCCTTAGTAATTAAATGGGCACATATTTGGCATTGTGTGTGTTACACATCAGTGGAAAGAAGACACCCAGATTCCCAAAAGGTCCTTTCCACCCGTGTAGTAATGAAAGGTTCACTGCCTTAATCTCTTGGGCTGCCATGACAAAATGACATAGACTGCGGAGTTTCTACGACAAACACTTCGCACAGTTCTAGAGGTTGGAAAGTCCAAGATCAAGACGCATTTTGGAGTCTGATGAGAGCCCTCTTCCTAGTGGAGATGGACTCTTTCTTCTTGTGCCGTAATATAACAGGGAGAGCATGTCTCTTGTGTGGCTTCCTCTAGGGCACTAATCCCATCATGGGGCTCTTTCTGTGGCTTAACTACCTCCCAAATACATTCACCATGGGGATCAGGACTCTCACATAGATTTTGGGAGGATGTACAATTCAGTCCGTGCTGTATACTCTGATGAGATGTCAGATTTCTATGGGAGGATGATTCCTAATAACCCTTTCATTCATCAGCCTTCCCTACATGAGGCTGTATCAGAATGGAGGCTCTTAGTATAGATTTCTGTTTATTCGTTTCCACCTTTCTCCCATCGCCCTTTCTGTTAAAAACTACATTCAGCTGACAAACTCTACTATGCTTTGTGTTTAAGGGTCCATTCCTATCAACTTCTATAATGTTTGCAGATGATAGAAAGAAACAATTAATGCTTTTATAATCTGAGCAATGATTTTCAACCAATGTGCTTCAAGAAGGTTTAAAACATGCAACACCTGATTTTTTAGTCAAGGACACTGACCTCTTCTTTCTTATTAGGTTGTTAAATAATAATAATAATAATAATAATAATAATAATAAACTGACAATAGCTAACACAACAATAGCCATCTAGTGTGAATGAATAAAAATATACCTATTTTCTTTTGTCAGGTCTGCAAAAAATATATATATTTTGGTTTGCTGCAGAGTTTTAGTAATTAGTTTATGTGCACCATGAGATAAAAAAGGTTGAAAATTGCTGATCTAGAGCAAGAGTCCTAAGGCTTCCAAAATGATATTACTCATGAAAACTGCACATATTACAGTATAACTAATCTAGTAGATAGGATAAGAACTTTCTCTGCTTTATTCTATAAAATTCAAACTATTATCTTTAAACATGTAGTGACAATGGACTTCCTACATTGCAGTCTAACTTTGCTAACTATAATTTTTCTTCCTCCTAATGTTGTTTTTTCTGGGGGCGGAGGAGGCAATAATGATGGTAGCACAGTGATTACGCTAATTTTGAACCTTCTTTCTCTATTCTTGGAACTAATCTCTTAAAGATACTGTGTCAGGCTTTGGGTTTCAGTACTTGTTAAACTGTTCAGAGCTAGTGCCCTTTCAAAGGCATGAGGATAGTTATTTCCAACACAGATTCAATTGCTTTAATAATTATTGAGCTATTCACATTTTCTATTTATTTGTGAATCAATTTTTGGTAATTTATGTTTTTTATAAAACAGAAACCATTTCAATGAAGACACAAATGTATAGATATTAGGTAGTTATTGCTATTTTTTAATTTAAGTACCTCATCAGTTTCTTTGATGGTTCATTGGAGCCTTTAATTTATTTTTTCCTCTTGATCAGATTTGCTAGGGATTTTTATCTTATTCTTTACAAAGAACCAGATTTTTACAAATAGCGTATTAATTGATGCTGTTGTCCTTGCTCTGTTTTCCTTTTACCGAGTCAGCATCAGTTTATTATATCTGACTTCCTGACTTCAGTGTTCTAGCCATCAGCCTCTCCTGGTGTTGCGTTAGTGGTCTGGGACGTGTTTCTAAACATACTAGGATGGCCTTTCATTTAAAAGTATTTCAAAATTTCCATTACGATTTCTTTTCTTGTTGCAAAGTACACTTTTGGGTTCCCAAATATACGTTTCCTTTTATAGTCTTGCAATGATTTCTAATTCTGTTGCATTAAAGAGTAGGAACATGGTCAGCGTGCTTCATTCAGGCCCAGCATGTGTGTGACTTTTTATAACTCACATCCACAGTCCCCTCTCCATATCACCGGTTCTGCATCTGCAGGTTCAACCAATGGAGGATTAAAAAGCTGTTACCTCAGCGCTAACAGGAACTCTGCAGTTAGACCTTAAACACATACAGCTTTCCTTTTCTTGTCGTTTAAGTCATACAGTATAACAACGATGTACATAGCAGTTACATTTAGTAGGTATTCTAAGTAATCTAGAGACGACTTAAAATGTACATGGCCCGTGTATAGGTTATGGGTAAATACCAGGTTGTTTTATATAAGGGACTTGAGCATTTGCCCAGATTTTGGTATTCTAGGGGGCCCGAGGGCCAGCTGTGTAAGTGAAACACTGTGTTTACCTGCATTGGGAAAGACGGGCACAGCGTTTTACATGTGTCGTTCAGAGTAAGCTTGTCAGCTGTATTAACGGAAACTTGTTTAAAACCTGTTTTCCTTTCTCCGTTTCTCAGAGATGCCCAGATTTCCCTGTGATGGGAAAGGGGTTATTTCTCTCCTCAGTGACGTCCGCTTTCCTTCAGTTAAATGGACACGCGTACGACATTGGATCGACACGTGATCCTGATTACCATATTTTCCCCTTTATGGTTTTCTTGTTTTCATGTGACGTCCTAAAACAAGGGCGATGTGAATTCAGGCCACACCTGTCTGTGCAAGACCAGATGGTCAGTCTGTAGGCTGTCCCCCAGGCTGGGCAGCAGGATTTTCTTCTCCTTGTTCTCTGGGTGAATTAGCACTGCCAGGCTCTTGGCTCTTTGGAAGGAGCCGCGTTTCCCGAGTTGCACCTCCTCCAGTTCTGAGAGCTGTGACCACTTCCTTCAGACAGGCTATACTTGAACGCCTTAACCTTCGAGGCTTTTATCCACCGAGTCACTTCTCCCACCCCCAAATCACTGGGATTTAGCATTTCTTGTCCTTCGTTGTTGAATTTCTACTTCTTTTTCTGGCACCCAAATACTAACTTTTATTACTTTTAAGTATGTTGTGTGTGTGTGTGCACACATGCACACACACATGAGTGTAAGTCTGTGTTTGTAAAATTTGGTACATGTTGGAAGTGGGAAGGTGTTTGATTCGTTTTATCTCAGGCTATGATATTTACTCAAGCTTTACTAAGTTTGCGTTTACCATTCTCAGATGAATAACCCCCTTCGGAAAGAGGGGAGGAAGGAAATGCCTAGTGTTTCCTCTTCCCTAGTAATTCAGCTCACAGATGCAGCACAAGGAAACGACCCCTGACACAAAGAGTGTTGATTAAGGGGAAGATCTTCTTACAGTTAAGGGCAGGGGCATGCTTTAATGTATTTGGAAAGACATCTGAATTAAGGGCATATTTTGCTCAGTCTCCCAAGTCCCACTGTCCTTGTGCTTTGCCCGTAGATCATAGCAATCCTGGCGAGGGTTCATGTCCGGCCGTGACTGTCCATCCACCTCCATGCCCATTTCGAACTACACAAAGGCACAGCCTGGTAACGGAAATGTTCTTTTAGTTCCATGTGTACACCTCTAATTGGAATGCCCATCAGATTTCATTCTTTTATTGGGTAGAGAAATAAATCACTTATAGACTTAGCTAGTATGCATGTTTTTATTTTCAGTGAGATAATGGAAAAACAGGAGGAGAACAAGTCATGAAATATATTTAAGATACATATCTCCAATTTGCTTTTTCTTTAATACAAGATTCAGAAAGTATATAGGTCCTTTTTTAAAACCAATGGGGGTGTGGACAGGAAACTCGTATCTGTGGCTATTGATGTCACCCTGATCAAAATTCCTATCAAATATATTGAGGCAAATATCAAAATTATAGAAAATAGCTGCCTTTAATAGAGGACTTTGGTGTTTAATCTTTTGAAGCTCGTGAGAAGCAGAGATATGCCCTATGCAAAATAAAATCTCTGCTGTCTTTGAAAATACCAAAGGTAACTTTTAAGTGCACTTCCCATTTTCATCTTTAGAGATGAAATACATAGTAGGCAGATAGATAGATGTTCCTGGGCTTTCTCCACCATTTAAATGTTTTTGAAATGAACAACAAAAAATAGTTATCCTTTTTAAAAGTCAAATAGCACTTTAAGATACTTCTAAGTCATGTACATATTTTAACATTCTGAGTTGATAGTTATCCACCAAAATAGAGCCTTGCATTTAAGTATACATCATTAAGACCACAATACCTAAATTCTGTGTATAACATTTAGAGTTAAGTCCAAAAACGAACTGATTAGAACTTGCATACTTAGACATATAGATACAAATATGCTACCAGATGTTGCTAATGAGCATATTTAAGCATATAAATATTTTATTATTTCCAGGAACTTAAAAAATTATTTATTTTAAACCTATATTTCAAATAGAAATGTTTATATGTAACATAAAATGCCAATTTTTACCTTTTTCTTTGTGAAAGCAATAAATTATATAACAAAACACTAAATTTAATTTTTCTGCAAAATAGTTTTATTATTAATAATCAATACTCTTCAGATTTAAGAAAGGGTGCCTTTCAGAAAATATATTTAGTTGTCTATGTGGGCTATGGCAGGAAAGGGACAGAGAGCTAGTACCTTTACAAAGGAATCATATGGCTAATTTTTCTCTTTTGTTTTGAGAGAGAGGAAAGAAGAGAGAGGGAGTGTGTGTCAAGGGGGAGAAGCATCAACTCATTATCAGTTCACTGTTCCACGTAATTGTGCACCTCTTGATTCCTTCTCATATGTGCTCTGACCATGGCTCTAATTAGTTGGGGGTGCTAACTCTTCTTTTTAAAAATGGGCTCTCCAAGCTGAGTATTGGCAGAAACACAAAAGCATTTACTCCATCAACTGGCTACTGTGGAGTTATAAAAATAGACATGACGAAAAAACCAAATTCCACTTTCCTGACTTCTAGTGGTTGTCAGGGTTTCATGGTCAAGAGGAATGAATTTTTTTCTCCACGTTTTCTTTAAAAGACTTAATGGACGCCCTGGCCACATAAATACTTGCTTTATCGAAGTGATTCTCTGATTTCAACAGGTGTTGGAGTCGCCTGAATGACTTAAGATGTAAATATCTGTGCCCCACATCCTGAGTTTCTGACCCAGTAAGTCTGAGGAGCTGCAGTAAGTGTGAGAACTGGCATTTCTAAGTCCATTTCTCAGTGTTGCTGGTGCTGTTGTTCTCGGGACCACTCTGAGTATTACTGAAACACTGGATTTTTACTCACATTGTGGAACTATAGTTAGGAAACCTTTAAAAATGATAATGATCTGGACTACTCGTTGTGTCAGAGCAGTGATCTGAGTTCTAGTTATTTTGGAATCTCCGAAGGTGATGGCAAAGCCAAGCTGAATAATGAAATTGATAGATGTTGTCATCAATACAGCATCTGAGAACATAAAACGTGCTTCACAGATTCATATGAATAAATCTAACCTCATCTTTTTCCAACATTTGTCTTTGCCTGCAAATATTTACTCAGTGAACAGGGAGACCACGGGACAAAACTATGTCATTTACTCAAAGGAAAATTTTAATTACCCTCCAAACTTGGCTCAACATTGCCCAATGATATCTTAAGATCACTTGTTTGCAAAATAAAAATAAAAAAGTAAAGTACAAATAAATCAAAAATATATTATATTCCCAGTTCTTCCCCTAATATCTACTTTCAGTCCCTAAGCAGCTTATTAGAGGGTGTTTGTTGAAGTACACAGTCTTGGGAAACTTGCTTCAGTGGTTCTCAGACAGCGTCAGAAACAGAGGCTTAGCAGGGGGAGGCGGAGGGCAGGGTCATTCATCCACAGGCTCAGCCTCTCTTATCGATGCTGTCTTTGGCATCTATCAGAGTGTCTTGTCTCGGGCAATGCTTTTAACCGCCAGCTGAACTCAGTTTCCTTATTTCTAAAACGACAATAGTAATTTCTTTCTACCACTAGATTGTTGAAGAAATTAAATTAGGTGGCGTCTTATTTTCTTACATATAGAACTAAACTGCCATCTAACATATTCCGTGCTATAAAAGGGGTGGATGGCACCATCATTAATAAGAGGGGGATATCTTTAGATCTTTTATTCTAATTCAATTATGTACTCCTAGCATTCACTGCCATGCGTTTTAAAAAAGTAACAGTGGTTGATACCTTCATACTCACTAGTATAATACTTGCTTTAAATCCTGATTTTGTCAGGTGTCAATCTCATTCTATTTCTGGGAATTCAGAGTTCACCCTGGTGAGACAACGCTAGACTTGACAGCTTTTAATATCATTTTATTGCATCTTAAATATACTCTGTTAATACTCAGAAAATTTATTCACTAGTAACATTATGCTACTGATTAATCAAGGTTAATAATTTTCAAATTAAATGAATACTAATCAAGAGTGAATCCTGCTCACCAGTAGTTTGCCTGACTGAATAGAGTGTTGGCCTGGAATGCTGAGGACCCAGGTTCCCAACTCTAAGGTCACTGGCTTGAGCGCGGGCTCATCGGGCTTGAGCACAAACTCACCAGCTTGAGTGCGGGGTCTCTGGCTTGAGTGTGGGATCACAGACATGACCTCATGGTCACTGGCTTGAGCCCAAAGGTCACTGGCTTGAACAAGGGGTCACTGGCTTGTATGAAAAGCAATCGATGAATAACAAAAGTGACACAACTACTAAAAGTTGGTGCTTCTCATCTCTCTCTTTCTTCTGCCTCTCTCTCTCTCTTAAAAAAAAAAAAGAAGTGAAAGCCACATTTGGAGTGAACTATACTGCCTTTCTTTTCTTTTTCTTTCTGAGTGTGTATATGTATGTTCTTGGTTACAGACCCCATTATAAATATCTACACATGGAGTGATTTCAAACTTCCTTTGTTAAATAATGTAGATAAGGTAGGGGCAAAAGTGAGCTATCATTAGGAAATAAGAGTCTGATAAAAAATGACCCTCTGTCAGGAATGATGTCCTTCGTGTGTTCTTTGTCTCTACTGATGACAAAAGAATTGGCAAGTCGTTGGCTCTGAGTGGTGCTGCGGGAAGCAGAGCGGTAACTGTGCAGGTGAACTTGGAGCAGTGTGCATCACGTGTCTTCCTAGAATGAGCAGTCTTGTTAGAAGCAGCTTATTGCCACCCTCGCTTGGTAACTGGATGCAAATATGAATCCCTATGAATGTCAGCTTAAAGATCTTTTTAATTTTTATATATTACGACAATGTTCAAATTAAGGACAAAATGTGGCTCTTCCTCATCTCTCGTTTTCCTTCTGAATTCTTCCTGCGCTTATGCCTTTCTCAAGCATTGCTTAAAATTCTGAGACAACACACTTCTTCCCGTGCTTTAGTCCTGGGAGAACACAAACAACACGGAGTAGTGTAATCTCAAAACCAAGCAGAAATGAATTACAATTTGGTTTTAGGGGATCTTGCAAAGAAAACTTTGGTACGGACAATGTCTCTGACATTTCACCAACATGCAATTCTCAAGGACACAAGTATGTTTACTATGTATGGTTTGGCACATACTGCCTGTGTTCACGTCAGCCTTCCTGTTAAATCTCCTATGATTCTGAGACCCATGCAGTATATGCTAACAGTATATAGCTGCCTCAGCCCAGGCAGGAAATAGCTATCCAGGACTTCCTTTCATATGCTACAAAGGTGTATAAAATGGGCACAGGGAAAAACAGAGGCTGGAGACAGACTAAAAGATAAGAATTATTTCTGTAAGAGAACTAATAATGTGTTGAAAACATCATGTGAAAGACACACACTGGAAGCCATTGCTAAAGTTATATCTAAGGCTTCATGGTATTAACTGTTTCTTTTCCATCCTTCCTAAAGTTAAAGAAACAAACATTTTATTTAACACTGAAAGCTGCATTTCAGTGCCAGGTGTTTGAGCATGTACAGAACCTGTGATGTACTTAATACCTTCAGTTCACCAGTGAAATTGAGAATGCCTCATGGCATGTTTAAGGGTTTTATAGTACCATGTTGCTTTATTTTACGGGATTTCTTTGTGATTCTGTTCATTAAATGACTATCTTTAAGATACATATGCTTTGCCTGACCTGTGGTGGCACAGTGGATAAAGCGTCGCCAGCTCAAAACCCTGCACTGGTTTGGTCAAGGCACATATGGGAGTTGATGCTTCCAGCTCCTCCCCCCTTTCTCTCTCTCTCTCTCTCTCTCTCTCTCTCTCTCTCTGTCTCCTCTCTAAAATGAATAAAATAAAAAGAAAAATTAAAAAAAAAAGATACATATGCTTTTCTAAAAGACTCCTTTTAGATAAGTCCACCCGTGTTAATGCACACATTGTCCTTCAGACATTGGCTTCTGCTCAAATGAAAAGAAAAATAAATGAAACTGAACCCCCACTGTATTAGTGCAAAGGCCTATGAAGCAGAAGATGCTGACACAGAAGAATCAATGACACAGTGTGTCACTTCAGTGACATGTGCAGCTTTCATGAGGAAGACAGAATTTTGAAGCTTCCCTTCCCAGTTTGCCATTGGCTGTCTAATTTAATATGTTGAAATCTACTATGCTTTATACCAGTCATACTTTTACCTTGTCAATAACTGCTTTTGATTCCACTTTCCTCCCAGGAGAAGACCTCCAGTCTCCAGTGACTTATTTGCAGACTATAATATGTAAAGAAACCCAGGAAAGTCATACGGTTTATGCTCTGGGAAATGTTACAGAATCTCAATGCATAAACAGGTAGCTGAATGAGTTTGCCGAAAGGAAAATTTAGGTTATCTATTTAAACATTCAGCTAATATTCTCATATTTGGAACTATGATATTGTCAATCAAGGAGGTTGATGTTTCTAAAGGATAGCTGTTATCAGCTAAAGGTGAAGGATCTAGAACAAATCTTCCTAAAGTCCACTTACCTGGGCAGCTCTTTCACAGTAATATATCATATCAGGAGCATTCATGGGTTTTTTAAAAAAATAGTTTACAATTTGATGCAGTTGTAATTGTTTTATTGAAACAAGTATAGGTCATTATATTATTAAATACTGTACTATGATGAAATAGAATACAGATAGCAAAATGAAACTTTATTGATAATAACAAATGAAAAATAGGCTATGCATTTCAATAAAAGGTAGAAAATATCAAACTGAATTTAAAAAATTTACCCCACTGTGCTTTCTACAAAAGATACAATTTAAAAAGAGAACATAAATTAAGTCAAAGTAAAATAATGATTTAAAAAAGTACCATGCAGCACTATCAGCTAGAGTGCCGATTTTAATATCAGACAAAATAGACATCAAGACAAAGAGTAAGAGCTGAACTAAAACGTGGCGTTCAGAGATGTGAAAGGGTCGTAAACGTGTATGCACCTGATAAAAGAGCCTCTAAATACATGAAGAAAAAACCATCGATACCAAAGAGAAAATAATAAATTTATCTACAATATAATTGAAGGTTTTAATAATGTCTTTTCAGCAACTGATAGAAACAGTAGGAAAAAAATCAATAAGAATATATAACATGGAACAACATTTTGATATAATTGACCTTTATAAAACTCCATACTCAAAAAGCACATAAAATATGTTGTTTCATATGTACTGAAACTTATCAAAAGATACCATATGCTGAGCCATTGACAAGCCTCAATAAAGTTGATAGTATTGACATCATATAAATATGTTCACTATGCGTAGAGAAATCAATGAGAAATTAATAAAAATAAGATACTTGAAAAATCTCTTAATCATAAAACCTGTCTTGCCAACTGACTTTCAACAAATATTCCAATGAAATTCAATGGAGGATAGGGAATTCTTTTAACGAAGTGTTTTTGGAACTACTGAATATCTATATGTAAAAAATTAAACATTGACCTCAATCTTACACTATAGTTTAAAAAAAATTTTATTGAGATAGCTCATGGACATATATGTAAAAGCCAAAATTATAAACCTTCTAGGAAAAAAAGAGAGTTTAACTTTAAAAATTGGAATAATCAAAGATTTCTTATACAGAAAAATAGAAACACTGAAGAAAAATATTTATCAAAATTAAAACCTCTCATCAAAAGATATCTTGAGAAAATAAACCAGTAATTCAATGACTGGGAGGAACTATTTCCAATACATATATTTGATATATGACTTGTATGCAGAATGTCTAAAACACTCGTGTAATATAAAATAATAAAAAATATGTATTCTAATTTTAACAACGCACAAAAATTTAACATATATTTTACAGACAAGATATACAAGTGGTCAATAAACATACGAAATATGTCCTACCTCATTACTAATTAGGAAAATGTCAATTAAAAACACACTAGAATGGCTAAAAGTGGGAATCCAAAATAAGATGAGGCTGAGGAGGAAATTGGAGCTTTGTATATTGTTGGCTAGAGTATAAAATGGTAAAACCAGTTTGGAAATTGGTTTGATAGCTTCTTCTAAAGAAATTATATTCCTATACATTTATATAAGAGACATGAAAATATATGTCTACTAACAGACTTACATGAGAGTGTTCAGAGCGGCTTTATTCATAATTGCTGAAAACTGAAAAGCTAATAATGTTCATCAACACAAAAATGGATAAGCATGTTGCGGTGCTATCATACAGCAGAGTATTACTTAGTCTACAAAAGGAAAATCACATGAGCTAATCTCAAAAAATAATACTGGTATTTTTCTTCTTTTTTCCTTCCTCAACATGTGAGTCCTAAAGCCATTAGGCAGAACCAGATAGGGTAGGTGCCTGTCTGCATTAGATTGGAGAAAGCTACTCTGACCCAGAGTGGGCTGCAGAGTCCAAGCAGGATGATGTGGGTGTCTGCACTGGACATGGGATATCCGAGCCCAAGTGGACTGAGTTTGGCATCCACATGGGCGTGGATGCGGGAGGCAGCTCAGCTCAGGATGTCAGAGCTCATGTATGCTAAGGAGATCATCCTAAAGGCTGAGAAGTGATCTTAGGTCATTGGAGCCCAAGCTGCTGAGGCACAGGGAGGGGAAAGTGAGTGTCCTCCCTATTGGAAGGAGGACGGCTGACAGGATGATGGACTGATTAGTACAGGAAATTGATCAAGTAAGTAAATTTATTAAGGTAAATGGAGACATTTCATGTCTGTGAAGAGACCTAAGAATATACAAATGTAGGTATCATTGTGAGCTAATGGTTTGCAACATATATAAATAAATATAAAAATTCTATCTATCTATCTATCTATCTATCTATCTATCTACCATCTATCTGAATTTCAAGCATTCTCTGGAAGCAGATGTAAGCCAGAGTTTGATCTGCAAGTATCAAATATCAATCAAGGATCAATATTTGTAGAAGGTGATGGGGGAGAGGTGGGCAAATGGAGATGTCAAAGTTTCCAAAGCCTTGGTCAAACTCAAGGTAAGATTTGGGGCAGTATGGCCCTTCACATATCCCTCAGTGGCTGAAATGCCCAGGCCTTTATACTCAAGGTGATTAGTCATTGGTTGTGAATAACGTGAATCTGGGTGAGGCAGGTCTCTGCAGTTGAAAATAACCCAAAGGGCCGGTGAGCTGAAGTCTGTCTGCCAAGTGTGCTCCCAGCACACAAATCTCACAATCTCTCTCTCTCTCTCTCTCTCTCCCTCTCTCTCTCTCTCTCTCTCTCTCTCACACACACACACACACACACACACACACACACACACACACACAGACACACACAGAGATACAAACTCTTTCAACTCCGGTCTACTAGTGAGCCTGGAGGCAATACCATCTCAAAAACAATGAGCATACCAATCAGTCATAGCTAAGCTTCTAAATACCATTCTCTTAAGAGTACTAGCTGTCAGAGGGCATGTAACAGATTGAAAGAAATTGAAAGAAAACTGGATGATTTCATGAACATTCAGTTAACTTTCAGTTCAGATTCAGTTTAATAACTGAATAATACAAATTTCAGAAGGAGAAAAAGAAACAGAAGTAATTGACCATAATGAATATCTAGTGCCTTTGACCTGAATAAATATCCAATGAGGCAGAGCTCACTTAATTCCAGGCAAGATTGATAAGAAAAGTTACCTACCAAATCCAAGAATCAATCTATCATCACCAAATCCAATTCTAAAGCAAAATAAAATTATAAACTTCCTGTCAGAAAAATAACTATAAAAGAGAAGTAATTCACCCAATAATCGACTATTAAATATACCACCTGAAGCTGGAAAATGACAGAATGATGTCTATCAAATATTGAGAAAAAAATGATAACAAAGATTTTATCTCAGGAAAGATATTATCTATGTTTCAGGGTAACGGAATAATTTGCAAACACTTGCAAATATGTGATGATAACTATGGCAACCACGCACTTGACCTGAAGAACATAGATGAGAAAGAAATCCAATCAGAAATAACAGAATTGCCCATATAGATGTAGTTGACTATATAAATATTAAAGAATTTGAAAAAATAGAAACAAAACTAGTTTACAATTAATACTGAAGAAATATTTGTAAGATATAACACTAATAAAAATTAGTTTGGTGTATGCATTAATACTTATAATGAATCGGTTCTAAATTAATAACAAAAAGAAATAACAGAAAAATGAGCAAAGGAGAGAATACTAAAATCATAGAGCAGAAAATATAGTGGCAGCTAAAATGTGCAAACATTTTGCGTTCTCTCCACTGTTAGGTAAATACAAAGAATGAAACAATAATATCTTAATGATCTATTACACCACAAAAGATTTTTTAAATAACATCTGCTACTGGTGCAAATTCAGGGGAAAATATTCTTAAATATTGTTGGCATAAATGTGATTTCTTGCAGATTTTAAAAAATAAGCTGAAAATATTTAACTAAATAAAATATATAGATATTTCTGTGCCTTAAATTGCTAAACTAGTGGTCTATAGCTAATAAATAGAGAAATAAATAAATGTATAAATTGCCTGTATATATGTAACTCTTTGTCTATAACCTTCACTACAGTATATTTTTGTTTTAGTAACAAAATGAGAAAACAGGTAGTCTTCCTTTGTCTACTACAGGACCAAAAAAGTAAAATTGCTACACATATATACATAAATATGGAAAATGGAGATATATATATATAAAATATGCACACACAGATATACACCATCATGTCTGCTATAATACTCGTTTTGAAACAAATTTGCCCCAATGTGACTGACATATTTAAAAACATTTAGATTGTAATAGGAATTCCGAAGGAGTTTACATGCCACTCCCTCACTACAAGCATCCGTTGAAAGCAGAAAACTGTCATCGGCGGACCCTCGGTGGCGGAATGCAAGAGAAATGCCCGCATGTCCACCCACAAACATCCTCCAGCTCCTCAGTTCTCTGCATGTATTCTCCTACAAGGTGCTGTTCTGGTATTGTTTTTCTCATCTTTGAACTTTTCTATATGTTTTAAAAGAAAAACTTACTCAATATCTCAAACATTTTGCAACGTTCTGGTTCAAGCTGCCAGCATCCTTTCAATTCCCAAAGTGTTGACTGCCGAGGAAAGCTGCAGGTCCTATGGATGAAGCCTTAACAATATTTTCCCCGTAATATACAGGAGTTGATGAAGAAGGCTATAACATTTGATCAAATATTCAATCTTGTTAGAACATTGATAAAATATCTACGTCAAGTGTGTATCTCAAAGGACCTACAAATCAAAGACAGGAAAGTCTGCACCAGGATTTCAAATTGTTCAAGATGGATTAACTGTGAAGCTTGGTACCCGGCACAAGGAACCACACTCTCCCACACCTGCTGTTACAACCTTCCTTCAGATTTCGGATCACTGGCCTTCTTCTCCTTCCTTCACCATAGTTGAGAATCTACACCTCTTCCCACGCTCACTCCCACAAATGACCTCAAAAATTTCAGTTGTTTTAAGGTAAAGGGTCATATTTACTGTATTCAATTGTCTTTTAAATCATTTATGATGGGTAACACTGTTACTGTTTTTATTAAATTTCTGCCTCTTATTCGTCACCAATGAAAATGGTATTCTACCCCAACATTCTTTTTCCACAAGCCACGTGATTTTATTGCCAGATTATGCATAGCGTAGTGATTCGGTAAATGTGTGTAGCAACCTATGGCAGAACTGATGGTACATACACACATACCCACCACATTCATCTGTATAAATATATAAATATTGTATGTGATTATACAGCACAAAAATCATGGCCATCACAAACTATATCTTTCAAGTAAGATAACGCAATTTCATAGTTTTCATTTAGTTTTATGCCTTCACATTTTTAAACAATTATCTCGAAAGTGAAATGAATGCAGCTCTTTTCATTATAAATAACATAGTAAAGGACAAAAGGCGGAGAAATTCTGGATGGTTCTACCAGCAATTTTTCAACTCTCAGGAAAGGAGAAAACACCAGTGTGGGAGCCGTTTAGCATAGTTTAAAAGCACAGTGGAATGGTACTTAATGACTGAAGCACCCACCTTCGGATAGCAGTGAGACCCCACCATGCTAGACAGCACACACATTCTGAAGGGTAATGATGACTTAGTGCTATTAATACATTGCGCTATTCTACTTAGTGCAGAAAATTCATGAAAAAGTTATAAGGGGATGTGGGAGGATGTGCTGAGGACTGTCAGAATAATTTATTGGTGTATATACTGATTTATTTCTCACTGAATTGTGTCTTCCCACACCCACACTTGTCACAAGCCATCTTTGAGCATCTCTCCTCAGAAGAAGTCTATTTTATTAAACCCCAGAGTAAAAGTTGTCTAAGAGACTCTTCTAGCCCTGGCTTATTTTTTTGCAGTCTGCTATTTAAAGGTTGTTCTAATTAATTGTCTTTGAAAGCAACAAGAATAGGAAAAAAATTTTTATAGACCTAAAACCACACACTCAAAATAAAATCATTGCTGATGGTTTACAGGTTGAACTGGTTTAGGGGGATGAGGACACCCAGTCATTATCTAGGGGGTTTGGGGAAACTTCAGAAAATCTGGTCATGTGCTGTGCCTCGAAAACTGGACCTTCGATTCTCTGCCTCACCAACCAAGGTTTCCGGTTCCTTAGTCATGACTAAGAAAAACAGCCTTTCAGGGGCTTGACCAACGATAATATCAGGGGGGACATGAACAGAATGGAAGTCCAAAGTCCTAGCGTTACCCTAAAATTAGGTCGAGCAGCTCTGTCATGCCAGAGGTAATAACAGTCCAGCACATAGAACCGCTTCTGCTTGCTCCGCTGCATGGACAACAGCATCCTCGGTATGGTCCCATTGTACCCATTTCTCCATGTCCTGTCTCATAGTCTCTGCTTCTGCATCCACCGCTTTCCTTCTACCTTCTATCTGGAAGTCCAAGTCACTAGATCAGAGCTTCAGTCGGAGTTCAGTAGGAGTTTATAACTTCCCTAATTTTTGTCTTTTCTGTAGAAGGCAGAAAAGAAAAATGACCTACCTCACACCACTACCAACTCATGATTGGCAGGGAAGAGCCATGGATTACAGATGGTAAGGAAAAGAGAATTCAAGAAAATGATAGGCCCATCCAAGAATATATACAGCCAAAAATTGAAACTTTTATTGTAATCATCAGCTACAATTAGAACATACCTATGAACCCTGTGAAAGGATTCCAGTTTCAAATACAGATTTGTACACATTACAACAATAACAGAAAGACGTCCTTTGTGATAAAGGTCATATGTGTGTTTGTTTACTCAATCACTGAGATCCCAAACTTGTCAAGGGATGGGTATTATGCCTTGTCAGAGGAAGAGAATAAAAAGACCCTGCAAAAGGCTTTCTAAATCACACAAAGGAAGAATGGTCTAGCTTATCAGGAAACTAAGTTATCTAAAAGCGGTCCTCTCTACTAGCTGAGAAAGTGTGAGAAGTCTAAGGGAGAATGAATATAGTTTCCATTATATCCAATATTCTGCTCTACTTCACTGAGTTTGGAAGATATTTTTCTGCCAGACAAGATGTAGTCACTGCATTTTTCAAATCCTGGGTGACAGACACCGTCATGTCATTTGTTAGAAGCAACACACAGAGAAAGATGTGTATTTGCAATTTAACAGCTTCTTCATTTCTCTGAGATAAAGAAAAGGATAGACCAGCAGGCAGCTGATAAAATTTAAAAGTAATAATACTCAAAAGCATATCAAGTCAACAGATATTTTCTTCACTCTAGATATGTTTTTATTAGACTCAGTTCTGTAGCTTTCTGGAAGACATTCTATCATGAAAAATAATGTAGTCTCTGTTGCCTGGAACAGTGGGCATAGATGTGAACGTAAATCTTTTATGTTATGTTAAGCATAACCCAAAGAGGAAAACAAATTTGCTTATTAGGAGCTTTGAAGAAATATGTGAAGTAAAACTAAGTGACTAATTCTTTCTTTTTCCTTTCAGGAGTCTTATTCCCCTTAAAATTTCCTCAAACTGGACCACCATAATGCCTTCCAAACACTCATAATGGCCTTTGTTATATACAGATAAAATATAGATATATTTTATATCACATCTCCAAAGAGGCTAACTTTCACGTCTCTGGCATGGTTCAAAATTAGTCATCCTAAATATGAAGTGATAGCTGTCAATAAGGGTGTGATACTTCAAGAAATATTTCCAATTTCCAATTTATTTATTAATAGAAAATTCTTAAAGACACCAGAAGACTTTGTAATGATGGAAATCAATAGAAAGGGAGGGGCTGGGGGATGTTAGTTACTTGCTTTTTTCATGGGTGGGGGTGGAGTGTGAACAGGCAAGAAGGGAGGGTTGTATCCTGATGCCAGTAGACTCAGCACTTATGCAAAGCTTAGCACTTCCAATGCATGCGTGGTTAAAACTACAGAGGACAAGAAGAAAATTCTATGTTCGGAAAACCTCATAAAATTAAGAGTCATGTCAACAGCTGAATATATCTGACCGACTCCGCCTGGGTGGAATATGAATGAACTTGATATGATAGAAAGTCGTACATAGCACATAAAACAAATCTGGTACCTTATCTAAACTTGATGAAAGAGAGATAAACTTGGATTTGTATATATTTTTAAAGGTTTGGTCTCTTCATTGGTGATTTCTCTTTTTCTCTCTCATATTCTAGAATATTGATGGCATCTGACTAGGAACATATATTTTAAAAAATTTTTGAGCCTACTGTGAAAACTTATTATCTATGGTCTCACTGTTTTGAATTCAAGTGAAGTAATAGTATTAAATATGAACTTAGTGCTTCGTTTATTTTGAGATAAAAACTGGTATCCTTGTACCTAAAACAACAGTATATTTGTTAAGTCTCCTAGGGAAAAAAAGAACAATATAAATGGAAATCATTTTGATTTATGAATTTACCTACCAATATATTTTTCATTAGCTATGGAATTAGCATGTCAAGGTTCTTGTTTTATTAATCCAATTCCAAGCTGTAGTATATAAGGTGAGTACAACCACAGTTTGTTGAATTAATGCACTAATACATTTGTCTCTTGAGACTTAAGTTCTTTGTATATAAAATATTTTCTATTTACATATGCTTTCCAACACTCTTATTAAATTTATTTTAAAATTTTGCTATTGGTAGATTCTTTCCAGTTGAGTCCAGGACACACAATGGCAAAAATGAAACAGATATAGATTATAGCAACAGCATAAAAAAAAAAGAGCAAGTTGACAAACATTTCTTTTTTTTATTTTGTCTCCTGTAGTTCTTTTATTTATAAATTAGAAAACAGACTGGTGTTCTCTTCAAAACTGATTTGTGGTTACTGTTACAAGTTGGTTATTTTTTTATTAATTTAAATGGAATGACATTGATAACTCAGGGTACATATGTTTAGAGAAAACATCTCCAAGTTATTTTAACATTTGATTATGTTGCATACCCATCACCCAAAGTCAAATTGTCTTCTGTCACCTTCTATATGGTTTTCTTTGTGCTTCTCCCCTCCCCCTCCCTCTGCTTCCTCCCTCTCTCCCCATCTCCTCCCTCCCACCTCCCTCCCGCATAACCACCACACTCTTGTCCTAGTCTCTGAGACTCATTTTTATGCCCCACCCATGTATGGAATCATATAGTTCTTAATTATTTTTCTGATTTACTTATTTCACTCAGTATAATGTTATCAAGGTCCATCCATGTTGTTGTAAACAATCCGATGTCATCATTTCTTATGGCTGAGTAGTATTCCATAGTATATATGTACCACATCTTCTTTATCCGGTCATCTAATCTATTGAAGGGCTTTTGGGTTGTTTCCATATCTTGGCCACTGTGAACAATGCTGCAATGAACATGGGGCTGCATGTGTCTTTACATAATAATGTATTTGAGTTTTGGGGGTATACACCCAGTAGAGGGATTGCTGGGTCATATGGTAGTTCTATTTTTAATTTTTTGAGGAACCACCATACTTTCTTCCATAATGGTTGTACTACTTTACATTCCCACCAACAGTGGATGAGGGTTCCTTTTTCTCCACAGCTTCTCCAACATTTGTCATTACCTGTCTTGTTGATAATAGCTAATCTAACAGGTGTGAGGTGGTATCTCGTTGTAGTTTTGATTTGCATTTTTCTAACAGCTAATGAAGAGAAGCATCTTTTCATATATCTGTTGGCCATTTGTACTTCTTCCTGGGAGAAGTGTCTGTTCATGTCCTCTTCCCATGTTTTTATTGGATTGTTTGTTTGTTTGTTGTTGAGTTTTATGAGCTTTTTGTATATTTTGGATATCAGGCCCTTATCTGATATGAGCTTTTATGAGCTGTTGTTTGAAAATCTCTTCATTAAGTTGGCTGTCTGTTTGTTTTGTTATCAGTTTTTCTTGCTGTGCAAAAGCTTCTTAGTCTAATATAGTCGCATTCATTTATCTTTGCCTTCACTTCCCTTGCCTTTGGAGTCCAATTCATAAAGTGCTCTTTATAACCCAGGTCCATGAGTTTAGTACCTATCTTTTCTTTTATGTAATTTATTGTTTCATGTCTTATATTTAGGTCTTTGATCCATTTTGAATTAATTTTAGTACATGGGGACAAACTGTAGTCGAGTTTCATTCTTTTCCAGTTTTCCCAGCACCATTTGTTGAAGAGGCTTTCTTTTCTCTGTTGTGTACTGTTGGCCCCTTTATCGAAACTTATTTGACCATATATATGTGGTTTTATTTCTTAGCTTTCTATTCTGTTCCATTGGTCTGAGTGTCTATCTTTCTGCCAGTACCATGCTGTTTTGATGGTTGTGACTTTATAATATAATTTGAAGTGAGGTATTGTAACGCCTCCAGCTTCATATTTTTTCCTTAGGATTGCTTTGGCTATTTGGTTTTTTTTATAGTTCCATATAAATCTGATAATTTTTTGTTCCATTTCTTTAAAAAATGCCATTGGAATTTTGATGGGAAATGCATTAAATTTGTATATCGCTTTGGGTAATATAGTCATTTTGACTATATTTATTCTTCCTATCCTGGGACAAGGAATATTTTTCCATTTCATTGTATCTTTTTAAATTTTCCTTAACAATGCTTTATAGTTTTCATTATATAGGTCCTTTACATTCTTTGTTATGTTTACTCCTAGGTATTTCATTTTTTTGGTTGCCACCACGAAGGGTATTATTTTTTTGAGCTCGTTTTCTGATGTTTCATTGTTGGCATATAGGAAAGCAATGGACTTTTGTATATTAATTTTGTATCCTGCGACCTTACTGTATTGGTTTATTGTTTCTAGTAGTCTTTTTATAGAGTCTTTGGGGTTTTCAATGTATAAGATCATATCATCTGCAAATAGTGAAACCTTTACTTCATCTTTTCCAATATAAATGCCTTTTATTTCTTTTTCTTGTCTGATTGCTCTGGCTAGACAAACATTTCTCAACTGCCTATTTCAAACAGTTTGTACACTGCACCTAACTGGTTCATCTTATCAGTAGATAAAGGTAAATATTACTATCTGCATTATAAGTGTAAAGTAAGGAAGCTTGAATGGAGTTGTATAATTAGTTTATGAACTCACAGTTATTGTTTGGTGCAGTTAAAACTTGGTGGTGAGATTTCTGTGTATGCTTTCTAAATTGGCCACTAAACAAACATGTAAAATGTATTTAAAACATGCTAATCTGGCCTGACCAGGCGGTGGCACAGTGGATAGAGCTTCGGACTGGGATGTGGAAGACCCAGGTTCGAGACCCCGAGCTCGCCAGCTGGAGTGTGGGCCCGTCTGGCTTAAGCAACAGCTCACCAGCTTGGATCCAAGGTCGCTGGCTCCAGCAAGGGGTTGCTCAGTCTGCTGAAGGCCCATAGTCAAGGCACATGTGAGAAAGCAATCAATGAACAACTAAGGTGTTGCAACGGCAATGAAAAACTAATGATTGATGCTTCTCACCTCTCTCCGTTCCTGTCTGTCTGTCCCTATCTATCCCGCTCTCTGACTCTCTCTCTCTGTCCCTGTGGGGGAAAAAAAAAAAAAACCAAAAAGAAACAAAAAAAAGCACATGCTAATCTGTATTTATACAAGGAACAGAAAAAAAAATCTATGACTTCCTGGAAATATTTTTTAAATTAACCTTTCTTGAGAGAATCATTGAATAATTGATATATTAGTATAATTAGTACAGGTTGATAATAATTATTATTTATTAATTAATTAATACTGGATAGGTATTTAGCTAAGAACTAATTTATCTCAGTTGTTTATTGTGACAACTTTATAGATATACTTTTCAATAAGTATGGCATGTTTAGAAAGCAGAAGTAGCCAGGAAATTTGTCCAATATATTTATTTATATTTTCCCAGTTTTGTTAAATATTGATAATGATGATGATGATATAATCACAATATCAATAATAATAGGTGACATTTAAAAAGCACTTTCTAAACATAAATGATTTAAAAGAATCATTACAACTACAGAAAAGACTGATAACAAAAGCAGAAATGTCACACAGCTATTGTCCTTACTCATAGTACTTATTATATTCAGATATATTTTTCAAAAAATTAGAATGAAAACACATTTGTATACCTCTTTGCAAAACACACTACTATTGTCATGATTAAAATACAAAAAAACAAAACAGATTTTTAATTTTATTAGAATTCTAAGTCCAAAAAAAGTATATATTTAGTTTAAATATTGGGCAAAGAATCAGGTTCTTAATTAATAAAATAAATTTCTCTTAGTTTTACATATCCTTTTACTAAAGAAAAATGTCTAATTGCCATATAAAATTTATATGTTCAGAAAATACTAAAAATAACACTTTTATTCTGTGTAGTAGTCATACTAATAATGAGTTATCCCTGGATTTTATAAGAATTGCTTGACTCTCAGAAGGCAATTTTGAATAGTTTAGTTAAAACTCATAGATTTAGCTTATATGAGACATTTTAGTATACGGAGATTGATAGATGAAGTTTTGAATCGCAAGAAGTTAGTTCTGATAGCCATCAAAAATATCACAAACTTATTTGTTAGAACTACCACAATTTGAATGAGTTTTCTATAGAATTTCTTTAGTGCAACCTAATTGAAGATGTTTGTGTATGAAACTAAAATTAAAAATCACTATTGATACTTGAAATAGAAAGACTTCACCATAAAAAGCTTTCTTTTATTTAAACTTAAAATTCTTAATATTGCTACTGACAAGGCACTTTCTCCTAAACATAGAGCACATACACATATCTGAATGTAAATTGGCCAAAACACCATAAGATGATTATGGCATTTAACTCATGTTTACTGGCAAGAAATAGATTAATGAAGTAGTTTTAAGAAAATATATTATTTTTCCCCCCCTTTTATACTGTATGGTTTTCCAAGAAGATACAACAGCTCTTGACATTTATATATCAAAGAACAGAATGGTATGGAGAAATAAAGAGCTAATTCTGAGGCATATAGGGAGTGATATATATAGGACTGTACTTTATATATAGTACACAATTCTTAGAAAATGTTAGTACAAATAGGCAAAATGATAAGCTGAGATGTAGAGTGAATTAAACAACATGGGTAGGGAACCATGTGTAGAGAGAAAAAAATTATTCTCTGAATCAAAAGAGAAAAGGTTATTTCTAATACTAAATATTTATAAGAAGTAAATCATACTGAAAAGAAGATCTCAAAAACTACAAATAGTAAAACCATAAAGGCTACATTCTCTGACATGAATGCAATTAAACTAGAAATTAAAAATAAAAGTCTAATATTTTGGTCAAACAAGCTTTAAAAACAGAATAACTTGTTATTTTTAAGACATTTAGGATACTTAAACAAACACTGAAATTATATTTAGATATGAACAATAAGAAAAACACTATGCACAGAATTTGTACACATAGTACATATAAAAAATGGATAACCTAAAATGCATATAAAAGAAAGAAGAAGGTATAAAATTGATATAAGCATTCTTTAAGAAATATTATAATACAGTGTGTCCGTAAAGTCATGGTAGACTTTTGACTTTTGACCGGTCAAAAGTGTACCATGACTTTACGGACACACTGTACATTCAACAATAAAATAGGAAAGGAAGAAATAAAGAGAAAAGTGGAAAATAAGTTTAAAACAACAATAAAGTGACATCACCAATAAAACTGCTCCTTTGAGATAATTCATAAAATATACCTCACTTGGTTGACAATACTGGAAGAGGCATGACAAATATAAATCACATTAATAATAAAACATTTTTAATACAAGGTTAGAGAGGTGATGGACAACACTGTATGAGAAAAACTCATTTGAATGTATTCACTTATATTTGAAAACCTAAGTAAATACTAATTAAATGGCCTATAGCTAGAAAACACATACATTGTTAAAGCTTACCGAAAAGATCAGATTATTGATATATTATTAAATAAACTAAAAATTAAGAAAACCTACTCCATTCTATTTCTGTTGCTTAAAACCATATACTTATTTAAAATATATATCATTTAAACTATTTAAAAAGTACGTAAAAATGGAAACTTCATCACCAAAATTCTGCTAACAAGCTACAAGATTAGAAAATGTAAGAAAAGTACACATTGAACTCAATTTTGAGAAAAACAGATGAATAAAACATTAATAAAGATAATTTAGCTGAGTATTCAAAGAAAGATACATCATAAGCTAGGAGACTACATCTAAGAAAGAAAGGTATATTCACTATTAGGAGTTGTACTACAATTTAGCTCTATACTACAATTTAGCGCTATAATAATTAAAGAAAAAAAATTACATGATCTTCTTAATGGTTAACAAAAAATCATTTGATCAAATTCAACTATTACTAATCAAAAATTAAAGAAAAACCTAGCAAGTTAGAAATACAAGGATATGCTACAACCTGGTAAGAAATTTACCTGAGACATATTAACAGTTAACATTAAAATGAAACCAATGTGGCTCTGGCTGGGTAGTTCAGTGGATAAAAGCATTGTCCTGGCACACCATGGTTGTGGGTTCGATCCCCAATCAGGGCATGTACAAGAAGTGATCATTGAGGACACAACTAAATGGAATGACTAAGTAGAACAACAAGATTCTTCTCCCTCCTCCCTCTTTTTCTTTCTTTCTTTCTCTCTCTCTCTTTCTTTCTTTCTTTCTTTCTTTTTCTTTCTTTCTTTCTTTCTTTTCCTTCCTTCCTTCCTTCCTTCCTTCCTTCCTTCCTTCCTTCCTTCCTTCCTTCCTTCCTTATTTTCTTTCTTTCTTTCTTTCTTTCTTTCTTTCTTTCTTTCTTTCTTTCTTTCTTTCTTTCTTTCTTTCTTTCTTTCTCCCTTCCTCTCACTCTCTAATCAATGAAAAATTTTTAAAGAAATGGGACCAAGGCAAAGATATTTATTATTAACAACATTTTCAATACTGTACTAAAGTTCTACCCAATCCAATGATACAAGGAAAAAATTAATCTTACACTTTGTACATAATATTGTTTTTTTCAGAAAATCTGGGAAACCTACTGGTTACATCCTTCTAGCTGTACCACCATTTATTTATAATGGGACCACTGAATAATCCCACTCTGATTCCTGCGGGAAAAAAACAAGGCATCCTCTAGATCAGCTAGACTGGTCAACAGCTTGAGTAAAAACGTGACTGTCAGTAGTAAAAAGTGGTTTCATTTCTTTGAACTCTTTTCTTTTCCTTTTCTGGATTCCTTATGTTTCTTCTGATTGGGAAGGCTTTGAGGATTTTGTCTTGATCATAGATAGCACCAGTTTCCATAACACCTTGATCTTTCCCATCAGACTGACAGTTATCTTCACTTAACTCTTCATTGTATCCAGAATCCTGCGCTGGGACCCTGTGGTGTCTGGACAGAGTCCCCATTGTCAGCTCTTGTAAATGCTGCTTTCACCTTGGGGTCCAGCTTGAAGAAGAGACTAGGCCTGCCTCTCCAGCTACTCATTGACATGCTAGTCTCAAAGTCTGCTTTCCTCAAATAACACACATCCATAAGGGCAACATCTGCACTTCTTCCACTCCTGGTGAGGTCCAAGTCTGCCTCAGCTGCCCCAGCTGGTTGAGTAAGCACTCATCCACAGGCAGACGTGCTTGTCTTGTTCAGGCCCCAGCACTGCATGTGAATCCCAGCCCTGACTCCAGCAGAAGGAGGAGAAACAAGGGTTAGCTGTCACAGAGGAGGGATGCCCCTGTACGCACTTGTACAGCACTCTCGTCTTCTCTGTGACTAACAGGACAATAACTTGGGAGGACAGCAACGTATGCAGCTAAATGTCGAGCTTCCCTGGTGGACCCGTGTAGCTAGGTACAGTTACAGCACTATGTCCTGCAGAATTGCGTGAAAGTGAATGTTGTAGGTAAAGATTTCATGGCCAGCTTCTTAAAGAGAAACATGTTTGGACAGACCTTTCCCATCCAACTTTGCTAATTTTTACTACCTGTCACTTAGGTTCCACTACAGAAGTGCCAACATCCGGAAGCAATGGCACAGACAGATACCAGGTACCAGGGGCCCATTCTATCCCTGGCTCTAATGTTAACAGCAGCAGACCTTCCATCTCTGGACTTCTTGTGCACAGGGAATTCAACGAGCGTATTGAAGCCACTGTTGTTTTCCGTTTTGTTATGTGAAGACAGTCTTAACAATAAGGAACTCAAGAGTGTAAGCAATTTGGGCATGACTGGAGATAACATTTCACATGTGAGTATTGTAGACCCCGAGTGTTAGAAAGACAATAAGGGTTTGACAACATTAACATCAGCCCTAGCCTCCCTCAGCCCACTCAATATTTTGGAAGGAGAAATTATATGAAAGGAGAACTTAAAATTTGAACAGTTATATTGAAAAACAAAACAACTATTTCACTAGTAGACTGAACACATTCCGGAGTGTCCTTGAGCATACTCCTGTTGCATGCTTACCTGACCTTAATGAAACTTTATTTTTTCCCCCTAATTTATTCTAGGACTGCAAGGGGCAGAGGTTACATGGGAAGCTCCAGCGTTCAGTAAACACATGGGAGAAAACATCCAAAACTTTACTTTTAAAGTCATTCTGAAAGAACCACATCTTTATATGTGTGAATTTTTGAATATTTCATGCAAACTATTTTGCTCAACATTATGCAATTACTATGAACAAAACGATACTTGTGCTCGAAGCTATTATTCTCAGTCTTTACTTTTATTCAAGACACTCTTTCCCTTAAGTGTACA
Organism: Rhynchonycteris naso; assembly: GCA_037038555.1. Classification (NCBI taxonomy): domain Eukaryota; kingdom Metazoa; phylum Chordata; class Mammalia; order Chiroptera; family Emballonuridae; genus Rhynchonycteris; species Rhynchonycteris naso. Next base: position 8,052,908 of record CM072998.1, on the reverse strand, counting down.
CATTTTAAAAGGTAATACCATAAGGAACAGATGCGAAACTCATCCTAACAAAACAGATTTAAAACGTTCCCTTTAAATGTTATACATCGCACGTTAAAATGAAGACCATAATAAACTTTTCCCTGAATGTATGTTCTAAAGGCATTTTTAACAAACCTAACCAGTGATAATATTAGCGTCAAGACCAGAAACCCACTTGAAAATGTTAGATAAGTGGGTGTTAATTGCATTATGCTGATTGAGTTGATCTTTTAAATGTGTGTGCGTGCACAGATGAGTTATGAAAACACACATTTAATAAACAGGCTTCTTGAGCATGGGGGAGGAAATAACTCAGAGAGGATTTAACTAATGTTTCATAGGTTTCTTTCCTCCATAGCTTTTGGGACAAATACTGAACAATTTGGGTGTAGCGTCCTGTAGGCTGCAGGGCTGTGCGGTGGCGCGTGCCAGCACTGCCCAGGGAGATGTGAATGAGTGTTGGCGGAAGCTTGGGGGAATCTGGGACAGATGGACGCTGAGGTGCCAGAAGAAGGAGACAGGAGTTTCGGTATCACTGGAAAAGAGTACAGACTCCTGAGGAGAGATGGGGGCCCTGCTCCCCACACAGCTGGGTGAATAAAGACACGTAAGAAACTGTGGTGACGCTTGAAATTGTTATTTTCTATATACAGCGGTACCTTGAGATACAAACAGACCAACATACAAATTTTTTAAGATACAAGCTGTGACTCAGTTCATATTTTTGTTCGAGATCCCGAGCGAAGTTGAGATACGAGTCGTGATTCGGGAAGCTGCCGCTAGTTGGCGCGTTGGCGCACGGGTCCAGTATCGGCAGTTAGATATACGGGTTGACTGACTTATGAGCTCGGTTACAGAACGAATTACATTCGTATCTTAAGGTACCACTATAATCCTTTCTTTATCTTGGCTATATTGGGGTGACACTGGTTAGCATAATTCTACTGGTTTCAGGTGCCCAATTCTACACCACATCTCTGTACACCCTATTTGTGTTTTTGCCCCCGTCCAAGTCAAGTCCTGTAACATTTACACTGTGCTCAAGAAGTTGTTGGATCGCGTGTGTTCCCCAGCACAGATTTCCCCCATGCACACAGAGGGTGAGAGGGCCTGGGAGCAGGAGGGTAAGGGTATTAGAGTTGGCAGACTGAGGCCGAGAAACAGCCTGAGCAGGAAGAGGGGGAGAGATGAGCAGAGGACCAGCAGGTAGGCAGCTTCACCCACATCCTCAGCTGTTCTCAGAGGGAGATGTTTGCAAGGCACTGGGGGTGCCTGTCGACCCAGGAACGGTCCACATCTAAACTGTTCTCTATTTCCCACCCTTCATTTTATCCAGATTGCTGGCCCAAAACCTCTCTGTGTGGATAGAATAGAAAAAGAAAATTCTTAGAAAAAATGTTGCCTTTACCTCTCATCATCTTGGTAAGAGAAGTGACCTCCCCAAGTGCTCACATCTAAAAAGGTGGAGACTTATTTTTTTTTTTTTTACAGGGACAGAGAGAGAGTCAGAGAGAGGGATAGGTAGGGTCAGACAGGAACGGAGAGAGGTGAGAAGCATCAATCATTAGTTTTTCGCCGTCGCAACACCTTAGTTGTTCATTGATTGCTTTCTCACATGTGCCTTGACCACGGGCCTTCAGCAGACCGAGCAACCCCTTGCTGGAGCCAGCGACCTTTGGTCCAAGCTGGTGAGCTTTTGCTCAAGCCAGATGGGCCCGTGCTCAAGCTGGGGAGCTCGGGTCTCGAACCTGGGTTTTCCACATGTCAGTCGGATGCTCTATCCACTGCGCCACCGCCTGGTCAGGCTAAAAAGGTGCAGACTTAAAACTAGAATACATTTCTTCTATCTTAGCAAGAGATGCTTTCTTTTACATCTTTGATACTTTAAACGTTAGAATAAAATTTACTTTTCTGAGAGGTTAATTGGTCTTTGTGAATTCTGCTATTTTAAGTGAATTTTGTCATTTATGCTTCTATGAAAGTCATTTGGATTTGTGAAAAAATCAATTTTAATAATAAAAAAATATACTCTAGCCTGACCAGGCAGTGGCACAGCGGGAAAGCGTCGGACAGGGATGCAGAGGACCCAGGTTCGAAACCCCAAGGTCGCCGACTTGAGCACAGGCTCACCAGTATGAGCACGAGGTCGCTGGCTTGAGCATGGGATCATTGAGATGACTCCAAGGTCACTGCCTTGAGCCCAAAGGTCGCAGGCTTGAAGCCCAAGGTCACTGCCTTGAGCAAGGGGTCACGCACTCTGCTGTAGCCCCCCATCAAGGCACATATGAGAAAGCAATCAATGAACAACTAAGGAGCTGCAACAAAGAATTGATGCTTCTCATCTCTCTCCCTTCCTGTCTGTCCTTATCTGTTCCTCTCCCTGACTCACTCTCTGTCTCTGTAAAATATATATACCCTCTGGGTGATAATTAGCTGCATGTAAATAAGATAAACTATTACAAAGCAAGGGTATAAACTCTGTTTTTCTTTCTTTGATGGCTCCTTGGCACCCAGCTGTACAGGGCAAATCCTAGGCACTCAGGGAACAGTTTTGAGGGGACGTGAGCATTAGTGGTGTGGTGTATTACATTCAGAAACAACTCAGATCCACTTTATTATGTACTATCATTCAGTCACTCAATTGTCCAATACTGCACTTAATGTATGTGGATGCTGTCTCATAAGGAGGCCAACACAGGAACAGTAAATAATATGGGCTGCTACCGGTGTGTCTGAGTGACAGTCCTGGGGCCAGCTTTTACTGGCTCTTTGACCTTGGGACGTTATCGTGCTCTCCCTGAAGCGAGTGAACAAATCTCCTTCCATGACACCTCAGTGTTTCATGGGCAGACTACTCACCTAAGGACAGCGAGCCTAGCAATACATCCTGAGGAAATCGTTATTGAGTGGATGGTTTACTACTCCTTCCTGACATACATTTAAAATATACGTACATATTTCTATATTTTTTGAAACAATAAAGATATACATTCAATTGCCCACTGATTGAAGGGCTCAATTCATCCAAATGTAATATTTTAAATCCATGTGTTTAATATGGTATATTTTGCCTTTTGTATCTACAAACGTGAAAAACATAACTATTTAGTATTTCTCTATAGAAAGTTAAAAACAACATTTTCTGAAATACTCCCTATAATTCCATAGTAGGTTTAGTATGGTAAAATATGATTAATAGCCAAAAGCTTAAACATCCAAAAGACACTGATATATATGGACACTAAATTTCACAAATACTACCACTATCCATTGCATATACCCAAATCCACGGCACGTACCCAATCCAACCCAGCTCCACGTATGTAGAATTATCATTTCCTATGAAAATGCCCACATGACTGCCGTGCACCGTTTTTATAGTACAGACGATGACCAAATGGACCGCAATACTTTCACAACAGAGCCTGATTTTGGTGTTGTTCACACTGCTTTTCAGCACGCTGATAAATGTCCAAGTCTGTTACACGAAAATAAATTATGAGAAACACAAATATTTAAGTTTTTAAAAAAATCCAGCTGACTTTAAAATGTCTATTCATTTATCTTGCTAAAGAACGCATAACCCTAGGGCACCATTCACAAAAACACTGTTAGCATTCACATTTAACTTCGGGAAGAGAGCGAGGGAAGTCTCTCTGAATTGATGCAGTACGCAGTTTGCACGGTTCCTGTTAGAGGAATTATTGACGAGAACTACAGAACTGATCTGTCTTCCTATGGTTCCCAAACATCAGATCCCTGGAAAAGGAAAACCAAAAAGAATAGGTTGGAGGAACTCCCTATTAATTCAAGGAGTTGCAGAGGGCTCTTTGAATCCCTACTTGAGGCCCCAAACAAGAAAAATAACCAACGGAAGACATCGCCCTGAATGTTCAGAAGTTCTCCATTTAATTGGGAAGAGCAATAAAATAACCACAGAGCAACCCACTAATATAATACACCTATACATACATGTGCATACTTATATTTAGCCTGGGCTAGTTTATATTTGTGTGTGTGCGTGTGTGTGTGTGCGTGTGTGTGTGTAAACAAATCTATAAACGTCAAGTTACCATAACGTATTTAAAGATGTACTATGGGGAGTCTACCATCGACAGAGCAGTATTACCCCATGAATTTGAGGGCAGCCAGGTTTGGAAAAACGTTGTGCTTCATAGTTGTTGAGGGGACGGAAGAAATGGGCAGACAACTCAGTAGCTACAGCCCTACCAAGAACGTTTCATTTTATCACAGCACCCTGCTACGGCCCTCGCTGCAGAGTCCATGACAGAAATGCCTTCCTTCTCTTTTATGTTTCAGAGAATTGCATTAGCTGTATTCTTTCTTATCCCCACCCCCGCCCCGATGTAAACTCCTTACAGGCAGACTCTGAACATTTCATCACTGTATCCCTCCCTGAGCAGGGAACCAGGCACACAGTTGTTTAGTTAGCGTTTTCTAAATGAATGCCTATGTGAGGTTGACACCAAAGCTTGGACGAGTAAAGGAACAGGATCCTGAGAGGGAAGGCAACCATCTGCATAGCACAGCCATACGATGAATAATCAGGCCAAGAGAGTTCAGCAACGTTAACACGCTTTCTCATGTCCAGACGCAGTCTCGGGCTCACTGGCACATTCGTTCACTGGCAGGACTTAGACGTGGGACAGAGAGCCAGAAAGGGCAAGGATGAAGCCACCCCCGGCTGCTGCTGCCAAGGGCAGGGTGCCCGGCCCCCACCCCCACTCCCACCCCTCACCAGTTAGTACAGCAAGGGCCCAGACTGGAGCACCCGGTTTATAGACCTACACTACAATTGTTGAAGTGTATCTGAGGCACAGACAAGCCTACCCTCGCCGGCCAAAGGGACGATAGAAAATGAGGGAGCAGGAGAGAGAGAGAGAGAACCAAGAGATCAGGCAGAGCAGAGAGTGAAACTATAAGCTAGTTGGAGGAGGCCCGCTGGACACCCTGCCGCCTACCCTCCTCTTATTCTCAGATTTACACACTCCACTCCCCCACTGCTGCCAACAGCGGGGCCGCACCGTGGTCGGGCTGAGAAAGGCCTGGGGGCTCCACACCGGTCCCCACGTGGCTTTGAGGGGACACAGGTGAGTGAAAAGGCTGGCACTGGAAAAGCGGGGGTGGTAGACCCACCGCAGAGGCCACCACCAACCATGCAAACATCTGACCTGGTGGAGCTCTGGACACCCCCGAGAAAGGCTGAGGCAGAAGCAACAGGGGCACTTAGGTGTCTGCCTGAGCAGCCCCTGAGCATCTTCCCAAGCCAACAGAACGGGCGTCGCCCTGGTGGAGAGCAACACAGCCTAGAGGCAAGAGGAAGCCACAGGCACTGTGGCTGGAGACCTGGACTTTTCTCTGCTGGGAGGCGCTGTGTGAGGCAGTGCCAGCGCAGACGGGGAAGCGCGGCTGGAATTCAAACCTGGTAGTCCAACTCTGGGCCCGGACATCATCACCTACACTTTCTCATGTCAATAAGCTACACCCCTTGGTCTCCACTTCCAGTTCTCGTGTGCATTAAATTGTCACCTGTCCTCATTTATATAACGGCAATCTAATCAGCCTGAGGAGATAAGCAGGATGAATAGAGCCAAGTATAAAAGCACGGGCTTGGCAGTGATACTGGGCTGGGTTCCTAGCCACCCGTACCTGTGGCTAGAGTCCACCTGTGGTAGAATACCACGTTCTCTCTACCTGTGTGACCCTGACCAGGTAGGCCTTCAGCTCTATTACCTCTATGTGCATATAGTAGCAGTAACCTACTGAACAGGGTTATTATAAGAGGAAAACGAGATTCTGTGGGTAGCAGCGTACATGGGAAGAGCTTAAGAAACATTAGCTCTCACTGCCGAGGAAGAGAGAGATTCCAGACCTTAAGGTGACAGAGACATTAAAGGGTGGGGTCCAGCCCAAGTCTCCCAATCACAGATAAACCCGATTCACCACCAACCCCAACCACGCTCCCTTCCAATCTGCCTCCTCCCCAAACCTGTCATCACCTCTCTGCCCTGCCTCCTAATCCTTTCCGTTACCCATGACAGAACAGATGACACTCTATTCAGGTACGGAGAGCTAACCTTGCACCCCTCCGACGAGACACTCTCTCTTCCTCCTTTGGGTGATCGTCACACACGGTCAGCGTCCCCTTTATGGGACACGTCATTCTCTACTTTGTAGTTTTCTGTGCTGGTTTTTCTTTTTAATGAATTAGAGGTGCTGTGTAAAGGGATTGCTTTCCTTATTACACAGAGAGCAAGCGAAGGCACGGACTAGAAAATGATTTAAGCATGCTCTGAAAATTCAAAGCACATAGCCTTCAACTAGCAAACCATCAAATTAGTTATTGAAAGTCAGGTGCTATTATGTTCTGAAACTCATCCCCAAACACCTACGGATGGAGCTTTTTTTCCTTTTTTCCACTGACACAGTTGGAACAACAACAAAAACATAGAAAAGTAAAAAAAAAAAAAAAAAAAAAAATCTTCATCTTTGGACTTTTTGCATGATTTTGTAAATGAGAAGGTTTGACTTTTTCTATGAGAACACACCCTGGCAGGGCAGTAAGAACTCAGGATGGAGAACAAGAAAGCATGAGTGATAAATTCAGTCCTGTAGCTAAGTGGCTTTGCGACTTGTACACGTTAGTTCACCTCTTTGACCTTAAATACTTCTCATCCGTTAAATGATTGGACCTGATAGCCTCTAAGGTAGTTCCCAGCTCTCACCTTCCAGGAGGCTGTGATTTCACTCTCTTTTAATTCTATAAGATAAATAAGGCTCCCGCTTTTAAATAACACTAATCTTAGAAGAGAGTCGCCTTATTGGTTTTGTTCGCACTGGAATTGGCATGCCCTCTATGGCGCCGTGACCCGTGAGACACAGGGTAGAATACAAAACGTCACAGTCCCCAGCTCAGTCCAATGACAAATAGTTTTAATTGCGGGCCGGCCACTTTCACAGTTTTACATTAACGAGGCAGCAAAGTGCAAGGACTGGACCTCCTGCAAATAGGCGCCGCGGCTTGCACGTGTCCTGACTAACTCACAGAGACGGTACTGAGCGGAACTGGAAACCCACCGCAAGCCTCCACAGTCCTGAAGCGACAGCAAACAATCTAATCAGAATTTCCTGCGAGTTCCCAGCCCGTCCTCGTCCTCGTACAGCTATTCCGAAACTCTCTTCCCCCTGCTGTGACATTAGTTCATCCTAAATTTATTTCTACCACTGCCTACAATGTCTCCATTTTCATTTTTTACTTTATGACAACCCTTCCTTCAAGGTCTTTATAAATAAAAGTGCTACCATCTATGAAATGCTTCAATCTAGTGTGTTTGGTTGCCTGAAAAATAACACCTTTATCTCACAAACCTGAACCTCTCATCTTCTTTGACAAGGTTAAGATGGAAGCCACTCCCTGTAAACACTCTCTAAAAGAATGTACCCCAGGCTCACTCTGCCCAGCACGGACGCCCCGACTCTTTTCTCCAAGGTGGGAGATAAGAAATTACTTTTTTATTATACTGAATCCCTTTGTTTTCCTCCTAAGCCTATGTTTTTTACATAAAGATTACAGTGTCAATTTAATCTCTTCCTTCTCGTTTAGAATCCTATCACGCTTACTTTCTGTTTTGATCTCTCCACAGCGTCTCTATACCCTTAAGAAAAATCGAAAGTCAACTCCAAAGGTACAAAACTCAACGTGTTTGCACACTTGCCTAAGTTCCATAGACTCCTCTCATTCCATGCCGGTCTGTCTTCCTTTAACAATCCGTCTGGCAATGCCAACCCTTCCTGGTGGCACAAAAACAGCCCAGAGCAAGGTACTGGGTGGGAAGTTAGGAGGCTTACAAGAAAAAATTTTCAAAAGGGGCATATATAATTATGTAACACCACACATACCGGTGAGAATATCTAGAGTCCTGTGGAGCGGCGATATTTACAAGACACAGTCAGCAGTCGAAGCTCACACGTCATGTCAGCAAGTCTCTCTGCTCTGGCTGCGCCATGCCTGTACCTTGGGATGTTGCTGCATTCATTGGTCTCGGGATGGGAGACAAGGCTGTCTGCTCTCCTGCTTTGGAGTCCCACCAACTCATAGAAAGGAGAGGCACAGGTGGCCAACGTCACTCTGCAGGTGACACAATGTAGCTTCTTCTCATTTACTTCTCATCTGCCAGTGGGGACGTTTCAGGGTGACTACGTCTTCAGTGGATTTTCTGTTTGTCTATTTATTTGCATTTTAAAACATATTAGTTGACTCATGTGGAGATAAAGTCAGTTGATGTAGCAGCTCAAGCAGACAGGAAAAGCCTACCTTCCCTGGAGTCAGAGGCCAGCAGTTGCATCATTAGTGAACTTGTGATGAGCATCCTACTTTAGAGAAACAGTGTCAGAAAAATGGCTGATGTTGCTTAGTACCCGGTAGGATTTGAAGTGCTTTACAGATATCACCTCATTTAAGTCTCCAAATACCCCTTAATGAGAGAGTGGGGAAAGTAGGTGTCGGCAAAAGGTTTACAGTTGCAAGTATATGAAAATTTATTCTTCTATTATTATTAATTATTGTATTGTTTTTCATACTAGCAGCTGTATACCTTCTTTTGACCAGCCCGCTGTGTTAGTATTCTCATTTACAATTGTGTAAGGGGAGTCACAGAAAAATTAAGTAACTTTCCCACCGAAGAAGCAGAGATTTGTACCTAGGTATTCTGCTTCCATAGGCCAACGTTTTTTATTTTTTTAAATAGCATGTTTATTTTATTTTTTTATTTTTTTACAGGGACAGAGAGAGAGTCAGAGAGAGGGATAGATAGGGACAGACAGACAGGAACGGAGAGAGGTGAGAAGCATCAATCATCAGTTTTTCGTTGCTGTTGCAACACCTTAGTTGTTCATTGATTGCTTTCTCACGTGCCTTGACCACGGGCCTTCAGCAGACCAAGCCACCCTTGCTGGAGCCAGCGACCTTGGGTCCAAGCTGGCGAGCTTTTGCTCAAGCCAGATGGGTTCGCGCTCAAGCTGGTAAGCTCAGGGTCTCGAACCTGGGTCTTTCTCATCCCAGTCCGACGCTCTATCCACTGTGCCACCGCCTGGTCAGGCATAGCCCAACTTTTAAAATAAAATACTATGCTACCTATCATATCAGACCCCAAACAGGAAGAACATAAAGATTTTTCAAGCAAACGGCTAACAGTTGTCTTCAATGACTGGACCGGACTCTGAGTAAAAGGTGTTTTTTTTTTCCCCATCAACCATTTGTTTACTACTTGTATGAATACAATCTAATTTAAAAAGAAAAAAAGAAAAGAAAAGAAAAAGATGGGAACCATAATATTTTTAACCTCCAAGAATATAAACCCAATATTTACTAATGCCCTCTAAAATCACTTTGATTAGATCATTTGAAATTATCAGCCTATTTGGAGTGTTAAAGCAACCAAATTAACAGAGTTAATTTGCTAATCAATGGAGTTGCTTATGCTGAGCTCCATGTCAGCCAACTAAAGTTGTATAACTTCCTCATTTCTACTCACTTTGGTTTATGAAACACTAATTGTACAACTCTTTGTAGCTCCTTTCTACTTACTATATTGGATGCTGCCCAACTCATAGATTGCTGAATAAAGCCAAAAAGATCAGTCAAGTGTACTAAGTTGAATTTTGTTCTTTAAAAGGCAAACACAACCATGTTTAATTGTGACATCTATTTATCTAAACCATTTGTAGAGTTAACAGGAGTGTCACAGGCCACATCAAAAGCTTATGGGTGTACCATTTTTTTCTTAATCTTACTTAGATAATTTCAAACAATGTGCCCGTGTGATGAGTCACTTAGCTTAAGAGTGAGCTTCAATCAAATTCTAGTGCCTTCTATCTGAGTAGGCAACCACTACAAGTTTGCTGATGAATGAACCAATAATATTTGTTTTTTTCTTTTAATAATTATGTCCATAATGCCTCCCAGGAAGTGGTTCGTGAAAAGAAAATACAACATTGCCAATACCCTAAGTTTTTGCTCCTTGTTTCAACAGTAAGAATGCACCATAATTTTTTATGCAGAGTACGTTGGTAGAGGATTTGATTGCTTTTCTAGGTGACTATATAAAACTTTTAAAAAGATAAATGGATCACTTATATTCTTAAGTTTGTTTCTACATTTTAAGGGAAATTGATATGTTTTGAAGAATTGGTTTATGGGGAGATATACATGTGTGAACAAAAAACTATAAAATGTCCAGTTTCTACTCTAATGTGATAATACAGGATTTTAATTTAAATATTGTGAAATTACATAAAAATTTGATACTTGTAACATTTATGTAAATTTAGAATATCAGAAAATATGGATGGAAAGTTTTAAAATATGGATAATTTACAACATGGCTGAATTCAATTTCTAGTAACTATAAAGATATAAAAATGCATATTCATCATGTTTATTTAAAATGTGCTGTAATGGTAGTCTGGTGTTTTCACATACTTTTATCTCATTAGTGTGTCAAAGCAAAGATAGCTTAAAGGAATAATGGAGGGAAAAAAACAGTATTTTCTTTCACCTTCAGTCTGACCTAGACTACATTATGTTCCAATACAAAACGCTAACTAGAATTAACATTAGCAAAACTGGGTTTCATTAAGAGAGAGAGAGAGAGAGAGAGAGAGAGAGAGAGAGAGAAAGACAGAGAGATACAGTCTGGCTGTGGCATAGTAATTTATATGATGTAACAAATCATCTCTTTGGGAAACAGATCAGAATTTATGGGCAGGTTGTGATTTTGTCTATTTCCTTCTGCCTTGAACATTGTTCTTTTTATTTCTTGAACATTGTTCTTTTTATTTTAGTTTATTTTTTTACAGAGACAGAGAGAGAATCAGAGAGAGGGAGAGATAGGGACAGACAGACAGGAACAGAGAGAAATGAGAAGCATCAATCATTAGTTTTTTGTTGCCGTTGTGACATCATAGTTGTTCATTGATTGCTTTCTCACATGTGCCTTGACCACGGACCTTCAGCAGACCGAGCCACCCCTTGCTGGAGCCAGCGACCTTGGGTCCAAGATGGTGAGCTTTTGCTCAAACCAGATGAGCACATGCTCGAGCTGGCGAGCTCGGGGTCTTGAACCTGGGTCCTCCACATCCCAGTCCTATGCTCTATCCACTGTGCCATCGCCTGGTCAGGTGAACATTGTTCTTGATTTCCTCCTAATACTAACTACTTTCCTCAAACCACTATCCATATCTGCATTGGACAAACATTTCAGTGGTCCATTTTTAGCAACTCTAATTCTATGATTATTTGTCGATGACCAGAATCTTCAAGGGCTATTCCTTCACAGAACTCTGTCATTCATTCAGTCATTCAATAAAGGTATCAAGCGCCCCTTCTGTGGCAACACAGGGCTTTGCTAATCCCTTCCTTAATACCACCAACAGGCCTCACATCAGCGTTCACTCTCTTTTCTTCCATTCTTTATTTTTCCTGCCTATAAATATCTGCCCAACTCAACGGTAAGTTTCTTTCCAACAGAAATTTAAAAGAATAAATTTCTTTTCTGTCTTCCATTTTGCATCAAACTGTAGTAGATAAAGCGTTTTTATGAACTATTGTTTATTGGCATAATTAACAGCAATAAGAAAGCATGTCTGTGGCACAGAAATCAAGTTACTTCTGAGAGAGAAGTGAATCTGCCCTTTTCTCCTAAAGGATTTTGACACATTATTATACACGGAATTAATAAATGACAATGGGCATCCTTTTTATTTTGCTAAAGTTGATTGTGTTCATTTGTAATTGTCAGAAATATCCTTAAAATAGCTAGGTAGCCTTGATTTCAATATAGTTTTAGAATTAATTATAAGAAATAAAGGTTACATTATGGGAGAACACACGCTGTGCTCACCCTTGAAGACTGGTGAGAAGAAATCAACACATTAAAGAAGAGCAGAAATAAGTGGCACTTTTGCCATTTCAATTTAATTCTACTGCTTTTCTAATGAAAATTCACCTAAACACAAAGTACCTTACTAATTATCTAATCACAGCAGGAAAATAATAAGTGTAAACTGTACAATTGTATTTAGAATTGTGCTCAGAATTGCTTCACACTTGGCTCTTCCCTAAGGTAGGTTAACCAAGAATGAGGTTCTAATATATCATCTTAAGGAAAACAAAACTCTAAATATTAATTCCCTTTTTCTCCTCACATTTTAAGATATCTAAATTTGTTTGTTTTGATAAGCAAAGTTCTTGGATTCCACACTCTCTTTCCTTTTGCAAATCTAATTAAGATTAATTGTGTATCCTTGTAAGATATAAAAGCCACTGAATCATTACATCTAATTAATAAGTCAAAAATTCACAATTTGCTGATACACATACATTTTAGAAAGACCGATGAAGTAATGATTGCCTGGTGACAGTATTTTAGAAAGATGTCATGTATTCATCAACACTTGAGCTTCTGAAGTAGAGAAAAGACATTAGAGAAAAGCATGGAGCAAAGGCTGATTCTCAAAACAAAGTATCCTCCTGCTGAGTCCTATTTCTTTAGCAATCAAGGGTAAATGATTCTTCCTGTAAAAACTTGAAGGATTATATAGTTTCCTCTTTCTTCTTCTGTAAGAACATTTCTCCCAGCCATAATGAGAAGATATAATTGTTCAAGACATTCTGTGTAAAGATAAATCTATTTTATGTTTATCTTTTTTAAATCTAGAAATCAAAATGTCCCTTTCAACCAGGAGTTAGTATACGGCTTGAATTGATTTAAAGATGCCAAAGTCAGCTCTAATGTTAACAGAGTTTCATGCCTCAGTGAACTAACCTCAACAATGTACAAAAAGCAAATGCCATGACCTTATAGTTTCAATTATAAATACTTACAAAATAAGGTTATTAGAAGAAGGAAAAGATTAGAAATAGGTAAATGCTCTTTTCTCACAGATCATTATATCTTTTCCACATTTACACACATAAAACCTTCAAAAACCTTTAAGAACTTACAAGTCTTGAGTAAAGAAGTTGGAAACAATGTTTGAACATATGAAATAAAAATGATATGTATTAGGAGCCAATAAGGGCTATATGACTAACATCAGTCTTCTTAACATTATGATTGATTGGTTGGTTTATCAGGGAAAGTCATGGAAAGATAACCTTGACTTCAGCTGGGCCTTTGACAGAGCACTTAGTTATATCCTCATAAAGAAAATATGAAGCTTTGAGTTAGGTCATTGTAACATTATATAAGATTTCCTGTTCATTAAACAATGAAGTCAAATGTTGATTAATGGGTTGATAGAATCTTGTATGGATATTTCGAATGATATAAAATAAGACTATTTTAGGCAAGATTTTAAATCAATGGCTTAGCAGAAGGCACAGAAAAAATGTTTTACATATATGAAAATCACACAAAAATCAGGTTTCAAAATTATTTTTCCATCACGCTAGACTAAAGCTAACAAAATGAAATATAAATGGAATAATTACCAAGTTCTAACCCAATGCCAGCAAAGACGCCCTGAGATGGCAGGGGTTCATGTGAGAAAGATCTGAATGCATTTCAACCCATAAACTGGGCCAGCTATGATCCAAAAACTGCTTTAGAGCAAAGATAAAAATAAACAAGCATAATCAAAAGCTACGTTTAACCTTAGTTGCAATAAATAAAAGTGCAGATTCTTAGTCACAGATGTAAGTCAGTGGTTCACACTCTGCACTGGTCAGGCCAAATCCCTGACACTGTCTCCTCCTCACTCACTTCTTCTTCACTTAATAATATGATAAGCACTTTTCCCACGCTAGGTGAAACGCCATTAAAAACCACCTCCTGAAACCTTTTAAGGAAACCAACAGCTTGAAAGCATTCAGGAGAAAGGCAATTAACATGGAGAGGATTTCAAAAACCATGTATATATCCTATTACATATAAGCGTAGCATTATGCTTATACCAATAGTGAGTGAAAACAGGTTTGTTTTTCCCACTGACAAAGAGAATAGCCGAAAGGAATAAACTCATGCATTTAGAAGGCTGCCATAAAAATAGGGTAGAACTGACTAACCGATGATAATCGTTAAAAGGCAAGAAGAGAGGAGACCAAAAGAGTGTGAAGCCTTCTTTTTCTTAACAATTAAAGCCCTTTCAAAGTGGCGCCCCTGGAAATGCCTGTCCTTCCCTGTGCCATGCAGTGTTGGAAGGGCCTCCTGGTACCTGTGTCAAGTGCAGTAGGTCTCAGGGCAGAACTGCCTCGAATGATGATTCTAGAAAATGCCATTCAAGGGAGCTACACTATAGAGGTCAGATTGCTTAGATAGCTTGGCCTATTTTTAACCATTTATCCTGTTTATCCTGGGACTGATCAGTTTCACTTTGTTCCATTGTGAGATCGACCCCCACTCTCCAAACCTCAGGGTCCTCTTTTGCTCCTTATTCCAGACCTGAACCTTTAGGGGAACTGTGTCTTTATATTCCCAGGATTCCTAGGAGGAATTTTCTCTCTCGGGGTTTCAACCTTAACTATTTTAGCTTTAGGTTGAATTCTCTGGAGCCGCCTGAACTCCTCCGACACACACTTGATTTCTTCGTTTCTGCCCACGAATCACCCTGCCTAGCCTCCTCTACGCTCTAGGCCAGCAATATGCAAACCTTTGCCTCTCCTGGCACACATAAACTAATTGCTGAAATTCTACAGCACACCAAAAGAATGCTACATTTTTTTTTCTGGTCTTTTGATTCATGCACACCAGATGGCATTGTTCTGTTGGCTGTTATTTATTCACTTGACAATCTAAGGGGGGGAAAGTCAGTGCCTTGACTGAATAGTCAGGTTTTGTATGTGTTAATTCTTGGTGCTCACCAGTTGAAAATCACCGCTCTAGGTGCGTATCGTACCTCAGTAGGTTCCTCTAAACCTGAACCCCCGTTTTCAACAGCACTTTCTGGGTTTTCCTTGGTCCCCTTTCCTGAATTCGCTTTGATGGGTTTTCTAGGAAGGAGTATTCCAGCCATTTTGCCATAGAATAACGTATCCATTGGCTCTACCATTTTTTCTAAATTCTAGGGTACTTGAATATATAGTGTCTCTTTCTCTCTTCAGCATGAACCTTCAAAGTGTTCAGTGTCTCATCAAAGTTTATTATCTCTCTTTTCGTGGAATAACGAATAGCCTTTCCAACTTTGACTTGCCAAGTACTCAGATGCATTGAAGACCAAAGATAATGTTGATATTGGTAAAGATCAAAGGGTGAAAAAGGAGGGTTGAAACTAATAGGAAAAATCAAGTTACAGTAACAGGAAATCGAGGGATTAGTCATAATTGGTGTTAGTGTAAATTACCTGGGGGAACAGTACCCAAAATCCAGATTAGCTAGAAGAAAACTAGGGCTACAGATGAATTAATAAATACTGTGGTTGTAAATAAGAAAGTTAATTGGAGATAAAAGTATTTGAAAACAATGAGAAATCTTTAAATGGGAGTATAAAAGATGTTTCTATACTGGATAGAAGACATTTGACAGGAGAACCAGGATTTTTGTTTTTTTATTTGTTTTTGGCAGAAAGAGAAAAGATTACTGTTCTGTGTAAGGGAGGAAGGCATCCTCAGATATTCAGATATCTGTCTTATTTAAACCTAACCCTCATCTAATAAATCTAATGCCTTGCCTTTTCTGTACCATGAGCAACTCATATACTAGAAGACACACACTCATATTGTATCCTGAAATGAACAAAAGCAGAGCAACAATACAGAAAGGGTCACTTCTTTACCTTGGATCACAAAATGAAGTGATAAAGGACCTGAGTGTTAGTTTGCACATTGTTTACTCTCTACAGTTCTGTACCTGGAGATATATGAGGACCTTCGTGACAATGAAACAGTGTGGAAACCCTTCCTGGTTTCTAACTATAAATAGACTCATTGTACTCTTGATAATTTTGTAATCTTTTTTTGTTTGTCCTTAAGAACACATCATATATTTGCACATATCATTGTATATGTAAAGCTTTTTATAAATCAATTATCATTTTTCTCTAAAAGCCTTTCCCCTTCTTTGGGAATTCCTTTGTTCTTATAGGCAGAAAAAGGTGCTATAGCTTAATCACAAATGCACAATTAAAAAGCAATTGTGTCAGGATTTACAGAAAAGTCTAAGTCTGCATTCGTTACCTATTACTGAGTAGCAAATTACTCCAAAACTAAGTAGTTTAAAACAACAAACATTTATTATCTCACAATGATTGTGGCTTAAGAAACCTGGACATAAATTATTTCAGTGGCTCTGGCTCAGGCTCTCTCAAAATGCTGAAAGGAAGATGTTGGCTAGGGCTACATCATTTCAAGGTTGGAATGGGGTGTGGGTCCAGTCGTAAGCTTACTCATATGGCTGCTCGCAGGCTAACACTGACATTGCTGTTTGCCACAGACATTAATTCCTTGACATACAAGGTCCCCATAGGGCTTACCACAACATGCCAGCTGCCTTTGCTCAGAGGAAGGAAGGTAGAGGGTAGCAGAGGATGCACAGAGAAGAGTCTGGAGTCTTCCTGTAACCTGTTCTCAATAGAGATATCCCATCCCATCTGCCACACATATTCTCTGAGAGCAAGTCACAAAGCCCAGCCCACATTCAAGGGGAAAGGATCGTATGAGGGGCAAATATTCAGGGTGAAAATCATTATCGACCATCTTAGAGGCTGCTCGCCACCAACTATAAAGTATTTTCTCTAAACGTGTGGGCCCCAAACTTCTTTTTGATTATAAAGCAATTATAGAAATATCCATACAAGAATATTTACTTTATCAAAGGGTTTTTGGCTGCCTTTAACCAAAGAAAACTCAATATTTAGTATGAACATATTTAAAACATTTTTTTATCATAACATAACACAGATACATTTAATATCTTATCTTACTGCAGTTTCAGGTACAATATGTCAGATTGCTGAAGAATAATGATAGCTCTGTAAAGGATAAATAAATAGCCTGACCAAGCGGTGGCACAGTGGATAAAGTGTCCATCTGTGATGCTGAGGACCCCAAGGTCACTGGTGTGTGTGTGGGATTATATATATTACCCCATGGTCACTGGCTTAAGCCCAAAAGTTGCTGGCTTGAAGCCCAAGGTCACTGGCTTGAGCCCAACATCACTGGCTTGAGCAAGGGGTCACTCGCTCTGCTGTAGCCCCGCAGTCAAGGCACATAAGAGAAAGCAATCAGTGAACAACTAAGATGCCACAATGAAGAATTGATGCTTCTCATCTCTCTCTCTTTCTGTCTATCTGTCCCTGTCTGTTCCTCTCTCTTTCTCTCTCTCTGACTTATAAAAAAATGTAGATAGAAAATCCACATGTTGGATTTATAGAAATGATGTTATTAAAATGAACAAGTGAACCAAGAGCCAAACTACTCTAAAGTATTCGAAGCTTTTAAATATGTACTATTGTTTAGAAAAAAAAAATTCTATATAAAAGAGTAATTAGCCTGACCAGGCGGTGGCACAGTGGATAGAGCTTCGGACTGGGATGCGGAGGACCCCGGTTCGAGACCCCAAGCTCGCCAGCTTGAGCGCGGGCCCATCTGGCTTGAGCGAAGGCTCGCCAGCTTGGACCCAAGGTTGCTGGCTCCAGCAAGGGGTTGCTTTGGTCCGCTGAAGGCCCGTGGTCAAGGCACATGTAAGAGAGCAATCAATGAACAACTAAGGTGTCGCAATGGCAATGAAAAACTAATGATTGATGCTTCTCACCTCTCTCCATTCCGGTCTGTTGGTCCCTATCTGTCCTTCTTTCTGACTCTCTCTCTGTCCTAGTTAAAAAAATAAAATTAAAAAAAAAAGAGTAATTACATATATTTTTTTTTTACAGGGACAGAGAGAGAGTCAGAGAGAGGGATAGAATAGGGACAGACAGGAATGGAGAGAGATGAGAAGCAACAATCATCAGTTTTTTGTTGCTGTTATGACACCTTAGTTGTTCATTGATTGCTTTCTCACATGTGGCTTGACTGGGGGGCTACACCAGACCGAGCAACCCCTTGCTTGATCCAGCGACCTTGGGTCCAAGCTGGAGAGCTTTTTGCTCAAGCCAGATGGGCCCGTGCTCAAGCTGGTGACCTCGGGGTCTCGAAACTAGGTCCTCCTCATCCCAGTCCGATGCTCTATCCACTGTGTCACCACCTGGTCAGGCAAGAGTAATTACATTTCTTAAATACCCAAATCTAATCAAACCATGAAAGTTTCCTATATAAAGCATAAAATACTTTATTGCAAAATATTTTATTCTGAATTGTAGTGTATTAAAGAAAAAGTTCTTACTTCATATTCTATCCAAATGACCTAATGTCAAATTTAGAATGCAAGGGAAAGAAATATTTTCATAAAATTTTTAAAAGTTCATAAATATAAGTTTTCAAACTGAAGAAGAGGTGTAATTCGCTGTCCAAATTTTTTATCAGATAAATAATGGCAATACTGATGTTTCTGAAAAATTGTAACATTCCTTCAATGACCTGTATGCTTAAGTAGCACGACAAAATGTGTCTTCAGACTTGACTTAAACCAACTAAAGATGTAGTACAGGCATACCTCAGTGTCTTGTACTTCACAAATACATCATTTTTTTTCTTTTTTACAAATTGAAGGTTGGTAGCAACCGTACACCTAGTGAGCCCATCAGTGCCATTTTCCTAGCAGGTTTAGATGCTGGTTAGCATGTTTTAGCAATAAAGTATTATTAAGTATTTACATTTTTTCTTTAGATATAATGCTATTGTACACAATAGACTACAGCATGTTGTAAACACGACTTTTATATCAACCGGAAAACATGTAAGTTCATGTGACCTGCTATGTTGCAATATTTGTCTTATTGCAGAGGCCGGGAACTGAACTCCCAACATCTCGGATGCAGGCCAGATCCTAAAACTAGTTTACTTACAGTGGTGTTTTCACCAACATTTAAAAGAAAACCTAAAATAAAGAGAATTTAGTTCAGACTCTTGTCTAAGCCTGACGAAAGATTTAGAATTCTTGGCACATTTTAGCATCTGTTAGTTGCTCTTATTTTTTTTTATAATATTTTTACATAAAGCTGAGATAAATTATGAGCTCCTTTTCTAATTGTATTTTTACTTTACCACAAGGAAAACCCACTGTTATTCAAATCCATCTTTATTCTCCAAATGGTTGCTAGTGACACCCTGATATTAGCATCTAACAGTCTCATCAATTCCAGATGACAAAAAAAATAAGTGCTCCTATTGTGTGATTAGGAGTTAGTTTCAAATCCAAAGAATAGTCTCCATTCATCTCAGTGTATTTGGAATCTTAAAGTTCCTGTCTTTAAAAGAATAAGACAATTGTATGACAGATTCCTTTTTTGCACATCATATTTGAGTTGGATACAACCTTTGCAGTTGTGCATGTGAAAATTGATTTTAATATCCAGGATCAAATTATACTTTCTGTCACACTTCAGGTTTACAAATTACTTTGTTTGCTATTATAAATTTCTTTGGTAAAGTCTAAAACTCATTACATTTAACTTTTTTTTTCAAAAGTTTCAAGGCTGTGTATGCCTATTAGGAAGAAGCTTGATTAAAAACTTTCAGGTTTATTTCACGTACACATGGTCAGACTTTCTGGGTATTTCTTCCCTTGCTGGAGAATACAGAATTGATCTATCTTGTGGCTGCTCAAATCAGAGATGGCCAGAAGATTTTCAGACGACATTAATACACACATCTTCCCTCACACCATTGAAGTTCTTTAAATGGATACACTTCTCCATCTTTCTGAGAATAGGATTAAAGAGAAAAAGCACATTAAAATAAAAGAACAAAGTAAATAAATTTACAACTCTAATTACAAGTTCTCTTATTCAATTTAGTGGGTTGCTAGAAATATCCTGAATGAGACTATAAAATTAAAGTGTGTGTGTGCGTGCGTGCGTGCGTGTGTGCATATATATATATATATGATCCACTTTTAGTAGAGAAACATTTTATTTCACCATCATTTTTCTTTTGAAGGCCACATTTCCACAGATTTACCTTCAATTAATGAATTTGGTGGACAGCAATTTAGCTTTCCCTTTCTTCAGATTTACCATTCTACATCTCATTGTGACTCTAGAAACAGGTGGGAGAGATTAGGTGTGAGGTAGTGAGAATATATTCCCCTTCTTCTGAGATCACACCTCAGTCTAATTTGGGGATCTCCAAGTCTAACTTGGAGCTAAATGTCCAAAGACCATGTAATGGACTGCATTGCATTTGTTTACCTACCTCTGCTCATTTTATATGTGGAAGCTTTAACTGTCATTGTGAATATATTTGAATTTTTAAGACTTTATTTATTTATTTTAGAGAGGGAAGAGAGAGAAGAAGGGAGGAGCAGAAATCATTAACTACCATAGATGCTTTGACAAGGCAAGCCCAGGGTTTCAAACTGACAATCTCTACGTTCCAGGTCGACACTTTATCCACTGTGACACCACAGGTCAGGAATATAGATATGAAAATAAGACTTTTAAAGGAGGTAATTAAGGTGGGCTCTGGCCAATTGGTTCAGTGGTAGAGCATCGACCTGGCATGTGGATGTTCCAGGTTCGATTCCTAGCCAGGGCACACAAGAGAAGCACCCATCTGCTTCCCCACCCTTTCCCCTCTCTTTCCCTTCTCTCTCTCTTCCCTTCCAGCAGTCAAGGCTCCATTGGAGCAAAGTAGGCCCAGGCGCTGAGGACAGCTTCATGACCTCTACCTCAGGTGCTAAAATGGCTCTGGTTTTAAAGGTGCAAGGGCCCAGATGGGCAGAGCATCACCCCCTGGTGGGCATGCCGGGTGGATCCTGGTTGGGAACATGCAGGAGTCTGTCTGACTGCATCCCTGCTTCTAACTTCAGGAAAATAAATAAATAAATAATTAAGGTTAAATGAGGCCCTAAGAGTGGGGCCCTAATCCAGCAGGATTTGTGTCCATTTAATAATGAAAATTAAGAAACACCAGGAATGTGTATGCACAAAAGAAATGCCATCTGAAGGCACAGTGAGATGACAGCAGTCTTCAAGCCAGGAAGAGAGGTCTCACCAGAAACCATCCCTGCTGGCATCCTGATCATGGACTTCCAGCCTCTAGAACTCTGAGAAAATAAATTTCTGTTGCTTGAGCCCCCAGTCTGTGGTATTCTGTAACAGCATCCAAACAAACTAATCCAGACATTTGGGATTAAATCTTTGCAAAAGTATAGGCAACAAATGTGCGTACTGACTACTGGGAAGGGAATGTGACAGTCATTATGCAAGCCCTCCTCCCTAGACTGGGACTTCCTGCAGTGTAGTGATCAAAGGTCACGTCTTTCTTACCATCTCCTATGGCCTAAGAAGAAATTCTTGGTTGGCCGATTTCCTACTTGGCCTATTTAACCCACGTGACAAAAGACAAGATTTCATTTCTACATTTCAAGCTTTTCTTGATATACATACCCTCTCTTTATAAATCTGTGTTGTTAAAATGTAAAAGATGAGTTTTCAAAAATACTTTAACTAAATGCATGTCTTCAGTAGTGTGTTGGTTAAAAGTTTACAGATTTTCTCCACTTTTTAGTGTAACTTTATATGTATTTTTGTCAATTAAACCAAAGTTACCGTAAACAAAAATTTCTAGGTGGTGTTTGAACAACAACAACAAAACACCAAGCAAGATTACCTTCCTTTTTAATAAAAGTTCTTCTTCTGTATCTATGGCTTATTTATTTATATATGCCATATATATGGCTTATTTATTATCTGCTAATGTAATTTTACTTAAATTTGTCTTTATGTCAAATAACTTAGTTTGTGAGTTGAATGATGATGAATTAAACGAGTCCCTGAAATCCATTAGAATAAGACATGATATCTTTTTGCTAGTCATGAAGAGTAAACATGTTCTAGGCTGGAGGTGAAATCTGTAGGGTCTGTGTGGCAGACCCTCCCATGTAGTGACGGCAGGCTTGTGCTGTCAACATGAACCCTGGAGTCACCTTGGATGGGATAAGTTCCTGAAAATGTTCGGTTAGGATGGTGGGCAGCAGTGGAGTGAAGAGAAAACACTGGCCCCCTTGTTTAGATTCTGTAACAGGAGCGGCCATCTCAGATGCTCCTATTTGAACATTTCACTCCTTGTATTCCCTCTATGGAAAGATCTGAGAGGCAATTGTGTTGGTGTGCTTGGCAGACTATGCCAAGAAGAGTATAAAATAGAGAGCTCATTCGTCGCCTGGCCTGGACCTGAATTTCTTCTGAGGGTACAGAGGGAAAGAGATGCAGAAAGTATGTAAAACTAATACTTTTTTTTTTTTAGAGAGAGAGAGATTGAATGATGGAGGGACAGACAGACAGAAAGGGAGAAAGATGAGAAGCATGAACTCTCAGTTGCAGCACCTTAGTTGTTCATTGATTGCTTTATCACATGTACCTTGACTGGGGGGCTCCAGCCAAGCCAGTGACCCCCTTGTTCAAGCCAGCGACCTTGGGCTCAAGCCAGTGACCTTGGGCATCAACCCAGTGATCATGGGGTCATGTCTATTTATGATCTCATGCTAAAGCCGGTGACATCAGGGTTTCGAACCTGGGTCCTCAGCATCAAAGGCCAATGCTCTATCCACTGTGTCACTGACTGGTCAGGCAAAATAATAGTAAGTTTTAAGTTGATGTTGTTTGTCTTCTGTTCCTTCGATAATCAAGAAGTAGAGGGGCATGCGCATCCTTGTCAAATAGTTATGGCTTTAATTCAATGGTTTGGAGAAAAACGTTAGGCTTAAAAATGTCTCCAGTACTTTCTAATCATTGTCAAAATTGTTTTCAAGTTTCTTTAGGAGAATTTTGCACATGTTTATACCACACATTATATCTAAGACTGATCTTGCAATCATAGGTTCTTGGATGATTTGAATGAATTGCAAATCAATCCTCCTTGTAAAAAAGATCATTTTTAAGGACATTTTAAATAAACTTTACTAAGTGGGAATTGAAACTTTTGTGCTAATTCTCAGGTTTCTAATAACAGAGTATTTGAACCATATAAATCTTGAAAATCTAATTAGACAATGTGAATGTTCTTCCTCGTTGAAGACACAGATGTTTCACACTGGGAATATCAGCAGGCCCCAGGGTTTGTTTGCTCTAGAAGAGCGTCAGATTTTCATGGATAATTTAATAGCTAATAACTCTAATTCTTTCCCGTAAACCAAGAGATGATAAATAATGATTGCACTAAAACTGTAAAATTAACCCTCTAGGCGAATGAATTTTTTAGGAACCATTGAGGAAATTAATTTCTGGTACTTAATGTTTCTTTATTGCCAATCTTTCTAGAGTTGTATTACATCTCCCAATATGACAGGAAAGGCACATAAACACATTGGAATGATGCTATTCAAAGAAGTTACACGGCAAAGAAAACTTCAAGTGTCTTTCATTTCCTATTTTCATTGACTCATTTATTATAGAAACAAAAAATAAATTCTTCAATTTTTGACTTGGAATAAAATGTTTATTTTTAATATGCTTGCTTGTGTAGCCTTAAACGATGAGCTTCCATAAAGAAAATCATATGACCTTGTAAATAGTCAAGAACTTGTATCAGATATGTTGATGTTGTTTATTTTTATGAAGTATATAATTGGTCAACTGAAATTAGTGCCAGAAAACTAACTTCTGAAAGTTTCTACAGTCTTGGTATCTAGGACTTGGTACACAACATGAAAATGACTGCATACTATTTTAATTTCCTTTATTCTCCCTATTGACTTGATCAAAGCTATCAGTTTTAAAAATCTTTTAGAAATATTGGATCAGCTAAAGCCAAGCAATTTTTTGTCTTTCTTTTCTACAGGTACAGTGACCAACACCGAGTAGTAGAACCAGAGAGGCCACAGGCTCGCTCACGGAGCACACCTCAGCCACATGGGTTTACATATGTGGTCTATTTATCTTCAGTCTGGCCTTCAAGCGACCTCAACGTTTCTAGCTGGGAGACAAAAGCTTTGCTGCCCAAAAGGAACTAGGAAATAGCATACTTTTAAATCATGCATTAGCACTTAGCATTTGGAAATCCCGGTTGCAATGGCCAGCGTTAAATCTGTGTAGCTTTATATTTATATATGTATAAACAGAAATAGTTGAGTGCAGCCAAACACGGGTAGCAAGAAGGCCCTTGGTTAAGTACAGCATTATCCCAGACCCAACATTTCTCTCAATTAATGGAACACCTCCAGCGTTCTACAGTAGCGTTACCTACGATTTATAATTAGATTGACCTCATTGAGCACTGGCCTCTAAAGAGTAGGTGTTCTCTGGAGTCACAACTCTGGCCTCTTCTACAGTGAGAGAAGGTATTGAGGAATTTCTCTAGATACCAACTTCAATTCTATCTGAGTATCTGTAACTGATTTTTTTCATAAATGTTGAGAAGAAAAATTTAATTGTAACTCCATCGTAGTAAGGCAAGTTGTGGAGTTGTGGTTTAGAAAAAGAAATAAAAGATAAAAATAATGCAGATAATTTTCTTTATAATCTTTTGCAAAACTTACTTTAGCAGAGGGGGATAGGATTAGACCTATGGCAAAATCTGGAGTGCACTGATTTACCAAAAAATGGGATTTTACTACGTGCAAAATCCTACTTTCTAGTTTGCCATAAAGCTTGGGTATAACAAAGTAAATAAAGCCTAAGCAAGATCCATAGAACTTCAAGTCACACAAACCTTTTTCACTAAAACTCACATAAGTACATAAGTTACCCAATAATTTACTACATAGGGCTACCGATCAGGTTTCAAAGATTTCTGTTAGTGCTATAGTGGGTTTTTTCCATTTTTACTGAATTTATTGTTAGAAAAATTATACAGTTTTCAGGCGAACAATTCTACCACGATCATCTGTACTTTGGACTGTGAGTCAACCACCCCAAGTTAAGTTTCTGTCTGTCACTATTTCTCCCCCTACACCCTCCCTCCACCTCTCCCATTCTTCCTCCAGCCATCACCATACTGTTGTTTGAGTCCATGAGTTCTTTTTCTTTATTGCTCTTCTAGTGTTCGCTTAATATATTTCTCAGTATTTAAATAAACATGTAATATATATATATATTTTTTATTTTATTCTCAGAATGTACCATTACCTTTTAAAACTATAACTATACCATCTGTCATTTTGCTCTTTGTGTTAGAAATGTCAAGTCACATATACGACAAGTGTCACATTTTCTTTGAGGCTTAATGGGCACTTTAACACAAGACATCACACTAATAAATAAGCAGTCAAAGTCACGCGTGAGGAAGGGCGTTCTCTCAGGTTTCCTACTAGGGTTTCAACAGTGGGGTTTCTATCATGGGGCAAAGTGATACATATATTGAAGTAAGTGCTTTGAGAAAAAAGTCCCAAAAGCGATGAAGGAAAATTGTTCACAGAAAGCTTAAAATTATTATAAATCACAATATGACAATATCAACACAATATACATATCAAAGAAACTGCCTCTTAAAAAATTAAGGAAATATTCCCATCCAGAAAAAAATTAGATGCTTTATAGAATATTAGATAAGGTTCTATGGTTACCAAGGAAAAATTTTTACTTTGTATTAAGAGTTTTTTAAATGTTATTTTTCAGGAAAATGAGAGTTCTTTTTTTTTTCTTTCTTGTTTATTTCCTGTTAATATTGCCAGATAACACATAATCACTAAAGAGCCGCACAGGGTTACTGAAAACGGGAAAAACAAGATACCTTGAATATTGACCATATAGCTCCTGTAATATAGACTCTTCCTCTTAGCAAGAAGGACAAATCCCTATAAAAAGAGAGTTTAAACTTTTCTGTACCAGATGATGTTTCGCCAAAGCCTATGGCTCTTTGACATTCTCTTTCTTTCCTGTGATAGGAAGGAAAAGAAGCATTTTACAACATGAAAAGAAATGTTCCTCTAAGACTTTGTTGCGAGGAACCAGTACTGAATTCCCCAATCCAAATAGGCAGGAAATTCTGAATAAAGTAGAAATGTCCTCTCGACAATGAAACGAAATTCTGTAGAGGAAAGTCAAGTTCCTTTATACAACAACCACAACAAATAGTGCACATATCTGAAATGAACCAATCCTTCTCTGCTCGTTAATCAATCTCAATATGATGATTAGATGAACAGAATTGCCTTATAAAATATTCATACAATACAATTTAGAGGCAGCTTAATGAGGTACCTATAATTCTTGCTGGGAAGAACGACTGGAAAAATTCCCTTAAATTGCAAATAGAGAGCTGAATGAGGTGAGAATTATATTGCAGTTTTTTAAAACAAACTCCTCCCTTCTTTGACATTCTACTGGGCAGACCATACATATGCTGAATTTGTATTAGCTCTGCTCAATTTTCTTTGATTCCACCCTCATTTCTGCCAAACCCTTTTTATAGAAACATGACTAACCATAGAGTTCCAGCCAGTTATATTTCTTGTTTGCCCTTAGTGTTGCTTGGGGATCTCTCCCAGACCACCTTGTCTCCCGTGGAATTCTTCCCGGAACCACCAATCTCAGAGGTGAACATGCTTCTTACTCCAGGAGTTCATCTGTACAGTTCAGTCCCACAACCTTTGTGAAGAACCAGTACAGGATGGAGCGCTTGCTTGGCCCTGAGGCGAAATCATGACTGAAATACATAATCCTAATCTTCAAAGTGATGTCAGACTCACGGGGTAAACAAATAAAATAGTTTCATAAGTCATGAGAACCCTCACTGAAATGTGTGCAAATCATTTTCAAAGGTATATAAGCCTCATTCAGCTTTGGGAGCTGGAGGTATATTTTTCAAGGACTTGGAAATCATTTCTGTGAAATGCACTCATTAAAAAAAGCAGCCCCCCCCCCCATATCCCAGTTTCTGCGGGCAGCTAGGAGCCAAACTTTACTGGGCACCTCGCTCCAAGCTGCATTCCTAGCCCCTGTTGTAAAAATAGAACAAGTAGATTTTTTCTTTTAGAGAAAGCCAACGAACTAACAAAGACAGTAACCCTGCTCACCCAATGCATTTCGGTTGAATTCTGTGTGACTCACGGC
Source organism: Rhynchonycteris naso (assembly GCA_037038555.1). Classification (NCBI taxonomy): domain Eukaryota; kingdom Metazoa; phylum Chordata; class Mammalia; order Chiroptera; family Emballonuridae; genus Rhynchonycteris; species Rhynchonycteris naso. The sequence goes on along the minus strand of CM072998.1, from coordinate 8,025,782 downwards.
GCCAGCATATGCTCTTACTTGCCAAGTAGTTAGTGTTGATCTTGAGAGTGTGGATGTCATGGGTTTGTCTGCTTGGCTGCACATAAGATGAGATTTCTTCCTGTCTCTGCAATTTCTTTAGCGGCTTGCCTGAGATGTGTATCCAGGCTTAATACGCGTGGCTATCGTAAGACTGTTTTCTTTCTCTTCTCTCTTTATGGAAAGTTTTTCTGGATTGACAGATTTCGTTTTCCCGTTGTATGTCCCCAAAGAAGCTAGTATCACTAGCGTCCCCATTTTACAGAGGAGGAAACAGATCATAGAGCCATCCTGCTCGTAACTGAGCAAACTGGAAATTAAATCCAGAGTTTCTGGCTCTGGAAAGCATCACCTTCATCCCCATGCTATCTAACGACTCTGTTCTCTTGTGTGTATGCCTCTCTGGAGTTTCACGGGGGCAACAAACAATCAGACTTTTAACTCCACAACCAATGGGACACTGCTGGTCATAGTGTGGACCCAAAATGAATAATTAATTGAATATGAACTTATTTGTTACATAGAAGATATTCAATCTAACTGGGGTTTCTGGTAAGAACGTGTTTATTTTCAAATACTGGTGAAATTCTATTCTTATGGCTCCATTTCTCTCAAGAGTTTCTACTCATTCTCTTCCGAAACTTTGCATACATTTCTGTTTGTGTCAAAGTTAAAAGAAAACAGCTGTGCTTATTCAAATGTCTATTCAAATCAAGCTGAAGGGAAACCTATCCTTCTACAAAGACACAATAAATATGTCAAATCTAAATTCAAAGTAAACTAAGCTACATGCTTCTTCATTCTAATAGTATTCAAAAAAGTCATTGTCGATGAGAAAAATTCTGCCTATCACTTTTTTTTGTCTTTCTGCACATTGAACTTTTGCATTGTCTCATTAGAGCGTGCAAAATTATAGCGCAGAAGTTAAAATAGAGGTTCAGGAGTCAAAAAGATCTTGGTTTTGGTCCCAGCTTACTTCTTAACGTCTCTGTGATTTGGAATGCATTCTATAAACATCAATTTTTTAAAAGTATCTGATATGAGTAGAATTGTCAGACTTGGCAAATAAAAATATATAACTTTAACTCTGAGGTTCACTAAAATGCCAAGCACCTGGTAACCACTAAGAAACATTGGTTTCAGTCTAATGATATGATATGTTAATATATAATACAATGCAGACATGGGCAAAAGTAGGTTTTCTGCCCTGAGTACATAAAATACGGAGTGTAGTTTTGCATGTATGCATTCATTGTTGTATTACTTATTTGTACTATTATTATTCCTGTTATTATGACTTATCTTTTAGGTAACACTGACTGGTCATTCAACGTACTTTTGCCCTAGTGTCTAAGCCAGGTTCTCTTCATGTTTTCTTCCATTTGTGTCTGTGCAGCATGAGGTGTATGGTTAACAAAGAATGCTATAGAATTCCCCGTGTGGTCACGAGCGGGTCCCTAACCCTCAGCAGTTATAAAACACATGATTTCAAATCATCTTCAAAAAGCTCATGTGAAAGGTAACAGGTCTCAGATGCCTGTCTGAAACTGGGATGAATTTGAAATCACATAAAAAAAAAAAAAAAAGAGAAATGTGACACATTCTTCCTTTCTCGCTGCTTATATTTTTAATTACATTTGAAAGGTGTATTTTGTTTAGCAAACGCTTGACATGTGCTACTTGAGCCAGACCAGCATTTTCTGGCATTTTTCATCTGAGCCGTGTTATGTGAACTGTTCGGGCTCAATTATGGTGAATAAAGAAGGAATAATTTTTTTCTTCCTTTGCAGAGGGAAGTTTACTTTCCAGTCTGCGGTAGCAGAGAAGGAAATGGGGTCCAGGAACAGTTCAAAGACGACAAGGCTCCACTAAAAGAGCTACTCTGCACAAACTGGTCTCTCCTTTTCGCCAGCTTACTTACAACAGTTTGCGTTCACCTTAGCTTCTTTCCTTAATGACTGACTCCCCCCCGCCCCCATCCCATGGCTTTCCTGCCCATAAAAGAGCCAGAGCCGTCCCGTGGGGTCTTCACCGGGAATTCTCCCTCAGTAACGCCCAGCACTGCAAAGCACGCTCCGGGCGGTCACACGGTGTTTTCCCGGGGCTAACGCCGCCCTGTGGGAACTGAGGGGCCAGGTCAACAGCACACACAGGGACATCTGTGCGAAGTCGCAGAGCCGGGCAGCGAGGGTTCTCACCTAACACACCAGTTTCCAGGGCAGCATCTGGATCAAGGGCCTGTCGTCTGAGACAACTGTGACGGGCAGGCTGTCGCCAGAACGTGGGTTTCTCGGAAGGAACCCTTCCCGTGAAGTTTCTGCTCCCCTTCTGGTGCGAAAGGTGGCTTATTAATTTCATTCAAGTCTGAAATCCTACAGTCTGGGTTTTCTTTTGGCTGTACAGTGTTTGTGATTACTTACTATTTTATTCCTTCCACTAATGACTAGTTTTTTTATTCTATTTTAGCTTCAAATGACAACTTAGGATACCTAAGAATAAACACGTCTCGTGTTTCTCCACTGCCCCATTTCTCGCCGGTGACTTTCTTAGCTCTCTGGATGAGTGCATTATTTTTCTCAAGACCATGAACTACACTGTACACTGGGTGCAGAAGGAGCCTGAATCCAGATGGGTGAGGAATTTCCCCCAGGCATGAGAAATTCAGTTTCTCTGGTGGGTGGTATCATTGATTCTTTGGGTCGAGAAATTACTTTCTGCTCTTTTGTAACCTACGTAAGATGAGCATTCCCAAATACTCGGGTGGTGCCCTTAAACATCCATTATGCTCTACGCGCATGAATTGATCCCGTTGCTTTTGAACAGATTGGCACGGTCTGGCCGGTGTCCTTCCGCCAACCTTCCACTGGGGGTGCTGGCTTCTCCAAAAAGTAGGGGTCGGAAGCAGCGACCAACACATCCCTTCTTTTCCATCATTCCACACTGCCAGCTGCCTGTCTCCAGGGCGAACCAGACAGCCTGGTAACAACTCCTCCTGTGACCACTTGGCTGTACCAACTGTTGTCTGGTCCTCTGCCCAAATTACCTTTCCGCTACTGTTCCCGGCCAGCCCACACCTGAGCTCCTACGGCAGTTTTCCCTCCCTCCACAGGGCCCTCCTCTCCTCCCCACGCGGGAGCAACAGCTCCCGCCACCAGACGCTTCTTACTGTTCCTATAGTACCAGACCAAGTCCCTCAGCACTGCAAAGTACGTGAGCCTCACGCTCCGGGCGGTCACATGTGGTTATTTTACTTATTTTACTTATAAGCCTAGTTTACTAAATTATCAGCTTCTGGCGAAAAGGAATGGTTCCTTACATATTTAATATCTGTGATGATCCTAGATGCTGCAAAAAAGGTTACACACATTATATATACTTTTAGTTCAAATTACATCTTAAAATGTTTAATTCTGAAAATAGTGTGAAAGCTTTATTCTAGAAAGCATGAAAATATCCTAGAAAACTAAACACTGGAACATAAATTTGGGATAGAGTTTGATATATTTTCCCTCTGATTCTCTTCTCTTTTTACAACAGATTTCCCAGATCCATCTAGTTCTATGATAAGTTTACAATTCTTTACCATTCTCAGGCCAGGTCATGTCAGTTACTGCTTGTCCTATATCAATGGGTGTTGGCACTTTGATTACTGTACAGGGCCACAAATATTGTCAAATGTAATGCTGGCCGTTCACAATGGAAAAGAAATACATAATAAAAGTACCTGCAGCCTAGATGAGAACTAGTTTTATTACAAAGGACTAGCCACTATCATTCCTGGTCAGGATTTCTGTATCAGAAAGATGCATGTCTAGGACGTCAGAGGATGAATGGCACCTTAACACTTACAGAAGATGCTTGGACTACTCATTTAAAGAAAATCTTCTTTCTTCCCCTTGCTGTCGCCCTTGACATAGTACATTTTTAAAGATGCTGGTTGAAAGACAAAGAAGTTGCCTGTGTCATTTTCCAATCTTCACTGCAACACCACAGAGTTAATTAAAGTAAAAGGCAACATCATTTTCTATCCCTTTCTCAAAACACAGTCCTAAACGTTTCAAGAAAGCCAAAAATTTGAAATTTGCTGTTCTCTTTCTGCATCATTTTAAAAAGCCCAAGGGACCCTTGTGACAAGATTTTTTGTCTTATTTAACAGGTGGTCAAATCCATTTCCTGAAATTGAAGACGCAAGAGAAATGAATTCTGTTTCCAATTGTGCAGGAGGGTTCGCGGCTTAATTCTGAGGTAGTCCTTCTCTGTTGGGTGGATAGCCCTCTGGGTTGCCAGTCGCCTGCCTTGGCATGTAGCGGAGAAGCCATCTCCCCAACAGACGCATCCCTCCAAATCATGGGGGACAGTGGAAAGCACACCGGCTGACACAGCAAGAGAAAGAAAAGGTCTGCCTGTGGAGTTTTCCCTTTTCTGGTTGGGGCCCAAAGGATTACAATTGAAAATACGCTTTTAGTGAAAAGTAACGGGATTCATAATAAAGGCATGTTAATATAGCAAAGCCATACTGCGAGACATACACTCAGATGGCGGCTTGGACGTTCGCCACCCCCACGGTGGCTGTGGCTTTTCCCTTTCTGTCCTCCCACTTGACTCACAGCATCCACAGCTCATTCCCAACCCAACACACACACCCTGTTGTGTCTTACTGCTTAATGACAGCCCATATTTCCAGCATATGCTTCATCCTCTCAACCAAAGAGAAAAAGCTTCCCTTGATTTGGACCAAATGTAGTATCTTTAAAATATTCAATTATGCTGTTTTATAATAACATATGGCCATGAACACTGTTTTTCTTTTCTCTATTTTTTTTTCCTAACAGTACCTCTCCTGAAGGATAAATCATATATTCCAAGATTAAATTAAATGGGAATGGGTCCTGCTGCTAGAGAAAAAATGCTTTTCTGCTTCTGCTTGGCTTTCTATATTCGTGTTTATTAAATCTCTAAAAACTTAACCCTATGATAAAATTTAGGGAGATGAAAAATTGCATGTGTTTCTAGCATAATGGATTTTAGCATGTTAAAAAAGTAACGTGAAACCCGGTGGTTTTATAAACTAGACTAACAAGGCTAGGCTTTAGGTAGGATCCCATAGTGCCAAGTGGCATCGTTCAGTCAAATTTTGGGATTCGTAGCCCCTTCCTGAATCCCTTCTCCTCTCCCGCCCTCGCTGTGCACTAAGGTTGGCCGTGCGAAGAGAGTCAGTCCTCTGAGTAACAGGAGAGGAAAATCATCTTACTTCCTCGTAAAGATTCACAACTTTGTGCACTTATATTTTGTTCTCAAGTTTTGAAGGCCCTTCCACAACTCTGACAGGAACATGGATCAGACATCATGACTTTGGATCTCATGGCTCTTCTCTGCACGTGTAGGTTTCCAGCTGGTCCCTGCCGAGGACACAGGTTGAAGAAGACCTGTTCTTTCTATTCTCTCTCAGAGCAGCACGTGTACTTCCTTCAGGGCACCAGTGGCGAATTGTGATGCTCTTAGTTCAATATTTATATACTTACTTGCTTTCTATTTCTTCCACCAGAATACAGGATCTGTGAGGCCACTGTGTCCTCAGCGCGATCTCTGGCTATCATAAACAAATTGACATAGCTAAGGGAGGTTCGTGTTTCGTCTAAGGTCAGACCATGGACTCGTCTCAAAATAATAATTGGGAGACACCGCTGTGGGGACATCAGTCTGGCACACCCCTCCACCATGTCCAATTAGCTCGAGGGCCACGAGGGATTACCCAGAAGCCCCTCACGGTTTTTTGCCATGATAAAGACTCCTATGGAAGAATTAGCTCGAGTGTAGTTACCACTGCCAAAAGGCAGCATATGTCATAAAGAAAATATATAGGCCAGTCAGGGAAGGACAAGTACCATATGATTTCATTCATATGTGTAATCTAATGAACAAAATGAATTAACAAGCAAACTAGAGAGACTCATAGAGAGAAGGCTGAAAGCTGTGTGTGTGTGTGGGGGGTACTAGGCAGAGAAGGGATTGAGCAAAAAAGAAACAAATACAACCTCATGGACACAGACGACAGTGTGGTGATTGCCAGGGGAGAGAGAATAGGGGATAAATAGTTTTGGGAGAAGACGTGACTTGGGAGGTGAAAACAGTACAAGTACACAGATGGTAGGTTGTAGAATTGTGTACCTGAAACCTGTATAATTTTGTTAACCAGGGTCACCCAATAAATTCAATGAAAATAAAACATCAGTTTTAAATATAGGGACGTTTGAAATAGACACGTTATTTTTGTTTGCAATTATTCCTCTGTGTTTCAAGTGACCTGCCACCCCATACTATAGTGAGCAGAGAACACGGGTTGAGAAGTCACTGTACCCTTTCCTGCCCTGTTATTAGTGCCCTGCTGTGCTGGAAAAGAACAAGCTGGAAACACACACTGCACAATAGTCTATCTCTGCATATTTAAACATGACTTCCATCTCTGCGCTAGAGAATATATCATACACTCTTTATGAAAAATTACTCATTGCAGCAATTACACCCTAAAGAATATCCTGGGGACTGAAAGGACAAAGGCAAGGTTTCAAGCAAACATCATCTTTTTATAGATTATCTTACTTAGAGAGTAGAAGAAACTCTCTGGAAGGCTTAAAGCAATATGCTATTAAAATGCTAACTAAGAGCTTGGCCAGACATGAAGAATCCTTTCCTTGTTTCTTGTCAATGTTTCTTGATTTTATTTCAAATAAAATGATATGTAGCATTAATTGGATAGAATGTAGAGTAATTATTATTCTGCATGAGTGCTTAAAGATGATATCAATTAGTGTTTTAATAAGATTACTTTGTAAATAAAGGAAATCTAATCAAAGTGTTCATTTTAATATGTACTGCCCTTTGTGATTATTTGAAAAGTAGAAGTTACATAATTAGTCTACCTTCATCAAGAAAACAAGTGTTATAAATAAAACTGTAATAAAAGTTTTCTTTGATAATACACATAAAATAAATCACCTCTTTAAATAACATTCTGTCAGTTCCCATGGCCTCCGATTATAGGATAAATATACATGTCCTCTCTAAAATCACTACATATTTTTCCACGGACTCCAAATCAGTCTACATCCTGTGCCCTACGTTCCCCAGCCTTGACCCCCAAACAGATCCTCCCACTGCTTGTGGGTGAACCGTGTGAGGCATGCTGGGAACAGGCTCAGTACACAATGGGCGTTATGAGATCCACTAAAGGCCTTGTATCTGTCACAGAAAGTGAAGCGTGAATTCCAGAGTAAAACGCTGGTGACCTCAAAGTACCGAGGACATCAGGATATGGGCGCTAATATTGGGAAAATGACAGCCCCCGTGCATTGGGAGCCCCGTGACTCGTCTGTTTGGCTATGAATTGCCATATTTCTCAACCACGGACATGCGGGAAGAGCAGTGGGCAGCGTCATAGGGGCGTTTAAACAAACTCATTCCCAGAGGGCACTGGCTGACCTTGCTCCCAGAACCAGCACATCTGTGTTTTCTCCTGTACTGACGATCCTTTCCATGAATCAGAGAAGAAAGGGATTAATGAAGACATTTGTAAAATAGTTCAAAGGAAAATAGCATCGAAAATAGTTGATTGACTAGAAAAACCATCGCAGTTGTTTATGCACAAGTTTGTGGTGAGGCTCACAGACCTCAAAGTCACAGATGTCACTCCTGGGAAGGAAGTCTGGGTGTGTCTTTGCCTTCTGGGCAGCAGCAGTACGGGACTTCAACAAACTGCCCTGTCTGAGCACCTATGCACACGAACAGAAACTCGTCCCCTCTCTCAATGAAATACTCGCCTCTCAGTCTCACCGATTAACCCGCTCCTGTGTCATGGATACCCTGTCAGGGTCTCCAACTGGTTTCCTCCCTCCATCCCCTAGTTCCTCAATGACTAGGGACAATACGCTAGAGTTCCACGCTGCCTGCGGTCTGAGAACAACAGAAGAAAAAGCGCTGGAAGCGTTTATTAACAATGTTTCCACTGCAGATGAGAAAAGCAAAGACCCGAGATACTGCTGCTAAACTTTGATCCTAATCGCCTTGCCTCTGCTGACCTGTAACCATTAGGTGGTGGAAAGGCAGCTCCTATTTGCAGATGTGCTTTGTTCGTGATGTCTAAAGCCCAGATAACACAACCTGACTATTTGCTGCCAACAATATAAGCTCCCTATGTCTCTCTTAATATGACATACAGAATGCTAAAAGCAAGTTTCCATTGACCTCTCGGCAACCACTATTTACTCCTCTATTTATTCTAGAGTATCCCAGAAGTTGCAGACTTTGCATAGCAGGATTGGAGGGGACTCTCCGATCCTGAGCCCCGCCCTTTGCAGGGCCGCCTTGCCATTGCACCTGCTATATAGTCCGCCTCACCCGACGTAACTGGAGAGAACACGGAGTGGAGAAAGACTAAGCGCTCTGCAAGGTTATTCATCTTCACTAACACAGCACACCGCACAAGCTACCTTAGAAGGCACAACACCTTCACCCCCTGCAGAGAGCGTCGCCCCTTCTCCTTTCTCCAGGCTAATTCCCTCTTCCACAACGGGAGATGCTCAGACACGGGTGGGATTAGGTAGCGCAGTACGGGTGTTAACATTGGGGTCTCAGAACGCGCCACGGAAGTGTGGGGAAGGGATCCCCCAGCTGTGAGGGAGTGAACTGGGGGAGGGGTGGCTGTGGAAGGGATAGAGAGAACAGAAGAAGGAGCAGAGCGGGAGCCCCATGTAGCTCAGGAAACACTGCCGGCCACGAGTAAGTTCTCAGCGCACGTGCAGAAGGCGTCTCTGCACCATGAAGGCGCGAACAGCTACATACACCCGGACGTACCCCCTCCCCATGGTTTATGACAAGCAGACAGAAACTAGATTATCAAGAACTCTTCTTTTGTGCTCAAAAGATCCCCCACGACAGTAAATCTCCGGTCCTTCGTTCCTCTCAGTGGCACTACCTTGTCTCCGCCGACAATTTAAAAAGTGACTCTAATATTTGTATCCCTCCATCTCCCCTCCCTCTCCCCTCCATGCTCAGTAGGTACACCAGCCCACGGTACAGACACAGGAGGGATGGCACGGAGCTGTGGGCACAGGCTCTGGGGCCAGACCACCGTGTCTCAGTAGCTAAGTGACCGAAGGCAAGGTGCTTAACCTTCCTATGACTTTATCCCTCATATATAAAACAGGAGGAATCATAGTCCCCCCCGAAGAGGGTTATTATGAGGACTGTATATAAAGTAATGTTGGCACATAGCAGACTTTATAGAACTATTTTGTGAATGAAAAAAGAAGTGACTTCCTTCTAGGACCAGCTTAAGATAAGTAAATGGATTCTTCCAAGACTAACCTGAATCTACTGTTTTTTAATTTCTTCTGAATTACTGTTCACAGTCTAACGAGCAGAATGTTATAAGCTCCTGGTTAAGTTTAACTAGATAATTGTGCTTCAGATGACTCTGGCTTTAGCCAGTCACTCAGTAAATGTTTGTTGAGAGCCTCCTGAATGCACTGGCCTGAGAGATGGCTATAAAGAAATCAGGAAGGACACAGTCCTCGCCCTGATGAGGCTAATAAACTGCCCCTTCAGTGTCTAGACAGTCTTCTCTTATAGTTACTAAACTCATTCTTGCAATATCATCAAATCAGAGGGAATAATCGCATCACACAGATGAGGAAACTGAACCTCAAAGACAGGGATTTTCCTCAACGTCACAAATCTATCTTGGGGCTTGGTGGAGATGGAAATCCAGGTTCTTTCGTTCCTAATGCGAGACTCTTCGCACCACGTGGCCACACAAAGCGCTTTATGTCTACAACGAGATATCTCAGTCCTGGGGAGGAAAGAAGATGCCTTCCACTTTTTCTTCCTGTGCCACATGTAGCGCACTCGAAGGTCACATGACGTGCATCGTGAGCAAACGCACTGCTGACCGTGTTGGGTCAAGCCTGGTAGATGTATACTCTGGTTCCGCTCACTGTCCTCTGCGCTGCACCCCTTTCACGGGTCTTGAGAGATGTCCCGGTACGAGGACAGCAGGACACTCAACGTGTGCTGCTTGTCGCTCTTCTCCCTGAACGCTCAGTGCTTTCCTACGAGTGGTGCCAGTGCAGGTGAGACGGTGCGGCCAGGAAGATGCTCAAGATGACTGACGTGCACAAATGAACAGCAACGACCCCAGGATTAATCTCCAACCCATGCGTGTTTACCAAAGGTTCAAAATACGTGCTGTATTTCATTGACTGCTCTTTTACTGGAACAGGCCACCAGATTTGTGAACACACGCTAGATTCAATATTAATTGGTAGATAATTACAAAGTATCTTTCTCCTTGATACTCACCACAACCTCATGAGGCTGGCATTATTCCTCCTATTTTTCCCCCCCCCGAGACATTTCAGCTCGTGCGGACTTCCATCCACAAGACAACCGCATTTCATCGAAATCATCCCGTTTTACTACCTCTATTACTTGAAGCAGCATCCAGTGAAAAAAAAAAAAAAACCATGCCATCTCCATCTTGCAAAAACACCTGGGCTAAGGATAAAGTTGAAAATGGTTCTTTTTTAAAGTTACCAGGCGTAAATGAAATTGATCAGAAGTATTTCTGAAGAGCCTCACAGTTCCTGCCGCCGTCTGGACGCAGAGAGCGCTCTCTCTTCATCAGCAGTGTTGTCAGGACATCCCGGGAAGGCACACACCTTTCACATGACTGGATGCACCAGGACCGTCTCAAGCAAGAGCCCGGGACAGGCAGAGAAGCCCAGCAGACTTGCTCCTGTAGACTTTAAGATCCCAGAATGCTTATTTTTACAGATATACATGTATCAGAATCATGTTGGCTTTTGTCCTGGAGATTACAGAAAGAGAAACGGAGCCCAGCACGCAGACCAGGGAAGGCCCACCCCAGAGCAGCTGCTAGCCACGGAGCAGCTGCTGATCAAGGTTCTGAAGCCTTGTTCTCCGGGGCCCCCACAGCAGGCGCTAGGGGAGCGCCAGGGGCTGACGCAAAGCTCCGCGGCCGGACAGAACCCATCACGCAAACCGGGCACGCAGCTCCGAGAAAGGCAGAGAAGCAATGCCGGGCGTCCTGACAGGCACTGCAGCGTGGATCTGTGCATACAGTCACGGGAAGGCTGACGGCTCTGTTTGGGGAAAAAAGCGGGAAATGAGGTAGACACGAACAGTATTTATCTCCTCAAAGGAGGGGCCACTTTAATGTTTGACCTGCACCAAAGCAGTTTGTGGGGTAATGAAGCTAATCACAGGGAGCTGGTAGCTTGGCATGGTGTGAGGCGGCTGAGTCGTTAGCCTGCGCATTATCCACGAAGAGTTATTTACATCTCACTAAGCAGTGGGCTCGCACCTGGGGCTGGCAACACCTGGCAGTGTTCTTAATGAGTTCACCGCTGTTTCCAAGGAAAATGCTGACATGAATAATCGTAACGTTATACTCCTTGTGAGCAACGTACAAACATCCACGCGGTGGGTGAGGAAAGGTCACTGCCGTCTAACTCCTTCTGGCTCCCACGTAGCCTGGCAGCCTCTTCGAGGCGAGGCGGGGTGGGGCCGGGGTAAAGGCCTCGCGTGACGACTAGCTCCTGCCTGGCACTGCCCGATTGCATAAAGGCGCCTGCTTAGGTGTGTCTGCCCTCCACAACGCTGTCGGCATTTTCCAAGTGGCGCCTGGGTTTCTGTCATATTCCATCCTGTCCATCACTGAATTCTACCGGTCTTTTCCTTCATTTCTCTCAAGTCAGTCCCTTCTTTTCAACGGTCGTGGTCCGCCGGAGTCCTGGACTGACCCATCTGGATTAATCATTGCACTTGCATCCAATATAGCACACTAGAGACCCACGAGTGGCCGTCTTCGCGACATGCTGTGACCACTCCTGACCACCACGCGTGAGGACCGAGTGCCTGCGGGGTCCTCAGCCCAGGGCTTGGTGCCTTAGGAGCAGGCAGTTTCTACTGTGGAAATGATTATTTCAATAAGGAGGTGTTACAAGTCAAATCTTATTATTGAGGAGCGACGGTTCCCGGTGGGTATGAAATAAATTACTTAGATAGCACTTGGCGTGGGGTCTCCAGGGGACAGTGGGACCATTGCTGACTTTTTAGTTGACTCTCAAATTTCCTAGTTTGTCTTAGTCTTTCATCTCCCAGTTTTTGCTCCAAATCCGTGAAACTTAGTCGGCGTTTCCACAGAGGAGTCATCCTCCCGTCGCTGGGCTGACCCACTGCACGCTGTGCCCCTCCCCGGGAGACCCATGCTCTCTCTCCACCTTCTCCGGGTCCCTGGAGAGGCACAGTCCTTACCTGCCTACCGTCCTTTACACTCCTGCGTTTTGTGTCCTCGCCACGCTCCATACTTAGGTCTATGTCTGTCTAGTAAACCTTGGAACGGCGCTTGTTAATTCAGTAATGACCAGTGTGCCAGGGCTGGGTTTTGTGTCTCTTTCTCTGTGCGTGAAGTAGGCGCAGCAGGTGGACGGGAAGACTCCCTCCATCATTTCCCACCACGGGTAATACAGCCGACCGCTCACCGGAGGGCACCAGGCACGCCCCGCGCTCCCTGAGTGCTGGCCCACCAGGTGCGTGGGAGTGACCACCTGCAGCCTTTACAGCCGGCTCTTAGAGAAAAGGGTTCTACACGGTTCCTAGTTGTTCCCGCTCCCCCCTCCCCACCCACATTCCCTTTTACTGGAGTCACGTGCCCACTGACAAAACATGGCTGGAGCAGTGTCCTTTTAGAATAACCCAAATCAACATTCGTATTGAGCGTCTGCATTTGGTCAACAGGAATTCCCGTACTTTGACCTGATGACAGTGGAAGTAAGTCATGCTCACCGTGCCCTGTGCATTGGGCCACTAGCCATAGCCTCTCATCACACTAGAAGAAAGGACCTGTCTTAGAAAGGTCACCGAAAACGCTTCTCACCGTCAGCCTGAGTTAAGGGGTGGCCACCCTTTCTCCCCCTTTGTTGAGCAGGTTGGACTCACATTTCTGCTACATCTCTCTGCAAACACATGTGCATTCGGATCTCTTTCGTATCTCGTCAGTGTCTGGTCTACTTTTGGCGCCTAACCTGAGACTTCCGACCTAGCATCCTGGTGCCGCCGCTCTAAGGAAACGGAAATTTGTTGAAACGTCATTCAGAAAGCAACAGAGGGCCAGCGACACAAATGTGGGAAAAGTATATCCCTGTCAGGTAGGGACTGAGATAAGGACAGTAGATGGTTTTTAACGCAAATGCTGGATGAGTTTCATAAAGTGTTATACACACACAGATATGTATAAGTATTATGAGCGGCTTGGGGACAGGTCAACACATTATATAGACTAGAACAGGACACAGCTCCTCCTTCTTCTGGGACGCAAGAGAGAAATGGATGACAGTCCCCATGAGTCCACAGAGCTGACCCAGATAGGACACGAGAACCCCTTCCCTTACTCACTACTCCACACATTTTTCATAAAATTTCCACAGAGCAGGTGACAATCCCTCATCCAAGAACCTTCTTAGGAAGCTGTGGTGGTATGCAATGGCCTTCACGTCCTTCCATAAAAGCATGGTTTGGGGTTTAAATTTCAGTGTAACTAATTTAAACATAATTTCTTTACTAAAATAGGAATATCTCAGGACACCACAAATCAGTGTTTGGCAAGCACCGCTTGGGAATTTGGGATGAAGAGAAACTGCGTCACAGTGGATTGCGTTCTATGTACCCAAAATGACTAGCATGGAATAAATATCATTCGCTATAATAACCCAACAGTTCATACAGACTACTTCTCCAAAGCTTACATATGTTGCCACCATTGTTTTTTAGAATGAATGGATGATGTTAATTCACTCTTTTAATGACTTTTTTTCAAGCCATTATAGAATAACTACTGGGCATTAATTTTTTACAAGGTGTCTATAGTCACCTATTTATCATTTATAACACGGATGGCAAAAACATTATCAAACATTTATTAAGCATTTATAAATAATTTTACCCTACTTCTAGCATGCGTTATAAATATATTATTAATTCTTCCTAAATTATTGATAAGTAATCCTTGAAACTGAATATGAGAGTAACATTTATTAGTAAATGACACTTTGTCCCCCTTGCAATCCCCATCTTAGGCTAACTATGCACCTAACAGAAAAGCCATGGGCATGGGTGAGGAAATAACATTTCTTGTAGAAAAATAAAATACATAAGGTTTGCATTTGACCAGGCTGGTGCATTTAATATAACTTTCATCGAACCAGATTTCTCCAGAACAAAAATTCAATTAATTGGCCAGATGCTTAGGGACTGACGAACTGTGTTCTTTCTCATCACTAAGTGCTACTGAATGGGCAGGAGGAAGTTGACCCACGGTCTTTTGTCTAGTTAGCGTATTCGCTACATATGCCCACACGAGAGAGACCACCCGCCGCTCCAGAGGGGACAGCAGTGCTTGTCACGTCTGCCGAGCCATGGGCGCATCCCCAGTGCCTAAAGCCAATCCACTTTCAGCACACGACCTGAAATGCCAAAGACATTTGGCGTAACTGAGTCGGCATTTCTCCCCTTGGCTGTCTGTGGCAAGTACCACAATGGCCTCGTGAAAAACTGTCACACCCACTTAGATCTGAGTTAGTGTGATTGACGATATGTGGTCACCAAGTTCCCAAACACAAATGCAAGAGCCGTCAACATAGGGGTTAAAATCGTGGCGTTCTAGGATGACTTTCGCGGTCTCTGATCACTTAAGGCAGCGTTTGACTGCTTTTCCTTGCCTGACTCCTACTCCGTGGATTCCCAAAAGCCTCAGCCAAAGAGCCAGAGCAGGGGAAGTCTCTGTCCTACCCAGAAACAAAATTCAAATGAAGCCTATGCCCTACAGATTTTAGAACCTTACATTGAATATTTACATCCGAGCAAAGATGATTCATTTTTCTGAATCAAGGTTCATTTCAAGAGAACACATTTATTTTCATGCCTTTCAAAAACTGAAATTTTTCCGGAAATGTTAAAATTTGTTTTCTTTTGTTATTGATTTATTCTTGTAAGTAATACCCTTTAGCTTCTCATTGTTGGTACACTGTTGTCTTCCACCATTTTACAGAATAGTTGTGAGAAGAACAGGTGGAATGATATAAAGTCTTTGGAGCAAATGTGATTTTTATAGGAACTAATGTGAAGGCAGCAAAAAAAGTCATCAGCTAACCTGGCGACTAAACTATACTCATTACGCAGTAAAATAACCTGAAAATGCCTGTAAGCGTTTAGAAACATAACCTCCTGCACACAAAACTGCAAGAAGGCTAAAGTCACTCTTTGTTCCTAGGTTGAAGATAAACATATTTTTTTCTTACGAAAATTTAATTACGTATTTTTACCAAAGTGACAATAAAAGATTACAAAGACACATACAGAAAGTTAGCTCTTACTCTTGAGAAGATTGTTGTCTTAAGTAATCAGCGACCTGAGTAAAACAACATAAAACGCAGAAAATGATCTTGATAAAACACAAAATTTAGCTTTCTCAACAGATTACTCAAAAAGTACCGTTCTTTAAGACACTATCACACTGGCCCTGCTTCTGAGTGTTCACCTGAGCTTACCTAGACTATGTATCTCGGCAGTCCTGGGCAGGACTGGTGGAGCTGATGACACACTAACAAGCAAAGCTCTATTCCCTGCTCTGCACACGACAACAGAGCCACGTGGTAACAGCATCGTTGCTTGTGGAACAGTGGATTCTATTTGACAAGTTTGCACTCAACAATTCCTAATTTCCTACATCAAAGGATTGCAGTAAGCTTTCTTTCAGTATTCTAACTGTACTTATTTTAGATCACACTGGATGTACCTTTATTATTCTTCCTTGTGAAGTCTGGAAAATTTGAGCTGGTTCGAAACATGACTTCAGTGCTGTAAAAAACCTTGCATCAAAGCTACTCAAAGCTATACTATTGCATTCCTTTATTTCAGAGCCAGAAAAAAAAACCCCACACAGAATACTTTCATTGTCATCAACTTGCATCACACTGTCTTCACAATGTTTCCTACGTATGGCTTGATAGGTAGTAATCGGTGCTTAAAATGTCCTCGGCATGGCAAGAGCAAGCATACCTGACTAGAAATACCTTAAATTTTAGTTTGATAAAATGAGAACCTTTTTTCATTCGGCTGCACAACAAAGGCTAGTCTTTGTGTCTTAGAAGGATAACATGATCTTGAAGTGAGCCGGAGCAGGTGCAAAAGCAGAGGAAGCACAATTCATAAATTCGTGACAGGAGACCAATAGCACTAATTAATTTGGGGAAGAACGCAGCCAGATTATTCTTATGGAAGACTTAAATCTTTTCAAGGCTAGCAAATAGATGGCAAAGGTCATCCAATCGATGGAGATAAATAATGGAAGTCTTTAGAAAAAAAAAAGCCAAAATGTGACAAGTGAGAGGGTGGTCCTGTCATTCAATTTGGGGAATTTAAATATTGAAAAGTCAAATCTCTGGACATTAAATTTACATGATGAGAGGAATGAAATATGCAGATGAAACAAAATCTATGTGTTTCTCTGTGCTGAATGCCAGGGTTGCCCAGGACCCAGACTCTTCTCTACATTCAGGTGGGTACATTGTCGCTGCCACACCCTCATCCACCCAGTAGTGACCTTGTGCAGTGTCCTGCCTCTCCCACTGACAGCCGGGTCAGCGGCCATGAACAACGAGAGAGGGGCTGTGTGTGAGACACACCTATCTTAGCCACCTCTGCCTCCCTGATGCCTGGCGTAAAGACTAAGGCATGAGTGTAAGAATTAATCTTATTGTGGAAGGAAAGACAAAACAGTCCTTGATAAAACTCATCTCATAAGCAATAGGGTAAGCACGGTTAACCGTTTGAGTGGTATGAACATTCATGTGCATCCTCGTGCCTCCTGACCATCCAGGGTACAATCGACTTATTTTAAAAATGTGTAAGGCAACATAAAAAAAAGGTAAATGTATGTTCTTCTTGTTTTCATAAATTGGTTATCAAACAAACATGATTTTCAGTTAGTAAACCTGTAACCAGAACTAATTTCATTAGTTCACTCCCAGGGGTTACTCCCGGGGGTCAGGGAGCATAAGAAAAACTCACTACTCAAAAGGTTAACAGGGGTCATAGTGTGTGTGTATTCACCAGTAGAGGATTCCTGTCAGAGCACATAGGATACTTTCCATTTTGCCACCAGGGGGCATTGTGAGCAAAGATGAAGCCCTGTATCCCAGAAGACCTAACAGACAAAAAACTTCCCATAGGAATCTGCAAAGCCCCTTTTCTTCCTACAGTACGACTCTCCATCTGTTTACAAAAGGGAAGAAAAAAGAAAGGGAAGGGAGGGAGGGAGGGAGGGAGGGAGGAAAAAAATGGAAAGAAAGAGGAAAAGATAGAGAAAGGAAGGAAGAAAGGAAGGAAGAAAGTAAGGGAGAGAGGGAGGGAGAGAGGGAGGGAGGGAGGGAGGGAAGAAGGGAGGGAGGGAGGGAGAAAGGAAGGAAGGAAGAAAGGAAGGAAGGAAGGAAGGAAGGAAGGAAAAGAAAAAAGAGAAAGAGAGAAAGAGGGAAATATAGAGAAAGGAAGGGAGGGAAGAAAAGAAGAAAGAAAGAAAGAGAGAGAAAGGAAGAAAGGAAGGAAGGAAGGAAGGAAAAGAAGAAAGAGAAAGAATGAAAGAAAGAGGGAAAGTAGAGAAAGGAAGGAGGGGAGGGATGGAGGAAAAGAAAGAAAGAAAGAGGAAGGGATGGAGGGAGAGAGAGAAATAAAGAAAGAGAAAGAAGGAAAGAAAGTAAAAGAGAAAGAGAAAGAAAGCCTGATCAAGCAGTGGTGCAGGTGCAGTGCATAGAGCATCAGACTGGGACATAGAGGACCCAGGTTCGAAACCCCAAAGTTGATGTCTTGAGTATGGGCTTATCAGCTTGAGCACAAGGTCACTGGCTTGAGTTTAGGATTATAGACATGAGACCAAGGTCACTGGCTTGAAGCCCAAAGTCGCTGACTTGAGCAAGGGGTCACTCGCTCTGCTGTAGCCTGCAGTCAAGGCACATATGAGAAAGCAATCAATGAACAACTACGGAGATGCAACAAGAAAACTGATGCTTCTCATCTCTCTCCCTTCCTGTCTGCCTGTCACACACACACACACACACACACAAAAAACAACAAAAAACAAAAAAAAACAACCAAGAAAAAGAAGGAGAGAAGGAGGGAGGATGGGAGGGAAGAAAAAAACTCTAAGAAAAGACAAAAGCTGACATCTGAGAATTTATAAAGCCAAGTAGAAGGCCATTGCTTCACTTCAAAGAGTGCCAACCAATGAAAAGCTACATTTTTCTAGATGTTACACGTTCTTATCACATTGTTGTGAAATTCCAGGAGCCTGCTCACTGTTAACCCAAAGCCCTAAAATATTCTAGTCAGCTCCAAGAATAAGTGACAATCTAGCTTTTGCCTATTGACTTTTCTCTCCATGCTGGCCCTCCAGGTGGGTGGGTGGGTGGTGCTTTTCTCAGAGACCAGAGCAGAGCACTCTGCAGACCTCACACCAGGCAAGGTGGGGGATGCGGGTCAGCCCTCTTCAAGAAGCTGCAAACCTGTCTTCCTTTCCCGCTTATGCAACCGAAACCTTCTAACAGGGTTTTCTCTAGACCCGCTTCTCTGGAGAGAATCAATAAAAATACGTGGCAGCCAAATACAAAAGAAAGTTTACGTTTGACATCTGAAAAAAAAAAATGTTTAGTAAGATGTTTACCTATTTGGGCCTATATTTTATTCTCTTTTATTTTAGTACAGTGAAGGTGAGGAGAAGCAGGAAATACTTGCACTGATTTTTTTTTCCTTCTCTGAATTGCAGATTTGCACTGTGTGTATCAAAGGAGGTGATAAAGACAGCCTGGAACATAGAAGTCTGCCAAAAATATACAGAATGGGACTACATAGTTCTCTACCTAGGAGTCCCAGAGGCTGCACCAATACTGAATAAATCAGGGGGATCTCTAGAAGAGACTTCATAATAATCTCCATAAATTATTCCTAAACATATTACAGTTATAACAGCAAACAAATGGATCCTTCTACACATAACTATTCCTGGAAACTCTAATGTAGAAAATATTTTAAACAAATGCATTAAATAAGTCACACAATGAGGCCCTTGATACTATTCCAAGACCTGAATTATATATGTTCACTTACTCTAAAGAAATATTTTTGAGACTGATTTAAGCTTTGTTTACTTTTGTGAGTTTCAAAGCTATTTTTGAAGAATAAAAATCTCTCAAGTTCTTTTTTACATCCTTAGAAAGACATTGTTATGTTGAGCGTTTTAAATAAAAAAATCGTTCTGAAGAGCCGCATGGTAACTAGTCCTACTGTGTTGAAAATGTACTCAAGTGTTTCCTTTGAAAATCAAAGCAAACACAAATGGAAGTTTCGGAGTTTGACATACAGAGTAAATGATTAGTACAGATGTGCTTGTCCTTTGAATAAAGGAGACATGCATATTCAGACGCTTAGCAACCTGAGCCCATATATCACATGAGTAACCACAAATATGTGACTACGCTGCCACCTAGTGGTGCGAAGAACCAGCCTTCTGCTAGAGATGGATGACTTCCAGGTCAGGACAATTTTATCAAGGAGCCTGGGGTTTGTTATAGGAAACAAAGATTTCTTTTTTTTTTTTTTTACATCAGGTGGCTGGAAGGGCCTAATAAGAACTGTTATCTATCTGCTCTTAGGTATTCCTTTCCAAAGCTTCATGATTCGCATCGATTAAAAACCTCAGGTGTCTGCAGACAAGCTCTGCAAACTCGGCACCAGACGCGGGGACGGACGAGAACACGCGTCACGTGTCTCTGAACCACCGCCTGATGGGGGGCACGGCCTTGCTTTAAAGCGGTCTCTCTTTCATAGAATCAGTTTCGGCGTTAAATCTCCCTTTTTCTTTTCTAGCTGAGAACCCAGCCCACAAACCAAACACGCAGCATCCCGCCGAGAATGTTTTGAGGACTTTCTCCCTTGCCCCCCACTGCCGGCCTTCTAGGAATTCGGTCATCCGGGGGGCGATCCACCCTCGATGCAAACTGTTGAACCGGGTGCCTTCTAATGCCGACATCTCCACTACCAGCGGGGATGACACCAGGTCGTGTCTGCAGATCAAGGTCATCTTAAAGGCCCTGGGAGGAAGGAAATGCCTGCCCAGACATCCTGTTCTTCTTGGAGGAAGGGTTACAAGAACGATTGCTATTTACTCATTTTTATTTGTTTGGTGGGGGGAGGACATCATTACGATAGTAGGTACCAAACTGTCCGGGTGGGGGTGGGGAGAAAAGCTACAAGCAAAACTTCAGAGGAAATGACCACAATAAAAAATAGATCGCAGGCACAGAGTTCACAGGGCCTGCTGAGAACGTAAGAGCAAGAAGCCCGTGCATCCCACTCCTGAATGTTTTGAGGAGACACGGAGGCCATCAGTCGGTCTGCAGCAGATAAAGTTCTTCCCTGCACTCAGCATACGTCAAACTGGTCAAGGATATGCTTCCCTTGTTCAAGATCAGGAACAGCTTTGCTCATGTGTCACTATGTACGGGTGAATGCAATGTCCACGTGAAAGTGACTTTTTCAAAAAAAATTTCCTAACTAGATGAATACCTAATCCAATGATAATGTCTGGGTGATACAAGGGATTTTTTTTTTTTTTTTTTCACTCCACACACGTCCTCTTCTTCCATGAAGACATTAGGTGGGAAAGCCCACTTACTGCCACTTGATGTAATTCCTAACTTTATTGATGAGGTGATAAGACTGGAGCAGTAAAGGCAGGGCCCTTAGGCAGCGGTGGGCTAGGCTTCGATGCTCTGACGCCCCTGCCACTCCGTTCTCAGGTATCAGGTAGCCTCTCTACACAGGCCCCGGTGTAGTTCACGCTCCTGGGAGGTAGGCCTGCTAATCTCAACCGTCCGAAATCAAGCCGCACAGCGGACAGCAGAGGATGGTATTTCAAAGTAATTGGAAGCTGTAGCATTCATCTGCTATTCCTCCACGCTATTTTAATAAATATGAAAGCAATGTTTATTCCCTTTAAAGTCAGGACATCTATGAAGTTAAAGGTTTTCGCAGCAATGAGCAATTAGTTAAATATCACACACAGAAGCAAAACAGCAATTTGTAGGCCTGTGCCGCACGGTACTTTAATTACTTACACGGCCACTCAAGATGGGGCTATCTAAAAATCCCCGGGCAATTAAAGACGAAGCGTGCTCCAACATGAACAGCTTTTGAAGAAATAAATTAAAAAGACCAGGTTTTTATCTATAATGTTATTAGGTAGATAAATTACTGGGTAGATAAAGCAGTGGTGGGATTAAAAACTCCAGCACAAACGAAGATTAGTCCTTTAAAAAAAGTCTCCTTGGAGATCATGCAATTTTCCCCACAAAATCAATATCAGTTCAATGGAAGATAAATTACAAGAGAAATCCAGAGTGGACACTTCATAAGTAAGTAATAATAGCCTCGTTTCCTTCATTGCATGGTGGGGTCTGACCACAGAGCCACAGCGGAGGGCGGAAGTGGCTTGTACATCAGTTGTACTCTCTTGGTATTCACACTTGGCTTTGGGGACTCTGTTGTCAGAATGCCTGTTTGGCCCTGAATTAAGGTTTCTTGTTTCTTTTTTATTTTTTTTCTCCCTAACAAATTTCTAAGTTCTAAGAACTTTCTAAGTTCTACCGAAAAAGAGATTTGGCATTTTACTATGTTCTACTGTCTCTAGTTGAAATACACAGATCATATAGTCCTCGTAGTGAACATTCAGAGAACACTAAAAAATTGTTAGGTGAGTGTCTAGAGAAAAATTTTTTTTAATATTTTAAATTCTCAATGTCTTGTTTTTAAAATACATTTTATGAAAAATAAGCCTTCAAACCAATCATCGATACCTCTGCCCGCCAGATAATGAAATGTCTTTTATGCACATGTGCATATAAAATAACAAGCGCATATGATTAATTTACAGTTTGTGACAGGCACCAATCTCGACATGAATCCAAGGAAGACTTAGGTCATACAGATTTTTATATGCTACGGTTAGACAGAACTACATTTTCGGTATAACACGGCCACAAATTGGTCTTTGACATACAGGTTTTATATGTCTCGTACCACATTATCTTGCAGCCTGTTAAGTGCATCGTTCTGAATAAGTCTTACTAACACCGTGTTCTCAAGTGTTAAAAGAGAATGGCTTCCAAACAAACTCTGAATTGAGCAACGAAAAATACCCAGAGAGCATGGGGTTGCATGTGTTTTTCAATTAGAAAGAACGGAAAGTTTTAAAAATGAGAACTCATTTCAAGAAACTTCTAAAATATCTGGAAATGTCACTATGAACTCATTTTTTCCCCGTTTTCTTTTAATATTTATAAATTCAGTAACAACAGAGAAGATATAAAATTAGTTCTAGAAGTGGCCTTCAAGTTTGTCTAATAATCATATGACTTACAAATGAGGATAAGGTGGCAGGGTGGACCTTTCTCGTAACATTTCTGCAGAAATTCAGAAATGTCTAGATTTGCCCTTGGGTTTCAAAGCCAGTGATAAATGCTTCACCTGGGTTGATTCTGAACTTGCAAAAGAAAGTCAAGATGCAATATTTCCAAAACAATTTCTGAATTCTCTCTAGTTTTCTAGATTTGTCAGAGCAATATTGCTAGAAAGTTTTAGTTATGGACTTGAGATGACTCATCACCATCTATACTGCATAAACCTTTTTTTGGGGGGTGGGGGAATGACATGGAACTATTTATTAGAGGCTTCTGAGTGGAGATCATAGTACAAAGTGAATCGATTATGGACTGAGAGCAGAGTGAATCCAGCATGGATTGGCCAGGACTTCTGCTTTTAAGTCTTATAAAAATGATATTCTTCTCTGAAGAGATGATTATACCCAAACAACAGGGTACACCTAGGAGGTAATTTTCGAGCCGTGTCACCCCTTCTTAGTGTTCAGAGCAACTGGTTCCTCTTGATTCACGTGGGTGGGTGACCCATGGTTGAGAACCAGTATTCTTGATAGTTGAGAATTAGTACATTACACATTTTGAATTAAATACTGATTAATACACATTTTTTAAAGTCATTAGTCTAACTACTGCATCATCTAAATAATTACATGCTAATATTTATCATTTCTCTTTAGAATCTACTTATGTCTTTAGGCCATTGTTCTATATGCACCAGTTAGATAACACATTTGAGGAGTCTGTCATATAACAAGCCAGTGAAAGTCACAAACGGGAAATGAACAGGGCAGAGAGTTATACAGGGCATTTCTGGGCACGTGCAAGAAGGTAAGAGCACAGATTAACTAGCGACAGTTCTGTGTGGTTACCACCTTTTTAGATCCTCTGGTAGAATAAGAGAAACATCACCAACAACATGTCTTTTTTTTTGGTAAAAAGCAAAATCTGGTGCATTGAATAATGGAAAGGCTACTGAAAATGTAAGTCCTGGAATTCTTACGAAATGCAGAGAATCGGGAAGTAGGCGATGCCTTGTGGGAATGAAGGAGGTCTGTGGTGTGTATGCCAGGTTGAATCGCCTCGGAACACAGACAGAAAAAGAAGACCCACCATAAAGAAAGAAGGGGGAAGGGAAATTAGAAGGCTTCACCTCTTTCACTAACATTGCAGCCCGGTATGCACTGAACCTTCCAGAAAAGCGGAGACCTGGAGAGCTGTAGAATCCGTGTGACAAGGGTTCCGTCTTTTTTTCCACACATCATATGTCTCCTGTATTGGACTGTCTAAGGTTAAGGTTGAATTCAAGAAAATCTCCTCCCATAACATCACCCAAACTAGGAGGGAATTCCAGAACTAATGAATTCTCCCGCAATGGGAAAGCCTCTAAGTCACTGTACTCTGTCCAGGACTCTCTTCAGCCCTCTGGTTTGAAATGATCTCCTGAATAGCCCTGAGAAGATGACACAAGCTGAGAAGCCAGGAGCTCATGCACAGGTGTGTGCAGAAATGCTCCCAGTCTCCCATGGAGAAGACCTGCTGTACCCTGCGTGCCAGCCACAGTCTCATGGAGATCATCACCCTCTGAGCAGCTGTTTAAGGATGCGGGTCCCATTCGTACCCACACCTTCTTTCCTAAAGCTCATGCACTTGCTTGCTAGATCTTGCTAATGGTTGCTATCTCTGGACACGGCCTACTTGGTACAATGTCAACCATGAGGACCCTAGCCCAGCTTACATCATGTTGCCATGACTTATTTCTAATTTAGGGGGAGAAAGAGAGAGAGAGAGAGAGAAAGGTGGGAGGAGCAGGAAGCATCAACTCCCATATGTGGCCTTGACCAAGCAAGCCCGGGGTTTTGAACCGGCGACCTCTGTGTTTCAGGTCAATGATTTATTCACTGTGCCACCACAGGTCAGGCATTATACCAGTCTCCTCACTACTGGTCTTGAATTACCCCTAATCTCATCTTTACAGTCAGGAGGATGTCTTAGTGTTTTTTAATGCTCTGAGATCACTTGCTTTTGCCCCTTAGGAAGTAACTCCAAACTTCTTCATCTGCCCTCCTAGACCATGCTTTATTTGATTCAGGGTTATCTCCCCACCCCATCCAAGCCAGTTTTCTGCTCTCATATCAGCACCTCAAGCTCACTCATGTTACTGTTGTTTTCCAAAACACCACGAACACATTCCTCCCTCATGGATTTAGTGCAAGCTGCTCATTCTCAGGTCCCTTTTTCAAACACTGACTACTGTTTAATCGCTTCCGGGCAAAGTTAGATACCGTTTTCCCTAAAGAAGCCTTCCTTGACCCCAAAAAATCTAGATCTGTTCCCCCAATCAGGCAGAAAATGACACTGTAGGTACTTGTTCATTGTCTTCATAATGTTTGCATTTGCTTAAATCTAGATCCTCTCGTCCCTTATAGACTCCACTGAAGATGACAGCGAGTCTGTGTCACAACCCCGCACAATTAGCCTATTTCCCGGTCCAGAGAAGCTGCTTAATAAACGGTTTTTAAATGGGCAAAAATTATTAATAGCATATGTCACAATGCTAAAATAATATTACATTCTAAAGTGATGTTCATCCCTGTCCAATAGCTCATAAAAGAGAATATGCCATCACTAAAATACTAGCCACTGAAGCCTCAAGAATACGGACGTTGGCAGGATGACGGATGTGACGGTTCTTTGGGGTCCTGATAGTGTGTGGCAATATCCCAATAACTGACAACACTGGCAATACATGGCAACATTGATACAATA
The DNA here is from genome assembly GCA_037038555.1 of Rhynchonycteris naso. Taxonomy (NCBI): domain Eukaryota; kingdom Metazoa; phylum Chordata; class Mammalia; order Chiroptera; family Emballonuridae; genus Rhynchonycteris; species Rhynchonycteris naso. The sequence continues at coordinate 8,000,436 of CM072998.1, read as the reverse complement.
TCACAATCTCAGAAACACGAAAGAGCCGACACAGGCCATTTTCAGAGTTCCCCGATGACCTCGAATATCCATGACAATATTCATTTGCCAACAAGATGGTTGTTGAGTGGATTAAAGGGCGCGAGGTAGAGACAAGTTCCAATCGAACGATGAATCAGGCTTGTTTGAGCCTCACATGCAGGAGAAGATCACTGAGTTACTGCCCACAACCAGTCAATACAGCAAGCCTCGTCTGCATTCCAGTCACAACCTGTGGCTTTGCAAAGGTGCCCACAATGCTGTTCCGATAGCAAGAATAGAAGGACGCTGGGACAGCAGATGAAATGATTGATGTGAAAGGACCCCTCTTACCTCCTCCTTACTCTCTTCTCTTGCTCTGGCTTAGCTTCCTTCATGCTACGTAATATTTGTTTATTTGCTTATTTCATCTGGGGCTACAGTGAAGACACTTTTATTGAAAGCTTATTGAAGTCTCTATACCCCTGGTATGTTGAAAAGTGCTTGCACAAAAAAAGGTCCTGAATAGATAAACGCCAATGAATGAATATGTGAGTAGATGAATATTTAGTACGGGAAGAACCAGCGTGTGCACGGACCCCTCACGCCTCCACTGTTAGGAAAGTGGGCTGAGAGATTTGGAAGGATGTTTTTTAAAAGCTGGCACATGGCAACAGTTACCAGGAACGACTCCGAAGGGTGAGCAACATATATGTCATTATTCTCACGCGGCAGCACTGTACCCTGAACCACGCCTGAACACTCTGTGGTTAGGAGGAGGGTAGAGGGCTGAGGTGACATGGAACAGGTGAGAAGGAAAAGGACCAGGTGGGCATCTCACTGACTCTAAGGAAGTCCACCCCATTGGGGAAATTTGAGCCATTTGCTGCAGTAATACAGGGTCAGCAGGGTCCCCCCCCCCCCCCCCGGTAAGATATTAGCTATTTTTCTCTGGCAGCAAGTCTGGGACTAGACTAGGGCAAGGAAGCACTCAGCTTGGACACAGAGTGCTCATACACGAACACCCCCCCCACACACACACACGTACATGTATGCACACAGTTAGCAAAAGGGATTAATTACATTTTAACACAAAATTTAAAATTTCAGTCCGACCAGGTGGTGGCATAGTGAATAGAACACTGGCCTAGTAAGTTGAGGACTCACGTTCAAAACCCCAAGGTCACTGGCTTGAGCGCGGGATCACAGAAATGACGCCATGGTCTCTGGCTTGAGTCCAAAGGTAGATGACTTGAACAAGGGGTCACTCACTCTGCTGTAGCCCCCTCCACCCCCCACCCCCTCACCCCCGTCAAGGCACATATAAGAAAGCAATCAATGAATAACTAAGGAGCCACAACAAAGAATCGATTCTTCTCATCTGTCTGCCTTCCTGTCTCTCTGTCCCTTCCCTCATTCTCTATCTCTTCCTTTCTCTCTTTCTCTCTCTCTCTCTCTCACACACATGCATTAAAAAAATTCAAAATGCAAAACTTTTTGATTTTTTCATTATAGATATTTTGCATTTATTTTGATTACAAGAGTTGGCATGATGACATTATTTGTAGTGATAACTGGTGTCTGTTTCTATCCTTCCGTGACCTTACATTCTGCACCTTGCTCACTTTGCCCGATGCTCTGCTGTGTGCCGTCTCCAGTGGAGGTGTTGAGGGGTGAGTGGCAGTTTACAAAGCACAGCGTTGCCGGAGAGCACCGCCTAGAAGGGAGCCTGAAACGGCACTCGAGCTCACGCCAGGTCACTCGAGGTCGGGGCGCAGGAAGGACCTGCTTTCCTCAGTCCAAATCCATGCGCGATCCAGTGCAGTCCGCCTCAGCGACCCTGCGCTCAGTCAATGTTTCCCATCCAGAGGCTGGTAGAGGCAGATTCACCTGGGCTAAATCCGCGTGCCCTTGGAATTACATGAAAACCAAATGAAAGATTACACCTTTCAGCTTCAGTTTGACACATTTATTTTTGAAGAGAGTGAACACAACATTTTCGCTGTGGCGGCTGATACCCAGTGAATGAACTCTGTTTCATGAAATTACAGCCTCATGTTAGCATGTGAACCCCGGGCTTTGACATCTTTTTCTAAGAATTGTGCGTTCCTTAAATAAGAGGCAACGGAAACATTCGTGCTGCTGTTGGGCGCGCAGAAGCTGGATTGATGGACTGGCGGTGTGGCAAGCACCCATTCTCGTTTTCCTAAATAAATAAAGTAAGAGCTTCACCTTTTACATATTTCTTTTAAAACACCCCATTGAGTCACATAATCAATATAATGTTCTTCTCCTGTCATGGGAATCCCAGAAGCAATGGTGACAGAGTATTTGAATGTGAGAGAAACAACGTTACACATATAAATCCCTCTAAGGTGCTCTTGAGCTGAACTCAAGAACAGATCCACAGCGGGCAGATGTGTGCTTGTAAAGCGTGGGCACAGAAGGTAACTGTGGTGAATAATTCATCCGGAACTATTGCTGTCTCTCTCGGCAGACTTACCACTTCAAACTGTTGTCCTCGAGCTTTGTAGGGGGATGGGGAGAAAGGACACAGGTGATTTTTATGACCAGCCAACAACTAATATATCTGTACGGCATTTTACACCTCGCAAAGCGCTTTCCAGAAACACAACACACTCCTCACCGCCACAGGAGCGGTTATGTGGTATCAAGATCACCTACATTACATAATCAGGACTGTGGGTTGGCTTGATGCTACGTTTGGAAGACGACCCCCTCAGTAAAGCCCGATGAACTGAGTGGACAGAGATGCAGTGTTGACACGATGAGCAGCCCAGAGGTAGGCAGGTGCGGTGCTGGTTGACCAGGTCACTGTCAGCACCGCAGTCTCAGCGACCCTTTGTTTCCTTGCTGGCTCCAGGAGGGCTGCCTACCAGCAGTAGCAAGTGGAAGGGAAGTGACGCGGAACCAGTGGAAGCCTGCAGGGAACACGTACGTGGTGGACCTCAGCCCACCTTATTCAGAGGTGAGTCATGGTGTCACCCAGCTGGAGGGGACGGAGGAAAAGGGTGTGGACAGCAGAGATCAGAGAAGCCAGCAGGCACGTCCCTACAGTCATTACAGAGAAATCTGAATGCCTATTTTCTTAGTTCAGAGCCCATTCTCCTCTACCTGTACATCACTGGGAAGGGACTAGGAAGTTTATGTCCCACAAATGCCTATTGTTGGCAAATTAATAGAATTTATAACACACAGAGGAGTTAAAAACTTACAATGTTAGTGAAAAAAGTATCTAAATATATGTTTTTTGGGTTTTTTTTGTGTGTGTGTGTGTGTGTGTGACAGAGATAAAGAGAGAGGGAGACAGAGAGAGGGACAGACAGGAAGGGAGAGAGATCAGAAGCATCAACTCTTTGTTGCAGCAGCTTAGTTGTTCATTGATTGCTTTCACATATGTGCCATGACCGGGAGACTACAGCAGATCGAATGACCCCTTGCTCAAGCCAGTGACCTTGAGCTCAAGCTGGTGAGCCTTGCTCAAACCAGATGAGCCCACACTCAAACTGGTGGCTTTGGGGTCTTGAACCTGGGTCCTCTGAGTTCCAATCTGACACTCTATCCATTGCGCCACTGCCTGGTCAGGTTAAATATCTATTCTAAAGACATGAGGCACTGTTTACATGTAAGTACATTTATTCTTTTTATTCTTTTTTTTTTATTTACTGATTTTACAGAGAAAGAGACAGAGACAAAGAGACACAGAGAGAGAAAGAGAGAAAGAGAGAGAGGAACATCAACCCCGTTCCTGTATGTGCCCTGACCGAGGATCGAAAGAGCAACCTCTGTGCCTCTGGAGGACACTCTAACCAACCCAGCTATCTGGCCAGGGCCCTACATTTACTCTCAAACACCCAAGTCTTTGAAGAATATTTGCACTCAAGATTCGCAATACCATAGTGATATGGTTATTATTCAAGTAATGAATAGCTTTCTTGTTTTGAGGTGTATGTGAATTCTTTAATTCCAGGTGGTTGAAGGTCATTTCCAGGTGAACTGCTCCCTATCGTAAATGCAGCATATCTGAAAGTATGCCCCATCCTGTCAACTTCATTTCCAAGATTTCTTGCTTTCTTTCTATGATGCCATTATCCTCACAGTCCTGGATCCAAAAGTCAAGTTCCACTTGCTTCTTCAGCATACTTTACCGTCGGTGTTCAAGCCACCTGTGCTGCCAGCAGACGTGTTGGTCATACACCAGGCATCGCGTTACGAGCTATCACGACAATGGCAAACTGCCTTGAGACATCAGTTCCATCACCTCGCCCCTCTACATCCTCATTTCCTCAAAGCTGTATCATTGCAAACGTCACATTTCCTTTTATCCACTCTCCCTGCTAATAATAGAATCAACTTCCTATAAAATTGCTTCAATTTCCATAAATCGCTGTTTCCACAGTATAACCACTCCGATTAAAACTGCTCTATTATCCTGTGTGGTGAAGAATTAACTTTAGTTACAAACAAAGGTTTTGTCTGAATTTCACCCTCACTCAGCCCCCGGAATGTCCTGGCTGACAGGAGTGTCTTTATTTGCTCTAAAGCTCTGGACACAGGACAGTGTAACAATGTGACTTATAATGGGGGCTTTGGAACATGCCATATAGGTTCCAACCTCCAGAGGAATTGGAGACTAAAGGTGTACGCTTCAACCTTTAAGGGCTGGTAACTGAAGGTCAGCCATGTAAGCAGGACATGATGGAGCCTTAATAAAAACTCTAGACACTGCAGGTTTGGGTAAGCTTCCTTGGTTGCCGATCCAGTATATGAACTGTCACACCCAGAGGATGTAATGTTCTCCATGGCTCCATGGAGAGAGGACTGGAAGCCCTGTGTTTGAATCCCTTCCAGACTTTGTCCTATGAGTCTCTTTCTTTGGATAGGTGGTAATTCATATCCTTTCCCTGTAATAAATGTTACCATACATATAAGGGCTGTGCACGTATTCTGTGAGTCTTTCTAGTGACTTATTGAACCTGAAGGTGGCGAGAGGACCCCTGAATTTATAACCAGCCAATCTGAAGCTAGGGTGATTCCAAGAACCCCTGAACTTGAGGCTGGTGTCAGAACAGAGAGAAGTCGTATGGGACTGTTCCCTCTGGCTGTGAGGTTTCCCAACTCATTGCAGGTTCCTTTCTAACCCAGGCTCATCAGCTCCATGCTTTTCTCCTGCCTTCATTCTCCATCGTCTCCCCTTACGCTGGGTTATGTCTGACCATCTTCCTCTTTCTTCCAATCTGCCTAGCCTAGTTTCTTTCTACAAAATCTGTTTTTTTTTTCTCTTTTAGAAAAGGTGTCTAATTACTGGCTGTCAAATTGAATTCATGATCAAACTCTGTTGCTCAATAAGTAGTTTCAGAGGATTAGTTATACAGCCAGTCATGTGAGCAGGTATTGGTTTTATATCTATATATCTATATCTATATATCTATATCTATATCTATATATCTATATCTATATCTATATATCTATATATATAATATATATCTATATCTATATATCTATCTATATATCTATATATATATATATAGAGAGAGAGAGAAAGAGCTATGATTTAAAAGACATTGACACTTTACATCAAAGCCCAAACCAAAATCATCGCTCACAATAGAAATCCCTTACATAGATACAGCCCTTGGCATTAAGAAAGCTCTCTCTTCCTGATGTCATCTTTAAAATTGCATTTCAAAAATATGTTACAGAGTTTGGTCTTATTTTCTACCCAGTAGTACCTAACATACACGCTCACTCGCCTAGGCTACAGGAAGGAGCCCCGCCCAGGAGAGTACTATAGTGCCAGGAGACACAGCAGTGCCAGGGGAAACACTGTTTGAAAATTACATCTGCATTTCTCTGTTTTTTCACCACGTGGCTTTCCTGTCATTTGAAGTCCACTGAATTCAGTAAGAACTCACAAATAATTTGAAGTTAAATCAAGAATACGCCAGTGAGTATGCTTGGATCAAGAAATAGGGGAATCAGACTTTCATCCACCTCCAAGTTGCACCTGGACGTGGTGACAAGCAATGGCCTGGTGACATTGCAGACTGTCTAATGCTCTATCCCTAATATCATTTAAGCGGCAGTCATGATAAATAATTAACAAAAGCGTCCTTGTTTGGCCATATGTTCCACAAGAAAAAGTATTTCCCTGATTTAAATAGTCTGTGTTATTCAGACTGTCTCAGTGGGTGGTGATACTCTTGGTGTCAAATCCCATCGGGCGGTGCATGAATTCGTCTCTATCAATTACCCTGAGTCCATAGCCAGGAACTCGTTTTCTACTGAGGGCGGCTGACGCTTGGGAGGAAGATGGATTACAGGCACAGGAGCTAAAGGCAACGACGAATCCAGAGAGAAAAAGAGCCCAGGAGGGAGAGGAGGCACTGGGACTCGAGACAGAAACCAATATTCAAGGACACGGGGGTCCCTGTCCTGTGGCTTGTTCGATAACACGTGCTGGGAACTGCTTGGCGTAGCGCCGGCCCCTATTGGAATAGCTCTCCTTTATTTCAGTCGATTGTTTATAGAATAGAGCCTGTCATCATTCTAAGACACTTAGAAAACCTCTGTTTCAGCCTGGGATTGCTGTGGCTTTCATCCGCATTTAATTAAAAAATAGTAATAATAATAATAATAATAATAATAACACTGACTATTTAAATCAGGGAAGTACTTTTTCCTGTGGAACACATGGCCAAACAAGGACACTTTTGTTAATTACTTATCACTACTGCTGCTTAAATGATATTAGTGTTAAAGCATATGACTTCAAAAATGATTATTTTTGTTTACTATAATAGAATTTTTAAAAAATATTTACTTTTAAAGAAATGCCTTACGTAAAAAGAACATAGAATTGGAGGCCCTGCATAAAGGAAACCAATCATTCACAATCAATGAATTGTTATCCCATACTGTATATATGTTTTCAATTTTAACAATATATTAGAATAGCAGCTGGAATTTAAAGAAATAAATTTTATTCACAGCTCTTATGTTCAAGAAGTCTATGTTCTCTATTCTTGAGCTAATAATTTTTTTTTTTGAGAGAGAGAGAGAGAGAGAAAAGCATCAACTCATTGTTTTACTTTAGTTGAGCTCAAACTGGGGGCCTCAGGGCAGAGCTGGCCACCCTGGGCTTGAGCCAGCGACCTCGGCACTCTGGGGTAGAGTTCTAACCACTCCGCCACCAGCTAGGGCCTAAGAATTATAATTACTGATTTAATTTTTAATTATTTGTGAGTCCTTATAAAATGAACTGGATTGCAAGGGCCAAGAAAGCAATTGTTGGAAAAAAGAAATAATACAGATCTAATTTTCAAGCACAATGTTTTTTCATAATAATGACAAAAGTGATAGTTAGTTTTCACATGGGTAGGGCAGTATGTTCACAAAATCCTAGGCTTCTCTTATTTAAATCATGACATTTATACTGGATAGTGACATGAAAACTGTTCCATGTATGTACTGGCTTTGACCACCTCTCATCCGTGCTATTCCTCATGTTCTTCCATGTTATATCTGTGTTATGTCATGGCTCCTGAGGGAAGAACCTTGTTCTTTTATTTGCTTTGTTAATTCAAGTGGTCTGGGACAAATACTATAGATAATATTGATAATAATTAAAATTAATTATATATACATATACATATATTTTTAGTGAGAGACAGAGAGAGAGAGGGACAGATAGGGACAGACAGACAGGAAGGGAGAGAGATGAGAAGCATCAATTCTTCATTGCGACACCCCAGTTGTTCATTGATTGCTTTCTCACTTCTCACATGTGCCTTGACTGGGGGGTGGGGGGTGCTCCAGCCGAGCCAGTGACCCCTTGCTTAAGCCAGCGACCTTGGGCTCAAGCCAGCGACCTTGGGCTCAAGCCAGCGACCTTGGGCTCAAGTCAGCAACCTTGGGCTCAGGTCAGTGACTTTGGGCTTCAAGCCAGCGACATATGGGTTCAAGCCAGCAACCATGGAGTCCTGTCTATGAACCCACACTCAAGCCAGTGACCCAGCGCTCAAGCTGGTGAGCCCACACTCAGCTGGATGAATCAGCAATGAAGCTGGCGACCTTGGGGTTTTGAACCTGTGTCCTCTGCATCCCAGGCCGATGCTGTATTGACTGTGCTACTTCCTGGTCAGGTTGCTAATTAGAATTTGAATAACACTGATAGATATTGTAAATCATTTGTTTTGTAGCTTATAAAGTGAGATTACCTCCCTCTGATGGGAACGCTACAAAATCTACAAAACTTATACTTCCCTCCTTTTAAACAAAAATGCCAATTTTTTAAAAAGAAAAACACAGTAGTTTGGGAATGCTCGTTTGTGTGCTTTCTTTTCTAAGGTCCTTGGAAAACAAGAGACATGCCCCGACACACAGTGAGGTGTCAAATGGTTTTACTTATAAGGGGAACTCCTTCAAACGGCACAGAGTATTCTAACATTTAAATAGCATTCATTATTTATATTAAATAAGACTTAGGTGTCCAAGTAAAGTAAAATGACCAAAATGGTTTTAATTAATCCCATCTTGAGTAATTCTTATAATATTAAGACTAATTTAGCTCTCAATTAAAATAGTAATTGCATTCTATAATGATTGCCATTCAAAACACTTTATTCAATTTAGTAATAAATTTAATAAACAGTAATATGTCATACTTAAAAAAAAGTATTAAAATGGAGGAACAGTGTCTATTTTTGAAAGCAAAAAGGAGCACTTAAGCGATTACACACCTTTACGCCAAGGAGGTAATGTTCTGTGACTTGATTTTTTTACCTCCAGAAATTACGTGTCTTCACATTTTTGTTGTATACACAAAAGCTTAATGTAAACAAAAAAGAAACTGTTCTTTAAGAATACAGTCTGCTTTTCTCCTCTTTTCCACATAAACTATTTATCTCAACAAAATTAAAATTCTCCTGTGTTCAGGAACTAGGCTTGGTGCTTCATTCTTATTTAATTCAATAAAGAATGCCTAACTCCTCCATCAGTCCCCTATAATTTGTTTGAAAAAGGCTTTGCATAATAAATGAAAACAATTTTATTACGTATGCTTTACCCAGTAGATGCAATGATAAACTTAAACAGTGAAATTAAAGGTGAAAAGAGAGTGTTTTCCCGTAAACTCTTTACTGGCTTTCTCAATATAAGTTTTAACCCTCAAATACCTACACAGTAGCTGTTTGGATATTTACCACACACAGATTTTAAGATAGCAGTTTTTCCTTTGATAATCATAATGAGAGGGACCAGGCAGTGGCGCAGTAGATAGAGCGTTGGCCTGGGATCTAGAGGACTCAGGTTCAAAACCCCGAGGTCACTGGTTTGAGTGTGGGATCATAGACATGACCCCAAGGTCGCTAGCTTGAGCCCAGAAGTTGCTTACTTAAAAACCAAGGTCACTGGCTTGAGCTAGGGGTCACTGGCTCAGCTGGAGCCCCCTCCCCTCCCCTGATCAAGGCACATATAATAAAGCAGGAGTCCCCAAACTTTTTACACAGGGGGCCAGTTCACTGTCCCTCAGACCGTTGGAGGGCCGGACTATAAAAAAAAACTATGAACAAATCCCTATGCACATTGCACCTATTTTATTTTAAAGTAAAAAAATAAAACGGGAACAAATACAATATTTAAAATAAAGAACAAGTAAATTTAAATCAACAAACTGACCAGTATTTCAATGGGAACTACGAGTGCGGATGCATCCTGTGCTCCTCTCACTGACCACCAATGAAAGAGGTGCCCCTTCCAGAAGTGCGGTGGGGCCGGATAAATGGCCTCAGGGGGCCGCATGCAGCCCGCGGGCCATAGTTTGGGAACCCCTGTGATAAAGCAATCAATGAATAACTAAAGTGCTGAAATGAACTGATGCTTCTCATCTCTCTCCCTGCCTGTCTATCTGTTCCTCTTTCTGTCTCTCTTGCAAAGAAAAAAAACACATAACGAGTCAGTCAATGATCTTCGTTGTAAATGTCACAAGCCTATGGGAAGTTTACACTATACAAAAGATTTTCATAAATGGAAATAAAAATACCTTTACAAAAAATGATAAAAACAATATATAATGTGTGTTTATCCCATGAGTCCATATTTAGTTGTGCCTATCACTAAAAATTTTGATAAAAAAGTTAATACATGATTAATTAGTGTTTCCTATTCAAAACACTTTACACAAACACAAGGAGATGGTAATGCATGGAATATTTGGGACTAAAATAAACTGGAAACATGCTGTTTGATTTTGTTAAAACCTAGCTTATCACTGACAAAGGGTTTTTAAGTGGAGAGGCATTGATTCCTGTGATTTATATTTTAAAAACAATGCATGATCAATGATGACGATGACACAGAACTGCCAAGCAACAGAGACCTGACGTTTCCTCCCCTCTGGTTCCATTTCCTACGGTTTCCAAAGTCACACCATGTAGAAAACCCCATCCGATGGCTGAGTACTCTGAGAGGCAGCAAAACACCCATGCTGATTAAAGGTAAATTTGCTCTTGTCATGTGTCTGCATTGATCAGCGGGGAGTCTGCACGCGGAGCCACGTATCTTGACCAGAAAACAAACATGAAAAGCTCAACTCCACACAGCGGCGGATATTTTCTGAGTGGTAATTCTGATATTTGATGTCTATCCTTTATTCTTCCTAAGTAACTTTGCTTCTGCACCAGACAAGATACAGTTCTGACAAATAAAGAGAGAGAGAGAGAGAGAGAAACTTCAAAGCACTGACATGCAGAAAGAATCTCTAGTGTCAAGTAGAGAAGAAAATTGTGCCCATGTGCCTTACAAAGAGTTGTGCCTCAATGCCCCAGAAAACAAAGCCTGGGCCTCGTTAAACTTGTTGAGAGGGACCATTGCTAGTCACGTTAACTGATAGTGATTGATTCATTTGCAGAACAGCTTTTATGCTCAAGTGGAAATCAGTCATAGAAATATCGTAGATCAGTCATGAAGAGATCATTGAAATTAAGATTTTTTTTCTTGTTTTCAAACTACATTTAGCTTTAAGATAATCAATATTATACTTGAAAGGAAGATAATATTTAGGAAAGAACATAAGGCAAAGAATTGCTTTGGTTCCTTGCTAAAAAGAGGAAAGTTCTATGTATTTATATTTAATTGACCCTTCCAGGACTAGAAATTATTGACAGGATTCTAGTAAAAAATAGTTTACTTCAATTTACAGGTAGTTTCTGGCAAACACATAGGAGTCTAAATCTTTTGAATATTATAGTTTCTACTTTATACTTTCTGAGACAAAACCCCATGTGAGCTTTAAAATTTGAACTCTAGGTGGTGTATGCCATAGTATGTATTATAACTTGGCATCCATTACCTGACCATTTTAGAATACCTGAATAAATAACAAGGAATTGTACTTTGAATTAAAATTATTGCAATCGTTTTCTGAAATCTTCGCCATACCTATAAAGTTGTAACCATGGTTATATTACCTGAACAATGTAACTAATAATGCCAAAAATAGCATGCCATACTATAAAATCCACCTGAAACATAATATTCGCAATACCTCCTTGTGCTGTTCGGCCAAACTGTCAATGTTATGTTATACCCACAGTAATGGAGGCCAGTCGGCCACACACAGTCATTCAGCGATACTATTAGCTGTTAATAACTTCACTGTGGTTTATGGCATCGGTATCGTACAAGATCAATGCAGAAAAAATACAGGTGCTTGGAGGGAGGTGTCAGCCAGCAAAGGGAAAAAAGAGAGAACATGAATGTGTTTGTAAGCAGGTTCCACTTGCTTTTTCCTATGCTAGCTATTGCCGAAGTTACTCCATGTGTTCCGCCCACCTGCCAAGGGACTTGAGAAGCCCCATGGTTGAGTATATTCCCCGTCTTGGTACGTAGAAGGGACAAGGACAGCTTCGTGGCATGAAGCCGACACCATCTGGCCTGTCAACAATTCCCTGTAAGACTGCCTGCTCTACAGACTGAACGGGTTCTCCTTGGATAACAACACGGGCGCTACGGTCAAAGGCAGCGTCTAGCCCAACGGTTTGGAATGGGCTCTTTTGATCGTTACTTGTTCCTGAATGGTCCAGTGGCAGCTGATAAGGTAGGCAGGCTTCAAAGTTTTTAAGCACCTTGTGTCTGCGATAATAAAACATAATCCCCCCTTCCCCCCAAAAAAAAAGAAGAAAGAAAGTACAAGAACAAAGTAAACCCAGGTTCTCTTTCTGGCATAGCATGACTTGGAAACTATTTGAATTCGTGCAGGTACATCCACCTTGAAGTGCCGTTCTCACCCTTGCAAAATGGGGACTATGCACGGGGCACCATCTCTTCCACTTCTGTCTCACAACATGATAAAAACAAGAAGTTGTGGGGAAAAATCACCTTCAGATGCACAAAGGGTATTAGCACTTAGGGCCTAAACGGGCTTCCAATGCCCGCCTCAGTCTCAGTGAACCTTTGATGATAAACAAACCATTCTTGCACGCAGCTAATAAATTTTGGTAGACTCTACCATAAAAGTAACCATTCACAGTCATCTGCTCTAAAACAAATGGTGACACCAATTTTTGCTAATTCCTTGAATTTCTTCATAAGAAAAACAACAAGGAATGCATAAAATATGCATTCGGGGTTGATTCATTAATCCATGGGCCTACCTTCAAAAGGAGCAAAGTCAGCCAAAGGACAAAGACAGAGAGACTTTTTTATGGGTTTGTGCTACTAATATATACTGATGCGGGAAAAAGTTGTAAAATAATTTAAGATAAGCAATATGTGTGTGTTTCCGAGATCTGTGGACAAGCACCCAGATATAATTCAATTCATAATACACATGTCACCTATATCCAGGGTCCTTTTATTGATTGTTTAAACTAATCAAGTCTTCGTGGTAACTGTCATTTTAATGATCACTTAAAAGTTTAAAATAGTTTTAAAATGCACGTTTATTTTATAAGAGTCTAGAGAGTTGCTAAAGGAAGTCTATAATAGTATTTATTATACTATTTTTCATGTATATTTGATTGAGTTAAAATTCAAAAGGAAATCTTGTTTTCAATAAAAAGAAATTCTACCACTTGGAAGGAATTTAAAGTCCGGTTCTTATTTTGTTGTTACTTAACTCCTTTGTTCTAAGGATGTCTTGTTGTTGTTTTTCCAATTTTACTTTCTTCATTGCTCTACTGTTCCATTACTGACTAGCTGCAACCAGACAAAATTTACCCAGGACATATCAGGGCATTTCCATCCTAAAGTACAATATTTAAAACAAAATGTTTGTGTTCCACTTTTCACCAAAGCTGAATTGCCCAGAGGGCCAGGACTGCCAATTCCACGGAACAGACCCTGCAGATGCTTTACGAAGGCTCATCAAATCCGGGTACAGAACACCACATCCAGCTGCATTTTTGCAGACAACATGCATCACTGAAAACACAAACAGCTCTATAATATTTCAACTTTCGAGTCCTTCTTACCAATGGTTTGGTAACATTAATGAACGTTCTAATAACAAAAGGATCTGGAGAGCAAACAGACTACAACCATGTCACTTTTCTTTCTCCAAGTAATCACGTAGTATTGATGTAGTTTCCAGAAATCACGTGTGCTTCCTAACCACTAAGACGTGCTTCCTGTTTTCTAGAAGCAACCTAGCTCGAGTGGAAGGTATTAAAATAAATGCATGTACAGCCTAAGACACCCGAAATTTGTTGTAAGACATATTGTATTTATCTGAAAGTAACAGTTCTTTTATTTAGAGTCTGTCTTCATCAAATACCATCTCTAAGGTCACAGGAGATGGTATGACTTCCAGGTAAGAATAAGAGAAGAGTTTATTCTTTTTCCTGGCCTGTATGATGTTTTAATGTTACTGTTCACAGAATGGCATGTGTGAGGTTATTCTGAATTCTGCTGCTAAAATCAAGGTGTCTGTTCCAAACATTGGGAAACTGTACTCAGTCACACCAGAGTTTTTTGTTTCTGTGCAGGTCAAATGTATTGATGTAGACTCTGCTGACTTTGTACTGATTATTCTCAGAAGTATATTCAAGTGGTCTTTCCTAGAGGGGGAACAAGTTCAGGGGGTTTATGTCTTGTTCAGTACAATTCTAACATTTCTTCTTCAAGATGAAGCTTAATTATTCCATCAATATAACACATTGAATTGATTGGTCCAGGTCTAGGAGAACTGAATTATATCTTGTCACACATAAGAATTTTTCTGTAATGACTATTGTCAGTTTTAAATACCCTAGAGAAATAAAGCATACCTTAAAACATATGTCAAAACTTAAATTGGAGCATTCCTCTAAATAGTGTTTATCTCCTGTGCCCACCAAGCTAAGAATAGAACTTTCAGTTTTTTTGAAACTGTGAATTAGAAAACTTGGAAATAAAAAAATAATAACTATTGAAAGAAAGAGCTGAAGTCAAAAGAACATGGATTTTCAAACTATGCTCTTACTTTGGGGAGAGTTTGAAATCTATGAGCCATAGATAGGCATGTCCATACATCACAAAGGACAAAGAAACTCCATGGAAAAGGATGCAACAGTTAGGAAAAAATGAAAGCTTTGCTCCCAAACCTTTTTCTCTGTGGGCCCCTGCAGCTCCCCCAGGAAGCCCGGCTGAAGAGGGCAGTGCCCTGATCCTCACAAAATGCCCAATGGGCATCCGGGACAGCAGGCAGCTTAGCAAGAAATCCTTAAGGGAGAATCGAGTAGAATTTGGGGATTTCATCACAGCGTGATTCATGATGAGAACATATCTTTAATGACATGACTTGGAGCTGACCTGAAGGTTCTCATCCAGGCGGACACTGTGCCCTGAGAAGGGAAAATACGCGTTCTTAGTGGAGTGTGCGTTGTTACAACATCCCCGCAGCGCTTCAGAGCCAACCTCAGAGTCCCGCGAGGGCAGCTGGTCAGGCCTCCCACAAGGCGGAGAGCGCAGCCTCACAGACTCCGCGGCCGACGTAGACAGAAGATGGCACCCCGCAGCTCTGAGCGCTGGTGGCCCTTCTTTTCTTGGTCAGAAATTTTCATGTAAAGCAACCATTAGGGGTCAGGTAAGCAAAAATCCTCTCCTTCCTCCTACACCCAAGCTTGCAAGCGTCAAAATGGAAATGTGAGTCATGGCATTGAAAATTTATGAATTTGTTTCTTATAATTGTATGCATAATCCAAGCCATGGTTCAACAAGTAACCGCTATTTTCAATTTATTACATTATGTAAGGAACTTCCCGATTATAATCGGAAGTGAAAATTAGCAATAGTTCTTTGTAATTCCATAACCTCACCAAACGGTGGCACAGGCGCCATGTTTCCTTGAGACTGAGACTGTGAATTTCATTCCCAATATGACTCACCTTAGCTGTTTTGAGTGGCTGTTCTAATGTTCCCTTGCATGTATAAATCAAACAAAGATTAAAGTATTGGTCTAATAGACATATTTGCACTTCTCTAAAGTTTTCAACATCAAATTGTAAGTTTTGGTTTAATTATCAATGACTGTCTAGTTACTATTGTCATTTGAATTTTATAACACATTATGAATTTTCTACGAAAGTGTCCATTCAGTACCAGCCAAAACATGGCCGTCACTTTGCTGAGTAATGAACTGGAAAAATGAGTATTTTCTGTATTGCAATGACAGTACGTTTTCCCTTAATGCTCATCAAATATTTACTGAGCACTTACAATATTCAGGCAGCATGCAAGGATTTGGGAATCAAACTACAAACAAGACCGGTTTACCACTGCTGCAGGGACCTAGAAAGACAGACTGGATACCTAGTGTCAAGTTGGGTGAGTACAAGAATCTAGCAAGGAATAAAACAGGGGCTTCGTGGCACAAGTCGGCTTTTCCCCGTGCATCTGGCCAGGGCACTTGCTCGAGAAGTTTTCAGAGTCCTCCTGGTCACGTCATGTTTGTTACAGAAGAGGTTATTTTGACATTTCTGCAAGTTTATTCTGGCGTTTTCCTTTTTGGCTACATTAGTGATCAGACGAGATAGACTACCAGCTTCCCCTCATCACTCTGTTAACAACTTCCATTGGAGTAGTACACTCCCACCCTCACACCTCTTTTGCGAGCGTTTTCGTGGTAGAAGGTTCTCCCTAGAACCAGGTTTGCCTACCCTTACTTTACTTTTGAGGGTAAACCAAGACACAGAAAGCTCTTTTGCCAAAGATCAAAGACCTCAATATGGGTACCCTGGCTGATATTATCGCTATACCTTTATCTTCTTATGTCACATAAATTATCAAGTCAGAGGTGGCTATGGAAAATTTTAACCCCACGTCTGCAGCTAGCTCAGTAACTGCTTGGTTAGCTCAGCTTCTGTAGTCCCTGGTCCCTCCTGATTGCGGTCACGCAACAGCTAAGACTAAAAAGATCTCCACAACTTGTGACAGTTAACTTGCTTAATCAGGTCCCTGCAAAGAATCTAGAAAAACCCCAAACTCCATAAGCTCGGGTTCCAGACCTGTGGGTGTTAACCCGTCTGGTCCCGCGAGCATAATAAGCTGGTTCTCTCTGCCATTCTGAGTGCAGCTGGGTCTTGTTTAGTCAGGTGCGATTTTTTTTTTTTTGCAACTAAGTCACTAGTTTTTTTTTTAAACAAAGCAGCATGTACTTTTAGATAAATAAATGCCTGTGAAAGGTCTAATATATCCCAGCCTAGGAGTTACAAATGAATCGCAACTGTTTGCTTATTTCAACAGCGTATTAGAAATGTCACTTATACATCTTATGACCATTATAGTTATTTGTCTCATGAAATCAACCTAATTATTTTCCCCCTCTGCATCACTCAAGGGACTGAAAGACACTTGGGAGCAAACTGTATTTGTTTGTGGAAGAACCATTTAAATGGCCCTTTAGTTATGTGGATGGAAAGTTATTAGGCTTCCTACTTATAGAAGCAAGAATTAAGTGTATTTTTTCCCCTTTTTAGGGTCCCCGGCAAGGAGCTTAGCTGTGTAAGAAGATAAGGTCATGGCTACAGGTGTAACAGCCTACAGTAACTATTGACAGGCAATCATCAAACACATTTTTAAAATACCTTCAGTGCTTATAGGATATCAAGAACCCTCATTACTGCATTTAGGAGACAGCTTAGCCTTGGGAAAGTCTTCTCTAGGAGACATCTGAGCACCTTCTAAGGAGATTATATATGTACTTTTTAAAATTACAGATGTAGTTGGCACATAAGTGGTATTTTTCAATACATCATCATATGGAATGTTCTTCGAGAATTAATAGTGTCTGAAATTGTCTAGTATCTGACATTAATAAGAGAGCCTGTTCATATTTTATCCTAAAATATCTTCTCTCCCATCACTCTTATTAATTTTGTACGATACATTCAAATATTTAGCATACACACAGAATATCAATATTTTACCTAGGTGTATTTTGAGGTCAGATGCTTTACCCTGGTGACCAGCACTTGCAGAAGCCACTACGAAATTGAAGTGATTTTTCTCAGATGAAATCAGGGCATGGGGGAGGAATCCATGAAGCACAAGGCCCCCCAGAGGGACGGACACTGATGTTTGCGGACAATTTTCAGACCCTATCTGCTTGGTGCAGCTTCCAAGCACTACTATCCAAACTCCAGAGCTTCCTCAGTGCTGCTGCCCTCAGGTCCCACTACCTTTACTAAAGCAATTCATTCATCCTTTTCTCCTCTTTCTGTGGACCCTGGTGTTAAGAGATGTTGCAGTAGATAATCTCCCCACATGTACCCTGATATCGGTTAAAAAAAAAAAAAGGCCTATGCAGAGCAGCAGTTCTTGGCATGCTCCGAGTGGCTTCAGAGCAGCTGGCGATGTTGCATGTCTTCAGTCACCACCGGAGGCCCTGGCTTGCAAACTCCACAGCCCTCTCAGGCTGGACTGGTATGGATGGGGGCAGGGCAGACCTCATGCAGTTGAATGAAGGAGACGGTGCTGGATTTTCAGTGCCAGGGCGGGGGAGTGGCACGGAGAAGGACCCAGCAGGACCAGGAACAACACCAAGTTCACGCAAGGTCTGCCCCAGCGTGGTCTGGTGGCTGTAACAGAACGCCACAGACCGCGGGGCTTATCAGTAATGGAAATTCAGATGTTCTGGGGGCTGGATGGTCCAGATGGTGTGCCAGCAGAACCCTCCCTGCATGCAAAGAGTAGTTTCTCATCCTGTCCTCACATGGCAGAGAGAGGGAGGGAGCTCTCTAAGGTCCCTAACTATAAGGACACTAATCCCATTCATGAGGGGTCCATCGTCACCATGTGACCTAACCACCTTCCAAAGGTTCCACGTCCAAATACCATCACATCTAGGCTGAGGATTTTAACATAGGAACTTTAGAGGGAGACAATATTCAGTCCATTGCGGGCTTGTATACACGATGTATCTCTGCAAACAATACAGTCTACATGCTCAGGACCAAGAATTGCTGGGTCAGAACACAGAGTCAGCATATCCCTGTTCACTACCCTGGTAGCCGCTTGCTACCATCAGATTTTTTCTTGTAACACTGTCACATTCAAGGTTTTTATCCACTACGATTTCTCATTGCTTCCTTCACCTGTGCAATTTTGCCCTTTTCATGATAAATGTTGCTTTCTACTTTGTTAACTACCTAAGAGCTAGAAATATATATGTAGATTACTTGATTTAAATTATTCTTGGAGAATTGTCTGATTTATTCCTTTATAGTCTTAATAAATAAATTGTACAAAGCTAGAATCACTGCTGGTTTTGTACCCATCATAGGACAATTTCTTTGCAATGAAAATGCTTCCCGTCTCTCTCTCTCTCTCTCAGTGACAGAGCACATTGCACCTCAGGCATTAGGAAGGCATGGAAGTATTAACATGCAAAAAAAGTTACACCAAGAGCTGCAAAAATAAAATATTTTCTAATATAGCATTAAAATGTCAAAACAGGGGAGGTTAAAGATAGCCTTGTGTTTGTTTCCCGACAAATTTCGGTGAGCTGACTGGTAAACCATGGCGTACATTTTCCTGAAAGGTTCTGCTGTCTGTGTCTAAATCATCCCCTATGTCAGCAATCCTTATCTATATATCAGAACGCCTCTTTGAAGTATAGCATACTCAGTGCTATATTTCAGGGGAGATAAAAACCACACACATGATCTTAATGTATTAGATTATAATTAATCACATATTTCAGAAAAAAATAATCCTTTTGCAAAACAAGAAAAACAAAATAAAGGGTTATGATCCAACAATAAATCAGCCTTCTGAAAGAGTTTACATCTTTGTTTTTCTGATACTTCTTAATCTGGAAGGCTAGAGGATACATATCCTGTAATCACTAAAGGAATTTTATTCTTCCTACTAGGGCTCTTTCTCTGGGAAAAACGATTAGGTGATTAAAGAGGTTTACACAGTACATCACTGTGGTCTAATAAGAATTTGTACTCTTGACATTACCAGTAAATGAAATTCACAAGGGAAGATCTGACTCATATGAGCTTTTATATAAAAGCAAAACAATCAGTCAATCGGTGTGAGGGAGGGGGTGAGAGGTAGGAAAAGGGAGCTGTACCAGAGAGTGAGAAGCCAAATTATCCAGCTGATGGATTTTTCTTTTCCCCCAATGATTGCTTGACAAACAAACACATGCCTATTGTCCAAAGAAAATGGACTTTAATCTGCTTTCCAACGTTCCTTCCAATCTCCTGGGGAACAGTAAACGCTAAGAGCAGAAAGAACCACTACAATAAAAAAAAAAAAAAATCTGCAACCCAACAACATTCAGGATATAGATTTATATTTATCATACCCAAGATTTGATCAATGCCTCATAGTCTTTAGATTGTGTGGCCATGAACTCATTCTACCTCTTCATCACCTAATAATTTCTTCCTTATTATGGGCGTCATGCTCTCCTTTGCTGGGATACGAGGCAGCCATATTGGCTAAGTGAGCATGCAGTTACACAGTTTACCTTTGTCTTCACGCCTGCTCCTTAATGTTTACCACACCCTTGTGTCATCACTTGTACATGCAATAGTCCCTTTGCCTTTTCCTTTACACAATGAAGTTCTGAGGGAAGAATGTCTGTAGCCACCAGCGTGGGTACTGTTAGACAGCAGGCACTATTTGTTTTGCTGAAAATAATAACTTTATAGCCTGATCATGTTTCATCAAAACAGCAAAAATAGCCTGACCAGGGGGTGGCGCTGTGGATAGAGCATCGAACTGAGACACAGAGGACCCAGGTTCGAGACCCGAAGGTCGCCAGCTTGAGCACGACTCATCTGGCTTGAGCAAGGCTCACCAGCTTGGACCCAAAGTCGCTGGCTTGAGCAAGGAGTCACTCACTCTGCTATGCCCCCCCAGTCAAGGCACATGTGAGAAGGTAATCAATGAGCCTAAGCAACTAAGATGCCGCAATAAAGAGCTGATACTTCTTATCTCTCTTCTTTCTTGTCTGTCTGTCCTTCTTTGTCTCTATGTCTGTCACACACACACACACACACACACACACACAAACACGCACACAGTAAAAATAACTTCTCTGTGATAAAAAGCAAGTTTTATTTAGTTGTTATCATTGTCCTAGAATTCTTTATAACTTGGTGATGTCTAAAGGCTGCCCTTCTCTAAAGGTTGTCATTCAACCTGTACTTCGCAAAATACATTCTCTAGGTAACATTCTAATTTCCCAGCATGCCCGGCTTATTACTCAGGATACTACTTGTGCTTCTGATTCACTGCAACTTGTAAGCTAAGGTGCTGTTGTCAGGCATAGCGCATGATATATTCATCTGTACGTTCAAAAGTAACAAATTTCCTAGGACATTAATTAAGTCACAAGTTAAAGGAGAGTGTCAGCTTTTCAACACATTAATCTAACTTCTCACATCATACCGACTGCATTTCAGGGGCAGTCAAGTTAGGTAGCACAAGTCCACTGAGGTTATAAAAGTCACCTTACAAGTTCCGGGACCTTGGGAGGTAGCCCTGTCACCTCTCAGAGCAGAAGCCTGGCTCGTGGGGTCCTGCATTGTCAGTCTTTCCCTGCAGTGCCTCAGCTCTCCAGACTGATCCCGGAACACGTCGGGAGAGCCAGGAGCAGAGAGCCATTCAAATGAGTCCGCTGGTGGAGAAGATTAGTGAGTGCACCTTTCAGATGTGTTCTGCCCACCTGCCTCCCGCCAAAGGTGGAGATCACAGGCGCTGAGCATCCCACATTGTGCGGAAGTCAGAGAGGGCTGTGTGGCCACACAGCTCTTACAGGAGCCAGGCCCTTGGGAAGTGCTAAAGCCAAAGTGTGGCATGTTGAATCTGCTTTGTTGTTTAGGGAGGAATTTAGTAACATCAAAACAGTCAGACGGTTAATAAAGTGGCCCAGTGTTACTGAGAAAGTATTGGGTAAGAGGGTATTTGACTCATGCTAACTGCCTGGATTCAAACCCCAGCTCTGTCCCTTGAGAGCTGTGTGGCCAGATGAGTTACCTCTTCATGCAACACTGTTTTCACCTGTAAAATGGAAACAATAGTATCTGCCCCATGGAGCTGTTGAATAAAGTAAGTAAAAAACTAACAAATTACAGAGGAGAACACCTAGCTTGTTGGAAGAGTTACATACGTATTACCGTCCTCACTACCATTGCCATTCTTATTGGGGAAATGGAAATAAAGGAAGAAAAATGAAAATGACAGGAGTCAGGTGTCCTGTAAACGACCTTGAAGGGTAGCCACCGTTTCCAGGTTGCCAACACATTAATAACACAGGCAAGAGTATTCCTAGCGGTGTTGGCGACGGGCGTTGTGGACCTTCACAAGGTGACGTGACAGGGCATGCGACCGTGGTGTGCTCCCCGCCGTAAGAAAGAAAACGTTCATTGGAGAGGGTTGGAAGGACGATCCAGGCATTGATTTATGAGAGATCCGTGAAGTAAAAGGTTGAGTCAAAGGGAACACACCGTGCACTTCCTTTTTTTAAAAAAAAAAAAAGCTTTTTTTAAAAAAAAATTCTTTTTATTTTATTCACTTTAGAGAGGAGACAGAGAGAGAGAGAGAGAGAGAAAGGGGGGAGGAGCTGGAAGCATCAACTCCCATATGTGCCTTGACCAGACAAGTACAGGGTTTCGAACCGTCAACCTCAGTGTTCCCAGGTTGACACTTTATCCACTGCGCCACCACAGGTCAAGCACCGTTCACTTCCTTTTAAAGGGACTTGTGCATTAGTCTCCAGAGTTCAAGCACCCGGAAAGGCAGAGAGCAGCGGGGAGCCCCGTGCCGCATTACTCAGCATCCAGAGTGATCACTCACGGCCACTCTGTCACCTGCCATTATTCCTTCCACTTTCTACTCCGCTTCCTTTCAGCGCAGGGGCCGCAAAACGGGCTCTGCAAAATATAAGCACATTACCACGGGCACATCCGTAGCTCCCAAGTCCGAATGTTACCCAATGCCCACAGATGGTTTTTTAAAATTATATATTTTCTAAATGGAAGGAGTGAGGGGGCCCCAGATCCTCTGTTCGCTTCCTAGTTACACTTCCCGGGTGGACTCTAATGCGCGGAGGATGTTGGTATGTTAATAGAGAACTCTTGATCACGGTAAAGTTGTCTCCTTGGAAGGAACAGAGAGCATAGGTCTAAAAGGGGAGAAGTGGGAACAGCACATTTCATTAGAGGGCAGAGAAAGCAAGTGGAAGGGGAAAGAAGTAAGGGGTTGTGGCCCAGCTGGGGCAGCAGCGTTCGGAAGTGGGGAACCAGGCTGCGCGGGGACCCTGTTCATGGAAGGAAGTCCATCCGACCCTGGACGGATGGGTGGGACCTGACTGGGAATCAATCAGCCAGAACTTCCTGGGCAAGAGAGCAGGTGGTTGCATGGTTGCCTTGGGGGGGGGGGAAGAAAAATAATGGTATGTCATTACAAAATTTTAAATTTTATAAATTTTTCTATAAGAGGAGTTATTAGGGAATAAACCAGCATTGCAATATATGGAGAATGATGACAGACTAGGTTATTAATATGACTCTACATGTGTGTATGTGTTTAAAAACATTTGCCAACATTTGTATATGGTATAAACCACATACATTTATATATGAATACATAACCAGTTATGCTTATATATTATAATGGCTATATATTATATATTTATTTATATTATAAAGTATATGTATATCTGTATTTATATTGATGAATACTTGACATATAAGATTATATTCGTTTCAGGGGTACAACATAATGGTTCACTATTTGTGTAGATTGGGAACTGATCACCACAATGAACCTAAATGACCTGTCACCATATATAGTTACAAAGTATTTCTAACTTGTGATGAGAACTTTTAAGGTCCACTCTCTTAGCAACCTTCAAATGTGCCATAAATTATTATTAACTATAGTCACCATGCTGTACATTACACCCCCATGGCTGATTTCATTTGTAATTGAAAGTTTGTTCCCTTTGAGCCCCTCTGCCCATTTCGCCCATGCAGATATGTGTAGCTATAAGCCATATCCAGACATACACATAGGTAGAATTAAACAGACTTGATTTTGAGTTCCATCTTCCTGAACTGCCGGATGGCCTTCAGCAGCTGACTTCCCCTAACCGAGCCTTGTTTCCTCATCTGAAAATGTGTTCCACAAGGTGGCTGTTGGGCTGAAACAAGGTGAAGGCCACCCTAGGGCTCAGTTTAGTGCCAGCACAGATACGAACTGTAAGGCATGCCCATATCAGAGCACAGCAACACTACTGAAGATAGGGGTGGAACTGTGGGACTCCCACCCCACCCCCGGTACCATCCCCCCCCCCCCGGGTACCATCATGGAGGACAGCCCTGACAGGAGCCCGTGTGGAGAGACAGAGCACAGAGAATGACCACACAGTTGGATAAGGCAGTTGAGACCTGGGTCAACAACTTGGCAGGGGCAAAGAGATAGGGCAATTATGTGTGTATTATTCTTCCATTGCTGCTTAACCTCATACTTTAGAGAGAGAGTGTGTGTGTGAGAGAGAAAGAGAGAGAGGGAGAGAAAGAAAATAGAAAAGATTACATAAAAATATTTTTAAAAATACAATTGACTATAGTTTAGGTTTGGAGAAAAGTGTAGACCAATAGAAACTATAGAACTAAATGCCATTTAAATAAATCATCTTTTACTAAAGTAGTTCCCAAAACTAGGTTTGAAAGAAAATGTCAGCCCTGGCCAGTTGGCTCAGGGGTAGAGCGTTGGCCCTGTGTGTGCATGTCTCAGGTTTGATTCCCAGGCAGGGCATACAGGAAAAGCAACCCTCTGCTTTTCCACCCCTCCCCCTCCCCCTTCTCTCTCTCTCTCTCTCTCTCCCCCCCCCTTTCTGCAGCCATGGCTCGATTGGTTCAAGCACATCAGCCCTGGGCACTGGGGATGGCTTTGTGGAACCTCTACCCTGTGCACTAAAAATAGCTCGGTTGTGAGCAAGGCCCCAAAGAGGCAGAGCACTGGCCCCAGATGGGGATTGCCGGGTGGGTCCCAGTTGGGACACATGTGGGAGTCTTTCTCTCTATCTCCCCTCTTTTTACTTGGGAAGGAAGGAAGGAAAAAAGAAAGGAAAGGAAATGTCACCAAGAGATGAGAATAAACGATTAGTTCATGACAGTAATTTAAATAACTGAATTAAATCAAACCACCCATGCTTTGCAACTGAGGTCTATTAAGCGGTAAGATGCCGTGGTAGCAGTTCTGCGGGAACTTATTCAATGTGGCGCGAGGAGAGGTATTCCTGACTGCAGGTCCTCTAAAGCTACCCTTCCTCCTGGCTTAGAATATTGTTCTTATTTAAAGAAGGGATTGATTTCAAAACATCAGACAATGATCCACGCAAGTTAATGCTTTTTTGCAGAGTTTCCATGCCTAACATGTTAAACTGAGAAAGACCCATAGAGTAGACAAGAAAATACCATGAGCAAGCCTTAATAGTTCATTAAATCTCTGGGGCTGTTCCTATTATAGCATCTGGAATGCCAAGCAGTAAAAGGAGGAAAAATGCAATGACCTTGAAAAACCTCAAATAAATTGAGTCTATAAACGTTGATGTCTCCTTCATGAAGCAACGCATTCTCCTCTTTTTTTTTTTTTTTTTTTTTTAATATACAGCCCAAGTTAGAAAGAAAACAAAAATCGGCTATTTTAACGTGCTTTGAAGGGGAGGCGATTGACTCTTTCCATGGGAAAAGTTCAATATAGTGCACAGAGACCAAATATTAATTACTAATTTTATGCAAAATGACATGCCAAATTAATTACTGGTGAGCTGTTTTAGTGGAGAAATGCCAGGATTCATACTGTTTTGGGCAGAGTGGCTGGGTAATAAAAATTTAACACATATGGGATACTCTGCTTGCCCTGGTCCGCCAGCCGTTCATATCTTTTGATCCCTGGAAACTCACTGTTGTTGCATTCAATGGTAGCTGAGTGCCGGCAGCTTATTTATTTGTTTCTTTGTTAACCACGTACCTAGTGTTCGTGTTCCCATGTGCTTTCCGTCTGGTTGTACCCCACCAGAGAGAGCGAGAGCTTGTGCAGCTGCTGTCTGCTGATCACCGAACGCTTCAGATTCTAACCTCACCTGCCTCATGTTTCTGTTTATTCAAAATATGTCATTGCTATGGCGAAAAATCATTTTGAGTCCCGTCTAAAAGCAGTGTCATGGCCTGACCAGGCGGTGGCGCAGTGGCTAGAGCATCGGACTTGGATGCGGAAGACCCAGGTTCGAGGCCCCGAGCTTGCCAGCTTGAGCTTGGGGCCCATCTGGCTTGAGCAAACGCTCGTCAGCTTGGACCAAGGTCGCTGGCTCCAGCAAGGGGTTGCTCGGTCTGCTGAAGGCCCACGGTCAAGGCACATGTGAGAAAGCAATCAATGAACAACTATGGTGTTGCAATGGCAACGAGAAACTAATGATTGATGCTTTTCACCTCTCTCCGTTCCTGTCTGTCTGTCCAGGTCTATCCCTCTCTCTGACTCTCTCTCTGTCCCTGTAAAAAATAAATAAATAAAAATAAAAGCAGTGTCATGATACTAACATTCCTCCCCATTAACAACTGAATTGTTGCATTCAAGTACAGTATTTCAGAAACCAATAGCACAGTTGTTGTTTTTTTAAAGTTATCAGCTTTTTTTTTCTGTTTATTCACTTTAGAGAGGAGACACAGAGTGAGAGAGAGAGAGAGAGAGAGAGAGAGAGAGAGAGAGAGAGAGAAAGGGGGGAGGAGCTGGAAGCATCAACTCCCATATGTGCCTTGACCAGACCAGTGCAGGGTTTTGAACTGGCGACCTCAGTGTTCCAGGTCGACGCTTTATCCACTGCGCCACCACAGGTCAGGCAGCACAGTTGTTTTGTGAAGCCTTACTCTAAGGTGTCTTCCTTTTCCACACTCCCAATCCTGAATTTCAAAATAATGATGTGAGCTGGGTATATTATGAATTCTAGTACGATCAGAGGTAGTCAGTATAATATACTAATTATTCAAACTATGTATCTCTAGATAACATTATTACTTTATTAGCAAGTCAATTTTGGATGGAACTTTTAAATGCCGTCCCTATTACAATAGCTTTTAAGGCTGAGTAGAAAGTTTAGAATGTTTTTTTATTATAGCAAGTACCAATAGATTGCAAAATTAAACCACACAAACTACTTCCAAGCACAAATTCAAACTAGATTCAGTAATGCTTTTAAAAATGCGTATAAAATGTTTAATAGTTATGCTGATTTAAGATGAAATGTGTAACCTCTAAAGTTAGCCTTTATAAAATCTTTTAGACCTGCATTATCCAGTGGTAGCCCCTAGCCATCTAGGACTGTTTGATTTTAAATGTCAATTAATCTAATTAAATGAGAAAGTTAATTCTTCTGTTGTACTAGTTGCATTTCAATGGTGCACAGTCACATATACTGGTGGGTACTGTCCTGCACAGTTGAGATTTGTGAAACAGCTCGAACGTCACAGAAAGAATGACCGGATAGCACAGTTGTAGAACATTATTTTGGTTTTCTAACAATTAAATTTTAAGTTACACTAAGCTGACAAAGGTAACACCAAAAAGTAGCAGTTACCATTTATTGAGGACCTAGCAGCCAAGCACTATACTCGGGGATTATACTAATATAAAACCAAAGTTATGACCAATGTGACAAGTTTGTCTGTTTAAAACCAGTGTTAACAAATGATCCCATTCTGAGAAACACTTTTCTTTGATAACCTTTTAAAAGAGTTTATTTAAAAACAGAAGTGCAGCATTATTTACAACAGCCAAGATCTGGAAGCAACCCACGTGCCCATCAGTAGATGACTGGGTAATATAAAGCTATGATACATTTACATAATAAAGTACTATGTGGCCATGGAAAAGAAAGAAAACTTAGCCTTTGCGACAACATGGTTGGACCTGGAGAACATTGTGCTGAGTGAAATAAGCCAGGCAGAGAAAGACAAGTACCAGATGATTTCACTTCTATGTGGAATCTAATGAACAAACAAGCAAAACCGAGGCACACTCATTGACAGTGAGCTGGCAGACAGCTGGCAGGGGAGGGGTACCATGGCATGGCTGGACTGAACAAAAAAGGAGAAAAGCAGAAAAAATCTCATGGACATGGACATGGACAACAGTGTGGTGACCTCTGGGAATAGGGTAAGGGAAAGGTGGGTGTAGGGGAATACATGTTGATGGACAGAGACTTGACTTGGGGGTACAATATGGTGTACAGAGACGTGCTGTAGAATCGTGCACCTGAAATCTGTATAAGTTTGTTAACCAGTGTCATCCCAATAACTTTAATAAAAAGAAAACAAAACAGAATTTTCGGTATCAAAAAAGGATGTGAAATCTACCCAACAATAAACAGATTATGGTATTCTTTTACCCACCAATATATGTAATCCAAATGCTAATAGAAATTTCACAAACCACAGCTAGCAAACAACCCAACTAGACTGGGTTAATAGCAAAGTGAAATAGAGTGATTAAAATACCATCCAGGGATAAATTATATGTATATAATTTATATACAATATGTAATTGTATATAAATTATGGATATAATTATACTGGCTTCTATTGTATTTCAGTTTGTGTTTTATAAACCTTTTCCTTAGAACTAGTTTCTTTGTACCTGAGAATGCTGCATTTAACATTCTTTTCCCTCCCTCTGTCTCTACATCTCTCTTGCTGTACATACCATGAAAACAATAAACAACACATTAAATTGTTTTTCAAGGCAAAATTATCAATGACACAGTTTCATAGACACTTTATTTCTCAGACTGTTATATTTTATACCTCACAGTATTTAAAAAAATATAATTAATGTATATTCAATTTATAAGAATTTATTACTTTTTATGAGAGATTCTGTATTTTTAAATATGCTTCTTTAAAAAATTTATTTCTGGGTAAAAAAGGTAAAACTGATTACTTGACCAGGGCTATTGTAGTTGCCACCGGACAAGTTTATAGCCCCTGGGAACAGCACGTGGCAGACGTAGGCAATGCAAACAGGTCTAGCCACTGAAAGCAGGTCATCCATCCCTTTGATTCTGTTTGTTGAACATTTCTGAAGATCACGGCACACGCTGATCTGCATATCAAGAACATGCTCATGAGCAGATCTCTTTGTCTTTGGTTCTCATGCTGAAAGCAGCTGATAGGTGCTGTCCCACACCTGGGGTTCCATGGCCCTTAACCGAATATTCCAAAACATCCAGAGAAACCTCATTTATTTATTCATCAATTTTTTCATTTGAAAAGTGTCTGATTGGCCCTGGCTGGCTGGCTCAGTGGCAGAGTATTGGCCTGGCGTGTAGAAGTCCCGGGTTTGATTTCCAGTCAGGGCACACAGGAGAAGTGCCCATCGGCTTCTCCCCCCTCCCGTTCTCCTTTCTCCTTTCTCTTTCTCTAGCTCTTTCCCTCCTGTAGCCAAGGCTCCATTGGAGCAAAGTTTGTCCCTAGTGCTGAAGATGGCTCCATGGCCTCCGTCTCAGGTGCTAGAATGGCTCCTGTAATAAGGGAGAAATGCTTCAGATGGGCAGAGCATCGCCCCCTAGTGGGCATGCCAGGTGGATCCCGGTCGGTCACATGCGAGTGTCTATCTCTCTGCCTCCCCACTTCTCAATTCATAAAAACAAAATAAATACATAAATAAATAAATAATAGAAAAATAAAAAGTGTGTCATTACATATCATCTACCAGGCCCTGGCCCAGGAATATAAAGACCGAGACAGTTCTTGCCTGAATGTTTGTAAGGGATAGGACAACAAAGACATAGAAATAATTTACATACATTCGTATCACTAGAACCACAAGGACGAGTCAGGCTAATAAGGAAGTACAGGGGATAGATCCCCAAGTGCCAATAATTTCTTAGGAAAATACTGCCTTACAGAAATACTAAAGGCTGGGCAGGAATCAGCCAGGTAAAGTGGAATGAATTAAAGGCATTCTAGACTTGGCTGGCCTGCAGTAGCACAATGGATAAAGTGTCAACCTGGAACGCTGAGGTCTCCAATTCAAAGCCCCAGGCTTGCCCGGTCAAGGTACATATGAGAAGCAACTACTACAGTTGATGCTTTCTGCTTCTCCCCACCCCCTTTCTTTCTCTCTCTCTCTCTCTCTCTCCAGCCTCTCTCTTAAAAAATCAATAACTAAAGTCTTAAAAATAAAATAAAAGCATTATAGATAGACCAATGTCTAAGCATAGAAATAGAAGGGAACCCCAGCACTGTTTTTTAAGGTTAATCTAGACTGTACTAAACGATGACAGTAATTATACTTAAGTCCAGCGTGTTTGGCAGACAGTTCTATTATACTCTCAATGCCCATTCTATCCCTTCTTCTTTTAAACACGGAATCCCAGAATTTTTGCCAGCCTCTTGGCTGACCCATGGAAGCCAAGGAAGACGCCAGGGAAGACTATGTTTCCCAGTCTCCCTGGCGACCAGGCATGGACAAGTAACTGAACCGTGGCCAGTGGTGTATGAGCAGAAGTGAACTGCACAATTTCCACGCCATGCCTTCCAAGGGAAGGGGCTGGCTTCTATTCCTCTTCTCACTTTAATGGTATCCGGAATGTGGATGGGCAGTCATCATCAGGACATGGATCTTAGAAGCGCTGGATTAAAGCTGAATCGTGAGGATGACAGAACAGTGAGCTAGGAGGAGCCCGTGGCCACACCACGAAACGGCGGGGCTCAGTCCTGGATTCTCAGGTCAGAGCAGCCATGAATTTCCATCTTTGTAAGCCACTATTGTTCTGGGATTTTTTTCTAAATCAGGCTTTCCTGATTTGTAATTAATACAGGAAAAATATATATTTTAACATTTTAAACAACATTTATTGTGCTATTATTATTCCTGTTACTGGATGAGAAATCCCAATGCATCTCTGGACTAGAGTCTCTAATGGCAATCACATTACTTTGGGGATTATAAAGCAACACTAAATCAATGTTACTTTTAATACCAATGTGTGGTCTTACTTTAGTATAAAATTGATATTAATAGATTCTTTCTTTTTTTGTTTGATATATCTTTGTGGAATTACACAGTATAAATGCAGATGACTTTATAAATATTTTCTTAGAAATAGTGTAATTTTCTTATGGCCATAGTAAATTCCTATTAGCTATTGAATATAGCTTTTGAATTATATTTATAGATTCTGGGGCAAAAAGCACTAATATTATTGATCTTTTAAAAAAATGACTTGGTATTGTAAATTTACTTAGTGACTTAATTTCAACATATTTTTATTAGTTATTTTTTATCCTATTTGCAAAGATGATCTTGAAATATACTATGAGGATATTTTATGAAGACAAATTTGATAGAATTTTCTTTCTCTTTGTACTTAAAACGTTTTACACATTGTCCAGTGTTCTTGGAAAATGAAAACCATTATATATATATATATATATATATATATATATATATATATATATATATATTCTGAAACATATTATATATATATATATATATATTGCAGATAAAGAATACTGCAGTACAACTAAAAGCACTAACTGTTTGCAAAGCTTACCACTTATTATTTATACTTAATTAAGAATGCAGTGCATTCTAATAACATAAATGCCTCATTTAATGTTTGAAATACAATTGTGTCTGATTTATTATTAATTATGCTGGAATAAATTAAGACAGAAGACTTTATGACCATGCATGCAAAATATGCTGAACACTATACCATATTAAAATAATTCAATCTAGTGCATGAGCAAATTATAGTTTTTTTTAGTAGAGGCAGAATTTTCAATAGTCACGATTCAAAAGCAATTAAGTAACATTAAATAAGTCTTTAAAAAGGCTGCACCCTTCATCCAGAAGTAATAAAAAACAAATTACTGTGCTGAATTTTAAATTAGGAGGTATTCTTTATCCATCAATAAAACACTGTACTTCAATATATATTACTTTTAATACCAATACTCAGTCTAATGTTATAATAAAATTGATGATCATAACAGATGATCTCTTCTTTTGTTTCATCCATCCTTGTGTAATTATCCACTCTTTATACATGACATTATGAAACTTTCTTCTTAGAAACCATAGTTTGATATGTCCACTGATTTAACCTCAAGTCTAGAAACAAAATTAGGCCTGACCAGGTGGTGGCACAGTGGATAGAGCATCAGACTGGGATGTGGAGGACCCAGGTTCGAAACCCAGAGGTTGCCAGCTTGAGCGATGGCTCACCAGCTTGAGCACCAGGTCAATGGCTTGACCGTGGGATCATAGACATGACCCCATGGTCGCTGGCTTGAGCCAATAGTTGCAGGCTTGAAGCCCAATGTCTCTGACTTGAGTGAGGGGGTCAGTTGCTCTGCTGTAGCCCCCCGATCAAGGCACCTGTGAGAAAGCAACCAATGGACAACGAACATGCTGTAACAAAGAATTGATGCTTTTCATCTCCCTTCCTGTCTGTCTCCCCCACCCCCGCTCTGTCTCTGTCACTGTCAAAAAAGAAAAAGAAAAGAATTAGGTGCCATCTGATAAAACATCACCAAACTAGAACAGGCGATGCTGCTGGCACTGGAGAGTTTACCATACTTTAGTGTTAGCAAGACATCACTCTCTAGATCAAACTGAAATCCTGAATGATGAGGGTTTTGTCTAAAGTTAACATTATGAATTTATTTTTTTTTCTATTTTATTTTTAATTTTTCCATTGATTTAAGAGAAAGAGGGGAAAGGAGAAAGGCAGAGAAGTGTCAACTCGTTGTTTCACTTAGTTGTTCGATTTAGTTGTATACTGATTGGTTGCTTTTTGAATGTGCCCTAACTGGAGGTAGCACCTGTGGCCTCTGACGTGCCAGGGTCAACGCTTAATCCGCTGAGCCCGCCAGGCAGGCCCATGTTTTTCTATTTCAATGACTCTGTGATGAGAGAAAGGGAAAAGAGGGAAGAATTGCTAAGTTCCCAGACCCTGGAAATCTTAATTTGGAGGATGAAATAATAATAATACTTCCTAATTGATGGCTAAACAATAAACTTATTCCCTAAAAATGCTTCCAGTCACTCACACAAACAAAACTTGACTCACCCCCTGCCCCTGGGGATCCAGTGCTATTCACAGCTTCCTCCCAAGGGTGAAGATGACTCACTCTTCTTATTTATCTTTTCACCCTTGAGGACATACCAGAGTTCTGTTGTTGCACCAATATCTGTAAATGTATGACTTGCTCAAAACTTTCTGTGTGCTCATTGTATTGTTAAATTCGGAAGAATCACTTATCTCTCTCTCTCCCTTTCTTTTTTTTTTTTTTTTTTTTTTTTTTTTTGTATTTTTCTGAAGTGAGAGGAGGGAAGGCAGAGAGACGGGAGGCAAGGAGACAGACTCCCGCGTGTGCCTGACCGACAGCCACCCGGCATGCCTGCCAGAGGGTGATGCTCTGCCCATTTGGGCCATTGCTCCATTGTGGCCAGAGCCATTCTAGTGCCTGAGACAGAGGCCATGGAGTCATCCTCAGCACCCGGGCCAACTTTGCTCCAATGGAGTTTTGGCTGCGGGAGGGGAAGAGAGAGACAGAGTGAAAGGAGAAGGGGAAGGGTGGAGAAGCAGATGGGCGCTTCTCCTGTGTGTCCTGGCTGGGAATTGAACCCAGGACTTCCACACGTGAGGCCAATGCTCTACCACTGAGCCAGAACCATTTCTAAAGCAAATTCAACATAAATTGGCAAGCCAAGATGATCATCTTGTTTTTATAACAAATATGCTCTGCCAGGCTGGGAGCACCATGCATCGCAGTACAGACGCTGTGCTGTGGATGTACTTGAACCAGAGAGGAGAGCGTAATACCTGATCAGGCATCCTGGGTTGAGATGCGAGATGACTGTAAACAGACTGGGCACCAGAGAGGCTATAAAGCACCAATTCAAATACATCATGGCAGAGCTGTACTGTGCTTCCAATCTACAATGGCAGTTAGCCGGCCGCTGTCACAACCGGGCTGGAAATCTCCCAGACACAGTCACAAATGGTTATTGGTCCTGAAACTTGGGCTGCAGTCATGATAAGCATCAAGGAGACAGGGAAAAAACTGCAAGGCACATCAGGTCACCGTCACCGTGTTCCCAGAAACAGCACTTACAGATTGGGAGCAGAAAGAAAAAGAGACTTGATTTCATAAGTGAATGTTGTATTATCACTTTCACTCTATATAAACTACCAGTGTGATCACTATGAAACATTTGCTGCTACTTGGCAATAGGGAGCACTCACAGAACTCTAAACTGAAATAAATTCAATTCGTACTGTATCATATGGACCCTCAGGTCACGTCAGAAAGGGACCCATTTGTTGAAACCCCCTGTACCTTGTTTCTTGAAGAAAAATAAAATAAAAAATACTTAAACAAATAATCATTTATTGAATGAATATGAAATCCTTCGGCAACTTTTTGGCATCAATTAGTGCGGCAGTTAAAAATACAAGTCATTGCAGCCCCAGCCAGGTAGCAATACAGCCTTGGCATCCCGACACGCCAAGGTTGCAGGCTTGATAACCAGTCAGAAAATATACAAGAATCAACCTGTAAATGCATAAATAAGGGCAAAAAAAAATTGATGTCCCTCTCTCTTTCTCTCTTTCTCAAATCGATAAATACAATTTTAAAAGTAGGCGATGCAATGGAAATGTAGTATTAGGATATCTATTTTAAACAGTTTAGAGCTCTTGATTCAGATCTTGTTAACTAGAGTAAGTAATGTTAGTACAGCATCTTCAGGTACGTCAGCTGAGCAAATATTTATTGAAACACTTTTTTTATTTTTTGGCCAGGCATTGCACTAAGCAATGATCATGTAAAGATAAATTATACTCTGTGTTAGTGGATTCTAAACATCTTCTGACTCAATATAATCACTTACCACATATTTTATTTCAATGTAAGTAAAATCTTCCCACAAGAATATTGAAATACCCAACAATTAAATCAACCCAAATCCTATTACATTCATAGGTATGGATATACCTGTATATTCATATTCATGATTATGTGCATATGTGTGTGTTTACCTAGTTGCAGTCACTTTGCTTTGCAGAATACATGGACAGGTGTAAAGATTATGCTGTCATTTGAAACAGGACATTTTCCCTGCTTCATTTATTTTCACCAAGATGTTCTATACTTGAACTTTTCATGGGTTATCAGAAGTGATTTTCAGGTCTGTAGTGTTATGAAGACGAAAACCTTTCTCACTACTACTTGTGAGAGGAGGTGATAAAAGAAGACCACTGTGGGGAGAATCATGGGGACGAATAAAGGAACCTGGGAGGGTCCGAGGCCAGCCTGACCCATTCAGATATTGTGACCCTCCCCCCCCAGATCCCTTACCATCTCTCAGCCCGTCCCTACCCACCTCAGCTCTTCCTGGTTGGGGTCAGAGACACCAGAATTGCACCCTGCTCAATTATTTACTGTTCACATGATCTTGGGTGATGTATCTTCCAGTGTGAAGTTGTCTTATCTTTCTGCCTCCTATGTTGTTTTCTCCTCTTGACTTTGTCATTACAATCTACTCTCACTCGCCATCATAAACTTGTTTTATTTTGCTTCTACTTTTTTTATTCATTCATTTCTGGTCAAGTGTGATGGTGCATTCTTTTACCAAGGGAATAAACTCAATTAATGAGAAAGAAATGCCTATGAGGCGGGAACCGTAGATATGTTTCAGAGATCTGCATAGATTTCAGGAAACTGACAAGAAGATGAGAACAGAGCACAGAGACAGGGCCTGGTCTTGTCAGCCCATCCTATATAGCAAATGATGGAGACAAAAACCCAAACATAACGGCGACCCCGTGTAAGCGTAAAGAAAGGTAAAATTTTGCAGTGAAAACATTCGTGATCTTTGAGGATGTCAGATATAGTCTAGCTCTATAAATAATAAAAACTGCTTTGCTTGTTTTATTCCTTCTGACTCACACATTTTATAACAGGTCCTTGCACTGGGGTCCTCATGGCTTTCTATAATAATAAAATAACAAGACTCCTTATTTGAGCATAATATTCCCCTGCTGTTCTTTAAAACAAGTAAGAAAGATTTTCCTTACACATCACTGGAAGTATTACCATATTACACTACAGCCAGTTTTATTTCTCCGGGGCCAGTGATATCGAATACATGAGGCTCTACTACCTAATAATACGCCAACATTATAGTTTTTTGTCCACCCATTGTGACACAAAGAAAAGGCTCAAAACTTAAATTTAAAAGCACAATATAAATTAATTAAAAGTAAAAATTATATAAACTACATTGGTTAAAAAATTGCTAGTAGAATTTACTCATAATACACACACACACGTATATCTTTATTTATCTTTTTTGTGTGACAGAGACAGAGAGGAACAGACAGACAGGAAGGGAGAGAAATGAGAAGCATCAATTCTTTGTTGTAGCACCTTAGTTGTTCACTGATTGCTTTCATATATGTACCTTGACAGGGGGCTACAGCAGACCGAGTGACCCCTTGCTATAGCCAGCGACCTTGGGTTTAAGCTGGAGAGCTTTGCTCAAACCAGATGAGCCCACGCTCAAACCAGATGAGCCCACGCTCAAACTGGCGACCTCAGGGTTTCAAACCTGGGTCCTCCATGTCCCAGTCCGATGCTCTATCCTCTGCGCCACTGCCAGGTCAGGCTAAATATATTTTATATAAACAAATAAATGAAAAAAGGACATATGTGTAATGATATTATCCCAGATAAATTTAATTCCAGGGACATGTGTAGACATCTTATGTTAAGAATGAAGTGGGTTTTCTGACATGCCTGTCTCCCAACTTCGATGTAAAGGGGGATTGCCTACATTGATAGCTCTTTGTAGTGAAGCATTGAAGGCACAAATTAAATGAGATCTGATGGTAAATGAGTTCTGATGATGGTAAATGTAAAACCACTATTAACTGTTAGAAATTTAATCCAGTTAGGTAAAAGAATTGATGTAAGAATGGATAAGTGGTCATGAAAGAATGTTCCCGGCAGTACTAAATGATTCACTAGTTACTAACGTGGCATGTGATAATTCTAAAGAAATTAGTATTTTTGTAAGTTGACTTGTGTCTCTCCAAAGTGCATAGCCTGAAGCTCAAATCCCCATAGGGATGGTGCCTAGATATGGTGTCTGTGCGAGCTAACTAGGTCATGAGGGTGGGGCCTTCATGAAGGAATTCGTGCCCTCATAAGAAGACAGGCCAAAGAGATATCCCTTCTCTGCCACGTGAAGACAAACAAGAAGACAGACATCTAAGGCAGTGGTCAGCAAACTCATTAGTCAACAGAGCCAAATATCAACAGTACAACGATTGAAATTTCTTTTGGGATCCAAATGTTTTAAACTTAAACTGTATAGGTAGGCACATTCCTTATTGAGGTAGTGCCCACACGTAATATTTTGTGGAAGAGACACACTCAAGGGGCCAAAGAGCCACAAGTGGCTCGCAAGCCGCAGTTTGCCAACTAGGGGTCTAAGGGACAGAAAGAGGGTTTCACCACAAACCAGACTGACACTTGATGTTGGACTTTCCAGCCTGTGAGAACAAAATGTCTGTTGTTTAAGGTCACCCACTCCGGGTTATTTCATTACACTAGCTCAACCAGATGAAGCTAGACACCTGTCAGAACCCGGAGTGAATGGCCAGTGTCACTGAGGATGCAGAGAGTGAGGGAAGGCCTGGCAGGAGGAAGATGGCAATTACGATGGCTGGCCCTGAGCCCCACCATGGAAGAGTGATGCAGGGGAGGAGTGAAAGCAATCACGGCTTGATTTTAGGAAACAACCGGCCATCCTGAAGGAGAAACACTTTATACACATCAGGACAGACTTTATTCATGTCTGATACAAAAGAAAAAGGATCAAGGTCAAAAGACTGTTAAATAAATTTGGGTACATGATATAAATATACACATACTTAAAATAGGAATGATAATGGACTTCATACATTGAAGTACAATATAGAACAAAAAAAAACTCCACGGAGTAATAATTTGCCAGGGCATTGGACAAGCTACTTATAGGCACACCATGTCTAATTTTCAGTTTCACAGCCTTGATGCCTCGAGATTTATGCTTTCCCATGCACAATAGACATTTGTTATCCACAGAGAGTAAAAATAGACTTATTTCAAGATGAGGACTCGAAAGGATTGAGGGTGTTGAACATTTAGAGCAGAGAGTGAGGACCTTATTTTCTTATATGTTACAAAGATAAAAGCACCTCGAATCATGTTCTTTTAAACCATGGATGTTCTTGACACCATAGTTTTTGCCGAATATCTCCAAGTTTTGAACTAGGAATTAAATTTCTTTTTTAGAATACCTGAGTGTCACCTACGTGGATAGGATGGGCACAGCAGCACCGGGCAGGAGAGGTGCCTTACGACTGAGTGCTTTGCTCCCTGGGAAGCTATTTGCAGTAACCCCTGGGCAGAAAGCCCTGGGAGGGAAGGAGTGTGGACTGCTATGGTCAATTCTATACCATGGGGTGACTTGGGTTTCTGAAAGCAAATGCTATACATGCACTTCAAATTACAGGGGCTTTCCTTTTCATTTTCATCACAGAAAAAACAAAAACAAAAAAAAGAATATTGTCAAGAAGAAAATAAGGAGATGTAGATTCCCAATGAAAAGGGATCTTAAAGGTGAGAGTCTGAAGGTCACACTACCGAAAAGAACTGTGAAGGGTTACAATATGAAGTTTATTTTTCTTCTTCAAATAAAATGCATGCAATTTTAATTCTATTTTCAAGAATACTTGGGATGTAAATACAGGTAAACAAAGATGATGGCAGATTCAGCATCTTAGGGAAATGTCATTTTCACTTGGTTTGACTAATGTCCCTAGTCAAGCTAGGGAAGCATTAATTTTAAACGATCACTACTAAAGAGGACAGTGGACAGAGGGAAAAGAACAGTTGTTCCCATGGTCTCTTTGGATATGATTTCGCAATGTCGAGGGCAAGTGTGAATTCAGTCCAATGACATTAAATCTCAGCAGACAATGCTACAACTTTAGATTTTGAATTTGAGGAAGATAACATATTTTCTCCTATACAAACATAGGCATATTTTTTAACATGGGATTGCGAAAAGGATATTTGCAAATTATGGAGTCTATAATAACAAAACTATCTATGGGAATGAATACTCCAGGAGTTATAGAAATAGTTTAGATAAAATTTAAATGAGTACACACACAAACACACAAGGCATTATCATTACTAATATAAAGTTTGTTTTTAAAAATTTTCCATAGGTATGGAGTTAATATATGTAGTTGTAGGTGATGCTTCTTTTTGTCATGGAGGTGTTCAACATGACTATAAAGGAAGATCACATAGTTCTAAGCTGTTTACGTTGGTTTCCTACCTAAATTCAATTTTTCCATCAGCACTACTTAATATTTATTGAAAAGAGAATGAATAAATTCTAGACCATTAACTAATCATTTACATACTTTGTATTATTGTTAAAAATAATGGTGGCCTGAGCAGGCGGTGGCACAATGGATAGGGCATTGGACTGGGACATGGAGGGCCCAGGTTCGAGACCCTGAGGACGCCAGTTTGAGTGTGGGATCCTCTGGTCTGAGCAAAGCTCACCAGCTTGAGCCCAATGTCGCTGGCTTGAGTGAGGGGTCACTCAGTCTGTTGTGGCCCCCCAGTCAAGGCACATATGAGAAAGCAATCAGCAAACAACTAAGGTGCCCCACAATGAAGAATTTGTTTCTTTTCTCTCTCTCTTCCTGTCTGTCTGTCCCTCTCTATCTTTCTCTCTGTCTCTATTAGAAAAGAAAGAAAGAAACAAAGAACAATGAACAAATGCTAGGTAATCCTGTGAATGAATCTCATGAAGATATCTGACTTCTCATTCATACTGCAATCCCTCCGCTCTGAAGTCCTGTTACTAGGAAGACACTTAGGTCTCCTAGAAGGTTCAGTGTTGAACAATCCCTACTGGGTTTGTTCCAAATCCTTACTGGGTGAGCTCTTTCTCAGGACACCTGGGCTCCACCTCTGATATAGTGAGTGAAACAGGATGCTTTTGTATCTGCATCTCATCTCCTAGGTTTCCCACTCTGCAACTACATTCAAATGAGCTCTACTGCTGTTCTTTCTACCAATCTTGTAAGGTAGTTACCTTAATGATCCTTTGGTAACAACTATCCCCCACCCTTCTTCGGTGTTTGCAGAACATAAATTTGTTCTGTCTCCTACCCTTCTGGACTGGTAACTCTGAACTTACTTACTTACCTCAGTGGAAGATTGTATTCTATCGAAAAGCTTGGTTTTTTAACACAGTTCCCAAGACTGACATGTTGATTTTAGAAACTGATGAAATTTAACTACGTGCTTTTTAAAATTTTTTATTGTTTTATTTTTATTTTTTACAGGGACAGAGAGAG
Source organism: Rhynchonycteris naso (assembly GCA_037038555.1). Lineage (NCBI taxonomy): Eukaryota > Metazoa > Chordata > Mammalia > Chiroptera > Emballonuridae > Rhynchonycteris > Rhynchonycteris naso. The sequence goes on along the minus strand of CM072998.1, from coordinate 7,960,475 downwards.
AGTCAGAGAGAGGGATAGATAGGGTCAGACAGACAGGAACGGAGAGAGGTGAGAAGCATCAGTCATTAGTTTTTCGTTGCCATCGCAACACCTTAGTTGTTCATTGATTGCTTTCTCACATGTGCCTTGACCGCGGGCCTTCAGCAGACCAAGCCACCCTTGCTGGAGCCAGCGACCTTGTGTCCAAGGTGACAAGCTTTTGCTCAAACCAGATGGGCCTGTGCTCAAGCTGGCGAGCTCGGGGTCTCAAACCTGGGTTTTCTGCATCCCAGTCCGATGCTCTATCAACTGCGCCATCGCCTGGTCAGGCTAACTATGTGCTACTTTATTAAACAAAAGATGACTTTATATGCTCTGCATTAACTTTTACCAGGTAAATATAATTTTAAATTTAGTTAGAATAACCTTGAGGTAAAATTTCAGCATTTTGCAGAATTATCACTTTTATAGTGCCTACTAACTTGCTATTTCTCTTCTTATTGTTATCCAATAGTGCACTGCATGTATGAATGGAACAATAGACTTCTAAGAACAAAACTATTTAAAATTCGATAACTTTCTAAACCACAAAATTTTCTAACCCAGTAAAATCCTGCTGAATGATTTTACTTGTTGAATAAGTGATGTATTAATAAAGTACACACATTTCAATGATTATTTTCTGTACTGGGTTTTAAAGAATGCAAAGTAATACCCATTTAAAAATGTGTATTACACACACACGCACACACACACAGTTTCCATAATGACTATCCCGATTTATAGTCCTATCATCAGTGTACAGGTATCAATTTCCCCGCATTTCCTTGCTATATTATCTCTGTCTTTTAAATAAGAACCACTCTAACTGATGTGAGATGATATCTCATTGCAGTTTTCATTTGTATTTTCCTAAAGATGATGCTGAACATATTTTCATATACCTGTTGGCTATCTGTGTATATTTGGGAAAACAATGTCTATTCAGATCCTTTGCCCATTTGTAAACTGTATTATTAATTATTTGTTATTTATTTGTATGAGTTCCTTCCATATTTTGCATATATTAACCCATTATTAAATACATGATTTACAAACATCTTCCCCCATTGCTCAGGTAGATATTTTCCTTGTTGATGCAAGCAGTTTTCTTTGCAAACAGGTTTTTGCTTAATATAGTCCCACTTGTTTATTTTTGTTTTTGTTAACTTTGCTTTTGGTGTCAAACTCAAAAAATAAATACCAAGACTGATGTGAAGGAGCTTATCCCTTGTTTTCTTATAGGAGTATGTGGTTTCAGGTCTTGTGTTCAAATCTTTATTACTCTTTTGAGTTAAAATTTGTTAAGCCTTGTTTTGTGGCCGCATGATCCTAAAGAACATTCCCTTTTTGCTGGAGAAGAGAATGTAGTTGTCTGCTGCTGTGTGCCGGGTCCATTTTGTCCAAAGTGCAGTTCAGGCCCAGTGTCTCCTTATTGATTTTTTTGTCTAGATGATCTATCCATAGTTGCAAGTGGGGAATTAAAGTCACCTACTATTATTGTATTGTATTCCTCTCTTCAGATCTATTAAAATTTATTACATTTATCTAGGTGTTTTGCTGCTGCGTGCACATATATTTACTGCTGTTACTTTGTGCTGAAGAACTGACCTCTTTACTATGACATAATCACTTTCCCTGCCTCTTACTGCACTTGATGAAAGTCTATTTTGTTGGACAGAGCGCAGCCACCTCTGCTCTCTTTCTAACTTCATGTTCATGCACACCTTGAAAGCCAAAGGAGTGTCCTGCAGGCAGCACATATTGTTGTCTCTTTAATCCATCCAGTAAGCTTATAATTTTTGGTAGGAGAATTTGGTCCATTTACATTTAAAGTAATTACTGATAGGCAAGGCGTTACACTGTCATGTTGCTCATAGTTTCCTCAGTGTGTTGTGGATCCTTTCTTCCTTCATTGCTGTCGTCTCCTTTTGTGATCTGCCGGAGGTCTACTGTGGGGAGGGTTGCATTAGCTGTGCTGGTCATTTTTTTTTTATTCTTTCTGGTGGTAAATACCACCGGGGCACAATCTACTGGGACTCACAATAGAGTCCTCAGTGATGAAAGCCAAGGTGGGGTACCCACACCATCTCAAGGGCTCTAGAGGTCCTCATTGGCAAAGGCTGCTGGGGTACACTGCAGAGCAAGCTACTGGGAGCTGCAGTCACTTCTTCTGCATGGCTGCATCACCTCTTTCCTTGTACCTAGAACCTCCGTGGTCTCAGCCAGGCCAGTCCCTGGGTCTAGTGACACTGAAGCATGTCGTTCATGCCGTGCTCTGAGAGGCTGGGTAATGTGCTCACTCACTCTATTATTCCTTCCCCAGGAAGGGGCACTCTCTCACACTGAGGACTTCCCTCTGGGTGCTGAGCACTGACAGCCTGAGGAATAAGTCAGGGGAAATGAAAAGGTTCTTTCTATCCCTTTCTGGGCAGTCATTCTCAGTGTCTTTGTTCTCTTCTGTGTTGCTAATGTTCCTTAAGAGTACTCCTGAGTGCTCCCTGAGCTACTTTATTTTTGTTCAGGATGATTGTTCTTTACATGGGAACAGAGGCAGAGGAGGCCTCTGACAATGCCATCCTGATAAAGTCACTGGCTGTTCAGTTTTAATCTATTTCAAAGGAATGTTTAAAAGGATGAGAAAATAAAACATTGGAAAGGCAGCATTTAGTTATTTATTTTTTAATTCGGGGAGGGTGGGGTAAAGGAGATCATGAAAACTTTAAAAATGAATGAGAGACTTCATCTTACAAGTTCAGAATTCACTTCTAATTTTCTTCCCTGTTCCTCCAAGGATAAATTCTATGCTCTATCAAAGCACAAAATGTCTCTCTTTCTTTGTCTAAATGCTTTGCACTTCCAAGTACCCGGTGGGGGTCCCTATGTAGCATTTACATAAAGCAGCTCCAGATGAATGTCGGGCAGGCAACTAGTGAGGGGTAGTCTCCCTTCAGGCTAGAGAGCTGATGGGAAGCCCTCTTTAAGAAGTGAGGCTGCCTGCATCCGCCAAGACTACTGGAGCAGTCGGCCTTTGTTTTCTCCACCTGAGGACTGAGTATGGGAAAAGGGCCACATTTACGTGGGGACATGTCCATCAGCACAATTAGAGGAGCAGGGATGGATGGGAAACCACTTTTCTGTCTCTCATCTCAGTTTTTTCCAGTCGTTCTGCATTTTCCATCTGAAGCATGTGCCACTTTACGGCCACCTGACGGTGCCCTAGAAAAACTCCCCTTCATCCTTCCCTCCTTTCTTCTATGATAATGTGCCTGAAGACAGGACAGGGCTCTTTTCAAAATGACATTTAATGACAGGAGCTCCCAATCTCAGTATCTCGGGAGACGGGGTCACACAATCCTTTTTCAGACATAAAATAAATGAGATAATTGCAAAAGCAAGCAAGATGTTTCCTGTGCAATATGCTAATGAAAATAAAGGTCAAACTTTAAAAACTCATGCCCTAAAAGGAGGCTTAGAAGGGAGCACAGCACAACAAGCAGAACTAACAGATGCTGTAGAAATTCTTTTGAATGGGTGTTTTCCCTCTTTCTATGGGCCCACGTGCCGAATGTGAAGAAGTAAAGTGAACCCTAACCCTGTACTAATATTTTAGGATACACAGCCTCCCTTCTCTCACCTTGTAGCTATTTGAGGCAGCAGACTAATAGAATCCCAGCATATGCAACACAACTAGCTAGCTAGCATATTATTCTTCTCTACGCTCAGTCATGAATAAGTCAATGCATAAGCGTGACATACGGGTCCAGGGCACCCTCTGGAATCCCTGACTTCCTGGGTCAGGATTGTCCGAATATGTATCTACTCTTAGAGACATTAGCTGGATCTCACAAGATGAGATATCCTGGTACACCCAACCATCCACACAACTAGCATTTATTATAGAGTACTCACTTTGTGCCCAGTAGTAAGTATTCTAAGCACATACATGTGATTAATTCGCTGAATCCTGCAGCAATACCATGAGAAAAGTGCTCCTCTTATCCAATGTTACAGACGAGGACAGCAAGGCAGAAGTTCTGTGAGAAGAGCATGCTCTCCACCCAGCTACCGGTAGAGCGAAAAGCAAAGGCAGGCAGTCTGGCTTCAGGACTTCTGTCTTCCTCACTCAGCTCTGCTCTGTTCACTGCCCAGAGGCCGCCTCTTCTGCCACAAGGCCACTTCTGCCACCTGCGGCAGCATGGAGCTCAGGGATGGTTAGCAAGGTGCTCTGGAGTTTCTACACTCATTTGTATTGTTCTGTTGTGACATGGCACAATGGGAGCAGCGTGGAAGGAGGACTGAGGGTGGGATGTTTGGGGAGCCAGCTCATTTGTTCTTTACCAACTTAACAAAGGTAGCTTCTGACACCAATCGTAATGCCTTCCCCCAAATTTAAGATATATTGCTATTCAACTTGACTATGGGAGGAGGGAGGTAGCTTTTTTCTTTCTTGCTTTCATTTCCTTCCTTTATTGGCAATTCAGTTCAAAAACTTCACACACACACACACACACACTTTAAGTTTTCTCTCTCTTTTTTTCTTAAGTATGCAGGACTAAAAATATAATATGAGGAAGATATATAAATTGATATGTTGTGCAATGCCAAATAGTTTGAGTTTCTAAATTTGAAAACTGGTTGTGTTCATCTAATTATTTGCTCATACCTGTTGAAAGCTACTTTTCTAGGGACTTCATTCTTTCACTCACTCACTCGTTTATGAACTGAGGGAACACTGCTGATGGCTGCCAAAGCGTTTTCAGCCCTTAGGATGCGGATTTCTTCACCTTCACTCGGCTTGCTAGACGTTTTTGTCACTGGCAATGAATGACAAGCACCTTTGCAATTCATTCAATTGTCTCCCGCCAGCAAGACACATAGAAAATATTCTAATAAACCCAAGGACTGTGCCACAGAGGACAGTATCAGGTTAATCAGGCCGTGTCAAATTCAGCCTGCAAAATATCCCCAATTAAAACAAAAGGGAGAGATGAATTGGCAAGGAAATGCACATTGCTTTTATCCATCAGGGGAATCTGGAACTTTGCTTTCAGTGAATTTATAATGCTTTTTACAAAATGTAAAAATAAACCGTAATGTGGTAGACTTTTCGGTAATCATGAAAAGTAGCATTCTGACCAGTGATTTCTCTCTCAAAAATTACTTACTTGAAAGAAATCTCTATCAATATTTATAAAAACAAGTGTTTAAAATTTAAAGGAAATACTGAATATACGAACTACATCAAAGGAATACATATTATGATATAAAAACAAAAATAAATTAGTATTCCTTTTGCTTTTATTTCTTAACTTCTATTAAATTATAGAAACATACTAAAGACCTGACATGTCAGGAAGTTTGCCTGGACCAATAAATTGTCACAATATCCCTGCACAGCATCTCACATGTATGTGACTCCCTTCCATATAATACAGTGACTATCCACATCTCTTCCCTCAGCTTTAGATGAGTGGATGCTTTATGTCCCAAAATCTGTTTTGAAAAAAGCCATCTCCACACTCTACAGACAACACAAAATCACACAACACAAAATAGGGTTTGAATTGCATTCGAAGGGTGTTACTGGTCTTCCTTCCTAGTGAAGAAGAGCATGGTTCACTAATGACTTTTCAACCATCTGATCAAAGCAGGTCTATAAAGGAAGGAAAAATCAATTTCTTATGAAATTAGGAAGGACAATTAGGAGGGCCACTGATTCTCTTCATATTTATTTGAACAATTAAATTAATAACATCCTGTCATTTTGCCTAGGAAAATGAGTTTTTGAACTTTGTCACTCCCAAGTTGAGAAGTTGTGTGTGGATGTAGATTGAGTCAAATACATGCTTTATTTTGCAGTATAATAAACATTAAAATCTGTAATTCTGTGCTTCATATTAGGCTTAATTTCCTGCTTCTAGGTCAGAAAGATATATGTTTTAAATTCTTACTCCAGGGGTAGTGTAAGACTTGGGGTTTTCACTGGCATTTTTCATCCAGTGACCCTTTGCATAGACTCATATGGTAAAAACAAAACAAAAACATTCAAATTGGTTACTGACCATAATACAACATGGTTTATTCTGAGCACTTATCTGTAACTGGTAAAACAAGTAAGAAAATTTTATCCTTGACTAGCAGAGTGAATTGGATTTTTCTAAAGTCTCTCAGCACCATAACTATAATATAGTTGAGAAATAAACAAAACCAATCTGCTCAAAGTTTGGCAAAATGTTTATCTCAACTGATCTTCTTTTATATGTTGCTAATGGTCTTCTGCTAGGTCATATTGCCCGTGTTCAGTTTATGCCCAAATCCTTGTCTGCCAGGGAGTTAAGGTAAGACCCAGGCATTGGCATCAAGCTTTCTTAACATGTCCCCAATTAGATACTTAACTTAGATTGCACAATGTTTCTCTTAGAGTACGATGAAAAATTTATTTCCACCCAGGAGGATATTGGATATGCCAATTTGTTCTGTTGGCATATTTCTGCCAAAATTATGTACTGACTACATTTTTTTGGGTAATAATAAAGCTATTTGATCATAATATGGACCTCACAAGTAGAGTTAATAGTAGGTTGAGGCCATAATTCGTACCATAAGCTATATATAGCAGTTCAGTTGTACTGTGAATTAAGATACCATCTATACTCTTGTGAAAAGAGGTGACCTTTCATGCAATAAATACATTAGGACTTTAATACTGAAAAACTGTACTCTATGCTAATGTGTGAATATTCTGGGGCAGAGGAAGACCTGATTAGTAAGATTTTCATTCTCAGGCAAACCTCCCAAGGAATTCAACTGGAAATTTCCCTTAGTAAATAGGGTGGAATTAGCTCATTTATTTTTTTTGAGCTGTTTATAGTTATTATATAATATATACACCCAATAAAATTTGTTAAGAGTCAGCTAAGGCCTGACCAGGTGGTGGCGCAGTGGATAGAGCGTTGGACTGGGATGCAGAAGACGTAGGTTCGAGACCCCAAGCTCGCCAGCTTGAGCGCGGGCCCATCTGGCTTGAGCAAAAACCTCACAAACTTGGACCCAAGGTCGCTGGCTCCAGCAAGGGGTTGCTCGGTCTGCTGAAGGCCCGCGGTCAAGGCACATGTGAGAAAGCAATCAATGAACAACTAAGGTGTCACAATGGCAATGGAAAACTAATGATTGATGCTTCTCATCTCTCTCCGTTCCTGTCTGTCTGTCCCTATCTATCCCTCTCTCTGACTCTCTCTCTGTCCCTGTAAAAAATAAATAAATAAATAAATAATAAATAAAAAGAGCTAAGGGATCTGCACTTATTCTTTCATTGTGTACAAATAAATATTCGAAATATAGATCTTTATGCCGATAATATTTATTATTTCCTATCTTTGTATAAGAACTATTTCACAAGGGCTCCGGTAAATTTAGTGAAACTAAACAGCCTTTCAGTCTAAACCAGGACATTTGCATCCATGTTCCCAAGATGGTGTTACCTTCTATTCTCCTTCAGATTTCAGAGTGGGTCGGTCATACCCACCGGTAGTTTGGACTTGCACTCACTCTGGAGTGGAGCCTGAATACAGAGACGTGACAAACAGATGGGAGAGCGAATGAATGAGATGAGAAGCAAGCTCTAAGGAGCAGGCAATCACAACGTGGTCAGTTAGCACTTAAATATCACTGAGGAAAAGCTGCCCACACCCAGTGGGTAAGGTAAAAACCCACCTGGAGTTTCTTATCTTCCTGCCAACCAGACACAGGGTACCAGCACTCTCATGTGTCTGGTTTTTACCAGTGGAAGTAAGAGGAAGTTTGTTTCTGTATCAGCTGGACTTACTCCCCTCTGCGAATTTTGATATTTTGAAGACTTTTGTTTGTAGTCATAACTCTGTAGTTATCAAACCCAAATACCTCCTTAAAGTCCATGGCACAACAGCTCTACTATTTGGAACTCTTCTCCTGTGGTTTCTGCAAGACTATATTCTTCTTATTCGCTTTTCACCTGCTGAACAGTCGCTTTAGAATCTTCTATAGTGTTCATTATGGAGTGAATGTTTCTTTCCACCCCACACCTCAAATTCCTATGTTTAAATGCTAATCCTCACGGTGATGGTATCGGGGGTGGGGGCTTTGGGAGGTAAGTAGGTCAGAGGGTAGAGCCTTCATGAATGGATCTGTGCCCTCCTCGGGAGACATAGGAGCTCTGTGTCTCTCTGCTCCTTCCTTGTGAGGATCCAACAGGAGCATAGCCATCTGTACACCAGGAAGCGGACACTCAGAACACCCAGCTCTGCTGGTGCCAGAGCTGTGAGAAATCACCTGACCAGGTGGTGGCACAGTAGATACAGCATCGGAATGGGATGCGGAGGACCCAGGTACAAAACCCCGAGGTCACAGGCTTAAGCATGGGCTCACCAGCTTGCGCACAGGGTAGCTGGCTTGAGCGTGAGATCATACACATGATGACCCCATGGTTGCTGGCTTGAGGCCAAGGTCGCTGGCATAAGCCCAAGGTCACTAGCTTGAGCAAGGGGTCACTTGCTTTGCTGTAGCCCCCCGCCACAAGGCACATATTAAAAAGCAATCAATGAACAATTAAGGAACTGCAATGAAGAATTGATGCTTCTCATCTCTCTCCCTTCCTGCCTGTCTGTCCCTCTCTCTGTCTCTGTCTCTCTGTCTCTGTCATAAAAAGGGGGAAAAAAAGAACTATGAGAAATAAAGGTCTGCTGCTTCCGTCACCCAGCCTGTGGAATTTTTCTATTGCGAGGCAGACTGAACTCATGAAAACAGTGTTTTCCCTGCTACCACCCCCCGCCCTTCATCTCACCCAAAAATGACAGAAGTGCTCAAAGCCTTTGGCCTTGCACCCTTCTCTCTTTTCCCTCTTCCTGCTTGCTCCTCCATCCTTCTCTCTTTTCCCTCTTCCTGCTTGCTCCTCCATCCTTCTCATGGAGCCCTCTCAGTGTTTCAACTACAGTCCCTCTGCCCTTGCCTTCCAACTATGTACTTACAGGTCTAGTTCCCTCCAAACACCGGTCCTGCATTTCAGACTGCGCTGAGATAGTTCTATAAATGTCCGCAAGTGTCCGATGGGCAGTCTAGCTCCTTGGCCACAGGCTGGCTTTGTTATCCTCGTCCATCGATCCCATAAGCCGTTATCTACTCTGATACAGACGCTGTGCTTGCCGTGTGGGATAGGAGGATGGGTAGGACACCACCCCTGTCCTTGTGCAACTCAGAGTTAAGAAGCATATAAATAGATACAAACAATGGAATGTGACAGGAAGGGCAGGGGAGCAAAGATCTGTAGGGACACAAAGCAGTGATTTGTTGTAGTCTCAGGACATCTTCTAATCGTATCACCAGGGTACCCGTCCTTCAAACTGTTAACTTCAGATGTATTCTCTTTGATAATTCCTTCTACAAGTGGACCTGGTGCAAATAAGCTTATTTTGTATTTCCTTGCCTCTCAAATTCGTTTCCTTCTATAATATTCCAATAATCTCTTCCCTTCCGCCTCTGCTTTTCTCAACGGGCAATAAGGACTCTCCCTAAACGAGCACGGACACACTTTCTACTCCTCTTTAGAAAACACCGACACTCACAATAAAATTGGGACACACAGGTCTCCAGACCAGGTCTCTTACCGCACAACGTTTTCCTTCTTTCTGAAATACTCCTGCTCCTGGCTCTGAAACACTGAACTCCTATCTGCTCTCAAGGTTAGGGTCTAATATCAATTGCCAAGTCATACTTACTAATCCTTCTACCTAAACGTATACTTCCTTCTGTGAATATTTAGTTCCCTTCAGGTGACTTTCAAATTTGGAATAATCTGCCGTGTACTACAGTAACTCACAAACCCATGCACGCACACGCACTCACACAGACACAGAGGCGCACATTCTCTGGGTAGTGGAAGGAGTGAGCTTTTGGGATGCGGTACGTCTGCCATTTACAAACTGCAATCGCTCGCTCGAGTTACGTAACCTCTCCGGGTCTTCATTTTCTTATCCATAAAAACTAAACGTGATTAATAATGTAAAGTACCTTGCAGAGGACATGGCATTTGCTGGCACTCCGTAAAAGCTAGCCGTTATAAAAATGAATACCAGAAGTAAAAACTTATTGTGGAAAGGATTTATGCCCCTCTATTCCATTATTTTCAACAGCATCTAACAAAGGCCTACGCTTGAATCTGACCCACCCTCAATGAACACATCTTCTGTGAATATGGAGCTGGGTTACACTTCCTAACAACGTGATTTTCTTTGTCAGAACACCTCAGTGCATTCTTAGACCACAGATCGTGTTCTTCACAAAACAGTTTCCACAAACTTGAACCACAAAACAAAAGTTCACCTCATATATGCTTTGCTCTGTCTGCTTCCATTAAAGGCTTTGAAGTAATATTAGAAATAAAATACACATATACTTTTAGTACATTTTTTTTTTTTACAGCGACAGAGAGAGAGAGTCAGAGAGAGGGATAGATAGGGACAGACAGACAGGAACGGAGAGAGGTGAGAAGCATCATTCATTAGTTTTTCGTTGCTGTCACAACACCTTAGTTGTTCATTGATTGCTCTCTCACATGTGCCTTGACCGCGGGCCTTCAACAGACCGAGCAACCCCTTGCTGGGCCCAGCGACCTTGGGTCCAAGCTGGCGAGCTTTTGCTCAAGCCAGATGGGCTCATGCTCAAGCTGGCTACCTCGGGGTCTCGAACCTGGGTCTTCCGCATCCCAGTCCAACGATCTATCCACTGCGCCACCGCCTGGTCAGGCTAAATACACATATACTTTTAAAATAAAACATATAAATTTAATATATATTTATGTATTTGGAACAATGTTGAAGGTATAATCTTAAAATGAGAGATGTTTTCTATCTGTAACAGTATATCAATATACTAAATATTTTACATAGCAAAGAATAATTTGAAGTAACTACTCAAAACATGCAGGTGGCTATTCCCTCCTATGCTTTGCAAATATATAATGACATTTTGTATTTTGGCAGGAGGAATATCTTCCTGTCTGTATTCACTTAACATATAAGTTTTCAAAAAAGGCACCATCATAACTCACATAAGAATTTTGGAGGAAACAGTGCAAAATTTCTATTCACCTTGACTACTAACGGAACTAGTAAGATGTTAAAATTGGCCAAAGAATATTTGACAGACTAGGTATTGATAGGCCATATTAGGATTGCTTATCTGGGTTAGATAACTGTTTTATATCTCATAGGGCCACAAACAGTAACCTTTAGGGTTAGCTGTTCCATTTTACAGGATTATCGGCAATTTGACTAGACAAAAACCGTCAAGTTAACTTCTACCTCTACAGAGCTATGAAACAGTTCTTACTAAAAAAAGAAAAAAAATGTTGAGCTTAGCACTGTTCAGAAAATAGTCTCAGGAAATGTTTTCCCTGTTTCCAAGTTTCAGATAATGTTTCTGACATATTTGTATTTGATGACAAAGCAGTATCTGCTGAAATACACCTGCATGTATTTATTTATCAAGTATGGGCAACACTTACTCTACAAACATATCAATGCTTTCCCTAGACTCCCCCAACTCTTCATCTACTGGATTTGTTTAAATACACTGAGGGCAAACTTCTAACATCAGATTCCCTTAGAATGCTCACTGCTAAAAAAAATTCTAGAAAAGCTGTAAGAATGAAAAATGACTGAAGAGCTAAGAGAACTGAACATAACCAAATATATTCACAAAAGTGAGTTAAAATGAGTCAAATGAAAATATTTTTACATACAACATTTTACCATCTAACAATCCCTCTTATGGAGGGAATATTTTATTTATTTATAATTTAGGAACTAACTTCCTGGCAGTTCTATGAACAATCTATCTGAACTTATCTATCTATCTATCTATCTATCTATCTATCTATCTATCTATCTATCTATCTATCTATCTAAATATCTATCATCTATCTATCTATCTATCTATCATCTATCTTTCATCTATCTATCTATCTATCTATCATCTATCTTTCATCTATCTATCTATCTAAATTTATCCATCTACTAATAATCACAGGTTTTTACTTTATAGAAAAAACATAACATCAATAGCACCAGATTTTATCATAAAAGTGAACAAATCAGCACAAATAGGAAAATGTTTGGACATAGTTAATGACAGGCCAATTCTTATACTGATTCATGAAGACAATGTACAGAACTACATTATCCTGTTTATAAACATATTAGTGTTTCTTTTTTGCCACAATTGATTTCCTATATTTTCAACAGCACTTGTCTTCAATATATTCACTCAGATATTTAAGAGGCATTTCAAACATAACCTGTCTGAAATCATCTTGTTCTTACTGCCTTCTTCTCTGATTCAATACAAGGTACCAACAGTGCTTACACTGAAAAACTAGGGCGTGTATTTTAGTCTTATTTTTCCCCACCCTTCACATTAAACCCATCAGAAAGTATATGGCTGTCTCACCTCTCCTGACTATGGCCATAGCTGTTGCACGATATCATTAGCCATCATGAACTCTCTTGCTGAACTAAAGAAATATATCATCCTTATGCAACAACTTACAAACCCACATGGTAAATGGTTTTCTACTCAATAGGCAGCAACAAGAACTGTTGTTTTTGCTTGAACAGGTGATGCTGAAATAGAGTCTTGACTTGGGATGCTGAGGACCAAGGTTCACACCCTGGGATGCTGGCTTAAGCACGGGTTTACTAGCCTGAGCGTGGGGTTGCTGGCTTGAGCATAAGATCATAGACATGACCCCATGGTTGCTGGCTTGAGCCAAAGGTCATTGGCTTGAGCAAGGGGTCACTGGCTCAGCTGGAGCCCCGCTCCTGTCAAGGCACATATGAGAAAGCAATCAATGAACAATTAAGGTGCTGCAACTGTGAGTTAATGCTTCTTATTTCTCTTCCTTCCTGTCTGTCTGTTCCTCTCTCACACACACTGAAAAAAAAAAAAAAAAGAGCTGTTCTTTTAAAGTCATATTATACCACTATATTGCTTTGCACTTTTAATGACTTCTCATCACACACACAAAAAAATTCAAAATTCTCCTATGACCTAAAAGGTTCTACATGATCTGGTCCTTATGTTGTTTCCTGGCCTCATCTTGTACCTTATTGTCCATAGATCCAACAGGTCTTTTAGTTTCTCAGAAATGCTGATTTTCATAGCCCTGAAGGCCTATCTCCAGGCTTTCTCATCTACAACCCTTTCCCATTGTACACACCGTTTCTCAGAGGGGCTGTCAGGATTACCCTATTCAAACTGCGTCTCTGATATATTCTATACTTCTAACACACCTTGTTATTGTTTGCATCTCTTATCACTCACCAAGTTTTATTATTATTTATTGTCTATTTTTCACAGTGGAATAAAAGTTCCACAAAAGCAGGGCTTCTTTTTTTCCTTTTATATTTTCCCTTCCTTTCTTCTTTCTCCCTCCCTCCCTCCCTCCCTCCCTCCTTTCTTTCTTTCTTTCTTTCTTCTGGTTTTCTTTTTTTTTTTTTTACAAAATTCCCAGTGCCTAGATCAATGACAGGCCCCTGGGAGGCACAAATAAATATATGTTGAATGGATGAATTTAAAAGTAAATGACTAAGAGAATAAACAGAAAATATTAACTTAAATATTAATAGAAATTGCATTGTTTGACATGCATGATTATAAATAAAAATGCTAAAATACAAACTTAATCTGTTTTTATTGTTTTTAAGAACAGAATGATTTCTTCCCCTATTTACATGAAGTATTTGCAAATAGAGCACTTTTATTCTGTTAACACAGAAGGAAAGTGAGAGTCATATAAACAAGCCATCCTACATTCTATTCCATGTTAATGATGATGCAAACAATTTTTGAAAGGACTTTGAGGAATACACAAACCATATTCAAAACCGTTTGTACCTGTGTCATTTGTCAAAATGCAAACCCTAGATCCCTTGCCTGTTCCCCTCGAATTCCATACTTACATTCCTCTAGTAATAAAATTCTGGCAATAACTCAGTCATAAATTGTACCTACAGCTTAAGTTTCACATATTGTGACACAAGTCACAAACTTAAAAGTCCTATACATTTCTAAACTTACTCCCCAAAACAACCACAGAGAAACTTTTAACACATATTTCAACATTTTTTATGAAAGATATTAAGAAAACCATAGTATTTTTTCTAGAGCTTATCAAAATGAGCAGAGAATCCTAATTAGCCAAATGAAAAAAAATAATCCTAATGTTTAATAATGACACCTTACAAAAATTAGTACATCTTATTTTGTTTTGATTAATATGCATCCAGATACTATGTCTCTTATTCTTGAACTGTCACTGCTCCTGACAGGAAAGATTGCAAACATAAAATTAGATTAAAATTGTGTTCAGCCTGTAGAGAAACACGTGTGATCAGAAACCAGTAAGTGTTCCCTAGGATGCTGTGCCATCCTACTAACACTTGCTTTTGGATGAATTTATTTGAACAAAGAAAAGCAATAATCTTGGCTATGAGAAACGTTGGAGATAGATCTTGTTTATTTCCAGAATCCCCCCTGGGATTTGGGGGGGGGTGCGCTTGACTACTCAGGTGAGGATCCACCTCTGATTGATCATCCTTTATAATAAAATGTCTCACTTGGCATTTTTTTACATCGATAGCCAAACCATAGGCTTAACGCACATGGTTAAGAGAAATGTCATGTGAGCCTGCTAGTCTAAAGGCTATGGTCTCATCTGCTTCTTGGTTTCGTCTAAATTCTATCTTGACAACCAGTAAGACCTTCATATCATAGTTCTCTATAAGATATACTTTTATTTAGTTACCTTCTAATAGGCATGCCTACTGTGATTTCTTCAATGTAATGTTTGAATACTCTTTTTAGTGGTGTCCAATATTTCTAGCACAAATCCAATGCAAAAAAAAAATCTTTAAATTGAGTTTGGTGCTGGAAGTTCTCTAACAAAAAATTAAATCGACTATCCTTTTAAATAGCTGATAAATCATCAAGTAGCTCATTTTGTTTCAGAAGCCAGGCAAGTCAGTTTTAAATTAAAAAATGCAATACAATATAAATATTTAGTGTATGAGGTTACTGTATTTGAAATCTCCTTCATTGACATGGATTTAGGTATCCTCTCTCCATTTGAGTATCTCCTTTGCATAATTTGATTCAATATATTTTTAGTTACCTTACATACTTTACTTGGGGTGGGGGGGAGAACAAAGGCTGTTGAAATCAACAGATTCAGGCAAAACTTGATCCACAGTAATATTAAGATGATGGAATAAAACAATATATTATAAAATGCTTTTTAAACTGTGAATCTTATCCAAAAGTCTTAATTTCTTTATAACAAGAGATTGTTGTCTGTTAAGTATCTTTTATATTCAGGTACTGTATTATATGTGGCTCAATTTTATTCTCATTCCATCCTCATTACCAAATACGACTTACATGATCAATTCCATTTTACAAACAAAACCCTGAGACTTGAGGTGGGTGAGTCAACATGTCATTGGTAAATGAGCAAGGAATTGAATATAAGTCTATCTAACTTCACCCTGAATTCCATCTATGGCACTCCCGATGCCTCAGGAAAAAGAAAGCGCTCAATCCACGGTTATAGAATGCAAAGGTGGAAAATCCAATTATTTACTAACTGGCTGCATCGGGCAAGGCTGAGAACAGATGGTGCCATGGATATACTTCATCCCTCTCTAATTTTCCTAACGTTGACGTGGTGGTATGGCTATTTTCCATTTGACTTAGTACTTGAGATACATGTTGAGTGTCTAATACCTTAATTATTGAGAGGATATCGGCCTCCTCTCTTGGAATTTCTACCGGTGATGACAAAATCTTGCGCAAAATAGCTAATGAATGCCCGAGATGTGCCAGGCAGTGACTTAGAACCTTTGGGAAGTATTGAAAACATTCTTCTGTGCCTCGCAGTCTCATTGGGGGAAACAAACAAAATTTAATAAACACAATAAATAAATTATATCGCATGTTAGTAAGAAGCATATAAAAAATAGAACAAGTTAAGAGGGACTAGTAGTGAAGGGAATGAGAAAGGCAGCAAATTGTGATTTTAAGTACAATTGCCAAGGGAGACTGGGTTAAGGAAGAGACATTTGATCAATGACTGTAAGTGCATCATTAATTATGAGAATACGAGAAGTCTTTGGCAGAGGGAAGATCCAGAACGAAGGCTTTAACTCCAGCATACTTATGGTAGAATACATAAGGGGGGTGGGGTCAGTACTGGAAAATTATGTGGGTCTCACCTGCCATCCTACAGATTTGGTCTTTTACAAATAGAGGGGAGAACCATCAAGAGTGTGAAGGAATGACATGGTTCAACAATGCCATTGTGCAGTCATGTTACAGACATCAGACCTGCTGCTGTGTGATAATGGACTTCAGGGGAGCAAAGAAACGGAAATCACAGCGACCAACGAGGAAGCTATTGTGCTGTTCCTGACGAGCGATAATGATGGCTCAGGATAGGATAGCACAAGTGGCGAGAAGGGTGTGGGCACATGGTTTTTTTTTAAGTTACAGCTAACAGAACTTCCTAACAGATGACAGGACAACCTGCAGGGGGACACGTTGAGGTGTGAGGGGGGACCAGATAAAAGCAAGCCTTCAGGTTTGGCAGAGTGGCATTTCAGACACTGATCAGACACCACATCTCACGAATCCTCTGTTTTGTTGGTTATCAGCAACAACTATGACAGCCTTCCCTTGAACTCACATATAGCCACTAAGTCCTCCACAATGGAGTACTCCTGACCACTACTACCCACTGAGAAAACTTGACGTTAGAAGGAAGCTACATGCCATCACTACATGTTGCTGGTTGTTAACTCAAGCATTTTCCATTGCTTCTTACTCACTGACAAATATTTATGCTTTTACTTTTTTATATGCATTTGACACACAGCTTTATTTAGAGCACTTTATTTAGATCCTTTAGGTAGTGAAATATGGTCATGTTAGAGTTACATTTTCTCTAAAGGCACAATGCTTTCTTTTTGACTTGGAATTGTTAAGAATTTGAGATAATTTGCACACTTTATAAGCCATAAATTCACAATCAACACAATATCAAATTCTGTGACTCCATGTACTTGTGCATGACTTGTTTAGAAGGAAAAAGAAGCCCTCAGAAATGTTTATGATAAACTATAATTCTGGGTCAACATGTTATCTGAACAACATTTGGAGGTCAATACTAACATGTTTTATTTCTTTCAAATAAACAGCTATTTCACAGAAAGCATTCTAACTTGGTATGTCTATGTTAATAGGGGGAAGGGGTTAAGTGAAGAATCAAGCAGGTGATTTAGTAAACAAGGATAATGTTCAGAAAGTAGAAAGTGAGAAAATAAGAATGCATCTCTGTTTTCTTGTTGTTGTTTCTGTTGTAAATGGAAATTAACAAAAATTCTCCCTATAAAGAAAAATAAGATAAATGTAATAGCTAAATGTAAGCCCAGGATAATTAATGCACTAGATTGAAATATCAGAATTAAAAACGATCTTGGCAGATGGAGTGATGGGCAGAAACTGACAAAGTATATTTAATAAGAATAAATTAAATTTATAGTTTAAGAACTGTTATTTATATGAATACATAGTTTTATAGAAGTCTCAGATTTTCAAGATAGGAAAAACCTATTGTAGTTTATAGAACAAAGGGTAGTAAGCCTGAACACCTGGGATATGGTTTTAGATCCTTAAAATACCATCAAAGTGGCAGTGGCAAATCACTGTAGGATCCCTGTTTCAATGACACTGGTAATAATGAAGGTCTGATTGACCTCTAAGTTCCTTTCCCTTTGTATCTAAATGTTTCTGTTATCCCAGATACTGACAAACATGTTGCCAGCAAAGTGATGTAGCTTAACATTTCTTCAGCTTTTAATCACTCTATAAAATGAAAAGCATTGCTATACGTGCCCATAAAATAAGTTCAGGCTACATATAACTTAAAAGATAAGGTTTAATGGTTTTGATTTCTGGGTCTTTGAAAAATTTTCCTCGACATTGCCAGAATGCAGTTCCATGTGAAGGAAAACAGAGATTATAGCCTCAGAAAACACTGCCTAGTATTTATTTAATTATCTTTCTTTTTTTTTGAAAATCCTATTATAGAATAGAAAACACGCAATCTCTCTCTCAGATCTGCTCTCAGATCACAATGGAACTAAACTAGAAATGAATAACAGAAAGATAACTGGAAAATCCCCAAATACACAAAGATGACGCAGCATGCTTTTAAGAAATATGAGTCAAAAAATAAATCTCAAGAGAAATTTTAAAATATATTAAACTTAATGAAAAGACAACTTCTCAAAATTTGTGAAATGTAGAGAAGCTAGAGCTTTCAGGGAAAACATATACAGCACTTAATACATACATTAGAAAAGGAGAAAAATCTAAAATCATTTATCTAAGTTTAGACCTTAGCAAAGTAGAAAACAAAGAGCAAATCAATTCCAAAGAAAGTGGAAGAAAATAAATATTAAGAATTGGAGTAGAAGTCAATGAAATTGAAACCAAGAAAATCAATCAGGTCAACTAACCCATAATCTGGTTCTTGAAAAATAACAATAAAATGGGATAAGTCTCTAGCCCGGCTAACAGGAAAAAACAGAAAGGACACAAATGACTAATATCAAAAGTGAGAGAGGGGTAGCACTACGGACATTATGGAAAATAGTATAAGGATAATAAAGGAATACTACGAACAACTCTGTGCCCACAAACTTGACAACCTAGATGAAATGAATTAATTCCTTGAAAGATATTATCTGCCAAAACTCATACATGAAAAAAAAAACAGATTATATAAATAGACCTATATCTATTTTAAGAATCTAATGAAACCACCATCGTATATGCATACCGCCATTGACTAAAAAATTGTTATTCAGACGTGAGTGTATAATGATGGATACATTTCATTATACATTTGTTCAAACCCCTAGAACATGCAACAGCAAGAGTGAACTCGATGGTAAACCATGGGCGTTGGGTGATTACAATGTGGATGTTCATCCTTGTTAAATAATGGACCAGCCTGGTGAGTGAAGTTGGTAATGGGAAGCTACATGTGTGTGTGTGTGAGTGTGTGTGTGTGTGTGCAGGGCAGTATACAGGAAATCCCAGCCTCACACTCTCAATTCTGTGTTAAACCTAAAACTGCTCAAAAAAACAAAGAGTTTAAAAAATCATATTTTATGAAAAATAATACACAACCATTTTCAGGATGTAATTTGAACAAAAATTTAAAATTTCTTTGAGGGTAATTTATGATTTCTTTTTCTGCAACATCAATGTCTCATCCTTTTTCATTTAAAAAATTCATATTTTTATAAGTTGTATCTGTCTTTGGTTTCCCTACTACACCTAACATTGTTTTTTCATGAAAATAGAAGTGATGCTGTATAGTTATCAGAAAGTGACTTCAGAGAAGACTTATAAAATCTAAGCTCGATGCCACTCCCCATTGTGGTTCTGGGTAACAGCAAAGAACACACAAGACTCCCTCTGAGCACAGCCTAACGGGCCAGTTACTGAATGTTGCAGGTTCGATTCCTCTGGGTACACGCAGCACAGTTCTTTAGGGTCTAGGAAGATTTTATCAGCCTTCTGTTGACAGTGCAAACCCAGAATCAGCCAGGTAAGCAGAAGAATCAATTAGTAGCCTTTGGCCTTTGAAGCTCCTTAAAAACCTGCCCAATGCCCGCACAGATGCTGCCGAATTGGAAAGGTAATCTGCGGGAGCCTCCAAGGAAGAAGCTGACAGAGGGTTTCTGTTGTGATCCTGGGTCAAAATTAACCCCTATATGCTAAACAATGTCTACAGTTTTGGCCACTGCTCTAGGATGAAGCTCCAAAAAGCCTACATGACAATGTCTTTAGAACACTTTAGTATTTCCCTTAATTTAATGCATGGCAGAAAAAAGAAACATTAGACTGTCTGATTTTGGGATGAAACAACAGTGGTTTATTCAACTGGGTCTTAAAAATCTAAGCCCGCGTCCTTCTCAAAACAATGGCAACATTGACTTATTCAAGATCAAGTTCTCAGCTTCAGATCAGATTCTTTTTAAAGGCTTAGGTGCAGCGTACAAAGGAGCAGAGTTAAGAAGCCAAGTCCTTAGCAAGACGGCAAGAATGCTATCCCTCTCCCCAGAACCCTCCGCCCCCTTCCTGTGTTCACAGAGGGCTACAGAAAACAACAGCTAGAGACATCATTTTATGGAGCATAACTTACCTCTACTCTGTCTGTGCTACTCTGCCCAGGGAAGTCTGTCTGGCAGTACTTTACCTTCGCCACAGGCAACCGCAGGGAGTTGGATATTTATGTACGAATAAAGGGAATAGTTACCTCACTAGGGCTGGTGGCAAAGTTCTCAGAAATGCTGCACCTTCCAGAGCTCACAGCAGCCCCCTCAGCACAAGAACCACAGGTCCCACAGGGTTTATGGGAACAGCCTTGCATACGGGCGCACCCGCTCATCCGTGCGTCCTCAGTCCTACGGAACCAGCAGGGAGGGAGAGACTGGGTTGCACAGAACTAGACTCACATGCTGGCTGCTCTGGCGGCACACACACATCCCCACGCCCTTTGAGTCACTGTCAGATACTAGTAGTCCCACTCACAGGTCCTATTTCCACAGCAGTCGGCCCTCAACCTGACCTGGCCTGCCCCACCTTCTGCCATCCCACCCGGGAAAAAAGTAGTGTTTTGTAATTTTGCTGCAATTGATATTGATGTGAAACAATTGACAATTTCGTCAAGAAAGAAATTTCCCATGTACATTCTGCGGGGATACTTAGAAAGTGAATTTATGCAATTATTTTGTGATGTGTGTGTGTGTGTGTGTGTGTGTGTGTGTGTGTGTAATATTCCATACCTTCAGTGTTCGTGTATAGTTTTAGCCTAATGTTACACGACTATGGGTAATGATAAATGTTCAGTGAAAGCCCAGATGGCAATGTTGCCTCTGCTTCATTGCATATTATATATGAATGAAACGTGGATCTGATACTCAGACACATAATTTCATGCTGCTTCCCAATCTCGAGTCTATGGGCACACTGTCAGTGTTCGGAATACCCTTCCTGTACTTTTCATTTAGGGGCAATTTATTGACCTTTGCTGAAGGCAATTACCCCTCCATGTTCCAAACAATATTGTCAAGTCTGCTAAAACTTAAAAACTCAAACCAACCAACAGCAACAGCAGAACCTCTAAGGTTTACTCCCTCAGAACACCTGACTCTTCTCTTGAAGTAAATGTTACTTTGCTTTCTGTGACTTCCCTTGATTTTAAATTGCATAATTTGGTCTCCTTACAGATCTATATTTCATCATGTTAGTGTTATTCCCCCTGTATCCAAAATGTATTCTTGAATCACTTTTCAAATGTATGTCATCAGATTTTGAAATGCATTACTCGTCAGCCCAAAGCCTTCCTTCCCTGTGGGCCCCAAAATCATGCCTGAAAACTGAGGGTGAGGGCGTGGGTTCTTGATGGTTACTCACCTTCAGAGGGCCTACGCAACTGATGGATTAGGAATGTGCAATGCCCATCATGTCTGCCTGAATGTCGATCTTAAACAGCCAAGTTGCATTTCACAATCTGCCGATCTGTGACATACTCACAACATACTTTCAAATCTTATTTCAAGTCACTTCCCTTGGGATGGTTCTGCCTTTGCTCAGGGAGAGGAAACAGCTGTCTCTCTCTGCTCCCGCACACTTTTGTCCTGGAATCTGCTACAACCCATAGGACTTGTGGCACGGCGATTATGCATTGATGTTTTCTTTACCCCTCACCAGACATTGAGCTTCCTGTGGGCAGGAAATGCATGCATTCCATTCTACAGATGCAATGCTGGGACATCAGTATTGACCCCATTACTAAAACAAGTCATGGCTTCCATCGTTTTATCTGTGACAACGTATACTCAGGTCTGTGAGGTAAGTTGCACTAAATCATAATCCAGTTCCAGGTTCATACTACACCCGAACCCAGGCAGGGGCGCAGCCGTGACCAGGCGCAGGAACGGCGTCAGGGAACGGTCTTCGGAGCCACCTTTCACGTTTTCATCTGCGTTTCTGTGAACGTCACGGGAAAAGGCCGCAAGCGACTCTTTCGGTCCCACCCAATCACTGAAAGGCTGTTTTGACCACGCTAGATCCAAACGGGAACCTATTCTGACAGCCTATCAGCAGGGCTGTTTTATTTTAGATCAGGTAAACAGAATAGCCTTCTGCTTCTCGACCAGATGACAAAGCAAAGGCGGGCAGGGAGCTCAGGGCACTGCCTGGCCTGCGCTCCCTGTGTCTCTGCATGGGCCGCTGATACCTCCCAGAAGGCTGACAACCTCACACCCCGACCCTGGGCCTCCTTCGGGAAGGGGTTCACCGCTGTGTGCTGCAGAGCAGACAGGGCCTGCAGCGGGTGCTCCGTTCCATACGCGGTAAGAGAACTAGAGGTCCGTCCCTCCCGTTCCCGGGCCTGGATGCGTAAAGTGACCCCTTTGAAGGAGAGACCCCTTTGTAATGTGTGCCTTGAGTGACTCCCTCTAGCAATGGCAAGTCTGACTTTTGAGAAGACTGTTTCTCAAACAGGCAGCAGAAGTTACCATGGAAGGCAGAAAACAGACATCCGGTTCTGCTTTTCCTCTGCAGGTCGTCTGTCCTAATTCTGGCGACCACTGACTGAGCTCTCTGATGGCACAGAAAAAGGTTAACAAACGAAAGTTCCTAAGTAGAACGCAAGTTTTCATCGTGATGCAACAATAGTCATAAATCCCAGTAAAGGAGCACCTGTTTTGTGCCTGCACTGACTCTGTATCTCATTCATACACCTCATATTCTCTTCATGACCAGACACATCAAAAAGCAGAGACCCCTGTCCTGCAGGAAGTCACAGGGCTGCCAGGAAGAAGACAAACAGCAGCAAATCTCGCTGACTTGCAAAGACTCTCTGGTATAAATAACATTTCTATGGCAAACAAGGTTTCCTTGGGTTTAAATTTTGGTTTTGGGGTGAGGACTATCTTAATTACTTCAGGAATGATACCAAAAAAAAAAAAAAAAAGATATCCTTTTAGGTCAGTAAATGACATTTCAGTTAGGAAAACTGAACATACATGAGAAGCTTCATAAACTAGGTGTGAAGCAACCTATCAAAAAGTACAACTAGTCCGTGTGTTTCTATCAACCATCATGACGTGTTTTCAATCATTCAAATGTCCCATCATCACTAAGCCATCGCTCATATTTTTAATGAAATTTTGTTAAAGATACTGCAAAATGTTGGTACTATTATCTTTTAATAGTTGGTACTAATATCTCTAAATCTTTTAGACTGTTTCCAAAAAGGATAGCACATTTCAACTTCATTATAATTTGATTAATCTTAATATTGCATGATTTAGGAATGATTTCATTAATTAGAATTTGTGGGAACATTTTTAAAAAATACTAAACCTATCCAATAGAGGAGAGAACATGATCAGGAGACCCTTGGAGAGAACAAGCACTCCAATGGACTAACCACTACCTGGTACATCACGGGGTCCAGGTAGTACCCCAAGTCTGGCACTGCCCTCCGAACTTCATGACCTAGACCCGGCCACCTTAACTCTGTGAGCTTCTGTAAAATGAGAAAATAAAATGAGAGTACCTCAAAGGAATCTTTCATTTCTTAGCCATATCATTATACTACTTGATAATTTTTTTTCACAACAATATTAAGCAAAAGACTTGCTATAGATGAGAATGAAACATGGGGGGAAATCCAACTTTGGAGGCAGTGTATGAACTTGGATAATGAGGTGCTTGCTGGCAGTTAAAAGTTAGAACCTAAACTTGGTGGTTTATTAAGTCCCCTGGAATATTTCCCTCCCCGCTTTTCAAAGTGCATCTATTACAGTGGTGACAGACAGTTGTCCTGGATATGGACTGATGGAGAAGCAGGATGTACCTAATTTAGACTTCCTTTTTATTTTTGTGAAAGACAGAGAGAGAGACAGAGAGAGGGACAGACAAACAGGAAGAGAGAGAGAGAGAGAGAGGAGAAGCATCAATTCTTCATTACAGCTCCTTAGTCTCTTTAGTTGTTCATTGACTGCTTTCTCATATGTGCCTTGATGGGAGGGGGATAGGTAGGGGGGTTACAACAGAGCCAGTGATCCCTTGCTCAAGCCAGTGACCGTGGGGTCATGTCTGTGACCCCACGCTCAAGACAGTGACCCTGCGCTCAAGCCCGTGACCTCAGGGTTTTGAAGCTGGGTCCTTCGCATCCCAGTCCAATGCGCTATTCACTGTGCTACCGCCTGCTCAGGCTAGACTCCCTTTCAAAATTTTTATGTAAAATACCTTTCTGGAAACAAGTTAATTTTTTTAAATTTATTTTTATTTTATTCATTTTAGAGAGGAGACACAGAGTGAGTGAGAGAGAGAGAGAGAGAGAGAGAGAGAGAGAGAGAAAGAGAGAAAGAGAGAAAGGGGGAGGAGCTGGAAGCATCAACTCCCATATGTGCCTTGACCAGACCAGTGCAGGGTTTTGAACTGGCGACCTCAGTGTTCCCAGGTTGACACTTTATCCACTGCACCACCACAGGTCAGGCAAAACAAGTTAATTTTTATCTTTACATGCTTTCTAAATTTTACCATTGAAGAAAATTGAAAGTTTCTTCTTTTCCATGCTAAATTTGAGAAATAATGGCAGCTAGCCGGCATTTCATGACAAACTTCCCTTTGTGCAGGCAAACAAGGGTCCATCAGACTCAGTGGACGTGGCAGTTCTGTGGCGGGAAAGGAAGCTCTTTCAGAAGAAGACGGACAGCATCAGGCCGCATGTTCTAGCCAGAGTTCCCCATGCCTGAAATAGTTCTTAAAGAAATGGCAGCTTGGGAAACGGTTGCTCATAGCATGTGTCTCAGATTTCGATTATCTCCATGTTTCTACATACAGCCCAAAGAAAACCAGGACTTGGCGGTAGAAATTGGCCGTCTGAGACTAGTTCTCCTCTTCTGAGAAACAGGAAATAATGGAAGTTAACCCCTGGCTGGAGTCAAGATCCTGGGACTTTCTGCAGGTGGGCAAAGTAGGTGCTTGCCATGTGTAAGCCAAAGTGTTCTCTTTTATCTCAGGGTAGAGATCGGAGCATCTACCTGCCGAGTCACATGTGGAAAAGAGCTAGTCCCTTGAGAAACACCACGCCTAGGATGGACAAGCAGTGAGGGTCCATCCTTTCTCTGTAAGGCAATCGGGCCAAGTTTCTCCCACTAGAGGCGCCAGCGGGGCTTGACCAGGTGAGTGGCGTCAGCCCTGCCTTCCAGCCCACAGTGAGAGAAGTAGCAGGGAGAGCTCCGTGTCCCCAGCGTCCCTCCCGATGCCCATCTCTACTTCCTTCTGTCATAGAGCCATGGTGGGATGGAGCTTCTCATATTGTCTGATAAAGAAATAACTAAAAAAAAAAACAACCAAAACCACAAAACACAATGGCCTTGCAAGCCCTTCTTCTCACTCTTCTGCATCATTCTCCATGACCGTCATTCCCTTCTCTCCGATGACTATTACCTGAGCAACACATGTTCCTTCCAAAACTCTTCCTTTTATATAACATCCTCTATTCAATTTAGAAAGTATGCATGAAATGCCACCAAAAACATAAGGCCTTTCTCCCATTTTCAAGGAGCTTAGAACACAAATAAATAAGGGCTAATGTCCTTTGTGATTCCAGCACAGGAGATGCCTGCACTGGAGTCTGCGCCGTGAAGCCCTGCAGGGCAAGGTGTGGCCTTTGTCCGTAGGGAGGTAGCCGCCAGATCCATGCACTGTCTGAGTTCAAATTAAAGCACCAAGTAACATTAAAAAATTCAGCTCCTTAATCACACCCGCTACATTCCATGTGCTCACTAGCCACACACAACCATGTCCATACCAGACATTGCAGAAGGACATTTTCATTGTCACAGAAAGTCTACTGCACGCCCTGATAGAGGAGGCTATGCCTTATGTCATGGTTTGCATCTGTGGTGATGCTCTATTTACTAAGTTAATCTTGCTTCAACAAAACTCCTTTTTCTTTTTCTGAAATAAACTAGAATGTAAACAAATCAAATGATAATCTGGGCTATACATGACTACTCTATGGCAATATAAAGCCATAAGATATATATCCTGGTCAAGGATGTGATTAGGTAAGTTCTGATTAATGAATAAAGGAGATTTGGGGGAGAATTAAAACTTCATTTGCAAAACAAATTTCTGTAAACATGATCAGCTTTAGGAATGATTCACATGTGCAGAAGAACATATAACACAGTGTTACATGTGTGCACATGCATGAGGGGGATACTTTCCTATTCAGCACATCAGCACTTTTTACCCAAAAAATGTAACTCTTTTCTATTTAAAAACTAATAATAATAATAATAATAATAATAATAATAATAACAACAATGGAACTAAATAACCACGCGCATCTTTACAGATTTATTACAACAATCTCATATCTGAATACAAATCATGAGTTAGCAAAGGACAGGAATGGAGAGAGAGGTGATAGAGACATTTCAGAATTGTGTAACCGTTCAAGATATGAGTAAAATCATCTTGTTTGCACAAGTTAAAAATGAAACGAGCGCTCTGCATTTCATCTCTCCTGACCTGCCGCCAAGGCTGGGAACCACTGCAGACCTGCTACAGAATGGGTGCTGGATGCGGCCTCTGATACAGAAGGCTGCAAGCAGAGCCAGGCAAGTGCCTGCCCTTGTGTTCACAGAACCCCTACAAAGTGCAGAGATAGCAAATATCATGTGATTAAGGTGGGTGGACCCCCAAGTGGGTAAAACCTCGATTCTGACTTGAACTTGGGACTTGTTTGAATTGCCAGAAGTGAATGAAGCACAATTCAAAAAAAGTATTTTGCCAAATGTTCACCATCCCATTCCAACTCCCCACCACTTAGTCAGGATTCAGCCTCACAAAGTATTGTCATAATGTGTTCTGGTCCACTAGGTCTTTCTTTCCAGGTACTTTAAACACTGCGCAGACACCTTGTTTGGAAAATACTGGTAAACATTTCTGGTTTTTTTTTTTTCTTTTTTTAAGCAGGAGAGACAGAGACAGACAGACAAGGACAGATAGACAGGAAGGGGAAGAGATGAGAAGCATCAACCCATAGTTGTGGCACCTTAGCTGTTTATCAATTGACTTCTCATGTGTTCCTTGACCAGGGGGGCTCCAGCCGAGCCAGTGACCCTTGCTCAAGTCAGTTACCTTGGGCTTCAAGCAAGTGACCACTGGGCTCAAGCCAGAGACCATGGGAACATATCTATGTTCCCATGCTCAAGCTGGATGAGCCTGTGCTCAAGCCAGTCACCTCTGGTCTTCAAACCTGGTTCCTAGCATCCCAGTCTGATATTCTCTTCACTGGACCAGTGACTCGTCATGCAGGTTAAGCTAAAAAGTACCATGTATATTTTTCAAATAGACATACAACTTTACTTTTACTTTCTCAAGGATATGTACATAATAATTAATACAAGAAATACAATGACATAAATTAGAATTGTCTATTAAACAGTATTATTTTATAACACAAGGTGAGATATATATATATTGTAAGTGAAAGGAGGGGAGACAGTGAAACAGACTCCTGCATGGACCCCTCCCTACTGGGATCCACCCAGCAACCCCTTATTTGGGGCAGATGCTCAAATCAACCAAGCTATTCCTAGCACCTAGGGCAGATGTTCCAACCAATCGAGCCACTGGTTGTGGGAGGGAAGAGAAAGAGAAGGAGGAGAGAGAGGGGAAGAGAAGCGGATGAGTGCTTCTCAGGTATGCCCTGACCGGGGATCAACCCAGGGATGTCTGCATGTTGGGCTGATGCTTTACCCACTGAGCAAATCAGCCAGAGCTCACAAGGTGATATTTTGATGCAATATTCTGATTTATTTATTATTTTTAATTCTAAAATCATTCATTAGTTTGCAGCATTTAGAACAAGACATACTTGCCACTAAATAATTTGTATATATTGGATAATTTTTGTTCTTAAGAGTTTGGAAAGATTTTGCTCAAGTAACAGAATTGCTAGTTTCTTCAATTTTCTCCAAAATTAATTGATTAATTGTAAAGAATCTTGTATTCTAATTCCAACATGTCTTTAATGTATTTTTTGTGCATGTGTTTTCTTTAGTTTAAACAAATTATATATATATATATATATATATATATGAAATTTGTATATTAATCTAAGTAATAAATATTAGTATGTAATTAGAAACTCTTTATGTTGTCTAATTGCTTATCCAGAAACTTTAGATGACTGGACAGAGTGATACCCTCACTCAAAACTACTGCATTTAAAACAAAACTTTTATTGAAATTATTAATTTACCTCAAAAATCTAAAATATAAGTAAAATTTCCTTGGTTCATAAATAAGAGGAGAGAAAGAATAATGTTATTCCAATATCAGTGAAATATTCTGTTAATATAGTTATTTATAAGAGCATGATTTCCTTCACACTGATGCATACAAACATGTTTATAATGACCATCGGTCTAAAACCAAAGATTGATATCATTACTATCTGCAGTTAAAATTTTACTTATCCGATTCAATTAATTTGACTTGTAACTTTAGCTTATACCTAAATTGTAGTATATTTAACTCACATTTCTTATACAAAATGTTCAATTTCTCTTATAATATAAAATATTATATCGATGTATATAAATAGAATGCACTTACTGTATTTGTATATGCAAAGTGGGTTTAACTTTTTGGTAATTTTAATGATTTTTTCCAAAATAACAAATTACTTTCCAGATTTAAATATTTAACTGGAATATTTTAAAACTACTTACCATTTATAATTAATTTTTATCAAAGGAAAGAAAATGATTTCATAATTCTTTGAGCAAAAATTTAGCATAAATAGAAAATTTGCTCTGCCATTTAAAACTCAAACAAGAACTCAAATATTTTCCTATCCTTAATTTTATTCTTTAATTCATTTTTGTGTTATGGTAATATAAAAAGTTAAAAATTCTGACTCTCCTTCCTTGTATCAGCAAAAAATGGCAAATACAGTTTATTGGTAAAATAATACTGATCTTTAAATGATACTTATAATTGTCTTATAATTTATTCAGATGTGATGATTCGTCACCTATGATACCTCAATTTTAATTAATACATTTTATATTTTTCTCCAAATGACCTGCAACTCTTCAAATACTCACATTTATGTAAACAAAAGCAGTTTTGAAATTAACAATCCACAATACGGCCCATAGGACAGGTCCTTCCTTTCTTTTCTAATTAGTGTGAATAGTATTTTGGTTTTTCAATTCTCCATCTGGGTCATTAACAACTTAGGACATATCTTTGGATACATTCTCAAAAGTTTAATTCTGGAAGACAACATTATACTGTCATAAACTTGAAATAGTCTCTTAAATTAGATAATACTACTTCTCTGAAATAAAAAAGTCAACCTATTCCAAAATAGTCAACTTGGGATAGAAGGAGACTGGTAGGTTGAGCTTGTGACAGTCCTTCCCTCAACCTGCTAGCACACGTCAAGGCTGCAATGACCAGCTTACAGTAATAATACACCGAGTGAGGCTCCTGGCTACAATTTTGGCTGACACAAGTCATCCTTCAGGGTACACCCTCTGTGGTCTATAATACAAGATGACCTTCCTGGAAACACTACTGTTGGCCAAGCTGAGGTGACATTTATATACTGTCATAAATCTGCAGGTAGGCACCAAAAGTTTTTGAGACTTTGTGATCAAATGGGTCTGATGTAGTTAAAACGCTTTAATTACATTCCCACGTCACATCGGCTTTCCCCGGCACACCCTGTGATTAAATGTCGGCTAATCTTACTTCTTAGGGCTTTCTGAGAATTTTTGGCAGCAGGCTAATTTAGGTTCGTGTATTCACTTAAAAGAGTAGACTTGTCTTCATTTGGGGAAAATCAAACTAGCAGTTTAATTGCAAAAATAAAGAAATACTTCCCATATTGCCTGGGTTATCATGGGTTGTAAGAAAATCTACCTGCATCATAAAACTGAACTGGATAGAAAAAGATATTGTATGTTAAAAGGTGATGTTTGACTTTTACTGATCTGCTTTTACAAATATTGTAATACATAGATCTGAATCATTGACTACTACATGTCTGTAGGAAAACCAAAAGTCATGTATAGAAGTGGGTTATGATTTAGCTGGTAATGTTGAGTCCAGGAAACTGTATAAGGTAAAATATGCTTTGAAGAGTGTCAAATCCTACAATTTTGCTATAGGTATTATACCTACTTTATGAAACATTAACACTGTGTTCCGTCCCTCAATCACCAACATGATTGTAACATAAGCGTTTACAGAATTACAATTAAGGAAACAGATACTACTGGCAACAGTTTCCCTGAGCTTTCCAAAGACAATACAGTGAACTCTGACACAGCACAGAGGAAGCAATTTGTGAGAACATTGCAATTATGCCATTTCCCCTCCCCTGGTACCTGAACTTACATACTGTTTAAAACGTAAAGGAATTATTTTTACCTCAATTTAAGGCA
Source organism: Rhynchonycteris naso (assembly GCA_037038555.1). Classification (NCBI taxonomy): domain Eukaryota; kingdom Metazoa; phylum Chordata; class Mammalia; order Chiroptera; family Emballonuridae; genus Rhynchonycteris; species Rhynchonycteris naso. The sequence goes on along the minus strand of CM072998.1, from coordinate 7,929,798 downwards.
CATTTTAGAAACAAAACATTTGAAACTATTGGACCTTGCACAGTGACATAGGATTACAAAGTACAGCTTATACCATATTTTCTTTGTCTTCCGTGAATCACGTTGACCCACCAACACCAAATTGTTGAAATTCTGAAGTCCCATGATAGCTATAAAATTAAACATTCCATATTTAAACATAAAGAACCATGTGAACGTATATATACAAAGGTATTATCACTTTTGATAGTCACAGAGTTTCTTCTAAGAACTTACAAAGTAAGACAATAGTGATGTGATTCTTTTGTCTTAGGAGACCATGCATGAGCTCTCAGAAAGAGTTGTCACTTAACAGGCCAATTGGCCCATATGTTTGGGGGGTTCGCTTTCAGCATTTATTTACATCATGTGAATCCTTGGAGTAATGCATACTGATTATGTATAAATTACTTTTAAATGAGCACAGGTTTATGCAGTAATAATTATTTATGAAGTATTATTGAAGAAACCAAGAAGCTACTTCAGAAAATGACACAGCTAGCTCTAAGTATTTTTTACAACAGTTAACAATGTAGGTGATTAGCCGATGTAATGATCTTATTACATGAGATGGTGATGAAATTCTTATTTTTATGAAAAGTATTTGAGTATTAAAAGATAAATTAAATACTACCATCGAGGGGAGGTGTTGCTGAGCTCCGCTCTACCTGTTTCCAAAGTTATGTGAACCTGGGCTAATTCTAACAGCTGGTGCTAATATAAAAACGCCACACAGGCAGCAGTACTGTGTGCTCAGAATGTTGTCTTGCTGGAAAAACAGTCTACAAGCCCACGTGGAGATTAATCGCTTTCTTTTGAGGGTGGAAAAATATCAAGCTGTATTTCATGGATAAATAAAATGGGCCAGTTTGCCAACTCTGTTCTTAGGACTAGGAAAGATTATTCCTTAGAAGAGTCCCAATACTTTTCTCAGGAACCCAGACTAACCCTGCTGAGTGATACCTTCTGTTAGCATTTTGAATCAGAATATGAGTTAGAAAGTTGGGGCCAGTGCACCTGTCTTCAGGATGTTTGGCCATGTCTGATGTGTTAAGACACATATTCACCATGTGCATGTATGTGTGTGGTGTCTGTGTGCACACACTCAGTATTTATGTATTCATGTCTGATGCATGCATACATGTGATATATGTTTGTGTATATCCAGCGTATGCACACATGCATTGTCTGCATGTCTGGTGCATGCACACACGCAGCATCTATGTATGCATGTTGATGTGTGTTTACATACAGTGCATGTGTGTGTATGAGGTATGTGTGCACACATACAGGATCTATGTATGCATGTTTGATGTATGTGCACATACATACAATATGTGTGAGTGTCTGGGTATGTGTGCACACATGCAGCATCTATGTGTGCATGTTTGCTGTGTGTGTACATACATAATGTGTCCGACATATGTGTGCACTCATGCAGCATCTACGTACGCATGTTTGGTGTGTGTGTACACACATACAGTCTGTGTGTGTGTCTGAGGTATGTGTGCACACATGCTGTATGTATATGATGCATATGTGCCTGTCTGGCTTGTGTGTTCTCTATCTGTGTATATAGTTAATCAGCATCCAGTCTTATTTGTCTTTGCTTGAGGACAGCACTTTCCTTGGGGTTGCCTTCTCCCTGAAATTCTGCAAGACAGATTAAAGACGCTGGATAATATCTAACGCACAATATAATATAAGAAGCGCAGTTCTCAGAGCAAAGAGTTACCAGCTCTGAAACAAATGTATCACTTACAATTGTCTGTTTTCATATCATTAGGTGCTATTTTTCTCCCAGCATGTTTTAGGCGCCTTAATTCGCTTCTCCAGAATCCAGTTAAAATAAAATGACTTGTCTTCACATCTTAGCCATTCAAATTCTTCTCATACTGCATTCTCCTTCTTACCTATGGTCTTAAGAATTACTCTCTTTTATTAAACATCCTTCCTTTGCTAAGAAATCTCTGAATATTAAGTGTTTCATAAGACTAATCCATTACATTTGTTACCATTTGGAAATCTGGGATGGTAATAAAAGGTGAATATAAAACCATGGTAAAACATCATGTTCTCAAAATAGTCACTGACAATATCATTTGCAAGTGTACAAAAATGTAACTAAACATTTTAATTTATAACATTCTCTTTAAGAAATCAATTAAGGCTACTGAAATAAGTTGTAGATACATTTCTACAGTTTTAGAGAAGTAGCTTTTGTGTCATTCTAAGTCATTAGTATACTATGAATACACTTTCAATTAGCAGCTCTCAGATTTTACATGTTACTTTTTCACAGGTGATTTCTTACCAAATTATGAAGATGGTAGCAATAAAATTGACTTTTTTCCTTTTTCACCCCTAAATTCTTCCTTTTTCATTTTGTGAAACAGCACAATGAAGAATTCTAAGTGATCAATGGTCATGAATTTTAAGCAATATTAGAAACTAAGAATTTCAGGTTCTTAAAATGTTGTCTGTACAACCATTGATTACTGTGTAGCTCACAACCAAACTTAAATAAAATGTAGAACAAGGCATTAAAAAAACAAAAAAAGCAAAACATCATTGTACCATAATACCTCTACATTACATTTCAAGTTTTACCTCCCTGACTTTTAAAAAATATACTTAAATCTTATTGCAATTTTTTTAAATGTGCAATTTAATATAACACTTTTAATGGTTTTAAAAAATATTGCCTTTACATCACCTACCCTTCTGCAGTCCTGGGGATTGTTTCTTTGCCATTTCCCTCCGTTAAACTAAATTTGATCTTGCCCAAAGGTACAAGTATACTTATATGTGCAGGGGCTTCAATAATTCATGTTTTTGACACCCAGACATTATATGACTCGCTGAATATTCTTAATTAGTTGGAGAAGGAGGCATCTGTATGGACTCACAAATTATTTTAAATATGCTTTTAAACATTTTAAATTAGAGCTTCCAATTAAAATTGTGCATGTCACATTGTCTCATTTATTTCCTCTGTTCTTTCTAGGAGGCACAGCCTGAGCTGAGCAAGCGCCATTGATGTGAGCTGAGCTCAATTAGTTCCTGACGTTCTGCCAAATTGCCTCATTACCTGTCATACAAACACCGCGGACACTTTTTAAGGCGGGCTCTTTGCATCCATATTATTCTCCTCAGACCAAAAATAATTATTCTCATTAGAATAGTAAAAATAAGCAATTTGCTAATAAACAGTAAACCAATATGTTTGCAATATAAAGACCAGGAAAAAAACCAGTGATGAAACTGATAAATCAAGCGTGTGCTCACACTCACACACACCCACACACAGGCCCATACACACACACCCATGTGAGGTTTTTAAGTTCTATGAACTGGGGTCCTTCTTGAGACTCTGAGAGGCGTGTGACTGTTGCCCTGTGCACCACGTTCCCAACTTGCTCACCATGAATTGATGACCAGGGAAGTAGAAGCTTGCCGTTCTGTATAGATTAGAGTTGGAAACGTGCTTCATCCTGGGATCATGACACAGACACCAGAAACTTCCCTCCCACAGTTGATGCATATGAGGCATAAAGTGACTGAAACACACCTACCCTGCCACATTCTAGAAGAGGAAGCATAACAGCCACTTCCCACCATCTCTCCTTGTAAATCCTTCACGAACGCCGTGTACCACTTCTCGAAATATTGACCTGCAGGGAAAGATCTGCGTGGCTTTCACCCTTGAATCTGCAGTCCCACGAATGACTTTTCTTTCTTCCCTGCCCTGTATTCGCTGTCTTTTGCATGGGGACAGACGAGGACAGAAAGTGGGAATCTAATGAAGAGATAATGTTTTTCAAGATTAGTCTATACAGGTGACACATATTGAAGCAAAGACTCATTCCCCCCCCCCCCCCTGAATGGCTGGCAGAAGGTCATTACTAGAGCAAAAAACTTGCACTGCATTAACAGCTTCACGATACTATAAAAACTCGCGCTAGAGAAGTTTCTTTCTGCCCAGCTGGGTCAACCGCAGCTGCATATTAAAAGCACACTGATGTTTTTCAGTCGATATCCATGCCCGGGCTCCACTGCAGACCAAACAGTCCAAAGCCTTGGGGGCATTTCTGGAGCTACTGAACGCTCCCCTGCTGACTGTCCTGTACGGTCAGGGCTGAGAACCACGTTCAAATCCATGTCCTTACAGATCACAGACACTCATGACTACGGAGTGCAAGTTTATGGCTTTCTTTCGACCTTATGTGGACTTTAAGAAAATTACTTACTAATTTTAGAGAGGGGGAAGGGAGAGCGAGAGAAAGAGAGAGATAGAAATACTGATTTGTTGTTCCACTTATTTATGCATTCATTGGTTGCTAACTGTGTGTGCCCCATCTGGGCATCAAACCTGCAACCTTAGCATATGGGGACAATGCTCTTTTGGACCTTATGCCTACTTTTTAAGTAAGCTCCAATGACCTTTTTAAAATTAAAATAAACACGAACATAATTTTGTCTTACTTTAAATACCGTTTGACGTATCTATGTTTTACTAATAGAGTTTGCATTGACATCTATTTATGAGGTCTATTCAGTTTTGTAATGGAATTCAGACAATCTATGTAACTAGATATGTATTTGTGTGACTAAAACTACATCCTTTTTCTTTTTCCCTTCCTGAAAGGAGATTAAATGTAAGAAACCTCGCTGTTGCCTTGGATACAAGCCTAGGGTAATTATTAGGAGATTGGACCATCTGAATTTCTCGGCCCCTTCAGTTCTTTGCTGATCTGGTCACACATGCACTGTCGTCAGTGTTCTTGGCAAACCCGAGAAGCCGGGGTCTATAACCACGGAACAACAAGCCTCCCCGGAAAGGAATGCTGCTCGTGTGCGGTACGTACACTTTATGCCATCAGCAAACATCGCGGCACAACTAGCTCTCAGCAGCCTTTCTGATGAGCAGCGGCCACCTGCAAACACACGGAGATGACCGGACGTAAGCCCTCACTGCCCACTACGCTGCCCGCAGCACACGTGCGGTGTCCTCACCGGCCACGCACTCTAACTGGGCTTCTCCCGGTGGGCAGTGTCTGCACAGCGTCTCTGCCACGGGGCTACGGGGCACACACAGCAACGTGGGGACAAGGAACACTCTCACTTGGTTTAGTCATACTATGTCACTTAATCTTTAACTCACAACTGATATTTTAAGAGGGTGTATTCTATTTACTTTCATCAAAGGGCCAGAGAGTGAAATGAAAGGCCGCGATTATGAATTAAATAGAGTTAGAATTGACCGCATCAGGCGGTGTCCCTGAAGTAGTGTTCCATTAGCATCTCAGCCAGATGTCCCGACTTGGACGAAAGGAGCTCCATGTCACCTAAAGAGAGAGGAGCCCAGGGTCCCAAATCAGAGCGGAGCCCATGGTTTCAGAGCCGTTTCCGTTCACGTGGGGCTAAAGCTCCCAGTATCTAGTCCACGCCTGACCTAGCAGCCCGACACCCAGGACCGAGTCTCAGTGGCCGGGGCCGGGGCTCATTTAGGTTTCCCGATGGGTAGGAAGGGGGAGAAGAGGCTGTGGCAGCTCTCTTCCTCCGCCTTCTCTGTGGCAAAGGTGGAGGGCATTTCTGAGCCTCCTTGTTACAGGGGCACATACAGGGTGGAAAATGGGAACTTTTGTCTAGCTGATGTTCAATGATACCAAGAGTGAGCACACCCAAGATTCGAACAGGTGAAAACGTCAGGCTAGGCAATGGAATAGCCACTCCCATCCAGAGTGCCCCTGCTTTGATGGCTGTTGGACTCTGAGCTCCTGTCATGGGGATGCAGACCTACTACTCAGGCTTCATTTACAAACCTGTTAACATTGTGTACAGCTATGCTGCCTACCAGTGTTTGATCATTTCAAATGATTGATCCCTTTTGTAGGGCCGCAGATGCTAACGCAGAGCTCTATAAAGCTATGTTACAGCTTCTTTCAGCACCATGAAAATGCTCGGTGCACAGGAAGTGCCCAGCGTGGTCAAGTGCGGTGTTTCCTGGATGTGTGTGTATGTGTGCAGCACAGTCCCAGGGGAACTCCTGAAGGTGCACATACTTGGTTCCCCTATCCTTGGCAAGACTCTGGTTCCCCAGCTAAGCTGTCCTGGGGGTTGGGGGGGCAGAGAATGAGCAGAGACTCTATTTTGGGTTTTATTCCTGCCCTGCTGACCACATTTAGAGGAACTACAGGAACAAACCCAGGGATCCAAAGACAATGTTCTGGGTACAATTTTGCCTCTACATTCCCCGTGATGTCTCAGCACCCCATCAGTGGCCCTGGCTGTCGTATGAAATTAAAAGGAGCTTGCTCTGGGTTTGCCGATTTTGGAGAAGATTGTCTTTATTCAGGGTTTCTCAAACTCAGCACCCACAACAATTTAGGAAGGGTAATTCTTTATCATGGAGGTTTGTCCTGTAACAGTGGGATGTTGGGCCGTGTCCCTGGCCTCTATCCACCAGATGCCAGTACCACTCTGATGAAAGGCAAGAATATTTCCAGATATTACTGAATTTCCCTTGGGTTGGGGGGATCACACCCTTTCCTCTGATGGAAAGCCACTGTTTTAATTCAAGTTGTGATGTCTTATTACTCCATTTTATCACTCTAAGAATGCCATATCTCTGCGTGTTTTCAATTTCAAAGTCAGGTTATGTTCATAACACTTCGGACAATGTTGGATACCCAGGGTTACACACTGGGTCTCAGTCTGGTGTGTGTTCTTTAAACACAGCATGGCGTGACCCTCACTGGTAACACTGGTCAAAGACTAGATCAATAACCATTACTCCCTCGTCTTTGGTTTGTTGTGAGCCACTTACTACAATCCCTATTGTGTCGACTTGACCCAGCTCATCAATGCCACTCTGTCACCAGACACTTTTCATAACCCAGAGATAGCAGAAGACACAGAATAGATCATACACCATGCCTCTTTGCAGAAGCCTCATGGTAACGCCACACTGGTGGTGAAAGGCTTTCCATACCCAAATCTGAGAATAATGATGATATCAGATAGTTTTAGAACCAGACAGACCTTCAGATAAAGACATCTTTATTTTATGTGGAAAGAGACAGAGGCCTAGGTAATATAATTGCCTCGTCAATGTCTCTCGTGACAAGCTAGAGTGAGAACCCAGACTACACACCGCCCTGTCTTCTATCTCAGTCCCCTTTGCTGCCTTCCCTAATGCTGTGAGAACCATATATATTACCACAGTGATTGCTAAAGTAGAAGGAATAAAATAAAAAAAAAAAACCCTACCAGCAAATTCCAGATCTGCAATATTTGTTACTTATGCTAAGCAGTTAACACATTTTCCCGTGATGTTTATATTTATCTCTTTTGGAACTTATATACACAAATTATCCTTGTGAATTGTTACTTATAGACAGAATGTTGCTTGTAAGCTCAGTATGCATTCAGATGGTTAACTACATGATAAAACACTTCAAACTCCTGCTCAATCTTAAATGTTAAAATGGAATTTTACTTTGTTTTTTTTGATAAAGGGGAATAATAATTAAATAATCAGGATAATGAAGCCCCCCCCTTTTTTTTCAGAAAATATTTGCAGCAAAACTTTGAAAATTTACAAGGGTTTTGTCATTTTTCTTCCATATGCATCTTAAATTCATAGCCGACCTTCAGAGTTGTTATCCATTATTAATTGACAACGGGCCTCTTCATTTTTCATTCCTATACCCTCTGCTGCCTGTCTTGGAATGATTGCACTACACCTAAGCACATTTATTAGGACAGAGAGAGGGGGAGGGTGGAGGAAACATTCAGTAGAGTTCATTTTCTTCCATCCCAAAGCAGGTTCTCCGGATCTCACGGGATTTACGCTGCTTTGCGCTCCATCTGTGACTGCCGGGCCTCGCAATCCCCTGATATCAACTGCAGTGTCGCTTAGTTTTAGCAAGTTTTTGTTATATAGCTTCTTTTCTTTTTCTGAGCAACTGATCACCTTACTTGGCGGCCAGTCCCAACCCACTCTTTCCCACTTTCCCTCCTTCCGTCCCTCCCTCTCAGTCTTCTTACTTCCCTCCCTCCTTCGTTCCTTCTTTCTTTCCTCCCTCTCTCCCTCCGTCCCTCCCTTCCCCCCCAATCTACCAAGCACACCTGAGGTAAGGTCCCATAACTCTCCCCAACTTGCTAAATCGACCCAGGTTCCTGTGTGTTTGTAGGTTGGCTGTTTAGAGTGCAGTCCACACTTATCCACTGAAATAACATGTTAAATTGTGGCTATGTGGTTGCCTCTTTGACATCAATACATTAAAAGTGGGAAATGTCTTTACTGCATACATTAAGAAACAGAGGCCCATGCACATTAAGGGCTCTTCAAGAAGAGGCTCAATATTCTGCCTGACTATGACGAACTCGCTGTGGGCCCTGCGTCATGAACGCCATGTGTGAATAAGCCAAGCTATGCGACCAGGGTACAGCACTTCCCTCAGTGTGTGCCAAGGACTAGACACCTCAGTAAATATCACCCACTGGGCAGCCTGGAACTTCTGTCCTATAACTACTCATACATTAGGATCATGCTGCAGAAATTAAATACATTGAAAGGAAATATTTTAAATCACAAGGATCTGGGTTATAACAGGCATAAAATAGTAACAGAGAGGAAACTATTCAAACAAGTTTTGATGGGTGGCCTTTGCTGCGTTCCATGGTGGTGAATCAGCATGGGGACCACTGTCATCATCAGGCGATGCCCCTGAGTGTGGAGTCGGGGAGCGAGATGTCGTCAGCTCTGGATGATGACCCTGCGTGCAAGAGGCAGAGTCCACACCAAAGGTCTGGGAAGAGCTTGTGTAGATTTCTGCTCTGGGCTCTGTGTCCGGAGTGGACAATCAAGGTAAATGCAACAGAGCAACATTCTTCGCTGCCTTTCAGTCGGTGACCTCTGAGGGACGGCAGCCTTGACCTTGCTGTGGACTGAACGTTCGCGCCCCTGATGGACTCACATGGTGAGATTATAACCCTTCTGTGATGCTATTAGGAGTTGAGACATTTAGGAGGTGACTGGCTCGTGAGGGTGGGGCCCTAACAAATGGCATTAGTGTCCTTATAAAAGAGACTCCAGAGAGCTCTCTGGCCCCTTCCAACATGTGAGGACACAGGAAGATCACAGCCATCCATGAACCAGAAAATGAGCCCTGACCAGACACCCAATCTGCTCGTGCCTCGATCCCGGACTTGTCAGCCTCAGACTGTGAGAAGTAAAGGTCTGTTGTTGAAGCCACCCAGAGCAGGGCACGTTTTTACAGCAACCTGGGCAGACAGAGACAAGTGTCATCTACGAATTGGTTATTAATGGAAAATTGCAGGCATTTTCCCCAACCTTAATCAGAGCCTGCGTTGTACAAGATTTCTGGGTGACTCACATTAGATTCTGAAATGCGCTGGTCTACAGAGTCATCCCATTCCAACACACCCAGGATTTATGCCATCGGATGTTCAGTCTCGACCCTCTGCCCATATCCTACTTCCGAATGCCACTTGGCCCCACAGCACAGGACCCGCTGTGGCAAAAGGGGTCGCGTCCTTATCCCGATTCTCAGGTCGACGCACAGCAGTCCCCAGGTTCAGAGCTTTACCAGCCAGGTGAACAATTTAGAAATGAAGGCTCAAATGTCTTCAGCAAGATAATCCTCGTTTGTGCACAGGGCCACAGGGAAAGAAAGGGCTCTCATTTAATGATTTCCCCTCTGTGCATTTCATTCACCTTTTATAAGCCAGCCAGCGTTTCTCCACACTCAGGGGCCGAGGGGATAGACGGGTCAGGCCCAGCTGAGACCTGCGGTTAACAAGGCAGGATGGATGACTAGCTCTGGCCACAGGGGCAGCAATGATGACAGTGTCAGGTAATCAAAGCGTGGCAGCAGGAGAGGACGGAGGGAAGGGGGAGAGCACGCGGCTTAGACAGGCTTCTGCACCCGTCTCCCCGGGCAGCTCTGGCCTGGACCAGACAGGAATTCTCTGCTCCATGACTGAACTCTTACAAAATGAAGCAAGCCCTCTCTTCTCTAACATGCTCTCCTCCCCTGGGTCCCTCCCCTTCCCCGCCACCTCCCGCCCAAGTGTCCCTTTGTCACTGAGAGCACCTCTCTCTCAGGTTGCGTGGGTCATGTTACTCAACAATCTATCCGGGGAGGCAAAGGGGATGCCGCTGAAATCACGTGGATGTGGGCCGCCTGTAAGTCCATCTCAGGTCTGATGCTTAGCTGCATGCCTGTGGGTAACGTCTCCGCCCCTCTGAGTGTATTGTCTCCGGAATGGCTCCGATAAATCAGAGCCAGAAGAACCCACGAGGTCACTCACCTCAAGCTCTTCCTCCGGAGTGTCTGTGGGATATGTGGGTAGCACTTGAACCTAGTAGCTGTTCTTATTCTTACACCCTATCATTCAGGGCACGTTAAGCCCCATACTGAACCTGCTCTGGAAAATGACCCGGGATCCACCACCGGTCAGGTTCATGGGCCCCCTCGCGACTGCGGATTGTGTGACCCACTTCCGTTCTTCGGTGGTACGTTCCATAGCGATGATGTTCCTGCTTCACGGTGATCGTTGTGGATTCTAAGTTATACCGCAACTTCCGACAAAGCATTTTGTGAGAGCTTAGTGACGGCCACTCAAATCAGAGGACCCTCCCGCATTCTCAGATCGTGGCAACACTTCTACTTATTGCTCAGCTCCACCAATTACTGCGCAGGCTAAGCATTATGGTGTCAGAAAATACTAGTTCTGACACGGACTCCCTGTCATCTTGGGCAAGATATTTGAACCCTCTGAGCCTCAACTTTTGGGAAAATTGTTAATGTGGAATTGTGAAATTCAGAAGATAAATATGTGTAAATACTAAGCATGGCGTCCGGTCGTTATTCAATACGCTGCCACTCTCCTTTGCTGTTTTATAATTCATGTATTAATGATTTCACCATCAGAGATAATAAAAAAAACCTTGGATTTTACCAAGCTTACATTCTTAATGTTTGTTCTGTAAAGATCCCTATTGTCGCATATTTATGTCACATTTAATCGTGAATCATTGTTCCTAATGGCAGATGGCTGCCTTGTAATTTCATCCCACTTAACATTGGACAACAAAAGTTGTATCCCCAACTACTGTTGGCTGTCGCTTCTCTAAATATGCTACATTTCTTCACCCCAACTCCATAAAGCACTATGCTTTGTGCAAATGCACTTGCCGATAACATGCCTTCAGAAAAGAGAAACTTTGGGGACCATATATAAAAAAATACCAGTTAATCCTTTGAAAGGAAACTCTTCCATAAAAAATGGAAAACACCAAAAACAAGATTATGTCATTTTGATCTTGAGTAGTGTAATGTAGCGATCCCCTTCAAATCAGAGCTATGAAATCATCTAAGAACAACCCCACAGTATTCCTTAGATGAAGTTTTTAAGGATGCCTAAATACTTCAGTACAGTTTTTGGTGGTACGGTTCACTTCTTTTAAGGTGTATTTACCCTGAGATGCTATTTAACCAAAACTCAGTAGTATTTTTTTTGTAAAAGCATTCTGTGTTTCGAAGGGAAAGAAACCGCAAGCTTCATATTCTTAACAAGATGATTGTAAGCGAGCTATTCTCATGAAGCATGCACCTGACCCTGACTGTCTAAGCTCCCTGGGGCCGCACACAGACTCGGAACTGGAGGGTGGACTAGAAAGCGAGGATTTATCATTGTTTTCTGTGCATTCAGTGCCTCAGTCAACAAGGTGCTTTCTTCCACGCCAGGGTCTGTGCTTAGCAATGGGGGTATCAAAGTGAGAACCCCTGCCCCCCTGCCCCCCTGCCCTCTGGGCTCACGTGTCACAGAGCCCAAAGCTAATATCACAATACAAAACACCTGCACTCGAGTGGAAGGCCCTGTCTATGACCTGGGGGTTGGGGCGGAGAAGGATTTAGTGTGTGGATACCTCAGGCTCGTACAGAATAAAAGCAATGCATCAGGTCACCTGTGTGGGTTGACTAAGTTGTAAAAAGCCGACGGAGGTCGGCCGTGATAAGTGGGCATTTGCTGTCCGTCTCATTGTAGGTTTGGAGGTGAAGACAAAAGTGACTCTCAAATGTTGTCCATGACCCTGCAGTTACCAAGAGATTAATTGGGGACAAAACGTGAAGGTCTAATGCAGGGGTTCCCAAACATTTTACACAGGAGGCCAGTTCACTGTCCCTCAGACCATTGGAGGGCCGCCACATACAGTACTCCATGCACTGACCACCAATGAAAGAGGTGCCCCTTTTGGAAGTGCGGTGAGGGCCGGATAAATGGCCATCAGGTAGCCGCAATTTGGCCCGCGAGCCGTAGTTTGGAGACCTCTGGCCTAACGGATTCATTAAACCATGTCTGTAGGCCTGGTACACGTCAGGATGACTCATGGAACAGAATCTCAGTATGCCAGGGTGTCTCTGGCAGCTGCCACTGAAAATGTGTCATACGCTGCTGATGACATTAAAGAATACATGGTCACTCCTATACAAGGCAATGTGCCTATGCGTGAGCCATGGATACGCAGCAGCTTTTAGGTCAGAGAAGGGAAATGGATTTCTTTATGGAAATAGTGTGGGTGGAGTTAACAATGAGTATAGGGGAGGAGGCTTTGATGGTCATATTCAAAATCAAACAAACATACATTTTAAAAGCTGAAAATGTGAGTTCTAAACCAGCAGTCTCTATGATTCAGAACTAGATGGATCAAATGAATTAAAATACCATTTTCAGATCAATGTACATGGCCCATCTGTGGGGTGGGGAGGAGGGAGACTGTTAAGAGATTTAAAAATCAAAACTTACCACTTCTAGGACTCTTAACACGGCTGTTAGAAAAGTGCACAGCTTGCAACTCAAAAGAGTAGGAAGAAAATAACCCCAAGGTAAACGAGCTTAATGAAATGACTGAATTGTGTAAAAATCCCGCTGAGACATTTTTATTCCTGCTGGGCACCTACTCAGGGCCACGAAGTAGCTTTATGAAACATTGTCTAGGATCACCTCCTGTCGGGGTTTGGTGCGTCCTCGGGGCACTAGTGGGGACATCACCATCTTGAGGAGTGTCTGCACTCTGTCTCTGAGCCTGACCTGCTACCTAGGGACACCTGTGTGAGTGCCTGTGGCCGGGCCGCAGGCATAGCAAGTGCAGCCTCTTTCCACACCACCGGCCATTGCTCCCAGTCCAGCATAAGAACTTCCACCTACCGTGGCCAGCAAAGCTGTGTCCGTCGAGGCATGAAGGATGATTAGCCTGGGGACCAGGGGTAGGTTAAGAAGGTAAAGGATCTAGACATAAGAGAGGTTCTTCTTCTTTTTGCACCTTAAGAACTATTACAATCTGGCTCAGAAAGGAATGTTGTTTATCTCGGTGTAAAAGGTTTGTATAAACTCATGCAATAAAATAAACTTCCAACAGTCTTTGTGAGAAATAAACTAGAAACCCGTTCACTACCCTGCTTTAGCACAACATGTCTCTGAACACGCCTAACATAATATCGCAGACGCAAGAGTGCGTTTCTGGAAGCTCTTCAGTGTTCTGGGATGACTTCTTAGGCTTCAGGTTTTTGAGAATGAGAATCCACCCAGTACCAAGCAGCCAGTCTATGATGCATCATCGATCGCTCTAAATGTTGGTGTGGATTTGAGACGGATGGCTGTCAACTTCTCAGAAGTCATCGGAGGGATGCTGAAAATCATCAGAATCCTGAGCCAGCTGCTCAGACCTAAGTGTGTCCATCAGTTTTGCCCGCACTGGCCAGCCCTGCTGCCCCACTGCTGGTGCTGGGAATGGCTGTCCTCAGTGTACACACGTTTAGTGCCCTGCAAACACAGGTCCCTGTCAACGCCATCAGAGTGGGCCAGGGCAAGGTGCTGGGACGTGGCTTGGCCCTCTGCTGTTTCATGTGCACAGCGTTCGAGCCACTGTGCCCACATCGGGGTTTTCGCCCCCAGAACGGCGTGCTACTTACTTGGACCCACATTCAGGACACATAGCTGTGGGGGTGACACTGTAGCAAGAGGCAGAGGGGGCCCTGCTTCCACAGTGAGCACCGCCCTTTCCCTGGCACTGGTTCTAGGGAACGGAGGGTCTGAAAGTGCACAGCAGTGCTGCCTATGACATTTCCATGTCCCTCAGCACTGGACGCTCACGCCTTACTCTGGATCAAGCCAACCGACAAAGTGGTCGCTAATTTCACACCCCATCCTGGCTGCTTCCGTGGAGCCAGGCAACACCCCGGTAGGCACAGGCTGCCCAGGGGTCAATGTAGGTGGACAAGAGGCTGCCTCACCTGCAGCTTCCCGGAGAAGGAGCGAGACAGCAACCACACACCCAGCCGGACAGATGGCAGATGGCCTCCAGCAGGCGGCAGGACAGGGCGTGCTGTGGGGGAGCCTGGATCACCCAGACGAGGGCCGCACACAATGGATGAGTTCCTGCCAGACAGAGAGGACAGGAAAACCCTCTCCCGGTGACAGGGGGACCTGCACCCAAACCCGGAGAAAAATCTCAGCGACCAATGCGAGTAACCAATAAAAGCAACTATGTTTGTCTGGAGACAAGGAAGAGCAGATTTGGGGAGGGATTGAATGAAGGCGATGTGGCTGGACCAAGGTCCAGAAGACAAGAGTAAGAAGTGAGGCTGGGGAGACGAGCTGGGGTGGAAACCAGGACAACCGACGGGAACTGACAAGCCATTGACCGTTCACTTCCCCTTCCTCAGGTGAGCCCTGTCCCTGTTGTGCCTGGGAGAAGAAATAAACACGCCCGGGAAGCCACACCATGCGGAGCCAACTGCAAGAAGAACGTCACCTCTCTTCTTTTCATTCCATAAATGCAGATAGAAATCATCTGCTGTGTCTGGGAATCTCAGAACACCAGCCTAAGGACAGATATGTCTTTATTTCTGCTATTTTTAAACATGAACTGGATGATTAGGATTTATTTTATACAGCAAAATCATGAGAGGGTATCTTCCTTCCCATTGTCACTCTCCCTAGTGGGAATTGTGGAACTCATGCTCTAATGCCTTTCCACGTAGCTTGTTTATTTACTTGGAGATCTTCATTTTCTGCTGTCAGATGCACCAAAATAGATACTTAAGCCTTTTCTGATAAGCAAATATTTGCATCTGCCGGATGCCTTCTGCTCTCCCTGCTGTCCTTGGCTTTGAGAAAGATGATATTAAGTTAAAATTTGTAACAAAAGTAAAAAGACTCTCTATATAGCTCTGTACACTGACAAATAATTTAGTAACCAAGGACTATTCAAAGGTGTCAGAAGAGCTCAACACATATTTTTGCTAATGAATGCATAGAACTGAATAAAAAGTATCTGTTGCTTTAAGCTTTCATAATGTACTTAGGTAATTTCTATTTGCTGTGGGGGTGGGAAGTCGTGATGCTATTAAAACATTGTTTTCAGCTCTGCCTCTTAATTGTGTCAGGAAATAGTAGTTGTGAGAGACTACCTTAAAAATTACAAGTGACCCAATATTGTATTTTATACTCATCTTGGATTTCCTTCATGAATAACTAATAAATATATATTATATAATATATATATTTGTATATTATATTACTTAGTATATAATGAAACTCATATATATATATATTTTTTTATTATTTTTTTTTCTAAAACCATTTGGAGTTGTTTAAATGCCTCTATTAGAAATACAAATGCTTAAAATTTCAGTTGACGCCTCAAGGGTTCTCTCCTTAGATTTGGGAGAATTGAAAGTAACATTGAGTAAATCTCATTGGCTATGTCTGAGCCATAAAAATCCATGTTTTGTTATTTTATTTTTTAGTATGCCTCAGTACATTCAAAATAAAGCTTTCTACATTTCAAATGCATAAGCGATGGAAACTTCCTTGTTAGTATGCTAAATCCCAAATATAAACTTGAATCCATGTGTACAACTTGGATGGCTCAGAAATTCTGAAATATTACCTTGTCCACCAGACTCAAGAAAGGATAGCAGCAGTTTAACTTTACAATGAAAACATTTGTGACTTTCTTGTAATTCAGCAAAAATATATTTCAAAAACTTTAAAGTTCTCTAAGGATGGAAATTAGGTTTTTAAATGCATACAGTGTTTTATTTTATTTATTTAATTAATTAATTTGTGACAGAGACAGTGAGAGAGGCAGAGAGAGGGACAGATAGGAACAGACAGGAAGAGAGAGAGATGAGAAACATCAATTTTTTATTGTGGCTCCTTCAATTGTTCACTGATTGCTTTCTCATATGTGACTTTATCAGAGGGCTACAGCAGAGCAAGTGACCCCTTGCTCAAGGCAGTGACCTTGGGCTCAAGGCAGTGACCATGGCTTCAAGCTAGCAACCTTTGGGCTCAAGCCAGTGACCATAGAATCATTTCTATGATCCAACACTCAAGCCAGCAACCTGGCGCTCAAGCTGTTGAGCCCGTGCTCAAGCTGGCAACCTCAGGGTTTTGAACCTGGATCCTCTGCATCCTAGTCCAACACTCTGTACACTGTACCACCACCTGGTCAGGCACATCCCATATTTTAAAAACAAGTATTTGTAATCCTCTGTGTGTGAGAGAGGAGTTTGTGATGTAAGTGTACCTGCAGGTCTTTAGAATTTGCCTTTTGTTAGGGTTTTAGAGTAATATATTTTGTTTAACTATTTATGATCACTTATTCAGAAAAAAAGGATCCCAATTTACAACTAATGCTATAATTTAATGTGTTTTAAAAATGCAACTGACCTTTACCCAATAAATTATGAATGGGTTCGTAGCTCCTGCTACAGACCATGGCCATTTCAAAAGGATAGCCACAAGCAGGGGAAACAAGATTATCCACAGACTGCTTGGAGAAGGGTTTGTTCAATAATTGGGTTTCTAGCCAAATCAGTTGCTGCTAAGACTCCTTTATGTTTTACAGTATGATATTAAAAAGTTTCCTGAAATCTGTCACCCTAGCACTTGGGCCAATGTCTGGCGTAGAGCAGTCACCGAGTAGTATTTGTTGAAGGCATGCTCCACAGTTAATGTGGGAGGAGTGGATGAGTGGTCCTCTTCAGAATGTCCTCAACAGACTGTCCCGGAAAGGAGTCTGCTCTCTAATCCCCACATACGTTTCTCCACGTAGAAGAGATCTGTGAAGTTCTGTCTGCATTTAAATCTTCCTGCTCCCATCACCCTGAACCCTCAACAGAGATGAGAAAAATATATGACATGTTAGCTCTTATATCGAATAATTAATTTTCCAGAATTATTTTTTTTGTATTTTCTCTCGAGAAAGAGACAAATCACATGAATGTGTTGTCTTATAATCCAGTATGTTGAGTGCTAGTTGTAGATCACTCCTAATGCTCAGCTGCTACCAGGCCATAATGCCCATGAGCAGAGGAGCCTTGTGAGTTTATAGCACCTTGCACAGATTAGAAACTCATTGACTATCTCTCACATGAATGAAGAAATACTGAACGAATGATATATACCAGATTAGAGGAATCTTTTGGTTTCTGATTATTTATGAAACTAGGGCTTCCTGATTAGGTAAAGGCAGCTAAGTTCATTGTGATAACATCCCCTGCTTTTCAAAGTGGCACTTTGAGGGTCACCATTGAGAAGTGATCCCCACCTCCTGGCTCAGCTGTCTTGAAGTAGAGGGAGCTCTGTTTTAGAGAGAAAGAGGAGGCTCAGGAGATGGTGAAGATCCCAGGATCTCCACACACAACTGCCAAGATTAGGACATCTCTCCTGGTGTCACGATGTCGTGAGAGCCAACATAACACTGGCACTTTTTTCTTTTCTTCTCTCCTCTGTTGTTTTTTGTTTGTTTGTTTGTTTTTTAAACCAGTCTTGCAGAGTTCCAGGACAGGTGAAAAATTATTTAAGATTTCTTCTCTTTTTCATAAATTTTATCCCCTTCCCTGTTCCCAGCATAATTAACTCTTTGTTCATATGGAATATGTACATAACAGTACTCCTTACATACAACAGCAAGGAAGTATTCCTGTGGGTCTGTTAACCTGAGAACTTAAGCTCAGGCTTAAACAATTTGGCTGGCAGCTGTTTAATCTGAAACCCAATCACTCAGTACAGATCCTTTTTCCCCCACCTAAGGGCTGTGAAGTGAGCTTCCTAAGTGTCCCCCAGCTCAACACATAACTGTCTTCAAGGCTTGAACACTATTTTGCCCTAATTGGTGTTGTTTCTTTTCATAGTTGGCAACAGCACTGTATCCTTGACTGCTGTGGATTCTCTGAGAAGTGAATGTGAGGAGACAGCTTTAAACTGTTTGCGAGAAGGAGAGGCAGGTAGTAAATAGAAAATACAAAATTAATTGGAAAGTAATTCAGAAGAAGACTAACTGGCTGACTGCATTGCCATGTTCAAAGCAAAGGGGAAAGAGTTAAAACTCCCTTTGACTAGGCAAAGGGAACAGTCACAAATAAATTCCATTTTAGTAATTATTCTCTTTCCCTTAAAAGATAGCCCTCATTTTAACAGACAGGGACTTGCAGAATAAATAGCAAATAAGAACTTGTGATTATGTTAATGCACAGAGGTGGTCTGGCTACAACAAAGGAGTAAGCAGAAACAAGTCACCTCTTTGCTTGGGGATCGCCAGCCAGAGCTCAGGTGCCAACTTCAGTCCATCGGCACGTGGTGGGCATAGGCCAGCCACCTGGTCACCGAGTCCACCTTCCACCCACCCAGCCTGTGCCAGCTGACTCACCTTCACTGACAGAGGGAGTAAAGGAAGTAAGCCAAGGTGAAAACTATCTCAACTCTTTTTGAAACATACACAAGTCTTCCTTTATTCAGGATCTGTCTTGTTTACTTATTTATTTTTCTAGGACAGCATTTTTTAAAAAAGCTTCTCAATTTGGGTTATGAGAAACACACACACACACACACACACACACACACACACACACACACATATTAATTAAAAAGGACAAACAGCCTTTAGCGTGGAAATCTTTCTACACTGCCAAAACCATAAATGTTATATCACGTGAAAACATAATTGCCAAATATTAGTAGTGGAGGTAGCCTTTTATAAATCAAAAATTTTAAATAAAGAATTCATTATTTTAAGTACACACAGAAACAACTGACATACTATATTTAACACACACACACACACACATGCACACACTTGCCATTATTTGCACTGGTAGAGATAGTCCTAAGACATTCAGGATCAAAAGCCATTCATGCCTTCCCTCTGCTCACCGGCCGTCTGGGGCTGTCCCCTTTCGTGCTGTTCTCCTTGCTCTCTGTCACACGAGAGCCTGCATTCACCTCCTGAGAGTTCTCCAAGAACTTGGCGAACACTTGCATTCTTTGACTTATTTCCCTTTAAGAAAGTTTTCCTCTTGCTTTGACACTTGCAGAAAATATGTACCAGGGCCTTTACCAAGATGTTTAACACCCATAAAAACAAAACAAAACAAAGAAACAGCTGCAACACGATTGATGTGTATGACTTTGGGCAGATACGTCTAATCCCTAAAATTAGTTTGACAGTTCAATGTCACGTTATTTTGATCACTAACTGAGGATGTTTCTATTGTTTTCTCTGTCTGGATGAGCTTGGCTCAGAAGACTTCTTGGCCCAGAATATTCCGATCGCTCCTAAGAGCCAGCTAGAATGCAGCCTCTTGTGGGCAGCCCTCCCTGCTTTGCCCGTGGGGAGCTTCCCTGCCCTCCCCGAGCAGTGCCAGACCTCTGTTTATCTCTACGAGACAGCGCCCTGCGTTTTGCATTATACTGACTGCGTTATACTCCTGTCTGCCCGCCAGTCCCACTGAGGTCCTCCAAAGAGAGGTCATTTATTTACCTCGGCGTCCTGGGCTGCTCACACAGTGTGCGCTGTGTAACGGAGGCAGACCCTGTCACTTGTGACAGGTACTATGAGAATGATGCTGGTTAAAATGTAAACTACAGTGTAATGCCTCCCCCACCTGTCCATTTTCAAGGCAGTGATGAAGGATGACTAATCTTTCTGGCCTTTCTTAATGAAGAATAAGTGTTCGATTTGGCTAACATGAAAGGACTTAATGTTAAGACTAGAGAGGAAGGAAGAACAGGAAACTGAAGAGATGTGCTTCAGAAAGAGTTAAATAAGTGACCCACAGCACAGATTCTAGCCTTCATGACACCTTTCGAAGTGTTTCCACTTGACAATGCTCTAAACAGAATCACGGGAACGTTTGCCTCTTTTGCCTTTGGTCTGTAAGAACGTACTCTTCTCCCTGTGTGACATGCAAGGAATAATTAACACCTCGAAAAGCAATAGAACAATAAGAATGAAGTTAATATAGAATTTATTCCCCAAGACACAGAGAACACACAAGGGAGAACTGTGATAATCAATCATCTATATTATAGCTTTCAGAATGAATGATGTAAGAGAGGAACAATTTTTTTTTTTTTAAAGATGATGCTATTACCGATTTTAACACTTTGGGAAAGCTACACAGTGTTATTGGGTCCTCTAACATAAAAAGGTCTTTAAATCTAGCAATATGGTAGCAGATATTTTTAGGTGTTTTGTTTGTTTGTTATTGTGATATTTCTATACATGATTCATTTGAGAAAAATTGTAGAGCAGTGTTTCCAAAGTGTGTTCACCTGAGAGTTTGTTAGAAATGCAAGTTACAGAGGCCTCTCCGAGACCTACTGAGTCAGAAACTGGGGGGGAGGGGCAACAGATCAGATGGGCTTTAACAAGCTCTGCAGATGGTTCTAGCACACAGTAAAGTTCAGAACCCTGGTTAGACTTACTTTGAACGGTAATGCCATTAATAATTTGCTCTGTTCATGCAGTACTCATAATTTGCTCAGCCCAGTTAGGCTCTAGACACCTAATGATTTCTTTGTTTTCTGAGTGTTTCCCTTCTTTCTCTCGCTTTGACATGTTTATAGTACTTTGTCCACTTTTGATTCCTAAGTTCTGCTTCTGCTGAGATGTCTGGCAAATTTATTGATTTATAGTTTAACATACCTTATGCAAATATTATTTGTCAGGGAAGATAATTCTTAGAGATGGGTTAGTCGTGTCTCATTTTATGAATAAAGAAACTGAGACCAGAACATTAGCTACCATTATCAGAATTTTTCCATAACACAACAAAATTTATCCTTTCTTTATTTTTTTTATTAAGTGAAAAGTCAGGAGGGAGAGAGACAGACTCCCGCATGCACCCGACTGGGGTCCACCCAGCTTGCCTACCAGGGGGCGATGCTCTCCCCATTTGGGGCTGTTGCTCAGTTGCTCAGCAACTGAGTTATTTTAGCACCTGAGGCAAGGACATGGAGTCATCCATAGCACCAGGGGCCAACATGCTTGAAACATTTTAGCCATGGCTGCAGGAGAGGAGGGGAGAGAAAGAGAGAGAAGAAAGAGGGGGAGGGGCAAAGAGGCAAATGGTCACTTCTCCTGTGTGCCCTGACTGGGAATGAGACCTGGGACATCCACATGCTAGCCTAATGCTCTACCACTGAGCAAACCGGCCAGGGCCCCCAAATTTCTTCTGATAATTGAAACATATAAAGTCATGTACAATGAAGTTTTTTTTGTTGTTTTTAAATAGAGGCAATTTTTACTATCCTGGTTAAAAAACCCAAACTTTAGTTTCAAAGAATCTTGGGTGAAATCCTGTTTCAGCAACTTTCAGCAAATTACGTAGCTTTATAAGCCTCAGTGTTCTGTTAAGTGGAAATAATGGTGGTTCTTACCTTGTATCTTCTATGAGGATGGAATGAAATGATGTACTTAAAACATCTAGTATGTTCTTTACCCTAAAAGCTTTCATGTTCTCCTAGTAAAAGTTCATGTTGGGTTTCACCTAGAGACCATGAGGGCGATGCTGGTGGTCTTACAACAGAGGAGGCTAAGAGAAATGCCATTCCATCATTCAAGATGTATGGGATTAAGCTAATGGAAGGCAAAATAAAGTTTCCTGTCCGCACATGTCAGGCTAACTTAAAGTAAGAGGCAAGATGAGAGGCAGGGTTGGCATTTTGTTTCTTCATTGCCAATTCAGGTAACTTGGTGGGGCTTGCAGAAAAAAAAAGGTTTGGAAGATCCTCATGCTGAGACCATGTACAACAGGAAAGACTGCTCAGATGATAGGTCAGGGTCACGATATATCTCAAGATTTCAGAGCAAGTGAAATTCTAGCCACATGGAGATTTTATGTGCATCAGGAGACATCTCAAAAGGTACCTCACCAGTGTGATTTTCTTCAATAATATGCACACACAGGAGTTCCCTGAATCGTTCAATATAATTATCCAAGGCTGAAACGAAATTTACTATATTCAATCATTACTTATATTTTAAATGTCTATTTCTCAATCTGACCTATCTAAAAAATGATTAATGCAATGTTATTTCCTATATCTCTTTATGAATAAAACCACAATTTCACTTTCCCCAAAAGTCACCTTTCAATGATCTTTGGTTGGCTCAAGGGACAGGTACTTGAGGAAGATTCTACACAGGGTGAATTTCTAATGGAAGTGTTTTAGCCAATCCTCTAATAAGCTACCATGGAGTACGGACTCTACGAATGTTTTAGTGAAACATAAATTGCTTGAAAAGTATGAACATATATCAAACAGGTGACTGATATCTATATGTAAGATGTGACATATAAATAAAACTTTCCTCAGAATGACTAAGATATTTTGGTCTTGTGCCTTCATATAAAAACAGGTTGTTATATCTGCTAATTTAATATAATTACTTAAAGTTAGGTAATCCTTGAAAGCAAATTGAAAGTATTAATAATTTGTCCCAAATTTCTAATATAGCCTGACACATCTTTAGTAAAAATAGCAAATATTGATTTTTGATGAATCAATTTATCTTAAAATGTTTAAGCAAAAACAAAAGAAACATAGGTTATATCTTATATTTTGAATAATATGAGAATATGTTTAAACTATTTTTATAAACCTAGAAAATATCCCTTTCTATAGTAGATTATATTTATGAAAACTTGGAAAGCATTTTAAAAAAATGTGACTAAGGTCCTTGCTATGGACACATCATTTCAAAAATGTCGGTTTGGCTAGAATGTGTTTCACAATGGAGTCCTGATGCTTTAAATAAGTCAAATAGGTGTGTGAGCAAAAACATTCCAAGTTCCAGATTTTTTAGCAAATACTTGCAAGTACCTTATTTGCAATGCAATGATACCAATAAATTTCTTAAAAGTTTACGCTCAGAGTGATCTGTGCACACTGATCTCCCATTATTTATTCTAATTGGCTTCATCTCACAGTGTCACAAAGATCTGTTACCATAGAGACACATTCAAGTTGTCAGGAGGAGGCCAACCTGCTTTAATCTCTGCAATATTTGGGTAACGTATCAGTGTATTGGAAATAATTCAATTAATTATGCTGGCCAAACATCATATGACATTCTTACATCTATAGGGAAAAGTTAGTCTTATATTTTTGCTTACAAGGCTCACGGTAGTTTGTAGTACCTGACGTGAATTTATTTTTCTATAAGTAAAAGAAAACTCCAAAGGCAGATAATCTTTTCTAAAACAAATTCTACCGAAACCCGGATCAATACTCTGTAAGTTGATAATTATTCACAGGTACTAGGGTACAGACTTGGTGACAAGGCATATTTCAGGTTTCAACCTCAAAGATGGCTTTACATAAAAAATGGGGAGGGGCAGGGCTAGGTAGGGTTAGTAACAGACATCCCACCCCTCCAGACAGAGCAGGGATCTCGCGGGGCAAACAAGAACAGCAAGGCTGTTGAGAGAACTGAACATGAGTTTCCCGAATGCAGGAAACTGTCCTCACAACACACTCGGCACATCAAACGGGTTCAATGTGTGTTCGTTGTATACCCCTGCCCCGACAGAGACGTGACCGCATGAATGAATGAACCAGGACTCTGTCCACTCCGGGGAGGGGGGCGAGAAAGTCACAGCCATAAGGCATCGTCCCCTGCTCCTACTCACCATCAGCCACCACCAAGAATGACACATCTTTTTGTTAATGACAACATTAGAAAATCCAACCCAGATCTCTTACCTTAACCATAACATCCTGTCTTCCTGACATACATGAAGAAATGTTTCAAGTGACACATAGTTCAGTACATGTTCTAGTGACAATTGGGCTATGATTTATGTAGACAAAAATCTCTAGCTGCCAGTCTTTGCTTTGAAGATTCATATAAAATAGCAATAAATAACAAACCACATATAAATACTAAAACATATTCTTACTATACAGTAGTAACACCTGTCACAATTTATTTACAATTTTTTGCAGTGGAGCTCACCCTTAGCCCCCAAACAATCAAGTTAATATACACTAAATAAATCACCATTATCTATTGCACAGATATTTGCTTATTCCCTCCCAATTTGTTTCTATTTCCCAGCTATTTAGTCACGTGTAAGGATGCTTTCACTGCCACACTATTGACCACTTCTCTCAAGTGTCTAAGTGTCTAAAAAGTACGCCCCCTCCCCCGACCCGTTAGTGAGTGACTGCAAGTATGTCGCCTTAAATCACGGTGATGGGATCATTACATTTGGCAACAATCAAAGAAATAGTTGCTTTTATTGTCTGCCAGAGCTAAGTGATACCTGCAAATGAGTGCACACTGTGGTTAAGGCATTCAGTGATGCCTACGAAACATCCATTGCCTGTCATTTATTCCTCCTTTGTCTTGGGATTCCTGGTGGTACTCTCCTGATGCATGGGCTGGTTTCATGGTGACTATGATTCATCTGGTTCTAGCGTTATAGTCACCAGCTTGATAGAGTCAAGGTCTGAAAATTACAGTTTCTTTGAGCTACCTTTAAACTCCAAGCAGGAGGGTGCTCAGAGAAACATGGGAGGTCTTTTTCTCCTGAGCAGAATGAGCCCTGAAGGGACTCTTTGCTGTTGTGACAAAAATGCAGAGCTGCAGAGGGGACTGCTGGCATCCATGTTTATAGAAGGGGAGGGCAGAGACATGGGCAGTTTCCTGACATAATTCAGAACCACCTTTAGGAGAAGTGGTTTTAATTTTTCCCTAGTTTCAAGGTACTAAAAAAAAAAAAAAAAGTCGAAAACAAGCGAGGCTGCAGCAATCTGCCACGGGTTCGATGTGAGAGAGACAAGGTGCCCTGGGGAGCGCAGGCACGGCCTGGGCAGGGGACACTGTGTGTACACGGGGCACTCCTCCAGGCAGCAGAGGATGGAGTTCCAGCAGAGCAACCTGCTGGCTCCCGCGGGAATTACTCACAAAACACGTGGGAGTCCTGGAGTGCGTTGAACCAGCACCACTAGTACAGTAATTCCAGGTCCTGCGGGAGAACGATGCGGAATGAAGAAAATAGACTTAAAGAGAAATAGAATGGGATCTGGAGGCCTCTGCCAGCTGATGGCAAGACAGAGCAAAACAGCCCCCAGTTTGCTTTATTATATAGCCATATGCAAATAAGGAAGTCTCCGATATAAAGTCACACATCTCCAAGGCAACCCAAGAATTCTCCGAAGTGCAGGAATCTCTCTAGGGGGCATAACTGAAATCAACCAATGTCAGAACAAACAAGAGGTGAGAGGAAGGGCATGTAAATTGCTTCTAGCAACTTCACCAAGCAAGTGAGGTGTGTGTGTGTGTGGGGGGGGGGGTTGGGATCAGTGCAAATACTCAGCTTCATCGCCAATATGAAGGTGGTGGGGGAGAACTTAGCCTTTGGCTAAGCCTCAGACTTACAAAGGCTTTGCCACTTGCAGTCTCCCACACTAGAGCAGTTTTAATCCTGCTGATATTTTGAAGTTCTGGAATGACCGTTGTCTATAACATAGAACAACTACTAGAATTTTCAGTCATTTGACCCTCTCTTCGTCACAGCAGGGCGCGGTGCTGTGGTATTGTCTCACTTCTCAGTGTCTTCAAAGAAATATAATTTGCCCCATAAAGAAACAGATGACTTCACATCAAAGGAAATCATCAACAAAACAAAAAGCCACTACAGAATGGAAAAAATATTTATAAACCATATATCCAATAAGGGATTGATGAACATAGAACCCATATAAAATAAAGCAGTCCTACAACTCAATAGCAAAGAAAAAAATCATTCAATTAAAAAATAGGCAAAGGATCTTAATACATTAGACAGTTTTCCAAAGAAGAAGCAGGGTCGCTGGCAGGTGCACAGAAAGACGTTCAACAGCATCTTTCGTCATCAGGTCAAAGCCACAGTGGGACAGCCCCTCAGGCCACAAGAAAGGAAAGTGTCAACAAGACAGAGGGTACCAGATGCTGGTCAGGATGTGGGATAGAGGGCAGCCCGGTGTGCTGCTCGTGGGAGTGTCAATTGTGCTCGTAGAAAGAGAGGGCAGATGTGTGGGTACCAGCGGCTGGTGGCCTGGGGAATTGGAGCGAGGTTCTCATAAGGTACAAACCTCAAGTCACAATATGAAGAAGTGCTGGGGATGTGACGTACACCGTGATGCCTCTAGCTTACTGCTGAAATAAATAAAAATAAAAAAGAGAGGAATGGATGAATCCTGGTTCTCCTCTGAAAGTGGCAGCCAGAAATGGAGACTCCTCACAAGTCTCTTCAGTTTCCTGTCCCATCGGCTCAATACATCCACCTGGGTCTATGGCCCAGTTTATCTTCTGGCTATTCATTAAATCACCTCTCTAATCATACATACCCTTGCCACTTCCTCTGGCTTTAGGCCCCAGGTGAAAAAGTTTAATGAGTTGCCAGTTCCTGGATATCTCTACTCTGTTTCTCCAACTTCTTGAGCAAGTCCAATTCTTATTTTAGTTCATTTTTTTTTTAATTTCAGTTTTATTGAGGTATATACTTCACAGAGAAAAATAAATCACAAGATATTTAAAAGTACCTTTTGGCAATTTTCTATATGTGCACATTGTGAAAGACTTCCCCATTTAGTGAATTAACATATCTGCCACCAAACACAAAGTCTACCCTTTAACAAAGTTGATGATACCACACAGTGTTATCAACTATAGTCACTGTTGTTTGCATTAAGCAATCAGATACTATTCATTTTTAAGTTATACTCTTTACTAGTCACCTAAAAATGCTCTGTATTTTTAGAGTTTGAATGAAATATATACATAAAATCAGTCAGGAATATGCCATTAAGTACATGCTTTGACTCACTAGCGTATGGACATCAATCATATATTTTAATTCTATACACAAGCGAGGATGACTCAAGATGTAATAAATAATAAGCCAGTTGTATAGAATTGATTACACAAAATCTGGGAGATAACATTACTGACAGTACCTTGTGAAGTGGGACAGTTCTCAAAGCTCCTTCTCTAACCAGGGACGATGAAAGAATGAGGGGCCTGGGGACCTAAAACACTGAGCCATCGCCCAGGTGAGCTCCGTCTCGAATGCATTGGTGAGTTGGCTACCTGTGGCATTTGCACACACAGGTGTGTCCTTACAGGGTCCACTACAGCTGCTGTAAATTTCACTCCATGCATACCTCCTTTGTGTGCCTATCTTGCTGGAGGGCTTGCCTGAAACCAGAAAATTGGCTACAAGATTGGAAGTCATCTTTCAGGTCCACACCTAGCTGGTAGGAATGTCTACAAGAAGTGGTGTCTGTTTGTCAGGAATGCTTCAGAAAGAAATACTTTTAAGCATCCCAGTCAAGAAATGAATACAGAAAAAGTCCAAATTATAGAGAAATCAAGAGTAGAAAAGTTGTTTCTAGGGGCTGGGTATAAGATGAATGAGGTCAGAGGCTTTAATGTAAAACACGGTGAGTATAGTAGATGACACTGTACTGTATAATTGAAATCTTCTAAGAAGTAGAACTTAAGCATTCTCACTTAAAAAAAAACATGTTAAATATCTAGAGGGAGGACATTCTTTCACAATGTATACATATGTCAAGCCACCACAATGACAATGTCCACTTTAAATATTTTAGAATTCTACACGTCAGTTATACCTCAGTAAAGCTGGGGGAAAAGAAGTTGATTTTACCAGGCAGGAAAAAAAAATAATATAATTTTCTCATGACAATACCTTTGCTACTATAAACAATGGTTATGTACAAGACACACTATAAATGAACCATTGTTAAAGCGAGTTATAAACAGAACTCTCAGTGAGCAAGTTCCGGGGATCACCACAGTACAGTAAGAAAAGTAGAACTTCCATTTATGTTTATTTTTTAGTCTCATCCTTATTGACTTTCTGGTTTTTTGAATGTTTTATGAGGCACAAGATATATTAGTATAAAATACATTCACGGAACTTAGAATTGAGAATATATGCATATGTAGGGTATTCATTCTTAAAATATTTTTACTAAGAGAGTTCTACAGTAGGAGAGCTAGGTGACCACTGTGGACATGCACACAGATGCTGTGGTTTATACACACAATCTTCACCAGCCCTATGGACAGGCTAAGAAATCTACCGACCATTTATAATCGCAATTATGGGGTCAGTGCAGGTAAAAATAATCCATAAAATTATGACTTGAATATGAACGCCTGCTATTAGCCAATGGGAATAGTAGGAACTCTGAGGGCTTAATAATAATAAAAAATGTCAACTGTTGCTAAGGATTCCAAACTCTTGCTCCCTTTGTTATCTCAGCCCAGCTACCTGCCGTTATCCAACCTGAAGCTGGCTCTGTCTCCACAGCTAACTCATACATCATTCCAACAGGGCTGCCAGAAAGCTGTAGGCTCCTTTCTAGTGAAACACATAATGGTTCTATTTCACATTTGTACCTGGCCTGGCAGTTTATACAGCGTTTTCCTGTTTACTATCACATATAACACATAGTTCACAAGCCGCTGGCTTCCCGGGGTTTTTATCATTATCGAATCTCTCCGCAGGTACTTCAGAGCCCTGTATGTTTCACTAATGTTGCGGGGCTTCTTATATCTTGCTTTCCTGGCTGGATTTCACATTCTTGGAGGATTAGGAGTGTCCTTGCTAATCTTAAACACTTCTCTCTCCTCCACTGAGCCCTCCGCCTTGCGCACAGCAGACAGGCAATCTAGAGCGGGGAAGGTTTGCTTTGCAACCATCAAATCTGACTTCCTTCCACTGGGCAAGCCCTGGGCTTGTGGGGGCTACTCTTTCTAGTAGAACTTTCTTACCTACAGAAAATGGCTCCTGCCTGGTAACACACAGACTGTTTCCAACTCGCTCTCCCTTATTCTCCAAATACTTATGTTTAGTTTCCAGTTTCTAAAACAGGGAATTGTGTTTTTATTTTTTAATCAATATTTGTATTTACTACACATACTTCATTCACATACAACAGCTCCAGCTTCTCTGGAAACGTGTTTCTACACTGCTGAGGTATAGTTATTTTAAAAAGCCCTTGCAGAATTTGTGCGTCCATGCTTTATATTGGTAATGAATTATATCTGGCAGGAATTACTTATCCATCCAACCAATGTTTATGGTGAATTTAACAAGAACAGCAAGCTAGTCGGTGCAGAGCTTAGGTAGTTGGGGGTTATACTGTAGAAGACGTTCTATCCAAATAATGACAATACCAAGTAGAGTGAATGGAATATCATGGGGGACACTTTTGTTTTCAAGTTCAATGAAAGAAAGAGTAGATGTAGCTAATGACGACAAGTCCAATAACAATCAAAATGATTCATAAAGCTCCTCCCTGTGCACAGTACTTATTAAAAATTAAATTAATAAAGACCATAAACATCAGCCCCTGTGTTTTATGAGCCTATAATTTTTAGCAAAAATATTTAGGGCATAAAGAGGAATGAGTATTCAACACAAATACAAATTAAATATTAAAAGTAGTCGCAGAGGAGTGAAAGTGATAAAAATTTAATATTTCTCGAGCAGCTCCTCATCACTTAGAGTGATTTACAGACGCGAGTGCGGCAGCGTCCCAGGGAAGCTGACAGCCCTGCAAAGAATGGGTAAGACGGGGAAACTCGACGGCATTGAAACAGCCCCATCATTTTGTTTGAGGAGGTGTTCAGGCTTTGAAAATAATGCCATTGGTTTCCGCTAGCAGGATGTGACTTCAGCATCCATAATTCAGCGCACCTGTTCATTCAATGACAGTGATTCTGCGGAGAGGTGCGGCAGACCCATTCTCCACGGGCAAACACGATGACAACACAGAGGATGTGCTAAAAAAAAAAAAAAAAAAAGATGCTTGCGAGCTTTCAGCGCTCTGTCTCAAAGAGTGACTTCAGGGATACAAGCGGCTTTCACTGTAACTACTTCCCCACCCCCATTTGGAAAATGCCAATGAAGGAAAATTTGGGAGACTAAGATAATTAGCACGCTGTCCTCTAGATTTCCACTATTTAACTTAAGACGGTGAACCAGAATTTATACCTCTTTAACTTCTGATTGCATGGAATTGCCTGGGCCAGCTCCCAACCACGAGTGAGCCTTTGACAAATGAGCTCTCAGAAGCGCCGCGCAGCCAGTGGGGCCGCTCACAAACGCGCAGAGAAAGGAATCCTAAGTGCGCGGGAAGTGCATTGCTCTGGTATATGATATTTATGCCTGCAGGGTGCAGAAAGCTTGGCCAACAGCCAGGTTCTAAATAAATATTCATTGTGTCTACCCTAAAGGCACTTCCATCAAATTTTACTAATAAGGAGGTTGTTTAGAGGCGGCATTATAAAGGTCAGAGTCTAATGAAATTGCACTTTCATTTTTGAGTTCTCCAGAAGAAGTGAGAGAGAAATGAAAAATGTGTGCTTTGTTGCCTAAATGACTCGAAAGAGTCCCCGTTGTGACCAAACGGATAAATATATGCTAATTAGTCTGGGTTGAACTGCGAGCATGCCCACGTTCTGTTCCAGGTTGTCTAGGGCTCCGTCTAATTATAAAGGCCAACCTATCTTTGGTTGTATTTTCACATTTATGCGAATGATCTGTTTAAAATGCTATTATATAATTAATTCATAAAGTCTTGCTCGAAACTAGGAGATAGTGTGCTCACATTAGGATGATTCTCAGATGGTTTAAGAAAGGAAGGGTTTATAAAGATATAGGTAGTGGGGCTCGCAAGACCCAGGGGGCTCCACCCAAGAACTCTTCTGGTCTGGTCGGGAGGGCAGAGACAAGGCGAATGGCAGGCACTAGGACCCAGAGGAGCTGTCTGGAGAAGTGTGCATGGACAGGAACTAAGAGCCATGGTCAAGATGGCTGGAGGCAACCTTGGGAGGAGGGAGCCAGGGCAGTAAAAACCTGACCTCATCTCCTCTCTCCTGACCTTGGAGTCCTTCTCACGTGTTGAACCAAAACAAGCCAGAGGACAAAGGGACCCTTGGTGCTTCATGGGACAGAGAGCAGGGTGGAAAAGCATGTGTTTAAGAAGGAGGACTGGCGTACACCTGGCTGCGGTGCACTTCCATTTTCATGTATAAGTGAATTTATGGAAAATGTCTAGTAGAACACACTGAGATGTCAGAGGCAGCCGTCTCCTGGGCTGCTCTGACTGGCACGCTCTCAACAATGAACACTCCATTATGGAAAAGGAAGCTTACCGGTGTTCATATTGTTATATAATTCAAGTCCTAACAACTCTACTTACTTTTTAATAGGAAGCTTTTAAAATTTATTTTATTTTATTCATTTTAGAGAGGAGACACAGAGTGAGAGAGAGAGAGAGAGAAAGAGAGAAAGGGGGGAGGAGCTGGAAGCATCAACTCCCATATGTGCCTTGACCAGACCAGTGCAGGGTTTTGAACTGGCGACCTCAGTGTTCCCAGGTCGACGCTTTATCCACTGCGCCACCACAGGTCAGGCAATAGGAAGCTTTTATACTGGTTATATGTGTTTAAATGAAAAGTAAAATTCTTGGGAATTCTGAGGAGAGAAATGTGGACTATGCACACCGTAAATCACTCTATAAATTGGAGGGAGACAGACTTATATTT
This sequence comes from Rhynchonycteris naso, assembly GCA_037038555.1. Classification (NCBI taxonomy): domain Eukaryota; kingdom Metazoa; phylum Chordata; class Mammalia; order Chiroptera; family Emballonuridae; genus Rhynchonycteris; species Rhynchonycteris naso. The sequence continues at coordinate 7,897,820 of CM072998.1, read as the reverse complement.
AGTTCAGTGTAAGAATATAGAAACAAATAATAAAACACAGGAGAATGGAATGAATGTGGGAGCTTTATTATACACAAAATGAAATTCACTAAAATAAAAAAAAATGTATATATCTGCTTTATGTGCTTTTAACTTTTACCTAAACAATGATATAGACTTAGTTTTCATAAATATACTAATGACCAAATTTCTAGAGAAAATATGTCAACAGTTGAAAGGCACAAACAAGCCTAAGGCTTGATTCAGAAATGAAGGAGAGGTACAGTAGCTCAAGAGAACATGGTATGATGCTTTTCAGACGTTTCATGGTTACTGGAAATGACTGAGCGTAATGATCAAACAATACAATGGAGATGCACGTCTGAACATGGGGAGAATGCCACTGATATATGAGGTCTGCTCTAAAGAATGTGTGCGAGAGATGACATCCTACGTGTAATGAAAATAACTTTCTAGATCTTCAGTTTTATAGAAAGAACTATATAATGAAAAAATGAAATTCGTTTAGAAAGGTTAACTTTAGATTTGAGTACTTCTCATGCAGTTAGCATCCTCATGCTAAACACATACTTCTATCCCACTTCTGACCTGTAATTCCAGATGAACTCATTGCATGGATAATTCCCACTGAAAAGATCCTACTCTCATGATCATTTACCCTCACTATATCAATTTATCAAAATTAATATAGAATTACTATTAAAACAATCAAGAAACAAAAATAAAAACACCACATTGTCTGGTTGCGGAAATAAAATTGTTCTTTGATGGGAATAATTGGTAAATTTGACACAAGAAGAGTGAAGTAAACGATTGTACGTTCACACCCGTGTAATCAAAAGGACTGAGATGAAGAAAGGAATTTTCGGGAAGCAGTACAACCCAGGAGCCACGTTTCAGTAATAATAGAAAATAAGTCAACATACAGTTTTGAGATAAAAATCAACAAGTGTTAACGACTGTCAATTCTTGAAATGACAGTTGTAGCTAAATTAAAATTTTCTCAGGGGAATCACTGTCTTTATTTTTTTCTCTTATCAGAATTAGCTAGCTGTCTCCAGCAGAATGTAACATGTGGGGTCTCCTACTTTTTTCTCAAGATCTTTCTGTAATGTCATACATACATTCTATTCTTCAAGCACAGAGTTCTATTTAAAAAATAAATATCTCTTTTATTATAGGTAAACTATTCTCATTTTTTTTTCTTACTCTCTCTCTCTCTCTATTCTATTTCTTAATTCAGTTTCTTTTCAACATGGAGTCTCTCCTGGCAAGTAGCCCGGTGAGTCCACTCACTGAAGAGCTAAGTCACATTATTCTGGGCTCTCCATTTTGTTTGGTTTTCATCTTTCTCCTATTTTTGTATGTGTGATTAAATCCACTAAAGGCAGATAGTGTATATATTTGGTAGTAAGAGATAGAATAGTATCTGCATGCCGGGACTGGACCAGGTGTTGGAAACCCTAGTAGCACCCCATCTTTGAGTCTTTGACTTTGCCAAGTCATCTCTTCCTTTGTTTTCTGACCAGAAACACAAATGTAGTATTACATTCTAATCTTAACTCTACTGTTTGGCTAAGGTGTATAAAATTTGTGAGGAGTAACATGCTATTAAAAATGTAAATTATACTTACATTTTTGAAAGAAACTAATAAAATTTGAGAGGGATTGAAGAACAGTATGGAGGAAATTTAAAATACAGAGAATAATGTGCTAAGTTTTTCAGAAGAGGCATGGATATCAATTTATGACGTTGAATGTTGTTGTTATTGTTGCTGTTGTTTTTAGTGAGACAGAGAGAGAGAGGGACAGATAGGGACAGAAAGACAGAGAAACAGGAAGGGAGAGAGATGAGAAACATCAGTTCTTCGTTGCAGCTCCTTAGTTGTTCATTGATTGCTTTCTCATATATACCTTAACCTGGGGGCTATAGCAGAGTAAGTGACCCCTTGCTCAAGCCAGCAACCTTGGGCTCAAGCCAGTGACCTTGGGCTGAAGCGGGTGAGCCTTGCTCAAACCAGACGAGCCCGTGCTTAAGCTGGTGACCTTGGGGTTTTGAACCTGGGTCCTCTGTGTCCCAGTCTGATACTTTATCCACTGTGCCACTGCCTTATCAGACTGTCTTGTTTTGTTTTTAATAGCCAGTGTGAGAGATTGGGGGAAGAGAGAAAGAGAATATAAATGAGAAGTATTTTAAGCATGCACAAGTTTTATAGAAAGAATGGAGAGGAAGCAACCCTCTTCATACTTTACAGGGATGCTTGGGAAAGACTTTTAGCCTCAAATGATTGCCCATGCTACATCGATAAATCATCATGTCCCTTACATTCAGATTTACAGTTGTTCGTATGGAAAATAATACATTAAGGTACAAATAACAACACAAGAATAAACTGCTTTACTCACTCACGACTGTAAACCTCTATTTGACCCACCCTGCATTACCAGGGAGGCTACAGAACCATTTTCAGCTCTTTAACTATCCAGTTACCTGCAGTGCTTTTAAGAGAAAATTTTACAAAAATTGCAAAAAGTTCTTTTCCTCGATGAAGAAACAAAAGGAGCTTCAGTAGCTAGAGATGAGGGCTAGGTCTCTGGACAGCAGACACTGACGGAAAGACAAGAAAGCAATAAATAAGAGATATAACGAGCTATTCAAAGGAGAGTTGTTTTCCAAATGCCTGTGGGGTATTTCCATGGACACCACCGACAGAACATATAACCTCTTTACATAGTAATTAGCATGATGCAAAGCCTTTATTTTCAAAGGTTACTACCCTATCAGATCAGTGCCCCCAAAGCAAACACTAAGTGCACAAAAGAAACATGAAAAAAGAAAAAAAAAAGAAGAACAAACCATAACATTGTAGACAGATAGAGCAACAAGGCATTGGTCTGGGGCTGTGTGGACACCCAAGAGACTCACTCTTGGAAGGACTCAGGAAACTGACAAAGCACTTTCAGCGTCTTTGCAGCAAACAGTCTGGCAACGCAGGTGCGCCAGTGACTCCCTTCCCCATGGTTCCCCTTTCCCACAGTGCCAGTTCCCGGCAGTCAACTACAGTCTGAACACGTTAAGTGGAACATTCCAGAAATAAATAACTCATAAATTTCAAACTGTACCCCTTCCTGAGTAGGAGATCTTATGCCTTCCGAAGCCATCTCCTGCTCAGGACCTCAACCAACCATCCCTTTGCCCAGGTTCCTGATGGGCAGAGGTGCCCTGCCCATCAATCACCTAGTGTCTCTGAGATCTGGCTGCTATCAGATCTGCCAGCTCATTCCCTGTGGTGCTTTTTGCTCATGACCCCTGTGAAGTAATGCGCTGTTACAGTGACCTTCCGTGCCTTGGGGTATTCCATCCCGTGTCATCTCACGACCTCACAAGGAGGACGAGTCTGGTGACCCAATGATATTTTGAGAAACCGCATTCCCGCAACTTTTTATCACAGTATATCATTTTAATTGTTCCATTTTACTGTTAGTTGTTATTGTTAACATCTTACTGTGCACAACTTACAAATTAAGCTTGACCACCGGTGGGTATGTGTAGGAAAAAGGAGTGTATATTTGGCTTCTGTGCTGTCGTGCCTGAGGTCACATGGAGAGTACGAGCTGCAGCTAGGTCACAGGTGAATCTCAGCTGCCCCCAATGCCTGTGTGTTGTCACCAGAGCATTTGTAGGAGGTCGGGGAAGAATTAGAAAATGTTTGAAAATTTTACTTCACGCAGTTGTTCTTATGAAGTATAGTATGAAAGCTACATTGATAATGTATTATGATAGCTTGTTGATAAGTTATCATGATTATGATAACTATCCTTAAGTTTATACAGTTAAGACAAAACTTATAGTAAGAACTTTGCTGGCATCTTTGCCCACTTTGACATAAAAAAACGTGTGACTCGTGCTGCTTGGTCCCTTCTATAACAGTTCTATGGGGTCCTACTAGTAGCCGTGAAAACATTTAAAGCAACGTGTTTTTTTTAAAATGTGCCTTTCTTTACTAACTAAATAATTTGACATAGTGATTAGTTTGTTGTAAATCAGCCTAATATGCTAACTTTATCTAGTCATAGCTATATAGACTATGTAATAAAATAACTCGTAGGTGAATAAACTCTAACTTATGAATTTATATATCCTAACCACACAATTAAGCATATCTGTTAGCACAACTCACAGCAAGGTCCCCACGCTGTGAAGACAATAGGTTACCTCTTGCTACAGCATCCACAGAGATAACAGCGACAACTTTGGAAATAAAAAAAAAAGTGAGACGGAACCAAGAGCACCAGAGGTGGGTCTTGGTTGGGGAAGCTGCTGAAAGCGTCTCGTGAAGACAGGGACCACCGCTTGTCCATAAAAACAGACCCTCTGCCGGGTACACAGTGAATTATAACAACCCACCCGCTGAATGCTGAGAAATAAAACCATGGTCTGTTCATTTCCTGTTACCTATTAGTGTGTAACATACACAATATTTAAACATGTACATTTACTCATAAACCTTATAGGATTCTTGAACATTGAAATGCTAGGCTGTGTCAGCAATAAAACTTAACTCATGGTTAAACCTCATCTGTTACTGAATGTGATCATGTAGACATAGTCAAATAAAGAATACATATAGTCCTAACTGTACACTTTTCTGAAGATACCACCATTTTTAACTTTCGAAATGACTAAGGCCTCCTCTAATCCTGACCAACCAACAAACCAAGTAACAAAAAGAGGCCGGTAAAAACAAACAAACCAAAAGAACAGCCAGCCCCAAATGGCTGGGAATTTCCATGACAATGTCAAAAACCACCCAGAACTAAAACAAAGAGATCAAAGGGCAAGTTGTTCCAAGTATTTTCCTTCAACAGGTATTTCTTTCAAGATCACCAGGTTAATGGATTATTATTAATAAAATAGAAAATATGCCCATCAGTCCTTACACATAACGTGTGCTCCATGAACAATAATCCAGAGCTTAAGGTAATTAGTACTATATATCCTCGCCTCTGAACAACACAGCTGTCAGCCACAGGGTTTTAAAATTAATAGGCTCTTCAAAACTATAAATCAGAAGCCATGATCATTTTACACAACATTTCTTAAAAGGCACTTACCTTTCGGAAGAGGAGCGTACCTCTCTGAGCAAATGGCCTGTTAAAATAAAACATATCACTTATTGGTATTCAGTAAAAAATATAAAGGATGATGCATTGTTATACTTAGTGCAATTACGGGGCAACTTTAAAAAGTTTTTCTCATCTCATTTAGTTTCTTTTCATTTTTTTCCAAAACGTTAAAATCACCTCCTTGGTCATAATAATTAAATGCCTCTCTGTTGAATGCATGTGCCCTGTAACCACAAAAGCTAATGAGTTTCATGTCTGAGAGTGAAAACAGAAAATTGCAGGGCATGGATGTAGATTCCAGCATATTCCACCCATCGACGACAATGAAAAGCACATGAATTAATGTCTTTGCCAGAAGTTTTCTAGAGTGAGCTGTCATAAAGAATTTCATTTCTACTAAATATAAATAAAATGCCACCAAGCAGAAGTTATTAATCCGAGATGAACTTTTTTTCAAGTGTTATATTAGTTATTTGAGTTTTTTACATGCCTTTCACTGAACCATATTAATATCTGAAACATTTTTATTTACGATACCTCACAAATAGCACTGAGATGAAATAAAGTCATGGCTTCACGTGATATGCAGCAAGGAGTGTACTTGAAACGAACTGGCTTGAACCACTATAATATTTTATCCTAATTAGAGGCAAAGCAGGGAAAAGGTGGGACTGAGCTGCAGAGATGGGAGCAGTAGAAGAATCTCTCCTGCTCATACTTTCTTTCCAACAGGACCTGAATCAGGTTTCTCAGAACTGAAAGCCAAAAACACTAAGAACAGTGTCCTTAGGAATTCTGCGTGTTTGCATACGTGATATTACACGCAACGATTTTTTTCCCCCAAACTGTCAACATAGGTTACAAATGACATCCTGGTGCCTAGAGTTACAGCACAATGTATTTTAACTGAGTTTTACTGTATCCTCAAAACAAGTAAGATCCAAAGGCTGGCAATATTAATAACATTTCGATACTAATTTATGAATGGAGGTAGCGCCTGTTGTATATTCACAGCAGTTCGCTTGAGTTGTTACACAGTCCTGATAGCAAAATCACTTCTCACTGCAGTCCCAGCTCAACTCTGATAGGATTTAGAAAGAAAGAGGGGGTGCTCAGAGGCTGTGCGGTGCCAGTGCGCTCGGGTTCCTGGCCCGGCGGGTTGGGGTACCCTGGGCCCTGGGAAGACCTGCTGTGACTCCTGCTGCTCGGATGTCGCCTGTGGCTCTGGTCCACCCTGGGCAAGCATCGGGCCAAATCCCCTCTCTAGACGAGCTCTCTCAGCAAGCGAGGGCAAAACTGATTGAGAGTAAACAAGGCAAGTAATGCAAACAGTCACCTGTCTATAGGGATGATTTTGGGGTGTCTCTTTGCTGTGATAAACTAGAAGCTTTCAGGATAAAAATATTTTTTCTCAAGTTTTTAATCTGTTAATTCTCATAAAGAAATGGTTTACTTCTCCCACCAGCAGCACCAGAGCTCATGCCCCCACTCTCCCCCAAGGGCAGCATGCTAGGTTGCTAAGGGAAACGGACCATCCTTCCTCCCTCCACATTCCCACCCCCAATCCTCATTCACTAATCATGCTGATGTCAGAGAGAATTTTTCTTTTAATAAGACATGGATATAATCAAGTTTCAACACTATTTCTGTATTGCAGTATTTTTTGCTGTTGCTCACAGAATGAATTTGAAATTTCTTGACTTGCCTTCCCAAGCTCATTGTTCTGAACCTTGCTGAATTCTCTAATTTATCGCAATACCCTTCTCTCTCATGTGTACAGACACTGGCTCTTTTTTTTCCTGCCCCTCAAAGTAGCCTCTTCCTGGTCTTAGGATCAGCACCTTAGCACATGTGAAATACGACCATGTCTTCATCTGTCATGTAATGATGATACCTACAATATCTCAGATGGATATTGTAAAATTAAGATTTAGAAAATAAAAGCAGAACTATCTCAAGTGAATATTTTTGTTACCATGGTGCAAGATCCTTTTAAAACTTAATTTTTAATGGGAAACTGCCTTGTCAAAATAAAATGACATATTTCACAAAACTACAACAAATACTCCAAAAATTTATACGGAACACCTGAAATAGCAACAGTGATCTTGAGAAAGAATAACAAAGTTGAAGGAATCCTACTACCTGATATCTAACTACACTACAAGGCCACAGTCATCAAGCCAGCATGGTGTTGGCATAAAAACAGACATATAGATCAATGGAACAGAATATAGAGCCCCAAAGTAACCTCAGGTCATTATAGTCGATTAATATTTGACAAAGGAGGCAAAAACTCACAATGGGGTAAAGATGATGTTGAGAAAATTGGACAGATATGTGCAATGAAAAATGCAACTAGACCACTTCTTACACCATACACAAGAATAAAATCAAAATAAATTGAAGATTTAAATATCAGACTCAAAACCATAAAACTCCTAGAAAAAAAAACATGGACAGAACATCTCAGACATTTCTCATAGCAATATTTTTTTTCTGATAGAAATCCTCAGACACAGGAAACAAAAGAAAAAATAAAGAAACAAACTACACCAAGCTAAAAAGGTTTTGCACAGCAAAGGACACCATCAACAACATGAAAAGAGAACCAACTGAACGGAACATATATGCCAATACATCTGATAAGGAACTAATACCTAAACTTTATAAGGAAATTATAAAATTCAACACATGCAAAAGAACAAACAATCCAATGAAGAAATGAAATAGGCAAAGGACCTGAATAAACACTTCCCCAAAGAGGCCATACAAACGGCCAATAAACATGGAAAGATGCTCAGTTAACATCAGTAATCATCAGAGAAATGCAAATTAAAACCACAGTGAGGTATCACCTCACACTGGCGAGGATGTGGAGCGAAGGGGACTATCATGCACTGCGGGTGGGAATGCAGACTGGGGCAGCCACCGTAAAAAGTACTATGGGGTTATCTCAAGAAATTAAGAATGGAACTGCCTCATGTCCCAGCAATTCCACTTCTGGGACTATATCCAAAGAAAACCAAAACACTAATTTGGAAAAACACATGCACCCTGTGTCCACTGCAGTGTTATTTACAATAGCCAGGATTTGGAAGCAGCCCAACTGCAGTACATTCATAAAGGAATACTATGCAGCCATAAATAAAAGAAGGAAATCTTACCCTTTATGACAGCACAGATGGACCTGCAGAGCATTACGCTAAGTGAAATAAGCCAGGCAGAGAAAGACAAGTACTGTATAATTTCACCCCATGTGGAAACTAATGAACAAAACAAATTCACAGAGAAACAGAGACGGACTTATAGAGAGAGAACAGGCTGACAGCTGTCAGAGGTGAGGGAGGCAGACTGAGGTGGGGGGAAGGGACTGAGCAAACAAGGAAAGACAGAGAGAAATTGCTCATGGACCCCGACAACAGTGTGCCCATGGTGGGGGGGGTGGAGGAGGTGGAGGGGGGTATAGAGAAGATAAGTGGTGACGGATGGAGACTTGACTTGGGGAGGTGAGCACACAGTACAGTGTTCAGATGTGTGGAAGAATTATGCACCTGAAACATGTATAATTGTGCTAACCAGCATCATCTCAATAAATTCAACAGAAAGAATAAAAGAAGTACATGCTTGTGCAATTCTTCCCTACCATTTCTCACTGATCCCACACAATTAGGGGACCAAACACCATGTCCACCTCCACCTTAGTGAGGGCAGTGCATATGAAGCATGAGAACAGACCAGATGGCTCTCACTGTTGCACTGGCTACCTAGTGAGTCATTTGCTCTGAAAATTTTCCATCGCTCTCTGTTTCCTGCTGGCCTCTAATATGCTTTTAATGTAGATTTTTATTTTTGCATTTCATGGCTCTTATGTGAATCTGTTGCTGCTGAATATGTTTAATCTTAAAGTCTTTTGTGGAAATTAGTGTGGTTCTTTGTGGTTAAAAATAACAAATGTGTTCTTTTAGCTAGAAAGGACAATGAAAAAGCTTTTGTTATCTTTAGACTCTTAAACCTTGTTTTTATTGATATATTTGGATTGTTCATCATCGGCACACATAAAAGATCATCTCGAAAGCGTGTCATGTAATGTCTATTTTGCTCTTTGCTAGAAATGGACCATTACTCCACCAAGATACATTATTAGTGGTATTTGCTCTCCTGGTTTTCCCCTGCCCCCATTCTACTATGCAGAAACACATCTATGTTTCCATTTCAAGTCTTTCATTTTCATAGAGGAAATAAAAATAATTTTTAAGCATATCATGAGGCAGAAATATTATTTATCATTGGATTTAGAGAAGGGTTGGGAGATGTTTAACTGTGTAGTGCAGAAGGCAATAAATCCACAGGCAAAACCTTTTAAAAAGTTACATTTATAAAGGATTTAGTTACCTTGTGTGTATAAAGCCCTTTAAAAAGTTAATTACGCCTGACCAGGTGGTGGCGCAGTGGATAGAGCGTCAGACTGGGATGCGGAGGACCCAGGTTCAAGACCTCGAGCTCGCCAGCTTGAGCGGGGTCCATCTGGCTTAAGCAAAAGCTTGCCAGCTTAGACCCAAGGTCGCTGGCTCCAGCAAGGGGCTGCTCGGTCTGCTGAAGGCCCGCGGTCAAGGCACATGTGAGAAAGCAATAAATGAACAACTATGGTGTTGTGACAGCAATGAAAAACTAATGATTGATGCTTCTCACCTCTCTCCATTCCTGTCTGCCTATCCCTATCTATCCCTCTCTTTTTCTCTCTCTCTGTCCCTGTAAAATTAAAAAAAATTAATTACATGGTATTCATCAAAAATGAAGAGATAGCAGTAAAGGGCATTGACTTGGGAGGCACACCACCTGGAAGTAACACGGGCATTTATGGACTAGTTGAAATGCAGGTATGTTTATTCAAGAATATTCTCCAGATATAATAAAGAAGTAAACCTTGCTATGTGAATTCCATATGGATGGCCATTAGGGCATTCCACTGTGAAATATGTCATGTAGGGAAATGCCATATGACATTCTTTAGATGTGGAATCCAAAAGAAAGCAAACAAAAGAAAACCAGCAAATAATTTAAAAGCCACTGAGCTTGTGGGTCCAGCAGACCGAGGGATGGTTACCAGAGGTAAGAGGTGCAAAGTGTGTGGGGTGGGCAACGTGGGTGAAGGGGGCTCACAAGTCCCAAGCTCAAGCTGTAAAATACCTAAGTCACGGGAAAATACATAATCTACAGCATGAGGGTTACAGTTAATAAGATTGTATTTTCTATTTGAAAGTTGTTAAGAGCATGGATATGAAAAGTTTGCATCAGATGGAGGAAACTGGTAACAATATATGCTGACGAATGTGAACCAAACTTATTGTGGTGATCATTTCACAAAGTATATACATACATTAAATTATTATGCTATATACATCAAACTGATGTAATGTTCAGGTCAATTATATCTAAATAAAGACGATATTAAAAATTCACAAAGTAGTCACAAGGGCTGTGAATAAGCAGGGTGACCCACACTGCCAGTGCGTGGGAAAGTCTATTTTGTTTAGCAAGGCCACAAAGGCACATTCAGGAAACAGGACACTTGAGCTGAGACAGGAATGGATGATAAGGGTCTTGCAACAGAACTTTCCAGAAAGAAAGAAGCACAAGAGGGGGCCTATGGAGAGATGTAAACACTGTGATGTCTCAGAGTGAGAAGTCTCATGAGTAAGGGCTTAGGAGATGGGGAGGGGACCAGGGTAGGACTCCGGCGTTATTGTCTAAATGCTGAAGGACAGCACTCAGGGTGGAGAGGAGCAGTGCAATAGATTTGGCTTGTTTTTTATTTATTTTTTTTAATTTGTTAGCTGAACTGAGAATGGATAGAGAGGTCAAAAGCCAGGACAGCAGTTAGGAGGCTCCTTCCGTAGGTCAGGCTCGGGGACAGGGCTCCGGCCATGGAAATGGAGAGAGATGGATGTTTCCTCCCAGAGCAAGGTCTGGGGTGGAGCTTACAGATTTGTTCATGGATTGGTTCTGAGTGAGAAAAAGGCAAGTGGAAGTCCAGCTCTTTACTTTCAGGGAGGTAAAATGGATGATGCTGCCATCTCCCAAGATGGATTAAGAGAAGAAAGCACACCACTGGAGAAGAAAATAAAAGATGTGTGTTTCAGCCACATGAAGTGTGAGTGAGGACCACACGGGCACAGAGTGGTGCTGTTGTACACGTGATTCTAGAACAGAACACGTTTGGGCTACAGGGTTTTCCACCTCATCACTATTCACGTTTTGGCTGGGTATCAGTCAAGGGGCTGTCCTGTGCACGCACGTACTGTATGATGGTTCACAGCGTCTCCTGCTTCTGTCTGTTGGATGACAATAGCTCCCCACCCAGATGTAAAACAGTGTCTGCAGATACCACTGGATGGGGTGGTGGGCGAAACCGCTAGCAGGGTGGGAGTCACTGGGAGAGATATATAGGGTTAGAGGTAAAAAAGTAATGATTGAATGTGACCCTCAGGATAAGGCTAATCTCATTATGGAAAAAAAAAAAAAAAGAAATCAGTAGGAGCTCACCTTAGGAGTCATCAGAATTAGAAACTGGGCAAAAAAAGAGGATACAGCGACAAAGACAATTAGGCAGGAATTAACCCTGAAGAGTAGGATGGGTTGAAACCCTGGAGGAAAAGCTTTATGAACAGGAGAGAGTAAGCACATGCGACCAGCAGAAATGAGTGTGGTGAACAAGGATGGAAAAATAATCGCTTCCAGATGTGAGTATGAAGAGAACTCGGCTAAGAAGTCACGAGACAGCCTAAATAGGAGAACTTCTATGATCTTATTTTAGCAGGACATTTTGTTGGACTAGGGTCAGACAATAGTTGTGAGTTGGCTGGTTATCAGCCTTTCCTCAATATAATTAGCTGTGTTTCAGGCTTGGGACGCAAGGGGCTAGAGGCAGGTGAGGCTGAGTTGGCACCAGGAGTGGGGGTACACCCTCCAGGGAACTCTGAGCTCCCACCTGCCCTCTGCCTTACCACTGAACTGCAATGCTTCCCGAGCATGTTCGATGCTTGTGCTGCTGCTCCCAAGGCCAGACTGCAGACAAGGGCGAAGTGTCCCTGGGAGGGGTTATCCGAGGGTAGAAGGGGTCTTGATCAGTAAACCAGTCTCTAAGGACAAAGAGTCAGAAGGGAGTGCCACCCACAGCCAGCTTATTTCTCATGCTGGAACCTTTCTTGTCTGCCCTCTGACCCTTGGCTGCATGTGGGGAGGAGTTCCTATAGCTGTGTGACTTGGACGAGCTCTATTTGCAAAGAGCTGTAGTGTCCAGGTTTGGGCAGGGCCAGAAGGAGCCTGGCCTCATTCCTCCCCAAACCTCAGCGATCTATCATCCCATACTGCACAAGTTCAGTGGGAGTAGAGAGCATTTGGAGACTGTGACTATGTGGGCTGGTGGCACTAGCAACTTAGCCAGCAACGATGGCAGCAAGTTCAGACCTCCATGGACCAAAAGCAGTGTGAATCCAGATATCCTGCCCCACCGTGACCTATCCCACTGCAGTGCTCGGGTGGTGGGCACAGAGAAGGAGAAGGAAGTGGACACATGGGGGCTGAAGGCAGCTGGGAGGTGAGAAGCTGCAGAGGTGGAAGAATTCATCCACAAAGGAATTTAAAATTTCTATTTATACATACACACACATATGTATATATATTTTCCTAAATAGTTACATGTTCTAGGTCAAAGGTAATATAGAGATATACTTTTTTAAAATTTATTTATTCATTTTAGAGAGACAGATATCTATCTATATCTATCTATCTATCTATCTATCTATCTATCTATCTATCTATCTATCTATCTATCTATCGAAGGGGCAGGAGCAGGAAGCATCAACTCCCGTATGTGCCTTGACCGGGCAAGCCTGGGGTTTTTTGAACCGGCGACCTCAGTGTTCCAGGTCGATGCTTGATTCACTGCAGCAACACAGGTCAGGCCAATATAGACATATTTTTAATAGCTATCGACAGTATATAATTTTGAGAACTGTGATAATTCATAACCTCAGTAATGAATTAATAGTGCTGAGTCCCCTGAATTGTCACCACTTCTAGATGTGAGAACTCTCTAATTTTGACAATCTGATGGGTAAAAAACATGCTTTCTCATTTTTTCCCCAGTTTGCATTTCGTGTCCACTGTTAAAAGTCAGCTTCCGTCTATGGATAGATCTTTTACGTTTCCTTTTTTGGAAAATGCCTATTGACAGTTGTTGCTTATTTTCCTGATAGGCTTTTGGTCTATTTCATATAAATTTGTGGAAATTCTTTTAAATGTGCGACAGTAATCTTCATCATATTTCAAAAGGTCATCTCGCTTCATATGGACGCATTACTGCAAAGCACAGTTCCTATAACCCCATAAACGGTGATGAGTACCAGACATCACCTCCTGAAAAACAGGAAACTCAGACCCCTCCCTTGTGAAAACCGTGGAAAGCTGTTCCCAGGAAAGACTGATATTCCTGTTAGTAAACCAAGTGGGGTCTGGATTACTAAGTTATAGTGTTATTAAGATGACTTTTTTTTTTAAAAAAGAACAGCATTGGTTTAAAAAAGTAACAAGCTTATAAGGACCTAGCCCCCTGTTCCTCTGGTCTGAAAGATGCCTGAATCTTTCTAAATTGTCACAATGACATACTTCCTTCAAGGTAGATTTCCCAAACAAAATGTTTTCCCCAGACTGCTACAGTGTGTGAAGGGGGAAGAGGGAGTCTGTAGCTAAATATATTTGGAAATGATTTTGTATAAAGTGTTTTTATTGAAAGATAAAAACACAGACATTTTTAATGCTAGCATCCATTACAAAACTAAGAAAAACTCAAAATGGGCAGAATTCCCTGAATTCCTGGGCTACAGTCCTTTGAGATTTCTTTTTCAGACTACACCACCAGAGTTGGTGCTTATGAAATAAAAATTCTATAACGCTGACTTTAAGAAAAGTCTATATGTTCCCTTGTAAATAAACGACTTTTCTTCTGTATTTGCCTTAGTACCGCCACCTTGAAGCTGCAGGTCACTCAGGGACAACAGCACATGCTAAATTCCTAGTGAACAGTTTTTGAAAAGATTCACAAATTTAATATAGGTTTGAACTGACTTGAAAGAACGTAAATATAGTTGGAAGTTTTAGGGTATTTGTGTGTGGTGTGTGTGTCCTAGTATTTCCATGGAGGTTATAAAAAAGGGGTCACAATTTTAACTCAAAGAATATATGAAGTAATGTGTACATAAAGATGAGAACTTAATTTATTGAGAAGGATAAATAGAGATAAAAATGGAATATTTATAATGTTTTTAAAGTTGATTTGAGAGAGAGAGAGAGAGAGAGGAACATTGATCTGTTCCTGTTATTTGCCCTGACCGGGGATTGAACTGGTGATTCCTGTGCTCTAAGCAACTGAGCTCTCCAGCCAGGGCTAGAATATTTACAATGTTTTAAAATATGTTTAGTATTACTTTGCTTATATTTCTAATAGGTTTCATTTTAATTTAAAAGACTTATCTTTTTATTTTTCTAAATTTATTTGCTGCAATTTTCAGGATCTACCTTGAGCACATTTGTTAAGTTTCTAAACATAATTATAAAAATTACTTTTGTGCAATTCACGTCACATTTATGAGGAGATGAGATAAAATTATAAGGCACTATTATGATTGAAAGAATTATCCTAAACCACCGATGTTGACATGGCTTGTCCATTGTCCATTGAAGTGGCAGGTTTTATTGGTAATACATAAAGCACTGATGGTCATTCCCTTCTGTGTTCCCAAGCTTGCCATTTTACCTGTAGCTCTCTATAATTACCTTCACTCTTCAGCACATAGGGACATTTCTTCCAAAAACGCAGGATTATGCATTGCCTATTAAAGTTATTGCCAGAGTCTCAGAAACTGAAGTAAATGCTTTCACAAAAGCATTTCCAATGAATAATGCTGAAATCAGACATTTTTTCTTTCTTTTTTTTTTTTCCCCCTTGCAAATGCCTCAAGTAGTTGGCTCCTTTCCCATCGGCTACTTTGTGACTGGGAGTATGACAACACACCGGTGATTCACAGGTGCCAGAATATGGCTAGCAGCGCAATCTGTGTTCCAGATATGATAAGCGGGGAGCACGGCAGCCTCGGCCCCAGGTGATTTCCGTGCAGACAACTACGCCGCACGGGCTCACTATCTGTCCCAGGCAGCCGCCAACTCTAATAACCCGAGCGCCCGAGAAACACATTGAAAAATGCAAATGGATGAAAAAATAAAACTGGGTTGCATAGTAACATCTTAAGCAGATTTGAAAGCTTGCATGTTTGAAAATCATAAACTTCAGTCTTGAAAAACACTTTTTGTTATATTTACACATATTGGGCTTGACCGAGGAAAATATATCAAAAATATGAGTGCTGTAAAAAAAAAAAAAAAAAAAAAAAAAAAAAAAAGTCCTTCTGCAACCCACCAGCCTTCTAACAATGTAATATTAAGTGAAATAACATCTTGTTTCTTGTTCTTATCATAAATAGTTGGAAACTTACTTTAAATGCACATGTACTCCGTAGATTAGGGCCAGATCAGCTATACATTCATAGAAACCACTTCCCAGTCCTGTGCTATAGCTTTCAGGAATGAGAGTCAGAAATTACTCCAGGCTGTTCTTACTGCTCGCAAATACAGATTTATGTACAGTCCATTCATACGGGCTGCTTTCTGCCCAATCCGATTGACAATATAACCCGTGTGAGCTCTTTTAAGGCCAGGGTTTACACTTCCACCTTTTCCTTGTCAAATCCAGAATAGGGTTTTAATAGACATAACACAATGCAGATGAATATTAGAAGGAATTTTACCAGGATGATGACATTAAAGGTATTTTTATGTCAAACTATGTATCTAAATATATTGTTCAAATCTAATTTGTAAATAAACAGAAAATATTTCTTTTAATTAATAGATTGTTTACATTATTTGAAAATACCTAAACACTTTAAGCAAGAGTGGCATTTTTGAAAATTATATAGTATAGGACAAAGAGAATTTTATCATGCAAGGACAATTGCTTTTTTCTTTATTTCTTTTCTTTTCTTTTTTCTTTTTGCTGAGAAGGGAGATAGTGAAGCAGACTCCTTCCTGCCTGCACCCCAACCGGATCACCCAGCCACCCCATCTGGGGCTGATGCTTAAGTACTGAGCTATTATTAGTGACTGAGGCTCATACGCTCCAAAAGAGCTATCCTCAGCACCCAGGGCCATGCTCAACACTCAATCCTCTAACTATGGGAGGGGAAAAGGGAAACGGGAGAGGGAGAAAAGTGGGAAGGAAGACAGAAGAAAGTGGGAGGAGAGAAAGAGAGAAGAGGAAGAGAAGGGGGAGAGGAAGAGGTGAGAAGCAGATGCTCATTTCTCCTGTGTGCCCTGACTGGGAATCAAACCCAGGATATCCACATGCTGGGCCTACCCTCTATCCACTTGAGCCACTGGCCAAGGTTGCCATGTCAGTTTCTTTCTTTCTTTTTTTTACAGGGACAGAGAGTCAGAGAGAGGGACAGATAGGGACAGACAGGAATGGAGAGAGGTGAGAAGCATCAATCATTAGTTTTTCGTTGCCATCGCGGCACCTTAGTTGTTCATTGATTGCTTTCTCACATGTGTCTTGTCCACGGGCCTTCAGCAGACCGAGCAATGCCAGCGACCTTGGGTCCAAGCTGATGAGCTTTTGCTCAAGCCAGATGGGCCTGTGCTCAAGCTGGCGAGCTTGGGGTCTCGAACCTGAGTCTTCCACATCCCAGTCCAACGCTCTGTCCACTGCGCCACCAACTGGTCAGGCGCCATGTCAGTTTCTGAGAAGGTTTTTGAGATGGTAAGCTCTCTGAGAAAAGAAGCCAGGCTTGCTTACCATTTTTAAGCCCTTTGCACAGTGCCAAACACACAGTATATATTTAATATGTATTTGGGTAATGAATTAATGTATAAATAAATAATGGAAGTCAACTCTTAAAAAGAAATGGAACTAATCAAATAAATTTGCAAAATATCCATGCTCAGCAAATAATAATAATAATAATAACAATAATAAACTCTCATATCCCTAATTGTATAAATTAACTTAACTATTGGGTATTTTTTGGCAAGAAATTACTCACGATATTTCTTCATCATTTGTCCTTTTTTTTTAGAATAGCATACCACAAGAAAAGGAACCCATTTCCAAATAGAAATTGTAATTTTAAAAGCAGTTTTCCATATCTTCGCTATTGTGAACAATGGTGCCATAAACATGGGGGTGCATTTCTTTTTTTCAGTCGGTGATATGGTGTCCTTGGGATATATTCCTATAAATGGGATGGCTGGGTCAAAGGGCAGTTCCATTTCTAAGTTTTTGAGGAATCTCCATACTGTTTTCCACAGTGGCTGCACCAGTCTGCATTCCCACCAGCAGTGCAGAAGGGTTCCCTTTTCTCCACATCCTCGCCAGCACTTATTCTGTGTTGTTTTGCTGATGAGCGCCATTCTGACTGGTGTGAGGTGATATCTCATTGTGGTTTTTATTGGCATTTCTCTAATGATTAGTGATGTTGAACATTTTTTTTTTATCTGTCTATTAGCCATCTGTATGTCCTCTTTGGAGAAGTGTCTATTCATTTCCTGTACCCATTTTTTGATTGGATTGTTTGTCTTCCTGGTGTAGAGTTTTACAAGTTCTTTATAAATTTTGGTTATTAACCCCTTATCAGATGTATTGTTGAATATGTTCTCCCATTGTGTGGTTTGTCTTTTTATTATGTTCTTATTGTCTTTAGCTGTGCAAAACTTCTTAGTTTAATATAGTCCCATTTGTTTATCCTGTCTTTTATTTCATTGTTCACAATAGCGAAGATATGGAAACAGCCCAAGTGTCCATCAGTGGATGAGTGGATTAAAAAGCTGTGGTACATATATATATACAATGAAATACTATGGGGCCATGAAAAAGAAGGAAATATTACCTTTTGCAACAATAGGAGGAGCCTGGAAACTAGTATGTTGAGTGAAATAAGCCAGGCAGAACAAGAAAAATATTATATAACCTCACTCATTTGAGGAATCCAAGGAACACTGAGAAATGAGGAAAGGAATTGAGACAGAGAAGGGATCAAAGGGACCAGAGGAAAAGAGGACAGAGGGAAAGGGGATGATAGGATGGGATAAACCTGAAGGGAAGGGGGGAGAGTGCTGTAGGGAGGGGGACAAAGGAGATGTTGAGGGGAATATGGGGGAGGGAGGTATACTTGGGATCACCCTAGAATCTATGTAAACACAAATAATTAAATTAAAAAATATTATTTTAAAAAGCAGTTTTAAGAATACTTGAATTCTAAAATATGGTGCTACTAACTGACAGCAAGTCTACTAACTGGCCATTTTCAATTTCATCTCTTCTCAGCCAGTGACATCCAGAGCTAAGATAAGGGTGTGATGCCCACCGTAAGATGTTCAGTTAAATAGTCACCCCTACACTATGTCCACGTGTCTGGCAGTGTATGCTTATTGTTACCATGGTTTACCATACTCTAAGCACACACCAAATGCTCTGCATGTATGATCTCATGGAAGTTAAGCACTGCTATTATCCTCACGACACAGACAAGAAAACACAGACTAAAAAAAAAAAAGAAAAAAGAAAACACAGACTCAGGTAGGTGAGGGAGTTGTCCAAGGTCATATACTAAGAGAATTGAGGACCAGATGTGTGATGAACAGGCAGGGCATCATGGTTTGTTCCGTGTCTCTTCCCTGGATGGTAGGAGAACCATCACAGGGAGCAGACGAGGAATCAAAAGAAGAGATGAATGTAGACAGAGACCAAGGAAGATAAAGACAAAAAAGAATGTTTGCTGGGATTCTGGATTAGGAGTGAGAAACAGTTTCAGAGGGGTATTTGAAAGAAGCCAGGTAGGAGAGCACTGAGAACATATCCAGGGAGGGATAATAGGATTAAACATTACACACAGAGATAATAGTTGCATTAGCATCCTAAGATAGGAAGTAAATACATTTGATTTCATAAAGAGAGAAAAAGGAGAAATAGTTTGATAGCAGGAAGAATGACCTACGTGTGTTTTCAACCTGAGAGGGACCGGTCACCAGCAAGAGAGAGATGTAGGACACAGAAGCTTCCTAGGGTTATGGTGGTGAACAGTCTATACACTCAACTGAAAGCCTGTTGTAGACCCAAAATAAGTCAGAATAGCAAGTAGATTTTCATATAAAAATATCAGTGTCATCTATATTCAGTCCATAATAGTTGTCTGCAGTCATTCTGTACATAAATGTTTATTACACAATGTAGCACGGCCCAAGTTTTTGGATGACTTACCAAGCAATGTGCAGTGAATACATACTGTTCTTGTAGCAGGGCCCCAAGATAAAAGCTTCAGACCTGGCCTCAGGGCTCAGAGTCTGGCAGACAGACAGGTAAGGATTGCTCCAATCCAGAGTGAATTCTGTGGTCTGAATAAAGACAGGCTACCTAAGCCAGTAGGTGGGAAGGGAAGGTTTTTAAAAGTAGTGCCAGGAGCTGACTATTGAAGTTGAATTTTAATACTTAAATAAACACACATGCATTACAGTGTATGTATACTGCTATGATGTTTGCCACTTTTTTTTTTTGTGACAGAGAAAGAGAGAGGGACAGATAGTAAGGGAAAGAGAAGAGAAGCATCAATTCTTCATTGCGGCACCTTAGTTGTTCATTGATTGCTTTCTCATATGTGTCTTGACCAAGGGTGAGGGGACTACAGCAGACCGAGTGATCCCTTGCTCAAGCCAGATACCTTGGGCTCAAGACAGAGACTTTGGGCTTCAAGCCAGCAACCTCTGGACTCAAGCCTGCAGTCATGGGGTCACGCCTGTGATCCCATGCTCAATGCGGTGACCCCACTCTCAAGCTGGTGAGCCCACGCTTAAGCCAGCAACCTCAGGGTTTCAAACCTGTCCTCAGCATCTCAGTCGGATGCTCTATTCACTGCACCACCACCTGGTCAGGCCGATGTTTGCCATCTTATCAATACTGTCCTTCAGACCATGGCCTCTAAGAGCACTGATAGACTACTTGAAACCATGATCTTAGTGATGGGAAGCTTGATAAAATATTACAGTAGTTTGCATTCTTGTGACTCTCTAAACGTTGATTTGTTGGATTTCTTTTTCAACTAGAATTACTTAGAAATTATGAAATTCAAAATTATGAATTCACCATAATGCTGAATATCTGGTTTGTACTTTTAATTTTGAGAATGAAATTTATAAGGAATAAATTTCATTATAGATATAATGAAATTGAGGTCTCTCAGGGCAAAAGTTGTACCACAAAAAATGTAAAATATTAGGAACAACAGAAACCATGTAACATTTATTTTCCACAATATTTCTGAGTTGGATTATATTATTATTGTTACCATGTTACAAATGAAGAAACTGAGGTACAAAGAAGTTAATACATTGGCCTCTTTACTCGGACAGAAGTGATAATGACACCTCTATTAGTAAGAACAGCACTGAGAATAGAGCTTCATAAAGATAATAAGGTTGAGTAGAGTATTATAAAATATCAATGGATGTACAAAAAAAATCTTAATACTAATAGCATGATCACAATTTTGAAATTATAAAAAATAGTGGCATCAAATCAGCTAATTCTAGACCCTAACACACCTGTAAAACCCATTAGATTAATCTCCTTAGAAATAATGAAGGGACCAAAATGTACCAGGTAAGAGGTAACATAGAACCCTGGTCAGGAGTGTGTTGAAACAGCATTGTGTTAGGTTAGTTTGAGGTATTGGTTGTTACTATGATCTACATCACATTGTAAGGTACAAACTTTTAATATTACGATAACAAATATAGCAAAGGGATGTCAATATGAAACCATTCACATTTAACACAGCAATAGAAGTCATTACGTCAAAGTGCCCCCAAAGGAAAAAAAGGACAGACAGTACAGGTGTGAAACCCAAAATGACTCCTCAGGAAAGCCTCTCATTTGACTGGGTTTGCAGCATAATTAATTACATGGCAAGTAAATGAAAGGGTTGATTTCTCTCTCTTGTGACTCTGTCATTCCCTCCCTCCGTTCATCCCCCCACCCATTTTTTTTGCTCCCCTCTTCTTTGCGCTCTCTTCCTCTCTTTTCCCATAAAAGCACGTATGGCTTAAATGAACCTAAAAAGAATGTCTGAAATATTAAAAACTTTGTACATGACTCAATATTAAAAACTGCTCCTGAGGGATACTTCTGTTAAAACTCGCCTTTCGCTACTTCCACACAGTCTAATATTGAAATCATCACAATGAGCAAATGCACAAATGTGTAAGGAAATAATTCGGATATGCATACTGGGCTTGGACCAGAGTGCCTTGAATGCCAGTCTAAGAAGTTTCCACTTTATTCAGAAACAGTAAGAAACTGCTAAATGGCTCTGAGCTGGAGGATAATGGCCGATGTCAAATATTGGAGGGGGGGGGGGTTACAGCAATGCTTGGATCTTTTAGGAAAAAGAAACACTGGCAATAGGAAAATATGTAAGAAGCCCATTAAGTTGTACACAGAATAGTACAGATGTCTACTGTAATCGATCCAAATTAGATAGATTTAAAGTATGTATATTGTTTTGAAATTTAATCATTTTTTAAATCTGCTTAAATAAGCTGCCTAATATCACAGATTATGAAAGTAGGCATTAATTATGCTTCATGGGTCATATGGCTATCTGAATTAAAGAAGATGTTTCAAGGAGTAATAATGTTGATACATGCTTTGAACAAAAATATGTGTTAGAGGGAAAGGGATAGAATAGAAGCTTAGAGAGTGTGAAAAAAGAAGAAGAGAGCAGGGGGAAGAAGAGAGAGAGCAGGGGGAAGAAGAGAGAGAGGAGGGGGAAGAAGAGAGAGAGGAGGGGGAAGAAGAGAGAGAGGAAGGGGAAGAAGAGAGAGAGGAGGGGGAGGAAAAAAGAGAGGAGGGGGAGAAAGAGAGAGAGACCCTGTCAGAGTCCTGTGAAAACTTGTCTACTACACTGAAAAATTAGCCCCTAGTGAACTGCGTCCAGGCTGCATTTTCTGAAGCTATATTCCAGAAGTGGTCAATTTCTCAACCCAAAGGGTAATATTTCTCCCCATAAATGGGATTCCCAGTCAATATTTCTTATACATAATAAGGTCTAGGTATTTCACACTTAAAAAATAACCAAGGTTCAAATGTGTCATAAATGCATAGTTTCTGTAAACATCAGCCATGTAAGGTGTCGCTGGAATTCAGCTGTTAATGCTAAGTGTATTATAGACCACTTGTCACTTTCTTCTGAGACAGTTTCAACAAATAAACAGTGAAGACATTATTTACAGTTCCCACCCCACTTCTATCCCTCTTCAAAGAGGAGAATGTATGAGTTATTTCAATAAAGGGACAGGATAGGGCTACTTTTTATAAGCCAAACATGCTTCAATTCCCGTCAAGTTGACTGAATACAGGTAGGGGATGACGTCATGAACATTTAAGTTTACGTTAATTCAAAATACATTTAAGTTTACGTTAATTCAAAATACATATTTAGGTCTTGAGATTCCATACACAATGCTTAATAAACCTGTATCCTCATCCCCCCCCCCTTTCGACAGTTTAAATTGGCCCAAGGGGACTCCTAGCACACGGCTCTGCTGCATAGGAGCACCAGCTTGGGGATGCGTTCAGCCAATAATTGTTTTTATGAACAGAATGGAAATGCACACGTGATATGAGCATCGGCCATAACATCGTTCCAAATCAATAACACCTCTGTCCTCTAAGGACACCTTATCCATGTAGTAATAATGATCAACCTCCACCATGCATGCCATTAAGTGCAGATAGTACGCTTTGTGATTCATCTGTAGTATTTCATATAAACCTCACTACAACCAGGTATGTTTTCATATAGATCAGTTCTTTAAGCCTCAGTTTTCTTAAGTAATTTGCCATAAGACATCTGAGTCAATTTCCAGGTGAGAATTCTGACAGACTCTTCTCTGACTTCAAAGCCCGTGAATATAATCTCCATGCAATACTATCTTACTGCGCAGCCAGTAATGTACCATTTTTCATACTCAGTTATAGAAAACCATATATACACTGTCCCATTGTCTTGCCAGATGTGAATTCTTGAGGAAGTGATTTCTGCCCACTAATCTTTAGTTTTAAGAACACAATCTAAGATCTACATCGCAAGCAGTCAAACATTATTGATCTAAACTAATTATACTTTCTGAATGAGGATACAGAATACCTGCTCTTATAGGCAGAGATATAGTATCTAATAAATTAAATATAGTATATTTTAACTAATCTTACATGAAAACATATTTCAAAACACTGAATCCACAGAATACCAAAAATTGCATTCTGAATGGGGCTGACAATTTTTTCTTTCTGAGAGGCAGTGGTTAACATGCAGACTAGCATGTCTCCTGAGTGGCCCTGAAACAATTACTGCAATCATCCTGTGCCTCATTTTGTTCATGTGTAACATAGGGTTGATGACAGAAATATGTCTGCATAGATTTCATATGAGAATTAAATCAGGTAATATGAAAAGAGTACTTACTTCAGTGCTTGGCATACTGTCAATACTAAATAAATGTTAGCTGTTATCATTACTGATACATAGAACATATGACAGTTTTTGAACAGTTTCACCTCATATGGGTCTGTTTTGATCTCTAAATTCTTAAAGTTGTTGATAATCACAGAGAGTCATTATTACCTACAACTATTACATCTATTGTATTGTTCACATTAGGAATGAAAACTGAGAACATAAATTGATCAAATAATAATATGAATAACCCCATACATGGTGACATCAATGTTCATAAAAATAGCATGTCTTCTAAACAAAATATCAGTGAGAAGAATGCCATTATTTTACGTTTTTTCGAGTCAATCTCCATACTGTAGTCTCTGGAGAAGTCATTGTGGACCAGTGACCAAAAACGGCTAATCATGTTTTAGCATTTTTATTGGAGGTAGTTTTGAGCTTAAAGACTTCCTGAAAGGAGACAAGGAGCCCTCTGATTCTCCATACTACACAGTGAGAAGTGATAGTTTATACAAAAGCTTCTACATGCCTTGATTCTCAGGAGTAAAATTGGAAAGGTTAGATAAATCTCATTGGTTTTTAAAGTAATAGTTACAGCCAAGTTCTTAATTCAGTATGTACCAAATTTTGCATTCTTCAAGGTTTGGGGATGTAATATGGTTTACCTTGGGAAGAAAAAATATTTTCTACCCATTAGGTTAAGAAAATTCTAAGGTAAGCAACCTTTTCTTCTACACAGCTACTATACTACTCTTCAAAGTCACCTTTGCCCTGCTTTGCTCATTGATGTGCTCAGAACCAGCTTTGAACGCAAAAGGTTTATAACTGAATAGAAGAAAATCAGGTTTCTATTTACATAGTTTTCAGAATATACATACTCAGATAAAGGGGAAAAAAGGAGAAAGAGAGAGAGGGAGGGTTGGGAGAGAGGGGAGAGGAGGGGAGGGAGAGAGGGAAGGAGGGGAGAGAGGGGAGAGGAGGGGAGGGAGAGAGGGAAGGAGGGGAGAGAGAGAAGGAGGAAAGGAAGGTTCTCCCATACATTATGTATGTTTAGATTTGGCTAAATGTGTTTTGAAAACTTTGGAGTAAAAAACTGATGATACAAAGTCAAACGAATTTCAAAATATTTCAATAATAAAAATTGTTCCAGGAAATTGTTTTTTAAATTACATTTTTAGAAGAAGATAAAAATATTTTGACACCTTATCTACCAAACTCAGGATGCATGTGTTCACTTTTCAACATTCTTTCCCACTAGATTAGAGTACTATGATTTTCCATGAAACAAGAAAATAATCCTTACCTTTAAACTCTAAATATAGAAAATGTCATTATAATTTTTAATTTAGAAAGAAAAGGACTCATGAGCCCTATGGTACTGAACATACCTTATGTGTAAACAACAACAAAGGTCCCACTGTCTATTACAATGGGGCACCGTTTGTCTTTGTGTCCAAAGCGCCTACTACAAGCTTCCCCACAGTAGTAACAGTAAAATGCTATTGATATTGCCCTGTGATGACTCTGTACTAGACACTGTCCCAAGCACAGTATGCACACTTACCAATTTGTTCCTGGCAACAACACCTTATGGTAGGTGTTACTACTTCATTAAGCATTCACAGTGACTGAAGAACAGAAAAGTTAAACTTTTTTCCCTGATGTTGCAGAGACCATAGATTTGAAATCAGAGTTTAATCCCAGGCAGCCTCTCTTGAGAACTATTCTCTCTACCACAGGACCCTATTGCCAAATGTGAAAAAGATTGAGAGCATAGATTAGGTACTTACGTTCATGATTTGTTTCTTAAATTTTAATTTATTATTTTTATTTTTATTTTATTCATTTTAGAGAGGAGACACAGAGTGAGAGAGAGAGAAAGAGAGAGAGAGAAAGGGGGGAGGAGCTGGAAGCATCAACTCCCATATGTGCCTTGACCAGACCAGCGCAGGGTTTTGAACTGGCGACCTCAGTGTTCCCAGGTCGACGCTTTATCCACTGCGCCACCACAGGTCAGGTTGTTTCTTAAATTTTAATGTGACCTTCTTTCCTTTGTATAATTTATACAGGAAAACAGTTGATTTAGTTGTAGCAATTACAATAGAACTGACCAAGAAAAAAGCCAAATTCTAAAGCTAGCATAACCAGTGACTAACTACGGGGATTGGAAACCAGAAAAATGATTCATGTCTAACCTAAACAAGTAGCCACATGTCTATGATATGACTTGACACACATTTCATTCTAAATGCCTCTCAACTTTCCTCTCATTTCCTTTTGTTGCTCAGTGAATAGGTTGTAATAAAAAAATAGCTCATAACCAGAAAAGTAGGTGGTAGCCAAAGATTGTCTTGATCACATGAGGTATTTCTAATGAAGTTGATTAGTAATTCAACAGGATTATCTATTCCTGTTAACTATTGGAAGACTTTTAAATTAATTGAATGTTCAACAACAAAAAATGTACCTTTATGGTTCACTAGACAGCGCCACTTGAATTTCCCACTGACAACTTTCTTTTTTCAAAATTTCTACAGTAGCCTTGATCATTTTGTCACCACATTCCTCCTCCTTCTCTACTCCACTCGCTAATAGCACCAACCTCGAAAGAACTGGTCTTGTCAGAACCTTGGGATTCTCTTGAGATGCGTGTCTCCCACTGCCACTCCCCATTGTGAGCCAGCCCCACTTCTACCTGTACACAGCTGGGCACACGTCACCCCCGCTGCAGCCCTCAGCCTTCACTGTGGCTCAGACCCAAACAGCACCCCTTCGAGCGCGCAAGTTCCCTCCTCCTGTTCTGGCTCCTCCCACACTTCTCCAGGGACGTGTTGTCAATCACCAGAGATGATCTTTTCAAACCCTAGATCTAATCATGCCCTATCGCCTTATCATGAACCTATGACACATGTGTCAGCATTGACACGCGTAGCCATTTTCGATGACACGCGGCAGCATACCAGAGAAATATGAGGCCACATGCCGAGAAGGACGTCTCATCCTTGGCTCCGGCCCGGCCAGGTGCAGTAGCCGAGGATAAAACATTTGCTGTAGTGCAGACACTTTATGATGGAGGTCTGTGGCCAAAACAACAGAACCCTGGCACAGAGTGTCTAGTTCTGGGACTTCCGGTTAGGCTGTTTTTCTCAAAGTGACACACCACCCGAGTTATGCTCGGTTTTTTTTTTGGCGAATTTTGACATACCAAGTTCAAAAGATTGCCTATCACTGCCCTATCATGTATAAAATATCCAGTGACTTTCCGTCTTCACAGAATTAATTAAAAACTCCTTAACATGATGCACGATGCCAAAGGCCATCGACTCCACTTTCCCTTTTCAGATTTAACCAACCACCTCTTTTCCCCTAGACTTTTAAACTCTTCTCTAGTCATCCTGGACGTTCGGAAAGCCCAGTGCATACCCTGCATGTCACCTTGGGGTATGCCTAGGATTTTGCCATCCAACTCCACCCAGCTGCTACTCGCTCTTAACAATACATCTCAGAAGCTGCCTCTAACCTTTGTCTTCCTCCCAGCTGAGCTCAGACGCTGTTGTGCCCTCCTTCTCATAAAAGAGATAACACACTCATCTTTGGATCTCAAGTGTCTAGTACAGTTCTTGCTTTGTTACAGCTGTTCACTAATTGTGTGTTTAATGAAAGTCAACATTATAAAGAAATTTATATCACCATTGCTTTCTTTTCTCTTTGCTATGTTAAAAAACAATAAACCTCTATATCGGAGAATTAGTACTATGTTTTATTAGCTTAATTAGTGACTCTTACTCTGAATGCCAAAAGAGGTGTAAATAATAACTTTTAGAATAAAAAAAAATCAATCACATTATGCTTCTTATTGGATATGTCACTAATATTATTTTAAAATAGTAGTTTGAGTATAATAAGCTAAAAAAATAAAGTAGAATCTCTTTGCTAAGTTCAAATAAAATTGTTAGACTTGCTGATTTTTCTTAATGCTGTACTCTCTGATCCCTTAACAGAATTATAATAATTCATTGATAAATTAATAAAAATAAAGGACTCGCCATGGTTTAAAAATGTTTGAAACAGCATTTAATCCTATATTTTAGCATCTGTCTGCACTGATTTGAGAGTTGTTTGAAAATGTCAAGTCCTGTGTCTGTGTAGAGTGACAGTGCCCAGACCCCTGTCCAGAGGTAGCCTTGTCTGGATTTAAGTCTTACTTCTCTGTGACTTCCGAATGACACTTCAGGGAAAGTCATTTCACCTCATCGGGTTGCTTTGGTTTTGTTTTCAGCTGTAGGTCAGCCATAGTTGCTTCTCAGGTTCCTGGTAGACTGACATTCGATAAAGCATGAGTAGAAAGAACGCAGAGCATCGCCAGACAGAATAAGGCTCTAAAGTGATTCTTTTGGTGGATTTTATTATTGTTTTGTTACAACTCTGACACAATATTTTACATTGATGCTCCTTTGGAACGCACCCCACCAAGTGTTGCTTCATTCCTAACCCGCATGTGGCTGGCCACATTCCTGAGCTGTAGCCCGATCAGCCCTGTCAGAAGAGGAGGTGTATTTACTGCAGTGGGCTCCTCAGAAGCAGCTGGCTGGACTCAGAAAGCCCACCTCCTGCTGTCCAGATTTCCAAAGTCAGCATGACACTCCGAGCGAACTCAAGGAGAAGACACTGCCGGCACTGAGGAGTAGATGATCCATCCTACAGGGTCACCAGGCATTGCCTTTTTCAAGATGGTAAGCTCTTGATTTCACAATAACTGTCTTTTGCCTAAATTGCTCTAACAAGACTTTCAGACATGAGTTCTGCCCTTAATATGGTGCCGGAGCATATGGTTATCAGTGCCTGCACAAGGATAAATGGACCTATTTTGGAAATTAGAATATGCAAATAGTCTGGATACAGGCCAGAATGGAATGCTGACGAGGCCTGGGAGCCCGGCACGTGGCAAATAGAACCACACCGGACTCCTGGTTGCCAACACCTGGTGTTAGAGGAAAAGACATGGACTAATAAAACGTCAGATAGAGGGCAGAGAACGCATTACTCTGGGACTCTTGACAATTCTCTACTGTCCACACCACGTTTCTCCTTCTAGCACACTGGCTGGCCAACTGTTCTATCAACTTTACTTGGTAATAAATTCCATAAAAGCAGGTTTTATGTCCAATGTTGCTATGCATGCGAGGACCGACAGAATTTTCCCAAGAGAGATGAATAATTCAACTACTAATACAATGTCCACACACAAAACACATCTTAAAAATAAAATGCCAAATTCTGATAACGCATTAGATTAGACAGCAAGCAAAATGAATATAAATGTCAACTGGAGAACCGAGATAGGTAAAGCCAATTCAATAATAATAAAAAATATTGTTACAGTTCCTGTTTCATATACAAGAGGAAGAAGAGGCTAGCTCACAACCTTTAATCAAAGTAGGAGGACACAGTGGATCTGTAAGTGGTCATGTCCCCAAGGTTCCTTTCAGCAATATGGTATGATCACAGTGAGATGGCATATGAAATAGAATAGGAGGCAGGGTGGAAAAGTATTTGCACAAAACCCACTGTAGCTGAAGATCACGAGTGGAAGTAAAGTGCATCAAATACCAAAAGGTCTTTTTGTGTGTGTTTTTGGTAGCACTGAATGACCAGGTGCCTCTAGAGAAGAGCAGAGAGGAGTGAGATGTGTGAAAAGTGTAACGAGGTGTATAAAATCCCCAAAGACCTACGGGCTTCATAATCTAAATCAGATTACAAAGTCTATACTCAATAGAGGATTCAATTAGGCACGATCAATTATAACAACAGTGTATTTTCAAAACAAGCTCAAAATAGACGGACAAAATATATTACATCTATATTACTTGTGACTAAAATTAATTTATATTTTGAGACAAGATTCCTGGAAACAGTAAAAATCTGACAACAGTTAAGAATCCATTTGGGATTTCATAGACACTATTTTTAGGGCTGTGCCTGAGTTCTAAATTTTTATAACTAAGTATTATTCCATTACATAAGTGTACCACAGCTTTTTAATCCACTCACTGATGGTCACGTGGGCTGCTTCCAAATCTTCGCTATTGTAAATAGTGCTGCAATGAACATAGGGGTGTACATATTCTTTCAAATTCATGTTTCAGTTTTATTAGGATAAATTCCCAGAAGTATAATCACTGAGTCATAAGGCAGTTCCACTTTTAATTTTTTTTGATATAACTTCATTCTACTTTCCACTGCAGCTGTACCAACCTGCATTCCCACCAATAGTGCACATGGGACAGACTGACAGCTGTCAGAGGGAAGACTTTGTAAAAAAGGTAAAAAGATTAAGAAAAACAAAAACTCACAAACACAGACAAGAGCATTGTGATCATGAGAGGAAAGGTGGGTGGAGAGAGGTAGAGGAGGGTAGAGAGTGGATTAATGGTGATGGAAGGAGACTTGACTACTGATGGTGAACACAGAATACAATATACAGAGGATGGATTACAGAACTGTACACCTGAAGCTTATATAATTTTATTAAACAATGTCGCCCGATTAAATCTAATTTAAGATTTTTTAATAAAAAGTGTGTCCAATTTTTTTTTTTTTAAAGAAATGCAATAGGGAAAACTGGGCAGCTACATGCAAAAGAATGGATCAACCTGAACCAATATCTAATACCATACACCAGAGTGGGCAGAGGTCTGAACAAACATTTTCTAAGGAAGACATACAGATGGCCAACAGGTACATGAAAAGGTGCTCAGCGTCACTAATTATTTAAAAAATGCAAATTAAAACCACAATGCAATATCACCGTACATCTGTTAGATGACTATCCTCAAAAGGCAAGAGATAAGTGTTGGCACAGCTATGAAGAAAGGGAAAACATTTGTGCACCGTTGGTGGGAATGTAAATTGGTACATCCACTGTAAAAACCAGTATTCTGGCTCCTCAAGAAATTAAAAATTACTATAGCCATATGACCCAGAAATTCTATTTCTAGAAATATGTTGGAAGAAAATGAGAACACTATCTCAAATAGGTATGTACACCCATATTCACTGCAGCATTATTTATTATACACAGATATTGTTACAACCTAAGCGTCCATATGGCCATTGATTGATAAATGAAAAAAAAATGTGTATGTTTGTGTGTATGTATATATATATATGACGTATATATGATATATGTATATATATTTATACATATATACATATATACTTATATATATACATATCATATGATCTCAATTATATATGAAATATTAAAAAACAAGTTTATAGAGGATGGGATTTGCCAAATAGGTGAAGCGGGTCAAAGGTACACACTTCCAGTTATAAAATAAATAAGCCATAGGAATTTAATGTAAGGTGTGGTGACTATAATTAATACTATCTTACATATTTAATAGTTGTTAAGAGAGGAACTATTAAATCTTCTCATCACAGAGGGAAAGTAACTTGTAACAATGTAGGATAACATATATTAACGACTTACTGTGGTAATCATTTTTCAACATATACAAATATCAAAATGTTATGTGTACAAATAAAAGTAATTTTATATGTCAATAATATCTCAATAAAAATAAATGCCACTGTGTGACTTTTGGCAGATGTTTACCTCTGATTCATTACTTGTAAAGGATTATAATAACACCAACTCATACACTATTGAGGATTTTTCATGAGAAAATCTATCTGACGTGTCTAACAAAGTCTCCTGGACATAGGGGAACAATTGTAAATGATTTATAATATTGTTATTTATGATGACCTTATTCTTATTATTGCTTATTTTATTGTGTTTTTTTCTCCTCCCTAACCCAAGCCTGGGACCTAACCGTGGAATGAAGCTAAACCCACTGGGAGAGGAAAGTGGCCCGAGCCTGAATGCACCCGGTGGACACAGACTGATTGCGTGAATTTATACTTTGCAGTGACAAATTTGAATTTCTCAGTTGAGAAAAGTTTTTAAATTTTGATTTCACTCCAAGTATTTGCTTCCATCTGCTTTTGAGCATGAAACTAAACATGCCTGGCAAGAAAGAGGGTAAGGACTATGTGACTGCCACTTCCCAAGGGCAGAGGGAGAACAAAGGAATTGAAATGTTCTCTTTAGTTAACATTCTCAGGCTAGAATTTTATGATGTAAATAAAGCTTCAGTTTTTCCTTTTCTTTCTTTTCATTTTTTAAACGAGATTAATAAAATACTCCCAACTGCATATATTCTCAAAGAAACTTAAGTTTGGCTTTGATGTTCCTAAGGATGCACAATTCCATTTACATTTGTTAAATTCTTTTGCTATCTTGCCTACTAGACAACCCTACAATAGTGATCAATTCCTCAGGTTAGAACTTTAGAGGCAAAAATGTAAGTGAAAAAAATTAAAAGATGGAAAAAAATGTACTCTTATTATTTCTTCACCAGTGAACTAAATATTTGATTAAAAATTATGCTCACATCTTGTACTAAGCAGGAAAGCAATAGTAGCTGACCTGACCTGTGGTGGTGCAGTATATAAAGTGTGGACCTAGAACGCTGAGATCACTGGTTCAAAACCCAGGCTTGCCTGGTCAAGGCACATATGAGAGTTAATGCTTTCTCCTTGTCCCCCTTCTCTCTCTCTTTCTCTCTGCCAGCTCTAAAATAAATATATAAAAGAAGTAAAAATAAAAATAAGTTAAAAAGATTCTACATATAAGTGAAATCATATGGTACTTATCTGTCTCTGACTGGCTTAGCATCATGACCTTCAGATTCCTCAATCAGACAACAAGAAGAAATAAAAAGCATTCAAATTAGAAAGGAAGAAATAAAACTCTCATTATTTGCAGATAACATGATACTGTATATGGAAAACCTGAAAGATTCCACCAAAAACTACTAGATTCATAAATGAGTTCAGGAAAGTAGCAGGATACAAAACAAATATCCAGATATCAGTTGCATTTTTATACACCAAAATTGAACTATCAGAAAGGGAAACTAAGAAAACAATAACATTGAAAATTACTTCAAAAAGAATAAAATACCTGGGAATAAATTTAAACAAGGATGTAAAAGATCTTTACTAGAAAAATTATAAGACACTGAAAAAAAGAAATTGAAGAAGATACAAATAAGAGGAAGCATATACCATATCCATGGATAGGAAGGAAATAATATCATTAAGTTGTCCATACCACCCAAATTAATCTATGGATTCAATGCAATTCTTATCAATATACCAATGACATATTTCCCAAAACTAGAACAAATTTTCAATAAATTTATTTGCAAGACCAAAAGACCCTGAATAGCCATGCAACCCTGAGAAAGAAGACAATTTTAAAAAAATTTTTTTTTAAATTTTTTTACAGGGACAGAGAGAGACTCAGAGAGAGGGATAGATAGGGACAGACAGACAGGAACGGAGAGAGGTGAGAAGCATCAATCATTAGTTTCTCGTTGCCCTTGCGACACCATAGTTGTTCATTGATTGCTTTCTCACATGTGCCTTGACCGCGGGCCTTCAGCAGACCGAGCAACCCCTTGCTGGGGCCAGCGACCTTGGGTCCAAGCTGGCGAGCTTTTTGCTCAAGCCAGATGGGCCCGCACTCAAGCTGGCGAGCTCGGGGTCTCGAACCTGGATCTTCTGCATCCCAGTTCAACGCTCTATCCACTGCGCCACCGCCTGGTCAGGCAGAAGACAATTTTTTTAAACATCTTAATTCCATTGAATAATTTTGATATTCCCTAGATCTGGCTATGAAAGTTACCAGGTATTAACTAGATGAGTTAGACCAGACCTTGGTTCTGCAACCTCAGTGCTTGAGTTCAGCTAAGAGAAGACTTTTGAACCAAGAACTCAAATTATAAGAGAAAGTTTACGTAGAAAATCACAGAAGTAGAAGAAGGGAGCCTTAGAAGAAATGAGCTCAGGAAACAAGTCACAAAGGTAAAAGAAGACCCTTGCAGCTTAGCGGGGAGAGAGGCAAAGAAACCACACCTGGGGAAAGGGGTGAGGAAAGGCATGGGAGTGAGCCACAGAGAGTCTCACTGGGTACTCCATCGTCAGGGTATTTTTCTGAGGTCTCAGGGGAGGATCCAAATAGAATAGTCATTAGCTTTCTGGTTGTGTCCTTTCAGGATGGTTGTCTCCACTAATTGGACAATGCCAGGACAGGGGGTCATTAGTCAGTGAAGCTGGTCCTGGCTTACATTCTTGAGTTTATATAACCAGAAAAGTTGCTGCTCCACCAACCTCAGAATGAATACTCATGGTGCGGAACCAATACACAGAGGCATGACAAACAATACTCATTGTTTGCTAACGCACTTCATAGTGTGTGAAAGCAGAGTGTTGATTCCTGAGAACAGAGGATAGGTGTGGGATCTAACTGCAATGGACACAAGGAGAATTTTTAGTGCTAACAGTATTCTAAAATTGGGTTCCACACAAATTTACATCTCATGAACTTCAAACTTACAGTGGGTGAATTTTATGCTGTGTAAATTATAACACTTTTTAACATTTTAATTTAATTTATATTTGACATACAGTGGTACCTTGACACATGAGCACTTTAAATCATGAGCAATTTGAGAGATGAACAGTCACTCGTGGGATTTTTTGCTTTAAGTCACAAGTGAATATTTGATTCATGAGCTTCCACCATCCTTCACTAGATAGCCTGCCAAACGTTCTGAAAGGGAGGAAGAAACAAACTTTCATGGAAAGGTTTTTGTTGAAACGGCCTCTAAGTGAAAGCAAGGAAAGTGTGGCGAAAAAGCCAAAAGACGTGAAGAAAATGATGATTGTTGGGCAAATGAGTTTGTAAAATTTGTATTTTCTGAGTTTGCTCACTTTTATTGTTAAAAATGGTGCTGGGCAGCTATCTGTGAAATTGCTAATTACCTTCCTGCTTTGTAAGGACCATTGTTATGCTAATGTCTCCTCTCCCTTCACCAGCATCTTCACCTGACCTTGAAATACACTTCATAAACCAGTTTATTTCTTTACATTTTACATTCATATATATATAATTTATAAGTACATTTCCTTATTTAAAAGCATATAAAACAAAAAAGTTGTGTGGTTTTTGGAGGTCAGAATGGATTAAATGCATTTCCATTAATTTAAATGGGAAAATTAGACTTGACACACAAGCAAATTGAGTCATGAGCTTGGTGATGAAATGAATTAAAACTCATGTGTCAAGTTACCACTGTATATGTTGACATTTGATTTATATGACCTTTTGTGTTTAATAATTATTATGCCTTTGTCATGTTAAGTGGTTTGATCAAACTGTCATTGGCTGGTTTAACAATTACATCTTAATTTATTCTACACTTAAATGATTGCAATTTATACAATTTTTCTATTTTGCCTATACATATCAATAACTTACCAAAATATAAATCTTAAATACTGAGACTGACCATATTCACTATATGCTTTACTTTTCCTCTGATCACACACGAAAGCGCTCTCTCCTCAGCCTCTGCCCATGTTGGTACTGTACTGCAATATCCGGATTATCATGAAAGCAGCCTTCAAAATCACCGTTTCTTCAGACAACAGTGTGCATTGCTAAAGCCCTGCCTCGTACTTTCTCTGCCTTTGTCTCTATATTCATTTCATTTTCTCTGCTCTGGTGTATTTTGGGTTGCATCTCGAGCAAGGTCCAAGCACCCATGCTATGTCCCCACTGCCTCCCTCAGGCCTTTGATGAGCGTCGTATTTTTCAGTAAAATGTTCAGCATCCTCAACTCAATTACCACTTACATGCCTCTCATTTGTCAGTGATCACATATTAATCTACATGCTTATTTCTTGTTTATGTGTATGAATGCCTTTCAAAAATTAATAAATAGTTAATGGGTTCTAGTTTTATTTTAATGTGTTTGTTTTTTTATCACTACTTCTTCTCAGTGTCCTAGGAAATGTTCTTTGATGATATTAATGATGGCTAATGACAGTGATGACTATAAAATACAGGGGTGGGCAAAAGATGATTTATAGTTTTAAGTATTGAAACAGCTCATTCTTGTACTGTTATTTATTCATTATTGTATTATTTTCCATATGAGAAATGTACACCTAATTCCTTGTCTGGGAAGCTCTTATAAATATCTATCAACAAATGAATCTAAAAAACAAAATAAATGTACGGAAACAGACTCATAGATACAGAGAACATTTTGACAGTTACCAGATAAGGGTGGGAAGTAGGAAGGGTGAGAAAGGTGAAGAAATTAAGAAGCACAAAGTGGTTGTTACAGAATTGTAATGGGGGTGTAAAGTACAGCATGGGGAATAGAGTCAATAACATTGCAAGAACTGTGTATGGTGCCAGATGGGTGTGAGTTTTATTGGGATGATCACTTAGTAAGTTATATAATGTTTAATCACTGGCATGTACACATGAAGCTTATATAATATTGTAAGTCCAGTTGTAACTGAAAAATAAAAAATTATTTAAATAAATTTTAAAAGAAGATGTAAGCCAGTCACGGTGTCTGCGACTTACGTATGTGTTCACCTGGTGGCAGCTGCTATTACAGCTTCCGGTTCCTCATCTACTTTGTTCAAGGAGTCTGTGATGAAGGCTGGAAAGCCGTATGTAGACAGAAAAGGGACCTTTTATTTTTCTAGAATAAAGATATGGGAACCTTTTATCTTTAAGTAGAGAGAATAACAGATAGGGACCGAAGCAATGGCATCAAAACCTGGCTTACTTCTCAACAACAAAGACATTTTTTTAAAGGGAAAAGTCTTTTTCATGGAAACATCTATGCCAGGTATGGTCTCTGTGGGGAATTTCACCAATTAAAAAATGAATTTTAAAAATTCATTGAACAAGAGCACAAAACTTGATATATTAAAGAAAAACAACAAAACATTTTTAAAAATATTTTTATGGATTGATTTTAGCAAGAGAGGCATGGAGATGAAGAGAGAGAGAGAAGAACATCAATCTGCTCCAGTCTGTGTCCTGCCTGAGGATCAAACCAGCAACCTTTGCGCTTCAGGATGAGGCTCTAACCAACGGAGCTATCCGGACAGAGAAAATGATTTTTTAAATCAACTAATCAATTGGCAAATTACCAAAAACACTTCAGGAAGTGAAGCTATGTTAGGCTTAGAATGATGGATGTATCCTTGTTAGCCTGGAGATCTCCCTTGATTCGTACCGAAATCCCAGGAAATGCCTCAATTCTATGCAACACAGGACAGCTGGTTACCTTATAATTAGGACCTACAAAATAGTTTAGAACAATCTACCATTTTGAGAATGATATTACTAACCTTTAAATATAAGAGGTAGGGGTCTAGAGGAGACAAGCTTTGCCAAAGAGCATATGGTGAAGGCTTTCTCCAGGGGTAAGTGGAAATTCTCCATTCCCAATGCTGAGGCATGTGATGTTCTTGATTAATGACCGTCTGCTGTGCCCAATATGTTCACCAGGTCTGTGGTGAGGGCCAGTCGCCAGCCACCACTGGTGCTCCAAAGAAGAGTAAAAAAACTGAAAATTTAAACTAGACCATCTGTTCTGGGATACAACTCAATATTAACTCCAATCTAAGCATGCCATTGGATGTGGCAGACTGCTCAAGAGTATCCCTCTGTTGTCATATTTGTTTTCAATGTACGTATTTAGTAAAACATTGAGACATATTACTATAGTAAGGTCTAGCTGGTATATAACATAAAATACAGCCCATGCTATTGGGAAGAGAGTTACTGGTACTTTTTGACTATTGAAATGTCCGTAATCTGTGTAAAACTTTCAAAATAGTCCTCAGAGTATTCAATTATATAGGGATAAAATGTGAATCCCATTTAAGACAGAAGTTTCAAGAAGGGAATTGATTACAGTTGTGTTATGTAACATCATGTGCTAATATGTTATACTAATAGTATTTGATCTAAATATTTCTTTTTTTATATAATTTCTTTTTTTTATTTATTCATTCTAGAGAGGAGACACAGAGTGAGAAAGAGAGAGAGAGAGAGAGAGAGAGAGAGAGAAAGGGGGGAGGAGCTGGAAGCATCAACTCCCATATATGCCTTGACTAGGCCAGTGCAGGGTTTTGAACTAGCAACCTCAGTGTTCCCAGGTCAACGCTTTATCCACTGTGCCACCACAGGTCAGGCTAAATATTTCTTTATTTAAATTTTTAAATTGATTTATTTTAGAGAGAGTAAAAGAATAAAAGAAAAGGAGAGAAACATTCATTTGCTGTTCCACTGATTTATACATTCATTGGTTGATTCCTGTATATGCCCTGACCAGGGACAAAAGCTTTATCTCTGGCAAATCAGGATGATGCTCTGACCAACTGATCTACCTGGCCAGGCCTGAACATTTCTTGATTACAACAATTATATATATACTTCTTAGTTCATATATGAAAACATATATGATGTGACTCTACTGATTGAATACATCATCAAGCTAGTTAAAGTAACTACTTACATCAATAGCTTATTCAAAAAATAAATAAATTAGAAAAAATGTTCAATCTTTAAATCATAAGAAGTATGAAATAATGACAAATTATTAAATTAATTAATCTAGGACTAGATAAACATGACAATGTAAGCCTTTGCAAAATAGAAAAACATACACTCCTGTCAAAATGTAAAAATTCAATGGGTCCTCCCAATATTTTAATTGCACAGATTTTTGGATTCACCATGTAGACA
The DNA here is from genome assembly GCA_037038555.1 of Rhynchonycteris naso. Taxonomy (NCBI): domain Eukaryota; kingdom Metazoa; phylum Chordata; class Mammalia; order Chiroptera; family Emballonuridae; genus Rhynchonycteris; species Rhynchonycteris naso. The sequence goes on along the minus strand of CM072998.1, from coordinate 7,859,369 downwards.
AAACATTCTACAGACTGCCTGGATTGATTAAAGTCATTCAGCTCTCTTAGAGATGATAAGTACTATGTGGGCACTCTAAATATTCAACAGTTTGTCTAATGACATTGTGAAAACAAAAAAGAAAACTTTTCCGGAAGAGATTTTTCTAGAAAGGTTGATGCTTCCAGTGCTAGGAATCTTCACATGCCAAAAAGTGTTTTTTTTTATCTTCTCTTTTGTTTGAAATAAATAAGTAAGAGATTGATGCAAAGTAGTTATCCCAGGCTGTCTCTGTATTTATATATGCACATGAGATATTGGCATAATTTGATTTTTAGCAGAGTCTGTAGTAAAATTAAGGTCATGGATTTTTAAATAGAATATTTTGTTACTATTCAATGGCAATTTCCTGAGTAATATTTTTAATCATGTTCAATACCAGCTGAACTGTAACCACCTTACATTTGTTCTCAATGTTAACATTAATATTGCTGTAAAAATCCTTCAGATACATGCAGTTCCAGAACCAAGTTGCCTTTTACTCTTGATGGAGCACAAACATTCTCAGCCACGTGTCCATTGCAGGCAAAGTTTAGACTGGACCTACTGGCTAGCTGTGCTATTGGTGTTGAAAGAGGATTTCAGAAATCCCTATTTTGTGGATATTTCAAAATACCCAGTGAAGTGGCCTCAAATACAATATAAGAAATTGTAGAGGACTGTATTCTACTAGTGTTATAAACGTTATGTTTTCATAGTGCTCAGCATAAAATGAGTTTATTTCACAAGTGGGGAAATCTATCTTAAACTATATGAAATCTCAAGAGCCTGTTTATTGCTTACGACTATTTTTAGGTAGACAAAATACCTTTCTTCAAAAAAAAATATCATTAAGTTACCAATCAAAATGCTTTTTATACAAGAACTGCAGATTTTAGCTAAATGATTGGGATTATGAATTAGCAATCTGTTCTACTCTAACTGCCCCCTTCCATTCCCTTGTCTTTCTAACTAACTCAGTTGTTCTTTTGTAAAAATCATTACATCCTCTGAGTTTTCGTGACATTGGTAAGCTCTCTCCTTATTTCCTTAACACACAGTTGGAGAACAAAGTGAGTCATGTCTTTCTTTTAGTACAACTTCTTTTCACCTTGTCGCTAAAAGTCCCCAGCTGGAATGTCAAGACTACCTGCCTGGAAACACGATAATGGGAAAAGAAAAACAAACAAACTAGCATTTATTGAAAAATCTCTAGATTCTATAAAATGTCCTTAGGTTTATACCTTTTATTATTTATGAGGCACTAAATCTGTTTTACTGATGAGGAAACAAAAATTCTGAAATGAAATATTTAAGAAATTATTTAAAGGGTATATGATGTCATGGCTGATATTCAAACAGCTTTATCTGATTCAATACCTTTGTTCTTTTCATTGCACCTCACTAATCTTCATCCTAGGAAGTGGAAGTAAGGATTTTAGATGATAAAATCACTTAATCTTTTGAACTAAAATAGCCAATTCCTGAAATTCTTGCCCAACTTAAATATTTTATGACCCTGTTGAAGTACAAGATACCATGGTTCCCACTCTTGGTTTCTTGCTCTTAAGTTATGTGGTCTTCAAACAGTCATTTCATTTTCTCAAACTACACAAAACAACTTGTGGCTAATGTATAGAGCCTGATATGTTAAATTCACAAATTATATCATAGTATATATCATGCAAATAAAATCAGTTCAATAATTGTCATTACTTCTACTTCTTTCTTGGAACCTAATAAAAATAAAACAAATTATTGGTCTTCACTAATTAACAAAAGACACAGTGACAGTTGAGGCTTACAAAACACACAATAAAATAACCTCTAGCACTTTTTTCATTACTGGCTATTAATTGTTGGTAATTATCAACATTTGTGTTTTGACTTTACATTTTCAGAAATATGTACATATCTGAAATCTATTTAATAAAAATTACGTGACCTCTCCTAATATGAAATATTTATTGTAACAATCTGTTTAAATAAAACACAGAAATGATAACAGGGCAGAACATATAGGTAATTAGAAGTTACTTGGCTAGGTGGAGGGTTCAAGACTGTTCAATATATTATTAAAACCAGATAAAAAGATAAGTAGATAGATAAAAGTCTATAATGAAAGTATGTGATATACCAAGGGTGGATCAATTTGTGCAATTCAATTTTAAAAAAATACAACAACCAAATATATATTTATTTGTGATTATTTTTGTTTACCTTACAATTTTGAGTTAGGTAAAAATATTTTTTAAAAAACATGAGTTTTTAAAATTATAGTAAGTAATAACATTTCAATTTTGTAACTAAGAAAAAAGATTAAGCCTATTTATATAACTAATGCAGATGAAAAACACATTAAAATATATAGTTTCCATATTGGCAACTCAGTAACATGCATAAACTAAAAATTAGAGATGCTAAGTATTACCATTGGTAGATAAGCATTTAGCACAGTATGGACAATCCTAGTCATAGTGAATAACATTTAAGTTACCTTACAATTAGTGAAAGAAAATTAATCTTTTATTTTGGAAAGAAAGTAAAATTTAAAGAAATAACTAAGCACTTCAGAGATAAGGCTGATAACTGAAATAAAAGTCAGAATTTGAGAGCCAGATATGCTGATTTTCCTCTAAACTATCTTCTTAATGGAAAAAGAGGCTTCTTGCTCTTTCTTTCATTAATTAAGGTGCTAATTAAATTCATCCTGGTAGCATTATATCCATGTGTAATATGGACGGAATTTAGGACATTCTTGATTTATTAGATGTCTCATCATCAGTATCAACATTAAATTCTTCTTCATCATCATCAGTGAAATTATTATACTTCAAAACTCTTACAACTTCAGGATTGTGAGGTTAGGAGCCCAAACTAGGCTCATCTTAATTGTGGAGGACACATAATGTTGAAGTACAACTCGGAACAAAGCAGTACGTGCTATTTCCTGCTGGGCAATGGCAGCACCGTGCAGCAGGAAGTATTCTAAGTGGCCATCACTCTGTGGAAACACAAATAGAGTACAGCTTCCACAGGGAAGAGACAGAAATATGAACAGAAGTTGCCCCTGCAGACCACGACCACAGCTGCTACCCAGAAGACATACTACAAGTGAGTTCTCAATGCAAAACTATTCAACCATAAATCACCAAAATAGGAACCAAACTCTCCTTGTGATTTGAATGAAATTCTGTTAAAATTGGTACCATGTTTTAGACCAATGACTGCATGTTTATCTTCCAAACACAAACATAAATATCTGCAATATGACTTTACGTACACGTGTGACTTTTTTTATATAGGAACGCATCCCTGATTATGCTAATAGTTTGAGGCACTTCAAGTCAGATATAGCTTTGTAAATTGCAGATGTCTAGGATTCATGCATGCATTTCTTTAGCAGATGCCCCAAATACCTATACCATATGGTGTACTGAAGATAAGGTTATCAAGTTCAGCATATAACTCCTGGTGTACTAATATGTCCCATTTAGTTGTTGTACTCACACTACTTTGTTGTTTATTGGGGAAAAGAAAGAACAGCCTTATACCTCAATGATATCAGGTACTATGTACATACTACACATAGAATTCTGCACAATGTTCCTGGCCTAAGGAAGTAAACAGGGAAAAAATAAGTGTATAAATAAGTGTCTTGGAAAAGAAAATAGTGCACTAAGCTGAAAACAACAACAACAACAAAATGCTCTGTGTGTATATTAGGCTAGAAAGCTACTCAGAGGAGGTAATACTTATATAAAAACCAGACTGATGGAAAATAAGGCAATCATGTAAAGAGCCAAGAGAAAACATTCTAGGCACATGGAGGAGCAACTCCAAAAGCCTGGAGGCAGGAAAGTGCTCCCTCTGTTGACCCTAAAATGCATCAGCAGGCTAATGTGGCCAGAGTTTTGGGAGGGCAGAGCAATTCAACATGAAGTTAATGGGTTGTCGAAAGACCCAAGCCAGGCCTGGACGATGGGAAAAAAAAATGAATTCCACATCATCTTCAGTTTACTAGGAAGCAAGGGGGAAATCTGATTTAGGGGAGCAACATAATCTGCTTCCTATTTGCACAAAGAGAATTTCAGTTTCTGGGAAGAGAACAACTCTCAGGGAGGGTTAGAACAGGGGAAGGAAGGGATGGCTGAAGCAGAAAGATGGGTTGAGATGACAATGAAGCTCAAAGAAATAGGACCCTGTTAGACTAAGACATCCATAGATGGACAACAGTGACTCGTGAAAGATAGTCTGGAGACTCTCCAGACTTACTACATGTTGATTTGATGGAGAGGGTCAGTAACTTCCTGGTAACAGATCTGTACTACTCTTTGGATGCATCACTTCACTTACTAGGATGGGGAGAAACTAGTTTAGGGGACTTGAAAACATGCCACATCTGAGATGCCTGGAAGACATGCAAGGACACTCAGTTGTATGTATACTTCTAAAGATCCCAGGAAGGGTCCAGGCTGGCCCTTTTGACCGATCACTGGTCAAAAGTAGACCATGACTTTACGAACACACTGTATATCTTTTACACAAGAGTATTATTAGTTCAGTGAGGATACCTGTTATGTCTTACTTACTGTTGTATAATCTCACATGCCTGGCACAAAGCACTCAACAAATGATTGATGTTTTATTAATAAATTGTTTTCCTGAGTCTCAAGTCTACAACTGCCAATGATATACCTCCATCTGATGAACTGCAGGTGTTCCAAGCTCGATGTGTCATAAATTAGAATCAGGCTATTTCCCAGCTTGATTAGCTCCATGGTCATCCGCAGAGTCACACAGGTTTGCAAACTTCGGTCATTTGGGGTGTTATTTTTATCTCCAACTCTATTTTCAATAAACCACCAAGCTGCATAAAAAATTCTTCTTGATGTTTCTACTGTGTCTTTCCTAAAGTTTTCTCAGTCTCTTAGTGCATATTTTCACAGTTTTATGTCTCAACTTCACAGAAAGTCTCCTAAACGGGCAGTCTACTGTAGACTTCCCTTTTTCACTGCATCTAGGCCACTTCTGGGATTCTCAATAGAAGCACTATTGTCTATTTGTTTCTTTTTCTGGGTTCTCTGTTCTGTTCCATTGATCTACATGCCTGTTCTTCTCCCAGTACCAGGCTGTCTTGAGTACAATGGCCTCGTAGTATATCTTGATATCAGGAAGAGTGATACCACCCACTTTATTCTTCTTTTTCAAGATTGCGGAGGCTATTTGTGTTCTTTTTTGGTGCCATATAAATTTTTGGAATATGTGTTCTATATCTTTGAAGTATGTCATTGGTATTTTAATTGGCATTGCATTGAATTTATAAATTGCTTTGGGTAATATAGACATTTTAATGATGTTTATTCTTAATTCTTCCTAACCATGAGCATGCTATATGCTTCCACTGGTTTGTATCTTTCTTAATTTCTTTTATTAATGCTTTATAATTTTCCAAGTACAAGTCTTTAATTTTCTTGGTGAAATTTACTTCTAGGTACTTTATTTTTTGTTATTGCAATAGTGAAGGGGATTGTTTTCTTAATTTCTCTTTCTGACAGTTCATTGTTGGTGATATCTTGAGCCAGATAATTTTCTGTTGTAGAGTTTGTCCTGTGTATTGTAGAATACTTAACAGCATTCTAAGCTTCTATTTACGAGATGTAGATTAAAACTCCCCAGTTGTGATAACCTGAAATGTCCTAGACATCATGACTCTGGGAAGCAAGTTTGTCCCGACGCTCCTTACATGCAATAGCATCACTAATTGGCACTGTAGCTTGCAATGCTTCAAGTCTCCCCATTTCCTGAAGACTGAAGTCCAAATTTCTTATGACATTCAAGTTCCTTGAAATCTGATCCTGTTTTACCTTTTCTCAGCAAAATTATTTACTAGAATCTCTCTCTCTTCCTCTCATCTTTCCCTCTAATTAAATAGAACATCTTCCTATGTCTGGAGCATAATGTTCTTCTTTTATAAATAGAACTACCCATTCTTCAAGATCTACCCATGTGTCCTTATTTCTACAATTCCTTCCCTAATTTTGGTGATTTGATAGCTCTCTTATACCACTTAGTACTTTGTTCCACCAAATGATTGATATGTCGGTTTCTCCTTGAGAGCAAAAATTGCTTTCCATTGATCTCTGTACACCCAATTCTGAGCATAGTGATCAGCTCATGGTGAGCCATAAATATTTAATGAGTTCAAGTGTACTATTGATTATTTTAGGTGTACACACATTCATACCTCAGCACAGCCAAAGCATCGTGGTTGGCATTTTAAGTGAATGTCTCCAAGTTCTGTGACCATCTCACAGAACCTCATTCTAAATACTGACGCAATAGTTCCTACATATTTGAAAGTATTCTTATATACTGTATATTTCTGGTAGATTCTTTTCATTGTTATATAAGGGAATTAACTAAATAGAAATTAATAGAATGTAATATCAGATGTCACATTGTATACTTAATGTATAATTGCAATGTTTGGCTCTCATCATGCTTCTGACTTTTTCCCTCCTTTGCCTGAATAATGAAAAGTTGGGTAAAATTTCATTTTTGATTGAGTGCATGTAAACCAAGTACTTAGCTAGCTTGTTTCCTTCTATTTAACTACGAGAGCCGATTTCAGAGAGAAGTGGGAAATGGAGAGGGCTGGAGGAGCCCTGAAATATATTCCTGGTAAGTGTTCACAAGGAAGAGAGGAATAATGAGGAAGTGGCTCTACAGCGTATTGATGGGTTTCGTTGGGAAGGGAAGGAGGTGGTGAGAAGCGCTCCATTGGAGAAACATATATTAACGATGGTCTAGTGAAAAAAAAAAAAAGCCATCAGCCATTATCTGAGTTTGTTCAGAGGTCAAAATTGTAACACAGGTGAGGTCATCCTGAAAGCATTTTTTTTTTCTTATCACATACCATTATCTGTTCATGTACATGTGTTAGGACAGTTTAAAATAATCAATAAATATTAATAATTTATTAAACTGCCTTCATTAGAGAGGTGACAAATGCTGTTATTTTCCATGTGATCAATAGAGAGATACGAGGATATATTAAATGCCTTAATCATGACAGCAAAATAAAAAAGTAGGGCTTAGAAAAAATGACATTCAACAGTAGGCTGTTCTCTATAATTCAGTGTTTGGCCTTTAAACATTCTGCAGCTAGGATTAGACATAACAGAAGATACACATAATACCGTCTAAGAATGACAAAACTGTATTAAATATAAGAACTTGGGTGTCAAGAGTCTTCTGCTCTCCCAGTGACATAATGCCATGTTGAGACCTTTCCATGAACATCCTTAAATAAGGAAGAAATACAATGTCACCCACACCACTGTCTCATGTGTGATTGCATATAAAGTAGTATTATCTTCTCTGGTAGTAAATGTAATATACAACTTTATTCCATTGCTTAAAATGACTCAGATGTAGAAACCTCAAATATCTGTCTGGTAGGGAGGAAAAAGGAACTCATCCTGTCTGGGGTTGTGACTGGCAGTTAGACAGGACCAGAGCAAAGACCATGGGCCTGGTACAGAGGGTCAGCAGGCTGGACTGCCTCAGGGGCCTAGCAATGGGTAAAACAGGGACAACAAGGACCTTGCCCCCAGGGTGATGTTTTCTCCCTGAACATATCATTGGTCATTCGGTTTAGATGCCCTGACCTTTCATATCGACAGTCATGGGGGTCAGATTTCTCTTTGACCCCTTCCCCCCTGGCATCTCACTAGTCATGCCTGTTATACCCCCTTAGGGGGGAAACAGACAAAGGGGGCTGGAGAAGAGCCCTCAAGCATTAAGCCCCCAGGACCCTGAGGTTCTGACCCGCATTGCAGACATCGAGATTTCAGCAGTATTTCAGCCCCAGGCCTATTAAAGCAGCAAAACCAGACAAAAAGACACCACAGCTGAACTCAGGACCAGCTGCATTGCCTAATGACCCCCTGCCTTGGCACTGACCAGTCAGTAGAGACCATGACCCTAAAAGGACACACCAGGAATGCTGATAAAGACCATTGAAATCCTTCCCGGGAACCTCCTCTAATCTCCTGTAGGACCAGTGGCCACTGCTGTGGTGGCCATGCAGGTTCCCACTGGATTCGGGCAGATGGTAAAGAAACAGTGGAGCAAAAAAAAATGGTGGGCTATTCCTTTATTCAAGTCTCGTACCGGCCGACGAGCAAACAGGCATGAAAAACACTTCCCTCTCATTCAGGGCTCCTAAAGCCATTGATACATTCTGTGGTTCCACAACCAGGAGAATCATCTCTGATTCTTCCTAGAATCAAAGGCCCCACCAGTCTCAGCAGAGCTCGCAAAGCGCCTCAGCTTTCTGCATCTGCATCCCTTCTTCTCTCTCTCTGGACAAACTGGCTTCTCCTTCAGCACTCTGCATTCTCTCTCCGCTCTCCCTGTGAAACTGGCTGGGCTCACAAAGACCCCTCCTCCAGCAAACATTAGTGAAGCAATGGCCCCTTCCAAGCAGGAATGCAATACACAATTTGCAATCAACTGCCCTGCTTTGAAGGCAAGCACACACAGGGCTGCCCAGAGCCATTTTTTAACAATAAAAGTGAGCAAACTCAAAAAATAAAAATTTTACAAACTCATTTGCCCAACAACTCCCTACCCACAAAAGCCCTTAGGACCCAGAAACCGGGAACAGCAGCAGCCCGCCCCCCAGGGAGCATGCCATGCATCTCCCTTCCCCATCTTCTTTCCCGTTCACCCAGTCTAGTCTTCCTTGCCTTTCTCTTTCTCCTAAACCAGGGGCCTTTCTTTTGCCTCTGCTACATTTTTCCTGAGCCAATTTCTTCTACCTCTGAGACTTTCTAAAATAAACTTTTTCTTATTGTTTGAGTCTTGGCTCTGAATTTTTTCCAAGCCAGAACTCAAACACTGAGTTTACTGAACCAAGGTCCAGTCTGACCACACTGATCTAACACCTGGTGCTGATTTCCGGTCTCCGATTAGCTCAGTGCATTGAGCATCTACCCAGCATATGGACGTCCCAGGTTTGATCCTTGGTCAGGGCACAAATGAGAAGTGACCATCTGCTTCTCTCTCCCTCCCTCTCCCCCTTCTCTCTCTATTTCCCCCTCCTGCAGCCAGTGGCTGAGTTGGTTTAAGTGTCAGCCTCAGGCACTGAGAATAGCTCAGTTGATTGGAGCATCAGCTTTAGACAGGGTTGCCAGGTGAATCTCAGTCCAGGTGCATGGGGGAGTCGGTTTCTTTTACCCCGCCCCACTTAAAAATAATAATAATTTTCTTACCCTTGAACCCTAAGTTGTGATTTCTTAGATAATAAATCATGCTCTTCAGAAGGTGACAGACAGAATAGAACGAGATAACCTGAAGAAATAAAATATGGCTTTGAAGAGGAGCAGATTTGGCTAGCTCAGAATAATATCTTTTGGGGATGAGGATTATTTTGGGCTAAATGCAATCAAAACCAAGCAGATTCAGGAAAAGTTCTTTACCTCCTTCTTTTTAGTACTTGTTTACATAATGAGGCAACTTTTGTTTTCCAAATATCTCCTCCCTTTGAATCACCTTCCACTTCTTCGTACCATACCCAGAAACCTGTTTCTTTACCTCAGAATATTATACAAACTTTCATTTCCTGTCTGCTTTTTGCATCTCATATTTTTAGGGGGCTCTCATAAATACATAATTTGTTTTTCTCATGTTAATCTATCTTTGTGTGTGTGTGTGTGTGTGTGTGTGTGTGTGTGTGTGTGTGTGTATGTGTGATAGAGACAGAGAGAGGGACAGATTGGGAGAGACAGAAGGGAGCGAAATGAGAAGCATCAATTGTTTTCTTGTGACTCTTTGTTGCAGTTGTTCATTAATTGCTTTCTCATATGTGCCTTGATGGGGGTGGGGGACTAGAGCAGAGCGAGTGAGCCCTTGCTCAATGCAGCCACCTTTGGTCTCACATCAGCAACTTTGGGTTTCAAGAGAGAAAATGTTCTGGTCTGGCTTGACTAGATGGTGGCACAGTTGTAGAGCATTGGATTGGGACACAGAGGACCCAGGTTCAAAATCCTGCGGTTGCCAGTTTGAGTGCGGGCTCATCTAGCTTAACTGCGGGCTCACCAGCTTGAGCACAAGGTCACTGGCTTGAGCAAGGGGTCACTCACTCTGCTGTAGCCCCCCGATCAAGGCACATATCAGAAAGCAATCAATGAACAACTACAGAGCCGCAAGGAAGAATTGATGCTTCTCATCTCTCTCCTTTCCTGTCTGTCTGACCTTGTTTGTCCCTCCATTTCTCTCTCTCTCTCTCTCTCTCTCTTGCTAAAAAAGGAAAAAAATAGAAAACCTTCTCCTACTGCACAAAATATGAATTCTGCAGGAAGTATATTCACCTCCTTCCAATGACAGAGAATGTAAAAATGGAAGTGTGAACATTTTGACATGTATAGCTATGAAAAGAACCATGGAGCCTCTTTCATCTGAAAATTACACTATATTTGGAACTGCTTACAGGTAATGAAAAAAATGTAAATGATAGAAAGAGAAATAATGACAACACTCAGGAATTAAGAGTGAAAGAAGAACGATCAGAGAAGCCAGTTTCTATCACAATTTCTCCCTCGCCATAACTCCAAGCACTGGCTTCCCAATGCAGAAGAATGCAAACGGGGAGAGAGAGCGGCACCAGGACAATGCAACAGGCAAGGAAAGTAACACATTTACATAAAATTGCCCTGTGTGTACATCTGCATTGTCATTGAAATGGCAGTTTCCAGGGCTAAGTGTAAAATTATCTTAGGGACAAAATATATATTGAGAAATGTCTAGTTCAGGTGGCAATTTGACAGGTTGTTGAAACAGCGAGTGTGGAAAGATGGGCACTTGAAATACGAAAGAGACACAGGAGGTAGAACGGGCACGTTGTTATTTCGTTTATCTGTGTAGCAGTTATTCTTCCAATGTTTCAATGAGTGAACATTTATTTCCATTATCTCCAGAATCTCTACCCTTTACAAAAATGGAGAAAAGAATTACCTTCTCTTACTCGTTCTCAAATTGCCTTCTATGTTTCTTCTTGTACCCTAGAATTAATACGAAGAATTCCTTATCAATAACGTTCCAGCCAGAATTGCTGAATGCCAAGAGAAAATAACCGTCCATGGCAATGAAAAGAAAAGAGAGCTTTACAGGTTTCCAGCACCTTGAAAAAAACACTGTACAAGGCGGGGCAAAAATTTTAAGAGCCATTTTGCTGACTGACAAAACCCTTTTATGCAATTCCCCTCTTCCATAGAGAAAGGGGGAAACACGCTGGTGGTTTGTATGCCATTGTTTTTATATTTTATATAGTTTACACCTGGGGGTTCAAAGAGCAAAGTACATGAGAAGATTGGGGAGGCCATCATCAACTCTCCAGTCCAACAAAGAAGTCCAGTAGCTCCTCTCCAGACCTGGCACTATGTATGTAAGGTGCTAAGCGCTCATGGTTTTGGGGGGCACTGGGTAGCGGAACAGAAATAAGGTAACAACTCTTACCACTAACAGAAGCCAGAAAAGTTTTACCATGAACTACAAGATACAAAATAAGTTAAACATCAAATAGAAACAATAGGTTGTTAATAAGCTACACAGGATACCAACACTTCAACTATCTCTGCACGCCATAAGTCACAGACCCAAGCATACACCACTCCGTCCCTGAAGCAACATCTGGAATCCCAAGTCACTGCATTGACATGTTATTTTCCTCAGCGCACGAATTCACAGTGATGACTCAAGGTTTTCGGAACGTCCCTCGCCCGGTGTGGAGTTTGCTTAGGAGCAGGGGTCCCCACCCACCCACAGCACAAAATAGAGGGCAGGTTCAGCAGGCAGTTAGTCACGAGCAGAGTGAGTACGGCAGGCCAGGTACAGAATGCCACCAAACCAAGGACAGCAAATTTAAGCTGTGTTTCAGCTCCAGGTCCAGAAAAGCAACAACACCAAATGAGTGACCCTGTGGCTGACTTCCCGACCCGCTGCAGTGACTAACGGCCTCCTGTCCTGGTGCAGAGCAGTCAGTAAGAGCAGGCCCCTGAGGCGATACACTGGTGAGCTGATAAACAGGCTGCTGGACCCTCCTCTGGGACCTCCCCTGGGGTCTTTAGCCTTAAGAGCCCTTAGGTCTGAGCACCCAGTGCCATCTTCCTCCCTGGAGCACATCCATGCCTCCCCCCTTAATGCCGGAGGGCAATGCTCTAGCCCCCGTGTTTGATAATGATATGTGCTTCTTAAGGGGCCTATAGCCAAAATGTGACCTTACGTATCCTCACATTCACTTGCTTTGCTTGTGCTGTTGATCTGTCTCAGAACAAAGAGACAGAAAAATATTCTGTGCCAATGGACTTGAAGAATGAAGAATTAACGTTGTTATAATGTCCACATTACCCAAAGCAACTTACAGATTCAATGCAATCCTTACCAAAATCCTAACAGCGGCCTTGGCCGGTTTGCTCAGTGGTAGAGCATCGGCCTGGTGTGTGGATGTCTGGGTTCGATTTCCAGTCAGAACACATAGAAGTGGTCATCTGCTTCTCCGCCCCTCTCCCTCTCTCTTCTCTGCGTCTCTTCCCCTCCCACACCCATGCCTCCATTGGTTTGAGCACAGCAGCCGCAGGTGCTGAGGATGGCTCAGTGGAGCCCCTGCCCCAGATGCTAAAATAGCTCAATTGTGAGCATGGCCCCAGATGGGCAGAGCTACGGCCCCAGACCAGGGGTGCTGGGTGGATCGCAGTCAGCGTGCATGTGGGAGTCTGTCTCTCTATCCCTTCTCTCACTTGGAAAATTGGAAAAGAAAATTTTCAATAGCATTTTTCCCAGAACTAGAACAACAACAAAAAATCCTAAAATTCATATGACACCACAAAAGACCTCAAATAAGAAAAAGAACAAAACCGGAGGTATCAAGTCCTTGATTTCACACTATATTACAAAGAGATAATTATCAAAACAGTAGAGTGCTGGCAGAAATGCACACAGACCAATGGAACATAGCTGACAATCCGGAAATAAACTAAGACATCTATAGACAACTAACTTACAGCAAAGGAGCCAAGAACATAGAATGAAGAAAGGAAAATATCTTTAATAAATGGTGTTGGGAAAGCTGGTCAGCTGAAAATAAAAACAAGAAGGAAATTGTTAGGTAGCTAAGTATTAATAAGGAAGGAAGCAGAGGGGATCAGACGCTGAGCATGATAAACTGGGGAAGAGGGAATCAAATATGAAGCTCAATAGAGCTGGGAAGCTGCTTCAGTGGGATGTTACAGCATTCTATTGACTCGGAAGCTATATTCCCAAGACAATTAGGAGGAGTCTCCCCAGGGTACAGATGGTTCATCTGGTGCATCTGCCCTTCCACTTTAAGTGGTTTGCCCTGAAAGCCAAGATGGCAGCCACACAGGCCTGTCAGTCTAACCTAGAATAAGAATCTGATTGGTTAGTGGGAGGGACCAACACAAGCCTGCAAAAGACTATGATCCAGGCTAACAAGCGAGCCTCTTCTCTTCTCTTCTCTTCTCTTCTCTTCTCTTCTCTTCTCTTCTCTTGTCTTCTCTTCTCTTGTCTTCTCTTCTCTAGCTTGGAAACATGCACCCCCCCCCCCAATCTGTTGGCATGCTCTCCAAGCTGCCACATAGCCCTACTGGCTGTCTCGGGCCCAGTGGCAGCATGAGCTCCAAATTCTAGACTCTGAGTGTGGCCTGGATACAGCAATGCAGAGCCTGATCTGGATGGACTGAGCTTGGGTATGGATGGAACCACGGCACAGAATATCCGCACACTGGCCTTCGCATCGGGCCTGATGGACTTGAGACTGGACTTTTTCCATGGCCGTTTGATCAGAGATGAGGTTCTGGGAACCTGTGGATGGCCTGTCACTTCTACCCTAGATAAATCTTACCAGGAGAGCCTCAGTCCCCACATACGTGAGTGCTTAGCATTGCTTTTCCTGTGACTCCATAAAGGAACACCATTTCCACCGGCGACAAGAACAGGCCACTCTCTCATACCTTACACAAGTGTGAACAGGAAATGGATTAGAGACTCAGGTGGAAGACATGCCATCCTGAAACACGTAAGAGAAAACACTGGTACCAGGCGTCGATTTGACTCCCAACAGCTAGGGAAACAAAAATAAAAACAAAACAAATTGGGCTGTGTGGAACTAAAATGTTCCCGCACACCAAAGAAAACCGCCCACAAAACAGAAAGGCAACCCATCCGATGGGAGAAGATGCCTGCAAATGGTATTTCTTGTAATGGGCTTATACCCAAGCTATATAAAGACCTCATCACATTGACAACCCAATTAAAAAACAAACAGATGATCTAAGTAGACATTTTTCCACGGGAGACATACAAATGCCCCCCTCCGGCACATAAGAAGATGCTTAACATCACTAACTATTAGAGGAATGCACTTCTAAACCACTAGCAGATAGCTCCTTACCTTTGTTAGAATGGCTTTTATCAAAAAGAAAAAAAAATAGCATATGTTGAAGAGAATACAGAGAATAGATCACCCTCGGCCACTGTTGGTGGGATGGTAAATTGGTGCAGTTACTAGAAATGACAGTCTAGGGGTTCTTCAAAAGTTTAAGAGAGAGCCCCCATATGACCCCGCTATTCCGCTCCTGTGTACTTATCTTAAGAATATGAAGACACTCATTTGAAAAGACATGTCAGCCTCCTTGTTCAATACAGCATTATTGACAATAGCCAAGCTGTGGAAACAAGCTAAGTGTTCATCAACTGGAGGGTAGATAAAGATGGTAGACAGAAATCATAAAGCTCTATTTGCCCCTAAAAAACGATGAAATACTGACATTCGTGACAGTGTGCCTGGACCTTGAGGGTCTCATGCTAAGTGAAATAAGATGGAAAAGAGCAGGAATTACATGATCTCACTCAAATGTGGAATACAAAACCAACAGCAAAAACTCACAGATTCAGCCTGACCAGGCGGTGGCGCAGTGGATAGAACGTCGGACTAGGATGCGGAAGACCCAGGTTTGAGACCCTGAGCTCGCCAGCCTGAGCGTGGGCCCATCTGGCTTGAGCAAAAGCTCGCCAGCTTGGACCCAAGGTCGCTGGCTCCAGCAAGGGGTTGCTCAGTCTGCTGAGGACCCACAGTCAAGGCACATGTGAGAAAGCAATCAATGAACAACTATGGTGTCGCAACGAAAAACTGATGATTGATGCTTCTCACCTCTCTCTGTTCCTATCTGTCTGTCCCTATCTATCCCTCTCTCTGACTCTCTCTCTGTCTCTGTAAAAAACAAAACAAAACAAAACTCCCAGATTCAGATGACAGTGGTCACTAGAAGACAAGGGGTTTGGGGGGAAGGCAACATGGGTAAAGGGTGTCAAATGTATGGTGATGGATAGAAATTAGACTTTTGGTGGTGAGCACCCGTAACCCAATATAGATATTGAATTATCATGTTGCACACCTGAAGCTTACGTAACATTATAAGTCAATGCTGTGTTACCTCAATCTGTGAGGCACTTTCCACTGTAGGGGTAGGTAAGAGATGATTTCTCTCTCTTTAAAATGTGTGTGTGTGTGTGTGTGTGTGTGTGTGTGTGTGTGTATTATGGTGCTCAGAAGAGCATGAATATGGAAAGAGGGATATTCTGACACACTAAAAACTATACTGGATCCTCAGCAATTAGAAAATTATATTTCCAAGTAGCTCCTGAATGTGAAAAGTGAAGAAAGACAGATTGTTAAAAACAAACAAACAAACAACGTCCCCCCCCAAGAAAAAGCAAGGGTAGTGCACCTTTTTCCCAGAACTGTTAGAAAGTAAATGGAGTGGATCTTTTGTCTCAGACCTCCTCTGCCTTGTTTTAGGGGAGCAAGAAGCTTGTCAATAATAAAACTGAACTTGTAAGTGTCTTTCCACCAGAGAAAAAACTTTGCACGGAATGAGCATCACTAAACTCCCTAGGAAAGAGTAAATTTTTCTGTTTTTTATTTAGCATGGGAAAAAAAAAAAAAACTTTAGGGAAAAGTACAATTCAGTGTTCTCAGCAAATAAAGGCTCTAGTGCAGAAAATAAATAAAATATAACGTTCTGCCCCCCACCACCTCACCTAAATAATATAATGTATTACTCTGCAAACAAGAAGCGACTGGGTAGAAACCCGACTCTTATTTCTTGTGGGTGCTCAGCTCTCTGCGATGATTGAGTTAGTGAGGCTGTCCAGCTTCCGCGGGGTTTCCCTGGGACTTCCGCTCTTGCCTCTGTATTCAGTGCTGAGAACTCCATTTTCACCCACCATGACAGCTGCATTGCAATTCAGCTTGAAGCAAAGTGGAACTGTTATCCTAAAACTTAGTTCTGTTGCTCAGAGGTTAAGCTATTCTATCGTTATTATCTGTTTATAAAGGATACAACACCTCCTTCAGAGCTGCGAACTGGGGCTGATTTCTGAAGTAGAAGACACTTGACTTTTCCGGTAATGACAGTGGAGTGGAGGTGATGCTTACATTTCTATTCATTTCTTCTGGCTGCTGGCGCTGCTGGCTGGCTGCTGGCTGGCTGGCTGGCTGCAGCCACATTCTCTTCCTGCCAAAAATCCTTGCACATCCTATGGTAAGCCCTGGGACCTGCCCACACTCTCACATGCACCAGGGCGAACTTTCAGGCTCAATACACACTTTTCTTCTTCTTCTTCTTTATTTTTTAGAAGAAGAGAAGCAAAAGAAAAATTCTTTTTTTTTTTCTTCCTGTTTGTTTCTTGTTTATTCTCTGCCCTTTAACTGAAAGTTTTCTGATGAAGTTCCGTCAAAGTCTTTGCATGGTGAATTACGTTGAGCCATATTGACTACTGCAGAATACAGCTTCTTTATTCAAAAGCAGGGGTCGCCAAACATTTTCTATACATGGCCACAGACATACAGTAACATTTTAGTATTTCTACCTTAGATGGTTACAGCCACTGCTGTCTGCTGTTTGTAGCCATGGACCATATGTAAATGAATAAACTCGGCTCTGTTTCAAAAAGAAATAAAAGAACAAAAACAAAAGGATACTAGAATGTGAATTTCATATCACTTTCACAGGTCACAAAATGTTCCTTCTCCCCCAATAGCTTACAAATGTAAAAACTCTTCTTAGTGTGCAGGTCATAAGAAAACAAGCACAGCTCATGGTTGGCCAACGGGCCCTCGTTGGCAAACCACTGCTCTGAGCTACAGTGTTTGAAAGTCTGGATCACTCAAATTTTATGTCAAAAATTTTATAACCAAGTTTTCTATTAAAAAACACCCTGTTAGCATCACTAATATATATTGTTCTATTTCAGAATACAGACAATCTATATTCTCCTTAAATATTTATAGGCCTATATCTTCGGAAGCACACTCTCCTCTATATATGTTGAGGTCCTTTGTCTAAGCTCCTTTATTAACCAATAAATCTTCTCTGCTTGAATCGTTTTAGTATGTTTTTTTTCCTAAAATAAAATCAATTCTGCATTGTGATCAATGCGAGAAACACGTCATGAACGTTTGGATCTCCCACTGATACAAAGCATCCTTGGATTAAATCCACGGGGTGCGGACCCAGAAGAGCACCAGGCCCTCAATCCAAACAGTCACATCGCTCCTGTCGACCCCGGAAAAGAGTCAGGAAAAGAAGTTAGAAATTCAGCTCTGTGTTACCACGCAAGCATTAGGATTACAGAATTACCTTGTCTTGAGGTATCCATCTTTCAGGATTATCATTGTATCTTTGCTAGTCCTAAAGAAATGGTACCCTTAGAACTTGGGGCTTACCGCAGTGAGCTCTGCAACAAGGCAATCTATGAGTAAATTAATTAAATAGCTAAAGGTCATTTATAAAAGCAGTTTGAAGAGGCCTCCCTTCCAAATTTTAATCATGCATAAATACTTTCCCATGACATTTTGTACACGTTTTATTAGTATTTCCTTGAGCCTTGAAAGCAAGTAAACATTGAGATCGCTCAGAGGTGGAAAACTAGCGGAGACCCTAAGACTCTCAGTAAGGTGGATCCACCATTCAATGTCAGACGTTCCACTTTTTCCTCCATGCAATAGTTAAATAATACCTGACCCTGAGTAATACCAGCGACATAATTAATGACAGACCAATTGCATAGAAAAAAAAAAAAAGAGAGAGAATAGAAGTTAAAAAGGAAATGTTTAAAAGAAGGGAGAGACAAAGAGAAACACGTGTGCTGACTCTCCAGTTAGCGGAGTCCCGGGATGCGTCACAGTTTGTCTTACCCTATCTTCAAGCATACCGCTTAGTCTGCCGGGAATGCCGCCTCGTCCGTCATACCTGTAGATACTGAACGTCTACTCCATGCTCAGGAGATTCCAGACGGACGTGACTGATCTCTCCGGGCAATAAAGCCCGCCCGCCTCCACCTCCCCATACTGCACGGACAGACAGAATAAATACTAAAGCCCTTATTGTATGGTTGGAAAGAATGCTGTATATGTTGGACTCAAGGCTTATTGTAGACAAGGATCTTTTCCTATTTACACTGGTATTCTGTCACCTAGAACAGACTCTGCCCACAAACGCTGTGGAAATGAGAGCATGAAGTCAAGCAAGCGAGGCAGCCAACAGAGCTGGGTCTGATAGAGTCCCACCCATTGCGACAGGTGCCATCCTGCAACGATTCCAGTGCCAGTCTCTTCTCAGCTGGGCAAGGGCAACTGGCATGGTGCAGCAAGGCAGAAACAAGGTAGCATGAACAAAACAGCATAAGTTATAGAGTTATTGTCCGCTATCCTGCCTTGCATAGACTGAGGGTTCACTTTCTGTCCCGGCTTTCGGATGAAGATGAAGCGTCTGTAAGGAATGCATCCGCAAGGCCTGACCTGTGGTGCTGCAGTGGATAAAGCATCGACCTGGAACACAGAGGCATGCATCTGTGGGGGCAGTCCTCAGCAGGGCCCTCACACCCCATTCCCACCGCCCTAAATCCCCCTCCTGCCAGCAGCACCAAGCAGCCCTTCCCGAACGCTGACCGCTGTCTGTGAAGGAAGTTTGAGTTCTGGGCAATGCTTTTCACTGCCCGCACTCTGTTCTGGTTTGTCAGGAAGGAGGGAGTGCAGCAGTTTGTATAACTGTTTAGTAGGAAATTCATTTCCAATTACCCGTCACCCACAAGTGCATTAGGAAGAGAGAAGATAAAACGCAGCGCAGAGGGAGGAAGAAGTGCAGTTACCAACGATGATTCATTCCTGCGTGGGACTAAGTATTGGCCTATCTTTTGCTCTCTCCTAAATTACATTTGCGAAAGCTGAGAAGCCTTTTTACATTTCAGATGTTCTCGAAGCCCGCCTTCTCCAAGTTAATGAGGATGGCAGAAATGGAACGATCCGTCTCTCAACGAAAATGGTCACAGAGATGTCAGCAGCCTGAATAGTTAAAATGATTAAATGATGTTTTCATTTAAAAATAATGTTCAGGCTTTAGTTATTTTAAACAAGGTCATTGAATAATCTTATACCTTATCATGCTTAATATTAAACTGCAGAATAACCTCATGGCACACAGAACTAGGAGGATTTATTTCACTTTAATGTGGGAAAACCATTTTTAATGAGGGCTCTCGCATTCTTCCATAACGATCCCTTCATTATGCATTACAAAAACATAAACCCCAACAAAAATGTCTGTAGCAGATCTAAAAATTGATCGTTCCTCTCTTCAAAGATTATTGAGAATGTTTGGAACAGGACCAGCATTATTTGTAGCTCCCGTATACATTCACTCCACCAAAGATTTTAGATTTAAGGATTTTTCTGTTTTAAAATCTGTATCTCGGGTTAATCTTTTTAAAATTTAAGTAGGAGCCTTTGACTAAATAATTCTGTACACAAACACTGTAAAAATAATTTCAGATAAAATTGGAAACTTGTGCCCAGTTCATTATTTTCACCACATATATCAGCTGTACAATTCCTATTCCAGCTGTTGTTATATTTCTATTATTGTATCCAGTGAATCTTCACTTGAAAAAGTACAGTCAGAGCAGGTACCTCTGTCTGGCCAGCTGCTGCTCTTTGATAATAAGCTGCATTTTGTTACATTAACACCCCTGATGAGAATAGGTAACATCTATCCCTTGGAACATTTTTAAAGTATTAATTACTTGACTTTAATTTTTGTTGTGTTGTACACTGGGCACTTTTAAAGGTAACATGTTCGAGCTCAGAGCGAATATTCGCTGCTCATTTTTAGCAAGATCGTTAAGTGGAATTCTGCTGTCGTTTTAATTAACTCATTTGGGATATGTCTAAATTCATCCTTATTGATGACTGCTTTTGTAAAAGTTCTCTAATAATGTTTTACCTGGCAGATGGGAAATGACAGAGTAGCACTAGTCATTACAGAGTTGAAATGGCAGTGTCTGCTGTATTTTAAAAGTAAACCTGTTCATGGCCTTAAGTATGATACACACATAAAATTGGCTCAGTTCTTAGATGTTTACCTTGCTATAATACAAAAAGGAAACTATTTTCTCTCAACTGTTTTTGAGATAGAATTTGGAGCAACTATTTTTAAAAAATTATTTCAAAGTTTAAAGAAACAATTTTAAGCATGTTTATACACAAACTAATCAATGATTAATGGCATCTGCCATTTAGGGGCTAAATTCTCTACTTATGTATAACAAACATCATAATTTTTATTCCCAGAAAAAAGATATAAATTACTAATAAAACATTAAATATGAAATTTCAAGAATCATTTTGAATTTAGGAAATCTCATTGTACCTATTCTTAGTCCAGAAAGTATAATGCTTGTAAACTAGCTTTTAATGGGTCTATAGAGGAATATCTAACACTTCAAATTCACTCATCCATCCATCCATCCATCCATCCATCCAACGTTAGGCATCCTACTCGGCACTAAGGATATAGTGGTGAATAAAATCTACAACATTTCTGTTCTCATGAAATTTGCATCAGGAGATAAGGTGGATACTAACAGAATTTACAAGTAAATGAACAGCATATACCACTGATAATGCTTTGAAATATTTAAAATCAGAAAGTGCAAGCATTGTTGGTATTTCTTTTTTAAAGATCTCACAATATCACAAATGCACATGTAGTATCCCCTTATAGTTCATTGAGAAGAATCTTCAGAACTAGCTAGATGTATATAAATTAAATGAATGATTTATTTCTTTCGAGAGACTTGATGTTTTCTGAAAATGAATGATTTTGAAGGTATTTTTTGGAGACGAGGAGGTCAAATATTTTTCTTTAAATCTTCCACTCAGCTTGAACTTTGAAGCACATTGACTAGTATCTGAAGACTTAGGCCTCCTTACATAGTTTAATAAATTATTGTTTTCAAATGAATGAATAAAAAATACTAGCCACTATTCAATAAGGAGATCAATGCATTACAGAATTTTTTGTGAAGGATTTTCTAGTTCCTTCGATGCTTCTTACAAGATAGGTGTTACTGTTGTTTTCATTACAAAGAGAACATTTGAATTGTAAGAAGTGACATCAGTTTCTAAATATCACATAGCCTTAAAAGTGTGGCAGACCTGAGACTTAAACCCCACCTCTGTCTTATTTCCCATTTTACACTACAGCATTAACCTTGTATTATTTTATTAGTCCTTGTTCTACTCCTAATAAATTAGTGGGTGGTTATGAATTTAAAAATAAGTTGTATTTTTTCTGCCAATGCTAGAAAAGTATAGTATTGAAACTTCACTCAACGTTCCTACATGTCAGGTATAGCTTAGAAGTAAAAAAAAAAAAAAAAAAAAAAGGAAGATTATCATTAAAAAAAGGAAAAAAGCCTGACTGGGTGATGGTGCAATGGATAGAGCGTCGAACTGGGATGCGGAAGACCCAGGTTTGAGACCCCGAGCTCTCCAGCTTGAGCATGGGTCCATCTGGCTTGAGCAAAAGCTCGCCAGCTTGGACCCAAGGTCGCTGGCTCCAGCAAGGGTTTGCTCAGTCTGCTGAAGGCCCGCGGTCAAGGCACATGTGAGAAAGCAATCAATGAACAACTAAGGTGTTGCGATGGCAACGAAAAACTAATGACTGATGCTTCTCACCTCTCTCTGTTCCTATCTGTCTGTCCCTGTCTATTCCTCTCTCTGACTCTCTCTTTGTCCCTGTAGAAAAAAAAAAAAAAAAAAGGAAAAAAATATTCCAAAAGAAATGAAAGAATAAAATCCTTTAAGGAGACAAAAGGGAAAAAGCAGTGAGAAACCATTATCATTGGTCGAAGGCAGGCTCAAGAACCAACATCAAGATCTTGAAAGGGTCACAACTTTGAAACACAGAAAAAGAGCAAACATTGAAGAAAGACAGACAAGAAACGGGAATATAATCATATTCACTTTGATATATTTCTATCACAGCATCCATGACATGTGCATTTTCTGGCAATAACCAATAAAATAATAGGCTTTATCATTAAAAAACACATACTGCCTGGACTCCTACTGAATGAGGCGTATACTGCCGATGATATGTATGATGTCAAGTCCTGAGCTTGTCAAGAGCTTAATGGCATGTCAAGTTCTGCACCACGAAGAGATTAGGGGGCATCTGGTCTCAGTGGGTTGTATGCTTTCATGCTATAATGTATACCGGTCAGCGCACACTTTGTCGAAAAGGCAGCATAACTTACTAGAAGAAACAGGTAACCTGGAGCACAGAGATCAGAATTCCAGTGTGACAGCTGCCCTCGTCCCAGTCGTGGGATGGGACTGTCTATCTAGCTTGAGCAATAGATGAAAAGGTTGGACTAGATCATCTCGGAAATCCACTACTTTGCAAATACAAAAATCTTTATTTGTGTATGCCTGTGTGTGTGTCCGTGACTATGAGTGTGTGCATGCATCTTCACTTAGTTTTCTCAAAAAATGGGGAAAAAAAGTTAAGATATTAAATGCAAAATAATTTTTCTCCCAATGCGATGAAATGAGTTCTTGAGAGGAATTACAGCTGACAAATGCACTTGGCTATAATTCTACTGTGCCTTGGAACTCCTGTCCATTTAAATCATAAGCAAAGCTCATGAGGAATGCTGAAAAAGTAAAGTGAATATAGACCAGAAACCCCTGGCAAAGCTTATTAAGAGGCCGATGCGCTGAAGGAGAGCAGAACGTAATGAGGAACTCCAAACGTACACTTTATGAACACATTTGCTTCTCCAGAGGCCAGAAAGCAGGGGAGCGGCCAACACAATTTCTTTATTTATGAAACACGAGAAGGACCCAAATACACACCGGGCTATTACTATCTAATTTAATGACCACTGTGGCAAATGTCATAGAAACAATTTAACAGGATCAAGTGAAGCACATTTCACATTTTGTTTAAGAAAAATACAAGCTATTTCACAAAACTCATCACTTTTCCTGGAAAATGCCATATCTGTACTTCCTGGACAAGATAATAACATCACAGGAACTCTCCCAGAAGTCTCTTTGACAATTTCAAACTTTGAGGGAAATGCTGAATATTCTTTGATACCAGTCATTAACTAGAACATGCACATCCAACGTATATAGTGTTAATTTAACCAGAGCTTGGGAACATGCAGAGAATTTTTCCTGAAAAGTTTCTGTTATATATAATAAATCACCTTAAAACTAGCTTGACTATCAAGAAAAATAATGTCTGTAGAACAGTTATATTGTTTTTGAAATATTAACATATTCATAGTTGTCCACAAACAAAATAAATGTAGTAGGATACATTCTATTTATATTTATATTCTAAAGAGTGGGACTTTTTTATTTTGTTTTCTACTTTGACTCAGAGCAGAAAGATTATATATATATATATATATATATATATATATATATATATATATATATATATATATGACTTTTTACTATAATACATTACAAATAATTAATGTTTCCTACCCCAATCCAACCCTAATGAAAACTATCATCTAAAAAAAAGTACATTGAAAGAGAAATTCTATTATCAATAAATAGCTTAAATTTATATATATTTATAAAGTTCACACAATCATATGTTAAACATAAATAGCAAGGATCCACTGACTCTGGCAATGGAAAGATATTTTTAAACAAAATAAGTTTTTTAGGTTTTTAAGACTATTGCTAATAGTTTTAATCTATTCATTCTCTTTGAAATAAATTTTTCATTAAAAATCTAGTAATTTATGTTCATGGCAACTTTTGACAACCTCAGAAAAGGAGTACCAAAATAAAGTGTTAAAACTCATTATTTTAATTTTTTTAGTTAACTTGCAAAAACAAAAGCAAATTAACAACAAAAAAAATTAACAAAAACACTGTAAGCTAATGTAATTACTTATTCCACAAATAGTTTATAATGTGAGAAATATGACTATATAAAGATCTACCTAGAATGGATTTTATCCTTCTATTTCAAATAAAAAAAAAGTGCTTTTGATGGCTTTGAATTTTCCAGGTAGGCAATGTTGGTCCCATTCTTACGTCTTTACTGATAGTAAATGCCCCTTCCCTAGGAAGACCTTACCAACCAAATGGAGACATCTAATTGCCTTTGCCTGGGAGAAATACCTTTCCTAAATAAATCTCTAAACCTAAAAGGCAATCAACTATGGTAGGCTCAATAATGACCCTCTAATGTCCAAATCCTAATCCAATGTTTCTCAAAGTGTGCGCCAGGGCGCACTGGTGCACCCTAGAAGATTTCCAGGTGTGCCCTATGGTATTCCAGAGAAATGTGTGCCTGTTGGGGACCACAAAACCAACAGGGTTTTTGGAGTTTAGATTTTAGGGGGACAGAGGTGTGGGGAATTGGCTGTAAGCTGACAGTCTGCCCAACCCCTCACCTCACTTGCCTGATTAGGTTGCAAAAGGCTGTTAAGCTGTGGTGCTGGATTGTTTACACTCCCCCATGTTCCCCAGAAAGACTGGAGGCAAGTTTCTTCTATCCTTTGGTGTAAAGTTAGATTTGCTGATGGCCTCACTTTGCCCTATAAATAAAGCAAGATGCGGTTTTGGGGCGACTTTGTTCTTGTCAGCAGCAATTACAGGGCCCTTCCGACCCCGTATTTCCTTAATTCCATGTATTTTCTTAATTCTGCACCATTCCCACTCGGGACCTGGAATTACTGCTGCGCTGGTTTGCGGCATGTGGCCAGATATAAAAATAAATATAGTTACTCTATTATGCCATTTTATTACAGAAATATCGCTCTATTTGTTAACACATCATTATTATATTTATTATTAACACAGCATTATATTATTTTTAGATAAATACACCCAAATAAAATGGATCAGTTTCTCAAAAAGAAGCATGATATTGAAGAATTCAATTCTGAAAGTGAGCAAAAGTATAAATAAAATAGAACTTGAAGGCTGACATGCAGAATATAATTTATAGCATTTTCCATCACTTAACACTGAACAATACAATTGGATTAGAAACCCATTCATGGAAGCTTCAATGATTTTGGTTTAACATGAACAGAAGAAGAACTGGCAGCTATATCCACTGACCATGGATCGATGATTAAACATAAGGAATTGTCTCTTGAAGCCTTCTGGATTTCTATAAAAGAAGAATATGTGGCAATATCTAAAAAAGCTTTGAATATTATACTACAATTTTCAACATCCTATTTATGTGAATTAGGATTTTCTATCCTCAATACAATTAAGAGTAAAAGGAGAGGAATTTTTCAATGTATTGATGAGGAAATGAGAGTTTGCCTTTCAAATATATGCCCAGACATTGAAGAAATCACTAGGACACATCAGGCTCATGTTTCTCATAAACAAATGAATGAAGAAACTTAACACATTCATTCCAGGACCTGCCAAATTTACTAAATCTTACTACGAAAGTGCCTATATATATAAAAAGATAACTTCTTTATCGTTTTTTAATATTTTTTTAATATTTATTTTATTTTATTCATTTTAGAGAGGAGACAGAGTGAGAGAGAGAGAGAGAGAGAGAGAGAGAGAAAGGGGGGAGGAGCTAGAAGCATCAACTCCCATATGTGCCTTGACCAGACCAGTGCAGGGTTTTGAACTGCGCCACCACCGGTCAGGCCATTTTTTAATATTTTAACCCCTCATTTTTACAAATTCTAAAAAGCATAACTTAAAAAATGTCCCATAAAAAATTTTAATGTCAGAATAAATTTAATTTTGTCATATTTATTTCATTTAATTACCATAAAAGCATGCTTGGACTTTATATATATATATATATATTTAATATTTTACTTAATTATTATAACGTATTTCTCTGAAATTTGTATATAGTGCACCTACTATTGCAGGATTTTAAATGTGCCCTGACTTCAACAAGTTTGAGAACCACTGTCCTAATCTATAGAACTTGACAAGATGATTCTTTATCTTGCAACAGGGACACTGCAGGTCTGATCAATCTATAGTTCTGGAGATGGGAAGATCACTCCTGATTACCCAGGTAGGCACAAGGTAATCACAAGGATCCTTACAGGAATGAGGCAAGGAAGGTAAGAGTCAGACAAGACATGGGACCATGCAAGCAAAGGTAGGAGGGACATGGGGCTAAAGCCAAGACACGGAGGCCACCTCTAGAACATGGAATGGCCTGGAAAAGGGTTCTCCCCTAGAGCCTCCAGACCTCAGAACCCCAGAACTAATGCATAAGAAATCTGTGCTGTTTCAAGCCAATATTTGTGGTGTTCTGCAATGGCAGCAATCAGAAACGAACACACCACTCCCTGGCAAATGAAACCAAAACTGAATCACTTGGACCCGGGTTATTCAGAACTGTTTTCATAATTAGTCTATGCCTAAAATAGCCCTTATGGTCATCTATGTTATTAAAGAGAATTGAGGGCTGATGGACAGGTAAGCTATAGATAAACTAGTTATTAACAAGTGGCTATTGATAGTGTCTGTGCTTACAGCCATGGAAGCTTAAAAGACATTTCCACATATCACATTATGGAATTTGCTGGGGAAACTACCTCATTTAAATTGTAAAGTCAGGGGAAGCTGGTTATAATGCTATTTGATTATTTTTCTTTATTGGCTTTAAAAACTAATAGGTTTATAGGTGAATTTTTAAACCCATAAGTTTTTTTGGGAAACCTGCATGTTCAATACAATAAAGTCTTACTGGTTTGAAATCACTGTTAGGCTCAGCCACTGCCTTAATTTATACTGAAAAACAAGGAGATGAATCTCGTATCTGCAGAGACGACGTTTGCAAAGCATATTTTGTTAAAAATTTATATACGACAAACATCTATTTATATTGATGGGTCAGACCCTGTACTAGACACAGAGAGGAGCACAGCGTAGTCATTTCCTCTTTCTTTGTGTTCACAGAGCTGTAGAGGAAGCCCCGGGATGATGAGGCAGAACACCTGCGCAGCACCAGTTGTTGCAGCTGTCCAAGGAGGATTTACGCAGTAGGTGGAGCACAGGAACTGCAGGAACTGTTATTACTAACACGTGTGGTGTCAGAGGAAACACTGACCTTTGAGAACTTTTGCCCTGACCTCTCACCCGAAGGGACCCGTCCTGCTTTGGAAGTTCTGTCGTGGCTGGCTTGTGTGACTCCATGACGATTTAAGGTTGCACTAAGATGGACTGTCTCTGATCTGCCCTCCTACAGACTGTGGGTTCTCAGAGAACAAGGGCTTTGCCTTCTGAAAGTTACCTAGTTGGCAGGGAAGGAAGCTACAATGGCATTCGGGCTTGTATTTTGCCAGTATAAATTTCTCCAATGCCTCTTTTCATCATTTATGTTATTAGAAACTATAACAAATGCATCTAGTTCTTGTCATAGTAAAGAATGATTGCGAAAGAGCAAGTAGTAAAGTCATGACAAGAAAAGTTTTTCCTGAACTGTCACTTTTTTCTGTAAATGTTACAATCAACAAGCAATAAATCTTCCTATTTTTTCACAAATCAGGCATGTGCCAATTATGCAAGATTGCACAAACTGTGATTGTCAAGTAGTTTAATTGTGTGAATTTCTTCTGAGTCATCTATAAACTCAAAGGGATTACATTAACATTATTGCTTTAGAAATCTAAATTGCATTTTAGGAATATCCCCCTAAATATCTTTATCTACTAAATTAGTGAAAAATACTAGCTTTAGTAGTATCAAAAAACCGTGATATGTAAAATTAGTTCTGAAAATATTCATTCTTTTTTAAATTATTTGTTAACCAAAATATATTTATTCTTTTAACATAAACTAAACTTTGAGATAAACTTTTAAAATATAAATAACTATATGATGTTTAAAGAACAGCAATGCACACAAGCACAGTAAGTAGTCTTGCACTAACCAGGCAGTCAGCTCATGAATGTATATTTATGTTACTGTTACTATGGGTTGTTAACCTTAAAACGTACTTCAAACCTAAATGTTTCAGCTTTGTTACTGAGATGCCACATTTCTATTTACAGGGCTTTCATTAGACTGATTTGCTCTGATTTCAGACACAAGCAGAAAATGTCAGGTTTCCAATTCAACAGACAACAAATAAAGATCAGCATGTGCATTTATGCGCACACAGACACACTCACACACTCACAGAAAGAGTCATACAGAGGCTTATTTCTATCTAGAGAAACTTAGAAAACACAGCCTGAGGATGACTGATTTCTGATGCTGATTGCTGTTCTGCAGGTAGCATGCTCCCCTTGGTCCGGACAGCAGTCAGTAGAGGTGCTATATCCGTAATCAATTTTGGCAGGAGGGATACATTTCTGGGAGATGACGTGGAAAAGTTTGGACCAGACAGTTCATCCATAATTGATCATAAACCTAATGCATTATTCCAAAAACCACAATTCTGGTTGCAGCTCATTCCTATTATTAATATCAACTACCTTTTCCTGTTGCTCTTTCTGCTTTTAATTGAGCAATTCCAAGACCATCTACAATTGGGCTATTAAACTAAAACAAAGCTCTCTTACTGCAGTTAGAGCAACTGAATCCTCTTGAGTCCCTCCCTGTGTTTCCTTGAGATTTCAAATCCCATAAACTGCACACAAATAATACTTTCTGGATTTGACAATTGTTGTGAACATGAACTAAAAGATACATTTTCATTGGGAACCACATGTGTGATTCTTTCTGCCTTTATAAATACAAATATATTAACCTCTGCAAATCATTTGCTGAAAGGATTATTGCATCTGAGCTGTGAAAAATAACAAAGATTTAAAATAGTATTTTTAAGATTATATATCTCATAAAATGCTACGTGGCCATGAATATTATTCTAGCTTTTGCACTCAGCTACGTAATATTTAATGCTATGTTTTATTAGACTGCAATCATAACTTTAACACACATTAAGTTAATTTATATTACATAGAATATATAATTTTCCTAATACCTAGAAGGGACTCAAAACTTCTAAGACATTTCTGTGCATTTTCTCATTTCATTAATTGAAGGGCCAGTCAATCAAGTCTTTACCAATAAGTAACTACGTGCCAGAAACTGTAATGTGTTCAGGAAATACCTATTGAAAGAACCAGCAGTTGGTTGATTAAATTAATTGATCACTGTCTATGTTTGCCTTGTGCATAATTATATACTTTTGCTTTATTCCAGAGGATGAGGTGATTTTCGTTTATTCAACAAATATTAACTTCCTGCACACTATGCTGAAGTCAGTCTCCGGGGGACTGGGAACTAAAGACTGCAAAATGCACATATTGACCTGGAGGCTTGTAGGAAATTCAGACCAGGAGACTCAAATTCCATCGCTTCAGAGAGCAGGGCGAGGGAACTGAAGCCTTCTGGGTAATAAGGCTTTGGGGAGAAAAGAAAGACTACCAGGACAGGTGACTGATGAGCAAGTAGCAGCCAGGTAAAGATCTGGGAGTGGGGGTGAAAAGGACACCCCATAGAGAAAAGGGCATATGCAGATGTCATACACCCTTATCTCCCCCCCCCCCCACAAATGTGACACAGCAAAAGATACTATGCCACATTTTTGAGGGGAAATAAATGTATATGAGCCTGGCTGGAATGCACAGTGGACAGGAGACTGTCAGAAAACATTCCTCGTATGTCAGCAAACACTAGATCTCCACGGGCGTGTGAGGCATATTAAGAAATTTAGAACTTTTCCTATGGGTGACCAAGAGCACTTAAACATTTTTTAGAAGGTGATTAGAATAATTAGATTTGCGCCCAAGCAGCGTGGCAAAGGGAAGGGAAGTCGTTCCAGCCAAGATACAGCTGATCTGTAGTCACCCTAGTTTCTGCTGTGGAATTCGGTTTCATCCAACGGCCCTTCCGCCAGCCGCACGGTGGGCAGCTCGGCGCTGCGGAATCCTGGCAGGAGCTGCCTGTAACCACGGCTCGGGGAAGTTAGAGCTTTCCTGTTTCTGTTCATTTCTACTGAAAAAATACATAAATAAAACAAATTTGCTAGTCTTCTCTTATTCTTAAATAGGCTCTTTATTTTCTCGTAATCATTTATGTTCCTTTCCTGATTTTGGCTTATGAACAATACTTTAAGAACTTTAGACATGCTAGTTAAGAAAATAGAAAGTAGCCATTATTCAAATTGAAACTTGTATTTTTTTTCTGGATGAAAGAAAATGGGAATGGTAAAATACACACTTAAAGCGACATATGTGTATATGTTTGAAAACATTAGTATGTATAACTGTGTTTACATGTCTTTGTCTATGTGTCTATTTATCTAAATTTCCAGGCCAAAGCTATATTATTCAGTGTTCCAACAACCCACAATATATCAAATGTATTTATGAGATTATAAAGAATAGCCATTACAAATATTAGATCTTAATTTTATGTATTATATCTTTATGTTGTACTGCTTAATTTTGCAATGACTTTAACTCTATGAAATGTGATAGGACTTATTTCAGACAGTTTTTATAGTCTTGACAAAAACTATGCTTCTCTTTAATATTAACTGCAATCGAGACTTCTTTGGGCAGTCTTCTAAGACATTTTCCTTCACACACACACACACACACACACACACACACACACACACTGCTCATAGAAATTAGGGGATATCTAAAAACAAATATGAAGCGATTAAAAAGAGCAGCTTTTGATTTTTTTATTAAACAAGAACATCAGAAAAGCAAACAACAAGTCGAAGAAAGTTGTTTGATTATGCAAATGAGATGCAAAACCAAGTTTTATTTCATTGGTGAAAATGCACGATGCAAAAGGCTGAAAGTAAAGTACTGGAGTATCCGCACACTCCCTGATCCCTTAATTTTTGTGAGCAGGTGTATATATATCTATATATCTACATATCTATATAGATATAGATGGTCATAGCAAAGAAGTCCTGAAAGAAGAAACTGGAACAAAAGTAACTGGATAAATTCCTGCAGTGACAATCCCTACCACAGCAGGATTTAAAGGGCTGTACAACAGTTCTTTGGGTGTCCTAATATTATGGATACTACTCAAATTTATAACCTAGGACATTTTTGCAACAGGGTATATGCCTTAGACTTTGCTGCTTGGCTATTGCCGTTAATATTTTTAAAGGTTCTTGAATGATGATATGAAGTCGTTAAAAAACAAGCAGAAGCTGCATCACCGTTCTCCATCCCGCAGCTGCTGCGGGGCAGGCTGCCGCGGTCCGCGGCAACTCCTACATCACCCTGTCGTATGAATCTTCTAAACGGCGGCCGGCCTTCACGTCCCGTCCCACGATGCCTCTCCTCCACTTATTTACCTGGGATTGATCATCCTCTATGTTTATTTATACTACCTGCTTTTCAGAAGCACATGCTTTATAGACATACATTTAGTTCCTTCACAAGGTAACATGGAAAGGGGAGCAGGAAACTGATGGGAAAAGCAGGTTGGTTCTTGCTGCAATGGCTACGATACACGACGCGCTCTGGGTTGGGACCTGTGGCAGGTCTGCGGCCGGAACTTGCCCTTCCAGTCCTAGGTATGACCCATCAGAGAGTCTTCCCTTGGACAGTGTTTATTTGAAAGGTAAATTATAAAAAAAAATAGGCCACACATCTCGAATTTCTTGACTTTTACGGTACTCCTACATTTTTGCGTGGTTACCTGTAGCTCAAACCTTTGTTTTGAAGAGGTGACATTTATATTCTTCACTTTTAAAATCAAAACTTAAATAAATTGTTCTCAATTTTTCAAACCGGATGGCATCACAACTGTCTTTTTTGAACAAGGTACGTGTATAATAAAACCAGTAAAAAAAAAAATATGTTTTTCAGATTGAAATTATAAATGTAAACAAGAGGAAGCATTAATCTGTGTTTTATCCTTCTCAGGAAATGCATGTAAACAGGACTCATATTTTTGACACCTAAAGAAAGGCCAAACATTCTCATGGTGTCAAGGATCATTGCTAGGTGTGATTCTGAATTGTTTATGGAAACCAGACAAAATATACTCTCACCCTATGATTCCCTTTGTGTAAATGTGGAATCAGTGACTATCACTAAGAAAAAATTAATTTAACTTATTTTCAACCTCATATCTCCTCCTTTCCACATATCTTTCTTTAATGCCCTACATTTATCAGGAAGTTTTTAACCCATTATCTATTTACTAAGAAGGAATTACCTTATATACTGCCTTCTTCTTTTTATATTTTGCTTTCTTTTGTGAGAGAAGATAGAAAGAGAGAGAGAGAGAGAGAGAGAGGGAGAGAGAGAGAGAGAGAGAGATGGAGGGCAAGACAGACAGGGAGAGAGATCAGAAGCATCAATGGTAGCTGCAGTGCTCTAGTCGCTTACTGATTGCTTTCTCATATGTGCCCTGACTGGGGGGCAGCAGCTGAGCCTGGAATCTGTTTCTCAAGCCATTGACCCAGGGCTTCAAGCCAGTGACTTTTGGGCTCAAGCCAGCGACCATAGGTTATGTCTATGACCCCATGCTCAAGCCAGTGACCCCTTGCTCTAGCTGGCAAGACTGCACTCAAGCCTATGAGCTCATGCTCAAGCAGGTGACTTCAGCGTTTTGAACCTGAGTCCTAAGCATCCCAGGCTGATGCTGTATCCACTGTGCAACCTCTTGGCCAGGCTACACTGCCTTCTCATTAAATACATAACATGTGTCAGGCATTCTGGGTGATAAAAGATACATATAATCATTAGATAAAAGATAATAGTACACAATAACATTCAGATAGACCCTTTTAAATGATTATATGTGAGTAACATATGATACAGGTATTAAGCACCTCTCAAAGAGAGAGGGGTGTTGAAATCTGGATTAAGTAATAAACAATATGGTCTTAACTGTGTTGGGAAACAAAGAAGAAAAAATACTTTGAGCAAAAACTAGAAGCAACAAGTAAGTATATTTGGCAATCACTGGGGAAATCATGTTGATGTATTATATATAGAGAACAACTTGAAAAGATGTTGAAGCATTATCTAAAAGATAAACATCTGAAAGACAGTTCAGACTTTGGAGGCAAACTGTACAGGGAGAGAAAATTCAGGAAAGATTTTCCGTAAGTTTTGTAAAGAAGTTATTTTAATAACAAACAGAAAAATACTGGTTTCTAGCAAATTTTTCCTTAAATATATTAACTTACCTTTATTATTAGGTAAAATGCTTTGTTGAAAATTTTACACAAAATATGAAAACTTCCAAGTTCACAGTAAAACACCCTGCTATTCCATAAATCATTTAAGTACTCAAATGTGTATAAACAAATGACAAGAGAATTTAGTTAGATGGGAGGATGAATTGATTTCCAATGAGCCCTGTATACTTGTAATTCATAGCTCAGTGTTAATTGTAAAGTAGAAACAAAGAGCAAATTATCTTTAGGACTCCCACATCTGGTTACAAGGTTGACTGTCAGACACAATGACTATGTCATTCCTTACTTTACAATACATTAACAATGTATAGCATTTGCTGAATGTCTATTACATGCGATGCTAAGAACATTAGCTACATATCTCTCAAGCACAACAGCTCCTTGAAGTAGTTTATAACTAGTGCTCCCATTTGTAATTATTCCAAAACTGAGGATCTGAGCTGTTGAATTTTTCATCTGGAAATTAATGCCCACAATACATACATGTTTCAACAACCAGGTTGGCAGCACTATGAAGACACAGTAGACAAGCATTTGGTTATCTGAATTTAACTCCACAGTCTAACCTACGGGTAAAAATTCTGAGGAAAAAAATCAGAAGTCCCCTACTTTTCCAATATTTTGTGGAATAAAGGAACAGGTAGCCCTAATTTAGCTCAAATAAGATTCGGCTTTAGATATTCTCTAACTTTCCCACCTGAAGCACAGCTCTCCTCTGCTCAATAAATTGTGTACAAATATCAGGTGAAAAGACACCAAAGCCATGGCTAAAGTTGCATGTGTGCTCTGCGGTGTGATGAGGTCAGAATCCCATAGCTGTTCTTATCTGTGACTATCAGCCACGTTGCCTCCAGGCACTACCGAGTGAAACCCCTTGCCCCTGGTGATGCGTTTCAAGCTGCCAGAATGGACAATTGAGGGAGAAATACAGTATGAATTTAGTCAATGCCCACAGTAGGCAGGTGATCACCTAGCACTTGAAACAAACCTGTTATTCCCCCATTCCACCTCCAGGAGAAACACCTAAATGCCAAAGGATCATTGATAGTCTCAATTTTTAGTAAAAATTTAAGGCAACTTATTATTTTCATTATTTTATTTATTTATTTATCTATTTATTTATTTATCTACTTATTTATCTATTTATTTATCTGTCTATCTATCTATCTATCTATCTATCTATCTATCTATCTATCTATCTATCTATCTATCTGGCTAAAACATGGTTGAACTCAATTCAATGCTTGTTTAACACCTAGGATGATGTTTTCTGATAGTTTTAGAATTCCATTCAGGATGTCTTCCTACCAGGTCTCTCTTGTTTAATTTTGTTTTCCAGGTGACATATTCTTGGGAAGTTTTAAACAAATCTCAATAGTACGCGTGATCAAAAACAAGAACCGAATGCAGATATCTGAATAAATTCTTCACTCAGTAAGCCGTCTCGTCAATTGTTTTCCAATGAATTTTGCATGAGGGTTTGTTCACACAACGGATAAACCATAGTCACGATATCAATGGTGTGTTCTTCAAAAGGGCATTTTGGCGACACTGACTCATTCCTGAGTGAATTACCATAAACCAACCTAAGTTAGTCTATGAAAATATTTTTGGGTGATAACATTTTAAGCGGCTAGAAAGCAGCAGTGTGGTGATCTTTAAAATGAAATTAATTTTTTCAAATCAGGTGAAGTCCATGAGATGCCATTACAAATTTCAAAACAATATCAATGCAAATCTTGAGGGGAAGCTGTGGAGCCGGTCCATTCCTCCACAGCAGTATTAGAATATAAATGACTTTGGAAACTGGGGAAAGCGATCAGAAATAAATTGATGCTACTCAAACCTGAGAAATGTGGAGAGGGGGAAAAAATCACTATGCAAATCCTACTGGTAAATAAATAGAATAATATCTAGCTCATCTCTAAGAAGGCTTGAATTTGAAGTTAATTTCCAGGCGTATTCAGGATTTTAAATCCTTTCCGTTCACCTTGCTTTATTTACTCTTGGTTGCAATGAGATAAAATTATTGTGTGAAAAGTGCATTTATTTACATCAGGCTTGACTAAATCTGGGAGGCAAAATTATATTGTTTAATAGAATCAGTTTTTGAAACATCCATTGAATATACATGACATAATTAAATTTGCTTACTACTGTTAAAAAACATCTAACTAGAGCACGTTCAAGCATGGAGTGTTTTTTGTTTTTTTGTTTTTCAAGGTTACAAAAGCAACTGTTTACCTCATGTAACAATCATTCCTCCATTTTTCTTTATACTCTGTGAGATGGGACCAATACAGTGACTCTTGTGCCTGAAACATCTGATGGTGTGTTATGGACTGGATTTTTGTTACTCACCGAAGTTCATATGTTGCAATCCTAACTGCTCACGGGTATGTGATGGTGCTAGGAGGTAGGAGGTCTTTGGAAGTTGACTAGGTCATACAGGGGGCACCCTTGTTCCTGGGATTAGTACCCTTGTAAAAGAGACCTCTGGGAAATTTCTAGTTCCTTTTGCCATGTGAGGACATGGCCAGAAGACAGTTGTCAATAAACTAGGACATGGGCTCTCTTGGACACTATATCTGCCAGTGTCTTCACCTTCATCCAGAACAGTGAGAAACTTTTGTTGTTTAATTTATTTATCTGTGATATTGTTGTTATAGCAGCCCAAGCAGACTGAGACAGCACACAAATAAAATGGATCTTCCTACGTATATATATTGTCTCATTTTACCTACAGGTCCCTCTTTCCTGAATAATGAATGTAAAGAGAAGTTGGTGTTTGAGCTAAGGGACAGTCACCATGTCACCAGAAGAATTTTCCCCTCCCTCGCTATCTTTGCCTCTCTTTCACCTTAACAACAGTGATTTCACAATAAGCTCATGAAAGCAAGACTTGAGAGTTTGAATTGTGAGTTGGGGTGATGGTGGGGATAAGGAATTGTCTTTCAGAAACATTGGAGTATATGAAACCCTATCATAAATACAGTGTAAGCTCAAGCTGGGAGGAAAGCATTATTGGGAGAAGTCATGAATGTTTTGGGTCCCTAAATAACTGCTTTGCAGTAATATTAAGGTAGGAGACCATGATAGTATATATTAGGTGCTGGGAATATGAAATGTATATGTAGAAAGAAGGAAACTATCTTAAATAAAATCAAGAAAAAGAGGGAGACTCTTGATTAATTATATAGGGAATTTAATATGTTTTGCATGGCGAACTACCAGAGTAAACAAAGAGCTAGTGTCTCCATACCTGAGCAAAGCTAGCAGCTTCCTACAAAATGCAGGGAGCCATGTGTACAGTGAAATCCAGAGGCTCACAAAGACTGAGCGTGATCTTCAAAGGGACGTCTAAGGTAATATTGAAAGTTTTTGTTAAATGTGGTTGTTTACATGACAGAATTAGTCAGACATTTGTGGGAGATAAAATACATTGAGGGTAAAAAGAAACCATGTAGAGATATATTAGCTTTTCTTTTTTAAAATCTTTAATTTCTTTTTATTTTATTCATTTTAGAGAGGAGACACAGAGTGAGAGAGAGAGAGAGAGAGAGAGAGAGAGAAAGGGGGGAGGAGCAGGAAGCATCAACTCCCATATGTGCCTTGACCAGACCAGTGCAGGGTTTTGAACTGGCGACCTCAGTGTTCCCAGGTCGAAGCTTTATCCACTGCGCCACTACAGGTCAGGCTATTAGCTTTTTTTTATTATAAAGAAGAAAATGAAAATATAAGACCAATTTTTATCACCCAGGGGTTAGAGTTAGAAATTACACATGTGAATGTCCACAGTGCTCAGGGTGTTCTGAGATCCATTAAGAGAAAACACAAAGATATATATACAGAGCCTAATTCATGGTAATCTGGAACTTGGAAGGAACTACCAACAGGCTTTGTAAATGGCAACTGACCGCGAGATCCAACTGGAACATATGTTTGTTTGGGCTGCACTTAACATGAAGAAATGTCAGTTAAGAAACAGGAAGCTTCTCCACAGCCCCTGCCCCTCCCTGTGGCAGGCATGGGCCCATTTCCTATGAACATTATCTCCTGACAGTCTTCCCTGGCATGAACTGGGGAACTCCATGAGCCAGTGGAAAATTCTCATTGCTAAGATGGTTGCTATGCTGGCAAAGATTGGAACTGTTGACGATGATGCATCAACCACGGCAGGTACTGGAGTTTATTATGGAGTGTGACTTCGTTAATGAAAAATAACTGGGTGGAGAAAAATGGCTGCATTAAAAGGAAACAGAATTGTAAGGACTGGGCTTTAAGGAACATAGTAGAATCATTTTTAAGGAGACACATAGGTATATAGATCAATAGGATTTCAAGGCTATAGTTTATAGACGCGTCTTTGAAGAGGTGAAGTCCCCGTCCACATCTACGACTATTTAATAAAGGTGGCCGTCAAGGACAGTTTGCAGGATAGGAACTCACTTGGTCCTAAGTGAAAACACTTAAAGGTAATAAAGAAACAGGAGGCCTTTATGGCCATTTCTCTACTGAAGAAGTACAAGGTCTAAACAAACAATATGGATATAAAAACCATTAGGCTAATGAAATATGAACATAAGGTAAAAAGTCGTATTTTTTTAAATCATAAATGCACCCTTATTCAATGGCAGTGAGGTTTGACTAGCTATTCTAAAAGCTAATGAGTCTTGGCTCCTGCTTTCCTGAGCTTTATTCTAAGAA
The DNA here is from genome assembly GCA_037038555.1 of Rhynchonycteris naso. Classification (NCBI taxonomy): domain Eukaryota; kingdom Metazoa; phylum Chordata; class Mammalia; order Chiroptera; family Emballonuridae; genus Rhynchonycteris; species Rhynchonycteris naso. The sequence goes on along the minus strand of CM072998.1, from coordinate 7,821,042 downwards.
AATGGCGCCCATAGGACCACGGCAGGCATTTACTTGGGCCCACTGCCCACTGTAACTTCCAGTGAGGAAGGCAACAGCTGACTGCATTCCCTAATGAAAACTTCATTTCACAATTTTACTATGTTTAACTATAGCTGGCATGACTATATTTAAACAACAAATATAATTGTTGCTTAAATACCATCTTAACTTCATCGTGAAAAGAATATGATCTCATGTTTGCCACTTGTTTATCATTTATCTAACTGTGAACAGCCTTATCCAGAGAGAAGAAAAGGCCGGATCCTGGAGAGTTTTCTCGAGCTCAGCCCGCCAGGACTTCGGGAAGAACAGTTCTTGCGGACGCAGCCGCCACAGGACAACAGTACTACGGCCCACGACACAGGGAGAGGGAGGGCGCTGAGCTTCCCCCATGCAGGCACAAATGCGGTTTTCTAAATGCAGAAAACATGCATAAGCATGTGCCATGACAACAGACCACAGTTAGCTCGATGCCACAGCTGTCGGTCTTAACAGGTACGTGAACAACTGACACCTATATTAGTATTTTATGGCTATTGCCAAAGAGTAAATTAAGGGGACTTGTTTTCCTCTTCTTCTTTTCAAAGTGAGAGGAGAAGAAACAGAGAGGCAGTGTCCCATGTGCACCCCAACTGGGATCCACCCAGCAACCCCCATCTGGGGCCGATGCTCTGCCCATCTGGGGCCATGTTTGCAACTGAGCTATTTTTAGCACCTGAGGCAGAGGCTCCATGGAGCCATCCTTAGCGCCCAAACCAATCAAACCCTGGCTGCAGGAGGGGAAGAGAGAGAGAAGGGAGAAGGGAGAGGGGGGAGGTGGAGGAACATATGGTTGCTTCCCTTGTGTGCCCTGACTGGGAATCAAACCCAGGACTTTCACACGCCAGGCCAAGGATCTACCGCTGAGCCAACCGTCAGGATAAAGGAATTCTTTTATAAGGATTTTCCATGGTCTGCTTATTCATCTGATGTTATGTGAATACTTAGAACACATAGAACTCTTAACATTTTCAAATCTATTTACTATTAAAACTGACCTGTTGATTTTCAATGTCTTCCAGTAGCTCTCAGTGTTTTCCAGAGGATACTAGAAAATTGTTTCCTTAATGTCAGCCTTATCGGCCAGAATAAACAAAATAAGAGACAGCTCCTGTAGTTAATGTATTGTAAAAAACATCCTCTCTTATATTGAGAAATTTCAGTTATAAAAATAATAAATTCTAAGAAATAGCCATGAAATTGTTTAAAATTTAGTGACAGGAATGTTCATTATTAAAGCATTGTTGATAATACTGAAAATTAAGAACAACTTAAAAGTCCAACAATAAAAAACTGGTTAAAATAAATTGTAGGACACTCATATTTTAAAGTAACATTTTGCAACCAGTTAAAAAAGGAGTGGAAGGAGAATAATTATGGATGTAAAAATGTATAAATATAATTTAAACAAAAAGAGTAAAAACTAAAAATACAGAAAAATACAATTTTGTAAAGAACAATCACCAAAAGAATATTTACACAAACGTTAAGTACTGTAGGCATATCCATTAAAATCCAAACAGTGGTTTAGCCCTGGCCAGATGGCTGGGTTGGTTACAGTATCGTCCCCTTATGCAAAAATTGCTAGTTCGATTCCTGATCAGGGCACATACAAACACAGACTGGTATTTCTCTCTCTTTTTCTCTCTCCCTTCCTTTCTCTCTAAAATCAATAAGACTTATTTTTTAAAAGCGTGAAAAGCAGTTTAAAACTGAATATAGAGGTAGGGCATCAATTGCTTTTCACTTCAGTATTTTTCTTAAACATTGATCTTCCCATATTCGAAAATTAATTCCATAGTGTTTTACTAATAAAGCAATAAAATTATTCTAAATTTGAAAAAGTATACATGACCCCTCACTCTACTTATCCATGTATATAAGATCACAGCAGACCATAAAACATGCTTTTCAAAGTTTAATTTTCTCTGGTTGGCAGAAAACCAAGCTAACACATTCCCACACAGAAAATTGAGACCTCTCCTAGGTGAATATTACCTATTTGATCTGGCTTGGAAGGTAACTAAGCTCGTCCTCGCAGTCTAATTCACATAAAGAAAGCTTGAGCTGCGTTTAGCACATGCATCTCTCAGAATGAGAGAGTGTGACTTGCAAACGGAAAATGAAAATAACATCAGCATACTTTCTACAGAAAGAGTTATGACTACAAGACAAGTTACCGGGTGAAGGATATAGATTGAGACTACACCGTGCAAGAAATGCTTAACATAAAAATAGAAACGACTCTAAAACCTTACCTCAGACAACAGATTTATGACAAACACAAAATGAAAAGAAGATGTAATACAGTCGGAAACGTTTGAAAGGATAATGTTAGCTGCCAGTCCCCCGTCTGGTGTTTATCTGGTCATTTGAAACGCCTTTATGGCCTGTTTTCTAACAAACATATGTTGGAAGTGTTGCTCAGAAATGTTTAGAAAATCTATACATTTTCTTCTTCTGATTTTGGCAGCAGGTAAGTATAGACCTGAATCGAAACAGCCAAGGCTTGGCAGGTTCAGGATTTTGTCTCTTCAGTGATCAATTTAGATTGTTCCATGCTCAATTTAACCATAATAAACCCATCCATCAAACTGTACCTATCCGGTGGCTGTGCTCAGACAGGTGATTTCAGTAAAATCAAGTAGCATCTCAGCAATAGTTACTTTGCAATATCTTTAAAAAAACAATTGAACAGGTCTAGTTCCTTGTACTGTCACCTACATGGGAAAATTCAAAACTCATTCAAAGTACTTTATCCCTGCTAACCACTGCCTGGGACTTGGCCTACTTCCTCCAGTGTGCTCATTTGGACACGCCATATTGCTGGTCTAACAGAAACTAATCAAAGCTCATGAGATAGTTCATGCTATGCTTTAATTTCTTCCTTCCTTTTTTTTATGATGTGGGAGGTGGGGAGGCAGAGACAGACTCCTGCTAGTGCCCCAACTGGGATCCACCCCGCAAGCCCTCTAAGGGGTGATACTCTGCCCATCTGAGGCTTGCTCTGGGGCTCAGCAACCAAGCTATTTTAGCACCTGAGGCAAGGCCATGGAGTCATCTTCTGTGCCCGGGGTCAACTTGCTTGAGCCATTTGAGCCATGGGTGCAGAAGGGAAAGAGAAAGAGAACAGGGAGAGGGAGCAGGGGAGTTAGAGAAGCAGATGGTCACTTCTTCTGTGTACCTTGACCAGGAATTGAACCCAAGACTTCCACATGCTTGGCTGACACTCTAACACTGAGCCAACCAGCCAGGGCCAGATTTCTTTTTAAGGAGACTTGGCTGCAATGTACACTGTGTGTGTCAGAACGTGGGAAATCTGGTAGTTACAAATAACATGGATAGAGCACCGCTCCTGCTCTCTGTTCAGTGGTCGGATTCAACCAGTGACACAGAGCGTTAGGGGAGAGGTCCTGATAGAGGTGGGCATAAGTGCTCTGAGGAGAAGGCGTGACAGTGAAAATTCATCTCCCCAGTCCTTCAGGGAAATGTGCGTAATGCAACAGGACTGTGGGATTAATACTGAGTCAGGGCGTGACATTGGGAGTGAAAGCTAAGCAGGGCCAGCCCTTGATCTTGATTCCTGTCTACTCCCCCTGAGCACAGCCGACAAAGTTCCTAAATCCATGGGTGTGAATCTTCCTCTATTAGCTTTCCCTCTCCTGTGTCTTCAATTCACTAAATGATTCATAATACGTCTCCTTATGAAAAACAGGAAGTTGACAACGACTGTCTACAGCAGAGAAAAACACCTAATATACTAACATTTTAATGATGTTTCTGTCAAACAGAAGTCTTTTTTAATAATAAAAATTACCACTAGAATAAATGCAGAAGTTCAAATGTAACAACGGCTCCAAGATTAGTATGTTATCCTTGTATGACCATTTTAAAACTCTGAAATAAATGATATATAAACTCTTGATATTTTACTTATTTTTCAGTTACCAGGTAAAACAACATATAATTAATATTACCAACAGATACCTCTAGTATGTTATTCATGCCTATATACTTATATTTTAGTGATAAAAAACAAATTAAAATGCAAAAATTCTAATGCAAAAATTTAACCCAAAGTATTAATTTTAAATGGAATATTTTCACATGTAGCAAATAATGTACCATAAATAATTTTCATTTGGATAATAAAGCTTGATTCTCTCTGAGCAGGTACAAAACAAAGCAATAAGAAATTATTATAAAATAAATAATAAAGACAACTCAAAAGACAATTATATGATTAACTGCAATTAAGCCATGTTTTGTGGCCTCAAAACTAGGTATCTATATTTATCAAACTATATCTGCAAATGAACTAAATCGATATCAGTTGTTCAGAATTAATCTATATTCTATCATTAGGTATGATTTGTTGGAACAAGTGAATATATAAAGAATAAGAATGAATTAATATATAAAAATGGTTTTAAAATGTAGGCTTTTTTTTTTTTTTTTTTGCCAGAAACATGACCATACTTCTAGCTATAAATAACAGGAGCACAGTGGAGGAAGTTATATCTTTGAGAAGAAATAAACTTTCCACCTTAAAATTTTGATCTTAAAATTCAAAACAGAAAATAGTATATTCATTGATAACATTGGGGAACAAAATTTTTGTTGCATCCACAAAAACACTTTTTCTTATCTAATTCGAGTATGCTTATCTCAATTCTGTCATTAATTTTTCTCTGTAAGCTACAGGGTTTTTTTGCAATTCAAGACTTTAGGTTTTCATCTTATTGTAAAATTTTAGTTTAACATTTAGTTTAACATAACGAAGTAGAATGTCTTCTTGGGCATCATCTTTGTGAAAATATAATAATTTATATAATACAGTATAGACACTAATACACTAAAAGATATGACTGCATCAGAATTTGTCTACAATTTCAAAATATAACATATAAAAATGCTTATTTTAATCATAAAATTTGTGCAAAACTTATTTAAATTATATTCAGGCAAAAATTGGCATTTGCAGCTCTTGCATTTTTGTACTTGTTGAGGACAATCTTGTTTGATGCTCCAGCGGTAGTCTGCCATCATATTTCTGTCCCGTTGCCCCTGATAACGCTCTTCCATTGTATTCAGATGTTAATGAAAGCATTCTCCCTATTCATCACTAACAGCTCCAAGATTTTTGGAAAACTTATCAAGGTGACTGTTCAGGAAGTGAATCTTAATGCTCATGTTACACCCAATGTCGCGGAAAGCCAACAGCATTCTTTGAACCAGAAGTTCACAGTTTTCTGCTTTTTGTTGCCAAGGAAGTTCTTTGTAACTGCCACAAAAGACTGCCATGCTGCTTCCTCCTCCTTATCCACCTTCCTGGCAAATTCTTTGTCATGTATGAGGGTTCAAATTTGAGGTCCATTGAATACTCCTGCTTTTATCTTCTCGAAAGACAAGGCAGGAAAAGCAGATATAATATGTTGAAAGCATTCACTTTCTCTATTCAAAGCCTGAACAAAACTGCTTCATTAAGCCAAGTTTGATGTGAAGTGGGGGAAAAATGATCCTGTCTTGATTAACTACAGGTTCATTCACAATATTTTGCATCTCTACTTCCAGAGCTTCACGTTTTGGCCACTGCTTCTGTGTCCAGCGTTTCTCCCAAACTTGACTGTCCCACAAACACAGAAAGCAAGGATACTTCGTGAAACCTCTCTGTTGACCTAGCAGGAAATTGACCATTTTACAATCCACACAAATGATCCAGTTATGCTCCTCATACTTCAGAAAGTTAAGGACAATTTTTATGTCATTATAATTTTCTCGTAGATGAGTTGAATAACCAATTGGAACTGCTACATAAACATTTCCATTGTGTAGGAGAACACATTTCAGACTCTATTTAGAGCTGTCAAGAAATAGCCACCATTCTGTTGGACTGTAAGTGGTAACACCTAGCTGGCTGAGAAGACTACTGATATCATGACTGTAAACAAAGTGTTTGTCTTTGGAAAAAAATCCACAAAAATTTGTTCACACTTCCTGAAATGAGATACTTTAGCTGATCAGTGAAGTACATTCTATTCTTGAAGCCTGGAGCTAACTTAGCTGCTTTCTTTTTTTTTTTACAGGGACAGAGAGAGAGTCAGAGAGAGGGATAGATAGGGACAGACACACAGGAACGGAAAGAGGTGAGAAGCATCAATCATTAGTTTTTCATTGCCGTGACGACACCTTAGTTGTTCATTGATTGCTTTCTCACATGTGCCTTGACCGCGGACCTTAAGCAGACCGAGTAACCCCTTGCTGGAGCCAGCGACCTTGGGTCCAAGCTGACGAGCTTTTTTGCTCAAGTCAGATGGGCCTCTGCTCAAGGTTGCAACCTTGGGGTCTCAAACCTGGATCTTCTGCATCCCAGTCCGACACTCTATCCACTGCACTACCACCTGGTAGGCATCAGCTGCTTTCTTTGATAGGCCCAAATCTCTGACTAAGTCATTCAATTCGGGTTGGCTAAACTGCTGAGGGGTTAAAGACTGCTTGGCATCACAAGAAGACCCTTCAGATTCTACAACCTTTTCCTCATGCATCTTATCAAAATACACTTGATCACCACGTTCACTTTCTTCATCCTTAGAAGAAATAAAACCATTAAAAACTGGAACCGGGAGTGTCTCAGAGTGTGGGATAGGTCATATTGCTGAAGGAATATTAGGATATGCGATCATATGCCGTTTTCTCTTGCCGATGCGGTGGATCAGACAGAAATAACAGTCACTGCCGTGGTCCTTAGGTTCACGCCAAACCATGGGAATACCAAAAGGCATTCCTTTGCGTTTTACTTTTGTCCAGTCACGAAGCATTTCCTCACAATTATGACACACAATAGGAGGAACCCAATTCTTGTCTTGATCGTCAGGGGGAACTTGAAAATAGGCAATATATGCACGTGTCACAAATGATGAAATATTGTGCCTTTGATGTTGAAGTAACAGCCACATATAGAACAGAAGGTGTCAGGACTATTCTTACATTCACACCTACTCGAAGAAGCCATGATTCAATCTTAAAACAAAATAAGAGGGTGTTTTTTATCAGATAATAATATTTTACATTTAAAAACAACTACAATTATGTAAAAGTGATGTTTTTAAAACATTAATTGCCTTGTGGTTATGTTCAATCCAAGAGTCGTTTCCCTTTAAGTCCAATTGAAAAACCAATGCATGCCATTAACTGTAACAAAAATAAATTAAAATTGCATAAAATCCAGAGCATGGACCAAAAAACGAATTTTAGATTTGGAATCAGTGATGCAGACATATATAGAAAAAGTTCTAAAACCTCATGCAACAGAAAATGAAAAAAATATTGTTACCCATCAGGGGTCCCCAAACTATGGCCCATGGGCCGCATGCGGCCCCCTGAGGCCATTTATCCACCCCCGCCGCACTTCCGGAAGGGGCACCTCTTTCATTGGTGGTCAGTGAGAAGAGCACAGGATGCATCCGCACCCATAGTTCCCATGGAAATACTGTTCAGTTGGTTGATTTAAATTTACTTGTTCTTTATTTTAAATATTTGTTCCCGTTTTGTATTTTTACTTTAAAATAAGATATGTGCAGTGTGCATAGGGATTTGTTCATAGTTTTTTTTATAGTTCGGCCCTCCAATGGTCTGAGGGACAGGAACTGGCGCCCTATGTAAAAAGTTTGGGGACCCCGGTATACATAATTGTCAAGGTTTCCAATTTCTGGAGCATTGGTAATGCCTCACTCATTACACGTGCTGCGCCTGTGTCTTAATAAATTATTTCATTCTCATGCTTCTGTGAGGTTCTTTCTACGGGAGGCAAATTCCTAACATAGGGAACAATGAGTTTCCGAATAGGTAGACCCTTGTCACATATTACATTTAATCATGTTTACTGCAATCGCTGAGAGACACACACTGAATTTGCATAAGTCTTTCAAAAATGTATTTCATATGCTTCAACTTGGCATTCAGCACATCCACAAGGATTCCGTGAAGTATGTACCTGGCCCTCTTCCTCCACGCAGCCACACTGTTTACTATTACTTCTGGAAGCAGAGCCATGCACTGTTCTTATCCCCCTAAGTCTTTGTTCATGCTGTCATCACAGATAGAACAAATGCTCTGAGCTCTTCCCTGTCCTCAACCTACATCACTACCAAGGATCGCTTTTTAGCTATTGAGGATCTGTTCCTATCTGCAAGTCAGGAACACAGTAGTGTTTTATATCTCTAGAACTTCCCTCAGCCTCTCCTACTTTATACCAATTAATTGCCCTATATCAAGCCCTTCATGTATTTTCTTGTTATATTGAATTGTCCTATCTGTATTTTAGTTTATTCTGCTCATTCTTGCCTCTCCTGCCCAATGGCCGAGACCTTGAAGGCCATAGGCCAATATCATAGTTAAAAGCATGATGTCTATGCATACTTTACTAAATACCTTTATCAAACAAGCTAAGACACCTGGCAGGTAGCTTAAAATTTTTCAGTCTCTTTTTTATTCTCAAATATGAATAATGAAACAGTATATCACAACACAGTATTATGAAAATTAGATTAAGTGGAATATTGTGTATAAGTACAATGCCTGACACAAAGTAAATCTAGAAAATAAAGTAAATTAGTACTCTATAATGAATACAGACTCATCTTGTGACTCCTTTATAAAACCTAGCGTAGACTTTTGTCTATAATTGGCATTCAAATCTTCAACTGTTGTCTCTCAATTTTGAAAGCCAAGAGCCAATTTTTTTCATCAGCAAAATTATTCAGGAATTTTAAAGTTCAAAATCCTTTTCATGGGTTGATATATTTTCAGTTGCAGGAGTCCCTGTCTTCACCTGATATTATCCTGTATGGATAGAAAAGGGACACGTTGGCCATGGGCGTCACGTCCCAGGTAGAGGATAAAAGCAAGGCGCAGGCAGGAGGAGCACACAGAGGTTAACACCACACACATCTCCCCCCCCCCTACGACAGTGCTGCACTTCTTAGTGAGGGACACTGGGAACACTGACTTCTGAGGAGATAGGAGGGCGTGGGTGTGGCCCACAGGAACTGAGCCTCCTCCCTGTGAAGGAGAGAAGTTCATCATACAGCTCTGAGCTGCAGAAGCCATTCCTCAGAGCATGGAGAATTCCACTCTGGCTGCCTGTGTACCGATGCCATGGAAACAAGTCTCTTTCCTGGACTGGGGTCTCAGGTTCCTGTTTACCTTGCCGTAATGAACTCTGATAATCTGTATTACCTTGTCGTAGAGCAAAAAGTGATTATGTGCAGTAAGCATTAACACCACCCTTTGGAACTGAATCATGTAAGATTCTGAAGAAGCTTTCTTGGGCTTATATTTCTTAAGAAACAAAAAACTAAAGTTTTACATTATTTATTTTGTAATTTTGATTGCGAAAAAGATATTTTAGATTTGAACAAAGACACCAAAAGACAAGAAGTCAAGCTCTCCACCCCTAGGATTCAGCACTTCTCCGCCACATGTTCTGTGACCATAGACCCAGGTATTTTCAGGTACACACATATGCTCACTTAGTAACAAAAAATGGAAATAGAGTCAGCGGACACAGAAGATCTTTTCACAGCCCTATGGTAATTTGACAAATTTTCCATATGATACTATAATCTTTATATTCTAATTTAGGAGAGTGAAATTGATCCTGAAAACTGGTTTGGGATTTCCAAAGCAGGCACAACCTACCTCAAGAAATCTGCATCTAACCTGACCAGGCAGTGGCACAGTGGATTGAGCATCGGACTGGGATGTGGAAGACCCAGGTTCAAGACCCTGAGGTCGCCAGCTTGAGCACAGGTCCATCTGGCTTGATCAAAAGCTCGCCAGCTTGGACCCAAGGTCGCTGGCTCTAGCAAGGGGTTGCTCGGTCTGCTGAAGGCCCATGGTCAAGGCACATGTGAGAAAGCAATCAATGAACAACTAGGGTGTCGCAACAAAATATTGATGATTGATGCTTCTCACTTCTCTCCATTCCTGTCTGTCCATCTCTATCTATCTATCCCTCTCTCTGACTCTCTCTCTGTCCCTGTTAAAAAAAAAAAAAAAAAAGCATCTACCTCTTTACAGGGCTCTGTGTGCCTCAGGAAACAATAGGATCCCCCTCATGTTGCCATAGCTACACTCCAGCACCTTTAAAAGGATGGCAGAAATGAATTCTTTCTATCAGAGAACAAAACACCACCAACATTCGACTGGACAGAAACTTAGAATTTATCTTCTTACAGAATACTCATAACTTTCCGTCACTTTGCAGGTGAATGACCTGTTATTGTCACTGTTCCATTCATTATCTGCATAAATTTCTAAGACTTCTGCTATTTTGCACAGTACAAAAGAAGTGTTTGCATGAGGGAACATAATGAGAATCCACCACAATGAGAAGTGTCATGAGCTTATGTAAAATACTTAGTGTTAATGGTTTTAGTCCTTCCTGTTAGGAATATATTAAATTATTTTGTGAGGTCCTATCAGGTGTAAAGATTTTCCCTTCTTATAAAAATGCCTGCAGGTTTAACTTCTGTTGGTTGTCATGGCCAAGAAAAATTGATAGAATAAAAGGTAAGAAACAGATACTTCATTTTAAAAAATAATCAAGAATTATATACAAAAAATCATCACTACTTCATGATAGAATAAAAAAAATCTGTTTGTGGTTCACCTACACTCATTTTGCATAGGTAATCTACAATTGCTGGTACTGGCCAATGAACCAAACTGTCCTGCATTTTGCTTATTTTGTTTCAATTAATTTATTTACTTTTTTTCCCATCATAAACAAGGCAGCATCATACCATGAGTATAAACATAATCCCTTATGTCGTAGATATGGACGTGAAGCTTGTCAATGTTTTTTAATCACTGGCCTATTTTCCTGATCTATCACATGCTGCTCATCCTAGAACCTACTTCACTGATTGGTTATAAGGGTGAATGACAAGTCTTTGCAAAATGTTTAACCCAGAACTTAGCCCAGTAAATTCTCAGTAGGTGTTGACTGTCCTTACCGGTGCTTCTGAGGGAGTGAGGTAATAAGAATGACAATAACATATTACATACTGTATGTTAGGCAGATAAAGTTATTTTATCTCACCCTGATTGTTAAAGGTGGCGTTGCCCATTGCCCAGGTGATATTATTAATGCCCTTCTTGCTTGGAAGGGGTGTGGTTATGCTAATGTGTTTTGGGGGAAGGCTTTCGCATCAAAAGATTTTAAAAGGTGGAGCTAGGAGGCCATTTGAGGGAGAGTGGCCACGTTCTTGTGCAAAGGAACAGCCCATGCTATAGCAGGGCAGGGAGGCCATGTGGAGGAGGCAGCCAAAATGGCAGAATGCTGAAGAAGAAGCCAGTTTGCGCAGGAGAAGGAGATGGGGAACAGAGGTGAATAAGGCTGGTGAGGTGGAAGCCTTTGATTCTAGGAATACTCCGATGAGTCAGTGGCTTTGGGAGCCCTGAATGGAAAGGGAAGTGTTTCCCACTGTGTGTATTTACTTGCCCGCCGGGTGCGAGCTAGAATTAAAGGAAAATGAAACACCAGTTTTTGGCTCTGTTGCTTCATTACCATCTGTTCGAATCAAAAGAGAACCTGCATGTGAATGGCCATAAAGGCGGCAGCAGCCCCTGGCCATACACTGTGCTACCAATTGCGTGGCAAGCGGAAGAGAGAAATCAATCTCTCCCTATGATCTGAGCAATCAGTAACCCAAATTTTGAATACAATGCTTTGTTTTTATACTTCATGGTAGCATTAACTCTCAAGCAAAGACATTTCTTCATTTACACACTAAGCAAAAGAAATATAATAATATATGTTGTTTTTCTCTAAAAGTTTTTCCAGTAATATTGACCCTGAGGATAACACTGCAGTAAAAACAAAATTATGCTCAGAAATCCATCCACTTCACAGCCTCCTACAGAACACTGTATCACAGTTTGCACAGCAAACCAGACAGGTGTACTCTAACAATCAACTACCCATTCTATTGAGACGAAATGTATCTCCCTATCATATCCACTTCCATAGCTAATGTAGAAGTGTGTAACTTGTAATTAGTACTTGAAAAAACAATAATGAATCAATTAATTCTATATTTTTGCCAGTCTGTCATATTAATTCAATAAAAACCCTTTTAAAGCCACTATACGGAAACCCCCCTCTCAGCTGTCACAGGCATGAACTATCTCCCACACTGTTTTGCGTCCGATCCCCAGCAGCGAAGCCAGTCTCCACCACGTTCAGCATCCTGTGAGATGTCACTTTGCTCAGGATCAGAAAGCTTTACCATCACAGCCCTGCGAAAACCTTCCCATTCACTTTGAGCTTTGCCTCTTTCATAATTATTCACCCCCTCTTTCGGTCAGCAAGTAAACTTTCTATTTAAATAATTTCTTTTCCTTTTGCTCTATCTTGGATATTATCAGGTGACATTCACTTGGAAATCCTACATTAGATTGTGTAGGTATAGTTTACGATAAAACAAAACCACTTCTTTTCTGCATTAACATCGGGGCACATTGTGAGAAAACAGTCATAAGAACAGTCTGTTTCATACACACAAATAAATATTAAATATGTTATTATTCTATAGATGAATAGTCCTTCGACTTTAATGTGTATGCAATTCCCTTGAGGTCATTTGTAAATGCAGAGTGGAACCTAAAGAATTGGAATGTGCTTAAGAGTCTGCATTTCAACAAGCTCCCAAATGATGTTGATGATTGATACAAGGACCACACTCTGGCCCGGGCCTACAGTGATCCCAATTCCACTTTTCATTTTGATAATAATTGTGTACAATATCATTTACGCTCATTTTTGTATATTCTTCTATAATTTTAGTTACCTAAAGTTCAGCTGTCTATACCTTAAGGTATAGACAGGCGATCTAACAGGACCACCAAAAAATATTGATTTTTTTGAGAGATAGATACTGATTTGTTGTTCCACTTATTTGTGCATTCATTGGTGGATTCTTGTATATGCCCTGACAAGGGATCGAACCCACAACTTTGGTATATGTGGATGATGCTCTAAGTCAGTGTTTTTCAACCACAGGTCTATTGATCTATAAACTTCATACAACATCAGGGTGGTTAACTCTTTTGTGGACCAGCAGGAAATTTCTAGTGGACCAGCCACTGCAAACCACTGCTCTAACCAGCTAAGCTACCTGGCTGAGGCAATTTCTGGGATTGTAACACTGTGAAGGCCATGTACTCTTTCTAGCAGAGTCTTTCATGTATTCAAGAATATTTTACAGAATACTTCAAACAGTTTTCTAAACATTGTGTCTCTCACACACATGCCCAGTAAGGGATACTCACTATTTTGTTTTAACTGTTCGTATGGTCTTACTGATATTAAAATTCAAACTATGTTCTGCAATCCTCGTAAAAAAAGACATTATAGGACAATAGCAGGTGAATCAGCAGGATAACATTATATCAGAGAGCTTTTAGAATTTCTTTTTTTCATATCCAGTGTTGGAGGGTGTAGAAGCTACGAAGGTTCTCTGGATGACAGGTGGTAGCAACAATGTCTCTCTTTTAGTCAGAACAACTCTTATAAATAGTACCATAAGATATTTTTGTGGTGGAGTCTGATGTTAGTGATATATTGATTTATGATAATCCACCTCATTTTTCTTTCTTTTTTTTTTTTTTTGAGACAGAGAGAGTCAGTAAGAGGAACCGATAGGAACAGACAGATAGGAAAGGAGAAAGTAGAGAAGCATCAATTCTTTGTTGTGGCATCTTAGTTGTTCATTGCTTTCTCATATGTGCCTTGACAGGGAACTACAGCAGAGTGAGTGACCCCTTCCTCAAGCCAGCAACCTTGGGCTTAAGCCAGTGACCCTGGGCTTCAAGCCAGTGACCTTTGGGCTCAAGCCAGCGACCATGCGGTCATGTCTATGATCCCACGCTCAAGTTGACAACCCCGCACTCAAGCTGGATGAGCCCATGCTCAAGCTGGCGACCTTGAGGTTTCAAACCTGGGTCCTCCTCATCCCAATCCGATGCTCCATCCCCTTTACCACCGCCTGGTCAGGCCTCCTTATCTTTCTTAACAAAAGAGAGACTGGGGAAAAGATGGGTTTAAATCTTAAATCTGCTATAGTCCCTTTGTGACCAAGAGCACATTCTAAACATAATGTCTGGAATATACATTTCATATTAGCTATTAATAATATGAATGACACTAGTATATTTTAGAGAACTCTTGTATTATTGTTGTGGACATGACTATGCGGCAAGAATAGGTTAGAGTGATGGTCCCCCTTGGACACACAAGAACACAGAGCTGCGGTAGGTATTGCAAAACCCTGAGCAGTCCCTCTGCTCACTTTCTCCTAGTTCCACAGTCCCCTCATGTCACTAACCTAAGACTAAGACAAGGACAAGAGCGTGTCATGGGACATAATAAGAGCAGTGAAGATATTTGTTATTAGAAAATTAGGAACAAGAACTTAGAGTTGAACTCCTTAAATTTAGAAATTAAAAAGAAAATGTTAAAAGTGCTAAAATGTATAAGTTATTGACCTAGGATAAATCCAAAGAATATGTTCTGAGCACTTTGGTTGAGAGATAATTTAATTATTTCTTAATTTGTTCATCCTTTTATTTCTTTGTCCTTTTTTTTTTTAGATTTTATTTATTCATTTTTAAGAGAGAGAGAGTGAGAGAAAGAGAGAGAGAACGAGGAGAGGGGGAGGAGTAGGAAGCATCAACTCCCATATGTGCCTTGACCAGGTAAGCCCAGGGTTTTGAACCAGCAACCTCAGCATTCCAGGTTGATGTTTTATCCACTGCACCACCACAGGTCAGGCTATTTCTTAAATATTACTAAAAAAATGTAAAAAAGACACATCATTAGTATTAATACTTTTAAATAAAATTAAGTCACATCTAAATTTTTGCACTTATTCTAAGTTAGGTATGAATATGAACTAAACTGTGCAATGTTCAAACAATAATGAAAAAATGTGCATTGATAAATGGTCAAGAAAACAATATATAACTATATATTCACTATATATAACATATTTAACATTCACTATATATAACATATTTAACATATATTCACTATATATAACATATTTAACATTTACTATATATAACATATTTAACATTTACTATATATAAAATATTTAACATAAATATATATATATATATATATATATATATATATATATACATATTTAAGCTCAATATGTTAACCTCTGGGTATCAAAAATACCCAAAATTTCCACAATAATAAAATTTAATAGTTGTTGATGAAGTAGAATTTTGAGAAAATGTAATGCAACCATAGTGGCTTCCTTAAAATGTTCTATTTCACCTTCTTCAATGTAGTCATTTTCAATTCCGGGCACAGCGTAGGTCAAGTCAAAGCTGATGACCCATGTTTGACATCATGACATAAATATAAATGGATCATTTACATTTGTTTACTTGGTGAACACACTGTCTCACACAGTTCTTTCATATATGTGCTTTTTAGTTTTGTCAATTGGGTTTTTTAATTTCTGCCTAATTTGAGAGATATAGCATCCTGTTTATTTTGGACAACTAAAATATGCAAATAAATTAAGATAGGTATCTATAACTTGATTTTCTTCAACAGTGCAATAATACAAATGTAGAAACGTCACTTTCTAAATCTATGGGGATGCATAATGCAAAATCATAAATAACTTAAACCATACTGAATAGGTTTGAATAAAATTTTTACTGCTGATGCCTCCTATATTTAATTATAAGGTAATGTATTTTTCCTCTAGGTACTGGATACCTTAAATAAAAGTACTATTTTTATGGTACATTAAAATATCATTTAGAATATGCATGGATCATACATACTAAGCTGAGCCACACATCATTCTCACCCATGAGGCTGACTGGTATACCTGTCTGTCCTGGCACCAGGAGGGAGATTGAAATGTTAGCTGACACTTGATACGAAACAAGAAAACCAGGATGAAGACACTTGGAACTGAACTGAAGAGAATGCATCTGATTGCATCTGAATTGCTCTGGTATGATGTTATCTGGTACTGTTCACATAAAGGAACGTCTGCTAGAATCCAAATTTCCCTTACAGATATCACAAGAGTTAAGTGGCTTTACTAAAATTTGAATCTTAGGATTTTTCTACAAGTGTCTTCAAATATTCTGTGCAATTTGCCTCAAGATGTCTTTTTCAGTAATGATCATTTATAAGGCTTTAAGGCAAAACAAAGAGACAGAATACATGCTTATGTGGGTGTTCGAAGAGTCCATTGAAAGTCTGGGTCCTGACTTCAATTTTTTTTTTTTGGAAAGGTCTGCCTTTTCCTGTTTACCCTAGCCTGGTTCCAAATATCCAACTGAACTTCAAATTTTTAAGTCACAAGTTAAATAAAGGCGAGAACCAGTGTTTTGCTCTTACTGTGAAGGTGCAATTATTCCTAATAATATGCAACCATGTCCAGATAGCTCATCAAAGAACTGATTTACTGGAGCGAGGTGGGTCAGGGGGTCGGTAACCCTGTGAGGTCTCAGTTCAATCTCTAGCGTACCTGTGAGACTCATGCTTTTGCTGAGTGCATTCCTTTTTCAAGACCGCTGTCAATAAGCATAAATTTTGAAGGACACAGCAGAGAAGCACTCCTGTCTGGGTGAAAGAACACTGAGCAATTAGGTGGCGTCCCAACAAGAACATCTCTCCAGAGTGAAGTTTGAGAGTTGAAATTCAAATATGTCTGGGTCCCAGATTTTTCCATGTATTCTAAAAATCCTTTTTTGGCCTTCTCTTGTGTAAAATGATTCCCGGACTAAATTCCCCACATGAGTTCCTTTTATCATTTGTGAACAATGACTTGGACTGCAGAGACGATAGAATGAATTAACTCTGGTTACCTACAAAAATACACATGGATCTGACAAACACACTGAGGGAGCAGAAGCAAGCCACAAGTTTTAACTGTACAACTCAATTGATATGAAGGTGAAAACTGACAAAACTAATCTACAGCATTAAAGCTTAGGATAGCGGCTACCCTCAGGGTGGGGGCGCATGGCCAGTGAGAGGGCCATCAGGATGCTGGAATTCTCATTTCCATTTCTCAAATGAGGTTCTGATAAGACGGGTACATTCAGTTTGTGAATAGTCTTTAAACATCACACTTGTTATTTGCACAGATGTACTTTAATAACATTTTACTTGAAATGATTTGGGGCAACCATTGCAGGAAGGTAAGATGTTCTATGCTATATGGTGGTGTTTACACTGAGCGCACCATGTGAATATAGTGGTATCAACCTATTTACAATAACTAGAAATAGGTATGTTGGATCAGAAATCGTTAATTATAAACCAGGCGCATTTCTAAAATAATGTTCTGGCCTGACCTGTGGTGGCGCAGTGGATAAAGCGTCGACCTGGGAACATTGAGGTCGCCAGTTCAAAACCCTGCACTGGTCTGGTCAAGGCACATATGGGAGTTGATGCTTCCAGCTCCTCCCCCCTTTCTCTCTTTCTCTCTCTCTCTCTCTTTCTCTCTCTCTCACTCTGTCTCCTCTCTAAAAAAAATGAATAAAATTTAAAAAAAGGTAAAAAATAAAATAAAATAATGTTCTGGTTTCATAATAATATACTTTTCTTCTTTTTTTTGAAATAAAAAAATGGATTTTTTTTGTTTTAATATCTGAACATACACTGGTCAATAAATCAGTTTCCTATCAAGAAATTAATCCTATCAAGAAATTAATACCAAGACGTAAATTTTCTATCGCCAGGAATGGTGTTACATACTTGTCAAATATCCAATTTCACTAAGAAAAAAACAAGAAAAATAAAAATAAATAAATAAAAGGAACCAGATTTTCTAAGATATCCTTACATACACACACACAAGGCAAACCGCGAATCAGAAGGTTTAAGTAATTTAGGTCAAACGACGAGTAAGAAAAAGAGGTTTTTCTAATATTAAATTTGTTTTTCTTCATCACAACAGCGGCTCTCACACTCTGCTGGGCAGCAGAGGCTTGTTAAGAACACAGACAGCAGGAAGACACGCACAGGACTTCTTGATTCAAGAGTCTGGCTGGCCCCAGGCATTTGCATTTCTAACCATTTCCCAGGTGACCCGATGCTGCTTGTGCAGGGACCACCCTCTGGGACCCCCGTGGTGCACTGGGCTGCTCGCAGCCTCTCATTCCCTGCAAGTCTTCTCCAGGAGACCTGGAGCAGGCGTTTTATTAGGCACCGCAGTTAACTCATTGCCTAGCACAGGGATAGGGGAATAGAGGGTATCTGATAAATGCCTTTGAATAAAACGTGGTTGAGAAAAAGTCCTTGTACAACTCTCACAACATAGCTCCCTTTTTAAATCCAGTTGGGCAGGAATTCCTGTCATGGAACCACAGACGGTGAGGTCAGCTTCTTCAGTTCACAGGTGAGGAAACCGAGTGCCAGAGAGTTGAAGTGGTTGCCTGAGGGTCAGGAAGTCAAGAATAGAGTATCCTCAGCTACCCAAAGGAAACGACAGGCATCTTCGTGTTTTTTCTTTTGCTGCATACAACGACATGGGAAATACAAGAAGCAGAATTTGTTTGCTCAGCACGGGTTTGATGCCCCATAATGATGCAGGCCTGGTAGCGAGAAAGAACTCTGTAAAGCACATTCCCTGTCATCAGAAACTTTCTTCCTCGTTAGGCGGACAAACTTTGTCCACGAACCACCGACAAGGCACTCTACAGCATAAACGGACAAATGCCTGGCACGGTGCCCGTCCACGAACACTGGCGGAATCAGTGGGCCACGGGAGTTTCACAGAGGAGGTGGACCGAGCAAGCCCCCTGGCGGGGGGGACAGGGTAGGCAGGGAGGAAAAGGGCTCAATGTGGGCGAAACAGACGTGAGGACACCATTGGGTAATGCGGGCCTGGGACCCCTTCGGGAGTCAGAGAACCCACGAAGTTAGCTAGACTGCAAACATGGACCATCTTGGCTAAATGGAAACTCCCCGCCCCCCGCCCCCAGTGTTGTGAAGTAACCATGGCTACGTGGGGAAAAGCGTGGCAGAGTGAAAGAGAAATTTAAGTACTGTACTCTCACCTTCCTGGGCACGGTTTAACAACACCCCGGAATAAGCCACTGCAGGAAAAAACACGCAAGAGAACCTGCCTCGGCCTGAGACGCTTCCTCCGCGTTTTTCTGAACTGTCACCCGAGTCGCCGATACGGTTACCCACGGGGTTGACTAGCTCACCCTGCCCAGCCTGAGACTTCTGAATGCACTGCCCGTGTTTGAAGAACTCGGACCAGGGTATTTTCTAGTCGCCGCCCGCGCTCTCCGCTTCCAGAAGGCAGGCTCTCCCGACCAGACCCCGTCTTCTTCCGTGAACCCTGTGTCTCTGCCCGCCAGCCCTATTCTTCCCCAGGGCGCTCGGGTCTGGGTCTTTCCTGTGGATCACTGTCCTCTGGGACAAAACAAACAACAAAACCATGTTGCAGTCTGTCATTTGATTCTAAGTCCGAACTGCTGTCCCTAGCGTCACCTGCACCGCAGGGTGAAAGACTCCCTGGACTGTTCCCATGGGGATGACCTCAACTCACCCTTCCCACATCCACCAGAATCAGCCATTGGTGTCTGGACCCAACCAGCCCACTTGCTCCTGGGTTTAACAGTTTCCTAGCCCACTCATTATACTGCTCAGAAAAATGAGAGGATATTTCAAGATGAATACAAAGCTATGAAATACCCCGATTGCTGTGAGCAGTATACTTCAGCAGGCCTTCCATCTCAACAGTGCCATTCTGACCCACTTACTCGTTCTCTGCTTCTCTTCCATGAGTTTGTGTTTTATGGGGAACGTCTGTCTTTGGCCCCAGAGCACCCACCTTTCCGGAAGGACTCCTGACCCCCAGGGTGACAGCCCTATTATCTCAACTTCCGGACTTCATGTATTATTCAGATATTTTATTTCATAGAATAAATTATAGGTATTACTCAGCAACAACCTCATGCGTATTAACCTCCTCTGTATTAACTAAGGATATCCTTCAATCCACATAGAGATTTAGAACTTTTTTAAGTGCTCTAAAGATTTGATTTTACAAAGATTAGTAGTCCCTAAGGCAGATGAAAATCGAGGCTGACTCCAACAGGAGCCCCTAGAGGTGGCTGTAAAGTGTGTGCTAATCCCTGTGACGTCGCCGGTGCTTCCTGCCGGCATTGGACAATTCCAATAATAGCATTGTTTGTTGTTATAAATTCTATAAACAGATGTAGCAAATAGCATATATATTAAGTTGTCCATCTTCCTGAAAACATATGTTAAAGGTCTAAGGAATTGGACATCAATATTTAGCATGGCAAATAGATGAGAATTTAAAAGAAAAAAAAAGGGCAATGAATAACGGGAATAAAAATGTTACTTAAAATTCTTATATTATAAATTACAAGGTGAAATACATTATAAACTCAAGGCATGTAATCTTGAAGAAAAATCTGTCCTAGACTACTTGGTAACTTCATTAAATTGTAACACAAAACCAAGTATAAAATCTGACCAAGCACTACATGATGCTCTTTATGCATTATCGATATTGCCCGAATCTCTGTGCGTCTAAAGTTTATTCATTCTTTTCTCTTCTTTCTTTTCTCTTCGGTGAAAGAGACAGAGAGACAGAGAGAGGGACAGATAGAGACAGATAGGGAGGGAAAGATGAGAAACATCAATTCTTTGTTGTGGCCCCTCAGTTGTTCAGTGATTGCTTCCTCATATGTGCCTTGACGGGGGGTGCGGGGGACCCCAGCTGAGTCAGTGACCCCTTGCTCAAGCCAGTGACTTTGGACTCAAGCCAGCAACCTTGGGGCTATATCTATGATCCCCCATTCAAGCCAGCAACCCTGAGCTCAAGCCTCTGACACTGGGGTTTCAAACCCGGGTCCTCTGCATCCCAGTCCCAGCCTGATGCTCTATACACTGCACCACCTCCTGGTCAGGCTATTCATTAATTCTGTTAGTTTATTATGCGTTGTTAAAATTAGAAGTAATTTATTACTATAATGTTTGATGTTAGTAACCAACAATTATTGCCAAACACTTTTTAATTAATCAGTAGTTTTCTAAACCACAAGGCAAATTAAATATCACTTTAGTAAGGAACACTTTTGAAAGACTCGTTTTTAAAGAAGGTCAGTGATAAAAATAACTAAAAATGTCAACAAAATTTTTTAGTTATGAAGTAGTGGCCTGTAAAGCTGATAATATGTAGTTATTTTATTATTTTTGAGAATATTTTTTTTAAGTTCTAGGGCATTGACTTACTTCTAAGATTCTATTAGAATATGATTTTCTTGTGTTGAAAACTCATGGAAGAATATGCTCAAGAAAGGATAATAATATCTTTCTACTGATTCACCGTGATGTGTGTAGCCATCTATGCTGCATCTGTATCTTTTGGGAAGCTTTATTTCAACAAAATAAATGTTGGAAATACTTTTTAATATTGTATAGCTTTTATTCTAGCTATGGGCAACTATATGGGAAAATGTTTCAACTGGGTAAAAGACAGATTCTATACTGTCACACACATTAGGTGAAAAGCGTTAAAAAAATGTCATTTAAAGTCGTGCTCAAGGGGTAAACTGTAAGTTTGTTTTCCCCAACATGATCTACCACACTTTCTCTCTCAACGGGTATGTAACATAGACAGCCCATAAAGGAAAAGAAAAGATACTATCAGAAAGGAGTAGAATCCTCTAAAATCATCTGTAATATGTGGATTTACCAACATGGTTTAGTTTATGACTTCCCCTAGGCAATGAGCCTGTGCAGCTGTTGTGGGAATCAACTTCCTACAGAGTTTGAAACACAAATCATTAACTTGTTACCAGCCTGCACTGGAAGTCAGAATACAAAGCAGTTTAAATATGTTAACTTAGAGGCAGTCAAGCTTTCTCCACATTCATTCCAACGACTGAGAAGTCAGTACAAAATCCACAAACTTCCTATGCCTGGGAGGCCTCCTTTGTTCTCTTAAGAATACTGTCTGAATATGTTCTCCAGGTAGTCTGCAGCTCAACAATTTGACAGACACATTTACAGTGAGAAAAAGTATATATAATGCAATATATAAAAAAATACACAAGGAATATAGAACCTTTCTGAATGGAAGCATCCGCAAGATTTCATTGTTCAACTGATTACTCAGACACTGTACTCTGAGCAATGCACTAAACAGTTTTAACGCTTGGCCGGGTTTACGGGACTCAGCCCAAGCAGGCTCAGTTCATTCAATCAATAATTATTTGTAAGTGCCTACTATTTCCCAGAAAATACTCAAGGTAAGTTTTTATCAGGGGGAAAATAAAACCCTATTATATTTCAGTGTGGGGAGTAAAACAATAACCACAATAATTTCATTGTAGATAATGTGTAACAGTAGTAAACACAGCAAAGAAAACTAAAACTCGATAGAAAGATAGGAAAAGAGTTGGAGTTTTCAATAGGACAGCGAGGCAGGTTTCACTGAGATTAGAAAGCAGGTCTTAGTGAAAAGTAAGCCAAAGGGGATATCGAGAGAAACCATCCTAGGTGGAAGAAAAATTGTGGCAAAGTGCCTGAGATTTATGACGGCACATCATTTACTTGCTATGTGGCTGGTCCAATTACTGAACATCAGCTTCCTAATGTGCAATATAGCACAGCATTAGTATTAGATTAAGTGAATAATGCTTATAAAGAACTTTGTCCAGGACCTGGCAAATAATAATAATTAATTACATTTGAGACTTTGTTATAATATGATGAAACTGTACACTTATTCTTTTAATATCTCCCCAAGATATTAATATAAACAGTCACTTATCAATCAGCTGAGATATATGCCCAGGGTATCAGATGAGACAAGTGTACTGAATTCCAGGGTTTCCATAGTGTGGAGACAAAAACAACTACATCCGTGGCCAAGGAACTCATAAACGAGAGGCAGAACCCATATGCTCAGAAGTTGGTTAAACTACTACTATCAATATTAGTGCAGTTATTCATCCAGCTGTGTCTGAAGACAACTTTCAAATTTAATTATTTTATATGATACTAATTGGTTTGGAACTGATACCAAAATTCACCTATTCTTTTTTTTACTTCACTTCCATGTCATAGCACACCTACTGATTTTACATAGTCTACTGTAGCTTTAAAAAATGTTGCTGAAGAATTTCTCCTCTGTTCACAGAAAGTTCTTGTTTTCTATGTCTTTTCTCATCATACAATCACGAAAGACATTGATTCCTCATTTCTAGAGTAATAAGGAAGGACTCACAAAATCAATATCCATATTATCAATTGGATCTTGGTGGTCAGAAATTAGATCCACCATTTTTTCAGACATTGCTTCATTACAAAAAAAATAGTATTCAGGTTAGTAGTACGAATGCCAACCCACCTCTCAAGAGCATCGACTTGGTATTGGGTTGGGAGGAAGTGGTTACTACTGGAAACACATCAGCCAATTTCTTCCCTGCTTGGAACCTAGGACTGAAAGCACATGTCTGCACGGCCGTTCCATGTGCAGTGTCCCTACCAACGCGCACTCGTCTCTTTTTAATAACGAAACAATATTTCGCCTTCAAAGAGAGAAAGGACACATGAAAGCACAGAACATGAAAGTCCTGACAAGACAGCCACGGATTTTCACGTGAGGAACTGGTGTGAGCAAAAACGGAGAGGAGCATTGCACAATCACCGAGGGCACGTCAGTATTTGCACTATTTCCTGACATCACTCATTTTGGATCGTAGCTGAGGAATACACATATTTCTGTGCAGACTTTTGCGCCAACTAAGGATCCACTATGCTTATGATTTTAGGTTCACTACAGACAAGATGCAGATAACGCATTTTATTTTGGTTAGGTCAGCATCTACCAAACTGAAAACACCCCTCTCTGGGAATACCGTAGCTGGACCAAGTACTGTATGGCAGGAAATTCGGTGCATTTCCATCACACATGTTGGGGTCAAGGAGAACTTCTTTCCCTCTGCTGATTGTGCTTCCCTCTACATGCAGGTACGTTGGTCATCAGAACAACTCTGACATACCTCCCTCACTACTCCATTGAGTCGGGGTAGACAAGTCCTCGAATTGGTACATTCCAGAAGAATGGGCTGTCTTGAGTTCTTTCTCCCATGAGCGATCTTCCGCGGGGAAGAAAGAACTCAGTGTTCCATCAGGGGCAGGCTCTTCCTTACCAGTTCATAACAACTTGTGCTTTTGGCTTTAATCTGTTGTTTCATTTCTCAAATTGTTTGGAGGCTGCCTGGGGTAGCTGGCTGCTGTTTATAGGGGCCTTTTCTAGATCTCTCAACCGTCCCAGCCTTGTTCCTCTAGAGGGGCGGCTGTGGTTACTAACCAGAAGAAAGCGGGTCTTCTGGCAGCATTCCCAGTAAAACAAGAAACAGTGTTTTAGTGCTTTGTGCCCAGAGGTGACCCACTGCATTACCAGTGACCATATGATCTAAGCGTCACTGAGGGCATCCTGTGTGGGAAGAATGGGTTTCAGCACTGTATCTGTGCTGACCCACCATCTCCTCACACTGTTGTCTTACAGGTGATGAAACTGAAACACAGAGAGTTTGAATGACCTGTAAAGGTCAACCAGAGACTGGAAACAGGACCTAAATCCAGGCAGGCTTGTTCAATGACAGCAGCATTAAGTCCTGGGCTATGCGATTAGAAGTAACTAGAAGCTAGAAAAGAAAAGCATGTCACGGGTTGCAAGCCTGAGCATGGAGCAAAAAGCACATCCTGAAGGGTAATTCTCCAAGCATCTAAGATTCTAAGACCTCCTATGTGGACCAGTTGATTTCCATTAAAGTAAACTGATTCAGTAAGAGACTAAAAAGATGATAGAGAACCAGTTAATGTGTTTAAACTTCCTCCTAGCTCAGGCATGCCATACACACTTATAGCGTGCAAAAGGCAAGCCTTAGGACACCTAAGATAACTGATTTTCTTATAAGGAGAGCCTGTCAAGCAGATTAGCTGGAAAAGACTCTCGACCATTCAGCTGAGCAAAACTGAAGAATTTTTCTCTGAGTACTAGAAGAGACCATAATGGTTATATATGACCATGGTTAGCTGTACAGCACTTAATATATTGCATTAAAATGTTCAATGAAAGGTATTATTTCATACAGAAAATTTCAGCTGTAATGAACACCATAGGATGAAAATTAATAATCAGAGAGGTTATAACTCATCAAAGTGTCCAACTGATCCTCAAAGCAATCTACACAAAAAGAAATGCAAATGATATTTTTGTTTCACATTGGTGCTAGAAAACGTTTTTAAAAAACCTACACCTTGAGTTTATATGCCCACAATTTGTGGTGAAGAAAACACTAAAGAAATGGAAATATTGTTAAATAGATTCAGAATATTTGAAAGATGTTGCATTTGTTTCCAAGTTTATAACTATTTTAGGGCTCCGATGGGGATAATGAGGTAATTTTTCTAAGCACGGGGCAGAAGAATCCAGGTGTAACAAATATGCTTTGTCTGCATGAATGCTAAATCCAAGGTCACTATCTAGCAGAAAACTTATTAATTCAAATATGCGAAGGTGCATGTCCAGCATACGCTTCGCTAATAACACGGGAGACATAAGTAATGAAACTGGCTATTTAGAGGAAACAAAGTGGCCACAAGAAGGATCATATCTAAAATACTAGAGAGTTAGGTCTACCGCTTCAAACTTATCTCCAGAGGAAAATAGCTGAAGGGGGTTCAGATAAGAGGGTACCATCTGCAAAAAAAGAGTATCATCTCAGGGAGAGAGAATGACCACCTCTGCATGCATCTTGGAATCTCCATTCAAGTTTTCTTCTCCCCTCTCTCATCTTGTCCAGCTGACATCAGAATGGAAAAGGAGTTCATTTGGAATTAACGGCTTAATCATTTCCGTGTATGGTTTAAATTTGTGATATCGGGTGAATGGCAGCCAAACAGGTCACGCTGCATCCTACGTCTTCAGCTGTACAATGCAGTGCTTGCTGTCAAACAAGAAATTTGCTGAATCTAGGTTTCCTCAGTAAATGAGTGTGTTTTTGTGATCAGAAATCAGAACTATCACTCCAGGTTACTGTTACCTAATATGCAGGTCACAAAACACAAGGCAGATCAAATCTTTCAGCTAGTTGAGATGCACCCAAAAATAATTGACACGGACACATTTCTGTCATAAAGACGTGCCATGAGGTAAAGATGCGAAGCTGTGTGCATTCCTTTCCTTTTGATCAGTGGTTCTTAACCTGGGTTCTATCAAACCCGAGGGGTTCGATGAGTCGGTGTCAGGGGTTCGGAGAAGCCTCTGCCGCGGAGGTAAGGACACACTTGTGTAAAGTCGTGATGACACGCCCCGCTTGGCCATCACTTGCTGCAGAGGATCACGTTACATTGCTTGGCCAACCAGTGCTGCGGGGAATTTAGTGCGCGCAGTAGTCAACGGCTGTCGTAGTTGTAGGTCGTGTGGTTTCTTTCTTAATATTTTAATCCATATAAATATGTCGAGCAGAAAAAGAAAGTGGTCGGACGAATATGTACAACGTGGATTCACATGTATCACGGAACGGGATGGGAATCAGCGTCCTATCTGCATGATATGCAATGCCAAGTTGAGCAACTCTAGTCTCTCACCGGCAAAACTAAATTTGGAAAAAAAAATCATATTTTATTTATCACTAAAGAAGGGTTTGGTGAATGCGCATATGAAACTGGTAGGTTCAGTACCTCAAAAGCGGTTAAGAACCACTGCTTTTGATAGAATTATTTATAAAAATGGGTTCTTATTTTCATGCTGTTGTTTTCATGATAAGGAACTGCTAGGTGAACATGACCATCACTCAACAGTATTCCCTCACTAGTATCTGTTTACTAAAGATGCCTTTTCCTTTTTTGTCTCACTGCCTATATTTAGCATAAAGTGGTTTAAGGAGAGCACTGATTGCTGGATGGGAATAACTAGGTTTGTCATATTGTATTCTGTTCTACACCAACTTATGTAATGCCCATCCCTGGATCCAAGAGAACAGCCCATCCTGAGAGGTCTACAGCCCATTGCTTAGTTCCAGTCTAACCCCGAGGACAGTTCAGAACAGGTTCACGCTGGTTTACTCAGGAAACAGAGTAACACCTTTGAAAAGTTCCACACAATATTAATATCAATATATCCAATTGAAATACAGAACTGATAGCATGTTCATAGTAATCTTACATCAAAAACACTTATTTCAAAATTCCATTAGTTGAAACACTGAAATGACACTCATATTTCCATACTTTAAATGATAGTATGACTATACATAGTAAAGTAAACTTAACTATCTCTATTCACTGTATGCAATTCTAAGCTCAATTTAATAATTCATTTTCTTTTTTTTAGCAAGAGAGACAGAGAGAGGGAAAGATAGAGACAGACAGACAGGAAGGGCGAGAAATGAGAAGCATCAATTCTTCACTGTGGCTTCTTAGTTGTTTATTGATTGCTTTCTCATATGTGCCTTGACCAGGGGGTTCCAGCCAAGCCAGTGACCCCTTGCTTAAGCCAGCAACCTTGGGTTCAAGCCAGTGACCATGGACTTCAAGACAGCAACCTTTGGGGTCAAGCCAGAGACCATTGTGTCATGTCTATGATCCCCTGCTCAAGCCAGCGACCTTACGGTTTCAAACCTGAGTCTTCTTCATCCCAGGCCAATGCTCTATTCACTGTGCCACCACCTGATCAGGCAATATATTTTTTTCTTAAAGATACATTTTACAACCATTTAGTTTAGTATTCTTAAAATAAAATTATGATTCAATTCAGATTTATTTCAATTTAATAAAAAAACCCATAGAGTCTTCAATAGAAGTTAAACAGATTTAATACAATTTTTGATACACTCCAACTTTAATATATAGTTTATAATTACTACCTATTACCCTAATAATTTTAGTCAGTACCTCCTGTTTTCCGTCTTTTAGTCTATTTAGAAATACATCTTTGTTTCACATACATCTTGTTAAAACATGCCTGAAAATAAATGTGTTGACACTATAATTTTTTTTCACTAATACAATAAAAATGATGAGTTTTTCTAAATGTTGTTAATGGTTCTATTCTCCTAAACTAAAATCTTATTATATTTGTGGAACTTCTGCCTGTTTAAAGTATTCCGAGTAATGACACACACCGGAGAAAAAAATAGAACTCACATTTCAAGGATTAGAAAAATTAACTCTTTCAAAAAATATCCTCTTCTTGAAAAATTTCTTTCATTAAAAAGTCAGTTCCAATTTCCAATGAAATAAAAACAGTATTACAAATGCCATTAGAATGAGAGACTGAAGATCCAAAATAAAGCCTCAAAGTGATTCGGCAAAGTTAATACCGGGAAGAAAATCCTGTGCCCTGACAAATTGTGGGGAACATGCAGACACACAGAGACACACACACAATCACACTCATGCCACACCCACAAGATATTCGGGGAAATATTTGGACGGTTTTCATTTAATAAAATGAAACACCCCCGTTATAAAGCGGTAACCACACCAACCTTTTCAATGGAAATTTGAATCCCAGGCCTGTAAGGAACTATTCCCAAGTATTATGATGTTGCAATTGGCATTTTCCAACATGAACTTCTAGTTTATGTTTTGTTTTTTGTTTTGTTGTTGTGGTTGTTTCTATTTTTTAGGAGATAGGAATGCAGAGAGAGGAAGAGAGAGAAAGGGAGATACAGTCATGATTTTAACTGAAGATTTCTTCTTTAATGAAAGTTTAGCTCACCTAAAACATATCTTTTAAGAGCACCACTGCTTTGCTCCAAATTGTTCGGTTTCTTCCCATTTATGTTATTTAACACCTTTGTTTGCTTTGTGCTAGACTTGATCTAAGCAGTTTGATGTATCAAATTATTTCATTCTCCCAACAGTTTTGCAAATAAACTGCTATTCAGCACAAGATCTACGTAGGGTCTAAAACAGGGATTGATTAAGGAACTCTCTTGGTGTCAGCGAGCAGTGGGGAGGAGCCCAATTGTCCGGCTGCAGAACCCACGTTCTCAACACTCATGGTGTCCACTCATCACAGGTTTATGTTCAGACTTCTTGGTCTAACACGCAAGCTCTCTCCAAGGGACCTTTCTTTTTTTTATTTTTTTATTTTATTTTATTCATTTTTTTTTAGAGAGGAGACACAGAGAGAGAGAGAGAGAGAGAGAGAGAGAGAGAGAGAGAGAGAAAGGGGGGAGGAGCTGGAAGCATCAACTCCCATATGTGCCTTGACCAGACCAGTGCAGGGTTTTGAACTGGCGACCTCAGTGTTCCCAAGTCGACACTTTATCCACTGCGCCACCACAGGTCAGGCTCCAAGTGACCTTTCTAATCTTATCTTCCCTCACTCTATCAGCCATGCCCATACTCGTCTCAGGAGATATTCATGAATTCTCCTCAAAGACAGTCTCCAGGGTCATGGGAGTGCGAAAGAATTCCTTTACAGACTAAAGGCTCTGAGAAGTCCTGTGTTAAACAAATGTGGTTACTTTTTACAGAAATTTCTGTAACTTATGTTAGCACAAAATGGTTTGTGTGTTTTCACAGAGAACCTTGTGGGAACAGAGTTCTCCATGGAGCACACTTTGGGAAAGGACATTTTTCAAAAACACTGTATACCACACTGATATGTTAAGTCTTCCCTGAGAATCACTGATGGAGTTTACATTTCTATGTCTTTGTTCCCATCATTTCCATACCTACAGTATCTCTAGTCTTTCTCTTCTTAATTCAGAGGTAATACATCCTTCATGACTCAGCTGAAATCACACTCACTGAGCATATGATTATGGCCATCAATTTTATTGCTTCTTAACATGTGTGTCGCTCACTTCCTTATTTGCATATGGCTTCTCTCAGAACCATATGGCAAATTTCTTTCTTTTTTTCCGGCAAACGCCTTGAAGTGACTAAGCATTAAATGATTTTGGAATCTAGAGAATCACTCATTCAACTTGACTTTTCAGCCATAGTCAGAGAAAATAAACATTATGGTAATTGAAATATAAATATAACCACACTCAAAATAAGCTAACATCTTTTAAATCTAAACCATAGATGTTTGGAGCCAAAATATTCATTACAAATATTTATGAAAATTAAGTCCTGAAAAAGTTATTCCTATTTACTCCTTATTTTCAAATTCTTCAAAATTTCCAAGAAAAGGCAGAAAATACTGTAAGTTGATTTTGCTATAACCATTTAAATCCCATAGAATTCCTAGGAGGTAAAATATTGTCTCTTTTCTCAGATTAAAAAAATGGAATCTCAATAAAGTTTAAATAAGAATCAATTCCTAGTTTAGAACTCAAGTCCACTTAATTCCAAAGCCACACATAATTTTCATGGGTGGAGTTCCAAGACAACGTGCAGACAAGGATAAGAAATACTTATACAAACAGTTTGGGATGCAGCCAATATTTGAATTTGAACCATAGTGAAAAAAGAAAGAAAGGGAAGAGAGGAAATAAAACAAGGGAAAGGAGAGGAAAGAAAGGAAAGAAAAATAAAGAAAGAAGAAAAGAAAAAGAAAGAAAGAGAGAGAAGGAGGGAGGGAAGGTGAGAAGGAGGGAAGGAGGAAAAAAAGAAGGAAGGAAGGAAGAAAAAGAATGAAGGGAGGGAGGGAGGGAGGGAGGGAGGGAGGGAGGGAGGGAGGAAGCGAGGAAGGAAAGAAGGAAGGAAGGAAGAAAGGAAGGAAGGAAGGAAGGAAGAAAAGAAGGAAGAAAAGAAGGAAGCAAGGGAGAAAAGAAGGAAGGAAGGGAGAAAGGAAGAAAGAAAGAAAAGTCATTTTCTGAAAGAGTCTGAAGCTGAGTTGTCTTACGTGCTTCTAGCATGAGCGGATTTTAATATGACTCTTGTGAAAAATAAAATCGTGAGCAGACTTTCCCAGTGGGTTTGCCAGGATAAATCATCTGCAAAATGTACCCCTAGACAACTAAATTAGTTAACCTGTTGAGTCAAGTTGCCTACTGTATCCATCTGGATGATATGAGGTGCCAAAAATAACAATTTCCATTTTGGTGTAATTTACATTTAGCCCTCTGTTTTCTGAGAAAAGCTGGCCAAGAATTTTAGTCGAATCTTAAAGTCAGGGCGACAGTGTAGTAGTTAAGACCATTCCTATCAACACAAGGAGATGTTCGCGACGGCAGCGGAGAGCCAGTCAGGTGCCCTAGAAATATTATAAAGTATCACCACGTATTTCCAGCGAGATACCATTCCCTCTGAAATATGTTCCGTACAGTAGTCCACTCCCAATACCTCTGCTCCTCAAGGGTGTACTCTAATTACTCTGCCCTACCCGTTGCTTGTGCACTTTCAAGTGCTGCACCCCCAACGGCCGTTCTGGGTGAATTAATGAGATGGGGTTCAACCCCATGAAGTAAGGGTCTTCTGAGTAGTCTGTCCACAACCACCTGATAAGATGCTGTATCTTTTCTGCTCTAGTGTTTCATAGGATCTTCCATTTTCCCAGCACCACTCATGCTATTCTCTCATTACCTGTGTTCACAGCCCCCACGACCCCTTCAGACTGTAAGTGCCTTGAGGGTGGAAACCCTACGGCACCCCTCTTTGTGTCTTTAATATGCCCATCAGTGGGGTCACACACACACACCAAATGCACATATAAATATACACACACATACACACAGAACTTGGTGAGAAAGCGACAAATAAATGCTATAAAATACCTTCCTATTCTTAACCAAACTGACCCTGAAGTGATTGTCTGGAGGACTGACTAGAAAATGAGGCATACAGGCTGACTGTGGCTCCCAGCACCTGTCAGGTGGCTGAGGTCGTGGCCTAAATTCGATACCACAGACGCTGACTTAGAGAGTTTTCCAGCAGTATCTAGTGCAATAGTGGCCATTACAATTCAGGGAAGGCATAGGACGGTCTGCTGTCTGTACTGGGAAGGAAAGAGGGCGGAATGAGAGAAGAGGGAGAGAAAGGATAACACACATCGTGGTAGTTACAATATTCCCAGGATTTCTGTACTGTATTCTTCACTGTTCTCCCCAAATGACCTGACAGGCCAGCTGAATTTGGACCGTCTCACATGTATAAGCGTAGACTAAAGAATTTGGCATGTTTAGTTTAATATCGCTGTCATAAATTAGCCTCCCCACCCTTTGCAAAAATAAAAAAGAAACCCTTTTATAGGAAACCTTCTCCGTATCCCAGGTCTTTCCAGGGCTGTCTCCCACACACTGGATTTCGGCGGCCCGCTCACAATATCAAATCAGGGAAAGCGAATTGTGAAACCAGTGGGAACCCGTAAGTACTGGAATGCTTCCTCCCTGCTGCACATCCCCCTGTCACTGTCAACAAAAACGTAAGTCGAGCGTTTGAACCCGCTGTGCCTGAGGAATCCGGGATCAATACAAAACCACAGACTCCGGGGAGAGGTTGCAATTACCGACTTGGAAAGCACTGTAGCAAAATTTCCACGTTGACTCCCCGCTCTAAACGCCTCTATTTTGATCTGTGTTACACTCGCTGAAACGAGGAAAGCTATTTTAAGCTGATTCGTAAGTCAGGTTAATGTGTACGCATGGGGCTAGGGGCTCTACAGGCTGGAAGAACTGAGGAAGTCCGTCAGCCGTCTGGAAAACTGCTCTTCACGAAACGATCTTTGCAGCATGCAGGGGGAGGCACGGAAAGCATGTCCGGGAGACTCTGTAGTTCTCATCTCAATCTATCCCACGGCAGGCTATAATTATGGCTTTTCAAATTCTGCTTATTGGATGAGGCAAGGAAAAGCACATGGCATCACTCTCGCTGTGGAAAAAGGATTATCAGTCTCAATGATGTTGGCAGAAGTTCGAAGAACGAAGCTTTGTTTCTTCTTAATAAGTGACCCCCTTGTCGTGCTCAGAGCCTGAAGGACGTGTTCATCCTGTCAAAATGCTAATGGGACTTGGCTGTCTAGATCAGAACTTCCTAAGTGGTCCCAAATAGCAAAATTTCCTTTATTTTAAACTAACAATAAAAAAAAAAAATGCTTCAAGCCTTTATATGTAGTCTGATGAGAAAAGTGCTGAGATCACATTTTAGAAAGTTTTATTTTCAGCAAAAATGTCAATTGCATTCTAATGAATGTCATGCTCAACATTTTTTTTTCTCCTCTACAGATGAGTTTTTTAACTTTTCGGGTAACACCAGAAAGGAGATGAGCCAATGTTAATGGTGTTACTGACAAGGGCCAGAACGCTGTTTTCAGTTTAGAGAGAGAAATTAGCTCTGGTATTTCAGCTGAAAGAAAACCTTATGATTTATAAGTAGTAGGGAGAGATTACACAAAACAGGACGTGTTTTACCTAAGTAGTTAGTATGCTGGGAAAAAATAAGAAGGTAAAGATGAACTAGTAAAACTTACATAGCAAGTATTTGGTCATAAATGCCAGTTTGGGAAGTTGACACGGGTAAAGAGAAAGCAGTTCTGGAAATTTCTACAACTCAGGAAGTAGGTGTTCTTACATATTTGGCCTAGCCGTGATTAATTTTAATTAGCCTATGGTGCATACTATAAGCAGAGAGAACAAGGCTAGTAGCACCCCAGAAAGCAGGAGGGTCACTGTGCCCACCACCAACCAGCCGCTGTCATCTTCGACCACCTGAACCTCTCTGAGCCCCTGCTCACGCACTTAGAGAGTGAAAACAGCAATTCATCCTTAAAGGAATGCTGTGAGAATCAAATTGGTGATACATACAAATCACAAAACAGTTCCCAGGGCCCAGCAGACTCTCAATAAATGGCATTTTTATATCACTTCTATTAAAAAGATGAATATAACCAGAGAAAAGAAAATAGAAGCAAAAGAGAATAGAAGCAAAAATAAGTTTTCAGTCTGGGCAGTAAATAATTGTTTTTAGCTTATACATTAGAACAATGAAGTAAAGGCAATATATATATATTATATATATAATTTTAAACAGATGTTGATGAATAACAACCTGTTGGAAGTCCCAGCATCTCTGGTTCATACTAATCAACTAGATAAAGAGCTAACATGTGATTATGCTGCTGGCTACTTTTCACCCTCGGTTTCCCACCGGAATTGCAGACTAGGACCGGTGAAGAGTGTTCTTGCCAGCTGTTGAACGGAGGAAGTCACACAGGAAATACGGAGAGTCTGGGGGGAGGGTTAGCAGGTGTGTGTATGGAGGTGTCTCCAGTCTACTCAGAGAAGGTGAGGCGTATTTATGACTCCTGATGAGAAAGGTTTGGTTAGAGAATCAATCTGGGCTCAATCAAGAGGCATTGCTTTGTAACTCAGCTACTGGGAGACCTCTTTTTTTTTTTTCTGCATAAGCTGGAGACTGACAGAAATTCTGGAGAAAGACTCAATAATAGAAAGATGATCTTAATTACTAAAAAATTATTGTTCAGAAAATACTTAGTCAGTATACATGAGCCACACATTGTCAGGCGTGGCGACTATAATATGCGTAAGTGTAAAGAGGGGGGGGGCTGACCGGGCTGAATGACCAGCTCTCTTAAATTCTCCCATATTGGTCGAATTACACTACAGGCTTGAGCCAACTGAGTCACAACACTTCAGATAAAACATCCAATCTGTGACACACGTAACAGAAAATACTTGGTGTCTGATCAAGCAAAATCGCCATGGATGTACAGAACTGAAAGTTTGGGGCCTGAATGATATAAAGAGACAGAGGTGAATAAGAGATGAAATACTATATTTAGTTATTGGAATACAGTGTGATTTCAATATAGCAGTGATGGAAGAATACGTGGAGAAAGCCATGCTAAAATGTGCCCAGTGAAAGAAAAGTTATCCATTTGTTTAGAAGGTAATTTTAGCTGTTGTTATTCTGAGGTGATAATCCTGTTTGGTTCAAATATTAATTTTTGAATTAGCCAACTTTCGTTTTACTTCTAGGTTTTCCACTGGTTCACCCCAACGAAGTTATTAGCTATGTTAAGGGGGTATATGGTGTAAATAGATGACGGAATTAAAAAAATTTGCTATGGGTTAAAATAAATAAAAGAGGAATATTGTGTATAATGTGGAGCTAACCCATTTTCATAGTGGTTAAAACTTGAAATGTTAATTTTCTATGTTGCTAAATATTAACCATATCACCGAAAATGAAACCATTCATGAGCAAATAGTTAAACGAGGCAAGCAAACCAACTATGCCCAGAGCTTATGGCACTCACTTGGAATACCTTCGAGACAATGTTTCAGTGCGTGCCAAGCCCCGCCCGCTTTCACTCATGTTCCCAGAGTGTGTGGAATGCTCACTCAGTAACGGTCATACCTGGAAACATTCCATTCACTCTAATGAGCTTTTTAGCACGCACAACACTTCTCACAAGTGTTTAATCAGTTAATTAAGCTCTGCAAAGAAGAAAACCCTATATAACATTAATTTGTTCATTAAACGGACAATACAGATTGACCTATCGCTTTTTATGTTGCTTATTTACATTTTTTTCTCAAACTTATGCCTAGTTGATAAAATCAGACTACTCATTTGATACTTCAGTTATAGTGCATTACATCATTATAATGTATGCCCCTATGCTGAATTTTAATGTATTTGAATTGCCATTACTAAAAGGATTAAATGACTATGGTGTAAACCAAGGTATATTATAATTCCTTTATCCTTCACACAATACAGAATCCTTAAAAATTTATCAATGCTAATTTTATTGAAGTAATTATTTTAATCCAACATCATTTAACTCATACAGATTGAATCAAACTACACTTTACTAACAATACTCAGCATTTTGACTTATTTAATGTGGTATATCAAAATAGCATCCCAAAGTCATGGAATTACCAAGAAGTGCAGTCTTTTCTAAATGGCAAATATATCTTTCTTTGAAAGCCCCTAATGAAAATTCATGTATGAAAAGGCTAAATAGTGATATTATAAAAAATAAATCCATTTTTTTAGATCTCTATTTCATCTCATCTTAAAATATGAGCTCACAAAAAGGAATTCAGAAAACTTGAATTCTTTTCAGTGTCAAACACTATTTAATTGTTTGCGATTTAACCTGAGAACGGTAATATTCCCGGGTTGCACCATAGCTCTGGTGCTCTGCAATGTATACAGTTAATGCACTCAAGCATTGCTGTTCCTCAAAAACTGACATTAAAAAAAATTATAAGCTTATAGAAAAGGGCAAAGAAGTTATTCTAAAAAGCAGACAACAGCACAATTAAATGAGAATGTGGTGTGCTCTTTAAAAAAGGATCAAACTTTTAAATATAGAGATACAGGATTTTATAAGAAGAGGCTAGCGATAAGCAGTTGAAGTACAAATATATTACATTCCACTTATATCACTTAATTATATAAACATAGAGAATACATAGGTAATTATATAAATATATAAACAGAACATTTCATGCTTTATTTGCCACAGCAAAAGCAGGCGTCATGCTGCTGGCAAATGACGGTGTTGTCCGGGGTGAAATCACAAACTTACAGAAAGACTTTCAAGCAAGACTGAAGGAACAGAAAACATTATTAACAGAGAAGTAAACCATGCTTTATCTGTGTGAGTGTTCCTTAAGATTGTTTTTTGTTTTTTCAATACTGGAAAGAAAAACAAATAGGACTTTTTAAACTAATATTGTAACATTATGGAGTCTTGATGTAAGTCAGGTAAATTCTGTCCTTTTTTTCTCCCTTTCAAGTTCAAGACAAGATTTAATAATCTAGCCTCATGTGTAGTAACTCAGGTAAAAGCTAAAGGAATCAGTAACAATGATGGTCTATGGGCTCTGTCTTAAATTACTACTCGCCAACGCTAATAACGGTGCCCGTAGTCTTTCCGAGCTTTGGGCGAGGGAAGGAGCTAGGTCTTTAGTCAGCACTGTTCTTTGCTTCGCAATCAACTACACTGCTCACAAAAATTAGGGGGTTGGGGAACATGCAGATGCTCCAGTACTTTCAGCCTTTTGTACAGCACATTTTCACCAGAGAAATTAAAGTTGGTTTTGCATCTCATTCGCACAATCGAACAACTTTCTTTGACTTGTCGTTGGCTTTTTTTTTTTTTTTTTACAGGGACTGAGAGAGAGTCAGAGAGAGGGACAGACAGACAGGAACGGAGAGAGATGAGTAGCATCAATCATTAGTTTTTCGTTGCCATTGTGACACCTTAGTTGTTCATTGATTGCTTTCTCACCTGTGCCTTGCCCGAGGGCCTTCAGCAGACCAAGCCACCCCTTGCTGGAGCCAGCGACCTTGGGTCCAAGCCAACAAGCTTTTGCTCAAGCCAAATGAGCCCGCACTCAAGCTGGGGAGCTTGGGGTCTCGAACCGGGGACTTCCGCATCCCAGTCTGATGCTCCATCCTCTGTGCCACGGCCTGGTCAGGCTGTCATTGGCCTTTCTGATGTTCTTGTTTAATAAATAATAATAAAAAAAATCAAATGCTCCTTTTTTTATCGCTTCATATTCATTTTGAAATATCCCCTAATTTTCGTCAGCAGAAGTTACTTTTCAAGCAGGTTGCTCCTGTCTGCAGTGTCCAGCACGCCGTATTAAGGAGCAGAAGGTAAAAGCTGACTTTTGAACTCGCCTGCACAAATGCTGAAATTCTTCTGATGTTACAAGGAATGCAGGAGAGGCTGGGGAGAACTTAGCTGGCCTTCAGACACGTACTGACCAATAAGTAGGCACGTGAAGAATTATAATGTGAAAACCAACACTAAATTGATTCAGAGTTAAAATTCCATCACTTATTCATTCGATTACCCCTACCCTCACTCTTGACTACTTTTTCTTTTAGAACAATCACAATTTAAAGAGTGAATGTACCTTCTATCAACACGTGCAGTCATTCGATATTAAGACAGACTCCACATTTGTTTTTTACAGTTCGCTCTTTACCGCACATGGAAGGCTGTGAATCTGTGACCCTTCACTGACTTTTCATTTCCTGCCAATCTTTCTCTCACTAACTGCGCAGACACAGGATGGTTTCTATAGCGACGCCAGCTCTTCTTGCCATTCTGGGCCTTTGCCCCTTCGCTGTCCTCCATGGGGCGCTCCCTCCAGATCCTCCTTCTGACTTTTCCTCTAGTTTGGGGTATCAGCTTAAATGTTGTCTCCTGGGAGACACCCCGTCCGCCCGCCTTCTAACTCCCGGTTGACGACCCTCTCTCAGGACACCCAATTAGTGCTTTCCAGCTGGAATGCGTCTGCTATTTGTCTGTGCTCGGTCTCCAAGGCCAGAGTATAAAGAATACAAGCTCCTTCAGGCAGGAGCCACACTGGTCTTGATTCCATCTGATTTTTAGAATCGATATGTTCCACGAATATCAGGTGTGTGCACACCTACTGTGCTAAGTGGTGAGCAGAGAAACACAACCCTGCTCTCCGGAAGGTCCTGTCTGGTGAGATTGGGGCCAGGGGGGTCACAGAGGGGAGAGAGGCCTTCGATCCTACACAGAAGCCGAGGGCGAAGGCGTTCTGAAACACCTCTCTATCCATCAGACACACGGTGTTCAGTCTCATTATGATCATCAGTGCAGTGGTTATGAGACATTACCTTATTGATATCTTAAAATTTCCCAGGGAAGAGGAATGGATACCGTTTTTCACTCTCTCCTGACTATGTACCATGCTCTATAATTACAAGGTGAATTTATAAGCAAAGAGCGGACACACCAGTGGTTATATAAGTCAGTGGTGCTAAAACTCCAGACTCAGGAGTCACCTGGAGGGATTGTTTAAAAGCAGGATTCTGGGTCCCCTTCTTGGTCACTCGTTTGGTTGACTGAAGGTCAGTGAAGAAGGAAAAGGGCAGTAAGAATTTTCTTGTTCTGGCGCACTTACGATACCAGACAGGAAGAAAGCAAAGAGACTTTGGCCAAGACACAGGGGCTCTGACTTTGAGGTTTTGGAGATGGAGCTACTGTGAGGATAGTGAGACCCAGGGAGGAATATGGAAGACAGCTGGTGGGTGACTGAACTTTAGTGGAGATGGTCAGAAAGCTCTTCAAGAGGACAGGGGACTTTCAGCTTAGAGTGTCACAGGCATCTATCACATGAATTCTTCAGTGGCAGAGATGTGGGTTACAGAGGAGAGCTCCAGGAAAGGAACAGTAGTTAGTAAAGAAGAAATGGCAACCCGTAAGACTCTGTGCATCAAGTTGTTTTTAAAAATCAGTTTCCAAAGTAAAAACTTTGCTAAACCATTCTGACTGCACAACGGGGTAGAATTTTCATAGGTAGGTCATGCCCAAGAGAAGACTATCTCATCTCTCTGATTGGATAATGTGGGGAGTTCAAAAAGGCCTTGTGGCCAGTAAAGACGGCCGCAGGAGAGCTGCCCACCGCCATATTGAAGTGGAACACCCTCCCCATACAAGGAAGCATTCTCACCACAGAAGGGGCTCTCCAGTCCGCACTGACTGTACCCCTGTGTCATCACAGTCATCTTCACCTTCCACAGTCGAGGAAGCTCTGGAGCATGACCTTCTCAGCCCAGATTTGCCCAAGTTCCCGAGTTCAGGGTTGGCTATGGCTTGGGGAATCAACTCACACTAGTGGATTTCTGTAACGTGTAGATAGATCACTAACAAGAACAAACACTGCCTGCATACCCCTCCAGGATCACCCACGGCCAACACAGTCAAGTGCCCTGCTCTATAAGACACAGCACGACCCAGCACGCTGCAGGAACAACGTAAAGAGATAATGACAAAGGCTTCCATAGTGGTGCGGGAAACGGCAGGGTGGCTGCTTTGGGATGCAGGGGTAGAAACTTTCGATTGGCAAATTTCATAAACTGATCACAATAGACCCATCTCTTGTCTGCCTTTTACTCTTGGGCAAAAAGAAGATACTTCACCAGAGTTCCTCACCATTTCGAGTAACCACATGGCCACTTCTATTCAAAGGGACACAGAGGACATGTGATGGGGCGCTACTCGGGGACTGTCCTCCAACTATTGCTTTTTTCTTGTGATTACGACAAAGGCACTTGGAAATGCAGCAGCCATACTGTGACCCTAAGGCAGGAGTCCCCAAACTTTTTACACAGGGGGCCAGTTCACTATCCCTCAGACCATTGGAGGGCCAGACTATAAAAAAAACTATGAACAAATCCCTATGCACACTGCACATATCTTATTTGAAATTAAAAAAAAAAAAAAAAAAAAAAAACGGGAACAAATACAATATTTAAAATAAAGAACAAGTAAATTTAAATCAACCAACTGACCAGTATTTCAATGGGAACTATGGGCGCGGATGCATCCTGTGCTCCTCTCACTGACCACCAATGAAAGAGGTGCCCCTTCTGGAAGTGCGGCGGGGGCCGGATAAATGGCCTCAGGGGGCCGCATGCGGCCCGGGGGAGTAGTTTGGGGACCCCTGTCCTAAGGTAACAAACATGGAAATGAAAGGTAATAATTAATGATGGCTAATAGATATCTTTGATGAATAAGACAGTCCAATATGTTGAAACAATACTATTAACTACGTTTCTGCAAAATTCTGTGAAAAAATTACATTTCCAATGTTTAAGACACTAGATATTTCCCCAGTACAACTAAAAGTATTTCTTTTTTTTTTATTTTTTGAGAGGGACAGACAGACAGGAACGAAGAGAGATGAGAAGCATCAATCATTAGTTTTCCGTTGCCATTGTGACACCTTAGTTGTTCATTGATTGCTTTCTCATATGTGCCTTGACCGCGGGTCTTCAGCAGACCGAGCAACCCCTTGCTGGAGCCAGCGACCTTGGGTCCAAGCTGGCGAGCTTTTGCCCAAGCCAGATGGGCCCGCGCTCAAGCTGGCGACCTTGGGGTCTCGAACCTGGGTCTTCCACATCCCAGTCCGATGCTCTATCCACTGCGGCACTGCCTGGTCAGGCTAAAATATTTCTGAGTGGTTCAAATGTCATAAGAAACATTTTAGAACTTAGAGAGCAGAAAGTGGGCCGAAAGGCTATGTAAGTACCATGGTGTGGACAAAGAGAGCCCCAAACTTTCAGCCACCCTGTTAATTGGAGAGATAATTATATTCCAGTGTTCTGAATGGACGGAATGCTGGGGTGACAGGATGTGGTCCCACAAAAGGGGAATTTCATGTCTGCGTTTTCAGTCAGTTCAGTGATTATGGAAAGAAATTGATCTCCCCTTAGTTTAAGGCTTTCATTAAATATGTTTTAATGTTAATACGTGTTGCTATTACAGGCTACTTTAAGAAAGTAAAATTATTAGTGACATATTTTTTAAATGTCACTCAAAAGGACAAATTAATACCTTATAAATAATGATGCCAAATGTTATTCTGTCAATTATATTTTGAAATTTTCTTTTGGAAACTCAAATTAAGTTCTTTAATAGTACTGTATTTAGCTCTTAGAGATACACATTTCTTGCCTGGTCTTCATGAAGAAGGGATTAAAGCATTTTAAAGAAGTGAACATATAAATATTCTTCATTAACTGCTCTAATATCCTGCATCCTCCAAATACATTAATATGCACAGCAGGACAATGAAAATCATATGATTTGGACTGCTTATTAAATGATCATTTGCCAATATTCAAAATTCATTTAAAGCAACTGTTAGTGTGAGTATTCATGTTAGCATCTCAAATGCCATATTAAATACACTAAAATGGCCATAATGGAAGTTTATCAGCTCTCTAGCATGTATTTGGAATGGGAAAAAATAAATCTTAAAATCTCTAGAGATTTTAAAGTATGGATTTAAGTTACTTTTTTTTTCCCAGAAACATTTTATTGAGTGCTCTGCTGTCATCATTTTCCATAATAAACTGTTTGAGCTGCTTAGGTATAAAGCAACATCATGACCATCATGATGGCCGTCCAGTGGCCCAGACCATCCAGCTAATCTCCTGGAGGGGAGATGGAGGGACACAGCATGCTTCCTTCAAATAAGGGTGAACCTCTCAAATGGATTGTGAAATTGCCACCGGCCAATCTCCACACAAAGTCACAGAGTACAGTGGAAGTTATAATCCCGCGAGGCCCGTCATTTTGCCTATAAGGCCTCCGCCGAGGTGTGTGTTTTCCGCCCGGGAAAGGACTGAAAGGGGGAGCTAGCTGCTCAGGGTAGGGTGGGGTGGCAGTGGGGAACAGAACGCATTCTCACAAGTTTGTGCCTCCTGGCAGTCGGAGAAAGAAAACCTGGGTGAAGCTGCAATTTTTCAACTTGAGGAAACAACTTTAGCAAGAGAATGATCTTCAGTTAATATTATGTTACGTTAGTGTTAGTTTTAACTGCGTATCTATGTGTTTTGTACCAAGTGATACATATTCTAAGTGGAGAGTAGCTTTGTGATATTTTTTTAATCTTTGTATCAAATAATTCTTCCGTTCTTTGGTCTTGCTGGGCCATCCTATGAACACATGCAATCCTGAGAACATACAGTGGGTTTCAGTGTTTATTCTCATACTTACTACCGCAGAAAAATCCCAGAAGGCCACCATATTGCAAATGACATCCCACCCAAAATGCCTGCTGAATAGGTCAACATTATTTTCTTTTTCTTTTTTTTAAATGTGCACACGTGGTTAATGTTATTATTGTTAGCTTTTTGGAAGTCAGTTTAAAATTTATTGACTTTGTGTTTAAACATGATTTTGTAACAAGTATAAATTTTTCAGAAAGAGAGTTAAGACTAACATTTGGAGGAGGGGGGGGGTTCCTTTTCAACGGGAGTGAGCCTGGCAGCCCCTGTCCTGCGGGCTCCTGTCAGCCAGGTGCTGGAGCGTGGACCGGACACGTCAGAGCGACCACTGCTCGGAGATCGCCCTCGGCCCAGGTTGCAATATTTTAAGGAATGACAGCCTCAGCTTCAGAGATAAACTCAATAGACTTTTCAATTCTGGCTTTTTAGTTCCATTCCCTTTATGTTAACCACCTCCAGCTTTAATATGTTATTGTAGAAAAATGACTCCATTATTTCTGCCCACTTGATTTCTATTCCCATTCCCTCCAAACCCGCACACCTTTAAGCCTTTATGTCCTTTCGCCTTAATACAAAGAGCATTTCTCTCGCAGGAAAGAGCTGGGAAATGGGAAATGGAAATTCAAAGCCTTCAGTGCAAAATGAGAGGACTTCAAATTCAGTTTTAATTGCAAAGTTAAAAATCCTTTTCTTGCTCTTAATTCATCTTCAGTAAGATTAAAAGTAGGTTCTCAAACAAAAAATTCTAAATTGCACTCTATGTTTAAAAGGTGTTTAAATAGGCTATAGCTGGTTGGCTCAGTGGTAGAGCACTGGACAGTGTATGGATGTCCTGGGTTCAATTCCCGCTCTGGGAAAACAGGAGGAATGGCCAT
Organism: Rhynchonycteris naso; assembly: GCA_037038555.1. NCBI lineage: Eukaryota > Metazoa > Chordata > Mammalia > Chiroptera > Emballonuridae > Rhynchonycteris > Rhynchonycteris naso. Next base: position 7,777,560 of record CM072998.1, on the reverse strand, counting down.
CTAATTCTCCACCACTTCTCCTCACCTTCTGTTTCTCTCTCCCTTCTCCTGCAGTAATGCCTCAATTTATACGAGTGTGTTGGTCCTGTATGCTAATGATGGCTTCATGGAGCCTCTACCTCAGGTGCTAAAAATAGCTCGGTTGCAAGCATTGGCCCCAGACTGGGGTCATTGGGTGGATCCCTGTCAAAGTGCAGGCAGAAGTTTGTCTATTTTTCGTCCTCTCAAATTAAAAAAAAATAAAAGGTGTTTAAATAAAAATAAAACTTTATTTGGCTATGATTCAGTCTTTGCTTTTATTTTAATTTGAGCAGCTATATATACAGGGTGGGGCCAAAGTAAGTTTACAGTTGTTCATTAGGAAAATAATACAATTAATAAATAATACTAAAAGAATGAACTCCATGTCTCATGCACATGTTCACAATTGTAAACCTACTTTGGCTCCACCCTGTATTTTCCTAATATGGTCTCACAGATCTTTTTTCCACAGCTTAGATAGATGCATCATTGACTCTAAGATGGTGAACTCTTTCACAATGAGACCAGAGGGGGAAGAAAGGAGCCACTCGGAGTGAAGACGGGTCAGCAGCGAGGACCAGTGGGAAGCACACAACAGCATTTAATAGCACCGAGAGAGAGGATGTGACCACTGAGATCCTAAGAACATAACCCAAACTGAAGAATCAATTTCAGATTTATTATCTTGGCTGGCTTCATGCTGAATCTTAATTAAAGTCATAATTTTCTAAGTTTAAGTGATGTTTGAATATGCTGTGCCAAATCTGGGTTTGCATTATGGCTCCGAGTTAAAATACCGCTGTGTCCCTGGTAGTAAATATCCTGCAATAACTTAATAAGAACAGCCCCAGGGGAGGCAGAAACTGTGGTCTGCAGGGAGCAGTGAAGATAGCTGGCTACCGTCTTACCTGCCAAAGTGACAACCCCAAGTCCTCAAGTCTACTCATGCAGAACACCCTTCCTTTGGTTACTAGTGCGTTATTTGTGCAATACCCCTTAATATATATATATATGGTTCTTAACCTGGGTTCTATCGAACCCTAAGGGTTCGATGAGTCAGTCTCAGGGGTTCGAAGAAGCCTCTGCTGCGGAGGCCAGAATAAAGTAATACTGTAATTTGTTGTGAGTTCATGCACTTTGTTGGTTTTGTTCTTTGAGCAAGGTGATGTTCATACACGGCTCATTTTGTGCACCAGTAAAAAAATATATACCTGTGTCTTGAATTTGGAAAAAAAAAAATCCTATTTTATTTATCCCTAAAGAAGGGTTCGGTGAATGCGCATATGAAACTGGTGGGTTCGGTACCTCAAAAAAGGTTAAGAACCACTGATATACATATATATATATATGACAGAGAGAGGGACAGATAGAAGGGAGGGAGAGAGATGAAAACCATCAATTCTTCGTTGCAGCTCCTTTGTTGTTCATTGATTTCTTTCTCTCATGTGCCTAGACTGGGTAGACTGGGGGGCTACAGCAGACTGACCCCTTGCTCAAGCCAGTGACCTCACACTCAAGCTGGTCATCCCACACTCAAACTAGATGGGCCCCTGCTCACCCTGGCAACCTTGAGGTTTTGAACTTGGGTCCTCTGCGTCCCAGTCCAACGCTCTATTCACTGCGCCGCCTGGTCAGGCCAATGCCCCTCAATACTATCATTATATGCAGTTCTTTCTTATGCCTAACTCTAGTTTTTAATACAAGAATTCGCACTGATTTCCTTATGGTCTCCCATCCTCGCACAAAAGACATGATCGTACTTTTTCTCTGAAATTCCAAGATCAAGAAAAGAAACATGGAACAGGCAGAGGAGAAACACTTAAAAATACAAAATTATACATTTTTCAATGGTTATGACTTCATTGCTGAAAATATTTTTAGCATTCTGTTTTAATGTAAACCCTCTTCATGAAACTCAAGGACTATTTTATCTAAGAGGAGCAGTGTACTGGTTGGTAAGTGTGAGGCATCTAAAGTAACATGCCCAGGGGTAGAGTCCTGCTCACAGAGTTTGTTGTGACCTCGAGCAAACAATATTACTGTTCTGAGTCTCCGCTTTCCCATCTCTAACTTGGGAATGTCAATGTCACCTTCCTCATAAGTACTTCCTCATAACTATTTATTTAAAGTATTTGCCCGACCTGTGGTGATGCTATGGCTAGTGCATCGACCTGGAATGCTGAGGTCGCTGGTTCGAAACTCGGGCTTCCCTGGACAAGGCACCTGTGAGAAGCAACTATGAGCTCACACTTCCCACTCTTCCCCTGCCCTCCACATTTCTCTCTCTCTCTCTCTCCCCTCTCTAAAATCAATAAAATCTTTTAAAAACATAGAAAAGTAAAGTCTTTAACTGCTCCTGGGACTTAACTGGTTAAAAGTATTACAATTTGCTATAATTATTAAAAACATGGACAATACTATATTCTCATTCAAATATTATCTTTGGCTTATAAATGAAGATTTAGGTACATTGAATTATGCTCATCTAATTAATGAAATGTATTCAGTTTTTTTCACACTGAAAGACCGTATCAAGAATTAAGCCTTTTTCATTGACAGGCATCACAAAGGAGTTTTTTTTCCAGTAATAGACTACCTAGTTTAAACTCACCTTTGAACATTTCAGAGCCCATCTGAGCTCAGAAGGGTTGTGAAGAAACCCTTACAGGAGAGATTGATGCATTAACTCAAATTGTGAAGTCCAGTTTAATTCTATTATCATGCACTTTTTCGAATTTACAATGCCAACGTTTTTAAGGTCTATCACAGAAGCCTCTTAAGAACAAACAGCAAGGAACTGTGAATCAGATCATCTGATTTTTAAAACTAGCTCTCGCCAAACTTTATAAATTTGAAAAATTTGCTCAATGCTTCTCAATGCCTTCATCTACAAAAATAAGTGCTCGGCTAGGTGATGTTGAAGTTCTTTCCCGCTCAAATAGATGATAGTTCTGTTCCACGAACAGACACTTAATTTGCCATTACAGCTTCCCGTCTCGAGTGATATGTCCATTTTGATGAAGAAATGGAAGTGTAACAGGTGGAGGGTCTCATTTCCTTTTTAACACAGAGCCGTAGGCAGATTCTAGAACTTTTTGTGTGTGTGTGTCCCTTCTTATCATTAAACCAGTCTAATTTAAAGACTAAGTCTCAACCTCAGTATAAATTCTACCCCCTTCCTTAGGGTCACCGGGGCCATGACCTGTGACCTGAAACTCACGTGACCTCACCTGGGGGAAGGTAAGCTAGTCTGCTCTTGGATTCTTTCCACCTTTGCACTAGAAGTGGGAAGGAATGGGTGGAGAGAGGTGGCTAGGACTGTGATAACAGCCCCGCACCCACATTTCTTCTCAAAGCCCAGATCACAGCCTGCGGGGCTAATGGGGACAATGGGGAGGCGAGTTTCGATGGAATTACAGAATTTATCCTAGTTCCTGTTTGCATCTCAGGTGGGTTGCTTTGTTTTCCAAACAACAACTTGAGCTAGAACTCCTTGTGCATAGAATAAAAAACCTCTAACGGTATTCTCACTTAAAATAAGAGGGATGAAGAAAACCCTTAACATTTCTTTGTTTCCGTAATGAGTTTATTCAAGTTTTCATTTTATGAAAAGGGCCCTAATTGGATGAATGATATCAGATTAATGACAGGATGCTTTATATAGGCGTCTAAATTATTCCTAAGAGACAAACATTGTAAAATTAGCCTTAGAGGATTAAAATAATATATTTGTGTCTGAATTTCTATTTTTGCAAAGCTTATTTTATTCTTCTATGAGATGAGCTATTAAGAGTACTGTTTTCTAAAAAAATGCTTTAAGGCTGTCTTTCTAATTTGACCCAGACCAACAACACATCCACATTTCCCACGACGATCTAGAACCCGGGCACGAACATGTGACACAGGTGTTCCTGAGCAGTTCTGCTGTCCTGTTCTGTCCTTTGCTTAGACTGGTCCTGGTGTTTAGTCTTGGAAAATGCTGCACGGTCACCTTCACACACCCCTTCCCCGCCCAGCTTTACTTATAGACAGAAGCGTCACTTACAGTTAGTCACTGGTTCTGTGGACTGATGCTGTTTCCTAGACTTAAATGGCAGTAAAATGTGGAGAGCTTATTTAATGGTTTCTGTGGCCACAGCCATCAGTACCCAGGGTGACCCTGAGGTGTCTGGAACTGTAGGCAGCACTAGGCTGACAGGGTGGGATGTCCTGGGACCCCTCTTTTTGCTTTACTTACCCTCCACCCACAGGCGGGTAGTTACCAAGCTCATCCTGTTTTCCCAACCATCCGGTCAAAATTCCAAAGTCTCCTCATTGGAGTTTCCGCACACGGAACTATAATAAGAACTGTAAAAAGGTCTGCCATTCTAAGAGATTTCTTTTTCATCCTCCCCTCCGCCGCCCCTAGCCCCCCCAAAATTCATCAAACTGTGGAGGTGTTAGAATAATCCTCAAAGTGGGCTTTAGCTATGGTGAAGCCACTGGGTAAAAGAAATTACTGCTTGCTTTACGGCCATTCTTGGGTTTACATTCAGTCTTTCACGAAAATGGAAGGAAACCAATGAAATATTTGGTGAGCCTTTCAAGGTATTTAAAATCACATGTATATTTGTATTTGCTTTCAAACCCTTAAACAATTATCAAGTAAAAAGAAGACTTGAGAAGCTTCTCTGTTGTCCACCTTGACAGAGCCGGTTTCTGGAATGTTTTTTTTACTAGGACGCGTGCCCTCTTTTTACCGCTGAGTTGACAATCTTGTCTCCTGCAGACATTTAGTGGGCAAAACATTCTGCACCTTAACAAGTCCCTAATGCAAACATAAAGAAGACTGATGTCTCAGCAATAACAATAGCACACCATTACGCTCTCTTTTAACACATTTACTGTGTGTGATATTGACAGATAAGAGCTTTATGGCTTGGAGCACGCTTCTTGGGGTTTATACTCGTCAAACGGTTCGTCCCGTGGGGTATCTCCACTTCTGAAAGGACCTATTAGACATTTTGGTCATAAGAAAAAGAGTTATGTTTACTAGTTTTGGAATCACACACACCTTTCAAAAACAGCACGTAATTTGCTCCTCAGAATCCTGTCTCTGTTTCCTGTACAGCTTCGTGCATCTCGAGCAGACATCGCCTGTCAACCAGATGTCTGAAAATGTGTAAACGGTTTTCCCGTAACATCTGATCTGCATAGACGCTCTGCGGGCTTCCCGCGTGGTGGGAAGGCCTGTCACTCACTGCGTTTCTAAACAACTTGTCTGAGAAGCTGTCCAGGGGGCACAGTAGCTGTGGGAAAGTTCAGCGACCTCTCACAGCTGTAAATGAAGTCGTTTTCTTCAGGAATTGGACCAGAGGTGTCACTGAGGTAGCTGTAATCCTGACTCATGCGTACAAAACCACAAACAGAAGGAAAAGCCTCTACCACTGAGAGTTATTTCACTATAGCATTTACAAAAATAAAAAAGTGCACAGTGCCCGCCTGCCTCTGATGTATAGCAGCTACCACACGCCTTTAGACAAATGCCCTTTGGGAAGTAAAAAAATAATACCCAGGTGTTCTAAAAAAGACACACAAAGGTATTACATGCAAGTCATGAAAAACTGACAAACCAAAACTGCCACAATTAAATTTAAATATATATATATATAGTTAGCATGGCTCTTGATGTAGATTTATTTTAAAGTTTCCTTACTGTAAGAGGTAAGAAAGTTTTAGTATATGTAAGAAGGATTTCAAATCAGTTTGTGTGATACATGTTATATAATAATTATTTTAAGTTTAATAATGCTTCTCTTTCAGTATTTATAACGTTAACACATTCATTTAAGAAAGAGAGTGATAGAATATCCACAAAAAATAAAACTCTTCAGTGTGAAGATAATTGTTCCCAAACCTTTCCAAGTGCTCTGACTATAAAGGAAGACTCTATAATGGTTTTATGCTTCTGTGAGGTTTAAAAGGCCATAATATTTGGCCCACCTGCAGCTATTACAGGAAAGAATTTTAAATTAGCTTAGCGTGTTCTCACATACCTCTAATATGTATAGTATCTGTTAGGTACACGTTTAATATCTATTTTCTGGAACTTGTGCTTGCCTATTTTCTGTATAGTGAGTGATTTATGTTTGCTGAAATACCCTAACAGCAGCACAAACAGACACTAATTTATTCAAAATCTATTCATTGTCTGTTTATTGAACATATTCTTGGTAACCAACAGTGAAATGAACAGTTGATATGGAGACAATTAAGCTGCATGCACCTTCAAAAGCTCATAGCTTAAATCAGAGATACAAAAAAGAAAACAAAACAAAAAAACTAGGATCGTAAGACTGTGGCAGAGACATGCTACCTGCATATGGTACGTCCAGGTGAGTCACATAACACAGAAAAAGGCTTAGGATTCATTAAAAGGATAGTGGCATAGAGGTGGTCCCAGAGCGGATTTCTAAAGAACAAAAAGGTTGGGTGGGCAAACCAGGGTGTGCAAACACGGGACGCAGAGGGAGAAAAAGGCATTGGTTGAACCATGAGTCTGTCAGTGTGCTGGAACACTAATGCCCACAGATAAAAGGTAGGGCATGAAGACAGGGACCAGGGACGCATTGTGTCTTGGGCAACACGCTAAGGAATTTAAATTCTATCCTGAAAGCATTGAGAGGTCAAGTGTAAGAAGGTCGGATTTCAAGTAGCAACTTATTTTGTGTTATAGAAAGAGATATCTGTCTATCATGGGGGGATGGAGTAGAGAGATCACATGACTAAAGACTGAGTTTTGTTCCGAGCATGCTGTAATACAAGAGAGAACCCATAACCACTAGAAACATCTGGAGATGTTTAAAAAGTAGAATCAACTACCACCCCGTGGTGAGTGACACTTCATTTCTTTCTTTCTTTGTTTTCATTGCTTTCATTGTAGTAGCAGCGGGGGGGGAGAAGATGTTTAACTATAATATTAATACTCCTATTAGAAGACAATGGAAACAATTTGTTCATTTTTCCCTTATTTTGAATTTACTGGGGTAAAACTGGTCAACAAGATTATACAGGTTTCTGGTGCACAATTCTATTATACATCATTTGTACACCACCCCAAGTCAAGTCTCCATCCATCAGCATTTACCCTCCCATAGCCTGTCCACCACTTCCGCGCCCCCCCCCCGGCAATTACCACACTGTTTACTCTGTCTAGGAGTTTTTCTCTCTCTTTTTCCCTTTTTAGCTCAATCCCTGCCCCTCAGCAACTCCCCGCCCAGAGGTCTAGCTGTTCTCTATTTATGAGTCTGTCTCTATTTGGCTTATTAGTTCATTGTGTACTTTATAGTCTACATACACCATAAATGAAATCACATGGTACTTGCCTTTCTCTAACTGGCTTATTTCACTTAGCGTAATAATATCCAGGTCCATCCATGCTGTCAGAAAAAGTAAGATTTCTTTCTTCTCTATGGGGGTGTTGCATTCCACTGTGTAAATGTTCCACATAAGCTTTTTTAATGCACTTATCTACTGATGGACATTTGGTGGTGGGTATACAGATTGGTAGAACCACTATGGAAATAGCATGGGATTTTCTCAAGAAATTAAGGCCTGACCTGTGGTGGCGCAGTGGATAAAACATCAACCTAGAACTCTGAGGTCACCAGTTCAAATCCCTGGGCTTGCCTAGTCAAGGAACATAAGGGAGTTGATGCTTCCTGCTCCCCCCCCATACCCTCTTTGTCTCTCTGATCTAAAACAAATGAATACTTAAAAATTAAGTAAATTAAACATGTAACTGCCTAATGACCTAGCAACTCCACTTCTGGAAGTATCCAAAAACACCAGTTCAAAAGAATATTTAGACCCTTGTATTCTTGGAGCATTATTTACAATAGACAAAAACTGAAAACAGAAATTATTCAAACGTTAAAAAAGGTCATTAAAGCTGCTCATCACTTCTCAATGTTATTTAATATAATGTCAACATTATATTTTTCATTTAGTAAATTCATGAAACCTTGAGTCTTTTATATTATACACAAATGTTCTTTTCACAAATTAAAAATATTTAATTCAAAATAGCTGGTATAATTTTGACTTATTTTCATATTATTATTAAATCTATTTTGCACCTACATATGCTTGCTGATTCTTTTACTCAGTTTATCTGTTTAGTTTAATTCAGCATAGGGTGGGCAAAAGTAGGTTTATACAAAATACTAATTATTTTTGTATTATTATTAGTTACTGTATCATTTTCCACACAAACTACTGTGAACCTACTTTGCCCCATCCTTACATTATACTACAGTGTGTAATGTCAGGTAAACGAGCCTACCTTAGATAAAATAAACATTAAATTTCCTATTTGCAAATAACAAGGCTGAGCCAATTGGAAAGTCACATATTTTTAAAATATGGTTTCAATGTTCCAATGGTAATTTAAAATTCTGAAGTTTCCTAATCACTTATTTATTAATGCTGATGAAAAAAATTAAGATATATATTCAGAAAAAAAAACATGCTTTGGTAATGTTAAATATTAATGAATTAATGGCAGCAAATAGATTTGTAAAGAGCTAATTAAAACTGGGCTTAAATAGGACAAAATTGGACGGTGTGTCATAAATGCAAAATCAATTGTACAAGACAAAGCAGGAAACCAACAGAATGCTGAGAGAAGAAAGAGGATGCAAATACAAGTTAACATCTAGCCAGAAATGATGTTGAGATGAAGGAGATTACAACTAGGATTTCCCGAATACAGCCAAGAGAGGCTGTCTTCTAGAATATAGGATGGAAATGAAAACTTATTTCCGTAATGGGCTGGCAGAAATATCGCTTTGAGGCTAATGAATTAAAAAATGAAATAGGTTTTATCTAAGTTTGAAATTAGACCTTTTCCTTTCCTTATTTTATAGAAATTACTTTGTTTTCTTGCTATAATTTCACATGCATGAAATAGTCTTCCTGAACCAAACTGATGTTCATACTACAAATGCATGTAATACGCATTTGTTCAATCCATTAATTCTTGATTATTTTAGACCTTGAACGATTCGAGAAATCCTAGAGCAAGAGAGGAAGAAAGAACATGCTATGTCCATGTGTGTTTGAGATGTGTAATAGACAATAGAAATTATTATAGAATGCAAGCCTAATCTTTTGACAACTTGCTATGATATAAATGACATTTAAAAGAATGTGTGTGTGCATACCTGTATTTACCTGCCTGTGTATAAACACATATCAATCAAGAATAGGAAATGAAAAAACCTTCTACATCTTACACTTATATTGGCTTTCTTTGCATGAATGAAGGTTACGTGAATTTGTGCAGCATGAGCTGACTTTTTCTAGTCTGATCAATGACAGCCAACAGGGGATCAGAACCAACACAGCCTAAACAAGACATTATTTTATACATTAATTTGCCGATTTTAATTGAGCACCTTCGCTGTGTCAGGAATTATTCTCGACTAGTAGCACAGTACACAGCAACACAGAAAAAGTCCCCACACTCTCCTGACTTTCATTCTCGAAAGCAGGGCAAGCAATAAGAAACAAGCCCACTAATATGTAGCAGATGGCAACCCGTGGCAGAGAAGAAACGTAAAGGAGAATGAAGGAGTGACAACATGACAGCTGAAGAGTGGAAGATGCTCTTTAGGCAAGGTTGGGGACAGCCTCTCCAGTAAGGTGACATTGGTGCAGACACACAAAGGCAATGCGGCAGTGATGTGTGGATACATGAAGGAAGAGCACTTCGAACACAGAGATCTGCAAGAGCAAATAACCTGTCGCAGGGCAATGCTTCCAGGAAGTGCAGCTTCTAGGGGCACAGACAGCAAGTGAGGGGTGTGAGGGGTGTGTAGGAAGGGCGTGAGGGGGAGGGGAAGGAGGGAAGGTCCAGTACTCTCCAGAGGATGCAGGAGATCCTGCAGGGGCTTACTGGTTGGAGGGTATGAGCAGGACATGTCTGCCATGCCTGGGACACTGTCTGTTCACACGTATCTGTGAGTGATTATGAAGAATGCCACCTTCCACCATGACGAGTGCCTTAGTTCAAGTGGTAAGTTACATGGTCACCCTAATAACAGCTCATGATAATGATCTTGGCTTTTCTTGTGAGTGAAATCGGAAGCCACTGAAAGATGTTTTTCCCAGCGATGTGTCAGCTGTTAACTCAAATGTTCACAGAACCACCAGCTGGCAGACCGAGCATTCACTGTGGCCGAACAGAAACTCGGAGACCAGTTAAAGGAGAGGACTCTGGGCACCCAGGTGACACATCTGTGGAGGTCTGGCAAAAGAGTTTTGCTGGATGTGTGGAGGACCGGTACGATCCTGCATACAAGTTGAAGTGCAAACAAACACTTCGTTTCTCATGTAAAGTGAAAGAAACACCCCATTTTGGAACTGTGGATGGACTGGGAGTGGGACATGAGAGAAAGAAGACTGGAGGGTGACTCTAAGGGCTCTAGTGTGAGGGCAAAGCTGCTGTTTATGAAGATGGAGTGGGACGGTCACGGCTCCGGCTTAGTGGACGGGTGAAGGTGAACGTTAGTGTCCAGGTGTTATGTTTGAGACGTCTATTAGACGTCTATTAGACTGGACACACGAGTCTGATGTTCCGGGGAAAGGAACAGGTGGAGAGATAAGCTGGAAGATCACATGTAAAGACAGAGGTGGATGGGATCACTAGGGGTTACCCAGGTCATAATGGACAAGAGTTCCGAGGAAGACACTTCAATTTTGAAGAGTTAAGAGGATGAGAAGAAACTGGCAAAGGAAACTGAAACTACGTGGTCAGCAACCAGGGCCACATTTAGCACCTGAGGCCATGGGACCATCCTCAGTGCCTGAGGCCAACTCACTGAAACCAACTGAGCCATGGCAGCAGGAGAAGAAGAAAGAGAGAGAGAGAGAAGGGGGAAGGGTGGAGAAGCAGATGATTGCTTCTCCTGTGTGCCCTGACTGGGAATCAAATCCAGGACTTCCATATACCAGACTGACACCCGACCACTGAGACAACTGGCCAGGGGTAGGTAAGTAGGTAAATAGATAGATAGATACATACATAGAAAGAATCTACTATGTGGGAATTGGCAGAAATATAATTATAAATATAGAATATTATATGGTTATTCAAATACAATAGAGAAGGGCAGGGAGTTGGTTTAAATAATAATTCCGGAGGGCACAGTTAGAAGGTTGTAGTATTTGGGGAGGAATTGAAGACTAGGACACAAGCACAGCTCCGTGAGTATGAGGGTCAGGGTGTTGAGGAATGACAGGAGTAGGTGTAGGGCTTTCTTGGTGACTGATGCGGGCAGTGCTAAGCACATGGTGAGACTGGTCTTGGCATAACCAAAGCGCCTAGAGACAGAACGCCTGAGACGAGGCAGAAGTGAGGATACCGCCAATGCAGCAAAGTGGGAGGAGCCTGAGCCTTGGTCCTTGCTCCTCTCCTTCCGCCGTGGGTCAGGGACAAACTGGCACTCAAACGCGGGATGATCCTTAGTCTTAGGGATGGAATCACATGTGAAACACAGTGACAAAATGTAGTGCGATTAGCTGCATTTAGAAATTCATGGAATGAGATATGATCTAGCTCAGAGATTTGATGAAATATAGAGTTGGGGGTTGGTGACTTTCTTGGGAGGTGAACACACAATACAGTGTACAGAAAATACGTTGTAGAATTGTGTACTTGACACCTGTATAATTTTGTTAACCAGTGCTACCCTAATAAATTTAATTTAAAAAAGAAGAAAAACTATTCTGCCTCCACTTCTATTCCAATAAGTAAAGCACTGACTAATCTTGTAAAACGAATACATTGAGATGATGCATGGAATTAAAATAAAATGTTTTGCTGTAAAAAACAAACACAAAAAACTTTGAAAATAATTGATATGCTCCCAATCAGAGTTATTATAATCTTCCTTGAGATTGTGTTGTTAAAACAAGTTGAAGTCTAGATTTAAACACAAAAATATCTCCTTCTAAAGCTCATGCTATCTCCACTATATTTAAATTCTATACAACAGAAACTCCTCCAGATACATTCCACTAAGTAGCACTGGTTGCATTTATTTTACATTACATACATGAGTGGATCTAGCCCACGGGTCCCCAAACTATGGCCTGCAGGCTGCATGCGGCCCCCTGAGGCCATTTATCCATCCCACTGCACTTCCGGACGGGGCACCTCTTTCATTGATGGTCAGTGAGAGGAGCAGAGGATGCATCCGCACCCATAGTTCCCATTGAAATACTGGTCAGTTTGTTGATTTAAATTTACTTGTTCTTTATTTTAAATATTGTGTTTGTTCCCATTTTGTTTCTTTTACTTTAAAATAAGATATGTGCAGTGTGCATAGGGATTTGTTCATAGTCCGGCCCTCCAACGGTCTGAGGAACAGTGAATTGGCCCCCTGTGTAAAAAGTTTGGGGACCCCTGATCTAGCCAAAAGTTGTACAGAGTGAGTCCTTTTGCAATCTGTTAGTGTAAGTTAGACTATTTTTAAATTAAGTCTGAAACATATTATTTTCTTAGGAGACATTATTGTTATTAGTCTTAGAAATTTTTCAGGCTCTGGAAGTTTTGTAGGAATACCAGGAAATCATACTCAGAGTTGATGTGAAATTGAATAATGGCCTCTAAGGGATTAGGACCCCTAAGGGGTCCTCCCAGTTCTTGTCCACAACATGCACTACACTCCAGTAATGAGAAGAATCTACCTTAGATCTAGACTGTAAACACCACTCTTGAAAATAGGACTTAATAATCAAAATGTAATGTCACAGACAATAGCTCGATGAAACAAAGAAACAGGAAGATTATTTTCCCCAAAATGTAAATAGTAACACCAATTCTCTTTAAGGTATCCACCTTCAGGACAGCACAGTGAAGTCTGTGAAAGAAGTTGGTTGCTTAACAAGTCACTGGGGGAATATTTTGGAATTGAAGCTCTAACATCACAGCAAGTAGACACAATGTATATTAATATAAACAGCTTGTCAAATATATTTTTTTCCCAGTAGACACAGTGGAAACCATACTTGAAACTTGATCAATTCTAATAGAGAAAGTAACTACATAGATTCTAGATTAAAAAGTTTGGGGAAAACTACTCTGATAGCACTGGGTCTTACAAAATAATGCCAGCTTCATAAAGACAGAATTGGGTAGACAATGACATAAAAGTGTAACAAGGCCCTGGCCAGGTTCTCAGTTGGTTAGAGCATCACCCTGATAGCCAATGCTGAAGGATCAATCCCCAGTCTGGGCACGTACAAGAATGAACCAATGAATACATAAATAAGTGGAATAACTAACGGATGCTCTCTCTCTCTCTCTCTCTCTCTCTCTCTCTCTCTATTTAAAATCAATAAGATAACCTGGAGATGTTTTCATTGTACATATGTACCCTGATTTATTGGTGTCACCCCATTAGAATTAATAATAATATATATATATATATATATATATATATATATGAGCACATTCCAGCTGTGCTCTTCCTTGCATCTACTTCCTTAAATAAAATGACCAGATAGAGACTCTGTTGTGCTCTCTCTGGTCCTCTGAGGACAAAAAAAAAAAAAAAAAAAAAAAAAAAAAATCAATAAATAAATTAAAAAAAATTTTAAGTGTAACAAAAGATGAATAAGGAATTAGTAACATCAGCAGGAAATTCACAAGGCTCCAAACAATAGTTCAACTATGCAGCTGATTACTGATCACCAGGGAGTGGGCGTGGGTGGGAGGCACACTGAGTCACAGCAGCAGGGAAATGGGGAGCACCAGCAGGAAACAATGGAAGCCACAGCTGGGGGTCCTTTGAAAAGTTAACTGGAGCCACAAGCTGAGTGCCCTGTAGGTCAGAGAGCGAGCCCCAGAGACAGATGGGGCTGTGCAAGAAGAAGAAACTCAGATACCAAGGATGACAAGAAAGAAGGCAGAAAAGTGGATGAAGAGCTATCCAGTTGAGCCATGTCTTGAAGAATTCTCAGTCATGCAGGAGGGCTAGGGATGTAACAGCTAGCAAAACCCAGAGAAACCACACAGCCACATGGTTAGGGCTACTGTCACATATGCATTTGTAGTCATTTTTATTAGGTATATATTTTAATGGTCTATTCAAATTGAACTTCTCATAAAAACCAAAACACAGCCCACCTGGCCTATGGTGGCACGGTGAATAAAGTTATTGACCTGGAATGCCGAGGTTGTCGTTTTGAGACACTGGGCTTGCCTGGTCAAAGCACATAGGACAAGCAATCAAATGACAAGCTAAAGTGAAGCAACTACAAGTTGAGTTGATAACTCTTGCTCCACTGTTCCTCTCTCCTCACTCTGTAAGATCAATAAATAAAAAAAATTGTCTGTTTGTTTTTTTTGACAGAGAGAGGGACAGATAGGAACAGACAGAGAGGAAGGGAGAGAGATGAGAAGCATTAATTTCTTGTTGCAGCACCTTAGCTGTTCATTGATTGATTTCTCATATGTACCTTGACCAGGGGGCTACAGCAGAGTGTGTGAGCCCTTGCTCAAGCCAGCGACCTTGGGCTTCAAGTCAGTGACCTTTGGACTCAAATCCGTGACCTTGGGCTTCAAGCCAGCGGCCATAGTGTCATGTCTATGATCACACGCTCAAGCTGGTGACTCCACCCTCAAGCTGGTGAGCCCGAGGTCAAGCCGGCAACCTCAGGGATTTGAACCTTGGTCCTCTGTGTCCCAGTCCGCTGCTCTATCCACTGTGCCATCTCCTGGTCAGGCAATAAATAAGATCTTAAGAAAAGAAATACACAACCCCCAAATCTAACAAATTATTTGAGCTACTAAGATGCAGAAAAAGAATCAACAACATGGCTGCCCATACAATTAATACTAGATCATAGGCACTGAAGTTTTAGATGTTGTGTTGGGAAGACACAATTATATTGAAAAAAAGATATGTCAGTTTTTCTTAATAGAAATAGCTCAATTAATATGTAGGTTGCTCCAGCTTTACAAGCTTTCTGTGAAACCTGCTCATTGGCACTATAAATCAATGCAGAGAAGAGTTTGCTCCTGCACATTGAGTGTGTTGAGACACAGTAACCTTAAAAAGTTATGCCAGGCCTGACCTGTGGTGGCGCAGTGGATAAAGCGACGACCTGGGAACACTGAGGTCGCCAGTTCAAAACCCTGCACTGGTCTGGTCAAGGCACATATGGGAGTTGATGCTTCCAGCTCCTCCCCCTTTCTCTCTCTCTCACTCTGTGTCTCCTCTCTAAAATGAATAAAATAAAAATAAAATAAATTTAAAAATAGTTATGCCAGATCAAACTCCAGGAAAAAATAATCCTTAAAGAAGAACTGCATATTTCAGTTCCAGCTACAGAAAATTTAAGCATTAGAAATAGGTGGACATGGCTGGATAGCTCAGTCGGTTAAAGCATCGTCCCAAAGCACAGAGGTGCTAGTTCGATCCCCAGGCAGGGCACATACAGGGACAGATTGATATTCCTGTCTCTCTAAAATAAATAAAATAAATAAAATAAACAAAGGGGAAAAAAGGAGGTGGACAGAAAGGGGAATCTGGGCAAACGCAGCTGAAAAGATGTCCTTTATTTGTGAATGAATGTATCTGAAAGAGAAGTAATCAAAAAATATACGGAAGGACATGGACCATATTTCACACTTAGTGCTATATTTGTAGACTACTTTCTTTAGGGTTTTAAAATGTGTTTTCTGAACAGTAAATGGGAAACTCATATTACTATTAGCGCTGATAAAAACAATAAAACTAGAGAGGTATGCATAATTTCCCTCCTTTGATAAAACAAAATATAAAAGTATATGGAAGTATATTGATCGTTCACCTCTGAGTGTGAAACTTATCAAAAACGTAACAAGTTCTCTTAAGTCCTCAAGCAATATACTGAGTGATAAAGGAATGAAGAGAGGCACAAGGTTAATCTGGCAAAGTTGATTAGACAAGAATGAATGACACTTGGAGCTAGCAAGCAGAATTAAATATGTTCAAGACGACTATTGTAGAATCAGCAATTAGATGTGAAAACTTATTTCATTCCTCAAAGAATACTCATTTTATTAGTACGAATTATTAAGTATGGGTAAAATACTATGAAAATTACTAGTACATAAGTAATTCAATATCAACTTCACCAGAAAATTCTAATAACTACAGACTTCTTGATTTTACTGAGTTATTTTCCAATAGTATGACACTGTTAACTGATATCACTTTAAGATATGACTTATAAAAGTAACTTGATAAAATATTAACAGTGTATGAAAGAGCATTTTTTTCTCCTAGAATAAACTAATTCCCAAAGAGTAAAAATTTTTAAGTAGTTTGGCTCATTATCAAAAATATATTGAGTGTAATTTATATGCAGTCTTATTTTTAATTTACATTTATGTTAAGCTGATTTGAATGGAATTTTAAAAAATACTTAGTCAAATATAAAACAGGGTGCCTCAAAGATGAAAATATCATCTATTTTGAATCACCCATAAAGTGTTTATTAGAACATGAGGCTCTGGCAGTTGCTCAGTGAATAGAGAGCACTGGGCCAGTGTATGGACGTCCTGGGTACAATTCTGGGCATGAAGGAGAAGTGACCATCTGCTTCTCCCCCTCTCCCTCTCCCGTCTCTCCCACTTCCCCTCCTGTAGACAGTGACTTGATTGGTTTGAGTGTGGCCCTAGGCACTGAGGATAGCTCCATTGGAGTGCATCAGCCTCAGGCACTAAAAATACCTTGGTACTCAAGCATCAGCCCTAGGTGGAGTTGCTGGGTAGATCACAGTTGGGGTGCATGCAGGAGTCTGCCTCACTATCTCCTTTTCTCTCATTGAAAAAAACAGCTCAAACCTTGGGCTAGCTGACATAGTTTCTGTTGTAGTCATTATGCTGTTAAGATATCATTTATTATACAGCTATTATTTCTCAAATACTGCATATATATTTGCATTATTCCTTAACGTAGGTATTTTTCATATGTATTTTATAATGAGGACGAATTTGAGAACTAGAAGCTAGATACAATGAATATGCCAGCTATTCCTACTGACAGGGTCCAAACAATTAGACATTTTTATCAATGTACCTACAACAAAATCATTCTCATAGTGCAACAACATAAGAAGCTATTTTCACACTGAATTAAACTTGTAGTATTGAAAACATCTTTATACTTTTGGAAAATTCCAGGAGAAGAATGGAAATCTTAAGTATATATTATATTTTCTAATTTTACCCTCATTATCTTTTATTCACTCCTTTAAACACTGATAAATTAGCAAACAAGGGGAGGGGAACAAAATGTCTCTAATAACTGTTAGCCACGAGAAACAGTGGAAGAGACCAGGACAGACCATGGGGAAGAAGTGCTGAGTTGGAATTCCAGACCTTCCCCTTGTTAAGTTCGATGAAACCAAATCCCCTTCTCAAACTTCAACTCCCTCCTCTGGAAGAAAGGATAACCATATTGAACGGCCCACTAGACGCACTGGTGAGAGGTTCAGATGAGATTCTGTTGACTAGAGCCACCTGCAAAACTGTAGGGTGTTGTTGTCCTATAAACTCGCCATGCAATTACTAGCAATGTCCCTATTACCCTACACACTCATTGGCAAATGTCTCGTCTGTGTTTGAATGATTGGCACCCTACCAGAAAACATGTATTTTTACTGTATGTCAAAAACACAGGAAGAAAAAAACATTGCCGTGAACAAACATAGCTCTTACCTGGATTTCTATTTCTTAACCTCTAAGAAACGGAGCAGCGAGCAGCGAACAGCATTGTAGAATATACAAATGCTCTTACGCCTGAGGATTGAATGCAGCTGGAAGGAAGCGGCTAGAATACGTTCAAAGGAAGCAAACAGGCAACACAAAGCCGTCTGTCTGCTCGCCTTACCGAGAGCCCAGCGGCCATACACACCACACCCATACAGGCAGCAGGAGAGTCTAGAATACACGTATCACAACTCCTCTGACGTACACGGACACTCTCAAGGAGATGTTTTAAGAAGCGGATGAGGATACAAGTGGTAACGTAGATATTCCTAACAGGGTTTGGGGGAAACCTACAGGAGCCCATTTGAAAACTCAAACACGCTAAACTACGCTTGGCTGGGAATTTCACCAGAGGTCAAAATACCAAGGGCGTGTTTCTAACGGATGGCTAAAGTAGTTGTATTAGAAATAAACCTCTGTAAATACATCTCGTGCTAAGAAATAATGAATTAATCCGAATCTAGTGATTAAAACAAAGTGGTTTTAAATATAATATTGATAACACATTAAAACCAACTCTTTTTGCCTGAAAAGATGGGTTGAAACTGTTACACAGAAACATAGGAATTTGCGACCCCAAACTTCATATGTGTCTCCTTGAAAACAAACAAGTCTGCATCAAAAAAAGAGTGTTTTAGACTCTGTCATGAAATAAAATAGGATTTAATAATCAAAAAGTCATTTTCCTTGCAAGTAATCAAGTGCGAGGAGGGTTTTATAGTTAAAAATCAATTGCTTCTGCGTCCTTCCAGTATTTTATGCAAGTCTAGACCCGCGTCGTGATGTTGGACTTCCTCGCTCTGGCAGGGAAACGTCATTACGGTTAATGAAGGGTGAGACCCAAAGCAGCTTGGATCACATATAAATCATCCTGCCCCTGATTCTGTGCTTCAGCTTCCAGAGGGTGAGCGTCAAGTCGGCAGGTGTATGAACAGACCCTGCGGGGGGCCTTGGCGTACCCGGGAATCAGGAAAGTCAGTTTCGGGGACCCACGGAATGCAGGCAGGGATTTCAGCCGGAGGCTGCAGGTTAGGGAGGGCTTATTTCAGGAGCAAGGATGGGGTGACCTCTAAGGAAAGGGGCAGAAACCCAGGAACAGGACAAGGAGGGGCCTGGGAAAGAATTTGCAGATGATCTGAGTGTTGCAACCCCCACCCCCACCCCGGCTGCCGCCAGGGAATGGCGGTGCGGAGGCTGAGCAGGGCAGAAGCGGATGTGCACAGCACTGTGCGACCACCAGACAGCTGACAGCTGGCTGAGGACCTAGGCCCGAGAACATGAAGCCAGAAGGATAGAGGGAGAGAGGGAGAAAGGGAGGGAGGGAGGGAGGGAGACATTCACCCACAGGCAGGCAGGGTGGTCCGCAGTAAGAAGCCGCAGAGCACTTTGGTCAAGGACAGGCTAACAGTGTCATGAAACATACAGATGTACAAGCCCCTTTTCTTTGGGGGACTCCCTTTCGACAAGTCATGATGGTTTTTATTTCTTATTTTATTTATTTTTTTATTGGCCCAGCCCATGCTCTGGTATAACTTCAGACTTCACTTAGGAAACATGAATTCAAAGGTAAAATGAAAGGCTTCAAGATGAGCTCTAGAGCTCGAAACCCAAGTCCAGAGCCTGCTAAGCATGAGGCCCAATGTAACCGCCTCTTTGTGCCCACAAAGCTGGTACCCCCAGCGGTGCTGATGGTGGAGAACAAACAGCCGGAACCAGCGCCATCACTGGGGGGTGGAAATGTGCAGAGAGAGCTGAGAGTAAACAGCCAAGTATAAGGGACATCCAGATGGAGACACCCACCTGATGGAAAGCCGGAACTCAGTTTGCTGGTAGGGTAAATATATTATTTGAGTACAAAAATGCACACAGAAACAACTAAGGTTGTAGTTAGGTATATCACATTAATAACTAAGCAAGGACAGCAGAGGGGAGACAGATGTTTTGTGAAGGCAGGAGATAATTGATGTAAGATGTATTTACTTTGACATGGCTACTGGATACACAAGTAGATCTGTCAAGATCTGCAGAAATATGATCTGGGTCCCGGTTAGAAAAGAACAGACTTGATCATCAATTACAGACATACCAGAAGAAATAGTGAATGGAGGGGAATGAGTCAAGCGCCTGGTCGGGAAACTTGTGCCTGGCCCAGGATACATCAACATGATTCTCTCTCACTCTCTCTCTCTAACTATCTCTATTTTGAAGAAAAGAAATTATCAGTAAAGCTTCAGAACTGCTGTCACATCACCCAGCTAGCCCTCAATCTCTCCAATGTGTGAATGGATGAACCCAGACAGATCAGGCCAAGAATCAACAATAGCCCTTCTGCATAATCGGGGAAGAGTCGGGGAAGGAGATTTCACATGCTCCGTAGAACCACTGAAGAGACAAAGGAGTGTTTATGGACAGTGAGGCCAAGAGATAAAGGCAGGGCAATAGAATTCTGTATTTTGCTTATTTTGATATATAAACCCAGTCAATCAACCAGTTAACTAATGGGTTCATTTAGAAGTATGATCATTTTTATAGATTTTATTAATTGCGAGAATTTAAAAAGTAGAAATAATCAGAATGATCATTTACTACACGTTCTTTAACATCTGAAGCTAGGTTTGCTTATCTACATATTAAATATTTGACTAGGTGGAAACACCAGTAGGCTACTTTGATGGCCATAACAATTTTCCCACAATTAAACATTTTATCTGTGACCTATCCACCATGGCCATTTTTTAAAACATCTTTTATCTTTTAAGTTAACGAACTCATTACTCAAGAATGACAGCTATATTCAATGATTATCTCAGATATATAATCTTTAAGAATTATATTGGTGACAAAAATATGCATGTATATGTATTTATTATTTTGCTAATTATGAGTATAAAAGTAATATGCATAGTTTATCAGTTCCCCATATAGAATATTTTGTGTATATACACATATATGTGTGTAGGCATTTATATATATATATTTATATATGTATGTATGTGTGTGTGTGTGTGTGTATAAAGTCCTATATGAATACACCAATACATAGAACATATTATTTATTTTAAATGACAGTGTGAATGAATGTTAGGCTGTTCATGGTATCATTATATTTAAGTCACAGGTTAATTACTGTAACATTCACTCTCTAATAAAATCATAGCTGATCTGTTGTGAATTTTCTCCCTTTAAACAGCATGAGTTCTTTCATATTGTATGTGCCATATAATTACTTCACTTGAATGCAATATTTTAATGAAGACCAGTTTAATTAAATTAAATTTCTCCCATGTGGCAACTCAATCAAAATGCATCACACTCTCATTATAATGTTGTCGGTAGGAGTCCGTTATGTGAGGTATAAGAAGGGTTTATTTTAATGAGGGCAGCAATAATAAACTTCACTTGATCAACTTACACAATGCATTATTATAACTGAAAATTTCATATTGAGTTCGCATTTTAGTTCCTAATTAGCTTAGTCTGTTTATGCTGCTTTATTAGAGGTAATGCCATTCAAATAATCATCTTCTGTTGGACTAATATTTATGACAAGCCTGCACTTAAATGGCTGTAATTAAATTTACGTAAATAATTAAACAATTTCTTTCCAATTTGGTCACAGAATGGTTTTAAACACAATTCATTTTTATTTATAACTTCTAATTAGACTGGTTGTGCTACAACTTGAAGGAATTTCAAGTATATTTTAACGGGTTAAGTTGCATTCAGGAAAATATTCAACATACTCCGTGAAGTAGACAAAGGAAGGGATTTTTTTCCTGGTTATTTATAACTAATGGTATTTTCAATAAGCATCACTGCTTATGATTTGAGTGGATTTAAAAGTACACCACAATAACTTATATTATCTCTGTCTTTTAGGAAGATGCATCTCAATGCGGAAACCGATGTGTCTTTCAAGACTCTATTCCTTAGGCAAAAAAAAATACTGCAAAAATATAGTAATAGTAATGAGTTTTCATTGTATTAGACCAAAATCAAGCTCTAAAATTAGACTCACAATCCTAGACTTTCACTGCAGATTGCTTTCAAACCGAAGAGACAACAGAGTCCAGCAAAGAGAATTCTAGAATGAAGTCATACTTCTGTTTACACGCTCCCTTACAGAGAGCTCAGATTCACCGCAGTTGCCAACTTCTTCCATTCCCTGTAGGATTCAGTTGGCCATGAGCTCTACTGATCACAGCCTCTCAATGTCCCTTGATGCTGACCATCCCCTCACTCTCCCCTCCTTGGTCTCCATGCCTACCAAGCCATACTTCCTACGGTTTCCAGAGCAACTCAGATATTGTCGAGATGTCACAGTCTCCTAACAACCTTAGAGTCAGTGAGAGGAACCCTACAAGGGCCCTGCCCTGGACAGGGTCGTGTTCTTGCCTCCCCCCACCACGCCCTCCCCAGGGTGCGACTGACACACAGGGCAAACGGAATGTGGCCCCTCCACAGACTACCACGTCCTTGCTCCAGGACCGTAATCCCCATCACCATTGGGGCGGCTTCTAAAGTCTGCTGGCCCTGCTTGCTCAGCTCCTGTCCCAACGGCAGATTGCTGGTGTGCTCTCTCCCAGGCCTGAGCAGCGGCCAGGGGATCTCTGCTTATGGAACAGGGAAAAGAATGGGAAAGTAGAGGCTCGGGTGGGTCACTGGGACTCAGGTGGGAAGGGGACAGACCACGAGCTTTGGAATCTCCCTCTATTGCCCAGTGATGATGTCCAACTCTGAGAAGTCTAAGAATCAGGAATTCGATCTTATCTTCCAGTTGCCATAAAATACATGTGTTAAGGAAGAAAGCAAAACAAGACAACACACATGCCCATTATGAGTACCAGGTACCGAGATCTAGAGCATATGAGCATCGAGCTGTACCCTCACTCAGGGCCCTACAGATTCCAGAGGGCCTGCCAGAAGGCCCTATTGCACTTTCCCATCTTCCCCAGATTTATTCAGCCAGGTATGAGAAGTAGACATGAAAACAGCACACAAGGTACAGGATTGTTGCTGTACCCACAGAAATGGCAGCAATGATTACCTTGCCTTCTGGCGAGACTGTGGAGAAAACCCACCCTTCCGCACGTTGCTCTGAGCAGCCTGCATTATTTTCTCTACCAATAAACAAAGTAAAGGTCAGGCAGTATAAAATATTAACTGAAATTCATTTTTTCTTTAAAGTAAAAAATGTAGGATGTAGGTACTAAGTAAGGCTAGTAATTGAAGAAATAACGGGAAAAGTAGATTCCTTAGAACGATGGCAGCAAAGAGCAGAAGAAACAGAGATGGGGAACAGGGATGAGGTGGATAGACTTGACCAGAATGGGACAAGGTGGCAGACTCCCCAAGATGACTCGGTTTTGAGTAAAAATGTAAAAAATGTAACCTTCCCTACCTCGGTCACTCAGGTTCAGGTTCATAAAGTAAAAAACAGGTGCACAAAAAAAGAACTGCATAAGCAATAATTTTATACACACACACACACACACACACACACACATATGTAATATATAATAGGTCCTAGTTTAACTGAAAGCACTTTTTTATTTATTGATTTTTCTTTTTAAATAAAGAGAGGCAGGAGAAGAGAGAGAGAGAGAAATGTTGATCTGTTATTCCACAAATGTATGCCTTCATTGGCTGAGCCTCTTATGTGCCCTGACCGGATGTTGAACTCACAGCCTTGGTGCACTGGAACAATACTCTTAACCAATTGAGCTACTCTACTCAGCCAGGGTGAAAGCACTTTCTAATATTCTATATTCCCCACCATATCTTTAAGATAACTTTCAGGGTAACTTTGAGTAGGAAGTAGCCACATTCAAGTGAATTCAAGTGTAAGAAGTAAAAAGGTCTGCAATATGATTAAAAGTAAGTACACATAAAATAATACATGCAGACAGCACATAGTGTCAATTTCACTTAAAGGTATTATAGTATTTTGACTAAAATTCACAGGTTATACATTAACCACAACCCTGGCTAAATCTTAAACTAGTGCAGAATTTAGCTGTGATGACAGTGCTGACCTTAGCAGGCTTATCCATGGCAGACTTGTTCCTGAGAGTCATGTGCTTTGCAAGCCCACAGTTCACCTTGACCAACTTCTTGCTCAGGTGTTGTGTAACAAGAAGGGATTCTACAGTGTGTGACCGTGGGGCTGTCCAGTTCAGTCACCATGATCAAGAATTTTCAGAGCTGCCCAAGAAGCTCCCACTGCATGCAGACTGGGAAGGAAGAAGGTGCCCCATGTCCACACAGTTCCATCAGGCATTGGTTCAGCCCGTGGCTCCATACCAACCTCTTCAATCTTAGATGCTCTGGGAAGGAAACTGCTGGGGCGGGGCACAACCCAAACTAACATGGAAAGCTCTCAGAATCTTCACCTCCAATCTGTCGAAAGCGGAGCTTCGTGTACGTGCTAGTTGCAAAGGCCAAGCCTGATTTCTGGAGGGTATGCGTTTCCATATTTGCTTGCAGTAAACGTGGCCCTGACGCCACCATCTACAGCATCTTCTTTAGGCACACGGTATTCAGCACGGTCCGATCAATATCGGAAATAGCCATGCACGTGGCCTCCTGCAGTAGCCTGAACGTCATGGGACTCCGCACCCGGCAAGCAGTTAGGATGGCCCTCGGGGTTCCAGGGACTTCACCAACCATCCAGTAGGTGTTGTGGGCAGACTGACTGCACCTGACGCTCAAGTGGTCTCGGGAAGGCATAGATCCTTCACATCCTCGCTCAACACCTGGTCTCCATTCCATCTGCATCCTGTGCTGGAAGGACCCGATCCCAGGAACCCGGACGCGGAGGTTCGGCAGGGGACATCCAGGAGTTTCCCCTGGGCCTGGCGAGGGGGACCGGCCCAAACAGGCGCAGGACAGTGTCTCTCGCACAGGCCCAGGCTCTGGCTCCGGCCCCGCCTTCCACACAGGCACAGGGTTGAGGGCCTTTCTCGGAACTTGTGGTAGTTCTTTAGCAATAACTTTCCCAACAGCTGAAGTTACTGCTTCCTTTTTCAGAGGCAATGAGGCCTGTGGCTGTTGACTGTTTTGTCACCGATGTCTGCAAGAGCTATTATGGGCCCAGCCTGGGCTTGGAGACTACAGTGGGGGCCGCAGGTGAGCACTTTGCTCCTGCCATGCGGCACTTCGCCTTATTCTCAGCATTCACCTTCCTTCGTGGTCATGGTCTCCCGGAACACTGTGGCTTCCTCTCCGCAGGGACACGCGGAGGGTTCCAACCCCCGCGAACATGGGGACCCGGACTCAACACAGAGAAACCTTTGTGTCGCCGCAGCGCGCCTGTAATCTGTAGAATGAAATGCTTAAGAAATTATCTATTGCTATTTATTTGATTTAGAGGACACGTTTCACTATACGAGTGCTACTGTATATTCTTTTAGAAAATTATTTTGGAAATGATTCAAAAAGTAAAAAGAATTCATGATTAAGACTTTTGATATAAGGAACAAACCACCTGACATTTAGAATTTTATTTAGAAATACCCATGCTCTTTCAACACTAGAATTCTAGTTCTAATTCATTCTAATATAATTCCTTGATATGCATATTTAAAAAAAAAAAACAAGAGATTCTATGTAACCCATCGTTTTGAGTACATTTGAAAATAAAAATGTCCAATTCTGCACCTACCCTGGATGAAAAACACCCCTCTATGCCCTGAATTCGCTGAGCCCTGCCCTGCCAATCACTTGGGATGTAGGCAAGCAGTGATGCCTCTTAGAGAAGCAGTCAGGCCAGAGAGAGCTGAGAATCAATAAGAGAAAGAAATACTCCAGATAGGAGAGTCAATAATATTACAATAATTATCGTCATGATGTCTTGTTTCATTTTTAGAATATAATCTCTTTACAAGAGAGTCTTTCCATCAGCATCAATGTAGCTATTTACAACTGAACACGTTAGTGTATATCTGAAAAATCATATACATGCAACATTCCTCCAACCCTAAGAATCCACAAGTTCTGAGAGACAGCAGTACTTCAGATTAATATGCTCAGGCAGAGGCGGATTAAGGTCAGTTGAGGCCCGCGGCACAGAAGAAAATATTGGGCCCCTTAAAAAAAGAGAGAGAAATAGGAAAAATAAAAATACACGTTAACCATATTATTTTCAAAAATGAAAAATATTATGCACTATTCATGTTAAAATTGCACAACTGAAACCAAATTTGGTGTCATTAGAAAAAAGTGCCAAGTTGGGGTTTTGCGGGGCCCTTCAGAAGTTGGGGACCAGGGCACGCGCCTGGAGCTCCCAGTGTGCCCGCCGTTAAATCTGGCTGAGTGCTCAGGCACCACAAGCAAGGAATGAACAATGTATCTTCCAGTTGTGCCACTGATAACAATCTCTCCTAAAACAGAATTTGATTGAATAGAAAAATATCAGTCATAGAGATATCCAGCTAGGCAACACATGCTGTGCAGTATGTGAGTGCGCTGGCTTTGGCTTGTGTGTGCGTAATTCAAGGGAAGGTCACATTCAATACTAAGATGTAAATTCAGTTCGATTTGTTACAGAATGGAGACATGTACACCGAGTACGGTGAATTAATCTCTGTGAAACAGAAGCTCGCAGTCCGACGTGACTGCAGAGAGGAAGTGTCCTGCAGTTTGCACAAGTCCCAGGGTGGGCGCCAGGCAACCCACCAGTCCCTAGATTCAAGTCAATTACGATCTATAATCATAGGCCTGAAGTGATTGACCCCAGATGACATTTCAGTTGTACAGTGTTGAAATAGCTGTTCTGTAATTACATATGGAAACAGAAGCTTCAGCTCTAAATGGAACAAATGTCTTCAACAGCACCAGCCTTAGTTTTCTTGTTTGTGATAGCACGAAATAAGATTCCATATATTAAATTACTGACTTTTTATCTCGTATATAGCTAATGCTACAGAGACACGTTTCAGAATTTGATTCTAAATACCAGGTACTTTTAGAAAACAGAGAATTCAATTTTCCAACACAAACAATTTAAAAGGAGTCCCACTAGAAATTCCGTCGGAAACCTTGGGCAGAAGTACACACCTCCCGGGCCTTTGGGTAGACGTGAGGAAAGGTAAGCAGATGAAATCTGCGAAACATGATCTCTTCCTGAAGTTGTGTACGAGTCTGCACTCTGCACATACATTTGCATATGCATCTCTCCGTAAAGAAGGAGTGCTCGCAAAAGTGCTCCCAAATGTTTGTGTTCAGAGAAATGCTTAGGCAAAGGGTCACCCTGCTTTGCAGATTCCTACTTCCGTTTCCTCAATCACTCAGATGAAGACGCACGTCCATCTTTCTCCATGGCTCCCTCGTCCACCTGCCTCCAGAAAACCCCAGACCCCTTCTTTTGTGAGAAGTTGGAACCTTTTCCCTATGGCAATAGGCTAAGTCAAGCCATCTCCTTTGTCAGCTGCTGCCCAGCACAAGTCACAACTTCACATTATCTGCATTCAGTCTTTACAAGTTACCATTTCTTCTGTGCCAGGGAAATAATTCCAAAGCAACATTTCATGGAATTGGCCTATGTTATACATTTCTGCACTGAGAAAAACGTCCTTTAAAATCAAAAGAACGCTAGAACAGTACTGGTTCCTTCTTACCATGCTCAGAAGCTTCGACTGCTCTGCAGAGCATGAGGAAGGTGACACCTTTACTGACACGAGGAGTGACTTTAAATACACCGGTCCAGCTGTAGTATGGAGGATGGGAAGGCTCTATGGCAGTAGGTGGCTACGGCAATAGTGTGAGAGGGGACAACAACTCTCTTGGGTTACTTCCTCTGCATCAACTATGTTGTTTCAGTCTCCTTGAGCTTTACGGCTGGTCTCTAGAGCCCTACAGAACCCTAGTTTTCATATGTCTCATGGTTTTAATATGTGTCTGAACTCTCACAACTTTACTACAATACAACTAAATATGTGACAGCTATTAATATCTGGGAAACAAAAACACCTGTCCTGCAAAAATTTCCTAAAACCTCCAAGGTCTCGTCTAAGTGACCTGGGAAGTCACCCACGTTTACCAAAGACACGTACAGTGTGCCCTCTGGGCACACTCTTCCTCTTTCCAGCTCACTCCGTTGCTGACCTGTCTATGCATCAATTTACCCCATCATGTGTCTGTCATGCACAGGGGGAAAGTTGTTTTCTCTAACCCGTTGTGGTGGCAAAGACCTCCCTATGGTTCCCTCTTGGAAGCCAGACTCGGCACAAATCCACCCTCATACATGCTAACTGGCTAGGGACACTTCCATCAAAGGTTTCACGGGCTGACAGTAAGGAGGACTCACTCGTCCATTCAGCAAACTCAGGCACACTGCCCACCAGACAGCTCTGTATTCTCTCAACAAGCTCCTCTCCTTGGCTCCTTATGTTATTGCTCTGATCTCTCTTCCTTTACCCGGATGCTAAAAATAATTTTGAACACCCAGGGCTACTCAGCATCGGCCCGGGTTAGCACACAGCACTCAGCAGAAACAAAGCAGTTACGTCAACACAGCCCCAGCCCATCTGCTGCTCTTGAAGCACGTGTCATACGGACTCACCCGCATAAGACAGGTCCTTCCTTGGGGAGAGGAGTGTCATTCTGCTTCAAAAAAAATCAGTATCACCACATCCTATCATCAGCCCCGATTCTGTCCTTGCGCAAATTATTAGAAAATTTAGTGTTTACCAAACTGGCATTCTGCCCGACAGAAATGTTTTATTTAAAATACACACACACACACACACACACACACACACACACACACACATACAACTTCTGTTTTGGATAACCGGACGTAAAACCTTGTGTGAACAGTGTAATGATACAACTTCTCAACAGGAATAGGTATACAGAGAGCGCGACACAGAAACAGAACTGGGAAGAGCTGGAGACGGGTTCATAATTGCCAGCAGGGCCCTCACGTGGCGCGTGCTTCAACGACACAGACTTGAAGGCAAATGTCTAGCGCCCTGTTCCTCATCAGGTGGGTCCTCTCTGGGAGAGGCGGGCAAGGTGCCGGCCATTTCTTTCTGTCTTTTTTCAACTGTCCTTCTTGCACTTTTTCTTACATAATTTTCCTTCAGACTCTCACACTGGTTATCTTCATGCTGTCTGCCTGCCATCTCCTCCTAGCTTGTTCTTAATTGGCTGTTTATTTTAATGCTGATTCTCTCAATGACTGTGCTTTAAATATTTTTATTTTCTTTTCATCACCTAGATGACAATGCTGAATTTTAAAGTAAATTTTGAAAATAGATTCGATTCGACGATAGAATGCAACAACCACAACACCCCCAACAGTAGTGATACAGGTAAAACACAACTGCAAACTTGAGCAGTTTGGGGGGCCTACCCAGAGCCCTGAAATCTATTTCAGTCTTCCTAGAGGACGGAATCGCCCTCTTTCACCAACATCACCATTAAAACTCTTTCACTGGGGAGCTTTTCTGTATTTTGCAGTGTATTTTTAAAAGTGCACTTATTTTAAATCCGATGTATTCCAGCATATGTGTAACAAAGACACACCAATGATGCAAGCAAGCTACTCAGGTCAAGTGGATTCTCTAAAGTACACAACATTGATTAAAATGTGGCCTCGACCCTCAAGGCGTTCCCACGCTAGCAGAAGTAAGCCAACGTGTTTGTTGCCATCGCTTGCTAAACCATGTCAGTGAAGAGAAAGGAAGGAGGTCAGCGATAACCAGAAGTAAAGCTTAGAGCAAATGCTAATCGCTGGCAACGTGAAGATACCGGTGAAAGAAAGCAGATGACCTGACCAAACACCGTGAGCCTTCTAAGACAGAATTATTGGGCCATCCAGGCGTCTCTGAGCCAGAGGCTACTTTCTACAGAGTGAACCACTAGATCTTGGGGGCCTTTTAGCTTCATAATTAAGGGCTCCCAGTCCTTCCTCTGAGGTAATCACAGACTGAGATCCCTGAACATTGAATGAGATAAGAGTCTAGGATGGGGCAGGACACCTCTAGGCCTCACGTTTCTCTTAGAAAAGAATGGACTATGACCACTTCCAGGGTCCAGGGAAGGGATTCTTGGAGAAGATGGTATTTGACCCAGACCTACATAAACGCTTGGCATTCCAAGAGTCAGGCAATGAAGACAGGACACAGCGCGGAAAAGATGCTCAAGTTTATGAATCAGAAGCTGTGCAAAGTGCAGGGATATAACTTAGCATTAGAACTAGACATCTCTGATATCAGGCAAGGGTTTTAGGCTTCCTTTATGCATGCTGTAAGAAGAATTATCGGCAGGTGAGACTAAGGAATTCGAAAAGACAATATAATAAAATTGGACCCAGATTATAAAACAAAGATCTGAAGTCAAAATGTGGGATTGGGAATGGAAAGCAAGTCATTTACCATTTATTTGAGCAAAGCATTAGATTTTTGATTAAGGCAGGCATAAGTGAAAATGTTAGTTTAATGTATTTTTCAATTAATCCCTAAAAATAAAAGGTCTCCATCTAGAACATTATTAGAAATAAACTCAAGTATAAAAAGCAAATGTATTTCTGACAGGAAAGTTAATGAACACACAGGGATTTGAGGACGTTTGGATCTGCAAACTGGGATAAATAGACATAGCTTATCTCAAAAGTGAGCGTTAGTATTAACTTAATCATATTTATTCCTTAGAATAATTTTTATTTGCAATTAATATTATTTAAAACATCACCTAACCATTACCAGAGAGAGAAAAAAACTTGCAGTAAAAATTTTAAAATTGTGTTGAATAAATAAGGCCATATGGTAATTGCATTATTTATTTATCTATTATAAAAATACAGAAAATAAATATAGTAGTTGTTTTTTGAATTTTAAAAAAGGCTGCATCCACAAGATGCAGAAAAAAGCTTATAGCCTTATTAACACACAGCAACAAAAAGTACTTTTAAAGAATATTAAAACAAAGTCTATTTTATTTATTCTAATGTATCTCCTTTTTATGAACTTCATCTGGGAAGTTGCTACTTTTTGCCTGTATTTTTTTTTACATCAATTTGGTAAACTATGACATTGACACTGACATATGCTCAAATAATTTTTGCCTAATTTAGACTATATTTACCATGTCTACCATCCTCCTGATGCAGGGGTCAGCGAACTACATACAGTTCAGGTGGACTCCTGAACAACATGGGTCAGCATGGATGCTGGACTCCTCCCAGAATGAACCACCAGTTTGACAGTAGGCTATCAGTACTTTCAGTTTTTGCCGAGTCGAATGTCAGTAGTTAAGTTTTTGGGGAGTGAAATGTTGTACGTCGATTTTTGACTGCAGACGCGTGTGTGCTCCCCTAACCCTGCATTGATGGGGGGCGGTGATCATACTGTTCATGGAGGGAAACACACCATCCTCCTGCTCAGGGAAGTGAGGGTGCACTGTAACTGACACGCTCATCTGTTCACATGTCTCCAGCTTCCTCCTCTCCCCAGGACGAGAGCGGAGTAGTGCAAGAGACCATACAGCCAACACCCAAGATGTTCCTCTCAGTCCCTTTAGGGTTTAACGAATGACTAACTAAGGATTATTCTTCCTTTTTTCTGTATTAATATTTTTGTGAATTTCTCTTTCAAGGGAGCCACAAAAGGCAGGAATTCCCACTTTTCTCTCATTTTGAAAATTTCCTTTGTTACTATCATTAAACACTCATTGTACTAATAAGATATCTCCTCTTCATTGAACAATGCTTTTGTTATCTGATAAAAAAATCACTCAGACTTCTTTGAAATGCCAGAATTTATTACTTCATGATAGAATGATGGTTGTAATTTATAAATTATTTGATTTCAAAACTTTTAGGGACCTCAATCTAATTTAGCTTAATTTTCGATGAAGGGTTACATTCATTTTCTTAAATAAAATTCACAGGTGGGGTGTGCAAGCACAATGTCATCATTTATGCCTTGGAGGAACGTTTCTGTCCATTAGATTTCTAAGGAAATGATTGCATTCATGCTGACAGCTCTTAGCAAGGGGCTCTCAGAACTTCTGAGAGTACCAAACTCCTCAGAGAGAATCTAAGGCCACTTATTTTATGCTAAATGCACTCCACTGTCTGGAGTTAGGAGTTAGGAGAGGGTCCCGTGTATTCATAAACACTATTCATATCCAGAAAGATAACCAGCGTTAAAGATAAAGAGTATATAGGTTAAAAAAAAAAAGCATAATTGTTATTACACCTGGGAAAATGGATGAACCAAATAAATGTGTTCCTATAACTCAGTTTCCTAATGAAAATGTAAGAAATACAGGGCATTCTAAGAAAATACATATTTGATATTCTGGTTAAAATCAACTACAGATAATATCAATAACTAAGAACTTAATAAAATGATGTCAAGAGGTAATTTTATCTCTTTTCTGAGGCTGGAAATTTTTTCCTTTTTGTAGAGTTTTCTAGTATATTAAAAAGTTCACAGATTAGACAGAGAAGGTATTTTATAAGGTTTACTGCTACGTTCTTACTACATAACAAAATATTTGGCAAATAAGAGTTGATCAATCAATATTTATTAAGTAGGTAAATAATTGGGTAGATGCATGGATAAATGGATGTTTGAATGAAACTAATTTTCTTGTTTTATGATTTATTTGACATGGTTTCCTTTGACTTATAAATAACTATTGATGGGTGCCAAATAGATCAGATTTTTCCCTTAATCAAATAATGAAGAAAAAATGAAAAGTTGAACCCTTGTTTAATTTTACATTGAATCTATCATAAAATGATATTTTCTACATTCCTAAACAGTTTTTGTTTGCATAGCTATAACATTTGTAATTATACTGTTTCAATCATCAGATTTGAAAATTGGAAACTGATACCAGTCAGTGAAGAAGTATCATTTCTCTGGATGCGGTTTATTTCGTTTACGAAGTCATTGCATGTTAGCTTCCATGTGCAGACAATGCATAATGGCAGTTAAGAGTGTGGAATTTGGAATCTGATAGAACTGGATTTGTCTTTTGATTTTAATAATTCAGTGTATAAACCTGGCAATCTACTTATAGCTCAATTTCCACATACTTAAAAGCAGCATATGTATTTATGAGGTACTTACAAGGCTTAAATGAGATAAAGAAAAAAGAGAGAAAAGTAAATACAGACGGGAGGGAGGAAGGAATGTAGAAAGGGAGGGAAGGAGAAAATAACAGGACACCATAGAAGAAAGCAGCACCCGGAGCAGGAGAAGAAAGGTAGGGAAGTGAATTTACTGTTGGAGCCAGTCTCATAGCTCTCTCATCACTAAAGACCTGCAGGCAATGGCCCTGGATGATCAGGGTTTATTGTGACCAAGTCAACAGTCCATATTAAATGGGTATTTCATGAGCTTAATATCTAGGATAGGTAGACTAAGTATTCTGATTCAAGACCCAAGAGTATCCTGACCAGGTGGTGGTGCAGTGGATAGAGCATCGTACTAAGATGAAGAAGACCCAGGTTCGAAACCCCAGTTTGAATGCAGGCTCATCTGGTTTAAGCAAAACTCACCAGCTTGAGCTCAAGGTTGCTGGCTCGAGCAAGAGGTCACTCGGTCTGCTGTATTCCACCCCCCCCCCCCCCCGTCAAGGTACGTAGGAGAAAGCAATCAATGAACAAGTAAGGTGCCGCAACAAAGAATTGATGCTTCTCATCTCTCTCCCTTCCTGTCTCTCTGTCCCTATCTGTCTCTTTATCTGACTCTCTCTGTCTCTGTCTCACACACACACCACCTGAGGGTAAGATAAAAATGTATATTTGTATATCTTAACACAAAAATTCATACTGAAAACACTATAATGTTAAGTGAATCAGGAGTAAAGATTTTACAATAAAATATAAAATACTAATTAGGCTAAGTATAATCGATTTTAAGTATATAAAAAGTTGGTCCTTTGCCAGATGCCCTGGAATGTAAGGAAGGGCATAAAGAAAGTGCTTGCGCTAATTAGAAAGACGTTTGGTCAGATATACTCTTGAGATTTAAGTATACTGGAGGTGAGAAGTAATCGATATTAACTGTAAAGAAGCAGTCAGGGAATAGCACAGGAATCCTACCAAATGAAAACCCACAGTAATGGTGTGACCTAACAGGAGGTACCAAAAGTGGAAGGGAACACAAGAGAAGAAAAAGCCCCGGGAAGCCAAGATTAAAGGTAAATTTCTTAGCATGTGAAGTCAAATAATTAGGTCTTTGACAGTGATAATGCCTCTGTAACGAGCACTTTGAGAAACTTAGAGTGAAAACAGATATGGAGATTTTACTAATTGAATTACTGTGTTAGCTTTGACTATAGTGGGGAAAGTGTTTGCCACAGAAATTGTATGATGAGATTGCTTGTTTTTTTTAAATGAATAATGTTACATTGCCTTAGCATTCATGAGGAATAATTGCACCATTTGTTATTAATAAAGTATATTAATGGAATTTTCTTTCCATGTACAGAAAAATTAAAGGGGAGGATAATACCTCTTTTTTTTTTTTATCCTTTTTGAATGTGGCAATGTAAAAACAGTTAGAAAATTTGAATTTAAAGGCCACTTTCAGCCCTGGCCGGTTTGCTCAGTGGATAGAGCATCGGGCCTGAGTGCGAGACCCCAGGTTCAATCCCTGGTCAGGGTACACATGAGAAATGACCATCTGCTGCTCACTCCTCCCTCTCCCCCTTCTCTCTCTCCTTCACTCTCCCAACCACTTGTTCTGAGAACTCTCCCTTGTTCTGAGTATCCACCTCAGGCACTGAGGATAGCTGAGTTGTTTCTAGCATCAGCCCCAGAGGGGGTTTTTGGGTGGATCCCAGTTGGGGCACATGCAGAAGTCTGTCTCACTATCTCTCCTTCTCTCACTTAAAAAAATAATAAGTTAATTTAAAAATAATAAAGGCCACTTTCTCCTTCTGGTTATCACTGAGTAACTGGCACTGGACAAGCACCCCTACCTAAATGAACTTTAAATCTGAACATAATAATCACATAAGACAAACGCATACAGATGTTGGTGGGCAGGCATCACAGGACTTCCTATGTGCAGGGAAACTATTGCCCGCCATCGCCCAAGCTTTTTGCTTGAAGACATTTTCCAGGCTGTATCTCAGGCACATGACTCCAACAAAAGCTAGGAGGTGACCTGGAGCTGAGAACGCAGAGATCAGAAGTGGGGGCCACAGAGGCTGATGGAATCTGGGGGACAGTCTGCAGCCAAATGTTAATTAAGCCGCACACTTGTCATCAGGACTCCTAGAAGCAAGGCAGAAACAGACACACACAGAAACTGCTCGGGGGATGCTGAGATCTAAATTAAAGAGCAATATGGAACCAACAAGAACACATCTTGGCTGCCAAATATTTCAAAGCTACTTAGTGACAAGAAAAATAGAGTGGAAGGTCCCTGAATCTGTCCAGAGGTCTGTCCACTGCCTAGATCGCCGAGAGAGGCGTGAAAGCTGATGACAGCGACCACAATGTCTGCGGCAATTCCAGTTTAATTAGCGAAGACATTGTTTCAGTGTAAGACGTACAATGTAATGAGTTCAGGTGTGTACATACTGGGAAATGAGCACCACAGTAAGGTTAGGGACGCATCCCTTCACCTCACACAGTTATACATTGTTGCCTGCGTGGTGAGAACCTCGAAAATATGCTCTGTTAGCATCTTTCAAAAATACAACAGTGTTCCTACTGTTAAAACGCTGCACATGGCATCCCCAAGACTAGTCATCTCAGAATGGAGGTGTTTTCCTTCGGACCAGCTTCACCCATTCCCAATCACCCTCACTGGAATTTTTCTTTCTTCACTGTCTCCCCGCCTCTCTTGGCGGACTCTTACCCTGACAAGCTCTGAGAGCCAGGCTCCCCTGACTGAGCAGAAGCGAGAGCCACCCACACGCGAGGCAGGGAAGGAGGGGGCTGACGCCTTTAAGAAGATGTCAGCCCCGCCATCCACCATCCAGGTGCCCTGGCCCCTGGCGACTGAAAAGGCATTCAGGCAGAAACGTCGGAATAGGAATAGCGGCGGCTGAAATTGAGGCGGAGAAACCCTCACCTCTCCAACTTCACACACAGCAGAGGAAGCAATTATAATGATTTCCATTCCGGTCTTTAAAGCACGACTTACTCTCCAGAACCCAGGCCCATGGGGGATACCAGTGTCATAAGACTCTTTTCTCACTGTAATTCCACATTAATTTACTGATCCACATTTTTCCTTTGCCTTTCTAAACAATCGCTCCCTTGCATCTGTTTTAAGAACTTTATTGCCTGACCTGTGGTGGCGCAGTGGATAAAGTGTTGACCTGGGAACACTGAGGTCGCCAGTTCAAAACCCTGTACTGGTCTAGTCAAGGCACATATGGGAGTTGATGCTTCCAGCTCCTCCCCCCTTTCTCTCTCTCTCTCTCACTCTGTCTTCTCTCTAAAATCAATAAAATAAAAATAAATTAAAAAAAAAAGAACTTTATCAACTGTCCACTATTTTTAATTTCCTGCCTTTATTAACCATTAAATTAATGTCCTCATTCCATACATTTCCTCTTGTAAGTGTATTTCACTTGAAATATAATTAATGATCATTTTAGCCTGTCCTTAATATATGTAACTATAGCTATTCATTAAAAAAAGAATAGTCAATGCCAAATGACAATGACGTACAACAGCTGTCCCAGGTGCTGCTTCTGACACCTTTACGTCAATACACATTAATGCTATTAACAAGTAACTAAAGAATTAGATATGTTATATGCTGATGTGGTAAATTTAACAGGTATTTTATAGGTAAGTACATATTACCTTTTCAAATTTTATCACAATACCTAGCCATGTTTACTACGCCCCTTTTATCACCATCACTATGTGGAAAAGAACTCATCATCTTCACTTTTTTATATTTTCCTTTACCTATAGACCACTGTGGCGGAACCACTTGACATGGTTTTTAAAGCTGGCATTATTGAACTTCTGCCAATGGCACTTGAACAGGATAGGTTGCTGATTGTTCTAAGTAACCCTGAGCACCGAGCTTCAGAAGGGGCAGGCGGCGAGGTCCGCTGGTTCCTTGGGCTGCACACCCCCTTTCCATCATGCCACGAGGGGCATGGAAGACCAAGGGGAGAAAGAAGGCTTTATCCTTTTTTTAAATCTTATATCTGAGGAGATGATTCAGTTTTCTAACAACCTACGTAATTCTTGGAATTTTCTTTGGCAAAGAAGAAAATACTGTGGGGTAAAATAAAATAAAATGAAATAATGCTTTGGGCAAGTGTATACAAATATCCAAGTTGATTTATACTTTAAAAGATAAACCTATATTTAATGGCTATTTTTTTTTTTTTAAAAAAAGGAAATGTTCACTGTAGTTTTATAAAACCTACAAATAATTTTTGGTCAGCTTTAGACATTAAAAGATTTCATGGGAGCTGACTTGAGTTTCTGTCCTCAGATGCCCTGCCTGGACTGCGTCCTATACAAAGATTTCCACTCTGCTTTCTCATCCACCCCTCAACTCTCCTGCGGCGGCACAGCTGCAGATGGACTGTATAAACGGCCCCAATTTGTCACGCCTCCCCGGATCCATGCCCTTTGGCTGTTATCGTACCACACTGACCCAGGTATGGCCAGGCCAGCAACACTTATAAGTGTGAAAAGTAATTATTATTATGTTAAGCCCTGAAGCCTTAGCTATTTCACACAAAACTCCTTGTCTGATCTCGCTTTGTAGCTTTAGAGGCTGAGGGCTGAGTAAAAAATCTATAACGTGAGTCAACTTGGTTTTCTCAACAAATTGTATTTGTACCCAGTCCCTACATGGTGAGTCATTATTCCACCAAGTGAATCCTCACTATCAGCATAGTAATATCATTATAATTAAATAAATAGCCAACATTCCTTGTTACTTAATAATTCAGTATCTCTATTAAGAGTCCCTGTTCAGTATGACAAACAGCTTCCAGTACAGGTAGAAAAAATAGACACCATTGACCCCCTCTTTTTTCTTTAAGAGTAGCCATGTGTACCTCTCTGGAAACCAGTGACCTTACTGGGACAGGAAGACGGCAGCTCTTTCTACAGGGACTGTAAGAGATGTGGGACGATATTCATGTGGGACCTCAGGAGAAGAAAGTGTTTGGAGGATCCAAATTACAATTTCCCTATTGTGTAACTAATTTTATACTTGTGAGTCTTCTGAAATACTGTGTCCATGCTTGCTCATTTGCTAACGTGCTACTATGCTAACATGCTGCAGAGCTAAGCTGAAATGTGGCATACATTTCTTTGAGAAAGCCTGATACTCATCTTGTCTCTTCTTGCTGCCAGTCTCCACATTCTAGAGTCATTTCTAACACATCTCAGAGTCATGTCCAAATTGTGAACTACTGTAGATTCTAAGCTATACGACCATAGATCAGTGAGTCTGAGTGGCTTACTGCTACCGATGACGATGGGTATATCCAGAGGAAATTTTAGGACAAGGAAACAAACACTTGAGGAAGGTAATCATTAAAGAAGTCATTTAATAACTGATAGATTTATGAGGATGTATTTAAAAAGCTTATACTCTCACAGTGTGATGTTAAACATTTGATGCCTTTCAGTAGGTGATTTCATGGCAGATTAAATGGTAGAGTTCATCTGAGTTAGAAGCGTGAGTTTTCACGCCAACCCAGGTGCGCTGTGAACACTGTGCAGAGATCCTACTGGTCTGAATAGTATTGTATCAAATAGCTCACAGACCTCTACAATTCTTGCCAAATGTGTCACAAGACAAAGGACCACTGATAACTGCAATTAAGACTATAACAAGAAAATTGAACACATGAAAAAGATTTTCAAAATTAATGAGGATAATTTTGATTAAAAAAACTACACGTCTAGGACTATTGCCTCCACATTGCTCGATTATTATAAAAAAGCATTTGTTGAAGAGATAAAAAATAAATGGTATTTAGACAGAAAGATATAGTAACTCAAACTTCCAATGGGATTGAATACTGTGCCGTGAACAGTGTATGGCTCTTTTCAAAAGTTTGGGTTAAACACGTATCGCTATAAGCAGAAGTCATTGCAATTAAAGAACATATTCTTGCCAATGACTCATAATATATTTCTTTCCCATATTAGGAATGGTAAAAAAAAATAATCCAACATCCTACAACCAAGAATTGCTAATAAAAACACACAATTATATCTCAATTTAGCTAAAAAGCTTACATTATTCCATAATATCTTATAATTTTGAAATAACAGAATTCTCCATTTAATTATCATTTTTACATACTTACTTTTACATATTTCCATATTCTACAGAAGCCTATAATCACACTTCATCACAGTAGCACAATAGGGTTCTAATATTTTTCTAAAATTAAATCATAAAGTATATATATAAAAAATTCATTTTTTAGCAGTGACATGATATTATATGTGATATGTATTTTCTTACATGTTAAGTAGATCTGATAGAATGATTTCAATCACTGTCAGGCCACTGGCTTTGTAGGGAGAAACACAGAACTGTTCAGTTGGCCAGGCCATGACCCAACACTCGTCACAACCCTTGGACGAGCTGCTGTGCAGATTCTCCTTACAATAAGTGACCCTTCTCAGGTGGTTTCATTAGCTGCTGTTATTAAAAGAGATATTACTAACCATATGAATTAATTGTACTTCCTGGATTAACAAACCATCTTAAACATAATTCTTATTTCTGGCTATCCAATAATATATATTTCTAAGAAGGTTAATTTTTCTAAAAGTTATATGTATGTGTGTGTATGTATTCATATAGGGACAGTAATAAATGTATTAAATGGTTAAATATTAGCCAATGTTTTTTGAGTGTTTAATGTGTGAAAGTGGATGTTTTTCCCGGATCAACTGCTTCGATTCTCACAACCACTTTTTAACATAAGGCACCACATAACTGTCCCCATTTCACAGAGGAGAAAACTAAGACAGAAATATTAAGTAACTTGCTTACAGTCATTTAGCTAGGGCAGGCAAAGCAGGGTTTGCATTCAGGCAATCAGGACTCTCACGGCCAACCAGAATAGGGGAAAGGTTACTGAGAGGGGATTCTTAAGTTTACATTCTCAATAAGGCTAAGGGTGATAACCACTGTGGGTTTGGAGGCAACACATGTAAAGATGAACCTGTTTTGTCAGCTATAAAATGAGGAAATTGGGCTACAGAAGTTTTTTGTGAGTACAAGAATTACCTTACTTCCTCTATGTAAAGTATTTATTTTTATTTTTAAGTAGGGGGACAGACAGGGACACACAGACAGAAACTGAGAGCGACAGGAGAAGCATAATTCTTCATTGCAGCACCTTAGGTGTTCATTGATTGCTTTCTTATAAATGCCTTGATCTAGGGGGACTCCTGCCAAGCCAGTGACTCTTTGCTTAAGCCAGTGACCTTTGGGCTCAAGCCAGCAATCATGAGGTCATGTATATGATCCCACGCTCAAGCCGGTGACCTCAGGGTTTCAAACCTGGGTCCTCAGAGTCCCAGGCCAATGCTCTATCCACCGCACCACCATTAGGTCTGGCGCAAATTTAAGATAAAAATATCATTTGCGCAATTTTAAAAAAAATGTCTACCCAACTTTAACATTCTTTTGCTTCAGAGAACTGTCTTACACCTGCATTTTACAGTTGCAACCAAAGCCCCATGATATTTTATTCCAGCTTTCAGGAAATGTAGATGACATTTCAAATCTAATAAATTTGTTCCTAATATTTTACCTTCAAATATGGGAGGATATAAAATACCACCCGTACCCTAATGTGGTCATGCCCCAGAGTCAACGCCACTTACTGATGCTGCTCCAAGCAAGGTAGTTACACCTAGGGCTGACCTAGACTTCCACTCAGTTTAATCCAGTCGCTGCAAATCAACATCTCCTGCCTATCATCCAATCAGCTGCATCAAACAGCTGGGTATAAGGGTGAAGAACAAACTTGCCACTTCTGCCCGTCTGTTAGAATATGTCCAGGGCTGAAACAGCTTGCCACCGTTTACATACTCCTTAGAGAGAAGCTGACATGTCTCACTGGGGTGAGCCCAGGGAACCACCATTTGGAAGTCTGAGCCTTCTTAAAGTCACAGAGGTAAAGTGGCTATTGGGCTTGAGACACAAGAGTGTCAGGAACAAAACCAGCATTAGAACCTGCTGGGTCACAGAGGCAGCCGCTGAACCCAGAAAGCAGGGAACAGAGAAGGACACCGGCCACTTCTTTGGCGGTGTGTGTGTCCGGGACACTGTTGTGTTAATGTGAGTATCCCTGCTGTTGTTTAGACTTATCTCCAGACAGACTGCCCACGCATTTGCTCAGCTCTTTGGCATCGCTGAGTCAGACAATGGGCATCTTTACCAAACTGGCAAAGGCCTGATCGGTTATGTCAGAGGCCTGCAATTATGCCAGGGGCTAGCGTTTCATCTTAGAAACTTCCGTGCTCAGTTCTGTTTGCCTGACCGGCTCCCTGGGCAATGGGCCAAAGGTGGTCCAGTTTCTGTTTACACACACAGGGTTCCCAGGCTGCTTTTTCAGGGGCGCCCTGTCAACTGTCCCAGTTACAATCTGTAAACAGATGGGAAGTATTGCTACAGGTCTCAGGTCTGTTCCTTTTCATTCCTGTCGGACTAATACTCTGTCTTAGGGATACTAAAACCTGTAACTCTTTTCAGAAAACGGCCACATTAAAATCCATACTCATCCGATCTGACAATCTCCTCTGAGAAACTTACTCTAGAGTTGAAAGAAGACTTTCTTATTTTTAGCTCTGTTCAGCAAACTGAATCCCAGAAAACAGAATTTGAACATGGATTCTTTTTTCATCAAATATTATTAAAATTTTAGGCCACAGTTTGGTGGCACATAAAGAGAAAAAATAAAAATTATAATAAATTGCCTGACCAGGCGGTGGCTCAGTGGATAGAGCGTCGGATGGGGATGCGGAAGACCCAGGTTCAAGACCCTAAGCTCACCAGCTTGAGCGCAGGCCCATCTGGCTTGAGCAAAAGCTCGCCAGCTTGGACCCAAGGTTGCTGGCTCCAGCAAGGGGTTGCTCGGTCTGCTGAAGGCCCGCGGTCAAGGCACATATGTGAAAGCAATCAATGAACAACTATGGTGTCGCAATGGCAACAAAAAACTAATGATTGATGCTTCTCACCTCTCTCCGTTTCTGTCTGCCTGTCCCTATCTATCCCTCTCTCTGACTCTCTCTCTGTCCCTGTAAAAAAAAAAAAAAAAAAAGAAGTTATAATAAATTAAGTTTAGTAAGTTGTAAATATTAGCAAATACAAAAACTATCATATAAATTTGATAAATATCTGCTCTACTGACTAAGTTAGCTCTTAACACCACATAGACAAAATAAACACAGAATCACCTATTGATTTATGATTAGGTTCATAAAAATTGGCAGTTGAAATATTTTTAAAAGAAAGTAGTATCCTACAGGGTCACTTAATTTCTGAGTCAAAATCTTTTTTTTTTCCTTCAAAAATAGTGCTGAATCTTTATCATAGCAAGTCTTTGTACTTCCAAAAATTATAGCACAAACACGCACGGAACTCCAACATCTTTAGTCAAATACTGTAATACATATAAGACATATTAGCAGCAAAATATTTTCCAAGGATGAAAGCAACATTTAAAGTGTCTAATACTAAAAAAATAAAAAAGAAAACCAGCACACAGAAATCATTGCCCCCTTCATACATCCACATTAAACGAGATGGTCTGTGAATTAGTATAACTATGTTTATAGGCTGCACATTTAAGATTCACTGGATAATTATCAAAAAACCTGGGGAATGAAAGAAACTGAAAATTGAAATGTATAGGAAAAATAAAATTTTATTCTCATCTAAAAGGTAAATTTTACTTAGCAAGCTTTTTTCTCTGCCTGATAAAGAAAGAAAGTGAAATTGATTGGTTTAAGTCATTCTCAACAGTCCACCTTCATTCTTTTTCCTACAGAAGCTAAGAATTAATAAAAGTGCTTACGTGACCAGTCCCAGACCTCTTCGTTCTTAGCCCAGAGATCAATTGTTTTCTTGAAATTATTAGTGAAGCTTGATTTGAGATAATATCTGATGTGCCTCAGTCTGATTTCATCTCGTCTCTGTGTTAGCTCACAGTTATCCATTGATACAGTCAGAAAGGTTCAGATTGTGGTTTCCATAGAAATACTTCTTTTTACCCTCAGCAGCACTTCTCAGGACAGTCACTGAGACAAAGGATTAGGAAAGTTTTAGAAACTGAGATGTGCTGTTAACGTCAGTTGACTTCAAGTGTTTATACAGTTGAGCATAGACTTTCAAGAAAACAATTCTTTCCAAGGCTAAATCTGGTTGATCCTTGGATTACTTCCTCTCCGTTTGTAAATTAAAAATTAAAGCGTTAATGAAGAAAGCAAGGGAACCAACCTGGATTTGACTGAGCTCCACTTAGAAGGGTGAGAAAGGAATGAGAACATTTCAAGTACCAGTTCACATCAATCATACCTAGCTTGTCGTGCAGCGTGTTTGGAGTATGCCAGGCTTTTCTCACACACATCCTAATGCTCTTCCTAATCAAAGTAAGACTTCTGAGTTTTCAAGCCAATTCTTGAGAAAAGAACACACACACATTTAAATTGTCACTGGACGTGATATTTGGATTTCAGTTATCGAAGCCTCTCATTTCGCACCTTCATAGACCTTTGTGCACTATCCCATCGAAGCAACAATTCTGCAATATCATTTGTAATTGTAAAGTTTAACACCACAATAAAAGGGCTATAATTTTGCTTTATTAAAGAGAATAGTTCTGAGATAACAGAAGACTATTCAAGAGACAAGCCTACTTTTCTCTTCCACGTGTATTTTATTATGCAAAATAGGGTTTATTAGACGATTTTACCTAATAGTTTCCTTAAAAGTATTTGTATCTGCCTGACCTGTGGGGGCACAGTGGACAAAGTGTCATCCTGGAACACTGAGGTCGC
This sequence comes from Rhynchonycteris naso, assembly GCA_037038555.1. Taxonomy (NCBI): domain Eukaryota; kingdom Metazoa; phylum Chordata; class Mammalia; order Chiroptera; family Emballonuridae; genus Rhynchonycteris; species Rhynchonycteris naso. The sequence goes on along the minus strand of CM072998.1, from coordinate 7,733,740 downwards.
TGGATCGAAACCCCAGGCTTGCCTGATCATGGCACATATGGGAGTTGATGCTTCCTGTTCCTCCCCCTTCGCTCTCTCCTTCCCCTCTCTAAAATGAATAAAATATGTTTTAAAAAGTATTTGTGTCAATGTAAAAGGTCCTTTCTCCTTCTGTTCTGACTGTCTGTATATGCATATGCTGGGACACAGAGGCAAAGAACTAATACAGATACCTGCTCCTTTGTACTTGGACCATGGCCCCGAGGGGTCAGCAAAGTCTTCTCAACACTTCAATCTTTCTAGCTGTACAATTACTTGAATAATTACAAATATGAGAACTTCCTAAATCTTCTGAGATTACTAATGTTGATGAAACTGAATCCACTTGTCCAAAAGTTAGCAAATTTTCTTTTAAATTTTTTTAATTCATTTTAGAGAGGAGACACACAGAGAGAGAGAGAGAGAGAGAGAGAGAGAGAGAGAGAGAGAGAGAAAGGGGGGAGGAGCTGGAAGCATCAACTCCCATATGTGCCTTGACCACTTGACCAGACCAGTGCAGGGTTTTGAACTGGCGACCTCAATGTTCCCAGGTCGACACTTTATCCACTGCACCACCACAGGTCAGGCTGTATTTCTTTTAAAATGTCACCAATTCTCTTAAGTTTGCTCCGTAACAATAAGTGTGTGTGTTTCTATTTCATATATAACAGTTAACCTAATTTAGAGATGACTGGGAAGTACAGACTGCTCGCTGAAAGACACAACTGATGCATGAGACAAAGTCTGTCTTACAGAATGAAATCGTGAACTCTGACATCTTCTGGCATAGACTTGAGTGACAGGGGGAATAAAAGAGCTCATGCTTCTCCTCAGAATTCAGCAGTAACCCCATCCAATTGTCAGCAAAGTACTCGATCAAACCATGAAATGTGGTCCAATCAAACTTGGAGGTGACCAAAGCCTGAATAATTTGAGAAAAGAGATGAAAAACCATGTAATAGTTCCTCAAGTACCTAAATGTGATTTACGAAAGAGTTGTTTATATATATACATATAACATAGGCCTAAGCATATTGTTAAGTGGTCAGATAATAAATGGTGCTGAAAAGCTTCAACATACCTTCATCCTTTTTTCCCACTGCAGACAGATAGAGCAGGATGTTTGTAACGCCAGGGCCGAGGCCTGGCAGGCGCCCTGGATTCCCGCGGAAGGCAGAGGAACTGCAGGCGAGAGGGTCGGGCCATTCCTACCTACTGGAGGTTCGCAGAGATGAGCGCTGGTGAATAAATCAAGGAAACCACTCTTCACAGGGGAGGACCCCCCAGGGTGGCGGCTGAGGGAATAGGGAACGGCACCTCGCAGTGGCAGGAGAGGGACCTGGGAGAATCGCCACCAATCAAAAGTTACCAGAGCTCTTCAGAGAGACCCTCACGTGGCTTTCTGCTCACGCACTAATCATGCAAAGTGCTTGCAGCTGGGAGACCAGTGAGCGAGTCTGACACAGCTGTTTTCCCCACACTCAGACATCATTATAAAGATACTGCTGGACATATCTGAGTACATACAAATATTAAGGACCTTAGAGGTGTTATATAATCAAAACTGGAGTCAGAACAACCTAAATGACTGATCATTTCTTTAAAAATTCTGACAAATCAAACTCCCCTAGAAGGTATCACAGTGGGATAAAACAGAAGAGTTAATAAAGTTCTGTTAGCAGGAGGGGACTTGGTCAGAAGCAAGAGGCCTCAGGGGACCTGATGCCAATGACAAATGGAATTAAAACAACAACCACTTAATATAAAACCAGATGTTCACCTTGCCCTTATTCACTGGCTAAACTAGATTTATGAACAGTCTCTGAAAATAGTTTCTCCATGTAATCCCTCGTGCTTTAGCATGTGGTGAGCAGTATTACAGTGTTGCAGAACTCATAAACCAAATGTGAGACGCGCTTACTCCTTCAAGTGCCTTTATTTGCATGCTGAGAAATATGGTAAAGACAATCACAGCCTCAGTAGCTACTGTCGTCGTCATTTACTAAATGCTCCTCTTTGCCAGGCACTGGGCTATAGGATTTATGTATACTGCTTTTAATTCACATCAGCCTTAAGGAGTGGACGCTATTTACCCAGCTTATGAAATGACAAAATGCAGGAATGAAAGTACAGGTATTGATCGACTTACGACCTATGCAACTTACGACCATTCGACTTGACGACCACAGTCGCTAGCCAGGACTGCTCCGCGTCTGGAGCAGTTTTTGTATGCACCTGTATTTTGTAATTTTGCAGATTTTAAGCCAGTTGTACTGGTAACGCAGTGTTTTACTTAAACCTGACGAATGTAAAAAGAAGAAACAAAACGGCGTAGAGATAATACAAATGGCATAAAATGAACAAAGAAAATTATGATAAAATATGACTTAAAGATTTTTACAACATTTCACAGTACTGTACTCATAGCCTACTCAACTTACGACCAAATCATGTTACGACCGGTCTGTCGGAACCAATCGTGGTCGTAAGTCGAGCACTAGCTGTAGGTACATCTCTTGCCTCATGTTTCCCAGATAATCTCTGGCAGCTTTGGGATTTAAAATTAAGCACACATGGCCACCAATTCCAATTCTCCTTTTGCCTCCAGTAACAACTGGCTCGTGAAATGTCAAAATAGTAATACAGGGAAATTAACAATTGGATTCCAATACGAGTGATAAAGGTAACAAACACTGAAGGAGCCAAGAAAGACATTAGGAAGACGTTGAGAGAACGTGCACCCCCTCCCTTTTCCTTAGGAAGGTCTTAAATTCATCTTGGAGAAAAGTTTTAAAAAGTTGAATTGCATTGGACACTTTGGTGGTGCAAAGAGAAAGCAAGGATGATGTTGTTAAGAAACTAAAGTTTCTTAAATATACACATAGTAAAAATATCAACTTATAGGTTCCAAAACATAAGTGTTTCAGAAGGGGTGTGTGTGTGTGTGCGTGCACGCACGCACTGGCTCCCAGAAGTTTGCCCACAGATCAGGATTATAAATTGGAAATTAACTGGAACGCAGGAGACACGCCTCACCTTTTCCCCTTTAGCTGTGGTAGAAGCTAAAAGTGTCCAGACAAGAAAAGCAGGTACCCTGACACACGGTGCTGCATCCTCATACATAACTATTCAATACTGAATAATTCATGCTTTCAAAAATGTATCATTGTTGGGTCTGGGGGCTCTCAGATGGGAAAATATAGCAATCCAGATCTGTGCAGAGAGGTTTGAAGCTGTTTATTGCGTGACCAGGAAGGTCCACTTTCCTTACCCTCCCATCTGCACAGAAATTAGGTCTGGCGGCAAATGAGGCTCGAAGCCTGCAGGGTGGGACTTAGCCAAAGAGAATGCCCTGTATGGAGGGGGAACTAGCCAAAGTCAGATCATGGGGACACCTTGTAAAGAGACACCCTGGTGCAGTCTGATTTTCAGATGTGCTTTGAAGCTATTCAGTAATTATTTAGTCAGTCATTGGCATGTGCAGGACAGTTTTTCTTACTAAAATGACTTAGGATCCGTCCTTATGCTTTTGGAGAGCCATCTCCTATATCACATGAATAATATTTTTTATCATCAAAGTGATGATGAAATGTTCTAGTAGCATATAGAAGCCCTTAAACTAGCGAGAGCTCTCAAGTGACCTCCAAGAAGTTACCATGTCAGATTCTGCTACATTGAGACGAAAAGGTCACAAAGTTAATGACAGACATACAATTTAAATGTTTTTCCCCACAAAATCCAAATCAGCTAAAGCCTATAATTAGGTTAAGAAGTCTATGTAATCCTAGATGCAAATCCTATAAATAGCTCCTACAAGATTCATATCCACTAAAAATCAGCTTATATAGCTCTCCCACGGAGGATCCGTATCCGTAGGGCTGGGCTCTGTACAGGGGACCATGGCATCACCAGGGACCAGGTGTTAGAGGACCTTCAGCTGCTCCTGCCCTCTCCTGTGAAGTGCCATTGTCTGGGGTGCCCCACTGAGAGGCAAAGGTAAGTGAGATAATGCCTTAATTTATCTTCGGGGAACCAGGGTTTTCAGTTGTTATTGTTAAAATATATACAGTATATAAAAAAAGAGCCAGTGTGAAAAATTATATAAAATAAGTGATATTGATCCTGACCTTGTTTAATTGATTTATGCAATTGTTATTATGTGATGAGGGGAGACAATTTGGGTAATAGCACATGTGTTCCAAGTATGAGACCAACGTTGTATTTTCGCCTCTGTTAATAACTGATATGACTGAATAGATTAACAACTTCTTACTTAGATCAATTTTATCACACATGCTAAATTTATCGCCCTCCTATTTTTATTTGCATCCAAATGTAATATTGCCACCCACAAAACACGCCTAGGAGCAATTTTGCCTACTTTAGTATATAAATAATAATATACGTCTTCTTGGGAAATTTCCTAACTGTTGATATTATTAATCACAGGAAGTTTTATTCATTTTAAATTTGCCTAATGAAGCCCTAAGAGAGGGCAATGACTTTAATCCTGATGATCATTTCTGACATTTCCATTTCTGAAATAATGACACTGAAGAGTTCATTAGACATAACACTAATTTTTAAGATAGGCAGGCTGGTGCAAAAGCCCGGATGGCAGATAGTTACAGTATGATTTTTATTTTTTTAGGTTCTCACTTTCTAACCAGTCATTCAAGGAGATAAGGAGTAATGGAAGTACTTGGCATGGCTCCTTTGATGACATTTCACTCTATGTTTCTTTTTCTCTCAAATGTCATGGAATAATTTGGTATAAAATCCTTGTTTCTTTCACAATGACCTTTACCACTTCATGACCACTTCCCTAACCCCAAACTTAATGCATCACAAACAACACCACTTTCTCTTCTCATCTTGCTCCTCTTTCCATTAATGGAATCACAATGTCTAATTGTCCAAAGTTGGATTGTTTGAAGCACGACTTTGTCTGCCCTTTCTCCATTCTAGGCATCCTTCTATCCCCATTAAAATAACTTAAAAAAATAATTAGAATCACGTAATCTTGTCTTTCTTTCCAACTCTTCAAGCAGCTTAGTGTGCTACTCAAGTCTTTCTTAGTGTACTTAGTAACACTATATTTCTCTCATGCATTAAATAAAGTTACTGAGCATTTATAATATGACTACATACATACCTTATAGAAATTGGCTCTCTGGCTGGTTGGCTCATTGGATAGAGCATTGAACTGGTGTATAAATGTCCTGGGTTCAATTTCCATTCAGGGCAAACAAGAGAACCGACCATCTGCTTCTGTCCCCCTCCCTATCCTTCTTCTCTCCCTCTTCTCCTCCCATAGCCAGTGGCTCACCTGGTTTAAACATCGACCCTGGGTGCTGAGGACAGCTCAGTGTCTCTGAGAGTCAACCGGGGGCACCAGAAATAGCTTAGTTGATTTGAGCATTGGCCCAGACAGCACGTGCTAGGGGCATTCTGGTCATGACGTATGCAGGAGTCTGCCTTGCTATCTCCCAGAACTCTATGATTCCATACATAGGTGGGACACAAAATGAGACTTATGGACATAGACAGGGGTGCAGTGGTTACCAGGGGGAAAGGAGGGAGGGAGGGGGTTGGGGGAAGGAGAGGGGCTTAAAGTGGAACAAAATATAGGGTGACAGAAGATGATTTGACTTTGGGTGACGGGTATACAACATAATGGACTGTCCATGTGATGTGGAGATGTTTTCTCTAAATCTATGTACACTGGTTGACCAATGTCACCCTGTTAAATTTAACTGTCTAAATAAAAATAAAAAATACACACACACACACACACACACAAGAAAACAAAAAGAAATTGGAGTCTAATAAACCAAAGGTAGATTCCTGGATCCCCCACTGAGTAGCTGGAACAGTCCATAGGAAATAGTATGTTCCGAGGCACAATGCCCTCCTCTGTACAGCAGTGGGTCACCCCATGACTGAGCTTGTTTAATAAGTGAAGGCATGGACAGCAGACTGGGTAATATCTGTCACATACCAACCCCTCTACAAACCCTCTCCTTCTTTCTCCACACCATCACCATGTTCTGGCACTAATGCCTTCTGCCTTCTTTCGTTATGTATGCTCATGACTCAGCATGCCGACTGGATCTGCAGGTGGGGACCAGCCTCATCTCTAAATTCTCAGCATCTACCATGGTGCCGTGCAGAGGGAAGAGCTCAGTCTATGTTTCTCAAACGTATTAAATACAATGAGCTTTGCTGACAATTCTGTCGTGATATGTTCTTCTCTATGTAACAAAGGGCTCTATGCCTTTTTCATGTTTCTTATTGCTCACTGAGAATCTACATGAAGAACAATGCATGTAATAAAAAAGTAATCCAGTTAGTATGTAGATAATTCAGTATTCTTTTCAAAATTCTTATGTACTAAACTAAATTTTTGTCATGTATATGTCTGCATATGTATCTACATCCATTTATCCTAGAATTTAGTAACCATGTATTTTCTATGATCTGGTCTATCTAATCATACATTTACCCAGAGAGAGTACCCAGGACATTTGTCAGTGTTTGATTCCATACTTGTAAAAGAAAATTATTATCATCCTCAGCTGAATTTTATCCATCGTGGATGTGAAACAGATAAAAATCCAGGGTGCCAAGAATGCTCGTATCAGGGAGTAAACGGATGGCTAACATATATAACTGGAATACATCGTTGTTGTTTTTTAAGACATTTTCTCTCCGGATAAGTCAGCTCTTTCCCCTTCCGTGTCATTTTATTTTATTTCAAACCTGTTCCCTATCTGATATATGTTTGGGCTGAGTAGTGCAAAATATACTGTGTGATAAATTAGGTACTATGTCCTTATGAAAGATAGAGAGTCTTTTATCAGATACAAATATTATAGCAACCTGTACCCAGGAGGGAAATGGGATAGACAGTCCACTTAATTTCCTTTAGAGTTGAGTAAAAAAAAAAAAAAAGCATGAGATCAAAAAACCAAATTCTTGTGGTTTTTATATTGACAGTGACAGATGACTATTAGAAATCCTCTGAGCTATTTGGTCTCTGCTGGTAACAGAGTCCAAATATAATCCCAAAGGAGAAATAGTTACAAAGATAATGCAAAGCATTATTGCAAACAGGAATTAACCTCTCTTGCCCCCAAAATGAATGGTGTCTTTCAGCTTTTTTATCCTTTTCGTCCTCCTCCCTTTCTCTCTCACCCCCTTTCTTTTGTCTTGACTGACACTCTCAGAACATCTTTCTATGTTTTATGTTATTACGTACAAAATCCATAAATAAATAATATGTTTCTTTAAGAAGTCACATTTTCTATATATTATATTCTATAATAACGCCACAGTATTTTTCACAATATTGAATGTTGCCGTAAATGCTTTACTTGAGGCAAGTGCTCACATTTTAGTAGATATAACTGAACATAATTCACTTGAGACTGCATCAGAATAGAATTTTGAGATTTTTTTTCAATTTCTTCCCTAAATTTTTGTGTACAAAACACACATTGTAACACTAGTTGGTCCCCCCTCCACCCCCAATCCCATTTTCTTTGTAGTCTGAATTCAAATGCCACCTCTCTGCGAAACCTATCACAGGACTGTTTACCGACCACCTCCGCAGTGTGTCTGGTATTTGCTGTTATGTTGTTTTTCATCGTACGTGCTTGTTGCAGTCAGGCTGTAGTGTCCGCGGAAAGCTATAGATCCGTGCTTACTGAAAAGTCCAGGCTCATGCACGTAATGCCTTAGCTTCAGCAGAACTCAATGGAGTATATCACGCAACTTCTTCCACCTCCTATCTCCTTCCTAAAGTTTTCCTCATTTTGAGATGAGACCACAGCAGAATACAACACACTGTTGAAAATTTCAGACTATGTTTATGTTGAGGAAGCCTGACACTGGCTCTTGTCATTTAATATTTTTAATTTCACATTTTTTTCTTTAAAACAATTTTTATACTGCGAATACTCTCTGTGTCTTTGTGTCCATATCTTAAACACAAGGATACCCTGTGATATAACCTCTCTGTCAGCATTGTGTTCAAGAAACCCAATTAAAATGAGTGTAACTTTGGTTATGTTTTTAATTATTGGCTTACCATCCAATATCTAGAAATCTATTTGTAAAATTGATTTGAGACCTTTTAAGGATATGTCATTAGAGTGATATTTTAAATAAGCATTTTACTACAAATATTTCTAGTTATGGAAAGTAATTAAAATAAGATAGTTCTTACTAGTAGACAGGTAAGGAATTCAACATCTTTTGCATCTCCCTAAATGAAAGACACTTTGTAACAAAAGTGGATAACTCTGATAGATTGTTCTGCATTAAAAAAATATAAATGCTGACCATATCTTGTTAGCCTGGGAAGTCACAGAAGTAAACCAAAGCTTTACAATATTTCCTGTGGAATTGTGTTCCTGCAATTATTACATTTGAGTCTCATATAAATTCCTCTCGGACAAATCAACATATAATAATTTTATTTAAACTTAAATTCTCAGCTATTTGACTCAGTATGGTCACATATCATGCTAATATACTGGCCCCAAACCAACTTCTCACCCTATTATCCTTTAGAACAGGGGTCCCCAAACTTTTTACACGGGGGGCCAGTTCACTATCCGTCAGACCATTGGAGGGCCCGACTATAAAAAAAAAAACAACACAAAACTATGAACAAATCCCTATGCACACTGTACATATCTTATTTTAAAGTAAAAAAACAAAATGGGAACAAATACAACATTTAAAATAAAAACAAGTCAATTTAAATCAACAAACTGACCAGTATTTCAATGTTATTAGGCAGAAAGAATATTTATATATGGATTTTGTGCCTAATAACATTGAAATACTGGTCAGTATTCAATGCGCGGATGAAAGTGGTGCCCCTTCCGGAAGTGCGGCGGAGTGGATAAATCGCCCCAGAGAGGCATGCGGCCCCCTGCAGTAGTTTGGCCACCTCTACTTTATAACAATATTTCCCCATGTTTCTTCTGTGGCGATTTTTAAGGAAGGGAGTGTCATAGACAAATATGTTTGGGAAATGATACATTAACATAAGGAAAATTCTACCTTCAAGAAAAAATAGTTGTCCAGCCTAACTTAATGGTTTTTCCATAGTTCATTGATCACTAACCTTTTAAAAATAGAATATCTATGGGCATGTAAGGGGGCTAATTTTCCATGGAATGCATTGTTTTTTTAAAGCAAAACAGTGTTCCAGAATCGTGCTGTCCATATTATTCACATCTCTACCTAATTTCTGCGGTCCCCACAGGTCATGTGAATCTCTACAATATGGTGACAGACTTTTAAACTTTAATCAGAATAATAATTCTTTATTCACTGACACTGCATGTTCAAATTCCACTTCTAATTTAACTCACTCGTCACCCTGAGATATAAAGATAGAAACTCCAGTCGTACGGTTGTTCTAAGGGTGTTCTATTCCGGATTCTATCAGTTCCCCGTGACGATCTTCTGTTGTGATTAGAGTGACAAGTTGGACATCAAACTGAGAGCTCCCTGCTGACTGATGTGTAACATTAGTTCCTCATCTCACTCTCATCGGCTTTTGTTCCCCAGCTTTTGACATCAAACTACCTCCATTTTTCAACATTGCCGGGATTTTTTGCGTCTTTAAAAAAAATCTTTGTTCTTTCTCTAATTTTTAAACGTTCCCCTGAGCCCTCTTCCTCTCATTATTATGCTCTAGCACTGAGGATTGTTGCTTAGCTCTGCTTCCTCTGCGTGCGCTCATTCATTCGCGCCAGGCTCAGGGCTGACCCCCTCTCTCACACCCTCCTGCCAGCGCAGGGACCGCAGGAAGCGGTCTCCTCAGCTGCACAGAACCGAGTGGTCAAGAGCCTGGACTCTCAGTCAGCCAGATCTGAGTTCACCTGGCTTCCCGTCACCTCGTTCTGGATGAAACAGTGACATCGGTGTTACTGTAAGAATTCAATGAGACAGAAAATACAACGGGAAACACAATGCGGATAATTCTCCGAAGTCAAAAACGATCTATATCCAGTATTATAAACTTTGTTCTAAACTATTCATGTTCAACTAAAGCATGTTGTCCCCTAACGGTATTTTCATAAGTTCTTGGGATATGAGCACCAACTGAAATATAAAACTGCTTATTGCCTCTTATTTTTAAAAATGTAAGTACATATTAAAATATCTAAGACCACATTATATACTGTTTTTTTAGCTAATTTCATCTGTCCCAAACATTTGGAAAGTAATACCTACATACTTATATACATAAAATTTTAACATAATTTAGATTGAATAAATTTATACATGGTTAATAAAAATCATAAAAAAATTACCAACTTCTTCATGAATCTTAAATAAACTACAAATCAGTGATGTATCAAATGCCAGTTAAATTTAGTTGTATAAAATTATCCTAATTTATTTTAGTTTTTTAAATTTATCTCAATGTCTAACACTTAGAATCCAAATTTTTTTCTAATAATGTGTAATTATATTTTGTTTCTAAAACTTAACCTTAGATGACACTTAAAAATAAATCATTTCCTTCTACTAATCTCTCAAAAAATACAAAGTATTTTATAGTAGTAACCAAAGGCTTGAAATCTAATTTTTTTGTCTTGTTTGACTTGAAGTAAAAAACTTCAGAGAAGAAAAAGAAAGAACCACTGTTTCTTTCAGGACATTTTTCTAAATTTTATTCTTTCTCTTTATTCCTGCTATTGTAAAAACAGAGCCCTTTTTAAGCCTCAGTGTAAGACTTTTAAATTTCTCGGGGACTCCCACTGAATACAGGGAGGGCCAGGACACAGAGGCTAATTTACGGTGAGGATCACGGGGCCTTCTCTTCACTAATCAGAAGCGTTTGCCTTAGTTCTTTAGAAAACATTTTAAGCATTTCTACTTCATGTGGATAAATGCTCTAGCTGACTTTATGGTATTATCTAGAAGCTGGCTTGTTATAATAGCAATCACATGTAACTTCAAGTTTAGTTTTTTTTTGTTTTGTTTTGTTTTTTAATTTCTTTTTATTTCATTCATTTTAGAGAGGAGACACAGAGTGAGAGAGAGAGAGAAAGGGAGAAAGAGGGGAGGAGCTGGAAGCATCAACTCCCATTATGTGCCTTGACCAGACCAGTGCAGGGTTTTGAACTGGCGACCTCAGTGTTCCCCGGTCGACACTTTATCCACTGCGCCACCACAGGTCAGGCCAAGTTTAGTTTTAATAGCAATCACACGTAATTGGCCAAACATTTGTGTCTCAATATTTTTAAAGTGTCTCCCTTTGTCAGAAAATATGTTAGAGACTGAGAATAAAAAGGTAAATTTTCTAGAAGATCACAATGTAGTAGAAAACTAAACAACAGCACTGTAACATATGGGCAAACCAGTTTAACAGTTATGCATATACCTCCGAAAGAAATAGGTATAGTTATAGGAGGGACACAGAAAGTATGTGACACACACCATATACAGTGTGTCCTTACGGACTGTGTGACCGGTCAAAAGTGCACCATGACTTTACGGACACACTGTATATCATAACACAGACTGGAAATGGAAGTAACAGAACTATTCTATGATAAAAGTCTCTTTTACCTAGAGAGTTTTATCATAGAATAGTTCTGTTACTTCCATTTCCAGTCTCTTCTGTAAAGAGAAGTGGGAAATTCTCAAGTAACTCCTAAACTAGAGTATCAGGTCACTTAAGCCAAGGGACTGTAACAGTTTCAATGACACAAATTTGTGAATGGTCATATTGTGGTTAAAAAAAAACAACCCCCCCCCAAAAAAATATGTTACTTAATAACTTCTGTGGAATATGTGTGTGTGTTTGTGTGTTTGTGTGTGTGTGTGTGTGGGGGGGGTGAATGTAATCTAGAATTTTAAGCCATCCATTTCCTCTAGCTTGGAAAGTAGAAGGAAACAAAAATGTTCCTCAAATAATCAATATATTAAGTCTTTGGCATTTAAGAGGACATTCTATCTCTTGTCTGTGAATGCCAAAGACTTCTGCAAGGAGTGAAGCTGTCCTTGGACTCTTAAAATCAAAGCACCTTGAATAAATTTTCTGATTCTGCGAGAAGAAACTTTATCATGATTTTTAAAATAAAATACAGGTGAGGAAAATTTTTATTTTGTTTTCCTAGGCATGAGAGCACTGGAATAGAGTTTTAAAGGAAACGAAATGGTTGATGTTGATGGTGAGGTGTTTACATCTGAACAATTATCTTTGGAGATTTCTATCAATCAAAAACCATACATTAAGCAGGGGAAAATGTGCCACTTAATTAAGTTAGGCATATAAAAAATTAGAGTCACACAATTGTTAATGAAGCCGAGTCCCTTGCAGAGAGGACCCCGATCTGCTCTTTGGTCTGGAGTTCTTGGTGTACTTGGATGCGACAGTGATCTAATCCATTTGACACAGTGAGATTATTATTATGGCATTAGGAAACTGGCAGATAGTAACGTTTTTCTCATGTATTTCTCTATTTGAAAACTTTTAATTTCATAAAAACAAAATGTTTTATGGTGATACATTACTCTTGCCATGAGTTAACTGCACAACAGAATTTTAGGTACGTTTGCAAAATAAATGAAATTCTTTGAAGCTACTGGCCTCTCTTCCAAAACAAACATTTAACCCTCATTTTGGGCCAGACTATGTGCTTGAATAAATACATAAGAAATCCTTTTATGCAGACTTTTTTCCTAAGCAAAGTTATTGTTACTATTTCTTATCTATGTGTTATATATCAATATCTATATATATTATATATATTTACTTAATGAGTTTTAAATTCTTTAGTTTCTAATATTAACCATAATTTCATAGGAATGTATCTGATATAAATATTATAATATAACTTATATCCTCAATATTTAGCATGCTTATGTTATTTAAACTTGCAAAACTGGCAGTATGTTTAAATTCTATCCCTAATGTTGCATTCATTAATCAATGATAATTTACACTAATATAAGTTCATTGATCATATTCTCAGGAGCTGCCTAGTGAGTAATTTCATCCTTTAGAAGACATGATTAGATCCATGAAACTGTGGTATTCCATTCCAATATTTAAGCCTGGCTTGACTGCTGTAGAAACACCAAATTAATAATGACATACAAAGTGATTTGTATAATGTTTCATATCTTAACATCTCATTCATTGCAATTCTGAAAAAATATTCATGTGTAGTCATTCAGAAAATGTACAACCTCCTCAGAAAACATGCCACACTAGAATCGTGATTAAGCCAGTGGAGACCTACCTATATTTCTCACATGTGTCTCTTTAAATATACTTGACAGAATTTGGAGCTTCTTCAGGTCTATAGTGAACTTTTAAAATGTTTTTAATTTAAATTTTTACTTTATTAATGGAATTTTGAGGTTTTCACTTTAGAAAGTTTTCATTGATTTTATTAGTCTTAAATATACATTCTTAAAAAGAAAAAGAACTAACTCGTGTCCCCTGTTGCTAAGAATATTTTTTTCTTCTCTCATAACTCTATTTTTAACTTAACAAATATCTCAACCATAGGATGAAAAATTATTACAGTGTCATGGTTTTGTCCTGCATTTTTCTATTTTAGAGGAGAATCTAAATACTACTAGTGTTACTCCTACTGCTGCTGGAAAACCAGCATCTTAAGTGTATTATCTGCATCTAAAACCCGATAAAGAGCATCTTGGGATAATATTTTAATATATAGTGATGTCTTTCCTTTTTGCATTTCTTTACAATCCTCTCACCTCCGACTCACTTATCCAGTAGCATTCATTGCCTCCACGAAGAAAGAGAAGAAAGAAGAAAACAGCACTCCACATTCAAAAGTTCAGCTCTTGTGCTGCTCAGTCTCGACATCAGACCAAAGAGTCAACCGCAGTCTTGGTAACAGCTGGGTTGCAGGGAGCAGAGGCAGAGGCACAGTGAACACAGGCATTCAAGAAGGCAGGGGAGCCTGACCAGGCGGTGGCGCAGTGGATCGAGCGTTGGACTGGGATGCGGAAGACCCTGGTTCGAGGCCCCAAGGTCGCCAGCTTGAGCAGGGCCCATCTGGCTTGAGGAAAAGCTCGCCAGCTTGGACCCAAGGTCGCTGGCTCCAGCAAGGGGTGGCTCAGTCTGCTGAAGGCCTGTGGTCAAGGCACATGTGAGAAAGCAATCAATGAACAACTATGGTGTTGCAGTGAAAAACTGATGATTGATGCTTTTCATCTCTCTCTGTTCTTGTCTGTCTGTCCCTATCTATTCCTCTCTCTGATTCTCTCTTAAAAAAAAAAAATAAAGAAGAAGGCAGGGAAGCAGACCCCACCCACAGAGCAGCCACAAATCTGGCTCCCAGAAATCCCCGCATTTGTAGGGTGCCAGTGCAAGGGACAGTCCAGGTTCATCAGGAGGACAGTCGGAGCCACCTCTGAGACCCAGTGCAGACAGAGTGGCGTAGAACAACAGTAGGGTTCCAGAACCGCCATGAGACCCGAGGGCCCTGACCAGAGGGCCCTGACTCTGGGATACAGAATTTAGTCCAGTGGCCCTGGTACACTGACCATCAAAGAACCAATGGAAACAGAAACATCTCAGCAAATCCTCCTGTGTATTTGTTCATTAATTCATTCCTTCATTATCTCAACAATAACATATGTACACACACACACACACACACATCACGTTGTAGATAGCAATGTAGATTTGTAGATGGTGTGTTTATAACAATGATGAAACAAACAAAATTTCTGCAATCACCCATTTCTTATAAATTTCCTAAGGAGGAAGAACAACCAGAATCTGAAAGAAGCTCATCCTGCGTGGAACAAATCAGCCGAGAAACAAACGGGTCTGAGCGGATCAAGTAGCGCCTCGTTGTGTACCCAGCTGAGTACTGCCCCGGAATGACCGAAGCACCCATCCGTCCAGGCGCTAGAACCCTCCACTCCTGATAACACACCACTAACTGTGTGCCTGGCTCTGGTCCCCAGCCGCACAGGACTGCCTCTGCCGGTTTTACATCCCCTCCCCACGCGAGAGCCCGCGACCAGTGACAGGCCAGGGCAGGGGGCTGGGACACTCAGCCGCACAGTCCCAGTTTGGGCAACTCTGAACGTCCGTCCAGATGCAGAGGTCCCCAGAGAATTGGGTGCAGTCATACTGCCTATCAACCTGTCCCTCCGCCTACCTGTCTTTGCATGACCATCCGTACGCATTTGTCTCCTGAGAGCACCCCAGGGACAATTCCCCTTCTGCACTCAAACTCACCACCCGAGATTGTTTTCAGTGACCTCCATGTAAGCACATGGATAAGTCAGTTTAGTCCTGAGGGCCCCAAGGCTGAACAGGAGGAGAGGGAAAGGTGATAGAGATGTCTGAGCTGGTCTTTAACTCCTGTTGATGGACGTGTGCTGCTTTTCTGGGGTAGTTTCCCTCTGGCTCCCCGGAAACCACCGGACCTCTGCCCGTATGCAAAGGGGTGACACCAAGGACCAGCTCCGATCCCCCATCCTCCAGCTGGCGGGACCCTACCCTTGAGAACGTCGCCACAATCCTGGTCGGCTAGATGGAGCATGGAGCCTTCTTGTTTCCAGGGTCAGGTGTCTACTATCCAGGGTACCAGGAAATTGTCTTACAAAATAACTGCTGTTATAGAATAGAGAAACATATTTTGGAACAACTAATCTGTTGACCGAAATGTGTCCCAGGTTCAAAAATTGGGTACAGTATCCCTCATTCTGTAAATGGAAAAACTGGCTTGTGAACACGGGTTCACCTGGTAAAAGTGCCAGGGGAAGATCTGAGTCCAGGTCGTCTCACTCACGCAGGCCTCACTCTTACCCACTGGGTCATACTACACGATGTACAGTGACCAATGGCTTTTGTAGTTACTTTCATTACCCAAAACTGTTTTACAATTATCTTTCATCTTGTATTTATTATTTTCCAAGTATTTAAAACATGGAACCAATATTTGCTGGCACCATACACATCAATTTTCTCTAATTGACAGAGAATTATATATTCTTTAAACTATCTTCTGGCATTTATTGTTTTTAAAGATTTAGAACAGTGGGTAAGGTTAAAAATTTCAAAGACCTTTTTAGAAAAGTGTTTGAAATTTTAAATATTTAAAGAATCAGGCAAATGTCTGCTTTATTTTTTTTTCTTTTACTTTGTCTCTTCATTAGTGGGAGACGATATCTATGTCTAGTTTCTTTCATCATTTCACCCCAAAAAAAACGTCTCCTTGAGAAAAGATATATGAAGCTATCATCCTATTAATATTTCCTCTTTAAATCAAAAGTTTAATGAAAGGAGAGAAAAGATAATAGATTCCCATAAATTACCTTTGAGCTTAAAAGTTATTTTCAGAATTCCTCAAAAAGCCAGCTGAGAAAATATTATAAAAGCTAACCAAAGGAAAGAATACTTGAAAAACATACAAACATTTGCTACCTGCAATAATTTTCGGATCTTCTTTTAAGCGAAACAAACAAACCCCACCAACAACCATTGCACAGATAACATTTGCACTTTCTTATTAAACATACTTGTGACTGACGTTTGTTTCTCTTTTATCTGTACCTGATAGGAATCTTTAATTTTTAATACATTCTTTCTAGAAATATTTATCACAAAATTTTCATGAATTTAGCTTCTATCAAAGTTTCCAAGGTTTATTAAGATAACCTTTTGAATAACCTTCTTCTTTTGATAATCTTCTTCTTTTTTTCCCTTAACTACTGATGTAGTTGGTACAGTACAACGCTTTGGAACTGAACTAGCCAGCCTGCACTAACACACTGAGGTCTGTTTCAGGGTATGTGTGTATACATATCTTATCATTTAGCACAGAATTATAAATATAACACAGAACGTTGAATAATTCATGGCATAATCACATGTTCAGTTTACTGAGTACAAAGTAATATATCTGTGCTTTGAAGAATGTAACGGCAGACTAATAACAACGTAGTCAAAACGTGTGATACATTTCACATACCTTGTATTAACTTATTTGTCAAACATTAGGCCCTACAGTATATTTGTGATCATTTCAATTTATACTTTGAAATTAAAAACTTTATCTTCTTTGCTTATTAGTACATTGCATAGTGTGAGGGTTGGGTTTTATTTCTAATTGTTCAAAAATATATAAATTATTTCAAATGTTCCAAAAAAAAGAAAGTGATCTATCTGTCTGAAAGGATTATATTGAAACAAGTATAAGGATTTTAAAAAATGAATAAAACAGAAGCCATGAAATAAAGATGTTCTTTTAAACAAAATACAAATGATAGTCTGGCAGCTACGAATCACACTAACAACGTGACCAGGACTTGCCGGCTCAGAGAGCGATTATAAAGTTTGGGCCAGCTTACACTTACTATAGAAGAGGTCCATTTCTAATGCTTTTCCATTCCCATTTTCTCTCTTTTGGTTTTAACTACAGAGACAGAGAAGTAGGAAGGTAAGAAGGAGAAGATGGTTAGGATTTGTAAGACGACACCACGAGGGTCAAGCCTGGGCATCCAGGCTGGGCAGAGGCAAGCCCAGTAGGAGAAGCATGCCTCATTACAGACTAAGGGCGCACCGCCTGCGCAGGATGGGAAGCCTCCAGCGGGATCCAGCAAATGAACAAACAACAGGACGGAGTCCCGCCGACCAACGTCTGCGTACCAGCGTCCATAAGGGCTGCTCGGATCAGGAATATCTAAAACAACTTAACCTCGAAAATTTCTGAAATCGAAGGATACTTCAGAGCTCTTAAAAACTGGTAGATTCTAGCAGCCTGGAGAGAGCAAAGGAATTTTAGCGGCAGCGAAGCAATTTAAATTGAAGCTCTACTTCAGTATGGCGACACGTCATGATCTCTATTACCTATGCGTCTCATATAAATAACTTCCCTATCGTCATGTACAGGGTGTGGCTAAAGCAGGTGTACGGTTGTTCACATGGAAACAATACAATTATTAATCAATAATAATACAAGAATAAGCTCTGTGTTTCATGAACTCACAGCTGTAAGCCTACTTTGGCTCTGTCACACACACACAGACACACACACAGACACATATATATGTAAAAGAACCAGATTTCACACACACACACACACACACACACACACACAGAGTTATAAATAAAATGTGATTCTTTGATATGGAATGGTGTATGTTCATGTGTAAATAAGACCTGGATAAATATTGAAATTTATGCTAGTAATTTAAAATCAGCTGCAATGGAGACAAAAACCAAATGATTGTTTAAGCAATATTCTGAACAGCTACATCCGACTAATTCACTGTACATACAATAGAAGCAAATATCCAAATATCAAAACAGACATATTCTTCACCCCACTCACTTTCACCTTTCCATATCATCTTAGGTAACAATCTAAAGCTTGGCACTCTCTCTTGTTCTTTTGGGTGGCAAATCTAAAGATAACCAACCCCATGATTGCATGGGTCCTTCCTTTAAAATAAATATAAAATTCTGCTTTCACTGTCTCAATCACTAACACTGTAACTGGGACTTTCCTCATTTTCTCTCATTGGTTCATTACAAGAAGCTATTTAACAATAACACTATTGTAAAATTAATATTTTTAAAACACTAAATGTGTTGACTTAATATATATTATTCCTTGGCTCTCAGATAACCATATACAATAGGCACAGTGTTGTGGGAAAATAAATAAAAGTAAAAAAATATATATTAGATGATTAATACATAGAGCTATTAATGCACACATGTGTGTGTGTGCACAAAGAAATCTTCTCCAGTAACCTGATAATCATTTGATGAGAACCATTTACCAAATTGGCCTTAAAAATATTCTATGGAGATCTGATACTAAGTAATTTGAAAGAAATCATTGGGAACTTGTATCTACATCCCATCATATATTTATAGCATGACCTTTTTCAACCAGGGGATAATTGAAACATTTAGTGTGACACAGGAATAGGGAGGTTGGTAGGTAATTAGATAGCTACATCGATAAGAAATACGATAAAGGAAACTTGTACACTTGATAGCTTTTATAAAGCAGTACTTTAGCATTCATTCAAATAAGAAAATAGAGAGCAGAAAGGATATTTCGGTAGGAAATATCAGTCAACTAAGAAATATGTACCTGAGGAGGTAATGGGAGTTTCAGCCACAACTACACAGCTTTTCAAAATCTGTCGAATAACCTACCTATTGAAATAAGAATTCCCATTTCATGGACCATTAATTTCTTTTTCAAGTGATTAAGGATATATTATAGAAGAAAGTTCTACTCAGACCAGGAAATAGGATATTATAAAGTGACTTTTCTATCTATTAGGTCCCCAAAGGTTTTTATCTTGTCTGGTTTTGATCATCTCTAGTGCAATATCTACAGGGAATAATATTCTTCTTCCTAATTGTTCTCAATGACAGAGACATTTTTCATTATACTTAAATTTTTATCTTTTTCAAAACTTCAGATCTTTATTTCTTGTTCTAAGATCTTAGCCAGCTTAAATAAATCTTTATTTTCCCTCTAACTCTCACAGGTGTTTATACATAGTTATCATATTTTTCGATTTGGCATCATAGTTCTTGGACATACATATTAAATACTTTTAATTTTCTTTATTGGGTCAAAAGGTTTTTTCCTTTTATCATTTATACCATCCTTTAAGCTGACTCAATTTTTCAATGTGTGTTTTATATTAAAGAAGAGATACAAGATAAAAGAAGTGAGAAAAGTAATTAAAACATTTTTATACAATAGTTTTTATATTGTTTCATAACTCAACTAATTTTCAGAAATAAAATTAAAAAAAATATTAAGTTGGCTTTTTGCTGCCATTAACATTAAAAAGTTAGTCAAAGATTCCAGGTATTTTACAACTGAACTCTACTTCTTAGCCAAGAACATTCTTAATAAATTATTTTGAAATGCTCTTATTAACAGCATATTTCAAAAATGCAAAAGGAAGGTGTGGCTGTGCATTGATTAGTAACCAGGGATTCCACCATAACTGACCCATTTTCTCTGTCTAAACTTTTGATGTGTATGTTTTAATATCTGTTGTTGTAATATTTTAATAAGAGATTTTGGGAATGAAAAAACAGCCATTATATTACTAAGTCTATTGAGTTTGGAAAGTATTTATATAGAGAAGTGAATTAACAGAATAAACTTCTTTGAAGGTATATAATGACTGTAAAAAATAGGTATTTTTTTACTGTGACATTTATAGAAATATTGGTCAGAACTAAATATTACCTCTATGTTCTGTCATGTGTCAGACTTGATTTTCTTTTTAAAACAAAAGAGAAGCAGTAAAAACTCTCCTTTTGAACCATCACAGAAAACAAATTTATTTCATGTTTCCTAATTGGCTTTGTGCTTTCATGTTATTACACGTTTGATCAGACATCTTTCTCAATGTGGAAAGTTTCCTCCTCCATTCCTGTGCTTTGAGACCTTCCAGGTCCCTTTGAACGAACTCTTCCTTTTCTGGTGCTTTCCAAGTAATTCATTTCTACTTTATTCTGAGCTCACACAGCACAACTCTCATCTGACAGGATTCTATTACAACAATCGCATTCCTACAAAGAATTAAGCTATTTGCTACTTACAGGAAATGCAATGGTGTGGGAACCTGTTATCTGTTCTCATGGTGTTTATGTTCTAGGGGTAAAAGCGTATAATGAATAAGATACCCACACAAATGAATGTGTAAGAATTGATCATGAAGGGAAGGACGCAGAACTCACTGTGCTGTTTGCTCTTCCTTGTATGGTTCTCCTCAGCTCCCCATCATTGGAAAGGGGGTCTATGCAGTTGCTTCACTGGAAGCAGAAATCTTAAGAAGAGCGATCAGGTCTTCTCCCTCTCTCCATCCCTCCCGATGTCTCGTACAGACTCGACAGCAGGTCCTCGAGAAATGTGTGCCAGATTGAATGCAGGTGTGCTCACTTGGGATTTTTTTTTTTTTAAACAGTCTCAAAGCAGAGTTTGCTGACCACCTTCATCAGAAAGATCTGGGGTGCTTCTTAAAATGCAGTCTCCTTTGAGAACTTTCGAATCAGGATCTTTGGTGGAAACTGGGAATCCAAATTTTCAATTAAGTTCCCAAGGGATTTTCATGCACATTATTATTTTGGGAGTGACTGAAGCAGAAAATATGAAGCATATGTTTGGAGAATATTTTGCTAGTTGGGGAATAAAAAAACTTTATATTTAGTACATAAAATTAAAATATAGTTTCTTTTTGCTATTTCCTTAGAGTTCAAGCTATTTGATCATCATGCTTTATTATAGATCATGTGTTTTCCCAAGGCCCAGTGAGGTTTTCTATCATGTGCCTATAAGTGAAGAAGCAAATATTCCTAACTGCCTACTCAGCATACTTTCTGTCTGCTGTTCTCACTGACAGAGGGCTGCTTTGAACTCTGGGTGACCATCTGCCTACATAAAAGTAGTACCCTTCCCTGGGTACCTTGCAGCAAGAAGGATTCCCTGTGACATGGCTGTGGCTAATAAAGGGTCACCAGTCATTTCCCAGTAGAATTTCTAGAAAATATTTATAGGCATAGTCATATGTCCTTTCCTCTGACCTGTTCCTCCTCTTGAGCATGTGATCATGATCACAGCAGATAGACGTGGAGGTGACCCTGTTCCTGTAGTGCAGTGTAAAGGGAAAGGTCCCTGGCAGGCTGGTAACCATGGGAAGGGTGCAGCCGACTCTCCGTCCCGATTCACTGTGACGTGGGGAACGTGAACAGCCTCATAGCCGCTAAGCAGCACACCTGCAACTGCAATTACATCGTGAATGTCTTCTGTACTTGAAAACTAAAATTGAAAAACACCTTTATCGTATAAACCACCACAATAAAATGTATGTCCTTTCATTTTATTTTTTATTTATTTTTTAAAGATTTTATTTATACATTTTAGGAAAGAGAGAGAGAAGAGGGGAGGAACAGGAAGCATCAGTTCCCATAATTGCCTTGACCGAGCAAGCCCAGGGTTTTGAACCGGCGACCTCAGTGTTTCAGGTCAATGTTTTATCCACTGCGCCACCACAGGTCAGGTTATATGCCCTTTCATTTTATTGGAGAAGGCTAAATAAGGCATCTGTTATAGCCAGAATAATGGTCTCCCAAATGTATCTACATCCTAATCCCTAGAACCTGTGACTTTGTCACATTACATGGCAAAGGGGAATTAAGGTTGCAGATGATATGAAGGCCCATATACAGATAGCAGATTATCCTCGATTACCTCAATGGAACCAATGTACTCACAAGAGCCCCTAGAAGAGAAGAGAAAAGGCAGAACAAGCAGTGTCCAAGTGAGGTGATGGAAGACTTGACCGGCTATCCCCGGTTCTGAAGACAGAAAGGGGCCGGTGCTAAGGGATGTGGACAGCCTCTAAAAGCTGGAAGTGAAAAGCAAATGGACTCTTCCCTTATTCTTTAGAAGGAACAAAGAAAACTGGTTTTATCTTAGTGAAACTCATTTCAGATTTCTCACCTCCAGAACCATAAAATGACATATGTTGCCCTAAGGAACCAAAGCTATGGAAGTTGTTCTGGCAGCTACCAAATCAAGCACAATATCCGATAGGAAAAGAAAACCTGTATAAGTACCACACGCTAACCGATTACCCCACTGGAGCTCCACCAGGAAAAGAAAACCTAATCACTCTTGCTGCTTTAAGAAAGAACTATTAAGGACATTAAGAAGCATTTTTTTTTTTTAAAAAGTATATGCTCTGCTTTGATATATGCTCTGGTTTGATAAGACTGCTGAAGAATGCCATGCATATAGAATATTCTAGAATAAAACAATTCTTTGCTACAGCACAAAATACTATACTACCTGTGATAATACTTTCCCACATAAGGACAAAGGCTATATAATTTAAACATTTTATGTCAAATGAATCAGATATTGTGGATTTGCTTCTCAGCCGCAAGGTGGGAGGTGCACAGAGCTAAGCAGTAGAGCCCACACGGCCCCAAATCACCAGTGCCTAACTACCACCATAACTCGATTAATACAGTAGGCTTAGCTAGAGTTTTGGTTCTCAGGAGATAGTGAGACCCAACCATCACTTAGAAATTCTGGCTAACCCTAATCTTTTCAAACAGGCTTGTTATTTTGAACCACCCCAGAGAGTAGTCAGTCCTTTCTATTACTGGTAAATTTATTTTCATTTTCATCCATAATTATCTAATTTACTTAAAATTTTCTCTTTACGCAAGCTGGCTCTATTTAAACAGTTGCAGAGAAATTCATCTGAATTCTGTATACAGATACTGACTTTTAAAAAGAAACAGAATACCTCCATATGTCTAATGTGGTCAAATGTTTAACTTGAAATGGATAACACAATTATTCTTACAAAACTAAGACAACCTCCCAGTTACTTCTAATACCTTTTATCAAGGACCTGGACTTCCTGCAAATGATGGCTACGGGAGAGCCATGCATGAGAGAATGACCTAGAAGTGACCAACAGTGGACAGTGTCCCAATAAGCTTGAAGAAAGAAGTCTCAGTTCTCAGACTATTGACAACTCATTCACATGCACATGGATTTGGATATAATAAGCATGGGACAAAAAAAATTCTCTATTCCTTTAAGTATTTTATGAATTATTATCACGTGTGTTACCTTTTCGGTCAGGATATATCATGAACTCCATAAATTATATTACGACCTTTTTTGTTTGCCCTGATTAATTTTCTCATAAGCTCTTGCATTAAAACAATTTTATTTTCTTCATCAGGGAAACACAAAGTAAAGCAGTAACAAGACACAACTACACATCTACTAGGATGGCCAGCATCATGATCCTGATAAGGACATTAACCACCAGGGTCCCTCTTCCATCGCTGGTGGAATTGTGAACGGTCCAGCCACTTGGGCAGACAGTGGGGCTCTTTCTCAATAAGCTAAGCATACGCTTGTCATGCGATCCAGCAATTCTACTGGGTATTAGCTCAAAGGAAGATGAACTCTTCTGTTCACACTAAAACCTGCCCATGACATGGACAGCCGTTTATTTTATCACCACCCAAACTTGGAAGCAACAAAGAAACCCTTTGGCAGGTGAATGAATAAATAAACCGCGATATGTCCAGACAATGGAAAATTACCCAGCACTAAAAAGAAATGAGCTATCAAGCCGTGAAGAGACAGGGAGAAAACAAAAATGCATTTTACTGTGGGAGAGAAGCCGTGTGGAAAAGTCTATATACTGTACAATTTCAACTTGATGACATTCTGGGAAAGGCAAAAGTATAAAGACCATAAAAAGATCAGTGGTTGCGGGTGGGGGGTGGGGAGTGATGGGGGAGGGGAGGTGGAAAAGAGAAAGAGGGCAGAGCAGAGGATTTTTAGTGCAGTAAAAATACTCAGTCTGATTTTATAATGATGAATATATGTCATTATACATTTGTTCAAACTGACAGAATGTACAACCCCAAGTGTGAATGCTACAGTAAATTATGGACTTTAGGTGGTTATGATGTCAATGGAGATACATTGGTAGGTGAATGACGTTGATGATGGGAAGGTTTTGCATGTGCAGGTAAAGGAGTTGTATGGGAAATGCCCAAACCCTCTGCTTAATGTTTCTATGAACCTAAAACTGTTCTAAAAATCAGCACATTAAAAATCATGTCTTAGGCTAAACTCAAAATACCAAACGTAAAAAAAAAAAAAAAAAGAAATATCAAATGTTAAGATCTATCCTTTTTCTCATAACCTAATATAATCTTTTGCTTTGAAATTAATTGAAAAAATATTTGACACCACAAAAATCATGTGCTCATTTAATGATGTTTAAGCCTTTTTAGCATTATTCATTCAAGTTATAAAATTATTTGGTTCATATTTGAGATTTTAGGCATTGAAAAATTTATGGCTATTTTTATATAACCCAATGAAATTGGTTTGGCAAATCTTCTCATTCTCTCCTAGATGTTTTGTACTCAGACTTGGAAGGAACTCTAGAAGTCAAGTGGACCGACCCTTTCATAATAACACTGATGAAATTGATTCTGGGAGATTAAAGAGGGTTAAGTCACCCAGCCAGTGAGTATTTAAACCCTGGTTGGATGCAATGTTGGACCTTCCCTACAGAAATCTACAGCACATTCTTCCTCCTCTTGCAAGGCAGCTCTGCTTCTTGAGAATATTGTCACTGATACATGGTCTAAGAAAAGAGAATTGATTTTTTTTTTTTTAACAGGGACAGAGAAAGAGTCAGAGAGAGGGATAGATAGGGACAGACAGACAGAAACAGAGAGAGGTGAGAAGCATCAATCATTAGCTTTTTGTTGCTGTGGCAACACCTTAGTTGTTCATTGATTGCTTTCTCACATGTGCCTTGACCGCGGGCCTTCAGCAGACCGAGCAACCCCTTGCTGGAGCCAGTGACCTTGGGTCCAAGCTGGGGAGCTTTTGCTCAAGCCAGATGGGCCCACGCTCAAGCTGGCGACCTCGGGGTTTCAAACCTGGGTCTTCCACATCCCAGTCCAATGCTCTATCCACTGCGCCATCATCTGGTCAGGCCGAGAATTAAAAATTATGAAATTTATGTACAAATACTTCATTTAAGGCACCATCTTGGACATATTCACTGTGCAGGACTTTACTAAAAGGGTAAATTCTTACGGGTGATAAACTTAAAGACGTTTCTTATGCATGATAAGATAATCCATTGTAATAAATAAATTCAGTCCTTTGGGTTTACTTTCCAGTCAGACCCATCATTTTTGGATCACATTCTAGAAAAGGAAAGCCAATGGAAACCACCTGCAAACTACTTCTGTTGTTTGTATCCATACCCTGGGCTCTCCATGATCATTTGTACCATATTTCTAAATTTAACATTGTGCTTAGAACAAAAGGACACACACAGTAAAGAACAAAAACATGAGAACTTTATATTTTCAAATACTGTAGACTTACTAAATTTAATATAAAGCCTTATCTATTATAATGCTAGATTAAATATGGAATATTTTTAGACTTTAGCAAACATGTTGGTTGTATTTGCTATTTCATGATTTTTAAGGGCTATAGAGTCATTATTTGATCTTACCTTCATAATAACCTTACCAGATGTGCAATGTTATTATCTATATCCCACAGATAGAGACATTATATGCTCTCTGCCTGGATAGGGCCCCATTTCAAAGCCTGATAAGCCGCCCACATCCATGGTCCGCACCTGTATACCGTGTTAACATCTTGGATATAGCTATATCATTTTCACATTTAAGTCCATTAAGTAAAGCAAACTTGAAAGCAGACCTGAAAAATCCTTCACCAAATCTGAAATCAATTCAATATATAGTGCATACAGCTATCTTTGATGATGAAGTAATCAATAGATTAGTCTTCACTTCTTATTTCTGAACATCATGATCATGTATTTACATGTGTTTTGCAAAAATATTTAAAACGTGTTACTTTGTAGGATAACTAAAGGGTAATTTAGCAACGACCTACCATCATATATGTATAACAGGTGGACACAAAATAAAGAAACACAGAATGAGAATAGCATCCACAATGGTTCCGGCACGCTGCGAGGAAGGTTACAGGGACCGGGCCCAAGTCATCCGGATTTCTTGGGCTCAGAAACTAATGGGTGTTTGCATAGGAGAGTTACTTAAAAAGGACAGACCACATATCTTTCAAGAAGTGAACAGTTCATTTTTTGAATGAAATTTGAAGAAGAAAGCTGTTCTTTCAAATGAAGCTATCTACTATTATAGGAATTCTATAACTGGTATGCTAACGGGGCTGCTCTCTCGCTGTTCCTCAAACAGGGCCTTTGCACTGGCTGTCTTCTCTTCCTCAGAGACGCTTTTCAGATACTTCTTGTCTTGCCACTCACCTAAGTCATATCTCTACTTCAGAATCCTGCTAGTACTGAGTTCTCTCCTGCCATCCTATGAAAAATAATACCCCGTACTCACTCGATTTCCTGTTTTGTTTTGAATTCATAGTACTTATTTAACTTTTTTTTTTTTTTACTGTTTTATATTTCTTCTCTGAAAAAAAAAAAATCCTCTGAGAACAAGAAATCTGTTTCCATCAGTGCCTGGAAGAGGGACCTGACTTCTCTGGTACTTGGCAATGACATGTTCTATACTATACTCCATTCTGCTACGGAGTCGACACAAGACAGATTAAAAGAGAAATTTAAAAATGGCATCCTACTAAAAAATATATCGTCGCAAAGCAAAAGTGCAATTAAAATGTAACACTGGGCCGAAGCAGGAGCCAGTGAGCTACATCTAGCCTGTGTAATACCGGAACGTGTCCCACTCGGCACGTGGCTCTGGCCCCCTGGGTGAATGCAGCACCCACGTCGTACGAGCTGGTTTATGGAGCAGGGTTCCGGAGGTTTAGTTGGAGACAAATATACTAAGACTTGACACTCAAAGCATGATACATAAAAGGGTAAAGAAGCAAATCAGACCTCATACAAATAAAATGATTTTGCCTTGTGAAACGCTCTGTGAAGAGGATGGAAAATTAAACCACAGACAGCGAGAAAATACTTGCCAAGTAGCTATCTGACAAGCAATTCTCACACTCAACAGTAAAAAGAAAAAATCCAATTAGAAATGGCAAATTAAATTCTAATTAAACACAGTCAAAATGGGGAATAACTGTTTAATGAGTAAAAATTTCTACTTGGAGTGTTAGAAATGTTTTTGAACTAGACAGAAATGATGATTGCACAATAATGTGAATATACTAAGTGCTACGGAATGGCGCACTTTAAAATGGTTAATTATACGTTATGTGAATTTCAAATCAATAATTCTTGAAAACAAAATTTTTAAAAAATAAAAATAGTCGTGAAGCGACAGGTCACTGTAGAAGATACAGAGATAACAAATTCAGGGAAGTATGTTAGACAGCATTAGCTAAGGAGCTGAGATAAAACACAGTGAGTTATCATCTACCTACCAGAAAGGCTAAAAGAAATATTAGCACTACCACATGCTGACGAACAGGTGGAATTCGCGATCACGCCCGCACGGTTGGTGGGTAATGTAAAACCACACAGCACACGGGAAAACAGGTTGGCAGGTATTAAAATTGCATTATGACCCCACAATTCCACTCTTGGGCATGTATCCCAGGGAAATGAAATCTTCTCACTCAACAACATTCTCAGGAACGTTTATAGCATCTTTATTGTAAGAGACAAAACCTGGACACAACCGAGATGTCCTTCAAGTGGTGACTGTTTAAGAACACTGTGCTACACCCACGCACCCACGCATGGAATGCTGCTCGAC
Organism: Rhynchonycteris naso; assembly: GCA_037038555.1. NCBI lineage: Eukaryota > Metazoa > Chordata > Mammalia > Chiroptera > Emballonuridae > Rhynchonycteris > Rhynchonycteris naso. The sequence continues at coordinate 7,705,398 of CM072998.1, read as the reverse complement.
AGGAGGAAGGGACACAGTGTTGATGCACGATTTAGATGGTTCTCCAGGGAATTATTCTGAGCAAAAAAGAAAACCTTGCATATCATCACATTTTTCGTAATGGGCAACAGAAAAGCCATTGCTAGCGTTTACGGCTGGCGGTGACGGTGGAGTTTGGAGGAGGCTATGAAGGACTTAGATGTGCACGTAAAAGGGCAACAAGAGGGATCTTCCTGGTGGTGGCACTATCAATGATTGTGACTGTAGTGGTCACTAGAGGGACACAGACACGAACTAAATTGGTATAGGAATACACACACACATACACACAGATGAGTATGTATACACTGCAAAAAAAAATCTAAAGATGTTTGGAGGATTGTATCAGTCAGTGTCCTGGTTGTCACGTGGTGATATTATGGTATAATTTTCAAATGTTACCATTTGGGAAAACCAGACCGAGTACAGGGGCTTCTCTCTGTATTATGACCCATCACTACATGCAGATCTACTATTATCTCAAGAACTTTTCACCAAAAAAATTAAATACAGTGAAACCATAACGTTCCCTCAAATTAAATGAAAAGTTATGAATTATGAAGAGTAGTGATTCTCATTTTCTTATGAACTGAAGCAAAAATTAAAAAGTTTGATATATTTAAGTTTCTTGAAGATCTAAAAGTGGACGCATAGAGTCTGCTTATACAAATCTAAACAAGTTTTTATAAACCTATCTCCTTAAGAAGTAGAAATACATACTTTGCATTGTTTTGTAAATAATGTTGATCAAACTGTCTCTGGTCTCCCCCAAGATGAACAAAGTTGAACACAGAACACACTTTTTTTTTTTACTGATTTTAATTTATTGTGTTTACATAGATTCTAATGTGTCCCCGAATGCATCCACACCTCCCCCGTGTTCCCCATAACATCGCCCTATCCCCTCTCCCCCAACGCCCTCCCCCTTTCCCTCCAGGATTTGCTGTCCTGCTCTTTATAACGCTGTATTATGTGTATATAATTTCACCAATCTCTTTCCCTTCTCTGATCCCTTCCTCTCATCCCCTTTCCCTCTGTCCGCTTTCCCTCTGGACCCTCTGATCCCGCCTCTGTCTCTGTTCCGCTCTTCAGTTCACATTGATCACTGGATTCCTCAAATGAGTGAGGTCATATCACTTTTGTTTTAAAAAATAGAATACATTTGTATATATGGAATTTAAACTAAGCCTAGTTTATATGGGTTAAATTTTTCTTTAGTATCCTTTGTTAGCTCTCTCTTGTTTGGAATTGTTATTTGCATTTCATGTGGTTTCTCTCTTGCCAGCAGGTGTGCATGACAAATGAATATATATTTCTCTGAGCACTTATTTTAGAAGTTATTTTAATGAAAATATGATCACCTATAATTTTAGAATATGTACCATCTAAAATTATATAAAATGTAAAAACGAGTGTTCATGACATAAAGTTTAATTTGTCTCTAAATTTGTCTAGTTAATGAACACTTTACTGTTGTTGATATATCTGCACATTAGTTTTATAAAAGATAAATCAGTATTTTAAGTAATAATTTTATTTTTATATGATATCTGATATGGGAAATCATTTACTTAAATAAAAAATATATCACGCCACGATGCTATTTCTAATAGCATGTCTTCTCTTCTTTTAAAGAGTATGTATTATCAGAGATTTAGCTTCTTCCCCATCGTTAACTGGTTTTCTGTCACTTATTTTGGGTGCACGCTTAGCAAAGAAAAGATCTGAAGTATTGTAATTATAAAGAAATATATGATTAATGGTTTGGTTTTATTCAGCATGCTTCAGATCACACGTTGATACAGACATGGTTTTCACGAAAGCTTCATCAGTCACATTGGCAAGGCGTTCTCCCTTGTCTATATTTGGAGCCCATTTATTTCTCCCCTCATTTTAAGTTCAAATCCAATGATGAGAACTATTCTCTGTTAATGAAGATTGGTGGTGAACTTAGACAGATGACTAAAGAAAATAATACCTTTCACTTACTTTTAATGTAATCATAAAAAGTAAGTGAAGAGCACTTGAATCAGGAGTCTGGAAATTGGAGCTCCAGTCTCGGATTGTCACTGGTCAGTTGTGCTGCCTTGAGCCTCAGTTTCCACCTTCTAAGGGAAGGGAAATAACGTCATGGGCTTTCATGTCTCTTCCCACTCGGTGCCCATGAGTAGACAATCATGGGATATGGATGTGGTGATTTAATTCATTCAGGTGGTGGTAGGTAGGTAGGTGGGCAGGTCAGAAGGTAGGTAGGTAGGTAGATAGACATATATGAGTGAAAGCAATTGTTTATAAAAAGTAGGGTTGCCAGAGCCTAAAAATGGACATCAATTAAAATAAATTTACATCATAAAAATATATTTGAAAGTCCTGGGAATTACTAGTGCAACTTCTTCATATAGGTTCTACTGTATTTTGCAATTATAAGTAGCATATTTTTACCATGACACAAAAGAGTCATGTTCACTCAGATAATATTTAATATTTAATTGAAACAAAAGAGCAAATTCCTTGTTTCTTCTGCCAAAATGAAACAAAAAATATAGGAATGCAAACAGAGTAGCAACATATGTAAATAGGTATATGAAGAGAATTAGTGACGAATAAAAGCTTGTCGGAGGTCAAATACACGGTGATGGAAGGAGACGGGACTTTGAGCGGCGCGCACAGAAAGCAATGCTCTGATAATGTATATAGAGTTGTACACCCGAAACATATAATTCTATTAACCAGTGTCAATACATTTAGTGCAGATATTTTTAAAGTATCATTGTTCAGAAGCCATTGGAAAGGCATAGACTAGAATGTTATAAGGTTATATCATTACATGCTATTTCATAAATGTGTCTGTAAAAGAAGTCTGTTGGTCAGAAAATGCTTTTGAAAGTCTCAAAAGGTTATAGAAATAAGTAGAAAAACAATTTAAATATAGAGAAAGAGCTGCTTGCTGTCCGTAGCAAACTCTAGATACAGCCACGTACAATTTATCTGTTTTCTTACTCAGAGCACTGGCTGAACGGAGGCATGCTTAATCAAAATGCCATGGCCTTTGCTGACACTTCATAGTGGCTGGCTGATGTGGCCATACATTTTTAGGCATGTGGAATGTGGGACCTTGCTGTATATTATAAATTGTTACTTACTGAAGTTGACAGATGCCACCAACCTAAGTCTTCACCTGATAATAGGGCAAGTGAAACCTTTGCCTGACTGAAAGAAATGAAACCATGTTGCATAAATCATTTTACCTGTGAAATGTGCAGGGTTTTTAAAGGGTTTATTAATGTTTCTATAGGGCCAAGCCAAATTAAGTAAGAAAATGTGGGAACAGAGTATTAAACACAGGAAATTGTACCATATTACCACAAACCCAGTGCTAACTGGAGGACACATTTCATTTCTTAATTATTTGCCACTTAATTTACATGCATTATCACTAATCAATGAAACGGTTTAGTGAAAGTATAAGCCCACATAGATATAGGTCGTCAATTTAGAATTCAAAGCCATAGAGTTTCCTTGGAAACTTCTGGGCTTTCATTGACACTAAAATTAAAAGAAAAAAATTATTTTAGATTCATATTTGTAAAACAAAATTATTTATTGATTATACTCATTTCGTCTTACTTTACTCCTGTAAAAATCAGAGCAAAATTCCTGATAGCCTTTTCTGAGACCCTTCGACTCCATCTCCCTCCCTTCATCACTAATGTCTCCTGTCTCCTGATTGAGTCCCACCAGCCTAGAAGTGAGCTCCTATATATCCAGTGTCTGCACAAGCGGTGATGTCACATGTCCCCACTCACCTTACCAGATAACTTTTCAAGAAAAACTGTCTGGGTTCTCTTTCTTCTGTCCACCCAGACAGACACTCCAATCTACTCTTCAACACATACTGACAGGGATTTTCTTCCTGTCTTCCCCCACTGGCAGTGATACCAACGGCTCCATTTTGCCAAATCCGATGGGAGCTTTTCCATTTTTATCTTGTTCAACCTCTCAGCATTACCCCACAGTCAACGACCTTCTCCTGCTGGATGCCCTCAACTGGTTAAGAAGAGACGGAGCTCTCTAAATTGTCCTTTCTCTCCTAATCTTTCCTGTACCTTTCCATACCTAATCTTTCAGTAAAAGGTTGCCTGCTTAGAGGAAGTGTCTTTTCCACTTACACTCACGTTTTATTTTCATTATAACATTTATCATGATCACTAAATATCTTATTGGTTGACTCATTATTTTATTTTCCTCTTTCTGTTATGTTTTCTTTACTGAAATGTAGGCCAGGTGAGGGCCTTTCCACTGTTATAGTCCTGGGCTTAGTATGTGCTCAATTAATAATTGATTGAAATGAATAAAACCATCTAAGGAAAACTAACTAACTAAATGTTCTTTTTTTTTTTTTACAATGGCTGTTTTCTCTTCAAGAAACAGTTTGTGTTTAGGTATTCAAGAACCACAAGTAACTAAAAAGTACTTGGAAACCTGGGTCTAGATCCTGCTCAGGGCAGTGTGAATGGTTCTACCACAGGACCAGCTGGGATACAACAGAAAAATTGTAAAAAAAAAAGCTATGCAAAAGGAATGTGTACTAGTGGTGAGCATATTGTTTTCATCGAATTTCTCTGATCATGGAACAGTCAGCACTTGAAGAAGAAAGACCGCCATGCTCCCGAAGTTGGCAGTAGCCTAGTCTTTCGCTTGTAAAATTAAAACTATACCTTACTCAGGAATTCAGAGCTTCCCAACGCACAATAGGTTTATATATGAACTATATATTCTCATGCCATAAGAGTACTGGGTTATAAACATACAGATATTTTGAGGATGTGAAAACAGTAACTCAAACGTGAAAAGGTTGGGGACATTTGCTGTAAATGCTTAATAAAGTCAGTGGGTGATGTCTGTTTCTCCAATGAATTTGCCTGAGTAAGTGTAAAAAGATCAGTACACTTGCGTGCTCCACAGAATTTCCAAGATTCAAGGCATTAAGTACTTTGGATCCTGGACTTTTTTCATTATGGGTCTGATGTCCAGAGACAATTTCAGTTCAGATTTCAGTAGATTTGTATAAGGATTAAATGGTCTGTTTACCTCTATTGTAAGAGTTTGTTTAAAACATAAATCAGGCCCTGCCCGGTTGGCTCCAGTGGTAGAGCGTCAGCCTGGCATGTGGAAGTCCCGGGTTTGATTCCCGACCAGGGTACACAGGAGAATCACCCATCTGCTTCTCCAACCTTCCCCCTCTCCTTTCTCTCTCTCTCTCTTCCCCTCCCACAGCAGCCAAGGCTCCATTGGAGCAAAGTTGGCCTGGGTGCTGAGGGCAGCTCCATGACCTCTGCCTCAGGCACTAGAATGGCTCTGGTTGCAAAGGAGCAACGCCTCAGATGGGCAGAGCCTTGCCTTCTGGTGGGCATGCCGGGTGGATTCCCTTCCGGCGCATGCAGGAATCTTTCTGTCTGCTTCCCCACTTCTCGCTTCAGAAAAATACCAAAAAAACAAAACAAAACAAAACAAAATCATAAATCAGTGATAATGGGCATTTTTGTAAAACAAATGGGAAAAAATAAAACACTTAAAGAAATCAACAATTGCCGACTGAGGTGGAAATGAAAAACATTTGAGGAAAAGACCTCAGCTGTTGTTTTTCTAAGGAGAAACACTACTGCATAAAAGTTAATTAAGAAAATTTTCAATGGGCATGTGCTTTTTTTCTTTGAAATAAAAACTCACAAATATGAATAATAATGTACCCTATGCCTAAAACTCAAAATTTGTTTGAAACTGACCATGTGATTTTGAAAGGGGAAAAACAGCAGGAACAGAGACAACACGACTATGCTGTCAGGGGTTAGGGAATGACTACTCTGGTGGCAGTTTTATGACTATGTATTCGTTAGGATTCATCGAACCGTGCACCTAAAAAGGGTAAATTTTACTACATGTATATAATACGTCAATAAACCTAAGTTAAAATAATCATACGAAATAATTAATACAATAAAGTACAAGGTAGCATATACTTTAACATATCACTTACTTTTTTATGTATAAAACGTAATAAAGCATATATAAATTGCCTATTGGCAACCTCGACTCTTATCTGCACATGTCCCCACAGCGTGTGTAAGCCATGGTTTCAGGTATAATGACTCCATTTAAAAATTGTATATGTGTAGGCCTGACCTGTGGTGGAGCAGTGGATAAAACGTCAACCTGGAATGCTGAGGTCGCCAGTTCAAAACCCTGCACTGGTCTGGTCAAGGCACATATGGGAGTTGATGCTTCTAGCTCCTCCCCCCTTTCTCTCTTTCTTTCTTTCTCTCTCTCTCTCCTCTCTAAAATGAATAAATAAAAATGTTTTAAAAATTGTATATGTGTAAAACAAACAAAAGACAAATAAAAAAAAGAATTACAGTTTTTTCCTAATTTTATAAATATACGGCCAAACTTAACATTCAGATTATTCTGATTTCTATTTATAAGTATTGGTTTTGATTACCTATTTTCTTAGTCTGAAAATTCAGAATATATGTTCCAAATAAAAAATATAATGTCTGTTCATGTGAATAGCTATGGTAGAATACATTAATTCTGTAGATTTAAATGCATATTCATGGTAGTTAAAAATAACTTGGCTTTATAATAAAAACTCCAATCAATGAAACTAACTGAAGGTTTTAACATAACCTCTCAAACCCATTAAATATAGACAAGTTCCTCAGAAGAATGAGATTATTCTATGAATCAGTTAGGTCACTTAAAATAGTATTACATTTGTTGTTTTAAAATGTTTTAAATTAAGGACATTTGGTGGTGTTTTCATAATCAATTTTAGGGCATATTTACATTATATGTACAAATATACTGATAAATTCGCGTTTGATTGGATAAGAGGCCAGGGAGTGTCATGTATTTTATTGTGATGGCCCAAAGATCACAGGGAGCTGGAAAGTTTTGTGAATGCTGCAATCAAGGTCGACTTCTAGGAAAATGCTTGGTAAGCAGGCGCATAATGTAAAATAAAATGAAGAGAAGCTTCCAGAATAGGTAACTCTTTCATATAGAACTGTTTATGAAGTTACATAGTGGACACTATGCACAGTTACTGCTTGATTATTTGTCTTATTTCCTTCCTGTTCACCTTTGAAAACTCATTCCAGGTTTCTAGACAGCACATTCCCCAAGGCCGGGACCAGATCTCTCATGTTCATGATTATATTTCTGTTCCCACCATCATGGTTAGGAACCGCAGGGCTCAATAGATGCATAGTGACTGAATAAATAAAATAATAAATGAGCTCCATACTGTAATTTGAGAAATTTGTAGTGTCACTGAATTTTTGCTTATTTGTCTTTTAGAATAAATTCAAGACACCTGTATTTAATATTAAATTTTAAAATGTATGCCTAATAACCATGGTATATCGTTGAGCTCTGTCAGAGGGCACATTTTACAAGTGGGAAACCCATTAGTAAGAGAACATACACAAGTCAAAATTTAAACTAACAATAATCCAAAAACACATCTGTGAGAAAGTTAACGGACCTAAAATTATTAACTACAGAATGAAAAAAATAATAGAACTCCAGATAAATAAAAGGCAAAGGCCCCTTAAAGTTTAGAAACATGCCTAATCAGAGATCAACAGTGAAAAAAAAATTTTTTAATTAAATTTATTCTAGCATTCCTAGAGATTTCTATAAATCCCCTACCATCCACATAGTACACAGAGGCTATATTTTGGGCTAATATTGACTCTAACACACCATTTGAATCCATTGTAGGACAGAAACCAAAATCACAGATTTAAAAACACACACACACGCAAAAAAAAAATCCTGGTAAACAATTCCAAATAAGGGATTGCATAAAAGAGATGAGCCCAGCTAACCGTGACCTACTTTTAGTACACACATCTGTATATCAAACATTTGCCTCTTTGGTGTTCATGCGGCAAACATTTTCCAATCTTTGACCCTGGAGGTTTCTGTGCTGCTTAGCATGCAGCTAAATGGCATTCAAACAGCATTTGCATGTGTAGTATGATTTGGTCGACTAAGCCTCGAGACTGAGCTTTCAGAACAAGCTCCATGTTCACTTGCGAATTTACTGACTTCATGCACTTTAAATAGGAAAAGTGTGGCAAAGTCTCTTTGGGGGGTTTATAAGAATAGTGTTCTCTCCACAGGGCTGAATGATATGTAAATACAAAAACTTTCTGTTTCACGTTCTTTCCAGTCTGTGCGGAGATCGTGCGCAGGTAGGAAACGGTAAAGCACAGGACTGAGCGACCCCGTGGACGCGGGAGGTTTCAGAGTAACCTTCATTATCTATAATACCTAGCGTAGAAAGGAAGGAATAGAAGCGTCTTGACCATCCATCCCTCCATCAATGAAATGTTTACAAGATAATTATCATCTTTAAATCTATAATCTTCGTAGCATATTAATCTCTGTTGGATATGCTCTGTAAAAACCAAGAAGTATAAGTCACAATCCCGGCTTGTAAGAAAGCTCAGCTTGACTTTGAGGGAATAAATGGTAATTTAGTAGCATCATTGAAATGAGAAAAGCAGGGAGATATTTCTTCAAGAATTCAGTGACTAGAGACATTGTTTGGGACTTGGTGGTAGAGGACGCTGTCACTAGAAGGTAATCAATTCCTAAAATGTATGAAGAATTGTATGAGAGACAGGAAGACAGGTCAAGGTGCAAATTTTAGACTCGGAAGACCTCGACAAGTCTCGGAGCAGCACTGCAAAGTTTTGGATACAAGTGAGTTTTTGAAGAAAAGGTCAGCTGAAGCAGTAATGCCCTCATAGCTTAAGGTCATGGCGTTTTGAATGATATTGGAAAAGCATCCTGAGGGCCATCTACTTCTTGCTTAGTTTTTACAAGTTCATTTCAGAAGCTCAGGTCACTGAAGATGTAGAAGACAAGGACAAAAGTCTATGGCATTATTCTGGCAAATGCTCTCCTGATCCATGAATTTTAGTAGCTGTGCATGCAGGGCACAGCTGGTTCCTGCCAGCCAGGGTATCTTCCTAGCAGAGCAGAGCACAATAGAAAGGACCCAGCACATGACCCTCACGAACCAGGGACATAAACAGGTCTGGGAACCAGGTTTGGTGATTATCCAAGTATTTCAACTGGCTTGATAATAAAATTAATCAACCTTTGCTTTGGTAAGAAATGTAAAAATTTTATCAACGATCTTTGCCTTTTTATTCTCCAAATTCCTTAACAGCCAGGCTTAAAGAATCGAAAATGTTTTTACAGTTGTGAGAGATACCTCATCGGTTATTCCTCACGCTGATGTTTTATTAGTAGTTTTTGAAGCAGTAGCTAAAATAAAAATCAGCCATTTTTATTTGGTAAAATCCTTTTTGTTTGTGTGCATGTGTTTGTTTGCATTGTGGGGTGAAGTTGTATAAATAAGATCTGACGTTTTCTCTCTATTTTATAAATTAAAATACTTGTAATACATTGCAATCATTTTGGTGAAAGGCAAAAGTTTTCTCTTTTCCCCTTTATAATAAGGCAGCCAGTATACTCCTCACTTTCCAGGTAAGATGCTAGGTTCAATATTAATCAAGAGTGTGTGGGACCAGTGATTGCAGCTGTTGACCTCTGTCTATATAACTAGTGTTTAAAATCTGTTTATTCTGAAAATAATACTGGTCAATGTTTATTATGTGCTTATAATACAGTAGGAAATACACTAATCAATTACTGTAGTTTTTAATTGATTTTTGTTACTTATCTTAAACCCTAAAAAAAGCATATTCTTTCTCTCTCTCTCTCTCTTTTTCTCTCTCTCTCTCTCAGAAGAAAAGGGAAGTTGAGCAATTTTGTCAAGGCCCCAAATGCAGTATATATGGAGCCTGATTTTCAAGCCAGGGAACTGGGACACAAGTCTTATTCCAGACTACAGTGTTTCTTAAATCATGATATCCTTATAACCATGTAAACCAGCTGCTGGGAATGGGTGGGCTAATGGATGTGCGGAAATAAGGAGTGGGCCAAATAGTTAATCTTTTTACAGATGAATTTCAAATGCTGACATGTATGAACTTGAATACAAAACATTCTTTGATGTTATCATGCCATTTGACTCAACAATCCCCCTTCGATTGTTACACATCTCCCCAAAATGGAACCCCATCTGTCTCTACTCTTTCTCGGAGTGCAACTTCTCAGTGCAGGAGAGGATGCTGGGCCTCATCATTCGCAACTAGACACTTGCACTACAAATGTTTTGAGAGCCTTTTCTGGTGCCTGTTACATTCTCTCACAGCTCTCTGGACTTCTCTTTCATAACAGTCACAGAGACTGCAGAATGGCTTAGCTGGGAGCTAGGAGTTTAGCATCGGTATCTTGAAACAGAATGTAACAGGTCTGCTCAGGTCACTGCTGTATCTTCAGTGTTGAGTACTGTCAGCAGGTAGTAGACCCTCAAAAAAACTTATTGCAAAAGTAAATAAATAAATATAAAAGGAATAAATTAATTTTAAAAAGAAGAATTTTCCCAGAGTTCTTTGTGGAAACAATGGTTTCTTGTTACACAAGCAATATTCTTTCTCTTTTTTATTTTTGATAGCAGTAGTCACCCACAGTGCTCCATTCACCTAGCCTCCCCAAAATTTTATCAGAACATTTATTTTATTTATTTATTTTTATTTATTTAATTGTGTTTACATAGATTCTAGGGTTGCCCCAAGTGCATCCCCCAACCCATTATTCCCCTCAACATCTCCCTTGCCCCCCTCCCTACAGCGCCCTCCCATAACATTTATAACGATGCATACAACCAATCCCCAAACACCTGCTTATTCTAAAACAAGTAAAAGAACAGAAACAGCGTCTAAGGTCATGTTAGAGGAGACTACTTCTTACCCCTTCTGCGCCATGTCTGACCCTCAGACATCACAGAACCGGTAACCGCCCTGTGCTACACCCTTTTGACTGTGACGTACTTTTCCATATGGGGCAGAATGAGCTCTCTTCTTCCTATGACCTAGTTCTCTACCTCCCTCATGCTTTCTCTCTCTTTTATAATGAAAGTTTGGAATATTTAGATGCTTTCTTATTGGATCACATCAAATTATATGTCTTACAGGAACCATTTTCAGCGATAAGACACAATGCTAATCAGGAATGTTCAAAACCTGGGGGAGACACAGGAAGTGGAAAGCCAAAGCCAGTATTCTAAGCAAACGCCCCAGGGGTACCCAGTCTGCTGGTGTCTAGGGGCACAGCACGGGAGATGGCCAAGGGAACACTACCCATGTTTCATCGAACTCCTGCTATTTCAACTAAGAGCAGGGAGTTGTACTTGGAGTGCTTCCTCTTAACAGCCTTCATCATTGTATAGCCAACCCATGCCGAATATTTCAAGCAAAGAGATCAGTCAACAGTTTTGATATCAAGTCTGTATGCTCTCCCTATTGTAATAGGTATGCTTCTAGTGTTCCCTGGGATCAGACCTTGTTTGAGAGAATACATATGAGAGGAACAGAAAACTTGCTAGCTCACTAAGAAAACACATTGTATTAGGATATTGATGGATGATTTTATGATAACAGAATATAGTATTCAGCCTGATCTGTGTCCTATTTCAAGGATAGTCTAAAATGTTCTAGCTATGAGCAAAAATTGGTATTTGTTCAAAAACATACAAAGAATTTGAAGTCCTTTCCCTGTGTCATTAGAGCTATACACAGTGGGTAATGAGAAGCATAAGCATAGCTACTATTTCTTGTTTATTACCAAACATTTCTGTTTGGAAAATTGATTCACTAGAAGATTACATTATTATCAATTTTATTTTCCAAAATGAGCCATCAGTCATTTAGTAGTTATTCAAACACAAGACTGCTCTTAATTTTGTCTAAGTGTTGAGTAAAGAAATGATCATGCGGATTTTAAGTTTTTACTGAGACTTTCATTCCTTCTAAACTTTTCCAAAAATAACTATGCTAATAGTTTTTTCAGCATTCCTTTTGCATCAAAATCTTCTAAAAAATACTTGCAATATTATATTTCCACATACAAGCACACCATTTATTTAAAACTTCTGTACAATGTGCTATAAAAATATAGTGTGCCTTACAAATGATATAACACAAACTAGTATTTTGAAGACTTTAAGTAGAATTTTAAAGTGTTAATTCATTAACTTTTCATTTTCAAAAGAAGAATCATCAGAAATCCTTCTCTCCAGCTCATCAAAGAGGGTTGCATGCTCGGGGACTCATAGTATCTCAACCAAGAAACCCTCTGTGTGTGCAGTTGGTAAAGAATTCAGAAAGAGATGACAAAGCACAAAAAATAAGACTAGGGCAGATTTTAAAATATTATTTCAGAATTCACTAATCTTGTATGTTACAAAGAGTCAAGTAATCCTTCCTATAGAAAGACAAAAAAATTAAAGTAATAAACAAATTGAACATAAAATCAGAGAAAAATAAACACACTGAATTCAATTCTCTATATCAGGGGTACCCAAACTTTTACACAGGGGGCCAGTTTACTGCCCCTCAGACCGTTGGAGGGCCGGACTATATAAAAAAAAACTATGAACAAATCCCTATGTACACTGCACATATCTTATTTTAAAGTAAAAAAACAAAACGGGAACAAATACAATATTTAAAATAAAGAACAATTAAATTTAAATCAACCAACTGACCAGTATTTCCATGGGAACTATGGGTGCAGATGCATCCTGTGCTCCTCTCACTGACCACCAATGAAAGAGGTACCCCTTCTGGCAGTGCGGCGGGGCTGGACAAATGGCCTCAGGGGGGCGCATGCAGCCCACAGGCTGTAGTTTGGGGACCCCTGCTCTATATGCTTCATTTTTTGCTAGCACTGTTTTCATTGAAGAAATGGGGTTGTTATAAGTAATAACATTTGTTTTGAAGCAATGTTTAATTATCTTAATTATTACAGGTGATATCTAGGTCTGTAAAAATATTAGTTTAGGAATAAGCTGAAATAAAAAAAGGTTGTATTACTGTTTATGTTTCTGCATACACAAATTTACAAAAGGAAAGAGGTATTTATCCATTAGATTTTAGAAAAACAATGGTTTTCAGGGTGGCTAATTAATGGGAAGTCATACTACTTTATAAATATCAGTGATAAAAATACTGAAGTGACATTTATAGGTCTTAAAGGGAATTATTTTGAGGTAAAGACTTCCCTCAATTTCTAGGGTTCATTTATATATTCATTTACCTGTAAAAATAGTTATTATCTCAAGTGAGCAAGTATTGTTCCAGAGATCACATTTGCTAGGGACATTCTTCAACATGGCACTGTTCTGATGATTAATATTATAAACCAAGAACATCAGAAAATGACATAGACAAAAATGTGACAATACTTTCTATTTAGAATATTAATGGTTTTTTCTCTGATTTTACTGTAAATGGTGTTTTAAATTATGCCTTTCATTTAGCACATGCTAACTCCTGATTATCTCCCATCAAAAACGTGTCTCTACTTCTGTTGGTGTGAATATGTTGAGGGATATAGCGTAGGTCTGCTTGTCTCTCTTGTAAGAGGATGAAAATAAAAAAGAAAACACAAAACATGACTAGCTGTCCATGCTTACCTCTCACAGAACTGGCTTAGCTCCGAAATGACAGGTTTAACCTATAATTGGAGGAAATAACTGCCAGCCGACAGATAGAAACAAGAGGAGGTCTAGCGTGAAGAATGAGTAACACATTTGATGGTGACCAGTTCAGAAATAATCTCATAGCAGAATTATGTAGACAAAGCCTAGAGAGGAGTCTCAGAACCTGAAAATCTCTCCTTCACCAACTCATCATGAAATGGGGTAACACATCCACAAAAATCAAAATGTTTCTCATGAGACTCAGAAAAGGGGGCTGCAGTGGATTGGACTGTGCCCCCCCCCCAAGAAAGGTTTTCTTGTGTGCTGACTCCCAGGATTTGTAAATATGCACCTTATTTAGAAAAAGTGTCACTGAGACTTAATCAAATTAACTTGAAATCATACTAGGTTATAATGGACTCTAAACCCATTGACTGCTACTTATGATATGAAAGGACACCCAGAGACACACGCATAGGAAAGGAGGTCTGAAGTCAGAGGCACAGATTGGAGAGATACATCTATAAACGGGGGCATGCTCAGGATGACTGGGACCACCAGGAGCTAGGAAGAGGCAAATCATTATTTCTTAGAGCCAAGAGAGAGAACCGTGGTATTTCCAATATCTTACTCTTGAATGTCTAACTTCAATAATTATGAGAGAATAACTTTGTGTTGCTTTAAACTACCCAGTTTGTGGTACAGTGTTATGGAAGCCCAGGAAATTAACACAGTTGGATTTTCTGTAATAACTACACAAATGAGATTTTGGTAACAAATAGACAGAACAGACATTATTGAAAATTTCTGTGTTTTTGACTATATGCAAAACTAAAACCAGTCTGGAGTAAAAGTATCTCCTAGCTAATACATTCCAGCTATACACATATGGGTTATACTTTTATATCCATATAAGAATAATGTTATATAGTTATTTCTGATTTTTATCAGGGAAAAATAATCTATATTTCAAATTAATTAAAATTTAACATTAACAAGCAAACAACCCAATAAAAAATGGGGAGAGGGTATGAACAGGCACTTCTCCCAGGAAGAAATACAAATGGCCAACAGATATATATATAAAAAAATACTCATCTTCATTAGCTATTAAAGAAATGCAAATCAAAACTATAATGAGATACCACCTCACACCTGTTAGACTGGCTATTATCAGCAGAACAGATTGTAACAAGTGCTAGAGAGGCTGTGGAGAAAAAGCAACCCTCATCCACTGTTGGTGGGAATGTAAATTAGTACAACCATTATGGAGGGAAATTTTGTGGCTCCTCAAAAAATTAAGAATAGAACTACCATGTGACCCAGCCATCTCTGTACTGGGTATATACCCCCAAATCTCTAAAACATTGGTACATAAAGACACATGCACCATCACGTTTATCACAGCATTATTCACAGTGGCCAATACATGGAAACAACCAAAGTGCCCTTCAATAGAGGACTGGATAAAGAAGATGTGGTACATGTATACTATGGAATACTACTCAGCCATAAGAGATGATGACATAGTATCATTTATAACAACGTGGATGGACTTTGATAACATCACACTAAGTTAAATAATTTAATCAGAAAAAACTAAAAACTGTATGATTCCATAAATAAGTGGGACACAAAACTGAGACTCATGGACATAGATAAAAGTGCAGTGGTTGCAAGGGGGGGAGGAAGAGCGGAGGGGTGGGTGGGAGAGGATGGGGGAGGGGCATAAAGAAAACCAAATAAAAGGTGATGATTTGACTTTGGGTGAGGGGTATACAGCATAATTGACTGTCCTAATGATGTGGAGATGTTTGCCTAAAATCTATGTACTCTTTTTTTTTAACATTTTTATTTATTCATTTTAGAGAGGAGAGAGAGAGAGAGAGAAAGGGGGGAGGAGCAGTAAGCATCAACTCCCATATGTGCCTTGACCAGGCCAGTGGAGGGTGTTGAACCGGCAACCTCAGCATTCCAGGTCGACGCTTTATCCACTGCGTCACCACAGGTCAGGCTAAAATCTATGTACTCTTGTTGACCAATGTCGCCCTGTTAAATTTAATTTACTAAATAATAATAATTAAAAAATTTAACATTAAAATTATAATTACAACTTTCAGTCACTATCATTCAATATATTTAAGTTTAAATAAGTAAATATAATTTCCTCATATAATTTAAGATGTTAGAGTTCTGTTTCTGCTAGGATAAAAGATGAGTGTCTTCTCTTCATAAACACAAGTACAAAGATGAAAAATAATTGCTCTTTTTCGTTTCATCTAACTTCAAAAAACTCTTGCTGTATCTCTCCACATAGAGTTCTGGTGGCATAAGTCTCAGTGTTTGGGGCATGTGTGAAAATTCAGGCAGTTAATGTCCCAGGGTGAGACTGAGA
The DNA here is from genome assembly GCA_037038555.1 of Rhynchonycteris naso. NCBI lineage: Eukaryota > Metazoa > Chordata > Mammalia > Chiroptera > Emballonuridae > Rhynchonycteris > Rhynchonycteris naso. The sequence goes on along the minus strand of CM072998.1, from coordinate 7,689,358 downwards.
ATTCCAAAATATCAGATGAAGTATGTTAAACAATAAAAACAAATTCTAAGTGCAGATATTTCAAAATTAAATATAAATTAGTTTAGAATTTTCCACTATTATAAATTCTTTAATGTGAAAGTCTCTTAATTAAGAATTCTACTTAATGAGGAGCTGACAATATTTTATAAAAAGTTTTTTCTTTATTCTATTTACCAATTCAGAGTCTATCAGCGATTTCAAATTAACAGAAGTATTAAGCACAGAGAAATGATAATTGTGTTTATATAATATATAAAAGTTTCACAAGCATCTCCATAAAAATTATTTTTATGCAACTTTGTTATCAACTTTGATATCCTTAAAGATTTTTCACTGGGCATCTTGATTTTTTGGGCTGGAAGGGGAATTCAACCTACCTACAATAAAACTTAATCCATGAACAAATATAGTTCTAAATTTTTAAGATAACCTTTCAGGCCCTAGCTGATTGGCTCAGTAGTAGAGCATGGACCCGGCATGTTCGTCCCAGGTTCGATTCTTGGCCAGGGCACACAGAAGAAGTGACCCTCTGCTTCCTCACCTGTCTCCCTCCCCCTTGTTCCTCTCTATTACACACCCACAACCATGACTCAATTGGTTCAAGAGTGTTGGTCCTGGGCACTGAGGATAGTTCCATGGAGCCTCTGCCTCAGGTCCTAAAAATAGCTTGTTTGTGAGCATGGCCCCAGATGGGCAGAGCATCGGACCCAACGAGGACTGCCAGGTGGATCCTGGTTGGGGCACATGCAGGATTCTGTCTCCCTACTTCCTTCCTTTCACTTGGAAAAGAAAAAAAAAAAACCTGATACACTTTCAATCAGTTCAATATAAAATTATGTTGTCTTGTAATTAGACAAAAACAGCAGTATTGTGAAAGTATTATCTTAAATCACAAAGACATAATGTAATGTGACTCAACTATTTTTCCATCCTTAATTTAATCTTAATAGATCTAGAACTCATTTTATTTGTTTTCACATCAATTGACTCTCTTTGGGTATTATTTGGAGAATAAAAGTCCATATAAGTTTCATTGACTATCAAAGATGCTATTGGTTTGAAAACCATTCTAAACGGAAAATATAAGCTTCGGTGATTAACTAGTATGCAAAAGCTTGGAATAAGAATATATTTAGACTTAACTGAGTTTAGTAAGCATATAGCCAATAAAAATAAAACACATATACCGCAGCAAACTACTGCTTCTGCAGTACACTACAATATCTGCACAGGTTTTTGGAAATCCTATTCTAGCTTGTCTTTTGCACAATGCACTGATGTGTGTCATTCCTAAGAACTTGCAAGGCCTATTCTTTCATCTGCAGACCACAGTTAAAAGCACGCTTTGAAACTACGGGTGAAAATGGTGGCGAACAGCACAGGACTACTGGATCTGTTGAATGAATAACGAGGAAAAACAGTCACACCGCCGTCAAAGTTCTGCCATTCTTGGGCATACATCTGAGGAGCTAGAGCAATCTCGTTAATTCCATGTCTCATTTAAATACAAAAGTCTGTTTCTATCCTTATTCTTCTAATTTCAGGAAGTTAGATGCAAAACTATCCTCATTCATTTTAGGTACAGAATGATCAAAAGAATAGAAATTTCATCACATAGCTAATTGCATTGTCAAATGACCTCATACATAATGAATCATTAAAATGATCTATTCTATATTAATTTTGTGCTGATTAAGGTTAAACTAGCTTTAACATGTGGGATAACCATAATTCATATAAATTTGCTATGGCATTACTGAATAATATTTGTTTTATAAACTTTATTTAATGAGAGTGTTTATATCTTTATCTGGAAAAGAAAACATCTTATGATACAAACTCAGACTGATAGGAGACAAACTTTCAGAATACTATCAATATTGACCTTAGTTAATTAGCTCTTTCAGATCACTGATCTTTAATTACATTTGCTCAGCAAAATTTATTTTACTTCCAACAAGTCAAGAATCAAACAGGAAAAAAATTGTAATTTTGTTCATGTACCCAACAAAAACTTTCTCGTCATAGTTTTTCCTTTACTTTCATTTTTGCAAATTCAGAATACAGTATTTGAGTTGCCTATGTCTGCCAGTATAGATTAACACTGCATGTAAAATCCCCAGCTTAAAATATTGGCAAATTGGGACACAGCCATTTTGCCATGAAAAAAAAAAACAAAACAAAGAAAAGAATGAGGTCTGAATTGCAAGTGCCATAAACAAGAATAAAGTCCTAACAGAACACTATCAAGTTTATATTAACCCATGAGATCATGTTGACTTCTTCTATGAAAGTAAAATGAATTCATGATAAAACCACAAGAGAAAGATAAGATAATGGATATTATATGAAATACAGACCATGAAGATTAAAAAATAAAAGTGAGTAAATCCTCAATTGTTAGCCATATAAGCTAGATGAGTGACACAAAGAAATTGTCTAATAATCACACTTTATCCAGTCAAAATGAAATTCAGTATCAAGAAGGATGTGCAATTGTAAACATTTATTTTCTCATTGAAGAGATTACTGATATAGAGAAGGCATGCTTGCTGCTACTTTTCCCCACTGAATCAGAAAGTACATGCCAATGAAATGATTTTGAGTTTAACAGTACAGTGCATGTGTTTCTCAGGTTTGTTCTCAAATATCAAGGTCATTCTATTAATGATGGCCTTGAGTAATGGAGCCACAGACAGAGGCAAAGGGAAACTCTTACAGCTCCTGAGTTTGTGGGCTGACTCAGGCAAGCATTCAGCACTGGTCAGGAGAGGAACAGTCCAGTAATGGCCTTCAATCCGAGATGTCTCAAACAGCCAAAGGCAAGAAAAATCTCAACTTCACAGGTCAAAGGACAGATTTTGATAAAATATTTTAATCAGTGTGGAAAACAAATTTTAACTAATAATTAGTGGGATCACTCCGTTTGGGAGCAGACTTTCTCTGCTAAGTTGGTTAATGTTGTCCCAACTTGAAAAAAATTTCCGCACCAAAACAACATGTATCATAAATTCCTAGGCTATCCCACAAAATATTATTCGAGCCAACATATAAGTGTTTAATCTAAGATCTAGTAAACATTTTTAATGAGCTATTTTTTAAAGACACCAACACAGAAAACAAACACACACAAAAAGCGGACGCTTCAGTGCGAGCATGCTTAACGAGGAGAGAGGCTCCTTACTGTCTGGTCCTATCCTCACTGTCACTCCAGTCCACTGCGTCCCCCTTTTCTCTGAAGTCCAGTCCTTTCCAGCCTCATGATACTCACAAATGTCCTTTCACCCGCTTTTCACCTGGAGATGCTTTACTGTCCTCAAATTTAGATAGAACACTCTGTGAAGCCAAGCAAAGTCTGCAAATTCATCTGCCAGGGCAGTGAGTATAACGCATGATGTCTCATCTTTCTTATGACTCTGCTTTCCTTTCAAGGTCGAGGTCATTTCGGTAGGGTACCTCTTGCAACCTCTGGCACTGCCATGGGCAATGCTGCCCCCTTACTTTGATCCTTGCGAGGTCAACATCTGTGTTACCCAAACTGTTATCAGGATGAAATATCTGCATACAGCTTTAAGAAAAACCTTCAAGATCGATTAAAAATGTTAGTGACAGACAAAAATAAACTTGTGATCTGTTTAAATAGTGTACAACTTAGAAACTTTGCAAAAAAATAGAATAATTTAGATAATGTGTGATGCTTAAGAATTTTATAAAAAAGACATGTTAGAAACTTGTTACTTTATAATTGTATGAGGACTGTGCTTTGGTTCTAAATCTCATGTATAACCATGAGCACATCAATGATCCTCTCTGGAAATAAATCAGATGCTCCGAGTATAAGATGCCTGCTAGGCTAAGGTTCGGGTGATCAATATTCTAAACAGCAAGGAGAAACTTTGTTCGGGAAAATGAAGAGCTCCTGGACTGAGACATGACATATTCTTTACCAGAAAAGACAAATTGACAACTGTATATATCAGATGGTAAGGAAAAAAAATCGTGTCTAATATCAAAGTTCCTAAAGTTGGCATGGCATTGGCCATAGGGCTGTATGTAATACAGTACGAAAACGGTCTCACACATTAGGAATTCTTATATCCCAGACTACTGACCTTGGGGAAACATATCAAGTTTGCAGCTCTTTGTAATTCATAAAGAGGCCTGTGAAATGTTTCATTTCAGGTTTTTATTTATAAAAGATGGTAGAATATGACAGTATTATCTTCAAGTTGGCAGACAAAAACATATAATACTTTGACAATGCATTAAAAATAGATGACTAAGCAGCCTTTTAAAATAAAATAATACAATGTTGATTGATACATTTATTGGCAGGAGCACAACAGAAAAATAAATTTTTCTAAGGAGTCTAAGACAGTTCAGGGATTTGGGTTTGTTTGTCTGTTTTTCACACAAAGATTCATAACAACTGAAAGTCATTAATTCTAAGAAATGTTTATTGGGTACCTAATACCTGCCAGGAAACATTCAAGGATCTGGAAATACAGCAGTGAAAAAAAAATAGAAAAATACTCTCTCTGCTCTTGTACAGTGTGCATTCCACTGTATGCAGGTAAAGTTAAGAAGAAAAAGGTGCATTGAATAGAATACTGAGATATGGAAGTAAGTGGCAGCATAGAACTGTACTTTCATGAGACTGAACTGAATAAAACCCAACATACTGGGTTGAACTACCAATTTTATCACTTTCTAGCTGCATGAAACTAGGGCAGGATTCTCTAATGCTGTCTTAGTTTTCTAATATGTAAGTGGACAAAATTAAAAACCTAACTCATAACACAGTTATGAGGACAAAATAGATAATTAAAATGTGTCTGGCATACAGTGAGTTCTACATAGAAATGGTTATTCATAGAATTTGTAAATATCACAAATTTGTTAAATATTTCAAATTATTTTATGAAATCAACCTATTACCAAAGTCCCAACAGGTCTCCTTTGTGGAACTACACTTAGGATGCTAAGAATTTCTTTGGATGAACAGATATCCAATATTCAAGACTAATTGAAAAAAGAACAAGGTGGTGGGTATTTGCTTTAGGAGATATGTTTTCTATATTAAAATATAAATGAGAGTATTGAAATCTTTATCTATTGGCATGAAATTAATTAGAAAAGATACTAAGAAAGAGCTCAGGATAGAACCACAGTCCTGTATCATTATTTTTCAATATGACAGAATAAACTATTGAATAAAAGAGAACTAAATATATTTAATTGATGCCACATACTACAAAGACCATTTCTGGCAGGATACATAACTATATATTAACAAATAATAAAAGCAAAACAAACCTATAAAATTATCAGAAAAATATCCTTATATTTTTGAACTTGAAAATTTTTATTTTTATTTTTATTTATTAATTTTAGAGAGAAAGAAGTGCGGGAGGAGCAGAAAGCATCAACTCATAGTAGTTGCTTCTCATATGTGCTTTGACTACACAAGCCTGGGGTTTCCACCCAGTGACTTGAGCATCCCAGGTTGATACTTTATCCACTGCGCCACCACTGGTCAGGCATGAAAACAGTATTGTTAACAGTACAAAAAAATTGCCAACTATAAAGCAAAAGACTAATGTTTTCTATATCTGATTATATAATTTGGCATTCAGAACTTTAAAAAAGAACAAGAAAACTTAGCAGAATATATCTGAAAAAATATATAACATAAGAAGGATTTAGTAAGAAAATGCAGAATAAATATACAAATTAATTAGGAAAGATACATAAATAAGTAGGACAACGGATAAAGAAAATGAACAAGATCTTGCTGGAGAGTGATGTCACTAAGTGGATGGGAAAAAATCTTTTATCATCTTCCCTCAAAAGGACATCAAGCCTGACCTGTGGTGGCGCAGTGGATAAAGGGTCGACCTGGAACACTGAGGTCACCGGTTCAAAACCCTGGGCTTGCCTGGTCAAGGCACATATGGGAGTTGATGCTTCCTGCTCCTCCCCCTTTTCTCTCTCTCTCTCTCTCTCTCTCTCTCTCTCTTGTCTCTCTAAAAATGAATAAATAAAATCTAAAAAAAAAGAATAATCTTTAAAAAAATAGATAAAAAAGGACATCAATAGAAACAAAACACACACACACGCTCTCTTTGTGGGAGTCTGGTCAGTAGCAGAGTATGCACATTTGGAGAAAAAAACTATCTGAAATTGGATGCACTGAAGAGGGTAAGAGAACAGCTTCACTTTACCCATGTGACCCCTCCCTCAAGGCAGGACAGCTCAGTACCAAGAGAGATGAGAGTTCTCTTGAGAGGGATAGTGAGAGCATTTTAAGTCAGTGTCCAGCTTACCCAACTGCAGGGGTGCTGGCAGAGACACGCTTCTTTCGTTCAAAGACCGACTCCGTCCAGAATACCATGATGTGCTGTCATCTGACTGGGGGTCAGGGAAGTATGGGAGAATAGCAACCAGGGTTCCCAGTGGGCATTTAAGATGCAACAACAAGAAAAATACACCCAAATGCTAAATGAATATACAGAAAGCAGGCAACGATGGCCATGAATGAAGAAGCTAGTGATAACAAAAATGCCACTTAATACAAGATACCCTTTCTGGCCTACAGATTGTCAGAAATGAAATATTAGCAACCAACAATATCGAATATTACACAGTATGGCTGGTGTTCAGCAGGCTGTTTGTTATGAGAATACAGTGCATTAAGGAGTGTCGGTGCTAGATAAGATATCTGATATAAATCAAGTATCGCTATGTTAGGAAACTTTTGTTTTTAGTGAGAATATTTTTTCTTCAGTAAGACCTCAATAATTCATGAAGCAGTGTGCTTATGTACACTCTGGCTCAAGTCTTTATCTCCTCATCAGGCACGTTGTGAGGTGGGGCTCAAAAGAATTTCCAGAGAATAGAATGAAAATAATGCTTTCAGAGTGATAGGAAAAGCCCCATCCTTACATACGGAGCAGTACTAACTATTGTGACTGACACAAACATGCACAGAAACACATTACAATATACAGATAGGCTATGCATTAATATGATTATTGTCTGAAGAGAGAATGGATGAGTCTGGACATCTCAATGATATTTCTAGTCCTTTATTTCTGTAGGAAGAGAATGTGCTAGTCCTCACAGCTTCAGTTCTGTGTGGGAGTGGTCTGGGAGCCAGTATTTTGTCATGGTGAGGGTTGAATCAAGAGCCAGACCGTTTGATCTGAATCCATTCTCTACCACTTCCTAGCCACTTGACCGTGGGAGTATTACTTAATTGTTGTGTCTCAGTTTTCTCATCTGTAAATGGGGCTAACTCTAAGTACCTCATTGGTACAGGAGTCTCAGAAAATTTTAGCAATTATTAATGTTCTTTATAATTTTATGCAACATTTCTTCCTTTAAAAAATGTGGAGCCACTGAGGAAGCAAATATTTAAGACAAGCTTAATACTATGCACTTCAACGCTGTAAAATTCTGGTGTATGAGGAAGAGAAATGACTAGTGGAGAGTCATGGGACACATCAGGTTGCAGTTCAACTTGTCATCTAGTATTTAAATAATTTTGATCAAAGTCATTTATTCCTTCTGAACCTCAGTTTTCTGAGAGCAAAGAAATGTTATACCATGGTTTTTAAATTTATAGTAAATATATTGGTTGAGTTCAGTAAATATAAAGTTCTTTTTTCTTTCTATTTATTTTAAAATAGTAAATAAAATCTTCAAAATAATATATGGAAGACACTGTTCCTTCTGTTGAGTTTTTAAAAAAATTCTTATCCCCTTTAGAGTTTGCTCGGTTGGATTTCATTTAATTTTTAATCTTTTAAACAAAGTTATTTTAACGGTCAATGCTTAAATCACACATAATTTTTCAGTGAATTTTCAAATTAGTTTTGATATAGAAAGCTTTAAGTACTTATACGTTTCCAGACTAAGTATCATTTCTTGGCTAATTATTTTTTATAAAGGCTGTAATTACTGCAATCAAAATATGTATTTATAAGTTAGAGAAAAAATGATAATATTTTATAGTCTTAATTGTAAAGTAAACAATTAGAAAGTTCTAGAATTGACTAAAGTTTATGCTTAGTCTTCTTCAAGTTAGTTTTTCTTTATCAACCTTCTATTTTAAATTTTCTTTAAATAAGGTGATTTTGAAATGAATCATTTAGCATTGGAGTCCAAAACCGACCTGTGCCTCTGGTCAAGTTCCGCATACATGAAAATGACATAACACTGTTAAGGTAATATAAGACGGGGTATTTAACGCACCAAATACAATAATGCATCTAATATTCAACAACTTATGTCTTCTGACATGCCCTTAGAATATTCAGTACTTACTAATTCTCAACCTCATCCCAAAATCATACACTGGATTTTATATAGAAATAGTTTCTGAGTATAGAAACATAAAGCACAGTATTATAAATACATTGCTACAATTTATATCTGTACCTCTCTCAGCCATTTTTCCTTGAGGCAGAATGTTGTATTTGAGGTTTTGTGTGTGTCTCTGTGTGTGTTTGAATGAGAGAGAAAATTATTTAAAATTAACCAGCTAATTAGAGTAGAAAAGATGCTTTAAAAAAATCAAAACAGAACATTAGATGATTTACTTGAGATACATTCCTACATTCAGAAAGAAAAAAGGGATATGCATGTTGCAAAGGCAGCATGAAGTGTGGGAGACAATTCACGGAATTCGAGTTCTATAATTCTAGGTCTTAGAAAGAAGAAAACAGAACAAAGAGAAATGAAGCAACAGTAGATTGTGTAATAAAAAAAGCGAGTTTAGAGGGCTGGGAAAAAAAATCTGTGCTCAGCAAATTGAAAACGTTCACTGTGTTAAAGGCAAAATACTTGTGAAGATATCCACACTGGACGTATCTTGGGGAAAATCCAAGCGAAAGGGGAAAAACGTGCTCCCATTGGCACAGAACCAGAGGAAACAGTTAAGTTAGAAAGTATATCAACAGCAAAAGGGCAAACGTGACCCTCATTCAATGACACATGACAACTGAATTTTAAAAATATTTAACAAGAAAATGGTTTTTGCTTAATAATTTTAAAGCCAACTAAGCCGTTAGAGGGAGAAGTTATTATCAGACACGAGAAGATTCAAAAATGAGATACGGACCAACATGTAAATAGCAGGAAGTATTTAAGAATACGATGACTTGGGAAAAAAGTCAAATGAACCCATGAATGTGACAAAGGAACAATAGACAGACTTGCAGCAGAATCGTAGGAGTTACCCTCAGCAATAGTGGTTGGTGACAATAATGTCAATCTCTCTTCAAATTTCTGACAAAAACTTGTCCGAAATTTGTGTGAATAAAGAATCCTGTTCTCTGTCAAACTAGCAGCCAAAAGAAAAAAAAAAAAGAAACTTCTATAAAGGCCTACACAAATGGGTTTGCATGGGAGAAAGAGCACAGCCACCACCCAGAGGCAGAAACAGTGAGGGTAAAGGGACTACTGGGACTCAGGATTTAAAATAACGATGGTTCTAGGAGGCTCTGCTGGCTCTCTGATGACCCCAGGTCCAAATTTGAGAGTTCAGTACGAAAAGCATTCGCATTGGAGTTGCAGAGAACAGAGATGCAAATAACTCTAACATGTTGACTAAAAAAAATGTTTAAAAATTTATATTAAAAACAAAATACCACTTAGAGAATGAGAAATAATAAGGTACATAACCAAAATACTAAAAAATAAAAGATGCCAAAAATATCAACTTCGATACCAAAGATAAAGAACATTATCAATAAGAAAGTGAGGCATGTAGGAAACACCGCATTTATGACAAAGGACAAACAAAACCAATCGCAGGAAACTGAAGGGCTCAACCCAACGTTAGGCTTATGTGAAAGAATGCACAAATGGTCTTCCATAGAAACTTTTATGGGAATGTAACATAGAATGGCATATCTTTGAATAGCACAAAAGAATAAGGCCATGGAGAAATACATAGAAAAAGTAGAGGAAGGATAAAGCCATCATCACTAGGCAGGGGACATGGAGGAAACGTGGGAGGCAGAGAGGGACTGTGTGCATGGGGTGCACAGGTGTGTGGGTAGGGACTTGATTTAATGCTGTATTCCATGGGCTCCATCCACATTTTGTGAGACTCTTTTACACAAGAATGACCCCTGACATTACTTCTTGAGTAATTCATGAGCACAGAAAAGTAAGGAGAAAGGTAAGAACATTTTTCAAATTAAGCCATCTCCAAAATACTGAAGTCCTAGAAAATGTTGTAGCTGATCTCCAACAAGTGTTCAAACTTGAGTTCAGCACCATGAATGTATATAAGTGTCTCCATTGTCTCGCAGGGAAAAAAAGTATACAAATAACTGTGTGAAACGGAAACTTAACTGGCATCGGAAGCCAACAAAACAAGCTACTTGAGATTAACTTTTCGGTATACTTATCAAAATCACATCTAAAATGTGAAAAAATGTACTCTAGTTGCATATTACCACACTAAGCCCCCCAAATGTGATAAAAGTTCTATTTGTCAAAATTTTTATAACCCATTTATAAGTAAAACAAAACATTCATCAAAGACATTTGCCTGATTCTCCAGCCCTTACTACTAAATGCTAAAACAAATGAGTTTCACTATGACACCAATAAAGTACCTTGACAAAATGAGTTTACTCCTTCTCCTTAGTAAAACCCATTAAAGTGACAGACAGTAGAGGGGAGAAAAGACACATTTCAATAGAATAAAGGAAATCAGGATGAAAATATTAGGGGCAAGCGATTTCAAGAAATGTGTGGAAGGTGAGACATTAGTGGATAGGGGGTGACTCCTAAGGCTAAGGGGAGGAAGCCACCAGACAGAAGACTGACGGGCATGATCGTGAGTGAGGAGCACAGTTCCCGAGCTCTGGGAGCACAGTCAGCGCCTGGGAAATTTCCAGTGCCCTGGGGAACTGCAAGCAGCCCAGACTCCTACCCTGCTCTGTCCTGGTTTGCAGAAGATCCAACAGTCATTTGCTTATCTCTGGCAAAAACACCATTTCCTACAAGCAAAGCAGCAAACACACACTGGGAAACTCAGAGTGGCTGGCTTGGGAAAAGCCACTACGAGACAAAGGCTTCCTTATTTTGGTATTTCTACATTCCTAGAAAGTAAGAATGTCTCTCCCCAAAGCCTATTGGCTAACAAGATTGTACTGTCTGTAATGGTCACAGATGTTTAAAATCACCTTATTCTGAGTATAAAGGGAGCCAAACACCACTAGACCGTGAGGAAGTACCAACAGCACAGGGCCCGTGAAACACTGCGCTACAACTTCGGGAGGTACACTGGGAAAAATTCAGACAAAGCTTTAAATTTCAACATATGTTTTTAATTTTTTTTACTTTATTTATTTTGGTGAAGAGAGAGAGAGAGAGAGAAAGAGAGAGAGAGAGAAAGGTGGGAGGAGCAGGAAGCATCAACTCCCATATGTGCCTTGACCAGGCAAGCCCAGGGTTTCGAACCAGCAACCTCAGAATTCCAGGTCGACACTTTATTCAATGCGCCACCACTGGCCAGGCTAATTTCAGCATATTTTACATCAAATAAAAACGAGAAACCTAAACCAAAGTCTAAGCACTTAATTTTAACTATGTCTCCTAGTGGGATGATCTGAATAGGGGAAAAAAAGCACACTAATGAAACTGAAAAAGATTCTAACTACAAAAATAATAACTCACAGGGTAGTTAACCGGGCCCTTCATAATTTATCTTCTTCACATTCTAAAAGGTGACATTTGATCTAGCAAAGGTAAACATAGACTACGGAACAAAAGCTTCAGGAAAAATTGTGCTTAATTATCGAGGTTAGTTTTCGGCAGGACAAAGAGTATTGTGATTGGGAGGGGACCACAGGGCATTTTCAGCATAATACTATTATTTTGATTCTTTGTGAAACAGTGGTTATAGGAGTACAAAATAACATAATATATTAACCTGTGCTTTTTTATTTTATGCATTTTCTATGTGACTTATAATTAACAATAAAAATATTTACTAATAAAAGAACACAATACAATTTTTTGTGAAATACTTGCCTTAAAATTGTTTTATAAGTACACTGTTATATCTATTCTACAAGATAGGTTTAGTAATAGGTCAACTCCTTAGATAAATTCACCAGTATATATAGAATCGGACCATATTTCTGTATTGAGCTGCAATTCCAAATTTCATGTGAAGATAATCAAGTTAGTAGTATTCAAATTTCAATGAAAATTTAATTGAGAACATTTGTGTCTTTCATTAACTTATTTCTGAATGAAGACTATTTGTCTTTAACTTTTCATTTGAAAAGTTTAACTCCTATAAGATATATATGCTCTTTTTTATTCTTTTAAGCTACTCAATTTAAAGTTTAAGTAAATTTTGTTCATCCATCATCTCATTCTCTTATTTAGTTATTCGACAAACATTAACTGGAACTTAACATATAGGAACCCACAGGACCCCTGCTTTCATAAATCCTATCTGGTCAGGGAGAGAGAAAGCTGAACAGAATAAAATACCATGCATGAACACTGTGTTATTATTCAGTGTAACTGTTAGGGTATCCACCAAGTTAATCTGTAAACTTCAAGAAGACAGGAGTGTGGCCACTTGTCTGCTTTAAGAGGGCCAGCGGCAACTTTGTAGGAAATCTGACATTAAAACTGAGTTTTAAGTCTGAATTATTCATTTTGAGGAAGATTTCTTGAGTCAGCAGAATGAAAGTTCTGGGAAAAAAATCAGTATCTATTACAAGATTCTAAAAAAATAAAAAATACGGCCTTGGGAACCGCTTGATGAATTATTGTAAATATAACCTTTTGATGCCATGAGTTCTAACAATGCTTAAACTCAGGACATCAAAATGATCTAGAACTACTCTATGAAGAAATTTCTTTAGATGGAATATATGATTATTAAAGTTGATATATGAACAAAGTCTCATCCAAGAGCATCTCATTTATACAAAAATTAATATCTCTTGAATCAGATGTAAATCTACTGTGTGCACATCTTATACCACTAAATGTTTATGTGATGGGCAAATTCGACCATGTGATGGATACCAAAAAGCAATTGAATAGAAGGACCTAAAAATCCATAATCAGCCTGACCTGTGGTGGTGCAGTGGATAAAGCGTCGACCTGGGAACACTGAGGTCGCCAGTTCAAAACCCTGCACTGGTCTGGTCAAGGCACATATGGGAGTTGATGCTTCCAGCTCCTCCCCCCTTTCTCTCTTTCTCTCTCTCTCTCTCACTCTGTGTCTCCTTTCTAAAATGAATAAAATAAAAATAAAATAAAATTTAAAAATCCATAATCAGCTGAAGATAATCTACTTTGACAATAATGACACAAGGTTTGTTTTCCGTGAAGAGGAACACCCAGTTTATTGGAAATTTAGATTTCACAATTTCCATAGGTTAATAAAGAAAACTTTCAGCTTAATTTAAACACTAAATACATTTTAAACTGAAAGGAGTCTAGAAGAGAGTAGCTAGTATTTCCAGATTACAATTAATTACAAAAGAATGATGAGTTATAATAATAATTAATTATTAAATGATTTTTAGAAAGAATACCTGACCTGGGATACTGAGTAAGCTGATTTGAAATCCTGAGCTTGCCTGGTCAAGGTACATATGGGAGTTGATGCTTCCTGTTCCTCCCTTCTCTCTCTCTCTCTCTTTCTCCTTCTCTCTCTTCTCTCTAAAATAAATACAATCTTTAAAAATATATTTTAAAAATAAGAATTACCTGTCTAAATGGTAAATTCAAAGGACATAAATCCTATGATGTGATAATGAATAAATGACTTTGCTTTTGCCCTAATACTGAGCCAGGCAGACTTAAAGGCCCCTTTACATTCTATGAGCCATGAATTTCTTGTTTCACATAGATCACAAGTAGGTAGCTTCTGCAAGAACCTAATAGATCCCCTTGATCTGGGAATGCACTGACTTAAGAAGAAGTCTATATTTGTTTACGCCAGCAGATGAACTGAGCTTGGAACTTAATTTCCACAGTGAAGAAAAAGGTAGTATCATTAGAGATATATCTGGAGCAGTGGTTCTTAACTTTTTTTGAGGTACTGAACCCACCAGTTTCATATGCGAACCCTTCTTTAGTGATAAATAAAATATGATTTTTTTTCCAAATTCAAGACATAGGTATATATTTTTTTACTGGTGCACAAAATGAGCCGTGCATGAACATCACCTTGCTCAAAGAACAAAACCAACAAAGTGCATGAACTTACAACAAATTACGGTATTACTTTATTCTGGCCTCCGTGGCAGAGGTTTCTCCCAACCCTTGAGACCGACTCATCAAATCCCTAGGGTTCCATAGAACCTAGGTTAAGAACCACTGATCTAGAGCAGGGATGCCCACACTTTTTCAGCTTGTGAGATACTTATAAGATGACCAAGTGAAAATGATCTACCTACAATAAAAATGCAAAACATAAATTTATTTCTTCTATATTATCATTATTTAAGTTACTATTATTACTATTTAATATTGTGTATTCTTCTTTCACCTTTCTCCTTCTCAGCTCTCTTTTCGGAGGAAGGTCAATATCATAGTTTTTATGAACAGCCCGAAAAAGCCGCTCCACATTTTCCTTCTTTGGAATAGCAATGGCACACAGACAGATGAGGCAAACACACTTAGAATATGACATAGTGAAAAAAATCCCCTCCCATTCTGTATGAAAGTTGTAGGTTTTAGGCTTCTTACTGGGACCAGCTACGGCACTCATTTTTGTACCCTTTGTTGTATTTAGTTTAAATAAATTGAAGGCTAACTACATAGCAATGTAACTGAACAAGTTAGCGCAGTTTAACGGGCATGCGTAGGGTGTCAAAAGTTCAGGCGTCAGATTGGCTACCCTGTATGCCAATCAAAAGACAAATGTCTTTTTAATGTCATGCGATCTACCCACACTTCCTTCCTGATGGACCAGTAGATTGCCCCTGATCTAGAGGCTAGGACGTCCAAGAGCAAGTGGCTGGCAGCTTCAGTGACTACTAAGAGACCACTTTCAGGATTATAGATAGCCTTCTTTTCCTGGTTGTCTTTAGATGACTGAAGGGACAAGAGAGCTTCTTCAAATTCTCTCATTCGGGCTCTGACCCCATTCATAAGAACTCTGCCCAAAAGACCGAGTCACCTCCCAAAGGCTCCATGCACCTTAGATGCCATCACGCTGCGGATGGGGTTCCAGTGTATGGACTGGGCGGGTGTAACAACACCCAGCTCAACGCAGAATCCATCCGCTGGAACTGGGACATATAAAACAGCCACACCCACAAAATCCATCCGGCTTTAAGCGGTGTCAGAAGACTTTTAGCTAAAGCTCAGAGAAGGTAGAACAACGCAGGTTCTGCTGTAATTGATAGGGATAATGGAAGCCAGGTAAGAGGCACAGCCACCGACGGAGGCCAGCATCTGAGGGAAGGTCAGTCATGGAGCGTCATCAAGACCGAAGGCCCAATTGGCAGGTAGAAATTTCTCCTCTGTTTCTAAGAATAGCTTCCATTTAATCAAGGGATGGAAAGCCATCAGAAGAGAGAGTTTGGGGTGAAAAAATTGTCAATCATAATTATTCAAGATGTTTCATATTTTGGATAAAATCAATTAAGTTAATTGGGTTGATAATAAAAACGTACTGTTTTCAACATTTTAAGTACTGATAAAATTCATAATCAACAAGTATTAGACTATTGAAAAAACACTTCATGTCATAGATTTCTGTTGAGAGATATAAAAATCTGCTGAATAGTCACAAAGTCCTCTAGGAAATCAATGGCAACTTCTATGTGAACATAGAGTTATTAATTAATCCGTGATGTGCACATTCATTCATTCATCCTTTTATGTGATATGTAATATATATATATAATGATATATGCATGTATTTATACATGTACAGTATATGCTTAAATAGAGGTGTACAAATTTGCCTTTTCACACACCTATAAATGTGAGGAATTAGAGGAAAAATTACAAATATGGGCATAGCCTGCTGGTAGTTTAACCTAAGCCGTTTAATGTTCCTATATGGAGAATCTGGGGAGTCTATTTCTTGGTAAAATTCTCATTTGTATTCAAAATTAAGAGTTTATTGAAATCAAATTTAAAAAGTGTAATTGTGTTACTTGTCATTCTCCTGACACATGTTGCTTCCATCTGTGATCTTCCACATACCAAGCTTGCCCTGTCAGGGAAACATACCTGTTTTCATTCATCCACCACGGGCTATGGGACTGAGACACAGTGAGTAGCGGTACCCTTCCTCTGTGCTTCTTTATTGCACTGCCCACGGCGATGTGGCAGCAACAGAGCAATAACCAAGTTGCACACTGTGCAGTTTTCCTTA
Organism: Rhynchonycteris naso; assembly: GCA_037038555.1. Taxonomy (NCBI): domain Eukaryota; kingdom Metazoa; phylum Chordata; class Mammalia; order Chiroptera; family Emballonuridae; genus Rhynchonycteris; species Rhynchonycteris naso. The sequence goes on along the minus strand of CM072998.1, from coordinate 7,672,950 downwards.
TTGGTTTTAATAGTAAAAATAATGGAGAAAATACAGAGTAGCACCTATGGAAAAGGACTCGTGGTCAAAACACCTAAGTTTGGATTCTGCTTTCAGTGCTCATAAACTCTACGATCTTGCCAGTTCTGTACAAAGTAGCAGCAAATAGAATTATCAAGCTGCTTCATAACATTATAATGAGGAAAAATATGAAGCACTTAACACAACACCTGGCATATAATAAACATCCAATCATCTTTAGCTGCTGTAATGATGTGAACAACAGCTGATGTTTGAGAGCTGACACGGATCCAGGCGGCACCCGCGGCAGTCACGTGTCCTGTCGCTAATGGGTTCACCTCCCTGCAGAAAACAAGGGCTTGCTTGATTCCACTTCTGGTGATAGGCAAGTGGTTTTACCCCATAAGCCACATTGTATTTGAGTTATCTGCTTAGTGTGTCTCCCACTTTTGCATCTTCCACGCTGCGGATTAGGACCGCGGGGACTGGACTGGGCTGGAATGGTGCAGAGGGGTTCTATGTGCGTGACCAAGAGCCCTGAGCTCACACTGCCATTCAGGACACTTAAATAAAGGAAGAAGACTAGAAGGCACAGGGACAGGGATGATGTACCTCCAACAAACTTGTATTTACCAAGCAACACAGCATCTATACGCTGGGATATGACAGAAAGAAAATATACGCGTAAGCTGTAACAAATTTCTTTGGGATAAGAAGAAATGAACAGCAGCATCAAGACTTTTGGTTAATATGTAAATATAGAATTCTACAGGTTTTGAACAACACACATATGTATGTGCTCACGTGTGTGTGTTCTGTGTTTATAGTGTTTTACAAATCCATCATGTATTCGACCATACACACACACACAAAAATATTTTAACAGATTTTTAAAAGTGTAGTTTACAAAAGAACATATTTACTTGGAAAATAAACAATAATAACCAGATGGAACTGCCCCCTTGAATCCTTACCAGCCGGAGAATGGTGAGAAGGTTAGCGCTTCCCAAGAACACAGATGCGACACTGTACAGACTGTTCTACGAACAGAGTTTGTGGCCTTACATGCTTGATTTATTAAAGAGGAACATCAAGAAAGCGGAACTTGCCTGACCAGGTGGTGGCGCAGTGGATAGAGCGTCGGACTGGGATGCGGAAGATCCAGGTTCGAGACCCCGAGCTCGCCAGCTTGAGCGCGGAAGGGGGGAGGCCGGGCGGGGGGGCCCATCTGGCTTGAGCAGAAGCTCACCAAATTGGACCCAAGGTTGCTGGCTCGAGCAACCCATTGCTCGGTCTGCTGTCGCAAAGGCAACAAAAAACTAATGATTGATGCATCTCATTTCTCTCTGTTCCTGTCTGTCTGTCCCTATCTATCCCTCTCTCTGTCCCTGTAAATAAATAAATAAATAAAAAATAAAGCAGAACTTAGTAGAAACAGAAGCACTGGCAAGAAAACTGAAGAATATAACAAAGCACACAAGATGAAAAAATATATAAGGTGAACCCCTGTAATTAAAGAAATAGGAAAAGAAAAAACAGTAGGGAGAATATATAAAACCTAATATGTGTTTGTAAAATAAATACTCTACAAGACAGATTAATATTTTTTTAATGGCAGTAATCTAAACACAGATAAATAGGTAGCAATATGGAACAGATTAAAAGTTGAAAAAAATACTCTGCACTTTGATGGGAACCGATTTGAAATCTTAGAGGAAATGGAGGGTTTCTGTGTCTGTTCCTCATATGAACTCCAGGACTAGAATGTTCCACTAGCTCTATGAGCAGGGACAAGAAGGAGGGGCAGGTGATTATGTGCCACTGAAAAGGGCAGAGACAGCTTCTGGGTTCCCAGGTGAGGACACAGTCCTTCCAGGGGACAGTTTCTGTTCCATTTGCAATGCCTCTGAACCCAGGAAAAGGAAGTTCTTGTTCATTTGACAATCTCCTGCAATTGTGATTAAAAACTAAAAATTTGAGACCATATAAGTAAACATTCTATATTAATTTTGAGACTATATAAGTAAACATTCTAATTAAAATATTAGCACAAAACTGGGTTGAACAAATAATACATTATCACCAGGTGGGATTTATTTGAAATAATTTTAACCCGGTTCTGTAAAAATTTGATGAATTTTCAGTTAGTGTCAGAACAGGTTTTCATGTTGTTGTAGTTATTTTAATTTTTTTAGATATTAAAAAAAATTGCAGAGAACAATAAATGTTAGAAATAGCTATGAAAAGAGTAGGGTGTGTGTGTGTGTGTGTGTGTGTGTGTGTGTATGTGTGTGTGTGCTTTTCTTACCAGGATTCAGGCCACACTTTTATGCTATGTCACATAGATATGAGAATGTGAAAATGTCACTGGAACAGAATAGAACATACAGAAAGAGACACTTATATATTTAGCTATTTAGTATACAAAAAAATAAAAAATGGATGCTCCCAATCTGTGAGAAAGGTATGGGTCCTTAAACTTGCTCACACAACTGATGGTTCACGTGAAAAGAAATGTAAATGGATTTCTATCTCCTACTATATAAAAAATTAAACACTGCATGGATTAAAAGTGAAATATGAAGAATAAAACAATTAAAATCCTTTGAAAATATACACCATAGTCTATTCAAAATATGAACTACCCCACAACAGTATATAATCTGCAGCTATATTCATAAGGATGAGCACATCCCACGAAGTGAATAGTGAACAAAATGTACTGAGCAGTACACTCTGCGTGGGCCCATTCACACCAGGGCTCCACACAGAACGAAACAATGCCTTGTACACGCATGTGCACATGTGGCTTAAGGCTTAAGCTAAAGCAAAAGGAGCATTCACACAAAACTGTAAGATATTAATTACCTACAGGGGGAAAGATGGGGCGTGATTGGGAGAAGGGAGAATATGTTATTCTAATTGAGCTGTGAGCTGTGCCGGTATACAAGTGCTCATTTCATTCAAACTGTGCATATTTGTTATACACACACACACAGCACACACACTTATTGAGTATATATATATATATCAGTGTTATAAAAATTTGGAGGACTACATGTATACTCTAGAAGTTGGGAAGAATTTCTTTTTTAAAAAAAATTATTTATTTATTCATTTTAGAGAGGAGAGAGAAAGAGAAAGGGGGGAGGAGCTGGAAGCATCAACTCCCATATGTGCCTTGACCAGACAAGTGCAGGGTTTTGAACCGACAACCTCAGCATTCCAGGTTGACACTTTATCCACTGCGCCACCACAGGTCAGGCTCAAGAATTTCTTAAGTAAGAATAGAAACCCATTCTTCTTGTAGTAACTATATAAGAGGTAGACAAAAGTAGGTTTACAGTTGTGATTACCTGAAACAGAATTTATTCTTGTATTACTATTATTGTGGTTTTTTTCCATACGAACTGTAAACTTACTTTTGTCTATTGCTATACTTGTCAAAATACACATAAATGTTTTCTGAACAGAAAATCATGTCATGAACAAATGTAACATACAAAGTATAAATTTGGGAAATAATTAAAGTGTGCAGGGATTATATATAATACAAGCTTTTTCACACTAAGCAAGGTAGATAAATAATTTAATAAAATGGAAAAAATACTAGAATGAGAAATATATTTTTAAAAATCACAAAATAGTGATTGGCAAGTATATAAAATAATATTCAAACAAATTAGCTCTTGGGTGAAGGCAAATTAAAGCAAAATGAAATGTCATTTTCCACTCATTAGCTGGAAAATAAATTAATAATAGCCAAAACTTACGCTAGCAAAGACATGTGATAAAAAATATAGTCTCATGTATTGCTGATAAAAATGTTTACGACCTTTAGGGAAAGCAATTCCAAAGAATAGTTCAGGAAAATAATCCAGAAATTTTACATCTGGGAAAATACGCCATGGAAATAAAAGCCCCGTTATGGAATGATATTTTAACAAGATTTTTATTACAGCATTGTCCCTAGTTGAAAAAAAAATAAAACAAGAGACAAAATGAATGTCCATAAACAAAGGAAAGGTTAAATAATTAACTTATAGCTTACTCACACGATGGAATATTATGCAGCCAAGTAAAATTCAAGTAAACCCACTGACTTGGAAAGAAGTCAAAGTATGTTTAAGAAAGAAAAACAAAATGCAAACTCTTACACACCCTGTGATTCTCTTGTTCTGTAAAACTAATGTAAGAGCGCAATTTATGTCCAGTATAGACATGATCACACAAGGTGGGACTAGGCTGAAGGAACCCGGAAGGAATGCAGGGCAGGTCGTCATCCACACAGGCGACCTGTGGCGGGGACAGGGACAATGTGGTGTAGAACAGATGCGGCAGCTGCAAGGGGGAACCAAAAATTAAATGAGCAAATGACACTAAAAAATCCAAGCAGTAGTGATCAGGTGACCATGTCTATGTTTTTACATAAAATTATATGTGTATATAATGCAATTTAAAATTTTCTTTCTTTCTTTTTTTTAACAGGGACAGAGAGAGAGTCAGAGAGAGGGACAGATAGGGACAGACAGACAGGAAAGGAGAGAGGTGAGAAGCATCAGTCATTAGTTTTTTGTTGCCGTTGCGATACCTTAGTTGTTCATTGATTGCTTTCTCACATGTGCCTTGACCGCCGGGCCGAGCCACCCCTTGCTGGAGCCAGCGACCTTGGGTCCAAGCTGGAGAGCTTTTGCTCAAGCCAGATGGGCCCGCTCTCAAGCTGGTGACCTCGGGGCCTCGAACCTGGGTCTTCCGCATTCCAGTCCGACGCTCGATCCACTGCGCCACCGCCTGGTCAGGCAAAGGTGTAGCTCTTGGGGAAAAATAACTTCCCCTATTGCTTAACAGATATATAAATGGATAAATATAAAACTAATCCACAATAAGAAAAAAAAATTAAAAAGCAAGGAATTCAGGGTGTAAGAAGGATTTTTGGCAAGATAAAAATATATATTTTATTTACTTTAACTGATTCTATCCATAAAGTTCAACATTTCACATGCTGGAACAATTCCATTCAAACAGAGTAACCATATTTAAAAAATCACATACACACCAACAAAATTAGAAATGGTTTATAATAATAACAATTATGTTTCTGAATGCCCTGGTAGGAATTAACACACACACAAAAATCTAATTGCAAACATTAAGGACAGAATTATTTCTAATTAATGGAAATGAAGAGCTAATGCTTCAGGTTCTTTCGTCAGTTCTCTGATTAGCATAGTTGATCTCTAATTGTTTGTTCACATCTTACACCACCTCTCTTCTGATTAAGATCACTTAACTAAGCATTCATTCATTTGATTCTATTATCAAATCCTACTTCAGTTCTCTGTAAAAAATTGGCTGGTAATTTTACATCCATATTGTAAAAAGATTTAGTTAGTTTCCATGTTTTAGAATTGAGAAGTATGCTCTCTATTTTTATGCACTTGCAAGGACGCAATAAGTATTTTCTGTTATAATTGCAATGTGTAGTTAACTTCATATTTCTCATTCTAAACACTGGAATACATTGTATATAGTTTTTCTCTCTTTTTTTGTAAACAAATTTGTAGTCTTCAAACTTTTGGGTTTGCGATGCATTTCTCTTGAACATAAATGAGTAATGAAAATATTTAGTAAGTTTGTATTAGTTCTCAAAAGATTAACTATTTACACGAACTCTGATGTATAGCTAATATAATCTAATGTAATCTAATTTTGATTCCTTCAAAAGTATGTCTAAGGCCTCTTATTATTAGTAATAAGCATGTGACATTTTCTGGATTACACACAAACACACATATGTGTACATACCACTAAACCTCATATTCTTCTATATTCTCATCTTAACTAGACAGCATCAACGCCAGGCTTTAGATAAAGCACATACATGATGGGATTATGAAAATGCTATGTGCCTTTCAGGAATATGGACTGACTTGACTTTAAGGAGAAAATAAAGGCTTGTTCCACAGTCACATACTGAATGATGTAGGAGCTCTAAGTCCTTCGGGTTTCAGTCCCACAGGGTGAAGGTAACAGGCATTCCGCGAAGCCTAGCGTTTTGTCTGACAAATGCTGGTTATACTGATCCTTAAACAGCCCAATCCTCAAATCAATCCAGGTATACCCATTTTATTTCTTAATGCATCACTATAGAATCACCTTTGGAAAATAAGTCCCAGTGGATATTTCTTTTTTTGTTCAGGTGTAAAGAAAAGATACTTTGTAGCTGTGTGGAGCTTCCTGTAGAAGGCCGGGGTTATTCCTCTCTGCCTTTACCTTCTAAAGGATGTCTCCATGTTGTGGCAATAGAACTAAGCCAAACAATAAAAGGGTCCCAGAACTCTGACAAGGCTTCCACAGAAGCATAGAAAATACTGTGGAGGATTATTCTTCCTTGGGGACAATGCCATGAGCTTTCTTTATAAAGATATTATCAAAAGTACAGTGACATTCAGGGAATGAAAAGACAACCCACAGCCAAAACACACAAAGAACTTTGAAAACTCAACACACACAAAAAATGAACAATTAAATTGACAAACGGTCAAACATTTTAACAGACACATCACTAAAGATGTTTTACAGATGCCACATATGCTATAAAAATACTCAATTTCTTATGGCATTAGGGGATTGGAATGAAAACAGCAGTGAGACCCCCACGACACACCTATCTGAAGAAAGAAAATCCAAAGCACTGACACCACCACCAAACGCTGCTGAGAATATGAAAACAACCTGAACTCTCATTCATTGCTGGAGGGAGTGCAAAATGATCCAGCCACTTTGACACCCACTCTGGGGGCTTCTTCCAAAACAAAACGTACCTACCAGCAACTGTTCTCCTTGGTATTCACCCAGATGAACTGAAAACGTAACGTCTGCACAGAAAGCAGCACTGATGCTTACAGCAGCTTTATTCATAGTCACCAAAACATGGAAGCCACCAAGATGTCCTTCAGCAGGCGAATGAGTAAGTAAACTGGCCCATCGACACAATGAACTATTAATTAGCACTACAAAGAAAGAGCCTGTCAAGTCATGAAAGACATTAGTAAACCTTTAGTGCATCTTATGGTGTGTAAGCACTCAAACTGAGAAGGGGAGATACTATAGGATTCCAACGAAGTGCTCTTCTGGAAGTTAAGACTAGGGAGATGTTAAAAAGAGGAGTGGTTGTTTTCTAGGAGTTAGGGTGGAAGAAAGGATGAATGGAGAGGAATTTTAGGGCAGTGAAAGCATTCTGCATGGACTAGACTGGTGGATACATGTCAATTATACAGACTGTACAACACCGAGGGTGAAGCCTGAAGTAAACTATGGAATTTGGGTGATGATGAGACGTCAACGTCGGGTCACCGATGGGCACCAATGTCCCGGCCTGGTATGGGGTGTTGATGTGAGAGGGTGCTTGAGGGTGTTGGGGGAAGAAGCAAGGGGAACTCTATTTTCTGCTCAATTTTGCTGTGATTATAAAACTTTTCTAAAAACTAAAGTGCATTGACAAACGTACAGTGACTTTTGAACTATGTTTTCAATAGATTTTTTTTTTTAATATGGTGCCTCATACAACAACCAAGACTACTCTAGGTTGTCCTTACAGTTACAGTATCAAGAATCATGTTTTACAGTTACTAAGGAACTAGACCGAATCCAAAGAAATCAATGACTCTGACTTTTTTGACCTTCCAGAGGGCAACTTACTGGGCTAAAGTATAGTTATAAATCACTTAAAAACGAGTGCTTTTCCGACAAATTGATGAACCCGTGGACCCCATTTTCTTCATACCATTCATTTGCCCTCTGCCTCCCTTGATTCTGATCAGTATTTTGCTTGAAATTTTCTCTGTGGATAACAAGAACATTTTTAACTTTCATGAAGAATATTCATATTCCAACCTCCTATCTGTTTTCACTGTCTCACTAAACTATAAATTTTTTGATGCTGAGATGATACTCTGTCTAGATTTCATTTTCTATTCTGTTCTTAACTACTCCTACCTGCACCCAGTGACAAATTAAGTGATATTTGCAATGATAATTGATGGCTAGCTACCCTTTCAGGATCCCTATCATAACTCACTGGATTTGTTTCTTGCCTTCAAGACACAGTGGCACACAAAAGTTCCCCGGCAGGTTGGAGACTCCTTTCCAGCCCTGACCAATCACCTGGGCCGTGGGAGGGACAGTCAGCAGTCTCGCTCTGAATAGAGAATCTGCCTGCTATTCACGAGGCCATGGAGGACATTCTTCGGAATGCCCAGAGGGTGCTTTTGGACATCTGGCAACAATCTCCCTGTCCGTGCTTTGAGGCTACAAGGTACAGATGAAAGGATGTTTGACAACACATCGCACAGTCACCACCATAAATTCAGGAGTGTGATGGTGGGAATTTCAAGATCTCATGGAAATATCCGGCAGTAGCCCCCATACCCTTCTGGCTACGCAAGGATATTTGAAATATGACAATTCTTAAATGGCATCAAAGAAAATTAGTGTATTTGAAGTAGAAATTAAGCAACATGAAAGCCCATTTATTATAAAGTAAAATATCTTATGGATGATTGCATAATAGGGCTTTCTTCATTTTAACTAATACCAACAATGCACAGAAAAAATAATTTAGAGACTTTAATAGTTTTTACTGCACTCCACTAAGCCGGAACTGGTAAAATATCTAACTTTCCACGTGGTTTATTAAAAAATGAACTTGATTATGTTTTAATTATAAGCTACTGCTCTTATATAAATGAGATTGCATATTTTTCGTTCTTTCTTTTTTTTTTCATTGATGTCATTGGGTGACACGGGTTAACATAATTTTACAAGTTTCAGTAGCCCAATTCTATGACACATCTCTGTACACCGTAATGTGTGTTCGCCCCCCCCCCCAAGTCAAGTCTTCGTCCATCACCATTTATGCCCACATACCTGCTCCACAACCGCTGCTCCCAGAAATCCTCACACTGTCCAGGTTTCTGCTTTTTTGTCCTTTTGCTCTACCCCCCCCCCCACCTCTGCATATATTTAAATGTGACATCTTAGCCTGAAACCCCTGTATTTTTCCATGAACAAAATAACTACCATCTATTTATTCCATAGAAGGGAAAGGAATGTTTCTGTTGCTCAAACATCACTGCCAGTAAGATATATCTTAATGTCAGAAAATATTTTAAGAGATGATTAACATAAAACCCATTAGCTATAACCCCTCCCCCCAGAGAGAGCGCAGGGCGGGCAGCGAGCAGAGCGCACCAATGAAGGTTCGGCTGGGTTGAGTCAGTGATTTCCATGCCCAGGACGACTTCTGGCTCTGGCTCTCAACTCCACTCAGTCTCTGTCACCGACCCTTGGCCATGTCCAACCACTCAAGCCGCAAACAGATTGAAACCAGTTTGTTTTCCTTATGTTTTTAAAGCCACTTGCCTGGTATGCTAATTAGAAATAAATCGCTTGACCCATAAAGGAAGCGGCAGGAAACCTGAAATGGAGGCATTAACCAACACTTCATGCTCCTTAGTGATGCCATTTTAAATATTTCAGACAGCCTATAAATAATTAAAACCTCACCACAGCAAATTATGTCCTATTATGCAAATAAATAGCCTCCTCCCCGGTTTCATTAAAGATTCTAAATGACAAGCAGAGCAGTTTAAACATAGCAAGGTAATGCAGTGAGGCGAGAAAGCTTTCAATATTTTTTTTTAATTGTAAGTGCCAAGTTTCATGTGGATTTTCACTCTAACACTTTAATTTGCATGAGCAAATAAACCTTTAATAAACCTTTTGTAAGTGGAGGAAATGCATCATTTAATTAAATTTGATTTGTTGTGAAACTGTTGTGACTCATGAATATTTAAGAGCCATGAGCTCTCCCTTATACTAAAAAAGAGTACACTGTATTAAGTAAGGCGGTGATTTTTCAAGAAATTGACAGTCTCTGAGAGGTTGAAACTAATCAATAAACCTTTTGGATAAATTTTTCTATAAAACTGACAAATCTGCACATAATAAATTTCAACAGCATACTCACACTTTCTTAGTCCACACTGTTTTGTGTATAATTTTCAAATCAATGATATCACAAACAAGTTGAATGCGAACATTTCAAAATTTATTTGTCAAAAATGTTCAGTCTTCTTTTCTGTTTCTGCAAGGTGTGTTATTCATGCTACATTAAAGAACCCCAAGGCTTAAATAGTCGATTATGATTACTGTAAACCACGGCAGGGAGCAAAACCTTGTTTCCAGTTTTAAAATCCTGTGTATACCACACAGAAATGCCCCAGGAAAAAGAAAGAAGCCCTAGTTAGAATATACAAAGATATCTGTCCATAGAGATCATTAAAATATTACATTCCTCCAAAGCATATTCCCATGTTTCAACTTCAATTAAAACATTATAAATGTCAAAATAAAAGTTTCTATTACTGTTTTATGGGTCATTGATTATTGAAGTAAGGTACTGTAATGTTACACACTAAGTAAAAACATAGCTCAATAATTGTTTTTAAAAATTTAAAAAGATCATCATGGACTTTACTATATTCTTCCAACTAATAAGCATCATTTTAATTTTCAACAGACAGATCGCTACTTATTTTGGAAAAGTATATTTGTTCCTCTCCATCCACTAAAATCTCTGCTCCTACCCTTTTATTCTTAACTGTGGTCTCATAAGATGAGGTCTCTGTTCTTTACGATAGTCCTTCATAGGCTTTCATCATTTTTCTTTTCACGTCTCATCAAGGTAATTTCTTAATCATTATTAATTTGGCTTTATTCTATCTTCAACTTATCTATCTTTTCCACCTTTCTCTATCATTCTTCTTTACCATCAAAATGAATGAAGAAAAAAGTAAATCAATCAATGATCCCACACAGATAAGAGATTAAGAGGAAAACTTTCCCAGGGTTGTTTCTAGTTCGTGGATATTATGAATGTATCTACTATAAGCATTCAGATACAGACTAAAAGGTAGAGAACTCATTCTTCTAGGTTGTAGGGTAAATGCAAGTTTATTTTTTAAAGAAATGGCTAAACTATTTTAGTCATTTTGATAGGTATGTAGTATCTCATTGTACTTTTAATATGCATTTTCATAAGGGCTAGTGATTTTAAATATTTCATGTATTTTTTCAGGATCTTAAAGCAAAATAAAATGTCTAATTTTGATAAAATTAAGTTATCATTGTTTTTCTTTGATTGATTATGATTTTGGTGTTAAGAGTAAAAACATTGTGCTTAGTCCTCAATCTCACATATTTATTCTTATGGCTTACTCTAGAAGTTTTATAGTTTTCCATGCTACATTGAAGGCTGTGATGGGTTTTGACTAAATTTTATATGTTATGAATTTTACATTCCGGTTATTTTTTTTTCTTTTTACTCATGAACTTTCAATTCCTCCAGTTTTATTTGTTGAAACACCTTTGCCCTCCTCAACCATTAACTGAGCGCATTTGTCTGAGTTACTTGGGGGTGGGGGCTGTTCTACTCCATTGGCCCGTGTCTCTCTTCTGCAATGACAAAACTCGTGATGAACATAAATATATACTGAGTAATGACACTGGGTATTCCTATTTTACCCACTTTATTCTTCCTTGTAAAGATTACTAGAACTTTTCTAGGGCCTGCACATTTCCAGCTAAATTTATGAATAATCTTATCTAGATCTACAAGAAATCATTTTGGGATTTTGACAAAAATTGTGTTGCACCTGTACTATCAATTTAGGAAGAACTGGCATCTTCCAAGGTTTAATCTTTCAATTCCTGGATATGAAACACCTTTCTTTTGATTGGATTTTATTTGATTGAGTTCTTTCATCAGTACTGTCTAGTTTTAGCATACATATTTGGTGCATGTGTTCTTTTTTGTGTGTGTGACAGAGAGAGGGACAGATAGGGACAGACAGACAGGAAGGGAGAGAGATGAGAAGCATCAGTTCTTCGTTGTGACACCTTAGTAGTTCATTGGTTGCTTTCTCCTATGTGCCTTGACCCAAGGGCTACAGCAGACCGAGTGATCCTTTGCTCAAGCCAGCAACCTTGGATTTAAGCTGGTGAGCCTTGCTCAAACCAGATGAGCCTGCACTCAAGCTGGTGACCTTGGGTTTTGAAACTGGATCCTCTGCATCCCAGTCTGGGTCTATCCACTGTGCTACCGCCTGGTCAGGCTGGTGCATGTGTTCTTATACTTAAAAGTAAATATTTAGTTTTGTGTGTAGTGATTATAAATGGCATTCTATTCCTTATTTCATCCCCCATGTGTTCATTTCAAGTGTAATAGAGAAATAGTTGGTGGATAAACACATGGAAAAGGGCAACCCAACTAAGGAACAAAGAGATTAACTTTAATCTCCATCTTAATACGGACAGTTACAGACAATGTGAGGACTGGATGAAATGGGCACTCGAAAATTTGTCAAAAGTAATTTCTTAACACATACCAAATGCCTTCAAATAAATAGTCTGTAAGATGATGACCTAATTCATATTTATGAATACATCTTAGATATATAGGAATTATACCAGTTAATTGGTAATTCTCAAAAAGTTTTATATTAATGATTTTTATCTGAAAAATAGAAATTAATACATATATGTCCACAACCACCAACTTTTAAACTAGGCAAAAACATATGGTAAATGACATGATAAACTAATAGCTATTGAAATTCATTTAAACCATGTGAGAAAATAGTTATTATACAATATTAAATTTAAAGTAAACAATTGGTCGTATATATCTAAGTGACAGAAACTGCTTGCTTTTGACAGGTGAGGTCACGTTCTTCTCTGTCCCTCCCGATGTCATTCAAATCCATCAGAACACAAGGATATGACATTTATAATATGCTCTAAATTGAGAATGAAGCAAATGCCTAATTTTTGTCTGATCTAGAACTAAGCTTTCACAGTGGGAGACTACACAGGAAGATAAATTTCCTCCTTAATCTGAAGTAACTCTATGCAACACTAAAGAACTTATCAGGAAGAGAGCACCAGGAAGCCAGAGCCACGAATCTGTAGCAGGACCTGAACTTGTCTCTATCAGTCAGTTTTGCGAGTGCTTGGAGCAGACAACGCAGGCTTAGTGAACAAAGTAACTGCATGTTGAGCAAGAGACTGACAGCTGCCCTGAAAACTCTGGGAACAGCCACAGAAGAGAACTTGCTAACAACGTGAATGCCAGATTTGGGGAGATGAAGAAAATCGCAATTAACATCAAAACCTATTTGCTCTGAAAATAGTAAGTATAGATTGGAACGCATTTTTATTTAAAATAAACAATGTAAACAATGTAACATTTTTTAAAGTACGTGTTCACCTGAAAAGTTATACTTTCTATGTGTGATTAATTTATAATATAAAATTCACTCATAATGATTTCCTCTACATTTACATCCTAAAGAAAAACAAATACACGCAATGTAACATCTGCCTAAATCTTTGAAGTTGTGCCCACCTCAAAGATGTCCACGAATACAATTTTATTCCTTTTCACTTCGCATCTTTGTGGGCGACAGGGCTCAGTACTGTTGTCATTGATGATATTAGGAAACCAAAATCCAAGGGTTAAGGACAATCCAGGTGCAGCTGAAACTAGGATTTTAAAGTATTTTCAAGTCATGATAGTCCATTCAGTACCAAGCATCTAATCTACAAAGTTGATCTACAGCAATTTTAGCATAACTTACACGTCATAGTCACCATAAACTTTTTTCTATAAAATAGCAAACACTCAAGACACCACAAGTTACTGGACTTTATGTTCATTACAGTTACAACAAAAGGGAAGGAGAAGAAACTTCTCTCTGAACATCGGGAATGCCACAGTGATTCGTAATTGTCGGTATCTCTCCACTGATTCCCTAAAGAGAACTCTGCTGATACGCATACCTTTCCAGGGCATATGTAAGCAAAGGGGGGCCAAACATCTGTTCTCTCCAATGGCTCACTGTGTCCTTTACCACTGATGAGGTCAGAAGAAGTCTTATCTAAAGCCCGGTCATGTTGCCTGCTTTCTCAGAAGGCTGACCTCCTTCCCTCCATGCCTCTCTCAAAGTTTTCAACCTGACACTTCCAGTACCCACCCGGCACCAGACACAGTTATTCCCATACTACTGACTGTATTTCCCTAGGCTGTACTTTAAATCCCCATGACTTTTGTAACTACAGATCTGTACACCCGGAATTAATACAAATAATACTGAATGTAAACTATAATTGAAAAAAATATTAATTTATAAAACTGATACCAAGGAAGTCATTTAAAATATAGAAAATGATAACATAACAAATCAAATAAAGTAATAAAATTTTAATCTTCAATCATCTCTAGAGGTTTATTTTCCTCAGGCCTAGTTTTAATACTGACAAGAAAGTAGTCCCTCTGGCTCTAAGGTCCGTGTCTCAGCCTCTCTGTTTGGCCAGCGACAGACAGAAGAACGCAACGGACTTCCACTCATTCGGATGGCTGGGTCAGTGTCCATGTGGTGGGACCGACCTTCTCTCCACTTCCGTGATGGCTAATAAACCAGACGACGCCGGTTAAATGTGAGTTTGGGATAAACCATGAAGAACTTAATGCAAGCATGTCTCAAGTATTGTATCTGATGCACTTATGCTCAACAGTTGATCATTCTTTACCTGAAATTCAAATGCAACCAGGTATCCAGTATTTGTACTTATCAACTCCGGCAGAACTACCTCAGGAAGGTTTCAAGTGCTGGACTTGGGGCAGAAGGGGGAACGTGTCTAAACTGATAGAACTGTGTGGCAGTGTACACAAGGTGACCTCTATCTTAGGGACACAAACCTCATACTGTATGTTAATTACCCTCCACCTTTGTTTATGTGTTGCACTGTTTACACGTCAGTAGAGAAGAGGGCAGAAAACGATCGTGTAAAGGGTTTGTTATTCATAATCTGAATGTATCAACATATCCACCCTCTGAGGTAAGTATTTAACCATATTATATATGACCACACTGAGTCTGAGGCATTTTCTCACTTCCTACGACAGATACTGCCCAAGCTGGCCTCCTGCTAAGTCATCCTGACTACTGAGGCTATGTTCTTAATCGCAGTGTGGTAATGATAAGAAATGTGCACGCAAGAAAACTAGAGAACAAGAAAGATAAAAATGAATTGCCTGTGAATGGACTGGCTGGCTGTTAGATATTCTTCTTGTCAAGCCGTGTCTAGGTGTTTGACTGAGTGAATTCCTATCTGCTGAGAAATCTTTTTACATATAAATAACTCTTGATAAATTTAAGGAAGTTAACCAAACCGCTAACTCAAAAACAGTAGTCAATTTGTATTCATATTTTGGTGTTTCCAAATATCAGCACTGAAAATGGTTAAAAATGAATATTCCTTTCTTTCCTTTCCTTTTCTTTTTTTTTTTTTTTTAATTAAGTGAGAGGCAGAGATGCAGAGAGACAGATTTCTCCATGTGTCTGACCGGGATCCACCTGGCAAGATCCCTATGAGGCGATGCTCTGCCCATCTGGGGCCTTTGTTCCATTGCTTTGCAACCAAGCTATTTCAGTGCCTAAGGTGAGGCCACGGAGTCATCTTTAGTGTGTGGGGTCACCTTGCTTGAACCACTTAAGCAATGGCTGTGGGAAGGGGGAGAGAGAGAGAAAGAAATGGGGTGGAGAAGCAGATGGGCACCTCTCCTGTGTGCCCTGACCAGGAATTGAACCCAGGATGTCCACACACCAGCTGACACTCTACTGCTGAGTCAATTGGCCAGGGTCAAGTATCAAATAGTCCTCTTTCTTATCAACAGCAATTCTGTTCCAGTAATCAGGGTTGCACCCCATGAACACATTTCAACGCTCTCTCCAGTTAGTTCTGATACATCGGTGATCCCTGCTCATGTTTTGAGAAGCAAAGAGTGGATAAATAGCTGAATAACTCTAACTTTGAGTTCTGGAAATGTTACATTTTAGAGATGTCTTGTGAACTAAGTAAAATGGCCTAAATGCTTGGGCTACAGGAGCTTGGATTCTCACTGAAAAAAAAATGAATCCCTTACATTTTTATTCTTTTAGTTGTTTCTGTTAGATCCGTCCTTTCCAAACTTGTCTGTGCATCACCTGCAGAACTTGTGAAAACTTCAACTCCTAGGCCTATCCCCAGACATGCTGATTCAGAAGACCTGTGATGTGGCCCAAGGACTTTCTGTTCAACAGCTCTGACTGGCAACTCCCAGGCTGTCCGTCACCAGATCACAGCTGTTGGAACACCACTGGGTCAGCTGATCCTGCTTAAGACAGACTTGGGAGACCTTCATGCCACATATATATCTGATTTCAGAACTTCTCCTAAGTAGAAAGAACATGTAAGATGAGCTGAAAGGGTTGTAGAAAGACAACAAATACCAATAAAATTTAAAATAAAATAAGCCAAAGACAAAAGAAATAACACATCTTTCACAAGTTAATCCACACTGCATAAATGGTACAGGTTAGTCCATTTGATGGCTAAAATATATGACTGAGTTCCTTTTCAAAAATACTAAGAATTCCTAGAAACTGATATAAGAAACCAAAAATAATTGGATAACTGGATTTCAACTAAGGTCTCCTGAGATACAAATTGAAATAAATAATTTTATATTCTTTTTTAACTTTTTTCTTACTATTTTTTATTATGTTTTTTGTATTTTTCCAAAGTGAGAAGCAGGGAAGCAATCAGACAGACTCCCACATGCACCCGACCAGGATCCACCGGGCATGCCCACCAGGGGGCGATGATCTGCCCATCTGGGGTGTTGCTCCATTGCAACCAGAGCCATTCTAGCACCTGAGGTGGAGGCCATGGAGCCATCCTCAGCGCCTGGGCCAACTTTGCTCCAGTGGAGCCTTGACTGCGAGAGGGGAGGAGAGAGATAGGAAGGAAGGAGAGGGGGAAGGATGGAGAAGCAGATGGGCACTTCTTCTGTGTGCCCTAGCCTGGAATCAAACCCGGGACTTCTACACACTGGGCCGACACTCTACCACTGAGCCAACTGGCCTAGGCCATTTATTTTTATTTTTTGAGTGCTAGAATCAAAGTTATCTTTGGTTCCAGGAAGAAAATTAGATTTTTTTAAAAATTGTATCATTCAAGTAAGTGCTAATATTTCCTAAGACATTACAAAGTACTTAGAATGATGCTAAGCACTTCACAGTGTGAGTTAGTTTATCATCTGCACTTCTGTAAGAAGTGGTGATTGTGTACTCATTTCAAGGACGAGGAAGGTAAAATCTAGAGCGCTGAAAGTCTCTGTCAAATGTCACTACACTGTAGAGCGACAGAGCCAGGTTTCGGACGCTGTTCATCGCACAGAGGTCCTCTTTTCATAGAGGTTAAGCTCACAAAATATGCCAAGTTAAGAGAGAAGGGGGCACCAAACCAGACAGAAGAGCCAAGAAGGGACAGACGGCTACCATTTTTGAGCTGTTGGTTTAATTTCATCTGAATGCCATTCCCCAGAGAGCAGAGAAAGAAGGGGTATCAATTTCAGCACGGATGACATCTTTTTACTTTAACATCCAAAATTTCAATTTGGTTTAAAAGTAGAATTTCTGAGTCTACTTGCAGCATCGACTCCCTTGTCCCCATTCTTACTCACTTGTTTTGAAGTCATTAGCTTTTATTCATTTCTTTTTCTCACAGATTTTAAGCTTCTTACACATAAGGCAACAAAGCCCAGCTGCAGGTGCTCATGCTGTTAATGGTCCCCTGGGTCTTTGGGGATGGATGGTGTCTCAGTCACATTTGCATCCCCAGAGAAGTCTAGTACCAGGGATCACATGTCAAATCAAAGAGAAATGTCAAATCAAAGTGGACAAGTCTGAGGCCATCATGGTTCTTTGATGCCAAACATATAATCCTCAGTGTAGATACTAAACTATGTATTTCAACTCTAGCGCTCCAGAAGACAAAATGATTTAATTAGTGCTAAGCTTATCCTTACCTATATCTATTTATATCATTCAAAATCACCCCTTTTCTTCTTCTCTCATCTTCTTTTATCTCAAATTACATTTTGCAATACCATCGCCAGACAGCAGGAACTGGGAGAGGCAGCGATAAGAATCCAGGGCAGGAAGAGAGGTGGTGAGGGGAGACTGAATTATTGCACAGCGCACAGGAGGAGTGTGTTAATATCTATTAATCCAAATCACTTGTTTTAGGTGTGTCTGTAGTCCCATTTAGGTAACACTCATAATATAAGTAACAATTAGAATTACACACAAATGTTACTTGAAAGATTACAGTAGAGGATTTCTTCAAGAGCATCAATATCTGACAACAAAGATAAAAAAATTTAGAAGAAATGATTGAAAACTAATATAACATTGCATTGTTGCATTTTAATAATTTAAGCAGTTTGCAATTAAGTTCAACAAACCAACATAAAATATAATAAAGTCACAAAAAAATGTACAGGATAGATGTTTACTTATAACCTCTTTTGATACCCAACTAAGCTAACACAGGAAGAGCTGAAGTGTTTTTTGTTTGTTTTGTTTCTTTTTGTTTTTAACTGTAGTAGACTGTTAAACAATTTATTTTAAAAATACATTCGTAGCCCTCATCAGTTAACTTTAAGTGTCATCCAGAGACAACAAGGCTGCGGGTCCAATCCCTGGTAAGGGCAACTATGGAAAGCAACCAGTGAATGCACAACTAAGTGGAATGGAAAATAAATGCTTCTCTTTTTCTCTCTCCCCCCCATCCTCTCTTTATCTCTCTAAAATCGATCAATAAAAAGAAATACTTTTTGTTTCTAAGAGGCAAATGTTAATATAGTATTTCAGCATAGTTAATAATAACTTCAGTAGTCATTTGTTAGAGAAGGTATTAAAGACAAGGTGATGGAAGTAGAGTGTAATCTAATGTCTGGGATTGGACTGTGCACATCTTATTGAAAACAGCATTTTTAAAATGAATAAATCAATTCGGACAATTACATATTTTATCTAAATTTACGCATCTGATAAGGAATGAAGCCCAAACTTAAACACAAGACTGCCTAACTCAATGGAACTAACTATGCTGGTACATTCTGGAAGAATCATCACAATCAGGTTTTCCAGAATTCTGAGGGATGTGAATAAGTGGGACACACATGGCTGAGAGAGAAGGCACAGGTTATATTGTAGAGCACTGGCTGCCACATAAAGCACGTGCGGATAACTAGCCATGGAAGAAGAGCCAGGCAGCATGTGAATACTGGTGCCATGATCATAGCTTAAAATATATGTGAGTGAGGAAAAGGTACTGATCAGAGTTACTCCAGATATGCTGAATAAATATACAACAAAATGTATCTTTCGCAGTAATGTTAATGAAACTTTTGTTAATATATCTCTCTCCTTTTCCCTATAATAATATGTAACAACTCATTATCCTTCATTGTCGGTGTTAATATGCTATTTTAAGCAGACCACCTGCTCTTTTTCTTACACGATTACTTGGGAATTGATTAACTGTGAAATAAAGTACCCGAAATAATCTCATTATTCATAAACATTATTTTCTTATCAGAGAGGCTACATGACCAAAGAAAAAGATAAATCTTACAAAATATTTTAAGGAAATCTACTTTCTAAAAAATAAGTCTTCTGGAATTTATATAAATTTGAGAGCTTATCCATTATTACACTATATATATATATATATATATATATATATATATATGATTAGATTTTTCTTTTTCTGCTTGAATGACAATACATAAAATATTCCCAAGTATTTCCAAGTAGCATTATTTAGTTGGTTCTTCACATAATTTTCAACCTGCTCTATGCTATAATGTGACAATTTATAAGAGGCCATTTAAAATTTTATATAGACAAGTTGTGATATATATTTGATGTGCATAAATATATTTTCTATGCTATTCAAAACTGTATTTAAAACCTTTATCAAAAATATAAAGTATGAAAACATGCACATGTTCAAAGAATAACATTTTAATTTAACATTGATTTGTCTCAAAATTAAATATTTAATACTTTAGCAAGAATTTATATAAAATATCAAAAGAAAATAAAACTACCTACTGGTATTGAAAAGGGTCACTGTAGTGAGAATAAAGAAAATCTTTTAAACCATACAAGTTGATTTTAAAAATTCATAGTTCATCAATAAGCTTTTTTTTTTTCTTTTTTTTTTTTTTTACAGCGACAGAGAGAGAGTCAGTGAAAGGGATAGACAGGGACAGATAGGAACGGAGAGAGATGAGAAGCATCAATCATCAGTTTTTCATTGGGACACCTTAGTTGTTCATTGATTGCTTTCTCATATGTGCCTTGACCACGGGTCTTCAGCAGACCGAGCAACCCCTTGCTGGAGCCAGCGACCTTGGGTCCAAGCTGGTGAGCTTTTGCTCAAGCCAGATGGGCCCATACTCAAGCTGGCCACCTCGGGGTCTCCAACCTGGGTCTTCCGCATCCCAGTCCAACACTCTATCAACTGTGCCACTGCCTGGTCAGGCTAAAAATATTGTTACTGATGAATAATGACAATTTTAAAGATGATGTGCACAATTGAATGAATTATGAAAAGTCTCATTCTTTAACATCAATGTTTTCTTTGGAATATCTCTGCTAGAGTTTTCATTGGACTAACAAGGAAGGGTTACACAAAGAAATATAACATTCTTTAGGGAAAAAGTGTTTCATAACCAGCTTTTCATGTTAATTTAAATTAGCATATGCTATTCCTGTTTTCTAAATTGGAAGCAGTTTCTGCATAAAGTGCTCTTTTTTCTCAATATATTCTTGGAGTTGAAGTAAGCAGAAGATAATCCTTATAACTTGCATTCTCAATGGCATATTAAAATATTGTATTTTAGCCCCGGCCGGATAGCCTGGTTGGTTAGAGCATTGTCCCGAAGTGCAGAGATTGCCAGTTCAAACCCCAGTCAGGGAGCGTATAGGAACAGATCAATGTTCCTGTCTCTCTCTCCCTCTCTGCCTTCCTCTGTCTAAATCAATACAATAAACATTAAAAAAGGAAAGTATTGTATTTTAACCAAATACCATTCCTACTGGACGCCACTACTAATTATATTTTCAACTTAAAAAGTTGAAATAACTGTACAACTAGTATGGTGATTTAAAATATCTAATGTAGTTTATAAGAAATTTCGCAGCCTTTCCTTAAATGAAATATGTTCTAGCAGAAATACCCAATGCAGAGCAAAGTGTTTATTGCCTTAGTTTATTTAAATATTTGGGCAGAGATTTAAAAATTACTGAGTCAATATTACTTCTCCATTAAAATCTCAAATCTATGTATAAACTTATTTATTAATACTTTTTTTCAAAGTGTCAATAGGAAATAGGGATATTTTTCTTTGTGGGAAGCACTGATTCATTTACAATTATTTGCATATATTTATATGTCTATAAATATGCATATTGACATATAGCAACTTATTCTAATAGACAAATTTAACATAAGCAGGGACATTTTGGTTTCAAAATATGAAATTATCTTACTAAAGTTTATAATAGTTTATATATTGTAACGATGCTAAATCTTATGATCTAGAGTGGGTGAAAACCTTTAGCAATAAGGTATCCAAACTAACTGACAGGAAGGTAGTGAAAATCAGGAAAGCATTCAGGAGAATTCAGAAAAATAAAAGACATATGGGCTGTGGTAAAGACATAGACATTTTCATGGTGTAGTTTGAGCTGCGGCCAGAGCATCCTTAACCAACAAGACCTGAGTAAATGTGAAATGAAGATCTCCCACACACCTTGGCCAGTCTCATTTGACATAAATATGGGTAGGCAGATGGTTTTGGCCAATCAGCTTTGATTGCAAGCTTGTCCTCTCCAACACACACACACACACACACACACACACACACACACACACACGCAACCCAGAGCTGCTAAACTATCAAATGCTGACAAAGTAACAATTGGAAGAAGACTCACATCCATTGCACTTTGCACTATTTTTTTTAATTTTTATTTTTGGAGAGAGAAAGAGGCAGGGAAAGAGAGAGAGACAGGAACATCAATCTGTTCCTGTATGTGCCCTGACCGGGGATCAAACCGGCAACCTCTGTACTTCCAGACAACATCTACCTATCCAGCCAGGGCTTCCCATTGCACTTTTATAAATAGATTATTTATTTTGATATAAACCATGTTATATGTAGCAGCCTAAAGTGTTGCAAATAATCTCCAATATTCTTTAAAAGACATGCTATAAAAACATGCAGTTAACTGAATTTTGGGAACTCTTTGAAAACTCTACATGAGATTTTACTTTGTAAATCTGTATTAACTGTGATCATTGTAATGATTAGTGCCCACATGGCTTCAGTCAGAATAGCTTGGCCAGGAGTTTAAATAGAGCCTACACTAGAAATTCTGTGACATCACAGAGCCCGTGTTCTATTCCATTTTCCTGCTGCTTAAAAAGAAAAAGAAAGCAAGCAGACCCTGGAGCCACCGTATGAATCCAAATCCTGCGTCTGCCCGTGGAGCCGCCTACGCTTGCCACATTCACTTGAGGCTCTGGTGGCCCAGTTTTCCAGCTGCATGATGGGTAGACGGGAGTAGATTAATAGCAGAGCTGAAAATTGCTTTCCAGACATTAGTAAATCAATTTCAAGTAGAATAATTACATTTCACTAATGTGCACATATTGCCTTTACTTACTAAATACATTTTAGAAAAGTACATTCCAAAATAAATTGTAATTATTTGGCAAGTCTTTTTCAAATATATATATATTTTTTTATTCCACCATTTTTCTCTCTAGTGTGGCCTTTTAAGTAGGTATTCCAGGGAAAACAAAACTGTGTGCTGAGCCACTCACTCTTGACTAAATTATAATCCCAGCCTTGTAACGAGAGCCCACTGAACAAGCGAACATCTTTCCGTGACGCCGCCGAAGTGCACGCATTCAACAAATAAAACACGCTACGTATTAGCCCCTCTGCTCCTGTGTCCACATTGTACCTACCTGTAATCATTAAAATCACAACAGGGGTACAAATTTATATTTCTATTACTGTTTTTGTTGTTAACAAAACGATAGAATATTGTTTGATTTAAACAATATCTTGTTTTAGTTAAACAATATCATATACAGTTCTTAATTAGACCGCCCTTTCACAGGCATAGACTAAATCATATTAATCTTTATATCTCTAACGCGTAGCACATGGCTTGTCATAGATTAAGAGCACAATACACTTTTGTTGAATGAACAAATCAAATACTCAGAAAAGACATGTGATGAACTGATCAGTGAATTAATAGGTCATTTCTCTGAACCTCTGAGTAGCTCTATTTTCCTAGCCAATGAAACCTGATCTCTGGCCCTCTTCACCGTGCGGGTCGCTGCCTGAGAGGGAGGCCCTGGATTTCTGTCCCCCTGTCTTTGCTTGTCGATTATAGGCCACTGGTCCCCGTCCTTGTCCTTGGCTAGGGATCCACATGCTTTCTTCTCTTCCAGCCTCTCGCAGCTTCTCTCCACTGAGAGCGGAGTCTTCACTTTTCGGCTACAGGAGGTTGACCCCGGTCACTCTGCTCAGAGAATGTGACTTTCACAAGAACGGCACAGAAAACCCAAACGTGGGGAAAAGATGTCACAGCGCCTGGTTCCCGAATGTACAAAATCACCAATATAGTATGATAGGAAAAGAGGGACCTGCGTGAAACGGATGGTTGGGAAGGAGTCGATGGTTCACGCATGAGGTTAGTAACATGGCGAGCCTTTGGAAACGCGCGGATTCCCAAAGTGAAGGTAAGGCGAAAGAAGATGGGTTAGTTTAGGTTTTCCATACTTATCAGGGTGAGGATGTGACTTCTCCGGATTTCTAGGTTCTCATATAATAAAGAGACAGAGAGAGAGAGTCTAAGAGAGAGAGAGAAAGACAGAGCGAGAGAGAGGAGAGCGTGAAAGAGAGTGAGAGAGCGAGAGAGAGAGAGAAAGAGAGGATGATGAGAAAACGACAGACGGATGATTGACAGGTGAAGATATTGGGTTAAGGGAGGACCCCAGGGGGTCCCACCTTCGCCTCCATAGCAGCTTCATTACAGGCATTCAAGCTTGGAATCTCCAGGCTTCAAATTTCCTCCTCCAAGTCATGTAGCTGGGTTACGTGGTTTCAATATTCACTCCCTGCATTAATACATTCCATTTTTAATCACTCTTTTTAAACTGAGTATTCGTGAACATAATTTTGTGGGGCTAGTTCTTATTTAAAATATATTTTATTGGGTTTTCATTTTTATTATGATTACTGGAAACGTAAAGGTCTAATTCTGAACATTTCTATAATCATACTAAAACCAAGCGCTATAACGTAATTCTAGGATCTGCACTTGCATTTTTATTTAGCAAAGTACTGGCCTCAAACAGTCACTTAGAGTGTTTAATATTTTAATGTGCAATTTTCTTGTTCAAATTATTTAAATGTTCTGAGCTTCAATTTTCGTACATACCAAAGAGGAATAATAAAATCTTCGTTGCAGGGACATTATGAGTGGCCCATGGATCCCACAAATGTTAATATCATCTTCAATTTGGAAGCCGTGTAGGGGACGCTGTGGCTAGTTCATTTTATTAATAAGGGCTTCTCTAGGCGTTTATTGGTAAGCATTTTCTAAAATCCTCTTGGAGTCTCTGGGCCTCTCTGTCCACTTCATTCATCAGTCCACCTGTCCATCGCCTGCTCTATTTGAAAGAGGAGTAATTGGTGTGAGTGGTTTTAAAATTTCTATCTTCTTTTCAGTCTCATTTGAAAACCTAGAGGTACCTCTATTCTGCTTCCAACCTCTTGTTATAATAGCAACGTTTTAATTTCAAAAGAATTTAATTTCCTAATTCAGTAGGTGGTTTGGGGAAAATATCTTATTGGAGGAGACCATGCCCATTGTCCATGGTCATTTCCTGGTCGCATCTCCTAGGGGTTCTTATTTATTTATTTGTTTATTTATTTATTTATTTATTTATTTATTACAGGGACAGAGAGAGACAGTCAGAGAGAGGGACAGATAGGGACAGACAGACAGGAACGGAGAGAGGTGAGAAGCATCAATTGTTAGTTTTTCGTTGCCGTTGCGACACCATAGTTGTTCATTTATTGCTTTCTCACACGTGCCTTGACCGCGGGCCTTCAGCAGACCGAGCCACCCCTTGCTGGAGCCAGCAACCTTGGGTCCAAGCTGGTGAGCTTTTGCTCCAGCCACATGGGCCCGCACTCAAGCTGGCGACCTCAGGGTCTCGAACCTGGGTGTTCCACATCCCAGTCCGATGCTCTATCCACTGCGCCACCGCCTGGTCAGGCTGAGAGACATTTTTGATGGAGCTTCCTCCATTACTGAATCTACACCCCTTCCTCCCCCCAAAAGTACACTGTCCCCTAGATGCGAGGTAATGGGGCTATCACAGCTACAATCCCAGTGGCCTGTGCTGACTGAGGTCCCTGCTGGCTGCACCGCAAGCCCTTGCTCTCTGCCGCTCTGTTTCTGTCCTGGGACAACTGGTCACATGCCTAAGAACGCCCACCCCCTGGGGGGAGGGGCTCGTTTCCCAGTCTCTCAGGTCCCAGGGGCATGTCTTCCCCTTTGGATTCCATTTTTGTGATGGCCACACGTGCCATACCCTTTCTCATCTTTGAGAAAACTGAGACTCTTTTATAAACAACTTTGGTTACTCTCAGGGTCAGCAGGTCAAGGTCCACGCTGCCTTGTCCTTATGTGAGGCCTCTCCATGCCTCATACTCAAGCAAGAAAGTGGGTCAAGCTGGGGCTGGTGGAAGAGGTTGTGAATGGAGGCTCCCTGAGTTCAAGCTGCAAGGCAGGATGCAGCAGAGGGGTGAGGTCAGAATAAAGTACGTGTGAACGTGGTTGCTACTTCCTGTTCAGAAATGCAAAGCATCCTGGTCAACTCTGTTCTCTCCAGTCAAAGACAGGGGATCAGAGAGGTAGGCAGGCACAGAGCGGGGGTGGGGTGGGGGGGAAGGTTACAAAATGGATGCTTAAAGTTTAGAGTTAGATTATGAGCAGTGGGTCGGATACCTTCCCAGGCCTCAGTGCACTTGATTTTTAGCTGTTTTACTGTCCTTATTTCCCATGGGGCCAAAACATTTCTTATATCAATTATTAAAGTTGGAATATCCCTTTAAGAATTTGGTTGATGACTTTTAATGTGCATTCCCTCGCCAAAGTGTATATTGCTTCCTTTGTCGTTGCAGAGAAATAACTGAGCCATTTGACTTTCCGTGACAAGAAATATGATACATGTCAGTAATGACCACCTGTTCATCTCAGCATTTACTTGTATGTTTATTACATTTCATTTCAAAATATACAGTCCAAAGGGGAAAGACGTGAAACATTAGTAGTAGTATTAATGAGCTAGGATAAAAACCTTCTGCATTTTAGGCCCTGGCCATTTGGCTCAGTGGATAGAGTGTTGGCCCGGTATATGGAAGTCCTGGGTTCGATTCTGGCCAGGGCACACAGGAGAAGCAAGCATCTGCTTCTCTCTTCCTCCCTCTTCCCCTTCTCTCTCTTCCCTCTTCCCTCAACCAGTGGCTCCACTGGTTTAAGCGTCATTCCCTGGCACTGAGGATAGCTCAGTTGACCCAAGCATCTGCATCAGATGCTCAAAATAGCTCAGTTGAGCATCGGCTCCAGACAGGGGTTACTGAGTGGATCCTAGTCGGGACACATGAGGAAATCTATCTCCACTCCTTTCCCTTAAAAAAAGAAATAAAACCCTCCTGCATTTTATCTCACTAATGATGTTATAAATATACCTACACGTTTACTCTTGCCTGTAATTATAACTAACTAATATGTTAAGAACATTTATATAAATATTTCCATCCTAAGCAGGCTCTTTAGTCAGGACTCAAATATCCTATTACCAAACCAATATGAGTCATCTTTATTCGTAATCCAATATTGTTTGTTTTAGGGGACTTGTTCTAAAAGAAGTATCTCTCCTATGAAGTTAGATTAATCAGGATGTTATTTTGTATTGCCTAGAGCTGTGTGGTTAGTAATTGGATCATTTGTCTTCTCCATCACAATAATAGTGGATGAAGTCGGTATGCTTGCCATGAAGAAGTTTGTTTCTGCCTGAGCTCAGGGAAAATTTGACTACTTTTATCAGATTAACATCCATTTGAAAATAAATTATTCCTGTAATCATCAACAGAACCCCAAAGCCTGCTGGGCCTTTGTAAGAGAATTATTATTGCCTGGGAGGGGAAGCTGGAGAGACATGCAGGGGTGATGAGGGTGGAAATCTCCAGGGGGGTCTGCCTTCCCTCCATGCCCAGGAGGGTAGAGAATAAACCTCATTCTGCTTCTACATTGGGAGCCAGGGCTAAATCATCACAATGCCATTGGCATATGGTTTAACATTGCAGAATGGCATCGTGGAGTGAAGATCACACACGGATGTGCCCTACAGGGCGGTTGCAAGCAGGAAAGGAAACATTGTAGCAGTTTGCATTGCTTCAGTACAGCATAGCATTCCCAGCTCAAGAAAGTTCTGTGTCAAGCAAACAGTTCTGCAAGTGCGGCTCTCCGCCATGAGCGTTAGTGGGCATAACTTCCTGCCGACGTCTCATGGGACAGGACGTTGTCTGTCCACGTTTCTACAGGAATGATCCACACAGAGAAACAGGTATCTGCACATAGGTGCTACAGCTTCATTCCTTCCTATTCATTATGATCCATGATCGTATCTCATCACAGTCCTTTTTGCACCTTGCACCTGCCTATAAAGAATGCGTGCTTTTAAGATGTAGGGGGGTCAGCGGCACAACCTCTCGCACTATGAGTAATTCTTGTCTTTTAAAATGATAATGTTTTTCCTTCACAGCTGCGGCTTCTTTTGCTATCTCAGTATTTCCCCCATTTTGCTACTAGCCAAATAACTTCAGAGAAAAAGAAAATAAAAGCATCTATGGTTCTTTTTTCTTTCTCCCCAGTTTTACCACCTTCTAGTCCCACTGCAGAAATAAAAGAGATGGAAAGACAATACCACACAAGTCATCTATATGAGCCATGTGATCTTAGATGACCCAGCCTCCAATCAGAGACGTTCCTGCCAATTTAAAATATAGAATGACTAAAGCAGTTGTTCTCCGTCACTACTAATCCGTTATCGCCTTCTGTCTTGATAACTATTAACAATTAGTAATACGTATACAACTCTTCTGTTGCAGCCATGGTGGTGAGAATTTTCAGCTGCACCTTGTTAAATGGGACTCTGCCATTTTTATGGTGTCCTCCTTCCAAAGTGATGGCACGTTACTTTCGGAAAGGGAGAGACCTGACGGCCTCACACATTTTCTTTTTTAGGATCTTCCAATTTCATATTCACAGCTATTTAACTTATTTACACATAAAACGTTAACCCGATTAAAGAGATGAAATGGATGTGGAGATGTTTCCCCAAAATCTATGTAGTCTAGCTGACCAATGTCACCCTGTTCAATTTAATTGTCTAAATAAAATAAAAAGAATAGATGAAATGGTTTTGTGAACATCCTTACCACGTCTTCCCTGCGCTGTCGTTGAATCGTACTTTCAAACCCTATGATTACAAAGGCCTTTTCCTCAAACTTTCTATGAACCAATGATTCTCCCCCAGAAATCCAAAGGAGAGACCCTGGTGGCCCTTAGGCCAGTGGGTCATTCTACCAGTTAGTGTGCACAAAGTTCTCTTTTCAGTTTTGCCTGAAATTTGGTAATTTCCTTTTTTCATAATTATGGCTTGAAAAAGGAAAGTATGATGATACCTTTGTGATAAAAACAGGAGTTATAAAAAATATATATTTTCATTTCTTTTAGTGTTGGCCGATCCTCTGTATTTTTGCTGGCAGAGGTGACGAAGTCCATGGTGACTGGTGGAAAGTGTGAATAAAAGGAGTAAAGACTGATGTGCTCCAGGCCCTATATTATTCCTTATTCTCTAAAAGAGAAAGAGATTTCAGCTCAAGGGGGTATGCACTGAACCTTCACAGGCTCTTTGATTCCAGACTGACCAAGCGGCAACAGAAGAATGAACGAGGAGACAGAGATAAACAAAGAAAATGGGAAATCCTGGGGACTGGATCCCGAGAGATGGAGAACAAGGCTTGTTCTCACATCACGTTCAGTTTCCAAGAGGCTTCTAGGCAGCTTGCACCCTGCAGCATCCCACGACACCCTGTCACCTAAAGCCTCCTCAAAATTAAGTCTCCTCTACTTGAGATCACTTTATGAATTATATGGTTTCTTGATATAAGGGATGGTGGAAGGCCAGTGGCTCAGTGGATAGAGTGTCAGCCTGGTGTATGGACATCCCGGGTTTTATTCCTGCTCAGAGCACACAGGAAAAGCAAATGGTTGCTTCTCTCCTCTGTTCCCACTTCTCTCTGTCTTCCCCTCCCAGAGCCAGTGGCTCAATTGCTTCGACTCTGGCCCTGGGTGTTGAGGAAGGCTCCATCAGAGCCCAACATCGTCAGCTGCTAAAAATAGCTCAGTACTCAAGCATCGGCCACAGACAGGGTTACAGGTGGATCCCAGTAGAGGCAAATGAAGGAGTCTGCCTAACTATGTACCTTCCTCTCTCTCACACACACACACACAAAATAGTATAGAAAACTATGAAGTTGAAACACATGGTCATACAGTGGGTTACAAATTTTTCTCCATTTCTCAGAGAAAAGGAGGCACAGCAAAGAGAAATGTGATGAATGAGGGCAAGAATAACCATGGGAGGGGAGACTGGGCTTTAGAGAATATACAGAAATGGAAAAATGACATACAGTCAAAAAAAAAAAAAAAGAAAAAAGAGTTAGCACGCTGAAGAGTTTGAGCAACAATGTATCTTGTTTACCTGCAGTGAGGATAAGAAAACAGAAGCTGCCATCACAATATATTTCTCACGGCATTGCAAATAAAGTTCTTCTGCTGTCAGTTCCACAGACACTTGGTTCACAGTAGTAACAAGTTTATCATTTTATAAAATCATTTCACTACCAAAAATATTAATCCATTGTGACAACACCCTTTTCAGTACATGGTAGATGCCTCACATCCATTTCTCTTCCTAGTAGTGTCCCAAATTCCACCTGTGGTAACAATTCTGTGTGGAGACTTGAAGAAAAGAAAAGTTCCTGGAACCCTTCTCCTCTACAGAAGGCACGGGGCCCTAATTCCACTTCTGATGCGACATGTGCATATAACCTCAACTTGGCAAATGTACGCTTTTACCCAGAGCTTTGCATTTTAGGCCGTGACCAGGGACAAAGACTAGCATAGAAGGATATGTATTCTGAGGCAAATGGTAATTAAAGAGAAAACAGTGGCAATCTGTGGCTGGGATTTTCAGATTTCCAGAAATCAATATGCATAGTCTTTATCTTTTTCCAGAACCCTGCTCTACCGTTGGATTCTACCATTCCTAAGTCTGTGCACAAGACCACCCATGCCTTTCCCATTAAATTATTTTTGCCTTCGGCAGGTCCAACTTGGCTTCTGTTTGCCACCACAAACTCGTCTGCACCCTTAATGCACCTTTACTAAAACTCCCCTGAAACTCTTCTATTTTCTTCTTCTGGAATCATGGGGGAAACATAAAGCACCCGTTTTAGAAACAGACTCACTAATTTGCAGGGCATCGCTATGTAGAATGCATCGTGCAGCATACTGCGCCGTGGGACCACGACCTGGCCAGCTGTCTCCGGGACGTTCTGCTAGCTGAGCTCCGTCCCTACTCCTCTCCTCAGAGACACTGCCTTTCCATGTGTTATTCTAAACAGCAACGGCTCCAGTCTCTCAGCATGAAACCGTGAACTCCCTCTCCAGGAGCGACACGATCAATATCACATCTGAGAAGGTGTATGTGATGAATGAAGGATGCACGGGCTTGGTGTCAGAGCATAAGGAACAGAAACTTTATTGTCAACTCTCCTACTAGGGAGTCAGTTGTCAGTCGCTCGGTTAAGAGTTTCATTCTACTGTAATGTACATCATCAGGTTATGGGAAGTGCTTTCAGGAAATCGATGGATCTGTGGTGATGGCACTACTCCATTTCAAGATTTCCAGTCTGGTAAAATTTCACTGTAGTTACAAGTATTATGTATGTGTGTCTTCATCTGTACTTTAAACAGTTAAAAGTATACGTTTTTTCACACACACACACACACACACACACACACAAATGTATTGATCTATGCGCATCAGACCCACCAAGGCGTTTCAAACCAGACGTCACCCCCTCACCAAATGTACAGATGCCGTTTTTCACTCCTCACTTATGTTCCGCCACCTTTAGGGTTCTTGAGTAGATACATACTGTGATGGACTGAACAGTGTCCCCAGAAAGGATATCCTGAAAGCCTAACCATTGGATTTTATAGATGTTGTCAAGTTACAATGAGAGCATTAGGTTGGGTCCTAACCCGATATACCTGGTGCCCTTATAAGCAGGGGAAGATGC
The DNA here is from genome assembly GCA_037038555.1 of Rhynchonycteris naso. Lineage (NCBI taxonomy): Eukaryota > Metazoa > Chordata > Mammalia > Chiroptera > Emballonuridae > Rhynchonycteris > Rhynchonycteris naso. The sequence goes on along the minus strand of CM072998.1, from coordinate 7,641,458 downwards.
CACGTGGAGACAGAGACAGGTCTGCAGAATGCCCGGTGGTGACAGAGTGCTTCAGAACAAGCTAAGAACAGCAGGATTTCTGGCAACTGTCGCAGCAAGGAGGAATTCTCCCCTCACTGCCCTCCAGGTTTCAGAGGGAGCGTGATCGTGGCATAACTTGAAGCCCCCCCCCCCATGGGGTAATCCATCAGTGTTGCTTTAAGCCTTCCAGGATGTATGTTACCCCAATGCAGCCCCGGGAACAGATGCAGAAACATCTCCGAATGGAAATATTGTCTATGCTCGTTATACTACCTTTTGTATTTTACCCCGACTCACACCCTCACCAGCACATTTGTCAGAAATCAGTCTCCCTTTTCCCTTCCAATATACTGGCTTGTTCACTGAGTCAATTCACAATTCAAATGATCTACTAATTTAAAGTCCTCGGGGAAAATACATGCAGGATTACGTAAACTTCCGCTGTTAGTAAACCATTGTGTAGATTCCATTCTATCTCCATGAGAACTTTAGTTTCTCATTGATAACACAATCCTTTTCGTTTATTTAATAACCTTATCAGGAAGACTATACAGAAAGACAGTTAACCCTATTAAGTTAACCTTCCCAGAGAAGAAATGGTTATCAATGTATCTCAAATCTCTACCACATGCTCTTAACACCCTGCTATTTTGAATCTCTTCTCACTGATAAAAAAAAATTCAAGAATTACATTTCAACTGTTAAATTAACTTGTGCTGTGTAACTATCTAGACAAAAAAACAACAACTATAGCAACAGAACTACTCTACAAACACCAGACTCTGTTTTCTGAGATGTTTCCAGATTTATAACTGTACTGCCTCAGCCTACAACAAGCTTATTCACAATACCATGGATGGATTTCTGTAAATGATCGTCAAGTGTTAAGAAACCTAAATTGGCTTGAATTCCCAGGCTACATGTATTTGCAAGCTGGGCATGTTGAATCTGAGAACACTTTCCCAATTAAAACACTATTGAAATTTTCCACAAAATGTGTAAGATTCAAAGTAGTCTATTTAATTCAACATGTTCTCAAGCATCACCTAAGAACTGCAGCCACAGTTATAGACAATAGCTGCATCCGGATGAATAGCATCCCTGGCCGGAGGCTTTCACAGAGAACAGGAGTTCAGATTCTCACTGCGGCCAGTGAAACGCACTCAACGTCACATCCTGAATCTGCCTCTTTGTGACCCTGGGCAAATGAAATAATTTTAAGCTAGTTTTCTCTTCCCTGGCAAAAGTAAAACAATACTCTGCCTCGCAGGGTTTGCGTGAGGATTGTCAGGGGAAACTGCAATACGTGTACACAGCACTCAATAATCACTAAAGGGAGAGGAATATTTTTTAAAAAAACGAGTGAGCGTTGAAAGCATCAGCCAACAGAGGAGAATTTTAACAATATTCCAAAGCAGGTCCTGGGACATGCTATAGGAATCACTCTCCACGAACTGGCTGTAAGGGACGGTCAGAACTGAAGCATTACTCCCTTTGCTGAAGGTCTGGTCAGGTCAGTAGTAAATGAATGCCTCTCACAGAGATAAGGTTGAGATAGAAAATGAAGTACTTGTGAGAAGAAACAAAAAGGAATCACTGGTGTCATGAGCTAATTTAGGTTCTGTATTGCAGAGTTAATTCTGTTACAGCTTTTACCAAAATGTATTTTACGAAAATGAATATATGCTCATTGAAAAGATTTACCAATGCTAAGTATGCTTGGGCAGCACTGGGTTAAACAAAGGGCCATGGATTTTAGTGCCGGAAGCCCTCTGAGGAGCTTGGGAGTGGGAGAGGCCAGGTAGCCAATGTTTACTGAGCAAGTGTGACCTAAGGGTCCTTCTCCTGAAGGGAGCATCCCACAAGGTTCGCAAGTCCTTTCCTGGATGTCCTGCCACAGCTCCACAGACCTCGCTTTGGGAAGTGCTACTGTATTGATACAAAGCATTCAGAGTTGCCTAGGAAACAAGACACATTTATGACTAAGACAGTTCTCATCATCTCTTTCTTTTCTTTTAATTTATTTTTTAATATTTCCCCAAAGCAAGAGGATTTATTTTACATGCCACACAGTGAATGGGTTTTCATAATTAGCAATGGACTCTAATTTTCTTAAAAATCACAATGTAAGTCTTCCTACAATTATCTCTGACTCAAATGTCTTCCCCTTGGATCACAGCTAGCAATTACTCAATAAATTTTAAATAATATGCAATTTTTCTCTGAAATCCATTGAAGCGCCATGAAATATTACACACGCCAGCACAAAAGACAACTAAAATATGCATGTATGTGTCTGAGACAAAACATAAAGTCCCACCTGTGACAGAATCTACAAATAAGTAAATTTAATAATGACTGTTTATACTATTGTCATCAAAGAATAGCTATTACAAGGGGTTTTACTCAAAAATTGCCCTCTGCAAATATTTGAACCCTTAATCACAATAACTGACTTATTTAAATGAAAAGTTCATTCAACCTAACCAGGGCTAATCTTGCTAAAGTTGTAACGCAGACAAGCTAGTTATGTGGGCACTTTCAACAGGATCAGATTTATAGCACTTCTTCAGTGTGCCTAATATATTTAAATTTATGTTTCAAAGAGGGAGAAAAAGCACATTTTCCCAGTTATGATCACTAAAACACTACATGAGGGCCAATCATTAATGATAACAAATGTCTTTGACATCAATTTTCTGCATTTAACAGCCTTTAAATTCTTAAGATAAAGGATATAGCACCTTTTTTTTTAATTATTTTTTTATTTATTCATTTTAGAGGAAAGGGAGAAAGAGAGAGAGAGAGAGAGAGAGAGAGAGAGAGAAGGTGGGAGGAGCAGGAAGCTTCAACTCCCATATGTGCCTTGACCGGGCAAGCCCAGGGTTTTGAACCGGCGACCTCAGCATTCCAGGTCGACACTTTATCCACTGCGCCACCACAGGACAGGCAAGGATATAGCACCTTTTTACATACTTGCTTGCATCTTTCAGTGAATGCGGAAGGATTCGTAGAAACATTGGGCTTTGAAAATAAATATCTCTCATATCACATCATATAAGGAAACAGATTTTCTCTCATATTTTGGGGAGGCCCTGAGCCCAAGTATAAGTGAATTCTAGGAAATGTATCCTGTATTAATGCAGCACACATAAAGACACACGCATACGTGGTATTCAAAAGTTCTGTTTAGATACTGTACATATTTCACACATGTAACATATACATACGCTGCTCACAAAGCTTAGGGGATATCTGTTGCTTCATATTCATTTTTAAATATCCTCTCATTCATTTGGAATGTTCTATTTCTTCTCTCATATTTTGGCGTTTTGTTCAGCATTTTTTGTAGTATTCTCTTCTGAATTTCCAAGATGTGCTTTCCACATATAATTATTCTGTGCTCACATACCTGGTGAGTCTCAAATGAGTTGTCTTTATTTTTCATCTTATTTGATTAGCACAGCATGTTGATAGGCTGAAACTTGGGCTTGGTAGGAATTGGTGGTAATTTCTTTTTTGTTTTTCAATGACTAGTTAGAAATGATTTTAAATACTAAAGGCAATTTACTATTAGATAGGCTGTCTCAATCTTAGCTCCTCTAAAGAGATCTAAAATTCAAATAATGATGTCTGGGCAGAGAAGAAATTCTTCCATCTACAGTTAAGAATGTTAATTACGACAGTACTAAGACAGCAGAATCCAAAAAAATCAGAACGGGGCTCTTTAAAAAATCAGTCAGCAGCAGAGCTACAACAATACCCAGCATTTTACAATAGTTTAAACATCTTTCTGATAGGTCTAAGAGCAAAATTACTTTCTCAGTGTGTGGTCTTCCTTTACAAACAACATTTCAGGAAAACATGCATTCAGCTCAAGGCTATGAGGTAGAAGATACTCATTCCATCTTTTCTACTCTTTCTACTAAATGAACAACTTGCTTACTTAATTCCACTACTTTATTATCACAGTGAAAATGACTTAATTGCAAATAAAATTCTATATGAATTATTATTAGCTGTGGAATTTCAGTTGAATTGTTTCAATGTATCTGTCATTTTTTTTCCATAATTGGGGCAATACTAGTATTTACATCTTTGGGTTATTGAGAGAGTAATACTCAATACATGGCAGCCATTACTATTAGTACCACTAATCAAAGTGTTTCAAGCTATGTTTTAGAAATTGTGTTACATTGAGAATACCTAAATGAAAAAAATCAGAGTGATCTAATAAGGTAGAATAATTATTTTTCAGTAGTAGAAAGTATCAATGTCAGACAAAGTGTTACCTTTTTTTGTACAATAAATTTAATTCCATTAAGGTATTTTAAATGATGTTCTTAGTTCCTACTGTGAATGAGGCTTACATAAATATTATGCCATTATATAAGTAGAAAATAAAGCACATTGTTCTTTCTAAAGCACAGCTCACTCTATGTAACTTAAATGTGCATCTTAATTAAGTCATAAAGTAAATGTGTCCCTGGGTAATACAAAGTCATTAGCATATTTTTGCTTTTCAACAATCAGTATTAAATTTGTGGTTTATCTTGTCTCTGATGATGTATTTTAGTGATTGATAACTAGCCTTTTAATGCCGAGGAACTTCCCAAATAAATCAGTTTAATAAAGCTTTCCAATTATGTGTCATGATGGTAGAAAACTAATATACTAAGTGTCCCATGTGTTCATGTGTACAGAGCGGGGCAGAAGTAGGTTTACAGTTGTGAGTATAGGAAACACTGAGCTTATTCTTGCATTCTTATTTACTAAGTTTTGTATTAGCTTTCATACAAATAACTGCAAACCAACTTTTGTTCCAATCTGTAATACCTTTTTGTTAATACAGAGACATATTTCACATAAATGCTAAATAATGAAAGAAAATGGCATTTATATATGATCCCCTCAATGTGCATGAGGGAATAAAAGAATACTTAACATTTAACTAGGAAGTCTGTATAAAAATATTAGTATAATGTTCAAGATTGCTTTGCAGCAATGGCATCTATTCAGTCTCACAAGCTCTCAGAGATCTGACCCCAAACTACAGGCATGTTTTGTTAGAGATACAACAAGCAAGAGTAAATGTCTGGGTATCATCTCTCCATTGAATTGGGCTTATGTTATCTTTGCTAAAACGACCAGAAATGCAAATAGTAATATATTTTGTGTGTCTGAGCGTGCATAAAGTTGTCAATATTTCATGTATACTAAATTAAATAAAAAGTATATTTTCCAATGTTAGACTCTTTAAGCCAAATTTTCCTCTAGCTACTTTAGTGCTTATGCAAGTATTAAACATGCATGTAATTTTGTAACTGAAATGCATTAAGATAAATGTCTTAGCCAATCAAGTAACTGAGAGTTTACAAAGCTTAATTCACATTTAACAGAAAATCTCAAAAACAGGTTGTATATATGCACAAAACAGTACTACCTATAACCTTAGAGTTTAGACTTTTGGCTTAATCTGATTACTGAACTAATATAAAGAGTGATATAATTAAATAAATGTTGACAGATATTTGTGTAACTTTATAAATATGTACATATTTATACATACAAGTGTGTTCATTATACCCTCTCTAATAAATTCTTGAATTTTTCCTATAAATCTTTCATTATTTCCTCTCTCTCTTTAAATTTAAATATGGTCATATTAACTCAAGGGCAGCGAGTATTTCAAAAGGTCAATGTACCAGATAATGACAGTCATCCTATTATAAGAAGTGACTTAATAAAACATTTTGGATATTTACAACTGGGAGCTCATACCTGGGCCCTGCCTTTCAGCTTCCATTGACTGATGAGAAAATCCCAGAAAACTGATAACTTTCCAGTCAATATCAAACCGGAAATGACAGAGGCCTTGAGGTGGTGAGATTTTTTGCAAGCCACAGCACAGAGTAACAGTGTGTTCACACATCTGGTTGAATCCCTCAAAGGCCAGGACCAATCTAGGTTGGATTTCCTACTCCTCACCCTTCCCGTGATAGCTCATGGCACACACACTACTTCTCTTCTCATAGGGCACAGACTCGGATGGAAGAACATTGATTTACTTTCTCTCCTTACGTTTGTAGTGAATGAGATAATTTTTAAATGCTGATTTGGGGACTAGGAGCAATTGGCTTGATTTAGAACACAAATTCAGAGTGTGCTAAGATAAAAAGACTGTTCAGTACAACAGCCTGACTACCTTCCACCTGCTTCTCAGTCGTACATTTTGGACACTGCTTTCTAACCATGCGCTAGTTCCTTCAATATTACTTTTGATGTCAACCTAGCTATGTTTGTAGAAATAAAGGTTCCCGCTATCACGGGATTCTAAACCTGCCCAAGATCCCTGTGCTGCTCAGGCAACCATGCTGCTTTTGCTATATTTAGTCAGAAAACCAACTTTCCGAACTATTGAACTCCTCCACAGAATACTCTTTGAACCATGTTTGGCATAAGAATTCAATAAGGCTTGAAGAATGAAGAACTGCATATAATATGAATATGTGGAAGGAAATGTCGTGGACTCCCTGTGATAATGGAATGTAACAAATCACCATTCCAGGTAAGGTGAATGCCCATGAAGGTGACCATGCATGCAAAAATACTAAGAAGGTAATCCATGGGTGCAAAAACCTGAGTGTCTGAGTTCTTTACTTCCACTCAACCTCCATGGTTTTACCTCCCACTCTTGAACTAAGTACCAGCCTGAACTTATCATCATCACCCAAGACTACACTAATTCTGATACCTCAAACCTTTATGTGGTTTTGGGGAAAAAACCCACAAACTTTGTGTAATTTCATCTCAACTATTTTTCATCCCTTAGGAAATCTCTGCTCCTTTTATTCTTTTTTTATCATTTATTTCTTTTTTCTTTTCTTTTTTCTTTCCTCCCTCCCTCCCTCTTTCCCTTCCTCCCTTCCTTCCTTATTTCTTTCATACTTTCTTTTCTTTTTGTAATAAACCTCACATTATCATATTGTCTATTTTCCATTCAATTACATCTTCTCCTTTTCCATGACATATAATTTTTTTTTTTTTAACAGGGACAGAGAGAGAGTCAGAGGGATAGATAGGGACAGACAGATAGGAATGGAGAGAGATGAGAAGCATCAATCATTAGTTTCTCGTTGCCGTTGCAACATCATAGTTGTTCATTGATTGCTTTCTTATATGTGCCTTGACTGCGGGCCTTCAGCAGACCGAGCCACCCCTTGCTGGAGCCAGTGGCCTTGGGTCCAAGCTGATGAGCTTTTGCTCAACCAGGTGGGCCCGCCCTCAAGCTGGCGAGCTTGGGGTCTTGAACCTGGGTCTTCCGCATCCCAGTCCGACTCTCTATCCACTGCACCACCGCCTGGTCAGGCATACATATAATTTTTTATTAGACCTAGGGTAGATGTCTTATTTTATCTTGGCAAAAATTTAAAAAAATAAAATTAAAACCTTATGTTTTCTCTTCTTGGCTGTTTTCCATCCAACACCTATATCAAAACTGGAACTTTATGACTCCTATTTCACCCAAGCCCTGTCTGGGTAGCTCAGTTAGTTAGAGAATAATCCTGATCTGCCAAGGTTGTAGGTTCAATCCCTGGTCAGGGCACATACAAGAATCAACCAATGAATGCATAAATAAGTGGAACAACAAATTGACTTCTCTCATTCCCCTTTCCCCTCTCTCTAAAATTAATATATATATATATATTTAAAAGTTATTTCTGTAAAATCATCTTACTTCCTTACTTAACAGAATTCCGTGGTATCTCACAGCCTTTGGGATAAACTCTGACTGTTCAGCTCAGCAGTATTTGACCTCATCTGTCACTTTTCCATTCATGCCACGTGACCGCATGTGCGATTCTCACGATGCCTTCTCCCTCAGTTTCACACATTTGCATGTGATGCTTCCTGTGCTCTGGACTCTTTTCCTCCTCCCTCGCCCCCTTTCCCAGGAATCATCAGCACCAAGGAGGCTTTGCTGACTTTCCTGTCCCCAAACACCGCACAGGCGCACGTCTGCTTCCATGACACCATTACCAAAGAACTTATCACAGAGTATCGCACTCATCTGCTTAATTCCACTATTCTCTACACAGATCTAATATTTTTTTTAAATGATGTTGTTTTTATTTTCTTTACTTTTTATTTATTTTTTATTTTATTCATTTTCTTTTTAGAGAGGAGACAGAGTGAGAGAGAGAGAGAGAGAGAGAGAAAGAGAGAAAGGAGGGAGGAGCTGGAAGCATCAACTCCCATATGTGCCTTGACCAGACCAGTGCAGGGTTTTGAACTGGCGACCTCAGTGTTCCCAGGTCGACACTTTATCCACTGCGCCACCACAGGTCAGGCCACAGATCTAATATTTTTGAGAGATGAGTATACAGAATTTCATGCATGTCTCTGACATTTAGTTCAATGCCTAATATAAAATCAATTTCAAAAAACGTTTTATACTCAGAGACTGAGTAGGAGACTTCACCATAGTAGTGATCCTACCCCAAGAAAAGAAAGATCACCTTTTTGCAAGAGCCTAGCATGTCCCTTAATAACTTTATTTGGTAAAAAACTTGTCTTAAATTATTGATTTTTATACAATGACTAATGTATGCCTAGGTAAGACTTTCTTTTTTAAACAATGAAGTACTCTTTGAATAAAATAAACAAAAGTATTTGTGAATTTGAATGATTTTTTCCCATATGCTATCACATTGTAGACTCTAGGGTTGCAGTCAATTTATAGATTCTTGGTGGGTCTGTCTTTTGGTTCCTTTTTCTTCTTCTATTTTGCTTTCTGAGGCCCCATCTTGGCTCCTTGTCTTGAGTTAATTTATGTCTGGCTCTAGTTATAAAAATATGGAGGTAATTACTGTCTATATTAAGGATATTATTACAGAAGAAATACCTCTATAGAAGAAATGTCCTGTGATATCACTAAATACTTAAACAGGTACAACAAAATCAATATATAATTAATGTATTCCAATTTTTTAAAAATATTCAAATCTTTTTTCTATTGTGCAGTGAGAAGGGAAAATCTCAATATGTAGAAATAAATTTGTTTAATGTTTAAAAACTTTTAACCTATAGTTATGGGCAATATAAACAATTATGTTCCTTTAACACTATTTTGATTAAAACTGGAATTTAGTTTTTTTTATTTCTAAGCTTTTAATTTTTTTCTGTTTGCTGACATAAGAAATATTTCAACATATTTTTAAATCACATTCTTTTTCATAAAATCTTTGAGAATGTTTGCCCCTTAGGGAAAAAGAAATGTATAGCTTTATGTGGAACACAACAAAATTATTAGCCTACCATTGTTTTTAGGTTTTCTCTTTATATTTTTCTAATTTTTTTAGTACAAAACAAAATGAAAGTATACAATTTATTAGCACTTATTATTTTTAATATGCTTTTTTATTACAAAATATGAGAAATTGTACAGTTCAGGCACAGCCCAGCTTACCATAGTGATTGTAGAGGTCAGCAATCTGAAGGACTGAACTGTCCCTCTGCGGAGATAAGCCCCACAGGCCCTGGTGGCCTAGATGGCACCCACTGGCTCTATCTATATTTCTATGGGTACATATTTACATAGTTAATTTGCTGGGGTAAATAGTTACAGTGTTTAAATATTATCATTAGGCCACTTGTAATAATACCCAGTGTAACTTGGTAGAAAACAAATCTCAGAAAGGAGGTAGAAAAGATGGGATTGTTAAGATTGGAAAGTAAGATTCAAGGAAGAGAAACAAACTTTGTTTGTGAGTGACTTCATTGCCTGGCACTGAGGGTTGAGGATATACTCACATGCTGAGGGAGGGGTCAGAGAGAGAAAGGGAGAGAACACCTCATGAAAGCATGCTAACTTTCATCATGACAGATATTGGTTAAGTTGCTTTACCTGAAGAAATAGTGTAAGAGAGCTTTATTTTTACTGACCTTGTACTTAGTTAAAGCATCTTTCCTTTAGTGCTAACCTATTCAGCATTAGGCTTCTGGGTGAAACATAATTTATATAAAAGCTAAGTTAAAAAGACAAATGAGAATGACATCTATAAAGTCATACATTTTATTTTTTATAATATCTACATTGATTTGGGAGATATCTAAATAATAGAAGCATTATCGAGAGATCAAACAGCTAATGTATAAGAAGACACATTTGCTTGAAATATCAATGCTGTGTAAAAGTTAGTAAAAACCATCTTACCATTTCAAACATGATTAAAAATCTAAACAAACTACTTAGTTACTTAGTTCAGAGGAGTGAAAAATGGGAATTTTTCAGAAAGAACAATGTTCCTTCTAAAATATATTTTCCTAAGGAGATAGGACTACAATAATATAAAGATACAAATACATGGAATCCTTTAACAAAGGATTAAAAACAAACTAACACTTCAGTTAAAGAATATCTAACAATGCTACCATTTGGGTTATGTCTTTTCTAAACCTAAAAAGCATATCTAACCTGACCAAGCGGTGGTGCAGTGGATAGAGCATCAGACTGGGACGTGGAGGACCCAGGTTTGAGACCCCAAGGTCACCAGCTTGAGCATGGACCCATCTGGCTTTAGCAAAAGCTTGTCAGCTTGGACCCAAGGTCGCTGGCTTGAGCAAGGGGTTGCTCGGTCTGGTCTGCTGAAGGCCTGCAGTTAGGGTACATGTGAGAAAGCAATCGATGAACAACTGAGGTGTCGCAACGAAAAACTGACGATTGATTCTTCTCATCTCTCTCCATTCCTGTCTGTCCCTATCTATCCCTCTCTCTGACTCTCTCTCTGTCCCTGTAAAAAAAAAAGAAAAGAAAAAGAAAAAAAAAGAGCATATCTAAATAACCAAGCTTTAGGTAAACGACATTCTTAACATTTTACACTAACAGATTCTAAGAAATTCTCATAGTAGAATGTGTCTATTATGTAGTAATGGAAATGCTGGAAGAAAAGCCTCTTTCAAGATTTAACATTTCCAACCTCTACTGTACGTAAATGGCAACATTATTGAATAAAGTGTGCAAAAGGGTACCATTTGAAGGATAGACAAGACCTTGACCTTATATTGGCAGTGATGTTCATGCTGTTTATGTTGCCACTTAATGACATAAACATTATATGACATTATTTCCCTTCACTTTCTGATGAGACAGAAATATTGAAAATAAATAATTATTGCACTGGTGTAACAATTCATTTGACAAATAGGCATGGAGTGTCTACTATTTCCTAAGCACTGTTTTAAAAGCTTGGATTTTAACAAGTAATAAAATAAATCCATCGATAGCCTGTACAGTGTTTATATAGAGCCTATGATCTTCTGTGCTTATTGCCAAGTATATCAATACAGCATCAGGTCTGATGTCCAGATTTCCTTATCCTGGTGTTTGCCATGGAAATTCTCTTATGTCTTAGAACTAAGCTAATAAAAAATACGCCAACAATAGTAATAATAATTGAAAAGTTTTATCTAATGTGTTTAATATACATTTTTTTAAGTGAGAGGAGGGGAGATAGACTCCCACATATGCCTGACTAGGATCCACCCAGAAACCCTCATCTGGGCCAATACTCAAATTACCTGAGCTATCCTCAGCGCCTGGGGAACAATGCTCGAACCAATTGTGTCACTTGCTGTGACAGGGGAAGAGAGAGAGAAATGGAGACGGAGGTGGAGAGAAGTAGATGGCCATTTCTCATGTGTACCCTTACTTGGGATTGAACCCAGGCTGTCCACATGCTAGGCTGATGCTCTATCCCCTGAGCCAGCCAGCCAAGGCCATATCCAACATACTTAATAAATTCATATTAAACATTTTACATGTATATTCATGATATTTAGGCCTACCCCATTTGATACTTATACAGTGAATAAAGAACCTGTATGCACACTGAATAAACTATAATATAGCAAGTTTATTAGGAAAGTAGTTATTTTCTTTCAGCAGCACAAATCGGTTTTAACAGAGTAATAATTATTGTACAATTCTCCTTAACCTCACAGTAAGTCTTCTGATTAATCCTGACGTAGATTTATCCCGGGTCAGAGCCCTATACCCATAAGTCAATCAGCATACATTGACTCAGCACCTATCACACACCAGCAGTTCTGCCGGATGCTTGAGATTCATCAGTGAGAGAAAAGGACTTCTTTTCTTGAGGACTTCCATTTGAGGAAAAGACACCGTGGGCAGTCAATATGGTTAGGGAGTCATACCATGTGTGAAATGGCGATGAGCTCTATGGAGAAACACATTTAGAGAAAGATAAGAGAAATCAGGTGTGCAGGGCAGAGGGATAGGTTCCAATTTTTAAAACACCGGTAGGGGTAAAGCGTCACCGCAGAGATGACATCTGAGAAAATACTCGAAGGAAGTGAGGGCGTTCCCGGAAAACATTCGTGAGCTTTCATATTGCTAAACAATTCCCTTTACAGTCTTTGTTCTGCCCTGAACTGCAGCGGTAATTCAGTTCTACACCAATTTTCCATATAAAAATGGGTCAACCCCTAAAGTGAGATGCCAGGAGTACTTGTCTCCTAGGGCTGCTGTTAAGGCTTGAAAGATTCCTGTTGTCTAATGTGCTTAGGACACTGCCTGGTACCTAATAAGAAAACAGTGAAGTTCACCATCATTATGAGAGTTGCTAGTTATGCTAGTTTATAAAGAAAATGGTTTTTCTTTATGGACCTCACATGCAGCTGCATTATGAAACCCTCTTAATTTTTTCTGTACTTGGTCTGGAGATTGTATTGTATTTCATAGATTAACAATCTTATTTATAAATATTGACATTTACTTTTTCCCTTTCTAATTGTTATATGTTGTATTTATTTTACTTGCCTGAAAAATGCAAGACCCTTTGAATAAAGCTGAATAATAGTAAGTGTGAAAGTGTGCATCATTAAGTTTCAGGTCCTTACATTTTAGTTATTCTTCTGGTGAAACGTATTTAACCAAACATATTTTTAAAAACAGTCAGTCCACATATCTTTATATTTACTGAGACATTTAGTCAATTTACAATTATTAGGTTTAATGATATTTCTTCTCTGCTGCATCGGAAATGATAAACTCAGTATTTGCTTCACTGTTGGTTACTGTCGGTTATAAATTTTATAATGTATAACTTATTTGAAAAAGTCTAAAATTAGCCAATACCTCTATCTGTCCAGGTAAATATTAGGATGACAGTACACTTTAATTATAAATATCACCTTTCTGATCTACAGGACACAAAAAAATATATAATTATACATTTTTATTGTTTCATAATGTTTGAAAAACATGTATAACAACATCTTGCTTCATCAGTTGCTGCAGTTACTTTTATTTTATAAGTTATGAAAGGAGGGGAGATAGAAAGACAGACTCCCACGTGAGCCCCAACCATAATCCACCCAGCAAGGCCAGTAGGGGGCGATGCTCTGACCATCTAGGGCATTGCTCTGTTTGCTCAGCAACTGAGCTCTTCTTAGCATCTGAGGTGAGGCCATGGAGCCATCCTCAGCACCTGGGGCCAACTTGCTCCAATAGAGCCATGGCTGCAGGTGGGCAAGAGAGAGTGAGAGCTAAGTGAGGGGGGAGGGGTGGAGAAGCAGATAGGCGTTTCTTCTGTGTTCCTTGACTGGGAATCAAACCCAGGACATACACACACCGGGCCAACGCTCTACCAATGAGCCAACCGGCCAGGGGCCTGAAGTTACTTTAAAAGAATTCGACTGATGGACAAACTGCTCTTTTCATTTTTGTAATCTGAACATAAGTTGTAATCCTCTCATTATGAAAAGATTTCTCAGCTCACATCTCTAAATTGACAGCTATTTTCTTTCAAGGCCTGAAAGATATTGTCTTACTAAATAAAGTTAAATTCAATCAATACTGCTGAGATGTGTCCTGCAAGTTTAATTATCATAACTTTAAGAGCATTTCTGCTTTCAGCCTGGCTGTTTATAACTTTGCCTTTGAGTTTCTTCAGTTTTATCATGCTGTATTTTATTAGGGTATTTAAAAACTCTTCTCCAATTTACTACATATTATACCACCTATCTCAGGAACTGTTCAAGTAAAATATGGAAACATATCACTAATTTTGTGTTCATGATTGTTTATCCGTCCACTGAGTTTTCTCCATTCAAATATCCAGTTGAATACATGGTACACCTTCTCTTTCTATAGTCCATACTTCCTCATTTAAAAACAAAACAAGCCTGACCTGTGGTGGTGCAGTGGATAAAGCGTCGACCTGGGAACACTGAGGTCACCAGTTCAAAACCCTGCACTGGTCTGGTCAAGGCACATATGGGAGTTGATGCTTCCAGCTCCTCCCCCTTTTCTCTCTCTCTCTCTCTCTCTCTCTCTCTCTCTCTCTCTCTCTCTGTGTGTGTGTGTGTGTGTGTGTCTCCTCTCTAAAAAAAATAAATAAAAAGAAATTAAAAACAAAACAAAACAACGTTCTCTCAGTCTAGTTCTCTGGAATGTATTCTTAGAAATATTATGACCTCTTTTTTGGTTCATCACCTCTCTTTTGTTGTGCCTTTCCAACTGCTTAGTAAATATTGAGTTTTAATTCCAAAAATGTTCTTAATTATCTTTGAAATGGTGATTTTTCCCCCAAAACTTTCTGGATATTTATGGTAGATTCTCACTCCTTGCCTATTTTTATTCTACCTTCTGTTTATTTTTTTATTTTTAATTTTAATGGGGTGACAATAAATCAGTTGACATATGTTCAGAGAAAACATCTCCAGGTTATCCTGACATTTAATTATGTTGCATACCCATCACCCTATGTGAGGTCGATCTGGCTCTGACATCTGTCACCCCATTGATTGCCAGGGTTGATTCGGCTGATCTGGCTGGCTAGGTGGGTGTCCCCTTCCTCCCTCACCGCTCCATGTGCGTCCCTCCCGAAGCTGCGCACTTGGTCAAAGAGGACGACCTTTCCCCAATAGAAGAGAGGACCGTTCTTGGTCAAGGGTGCACGAGTAGCTGTCCTCCAAACAAGAGTCAAGCTCCTTCTGTTTATTTTTTAAAATCTCTATTTCACACTTTTATTGTGATTATAATTCTGCAACTTACAATTTGTTTATTTTGAACTGCAGATATTTTTCTTGCCTCTTTAATAGTTTCTTTTTCAGCTTATACTATTTTCTCACTTAAAATGTGGGAAATCTGAGGACTTCAGTGGTGAATGTTTTCCTCTAGTGGGACTTGTGTTTGCTTCCCTAGATTCTAGAGTATTCTATTCAGCAGAGGCATTTCTGCCTGCTTCCAGAACCGTGGTTTAATGATCACCTTGGGTTTTATTCAGTACCTGGCTAAGTCCAAAGATGTACCTTGATGTCCTCACTGGTCTGCAGAAGGGTCCCTCTTTAGTGTTCTCTCCCCAGCTTCCTACGACCCTTTAGGCTTCCTGTTATTATTGCTCTTGTGTTTTTTATTGATTTTATTTATATTTTTTATCTTTCATATGTCCCTTTACTTTGTAGCTAGTCCAGTAAGGAATTTAGAAAGCATGATGATAGCAATTTATTCAGAATATATTTGAATTTTAGCAGGCAGATTCTTCTGTGACTTAATCAGAGATTTAAAAATCTCATTAACCAACTGTTGGTTTAAAAACAAAACTCACCTGACCAGGCAGTGGTGCAGTGGACAGAGCATCAGACTGCGATGCAAAGGACCCAGGTTCAAAACCCTGAGGACGCTGGCACGAGCACGGGTTTGCTGGCTTGAGTGTGGGATCATAGACATGACCCTGTGGTCGCTGGCTTGAGCAAGGGGTCACTCAGTCTGCTAGCCCCCCTGGTCAAGGCCCATATGAGAAAGCAATCATTGAACAACTAAGGAGCTGCAACAAAGAATTGATGCTTCTCATCTTTCTCTCTTCCTGTCTGTCTGTCCCTATCTGACCCTATCTCTGTCTGTCTTTAAAAGAAAAAACTCAATAAGTAATTAATGCATAACTTCATGTAGGTTTTAAACAAGAGATTTTTAAAAGTAGTAACACCAAAAAAATGAGCTCCCGATTCATCATGTTCCATTAAGTAAATTTAACAAAAATAAGGTCATGATTATCAATCACCTAATTTATAATTATCTTTTTCTGTGCACATTTTATATTGCACCCAGAAAAACTCATATCTAAAATTTTGAAGAAATAAGAAAAGCATATAAAAGACTCTATTTTTTGAAGGTTGCCATCATTATATCTAATATTATAGAAGTAATAACAGATTCTTAATTATTGATGAAGACAATGAGTTTAATACTTGAACTACCTGAAAGCTAATAATAATACTAGAGTACTTTCTAACTATCTAAGCTAATAAGCATTTTAAGGTCAGAACAGAATAGCCAAATATGATTTTTAAGGAGACTGTTAAAATTAGAAAAATATAGTCTAAGTCAGGCCTAGAAACAGATCAGATGAGCAAATTGACCAAATAGTTGTATGTACGAGATCCAGATTGGGTTAAGAAATTTCAGAATTTCAACCCCAGAGTTGATGTATAAATATTTTGTAAATAATCTTATTTATAAAAAGTATATATTCATATATTTATATATATAATATATATTCAACAATATATACACAATATATGCTATATATTCTAATATATTTAACAAGTTCACTCTGGCTTTAAACAATACTTCAGCATTTTCTCTTTCTTTAATAAAGTACTTAATTACCCTTAGGTCATGCAAGTCTCAGGTAACTGTTTACTGTTTGAAATTCCTTGAGACAAGCACGTATGTAGTACAATAAACAGCCCTAAACTTCAATAGCTGTGAGATTCTATGCAGTGTGGTGATTGCCGGGCTTGGGGGAGGTGGGGGAGGGGGAGGAGGGATAAATGGTGATGGGGAGAAACTTGACTGAAGCTGGTGAGCACACAGTACAGCATGCAGATGATGCACCTGAAACTGGTGTCATTTTGTTAACCAGTGTCACAGCAAAAATCCAATAAAAAGGAAAAATAAAATGCATACACCAAATAAAAGTTTATGAAACAAGACCAACAGGCCCTGTTTGGGTGGGTCAGTGAATAAAGCATCGTCCCTGAACACTGAAGTGGTGATTTGATCTGTGGACAGGGCATGCACAAGAAGCAATCAATGAGCACACGACCAAATGGAACAACCAAGTAGAATAATGAGTTGATGCTTCTCTCTTTCTCTCTCTCTTTTCCTTTCCCCCTTTCTCCTCTCTCTATTGATGTAAATTAAAATAAAAAAGACAGAAAGAAGACAATCTAAGAGAAAAATGTATAATTAATAAGAACTGGGAAATCATAAAAACAACATCTAAATGGCTAAATAAATGTATAAAACAATGATTAACTTCACTAATAATCAGAAAAGTCTACTCATTGAAAATTCCTTTCAGCTGTTGAAATGAATAAAATAAGCTAAATAAAATACAACTTACATACAAAAAGAATATGAGCATATGTGTGCTGGTACACATGTATCATAGAAGAGAGCTTGTACCATCTGAGTGTACTTTGTTTAATTTTTAAAATATTACCTTGGATGGCATCTTTGTTAAACACACATACCATGTTTATTATTTTAAAATAAAAATACAAGAAGCTTCATTTGACTGTTTTATACCTTTCTCACTGTACATAAATTTTATATAGACAAATATTTTTGTTTGTTTGTTCATTGATTTTTAGAGAGAAAGTAAAAGGGACAGAGGGAGGGAGGGGAGGAGGGAGAAATCAATTTGTTGTTCTACTTATTAATGTATTCATTGGTTGATTCTTGCATGTGCCCTGAGCAGGGATCAACCTGCAAACCTCCTTGACAATAAAACTTCTAAAAATATTTGTGTGTTCTTTCCAACTTCTATTTTCCTTCTTCAATTGACTCCAGCCATTAATTCTGGATATTTTCCAGGGAGTCTACTGAATTTTTTTTTTCTCCAACGTCCTTGCTGACACTAATGAAAAGTGGCTTTTTCATCTTCTTTTCCTAAATGGCAAACCTGTTACTTCTCCATGGCACAGCTCTGGTGCCAGCACTCAGTCTGATTCTGACCTTAGGACGGGCTTCTCCAGGATGCTCTGTGCCATCTCCTCCCGCTTCCTGCCCTCCTTCCCGGAGTTAGAACCATAGTCTTATCTTTATGTATGTCTCTGTTTTGTCTTGAATAATTTTTCTTGCGTTCAAATATTGTTTCCCATTCGTTGAATAGAAAAGCTCTCTGCCTTCTGCTCCCCACCAGACAACTCACCGTTCTTTAAAACCTATGTGTTTGGTGGCCTACAATTTCCTTCTGCCATCTCTGGTCATGTAAACATGCCCACCTGTGTGGCAGGTAACTGTGGTTCAGTCCATACACATTCTAATCAGCTCGCCCCTTGATCCCCTGACTATGGAAGCAAAAGGCTATGAATTCACCTTTTCACTATTTCTTACGTCAAGGGCGGTTCACATGGCATGACCGTGAATAATGAGGTAACCACATAAGTGTACTGGACATGTGCAGAAAAAGCTGACCTACTCAAACAAGTGCCGACCTTCCCTGTCCCCTTCACTTCCATGCTTTCTAAACAGCGTTGCCATGGTTGGAGTGTTAACATCTATCAGGTAGAAAAACGGAAAGATAATTTTTTTCCCTAGAATCTTTGAACTTCTAAACCATGGTATAAACAGTAATTTATTTGAGGAAAAATAAATAAATAAAGCCTCTAAATCAGTGGTTCTTAACCTGGGTTCTATCAGACCCTAGGGGTTCGATGAGTCGGTCTCAGGGGTTAGGAGAAGCCTCTGCCGTGGAGGCCAGAATAAAGTAATACCGTCATTTGTTGTGAGTTCATGCACTTTGTTGGTTTTGTTCTTTGAGCAAGGTGATGTTCATGCACGGCTCATTTTGTGCACCAGTAAAAAATCATATACCTATATCTTGAATTTGGAAAAAAATCATATTTTATTTATCACTAGAGAAGGGTTGGGTGAATGCGCATCTGAAACTTGTGGGTTTGGTACCTCAAAAAAGGTTAAGAACCACTGCTCTACATTTAGTCAAACTTTCTATCTATGCAGGTAAATGTACAACTAACTAACACACCACCTTCTGAATCCAGCTTAAATCCTGATGATTTCCCTCCACCCCAGGGGACCCCTCTCTCTGCATTTTATTCATTTTACTATAGGAGATACTCAGGCTTTGTGAACTAGGACTGAAATTCGAGTCGGATTCTGCCACTGAAGTCCTAGCTAGAGAACGCAGGGGCTTACCTATTCTTCTGGCTGTGCTTTTGGAGCAAGAGATAAACAGCTAAAATATCAAATGTTAAGTGACTAAGGAGGAAATGGAAAACCACGTAACAAGCTCAAAGAACCTCCCTCAGCAATCCATGGGGTCACAGGCATTGAGACAGGACCTTAAGTCACTCTGCCAAGGACATGCACCTTACATTTGGGCGTCATTTCAGATTTGAAGTGGGAACAATAATGCACTTCCCTAATATTTTTTTATATTAAGTTACTAATACTAACTGAGAGTTTGCTATATGACTAGTCCTGTTCAAAGCGCAGATACAGTTTATTTCTCACTACAAATCCGTGCATAAAACTATTAGTAAATCTATTTTAGCATTAGAAAAAAAAAGAATAGAGAAACTATGTAAGTTGTCTCAGACTGAAAGAGTGCTCGCTCACAAATTACACGCTGCCTCATTCATGTCGTGCGGCAAACCTGTTAGGTAGCGGGCAAGGAACCACGCTTCCTGTAGAATTTTCTGCTTCCTGACTTTAGATTGGCATCGTTATTTTATAGATGCCATATATCTTATCCTCTTTATCTTATAATTATCTCCTTGAAAGCCAGTGATTTTAAATTTTTCTGAGTTCCACAGAAAAATTGCACATAAAAATTCAACAAATTTTTTTGAATAAATAAAGTACTATGTGGGAAAAAAAATCCAGACATTTGTGATACCCTGGAAAGTCTACACTGCACCACTGATTCTGAGTTATTTCTCTTTCATACTTTGCTTAAAAACTCTGTTCACCAACCAATCCACACTTCAAACATATTTTCTGCATCAAAACTATTGAACTGGTTTTTTCCAGTTTTTCCACTTGCTATCAAATATCTCCTGGTGGCGCTGTGTGTGTGTGTGTGTGTGTGTGTGTGTATCATGAAGGTACCATAGATTCTATACAGGAGTGTATAATTTTGCCTTTTAAAGAATAATGGCTACATTCTAATCATAAATCATATGAATTAAATGAAGTTACTGCATAATATAAGTGACAATGACTTGGGAATGATATAAATTAATTTTAATAGAGGTTTCCCAGTTAATTTTAAATATTAAGTGTTTCATTAAACCTATCAAGCTAAATATATGCAATGGAATATGGAGAGAAAGGATTTTAAACTTAAAGAATGCTATTTTTGTGAATGATTGTAAGCTGCTGAGTCAAGACTATCGTCAGTGCCTGAGTTACAAATGAGACAGGTTCTGTAGGTGTGAAAATGTTTAAGTGTTTATATTCACAGAAAGATACACATGAATACTATGGTAAAACAAGCATCTAAGTGGCATTTAATAGGTAAATGTGCCTGTTCCAGCTTACATACAAACTCAACGCAGTAACAAACCCACAGAACCTTTCTCATTCATTACTCGGGGATTGCCTTTACATAGAATGCTTTTGTGTTATTTTAAAAACTGAAAATTGACTTGAAGGAAAAAAATGGCTTTATCAGAATTTAACCTTTATCCATAAAAGAGTTGATATATATAAATACTTTGAGTAAACCTGTATATATAACAGACATACTTCTCTCTGACTGCACTCAGGATTTGACAATCTGCTTAGATTTGGTATAACTTTAATATCTCTTCATTGCAATTACACTCTTGAACTTTTTTAAAAAAATTATTTATTTATTCATTTTAGATAGGAGACACAGAGTGAGAGAGAGAGATAGAGAAAGAGAGAAAGGGGGGAGGAGCTGCAAGCATCAACTCCCATATGTGCCTTGACCAGACCAGTGCAGGGTTTTGAACTGGCAACCTCAGTATTCCCAGGTCAATGCTTTATCCACTGCACCACGACAGGTCAGGCCTACACTCTTGAACTTTGACATTTGAACTGGTCACTTGGTTCTCCAGCTCCTCTCCCTGTGTAGAGTCCTGTGGAAATTCAGGCCAAAACTCCCTTTACGATTGTGAATCAGTTGAAAGCTCCTCTAGGGACACCAATCACAACTCATTGTTTTTTAGGTGAGAGGAGGAAAGATAGTGAGACAGAATTCTGCACGCACCCCAACTGGGATTCACCTGGCAACCCCCATCTGGGGCTGATGCTTGAACTAACCAACCTATCCTCAGAGCCCAGGGCCATGCTTGAACCAATTGAGTCACTGGCTTCAGGGGCAGAAGAGGGAGAGAAGGGAGAAAGGGAGGGGAAGAGAAGAAAATGGTCACTTCTTCTCTGAACCCTGTCAGGGAATCTAATCCGGGACATCCATACACTGGGCCAACACTCTATTTACTGAGACACCGGCCAGGGCCACAACTCATTTTAATTCATATAGACTATATAATAATAATAATAGCTCTTTTCCATAACATCCTATGGAACACTTATTTGATAATTTTCTCATTTGCTCCTTTACAGTATAAGTCACTACAATACATAGCTATGATGATTGATTTAGAGTTTTAATTTCATATAAAACCAAGATAACTATATCTTGTGTTCCCTGAATGAACTAGAACTGACTGCTCATGATTATGTCTCTGCTTAATAAGAAAGGCGTAAAATAATTCAGTTCCAATTAGTGCTTATTTTTATTTCCTGTGGAGCAACAAAATAATTGGGTTCAATGGTTAATGTCTGTGTAAAGGATTACATGACATCAAACTAAAAACAATAAACAAAAAGCAAAGAAACAAAAACTGCCATTGTCTTCTTGTAGGTAGCATTCAGTTGAAATATTTAAGTGACAGGGCAGTAGAAGAGATGCCCCTGATGTGTCAATTTTAACCGAAAAACAAAACTGGAATTACGTGTTGATAAAACATCCTCACCCAACTAAGAGAAATGTCTGACCATTTATGAAGGATCGGCTAAGGAATTGGCTGAAACCTTGTTCTTCAGCCTTTATCCCATCATATACCAACATCTTACATATAATCAGAAAAAAGGAATCGATAAGTATTTTTTGGAAAGAATTGGTAGAATGCTCTACATTTCTCCCCTCATGCCTCCAACTTCTTCAAATCAATCAAATTGATCCCTGGGAGAACTTGATATAGAGATCTCTAGAATGGGAGAGCATGTATGTATTACTCTGGCTTAGACTTAAAAAAATGAGGCAGAAGAAAAAGATGAATAGAAGAACAGAGTATGACAGAGGGAGCAGAAACATTATTAAAAAGGGGAAGCACAAGTTTCTTCCTTCTGGGTCCAGGAGGAAACTGAAAACAAACCCACAATAGAGCCTGAGTCACCTTGCAGGCGAGCTAGCTCGATGAGTGAGTTGACACCATCAGGAGACTTGCTGGGTGCAGCCCAGGAGGGGAAGTCAGGAGAGGAACAGGGCTCAGCCGGTGAGGCATGAACCTCATCACAATATGTTGCAGTGGGCGTTCCCCAAAGAGCAGTTGAAGAAGAAACCATGAATAGTCCCTAGTGACATACAGGCACACGTGGGCTTCCATCACAGAAGGGAAATCAATGCCTGATTGCAAATACACTACTCAGTTATGACCTTGCCTTTATCTTTGGGAATCTACCCCTGAATTTTACGACAGCAAACATATGAAAAGACAGTGATGATGGAAGAAAAGAGACAGAAAATGTAGACAGAAGAAAGTGACCAGCATCCTTCCTTTATGTCAAGGACCGGAGCCTGAGTCAGGCTCAAGTTGGCGTAGAGGGAAGAACAAAAATTTAAATGAAAGATTCAAAATTTGATTTAAGCAAGATTTGACTTCTTCATACCTTAAAATTACACTTTTATTATCTATAATAACCTCAAATGCTACCGGATCTGCCACAAATATTGTCCAGGCAGAAAAGGGAGATCTACCATTGTATGTTTCAAACTCAGTGGTTTGAGAAAAAAATGGGAGTGTTTTATTATTCCATTTCCTGCAACTCCAGCTCATTCAATGAATATATATCTGAAAAGTTGGCATAAAATAAAATGAGAATACACTAAATAATAGTTGCTTCCTTGCTTTATCAATTAAGTGTCTGCTGGGCCATCTGGATGGTCCAGATTTGCAAGTAATCTTGAGTTAGTTTATTTACACTCTGAGGGATAAGGCTATGTTCAGTCAGATGGTGTGAAATTTCTACATCTGGCACCACTCTCTCTGCATGGTCACGCCTATAAAGACGTTTCAGCAGAGAACACCCTCAGGGAATGGCTTTCAGCCACCACTTGGAATCGTTACCCAAAGAACCCCGTGAATAGTACACAGGGGTTTCCCTATTTCCGCGCTGACTGGTGCTTCCAATAGACCTCCTTCATATTTTCTTCGCTTTTTCTCTCCAGAGTAATCTCAATTAAAAATCCTCCATGGGAATTGTTCTAACCCAATTAAAGACAGTCAGTTAATTGAGTTGCACATTCTTGAATGTAATAAATACTCTCATAACCAAATGATATTCAACAGGTGTCCCCTAGCACACTGGTGTGTCACAAGAATTATTAAAACATGCAATACCTGACTATTTAGTCAGGGGCACTGATCTCTTTTCCCTCAGATTGTCAAAAAGAAACATAACAGCCAACGCAATAATAGCCATCTGTGAGGATGAACTATACCTACTTGTTTTTGTCAGATCAGAGGGAAAAAGTGTGTGTGTGTGTGTGTGTGTGTGTGTGTGTGTGTGTGTGTGTGTGTGTGTGTTTTGCTGGATTTTAGTAATCAGTTTATATGAGATGACAAAGGTTGAAAATTGTTGTTCTAACCTATATCTGTGATGCAATGCTGGCATAGTCTCATGTGAAATTTGTCAGTGATCCAAGAAATACTTGTGTCACATACTCATAGCATGTCACTTAAAACGGTGTCACATTTACGAAGCTGGGTGAATGTCCGAAGACAGATTTAAATTGGGTTGAGGAAGAACTTGTAAATAATATCTAGTTTGCTTAATTTAAACCAAAGAAATCAATTTTTATGCTCCAATGAGATTTTTATTCAATTTTCTAACATAAGCAGAGGTTTGCTAGTTTTCTCAAGGCCTTAGACAATCTACTACTTTTTTAAACACTAAACTATTTTATACCCAGTATCTACTTCTACACTTGCAAATAGTTTGAGATAATTCAGAAAAATTAACATGGTGATAAATTTCTGGAGCTGTCTGGAAAATTCAACATTACCAATGAAATCAGCCTTCAGGGCATGCACCTGAGAGACTTATTTTGCAAGGGATCCACTGACTCCAAGTCTGTGCCTGGGTGGAAAACCTGGTGTATGGATCTTACTTCCTTGGGCTCTACAGTCCCACTCCCCTTAGGCTTGATGGTCAAGAGCACGTAAGAAATCTGACCCTGTTTTAAGAACTACTTGGAAACAAGGGTCCGATCTTGACCACAAGTGCAGGGTCACCATTTGCTAAAAGATGTTTTCCTCCATACACATACTGGTGATAGCCCTGTGTGACCACGGTGTTGGCACCACCATTGTCAGAAATTAAAACCATCAGGCTTCATCCGGTAAGCATCCTCCCTCATCTCTAGGCAGAGACTGAGCTGGACTGCATGAACATCGGAAGGCTAGTATTTCCTCTGACAGGCATGGCTCTGTACTCAAAGCTTAGGAGAAAACAAATCACAGAAGTCTGTTTCTCAAAACCATCTTCATGGTGTTTGATTCCATTAGGATAGAGATGTACATAGACATATCTCTATGTTAAGGCATAATCTAGTAAATGTCTGATAAGTTATTGCAAATGGCAAATGGCAAAAAATAGGACGGACAATTCACTTCTAGATGGATTAGGGAAACTTCATACAAACACTGCTTCGGCAGGTCTTAGAAGATGAATAAAATTTGGTTTGGCTGATATGCATACAAAAACTTTTCAGACAGAAGGAACACCTTAAGTACAACTGACAGAGCACAGAAAAGGTCATGCAAATACACGGCGAAGTGAATATTCGGTAACACTAGTCTATTTGAGAAATGTTGGGAGTTAAGTGAGAAAGGTACTTTGGGGTCAGGGCTTCCCAATGTTCCTGAAAATAAGCAAGAAAGCTTGACCTATTTTCATTTATACATTCAATTTATTCTATAGGATATTCAGGTAAGATTACTGATTATTGATGCAATGGTCAAGTTAAATGTCAAAGACATTGAAAAGCAGTAACAAGTAGGGGAAATGGTCTATTATTTTGAATATTTGTGGGCATTTTGAGAATTTTGGACTTATCTACAGTGAGTGAGCTGATAAAGAGTGTTGCATACTGTCAAAATGATTTTGGGCAGTACTAATATTCCTACCTTGCAGAATGCACAGGGACAGAAACATTTTGGTCCTTTCCATTGTTGTTTTATGGTAATTTTTTTATTTTTGATGGAAACAGAGAGAGAGAGTCATAGAGAGAGATAGATAGGGACAGACTGACAGGAAGGAAGAGAGATGAGAAGCATCAATTCTTTGTTGTGGCACTTTAATTATTCATTGATTGCTTTCTCATATGTGCCTTTACCGTGGGGCTATAGCAGACGGAGTGACCTTTTGCTCAAGACAGCGACCTTGGGCTCAAGCTTGTGAGCCTTGCTCAAACCAGATGAGCTCACGCTCAAGCTGAAAACCTCAGGGTTTCAAACCTGGGTCCTCTGTGTCCCAGTCCAA
This sequence comes from Rhynchonycteris naso, assembly GCA_037038555.1. NCBI lineage: Eukaryota > Metazoa > Chordata > Mammalia > Chiroptera > Emballonuridae > Rhynchonycteris > Rhynchonycteris naso. The sequence continues at coordinate 7,615,588 of CM072998.1, read as the reverse complement.
CACTCTATCCACTGTGCCACTGCCTGCTCAGGCTATGGTAATTTTTCTTAATGTTGCATTATGTCCAAACTGATACATTCACCAGGACCTGTGATCATTGTAAGTGGTTTATCCACCTATATTTGGGCTCACAGCACATTTTCTCTCTCTCTAAGTAACTTTAATCATGGCATAAGTTTTGGGGACACAGAACATGTTCATGGGATTTTCGTTCTAGACCTTTTAGAAGAGATCTTTCATCTAAAACAGCAATTTCCAACCGGTGTGCCTCAAGTCTTTGTAAAATATGCTATATCTGACTACTTAGTCTGGACACTGACCTCTCTTCCCTTAGACCAGGGGTGCCCACACTTTCTCAGCTTGCGAGCTACCTATAAGATGACCAAGTCAAAATGATCTACCTACAATAAAAATGCAAAACATAAATTTATTTCTTCTATATTATCCTTATTTAAGTTACTGTTATTACTATTTAATATTGTGTATTCTTCTTTCACCTTTCTCCTTTTCAGCTCTCTTTTCGGAGGAAAGTCAATGTCATAGTTTTTATGAACAGTCCGAAAAAGCCGCTCCACATTTCCCTTCTTTGGAATAGCAATGGCACACAGACAGATGAGGCAAACGCACTTAGAATATGACATAGTGAAAAAAATCCCCTCCCATTCTGTATGAAAGTGGTAGGTTTTAGGCTTCTTACTCAGACCAGCCATGGCACTCATTTTTATACCCTTTGTTGTATTTAGTTTAAATAAATTGAAGGCTAACTACGCAGCAATGTAACTGAACAAGTTAGCACGGTTTAACGCGCATGCATAGGGTATCAAAAGTTCAGACATCAGATTGGCTACCCTGTATGCCAATCAAAAGACAAATGTCTTTTTAATATCATGTGATCTACCCACACTTCCTTCGCGATCAACCAGTAGATCACGATCGACGTACTGAGCACCCCTGCCTTAGATTGCCAAATAAAATAATGACAACAGCCAACACAACAATAGCTGTGCAGTGCAACTGAATCAGAATTATACTCTTTTTATTTTTGTCAAATAAGCAAAAAATACATTCTTTGGTGTGCTGCAGAATTTCCTAATTAGTTTCTCTGTGCTATGAGATGAAAAAGATTGAAAATCTCTGCTCTAAAACAAAGCTCTGTTTCCAACTTCCAAGAAGTCATTGATATTGAAGGTGAAGTAGAGTAGCACAAAGTGTGGAGTGAGGCTCCTTCTTCTTCCTGGAGGATGAGACTGATGAGTTCAAAGGCATTCCTGACAGCTCTACAGATTTTGTTCTTACCGTCAGTTTGTTCTACATAAAATCAACCTATTTTTCAAATGCACCTGCACTTTTCACGGATGGGTTTTATTGTATTTTATCTTATTCCAGACTATGTCAATATATTTATCTTTTTGGCAAAGAATAAAAAATCACAAAGGATCCCTTGCTAAGGCATGGAAAGTTGCCATAATGTTTTAGAAACAAAGTAACAAAAAAGAGTGTATTATCACTCTCACAAAATAGCTTTAGAAGCAATATTTTCACATATTAAACAGAGTTGGCATTTGAGTGTTAACTCGTAATATATATTTTTGGCTTCCATTTTTAGGTTTATAAATGTTACATTTATTGTCCAAATAATGATATTTATGTTATTTTATTTGGTCTTGAAATGTTTATGCTAAAAATAAATTGTACTACCATATGGATTATTATAGATTATTTTGTTTGTAGGCACCATTCCGTGCGAGTTAACAAACATACTTTGAACTAGGACACTATACTTGAACTAGTAATACTAGAATCCAGTTCACTAAATTAGAATAACTGAAGTTATACTGCTTGAGGCATATTTAATTTAGACATCTGAGGCAAAGGATACTCTTAGGTTTCAAATTTACGTATGTCTATTTCTCCACTCATCATTTGACTCCATAGCATTGTTTTGATAAATAGGTATAAACATTTCTTAGAAAATCTATTATTTTATTTCATCTGTTGGTCAGTTAACTATTTCAAAGATGATCATAGAAATAACAGGCAGATGGCTTCACCACTGATACAATTATGGGAGAATGACCAAAAAAAGTGACTAGAGCCTTAAATATATATATATGTGTGTGTGTGTGTGTGTGTGTGTGTGTGTGTGTGTGTGTGTGTCTTGGAAAATTTACCCTATTATAGTAGACAGTTTATGTTTAAGATTGTACTGCTAGAATTATCTATGTGTTTCAGCATATAAACATTTATAATATTATTCCCTAGATCTTTAATGATTGATGTAAGTGCTTATTAATTATGCTGTAAACTTGCTATGGTTCCTTTATTGTTCTTCATACTGATATCCCAGCACTAAAGAGAGTAGTGTATGAATCTTTAATTCTTCCATAAGTTTTTATTCTTTATTTTGCAAGAGGTGGTTCTAAAATTACTCAGAAAAGGTTTACGAGAGGTATATATATTTTTTGTTAAACTCGTAAATGACATTGTAGTAAAGAAACTATTTCTGGGGGGTAGTTTTGTCCCTTTAGCCATGGAATTTATTATATACTATATACACTTTGTCAACTAGTTTATTACTTAGGAATCTGATTCAATCTCATCTTTCTTTTCTCAGTACACTGGAGATCTCTTAATTTGGGATAATTTATGTTTTACAACAGTGTGCCTAAGGAGATACTGAATATTATTCATCTGGCTTAGTATTTTATTTTTTTGCAAGAGATAGAGAGACAGAAAGGAACAGACACAGACAGATTGGAAGGGCAAGAGATGAGAAGCATCAACTCATAGTTGCAACAACTTAGTTGTTCATTGATTGCTGTCTCATCTGTGCCTTGACCAGGGGTCTCCAGCCAAGCCAAGAACCCCTTACTCAAGCCAGTGACCTTGGACTCAATCAAGGACCTTTGGGCTCATGCCAGTAACCATGGAGTTACGTCTATGATCCCACAGTCATGCTGGTGATCACGTGCTCAAGCTGGTGAGCCTGCACTCAAGCCAGTGACCTCGGGGTTTTGAACCTGGGTCCTCAATGTCCCAGGCCAACGCTCTATCCACTGCAACACTGCCTGGTCAGGCTGGCTTAGTACTTTCAATATGAGGATTTAGTTATATTTCCAAATCTAAATTTTAAAACAAAAAATCAGAAAGAAAAGCAAAGCTAAGCTAGTACTCATTCAAATACTATTCCTCCAGTATATTTTTTTATTTTTTATTGAAGTAATACTACTATTTTATTTAGGACTGAATTGAAGTAATTCTACTACTTTATTTAGGACTGAATGTCACACTGTATGCTTTTTCTAATTGGTTATTTTCTTCTATCGACCTATTCATGTTTTATATCATTTGATTATATTCCGTAAATTTCCTTCATTATAGACGCTTGTCTACTTGTCACTTTAGAACTACAAACATAATTTTAAATATTTTTCCAGGGTCTCACATTATTTTGATTTAATGTTCTGATTATTAATGTGCTTGGTTTTCTGAGAATTAGCAGTCTTCATGATTTGACATCATAGTGTATAGAAAAATCTTCATTTGTTTTTTGTTTCCTCATTCACTTTTTTTTCTTTGTATTACCACCCCTCACCATGGTCCCTTTCACAGTGGCTATCCAGTGAACTTCCTCTAGTGACTCAACTTTCACATATCAAACCCAAGTCTCATATAAGCAGGTTGGTGTCCCTACACTATGACAATACCGAAAAACTGATGATCCAAGCACCCAACGAGGGATGTAGCTCAGCATCTAATTGCAAGATTGTGCCTTTATCTTCTCACCTCCAACAAGCTCTCTTACGCACACTGTCACATGTGGGAAATCACTACACGGAACCCTGGGTTTGGACCTATCTTCACCCCCGCTAATTTATGAAGAATAATTTAATAATTTAAATATTATATGAGCCAAACTTCCAGTCACATAACTTGACTGCTTCAGGACGTATGACATAGTGGGCTGAGGGTTTCAGCCAGACACGTCTTATTCTTTCTGTTGGGTTTCTGTATGTACCTTGCCTCTCACTGTTTATAATTAACCTATTGTTGTTAAGGGTTTGGAGTTCGGATAGGGAAACTGCTCAAAGTATGACTGAAAGTAGCACAATCTTTAATGATGGACCTAAAACTAGCTTCTTTCCCTATTTAAGAAGTATTAATTCACATAGTATGTGTGCTTGTTCCATTTTGTAGTATACTGTAAGCACTCACGCTTAGCAGTACGTTGCTTGGTTTCTGTGCTTCATTATGTTGCAAGAGAAGTTACTTCTTTCTACAATTTAATGCATGCTTTTTCATACTGATCACACATATATTTATCCTTGTAATTGTTTGTGAAAAGATAACTTTCTACAGTTCTACAAATAATTATTATATTTTTAAATTTTTGAAGTATTTATTTACACACTGCTTCCCTCTCCCTCTATAGGATAATGCACATCCTTTTAAAAAATGTCTAATTTTCCTACCAAAATGCTGAAACCATTTCAATTTGTTCAAGTTACTGCCACTTTTGTTACATACAGAACATCATACATATATATAATTAATAGATATATGTATAAATATAGACATAAAGTTGTACATAAAAGATGCATTTTCAAGTATTTTATATTTGACTTGTACCTTTATGATTTCTGAGTATTTTTTTTCATTTAAGGGAAGTATAAATATTTTGTATTTATTCTGCCTTAGAACTAATAATATATACTATTAATTGGCTTAAAAATTTTATGTTGATTTTATTGAGTTGTTAAGTATCTAATAATATTATTTGCCAAAATGATGCTCCAATCTCCTTTTTATTTGCTTCACCTCTAAATATAGTTTAATTCCTTACATCCTCATAAAGTTACCATGAAGTGGGTACAATTATTATCTATGTATAAGGTAAGAGGACCGTTTCACAGAGATGAGTAACTTTCTCATGATTATAGGGCTGCTCGGTTCTGGCCTGGTCTATATCCTGGTGATTATTCTAGAGATCTAGTCTTTCAAACATACACATGTGGACATGAAATTTTGTGAATGACAAGATGAACTGAGTAGAAATAGTGTATTTTAAATTTTTGCTATAATTCCAATTCTTTAATTTTTTTATAAAGTTGTGATTTGGAAAGGGGGCATTCATTCATTCGATTATAGAAGTACTTACTCTAAGTTCAAATTTTGAACGTGTTACAATTCATAAAGCTATGTTCTTTCAGGAAGGAGAAAGAATTTCAGAACTTGAAGCAACGATGGATTTGCTTCTCTTTAAAGTGAAATCTGCTTAAATTGCTAAGGGGCTCACTAGCAGGGTCTGCCTTTAGGTGTGCAGCTGTATAAAAGTTTCTGTACAATTTCACCATGATGTGGTCCTCTGTCAATTTATCATAAGTGCTTTTCGGCACTGGACAAGTAAACCCCAGCAAGGAAATAAAGAGAAAGCAAAAATTAGAAATTAAAAACAAAACAGTCTGATTATTCTCAACACTATTCCAAAGTCATTCGTGCCCAAACTGCCTCCCTAGCACACTCGTCTCTCATCAAATCGTATGAAGCCATTGCCCTCAGCTTGCTGACACTTCCAATACTTTAATTGGGACACCAGCCCCTTATTATATTTTGCTTCAGGGAGCCAATAGCACCTCTGGAACATTTTAAATTGAATAGCCCTCAGGCAAGTTTCTCCACTGTGCCCAAATGATAATTGATGAATATGCTTGTCTTAATTCTTTGTTTTAAATTGGTGCTTTTCTCTTTGCTTCTCATTTAAATTTTAAATTATTCCCTGCATCATTCCATCAGATAGTCGAAATTATTAGAATTTAGGTATTACCCTATTTAACTTTAGGTAAGAGCTATGTTGTAAAAAAAAAGTGCTTAATTTAACAAAGCTTTAAAGAGGAATTCCTTTTAGATACAAATATCTTAATAATCATAAGTCCATTTTGTTAAATTGCATGATATAATCTGGATTGTCAAATGCACTGTGAAAGGTTAATGATAACTTGGTAAAGATTCTAGAAATATCTCAAAAGTGATTGTACTATAATGAACTTACTGGGATTTCCTAATATAAATATCTTGTTGAAACATTAATAAAGCAAGGAATGAAGACAGAGAATAAGTGACAAAAACGCAAGTGTGACATCTTTATAATGCTAAAATCTTAAAATGACTAACAAAACTAATTTAGAATATTATATATTTAACTATTTCCTTTTGATATTTTGATTCTAACATTTTTATTTTGTAAAACTCCATTGCTCTATGCAGACAAAATAAAGTTTATGTATGAAAACATTGGCTAGGTTAAGAAAAAGTATATTTTTAAAGACAACTGTTCATTACATATATACTGAAAGACACACTTTTGTTCAAACTAGTACTGTTCATAATGTCCAAAATAAACCATATGCTATCAACAAGAGAGTGAAAAAAATTACTTTTTATTGCCTTGGTGAAGTAGTAAACAATAATAAAAAATGAACTGTACCTATAAATAAAACATGAATGAATTTGAATAACAAAATAGTGAGTAAAGAAATAAGTCCCTATTACATGCAGAATATTTTTAATACTTTCATGAATAAGAAAACAAACTATATTTGATATATATATATATATATATATATATATATATATATATATATCTCCATGAAAAGTATTTTAACAATACCTTCTTTATAAACAAAACCACTTTGGATTGTCCCTTCGGTGAGGTGAGAACCAGGAGGAGAAACTGCGAAGATTGTGCAGCCAGGTGATAGGTGGAAGTTATTGGTCAGATTCTAATTAAATTAAATCACAAGACATCAGGTATTGTCCAATGTGGGTAATGTGCAAAGAATCATCCACTGGAATTAAATCAATGTTACTTACTTGAAAATAAAAATTAAAAAAAATATTGAAAATTTGGAAGAGAAAAGTTACAAACAAAACTCTTCAATATGGAGGTCAAATGCAGGAAAACAAACCAAAAATATTTAGTTTCTATAGATGATGACCTGAACGTAAATATGAAAAGTAGTTATTTAAAAACAAAATGAAACTATGAAGATTTCAGAGCTGAGAAATGCCTAAAACATCATCTATCCTTAACTCCTCATTTTCAATATAGGAAAATAAAGTTGGAGGCTTGGGGGCAAATTAAAATATGTCATACTTCTCAAGTTCACAAAAGATAATATTTAATGGCAGAGAAAAACATCTAGTATTTGTGCTGAAATATTATGACTACACGCATCATTAGTTGAAAATTTTCTAAGAATGCTAACAGTGCTTGCCTTACTATAAACTACAGAGTTCATAAAGAGAGTGTGCTGTTCCCATTGAAAATAAAAAAGGCCCTGACCAGTTGGTTCAGTGGTTGAGCATTGGCCTGGCATGTGGATGTTCCAGGTTTGATTCCCTGGCAGGATACACAGGAAAAGTGACCATCTTCTTCTCCAACTCTACCCCTTCCTCTTCTCTCTCTCTCTCTCTCTCTCTCTCTCTCTTCTCCTCCCACAGCCATGGCTCAGTTGGTTTGAGTGCATTGTCCTGGGCACTGAGGATGGCTCCATGAAGCCTCTGCCTAAGGTACTAAAAATAGCTCAGTTGCGAGCATCTCCCCCAGATGGGCAGAGCATTGGCTCCAGACAGGGTTTGTCAAGTGCATCCCATTCAGGGCACATGCAGGACACTGTTTTTCTATGTGTCCTCCTCTCACTTAGAAATAAAGGAAAAAAGATAAATGTTGAAAAAAATTGATACGGTACCTCAAGAAATTTTGGTAATATATAATTAATAACATCATTTTACTGAAGATTATTAGCCAGTGTACAACAGAATAATAATTAAGACATGAATTCTACCCTCAGCAAGGAGATATACACTCCACTACAACAAGGTATATGAGTGTGTGTGTGTTTGTGATGTGAGTGTGTAAAGTTATAGATAGAGAAAAGGTCTAAAGGAAAAGTACAAGAAAGAAGCCACTTATGTTGAGAATAGGCAAAGATTCTGATGAGTTTAGACCAGAGGTAGTCAACCTTTTTATACCTACTGCACACTTTTGTATTTCTGTTAGTAGTAAAATTTTCTAACCACCCACCAGTTCCACATTAATGGTGATTTATAAAGTAGGGAAGAAACTTTTTATAAAATTTATAAAGCAGAGTTACAGCAAGTTAACACATATAATAATAATTACTTACCAAGTACTTTATGTCAGATTTTTGCTAAGTTTGGCAGAATAAATCTTTATAAAACAAATTACTATAGTTAAATCTATCTTTTTATTTATACTTTGGTTGCTCCGCTACCACCCACCATGAAAGCTGGAACTCCCACTAGTGGGCGGTAGGGACCAGGTTGACTACCACTGGTTTAGACAAGCAAAACTTAAAAGAAAATAAGTATGATCAGTTTTGAGAGTGACACACAAAGTGAAGACCTGTCAATGATTCAGTGACAATGAGCTAGCTGAAAGGGACAAACAAAACAGCAGAAGGAGGTAGACAGACAGAAAACTGGACCATGGATATCAGCAAGAAAGACATCGTTTATCTGCAAAACCAAGTAGTTAAATTATTTCCAGAAAGCTATTTTAACTTGACTTTACGGGTTTTAGAGAATATTGAAGTTTTCACAGGAAGCAAGTGACACATGTATACCTCAAGATTAAATAACTATGAATTGGAGGGAATAAACATTCCATAATAAAACAAGAAGCAAATAGAAGAACTTACAGTACACAGTAAATTTCTAACAGTCTCAAAGTAGAATATATTCTCATTTAACTAAGATGAAAAAATGAATCTGACATAATGACTCATTTCCAGCTCTGTGATTCTATTTGGTCAGTGTATCATCCCAGGAGGTTAGCACAAGTTTTATTCACTTACTATCAACAGCAACTAAGTTGGAATATAATTAAACTCTGAGGATAATAAGTATCAAAAAACAAACTTTCAGAAAGTGCTAAATTTTTGTAGAAAAAAAATAAATCAATTCTTTTAAAATAGTTATTTAAATTCACATTACTATCACTGATTCTTTAGAACTTGTCTTAAAAATCTGCTCATAATTTTGAACATATTACCCCCAAAGAATGAAAATTATTTTAGAAATATAATGTAGGTATTTTAAAAATATGTATCAAAAAAATTTAACAATATATAAAGTTCCATCTGCACTTGGTATTCTTTGTTTTTTTGTGGTTGGATACCTTTATGACATGGACTAATACATCCTCAGATTTGACATCTGTTGAATGGATGAAAGAAATAATACGTAAATAAGTTTATTAACAGCTACATTTTCATTTCTATATATAATCTTAATTGCATAGACCTGCCGAACACAGCACTAATATTTCACTTCTGTGATTCTGAGCTCCGGTTCCCTCAATTTTAATTGTCTCCTTTCTCTTATCTCTTCTAGATTAAAAAGCTCTTTCTCCTTTAATGACAAGATTAAAGAAATATAACATTTTCTATTTGTATTAGTATTTCATAATTTTTTGCATTATACTAGAACTGTATTCATACTGTTACCTTGAACTTTGGTTAGTTATGCATAGGTCTTATTAGAGTATAAATTACGTAAGCACAATAAAATATGACAGTAACATTTAGTTCTATCAGCTACCACAGAAAACCTTTCAGTGAATTAATGTTGACATGTGCCTGTGTATGTATGTATGTGTATATACAAATATACGACGACATGCGCATATATGATTAAACATATATACGCAAGCTTAACACATGTTCATATATACACAGTTCAGTTAGATATCATATGAAGACTGGAGTAAAGAATCTTAGCTACCTTTCAGCTCTAAACTTTTATACTAATGAAAACAACTACATTGATCGGTGACTTTTAACACAAACTGAACATCACAATCATGAATAAAATGCTTCCAAAATAAAAATGTTCTGATCACTTTTCTGGAGCCCATGAGGCAGAAAGTCTAAAGTGGTCCTCAGGCTTTCAATTTTGGACACTTGAAGAGTCTATTTCAATGGAGAGGTCTAAAGATAATATATTGTTCTTCTTTGCTTAATTTCTTATTTATAAGATGCTCAAAGCTGGATAAGAGCAGTTGAAACAGTATAAAATGCTTCCTGTTGAAAGGAAAAGGAAATGTACTTGCTCACTGTTCATGCTTCTTCAATAGCTTTATCAAAATTTCAGAGCTTGAGTGCTTAGTATGCTCTGTGTCTGGCTTGGAGAATTTATGTGCATAATTTTTTCGATACATTATTATTATTATTTTTTTACCTAGATGTCTCTTCAAAAGGAAATGGGAGTTAACAGGAATATAAATATGTATACAAGTATTTCAAATCCATGTACCCAAGTTGACTTACATAGTTTTGAGGAGTATTTGGTTTTTATTACAAATGAATATTCTAAGTGGTATAATAACATGATAGTCTTTCTCAGTATATCTTCACATTATTAGCATGCTTTATCTTAAGCACTCTTGCAAATGATCACAAAATAGTGTATATTTGAAATATTTGTGGAGCCCCCTTAAGTCCAGACCATTTCCCTTTTAAGAAAATAATTATGTAACCACTATGCATGGATCCTTATAAAGCATAAGCAGTTTTCTTTCCAAAGTCCCCACATTATCCTCTGTAAACAGGACTATTTTCCATCACTGTAGTTAACCAGATGGTGGCTCCCTGTCAGAGTCACTAAACTACAGAGTTAAGTGCATGCACTCTGGCACAATATTCCCAAGGTAGGCTCTTTTTTCATCTTCTCATTTTCTAATTTCCATCCGTTTCAGGTGGAAATCACTTCGGTAAAAGAAAAAAAAAAAAGATAATTGGCTGTGCTTTTCAGCACTGAAGTGTTTGCCTGAGGTTAAGGCTGTCTCTTAAATTAAGAGAGACAAAAACAATATCCTAACTTTTCTTCTATCTCCTTGTTCATAATGGTCTTTCATGAGATTTATTATCATTTTCAATAAAACGCAAAGTTTCTCTTTTGCTGCATTTTATTTTTACTTAATATTTTTCTTTTACTCCTTTCCTCCCCACACCGGCCTCCCATTTCCCATTTCATTCTAAAGGAATGTTCTGCAGCCTAATGCAGGGGTCTCCAAACTACGACCCAGGGGCCTCATGTGCCCGCTGAGGCCACTTATCCCCCCCCCCCCCCCCCCCCCCCCCCCCGCACTCCCCGGCAAGGGGCACCTCTTTCATTGGTGGTCAGTGAGAGGAGCACAGGATGCATCCGCACCCATAGTTCCCATGGAAATACTGGGCAGTTTGTTGATTTAAATTTACTTGTTCTTTATTTTAAATATTGTATTTGTTCCTGTTTTGTTTCTTTACTTTAAAATAATATATGTGCAGTGTGCATAGGGATTTGTCCATAGTTTTTACTTATAGTCCGGCCCTCCAACGGTCTGAGGGACAGTGAACTGACCCCCTGTGTAAAATGTTCTCGGGGACCCCTGGCCTAATGTATGCGAGTCAGAATGGCAGCTAGGAATCGCATCAGGGAAGGAGAACAGAACACTGAACAACAGCGCCCTCATCTGTAAAGGTACCTGCGAGAAGGATCCAGTGCAGCTCTATGTTTCCAGACGACAGTTTTATGAGAATGCTCGATTTTTTTATGGGTGTAATGTAAAAATGCCTCCCTCTAAATGGATATGTATCACCATGCCTTCAATTAGTACTTTGTTTCTCTCTTTTTTTTTTTTTTTTACCTTTTTGGTTTGTTTTTGTTTTGCTCTTTTTGGGCTCTATATTATACCCTGGTGTCCGGGTCTCAGGGCGGCAACACTGTTCCCACTCCTGAGTTGGTCCAGAGAAACTCCGTGGGACAAGATGTGCCTTCTTCCTTATGCTTTGCCCACCGTGCAGGCGAAAGGAGAGTGTTATGAATCAATGTAATGAGAAAAGGAGGGAAAATAATAGAGAAGAGATGTCTGCATGTGGACATCATGACTTTGCAATATCTGATCAATGCAGTGCTTGTTAGTAGCCAGTCAGAAGTAAAATTAAAGTGGATTACTACTAGTAGGAGTAATAGATGTGCTCTCCAAAAAGAATCATTTTTCTTCATTCTGTGGAATGCAATGTCTGTAACTATTAAAATTTACCAGCAGCTCAGGCCACGTAGAGACACTGCAGAGTGAGACCACTCAGTAAAGATAGATTTCATAAAATCACGGGTCGCCACCCAAAAGACAGAGTTTCTGTAATAAAATAAAGGGTCAAGTATTATGCATATGGACCTAGAGCAGATAGAGAATGGTGAATGTCAAAAATATAAAATGTGATACAAGCAGACATAAAAGTTAACTTTAAGGTCTCTGTTGAACAATTAGATTATTTCAATAATTATAAAAAGTTTATTAGTTCTTAACCTGGGTTCTATCAAACCCTAGGGGTTCGATGAGTCGGTCTCAGGAGTTCGGAGAAACCTCTGCCGCGGAGGCCAGAATAAAGTAATACCGTAATTTGTTGTGAGCTCATGCACTTTGTTGGTTTTGTTCTTTGAGCAAGGTGATGTTCATGCACGGCTCATTTTGTGCACCAGTAAAAAAAAAACATATGCCTATGTCTTGAATTTGGAAAAATAATCATATTTTATTTATCACTAAAGAAGGGTTCGGTGAATGCGCATATGAAACTGGTGGGATCGGTACCTCAAAAAAGGTTAAGAACCACTGTTTTAGATCCATTGGGGGAAAGTAAGCAAGTCATAGATTTTTAAAAATAAATATATTTACTTAAGTCAAAGAATATACTAAAACTATTTAAAATATAGCACCTGGTACTGAATACAAATAAAATATATATTATCTGGGCCCTGGATGGTTGGCTCAGTGGTAGAGTGAACGCCCGACATGTAGAATTCCTGGGTTTGATTCCCAGCCAGGGAACACAGGAGAAGTGCTCATCTGCTTCTTCACCCTTCCCCCTCTCCTTTCTCTCTATCTCTCTTTTCCTCTCCCGCAGCCAAGGCTCCATTGGAGCAAAGTTGGCCTGGGCAATGAGGATGGCTCCATGGCCTCTACCTTAGGTGCTAGAATGGCTATGGTTACAATGGAACAATGGCCCAGATGGGCAGAACACCAACCCCTGGTTGGCATGTCGGTTGGATTCCGGTTGGGCACATTTGGGAATCTGTCTGTCTGTCTCCCTGCTTCTCACTTCAGAAAAAAAATATATACAAAAAAACAATATACACACACACACACACACACACACACACACACAATCTGATGATTCTAAAAACTATAGCAAATACTATAGAGATTTATTAATTCTTTAACCTATCAAATTTAAATCCATTATCTAGAGCAATATAAATTGTAATTATTCCACAATATTAAAATTAACTCTATATCTTAATAACTATAATCTCTTAATTCATAATTTTTTACCTTTAAAGCATCTTGGATGTATAAATAAGGTATATCTAATAACTACCAGAACAAAATCATCAAAAAGTTATATCATATATAATAGTTTAATAGCTTAATACTTAAAATAAAAATAGTCCTAATTTATGAGTCTGATGAGTTCTAAACTTGAGTTTAAAAAGTTATATACAAATTTTAATCCATTTTCTCATAATATTTTTGTATTGTGGTCATGCAATTAATGCCACTTAATCCATTCGTTAATTCAACAAACCTTTATAAAATATTCATTGTACATGTCAGGTGCTGTGTTAGTGTGGAGGGTACAATCATGTGCAAGTCTGATATGGTCTCTTATACACAATGTTTTAAGATGTTGGTATATTTATAAAGCATGACACAGGTAATTTCAGTATATAATCATAGATTAAAAAGCCTTCACGATAAAATATGCTCAGAGTTACATTTAGTAATGGCATGAAGACAGTTACTACAAATCTTACACAGATTTGGTTACCCCTAATCATCTCAGCACAGCAAAGTAGTGGGAAGTAAGGCTTTCATGGTTTCATAAAATCCGAGTTCTTTCAAAATTAATACCAGGATGAAAAATAACTTTTGACATTCTGGTGAAAAATGAGGATATAGTCCTTTTTTAAAACTTTTCGTCTATTTACCTAATTTGGTGACTACCATTCTATGAAAAGGGAGCTTCCCGCTTACCTGTGGCCCATGGCTATGTATGTACTGTTGCCATAATTGATTTGATGAGAGATAACAGTGTGACTAAGGTAAGCATACCATCCTAACGCCCTCTGCACTCTGGGCCAGGCAAGTAGTTTGCCAGGGAACACAATCTTCATGACTTAGGTCAACAGTTGTGTCATTCTGGATTCTCCAGACTCCAATTAAATTTCCAACATATCTGTGGCCCATACAGATAAATGATAACTGCCACATATCTGTGGCCTATACCAATAAATGATTACTTCGTCTTCTGTCACTAGGCAAATATTCATTACATTTTTTCCTAGCATTTAATCTTTATCTGAGGTTCCATACTTGGCTTGATCTCTTGTGCCTCATTGGTTACCCATCTTCAGGGATTCGGAAATCAGCTTATTGAGAAGAGTGAATGCTTTGAACTGTTCCAATATATTAAAACACTATGTGCAAAGGTTCATTTTTTCTAACTTCTTATTGACTTGAGAGAGAGAGAAAGGGAGAGGGGGGGGAATGAGAAAGAAATGCAGGGAGGGAGAGAGGCATCAACTTGTTTCAGTTATTTATGACTAAAGGTGGAATTTTGATAATATAATTTATACCTCTAGTGTCATGACAGTTTTTTTTTGTATTTTTTAATTTTTAACTAATGAAGTGTTTCTTATATTTACTCTCCATTTGAAATGCAGTCCTAACTCTTAGAGTAACACAGAGATTGTGACTTCAAACTCATCGTAGTGTCCCCAATTTCCCTCTGATTAAAGGAGCTTTCCCAAGGCCCATCGTAGCTTGTTCTGGTAGCTCTCTATCCCGTTTCCTGACAATCGCCCAATAGTGATCACTGTAAAATTCAAAAAGTGTTCTGAACTATCCCTTCTTTATATAACAATTTACTTTAAATTGGGTGCTAAGCCCCAAATTTCGGAAGCCCTAACGAGCTACCAGAGTGCAACTGAAGCACTTCCTGGCCCCAATCAGCACATTGTCCAGTCAATAGGGATAACTTTGCTTTAACCAAATATGGCACACAGTAAAATGTCCTAAAGATCCAGCAGAGTCCCCAAAGCCACCAATCCGAAAGCTTGTTCCTCTCTTGCCCGTTCTCCTTTCCTGTGAGGGTCAGCTCATACTACTCTGTCTTTCTCTTTCCGTCCCTTGTTCAGCCTTGATTCTCAGCTCATGATTTCCGTCTCCTTTCTAATGGTCCATATGCCCGCTAGAGCCGTAGAAACAGTTCCGTGTGTTAGTAGTCTTCCATAGTAATCGCTCTCTCTCCTGATGCATGAATTGTGAGATTCCTCTGAGCAGCCTTCTCTGTAACTAGCTCCAGACTTTCCTTTCGCTGCTAATTTGGTTTTCAGGCTGGGGCTCATCTCCTGTCTAACGTGTGCAGCTTTAGTTAGATGCTCTACTGTTATGACGGAGCACGCCTTGTTGTCACCATCCTCTTTCCTGATCCCCTTCACCATTGCTTCAGCTGCGGCCCGAAAGCAGGAGAGTGGGAGAACGAGTGAGAGCTCCGGATGGACGTCCTGGCGAGCACCTCTGGCCTCTGTCCCCTTTGCTGCTCCCTGTCTCTCAGGAGAACCACGTCATGCAGCCAGGGGGGCTCCCTGTCCCAGCCTGGCTCCAGCCAGAAGAGGACAGCTCAGCTGGGGCTCCCCGCTTTTCTCGCTGGGTGATTCTGTGTCGCGGAACTGTCTGGGGACTGGGACTGAGACGCCTGTTTCTCTCTGGGTTTCTTCCTGCCGTGACTGCAGGGTGCTGGCTCAGTCCTCTCTCCCTTCTCTCGGAACTCCGGAACTCCGGGGCGGCACTGTGTTTCTCACATGCCGTCCTCCGCATGACCACGGGCGGTGGGTCAGGACTATAGCACTCGAATGCTCATTTTCAGCTCTTTCAACCTGTGCCATTCCGTCAATCGAATTCACACAGAGCGACAAATAATGCTTGAAAGCCTTGTTAAGCAAGTCATCGCAACCTTTATTCATATGTTCTATTGTGCCACGTTGATTCACTAAAATCGTGATATGATGCAATTTGACTTCCCTTGAATGGAATTGGGAGTTGGTGCTAACGACAGGAATGACAACAGCATGTAACTGACTATAGGAAAAGAACTGCCCAGACTGAAATGGAGAGCATTGCTGCTCTTAAATCTTGCAGTGAAGTCACTGAAAAAGATAGTTATGTGGTGTTAAGTGTCTGAACTAAAAACGAGAATAGTTCTCTTCCACCTGATAATAAACGTACATGTCACATCAGGATCTCTGTACCACTCAATTTCCTTGCCTGCAACATATAGAGCAGACTGCATGGCCCACAATGGCATTCCCAGAGTACAGCTCCGTAATATGAATTGTTGGTTGCTTTTCTGCTTCGTTTATTATTATTCTCAAACTAGGGAGACATATATATTCTTGACTTATAAGAAGTTACATAGGCATGGGTATATTTCAGAAGAGAATTCTATCCATACTGGATGGGTAAATTTCAATGTAACATTATTAATCTTTATCTTCAATGCTATCGTAGGTTATGAAAAGTTTGTAAACAATATAAAACTTTATTTTCCAAAATTCCCCTTTGCAAATAATGCTATTAATTGACCCTTTTTTATTAAATATTTTAGAGTCTAAAATGTATATATACTACAACTGCTGATGCTGTTGCTAATACTAATATTACTACTATATACATTGAGTATATGTTTTATTATTTTTGAAAAGTATTTCCCTTCAGTGCTCAGGCTGTAGGGCAGTATACAGGCATCAATTTTCACTTGACTTTGGAACAAATATCGAGGCAGAAGATAGGCCCTTTGTCACCTATACAGAATCTCTGTGGGGACAAATAAGAACCAATGATGCTTGCATTAGAGGAGGATGAGAGTTTCTAAGATTCTTATTTCTAAATCTCAGTAGTTAGGATAAAAATAAGACCAGTTAGAATGGTTGGTTTGCATTTTATTTCATTTTTTTTTTGAAACTGACTTATTTCTAATTCATCTTTTGTTTTCTGACTTTATCATTTAGTAAAGATTTTATTCTTCCTACCAGTAATGGGAGCCACAAGTCAATTTTCAGTTTAATATCAATATGTTAACTGGTCTCTTGGGTGTTATTGTAGATGTTTGCTCATTTTATTCTCCCATTGAATAAAAGTCATGCTCTGATTAGGCCTGGGATGAGGATTGTTTGTGTTAAAATTATTCTGATCGGCAAAATATTTTTTTTTCTTCAACTAATTTTCAGAACTGAAAGACTCTATAGAGTGGTATGTTGATCTTATGAATACTGACAGTCTCCTATTATAACTAATATTTTTATAGTTTTTTCTAATGATTAAATGTGACATCGACAGGGAGGTGAGTTTAAGTAGCCACATATATGAAGTGACAGACACATATAACTACCGGACAGTGAAAGATGGATAAAGATGAAGTGAGGAGTATATTAGGAATTGAATGAATAACTTAAATCCTTCTTTTGACTTTTTTTTTCTGTATTTCAAAATTGACAAAAACCACCCCAGATTCCCTCAGAGATGTCTTTTAGAGGAAACTGTAGTACTCTAATCTACCTTTGTCACATACGTTCCTATTTAAATGACTGGACTCACTTGTCTTGCTTTTCCTAGACGTCCATCCCAAATAATCATCTTGTTTCTTCTATACATAACCCCTCTATGTCTGCACATCTCAGATGAAGTGTTTTCAGGTCTTTCCTTGTTCGTCTTTCTTCGTGGTTCCTCTCAATCCACAAAATGTACACCTGTTACACATGCATCTGGATATTTTGTTAGAACACATCTCCAAACTAATTTGTGTGTCACGTCAGATGAGGTAGTCGCCTATACTTTAAAGTACTTTTGCTCTAATTACAGCTTTACCCTTCTTCTCATGTCTGTTCTAGAGTGAAACTATCATTCCTCGGATGTTATCAATATTTCTGCTTCCAAATAGTGTTTCTACTCGCTGCCCTTTGACAGCTCCCCACACGATAGACAGCAGAGGCTCTGAACTTTTCCCCACGCACTGTTTATTTTCTAATGTTGCTTCTTCTTTCTTTTATTGGTTTTTTTTTTGGGGGGGGTTGTTCTCCTAACCTGTCTTTCCTGTACAGGTAGGGGGTTTTATCTGCCCATTTGCTCTTATTTTTGTCTCTTCTCATGCAGTTGTCTCTCTAGGGACCCTTCTGTGTTCCTGTATAACGTACCTTTCTCCAAGGCATTAAAACCTACACACAGTCATTTTCAACATAAAGAGATATACCTTTCCTTTAATAGAATGCTCTTTTATCAACTGTTTATCTTTTTATTTCTTTGAAAGCACCTATGAATAATTGAACAGAACTATTACATTCATACTGTGCATTTCTCTTGCAGATCCTTTGACTGAACTGCCCCAAAATAATATTCTAAACCAACTCAGAGCCTTCTTAGGCCATATTCAAGTTCATCGTGCTCTGAAATGACTTATGACCACTCTTCAGTCCAAATGATGCCTGCCATTCCGTAAGTCTACATGTGTAATGCTGCCTCATTCTAAATCCAGCCTATCTTCCAGCTTTCAAAGAATCACTCTACAAATATCCTAACAATATTATTTACAAAGTTCTTCTGTGATTAAATGGGAAAATAAAGGTATTTTCTGTTGGCTCATTAGTATAATAAAAAACAATTAAAATGTGGACATTAATTAGGTTTGGGTAAAATAAGATTTTATTTTATTCTATTGAAATAAAAATATTTGAGAAATAAATTTAAACTAATATGAAAATTAATCGCTCATATTACCATAAGAGAAAATATACTGTTTCTCATACCTTTATATGACTTTTCCAATGTGCTTAGGTTGTTGCCTCAGCAGTTGGTATGGAGCTTTAGTTTGCCAAAGGCATGGCAAATGATTCCCATGTTTCATATGCATCTTTTTTATTAGGAAGCAGAAAAAAATTACTTTGTTTCATTTTATGAAACTTTAGAATTAGCTAAAGAAAATAGAACATTTATATAATAGTAATTACTATGTAGTGATTCAGTTAGTAACAAAAGGGGTCATGTTCTGATGTCACTGCATTTGATTAAATATAGGATTGCCTATGTCAGGTGAAGAATGGTCACCAATGTACAATCATGCAAAGATACACAAACTTACCTAATGAATGTACTTCTTCATAGCAATCTTGCCCCTCGAGCGATCAAGCCAATAGCCACAAATACAGATCAGAAAATAGTTCTATTAAATTTCATACATTTAAAACTATTTCACTTAAAATGTCACCTAGAACCCCTTACTTTTTTTCATCTCGATGTAGTGTTTTTCTTTAGACAGAAAGAAATTTTCCATTCAAAACAGCTCATAAAACTTCTTGTCTTTGTAATCAAGTTAAGACGGGAGGAAATGACTAGCCTCCATCCGCTGGATACCATTTTATTAAATTCAATCAAATGTTCTATTTACACACTTCAATCCTCAATAAAATCCAATTTTATTATTTGAAACCTATAATCTTCAGTGAAATTGAATAAGTGTATTTCACCAAAGCTGAAGTGCCCTGTTATATTAATCAGCGAGACAAGGTTTTAGAAAAAGGTAGAGAGGGGTAGAAGAAAGGCAAGCTTGCCATAAGTCTGCAGTCTGGCAAACTGTTCTAGTCTTCCATTTTAAGTTAATCAATTTTAGATTTAATGCCGACTTTTTTTATTAGATAAATATTACCCATGGAATGAAAATGTCTGCATTTTAATTTAGTGGGTTTTTTTTTTTTTTTTTAATGTTCCATGGGAAGGATTTCTCCTTGAGCACCATTAGAGAATACTAATATTTTCATATATTTTATTTACAGAAATCTGCGTATTTAGCTTAAAGAAGAACAGGCAGCATCTGCTCAGGAAAAGGGAGAAGATAAAATAGGGCAAATATAATTACTAAAGGGAGGCACCCAGTTACAGCGCGTCTGAATAACTGTAAAGAAACCACGCCTTGGAATCAATGGATAAGTCCCAGTAAGCTATCCCACAGGCATCAGTTCAGTGTGGCCACTGTACCTGCATGGCTGGCCTCGATCTTTTGGTTATTCCGCTAAAGGTCTCCATGGATTTACTGTGAGAAATCCTACTGGGTAAGTTTCTACTTGATTAACAGAGCAGAGCAAACAGCACTGGAGTATGAGTCAGGTGCCCTGTTTACTGTCATGGACTCAGAGGCCGCTATCTGTGCAACTTTAGATACATGGTTTTCAAACCTCTGAGCCTCAGCAAGAAGGCTCCCGGACTCTGCTCCTCACCAGAGGCAGATGGGGCTCATTGATTCTGACATGCACTTCATAAAATTCTACACTTACACGGTGGTCCAGGCAGTAAGTGCCAACCAGTGTGAGGCACTACTATTCAATTTCTAAACTATTGCCATCCTGAGAATGGACCATTTCTAAAATAATCACCCTTTCTAATATTCTGGGATTCTTTTATTTATTTATTTATTTATTTATTCATTTTAGAGAGAGGGAAGAAAGAGACAGAGAGATGGGGGGGGTGGGAGACAGATGGAGGGTTAGGAGCAGGAAGCATCAACACGCATATGTGCCTTGACCAGGCAAGTCAGGGGTTTAGAACCAGTGACTTCAGCATTTCAGGTAGATGTTTTATCCACTGCACCCCCATAGGTCAGGCTGTTTTAGGATTCTTAATGCCTCCTTGTAATTAATTGATTACTGATATTAATACTCATATTTGCTCCAAGGTTTCCAGCTTTCTAGATAATTCTAGTGTTATCTACAAATGTCTTCTGGCAGTTACTAGTTCAATGTCCCTTAGTCTGATTGAGATGGCTAAATTATGATTAACAGAACTGAAGTTTACTAAAAATGTATATACATGTATACATACATATGTATATTAGATAACATGTATGTGTGTATGCCTATAGATGTATTTATACACACATACACACAGTTAGAAAGAAAGCTGAAGATTTATCATTTTTAAAATACTTAAGCCATTTATTTCAATTGGCAGTAAATGTTAGCTTGGCAATGTTTACAAATGATGTGTAATTAAAGGAAGAAGAATTATATTATAAGATAGGACGTCTTTTGGCTTTGAGAAATGGTTTTTGGAACCATTAGTCTGTGCAGTAGAATGATGGAAATGTTACTCTGAACTTAATTAACCCCTTTGAACATTCATCTCTTTCTAAACTACCTTTAAAACAGAAAGTGAGTAAATGTGAACTAAGTGACAAAACATCCAATTAAACACGACTAGCTCCATAGACTATAATTCAGGCTTGGCAAAGTACACTAAAGATTGTAGTGTGTGTTTTGTTGGACTTAAATTAAGAAATTCATCAAGCAGTACTATGCTTGGGGAGAAAAAGCAATGAACTTGGGATTCAAAGCAAAGGATTTAAATCACTGATCAATGAGGAGTTGGATTTCAAGTGATTTTTTTTTTTACATATAAAATTTTTATGCATTTGTTATTATTAGAAAAATACATAGTTTTAATTAGAATAATAACCAGTGAGAAGTTATACTAAGGAGCACAAAAAATGGGCTAAACACACACATAAATATGTGAAACTGTTTAGTTTCCTCTTTATCAAGCTTAACATGGGGTGTTAAAAAGTAAGTAGATATAAACAAAATGTAATATAGGTATATTTCATTCCCCTTTTATGGCAGTAACTTTATAAGATGTTGACTGTAAATAAATTAGAGTGATCTTTGTGACAATTCACAATACTTTTGTGTTGTACCCTTCACAAAAGACATTGAGTAAAAATGAATTATTAAAATAATAATTTTTATGATAATAACACTGGCTACTGTTGCTCTAAATAAAATTGTGACTTTGAAGTTTCAATTTTTATGGTTATTCTTTTCGAACCCTTGACAGAATTTTCAATAGCTTCATTCTCCCTTTAAGGAAAATTAGACAGTCCATTATAAAACAAGATATCACAAACATATGTTTATTTAGTTATGGAGAAAAGTGAATCAGATTAAAAACTGATTCACACGGAATGTATGCTTTCAGGTTGTGTGCATGTGTGTATGTTTGTGCATGGATTAAGTTGAAGGATGATGACATAAATCATATTAAAATTTCTTTTAGTAAGTGAGAAAACCTGCAAAATGATCAGAATATATGGAAGGTGATGAATAGGTAAAGAAGTAATAAAATAATATGGTATGTTTTATTGAAATGTACATATTTTAATATGGATTTAGTTATATAATAGCTACGTATAATTATTTTAAGTTGCGAGTGAACATTTTCAAATTCTTTTTGAATGTACCCATGTAAGCTATCAAAAAATATATCCAAGAAATTGATACCACACATGATATACATTAGCATATTCAAAATACCAGTAACAATTTAAGAGCTATTAAACTGAAACTATTGAATGCTTGGACTACTATATTATTACAAACTTTGATATCACAATAAATTCTAAATATTCAATGATTACTAACGATCACATGTCTATAATCTGCTGTATTTCTAAAGTGAAAGACATAAAATAGGTGATAATTTTTAAAAAAATTCTTCAGTCAAATTTATTTTAAGCCCTATGATGTATATGCATCAGGATAAAGAAGAGATATCACCACAATGACTGGTGTTATAGAGAAATTATATGATTTATCTTGCTAGAAATTCCAATAAACCATCTAAAATCCCCAAATAGAAAGGCACAGGTATGAAGAAACATCATTAAAAATAAAAAGTCCCATCCCCATAACAAAATAATCTGAATATTTTATTAATATAACTTTGTCTATATACATTTTGTTATACAATCCAAAGTGCTTTATCTGTGCATAAATTGCTTAGCTCAAAATTACTTTTTAAAATAATACTGATGTTTCATATTAAATAATTTTCTATCAGTACAATATTGGTGATCTAGCCACAGCAATCAACAACAACAACAAAAATAAATAAAAGGCTTCCAAATTGTAAAGAAAGAAGTAAAAATGTCACTTTTTCAGATGTGATGTTATATATAGAAAAACCTAAAGATTCCACCAAAATATAAAATCAATATACAGAAAGCTGTAGTGTTTCTATATACCAATAATAACTAATCAGAGGATAAATTAAGAAAACAATTCCATTTATAATAGCATCAAAAAACATATCAAACCTAGGGGTAAATTTAACTGAAGAGTTAAAAGACCTATATTCTGAAAAATATATGACACTGAAGAAAGAAATTGTAGAAGCTATAAAGAAATGAAATGATATATTATGCTTACAGATTGAAAGGATTAATATTTAAAATATCCTTACTACCTAAAGAAACATAAAAGATAAATGTAATCCCCATTAAAATACTAATGACATTTTTCTCAGAATTAAAACAACTATCACTAAAATTTACATTGAACCACAAAATATCCTTAGTAGTCAAAGAAATCATGAGAAAGAACAAATTAGGAGGTGTCATGTGCCCTGATTTTAAACTATACTACAAAAATACCATAATCAAAACAGTATGGTAGTGGCATAAAACCATATTTAAAGATCAAAGGAATAGAATTTAGAACTCAAAAGTCTTCACCTATATGGTCAATTCGTCAATTCGTCAATGGCAGAGAAGTCAAGGATGTACAATAGGGTAAAGACAGTGTCTTCAGTAAGTGGGGTTGGGAAAGTGGGACAGATTTATGCCAAAAAAAAGAGATAGAAACTAGACCAATTTCTTACACCACAAACAAAAGTAATTCCAATGGATACACATAAACCCTGAAAGCATAAAACTAACACTTTGACATCAGTCTTTGCAATTGTTTTCCTGGATGTGGCTCCCTGGGCAAAGGCAACAAAGCAAAAATAAATAAATGGATTACATGAAATGAAAAAGTTTTTGCACAGAAAAGAAAACCATCAACAAAACAAAAAGACAACCTCCTGAATGGGAGAAGATATCCACAAATGATATATCTGATAAGCAGTTAATATTCAAAATATATATAGGAAACTCTATAACTTAACACCAAAAAACAAATAATCCTATTTAAAATAGAAAGAGGACCTAAACAGACACTTCTCCAAAAAGGGCATACAGATTACCAACAAACAGAAAAAGATGCTAAGTATCACTTTTCCTTATGTTAATGTACATCAGAACCCCAATGAGATCTCACCTCTCACCGGCCAGAAAGGCTCTCTCTCATTAACAACTCATCAAATAACGAGTGTTGGTGAGGACGGACGGACGGAACAGGGAACCCTCATGCGCTGCTGACAGGATTGTGAACTGGTGCAGTCATGAAAAACAGCACGGAGATTCCTCAAAAACTTAAAAATAACACTGCCATTCAACACAGCAGTACCACTCCTGGGTCTTTTTCTGACGTAAACAAAAATGCTAATTTGAAAGAGGATATTCAGTCCCATATCCAGTGCAGTATTATTCGTAATGACTAACATATGGAATCAACCTGCGTGTCCACGGACAAAGCGAATGGATACACATAGTGTATATATACAATGAATGAACTCTTGCCAATTGCAGCAACTTGGATGGACCTAGACTGTATTATACTAAGTAAAATAATCAGAGAGAGACAAATACCAAATAGTTTCACTTGCATATGGAATCTAAAAGAACAGAAAGGAAATTGCTAAAATGGTAAAATAATAAAATAAAAAAAGGAGAGACATAGGGAGAAAGAGTCCAAGGTAATAATAGCCAAAGGAGAGGAGCTGGGGAATGGGTGACCAAACATAAATTATATACAAAGGTTACATAAAAATAATTTGCTATACCACCACCCTAACCACGATGCCACTTATAGTATCTCTCTTGGTCCCCTGCAGACTCTGCGGCCTAGGTAGGATAGGACCCATGACCCTCCCTGAAGGAAGAGGCAGGAGACAAAGGTACTTATGCTCACATTGAAGGTAAATATGTCATTAACTCTATGGGGAACTCCCTTCACAAGGTATGCATATATCAAATCATCACATTGTACAATTGACGTAACTTAACAATTTTATTGGTCAATTAAACCTCAATGAAGCTGAATAAAATAAAATACAAAGAGAATACATAAAGAGAAAGAGAGTTTCAATGACTTGGATGTTGCCATCAGTGACACTCATTGGCTAGAAATCTTTTCTCTTTCTTCTTGGTCTTCTTTCCCTCTGTTTTGCCTTGACTCTCTCCCTTCCCTCCTCATGAGATAATCATTCCTGTACCTGGCACCTATATCGGGTGCTATATGATATACAGAGATCAATGAGCGGCGCTAGAAAATTACTAGATTCACTGCATGCTCCTCTTTGGTAAGTGAAACAAAGCACCTGCGGTGTGGGACTGCAGGTCCAGGCTGACCAGCGGATTGACTGCAGCCTGCAACGAAGGACACACGACTTTCCTGCTTGTGCAGAATAGAGCAGAACTGAGAAACCACGCCAGAGTGACGGCTGACAAGATGGTGCACATATGCAAACCTCATGATGGAAAGTGTATGAGCTTAGGAATCCATCCGTTAAATTACAAGTGAGATAGATGTGTTTCATCAATAGGATAAATGGCAGAAATTAAGTTGACATATTAGCTACTGCATGGAAATCCTGACATAAATTAAAAATGAGGGTTCTACTATATATAAACTACATACAAAATATTGACATATATACATGTATAAGCATATTAATTCTTTTTTACACACTAGTTTTCAAAGTAACCATTTCTTTTCTACCAGGTTTTCTTTCACTTAGAATATGGCTTTTGTCACTAAAAAGGCCCTTACAGTGCAACATCATACATTACTGAACACATTTTTTTAAAAAATATTATCTGCTATGTATCTTATTGTATATTGCCAGTCTCCCTGAGTGCTAATATGTGCCTGCCATTGAGGAAGTCTATAAATTTTTTTAAATTTTATTGATTTTTTTTCCCTTGGAGAGAAAGGAAAGGAGTAGGGGGGAACATTGACTCGTTTTATCTGTTCCTGCATTTATCGGTTGATTCTTGTATGTGCACTGACCAGGGATCAACCCCGTAACCTTGGCATTATCTTGACATTGCTCTAGTCAAATGAGCTACCTGGCCATGGCTGAAGAGGTTTGCATTTAAAGTCTGTCTCCAGCATCCAGCAACCACCCCAACGGGAACCGTCAAGGGAGATTGTTATTCTCCTTTGTAACCCACTGAATCTGTCTCACATCATTTACAGACAGATAGTTACAGGCATTCATCATTTCATTATGCTGACGACTTCACTATTCTGATGTATAATGTCTCTTTAATGAGCCTCAAAAAATATAATATTCCTTGATTTATGACTGCTTAACTGAAAAATTATACAAATTGGCAAAAAAAATCCTTATAATGTATTTTCATTTTTCCTTCACATTACACTTATAGTTAACAGTGACTCATGAGTTAAGATTATGCTCTTTTGACAAAAGAAGCGATCAGAGTTTGATTCACTGTGTTTTAGTACTGTTGTGGTTTATGTGCATAGTTAAAGCTGCATAGTCAAACTAGGATGACACTAAAAGTAACAAATTAAAATCGATCACTCTTCTTTATTTTTTTCAGAGAAAGACTGTGTTGGACAATCACTCACAATCTCATTGTAAGTTTGAGAAGGCTTCTTTAGTTGTAATGAAGGTTGTAACTCTAATATGTATTTTTCCCTTTTGTAAGGAGATATTAAGAACTTTAGGCCCTGACCAGTTCACTCAGTGGTGGAGTGTCTGCCTGGTGTGTGGAAATCTTGGGTTCAATTCCCAGTCAGGGCACCCAGGAGAAATGAAATCTGTTTCTCTGTCCCTCCCCTACTCTCTCTCTCTCTCTCTCTCTTTTTCCTACAGCCATGGGTTGACTGGTTTGAGCAAGTTTGCCCCAGGTGCTGAAGATGGCTCCATGACCTTACTTCAGGCACAAAAATAGCTCAGTTGCTGAGCAACGGAGCGACAGGCCCAGATAGGTAGAGCATCTGCTGGTATTGGGCTTGCCTGATGGATCCTGGTCAGGGCACATGCGGGAGTCTGTGTCTCTGCCTCCCAGCCTCTCACTCAATAAAAAAACAAAACAAAACAAAACAAAAAATACTTTGATGTCAGAGAGACTCTATCAAGCAACACAGACATGGTAAACAAACAAAAAATATAACATTCCAGAAGCAAATCTAAAATGGAAACTGAAGTTTGGGAACAGATAGAAGCTACTGATCCCTTCTCTTAGTCACAGGCCCCTCTTGGGATGGCGGGTCCAAGGAGGAGTCAATCTTGTTTCCTACCCTCCCAACAGCTGTGGCAGAGAAGAGGAAGAAGAGTCCTGTTCCTCAACGCAAAATCATTTCCCAAACGAAACTGCGGCACCCCAAAGAGGCAAGGGTTTGAAAGAAGAGTAAATTGTTTGTGTACTGCCAAGCTTAGACAGAAGCAGGGAATCCTTTGAGGGCAGATTAATCATATTAGAACGAACACTATCTGTAACTATGGTTTCAGACAGATCTTGAATCCCAGAAGAGCTCATAAATTAGCATGAGTAAGGCATACGGGAACAGAACAAAACTGAAGGGCTGGCCCTCTTCCCTCTGATATTAGTCTCTCTCCTCCGTTTAATGCCCATTCAACACATCTGAGATTCTTTGTGGCTTTCAATTTCTAAAAGGAGAGACCACCAAGCTAAATTAACCCGGAACGATAAGGAAAGAGTGGCTCAAGTTAAATGAAAGTACATGCAGGGCGGCTCTCCCGCAGGACAAGTGATACAACTGCACGTAGGAACTCTAATAAAAGATGCATGGACGTATGGGAGCCACACACACACACGCTCACTGTAGGAAAACGGTCAGTTATAACATCTATTTAAAACATTAGTTCTATTACATCAAAATGGCTATTTTATTCCCTAGCATGAGTAGTCCCTTTCGGGCTCACCAAAAATTACTTTTGCCCAAATCTACGAGGTGACTCAGCCTCATGGAAAAGATAATAACCAAGGTTGAGGCGGGAAAAAAAGTGGAACGTGGTTCCAATTCTTTGTGTATTCTAAAATAGAAAGAATCGTAAAACATCGTTCGATGAAGCCAGCCTCAGTCACAAAAGGAGTCTGTTACAACCTCCTTGATTGAGCAACAACGTGAATGGTGAATGGAGGCCTGATGAGTTTCCTACCCTCTGTGGCCGGAGCTGTTTCGGGGAGGGCTCCTGTACCTATTTACAGGACGACCTAGGTGGTTAAAACCTGGGCTAAAGAAAGAACATATATTTGACTAACAGAAGATGGCCACCCCACCCACAAAATATACCACGCACCACACGATACACGCGTAAAAATGCTGCTGATGGGCCATTATAGTTTTAGGATAAAAGAGGTCTTATTTTCAGACATCTTTGAATTGAGCAGGTATTTATTTATAATTTTAGGCCAAAACAGTCCTAATTCTTACGTTTAGTTTTGTTTTATGTCAAGAAAAATGGTAACTGCTTAAGTCACTGAGATATTGAGGTTTCATCTCCAGAAATATCATCTTGACAAATTTGCCTGAAGATAGAATAACCTTTCGCTTTATTCCCATCTTGGCTGATGGGTTCAGCGATGGGCGTCTCCATCTCCGAGGACAATTAATTTACCCTTAACATGAATCACAGCAAACAGTCTATGAGGTCTCACAGTAAGTCACTGTACATGCATAATAACCTTCCCAGTAACCCTCTCGAACAGATGTGATTTTCATCTGCGTTGCAGTGATGGGAAAACCGAAGCTTGAGGAGAGAGGAAATGAAATGGCCCAAGTCCATCTCTGGTCACGTGGTCCAGCGGACCCCAAGCACAGTTCGCTGCAGCGCAAACCCAATCACCGTGAGGACTGGGCTTTCGGTTCTGTTCCCTCTCTCTGTGCCATGAACTTCTCTCTCTTCCCTGCTACTTTCTAAGCTTCCTATCCCTCCCGTGAAAACGAAAAAGACGAAAGAGAACAACAACCACAGTGACAACAAACTAACCTCACGCTGTCAACAAGTGATGTCATAGCCTAGCTTCATCCTGTTCTTTCCTCCCCTCCCTGTGAGCCCGCCCTGCTCCTGCCCCTGTGGGCCTGCCCACTGTCCCACTGCTCGCCCTCTGCTCCAGCCCCAGCTGTCTCTAACCCTGGCTCCCTACATAGTGTCAAGCTTCACTGTCCAGGCACCAGCCCCAGGGACACTTCTCCCAGGGACACTTCTGTTTCAGTCTTAACCACCCCCCTCCCCTTTCTTCTCTTTACAATGCCTGTAACACTGTGACACTGACTCCCTGGCTCCCCTGCTCTGCGCCTGGGACCTCCCTCTCCTGTGCCCCTGCCTCCCTGCCTGGCTCCTTCCTCCACCCTCCCCAGACAGCCAGGATCCCCTGGGCTCCAACCCTGCTCACTGCTGATCCACATGCCTACCAGGCTGCAAAGTACCTTCTGCTGGTCATTCACTGGGCATACACTCAAGGTCCCCAAAGCAGAATGCATCTACTTCACAAACCTGCTCTTCCTACCTCCATGGGAGGCATGACTCACAAATCAAAGCGTCTCCTCAGCCCTGTTTCTGTAACACACAGCCAACAGAAAATAGGGTGTCAGGTTCTTCGGATGTTGCCACCTCTCGGTCACCATCAGCTTGCATTCCCCGCCTCTTTTATGTTGCTGGCCTCTGAATTGTCCGGAAACACCAAACTGTTGTAGAGCCCTGCATTTCCTGGGTCTTGACTCACACTGACCCTTTTAACTTACATGCCTCGCAAATCTGGCCCCCATCCGGTAGCCACACCCCGGGACCCCGTTGGGCACCCTACCTTGACCACTCACATGAGTCTAGGCCCTGAGGCAGCTTCCTCCTAATGTGCTATAGCATCTCTGGCCTTCGGGTATTTTTAAATAGAAGCGAAAGGCAGAGGTTAAGTGCACAGTCTACGGACTCAGCTCACCACTTACCAGCAGACAGGTTACTTAACCTCTCTGAACCTTACTTAATTGCTGTTCTCACACCTGCAGAATGGAAGACAACCACAGTACATAACACAGGAGTTGTGAGGATGAGGGAAGGCATTGTGAGCAAACCTGGCATATACTCAGCAGTCTACAATATTGTTAGAATGCTTTTGATACATATGTGTCCTTCTGGGCTGGCCAGGGAATGTAGTGCTCCCGAGGGTGGGGATTTGTCTTCGTGTTAACAGCACAAGTGACAACAATGACCTCTATACCGTTGAGATTGATTGAATAACCATTTGGGACACTGTTGGGCAGATAAGTTAATTTATGCTCTCTTGGTTAAAAATGGCCACTGCTCTCACATAGTGATGTTCTCACGTGATACAACTAAATTGCCCTTCTCGCTTGGGAAGGGGCTGGGTTATGCTAATGTGTGCTAGAGGAGGGGCTTTTGCCCAAAAGGTTTTAAAAGGTGGAGCTAGGAGGCCATTTTGGGGAGAGAGTGACCATGTTCTTGTAACAGCCCATGTTGTCACAGGGCAGAGAGGCCACGTGGAGGAGGCAGCCAAAATGGCGGAATGGTGAAGGTGAAACCAGTTGGTGCAGAGAGAAGGAGATGAGGAACAGAGCTTAGAAAGACTGGTGAGGTAGAAGTCTTTGATTCTAAGAAAACTCAGATGAATCAGTGGGAAAGGGAAGCGTTTCCCACTGTGTGTATATTCTTGCCCACCGGGTGCATGTCTAGAATAAAGAAAAATGGCTCACCGTTTTTCACTCAACTGTTTCTTTACAATCTGTTCGAATTAAATGTGAACCTACATGGGCCAGGCAGCTTTGATGGTAGCTGTGGCTACTGGCCCTACAGGACACCGTGCTCTAAATGAAAGACTGGGTTTATTGGATCTTACTTCCTCATTTAAACTCAAGAGGGAGTAAGCAAGTAAGATGACAGCCAGTGAGGATGGTCGCTCCAGACCGAAACCCCACCTGGGATTGTTCAGGCCCGACTGTAGGCTCTGTGACAAAGGCTTTCCCTAGCAGGTCTTCCCAGGTAAGGCCGCCCTGCCCACATTAGACTTGGTTGCCTGCCAGGTCACTGAGGTCCCTGGAGGGAGTGTCAGCTCCCCACCCTCTACTGGCCTTGTTCTTACACATATCACCTTCTAGTACCTCTGGCTCAGTGGGGGGGGGGGGGGGGGCTCACACCAGGGTGCCTGTATCTTTCTCAGGTGCCTGTGCTGAGAACTGATCGTGTGGGATGGGGCGGCCTTGAACTCACCTTACTTTACTCTGACTCTGTATTTCTACTCCCACCACTAACTCTTCTGTCTCTCCTGGCACCCAGCTCCTAAAACTAAGGGAGCTGTTTTTTAGGACTTGCTTTGCAGTGAGACAGCTGTCATGTCTGTGTTGATCTTGCCCATACCCAATCTATGTGTTCGATGAGGGAAAAATGGAACAAAGCAGAGCTGGGGCTTTCTGCAAGTTCTTTCCTTGCTTACATCACTGCGGTAAGCGATTAAAGGCTTGACTGTGACTTGCATTTGGGCTTTCTGTCTGAATTGTCTACTCAGCCCCTGGCTGCCAGGGTCTCTCAGCTTAGCGCTGGACAGCTAAGGAAGGGATGGAAATGAAGATTGAAAAGACAAAACCTCCCAGAAAACAATACTCTCTGCCCCATGTTAGAGGAAGACAGAATCTTCTCAGTGGTTCCACGATTTAGAACCAGGATGCTCTTAGACTAAAGGACATCTTTGAGGTGTTATAATATCATTTATGGATGAACACGTGGTCGATAAAGTCTGTGTGACCTGAGACATAGTTAGAGGCAGTCACAAAGCTGCACTGACTCCTAGCTGCAAACTCGAACTTCCATGGAGAGGGTTGAGTTGGAAAAATACCAACTTCCAGAATGTTCTGGAGTTTTTTGTTCCCCTTTTTTATAATTAGTGTCTGTGATGTCACTAAATCATATATCATGGTGATACTTCAGCCCAAGTATTTGGGGGTTGGGGAATTAGGATAGCCTAAGTGCAGAAGAGGGAAAATATGTGTGTAAAACATCACATTCATCACATTTCTGAATAAACGTTTCATAGTGAAGATGAAAGGTTTAAGAATATATTTCCCTCTATCATCATAGCTTAAATACTGTCTGGATTTAGATAGTGGAAGAGTAGGTTTATCAGCCAACAGGAATTAGTATATTGTTTTAAATCAGTTTGAGCTGGAAACTTCTAACGGGGTGTGGATAGATAGCAGAGGAGACCGACCACACACTCAACCACCACGGATGGCTCAGTGAGGAGCCATGATCATACCCACATTTCCAGATGACTTGTCACTGGCCTCGGAAGTACTGGGGGGTCTGTGTAAGGCTGGGCAGTACTGATTCAAATCTTAGAGGGAAGGACTCTCTATGACAGTGATGGGCAATCTTTTGAGCTCAGTGTGTCAAAATTCGCCAAAAAAAACGAGCATAACTCGGGTGGTGTGTCACTTGGAGAAAAATGGCCTAACCGGAAGTCCCAGAACTGGACGCTCTGTGCCAGAGTTCTGTTGTTTTGGCCTCCAGACCTCCGGCACAGAGTGTCTGCACTACAGCAAATGTTTTATCCTCGGCTACTGCACCTGGCCGTGCAGGAGCCAAGGGGAAAACGTCCTTCTCGGCATGCGGCCCCATACTTCTCTGGTATGTCTCCGCATGCAGCCATGTGTCATCGGAAACAGCTATGTGTGTCAGTGCTGACACGCGTGTCATAGGTTCACTATCATGGCTCTGTTAACTGAGAAGTGACATCCATCTTCCGAAACCTAACACAGCACTTGCTCTCAGGATGTATTTAGTGATTACTCTATGGACCTAATTCTAATTTCAGAATCTAAAATAAAGTTGAAGTAAAAGACAAAAAAGTCAAAGAATTCATCTTTAAGACGAGATCATCTCTGAGAGTGTAGTTTAGAATTTTCCATCTTGTTTTTATTTCTAATGCTTGAGTTTTCCTCTTTGTTTTTCCAAGCTGTTTCAAATATTAATACTTCATTTAAACACACACACACACACACACACACACACACACACAACTGCTTGGCATAAAGTAAAAACTTGCTCCTTAATAACGGAAACACACTTTGTAGATTTGCCAGCCAACACTTCCATTCAATACTGCCTTCTCCAAGAGCAAAGTTAAAAATATATCTATTACAAAGAGTTAGCTATTTTTTATTCTTCATTATATTTATTAAACAAATCGTTCTAAGCACATAAATTATGTAGTTTTTATCTTAAAAATTATTACCCTCATGCATATGAAACACTACTACTACCTTTTAACATTAGACTCTATAATAATAATAACTGGTTCCAAATGGGCTATTTACTTTTTCAATGTTAAGTTTAGCCATTTAAAATTTTTTATCCTAAAAAAAACTTTCTTCATTAGAATAACCATCTAAAGTATGGTACACATTATCTGCCAAACAGAGCAAATAGGAATTTGCAAAAAGCTAATGTCAAGAGAATGTTAAATACCTGTACGTAAGTAAAAAACAAATAAAAACAACTGCTTGTATTAGGCAAACATCGCAATGAAATAGCTCATATATTAATACTACTACAGGGCTTAATACAGTTTGCTTAATGAAAAGAATTTCTTACTCAGCTCTTCTCGGTCTAAATGAACTTGTATTTATTCATACTTCTCATCATGGTTATTAAAAAAAAAAGACACACTTACATGTGGAGATTGATGCAAGACATAATAAAGTAATTAGATTGAAGAAAAATTTCAAGATTCAACATTGTGCATTCTGTTAAGCAATTTAACTGTGTTAGATAGTATGGTTTCAAATATCACTTTGTATTAATTAACACTCAGAATTATTTCTGCAAGTGTGTATTTTATAGCATGGTTCTGTTAGATGAACTGAGCCCCTTTAGAAGATTCTCATTTTAACATACATCACAAATTTCTTCCAGTCATGTCACCAACAATATTAATTAAGAATCATTTGCCTTTGTTCAATGTAGTCTATTTTATATATATTAACTTGCACAAAACTAGCCTAGAAAAATAATCTTACAGAAGACATACTAAAAATGACTTTAATTTTTTTTTCAGTAAGACAACACATTTAATAATTTCAATTTCTGTCTCAAGTGGTAATCAGGCTTTACATCAGTTTAATTATTGCACCATATTGAGATACATATTTTTATGAGACAGTGAGAGAATTAAAATTATAAGACTCAGCTAAAGAAAACAAACCCTGTGAAGAAAAATGTTATATGTCATATTGAATATTAGAAAAGATCTTTCATTGTCCAAATAATTTTTTTCTGGTTAATAACATAAGACATATATGACTATGCCCTTGGGTGACATTCACAATATTCAGTCATCTGTAGTACATGGGCCTGACCAATCAAAAGGCACTGCAGGTCAGCTCTGAGTATCAGCTGAGATATGTACCTATGGTTTCAAAATCTGAAGAAACCCTAGTTGACTAGAGGTTTCACTATTAAATATAATCTCCTTGAATTCCCCCGAGGTTATGATTTTCTAGGTAATTCATAGAGACTACCAAAAACATTGCAACCTCAGCAGTATAACTGCCCACCATTAGTCTACAAGCAAATGGTTATCACTCAACCTCTTTACCAATCATAACAGCACTTTCCCGTGAATTGCAGCAGAAGGTTGTAGAACATTGTAAGAAAAATATATTTCTTCGCTTATATGAACAAATCAAGGCCTTGGGTCAATTTATAAGTTTTTTATAAGTTTTCTTTTTTTGTTATGAATGACAGTTTTGTATGACCAGACATCAAATGTCGTAAGAGCACTTGATAATTCAGTACATATTAGGCAGGCTAATAATTAAACATGATGCTATTATCATTGACAGTTCAACAGTTAAAAATTATCACTGAAATTTAAGCAGCCCTTTTTATGAAAGTCTCTCATTCCATTTTTCTAATCCTATAACTCATAACAAATTGATTATTCATGGTGAGACTATCATTCTTTACAGCATAGTTTCATAACTGTTTTACTCTCTCATCAGAAAATTGTCATCCTACTAAATATATTCTGGCAAATATCACCATGACAAAGTAAACAACTGTTATATTGTCCCTCACTTAACTTTTTTTTTTTTTATACCAAATATTTATTCTATAATTAAGTGTTTCTATGGTCGGGACAATATTTCCTTCCAAGTTGCTATTCTCTAGTCAGCTAGTGTTACAGGAGTTTGTAGTATCTTGCCTACTACTACTTGTCAACTAGATATGCTATTCCTAATTCTGTTAAAGTGCACCACATATATTCTTGAGCCACAGAAAAATAAACATTATAATTTCATTAGAAAATACTTACAGTGATCCACCTCAAACAGGATTCTCAGTGCTTCACCCAGAATAATATCACATAAGAAGAAGAACAGCCGAGGGGTTTTATCTCCTTTCTCTAATTTACATAATCACTGCATTCAGGCCTGAAAAACATTGAAAAATTAAATCTTACTATTAAATGCAAGAGCATAATTTCTATGTGATTTGTAAAACAATAAGATAACACAAATATTTTCCTGAATGCAGTACATTTCTGAGTACTGCACTGAATGAATCTATCATGAAATGTTTTCCAAATGTAATTTATAAATGAGGTGAAAATTGTTAGGCCCACCAAGATTATATAAAAACGTGCACTAAGCAATCTTAAATACCACTGCTTCTACTCCCCCTGTGAGATGAAGATCGAATCTCAGCACTGAGCTTTCTGAATTGCACACATTGCTATAAAATGTTAGTATAGTTTGAGTGAAAGCTAGGAAATATATTCTTTTCTTTTTCTACCAGTGAAAACCAACTGATTTTGGTGAGTTAATAAACTAACTTTCAGTACTGAAGAAGTCATAGGGAAGTCGATTTTGTCCTTCCACATTCAATTAGTTTCTGCATAGTCATGTTACCTATAACAAAAATATACATTCAAAGATTTCAAGACACTTGTTAAAGGGCATTATAAAAATAAATCAAATTTCTACAATGAGCTGACACTGGACCAAAAAAATAGAATTATCTTTAGATTCCATGCCTTCCAATCACCAAAGGGAGAGGACTAGGTCTATGTGCAGGGGAGGCTGCCCATAGTTTAGCTGTCAGTTGAAATCACAACATTAATGAAAAGGCTCTTTAAGACTAGTAACCTGCTTTAAGCTGTTTTAAACTTATTACCTAGTAATAAAAGTTACAACGTCTCAAGAGACAGTGGCTTGAAATAGTACACAAGCAGAAGTTATTTTAAGTACAAGAGCTACCCCTCACCTCCCAAAGTCAGAACCTGGTAGACCCATCTCATGTGAGCTCTGAAGTTGTCACAGAAAATAATGGCAGCAGGTCACCCGCTACAACCCCCGTAATCCCACTCTCCACAAGGGGAGACAGTTTAAAGAATAAGTAACTTGATAAAAGACCTGCCTCTCCAAATTAATCTCTAGCCCCAAATGCAATTCCTAACTAATGTCAGTAAGCAGGAGCTTTGACTGATTGGTTGGTATATCCACTCTGATTTCTTAATATCTCCTTTGACTCAGCGGCATGACATTATTTTTCTTCAAGATAATATAATTGATAAGCTTTGCTGTTTCGTGCCTTTGGAGGATCAGTTTATGTTTAATACTATTTCTACATAAAAAAATCAAAGTAAAGGGTTGATTGCATATTCAAGAATTTAATTCATAAGTATGTTTTATTATAACTTTAATTTTCCTTTTCATCCACTTGTTCACTAGTCTGTCTATAAACCACTCGACTGTCTGTGCTCATTTTGTTGCATCTCTTTTAAGTCTCTAATATCCTTTCTGGTGACTTCTGTATTTCTGTTTTTCTAATTTTATTTTTGATAAATGTTTCATAAATGATTTCATCATATCCCAGGCAATTACTGCAATATAAAAATCTATTTCTGCAGTTTCTAATGTTCTCATCTTAGACATATTTGTACACTTTTTTCTTTCATGATTTCCCTCTAGGATAGGATCTTCTGGTCTTCATTTCCTTCTGTTGTATTATAATCTGGTTTGAACCTTCAGAGTCCTCATTACGCCCTCATATTTTAGAGTTAGTAATTTGCTTTAACTTTATAAGACATGAGTTGAAAGAATTTTTTCTTGTATTACCTCGGGTCATTTAATAATAGATGTCTTTCCTTCCCTTTAATTCATGGTCATCCTTAGTCTAGTTTTTGTTGTGGGTGTGAGGTTTCTATGTATAGATACCATAAGGTGGCTTTTCCAGTTGTTTAATAGGGTAGTTTGTATAGAAATGCTTCTTGCTTGATGACTGGGGAGTTATGGATTGGATTTCAGAGTCTTATTTTTCAGTTTCCATTAGGTTTGGTATTCTATGTTGGTTGGCAAATATACAAATTCTAGGTGAGCAAATTTACTAATAGTAATTTAATATGCCCCGGGATTTGCTGTCAGGATCACTGGAAGCAAGTGACAGTGCTATCAGAAATGTTCGTGAAGTTGGTTTGTAAAGCACACCATTAGCCGAAATTTGAAAATTACAACCAATCCCTGACCAATTCTAAAATGATTTTTCATTCTGATATTTCAATCCTACTTTTAAATGGTTACCAATCTTTTTGTAGACCTACCAGTATGATACTAGTAACAATATTTACTTCTATGACCCAAGAGAGAAACTTCATGTAAAAATCACTGTGCTATGTTTTTTTTCTACATCTGAGATCAACAGGTCTTATCAACAGGTAGTTTTGTCATCTACCTGGCCGCCTGCTGGAAAGCACAAAATTATAAACTTGGATGCAAATGTGAAAAAGATGGGGGAAGGAGACAGCGATTCTTTCATTCAATACGGTGCCCTTTCCTGCGCATGCTCACTCCGCCCCACGAGCTGTGCACCGAGCCTTTCCCTTAACCACCCAGGGGAGGGGGTCTGTTGTTCTCTTCTCAAGGCATCTCAAACTCAGCACCCTTCCTATGCTTGGTGGACACCTGGCTGTTCCACAGAAGTGGCTGGCACCGGGACCCTGTGCCACGGACAACCAGATGGCCCTTAAAATCTTATGTGCTGAGAAAGAATGAGTTTCTTGCTGATGGGCAGGCTTCTCAGATACATCATATTTGGAAGATTTGTTTCTATGACCAACCCCAAACAGAAATGCAGTAAATCTGAATGGCATTATTCATAAACCAAACATCTAACCCCTAAACTCTCTCATGTATCCTTTGGTGCTTTCTGAAGCTATGGCTAAAATTATGTTTTTAAAAAGAATATATATATATATATATATTGGTTAGAGAGACCAAGGAAGGTAGCCCACACCCGGGACTGAACCCCCAACCTTGGTGTTTCAGGATGACACTCTAACTGGCACAGGCAATAACTGGGTTTCTAATTAGTACTGCATTAATCTACATCATGTAAATTCATATTCTGGACCTCAAATATTGTAGCATGGCAGATTTGTTCTTCTAAAGTAAACCAAGTTAACAGCTTTTACTGTGAATATATATGACACGGAAGTGGGTAGTTGGCGTGGACTGAAGTGTAATAATGTTAAGAACTTTAACTATTCGTGCATTTCCACACCCCTACCTCACATTTAGAAATCTCTTTTCTAATATCTTTAACATGACCCATAATTACAATTAACTTTACATGAGTAAAGTCAGTTAGATTTTGTTGCTACAGTTTCTTGTCTGTGTGTATATTTACTTAATATTTTCCTATCTCTTTCAGTTACTAAAGAAGCTCTGGCCCTCACAAAATCCAGTATGTCAATCAATGATGTGGAGATTAGCTGACAATCTTCAGATGTTATAGGAAAAAAAGAATTAAAAAAAAAAAAAACCATAAAAATGCCTGCCTATTTCTGCAGGGGAAAAGAAAAGGAATAGGCTAAGAAATTGAAAGAACACACAAAAATAAAACCTCAAGACGTTTGTCACTTTCTCCCTAAAAAATGTATAAAACTAAGGAGGGTTTATTCATGTGAATCATCTTTTTTAAGATCTATGCCAGATAGTAGTTTTAATATTTAAGATTTCATCTTATCCTTTTTAAGTCAGTAACTGATAAAAATCATTGTAAATGGTGGTGGTGGTGGGGGGGGGAATCTTGACATTTAGTGATCGGAAGAGGCACAAAACGTCTGTTTCCGAGGTTCGGCCGGGAAAGATGCAGCCCTGACAGTACAGAGAATGACAGATGTGACCCCGGTGCGCGCAGACCAACATGATCGAGTTGTCGACATGGCGACCTGGTTGAAGATGGGTTATTTTTAGTGAGCAGTTTTACAAATTACACCCAGTGGTGTTTACTTGAAAATGATAGAATCATCTGAGGGAAGAAGAATTTTGGGGATAGCATGTTAATGATTTTGAAGCCTTTTAAGATCGTTCATGTGTTGTTACAGTCATGAGGATGGAGTAAGAAAAGAATTTAAAGTGGTGATTTTGGAGGATTTGGAGTATTTT
Source organism: Rhynchonycteris naso (assembly GCA_037038555.1). Lineage (NCBI taxonomy): Eukaryota > Metazoa > Chordata > Mammalia > Chiroptera > Emballonuridae > Rhynchonycteris > Rhynchonycteris naso. The sequence goes on along the minus strand of CM072998.1, from coordinate 7,576,033 downwards.
TCAATTTTCATGCAGTTTTTCATGTGACCTATGTTTGATTTTATGCAAACTAAGCCTGATATGTTTGGTACATAATGATTTAATATTTTTCAGTGAAGTTTTGTATCTTAAGTAATTGCTCCTACGCAGTCATTTGAAAGCTGAAGTTTCTAAGCATTAGTTCATATGGCATTACACGTTTCTCACTCCGCAGTGAGCTTTGGAAAGTGTACTGCTAATGAAATAGTTTTTAAATTTTTTTCAACCATTTACTTTCAGACAGAAATAAAAATGCCTCGTTAATTTTCATTCAATGTCATTCATTACCATATTTTCACTCAGATTATGTAATTTTTTTCCAGAATCTAAAATTCTTCACACATATAGTAAAAAATAATTAAAAAGTGCATCATAGCAGGAATAAAGTACTAGCGTTCATAATTTTTATCAGTTCTTCATATAGAAAATTTCACAGTTTAAAAGTTCTTGCACATTATAATGTGGAATTGTGAAATGATTATTTATTTTGATCATTTAATTGTACAATGCAGTACTCATATTCGCTATCTAGCTTTTACTTCTAGTATAATAATACCAAATTAGATAACAGTGTTTCCTTTATTTGAGTAATCATAGGCATGTATTATCGTACCATTCAACCTTAGAACTCTTCCACACAATTAGAGAAATCTATCCCTTTAGAATAATCACTGGTTTTAGGAGTCAGTGGACATTGCTGTATGATCATTTCTTTTCATGTTTATAGATAACACCAGTACCACACTCTGAGTTTGCCTAAACCTTTTCCTAATGTATAGATCACTTGCAAATCTCCCTAAATAATTATTAGCTATCTTAATCTTCATCCATTTTATAGATTAAATATTTGCTTATTTTGAACTGTTTGTTTTTGATCATTTTTAAAAACAAGTTCATTTTTTCCCAAACGATGCGGTAGGTATAAGAATAAAATGACAATTAAGTTTAAAATGTTAATATTTCTAATCCTTTCAAATACAGAAGAAACACTGTCAGACAATCATTCATGCAAAAGCATAAAAGGCAGCTCACTACACGTTCACAGATTTTGCCATCCATCTGCAGAAGGGCTGGAGTCACACACAACAGATGAGGGTGGGTTCTCTCTTCCCCCAAGTCAGATCAGGTATTGTCCCCTACACAACACCACACACACCCCTGTCAAGATCAGCTAAGGGCAGCCACAGTGTTGAATCCGGGGGTTAAATCTGAGTCAGCGACCCACATAACCTATAGCTGGTATTTGACCCAAAGGACCAATCTCACCTGGATCCGTCCTCCCTGAACCTACAGATCCACACATTCTCTCAGCTACAGCTCCTCACTGCTGACTCTCTCTCTGTCTCCTCTGCTGGTTCCTCCAGCTCAGCAGGTCTGAGGCCTGAACTTGGAGTGCTCACAGACTCACCCTTGATTTATGTCCCCTTCTGGTCCTCACTGTCTGGCTCCGTCCGATAGGGTAACAGTAGCCACTTGGGGCTGGCTGTTCAAATATAAATTTAGATGAATTCAAATACAATAAAATTTAAAAAAATATAGCCGCTAGGTCTAAGCTTGTGTATCCCAGTCTTTATTTCATCTTCCTCATCCAAATAATCAGTGACCCATTTAGATGCGACATTCAAAACATGATATTCAGAATCACTTTTCATCAGTTCCCAACCTATAGACCTCATACAAGCCGCCGTTATGTTTTGTCTGGATTGCTACAGTATTTTCCAAAAGCTATCTGGGTGAATTTTTCTGACTCTTTTATTATTTCCTTCAATATTAAATTGCTCTTTGTGCAATAACAAAAATTAAGAAACAGTATGTTCATAAATGAACATTCAAAAGGCTTTGGCTTTGGGTGTTTGCATCTATGACCTTGTTGATTATATATACAGGTATTTTAAATCTACTATTTACAGACACATGCACACACACTGCACAACCATAATTCACACCAGAAGAAACCACTGAAAGTAACAGCTACTCTCTTTTCTCAAACTCACTGATGTGGACAGATGCTCACAGAGGAATTGGAAACACAACAGTAATATCAGCAGCAATGAATTGTTAGTTCCAATACTCATTATGCCTCTTTTATAGTCCAGATGTATTTGAAGCTGGTACATACCTAATTAAACTTATAAGACAGGCTTAATTAAGAGTATTTGAATTCATTCCATTCTGCTAGTTTGCATCTGTCCACAAGATCAAAATAATAGTTTAGTGCAAAATAATAACAATGTTGCATTAACACTGAAAATACGTTATTTATGTAGATGTTCCAAATAAGCAGTGAAGTAATTGTGTATTTCAACGTAAGCTCACCTAAAATAAACAAGTCTCTGCGTTTCTAGAAATTATTATGTGGGTGTTTCTGTATAAACTTTGAATTACTATAAAAAATTTTAATATATTATTAAATATCATAGAAATTATTCAACAAGGTAAAATATGGATAACTTTTTCTTAAAACACAACTATTTCTCTTTTTCTATAAGCTTTCATATCCTAATACACATTTTCTTTATTTTAGTAATCATGTCATTTTTTTATCTTAGTGGATCATTCTGTGCTGTAACAGTCAACAATATCACCTTACACAGAAACTATTTCACAGTATCAGATTCTACTTTCCATTTAAAACTTTGTTCATGGTAAAACTTCATTGAAGAGAAAAGGCCTATTAGTAATAATTAATTGTATAATGGTTTATTTCATCTTATGTTTTCTTTTTCCTTTTTTTTTTAAGTGAGAGGAGAGGAGATAGTAAGACCGACTTCCACATGCACCCCAACGGGATCCACCCAGCAACCCCGCTCTGGGGCCGATACTCAGTCATTCTCAGTGCCCAGGGCCAATGCTCAAACCAATCGAGCCACTGGCTGTGGGAGAGGAGGGGGGGAGAGGTGGAGGAAAAGCAGATGGTCGTTTCTCCTGTGTGCCCTGACTGGGCATCGAACCTGGGATGTCCACATACTGGGCCAACACTCTATCCATGGAACCAACTGGCCAGGGCATTGATTTTTCTTTCTTAAAAGTAAGTTTCAAATTTCCTGCATCCCATAGAGGCAGGATGTTATGTTGAGAAATACTTCAGAATATATTTCATGCATTTATAAAGTAGACTATAAATGGAAAGTGATCGTACAATCACTTGATATCAAACTGTATCTGTTCATTATCACACACATATTTACATACACATCCGAGCCTCAGCAAAGCTCAGATGGCTTTAGTTAAAGTCATTCATTCTGATGAACGGCTGTCAGCTGCAAAATGGGGGGTTTCATTTGGATTATCATAGGTTGCAAATATACAGGTACAGTACAACATTTTCTCAATTATAACACCAATATTTCTTCACATTTTAACATGTCTTAAATTAGAAAGCATCCTACAATGGATTTTAAAAGGAACTTGCCAGCCTTTTCTGTTTTTCCCCAGGAAAGCTGATATGAAATCGATGGTCCCCTTTACAGTTATTGACATCCTAGAATGGAAGAGCAGGATATGAACTGTGGTTCTCGTCACGGCCCACACTGGCAATGGTGTAAAGCAATACATTATCCCTACCTCCACTCATTATTTTATTTTCCGGAATGAGTCCACTTTCACGAGAGTTCAAGCATTTTCAATATAGGTTTGGAATAACTCATTAGGACTTATATTTGTTTGATTCTACTTATTTTTGTTTACAGCATTTATCGAATGACATTGGTTAATAAAATTATACGGGTTTCAAGTGTGTACGAGTCTATAATAACCTCATCTAGAGCTTGTACTGGGAGACCACCCAAAGTCAAGTCTCTTTCTATCACAACTTATGCTTCTTTACCTCCCTCTGCCGCCCCCATACCCCTTTCCCTCTGGTAATCACAATACTGTTATCTGCGTCTATGAACTTACTTTTTTATGCTTAATCCCTTCACTTTTTTCACCCAGCTCTCCAACACCCTTCCCCTGTGACAGCTGTCAGTCTCTTCTGTCAGTCTCTGTATCTATGGGCTTTATATTTTAAAGCCATACCTCTTTTCTGAACTATAACTAAGAAAAAGTTATCAAAATAATTACCCTCCAAAGCAAATGCTATCTTCATGCAAAGTATCTAAAAAAGATTAACATCGTATACCCAACTGCTTTAAGAATGGGCAGCCCCAAGAACCTACATATATTTTTAATTATTCAAATTCTAATCTAGAAGCATTTCTTGTTTATAATTTGTATTTAGTGTTAAAACATGAATATTAGCGTATTAACATCTTCAAACCCTGTATAGAAAGAAAAACAATACATATAAATTTGTCAGAATTTGGAATTTACTTGAAACAATGAACAAAGAAAAGGAAATATTAAGAGTAATTAAAAGTATATGGGAAATATGTGTAGTTGAGTCAATACATAATAGCACCTATCATTTTTCACAAAGTAAACCAACCAAAACTTTACTGAAATAACTACAATCTAATTCACCAAATATTTATTTCTAAAACAGCTGTTCATTTACAATGCTTTTGCGATTTATCACCATTTAGGACTTGCTTAAAACATATCAACATGGCTCACCAGTCATTTGAACGGGCCAGCTGTGTTTGGTCACAATTGATAAGTTTCCTATACACAAAGCAGGTGTTTGCTCTTCTCATACGTTGTCTCTTTTGTTATCTCTGTATGGGTATTACAGGAAGTCTGCTCAGTGAGCCAGTTTTTCTATATGGTATTGTGAACTGAGAAATTTTAAAAATCAACAATAATTTGAAATCTCATAAACTTAATAGCAGTTGTAGCAGACCACTTTTCAACTTCCCACACCACGCAATCGGCACACAGAACTACTACTTTTAACTTCTCATTATTAGCCCTGGCCCATTGGTTCTGTTGGTTCAGAGGCCCGATATGTGGAAGTCCCGGGTTCTATCCCGGTCAGGGCACATGGGAAAAGCTTCCATCTGCTTCTCCAACCCTTCCCCTGCATCTCTCTCTCTCTCCTTCCCTCCTGCAGCCACAGCTTGAATGGCTCAAATTTGCCCCGAGAACTGAGGATGGCTTCATGGTTTCACTTCAGGTGCTAAAATAGCTTGGTTGCTGAGCAACGGCCTAGACAGGCAAAGCATCACCTGGTAGGAAGCTTGCTGGGTGGATCCTGGTCAGGGCTCATGCAGATGTTTTCCCTGACTTCCCACCTCTCACTTCATAAAAAATAAATAAATAAATTCTCATTTCAGTAAAATTATGCTGCCACTAAAGTCAGCAGTGACATGACTATCTTGGAACACAGCCTATACTCTGCTGTTCTTGAGGCAACCCTTGTGGAAACATATGTAACAACGCACAGCTGTTATCCAAAAGCTATGGGTTTTATCACTGCTGCAATCTGAACAGGAGCTGCGTAAGCTAGCAAGCAGCACCCTGGACTCCAGGAACAATTTCTGCTAGTCTTCCATGGAGAGAAACCCAATAGTCATTTTTGATGTGAATTCATTTCATCATGCCTCTTTACTTTAGCTGTGCAAACACACAATATGTAGAGATAGAAATAATGCAAGATGTTTTAGTTCCCACAGCATAGGCTGAATTATGTTTTTCTTCCTCCACTGAGTTCTCATACTTTATGAAAGACTTGAGAAGAAATATATATATATACTTACACACACACACACACACACATACATACATACAACTCCAAGGAGCTATTAAAACCTACCTTTAAATTTTTTAAGTGCAAAAATATCATATTTTTAAGCACCAAATTGTTTTAAGTCACAAACATATTTTTAAGTACAAAATATCACATATTTAAGAGTTCATATAATCTACCCAAAAATTGCTCAGTTGGGAAAAAATAATATGAATCTTTCTGACTTGGATAGGGATAAGATAGAAGCCAGAAAAAGTTAGAAACAATATATTTCTTTATTTTTTAGAATATTGGTGCCCATACCCAAAATAGCTGTATAAAAAAATAAAAATAAATTAAATAAAATAACAAAGCTTGGCAGTGGTTGCAGGGAAGACACTAGATATCAAAGGAAAAAAATAAATTATTTGCACATAAAAATTATAAAAAATAATGGGGCAAATGTCTTACAATAATAGTTTGTTTTTATAAGCAGGCTGTATATTTTCAACAGCAGTCTAGGAGAATAGTTGCTTACCACGGTATATAAGATAGAGCTCTGTTTTCTCGGTGTCCACTCTCTAGGAAAGGTACAGAAAAGGAAAACGTGTGTCCGTCTAACTTCAACATGAAGCAATTGTTTAGAGAGTAGGTGCTCTATCATCACATAGTGTGGGATCAAACAAACCTCAGCTATAGTATTCTTCATAATGACTCTAGGTCTGCGTCATTCCTCTTCCGTCTGTAACAAACTCTCTTCAACGGGGGCAGCCTGATTATTGTTCTAACACTTCTGAAGTCCTGCATCTTCTCCTGCGCTGTGGGAAAGGCTGAGAAAATAACGCTCCTCAGGTGCTGACTTCAATGGGTACTCCTTCAACAGCAGAACCAGACCTGTCTGTAATGTGTGCCTTCCTCCACATTCCACCAGGGGGCGCCATTCTCTGCCGCCCTTGTACACCTTCTTGCAAAATCAAACCTGGTATATGAGGTAAAATTATTTGCAAGTATGGTAGTTTATAAAATGTATTGTGTCCCCCACTTCCTATTTGAATCCTATCTTTGAGTAAGTAACAACTGACAATTTTGACAGCAACTGAAGGGTGATATTCACATTTTTACTCTTTAACACTAGCGAAGAACCAATATAATCTGGACCTTGTGAATTTGGGAATATCATATGAAGATGAAAAACGATCACTCCTCAGAGATCAGATATAAAAACACATGGCATGAAACCAATCCTAGGGTTCGGGGAAAGAAATGCAGTTGCGAGTTTGGGAACAGGTCATCCCTGCCAGCAGGTGTATATACTACAATAGGCATCTGATCAATTCTGGCGCGCAAAGGACAACCAATGGACAGGACCATCTTTAAAACACAAGAGTAAGTACTTCTGTTCGCTAACACCAGGAAGTGAGTGGTGGTTTAGCAGTTGTCCTTCAGAGGGGTCACAAGGGAAAGCAGAGCACTTCTGGAACCTTCTCTGATGCTTTTGTGTCCTCGCAGCCACGGGCAATATGCTGAGCGTGGTGGCAAGAGTGTGGAAAGCCTTTCAAGAGTGACGGAACTCTGGGTCAGTTGTTCCCTTTGACTCCGTGGGGGGAACTGTGTGCAGATACACACAAATCAGGGCACCCAGGCAGCGCCTGTGCCCCAGGTGGGTTGGGAACAGCCGGGAGGGCACGGAGGGCTTCCATTAGACACAGAGTCACGTCCCGACAGCTGCCGGAATCCCTGCAGTACCCAGCAACCTCTGGCGTGGCGGCTCCAGCAGCTCCAGGATGAAGTTCTCTGAACTCTCCGAAGCTCGGAGTCTTGCTTTTACTTAAAACGTGACTACTTCGGCACTTTGAAAGATCTGAGTAGCATATTGTCTCATCTTTTAGAAATTCAAACCGCTCCTCTTTGACTTTAAGTATAAAGCTTCCATCATAGGAGTGTTCTTTGTGTCTTTTTAACCTGCTGTTCTTTTTTGTGCTGGAATCTGTCCCACTGAAACAAAGCTCACGTCAAAGCTAGGGAGTCCCAGGCAGGACTGGAAACAGAAGGTTATCTTCTAGTATCGTGTGAATGACCTTATCAAAATCTGGCACTAGCCCCTGTTAGCCCCTGGATTCTCACGCAATAGCTTATTCAGAAACACGAAGAAGTATTCACAAGAACTAGCTTCTCTAGCTCCGCAGTTATCAAATATTAACAAATACTCTAAAAGAATGATGTGATATCTTAACACATTTTATAAAATATGAGGCACTTAGTAAGATATCTCATTTTTCATCTAAATAAACCTAATTATGTTGCCATATACGCCTAAATTTTATTTGTTGTTGTTTTAGTGATTAGAATCTGCTCATATTAATTTGTTGAGGAAGCTTGTATGTAAATCACTTGCATACTTTAGTGTTATATTTAAATGTTTACTTCTCGAGAAAATCAATTTGTAACATAAACCAAAAGCAGGTGTCATCTTTTAAAATTGTTTTTAACTATAATATTTTTGTTTTAACGATTACATTAAAATACATTTCTGACCCCTGGCCGGAGAGCTTGGTGGGTTAGAGCATCACGCTGAAGCGCAGAGGTTGCTTGTTCAATTCCCGGTACGGGCACATAAAGGAGCAGGTCAACGTTCCTGTGTGTGTGTCTCTCTCCCTTCCTTCCTCTCTTTAAAACCAATAAAAAATATAAACATTTAACAATAAAATAGATTTTGATTACATTAAATTACATTTCCAAAGATGTCTGTATTCCTCTTTAGAAAGAAAATGAAGCATATAGGTACATATGTGCTTTGAAAAGGATCATAAAAGTTGGGGTCCAAATATCAAGACCCTCTTCACTGTTACATCTCCTTTAAGTTGCAGAGTGAGACTCTGGGGCCCAGGGGGCGGCAGTGAAGTGCCCAGCGCCACCCTGGAGCTTAGCGGACAAACGGAGGTCCACATCATGCTCTGGGAGCTGTCCTCTTTTGTTTTAAATATTTCATCGACAAGATAGGCCTTTTTCCCCCTAAATTTAAAACCTGTTATCGTATCTTTCAAACCTCTGATTAGCGTTAAGCGAATGGATTCCCTGTGCCGCTGGGTACTTCGGAGAAAAGCAGAAGGAACGGCGACTTCTTACTCCAGATACACTGCCGACCGCGGTCAAATCCGGGGAACCCCGGGTCCTGGGATTTGCCTCATCTTTCCTACATCGACTTGCATGCAGTTTAGTTTCCTTTGCCGTGTTCTACCCCTAATTGTCTTTTAATGAACTTTTCCATTCCTGACCACAGAGGACAATAATCAGTTTGATGATGAGTTTTATGGTCAGCATTTTAATAATCATATAAAACAGAAACATTATCACACAAAACTTGCACCTGTTTAATCTAAATTATTGACGGGCACAATAAACTATGCCTTTCTCTGCACCCTTCTACACCTTGTTTGGAGGGCCATGGCAGCCGGTCCAGACACAACACTGCAGATAGCTCCTCAATCAATAATGCTTTTACTCCAATCCAGAACCAAGGTTTGTTTTGCCTAATGAGATGCAAGTCACGTAATCGTGATCAACATCTTAACTAGTGCCTCTATTGTCTCCTGGTAAAAAGAATGTTTCTGAAAAAAAAAAAAAAAAAAAGAAAGGAAAGAAAAAGAATGAAGACGCAGAGCAGAGAACTAAAAAGGAGCCAGTTCTGATGATTGGACGTAGAGTTTGAGGTAGAAAGTGGACAGCTGTATACTAAGATGAAGACCCCCATGGTAACATCCTGACCATCGGTGTTTCTTAATCATGGGGGTCCTGATTTTCTTTGAGAATATTACATACAGGCATCTGTTCATGTCCTAAAATGAAGACCATCCTGCACCTAAAAGCTTATTATTAATCTTATTGCATTTAGAAAGCTATTTCATCATATGGACAGAATTCAAAATATAATCTTTATATGTAATTATGTCTCTCTTTTTAATTTTTTTCATTCAATTATTTGCTTCTTCGTAAAAAAAAAAGTTTATAATTTTTCAAGTAAAGCAAACAAAAAGTATTCCAAACATTTTATTTCTGCACAAAAGTAGACAGCTGTGAGATTCTGCCATTGGTTTTCTTGAAAAAGAAGCCGAAATCTTCCATTTTCAGACTTAAGTCTAGGTATCACATATGGCATCTCCGGTCTTCAGGCATGGAATACTTTTCATTGCAAAGTAATAGAACTGCATAATCGTTTCCCCTAATCTCTCTCCTCAGAGACAACCATTATTAATATTTGGGCGCATCACGACAAATTTGTCCCTAAGAACTGGAAAACGTGCATGAGTATATTTACATGTACTTACAGGTGGTGTTTTCAAATAAAACTGGAATAATATTCTTCGACAGGACTATAATGTCATTGATTTCTTTCAATAGTATCATCTGATCTTTATTACTTGTTCATTTTTATACGTAGCAGTTAGAAAAGCCTTACTAGCCTGACCAGGAGGTGGCGCATTCGATAGAGTCTCGAACAGGGATGCAGAGGAACCAGATTTGAAACCCCAAGGTTGCCAGCTTGAGCGCGGCGGGCTCATCTGGTTTGAGCAAGGCTCACCAGCTTGAGCCCAAGGTCGCTGGTTCAAGCAAGGGGTCACTCGTTCTGCTGTAGCCACCCCTGGTCAAGGCACATATGAGAAAGCAATCAATGAACAACTAAGGAGCTGCAACGGAGAATTGATGCTTCTCATCTCTCTCCCTTCCTGTCTGTCCCTATCTGTCCCTTTCTCTCTCTATCTGTGTCATACGCACAAAAAAACACAAAACTAAACAAAACAAAAACCCTGACTAATAAATCTATGGAATTGAAACATTTAAAAACAGAAGACCACAGACACCTGGAACCTGCTTTGTGCTCCCTGCTGGAGGATGTCAGCGTAGCCTTCCGAGGCTGCACACCTGCTGGCTCGAAGCCACGCCCCCGTGTTTTCTCCGCCCTCAATTCAGGAAGATTACCTCCTGCCAGTGCTGCTTCCCTGTCTCTGTCTGTATCAGTCAGAAAGCATGATGGTTCTATATTTAATATTTAAGGTCATCTAATAATTCACATGCAGAATGAATGTCAGGGTTTCAAGGTGTTTGCAGAGTCTGCAGCTGATAAACAGATGAATCTTGACTGATCTTGATCCAGAGGTACATGCGCTTTAGCTTTTCTAGAACCGGGTGATGTGAACTGACACTTGTCTCTGATTTCCTCTGCGCAGGGCAGCTCCCAGGACATCCTGTATCTGTTGTCAGCATCGAGGTAACAAGAACTGCACAGCCTTAAAGGCGATCTCAGCCTATTCTGTAGCCAAACAATCCAAACATGATTCGGCTTATTCTTCTTACATTGCCTCGAGAATGATGCTGTATTATTTTTTTCTCAAAAAACAAAACAAAACAAACAACAACAAAAGAAAAGAAAACACCAAACTTAATTGTGTTTGAATCTCAACCAGGTGTACCTACATGCTTTCTGAGGGCCTTACACATTCTATGATTATTTTATTTCTTAACAAAGCTCTTAAGGAGGTCCTGACATTCAGTTGTGTTAACAAATTTTAGTGCAGCAGAAAAGATGCTTTCTAGAATTTTTGTCAGAATCTCAGATGACAAAGCAGCACACAAAAATCATGACTCAGAGCTGAGGTTTTCTTTATTTTCTAATGGGTTCGTTGGCACATGACAATCTGAGCTTTTCCTTTCAACTGCTATTTCCATTGGTAAGTAACTCTTCTAGTTTTTCCTAAAAATCAGTGATGCTTGAAGTCAAAATGAGCTCCTCTCCAAATTATTCTTCATTGATTGTGTCATGCTGTTAGTTATTTCATAGGCTTGTTGAAGGGAAATTATGAAGCTTTAATTTCTCCTTGTCTGACTGGTGGTGGCTCTGTGGATTGAGTATCAACCTGGGACACTGAGGTGCCAGGTTCGAAACCCTGATTTGCCGGTTAAAGCAGGGGGTCGCCGGCTTGAGTGCAGAATCATTGACGTGATCCCAAGGTTGCTGGCCTGTGCAAGGGGCCACAGGCTCGGCTTGAGCCCCCCTCCCGCCCATCAAGGCACATATGAGAAGCAATCAATAGAAATAATAACAATAATTTCTCCTCATAGTCAAAATATTAGATAAAATGTTACTATCTAGGATAATGTATGTCTAACTTGTTTGAAGAAGGCTGTTTTTTATTTCTTTTATCTGTCTCACTCACAAGAATTTGGAAACTGAGTTATTTTCAGGGCAGCAAGAAACCAAAGTAACTCAAATTGTTTGTGATTATAAACAAAATGTTAATTCATAAGCTACCCTGTATGGTACACAGTGATATCTATTCTGTTTTTGGAAAATCCACATATCAAAACAATAAGGTGCTACTTATTTTAGGTCAGGTCTTCTTCTCATAAAAGTTATATACTTTTAGCCTGACCAGGTGGTGGCGCAGTGGGTAGAGCATTGGACTGGGATGTAGAGGACCCAGGTTCAAGACCCATCTTGAGTGTGGGCTCACCTGGTTTGAGCAAGGCTCACCAGCTTGAGCACAAGGTATCTGGCTTGAGCAAGGGATCGCTCGTTCTGCTGTAGCCCCCATGGTCAAGGCACATATGAGAAAGCAATCAATGAACAACTAAGGTGCCGCAACAAAGAAACCAAGAATTGATGTTTCTCATCTCTCTCCCTTCCTGTCTGTTCCTCTCTCTAACTCTCTCTGTCTCTGTCACAATAAATATATACTTTTAGATATACTGTTTAATTATTTTTTTTTTAGTATGAGATCATTAAAATTTTACATGGAGTTACAAGAAGAAGTACAGAGAGGTCTTGTATCCTTTTCCCAGTTTCTTCCAATGCAAAACTGAAAAGAAATTCACGGCTGAGATACTGACACTGACCCAGTGAAGATACAGAACATTGTAGTCACACGGACCCCTTATGTCACTTTCTGTTACAAGCCTCCTTTCCTGGCTTACACCTCATCCCTGAGATCAGGCAGCCACTAATCTGCTCTCTGTTACTGTAATTTCATTACTGCAAGAATGTTATACAGTGGTATCACACAGCATCACATGTTGGAATCGGCTTTTTCTGTCTAGTGTATTTCCTTGGAATTTCAGCCCAGTTGCTGTGTTCTGATGAGTTGGTCCTTCTTTGTTGCTGAGTTGTGTGCCAGGTTAGGGATACACCGCAGTTTACTGAACCGTTCACCTGCTGAAGAAAGTCTTGGTCATTGCCAGCTTGTGCTACTGCAAAGACGCTGCTTTGGATATTTCTGCTCACGTTTTTTTGTTTGTTTGTTTGTTTGTTTTTTACATGAAGTTTGTATTTGAGGTAATGCTTGTTTCTGATGCCAGGAATCTCCTTCAGCTTTGCTGAATTACTATTTCTTTTGATGCCCCTTTTTCCACGCAAGGAACATGCAGCCTTGTGAGTCCTACCTCATCCATGTTACAATGATGTGCACAGATACATCACTGGAAATTCTTGGCTACAAACAAGGATATAAAAATATGTGGCAGAGTCACACAATGAAACGTTAGTTAGCAAACCACAGACTAAAGTGCTGGTTCATGCTATGACATTGATATACCCCAAATCATTATGCAATGTGAGATAAGTCCATCACACACAAAAAACCCCCCGCACACATTGTATGATTCTATAGATATAAAATGTTCCAAACAGGCAAATCTATCAAAAATCAGGTAGGTTAGTGTTGGCCTGTGGCCAAGGAAGAGAGAGTACAGATGGGCAGTGGAATTAATGTATGCTGATGGCCGGACAACTCTTTAAAACTACTAAAAATCACAAAATTGTACATTTTAAAGGGGTGAATTTTATAGTATCTAAATTATATATCAATAAAGCTGTTACCAAGAATAAGTACACTGTTTTCTGACTTTGTAAACAACCCTGTATATGTCTCGTCTATCCATCACTGCTCATATCAATACAGAGAAACCTATTGTTGTTTGTACAGGTAGTGTCATTCGAACTGACCATACAATTAATCACAGAGATTGTAACAAGGCACCAGCTAGCCCGCTATAACATTTTGGAAATTTGAACAACAGATTCACCACTGGTCCTTCGAGTCCCTTGCCTCTTAGCTCCTCCATGACCTTTTCCACCAATTTTGCGCATTACCTTTACATTTTTAAAGTGATGATGATTAGCCTCTGATGATTGTCTCCAGCTTCCAGAACTCCCAGTTATTTCTGAGCTGCTGCAATCTGGCTTCTAACCCTTTTCTGACCCCATTAAAACCCTTTTCTACCTCTAAATTGACAAATTACTCTCATTTTTCTTTATACCTCTGCATTATTTAACATGCTCATCACCTACTTCTTCTATCCAAGTACTAACCAGGCCCGACCCTACTTTGCTTCCGAGCTCAGACAAGATCACGTGCATTCCAGGTGGTATGGCCATAGACATTCACTCACTCACTTCTTTTTTTTTTTTTTTTTTACTTTTTTTATTTTATTTTTTACAGGGACAGAGGGAGAGTCAGAGAGAGAGGCATCAGTCATTAGTTTTTCGTTGCCCTCGCAACACCATAGTTGTTCATTGATTGCTTTCTCACACGTGCCTTGACCGCCGGCCCTCAGCAGACCGAGCAACCCCTTGCTGGAGCCAGCGACCTTGGGTCCAAGCTGACGAGCTTGTGCTCAAGCCAGATGGGCCCGCGCTCAAGCTGGCGAGCTCGGGGTCTCGAACCTGGGTCTTCCGCATCCCAGTCCGACGCTCTATCCACTGCGCCACTGCCTGGTCAGGCTCATTCACTCACTTTTTAGTGAACTCCTGTGATGTCTCAAGCAACATCCCCTCCCTTGTCTTTATTGAGACCTGAAACTAATTAATCCAAAGCATATTTGCTGGTGTTTCTTCTACTTTGAAGTGCAGGTATTCCCAAGGGGTTTCTTGCCAACCGTTTCTTTCTCTTGCTATTCAATCATCCTATCTGATCTTATTCACCCAGGTCTTTGATGCTCACCTACTAATATATTAATGCACGTATAAATCCCCATATCTGCCTATATCTTTTTTGTAGCACCAAACAAAATAACAAGTAACAGCAAAAGAACTGAAGCCACAACCACAATCATAGCTCCTATGTTATCCTCTATACGTGTCGAATAGATTGCAACATCCAATTTTCATGGGGACATGACATGGCATTGTAACCCTGTCTACTTGACAGATAAAGACACTTAAGTTTAGAGAAATTAAATAACTTCACCAGAGTTACAGAGGTTTTAAGAGCTCAGATTTGGATTTAAACCAGGTCATTGGTTCACAGCCACAGTAAACTCAACGGGGGACTCCAGACTTGTAATTCAAATAGTGTATCAATGCTCCTCAGACACTTTACAAGTAAACATTCACGGGAGATGCATTTCCCTCAAAACCTCTTCTTCCTGGTAAATTTCTTAACGGCTCACAATCCTCTCGTTTACCGCTCACCGTACCCAGGACTCTGGGATTTATTTAAATCGCAGCCTCTGCCTCTAACCCCACATGTACGCAACTTGTAATTCCAGTGAAATTTACCTGCTGAATACGTGTTCAGTCTCTTCATTTCTCCGCATCTGTAAATCCTCTTTCTCGATCAGGAACCTCATCACCTTTCTGCTGGAATAAGGCAGGAGTTCCTACGGATTTCTGCTTCATTCCAAGTGTCCTTCGATTGTGGTCACCGTACGTAATTTTGCTGGAATATGTACCTCATGCTGTGGTGTCCCGTGGGGTTAAGTCTGATGTCTTTGCCTTGCACACGTCTCTGCCTGAACACCCCATCTCTGTCTGCTCAGTTTCGAAGTACTTGCACTTTCCAGAAGGAACCTTTTTCCTCAGCCTAATCTGTGTGCTTGCGCATACTGGCCCACACAGGTGTGTTGATACCATGCCCCTTAGGATGCTTTTTCTGACTACAGCATTCTCTGATTAACCCCTCACCTCCCAATGGGCTCCCTCTCCCAGTGGAAGGGGCAGCGGGAACACCGGAGCCACACTCACCTGCCCTGGGAACCTCCTTCCCCTACAGCAGATCTTAAGGGATTAACTCAAACCATAGGACTTCCAGCTTTCACATCTATAAAATCGCTGACTGACAACCACATCAAATTTTTTTGTGAATGTATTGCTAATGTAAATAGTTCCAACCATAGTGCAAGTATTCCAAACAAGTGAGATATTAATGTTGTCTCCTAACAAACTGGAGAGTTCATTTCAGATTCCTCCAGTACAGTGACTGGAACTTCCTATTGCCGCTTTAAATCCTCCAGTCCATTGCAACGATACACAAAAAAAGTTTTAATATCAATGGTCTTAGTTAAATATATTTGTAATTATATATTTATATATAGATGCAAATGTCTAAAAGTATCCAAAATGTTTACATGTACTTTCTATTATAATTGTAGATCTTGATTACGAGAATGCTAAAATCTGAAGTATAATGTTTTTAGACGTCACTGAGACCCAGAAGCTAGCCAGGGTTTGTTCTCAATGGGAAGAACAAGAACAGAGCGCACAGGGCCAGCCAGTGGGGAGATCAGCCAGGTGATGAGGCCAGCAGGGCAGGGGACCCGGAGTCCGGGGAGTGAGCGCGGGCGGGCTAGTTGTGGCTGTTGCTCTCCTAGGTATGGGTTGGGTTTCACTAAGAATGATGGTTTCTGCCAAGCACCAGGTTGGGAAGCCAGTTGCCAGAATCCGTAGCTGTGTTCCTGCATGCTTCTTAGACAAAGCAGACCCCCACAGACACCGCCATGTCTACAAGGTGCTGTGCCACCCTGCAGACACTTCACTGGGCATTACCATGTGCATTCCAGAGTTCCAGGGCATGGCAGCCCTTGACAGTGATCATCACTAAATATCGGGTGATGTGAGCATGATTCTCCTGCACTGGTGTCTTGGTGTTACCATCGATGATTTTGATTGTCATTGCCTTTAGGTAAATTATTAACACAATGGCCTTTATATGTGGTACTCAGAAAGATCTTGTGATTGTTAATTTCATGTGTCTACTTGACTGGGTGTGTCTGTAACAATGTTCCTGGAAGAGATTAGCATTTGACTGAGTACTCTGAAAAAAATCACCATCACAATATGTACTGCCTTCATCCAGTAACTTGAGACTCCCAGGAAAACAAGAGAGCAGAAGAAGGGTGAATTCCCTTTCTCTTCTGTTGAGCTGGGATGCCCAGCCTCTATGGCCCTAGCGTATTGGAGTTCCTGGTTCTCCAACCTTCAGACTAAGACTTATATCAATGGTCTGCCGGTTCTTAGGCCTTTGGACTAGAACTGAGTTATATCACTGGCTTTTCTGTTTCTCAACCATGAAAGTAGATTGTGGGACTTTTTGGTCTCCAAGATTACATGAGCTAATTCCCATAATAAATCTCCTCTTTATCTATCTATCTATCTATCATGTATCTATTTTTCTACCCATCTATTCATCCATCCATCCATCCATGCATCCATCCTATTGGCCTTCCCTCTGGAAAACCCTGACTAAAACAAACTTGTTCTGTCTTCAGTCTAGTATATTATTTTTGAGACATCCCAAAGCAATATTAGTCAGCTATGAATACCTGTGAAGATCATAAAAGTGTAATTTCAGTTGCTACTTACAGCCCTCTTGTTTTCTGTGAACCTCAAGTCCAATGGTGGCTTGTCAAGGAAGTAACAATTGCTAACCACCATGCTGTGTTCAGAATTCTACCCCCCTCAGAAAACTAGGATTTCCTCCCTGGGCCAAGCGCTTTCTGCCTTGGACATTATTCCTGCAGGTCGATTTATCCGATTATAAATCAATCTTCTTGTAATCTTCTTGTTATCCCAATGTACTGATTTATGCTTTAGATAGACACTTTCAGATACAGCACAGTTTAATCCAGACTGAAACCGAAATCCCTCTTGCAGATAAATGGAGGAGAAACAATATATAAATAGGCGCTGTTTAGTGAATCAAATAAAATCATACACGTGCAAGGTCCATAAGCTACAAAAGGATAACTAGTAGGTATTAGCAACAATTACCTATATTAGCAACAACGCACACTGGCGCCTTCAATTTATTTTCATTCCCCTGGTCCGTAAATGCTGAGGGCTCAGGACTGAGTAAATCAGGTAAGGGTCTGTCTGACCAGTGTGTAGGCCATGATTCTTCTAGAGACTATCTCCTCTGTCCACCCCACTGTCACCATCCACGGCCTTCTCGTTCTTCTAAGGAAGTTTTCACGTTCATCATCATTGCAACGTCCCATGTCTGTAACCTACTCCACAACCCACTTCTTCCATTGTTATACCTCCACACTGGCACTTATTAAATGGTCACTGGTTACATAACATGTCCCATAAACAAAATACTAGGTAATTCAATTATAAAGGGAACGCTCATTAATGAAGGCAAGATCTATTCTTTGCTGTGCCTGTCAGCCATCCAACCTAAGCCACAGTGTCTGGATTTAATTCAAATTGCTGCCATCTTTCTTCATGTCCTCCAAATATAAATGCCACTGTGATATTTACTTTATATATTTTAAATAAATGAAACAAATGTCACTAATTTCTACCTCATACAATTTGGGATTTAGGATCGTTAAACATATCCTGGCCTAAAGGCTACCTTTAATAATACAATAAACAAACAAGGAACTTAAAGTATAACACAGAAGCAATGGTAAACCCCCTTGGAAAAAGCGCATTAATTGTTACATGCCGGTGGATGATACTACTAATAAACAAAATTAGGTTGAATATATCTACTTTGAAGCATGCTCTGCTTAACAATTGAAGGAAACAAATGAACAAAAAGCCCATGGGTTTATTTTACATTAGGCTTGTCAATTAATTATAGGAGATATTTCATTTGTTCCTAATAGTCTTATATAATCATAGAAATTAAAAGCTGGATAGGACATTTCAAATAATGCAATGCAAACGCTCGCTTTGCAGACGTGGAAATTGAGGCCAGCTGAGGTCATTGGCCGCCAACCCCAATGTGACACCCCCGCCGATGCCTCAGCCTGGTCTTCTTCTCAGAGCACGACTGTTCGTGCCCCTGTCTTCACTCTCCAACAAAAACCAGTAAGGGAAGTTTTTCATTTAGTCTCAGCACTTTTTGGAAAAATAAAAAATGAAAAAGGGATAATGTTGGCCTGTTCCATAACCTTTAAAATAAAGGAAGACTAGCGGGTCAGAAAACTGAGACTCATGAACTTAGATAAAAGTGAAGTGGTTTTCAAGGGGAGGGGGTGATAGGGGTGAGGAGTGAAGAGGGACAGATACATGACAGGAGAAAATGATTCGGCTTTGGGTGATGGGCTCACACTGCAGTCAACAGTTCCAGTACTGGGGAGGTGTCTCCCTGCAACCTGTGTACTCTTGTTGATCAATGTCACCCCATTAAAGCTCATTGCAAAATAAATAAATAAATATTTAGAAAAAAATAAAGTTATATCAGACTCTAAATCTAAATAATCTTCTTGGAATTGCCAGAACAATTATTCGAACTGGCTTAAAATTTTCACTTCTTATCATACACTGGAGATACAGGTCATTACACATCTTGTATAGACTATAATCACTGTAAAGGCAAGTGCTCCCTTAGACTCCAAATAAGTATTTGTAGAAAATAATACAAAGATTACAAAATCTTTTTCTTTCTTTCTTCCTTTTCTATATTTTTATTTTATTTTATTTTTTTGAGTAGATAAATCTGGTTTCAAAAACAATGCTGTGACTTCAAATCTAAAATACTTCACTGGGTTTAGGAAAAACAAAATAATTTTTTCTACTATGTTACACTGTTCCCAATATTTTACATTAAACTTTTGGATTAAAAAGAAACTGTGAATAATCTAGTGTGTACTAATAGGAAGTAAATGATGTTTTGCTTTAGTTTTTTTTATATAAGTATTTCTATATATTATATCTTCATGCTCCTATCATACCTCCAGTGAAAACATTAATGAACATTCACTCAGAATTAAACACTGATTGAGTTTAATCTTGTCTACTTCTATTAAAAACAAAACATATATATATACCGTGACAATTGTTTTCTATTAAGGCTTGTTTCAGCAAAATGTCTGATGGTCCCCTACGTGTATTTAAATTGAAAAGTTAACAATTACAGAGAAGTAGAAATTGCTTTTCTATGCATGTTGAACAACTTCTACCATAAACAAGCCTCCTATTGTTACAAAGAAATTGATAAATAATAGGGAGGTTGATGGCATTTGATGGGGCAGACATCCTATAATTTTTACAATTAGGTTTCCTTTTAAAGATTTTGAGTGTCTTCAGAATAGGTGCTGTGTCAAGACTAAGAACTCTATTAACCTCTGTTTAACCAGACTATTGAGATGAAAGGTGTCACTATTTTCATCTCAGAATGAGCCAGCTTCAACAGAACCAGCTCTTACTTTATTTGCATAATGGCTGCCAGGCCTCCAGGGGAACTTTCTACTGAGTTGATTTCTTTTCTGGGAAAATTATATTTTTTCTGAAAGTAGCAACACTCTTTCCTCCAATTTCATTGTTCTCTGAAATTTCCTTTTCTAATTTTTAGCATATTTTATACCATCTAGACTTTTTTCCTCAACATATCCTGATACTTGTAAGCTACAACATACAAAAAAAAAAAAAAAAACTATCTGAAAAGTTTGATTATAATACTGAAGGAATTATTAGAAATGCCTATGCATATCTTAATATAATCCCATCAATTTAACTTTATCAACCTTCAAGTGTTTTGCAATTTCAGCAACTGTATAACTTAGGAAAATATTCTTCCACAAAATCAAAACCTAAGAAAATCAAGAGAACAAAACTGATTTTAAAGTATTTGATTACATAAGCCATAAGCAATATCGATAAAAATCATTCAAACACTAAAATGCAGGAGAACTATTTCAAGATTTAGTTAATTTTTCAATAAAAATTTTCATATATCATCTTTATTTTCAAATAAAAGCACAAAAGAGCATTTTAAAGGGATATGATTTTTTGGTAATGTCACAAATTTCTGATTTCTGCTTTCCACTGTTAATACCACTTCTGACCCAATCTCCTCATCACTGTCACCCACAAAAAAAGTTTAAGCATCAGTTTGACTTAATATGAAAAAGTAATTCTTAATTGGTATACTTAACAGGTGACATGAACACGTTGATATTTTGGGTCTATCATCATTCAATTGAGGCATCCATCATCACCAAGGACCCATGTGCAAAACTCGAATGACTGACGATCTCATGAAATGCATTGCTAAACATGCAAGCTCCTCTCATAGCATCCAATGTCGGTGTGCAACCGGGCAGGATTACGAAAGAGTGGCGAGTGGTCGTCAGTGGGCAACAAGGACTGACGCGACTCGGGAACCATCCGATTCTTGTGCTGGCGCCATTGGCAGAGTAATTGTTTCATATCAAACAAGGAGAAAATAAAATAAGCAGACGACTGCAATCTATAAAGAGGAAGCTTTCTTTTTTTCTCTCTCTGTTTTGTGCAGTTTTCCACTGCACAAGTCTCCCATCCTTGATCGTCTACAGAAATCTAACATGATGATTGCCTGAGGTGTTATTAGTGAAGTTGTTTCAATGATCCTTAACTCTCACAAAGAATAGGCAGACAATTTATTATTATTGGAGAGATTAGCATTTGCCCGCGGGTTATGCGATGTTGCTAATCTTATTGCCACTTTTCAAAGAAGCATTTTTTCCTACCCTTCAATTATAAGGTTTTTGTTAATTGGGTTTTTAAATTTTTTAAAGGTCTTCTTAATAAATTATTCACAGCATGTCTATTGTCAACCACAGATGCCATCTCATCCAGTACTGTTTTAAAGTACTTTATAATTAATCATAAAATTAACTAATTTTAGGAAACAGTTTTGTTTTTATACACACTCCATTATTTCACTTTCTAAATATGCATGGTTTATAAAAAATAATCGTAGAGACCATGGCCCATTGGCTCAGCAGCAGAGTGACAGCCCAGTGTGTAGAAGTCCTGGGTTTGATTTCTAGTCAGGGCACACAGGAGAACTGATTATCTGCTTCTCCACCTCTCCCCTTCCCCTTTCTCTCTCTCTCTCTCTCTCTCTTTCTCTTTTCCCTTCCCACAGTTAAAGCTCAAATGAGTAAGTTGGTCCTGGGCACTGAAGATGGCTTCATGGCCTGACCTCAGGTGCTAAAATAGCGTAGTTGCCAAGCAATAGAGCAGTGGCCTCAGATGGCCATAATATCAGCCCCAGATGGGGAGGTTCTGGGTGGATCACAGTCAAGTTGCATGTGAGGGTCTGTCTCTCTGCCTCCCTGCCTCTGACTTGATAAAAAAAAAGTGTAGAATACACAATGTAAAAATCACAAGAGTATTATAAATTCAAAGGCTCAATATAATCATATTAATCTCAGCAATGGTAAAGCAGATGTTCTAATATGCTTTCTTTCCTTTATTCCACAATTTCTAAACTGATCATTCAAGATCAAACTCAAAGTTCACTTCCTTTGAGATGTTACACTCATACCTGCAGAGCAATCAGATAACTCAGAAAACAACGTATGGTAGGGTTACCAATAGAATATAAATGCAGACCCTGAGTTCTAGGAGCTTGGGCTAAATAGAAATAGCTAGTTATAAAGCAAAATTACATATTCTTTAATAGAAATAAACAAAAGTTAGTAGGGAAGTAGAGACAATGGTTTCTTATTTTGTTCTAGAAGTCAAGGCTGGCTTTCTAGAAGCAGAAAGGCATCAGTTAGAAAGAGCAGGTGCCGGATAATGAATTGACTGGCATGGGACAATGGACTCAGAGTTAAGGGGGAAGAGGCTGGGAATAGATCTCCCAAGAGAATGTGACAGCAAGTGCCAGAGCACAGAACTGAGCAGCAGCCGGGGCTGCTGGTGGAACCACAAGAAACTTGCATTGCTAGTGAAAACTGGGAAAAGAGGAACAAAGAAGCAGTAGAGGACTGGGCTGGAGGTGTGCGTGCACGGAGGTTTGACCAGCGCAACTTTGCAAATGACATGTAGGGGCTTGGAACTCCTCTCTGAAGCAGCAGAAGCCATCAAAATGCTTTGAGCAGGGAAGAACATCTTCAGATTTGTGTATGTGTCTTTCTTTTCCCCAATGTGTATTTTTTTAAATACCTGGATGCTGCTGGAATAATGTGTTTGCAAAGCACAATTCTGAGGAAAGTAAGGATATTGATGTACTATTTCAGTGTAGTAATAACAAGCACACCAATAAGTATTTTGGTGAGATGCAGATATTGGTGAGGACAATAAATCCAAGACATATTGGGGATGCCAGTGCCAAACGCAGCGCTGTTTAGAACAGAGGGACCGCATGGTAACATGTGTCCTCAGGGAACACGCCAGCGCCACAATTCCTCAGTAACCTCTAGCAAATTACTCAATACATTTAAGTTTACTTTCAAACCATCGTCTTTATGGGACTGGTAATATTAGTTGAGATCATTCATAGGAAGTATCTGTCACAGTGCCAGGCACATACTCTGAAGTCACTAACGGTTAGCTAGGTATTATAATTAATACTGTTAGGAATTGCATATAGATATTGCTACCACTGATTAAAGAAAAGAAACGTAAAAATGCTATCAAGTTAGAAAATAGCATGTTGGGTTCAAGTATGGAGATTGCAGGTAATGAAGGCGGA
Source organism: Rhynchonycteris naso (assembly GCA_037038555.1). NCBI lineage: Eukaryota > Metazoa > Chordata > Mammalia > Chiroptera > Emballonuridae > Rhynchonycteris > Rhynchonycteris naso. The sequence continues at coordinate 7,552,723 of CM072998.1, read as the reverse complement.
AGACATCCACGGGGCCACGCCCGAGAAAGCAGAGCCCCAACCCGCCCCCAGGCAGAACATGATGGCCCAGAGGGTCAGTGAGGAAGCAGCAGGGTCACAGCAATGGGGGGGCAATGAAATGGAGGAGCACTGAGAACTGGTGAGCCCTGAGAGACAACAGGGATGGGAGAGGTGTCTCTCTGACTCGGACAGTGGGGTGTCACGGAAGCCATGGCAACCGGGAGGTGGAAGAAGAAGAATGTGCCCAGCAGAGAGAAAAGTCAAAAGAAAGCCCAGTCAGATAACTGAACATACCCAGTAGATTTAGCAAAAGGGAGGAGGTTAGAAGCCCTATTAAAATGAGTGTGAAGGGCCCTGGTCAGTTGGCTCAGCCGTAGAGCATCGGCCTAGCATGTGGAAGTTCCAGGTTTGATTCCTGGCCAGGGTACACAGGAGAAGTGCCCATCTGCTTCTCCATTTCTCCCCCTTTAGCATCTGTCACTCCTTTTCTCTCTCACTCGCTCTCCTCCTCTCTTCCTGCAGGCATGGCTCAATTATAGGAAGTTGGCCCCAGACACTGAGGGTGGCTCCATAGCCTCCACCTCAGGTGGTTAAAAATGGCTTTGGTTGCAACAGAGCAACACCCCAGATGGGCAGATCATCACTCCGTGGTGGGCATGCCAGGTGGACCCCCGTCAGGCACATGCGGGAGTCTGTCTGTGCCTCCCCTGCTCTCACTAAAATAAAAAATAAAACTAAAATAAAGATTGTGCAGGCTAAGTGCGCGAGGACAGAAGGCAGCAGGGTGAGCAGGATCAGAATTGAAAGGTTAGAGGCAATGACCAGAAATAGCTCTTCCAAGAAATTCCATAAGAGGAATGACGGGGGAGGCGTGGTCCCAGGCGAGCAGGTTGCGTGTGTACACACACATTTACACCAGAGCAGGCTGGTTGTACCTGTTATGATACACTGCAAAGCTGAAGTCACATCAAGGAGAGACAGTTCTTAGAGAAAAAAGAGATTGGTGACAGCAGACAGAGAAGGGAGTCCCTGAGCACGTGGGGGGTGCAGAGAGGTGTGCGTCAATAGCGTGGGTGCGCGATTGGGCTTTGAAGCCGCTCTTGTCTCCTGAAACTGCAAGGAAGTAGATCAGAGAGATAGAGAAAGACACAGGTCTGTAAATATTATCGGGGATGGCTGCCTGACCTGTGGTGGCGCAGTGGATAAAGCGTCAACCTGGGAACACTGAGGTCGCCAGTTCAAAACCCTGCACTGGTCTGGTCAAGGCACATATGGGAGTTGATGCTTCCAGCTCCTCCCCCCTTTCTCTCTTTCTCTCTCTCTCTCTCTCTCTCTCTCTCTCTCTCACTCTGTGTCTCCTCTCTAAAATGAATACAATAAAAAGACATTTAAAAAAAATATTATCGGGGATGGGATGGGGTGAAAGGAGAATAAAACAACCATCTCAGACGCTTGACATGTTCTCAGCAAATTAGAAAAACCTGTCACCTGGCCAGGGCACTGGGGACCCAGTTTTAAGAAGACCGGTGGAGGGTGGAGGTCACTGGAGATGGAAGGAGGGTGTGAGCTGACCAAGGACACGAAACGGCTCGGGGAGCGCCGACAAGTATCAGACGGGAAATCCAGACCATGAGGTAGGAGGGTCCCCCCTGCACAGCTCGGCCTCTTTGTCCACATCAGTTTTCGACCCGGTATGAGATCATGAGACGTGAACGCTGTTATCAATGCCCCGTTCTGGGACATGGAGATGCGGGATGTTGTTCTCCACAGAACAGGTACGACCACGTGTGCGGCTGGTGACAAAATTTCAATTACCAAACATGGGGACCAGGTTTTGGAGGTCATTGAGAGTTATGAAGAGACCTCCAGGACAGAGAAAAAAAGTCAAGCAATCGCGGGACCGGGGGATTTGAAGCAGTTTAGTAGAAACACTCTTTCTCCATTCAGTCTCCTGGGTCCCTGACTCTGGGCAGGACCCGCGCGCACACCTTCGCCCTGCTGGGGCCAGTGGGGTGGCATCTCACCCAGGCTGGGTCAGCCGTCACAGCTGCACCTGGCCGCTGTGTGCAGGTTAAAGTATGCTCATTTGTTCAGCAGGCCAATCAGTGTCCTTCTTGGGACATTTCTAAGTGAAGCTGTGGAGGATGTCTCCATTTTCATTCGGAGAGGTTCTGAGAATGTCAGCTCAGCCCATGAGGAAAGTAATGTACTGTTTATAAGAGAAGCATATGAAAAAGAGGGAGGAGAAGGGAAGCACAGAGGGTGGGATCGAGAGAGGAGAGAGGGGAAATAGAAGGAGGACAGAGGAGAGAAGGAAATGATGATGTAGTTGCTGCTAGGACACTCTATGAGTCTCTGAAACACACACACACACTCACATACACACTCACACACACATACACACTCACACTCACACACACACTCACACACAAATACACATACATATACACATACACACACAAACACACACACACATACACACAAACACACACATACACACATACACACACATACACATACACACATACACATACACACGTATACACACACACACACACAGACAGGAGAGAGGTCCTATGACTCAAAAGTGCTCACCCACAGGTTTGTGAGCAGGTGACTTTTCATACACATGCACCGTTTGCAAGAACAAAGTCTTTACTTGTAGTTTAATAAAGGAAACTATACTTACCCTATATAATTAACACTTGGGTCAAGCATCCTGAAGGAGCAAATAATAGGGAGAAATATTTGCTCCCAAATGAAAATAAGGCACATTTTTTTCCCGTTAAATGTTTCTTTTCATTGCATTTTTCATATTATCTTGAAGTTGTATAAAGTCACATTAAATTAAGCTCAAAGTGATCAAGTTTTAAAGATTGTCTATCTAGGCTAATTAAACCATGAATTAGTGTTCAGTAGAGCTTAAAACTTTGAGTAGCTAAAAGGGATAATAAGAGAACTCTTGCATTTGGCTGTGGCAGAAGTTACAGATGCTTTTTTTAGATTAGTCATATACAGAACATTGTATAAAAGTTTACTTTAGCACTTACAAGAATTATTGGAATTAATAATTTGTAAAGCAAACAAGCCGTTTTATCACATATCCATCCTGCAATAACTACTCAAATATTTATCGATGGTTTACTAAGCATTAGTCAATCTGTTTACCTCAACATGACAACAGATTCCATCTTTCCCTTATTCTCTGTGTACACACACACACACACACACACACACACACACACACACACAAACGTAAACATAGAAATCGGGCTCTACCAAATGTAGGGGCCTAGAAACTAGATTAAGACTTATTGGAAAAAAAATTAAAACTGAAAAAGAGGAGCTGTAAGTGAGCAGGCTTTCACTTCTAGTTCCATTTACCCTTTTTAAATAACTCGGGCTTGTATGAGCTGATTCACCAGCTCACTCTCTGGATAAACTCCTCAACTTCTGAACCACAGTCTGTACAGCACAGTTTCTGGGCGATTGCCTCCTTCCTTTGGGATCCATCCAGCCTTTGTTTGGACATGAGAGCTGCTGCTTTCGGTTCTCACTGGACGCAGGTCCATCATTTCTCTTGAATTGCTCAGATATTTCTTTCATGAGACTAGGTAAGGTAGAGAAAACAGCCCGAGGATTGAGCCCTGGGGTGCTCCAACAGTCAGATGTCAAGAGAAGAGAAAGATCAAATATGGAAACCCTGGAGTGACCACTGAGACAGGAAAGAAACAACTGGGTCAAGTGCTGCAGATGGGCCAAGTAAGATGAGAACTGGGAAATGACACGTAGACTGAGCAATGTGGTGGTGGCGTTGCTGTACCGTGAGCAGTGTGAATGGAGAGATGTGGTCACATCTGATTGACATGGGAAAAATAGAAAATGAGCCCAGCATAATTGACGGGCAGATCTCAAGAGAGAACCCACTCAAGGGTTTTGCTCCAGAAAGGAAGAAAGAAATGTGAGCAGCAGCTGGTAGAGGAAGGTTATATAATAAAATACTTGTTTTAAACGAAGAAAGAGAAGCTGACAGGAATGATAGAACAGATAACTTGATAATGAGGTGGGCAGAGCAGAGAATTGCTTATTGATAGCCTTGAGTATGTAACAGAAGGTGGCATTTGATGCAAGTAGTCCTTTTGAAATGAACTGAAATGTGAGTGAATGCATCATTATAAAAGGCTTTTATTTTAACATGAACAATAATTGTATTAATGTAAGATTTTTGTAAATAGCAAAAGAAAGTGATATTCCATTCATAAACTCTTGGAGAACAGTAAAAGAAAAATAGACCATGTTACATAAATATTAAAACAATAAGTGTTTAATTAGCACCTGCTATAGAATCATGAAAAAATTCTAAGACACATTTGCTACCCTTACAGTGTGTAATGCAGAGTTGAGAAAAGATATAGTGTCATTAATTAAGTTAGCTATGCTATTCAGTATTTGAAATGTTATTCTCTTTTTATTGATATTATAAAACCTATTGTTATTATTTAACTCTGTGTCCAATTATTTCATTTGACTCCAAGGATAAGCATGCAAATGGAACTGGAGTACTCCGCGAAAAACAAATGTCTTTCCTTAGCCAGTGTCATTTATATCCAGGTTTCAAATTGCTGTTAAGGTTCTGGTCATTGTTCTCTTTCCCCCAGTGTTCTCTGTGGGAGTCGGGCTCACTTCCCTCAGGAATGTATCATTAGGACTGTTCATTTATTCTTCCGAGGAAACATACTGCCCAGGACGCCAATTTCTCTTTAATTGTCAGTTTCCTTTCCCATGCTCCCAGCCTTAAACATTCTGCATACACTTTTTTATCATCTCGGTGTCGGTAATGGTTCGGAACTCAGGCTCCGAGTCGGGGGTCTCATGCCAGGGTCGGGGAGGGCGGTCCTCATCACGTGTACGCACCTCCCGCAGCCTCTGTGAGCACTTCTGTCACACGAAGCTGATGACAGCACAGGTCTCACGGAGCTTGTGTGACGATGCAATGGGAACCTTCACGTAGAGGAATGGGGGCGTGTGTGGCGCGTGGGGAGTTCTCACTGAATCACAATCGTTTGTACTGGAGAGGAGATGACGGCACGTGACCTGTGCCACAGATCCTGGGACAGACCCTTTCTAGACGACGTTACACTGGAACGCGAGGACAGCCCTGGGGTTGTCTCAGCCCTAAATGGGGAGACCAAAGACTATGTCCAGATTAGACAGCAAGTGTAAACACTGGGATTCACATCCAAGCCTGTTTATAACTGCCTCTGAAAATACTCAAGGATACGCCACGTTTTTCATAACGGAGTTTGAGACGTCATACACTAGCACGGTTTGGATTCCGGCATGTGCGTAGGTGACTTCTAAGTCACAGACGGGCCCTACCTGGTCCTCTCTGAGCTTGAGGTCACTTCCAAATAACTTCTGTTTCCACTTTGAAGCCCTACTAGAAGATCAAGTCAAATATCCCAGCCAGTTCTCTAACCAACCTCCCAGCCTCGCTATCCACACACTTCCTACCTCCCAACGGAGGAATCCTAAGGGCAAGGCCATTATTTTCTTTTTAGTTCATCTGAATCATCACTGACCCATCCCTGAGTTTTAAATGATAAAGTCAACTTTCCACTCCCTTCAATGTGCACCCCCACATCACCTGAGATGCTGTTGTTGTGCCTTGGGGATCACCTTGAGAAAGTGGAGAATTCTATGCAAAAGGAGAGACGTGTGTCTGATCTGAAAATGCCAGTTTGCCATTACATGATGAGTGTATCACTTAGTGAACAAATGGGTCTGGCCACTTGAACTCATGCCTCGGGCAAACCTCCCGCAAGAAGAGTCTAAGAGGAAGGCCGGCCTATGTCCGCCTATTCTGAAGCTCAACAGCTGGTATTTAGGCATATGATAAAAACTCTTGAGTATGTAGGTATGACCTACTTAACTACAGAAACTGCTAGAATCTTTTTCCATAAGTCCCCTCACTTGGTTCTTAAAACAACCTTGTGAGCTATTATTAACCTCATTTTGCACATGAGAAAAGTGAAATTCAGGATGCCTCATCCATAGCACAGAACACGGTACGGCCATTAACGAAAACAGCACGGGAAGGCTAATCATGTGGGCAAAGTTCTCCAAACTTGTGAAGAGTAAGAACCCAATTTTGTAATCTGTAAGAATGACATGTTTATGTGTATCTGAAAAACTGGAAGACACTACGTCCAACTGCAAGAGATATTCTCCAGTAGGGAGGAAGTTTTTGCAAAGTTGTTTGGGACATCGATACCTGTTCTACCCCATCTAAGAAGAAAAAGCCAAGGCAGAGTGGTAGGTGGATAACGGGATGGCGCGGAAGGTCACGAAGGGAAAGGGAGGGAGGTGGGTCGGTAAAGCCGACTGAGTCCACAGCCAATGACAGGAACACAGGAGGGAACCAGAGAACCAGCACCGGGCTCCGAGGACACGGGAGTGGGAAGACAGAGATGCCCTAGAACCTGAAGAATGACTAACATGGAAAATAAGCCATCCCTTCACGGCAAGTTGTAGACTTTAAGGCATAATTAAGGGAATATTTTTCAGATTACTCACTCAACTAACCCTACCTCCGTATTACGCTCATAACCAACTGCCCCCATGGGAATGGCCTCCCTACCGGGGCAAAGCCTTTTTGAACATGTGACCTAGGCTTCCCACTTTTTCCAGTGGGTCCAGCAAAGGAATGTTTTCACTTCTGAGGGGCTGTAACTATTATCTGGGCAACTTTGTTGATGTTGATTACATAATGATTCTCCTAACAGGTGAATAATGCTGTGTATATCTTACTCCTGTAACTAGATTGTGAGTTTCTGAAACGTTAGCACTTTACCTTACGTTTTATGTTATCACATAAAGCTCTCTGTCCAGCATCCTTCATTGAGATGCATTAAGAAAGACATTTGCTAATGAATATACCAATTTCAGGTGCATAAGAATTCTTCACAAGTAAAAAATATTAGCAGAAATAAGGACTAGATTGTAGTCTGTGAATTATCTCTGTAATTAATGTACATAAATTTAAAATAAAATTTTACATTAAGAAAATGTTAGATTTGAGATTTCCATATAACGAATCAAGGAAACTTAAACTAATTTTCCCTCAGTAACCATAATTCATCCACTTAAGACACATATAATACTGCTATTCCTTTATAGTTAAGTTTTATATGTAAATATATACAAAATAATCTTGACAATGAAAGAACATATAGCTTATTACAACAACGCTTATACTATGTGGTCCTGACCAGTGGTGGTGGAGTAGATAGACCGTCAACCTGAGATGCTGAGGTCCCAGGTTCAAACCCGAGGTCGTCAGCTTGAGCACTGGTGAGCATGGGATCACAGGCATTATCCCAGGGTTACTGGCTTCAGTTCAAAGGTTGCTGGCTTGAAACCTAAGACCACTGTCTTTAAGGCCAAGTTCACTGCCTTGAGCATAGGTCACTGGCTTAGCTGGACTGCTCCCCATGGTAAAGGCACATAAAAGAAGCAATCAACAACAACTAAAGTGACACGACTACCAGTAGACACTTCTCATTTACCTCCCTGTTTCTCTCTCATTAAAATATGTAATATATATTAATATATTAATATTATATATATGAAAACTTTCTACCTCTACTTGAAAATTAAGTATCTTTTTTTTTCCATGTCTCATAGTCTCACTTTTATGTCCCACCTATGTATGAAATCATGCTGTTCTCAGTTTTTTTCTGATTTACTTATTTCACTCCGTATAATTTTATCAAGGTCCATCCATTTTGTTGTAAATGATCCGATGTCATTATTTCTTATGGCTGAGTAGTATTCCATAGTATATATGTACCAAAGCTTTTTAATCCACTCGTCCTCTGACAGACACTTGGGCTGTTTCCAGATCTTCGCTATTGTGAACAATGCTGCCACGAACATGGGGGCGCATTTCTTCTTTTCAAACAGTGCTATGGTGTTCTTAGGGTATATTCCTAAAAGTGGGATAGCAGGGTCAAAAGGCAGTTCGATTTTTAATTTTCTGAGGAATCTCCATACTGTTTTCCACAGTGGCTGCGCCAGTCTGCATTCCCACCAGCAGTGCAGGAGGGTTCCCTTTTCTCCACATCCTCGCCAGCTGAATAAAAATTTCTCCAGAGAGGACATACAGATGGCCAATAGGCAGATGAAAAAATGCTCAACATCACTAATCATTAGAGAAATGCAAATTAAAACCACAATGAGATATTACCTCACACCAGTCAGAATGGCGCTCATCAGCAAAACAACACAAAATTAAGAATCTTTTTAGCGTTTCCCCCAAGTGGCTCTCTAGGTTTATACCTTCACATGAGTATATGACCAGCTGTGTCCACTCCTTGTACTTCTTGAAGTCTTTCTCTTATAACAATATTTCCACATATTCTGCTATGATTATGATTACTTTAGCCTTTAAATATATCTCAGCTTTAACCTCTTAAAACTCTTAGTATTTATATTTAATTTTTTAATTATATATGACATGGTATTTATTTATTTTAGAGAGGGGAGAAAGAGAAAGAAAGAGAGAGAGAGAGAAGGAGAGAGAAGCAGGAAGCATCAACAATATGTGCCTTGACCAGGCAAGTCAGGGGTTTTGACCAGCAACCTCAGTGTTCCAGGTCAACACTTTTATCCACTACACTGTCACAGGTCAGGCCATAACAGTATATTTTAATATAAAATAATAAAAACATGTCTTATTTTAAGTTAGTAACCTGCAAAAGGAAAACATTTTCATACTAATTTTAACGAGGACAATGCAGACTAAATGCAAATGTTAAGATGCACATCAAAGAACTACTAAGAGGTAAAGCGAGTAGTCAATTCAAGTTCTCCAGTTTCTAGTTTAATGCTCTTGGCATTTACCAATAACATCTGAGAGTCACAGACTGTATCATTTTATTATTTTATAGTCTCAACATTTCCGTGTCGGAGCTTTAATTTACTAACCAGATTAAGCACCTCCAAAAGTCAGAGATTTCATTTGAAGCTTCTGATTTGCACAGGTTAGCAAAGAGCAGTCATGGGGGAAATGTGTTGTTTCCGAAAATGTCGGTCATTTCCACATACTGAGCATAGCTCATCCGCAAGCAAAACAGGAGCCACAAAACCTCCTTCAGTCTTACCGAGAGGCCAGTTTCTAAAGTGAACGTCATCTCAATACTTAGACACATGCTTAACTAAAAAAAAAAAAATTAAAAAGCTAGCATGAGGGCCTGACCTGTGGTGGCGCAGTGGATAAAGCGTCGACCTGGGAACACTGAGGTCGCCAGTTCAAAACCCTGCACTGGTCTGGTCAAGGCACATATGGGAGTTGAGCTTCCCGCTTCTCCTCTCTTTCTCTCTTTCTCTCTCTCTCTCTCTCACTCTGTGTCTCCTCTCTAAAATGAATAAAATAAAAATTTTAAAAAAAGTCTAAAAAAAAAAAAAAGCTAGCATGAGTCGGATAAAATATTTCATGTTAGTGTATCTCAAAGTGTTCTTTGTGTTTTATGGTTTATTTCAAAACTAAATTGTTGGACCCTTTCTATACTCCTGAGTCAGACTCTGGTGGAGACATCACAGAGATTCATATTTTATGAAGGAATCACAGGTCATTCATACACCCACTAAATTTCGTGTGTGTGTGTGTGTGTGTGTGTGTGTGTGTGTGACAGAGACAGAGAGAGAGTCAAAGAGAGGGACAGATAGGGACAGACAGGCAGGAAGGGAGAGATTAAAAGCAACAATTCTTTGTTGCGACACCTTAGTTTTTTTATTGATTGCTTTCTCATATGTGCCTTGACCAGAGGGCTACAGCTGATTGAGTGACCCCTTGCTCAAGCCAGAGACCTTGGCCTCAAGCCAGCGACCTTGTTCTCAAGCTGGTGAACCTTGCTCAAACCAGATGAGCCTGTGCTCAAGCTGGCGACCTCAGGGTTTTGAACCTGGGTCCTCTGAGTAACAGTCCGATGCTCTATCCACTGTGCCTCAGCCTGGACAGGCTACCCACTGAATTTCAAGGACAGGTTTCTTTCTACATGCTTGTGGGTAGAAATTTCACACCACCTTTCAGTTTTCTTCCTGAAACAACCAAATGATATTGACAGGTAGTCATTTCACTGTTTATTTATTTACTTATTTATTTATTTTTTACAGGGACAGAGAGAGTCAGAGAGATGGATAGATAGGGACAGACAGCCAGGAACGGAGAGAGATGAGAAGCATCAATCATTAGTTTTTTGTTGCCGTCGCGACACCTTAGTTGTTCATTGATTGCTTTCTCACATGTGCCTTGACCGCGGGTCTTCAGCAGACCGAGCAACCCCTTGCTGGAGCCAGCGACCTTGGGTCCAAGCTGACGAGCGTTTTGCTCAAGCCAGATGGGCCCGCGCTCAAACTGGCGAGCTCAGGATCTCGAACCCGGGTCTTCTGCATCCCAGTCCGACACTCTATCTACTGCGCCACCGCCTGGTCAGGCTCACTGCTTATTTTTGTAGCCTTCAGTTGTTTAGCAAGGTTATAGGTACTCATATATGATGGTCCTATTAATATTTTATCATATGACACACATCTGTATTTAGATGTTATATGCATAAAATGACATAGTTTTATTTTATTTTATTTTTCTTCCTGGTGAGAGGAGGGGAGAGAAACTCCTGCATAAGCCCTGATCAGGATCCACCTTGCAACCCCCATCGGGGGTCCAGTGCTCTGCCCATCAAGGCCATGCTCCCAAATGAGCTATTTTTAGCACCCTAGGCAGAGGCTCCATGGAGCCATCCTCAGAGTCCTGGGCCTATGTGTTTGAACTAATTGAGCCATGGCTGCAGGAGGGGGAGAGAGAGAGAGAGAGAAAGGAGAGGGGGTGAGGTGGAAAAGCAGATGGTTGCCTCTCCTGTGTGCCTTGACCGGGAATCGAACCCAGGACATCCTATGCCAGTGGACACTCTGCCAATGAGCCAACTGACCAGGGCCTACATTCTTTTTAGAGATCAAGGTATACATAATTAAAAATAATAGACAGGTATTTTTTGTTTTGAGAAATAATGCACACATTAGGGAGAACTATTTTTTTTTTCCCCCAGGCAGATGTTGGCATCTAGAGACATTAGAAAAATGAATTACCTTTACTCAATTCTATCACAAACAGGAAGTCAAATACTTTCTACTAAATTCCTCTTGTAACTGGTATAAAAAACTACTAACGCCTGCAGCTGGTACTTATGTTGGATGCTGAGGCAGTTAAAAAGTATAGATGATTAAAAGGCCAATCGATGCAATCTGCATAATCAATAGGACCCAGGACACCAGACACTTGCACTTTTTAGTCCCTATAAATAAAGAGGACAGCGGAGGGAAGAAAAAGAACACAGAAGCCTTGACCATGGCTGTGCTCCAGTCAAAGCATGTGTCATAAAATGACACTTTGTGATCCTTACTCAATACTTTTGTTAATACACTAAGTTCTGAAGTGCAATAAGAAATATATATAATGTTGCACAGACATATAATTTCTGCAGAAGCCAATTAACATAACCTTTTAAGATATTTTCTGTAATAACGAATCAATATCAGCTAATAGAAGAATAAAGTGTCAGTGAATGTGTGACTCTAGCCAAAGTGAGAAAACAGGTATCTCAGTTTAGCATCTGTGGGAAACAGTATACTTTTAGGGAAATTGGACTCAAATTGTTTTGTCAATTCAAAGCTGATCATCTGTTCCATTGCTTCTGCTAAAGTTGATCTAAAGAGATTAGGAAAGGAATAACTATGCTATTTATAATGTGGGGGAAATGAAAAATAAAGTATTTTGATTAAAATGCTTTTTTACATATTTATACAAAAGTAACCTTAACTGAAGACACTAATGACTCCATGTATTCCATAGGTGGTGGGTGAACTGGGGAGGTAGCTCTGCCCCCCAAATCGACCATAATGAGTGTTCAATGCATAAAAGTACATTACTGCTCTGTTCCTATTCTTTAATTCAGCGAAAATACTAATAGAAGCACCCACACCCATATCTCCACGTGAGCTTTTCTCTGATTATATTTTCCAGCCCGGCAGCTGTCAGAGACTAGTCCTCCGAGGAAAAGGGAAAAGAGAGGGAAAAGGAGTAAGACAGGACAAGGCGCAGCCTTTGTGCATTCTGCTAACTGTATTACACAACTCAGCTCGTGAATATTAGTTTCTCTCATAAGTTTGTTTTTGGACACCTCATTTTCTATTCTCCGAGGGTTGTGCAAGCTCTTGGAGGGTGTAACGGCTCTGAGGGGAGAAAGGATATTAGGCAGTAAAAATAGTTGGGTGATCTTGCTGCTCCCTTTATGCACTTGAGAGGAGAGCTTTGTGAGCAAGAAGGGGCCGCGGCCGTGTAGGAGACCATGGCCCATCTCCTAAGGCAGGCCCGGCCTCTCCATTGGCCACCCGCGGCCGTGTAGGGGACCGTGGCCCACCTCCTAAGGCAGGCCCGGCCTCTCCATTGGCCACCCGCGGCCGTGTAGGGGACCATGGCCCACCTCCTAAGGCAGGCTCGGCCTCTCCATTGGCCACCCGCGGCCGTGTAGGGGATTGTGGCCCACCTCCTAAGGCAGGCCCGGCCTCTCCATTGGCCACCCGTGGCCGTGTAGGGGATTGTGGCCCACCTCCTAAGGCAGGCCCGGCCTCTCCATTGGCCACCCGTGGCCGTGTAGGGGATTGTGGCCCTCCTCCTAAGGCAGGCCCGGCCTCTCCATTGGCCACCCGTGGTCGTGTAGGAGACCGGACCGTGGCCCTCCTCCTAAGGCAGGCCCGGCCTCTCCATTGGCCACGTGGCAGCCGTGTAGGGGACTGTGGCCCACCTCCTAAGGCAGGCCCGGCCTCTCCATTGGCCACGTGGCAGCCGTGTAGGGTACCGTGGCCCTCCTCCTAAGGCAGGCACGGCCTCTCCATTGGCCACGCAGCAACCAAGAAGGAAGTCCCCTTCTGGACCACAGACCAAAATGGTTTTTACTCTACAGTTCAACCCAAACCAGGCCATGAGGTCCAAGTTGACGTTCCCCCTCAGTCTTCATATGCAAATCTCTCAGAACCTATTTGGCAAGTGAGATTATGTAGAAATGAAATACATAGTTCCCCGTGGACATTTGGTGTGCATCTTACTTTTAATACATACTAGAATATCATTTCCCCAACATAGATATAGATGTAGATATATACAGCTATATAAAGTACATATAATGGCATTTTGATCATACAAAATAAAATCAGTTGAGTATCTATAAATCAGTAGTAAACAACAGAAATAGCATTATTAGAATTCGGGAGGTACCACAGTGTATATTTGAAAGCGACACTTTCTAGTGAAAAATAAGAAACTTTATGTTGAGAATGTGGGGGCGAGTAAGGGGAGGAAATTTAAGGTTCAGAGGGAAGAACAAGTAAAATCTCTACACTCTTGAATGAAGACTGCCAAGAGTATTGGGATAATTCGTCGTTTGCTGAGTTATCTTGAGTGCCCAGTAGACAATATTATCCCTCCCCTCCAATGTTGAAATATGCTGTGAAGTGCAGAAAGGCTGAAAAGAGAGAATCTACCTCTTTCTCTTTCTCATCCTTCATGTCAAAGGCTACCTGGGGGAGGCTCTCCATTTTTATTTACCAATGACAGTATGCTAACAAAATAGTTCTAAAATATATTTTAATGAGGAAAGAATAACACGAGGTTCATGGCAATAGATTCTCCCAAAGAGACAGGTTAATAAGAATATGGGACCCTCATTGTGGGCAGGAAATTTGCATACTCCTTTGTACCAAAACTGTCTTTGCAATTCAGATGCCTCGCTTAGGCTCTGGGTTGAACAAAACGCAAAGAATGTCTACTTTCTATCTAGAAATTCCAGAAGCAACTGGGTATTTTGTACTGAGAAGACACTCTAGACGCATATGCTAAATAAGGTAATGCATTGATAAGTATGTGAAAAAAATATTATAAAATTAAACCAAGGAGGATGATACAGCAGAGATGTGATTATATTAATTTGCTTCATTAAGCACATCCCAGGTGATGTTGTGGTCAATAGTACTTGCTGAATAAACCAAAAGTGTCCCGGTCCTGGGGGAGTATACTAAGTCTAAGCGATGGTATAGGAGCATCTTTCTGAAAGGATAAAGGAGATAAGGCAGCAATAGTTCCAGGCATCCACTGGCTCATTTCTAAAGTAGAGGATTAGGAGTAATTATGAACATTTCCTTTAAGTCTATAATCCTGTAACTATTGTAATTATGATAATTAAATGGGCCATAGGAAATTAAAGGAGACATTTTTGCTTTCTTTTCCATAAGCCTCCAAACATGTCCCCTTCAGTTCACCAACAACAGCTATGCTTTTGGTGACAAGAAATTGGAGCTAACCCTGGCAGAAACTATCTGCATAGCACTGATCTTAAATGCGACCATAATTAAACAGCATCTCTGATGAGCTCATTAAAATATTCTTAAATTACATAAATTTAAATAAAAGTTATCAATATGAATTTCCATTTCATTTATATGATTATATTGATGCTTATACATTCCATTGTCATTTATCTTTTTTCTTAACTAAATATCTCTTAACTAAATGATACAGTGTGTGAATGTGAAGTCCTTGTCCAATCTGACACCTTGTTCTTTTTTTTTTTATTTTTAGAGGACATAACACTGTGAAAGTACATAATACATATTTAATAACTACTTACTGAAGTGAATGAAATCTTTACTGAATATATTTATTAAAATGAGTATAACAGTTCATGAAATGTAAAATCTTTCTGGGTTATACATTTATGCTAAATAGTAAATGAGCAAAAATTATGCCCTGATAACAAAAAATATTGCATCTCCATGATAGAATTATACTTGGGGATTCTTTCCTTTTATTTGTAATTTTTCTAAATTTTCCATAGAAATCTGTTACTTCTATACTCAGAAAAAAAATGTATACAAACTTTCAGGAAATTCCTCCACAAAATTGTGAAAATAGCTATACACAAAAGTCAAAATAACTCAGCACTGAGAACAACAATACAGTATGTATGTAAACATTTTCAACAAAGGAGTATATGTAAAATATTTTAGTAAGTGAAGACAACTATAAAAATTATTTTCAAAAATATTTAAAAGAAACTTAATACCTTTCTACCATTTTAAAAGTTACTTTACTAATCCATGAATGGAATACAACTATCACAACTATGTACTATACAGGTGTTCCAAATAATAATTAATAAATTAAGTGAGATAATATTAAAGTTTTCAAGGTCAAAGGTTAAAATAAATAATTTCATTGAAAGGGAGCACATAGTGTTTTATTAATCAAAGCATCTTTTCTTTTCTTTTTCTTTTTGGAGAGAGAGAGAGAGAGAGAGAGAGAGAAATGGAGAGGGATGAGAAGAAGCATAAAGTCATAGTTGTATCACTTTAGTTTTTCATAACTGCCCCTCATATGTGCCTGGACCAGGGGGCTCCAGACTTGCCATTGACCCCTTGCTCAAGCCAGCGACCTTAGAATCATGTTGATGACCCTGCACTCAAGCTGGCAAGCATGTGCTCAAGCCAGCGACCTTGGGGTTTGGAACTTAGGACCTCAGCATCCCAGCTAGACATTCTATCCACTGTACCATCACCAGTTGAGCTTAAAAAACCTTTTTGATAAACTGTTCTCAGTCCTTCATAGAAGTAGAAAAAATAAAATCCATTTTTATATTTTATGCCGAGTTTCTCAATCAGATCTACTTTTTAAATAAGTATCGTGTGATAAAAAATATATATGTGTTTCAGAGGTTTAGAAAGTTCACTTTCAAAGTGTCATTAAAATCATTAAGGACAATTTTATTTTTTCATTTCACTTTCTAAAACCAATAGTACCTATTGGTGTTCTAAGAACAAGATTCCCCAAAGACGTCGGGTGTGACAATTCCACAGCTACTCAGAGACTCCCTGAGGATCACTGCCCCTCTAACTCAGTGCCCTGATTCCCATAAAGGCACAAGATGAAGGGTGAGATGCGCACAGAGGCTGTGAGGGGTACTTAGCCACCTCCCCTGTGATCAGAAAGCACCCCGTGCCCATCGCTGACTGAGCCACTTAGGTTTAACTTGTAGAGGAGCAACGTGAAAGTGGGTGGAAAGTGGAGTCCTGAGGTGAGACTAGAGGTTTTCATGGTTTCCTGCAGCTTTGTCCCACATAAAGGAAGTAATCAGGGGTTGCTGACATTTTGGATGAGATACAGAAGTAGGTGTTCCTTTTGATTCGTCTCAGAAGTTCCTCCCCTTCTTTCTGTTGTGACTAAAAGCAAGCTCTTTCAAAAGACATAAACCTTTAAGTGTGTAACACAATGTGCTTTACCTGCTTGTGCACCTGGAAGTTGATTTAAAAAAATAATAGCATGGTTCCATTTCCATGTTTGGCCTTCAGTAAGTAGTTTTTGGATGACTAAATGAATATTATCAGGAAAGAAAATACAGCATTCTATTTGCTCTAAGTGATAACCAAAATTAAAATGTATTGTAGTAGTCTGACCAGGAGGGGGCGCAGTGGATAGAGCACTGGACTGGGAAGCAGAGGACCAAGGTCAGGTTTGAAATGCCAAGGTCGCTGGCTTGAGCACAGGCTCATCCAGTTTTAATACCGACACACCAACTTGAGCACGGGGTTGCTGGATTGAGTGTCGGATCATAAACATGACCCTATGGCCGTTGGCTTGAACTGAAAGGGCTTGAAGCCCAAGGTTGGTGTCTTGAGTAAGGTGTCACTCACTCTGCTGTAGCCCCCCAGTCAAGGCACAAATGAAATAGCAGTCAATGAACAACTAAGGTGCCGCAATGAAGAACTGATGCTTCTCATCTCTCTCCCTTCCTGTATATCTGTCCCTGTCTGTCACTCTCTCTGTCTCTGTTACAAAAAAAAAAAAAAAAAAAAAAAATGTAGTATTGCACATTTATTATAGTCTTAGAGCAATCTTTAGGTGCTATACACGAGTGATAATCTTGGTTTACAGGATGTAATTTTGATACAAGAGACTGGCAGGTTGAAATGACGTTTATAAACACTTGAAATTAAAAATGAATGTATACTGAAAAATACAATGAAAATAATTGTGTTGTAAATACTAAGAACACCGTTTCTGCCATCTGGGTTTCATGAAAGAGTTATCCAAAAGCTACGAGAAATTGTATTCCAAGATTTATGTACACAGTTCTCTACATATGGTAGTTTTCCTGAACCAGAACACAGCAGAGACTGATAAGGTCTGCTTTATGAGGCAGAACCCGACTCCAGCGGCTGCTGGGATAGCAGCCTCCCTCCAGTCACCGGATAATAGGAGGCCGCCATGGTGCCGGTGGTCGTTTCATGCTCAGTGAGCCTCATGGGGCCGGGAGAGCAGTCTGTTTCCCAAATGTCATCTTCAAGTTACCACTTACATTCATAAACTGGCAATATAAACGATAACTCCACTGGGTTTTCTAGCATTATCAATTAGAAAAATGCACATAAGGAACGGTGCATGTTTACTGTGATCGTCTTAGATTTTAAGAAATGGAATGAAATATAATTTCTTTTCCTGAACAACCAAACATAGAAGCATTTGGTTTGCTAATGATTAGTGTTTGATTAATAAAATAAAATATTGATTTGAAATGTATTTTCCTCCTTTCCTTGGTCAGTGCTATGTCACATAGATTCACAAGTTTTCCCGAGGCAGAGACCTAGTCACCACCATTTTGGGAAATGGTGGCTAGGACAATACTAATATGCTAATTATATCAAAAGAAGACTATAAAATAACTCTATTTTGAAATGGACCATCAACTGAGGATGACCTTAAGAGACACTGTGTGAACTGAAGTCTTTCATTATCTTTGATCAATTATTCTTGTATTTAATGACTTCATTACTATCAATATTATCTCTCTAAATTTGTCTATATTAAATAAATTAAAATACTTCCTGTAACAGTCTTTGGTATTAGCATAATTAAGAAAAGTATTTTTGAAGGGTTATTTAGCCAATAAAATTCAATAAAACAAATAATATAATATTACTGATCCTTCAAAACATGCATAACATATGTTTGCACCAATAAGTGAGAAATATATAATGAAGTACTATCAGGTATGTTAAAAGCAAGTAAAAATATACATATAAACATTTGAAACAAAGCAAAATTAAATATATCAGATTATAGTTATATGTATATATTGACATGATGCATATATGAAAGAATTGTTTTATTCTCTTTTATAGATCAATATTAAGAAGCAATCATGTATTTATATTTTTTCCAGTGGTTTTATGCTAACATTTTCTACAAGAAAAAGTTGATGGGCCAAAGAACACCAGAGTAAGGAGTAAAAAAGTAAAAACAGAAAGATTAAAAACAGGCAACTTTATACTCAATTGCTTTTCTGTCATTTGATTTCATTGGACTAATTTTTCTGAGTGAACATTTTTTTAACCAATACTGACAAGTTGAGAAACATTACTGTGGACAGAAAAGTTAATGGTCCCTGCATCTGCTATAAGAGAAATGATTTTATACTATTTGTATTTGAAAATTGTTTCAAATCTTCATTTATAACAATACTTTAATTATACTGAATAATCAATGACCGCATTAGCAAAATGCAAAGTTGTTACTGCCAATTTATGTACATGCACTCACTATTAAAATGCTTATTAAAACAATTCATAAGGTGAGACAGAAAGTGAATTTTAGTTTAAAAATCCAAATACGGGGGAGAATAGAGAGAGAGACAAAGGAAATCTCTGAGAAGGATCTTCCCTCCTCATGGTCACCGGCTAGGACCTGATCAAAATGCTGCAGTCCCAGCAACAAGAACTGAGCGACTATGGCTGTCTCAGAGGCACCAAGGAACCAGCCACACAGCTCACAGTCCTTTCATATGTAAAAAAGGTTGCACCTAACGATTTGGCCCACTCTATTACTTACTAAATAAAATCACTGATTGACTAAGGATATATTTAAAGAGCAAACACACCATTATAAACAATTATTCAAACTAGTACCTGAAAAATGTTTCTGGATCATTACTAAACAAGACCACTAATATGAGCTTATTAGTAATCAATAATTGCAAGTATAAAGTTCTACTGCCGTTCTATTGCAGCGGAGCTGATAAAGAATAAAGTACAAAATCAGTATTCCAAACTACACGCCAGCATTAGCTAAACATGTTCTTAATGAACAAGGCTACTGTGCAAACTTCCGTTCCTTTACCCGTAAAGCAGAAAAACTAATAGTTGTATTATGGTTGTAAGTCATGCAGTAGGTAATTCACTTAAAATATCTTTAAATACAGTGAACTGTCAAATTTTATTATGATTATATACATAGGAAATATAAATAACTTAATTGTATTACTACTCCAAAATAAATGATCTAGCTAGTAAAACAGTAAAGGCCATTTTCAATAAGTGTTTTGTTTCTTTTTCTTTTGCAAATTCAGAGAAAACTTAAGGAGTATCACGTGAAACCCCAAGTTGTTTTAAATTCTCAAGAGGGTAAAAGCCATAATCTATTTTGCTGTATAAATATTTCCATTTAAAAAGAAATGTTCAAAACCATAACATAATCATGAAGCCCTGAACTTGCAATGTAGGTGATTCTTTTAAAAACGATCATCTGACAGATTGCATTTGAATTCATCATGTAGGAGCTAAGTTCTGAAGGAGATCTGCCTCTTGTCTCTGCCCCCCTCCCTTTTCCGTTTTTTCTCCTCCTTGATCTCCTGATGTACATTTAAAAGGCAGGTACCAGAGATCCATACAACATGGTCTTGTTGAGAGCACCTGTGGAAGACAGGCTAAGGCAACAGCGGATCTCTTTAGGGATTTAAGAGTAAAGAAATCTCTAAACAGAGTAATCTAGGTCCCTAACTTAGCACCACGCGTCCTAGCTCCCGTGATGTCATCCTGATTCATCAAGTACCTAAGAAGCAAGCATATGAAAGTAGTGGGGGTTATCTAAGCAGCACCAAATGTGATCAACAACAAAATATGTCGGGGGGCTCTGTGCACTACCCCTCCATGCAAGCCACTGAGTGAGGAAATCCTTCATGGCTCCTGTAATAGGCAGGATGGTGCAAGTCCCCCACAGCACCACCCCCTACCCACAGATTCCCTAATCCTTGGAATTTGTATGCTACCTCACTTGGCAAAAAAGGGACTGCAAGTGTATTTATGCCAAGAACCGTGAGATAGGCAAAGGGACCCGCATTAGGCTGGTGGGTGGATTCTAATACCAGGGGTCCTTCAAAGCGAAAGATCTTATTACCCAGGGGTTGTCAGAGGGAGAGGTGAGGGCAGAAGAGTGATCCGAGGGACGCACTCTGACAGGCTATGAGAATGGAAGAAGGGAGTCTTCTAGAATCTGGAAGAAAGCAAGGGAAATAGATTCTCCCCTGGAATCTCTAGAAAGGAATGTAACCCTTCCAACACTGGCTTTGGATGAGTGAGACCACATTTCGACTCTACCAGACGTAAGCCACCAGGTTTAAACCACCAAGTGCGCAGCTCTTTGTCACAGCAGCTACGGGAAAGAATACGGCGCAGGGCCTTCACGGGCACTCAGGACTCTCTGCATCCGAAGCCCTTCATCACTAGCAGATGTCCACAGCGCTCCCTGGCTCCTGCCAACATGGAAAAGAACTCCCTACACTCTCAAATGCCCAAATTGCTGCCACACGAGTCTCGGCTGAGACCAATGCATTAATAAAGAGTTAAATGTAATATGAATTGGCAATGATATAATTAGATTCTAATGTAGAAATTACACATCTTTTGATAAAGCTTTAAAAATACCACCCAATGTATTTGTAGGCCTTATGTCCTACCATAAACCAAATTGCTGAGTCCAACCCATTTCACAGTATGCTGCCTACATCTTTCAGAGGAATTCATGTGGTGAGCATTTTGACTACTAACTTTCTAGACTACACCTACTCATTTATCACGGCCACCATTAAGAAGCCATGGCTAGGAGGAACTCCAGTAGAAGCCCAAAAGGAGGGAGCCGATTTCTGACTCTAAAGAAATATGTGGCCCTGGCTGGTTGGCTCAGTGGTAGTGTATCAGCCCAGCATGTGGATGTCCCAGGTTTGATTCCCAATCCGGGCACAAAGGAGAAGTGCCCATCTGCTTCTCTACTCTCTTCCTCTCTCACTTCTCTTTCTCTTTCCCTCCTGCAGCCAAGGCTCCACTGGAGCGAGTTGGCCCCTGGCCCCTGGGCCCTGATGATGGCTCCATGGCCTCCACCTCAGGCTACAGAAGAGGTGTTACTGAGCAATAGAGCAATGCCCTAGATGGACAGAGCATCGCCCTCTAGTGGGCTTGCCAGGTGGTCCCTGTTGAGGTACATGCGGGCGTCTGTCTTTGCCTCCCCTCCTCTCATGGGATATAAATAAATAAATAAATAAATAAATAAAACCATTATTTAAAAATAAACATAGTATCATACACTTGATCAGTAGACAATTTTGAAACAGTGTTGATTCTTTTATCATATATGAAATAAATGAAAGTTTATTTTATTTGCCTAAGTAGTTAAGTAAGGAACTTGCTGTTGTGAAATGATGTAACCATTAACTAGATATAATATATGTATATATTAAATTTAAACAAAACTCATGTTATTATTTGTATAATTTTTTTCAAATTTAGGTAAGTTCTAATAAACAAATATCCATTTTAAAATAACAGTGAGTGTTAAACAACCACTTAAAAAATTGAACTAAGAGTACCGGAGTAAAAACAATTAAAAAAACTTTTCTTCTTAAAAACATCATCCAAACAGTATGAATGTGAGAATTTAAAAATTACTCATCATATCATTACTGAAATACCACAGGAAAAATAAAGTATATATTTAAAGATTCAAATTTTCAAAATCTTACTTTTAATTAGTTTAATATATTTCTTGGCTCAACCGTCTGGAACTGGTTGCAAGATTTCGGGATGATGCTTAACTAAAAAGTCAAACTAACAGAGCTAAGCAGAAATAATTAAAACAATGTTACATTTATTTTTCCAAACCTGAATATAAACAAAATACTTTACATGATAGTCTACTTAAATATTTATTATTTTAACTATGAATAATAAATCTATCATCTCAATAAAATATATATGCTCCTTAACCCTTCACAGGAATAAACAACACCTTCTATTGTTTACATAATTTATTCTCTACTAATCGAATAGAAATAAGGATAACTTCCTTTCCACTTGAGACTAAAAATAAATAGTACTTAATCTATACTTTGAAATAGTCTTAATCAGCTTTGAATAAATAGCTCAGGAAAGAAACACCATAATTTTATTTATTGCAATGCTTATTAATGCGGTCTGCTGGTTTTCATCACAATGGCCTAGTATCTTCACAGAAAAATAGAAAATGTCCTTTGAAATCACACAGACCTTCCAAAGGCATGTCATCCCATTGTGAAAATATTACAGCTTTGCCACTTCCACCCGAGAGATTTCTGTCAGTCTCCAATCCGGTGTCACTATAGAATTACAGCCAGAGTGCACTATCTGAGCCTGCTGTGTCCTTTGGGAAACAAAGCTTCGCTGGCTGAACTTTATGATTTAGTCCCAAAGGCAGAAGAACAAAGCTTTGAAAAGCAGGCAGGACACATTCTTCCTCTAAAATTCTAAAGAGACAAGATAGAATCTATTTGCAATTGTTTGGTGTATTATAAATTAAACTGAATATTAAACAAATTTCTCTTGCCCATAATTAGTATTAGCTGTCTCTGTGTGTTTGCTTCAAGAAATTACATTGTTATAGAAGATTCAAAAAGTACCTGTTCATTTTTAAGTGCTTCTCTCTGCATTACTGGGCTATTACCAGGGTAACAATGTCTCTGTAAAGATGTGGGGTGGGGTGGGGGAGAGGAATAAAGCTTCTCCCTGCTTCTCTTAAAAGTAGAGCCCCACAAACCATTTTTTATCTAACAGTGATAGTTCAAATTTCAGGATAAAATGTTAAAGGAAATAATCAATAAAAATTAATTTGTTATGTCTTTTTACTGTAGTTTGAAAGATAATGAACAGGTAGGCTTAAAAACAGAGTAACCTGGGTGAGTCTAATGCATTTTTCTTTTTTTTAAAACAGATAGATAGAGATATACTCTACTATTTCCCGGAGACATATGGATCATAGCACTTTTATTTTCTTCTGTCTGTTGTTACATATTATATTGCTTCAATCCCGAATGACCAGGTTGTTGTTTTTTCCTTATCTTTTATATTTTCCCCTGGATTCAGCTCAGTCACTTAGAAACATCTACCATACTACTCTGTTGACCTGTTATCTCCAAAAATAGAGCCTTACCAACAATGGCTATATATTATTTGTTATGTAAAGTGAAATAGAATTGTTTTTCTAGTACTTAGTTAAACAAGTCAGAAGAATTAGACCAATCAGCACATGAATATTTTGTTTCTAATTCATCGAGATGCACTGTGATCTTTTTCTATTATTAGTAAGTCATAAAGCACTTACCAAAATATGTTTAATATAAGATATTTAGAACTTAAGGCATTGAGGAAAAAATTATCTGATTATATGGAGATAGACATAAATTAAGTTCATATATACATAAACCATTTTCATTTTGATTTATAACAGATCGGAGAGCACAGTTCTATCTGAAATTGATATCTTCTATATATACACTTACTTCATAGCTACAACTTTAATACTAAGTGAAGGGATACGAGAATGAAAAAGCCTAATATACAAAATGCCTCAAAAATTGAACATGTGTTCTTGCTTCATTCAAATACTCAGTACAACCAATTGATAGACTTCATTTGTTAATTTATTTTATACTTAACGTAACTAGTCCTTCTAGGGTTTTGGCACTTGCAAGTTAAAAGTGCCAGGAGAGATTAAGGTTCTGCTAATTTAGTAAAAATATATTCAGAGAGTATAAAGACAGTTTTCCAAGATGCAATAAAGTGCTCCATTTCCAGAGAATACCCAGTGTTGCCAGTCTTTGAAATATCAAGGGGTAATCAATTCTTCAGCCTTTTGAGAATACCCTGAGTTGATCGAGATTTCTGAGTTTTGCTTGAGTTGGTTTTCTCTATCTGTAGACCTGAGTAATGTATTGATTTGCAACTAACAAATGGCATGAGGTGTGCTTTCATGTGTGTGTGTGCGCGCATGTCTGTGTGCGCACGCATGTGTGTGCGTGTGCGCATGTGTGTGTGTGTGCGCGCATGTGTGTGTGTGTGCGTTGTGTTGGCACACCAACAGAACCTTAAGAACAGGTGATCTATTTGCTATAATTTTGTGTAGTGGCTCACAGTCCTGTCTAAACAAGACATAGTTCTAAATACAGAAAAATTTATACCATTGAAAAGTAAGTTGTTTGGGAGTAAATCAATTCTACAACAACCTTAAATCGGGCACATTTTAATGTATTCTAGTAGCACATTAGCAAATATCAAATCCAAATACAAGGTTAACAATCTACACTGTTCTTTCCAATCTGGTTGCCACTAGATGTGGCTGTTGGCTACTCAAAATGTAGCAAGTCCTGAAAATGAAAATACACACCATATTTTGAATAAATTATTTTTAATTTATATTCCTCTTATTATTACTTTTGTATGTGTGTGAGAGAGAGGGAAACGAAGGAGGGGAGAGAGAGGAGAAACATCAACTCATAGCTCCCACACTTTAGTTGTTCATTGATTGCTTATCATACGTGCTGTGACTGGAAGACTCAAACCCAGTCAGTGTCCCCTTGCTCAAGAAGCAACCTTGGGCTTCATGCCAGGGACATTTGGGCTCAGGCCAGCAACCAAGGGATAATTTCAGTGAACCCAACACTCAAGCCAGTGACCCCACGCTCAACCTGGATGAGCCCGTCCTCAAGTCGGCGACCTTGGAGGTTTGAACCTGATTCCTCAGCATATTGGTCGACATTCTAATTACTGTGCCACCTCCTTTTAGGCTTGAATAAAATAATTTTAAAAGTATGTAAAATATCTCATTTGTTATATATTAAAATTGTAATATTTTGGGTGTATTAATAAAGCATTATCAATTTAATCTTTTTTTTCTAACCATTTTAATGTGCTTACTAGAAAATCTACAATATATTTCTATTGGTAAGCACAAGTCTGTCCATAAATTTGAAATGTACATAAGAGTTTAGGGAGAAAAGGACATGGAAAGTATATGTATCTCCGAACTCCATCAAAGAAACAAAAAACAATCGTTGGTAGATGGTACTCCATAGCCTGGGGAGGTTTCTACTGTTTGTTGCTGGTGTTACTAATTTACTCATTGAAAGAGTACAACAGACAAACAGTACAGGGGTTCTCATCTTGGCCAAGTGTCCGGAACCGTTCGGAATATCCCATGCTGAGCCCTGCCCCCAGGGATTCTGATTGAAATTGTCCTGACCCGGACAGAGCTCTTAGACATAATTCCCTGGGTGACTATGCTGTAAGGTAAGGTAAGGGCTAAGAACCACTGCTAACTAAATGGTCAGGGGATTAATAAAGTTATATCCAAGGCTCTCGAAGAAAGAGGGTGGAAACTGAGATGACAAAGAGGAGATTCGAGCCACAATTTTACCCAGAGTGTTAAGGACAAGAATGAGGCATTTGCTGCCTCTCCTCACCCTGTTCTGGGTCTCTGGACGCCCTGCTAGGCGGAAGTATTCAGAAGATACATCAGCACTTGCAAGAAAAGAGCTCTCTGATTAGCAATGTCTTCCATGGGGAAATGGGAGGTGGTTTGACTGTTTCAAGAAGTTTCCATCGAGGTCCACGTACTCACTTAAATCTGATTCCTAACTATTTTTATCCTCATTAGTGCCAATTCAAAACTGAAAGGCATTTATAGTTCATCCCCACACCTGCTACCACGCCTGCGCCCTGTAAAAGCTCTTCCTGGACTCTTTCCTTCCAATCGGCCCGGGCGGCAATTTTTCATCTGTCCTGTTGCTACTCAACATCATCTCCTCAGCAAGTGCTTTCCTAATGAACCAATGAAAAGCATCCATCCAGTCACATGATCGCTTTGTCTGAATTCAAGATTCCTCAGGGCTTGTTCCTAAGGACATCTTTCTTCTTAACTTGTATGTACAGAGGGTCTTCACAACCAGAGGAAACAGAAAAGTAGGTCGTTCTCTGGTTCACTGCTAAATACCTAAATATGTGCTGGCCCAGGGCAAACACTGAGTAAACATTTATTGTATTACTGAATTAAAGCACTAATGAATGATACGTTTTAGGTAATAATGGCTTTGTTTTATTTGAAGGAAGGGTAACTTCAAAGAAAAAGAACTTAACGAATACAATTTATTTGAATTGTTCTAAAATAAATGATATTTTCTGGTGAAATAAAGTCTTTAAAACTGTCTCCTAAAACCAAACTCTAATTTATTGAGATCTTCCATGTTGGTATATTTATTGTTAAACTGTAATCATTGGAAGGGCTGGGTTTTATTTCTGGGACCATAGGCCTTCTAGTATTTCTTACTTCTAAATGTTTGACTTTGAGCTATCTCAGTTATTAAAAAATTGATCAGAAAAAAAAAATGATCAGGGAGTTGGCTAATGTTATTAAAATATAAAATTCATGTTATTTTAGAAATGCAAATAAAACAGATTAAGAAATAATAAAATTGAATAAAATCAGAAATTTTATATTATCTTAATCCTCTGTACCATAAGTTTTACAGCAGTTATCCATTAAATGCCAAATTTTTAAATTTCTATTTTTTCCTCCATTCCAGAAAGTCTTTTGAACCTAAAAAATAAGACACATATAAAATATATTTGGTAAGTAACAAGAAAATTTCATTGTACTATAATGTTGAGTTAAAACAGTCCATTTCTAAATGTTTTATTTTATTTTTTTTATAATTATTATCTAGTTGTCCTGTCCCGATAGCTTGGTTGGTTAGAGTGTCGTCCTGAAGTACAAAGGTTGCCGGTTCAATCCCTGGTCAGGGCACATACAGGAACAGATCTGTTTCTGTCTATCTCTCTCTCCTTTCCTCTCTCTATAAAATCAATCAAATTAATATATATATATATATGTATATATATAATCTAATTTGATTTAAATATATAAAAACTCCATGTACTGAACTTTCATCTTAGAAAGACAGAACACATCACATTAATAAAGTAGAGTTATGAATTATTCCTTTGAATACTTTATTTTCCTCTGTTTTCATTGGAACCACCATATTAAAAAGGGTAAACATTAGATGACACTGACTGGGATGAGTAAAGGGAAGACCGGCGAATGACCTGAAAATTATTTACAGAGAGTCAGCACCCCAGTGTGCTTTTGAATGATGAAAAAATATTTAGAAACTATAGGGAAAACATTTAATGAGTGAAATATTAAAAGTGACTATATCTCTATATTATAATATGTTTCTAAAGTACAATTATGAATTTTGCCTAACAATTTATGTGAATATCTTTTCAGGGGAAACATTGCCTATTCAAAGCCTTTGGTTAAACGATAAACTTCTGCCTGAATTTTTACATTGACATGAGCGGCCATATTTGCTGGACTCCTCGTTTCATCTGAGAACTGCATGCTCTGGTCCTTTATTAAGTCTTTAGTATAGGCCAAAGTTCTTCATGTGCTACCTTATTACATGGTCTTTCAGCCCCACTTAATGTCATCAGGCTGTTTCACTTCCCCAAAAGAAGGCATTTTAATGTCATCAAACATTCATTACTGCTAATAAATAATCTTTACTAGAAATAAACCATAGTCGTATTACCTCCCGGATCAATGATCCTTAATAGAAATAAACCACAGTAAGGTTACCCCGAATAGTCCTGCCTGAAATTAAGTGCAGAAGCAGGGAGGGGAAAAGTGGGAAGGAAATAGAAAATCCAAAGAACTCTCGATTTAGAAGCAATCACTTACGAATAGGTAACAAGAACACATTGACATAGGCCATATTCTCCACTCCCAGCTTCCCCCACGGATAACTGAAATCTAAACACATGCCTTGCAATTCTTGAAAAGGCTAGAGTCCTTCCATCTAAGCATTTAAGGGGTGAATCAGAGTCGACACTGAGGTATCAATCACATTTGATTTTTCTGAGTAACATATTTTTAAATAGGAGAACTGTAGAATTAGGAGTGATATAATAACTTAGTAAAAAAATAAAAGAAGAAAAGAGAAGAAATCCAGTCACAAACATCAGTGTTTACAATAATCCCGATTCTCTAAGCGAAATAATATTCCTGCCTGACTCTAAGGTCACCTGCTTATCCACCTTGGGTCTGGCTGTTTTTTAAGTGAGTAATGAGTAGGTGATTCATGACCTTGCTGGATTTCAACCTGAGAGAGGAAAGAACCAGAGAGAATGCCCCACAATAAAGCACCTTAATGTGATCGCTGAACCACTAGATAAGATAGATGAAGTGATTATTGAGTATGAGAAGCTTTCAATTTGGTGGAAAATACTTTGGGTAAGAGGCCTCCAGCTTTACAGAGAGAGGCTGAGTTTTGGTTTTTTAAATAATAGTGAAAAAAAAAAAGGCCGTTGAGAGCATACAAGGGTAGGCATAAGTAGATGTATAGTTATTTGTATGAAAAATAATACAGTAATTAATAAATCATAATACAAAAATGAACTCGGTT
Organism: Rhynchonycteris naso; assembly: GCA_037038555.1. NCBI lineage: Eukaryota > Metazoa > Chordata > Mammalia > Chiroptera > Emballonuridae > Rhynchonycteris > Rhynchonycteris naso. Next base: position 7,524,017 of record CM072998.1, on the reverse strand, counting down.
TTGTGTACACACAGCTATAACCTACTTTCTCCAAACCTTGTACATAGAGAGCCTAGTCTATGTATATAGCATCAGACATAGACCATAGGTGAGCTAAAAAAACTTCTCCCTTTTTCTTTTTCTTCCCTTTTAACTGATTTGAGAGAGAGAGAAAGAGGTTGTGGGGGAGAGATGAGAAGCATCAACTTATATTTGCATCATATTGATTGCTCATTTGATTCTCATATGTGCTTTGACCAGAGGTCAGGGGCTCAAGTTGAGCCAGTGATCCCTTGCTCAAGCCAGTGACCCTGGGCTCAAGCCAGCGACCTTGGGATCATGTTGATGATCCTGTGCTCAATTCAGTGAGTGATCCCTGTGCTCAAGCTGGCAAGCTTGAGCTCAATTGAGACAGTGACTTTTCAGTTTCGAACTGGGGACCTCAGAGTCCTGGATCAATGCTCTACCCACTGCGCACCATGGGTCAGGCAAAACTGCTCCATTTTTCAGAAACAAATCTGAATTGCTTTTCTTTAAAATTAATTAATCTCAGTTGGAAGTAGTGATATTATAAACACACACACACACACACACACACACACACACACACACACAGTTCTGTCAAAGAGAATGAGATAGCCAAATTTCTTATAACAACTACTTTGAAACTATCAAAATTTAAAAGTTAAAGGGGCTTCCTTACAAAATGCTGAAATGTATTCTGAATTAAACATAACATCCATGAAAAAAGATCTACTTTGGTCCTGGCCTGTTGGCTCAGCAGTAGAGCGTTGGCTTGGCGTGTGGAAGTCCCGGGTTCAATTCCCGGCCAGGGCACACAGGAGAAGTGCCCATCTGCTTCTCCACCCTTCCTCCTCTGTTTTCTCTCTATCACTTTCTTTCCCTCCCACAGCCAGGGCTCCACTGAAGCAAGTTGGCCCAGGCACTGAAGATGGCACCATGGCCTCCGCCTCAGGCACTAAAAAGTCAGCTCCAGGTGCACAAAGCATCGCCCCCTGGTGGGCGAGCCGGGTGGATCCTAGTCAGGTGCATGCAGGCCTCTGGCTCTCTGCCTCCCCGCTTCTCACTTAAGAAAAATAGCGAAAAATAAAAAATCTATTTTCTCACTTTATAAAAGTTTCAAAAATGTTTCCGAATAGGCTTGACCTGTGGTGGTGCAGTGGATAAAGTGCCGACCTGGAACGCTGAGGTCGCCGGTTCAAAACCCTGGGCTGGGCTTGCCTGGTCAAGGCTTGTATGGAAGTTGATGGTTCCTGCTTCTCCCCTTTCTCTCTCTCTCTCCTCTCTAAAATGAATAAAGGCTTAAAAATGTTTCAGAATATACTGTATTTTAAAACTGCATAGGGAAATTTTATCTAGTCCTATATTTCTATAAGACAATAAAACCGAGGTCAAGATTGCTCCACAGGAAAGTCTAGCTTAAATAAAATTATACTATAACTTTAAGAGTAGACAGAATTAGCAGGCTCCGCATTGCATTTCCTGTTACCAAACAGCACTGGGAGCGTCCAGCAAAGGAGCTCTCTCTCTCTCTGTCTCTCAGGATTTAACCCTCTCACTCTTCTTAGTCTGCCCCACAGACAAAAGTCCCCTTAGCTGCCACAGGAGTTGGGATGGGGGATTTCCCTCCATTCAGCATCTCCCCGTCTCCCTGAGAATGGGGACCATAAACGACACCTCGGACTTTCTGAGACTAACCTTCCTCCTCTGGAAAATAAGGTGGTTGGACTGAACGCACTCCAGATTCCTTGCAGTTCTAAAATTTTACCAGGAGTCCAGAGAATTTGAGTGAGCACGTCATCCTTCGGTTCATTAGCTTTTTTTTTTTATCAGCTGCAGGTATTTATTACCCAAAATACCGTCCATCACGCTCCACTTCTCATTTCTACCTTTTCAACCAGCCTTGGAGCCTGTGTGGTTCTTCAGATGGATTAACAACACCCTTGCCCTGAGATGCACACAGCAAGCACGGCATCTACCGCCGGCCTCACTTTCAGGATGAAAAACCTCTACGCTTAAACCGCGTCTTGACTGCCGATTAACTGCCATTCCTCGCTAATAACTGGATCCTCTGTCTGACACGTTACCATCTAAAATGATGATAATAACGCACATTAAAGTAAAAGGACGGTGTGGTATGTTTAAAAGATCATAAACACCGCCTATGGAGAGCTCTGTGGTTGACCCAATTGTAGGGATAAGAGAAAAAATACACGGTGGAGCACAATTAGGTTTACAGTGGTGAGCACACAGAAGCACAGATTGTTCTTGTATTATTATATACTAATTATTATAGCGTTTTCCACAAGAATTGGTTTTTTTTTTCTTTTTATCTGAATGAGAATTGTCTCTCAAGGATATTTTCTTCTCACCAGGAGCGCTGCCTCAGAATGAATCTCTTTGGAATGCTGATGTTTTTCATAATAAATGTTGACATGTGTGAAAGCTACTCTCCCCCCCACACACACAGGATAAGTTTCTTTGAATCTTTCATATTACTTACTTTTCCAACTCAAATGTGGTCGTCTCAAACTCTCTGGGGCTATTAGAGACTTATTGCCTGGATGCACCCCCCCCCCCAATGGAACAAATGCTTCCAAAAATTAGACATCGTCTGGGTAACATATACCTCTTGGAAAACACTGTTAAGGAGAGAAATTAATACTAATGGAGAATGGTGGCCTGAACAGCAGAGTAACATTTAATGAAAATGAGTGAGACCCATTAGTTAACTCAGGCCAAAATCAAGAGACATTATTTCCCCAAAGCAGAATTTCAAAGGGTCTGGGAGGAAAAAAAGAAATGTGTACGCTAATTGGAGGAGAGGAAGCCTTAAGTAGAATATATATGTATGTCTAGAACTAGGTCTCATGACTTAATTTCCCATGAACAATGGCATATCTTTCTACACGATCACTGCAGATCAATAAAAAGTTCATAGCAAACACTCTCGGGGGAAGAAAAAGCTTTGCAATTATAGTCTTGATATTTATCTTCCTCTTTAAAGAAACCCAGCGCACGTGACCATGGCTTAAATGAAGGGCAGTAAGTTGCCTCCTAGCACTTCAGTGTGTTATGCTTAATGTACTCAGAGGGAAAAAAAAATAACAAAAACAATATAGGTCCATATGAGTCTTCTTTCAGGAAGGAGAGCAAAGAATTTGAATCTTATACTAAACTTTCCACAGCCTTAGGGATTTTATCGTACCGCGGTCCGCTAAAAATAATGTCTGTGAATGTTCTTGCACTGTGTGAGTTCATCCACTGTGTGTATAATATTTCCATTGTCCATTCCACACTTACAAGTAACAGCCACCTCTATTCTTTATGCCGCATATTACAAAAGGAACATAACCTCAGGCAATCTTTAAGAGGAACTTTTTTTCCCCATAAAATGTGTAATTTCAATTTTATTTGAGTGCAAAGGACAGAGCACTGGCTCACCATCTAATATTTTCAGCACCTACATGCTCATGATTGTGAAATACATTATACAAGGCATTTAGCATTTGGAATATGAAAGGAAAAATATCTTTGTGTGGGGGGGAATCTCTCTAAATAGTATTTCTCTAAATCAGGTGCCTAGACCATCTGCATCGGGATCATGAAGGATGCTTATCGAAACGGGGACGTGTTGCCCCAACGTAAGCCTGCTAGATGGGCATCCCTGGGCATGGATCTCAGATGCCTGCATTTGAAACAAGCTGTTTGGGCAAATCTTATACACACTCAGGTGAAACGTTCTATTGCAGAAAAGACAACAGACTTCATTAACCCAGGACTGAGCGGTGAGCTCTGTAGCAAAGATTTGGAGGAATATATATGTCTCGTACTTCTCACCATGGGACCAAGGCCCTTTGTTGACACCATCCACTCTCTCCCAGCCTTCCCCAGGCCTCGGCTTCACCGAGACCGCGGATGTGTCCCCGTAGCAGCGGCATGTGCTTGGGCCACAACCCCACCAGCCAGCATTCTGGTTAATTTACAGCCGAGGCAAAACCCTCCGCCACCTCCTTCCCCGACAGTGCCCAGACCTTGTCCCCATACTCAGCCCACGATCAGGTAAAACACTCTCGTTCGCGCGACTTTTCTTTTTATTAACATCTTAAATAGAATTCACATACCATAAAATTCAACCATTGACGATGATGCACAGCCTGCGGTTAGAAGACTTTTATCATGCAGAACAAAACGCCATGTACATAGGTTAGCAAGCCCTCACGGTCCTCTACCACCCCTCCCCCACCCCGGACAACCACCACCCCGCTGTGCCCTGTGCCGGCTCAGGGCCTTGCCTGTACACACGACCTCCAGAGGCTGAGTTTCCAGGGTCTATCAATGGGCATGACACACCACGAATAATCAGTAAATGCCGCATTCATTATAAATGTCCCTTTTTTCTTCTTCTCACAGGCGGGGGGGGGGGGGCGCGGGGGGGGCAGAACATAGCTGTGCTGCTGCCATGTAAACAGAAAATTAAGGGTTATGTGTAAACCAGGGCGGCAGTTAGGTTCAGACAGATCGGAAGGAGTCTGACCAACCAAAGGGCCCACGTGAAAGCCCTTCCAGAGGATGCTGACCTAGGGAACCAGGCATCAGCAGTGCCGGGTATGGGAACAGCAGTCCGCGAGATGCAGCCCCTGCGAGATCTTGGGTGGACTGCACATTGTTATTATTGTCCTTTCTCTCCTTTTCTAGTCCCTTTCCCAGCGCCTGGGTCCTCTCCCTTGCTCCCAGGGTTCAGTGTCAACAGGTTGTCCTAAGTCTTCCTCCCCCGTGGGCATCCGCCTTCTGATTAGCCTTCTAGAAGCTCGGTTTGAAAGCAACATTCCTTTCCTATGGTCTTTGGAAATGAAAATTTCCATTGCCTAAGAGCTACTCACGTCACAGGGATGTGATTCTAAGCGCAGTAACTGACTGACAGAGTTGGTTAGAAGATTAGGCAAGAGATCATTTGTTAAAAAAAAAAGTATAATGATGCCCTGAAAGAATCTTCACAGAGAAGCATACAAAAAAAAAAAAAAAAAAGAGCGAAGTCACCCAAAATGCCACAGGGCAAGGGAGTTTCACTGCTAACATTTTTCTGAATCTCCTTTCAGACAGCTCTCTCTCTCTCTCTCTTTCTCTCTCTCTCTCTCTGAGGACATATAACACATATAACACACAGATAACATGTTTATATAAATATTGTTCACATTTTGCAATTCACTGTGCAGACATTTCCGTTTCAGTAAATACCCATCTACGGCATCCACCGACGGCTCCATAGCCTTTCATCATCACGTTGGGTGGTTCGTGCAAACAATTCTTTTTATTTTTTTTTTTTTATTTTATTCATTTTAGAGAGGAGACACAGAGTGAGAGAGAGAGAGAGAGAGAGAGAGAGAGAGAGAGAGAAAGAGAGAAAGGGTGGAGGAGCTGGAAGCATCAACTCCCATATGTGCCTTGACCAGACCAGTGCAGGGTTTTGAACTGGCGACTTCAGTGTTCCCAGATCGACGCTTTATCCACTGCGCCACCACAGGTCAGGCACAAACAATTCTTTATTCCCAGACATCGAGGTTATTTTCCCTTTCCCCCTCACTATTATAAACAGTGCTGAAAAGAATATGTTTCTCTCAGAACATTTCTATGTATTCATCTCTGCACAATGAGTCGATTACCTCACTGAAAGGCGGTTTCCTAGGGAAAAGTTCCATAGCCACGCTCCCCGGGTCTCCTTGTGATCCACACCACAGAGGGACGCAGCAGCGTGGCCCAGACCTCTGTGCTCCCATCCACAGTGTATGCATCCCTCTTTCCCCGCACCCAGGCCAGAACTGCATTTGTAAAATATTTTTGTTACTGAACAGCAGGCAAGGAACAAAAGCATTGTCTTTGACCCTCCTGGGTCAAACTGTGAAAGCAGTGTTTCCTAAACATCTATGACAAGTGATGACTGCCAAGTGACCTCGCCTGCTGTCCCTGTCCTTCACTCCAGCCCCATCTGCAACCTGCAACCGGCTTCCTTCCCAAGTTCATTCTCCATCTCTGCGCCTATCTGTGAGGTCTGGGAGGCTAAGGAAAACACACACTCCCTAATCACCAAAAGTCCAGAGATGGTGGAGCTCCATTTTTCCAAGGACCCATCTAAATAGAACTACAGGACACACCATATTTCCCCGTGTAGAAGACGCCACATTTTTTTCGAAAATGTTGGGGCTAAACACTGGGTGCATCTTACACAGTGGTTGTAGATTATTTTACTTGCATTTCCCGATTTTTTGCTCTTGTTTTGGTGCTTATTGTTAAAGACAGTGATTCGTCTTCAGACACAGACAAGGATTAGCTAATGGATGGGAGTTCTGACAGTGATGAGTTGTATGAGTTTTATGATGAATAAAATTTGAGTTCAATATCTTTATGTAATATTTCTTTTTCAAATTTTGGGTCCCAAAATATGGTGCGTCTGATATATGGGAGCGTCATATACATGGGGAAATATGGTATTTTATTTGCAATTGTCAGTTACTAGTGAAGTGGATTTGTATTAATCCTTTGCATTAGTTTCTCTGAAATCCAATATCTATTTGTCTACAAAAAATATTTACCTTGGGCTGTTAATACAGATTTTTCCACTGATGATAAATACCTTTATTATCACTCATTAACATTTCATGTGCACATAGATATATTTGATTCAGCCTCTCTATTTTTCCCATTTTAATACTATTATAAAGTGTTGAACTTATTGTAATGAGTCTTAACGTTTGCCAGGGTGTAACCCCTCCTCCAATATGGCCTGTAATCCATACTTGTTTTACATAAGTATTTCAAAACGTACTTTAAAACCATTTGACAAATTTATTAAATCCTAGTAGAATTTTGCTTCCTTTTAAATTTACTGCACAGGTTAATATTTAGAGCATTCATATTTTTCCTGTTTAAGCTTCCTCATAGCAGCGGCAGAGGTATCAGTAAGGACAGTAAAAGGAAAGACCAATGGCAAGGATATGTCCAGTCGTGATGTCCTTTACCTGTCACCTCAACTTTGTAACAGAAGTTTTCATTATTGCCATATTGCCGATGGGAAAACTAAGGCACAGAAGTTGCAGTGACTTACAGTCAAGTGACCAGTAAACACTGAAGCCAGTATTCGCAACAAGCTTCTTCTTGTTTTGTGTGTGTGTGTGTGTGTGTGTGTGTGTGTGTGTGTGACAGTAACAAAGAGAAGCAGAGAGAAGGACAGATGGGGACAGACAGACAGGAAGGGAGAGAGGTGCGAAGCATAAATTCTTCGCTGTGGCATCTTAATTGTTTATTGGTTGATTTCTCATATGTGCTTTGATGGGGAGGGGCAGCTCCAGCTGAGCTGGTGACTCCTTTCTCAAGCCAGTGACCTTGGGCTCAAGACAGTGACCTTGAGCTTCAAGTCAGTGACCTTGGGCTTCAAGCCAGTGACCATGGGGTCATGTCTATGATCTCACACTAAAGCTAGTGACCCTGCACTCAAGCTGGTGAGCCTGTGCTCAAGCTGATGACCTCAGGGTTTCGAACTTGGGTCCTTTGTATCCCAGTCTGACTCTCTATCCACTGTGCCACCACCTGGTCAGGCCCAACAAATATTTTGCAGAGAGAGCCTCGATACTGAGAGCTCCGTGATCCAGGTGTGTCCCTCCAGCCAAGTCTCACTAACTCTCATAGCTTTAATTTTTCTTCACCTGAATGCTGAACTTATCTTGTTGAACTCATGTCCATAGGTTTTGTTAGTAGCTGCAATTTTTAATTCCTACATGTTTTCGGCATATCCCCCGGCCCCACAAATGGCATTACAAGTAGCGTTTCTTTTAATTTTGTAAATGGCCAAGTTATTGAATGTTTATGGTTCCTAATTATACTTCAATTGCTTTAAGTTCTCAACCATTATTATCATCTGTAAATAGTAATAATGTAGCTTCACTGTTTCCAGTTTTTATACTTCTAAAGTCTACTTTCTGATTCCTTTTTTTTTGTCTTTATTGAATTTTAGTGAGGGGGTGTGGAGAAACACGTAGCATCAACTCATACTTTTTTCCAGTATGTGCCTTGACCGGGCAAGCCCAGGGTTTCTAACCAGGGACCTCAGGGTTCTAGGCCGAGGGTTTATTCACTGCATCGCCACAGGTCAGGATACTGCCTAATTCATTTGCTTAACAATTCTATCTCAATATTATATAATAATAGATGGCAATTTTTATTAGAAATAGACATCAAAATTAACTAAATGCCTTATTTATAGTTATAGGATGTTTCGAATTTAGCTATCAACGACCAGATTGATTTGTTAAAATTAAGAAAAGGTCCCCCTTTATACCAGAGGTCCCCAAACATTTTACATAGGTGGCCAGTTCACTGTCCCTCAGACCGCTGGAGGGCCGCCACATACAGTACTCCATACACTGACCATCAATGAAAGAGGTGCCCCTTCCAGAAGTGCGGCAGGGGCCGGATAAATGGTCTCAGGTGGCTGCAATTTGGCCCGCAGGCCATAGTTTGGGGACCTCTGATCTATACTCTCCAGCAGGTAAACTACTAAAAAAAAATCAACAATAATTTTTTTACAGCTGTAGAAGTCTTTCAGGGAGAAGGCTCATAGCAGCCTTCATCCTGGTAAATTCATATTATAAACCACTTACTGAGACAATCTTCTACTTCATAGCCTCTGAAAGATCAATTGGATGCAGGAGTCCCTCTCTCATTCCTGATTTTATGCCTTTTCATATTATTTTCTTATATATCTTATTTTTTATCAGGCAAATATTCTGCATCTTATTTATCAATAACAAAATAAACGGTTTCTGAAATTATTTTCAAGTTCTGCTATTTCTTCTAATTTATTCATCTATCTTACTAGATCATTAAATTGTTCTTTGTACATTTTGCTTCATTAATACATTTTAGGTTTTTAATTGAATAGTGAATATAAAGTTTGCGACTCATCTCTTGGGTGATCTTGTTATTTACAACAGTAAAACCATTCCTGCCACACTTTAATTCTTCTGTATTAATCTTTCATAGACAAAAAAAGAGTCCCGCATTTCACTACTCTGTCGCTATTGTTCTTTCCTGTGCAGTCGGCAGTTTTGGGTTACTTATTTTAATTCCATGTTGTACATTAAGTCTAGTAGATTGTATCACAGGGGGTGGACATGCTTTGTTTACTGTGGTTTATGTGCAGGATTTCAGAGCATGATCCAAAGTCTTCTCCACTTCCAATTCCTTTCCAAGGAAGAAAATACATAAAAATTGTAGTTTGTAGCCACATACAATCTACATCAGGATGGTAATAATTCAAATAAAAATGATTAGAACTGGCCAAGAGAGCAAAGACTACTTCAAATCTCCAAGCACATCCACGACAGGCAGGGTAACGTGCACATTTTACTTTAAGAGTATCCTTGTCCACAGCCCCGAGTGAGAAACCAGTCCAGGCAGATCACACCGAGTTCTCAGACTTTATTACTTAAGCCAGGAAAGAAGGAGTCTGAGCAACAATTTATATTTACTTTTCTGTTTTTATAGCGCTATGGTTTCAAAGTTTACGTGACTTTTCTAAATGTTCTGAAAAGACTAAATGACACCATGCTAATTAGAGTATGTTTGAAATTCACTAAGCTCAAAATATACATACCAGGTTTTGGGACCCCCAAAGTTAAATAACTGCATCTATGTATCTATCTATCTATCTATCCATCCATCCATCCATCTATCAAGAACAGAGAAAGATTGAGTATAGACAAAGAGAGACAGAAAACATTTTTCACCTGTCAGAAATGGTGCCAGAATTGTTGTCCTATGTGGTAGATTGTAAGTAGTTAATTCATTTTAATTAACTTAAAACTTAATTGATTTAATTTTAATTTAATTTAAAGTTAAACACATTTTTAAATTAATTAAAATGAAATACACTGCCAGTGTCGTCGTGTGACTATCGGCTACCTTTCTGAACAGTGCAGGAAGAGAACAATTCCATCATCACAAAGCCCACCTGAACAGCACTGGAGAAAGAATAATGAAAAAATAATAATTCTCATTATTTTTCTTTTCAGATATGAGAACTTAAGTTCAAAGGAAATAAATAGCATATTTAAGTTCAGAATATAGGTAACTGACAGCCATTCTCTCAGTTCTACTTGATCGCTAAGCCTGGGTTTTTCTACTGATCTACACAGAGTTGATGGATGGAGACAAACCTTCATCGGGAATGGCCGAGGAAAGCCTCTGCCCCAAGCAAGTGGCAGCCTCAAACTTCCCACCAGTGATGCCACTGTCACAGCTTGTCCCAGGGACATTTATCTTTGCTCCTGCTAGAGTCCACGTATCATGCTGGATTCTCTAACGGGGTTCAGGTATTTCATTCATGTCTATGATCCTGAATTGAATGAACCACGAGTTTCAGATTCCTATAATACATCCGATCTCTGGCAAAGCTTTAGCAACCCTGCCTACCAGTGAATTCATATTTTATGCCACCCATTGAGGCAATTTTTGTGCTGACCCCATCTAAGTGGCATGCCCAAACTTAACCTTTTAAGTTCTATCACGATTGCCCCTTTTCACTGTTGTGGATTGAATAGTTTCCTCCAAAGATATGCCCAGTTCTTAAGCCCTGTACCTATTCATGTGACTTTACTTGGGGGTTTTGCTGGTGCGGTTAAGGATCTCAAGGTGAGGTCATCGTGGATTCAGGGGTAGCATCTAATCCAGGCTGATATCCTAGTTAAAGGAAAGCGAGGCTTATGCGGCAGAGACACGGAGGAGGCAGCCCAGAGGGACAGGCCGTCTGACAGGGGAGGCAGGGAATGCTGCATCCGCCAAGCACGGGGCTGCAGGGTCTCCAGCCTCGCTGGAACCTGGAGGAGGCGTGCAGCTGGTTCCCTCGGAGCCTCCGGAAGGACCCTTCATTTTCCCCAAATCCCCTAAACCCCTAACCCTGTGAACTGCTTTTGGTTTCCTCCTGAGGCCAAGAGCAGTGGAGTATGTTTTCAGTCATTCCCAAGATCATGTTCACATCGGCGCTTACTGAACACGAGCACGAGGATGATCGCCCTTTTGGACAGAAGACCTTGGGTGAGATTCCAGGAGGGAAGTGAAATCTCAGAGCGAGTTTGGCATTTAAGAGGAAGGGTGATCCAGGGACAGGAGGAAAGAGCCTGGCCTGTCTTCTGACCCAGGAGAAAAGCTTTGGGTCAACCCTAGTGCTGGGCTGTAGATACAGAAGAGCTAATGGCGGGGGCAGAACTTCTCCTTAGCGACAGACAGGTTTAAAGGCTCAAGTAAAGAAAAGAATGCATTTCATTGCCTAAAGCTCCATACACTCAAGTGTAAATAACTGTCATAGAATCACAGGATTTTATCTTAAAAGCTAAGAAATAAAAACAAAAGCATTCAGTCCCCAAAAGGAAGCAGAAGGATTAGACTATATATACTTATGGTCATTTAATAAGGGGTCGCAGTATTCTTGTACCCCATGTTTTGTCTCTAGTAACATATATACTTATATATGTAACTGTATGTTTGAAGTTCCAGGTTTCTTTAGGCTTTGCCGGTAAGAACACCCAATAAGTATCTGATGCTGCTTAAAAGAAAATGTTTGGAAGCCATTCAGACCTTGACCATTTAATGTACAAAGTAACCTCTTAGCATTTGTGTTTGTTCTTCTTTAAATAAAGTAGTCCGTAAAAGGCAGCATACTCAAAGGGAAAGACTCTTAATATCACCTTAGCCTAACTGGAATTTGTGATCTCACAGCCTCTTGGGTGATCTACTTATGAAAGACTATGTATTCAGTTAAGGTGAGAAAACAAAAGTGAGAAACGAGAAAACTGGTGTGAACAACAAGAGAAGAACAGCGGCAAGACGGAGCGAAAGCTAACCGAGGACACGCCAGCCCAGGAGGCCCTTCATCTCCCGCAACTCTTACCTGAGACTCCCGCCGCGCGCTCCGGGACCCTGGCGCTGCTTGCCGAGTCTATAAGAAAAGAGCAGACGGGCAGAGTTACCGCAGGGCAGTGAGGAAAGGCGTGTCTGCCGGGGAATGTGTCTCTCCCTTCCCATCCGCATGCAGCCAAGGGCTTCTTCCCACGGCTGGTGCAAAGAACACGCTTTTTCACCTGCAGTCTAACTGCAGTTGATTGGGATGCACTAACTTTTCTTTCTTGTTACGTTCTTTCTACACGCAACGTGATCCAGTGATAAGACATACGCTGGAAGCTCTGTTACTGGAGACCACACTCCTGAGACCACGGATCACCAACCTTTTAAACGGGCTAACATTACGGTCTCTGTTTATCCCAAGTGCTTGGAGTTAGGGTAGCACACCAGGAATGGTAACAGTAAAAACTGCACAATTTGTGTAACTGTCTATTTTTGAGAGTTTACACGCACATTCACTCCTGCACACATACACACACACACACACACACACACACACACACTTTGGTTTAGAGGACCAAGGTGTCTAACGGAAGAACCAAGGAAGCATAGCATAACATCTCCCACGATCATAACAAAATAATCCTCACATATAGAGAGCCTCGAATATATTTGGAAATTACATTGACTAGATACTTGTATGCATGTTTTAAAAGCAAAAAAAAAAAAAAACTTCTGGAGAGAAAGAGCACATTAACAGATCATGAAGAAAAAAGGCAGTGCAAGAGGAAACAGTTATTTTGGGGAATATGGCCCTAGATGATCAGGTTCATATAGGTTGCCAATGTTAATGGGATTTAAGGCTACACACAAGGGCAAATCCAATTCTAAGTTCATTTAATAGGCATGAATTAAGTACTTCTTAAATTGACTTAATCTAGAGTAATAGTCAAACATAATAAAATCTTTTTTCCCCCCAGAAATTTTAAAGTGATTGAAATATTTTAAAAATTGCAACAAATATATAAAAACCTTTCACCTTCTTTACATAAATTAGAACAGTACGTTAATATTGGCTTAAAATATACATTAATAGAATCTGAGCAAATTGTGCTAGAATTAATAAGCATTTTACACACACATGCATATTAATGCTGCAGCAAAATAAGATGAAATAACATAGGTAATTAATCGCAGATATATGTGCCATTATCTATGTGTCTATATTTCCAAATGTTATGCAGTCAGCTATGAAACTGTTTACCCAAGGAAAGCAAAAAGAATGTTAACTTGCCGGCTAAACTGAGCTTTAGTCCAAATAATTGCCTCAATTATTAAATATTACTGCAAGATAACTGATAAGAAAATCTTGCAACTTTGCAGCTGGCACGAGTAAATGCTGATAAATCATGAAAATAGAGACTTCTTTTTATTCCCACACATTAGTTTCTTTCCAAAAACAGAAGCAGAGTTAGAATAGCAAATGTCAGTGTTGATAATGTTCCTTTAAGCATTGTTACAAACTCCTTGGTTTACAGATGAGGAAATTGGAGATGAGAGATATTATATAACCTACCCCAGATCATACAGACGTGCATGAAAAACAAATCTCAGATTCTGGAAGCAATTAGTGTTATGTCTAATCATAATAAAATACTCAAATTAACTATTTTCAAACAATGATTTACTTAAGAGACCACCACAACATATGATTATTTAAGAGCATTCTAGATAAAAGCTATTTCATTATAATAATTATTCAAAAAAATCAGTGACATCCAGGCATACTCTCTTAACATAATGACTTTACTTTTGAGAATTTATCTTAAATAAATGCTTATAGATGTCAACAAAGACACAAATACCAATTCATTTAGTTTTTTTCTACATACTTTGTAAATGATTTAAAAACTGAAGTATCCAACTATCAAAGATTGTTACATAACTTCTGTTCAATTTAAGAAATAAAATAACATGCAGCAACTAAAAAAAAGCTACCATAGAAAAATATTTAATGGCACAGATTTTTTTTAATTTTAAAAATTGTATGTTAGGGTGCTACAGTAAACATATCACAATAAACAAAATATGTGACACATATACACATCTATTACTTATATTATCATATAGCTGTTTTGCACTGTATTTTAGTGAAGTTTTATTTGCATTTTAGCACCTTAATATGCTTAAACACTCTCTCAGATATCAGAAAAGGAATACTAAAAAAACATGGTTTAATCATTATATAAAGGATTATTAAAGAGAGGTTATATTGAATGACTAATTCAAAATACAAAAAGAAAAATCTTAAAAATAAAAAAGGCGCCTGTGGTGGTTACGGGGTGGGAGGAGGGAGGAGAGAGTGGGAAAGGGAGGAGGGGAGGGACACAGGGAAAACCAGATAGAAGGTGACAGAGGACAATTTGACTTTTGGTGACGGGTATGCAACACAATTGAATGATAAGATAACCTGGAGATGTTTTCATTGTACATATGTACCCTGATTTATTGGTGTCACCCCATTAGAATTAATAATAATAAAATATATTCTAAATAAAAGAAAAAAAAAAGGCGCCTGACCTGTGGTGGCGCAGTGGATAAAGCGTTGACCTGGAAACACTGAGGTCGCCAGTTCAAAACTCTGCACTGGTCTGGTCAAGGCACATATGGGAGTTGATGCTTCTAGCTCCTCCCCCCTTTCTCTCTCTCTCTCTCTCTCTCTCTCTCTCTCTCACTCTGTTTCTCCTCTCTAAAATAAATAAATAAAAAGAAATTAAAAAAATAAAAAAGGCAAATTGCAAAAGTATGCACAGAATAAGCAATACATTTTAAGAAGCAGCTTCTCTTTTAAATTAATCTTTAAAATTTTAGATAACAAGTAAATATTATTAAGACTTCATTCAAAATCTTGAATTTTGGTTCTGTGAGTGCAACCACATGAATAGAGCCCCGATACACGTCATAGTCTAAACGTTTGTTAGACCTATTTCTGTTCCATAATGCTGTTGGTTCTCCCAATAGTTCTTTTTCCTTTTCTTGTTGTTGTTCCATGATTATTTGTTTTCCTCATGTTCATGCTCATTTAATAAGGGGCCAGAGTCCTCTTGTACCCCATGTTTTGTTTCTAGTCTTTGAAAGGAAAGTTTTCACTGAGAAACATGCCCCGGGGGTGGCATTACCTTGGTGAATTTGGTTCTGATATGTGTCAGTGTTGCAGAGCTAATTACGGCTGAATATGGTATCCTGACACCATGCACAAGGGAAAGAAATAATAACCTGTATACCAATTGATGAATTTATAAGAGAAATAGAACAGCAACTAGGCCTGGAAGGTGCAAGAACCTCCCCAATTTCTTCTTTCCCTAAAGAAAACGCACAGAAGAAACAGATTTTCTGAACGTTGGTGGAAGCATTGATCAGAGGATGGTGTTTATTTATATTCTATGCCTCTAAGGCCACCAGCCCACGCAAGCCTGCTGCATCAAGCATTCCGAAAGCAGCACCCCCTTCGTCCCCGGGGCGGGGGGGGGGGAGGCATCCATATGAGGGGAGGCATCCATTCGAGGATTACCGAACTTTGCGCTTTGGATTCTGGTTTTGTTTGTGTGTTTTCCATACACATTAGCAATATTTGTCACTTGGATATGTTAGCACCGTCAATAAGATTAGAGCTGCTGCCCTGGGAACGGACCCCGTCATTTTTGGTAGAGGTTCTTTTGTGTAGATTTTCTGCATTATGAGGTATCTTTGATCCATTATTTCTTGACCATTTATTTGAAGTCTTTAGAGATTTTTTTAGGGTTTTTTTATTCTGTTTCTGCCTATAAGAAATTGTTTTCTTGATTTTATATTGCCATCAATATTTACCAAAGTTTTTTCAGCATTATTCCTATTTTAAACAAGAGTAAAAGTAGTTGATGTTACTCAGTGAAAAATACTTTTAGACTTTCAACACGATTGGGTAGAACATCAGAAATGACTTTCAAATGGATATAGCGTTTGTCATTCTTTAAGTGATATAATGTAACTAGAAAAAACATTATCCCTTAATGCTGTTACTTGTGTTTGTCACAGAATTTAAAAATA
Organism: Rhynchonycteris naso; assembly: GCA_037038555.1. Lineage (NCBI taxonomy): Eukaryota > Metazoa > Chordata > Mammalia > Chiroptera > Emballonuridae > Rhynchonycteris > Rhynchonycteris naso. The sequence goes on along the minus strand of CM072998.1, from coordinate 7,508,039 downwards.
ACTTTTCCATAATTTCAGTAGCATTGTTAAAGGTTGAACTAGGGATGTAGAAGTTGCAAATACTTAACAATTTAATTAGAGTTGCTAATGACAAGATGATTCTAAATAAAATTAACAAAAAATGAAATGACCAAGCTCCATAAACAGGAAAAAGCAAAGAATTTCATCATCATATAATAACATTTTTAATCTAGATTTTTCACAACTCTTTTGGTTTAACATTTAAGTGTTAAATAGAGCATTAGACAGATAAACTTATTTATCTATATCTAATGCCAAAGCTGATTTGAGGGTGAATTCTGTTACAAAGATACTCTGAACTCTCACATTTACTTCGGTTTTGTTTTATTGTCTCTTAAAAGAATGATCAGTATGATCACTTATTTCATTTGTACTGCTGACACACACACACTTTCATTTAAAGAAGTCAATAAAGGAGAGGTTTTGTTAAGTACTATAACTTCAATTTTAAAACAAATTTGGAAATTACTAATATTGTACAAAACAGTATAAGTTAAGTTGTACATGAAAAAATAAAATTATTAATGATTTTATGCAAATATAATTAGCATGACAATTTGGACACAAACCCTACCAAAATCAGTACAAGGCATTGAGGAACTCAAGACTATGATTAACACTTTTCTCTGAACTTAACTTTCTCAAGGTATTTCCCTCAAAATTTGTTTAAAAAAAAGAGATATTTCTATTTTTTTTATAATTTGGATTAGGTTGCCTCAGAAATGTTTTCTTAAACAGAAATTTATTTTTAAATATGTATGCCTACCATTATATTTTTGTTTCCATTTTTGTTCAAATTAATTATTGTTAACTGTTTTCAAAGGAAAATCTTAAAATGTATACTATGCCCCACAAATTTACTGATAAAAAACATCATTTAATTAAAATGTGATTACTAGATTATTAACAGATAAAGATGATAAACACATAAAAAAGTCTTACTGGCCAAGAATTATATTAAAATTAATAAAGTTTCAATTAGCTTTGATCTCATAGTTACCGATAGTTTACACAAATAACTTTAAAATATATATTTTAAGGCTGTTTACACTTTAATAATTTTAATGTCTTTTTAAGTCAAAGTGAGGTTGACAATAATTAAAATATTATCAATTGTACTTTGAATATATACAGTAAGCAAAATACTAAATGGCATATAAAAGTATCATGAAAAGTGTGAGTAAGGAACTCACAATGACAATTGTCAGACCAGTATTTTAGGAGATACCTACAATATAAATAATGATATATACAGAACCACAACAGAATTTTTGAAACTCATTATCTATATAAATCATGCATATGAATACAAGGTATTTCTAATGCATTTAATTTGATTATAATGTTAACTTATTTTACATAAGGAATGTTTACATACTATACAGAATTAAAGTAAAATAACTTCATAAGCCAATAAGTAAAGGAAATTAGAAACATCCACTGATGTAACAGTCTCAAACCCAAAAATAGATTATCTTTTACCTAATTTAAAAGAAAAATGTCAGTGTACTGTTTTTATTTTTAATTTGATGATAAGAACAAATCAAAGATGGAAGGAGTCTAATAGTTACAGAGCATTTAATTTACTACTCATCTTTTAAATAATTTTTATCCAGCTTCTGGATGCTCTGTAAATTTAAGTCTATCATTCTTATCAGGAACAAAGGTTAGGGATGGAAGGTAAACTGGCATACATATTTTTCAATAATATAACCAGTTAACTCTTAAATCTGTGTTTAACAGGATACAATTATCCTCTCTGGAGATACTATTTTGCCATTAGCATATACTAATTAACACAGAAAATTAAAATAAACACATACACACACACACACATTAAAAAGTCTATCATTTCTAGTTTTCAAATTTGTTGAAACATGGGATTGTTTATGCTGTGGCTAACTTTGTAAATAATCACAGCTTAAACTTGGAAATATTTACATTCCAAATAATAGAATACCTGAAAATTGCATTAACAATTTTTTCTCTTTTATTAAATTTATTGGGATGACATTGGTTAGTAAAATTATATAGATTTCAAGTGTATAATTCTATAATACGTCACCTGTACATTGTACTGTGTGTTCAACACCCTAATTAATTCTTCTTAGTTTTACTAGATAACTATTCAAAAGTAGCCCAAGTTTATATTACCATATCACTGTTCAAATGCCTTTTATTTTTAAGATAGGTAATACAAATAAATTTTTCTGCTTTAATTAACAATGAATAAGTTATTGAGCTATAAGTGAAAAATACCAAGTAGCAATGTAATCCAGTAATGAATTAGTGATTAGAACCCTAATTAGTTCTCATTAAATATGCCTAGATTTAAAAAAAATTTTTATGTTGAGTTTCTTTAGCTAGCTTGCATAAACCGGTGGGCAGAGAGCTGTGGTGTGAGCACGTGCTCACATTCACTTGGGCTCACCCATGGAATAAGCTGGGAGGGTGGGTGGCTTCCATTCTCACTTGCCCAAGGCCCTCGTTCTGTGACTTCTACAGACTCACAGCACTTTCTTTATTGTCTGTTTTACAAGATCATGTTATAAATCTGACATCAGTATCAGAGATCTCCACTGTACAGAGATGGTCAGTATTGATTACAAAAGCCCAGTGAAAGACTGACCAGCAGGTTCCTAAGAACACAGTACTGGACTAAATAGGGAGAGTTGAATAGGACATTAATATGGTTCATATTCTTAATAAAATTACTAGCCAATTAGTCATATGCAGATTTTGGGGGGTATATATGAGTTAATATGAATTTGAATTTTTTTTAAGAAAACTAGGTTATTTCGTCTTTCAACTTGCCAATAGCATTATTGCAGCCTTTATTTTAGGAACGAGGTTCCGAAAATTGTTCAAACACTTTAAAACCTTTAAAATAGTCATATAAGACATCAGAAAAAAATTATTTTGGGCTTGGGGGTGTTGCAGAACTACCAAGATTATAAAACATACTTCTGTCAAATTGTAAGTACTAGTTAGACAACTGTCTTCTCGTTATATCAGGTAGAGAATTCTTCCATGAGTATGCTTTCGGTCTTTGAATTGTGCCTCTTCTGCTCCCTAGAAAGATAGGCTTTGTAATCATTCATAAGCAAATCTGTTAAATCTTTAATTTTTCACTAATTTGATGCCAATTTTTTTATTCATCCACCTTTTCCAGTAATGACTTCTAAAAACAGGTCCTAGAAAGACATGGAAGATAAATTTCTAACATTACAAAAAAAAAATCTGTTCATCTTATCCAATGGTTTTAACCTTTAAATGATATCATAAATAATCCACAAAATATGCTTTCCTTAGGGGTTAATCACAAGTTTTATGGTAGTTGGGTAAATAGTAGTGTGGCATATTTCTATGACTAAATCTCTCTAAAGCACTAAGCATGCCCCACAAACTCATTTAGAGGAAATCATCTGAAGTTTCTGGGACTTCAAAAAGGACTTTGGAAAATCAATGAAATAAAATTCATTTGTAAGAGCAAAATTCTACTCACATTAGGAATGTGAAAAAAAAATACACACACATACACACTGTATATGTATGTGTGTGTGTGTGTGTGTATATACATACACACACATATATTAGTTCTTCTTAGTTTTATAAAAAGTGATGATTGAAATAAAAAGAGTTACCAAATAGAAAGGTATTTTCACCCAACACATCATTAACAAAGAAAGGTTAGAGTGTTACTGAAAATGGGAAATATTGTTTGAAGTAAATCTTGAGGTTCTCAACATTTATGCTAAGACTTACATTCCAAAATGCATTTTTTAACTGCTGCGCTTAATTTCCCATACTAAGTTTTCTTAAAACTCTCTCTTCTAATTGAGAACCAAGGGTCCTCCAAAACCCCCAATACAATCCACACTTCAAATAGTATATGCATTTTCTAGAGATTATAAGTGAAAGTCATATTCAGTCATACTTGATGTAAGGTGAATTGACACTGCCCAATGACAAGATAGAAGTTCATGGACAAAAAAGGTTTTCATCTATTGTTCGATCTGCACTGACTAATAAATGTAACTTACCCCTTAGAAGATAATTTAGTGGAGGAAAGAAACTCTCACTACCCCAATGTGATTTTAAAAGCTTAATTCAGCTGAAAATTATGCAAGTCTAAAGCCAATAGCTACTTCTCATGCAGCTGGAAGAAAACTACCTAACAGCTATAACATAGTGAAGCTCTGGCAAGACAAGATGGACTGAACATGCAAGCCATACAGACATGTATTTTACTAACAGATGCAAACCTTTGGTTATTGGCAAGCTCCTCCTATTATCATGATACCTCGGTTAAATGTAGACACCCCCTTTAACAAATACTTTTAAAGAACCCATACATGATCCTACAATGAAGATGGAAATTAAAAAGTCAATAATCAATGCATTTCCCAAAATTCATCCTTGTAAAGTACTACCACTGTTGTTATTAAGAGCCTTAATGCTATTATTTCTCTATCGCTTTTCTGGTTTTCCTCATACTTGAAGCCAACTTTGGTAGGACGTTACCTGACTCTGCCAGCCAGACTAAACTCCCTGGAGAAGCTTGATATCATATGAAGAGAGTATGGACCAATTTTTCTTAAAGTTCCTAATGTAGTTTATCTACCTGCACATAAATATTATATCAAATCATATCAATGTTACCAACATTCCATTGTAATTGAGTGTATGGCAAAATCTTCAAACACACTTGATTTTCTTTGAAGATGTATACAGCACCTCAGCCATGGCCATAACGTACTCTTTTCTAGCATATGCTACTAAAGAAACATTGTCTTGACTAACTGACTTCTAAATTATCAATAATAGTCATCATGCTTGAAGGATTTAACAAGTTTAATTGCAATAAGACATTATTGAAGATCTGGTGTTCATATCGTTAAACGTATAAACATGACATAAAACTCCCAGCATCTTACACTGAAATTCTGTTGTTTTTGCATGTGTCAAGGGGCATGGGCTGTAATAAGTCTAGAAAATCCCATAATCATTCCATCTGTGTGGCAACAGGCTGGATAAAATGAGCTCTTTTAGGAAGACAACTGTGTTATCTTACAACATAGGGAGTTCCAAGGCTTCCTTAACATTCCATGAATGTAAAGCAAATACAGTTTCAGAATACACAATTAAGTACCCTTTTAAAGAAATGATCTGAGGACTTAGAAAGCAACCATATGTTTTATAAACATGTGTACTCAACGTAAAGCACACATAGTAGTTCAAAGGATTTCTGGTACGACATTACCCAAAAGCACTCTATCTGCCTCTAAGTTCTTTCAAGTGTTTGGCACCCAGTTATAACTTTTAAATTGCTAAATAATGAAACAGAAATTAGACCCTACTGGGTTCTTGCAGACTAGGGAAGCATGCCACAATAAAATATACAGCAAAACACAATGAAAGGAGCAAGAGACTGGGGGTGAGCACACTATACTCAACAACCATCTCCTGAAATAGTATAACAAAGCCTTCAAGTTTCTTGAGTCTTTGCTGCTCTGTCTGCAGAATGGGCTTCTCAGCCAACTTGCAATTGCCAAATGCATGTCCTGAAAGTTTTTAAGCTTATGTACGAAGGCAGGTTCTCTCTCCTCCTTGTTATCGTTACCATAATTAATGACATACAAGTACAAAAAGGTCAGTTTTGAAGTGTTTGCCCTTCTATCTGAACACAGCATGAATATGCTCATGAAGAAGCAGTTTCAAAACCCATAAACTTCTTGGGAAGGAAGACCAGCAATTTGCCAGAATGACCAAAAATAAAAAAGTTGTATCAACTTTTACTCTTCAATTTCAAGTAAATTGAAGAGTAAATTATTCCATTAAATAAGTATATCTATCTGCCTATCTTAACTTTGTGAAACACAAACTTAATAATTAGACTTTTATGCCAATCTGCACCGTTTCCCATGGCTGTGAGTCACCCACAAAATGTAACCATAGGACCAGTTCATATCAGACTCCATTGTGGACAAGAAGGTATTTTTAAAATTCTTTATGGAAGAAAAGAAAAAGCTTAAAGAATTGAAGTTTCTACAGATAGACTCCAATTATATCTCAGTTGGCATGATTTTTCTCCCTTCTAATTGTAAAGAAAACCAGCATCTCCTGCAATGAGCTCCACATACAATTTTGACATCATAGTAACTGAAACGGGATACATGTGTTAGGCAGGTCCCTGCAGTTTCCACTGCTCCATCTGCTGGAGATGCCCACATCTCCTGAGTCAAGCGGTAACCTCTAAAAAGTAACAGTACGAATTCAGCAGGTGGCTTCAAAAGGCTCAAGCACGTTGCTTGAGAAACTTACTGTGACTTTTTAAATTTTTGTTTCACTAGAAGTTCCTATACCCTTCCCCAAATACTTAGGAATTGGCAATCGTCACTAAAATATTAAGGCATGAAAGATACGCTTCACAGAAGGTGATCTAACACAGGCTCTGGGGAACTAGGCTCTCCACCGCAGGTTTACGCACCGCCCCAAAACCACTGGTTTTCATATTTTTCCTACAGGTCCTATCAGGCGTTCACCGAATCTAGAAATAGAAAACATATGCATAAAAGTTTTAAAGAGACTGCTGAAGCACGCCCTCCAGGAAGCACCTAGATACCGCAAAGGGAAAGAACAGCTCTGCAGACAAGATTTACCAAGAGATCAGGGAGCCCTTCGCTTTCTCCTCCGCAGCGTGTGTGCGGGCAGCGTCCAGGTTGCGCCTTCCGACCAGGCAGCCGCATTCGTCCTCGGGCTCCCAGTCACGGACAGGACAACGTGCAGCTGCCACCGCCGGCCCGGCCGCCGTCCCTGCTGCCATCGCCGCGGCTGTTACTGCAAAGAAAGGGTTACTCCTCTTTGGGAGTCAAGAGGCTGCAAAGTTGCCCTGTTTTGCATGTACCTTTTCCTGCAAACTTGTACGTCCTTCCGTGCAGAAGGGCGGAGGAGAAACACGGCCAGCATCTCAGGGCACCGCATCGTAGAGGACACCCCCGGAAGGTGAGACCCGCTACTCAATTCGGGAACGCGGTCTCCATTCAGATGGGAGAGACCACTTCTAGCGGACCCTGCCCCCACCCGGTTCCCTCCGGCAAACCGGGCCACGCTGCCAGGGCGGGCGGCTGCGGCTGCGGCTGGCACCGGCGTGCGCCAGGCGGAGGGAAAGTTTGACAGATGATGACCACTGCTGGAACGGCAAAGCTCTGGGCAGCCAAACATGCCCGCGGGGCGCGCCAGGGCAGCCCCGCTCGGGAAAGTGCCACCTACCTTTCGGCGGAGGCCGGGCGGGCGCAGAGGCGAGGAGAGCGCGTGGCTGGAGGTGGCGGGGCGAGGGTGCCGCGGTGGCCGCGGGTGCCTCCCGGGTGAGTGGAGCCGCCGCCGCGCCCGGGCGCAGGGCCGAGCGGCCGCCGCGGCGCCGAGGGCGCTGACACCGCCCGTCACTTGACCGGGAGAAGTTGGGCAGCGTCCGCCGCGGCGCGAGCAACACGTTCAGTAGGAACTTCGCAGGTCCGGTGCCGGCGAGCACACACTCGGGCGCACAAGCGCGCGGAGCACCTGTCAGCGGCGGGCGGGCGCCGGCGGCTCTGGCCGCGTCTCTCTCTCCCTCGCTCTTATTGGCGCGGAGGTTAGCGCTTTATTTATTTATTTCCTCCCCTCGCGCCGGCCCCCGCCCGCGCCCGCGCCCGCCCCCGCGTCCTCCCGCACGTCCGCGCGGCCGCCCGCGTCGCTCCAGCGGCGGCGTGCTCGGGCTACACCGGCCGGCGGAGGCTGCGGCGGGCGCGGGTGGGGCGCAGGGCGGGGGGCGCCGGGGGCGGGCCGCAATCGGGCACGCAGGGGCGCGGGGGCCGGGGCACCGGGCCAGCCCTGCCGACTGCAGCCCGGGAAGGGGTGAGCCCCGTGCGGCCACCTCCAGCCCAGCCTCCTCTCCGCCCCCGCGTGCCCGAGGATCAGCCCCCGCCCCTCGCCTGCTCGCCCGCCTCCCCTCCGCTGTCCCCCGCGGCCTGTCCTAACCCCCCGGGGACGCCGCGATGCGCGCCGCCACCGCTTAGCCGCGGAAGACTCGAGTTTGCCTGTGTTTAGTAGCGGTTTAAGTGCCGGGAGGGTGGCTCTCTGCCCGCCGCGCAGCCTCCCGACCCCCGCTCCCGGGCAAGGTGCGGTCCTCCGGGCGCTGCAGCCGGCGTGGCGGCCGGGCGGGCTCATCGCCGGAGGAAACGAGGGGTGTCCCTGACCGCAGCCCCGGGCGCAGGCGGGGACCCGGCCGCGCACTGGCACCGGCGGGCTGCCGCTGTTCTCCCCGACAGGGGCCCGCACGCGCCAGTGGACCGCAGGTGCCGCCGTTTTTCAGTGACAGTCTACCTGCTTCCCAAACCTGCGGGAGAGACGACCTTACCGCCGGCCGCCCTCCCCCACCCCGTTCAACCCAAAAGCTGGGTTGGAAAGAGCCCGGTTCTGATTTTCCCCGAGCCTGCTCGGAGCAGCTGCCCCCACGCAAACCCCTCCCGGGCTTCCTTTTAGGTAAACCTGTTTGGGTTTTGTTTGTTTGTTTTTGTATTCGGTTTGCATTTTGGTGTTTTTTTCTTCTTCTTCTTTTAAGGGTTCACGATTCAGACATGAAAAGGGGCAGAGGTGAAAAGGAAGTAATTCTAGACTAGAGTTACGTAAATAAACACAGCTTGGAAACTACGCGCCAGCCCAAAGCCTTCAATGCAAATCTCAGGCTGGATTTGGAAACCCGGTTCTTTTCCTCAGCGGTTTGTCCACCAAAGTCCTAACAGCCTGGGGCTCTTTTTCCTAGGACTCCAGGTATAGAAACACGGTGACGCTAGGGTGGGTGCTCACCGTTCTCTCTTACAATATGCACTTAATTTGTTATTATTTTGCCTCTTGTGTGTCCAAGAATAAATTTTAATGTCTCCGAAATGTATCCATTATATATCCGTTCCTTAATGTTTTATATCTTTTCTCAGAAATGTCCTGGTAAGTGTAGAAAAATCCTCCTCTAGAGCTGATAGTCTGTATCCTTTTCGTTCACGTAAAGGATAATAAGCCCCCCAGAGGTCAGACAAGGAACAGGTGAAGCCCTGAACCCGGAGAAAGTGGGAATAAATACTCATCTTCCCACCCTGTTCATGTCTTGCCCCGACTGGAATGTACACTTCAGTCACAATTTTATTTGGTGAAAAAAATTTAGTCCAACTAAAATACCCCCCAAACATTCCTGACTGCATCCTGGTGAGTTCCACATACTCCCTCTGCCAGAATTTCTACGTGTAATTTGCAGCCAACCATCTATCTGTCACTGTGTGGGGACACATGCATGCGTATTACATACATATTGCTAGCATGTAGCCTGACTCTCCATAGTATATGGTTACCTAGGTTACAGACCTGGAACCTAAAGTTCAAATATTTAAAAGGCTTATTTTGCACCTTGTAGTAAAAATACATACAAGCAGTGCAATTTTGAATACGTAGGGCTCACACTAAACCATTTACATGTTTCAGAATGACAACTGAAAAGCATTTAGAAAGGCAGTCCTAAAAATTAGTATGCTTGATCTCTTGCTTCAAAATGTTTTCAGCATTTATACTTTTTGTTACTATAAAAAAAAGTCCTCACGTGATATTCTCCTCTTTGACACGTATTTGCACGTTATAAAGCAAATGTTCTCTCTCCATCCCTCCAGGATTGAATTTCATATGCTGGTCTCCCCTGTCAAAGCTGAGAAGGAAGGCTCTTCTTCCTAATTAACCTACATCGAACCCCCATCTCAGCCTTTTCCCCTACCCCGGGCACGTTTCATCACTACCTTCAGGATGATGTTGGGTCAAAGATGAGGGAGGCTTTGGACCAGTTATTCAAGTACACCCCAAGTGGGGAAAAGAGAGGGCAGCGTAGTAGCTGTTGGTGAACTTAAGGTTCCGGAAATGTGGGTATTGAGAAAGGTAATTTGCCTGCGAGGCCGGTGCCATTCCCCTGTATCCGTGTGAAGACGAGCAGAGACTGTTCCAGGTCTGACTGTGCTAAGTCCTGTGGATACAGGCTCTTGTATGTCGTCACCCGGAGCGCCACGGCATCCAGACACTCTAGCCTCATCCTCACTAAGGGGCCTCATTCCATTCTCATTAAATGTGTCTTCCTTCCTCCTAAGGATCCTTGCAAATGCTGTTCCCTGTGCGTGGAACACACCAATTCCTCCAACCTATCACCTGAATGAATTCTTCCTCACTTTCAAGCCCCATGCGAAGTCATGTGCTAAGGGGGACACACAGGTCCTTGATTAAGCCTGGGCCCCTTTTCTTTGTCCTCGGCCCTCACCACCCTTTTCCAGAAGAGCGGAAAGCACAGCTTTTCCTCTCATGCCTCCAGAATTATTGAATGGTTATATTCTTCCAGGTCTGGACTATCAATTCCATGGGGAGACTTCTCATTGTACCTGCAGAGTTGAGTGTTGTGACCGTCACCCCGTAGTTGCCGAAAGGACATCCTTATAGCTGAAAAGATGAAAGAAAAATTGATACAGTTCAGGAAGGCCATAGCCTTGAAGGTGGACCTCTGGACAAAGGGTGAAAAAGTCAAACTACATAATTTTATCCAAGTTGATTCTTGATCCCCCACCCCCGGTATTTCTTTCAAAAATTTCTCCAATACCTTCACAAGTAAGATACTTTATAATGTTGATACTTTATAGTGAAGGTCCATTTCAGAATTTATTTAACAAAAATGGAATAGAAAAATCAGAAAGAAAGAAGAGAAACTTGCAGCATTTGGCACCCTAAATAAAATATTCATCCTTGGTTGATTGAGATGATTTTGTTTGTGATTTGTATTTTTCCTTACTAATAAAATATTTAACAATGTTCTAAATTCATTGTAGTGTGTTCTGCACAAAGCAGGGAATATTTGGGGGGAAATAAATGTATGTCACAGTTAATACAGAGTACATGAGTAAGAAAGAAAAGGCTAATTTAAATGAAATTAAGACACTGATATACAAAGATCATTCTGAGATCATTATTACAATACTACAGCAGGTAAAATGAAGGAGAAGTTGATATGGGCCTTCTGGTTACAGGAGGATCCATGAAAATGATGGAGTAATAAAAGTACCTTTCAAGATCAGACATTTTGAGAAAGGTCAGTAGAAGAAAGAACATTTAGAAAGAGGTAAGGATGCAAATATAGTTTCAAAGCCATGTGAATGGTCCATGAAACTAAGGTCCCCAGTAAGAAGAGAACGTTTATGCCCAGAATCTCTACTTTTCTTGACATTTGAATTTTAAAATCTGATTTTGCATGAAGGTTGTAGTGAGAATAATTTAGCATTAAACAAGAGCGAGCATCTCAAGTTTCAAGCAGTTATGATAATCTTGAGTCTACAATTTGGGGGGCTCATGGTAATTTTTTTTTACACTTAACAAAAAAGTTCTGTACCCTTAAATAAAATTTAAAGTTAAATACATTCATGAGTAATATAAAAGGAAGGATCTATATATTTAGAAGAAAATATTATAGGGATTTCACAAATGCATTTGAAATATGATGCTTCCCAATGTGTCATGTAACCATTTCTGTCCTGTATGTGGTGATGGCCATACAATATTTATGTGTAAATAGATACAATTTCAAAACGCTCTTCTTTATTGGCGGACAGGTTAACATGCTAATTAATGTTAACTCTAGCAGGAGGCAACCAGTGTCTTGTCCAAAGGTAAAATTTCTCAAAGCTTTTGGGGTAACCTTTCAGGTATGACTTTTAATATATACTTTTACTAAAATTACCTTTAAGACTAAAATTTTGCCATCTGTGAATGAGAGGAGAGAAGAGAAATCAAACTCAAGAAATAACTTGAATGTCACAAATAGATTCCTTTAACCCAGAGCCCAACGTAGATTTTTCAAGTAGCAAATGAAGTCCATTTTAACTTAGAACTCGAGAGAACGCACAGCGAGTTCAGGGGAAGAAGAAACAAAAAAGGGAATTTTATTTCTACTCTATGAAGAACACAAATGCTGAAATAAGTGTCTAGGCCAGTGATGGGCAATCTTTTGAGCTTGGTGTGTCAAAAATTTTCCAAAAAACCGAGCATAACTCAGGTGGTGTGTCACTTGGAGAAAAACGGCCTAATCGCAAGTCCCAGAACTAGACGCTCTGTGCGGAGTTCTGTTGTTTTGGCCTACAGACCTCCGGCACAGAGTGTCTACACTACAGCTAATGTTTTATCCTCAGCTACTGCACCTGGCCGTGCCTGAACCGAGGGTGAGACGTCCTTCTCGGCATGCGGCCCCATACTTCTCTGGTATGCGGTCATGTGTCATCGAAAATGGCTACGCATGTCATAGGTTCGCCATCACAGATCTAGGATGAGTACAAGGGTGAGGGGTATGAAACACTTCTTGGGGTCATGCTTTAAGTGGGTTGAGAGTGGGAACCACCAGTAATTGAATTAAGTATGTTTATTGCTATGTGTTAAAAATCAAGGTAAAATACATATAACAAAATTTTACTTCACTGATTGTGTGTGTGTGTGTGTGTGTGTGTGTGTGTGTGTGTGTGTGTGACAGAGACAGAGGTAGGAACAGAAAGGGACAGGCAGACAGGAAGGGAAAGAGATGAGAAGCATCAATTCTTCATTGCAGCATCTTAGTTGTTCACTGATTGCTTTCTCATATGTGCCTTGACCAGGGGGCTATAGCAGACCGAGTGACCCCTTGATCAAGCCAGTGACCTTGGGCTCAAGCTGGTGACCATGGGGTCATGTTTATGATCCCACACTCAATCCAGTGACCCCTCCCTCAAGCTGATGAGCCCGTGCTCAAGTCAGATGATCCCGGGGTCAATCTGGCGACCTTGGGTTTTAAATCTGGATCTTCTGCATCCCAGTTCAATGTTCTATCCACTGAGCCACTGCATGGTCAGGCCATTTTACTGATTTTTTAAGCATTCAATGACATTAGGTGCATTTCCATTATTGTGCAAACCACCACTACCATCCATCCCCAGGACATTTTTCCCTTCCACGACTGAAACTGTGTCCCCATGAATCCAGCACTCCCCACTTTTCCTGCCTCCAGCCCTGGGTGGCCACCATGCCACTGTGCCTCTGTGAAGGTGTCTACCCCAAGAGGCTCATCCAAGCAAAATCAGGCAGTGTTCTTTCTATAGTGGCTTATTTCTCTTATCCTAATATCTTACTTGGGCTGTTGGTTTTATTCCTGGTGAATTTTATATATATATATATTTCTGGATCTTAATCCAGTATCAGAGATATGATTTACAAACATTTCCTCTCATTCTGTGAGTTACCTTTTCAGTCTACTGACAGTATCCTTTGGTGTGCATCAAAATTTTTATTATTTAGTTATTATTTGATAGTTCCATTCATCAAATTTTATTTAATGCAACATATTATTTTTAAAAAATAAGAATAGATTTAAAAACAGAATGAGTAAAACATCCACATTTCACATATAGACAGGTGAGTATGACCAGTCTTTTCTCTGCCACTTGTGCCAACGTGGCCCATCACTGCATTGCTCTGCAATTTTCTACACTGTGCACTGGGAGACCTAAGAAGTCCATTGGCTTCGAACACCTTAATTAATGCAGGTGGACAACTCAGGTAGCAAAGCTTCTACAAGTGGCTTCTTCATTGTAAATAAATAGTACTAGATAACGTGAATTCACCATTCTCTTTATTTGGATTTTCTCTATATTAGGAGAAGATAAAAAATAAAGTTCAGGTCTACACAAACAATTTTTTTCTTTTATGCAAATATGATTATTCTTATTAGTTAGAAAGTCGTCTTATTTCTTGCTGAGGATCACAAGGGGAATCCCTGTCCAAGGACAGTCAAGCCAGGAAGGGATGCCCCAGTGGGGCAGGTGGAAATGTCAGTAATAGCTATTTTGTTTATATTCTCATGCCTAAAGTGTTTCCCAACCCAAAGATACCATATTTTCATGTTGTATAAGGAAATAACAAATCAAGAGGTCTGCAGTATTCTGAAAGCTCATGGAACGTTTGAGATATTAATAGAGGAAGTAGATGTCTTTCTAAACTCCAGAAAGTGGTACTCTAAAGTTTCCTCTAATCTTAACCACTAATGACTATAGGTCAGTGGTTCTCAACCTTTTTTGAGGTACCGAACTCACCAGTTTCATATGCGCATTCACCAAAAACTTCTTTAGTGATAAATAAAATATGATTTTTTTTCCAAATTCAAGACATAGGTATATGTTTTTTTACTGGTGCACAAAATGAGCCGTGCATGAACATCACCTTGCTCAAAGAACAAAACCAACAAAGTGCATGAACTCACAATTACGGTATTACTTTATTCTGGCCTCCGCGGCAGAGGCTTCTCCGAACCCCTGAGACCGACTCATCGAACCCCTAGGATTCCATAGAACCAGGTTAAGAACCACTGTTGTAGGTAGATTTACCATGCTGAACAGAGCGTCCACATTTTTCCTTGTTCTACAACACTATACCTCTACTTCTCTTAAGTGAAAACAATAAATTAGATTAATGCACATTTTCTTCTTTGTAGTGTTTCCCTTTGTCAAACACAGGACATTCTTTCTCTAAATGGTTAGATCAATGATTGACTTTGTTTTGAAGCTTGTATTTAAGAAGGTATTTAAAAAGAGTGAAGTTCATGCTCTTAACATCCTTAGAAATCAGTCCTCAAAGACCACTGCACAGCTTGTCAATCTAGTAGACAATGCCATGTAACAATAAAGGGCATGGGATTTGCTTATAAACTGCTTTGAGTGGGAGCAGTTTACCTTCTCAACGGATGAGAGCAGATAATTTTTTGTTTAACAAAGTGAAATTCAATTTCATAAAGCTATCTGAATCTTTTTAACTGTTTTCTTTAAACAGGCATAGTAACCTTTTCATGTGAGTTTCATTAAGCTTCAAGGTCATTGGGAGAAAATGGTAAGCATATTAATGACAGAAGTGCTTTGTCTTTAATGCAGGTGTTTGCCTATTAAATTGATTTGTGTTAAGACAAAAGACTCCTTTTTGCATTTTCTGTTATTACTAGTATATTTGGAAAGAGATCATAATTTACACATATTCTCTCACTCTCTCTCATAATTAAGAGCATATCTACCACATACTATATTTTTTCATCTCACTATGGTTACTTTTTTTTCAGTGAGTCAAAAAAAAAAAGAGGAAAGAGAAATAGTATCTTGATATATATATATATATATATATATATATATATATATATATATATATATATTCCCAAGATAGTCCTTCTAACTAGAAAGATATTTTCATTTACAGTCTGCATTTATTGTGTTTTTAATAATATATATTCATGGTTGGAATTGAGACTAAGGTCCACAGCAGAGTAACATTTTGGAAAAGTGAGTTATTTTTATGCTGTTTTAATGTTTGAAATTCACTTATCTGTAGAGTCTATCTATGTTATTACTTAATTTTTAAACAGGTTCATCACAAAGTAATTATGTTGCAAGAAGACTTAATTATACATATTAATGTGCAGTAATTAAGGCTGATATTCTTTTATGCAGACACATCAAGATACAGAATTTTGAAATACTTGTGAATTTGAGACAAAATTTACTGGTACAATTTACTGGGATTTCAGTGACCTTGAAAAGAGAAGATTTTCTTCAAAAAATGTAATAATTAGGATTGTCAATAAACTTGCAAATAGTGTGCTATGTGAATTTACTAATTGGTGTACCTTGCTCATAAATGTCACTAATATAAATAATTTTGAAAACTCATTGCAAGTAGAAAAAAATTTCTATACTAAAGAAAAAATCACTTTAAATCAAAATAATGACCAATACAAAAATGTATTTGCATCAAGGTGATTTTATATTTCTCACAGACAAAAGCATTAGGGATGGTAAAATCTGGATCAGTTAGAATGTTCCAGAAGAGCTGTGTACAATTAATTACCTTATGATCGGGAGTTAACTAGCATGCCTTTTGTTTCAATTGTCAATCAATTTTGTGTACATGTATTAGAATAGCTCCTTGCCTAGTAAATAAAGTACAGTAAAAGTTCTCAACAACATGATTTTTAGCTAAGTTTATTCAATTTTCAAACATAAATTGAGGTTTCTCTACACTATAGAAGTAATTTAAACTTTAGAAATACAAAAATAAACAAATCTTAGCTTTCTATTGCTTGTTATCCTGTTTAGACATCCAACAGAAATGTTGAGAATGACTATGGAATATACACTAGCTAATATAGGTGTTACCAAACTTTTTAATCTTTGACAATCATATATAAAAATGATATTCTTTATGTTAATATTAATTTATATATTAGAGTATGTTTGGTCATTTTCATCTTTTAAGGTTTATTTGGAGTGCTTATAGTGTGATCTATATTTTCATATTCTTTTCCCATTTTTAGATGGGCTGTTTCTTTTCTTCTAACTGATATATGGAAAGTCTTTATATTATACTTGTATTATGATGATTTCTTTGCCATATGCATTGTTATAAAAAATAGTCAAACATCACTGCTTTTATTGATGGCCTTTGAATATTGCATCACACTTAGAGGAGTTACCTCTATTTCAGCATTTTATACTATTCTCCCGAATTATCTTCTGTAGCTTTTGTATGCTCCTTTCTTTTTTAATTTAAATTGGTTTTATGGGATGGAGTGTCATTATGGATACAAATTGCTTACTTTCTACAGCAAATTCTCACTGGTTGGAGCGTCACTAAATTCTTATGAATTCTGCCTTGCTCTGGATTTCTAATTGATTCAATGATCTAGAGATCTATTTCTACCCCATTATTTCCTCAGTTTTAATTAATACTTTGTAATTACATAATATTATATTTCATATTACTACTTAAAACAAATACTGTGTTTCCTTCGATTCTAATTCCCCGTGGCTTTTCTGACCTAGAATTAATGCACAGAAGCCTGGGTTATGTTTCGGATCCCAAGGCAAAACTGATTCGGGGCTCTATCCCCTGAGAAAACACTTGAAGAGCTCAATCAGACATGGAGGGCAAAACCTGGCAATCTGCAGACTCTATAAAGCAGAGACATTCACTCCCCCTGGGGAAGCTCAGCAGTAGTGTGACCGCCATGCCGGCAAGCTGAGATTTCCTTACGATGAGAACAAGGCAGAGTGCACGCCGAGGCCCGGTTACTCTGCTGACTGGAGACTGTCGGTGTGCAGAGGCCGGACGCAGAGTGGCGTGCGGGGCCGTTCCAGGCGTGGACTGGACTTCTGCACCCCTTTCTGTCTCCTTGTGCCCGCTGGCCCAGACTGGGCACGCACATCCACACCAAGCCACCAATGCCCTGCAAAGAGAAATAGACATATGCGGAGAGCGTCTCATTGCTATAGGAAAAATCATCATCATCACACACACACACACACACACACACACACACACACACACACACACACACACAATCATCACACATGTAGTGGCTTAAAACAATACAAATCTATCATCTGACAGTGCAGAAAGGAGTCTGACACGAGTCTTACGGGGCTAATATCAACGCCCCCACATAGCTGCCTTCCTTCAGGAAGCTCTTAGGCTGGAATCAGTCTCCTTATCTTTTCCACTTTCCTGAGACCACCTGACCTTCTAGACGCATGGTCCCTTACACCGTTTTTAAAGCCAGCCCTGTAGCTTCTTGAAAGCAGTTTCCCGCTCCTGCTTCTGTCCCTCCTCCCCCCGCCACGTCTCTCCCTAGGTTTCTGCATCCTGTCGCTCCTCTGATGTAGCCCCGCCCAAATCCCCCGCTTAAAAGGATGCTTGGTCATCATCAGGTCCAGCCAGGTGATCCAGGCTGATCCGCTAATCCACGGTCATTCATTTGATCACATGTGCAAAGTCCCCTGTGCCTTGTACAAAAGTATATTCACGGTTCCTGGGATTAGGATGTGGACATCTTCAGAGGTCATTTGTTTGTCCACCACAAGGTCTAGCTGAACGACAATGGAAGACCAGCCACGTGTTTCAAAACATAGTTCCATTGAAATACACCTCTGAGAGGGGAGGGATGGAAACTTAGAATAGCAAGAGGAGCTCTCCAGGAAACTCGGGGACGGTTCAGACAGACACGTTCGCACAACACAGGCATACACACGTGCGTGCCAGCACCCACCAAACATCTTTCCAGTTAAACAATTCAGGAGGCTATTTGGAGGGAGAAACTATCAGCTTTGAGACCAAATTCAGGCCCTGGAAGTTCAAGGGCAAATTCGTCAGGTGAGAGAAGTCCCAGAGGAGAGAACAAGAGACTAGCACAGAAAAGGAAACTGTTAATAAAAACGAGCGGCATTCTAGAAAGATAGAACAGAACAGATGGAAGACAGCAATAACTAATTAATAGGAGACACTTTATCTGTTGAAAAAGGAAAAAAGACCTGCATTAAAAAAATAAAATAAAACAAACCCTGAGTGATGAGGACAAGATAAAAATAACACCAGCACAGGTTAAGGTAAGACGCCTCACAAACGGGCGCCTACTAATGCTTTGTTGTGCGACATTGGACGTTAGACAGAAGAAGACAGCAGAGCAGCATGGAGGAACATTTAAAACTGTGTATCCCGACGACGCCATGCCCAGTCAAGGTGGTATGCAAGCGCCAGGGAGAAAGAAATACCTTGAGACCATATAGGAATTCACAGAGCATATAATTCGTGTGCTCTCTCCAAGGAAAGGACCGGAGCAAAGACTCTTAACTAAATAAAGAATTTATCTGAGGTAGAAACTTTAAGATGAGGAGCAAAAGAAACAAGGAGAGGTGGAAAGAGCACTATATGTCACGTCGTCATGGACGCAGGTGCGCAATGCTGATGGCAACCGCTGAGGAATACGTGACCGCCTGGGAATAGCCACGCACTTTTCCACACAGCAGGGGCATGCCCCCGGAGGGTGTTCTAAGTACCACACAGCGGGAGAGATGGGGGGAGGGGCACACGCTCTCCAGTGTTGTCAGCCTGCAGACATGTGTGACCTGCAGCGGGGAGCCAGGCAAGGGTTCAAAAAGGTTGATTTTACTGAGACGGCTCCAAGTAGCAACCAAATGGAGAATCTTGGAGAATTAAATAAATAGCATCTTGTTTTCAAATATGCTGACTCATATGAGTCTTAATCCATGGACAGAAAGTAAGAACAGAAAGTGGTAATTGGTGGAATAGAAAAGTAGAACTTTAATAAGGGAAAATTTGGCAGCTGCATCAAACCAGCAAAGTTTAAGAAGATAGATGAAGTTAGCCCAAGGGCCTTCATCTCTCATCATCGGAGATCCGTAGGCCTCCACCTTAGCCCGCTTCTGTTTGCCAGCTACGCCGTTCCCTTAGCGATAGGAGCTAGACTCAACATTTCAAATGTCATTTCTGTGCTCATTACTCCCCAAAGTAGACTCTATAGCTTGGAACTTTTTCTCCAACAACTCACCTATATCTATCTATTCAAATACCTACTTGATCATTCCATTTGGATGTTTAAAAGATATCTCAAATGCATCGTGTTCAGGACTCAGCTTCTAATAATCTGCTCCCCCAACGCAAACGTGCACACGGCAAACCACCTGCGGATCTGCTTCCCGCCTCTGTCAACAGTCTGGGCCTCTACAGTCCTACCACCTTTATCGTTTCCTTGGAAAACTATCTTCTGTCAAATAGTACAAAGCGTGCTCCAACTTCAGCAATGCCCATGTCTTTCTCTCTCTCCCCCTCCCTCCCTCCCTCCCTCTCTCTTTTAACAACAGCGCTATTGGGATAATTTACATTCCATATCATTTACAGTGTTAAAGTACAAAATGCAGTGGTTTATAACATTTTTGCAGAAGTGTGGAACCATCACCACGATCTAATTTCAGAACATTTCATTCCCCCCTCAAAGTAACCCTTTACCTATTAAGTGTCAGTCCTCAGTCTTTCCCATCTTCTTCCAACCACTAATTAGTGGCAACCGCTAATCTGCCTTCTGTCCCTATGAATTTTCCTATTCTGGATATTTTATATAAAGAAATCATATAACACATGGTGGTTTGTGACCAACCTCTTCAACTTGTATGTTTTGAAGATTAAACCATGGTACGGCATGTATCAGTGTTTCATTCTGTTTTTAAGGCTGACTAATATTCTGGGATACAGCCAGACCACATTATATGTATCCATTCATCAGCTGATGAACATCTGGTTTGTGTTACAGTTTGGTTAAATAATGCTGCTATGAGCACATAGGTACAGATTTTGGTGTAGATGTCTGTTTTTAATTTTCTTGGGTATATATCTAATATAGAAATTTTAGGTTCCATGGTAACTCTATGTTTGACATTTTGGAGAACTGTCCCATTATTTCCAAAGTGGCCACACTATTTTACATCCCAGCAACAAACTGTGAGAATTACGATTTCTTCACATCCTCACCAGCACCAATTTGTCCTTGCCCATATTATTTTTTTATAGCCGCCGTATGTGTGTGAAGTCACATCTCTATGTAGTTTTCTTTGTAAGTCCTTTATAAGTAACAATGTTGATCCTCTTGTCATCTGCTTATTGACAATTCGTATGTCTTCTTTACAGACATCTATACAAATTCCTTACCCTTTTGTGAGTTGGTTTGTCTTTATTGTTGAGTTGTAAAAATTGTTTCTTTCAACTTTATCTGATTATACAATCAGCATATAATGTTATGCAAGTTTAAGTTGCACCAAGTGATAATTTTATACATTTATATATTGCAAAACAATTACTATGATAAGGTTAATTAACATCTCAATCATCCAACATAATTACAATTTTTATTTTGTAATTTGTGTCTAGAATGAAGCCAGAACAATCTCAGTAAAATAATAAAATAAAATACCTGACAAAGGGAGTTTCCTATGGATAATTTATCATTTAAAAATAAAACTAATAAATCAATAATTCTAGACATCCATCCTAATAATCAGACTTGAGTCTGATTATTATAATTCTTCTCTATCTCATTGGGTACTGGAATTCCTGGATGTAAAATACTCATTTATTAATGAATTCTATGTACAATAATGTGGTTGAAAATAAGTCCAACAGCTGCAGAAATGACCACAATGGCATAAAATAAATTTAATAATTCTATATAAAAAGTTCTTACTATTTATACATTGATTTTCTGATTATGTTTTATTGTCTGTTGGCTTTTTTTTTTTTTTTTTGCATTCCACTGAGTTCTTTCAAGGTGATTATTTTAATTTCTTGTCAGGTCATACATAGAGCTCCATTTGGGAGGTCATGACCAGAGCTTTATTAGGTTTCTTTGTTGGTATCCTGTTTGCCTGATCCTTTGTGGTTCAGGGTCAGCTGGAAAACTCTGAGGCAATAGTACCCAGTGCTCAAATAGGGCCGGGAACAATGTTAGCTTCCATCAGCCCGACTAGACAATCTTACCTAACTCACAGTGCACTGGGTAGAAGTCTCAGATGGGTCATATTTCAGAAGTTGGTAAAAATTGATCTTTGGTGGGGGAAAAGGCAATTTAATCCTATGTAATAAACTTTAAAAGCAAGACATAAATTTATTAAACTGTTTTCAAGTAACATAACTACATTTTAGAACAAAGCTCATGGTAAGTTATAGAAATCCAAAATTTTCAGTACCCATCAAGGTCAAATTCACAATGTCCTGCCTCTAGCTAAAGGCTTCAAAATGTGTAAAATAAATAGGAGTGTATGATCCATACAAAAAGCAACATGAAAAAATTAAATGAAGATGACACAGATGTTAGGATTAACAGAAGATCACATAAAAGTTATTATTTATTTCAAATGTTTAAAGGGGAATGGCATGGAGAACATAAAAAAACCAGCGAAAGTGAAATTCTGAATGTGAAAACTATACTCTCTGGGATGAAAAACACCCTTGATTGAGTTAACAGCTGGTTAGATATCGCAGATGAAAGGATTCATGAATGAATACATGGCAATAGAAACCATCCAAAAAGAAATAGAAGAAGTAAAATAATAAAAAGATAAATTCAGAGAGATATGGGATAACTTCAAGCGGTCTAGCATATGTGCAATGTGCACGTGACTGGTACCTCCAAAAGGGAGGAAGGAAAGAGGATGACAACAACAAAGCAGAAGTAAAGGCAGAAAATGTTCTCCATTCAATGACGATTACAGTTATAGATCCAATATGCACAAGAAACATTAAGAAAACGGTATCTAAGCACATTTGAATCACGTGGCTCAAAGTTTGTGATAAAAGGAAAAATCATTTTAAATCAGGAAAAGAAAAAAATACGTTAGATACTGCAGTAAAAAATAACAGAAAACCATGTGAAAAAGGAGACAGTGAATCAATATATAATATATATTAACAGGGACAGAGAGAGAGTCAGAGGTCAGAGAGAGGGATAGATAGGGACAGACAGGAACAGAGAGAGATGAGAAGCATCAATCATTAGTTTTTTTGTTGCCATTGCAACACCATAGTTGTTCATTGATTGCTTTCTCACACGTGCCTTGACTGCGGGCCTTCAGCAGCCCGAGTAACCCCTTGCTGGAGCCAGCGACCTTGGGTCCAAGCTGGCAAGCTTTTGCTCAAGCCAGATGGGCCCGCGCTCAAGCTGGCGAGGTCGGGGTCTTGAACCTGGGGCTTCCACATCCCCTTCCGACACTCTATCGTCTGCGCCACTGTCTGGTCAGGAAAAGCAATATTTTAAGTAGGAAACATTTTTTTTAAAAATTGTGTGTATCTGGTGAAAACTAACCAAGCTAAAATCCGTTCAAAAGGCTAATTGGACACACACAAAAACTAAAAACAATTCACCAGTAGACTTGTATGTTTAAAAAGTTCTTCAGGCAGGTTGGAAATACGAACCGATATAAAAGTACAAAGGCAGTAGAAATTGTCACTGCATGGGTAATGGTATATTTCTTATTACTTAAAACCATTTAGAAAACGATTGACTTTTAAAACACTAATGGCAATGTATTGTGCAGTTTATAACATATATAAATGAAATATATTACAATAACATGATGGCTAAGAAAGAAAATGTAAGAACATTATTTTAAGGTATATACTTTGGTATATTACCACTTGAATGTACACTGTGAAAAGTTGAAGCTTTATACAATACATCCCAAAGCAACAGCTAAAATAACAAAGCAATTACTGAAATTATTTTTATATCAATAAAAAAGTAGATTAAATAGAATAATCAATACTCCCAATGAAGGCAAAAGAAGATGAAGAGGAACAAAACACAGATAGAATAAACATAAGAAAACGTGATAATAGACTTAAGCTTAATCAAGTCTTATATAAATCACCCTGGCCTGTTGGCTCAGTTATAGAGCATTGTCCTAGTGTGTGGATGTCCTGAGTTCAATTTCTGGTCAGGGCACACAGGAGAAGTGACCATCTGCTTCTCCACCCCTCCTCCTTCCCCTTTTCTCTTTCTCTCTTTTCCCCTCCCACAGCCATGGCTCAATTGGTTTGAGAGCATTGGCCCCAGGCACTGAAGAGGGTTCTGTGGAGCCTCCTCCTCAGGCACTAAAAATAGCTCAGTTGTGAGCACTGACCCAGATGAACAGAGCATCAGCCCCAGCTGGGGGTTGCTGGGTGGATTCCAGTTGGGGCGTATGCGGGAGTCTGTCTTTCTATCTCCCCTCTTCTCACTTGGTAAAAGAAGAAAAAATACGTTATCCATTAAAAGTCTAAACTCCACAATTAAAAATACAGATTGTCGCATTGTATACAAGTGAATACTGGGGTGGAAGATCCATGATATTAAAATGAAAATCATTACCAAATTCATTTATTGAGTTATAATCCCAATCAAAACATCAGAAGGCTTTTCTTGTAGCATTTGCTAAGCCAGTCAGTGATTCTTATGGAAATGCCCAGGACTGAAATAGTAAAAAAAAAAAAAAGAAAAGAAAAGAAAAAAACAATCTTTGGAAAAACAAAAACTGAGAAAAGAAAAAAAATTTGGAAGACATTTTAGAATGAATTGTAAAATATGTCCTCTCAATATTCATGTAGAAACCTTAACTACTAACATGGAAATTTTAGGAAATCTGGCCTTTAAGAAAATAATTAAGGCTAAATAACATCATAAACTGGGGATTCTGACCCAACAGGACAGATGTCTTTACAGGAAGAGGGACGGACAGCAGAGATTAAGGCCCACGGAGAAAAGGCTATGGAAAGAGGTAACAAGAGGGTGGGTATATGCAAGCCAAGGAAAGAGGACTCAGTAGAAGCCAACCCTGCTGATTTCTTGATATCAGAACTCCAGCCTCCAGAAGGGCGGGAAAATGTCCACAGTTTAAGCCACCCTGCCTGTGGTATTTTGTTACGGTGGTTCTAGCCGGCTAACACAGGGTCACTCTATGTGTTTTCAAGATTTATTATCAAGATACTGTAATCAAGGCAGTGTGATATTGGCATAAAGATAAGCAATTGGTCAATAGAACATAATAGAAAATGCAAAAACAGACCCCAGTATCTATGAGCAGCTTATTTTTGACAAAGATGGAAAGGCAAATAAGGTTAGAAAGGATAGGCTTTCAACACGTACTAAAAGAACAACTAGAGAGATAATCAGATGCAACAAAGAAAAGGAATGTTAATCTATACCTTACAGTACATACAAAAATGAACCCAAAATGGATCATTCACATAAAAACAAATTAATTCTATTAAAAAAATCCAGCAGCTCTTTTTTTTTTTTTTTGTAGTGGTTGTGATCTTAACTGGGCACAAACCAAATGTTTACAAACAGGTAAATAGTTAAACTGCTGCATAACCATACAGTTTAATACAACTGAGTAACAAAGAGGAATGAACTATTAATCTATGAATGACATTTTAATCTCAAAATATGACTGACTAGTGAAAAAACAAGACCAAAATAAAGTTCATACTGTGTAATTCCATTTTAGAAAATTCCAGAAAACAAACTATTTCACAACGACAGAGCACAGGTCGGTGGTTACCTATGTAGAGCGGAGAAGGGTTGGCTGTTAGGTGAGGATTATAAGTGGGCATCAGAAAATGTTTGGAGGTGAAGGATATGGTTGGTTTCGTAAGCATCCACGTATGAAATTGCATCCTGCTTATCAAATTGATGGTACACTTGAAATCTGTGTAAGTTATGTTTTATGGAAACAATAACACAATAGAAAATAGGCTGGGGAAAAACTGTATGCAGATGTATCTTCCCTGCATATAATGTCTTACTAATAAGACAGTGAAAATAATTGCTATAATAAGCACACTATTTTGTATTGCGTCCAACATCTAGAGAAATTTCCTCAAATACTACAGACTTAAGAAAGCTAGCATGTATTCTTGGAGAGTTCACCATGTGGCTTGAACAAAGCTTTATACTATAGACGGCATCAACCGGCAGTTAAGTAGTCCTGAGACCTAGTCTTCTAGCTGATACAAGGTTTCACAACAACTTCATCATATTTATATTACGAAACAATTCTATAAGTATCATATATGAGTCACAGTATAAGTAGAATGACAAGTGCAGTGGGCCATTCATAAATTCCTAAGAAGTTTCTTCAACATTTTTAGCATAATAAGTATTTTTACATTTTAACACTGAAGACTCCCTTTCTTTGAAGAAGGAAGAACTTCTGGTAAGCCAGAGAGAAACAACAGTATACATATAGCTAAACTTTTCCTTAAATTTGTGCATTATAAATAGATACCCAAAACATGTTAAACAAGAAAAAAAGAAATCAGAGACTAGGATGTCTCGTTGTGTGCAAAGCATCCAAACACGAATGTAGTTTGTAAATTGCCATCAAAGCTACATAATTACTTTCCCTTAAGAATTTGGCTTTATTTTAATAAATTTTCTTGTAACCACTGTGGACACTTTGACTCTCTTATTTATTTATTCATTTATTTATGTTTCAACATCGGGCAAGTAGAGAATCACTGTTTGGCTCTCTGTTATATAGCTTTTTTGTTTTTTTTTCATTTTAAGATATCAGCCAGAAGTAAAAATGATTCTGTTCAAAGCAAATTCCAAATTTTACTTTTATTTTCATTTTGTTATTATAATACAAGACTCTTATTTCTGGTATCACTGACATTGAAACTGTACTTCAGTATACTATAATGATTTAATCGATTACAAATTATATTGAGCACCTACCAAGTGACAAGCGCTGTCCTAGTTCATGATGACACAGTATTGTCAGAAGACATAGTTCCTTCTCTATGGAGTTTCCAATGTGTCAGGAAAAACTGAAAACTACAGGATGATACAAGGCATTAGTCAGAAAGGGTAAAAAAAGAGAGGGTCAGAAAAGGCTTCCTTTAGGAAGTGTTATTTTCAACTACATCTTGACAGGAATAGGACTTAACCAACAAAGGAAGAAAATCAGGTTACAAGACAAGCATGTGACCTGGCAAGGCACATCAGGAACTCTCGTAATTAATTAAGACATGGCTGAAATGCCACAGAGAAGTCATTCCATGGCGTAGAATTTCTTCTTAATTTCAATAAATGCTTCTAAGTCCCAGAAGTTATTTAGAATTTGTGTTCTCCTCTATAGACGGACAATCTCATTAAATTACCATAGACTCACTGCACTATATTCTAGGACTAATTTTTCCTTCGATTTCCCTTATCTAAATTCAAGCATAAAATCAACAGTACGTTGGTAATTTACTGAAATGAGATCATTAGAACACTGTGCTTTCAAGATCTTTATTCCTTGGCCATAAAGTTCTTTATATCACGAGAAAAAAGCATACTAGTACTTTGTCACAAATAAAAACTTTCTGAAACTACTAGTGTGGTATATGGCTACATTCCTAGAAGTACACAGGGAAGTTATACACTAAGCATGGCATGCATTTCTGGGGAGCTTATCTTACACTATAGCAAGCAATTTAAGGTATTTTATATTAAAATAAATGTAACTACATTATAAAGTAGAATCTAAAGTCTGTATGATCATTTAAGATAAAACATGGGCATGCAAAGAGAATTTATATGTACTCACAGCTGGGTAATTTTAAATTATCTTCCATGCCATTCTTTTCTCTTCTTATGAAAGGGCTGTAGGGGGTACATTAGTGAAAATATTTGAGAAAATAAATTGATCATTTAAACTTACCTATTATTAATTCATTTGGTAGTTGA
Organism: Rhynchonycteris naso; assembly: GCA_037038555.1. Taxonomy (NCBI): domain Eukaryota; kingdom Metazoa; phylum Chordata; class Mammalia; order Chiroptera; family Emballonuridae; genus Rhynchonycteris; species Rhynchonycteris naso. Next base: position 7,480,852 of record CM072998.1, on the reverse strand, counting down.
CTTTTATTATCCTTTTGTGTATATGAAAAGACTCAGATTTACGTAGAATCTTCATGATGCAGACACGAATTTTCTTCAAGGTAATTTCAAACTCAAACTAGTCATGCTTTTAAAAATAGATATTGTAATCCCTGGCCAGCTAGCTCGGCGGTAGAGCAACAGCCCGGTGTGTGGAAGTCCCGGGTTCGATTCCTGATCAGGGCACACAAGAGAAGCACCAATTTGCTTCTCCATCCTTACCCCTCTCCTTCCTCACTATCTCTCTCTTCTCCTTCCACAGGCAAGGCTCCCGTGGAGCAAAGTTGGCCTGAGCGCTGAGGATGGCTCTATGGCCTCTGCCTCAGGTGCTAGAATGGCTCTGGTTGCAATGGAGCAACACCCCAGATGGGCAGAGCATCGTCCCCTGGTAGACATGCCAGGCAGATCCCTGTAGGGCACATGTGGGTGTCTGTCTGCCTCCCTGCTTCTCACTTCAGAGAAATACAAAAACAAACAATACACACAGACACACATACACATATTATATGTGTTAAATTATTTTTTCTATATTTCCAGGGACAATTAAATATCAAACAATTATTTGATTAACTGTCAAGGAAGTCTGTGGAGGCTTGCTGTAAGCTCAGATAGACTATCTTCCCAGAATAAAAATGTTGTTAAATGTTCATATAATTGATATTCTTTCATTATCAAGAGTATCACCTTAGCCTGACCAGGTGGAGGTGCAGTGGATAGAGCGTTGAACTGGAACATGGAGGATCCAGGTTCAAAACCCTAAAGTGGCTGACTTGTGTGTGGGTTCACCTGGTTTGAACAAGGCTCAACAGCTTGAGCCCAAGGTCAATGGCTTGAGCGAGGGGTTACTCGTTCTGCTATAAACCCCTGGTCAAGGCACATATGAGAAAGCAATCAATGAATAACTAAGGTGTCGCAATGAAAAAGTAATGCTTCTGATCTCTCTCCTTCCTGTCCCCCTTTATGTCTCTTTCTTTCTGTCACAAAACAAGTATATCAGCTTAAACTTGACAGAACTAAAGAAGATATAGCTTAGTGTTATTTTCTATTAATAACAGATTAATAGAACTCATAAATATAAAAATAACTCATCATATTCAGAATAACCCATCCTAATTTTCCCACTTCTTATCTACTACAATTCAAATAGACTTTGCCCCATACTTTTATCACATTTTGAGATAAAATTGTACTTGTTTAGTACTTGAGAGTTTTGTATACTGCAACTGATTATGAGCTCATTAAGTTGGTCATTGTGATGAACCTGACATCATTCCTGAAGTGTCTGTACTGTTGCTGGACTGGATACAGTGGGCTGTTAGCATCTTCCACTAACTTTTACTACTGGGAGCATTAAAGAGATTTACTTGGGTCCCTTAATTGTCTTCCTTGCCCTGCTCGTGGGACAGAAGCCACATCTCCCTTTGGGAAACTGGGTCTGTCACCCAGCACAGCACAGGGGAACCCGTTTATGCTTGTGTTTCTCCGGTATTAGCGACCTATAGTGCTTATGGCCAGATGGCACCGTTGTTGTGTCTATAGGCAAACACCTCTTCCCTTGGGGGGGGCGGGAGAGCACAGACCAGCAGGGTCAGAAGCAAGTTGCTTGGATGCATTATGAGCAGTCACCCAAGAAGTCATCCCCACATCCACTGATTGACACGTACGTTTCCAGTTTTGGAGACACCATGTCTCATCTCGTTTGGACTTGGGTTCAGAAGATATGGCACATCCAGCAGTATGGCTCAGTCCAGAGGCTGGTGTCCTGCCTGGCCCGCCATGTTGTCCCTCCGCGGGCCGCTCCCAAGTTCCGCCGCACTGGCACATTTGAGTGAAGAGGTGTGAGGTAAATCCAGGGAACTATCTGAGGATAGTTAAGCCAGTTTTCTGATCAAAAGCAATGTTGTACAGGGTTCCAGGAATGCGAGTAAGGCATTATGCACATGACTGTGTCGGCACAGAAATTTTCATCCAGAAATGAAACCATTGCCAGCTATGTTTTAGAATGGGCGCCTATTTAAAGGGATACGTTATTGCATGCCCCTCCTACCCCCACCCCCAGTGACGGAAGGGAGCAAAGTCTCCACTGGGCAGAAGTTTACAGAAGAAGCCCAACACTGACATACGCCATGTGCAGTGTAGGCACTAGGCAACAGTGGTAGCTAGAGTAATTTGACCAGCGGTAGTTCATGCTTTGTCATCCCTTCTACCACATTGACTGCACATGAGCTAGGAATGGCTCAAGAAAAGTGGGTGGCATAATTCCCACTGTCATATCTCTTCCTCATTATCTGGAGCCTCCTCTTCAGTGGACCCTTTGGTGAACAGGTAATTGTACACAGATGGATTACACACTGTCGCCATTCTTAGGAGTCCATCCAAATACTTGTCCTAGTCTCCAGTACACAAATCTCTCTAAGTCTTACCTATCTTAACCTGCCCACCTGTAAACTATGGGAAGGCTGTTGAGTCACTGATTCAATGTATTTTTCCACCCTCTTAGCTATACAGAGCTAGATTGATCTTGCAAATATCTAAACAATACCTAGTGAACTGGAACAAAAAAGAATTACTCTTATTCAAGACCAAATCCTTGACCTAATAGAATTCCCAAACAAGAAAACCAGCAGGTACTAACAGTTTGCCAATCCCTCCAGAAGCAGTGAAGCTCTCATTGGCGCTCCTTGCTTGAACTTGGCATCAGGAACCTGGGGAGTCCCGGGACATCGCATCACAGATGCAGAGAGAGGCTCTTCAGTGCTTTCTTCCATCTTTGCTTCTCCCCTGAAATATTATTTCAGCAAGATAGGTCCAGGCAGGAACATAAGGTTTTATAAGAATATAACAGAGAGGATATTTGGCTGGAATCAAATTCTGATAGACTTAAAGTTAGAGGGCAAAAATGTTTTGACAGATGTTAGAAGTCTCTCAATCCCTAGCAAATAAGAACAGTAGTTGAAGATGACCTGCTGACAGTGTTTGATGTTAGATAAGTAGGCAATGTTTGAAATATTTGCTGTTGATATTATAGTGTGATTTGATCAAATAAATATTGGATCATATGCCAGATGGAGGATCTAGCTATGGTGAGTGATCTTGAATTCGTACTGGTAGCAACCTGCCAAACTAGATAATTTTCTCTAGCTGTGTTCAGCTGTTTAGAAAGAGGAAAAAAAAGTTAGAAGAACATGAAAAAACAATTATTAAACAATAGAATGTGAAAGAAATAAAAACAGAAGACATAAAATAATAATGGAAAAATAAAAACATCCAGATGTTAAAATATTAAGTGAATGAATTGGCCAAGTGAACTAGAAGGACAGAGAGTATGGCACTTAAACTAGTGATTTGGGAAACCCAACCTTTGGGTACCAAAATTAAGAGCATAGAAAAATTTGTTCATAGTGTTCAAGAAGACAGAAGGAAAGGTTAGGATTAGAAAGGAAGGCCAGACCCAAGAACATCACAAAGCCTTATGCAATGATAGGCTGCCAGGCCGGACTGTGAGGGTGGGTGGAGACGATGGGCTTGCGTTAATCACGGCTGTTACTTTCCAACAGCAGAACCCACTTGAGTTTTCTTGAAAAGAAATGATTTTATTAGAGAAACAGAGCACTACAGTGGGGGCCGCCAGGAGCAGAAGACCTAGAGCTAGGGACAGCACAGTTTAGGAAAGGAGACTTCCAATGACACAGCTAAGACAGATTCCTGTACACACTTAGGACTTCGATGCTGGCGGACTGGATGCTAAAAGTGGTTGCGGTGAAGACTGCCCTGGTCCCCTGTTGACCAAGCCGCGCATGTGCCTCAGGGTGCTCACCTCCGCATCTTAGGCTAGTGACGTATCGGAGAGGAGAAACGTAGGCACGGGCGGAGTCCTCACCCCATTGGGCTCTTCTGACCTTTCAGCCCTCACAACAGGTGAGAGAGGGTTAGAATGGGCCCTAAAACAGTGCGTCTACTGTATCCGTCTCAAGGTGGTTTTTGCTTGAACGTGAATTGATGGGAAAAGAAATGCGGATTATGATGAATTTAATCTGGGTCAAACGGAGACACGTCCTTTCTCTTTTGAATTGGTGTATTGTTAGTCAGAATGCAGTGGTTGCATGCAAGATTCAGTACAGTATATGTTTGGGCTCCTTCAAGTCTGCACATTAGCACCATGAGACATAGCAGTCTCTGTTCAAATACCTGAAGAATGGGCTCTTTTATTTTCTCATTTTTTCAGGTGGGGCATGGAAATTTGCATATGAATTAATTATAAATCTAAGTATAAGAAGTTAAGCTATACATATTTTAAAAATAAAACACAGAAATATGTCTCCATAATCTTAGGTAAGGTGATTGTTTCTCAAACGGGCCAGAGAATTGTAAACTACAAAAAATAAATAAACTGCTCATTTTCAAGCTAAAGATGCGCTTCAAAGGAAATCATCACAGAAGGGAAAAGACAGTTCACAAAATGAGATAAAACATTTTCAAATCATCTATCTGATAAGGGACTTGTATCCATAATATATAAACAGCTATTAATATTTGACAATAAAAATACCCTCCAATAATGCAACGACTCAGCAATTTTCAACTATTTTCACCCTGGGAATACATGCAATGATAACTAAACATTTTTGTTTGTTTTGTTTCTGAGATTCAAAGCCATCAGACAGTTAAAAATATCTAAGATTTCGTGTGGCTTGCCAGGTACAATTACTCTACTTTTTTAGGCATATTATTTAAGAGCCCTCTTATTTTAAAAAAAGTAGTGTATGTTAGAAAGTAGTGTGTCTAAATACCTAATGTCGCTGCATTAGACAGGCTATAGAATGAGTCTAGCTCTGTATAATCCCAGGTGTGAGATATGCTGCCTGTGTGTCCTTGGGTAAGTTCTTCTGTCTATCTATACTGCTCACCTGAACAGCGGGGCAGCATTAATAATGGATGTTAATAGTATTATTGTGGGGTTAAATGAGTTAATAACACAAAAATACTGCCCAGAGTAAAGCCCTTAATAAATATAATTATTTTACATATATTATTAATGTATTGACTTTTACCCCTGGTTTCTCTAGTTCTGATTTTGGATCTTCTTTTGGACTACAGTGTAAACCTTTTCTATTACCTCTTCCCAAGTCAGTCTCCCTAAGATGGCTCTTACTTGGTTCTAGAGAACTAGCCTTGAACTCTAATCTTGCAAAACCCAGGCAAGAAGAAAGGAAGAGGTCACAATGTTATTAGGTAGGGAAGAAAGAGATGGATTCAGACACTATATATCAAGTACTGTTCCAAGCAAAGGAAACACATAGCTTCCTCTATATACACAAGAAACACAGCTAAGACAGATTCCTGTCCACGCTCAGAACCGCGCAAAACCGGAGTGTTTGTCTTGTGTATATAGAGCCCAGCTCAGGGAAGATTCTTAAAGAGGCCCAAACTGACAAGGCACTAAAGAAGGCCGCTCCCAAATGTGAGGTGGAATTCTGTCTTCAGTGCCACTTGCAAAGCAATAGAATGAATGTTAATGTCTAAAGTCACTTAACAAAGCTCTAGTCGCATCATTAGAATAATGTAAAAACTGAATATAAATTGGAAAATTTAACCCTGCTCTTTTTTATTTTATTTTCCCATCACCCACCACACGCCCACCACACACACACACACACACCACACACACACAGACACACAGACACACACACATATTCCCATGCACTTAAACACATCTACATGTACTCACTGGGTTCACGTTACCTCACTTAAGAATATATTTGTCCACTTTCACTATAAATAATCATATCTAACTTACATTAATGTCTGTTTTATTTTATTTATTTATTTTACAGGGACAGAGAGAGAGTCAGAGAGAGGGATATAGAGAGACAGACAGACAGGAATGGAGAGAGGTGAGAAGCATCAATCATTAGTTTTTCATTGTGACACCTTAGTTGTTCATTGATTGCTTTCTTACATGTGCCTTGACCGCGGGCCTTCAGCAGACCTAGCCACCCCTTGCTGGAGCCAGCGACCTTGGGTCCAAGCTGACGAGCTTTTGCTCAAGCCAGATGGGCCCGCGCTCAAGCTGGTGAGCTCGAGGTCTCGAACCTGGGTCTTCCGCATCCCAGTCCGATGCTCTATCCACCGCGCCACCACCTGGTCAGACACGTCTGTTTTATTTTATTTGCTGAGATATTTCTTTGCTGTACAGAATCGAATGTAGTCTCTCAATATGCCTCTTTGCCTCAGAAACCATGTGGTGCCTGTGTTTCAAACAGAGCCGGGTCCTGTTATGTTGAACTGAGTACGTAGAACCTCAATACTTCCTTGACTCTTCCCTCAGTCATTTGCATTCTCTACATAAACTTTAGTAAGTTCTCCTGACTATTTATAAGATACACGCCACTAACAAGAAATATACACCTGTGGGCTTTTGTACAGATGGCGCATATAAAAAAGAAGCTTTAAAAAAGTGGATTAGGAAGGACTGATCACTTTGTCACCGATAAGAATTTATTGAAGGAAAGTGTTTTATGAAATTTAGAAAATTAAACTATCCTCCTGCTTTAGGGGGTTGATTAAACAGTGCTTTGTAAAAAAAAAAAAAATGTATGGATTGAAATGCTTTTAAAATCTTATTTCATTGATATAATTACCATTCAAAATTAAGTTACAAGGGTATCTCAATTTGTGGCTCATGGGATATGATCTCTCTTAGTTTATAATTACATTATACTTAGGAAAGCTTCAAACTATCAGGTTAGCTTGTTTGGTAGATTGTTAGATTAATTCTCTAATTCACTGAAATATCTATTACCATTTTCAAAAGAACTGACTGTAATGAATTAGAGAGCTAATCTCAACAATTTATCACTCAAAAGAGGTCATCACCCTTAGCAAACTACTCAAGACTACCAGCCCATTACTAACATTTTCTTTATGTAAGAAAAATGTGTATTTTCTGTATTATGCTTTATCATCTTTTCATGAATTTAAAAATATACTAAAGAGCTGCTCTATTATAAGATAGAAATTATCAATCAGTCTTCTGTATAATATTTGCATAAAGGTATTAAAAACCTTGACAAAGCGTTAATATGATAGCATGATACATTGATAATGAAGAACCATGATACAAACACGCTCCAACATTTTAACTATTGCTTAGAATATCGGGAAAGCTTAGACATTATTTTCTTCTATGTTCTTTATTTTTATTTATTTTAGTAGTTCGTGTTTCTTACTGATCTTAGGGAGAGAGGAAAGGAGAGAGAGCAGAACACGAAGCTGTTGGTCCACTCACGCATGCATTCATTGAGTGATTCCTCCATGTGCCCCGACAGAAGACTGAACCTACAATCTTCATATATCCAGACAATGCTCCAACCAACGGAGCTAAGCCTCCTGGGTTCTGCTGCGTTCTTCAGAACTCCCTGCCCCCTGCTTTTTTTTTTTTTAATAAATTCTGACTTGTGCATATGTGCTGGAGACTCTTTTGCAATGAAGTGTCTACCCTAAGTCCTGCTATCCACTCCTATTTTATTCTCCTCATTCTCCACGGACACTCACTTCTCACTGGGAACCCGTGTGAGTACCTGCCAGGGGCCATTCGCCATCATCCTCTGCAGAATGACATTAAAGCTCCTTATCTTAGTAGATTTTAGACCTAATTGCTAGTATATGCAGAATTTTCACACTCCACCATTGAGAATACCAATCAAAAAGCTAAGTATCAAAAAAAAAAATCATTTTCTACACACCTTTATAGAGCCTGAATGTAAGGTTTCTTTGTTTTTCTGATAACCCTTATTTAGTATTTTTTCTCATGTTTTGTGTTTTGTTTTTTTTATCATAAACTTATGTTAACTAAAACTTGAGCTGTGAAGATATTCTGAGGCCTGGGGTAAAGATATATTTGTCCTGAACACACATACACGTAGTACCCTTTTTATTTTTCTCCTGTAATTTGTCCAAGTCAGAATTACTTTCAAATAATAATCACTTGGGTTTTTTCAAACCCAACATAATTTCAATTCAGTTAAAAATCTCACAGAATATAAAAAGATACATTTATCATTCACCAACAGCCAAAATTTTATTTTAGCCATTTTGATATATTGATGGTGATATCTCATTATGGTTTTAATTTGCATTTTTCAAATGGCTAATGATGTTAAACATCTATCTTTTTCAGTTAAATGCCTGTTGATTCCTTTTGCCTATTTTCTAAGGGATTTTTAATTTTTATATTTCTTATTGTTCCTGAGTTTGAGATTTCTTTAAATTCTAGATATAATTTTTTTTTTAATTATTTAAATTCTAGATATAAATTTTTTGTCAGATACATTGCAAATATTTTCTCTTGGTTGGTAGCTTGTAATTTTATTCTCTCTGTAGGGTCTTTACAGAGCAATATTTGAATTTTGACGAGTTCTAATATGTCAATTTGTTCTTTTGTATATTGGGTTTTGCTGTCAATTCTAAGAAATTCTCAGTTTGTCCTAGTCTGCTAAGATTTTTTTTTTATTTTTAAAAAATTTTTACATTTTACATTGAAGCCTGTGATCTATTTTGAACTAATTTCCATAGGAAGCATGAGATATATGTTAAGGTTTATTTTGTAAGTCTATGTATTTTTTATTGTTTCAACATGCTTTTTTGAAATGGTTATCTTTCCACCATTGAATTATTTTTGTACCTTGGTTAAATTTCAGTTGGACATATTTTGGTAGGTTTTCTTCTGAATTCTGTATTTTTCCCATTGATGTACGTGTCTCTTTCTCCAGCAATACCACACAGACTTGATTGCTACAGTTGTATAGTAAGCCTTCCCATGAGGTAGATTGATTCCTCCAATTTTGTTTCTCTTTCAAAATCTTTTTGACTATTCTATCTTGTGTCTTTCCATGTGCATGTTAGAATAAGCTTGTCTATATCTTTAAAATAAAACAAAACAAACAAAAAGCAATGAAAGATATTTGAGAGGATTTGGATTAAACCTATAGTCCAATTAGGAGAGAGCTGACATCTTTCTTAATCTGACTTTTCTAATCATGAACACAGTATGTGTAATCATTTATTGAGATAGTTGTTATAATTATTATCAACTCTTTGTAGATTCATATCATAATTCTGTGCATGCTTTGTTAGTTTTATATCTCAGTACTTAATTTTCTTTGGAATAATTATACATGGTATTGTGTTTTAAATTTGCTTCTACACATTCATTGTTAGTATCCATATTTGTGATTGAGTTTTGTGTGCTGATCTTATGCCTTTTAACCGTGCAGACCTCACCTTTTAGTGTTAGGGAATTTTGCAGAAAATATGTTAACTGCAGATAGAAGCAGTTTTATTTTTCCTTTCCAATCTCTATTTCTTTTATTTCTTTTTCTTAGCTTATTTCGTTGGCTATAACTTCCACTATTATGGTTTATCAAAAATATTTTTATACGGAGTATTTTTATTTTCACTTTATTTTATGTATATTTAATAGCCTTCCTTGACGCTTCCTCCTTAACCCAATAGTAATTTAAAAGAAAATACCATTTTCTTGTAAATTTTTACATGCAGTTTTTCAAGCACATTGATTAGCTGTTATGTGTTATTGACTTTGCCATAATATAAACAAAGTTTTTGTGGTGCTGCATACAAACTATATATTTTCCTGCATACCAAATGAATTTTAACAATCACATTAATTGTTTGATAATTAGGAAGAAACACTTTAAGCTTTTTTTATACCTAAGCATGACATTTTATAACTTGTAAGTCAGCAGTTTATTGCATTTGGTAGTAACTTAGTAAACTGGTGGGGAGTTTTGGTTGAGGTGTAATGCATAGGTTTTCTCATTTAAAATGGTGAGGAATAGGTATTTATTCCCTTACATATTTCACATAGAATGTTAGGTTCTTAGAATTAGATAATTTACATTAAGTGGAAGATGGATGGATTCTGAAATAATGTCTTATAACAAAGCACTTGATACAATATTACAAATCGTTTTTACTACACAGCTGAGTCGACTAACTAAGGTTTCCAAACCTGATGAGGCTTTTATCCCTCATTTTAAGGTCAAGATGACACCACTCTGGCCCTTGAAGGGTGTTGCTTCTCCTTTACTTTGTCAGTAGCCCAATTTGTAGTCTGAGGGTCAATGACTGCAATGGACAAGAGAAAGAAAGAACTTGCTTCGAAGTAGCAAGAAATGCCTGTTGCCTATCTCATCTCCTTTTCCTGTTCATCTTAATGATCAAAGCCTAATTTTATCCCGTTGGCAGTATGCACAGCTAAACACTGACTTTCTTGCCATCCTCATCAGAGAAGTATTACTGGAAACATAAGTCCTGTCCAATAATGTACTAGTGTAGTTATGTGGTGGGTAACCTGGTAAGTCTCCTTGGAGGAGATTGCCGTAAGGAGCCTATTTTCTGGCTTCTCTCTTTTTCCGCCATAAATGGGGAACAAAGGCATGCATCTCTAATCTGTAAGGAGGCAGCTTTAGTTATAAATTCCTTTTGTTCAAGTGGGCAGAGCATGCCATAGAAGGGAACTGGGCTCACAGCAACTACGGACTCAGCAGGTCTGTCTTAGACTGCTTTCAGGTTTTCTTTTTTAAACCAAGAGAAAATGAAGCTATTTTATTTTTTTAATTATGATATTCGGGGGTGGGGGCCCTGTTACATACCCACTGAATTTAGTCTTGTTATCAGTATGAGATTTCTGAATAAATTCAAGGTTTTAAAATTTAAAGGGAGACCTACAATAAAATAATTCTGCTTTCAGCATAAGAGAACGAATGAATGAAAAATATGTCATTTTAAAACTAGGCTCTGTTTGGGATTCATGAGCATTTAAATGCAAGCCTCCCCTCTTGGATACATTGTAATCTTGTTGGCTATTCTGGGAAATACCAGGCTGATAAATAATTAAAGTGGTCCTTTATACAAACAAATTTAGAAACAGAAAAATAAATAAAAAATAGCAGCTAAGATGGAACATGTTTGCGGAATGAGATGTGTCTGTTGGGGAGAGGTTAATCTTAAAAATATTTTGACCAGAATTTTCAAGAATCAATTACATGTATAAATCTCAGATTTAAAAAGCACAATGCATCTCAGATAGCATGAATAAAAAATAACTTCACACCTACACACATCCAAGTACAACTATTGAAAAATTAAGGAAAGGCCTTAGGAAAAAAAATGAAAGATTGATTACCACCTGACCAGGCGGTGGCGCAGTGGATGGAGCATCAGATTGGGATGCAGAGGAAGCAGGTTCAGGACCTCAAGGTCACCAACTTGAGCGCGGGCCCACCTGGTTTGAACAAAAGCTCGCCAGTTTGGACCCAAGGTCGCTGGCTCCAGCAAGGGGTTGATTGGTCTGCTGAAGGTCCGTGATCCAGGCACATATGAAAAAGCAATCAATGAACAACTAAGGTGTTGCGACAGCAACGAAAAACTAATGATTGATGCTTCTCACCTCTCTCGGTTCCTGTCTGTTTGTCCCTGTTTATCCCTCTCTCTGACTCTCTCTCTGTCCCTGTAAAAAAAAAAAAAAAAAAAAAAAAAAAAGACCAATTACTTTATAGAAAGAAAGACAATTACCCTGATAGTTCAGTTCCAAACAATAATTCTGGAATTAAGAAGAAAGAGATCAACAAATATTTTAATTACAAAGGGAAAATATTTGATAATTTAGAATTATATATGAAGTGAAAATATTTATCAAGAAAAGGGTTAAAAATGAACAAAATTTAGACAAAGAGAAACTTACTAAATTGTCAATGATGAATTTCAAGAAAGGGGCGCATGAATCTTAAAGGTACATGAAGATGAACAGAGAAAAATGAGCAAATAATAAATGTGTGGGCAATGTCAAACAAATATTGAGAATATAAAACAATATCATATCTAATTAAGGAAATAAGTCATATGAAATAAGGTTAATACTGAACAATAATAGCATGTAAGATTGGAATGGGTGGTTATTAATGTTAAAATACTCTAAATTTCTTTTGTAGTGCATGTGTAGATATATTGATAAATGGTACAATCTGTTAAATGAAGTAGGCATGAAAATTTCATTTTTAAGCACTAAGATAAGCAGGCAGTTTTTAATTCAAAAGGATACTGTGATAAATTAAATAAGATTAATTAAAATTACACAGCAGGAGAATAATGTAAGCATAGAAGAAAATGGAGCTAGGATTAAACACAAATAAGATAACTGAAGTAAATTTGGATACATCAGTAATCACTCTATGCACGAACAAAATGAAATGGCTCATTAAAATAGAGTGATATCCATTGGTCAGGAAAACAAAATCAAGCCACGTTTATAAGAAATGCATTAAAAACAAAATGTTTTAACATTGTACTTAATGTGGAGACACATTCCACTAAGATCAGGCCGAAGACAAAGATGTCCCATCTCACTACTTCTCAAGATCTTCCTGGAAGTTCTACTTAATGCAATAAGAAAAGAAAGGAAAAACAAAAGATAGGCAGATTGGGAAGTTAGAAAGAAAATTGTCTTTGCTTTTACATGACATGATGGTCTGTGTAGAAAATATAAAAACCACTGACAGAAAACTCTTGACACTAATAAGGGAATATAATAGAGTTGCAGGATATAAGGTTAATATACACATATAATTATACACACACACACACAATATAGATAGAGAGAGTGAGATTTTGAGAAATTTGTTCATGTCATATTAAAGGTTAAGAAGGCCCATAATTTGTCATTTGTAAACAAGAACCAGAAAAACCCAGAGGGAAAATTAGTCTGTTTCTGAAGGTCTGACAACCAGGGATCCTATGGTGTAAATTTTAGTTCTAGAGTTTGAAAAGCTAGAAAGTGTCTCAGCTCAAGCAGACAGTCAGGAATTAAAAGTGTCAAATTCCTCCCCTGTCTGTCTTGCTTTTAGCCTTTTGTTCTGTTCAGGACCTCAAGAGGTTAGATGGTACCCACCCACACTGAAGCAGATGGACTCCACCAATCTACTTTATGGAGTCCACCAATTCAAATGCTAATCTCACCTGGAAACATTCTCACAGACACACCCAGATATAACCGTTAACCTGGGCACCCCAATACCAGGCAAGATCACACATAAAATCAATCATCAATGTCCATGCATAGTTTTTTCAGGCAATCATGAAAGCATTATAATAAATTAAACGTATTTATTCATAAATCAAACCTCAACAAGTTGCAAATAACTGGAATCATACATATGTCTTCTGACCAACTACATGAAGGCATGCCAGTAATCAATAACAAAACATAAAGAGAAACACTCGAATAATTTAAAATCAATTTATATACCTCAAAGAATTCAAATCAATGCAGAAATCATAAGGTATTAAGAAATATCTTCAACTTAATGAAAATGAGATGTAATGTATCAAAACACCCAGGAAATGTTTGTGTGCATGTTTGTGTAAACCTAGAAAAATGTGTGTGAAGTGTTTAATAGAAAACATGATACAATTTAATTGAAAGTCATTAAAAGAAGACAAATATAAATGGAGAGCTATATCATGTTTATGACTGGAAGGAAAAACAATTAAAGCAGCATTCAACCCAAACTGAGCTAAAGATTTCATTTTAATCAAAATTGTGACAGCACTTTTTGAGAAAATTTGCAAGTTGATTTTATATTTTTATGGAAAAGTAAAGGTCGAGCTAAGCCACTCCTGAAGAATATAAGAGGAGGAAGATTACCTTACCAGAGAACAAGAATTATTAAAATTATGGACTATTAAGCCACTAAATTTCAATGGGAATATAGGCAAAACCCCGCATATGGGGGCACTTGGTATATGACAAAGTGACACTGTATATCTTAAGGAAATAAGGGTTATTCAAATGGGGAAGATAACAAATTGAATTTGTATTTCACCTTAAACATTAAAACACTTCTTAAAGAACTTAAAATTTAAAGGTCCAAAGGAAAAAATTATTTACATGGATCAGGTTTAGCAGAGAATTGATATAAAAGACACAAATATTTGTAACATACATAGAAATATCAATATTTGACTACACTAAAGATAAGCCATTCTATATATCAAAAGGCATTTTAAGTAAAGAGATACACAAACTACAAAAAGATGGTTAAGCGCATACTGGCAAGAAAGGATTAATATCCGCCTGACCTGTGGTGGCGCAGTGGATAAAGCCTCGGCCTGGGAACACTGAGGTCGCCAGTTCAAAACCCTGTACTGGCCTGGTCAAGGCACATATGGGAGTTGATCCTTCTAGCTCCTCCCCCCTTTCTCTCTCTCTCTCTCTCTCTCTCTCTCTCTCTCTCTCTCCTCTCTAAAATGAATAAATAAAAATAAATTTAAAAAAAAGAAAGGATTAATATCCAAAATATATGACTTCTATCAATTAGTTAGAAAAAGAAAAGCAATAGAAAGATGTTGGAAAAAGACATTAAATGGTATTTTTCTTAAAAGGAAATAGCCAATTACTCTAAGACAACATATCCTACCTTATAGGTAGTCAGGGAAGTGAAATTAGACCATAATGAGACTGAATTTTATATAACATTAGACTGACAAAAATAAAAAGTTTTATAATTCCAAGTTTTGGTGAGGTTTCTAACAATTCAAACTACACACATTTTGATAAAAGTAAAAATTGATCCAACTTCTTTAGAAGTTAATTTGGAATTATCCTGCAAAGTAGACTTATGGAAACATGATTCAGCTAGTCTATTTCTCAGTATTTATTTTTTAATAGCTCATTTAAAAACAAGGTTTAAATGGAATAATAAAATAATTCAGTATAGTCATAACTTCCATAAAGAAAAAGGTGAGAACACAGGAAACACATTTTTTTTATCAGAAAATTTATAATTCTTAATTTACTTGATTAATCATTGCTGCACATTTTATAATAATGTTTTATAGTATAGGTCTATTTTACATATAGCATATGTCTCTTGTACATATCAAGTATATTATACATTTTTTAAAATAGCTCTAAGTAGTTAGAAAATAGATTTATAATATAATATATATACATATATATATGTATATGAACTCAAACTAAAAACTTTAAAATATTCTTAAGCAGAAGAGGAAATCATATATTTTCATGCTGAGAGAAGTTTAGTAGAATATTTTTCAAATGATGCTCATAGTATCCATCATGGAATATAGCATGATTGATCATATATATATATATACACACATTTTTTTTTTTTTGAGAGAGAGATAGGGACAGACAGGAAAGAGATATGAGAAGCATCAAGTTTTTGTTGTGGCACTTTTGTTGTTCATTGATTGCCTTAACAGGGGGGCTACAGCAGAGCAAGTGACCCCTTGCTCAAGCCAGCGACTTTGGTCTCAAAACAGTGACCATGGGGTCATGTCTATGATCCCATTCTCAAGCCAGAGATCCTTCACTCAATCTGCTGAGCCTGTGCTCAAGCCAATGAACCCACACTCAAGCTGGAGACCTCAGGGTCTAAAAGCTAGGTCCTCCGTGTCCCAGTTCAACACTCTACTCACTGCACCACGGCCTGGTTAGGAATAATTGATCCAATATTCATAGCTAAATATTGCCTGAAAATTTCATGATGATTTTAGATGTAGTCAATGATTTTATTACAGGTATTTTTACATAGTCACCAATTTTTTTTTGATGGATTGGGAATAAATTAGTGCCTCATAAGTCTTTGTCCAGTTTTCATGCAAATGAACAGAGCATGAAAACATTTTAAATGTTTGTTTTTCCAATGCAAGTTTTCATATATTAAATATTCTTAACAATTACATGCACAAAACATATTCGGCAGCTACATTATTCTAATCTCTGGATATAAAATTAATACTCAGAAATCAGAGGCATTTGTATACACCAACAATAAACTGAAAGAGAAATTAAGGAAACAATCCCCTTCATTATTGCAACCAAAAAAATAAAGTACCTCGAAGTAAATTTAACCAAGGAGATTAAAGACTTATAAAACATTGATAAAAGAAATCAAGGAAGATATAAACAAGTGGAAGCATATACCATGGTCATGGTTAGGAAGAATAAACATCATTAAAATGTCTATATTACTCAAAGCAATTTATAAAGTCAATGCAATAGCAATTAAAATACCAATGACATACTTCAAAGATATAGAACACATATTCCAAAAATTTATATAGAACTGAAAAAGAACACGAATAGTCTCAGCAATCTTGAAAAAGAAGAATAAAGTGGGAGGTATCACACTTCCTGATATCAAGTTATCCTACAAGGCCATTATACTCAAAACAGCTTGGTACTGGCATAAGAACAGGCATACAGATCAATGGAACAGAACAGAAAACCCAGAAATTAACCCACATCTTTATGGACAATTGATATTTGACAAAGGAGGAAAGAACATACAATGGAGTAAAGACAGCCTCTTTAACAAATGGTGTTGAGAAAATTGGACATCTATCTGCAAAAAAAAAAAAAAAATGGAACTAGACCACCAACTTACACTATTCACAAAAATAAACTCAAAACAAATAAAAGACTTAAATGTAAGCCGTGAAACCATAAGCATCTTAGAAGAAAACAAAGGCAGTAAGCTCTCCGACATCTCTCGCAGCAATATATTTGCTGATTTATCTCCATGGGCAAGTGAAATAAAAGACAGGATAAACAAATGAGACTACATCAAGCAAAAAAGCTTTTGCACAGCTAGGACAATAAGAACAGAATAAAAAGACAAACCACACAATGGGAGAACATATTCGACAGCACATCTGATAAGGGGTTAATACCCAAATTTATAAAGAACTTGTAAAACTCCACACCAGGAAGACAGACAATCCAATCAAAAAATGGGCAAAAATATTTAATAGACACTTCTCCAAAGAGGACATACAGATGGCCAATAGGCATATGAAAAAATGCTCAACATCACTAAGCATTAGAGAAATGCAAATTAAAACCACAATGAGATATCACCTCACACCAGTCAGAATGGCACTTATCAGCAAAACAACACAGAATAAGTGCTGGCGAGGATGCGGAGAAAAGGGAACCCTCCTGTACTGCTGGTGGGAATGCAGACTGGTGCAGCCACTGTGGAAAACAGTATGGAGATTCCTCAAAAAATTAAAAATCAAACTGCCTTTTTACCCAGCTATCCCACTTTTAGGAATATACCCTAAGAACACCATAGCACTGTTCGAAAAGGAGAAATGCGCCCCCATGTTTATGGCCGCATTGTTCACAACATCGAAGATCTGGAAACAGCCCAAGTGTCCGTCAGAAGATGTGTGGATTAAAAATCTTTGGTACATATATACTATGGAATACTACTCAGCCATAAGAAATGATGACATCGGATCATTTACAACAACATGGATGGACCTTGATAACATTATACTAAGTGAAATAAGTAAATCAGAAAAAGCTAAGAACTATATGATTCCGTACATAGATGGGACACAAAAATGAGACTCAGAGACATGGACAAGAGTGTGCTGGTTACCGCCTGGGGGGGGAGGGGAGAGGAGGAGGGGAGGGGCACAAATAAAACCAGATAGAAGGTGAAGAAAGACAATTTGACTTTGGGTGATGGGTATGCGACATAATCAAATGTCAAAATAAGTTGGAGATGTTTTCTCTGAACATATGTACCCTGATTTATTAATGTCACCCCATTAAAATTAATAAAAATAATTTATATTAAAAAACAGCTTAATTAAAATAAAAAAAAATAAGCAATGAGTTGAACTTTCTTGAGGACCATTTTTTTAAAAAAAATGTATCCTAATGGACTCAGATCTTACTAGCATGTGGGCACATATAAGGTCACGATAATACTAATACTCGAATTTCCCTGAGGTATTATCCCACCCGCAAAATACCATTCTTTATTCACTTAGCAATATCTGTATTATCTGTTTTTGGTAATTCCTAAGAAGAAAAAAAAAAGTCCTAATAGGATTCAGTTCTGTTTCTTCTTTTATTCTGGTCCCCTTATTGATAATGTCCCCTCACCCGTTTTCTTAATTCTATGCTAACTCTCCATTGGAATGCTGGCTTCCTGTTGACAACAAAGTCAATGACAAGTGGACTCATCGTTTTATCTGAGACCTAGACAACCTCCCATGAAGCATTAAGGACAGTGGTCTCCCCTCCACAACGGGTGCAAATGGGAAGCTGCACAAGGCGTTCTCGTGAAGATGATGGTGGCTCAGACTATTACAGAAGGTGAGAATGTGAAGAGAAGCGGGTGAGTGGCGACCAGTGTTTGTGTCCCTGACTCTTTGTTAAAATAAATAAATAGAGCACCCAGAGACCCCATTATTGATATGGGTTTAGAAACAGATATCAAATCACAATGTATTTTTGTAGAGTAGTTGAGAAGCTTTTGTTATACTATTATAAATCTTGGTAAACCAACGATGTCTAGACCACAGATTTTTAATGTAAGATTGCTGTAATTTACTTCTAAAACAAAGTAGTTCCTAAAACTTAAAATTCAAAAGGGCTCTTGCTTACTCTTAGGGCTCTGTGAGTGCAGGGTTTGCACCGGAGCGTGAGTGTTTGGGTCTTATGTACCTTGCTTACTGACTCTAAGTAAGTGTTCTAGTGATGTCTATATTCAGTTAATCTCATTGTGAACCAGGTTGGGACAGAAATTTATAAAGGCAAAGTATTCTGTGCAAATCATTACTGCAGATTATTTTTAGTTACCTACACATCGGCATGTACTAAGATCAACGAAGGGAATGTTATGAGTCAGTTTTCCAAACACCTTTCTTCATATAGACAGTAAACCTGGAAACAAGTTGTCCCAAAGCTCTGTTTCTCAACTGCTATGATTTATTTATAGTCATGTAATAACTGGTTTATTTCCTTTCTTGTTAAATTCCAAGCCAGTAGAATTTTAAATAAGAGAAAGTAAATCCAGTCTTGATAGGTGATCTAGATAGGGTTGTGTCGGGGTTTGCATACACACGTGCCTGGTGCCTGGATGCGCTAGGTATTCACTGGAACAGGCTCCAGTGACCGTGCCTTGTTGATGACATTCAACCTCAAGTTTTCAAATACTGGGATATATTTGCTCATACAGCATGTCGTCTTTCATAGCTACCCTTTAAAGGCTCTGTCCATAAAATGTAGTATTAAATGTTTCTATTTCTTCTTTTTTTTTAATATATATATTTTATTATTATTAATTCTAATGGGGTGACACCAATAAATCAGGGTACATATGTACAATGAAAACATCTCCAGGTTATCTTATCATTCAATTGTGTTGCATACCCATCACCAAAAGTCAAATTGTCCTCTGTCACCTTCAATCTGGTTTTCCCTGTGTCCCTCCCCTCCTCCCTATCCCACTCTTCCCTCCCTCCCCCCATCCCATAACCACCACTCTCTTGTCCATGTCTCATACCCTTACTTTCATGTCCCACCTATGTATGTAATCGTGCTGTTCTCAGTTTTTCTTTTTTTCTGATTTACTTATTTCACTCCGTATAATGTTATCAAGGTACATCCATTTTGTTATAAATGATCCGATGTCATCGTTTCTTATGGCTGAGTAGTATTCCATAGTATATATGTACCATAGCTTTTTAATCCACTCGTCTTCTGACGGACACTTGGGCTGGTTCCAGATCTTCGCTATTGTGAACAATGCTGCCACGAACATGGGGGCGCATTTCTTCTTTTCGAACAGTGCTATGGTGTTCTTAGGGTATATTCCTAAAAGTGGGATAGCTGGGTCAAAAGGCAGTTCGATTTTTAATTTTCTGAGGAATCTCCAAACTGTTTTCCACAGTGGCTGCACCAGTCTGCATTCCCACCAGCAGTGCAGAAGGGTTCCCTTTTCTCCACATCCTCGCCAGCACTTATTCTGTGTTGTTTTGCTGATAAGTGCCATTCTGACTGGTGTGAGGTGATATCTCATTGTGGTTTTAATTTGCATTTCTCTAATGCTTAGTGATGTTGAGCATTTTTTCATATGCCTATTGGCCATCTGTATGTCCTCTTTGGAGAAATTTCTATTCATTTCTTTTGCCCATTTTTTGATTGGGTTGTTTGTCTTCCTGCTGTTGAGTTTTATAAGTTCTTTATAAATTTTAGTTATTAACCCCTTATCAGATGTGCTGTCGAATATGTTCTCCCATTGTGTGGTTTGTCTTTTGAAATTCTGTTCCTATTGTCTTTAGCTGTGCAAAAACTTTTTAGTTTGATATAGTCCCATTTGTTTATCTTGCCTTTTATTTCAGTTGCCCGTGGAGATAAATGGGCAAATATACCGCTGCTACAGATGTCGGAGAGCTTGCTGCCTATGTTTTCTTCTAAGATGCTTATGGTTACACGGCTTACATTTAAGTCTTTTATCCATTTTGAGTTTGTTTTTGTGAATGGTGTAAGTTGATGGTCTAGTTTCATTTTTTTGCACGTAGATGTCCAATTTTCCCAACACCATTTGTTAAAGAGGCTGTCTTTACTCCATTGTATGTTCTTTCCTCCTTTGTCAAATATCAGTTGTCCATAAAGCTGTGGGTTTATTTCTGGGTTCTCTGTTCTGTTCCATTGATCTATGTGCCTGTTCTTATGTCAGTACCAGGCTGTCTTGAGTATAATGGCCTTATAGTAAACCTTGATATCAGGAAGAGTGATACCTCCTGCTTTATTTTTTCTTTTTAAGATTGCTGAGGCTATTCGTGTTCTTTTTTGTTTCCATATAAATTTTTGGAATATGTGTTCTATATCTTTGAAGTATGTCATTGGTATTTTAATTGGTATTGCATTGAATTTATAAATTGCTTTAGGTAATATAGACATTTTAATGATGTTTATTCTTCCTAGCCATGAGCACGGTATATGCTTCCACTTGTTTGTATCTTCCTTGATTTCTTTTATCAATGTTCTATAATTTTCCGAGTACAAGTCCTTAACCTCCTTGGTTAAATTTACTCCTAGGTACTTTATTTTTTTGGCTGCAATAGTGAAGGGGATTGTTTCCTTAATTTCTTTTGCTGATATTTCATTGTTGGTGTATAGAAATGCCTCTGATTTCTGAGTATTAATTTTATATCCTGCCACCTTGCTGAATTCATTTATAAGGTCCAGTAGTTTTTTGACTGAGACTTTAGGGTTTTCAATATACAATATCATATCATCTGCAAATAATGACAGTTTTACTTCTTCTTTTCCAATTTGGATGCCTTTTATTTCTTCTTCTTGTCTGATTGCTGTAGCTAGGACTTCCAGAACTATGTTGAATAAGAGTGGTGAAACTGGGCAACCCTGCCTGGTTCCTGATCTTAAGGGGATTGCTTTTAATCTTTGTCCATTTAGTATGATGTTTGCTGTCGGTTTATCGTAGATGGCCTTTATCATGTTAAGGAATGATCCCTGTATTCCCACTTTACTGAGAGTTTTGAGCATGAATGGGTGCTGGATTTTATCAAATGCCTTTTCTGCATCTATTGAAATTATCATGTGATTTTTGTCCTTCTTTTTGTTTATGTGGTGAATCACATTGATTGATTTGCGAATATTGAACCAGCCTTGCCTCTCCAGAATAAATCCCACTTGATCGTGGTGTATGATTTTTTTCATATATTGCTGGATCCGGTTGGCTAATATTTTGTTGAGAATTTTAGCGTCTAAATTCATCAGGGATATAGGCCTATAATTTTCTTTCTTTGTGTTGTCTTTGCCCAGTTTTGGGAACAGAATTATGCTCGCCTCATAAAAGGAGTTTGGAAGTCTTCCTTCCTCTTGAATTTTTTGAAATAGCTTGAGGAGAATAGGAGTTAGTTCTTCTTTGAATTTTTGATAGAATTCACTTGTGAAGCCATCAGGCCCAGGACTTTTCTTTTTTGGGAGTCTTTTGATAACTGTTTCGATCTCATTTGCTGTAATTGGTCTGTTTAGGTGTTCTGATTCTTCCAGATTGATTTTTGGAAGGTTATATGATTCAAGAAATTTGTCCATTTCACCAAGATTGTCTAACTTTTTGGCATATAGTTCTTCATAGTATTTTCTTACAATGCTTTGTATTTCTGTTGTGTCAGTTGTTATTTCTCCACTGTCCTTTCTAATTTTATTTATTTGAGTCCTCTCTCTTTTTTTCTTGGTGAGTCTAGTTAAAGGTTCATCAATCTTGTTTACCTTTTCAAAGAACCAGCTTCTTGTTTCATTGATCCTCTGTATTGTTTCCTTAGCCTCTATGTCATTTATTTCTGCTCTGACCTTTATTATCTCCTTCCTTCTACTTATCTTGGGTTTTATTTGTTGTTGTTTTTCTAGTTCTTTTAGATGCAGGGTTAGGTTGCTTATTTGAGCTTTTTCTAGCTTCTTGTGATATGCCTGTAGTGCAATAAATTTCCCTCTCAGAACTGCTTTTGCTGTGTCCCATAAATTTTGAGTTGATGTATGCTCATTATCATTTGTTTCTAGAAACTTTTTTATTTCTTCTTTGATCTCATTGTTAATCCATTCATTATTTAATAACATGCTATTTAGTTTCCAAGTGTTTGAGTATTTTTCAGTTTTTCTTTTATGGTTAATTTCTAGTTTCATGGCATTGTGATCAGAGAAAATGCTTGATGTGATTTCAATCTTCTTAAATTTATTGAGACCATTTTTGTGTCCTAACATGTGGTCTATCCTAGAAAACGTACCATGAGCGCTTGAGAAGAATGTATATTCTACTGCTTTAGGGTGAAAAGTTCTGAAGATATCTATTAAATCAAGTTGATCTAGTGTCTCCTTTAAGTCTGCTGTTTCTTTATTAATTTTCTTTCTTGAGGATCTATCCAGTGTTGTTAGAGGGGTATTGAAATCCCCTACTATGATAGTATTGCTGTTAATCTCGCCCTTTATATCCATCAAAGTCTGCTTTATGTATGTCGGGGCTCCTATATTTGGTGCATAGATATTTACAATAGTTATATCTTCCTGTTGAATCGTTCCCTTTATCATTATGTAGTGTCCTCCTTTATCTCTTACTACAGCCTTTGTTTTAAAGTCCATTTTGTCTGATATAAGTATTGCTACCCCTGCTTTTTTTTCATTTCCATTTGCATGAAATATTTTTTTCCATCCTTTTACCTTCAGTCTATGAGCATCTTTTGTTTTAAGGTGTGTCTCTTGTAGACAGCATATGTATGGGTCCTGTTTCTTTATCCATGCTGCTACCCTATGTCTTTTGATTGGATCATTTAATCCATTTACATTTAAGGTTATTATTGATATGTAGTTGTTTATTGCCATTTTATTCTTTAAAGCTGTATTCTTCTTTTGCTCTATTCATTCCTCCCTTTAAACTGTTCACAAGAGGCCCCTTAGTATCTCTTGCAGAATTGGTTTGGTTTTTATGAATTCCTTGAGGCTTTCTTTTTCTGGGAAGCTCTTTATTTCTCCTTCAATTTTAAACGTTAGCCTTGCTGGATAGAGTAGTCTTGGTTGTAGGTTCTTGTTCTGCATTACTTTGATTATTTCTTGCCATTCCCTTCTGGCCTCAAGTGTTTCTGTTGAGAAGTCCGACGTCATCCTTATGGGGGCTCCTTTGTAGGTGATAGCCTTTTATTCTCTAGCAGCTTTTAAAATTTTTTCTTTATCCATTAGCTTTGGTATTTTAACTATGATGTGTCTTGGTGTAGATCTTTTTGGGTTTCTCTTTCATGGAGTTCTGTGTGCTTCTTGAATGTGTGGAGTGTTTCCCAGCCTTAATTTAGGAAAGTTTTCTGCTATGATTTGATTGAACAAAGTTTCCATTTCCTGTCCTCTCTCCTCTTCTTCAGGCACCCCTATGATGCGAATGTTGTTTCTCTTCATGTTGTCACAAAGCTCCCTTAGAGTTTCCTCACATTTTTTAAGTCTCTTTTCCTTTTTCTTCTCTGCTTCTGTGCCTTTGTTTATTGTGTCCTCTAACTCGCTTATTCGATCCTCAGCATCATCCATCCTGCTTTTAATTCCTTCCATTGTGGTCTTCAGTTCTGATACTGTATTTGTCATTTCTGTCTGATTCTTTTTTATTATTTCAATTTCATTTTTTATAATTGTTATCTCTTTATTTAGGTGTTCATAATGACTATCCATTGTTGCTCTAATTTCTTTGAACATCCTAACTATCATTATTCTAAATTCTGCTTCTGGTAATTTGGTTATATCTGGTTCATTCAGGTCCTTCTCTGGGGATTTCTCTTGATTCATTTGGTTTGCATTCCTCTGCCTGCCCATTTTTTCAGTGTATAAGCAAGTTGTGGCCACTGGAGTCCAGTATGTGTTGCCTTTGTGTTCTCTAGGTGTGGTCTGCCTGCAGGCCCCCCACCCCCTCTGCCGGTGCCTAGGGTGGTTGGGTATGAGCGTTGCCAGCGCCGGCCCACTGTGGCTTTTGCTGTGATTTCTGCCTTTCCTCCGTGGGAGGGGCTGTCACTGAAGCCACAAGATTAGCACCAAGGGTAGAGGTGAGCACCTTTCCTCAGCTGCGGACCCAGCCTATTTCCGGACTTCCGTCCAGAACCAGCAGTCGGAGCCTGCTCGCCACAGTTCCGCGGGTTAGGCGGGGCTTTTGACGTGCTCTCAGCTGTAAGCTTTTGCCCGTCCGGAGCTTTAGCCCCGCCCTCGAGGCCAGGGCCCTTTGCGCAGGGTCGGAAACCAAGGTTTATTGGGGCGGGCGTGTTTGCTGGCTTCCGCTTAGCTGCGTACTTCCGCTTGTCCCGGACTCTACCCCGCCCCCGCGTTCGGAGCCCGCTCGTGCACGTATGAATGCTATCGGGGGTTTCTCCGGCAGGGCGCGGATAGTAGCGTGGGCTCAGCTGCGAGCCTCCACTTGTCTCGGGGTCCACCCCGTTCCAGCTCTCGGAGCCCGCTCGCACACGTATACTGGCCAGCCGCGGTTTCTCCGGCCGGGTGGGGGGGGGACTGGTAGCGTCAGCTCAGCCACAGCCCCTGCCCGTCCCTGGTCCTAGCCCGGTCGCCGCAGTCAGGGCCGGCTTGCACAGGGCCTGCCTGTTCCTGGCCTCCCGCTTTGTCCCTGTAAGTGGGATTAAAGGCGGGCCCACAGCTTCTGGACCACTCTCGCGCTTCCCCTCTGACCCTCTGGGCTAGACCGATCTCCCACCGGCTTGGCCTCTGCCCACGCCGACAGAACCGCCTTTCAGCGTCCTGCCTCCCCAAAACCCCAAGCAGCCCTCAGCAGAGTAGGAAGGGACCTAATACTCCACACTGTAGGCCTGGGAGCTCCCTCACTTGTTTTACAGCTCAAAACTGTCCAAACGCCTCTTCTAGGCTCTGGGACTGCAGGCTGGGGCTTGGTTCCTGGGACCCAGGTCCCTCCCTCTCCGCCAAACTCTCCTCCCGCTCCGCGGGTCTCTCCGGGCTGCCGTTTGCTCCGGGGAGCTGGGCAGCCCTCTTCGCGTTTTCGCTATTCCTACCAGTCTCAATGTGGCTTCTTCTGTGTTCCTTGGTTGAAGAGTCCACTTAGTTTTGTTCAAAGTTGGTTTATCCAGGTGATGGTTCTTAAAATTGAGTTGTAATCCACTTTGGTTCTGGGAGTTGGAAGTTGGTACGTCCGCCTACTCCGTCGCCATCTTGCTCCTCTTCTATTTCTTCTTAATCTATCTTTCTCCTCCCCAACTACAAAGGACATAACAATAATAACAAAATCAGTAAAAACTCAGCCATGCACAACAGAAGTCAAAATGATGCTAATTTGTGGCCATTCTTTCCAGGAAGATGGGAGATAGGAAGGTGCTCCTGACCACTGAGTATGGTTTGCTCAGCAGTAGCAGCCAATCACCTAGCTGGACATTGAAGGACGACAGAGAGCCCTGGTCATTGTGGGTATGAGGAGATGTCAGGTTCAGAGGCAGACCCTAACGCAACCGGAGTGACATCAAGCACCGGCGTAGCGAGAAGATGATGCCAGCAGCTAAGCTGAAAGAAATTTGAAAAGAAAAAAGAGGGAGACCAAGGAAGGCCAGACTTGATGGATTTCTAAATATTTTTATTATTTTATTCTTTGGTGTAAGACTGGGGCACTGTCCACAGCTTTACTGCCTTGAATTTCTTTCCTTGTTTCTGCAATGACTATTTTTTTTTTTCATCAGAATAATTTGGAACAATGCTAGCATGCTGTTTACACCTAAGATAATATTTGTAAATAATTAATTCCAGTACTTACTTGAACTCAGTTGGCCTTGATATAGTCATAACGTTGTCTACATGGAGGCCGCTGATATCGTGGAGTGTTTAGTATTTAAATGAACTGCTGATTAAAATATAGAAATAAGCACACACAGTTACATGTGCGAAACAAAACCTCCTGTTGCTTTGTGTCAAGATCTGTCATGAAGAACAAGAAGGCAGGGAAAGCAAAGAAAATGTTCATTTCTGTAGTGGGTTCATTTCTTGAACTCAGGGAGGAAGTCTATTTCAAGACAACATGCACTGAAAAGGTTTATATAAGCATGGGCCCATTTTGGAAGGGTTTCTGAGAAATCATATACTGTTATCACGTGGCTCCTTGTCCCGACACCCCTATCCTTTGTATCACTGTTCATAGCATGAAACTTTTGTTCCTGAGAAATTTGAGAATTAGATTTCATAAGCTTCCCTGGTATCTCTGTCTAGCATTAATCCTCAGGCTACAATTATATACAGCTAAATTTAATCAAAAACATATATTTACTTAGAGGAAAAACAAAACACTATAGAGAATAACTATGGATATTATTATCTTATTTCACAAATGTTCATTCATAAAAAAAAAAAGTACTTCCCACCTTTGAAATTGAGTCTTGACATCCAAACTTTTTTCGTAGAAATGCACAGGAGCATTTCTGCCTGAGAACAGATACTCAGCTCACTATCAGAGTTCTCCATAGCCTTATTCAAAACCTCATTCCCGACTGGCTCCCCGGAGACCAGAATTTTCCTGGTTTTTAATTACATTCACTAAAAAGTGAGAAATTGCTTTTGTCTTGAATCATTTTATCATTTTAAAGTAGAAATATTTAGGATATTCCACCTCCGTGAAGCAGGAAATGCCACTCCATTGGAATCAATCATCAATGTAAATATCAAGTGTTTCTGTTTGTTTTGATATAGAAAAAAATATCTTTTTTTATAAAAGTTATTTCAGATTCCAATTTGTTTTGATTTTTTATCCTCTTTTTATTTTATTTTTATTTTTTACAGGAACAGAGAGAGAGACTCAGAAAGAGGGATAAATAGAGACAGAAAGACAGGAATGAAGAGAGATGAGAAGCATCAATCATTAGTTTTTCATTGCCGTTGCAACACCTTAATTGTTCATTGATTGCTTTCTCACATGTACCTTGACCGCGGGCCTTCAGCAGAAGGAGCCACCCCTTGCTGGAGCCAGCGACCTTGGGTCCAAGCTGACAAGCTTTTGCTCAAGCCAGATGGGCCCACACTCAAGCTGGCAACCTTGGGGTCTCAACCTGGGTCTTCCGCATCCCTGTCTGAGGCTCTATCCACTGTGCCACCGCCTGGTCAGGCTATCCTCTTTTTAAAGATATTTTAAATAAAATTTCAACTGTGCCCCTCCCCCTCCAAAATGTTTGAAAAATTGGGAGGCTAGAATGAAAGAACAGTAAAATGAATTAGGACAGTGGTTCTTAACCTGGGTTCCATCGAACCCTAAGGGTTCGATGAGTCGGTCTCAGGGGTTCGGAGAAGCCTCTGCCGCGGAGGCCAGAATAAAGTAATACTGTAATTTGTTGTGAGTTCATGCAATTTGTTGGTTTTGTTCTTTGAGCAAGGTGATGTTTATGCACGGCTCTTTTTGTGTACCAGTAAAAAAACATATACCTATGTCTTGAATTTGGAAAAAAAAATCATATTTTATTTATCACTAATGAAGGTTTTGGTGAATGCGCATATGAAACTGGTGGGTTCGGTACCTCAAAAAAGGTTAAGAACCACTGAATTAGGACCTGAATGTGTAATTATTGTCAACAGTGGTTTTTACTCATTTTTTGCGGTGTTACTGATGTTATAGCAAGATCATATTATTTAACTGAAACTGAATCTGTAATTTGCAGTTAAATTTTAACACAGAATCAGAAAATTACAAACCTTGCTTAATGAAATTACTCCCTGAACATTTTCTGGCGTTAGGCAGTGACCTAATTCTTTTTTCTTTTTTTCCATTGTCTTTTCTTTTTTTTTAATTAAATTTATTGGGATGGCATTGGTTCACAAAACCATGATGGTTTCAAGTGTACAACTCAATGCAACACTATCTGCCCACCACATCCTGCACCCTCTGCCCCAAGCAAAGTCTATTTCATTCCCATTACCCAACCCCTGCTCCTTTAAGTCAATGGTAACAGTTAACTTGAGTCCTTCTTTACTCTTAAATACACAAGTTTTCTGAACAAAAGAGGAGCAAAACAATTATATCCACCTTTTTCCACGTGGGAAAGCCAAAACAATCGCTTGCTTCAGCTAAAAAGTATTTGATTTTACTGTATAGTAAATAGATAAAAGATCAGCTAATGAAAATTATTTTTCTCAAGTTTTGTCCTATTCTTTTCCAGATTTTGTTAGTGGACTTTCACCCTTTATAAGTGGATCATGGGGTCAATGTAGTTAAGAGCTTTATAAACCCAAAGGTATTTCTAAAGTTTTACCATTGCCTACTACTTTTAATATGAAAGAATTAAAAGAGCTTTTAAAAAATCAAGTATATAAACAGGGCATAGCATAGCTATTAAACAGAAATGGTCTCAGATTTTCTTAGCAGTAGTTTTAACCAAGATTTAAAATAAATTTTAAGATGTAACTTGTCAAATTAAAATAATATAACAAAGTGTGAACTCAATAAAATAGTATAATTTAAAATAAACATAATTTAAAATATATCTAGCTTTTCCAATATTTTGTAATCAAAATGTTTGTGTTTTTTTGTAATTAGTATACTAAGAGTAGATCAAATTGTTCACAATAGCGAAGATCTGGAAACAGCCAAAGTGTCCTTCAGTGGACGAGTGGGTTAAAAAGCTTTGGTACATATATACTAGGGAATACTACTCAGCCATAAAAAATGATGACATCAGAGCATTTACAACAACATGGATGGACCTTGATAACATTATACTGAGTGAAATAAGTAAATCAGAAAAAACTAAGAATAATCGATTCCATACATAGATGGGACATAAAAATGAGACTCAGAGACACAGACAAGAGTGTGCTGGCTATCGGGTGGGGGGAGAGAGGGGAGGACAGGGTGGGGGTAGGAGTAGGGGAGGGGCACAAATAAAACCAGATAGAAGGTGACGGAAGACAATTTGACTTTGGGTGATGGGTATGCATTATAATCAAATGTCAAAATAACCTACAGAGGTTTTCTCTGAACATACGTACCCTGATTTATCAATGTCACCCCATTCAAATTAAAAATTAAAAAACTCAATAATTAAAATAAATGAATAAAATCCATGGTGGATCCAAGTTGAAAAAAGAAAAATATTGAGTAATCAAAGTACTGCTACATTTTTGCTGCTATATTCTTTAAAATAATGCAGAAAGAAATAGAAAAACAATGTGTCAAATGTTTATCTCTTTAGATAAAAAAATAGCAATGGATTACTAATGCAACTTTCAGTGAAACACACTTAGACATTTTAGCTTAGAAATTTAAAATCCACAAGCAGTTTAGCATCCTTCCTCTTGAATCAACATCTCACGCATTTTTATCTATCTCTCTTATTTAATATGCTACACCTTACTTGAGCTAAGTTACTACTCTGAAGCAAAATTTTAAAACTTTTCCCTGGGAAACACTGAGAGTGCTCTCTGCCAAATATTATTTTGTCCTGGTCATATTTAGGACATTCTCGATAGTGTTTTTGCTATATTTTTACTTTAGCTATATTTTTTATACCTTTGTAATGACCTTGGGCATGAATCAGCTCATTAAAAATTAAATGGCTCATTACAGCCTGGCATCACTTTCCACTTTGATCAGAAAGCACAATAGGTTCTTTGAGTGGATTTACCTGTAAAATATTCTAGCAATGAGAACAGAAAAAGCAAGTTTAATAACCGTAATGCTGAACCAAAAGCTACACAAATGCCACTGAGGGAGGGATAAGGAAAATGTTACATGACAAAAACAAACTACAGATCTGTGATACTGAAATTTGGTCTTCTATCTTGTTAAGTAAAGCTATTTGAAAACTTGAAAATCTATTCAATTTTAGTTCTACAAAATTATGTGCTGCCAGTAAACATATTTTATGGATAATGTTGATGTTATCATCTCTTTTCTTCCCGCCTCAAACAGGAGAGTACTATGAGCAACCCTTGAATAATTTCACTGAAAAGAAAACAATTTAAGTAGGGAGTATTAAAATGGTGTCTAAATTAGGTATCTGGATACCCTTAAGGTTTTGTTCTCCTCTTTTAAATCTGGTTGCTGTTATTTCACAGTTTTGATTGTGCTACAACGGTTAACGTCGATGTAACTCTATTTCTAGAGTTAGAGTGTAATTTATAGTTGTCTATCTTTTCAGCATATGGGGAGAGTATTAAAGTAGAAGCAAAATGAATTATAACAGAGGTTTACAGCAATTTTGTACGAACTAAAATATTCTAAAAACTTTGACTTGCATCAAAATCTCCTCATATTTACAGTGTATAAATACATTTGCATGTAAAGTTTAAAGGCTTTGCATTTGGGATTCCATTAAACAGATAAATACAAAAAGAGTTGGAAATAAAATATATTATATTTATGTCTACCTTACGTCCTTGAATGGAGTTATATCAACATGGAGATAAAGAAAGCTTTCAAGAGGTTTATTGTTTTACTGTTAAAATAAAATATATTCTAATAAGAATGTAAAGTTTAATAGATTGTAAATGAAAATTCCAATATTATTCAACTCAAATTGGCACAATATCCTTGGAATTATCAAAAGCCTGCCATGACCACCATCACTTCTGTTTTAATGTCAAGTTGAAATCAATCAAACCAAGCAGAGGGTCTAAAGAGAGACTACTCTGTGCTTAGGAGTTTCCATGATTATAAAATAAATTTAGGCCATTGTAAAGCAAGGATAATTAAAACAAATTCTGGAGATGAAACACATTTCCATTATTAAACACTAGACTAATATTAGTTTGTAACTCATTTTATACTCAAATATAAAGGAAGGGATGTATGAGAAAATAAGTATTTGTTTTTCATATAACATATCTTTATAGGACCACACCGTTTTGCTGGAATGACTGTGTACTTATAGCTCTGGATATTTCTTTACATTAAAATTAATTAATTTCCAGCATTTATTTATTTCCAGATAGCTGTACTGCCTCCTGTCTGAAGATTTAAAAAATATATTTTAAGAGTTTTATGATATAAAATAGGCGATTTGAAAATACTCTCCAATTTTGCATAAGGTCTCACAGTAAAGGACATTTAAAAACATAGCCAGCTGGAAGTACAGGCCAGTGATGTAGACTGGAAATATATCAACGTATATCCTGTTCACCATAGTCAGTTTTTCATGCTGACATGTAGTTGCAACATTTTAATACATTTATCTCTTCTCATATTCTAGCATATTTTGGTTGTTACAAGTTTTTGTTTTGAATGTATATATATATATATATTCATGCCTCATAGCATTTTACCTATGTCTATATTATCTCAATATATAAATTAGCAACAATTGCATCTCTCCACCAAGAAAGATACATGATTTCTAGGTTATTATCGACATACTGGTGATTTGATTTATAAAAGCCATTTTATTCATTTACAGTGATATTAGTAAAAAATGAAGAGTATAAATTAGCAAAGCAGCCTGACCTGTGGTGGCGCAGTGGATAAAGCGTCGACCTGGGAACACTGAGGTCGCCAGTTCAAAACCCTGCACTGGTCTGGTCAAGGCACATATGGGAGTTGATGCTTCCAGCTCCTCCCCCCTTTCTCTCTCTCTCTCTCTCTCTCTCTCTCTCTCACTCTGTGTCTCCTCTCTAAAATGAATAAAATAAAAGAAAACCAAAATTTAAAAAAAAATTAGCAAAGCAAAACTCATTGTTCTTTAACTAAGGAGTTTTTAAATTAAAATTGTTATCCATACCATTTGTCACCATATCTACTAGAATCTACAGTATTTTATTAAACCATATATTTACTAGCCTATGTTATAACATTTTTTTCTACACACATAAGTTTTCTTTAGTCTTTTATTTTGTGTGTTTTGATTTTACTTAAATTTGAAGGAACTAAAGCAAGTGGACCATGACCCATTTTTCTCTCCTTCCCTGTGGAACATTCTCAGAGGGAAGGCAGGTGACCCAAGCTAATCTTCCTGAACACATGTTGATAATTGGACCTCTTGGCAAAGAGACTAATTGTATTGCTATGAGGAGACGTTTTATCTATGGGATGCTTTTAACGCACTTGCTGCAGTTTTGGATTGCTTTGGAATCTGTAAACTTACAAGGCATGCTCTTTGGAAAAACATCGTGTAAGCTACAAGTGTATAATTTGCAATCAGAATTCTCTTCCTATGCAATACATCTCAACTGATTAACCTCCTTAGAGTCCTTATGTAGTATTCTGGGCCAGAGAGCTCATGTGAATATTTTCAAGTAGTCAAAAGTGGTTCAGAGGCAAAGGTCTAAAGAATAGCTCTTTTTCTTAGGTTCAATGTATCTGTAATTAAGACTTGAGGGAGACACTTGCCACATAACTTGAGGAATGGTTCTTGGAACACGAGATGGACTGGAATCTACCAGTGGACTGAGCTTGAGCCCCAAATTCCAAAGGAAAACAAACTTAGCTCCCACGGAGAGACTTCTCTCTAGCGTCTTCTTTGGTTGCAGCCAAGGGAAATATTGAAAAAGAACATCCGGAAGTCAGCGACAAAGTCCATGGAAAAGAGTGGACAAGAGTGTTACCACCCCAGTGACATTAGAGAATTATTATGAAGTTGTGTCTGCTTTGCAACTTTAATTATTTCCCTTTCTGAATAAGATTACTATTAAAGTTATTCTGTACTTATTGGGTATGTCCTATTAATTCTTTGATCTCTGAATCCAAATAAGCTACCTGAAATTGGACATAGTAAATATGTGGTCCCAGACACTGATTCTAATGCTAGGTCCCAGACACTGATTTAATGCTTGGGACAAGGCTGAGCATATCTGCATATAAATAGCAGGGGAGTTAATTTTTTAACTGTAAGACAGTTTTTTAAATTAATTTTCAAATTATTTACCTCATCTCTGCTGTTATTCAGGATGAATAATGGTCTCCCAATGATGGCTGTGACCTAACCCCCAGAAACTCAATAAGATGGTTTACATAGCAGAAGGAACTTTTCAAAGCTGATTAGTATGATTATTTTGTGAATTTTAAGATGGGGAGATTATTTTGGATTTTCCAGGTATGTCCAGTAAAACACCATAGAGAGAGGCAGGAGCGGTCAATGTGAGAGATTGGCTTTGAAACTGGGGGTGGGGGCTAGCCAAGAAATGCCAAGAAGTTGCATAAGGATAAAAAAATGAATTCTCCCCTGGATTTTCCAAAGTAAATGAAGCCATGTGGATACCTTAAATTTGAGACTTCTGACTTTGTAACTCTAAGGTAATACATTTGTAAAATAATAAATCCATAAGGTAATGCGTGGCACTGTGTTACTACAGCATCAATAGGAAACTAATAGATGATTTTTAGTTCTCTCTCCCATAGAAAACTATACTTTCCCACCATATTGACATCATCCTTGCTAATGTGACTTGCTTTAGTTAATGAAGTATGAGCAGAAGTAACATGCCATGCTATTTCCAAACAACTATCACATCTTCACTATAGGTTAATTTTGTTTTGCTTCATTTTCTCCAGTTAAGAACAGCCATGTCCTAGATATGGCTATTTTCATTCACCTGGGCTTCAGATTGGAAACAGACATAGCAAGACAATAGTTAACCCACATCGAACTTAGGACATGAATGCAAAAGAAAACATTGCTGTTATAACTCCCTTGCTACACAGGTATTGTTTAGTTTTGACAGATTCGAGATTATTCTTCAAAATTTCTAAGTCTTTCCATATAGGAATGTATATATCACCTTTTGCACTTTTTTAAAGTTTCTCCATACATTTATTAAAGTTTTTACTATATATTGTATGTATCTCCCAAAGTTTTCTCTAGGATTGCTATTATTACTATTTATAGTTTTAAAGCAGTAATTCTTAGTATATAAGAAAAAAGAAATATAAATATTTCTTTATGTAATTTAAAGCCTATATGTGTAAAAATATGTTATGGGTCTTGACTTTCTTTATATCTCTTCTCTGTTGGGCTTCATTGTTTGTTGGGTATAGATTTTCTGTGTTATATAAAATGTATTGCCTTATTGACTTGTGAAGACCAATGTATTAAAGAATATTGTGGCCAGATAAATTCTTATGTAGAAGTATGTAATGCATGTCATGTGTAGTATTTATATTATATATACACATATGTACATCTATATATATTGAAAGTTTCATTCTAAATATGCTTTGCATTCTTATGGTAGACTGAATTCTTCTTCAGTTCTATACTCACAGAGTTATACATCTACAGCCTGCCATAAACTCCTAAGGACTTCCTGGGATAGAGAATTCATTCCTACCCATCAACCTTGAGCTTCATCATGTGACTTGCTTTTATCAATAAATGTTAGTAAGCATGTTATGAAAGGAACAATGTACTTGATTAGTTTGGGATTAGCTTTCTGTATTTCTGAATTCCTTCATGAGAAGCTCTTCCCCCGTGGTAGTCACTGATCCTGGAAAGAAAATGCATATGGAGCAGATCTGTACACAATGACAGTGTGAAGCCAAGCTCAGCTGATTCTAGTTGAGTTCAATAGAGCCACATTTGACTGGTACATGCCAATAAGAAAAGTAAATTTGCATTGCTGTTATCCATTGAGAGTTTGTGGTTGTTGATTAAGGAAGGTTGTCAGAGCTTCCGGGTTGGTGAATGTGTGGAGATTTGGGGAAAAGAGAAGTGTGTGCCAGAGGAGAGATGGGAGCTTCACAGCCTTTCCTCATACCTTGCCTGGTGCAGCTCTTCCATGTGGTTGCTCATATATGCCCTTATCACGTCCTTCAATAAACTGGTGAAGAGTGCTGGTGGACTCTGGACCTTGACACTTCCGCAGGGACCTGATGAATTTTTACAGGGCTCTAGCAGTCCTGATATTGCCTTCCCATAATGTCATTCATAATCCCACTATCTGAAATATGTTTTTTTTTATTGAGAAACTTCTAAAAATGAAGAGCTAAGAGAGAAGGCTTCTTATCAGTCATCACGCTTTCTCTTTCAGTGCTATAAGACAGTGGAGGCGGGGGCAGCAGCAAGGAGGGAGGTGGGTACGTGGATGAAAAGAGACTTTGCTTGGGGCTGAGGATGCACGATGAGGGGAGCAGCTGGTGTTAAAATCTGTATGGTTTTGCAAACCAATGTCATTCCAATATATTCAATTAATAAAAGAAAAGATGAAAGGTATTTTTTACCAGACAGATTTGATACAGGGTAAATTATTATTAATGAGTATGTATATGTCTGAGTGTATCTACATAATTCAATCAAAGAATTTCCACTTATTAGTCAGCACTAAAGACAGAGTAAATAACTGGAAGGCAGGTACAGGAAATAACTCAGACCACATCTAAGAGACCAGGAAAAAATAAATTTAAAATGTTCAAAAGATGTAGGATAGAATGTACAAGATTAACATAACTATTTGGAAGTCTAGAGTGATAAAATATAGACAGAGGAGAAGATATTTAATAATATAATATTTATAACACAAATTCTCAGAGTTGTTGAACAATGTCAATATTCATTTTCAGATAACGCCAATAAATTTCTAATTTGTCAAATTAAAAAAAAAATATTAAGGCACACATACACATATTCTTGCAGAACTGCAAAACATAAATAATAAAGTAACTGAAAAACAGCCAAAAATGCTGATAACTAAGGGGCAAAATTAATTTGAGTATAGATTCTTAAGGACACTCTTTGGAAGCCATAAATCAATAAGCTACCATAAAAAAAAGTACAGAGAAAAAAAATAGCTGTCAATCTAAAATTTTTTATCGAGTGAAAAAAGTTTTCATATTCAAGAGAAAATAAGTATCATTCCAGTAAACAAACTAATAGTATTCATTATCAATGCAGACTCATGTAAAATATATATGAAGATCATTTTGTTCACGTGGTTCCACATAGGAGTGAAAGAAATCACATGGTACTTGTCTTTCTCTGACTGGCTTATTTCTCTTGACATAATGCTTTCCGGGCCCATCCATGTTGTCACAAAGGGTGAGATTTCCATCTTTATTTATGGCTGAGAAGTATTCCATTGTGTAAATGTACCACAGCTTTTTTTAACCCATTCATTTACTGATGGGCACTTGGGCTGACAGCTGTCAGGGAGGAGGGTGGCTGGATATAGAAGGAGGCATAGAAAAAAAAAGAAATAAGTTAGAAACACTCATGGACAGGAACTACAGTGTGGTGATTGCGGAGAGGGGAAGAAGGATGGGAGCAGGTTCAGGAGGATATGGAGGGATAAATGGTGATAGACAGAGACTGACTTGGGGTAGTTGCTGAACGTATAATACAGGGTACAGATGATGGGCTGTGGAATTGTGCACTCAAAACATGTATAAATTTTTTAACCAGTGTTATACCAAAAGATTCAATAAGAAGAAAAAAACCCATAAAAATTAAAAAGTATATTCAGTAAGTGCTGCACAATATTTCATAACAATGTGAATATAAAGTACAATTCTTGGTCAGTCCCTCTGCTAAGGTACACATGGTTTATAATGGTACAGATGAACACTTTTCAATAACTATATATTTTAATGTACATTTTTAATGTTTTCAAATTTTTAATGCTGATATAAAGCTCTCCTCTTAAAAATATATTTTATTAAAATAAATGGTCAAATTAAAGCATCCCAAAGAAACATTGGCTGTAGAATAATGATGATGTTGTAAGGATAAAAAAATGGATGGGTATGGACAAAGATTCCATAAATGTAGAGAAGTGACTTCAAAGTTAAATACTTTCGATATCTTAGTTTTGTGCAGAAAAGGTAAAAACTTTCTGTACAGCAAAACAAACAAACAAAAACATCATCAGCAAAATGAAAAGGTAATCAACAGAATGGGAGAAATATTTGCAGATAATTTATCTGATAAGGGTTTACACCTTAACAGATACAGAACTCATACAACTCAGTCAGCAATAAAAAGATGGACTAAGCAATGGAACGATAACTTGAATAGACATTTTTCCAAAGAAGACCAACAGGAGAATGAAGAGTCCTCAATATCAATAAGCACCAGGAAATGGAAAACTGGAATGACCATGGTATATCACCTAACATCTGTTAGGACAGCTGCCATCGAAAAGACAAGACAAAGTAAATGCTGGTGAGCGTGTAGAGAAAAGAGAATCTTGGTGTACTCTTGGTTGGACAGTTCGTATTAGGAAATCAATCTGTTTAAACCACTAAAAATTTGGAACAATTATACCTATAGCCTAACCTAATCTATCCTGTCGGTTCTTTGAAAATAATAAAAAAATAGACAAAGACTTGTTTATCATAAACACATACTTACAAATGCATGAGCTCATGTGCACAAATTATATATTTGAATGAAAAACAACCAATAATATAGATGCCACAGAGAGTAAAATAGAATGCAAATATATCACAGCTGTTATGTCAATAAATTGATAAAAATAATTTTAGAAACAGACTAATAAGATTGAGTCAGGAATGATTGGAAATCGATAATAATGCTTTACTAATTAAAGGATTCAACAAGTATGTTAAAATTTTTACACAAATGAAAGATTATATCAAAGTGTCTTTAGAAGCAAGTTTTATCAAATATTCAAAAAAATAAATTATTCTAATCTTAATAGTCTCTCAGAGAGACTAGAAAAGAAAGGAACATATGTTTTCTTTCTTTTATTTTTCTACCAAGGCATTAAGTTCAAAACCTAACCAGAAAAATAGAAGAAGAGAAGTTTACATACCACATTAGTACTATAATAACAAAACAAATTCTGTAATGAATTAAAAATAGAAAAAGTAAACCTGACACAGTTGGGTTGATTCTAAGTAACAGAAAAAAGGATACAATAAAATATAATTATTTCAAAAGGCACAAAGGCTTTCCAGAAGAATTATGTATCTATTTGTGATTAAAATGTTATTAGAAATTTAAAATAGTATGCCTTGATAAAGAGCACCACAAAACAATAATGAAAGTGTAGTGTTTAATAGTAGACCATTAAAAGCAGTTACTTTTAGACCAGATACAATCAAGCCACATCTATTTAACATTATAGTAGACACCGTCAACATGAATACAGGAAATGTAAAAAAATAGATTAAAAATGAAAAAAGAACACATCATTATTTTGGAATCATATGATTGTGATGTAGAAAACCTAAAAGAAAACACATGAAAATTTTAAATGAATACACAAATGTGCCAAAATTTTGGGATTATCAATATATGTCAATTGCAATATGATACACAAGGAATAATATTTTTAATGTAATCTAAAATTGGCAATTATGTAGTTGCATTAATAATGACTTAAGATATGCAAACTCTTACAGGAAAATATTTATTTGTAGAGAATATAGTTTTATTAAAAGACATTAAAGCAAGTATAAATAAGGGAAGAAGTTTACTATGATTTTGACTGCAAGACTCTATGCTATGGAGCTGTCCATTTCCTGCATGTTGATCTACATATGAATGCAGTCATAATCAAACCTCAACGGTAAAGGTTTAGAACTCAATAACCGGATTACAAAATATATATCAAAGACTGAAAGACAAGAAATAGCCATGACTCCTTTGAAAAATAAAGAGCAAAATTTAAGAATCTTACTAAAACTACGTGGCCTTGTGACAAGAGAAAGCACACAACATATTTAGAAGGTATTTTAAGAGTGCATTTTCACCTCTTTGGTTGGCAAGGAGTTCTTAAATCAAATGTAAATGACACAAATCATAAGTGGAAAATATTCTCTTATACCAACCACCTTAGCAAAATGATTTAAGGTCCTTTAATGATTACCAGAGGCATTCACAAGAAATAACCTAAGTTAAATTTCCCTTATGCAAATTAAGTATGTTAGATTTAGTTTTGCTTACATGGCTTAACTGGTTTTGTCTGCTCAGGGACTTTTCAAGTTTGGTCTGCTGTATGTATTTTATTTTAACAACACCCTATGGTAAAATCTCTACAGAAAGCTTGCACTAGAAACCCTTTAACCATGGCTGCATTGATAAGAATAGAAAAAAATTTTAAAACGAACAGCTTCCTCAATTTTCATTATTAGAATAGTAGAATAGGTGATTGCATTGTGGTGTAATTATATCACAAAATACTATGTAGCAGTAAAAATTAATGAAATAAAGTTGTGATGCACAAACTTGATTGAGTCTCAGCACGTACTATAAATTTAAAAATCAAGTTACATAGAAAATAGAATTGCATTTATATAAAATAAGCAGCGAAATTATAGGTGATAAGCACATAGATGATAGATAGATCAACAGATAGACGCATAAATAGATAGGTGGTAGAACCAGAAATTCAATAGAAAATATTAAGAAATTATGGTATGATTAACACCAGAGGTATTTGTGTGGGCATGCTATCTATATTACCTTAAAATATAATAGATTTCACATTAGCAATTTCAAAATTAAAGGTAAATTCATTCCTGCTTTACTTTTCTTGTAAAGCTTTTGACCTGTGTTTCTGTATTTTTACTTGTCAATGTTAAAACTCAATCATTATGTTCAGTCTTCAACTAGGTTTGAAAACCTAATATTGTTTATGTTTCCTTAGTGTGCCTGAACACGGGTGTCTTATGTTTAGACTTGTGAAACAAAGTTTCTTTCCTCCAGGTATGTTCTGCGAATGGTAAGTTTCCTAAGATCTGGGATGCCTAGAATCTCTTTATTTTGCACTCATGCATTTAAATGATAGTGTAAAGTGCTTCACTTTGACAGTAGTTTAAGGATATTGCCTCATTTTATTCTTGTGTTCAGGGCTATAGTTGAGAAACCTGATGTTCAACTTACATTCTTTCTTTTTATGGGATCTGTTTTTGTTTTCTTCCTGGGAGATTGTCCTCAATATTTTTAAATTCCTCTAGAATGTGTCTAGTGCAAGTAATTGCTTCTTTTTCCTTTTTGGAGTTTTATGAGCCAGACATCCAGTGTAAGTGTGTTAGATGTGATTTTGAATCCCATGGGGCACCTTCTAAATTTGAGGAGCAGCCATGGTGGATAGCATCTTGGAGGGTCTATCTCCTGGAGGGTCAGCAACCCACCTGGAAGCCCACTGCATCTCTGCTTCTCTGCCTTAGGGGACTGGCTTCTTCAGCTACCTAGGACGATCCATCCACAAGTTTTAAAAGTTTGGCCCCCAAAGGCCACTTTTGGGATCATTGGATACTTTCAGTCATTAGGAAAGACAAATATGAAGCATATTCTAAGATGTTCTCCAGGGTCCTGGTCAAGAATGAGCCTCAGTGGTTCATGAACAAATCAGTTTCTCCCTATCCCGTCTTGTTCACTCTTACACTTTCACTTCCTGGGATCACCTGGATGCCTGTGTCTCAAGTATTGTTTTATGGAGACACAACTTATAAAATTTATATTGTTTCCTTAGACTTCTGGAATGCTATGCTTGATATTATTTCTATAAATGCACACTCTCCTTTTTCCTTTTCATTATTACTCTCTTCAAAGGCTCCTGTCAGAGAGAAATAAATCCCTCTAATTCTATCCTTTACATGAATTATTTTTCTAATAATTTATTCTTAACTAAGCTTTCTGGGATAGTTTCTCACTTCAATTTTCCAACTCACTAATTTTCACTTTCCCTGTACCTTGTGAGAATTTTAATTTAAAGAAAATGAGCTTTGGATAGGTGATGCAAGTTCTGACGAAATGTAATTTGTATTGTGAACATAATATAAAAAAAAAAAACCACTTGTCAAAAAGGAAAATGATGTGACTTAGTTTATTTTTTGTCAAAAAAATTACTATCTCAATCTCTTTGACCACTTAGAAATATTAGACTGTCATACTCATTATAAAATGTTTATATCACCATTTATTATAAAAATTTTTGAATTTTCTCACAAGTTCCATATGTTCTTTGAACATTTAGGTGTGTTTATATGGGTATACACACATATATATGAGCATTTGTATATAAATTTTAGTAGTACTAGCTTAAACAAATTAAATATTTTTATTATTACCACAATTTTTCTGGCCCACT
The DNA here is from genome assembly GCA_037038555.1 of Rhynchonycteris naso. Taxonomy (NCBI): domain Eukaryota; kingdom Metazoa; phylum Chordata; class Mammalia; order Chiroptera; family Emballonuridae; genus Rhynchonycteris; species Rhynchonycteris naso. The sequence goes on along the minus strand of CM072998.1, from coordinate 7,439,466 downwards.
AAACAAACTATTCTAAAGCATCACGTTTGAACCATCTCCCCGGTACCCCTGAGATCTTAACTAAAACTTTATTTGAGTGCTTAAATATATATATCTCAATTGATCCAAAACAGTACCATGGTCTAGTCACTTCATATAATATACTCTATAATTTTTACATTTTTGAATTTTATACATCTTTTTTCACTGCTAATTTTAAAGATTTATTTTGAAACATAATTACACAAATCTTCTTTTAAGTTTTGGAAAGGAGTAGGAAGAAGTAGGGAAATTCCTGAGTAGGACAAGAACTCACATACTTTTGACCTATGGCTTGTGATCAAGTTGCTTATGAACACTTATTCGTACTGTGAATATACCGCTGATTATATCAGTAGCCTTTGCCCTGACCTCCGGTCTTCTCTATCTGTCATCTAAATTATGAAGATAATAATACTTACCTGCTTCCCAGGGGTGGTGAGCAAAGGAACTTATTTTTATTTATAAAATGCAGAAAAATATATATTAATAAAATTAAAACTAGTTTGTCTATTTTAGTTTTCTTTTAGAAATTTAAATTATTTAAAGAACAACAAAATCTATAAAAGAACCTTCAAATAAAGTTTATGTACAATAACTTTATACTTCGCTCTCTCTATATACTTTAGCTACAAGCATTTTTTCAAAAGATGTTAAGTTCCTATATTTATTGCAGAGTTAACCTTAATTTTAAAACATAATTCATATGTTAATTTAAGTTGGTTGACTTCTGTGTCATAAAGCAAACAAATCACATTATTTATGTTTTAGAAATTTTTAAATTTTGTAGTGAATTATTATTATACAGTGCAGTATACTTCAGTAGTTAATCTTTTTATCCAAAGGTGTATTTTGTATTGTTATCAAAATTGCTTAAATTTAAGTACTTAAGTACTCAAATAATTATTTATTGGCTAAAAGTAGCAATATTTTGATTGGATATCTTAAGTCTTGAAGGAGTAATTAAACATAAAGTTGACTTTCAATTTTTAGTGACACATCAGCTTATTACCTGAAAGGTAATTTCACCTTGAATCAATACTCACATTTAATTCAACTCTGTAATTCATCATTGCACATCACACCAATAGGAATTTACTACATATAGTTTGAATAAACTAATTTATGGAAGCGGATAAGAAATATGAAATGTTAGGACACTTGTTTTGCTAAATCAAGTGGTAAATGTTTCTGTTTGATTGATGTCAATACCTAATTGAAGTAGCTATTTCTGTTTATATGATAGCAATTTGATGATACAGTGCTGGGTAGCTAACTGCATTTTTTTGTTATCTTCTTTTATTGCATTTCTGAGTCACAGGTCATGCTATAATCTACTTCTATTCAATGTAGACTTTGATTAAACTAATTGGTACCACCGATTTGCATATCTTCATGTTTTACTAAAATCTTTCAAGGGCATCTCTTAAATCTGACATAAAACCCTGGTGAAATTCTCACAACTTACTAGGCAAAAAATAGCAAGAAAAATCAAGAGTTAAAAGATACAACACATATTTACAGCTGTATTTAACAACATTTTGTAAAGAACATCTTGACATTGAACATCTCAGCACACAGGCTGAACAAAGTGTTTCATGTATAGTTATTTCTACTCCAAATCATGTGCCCTGTCTTCATTCATGAAACCTATAGTCACAGGGGCACCTTTATAATTCATACGTTCAATAGCTTTAGTTTAGCATGACTTTTTAAAAAGAGATTCTACTTAGATTTGGGCTAGTTTTATATTGGTCATGCGAAGGCAAAAGGAGAGAGCCAATGGGATTTGAACTAAGAAATCCAGGATGCCCTAGTTCTCAACCTTTCCTTTTATCCATGCAGGTCTCATCATCCTATTAATTCAAATTTTCCATTCTGGTTTAAGCAGAGGTGAAAGTACAAGTTTAGATAAAGGGAGCCCATCCTTAGTTTGTACGGATTCACGTCAAGGGTATGTGCAATATGAGAAAATGAATACAGTGATAATAATCTCTTTGTTATTGCAGGTTTTTATGCAACTCAGAGAAATGCTTCAAAAAAAAAAAGGATTTACAAGGAAATGTTTATTGAAAATCTGTAACAATAATCTTTCTTCTGTATCTTTAGGTTAAAAAATGAGTTTTAGCTCAAAATATGTCCCCCACACAAGTACTTCCCCCTAGCTTGAAAAGAGTACTCAATTATCTTTAGGATATTTCCTTTCAGATCTACCCCCTGAGGTTCAAGCGCTTCTTCTATATTTGTCAGAGAAAGGTCAGGTCTCCCCAGTGTTTGTGGATGCTTGGTTCCACTTAAAGAGTTTAAAAGTCAAGGAAGAGAAAGAAGATGAAACCGTTACTTTTTTCTTACGAAATACCTCTTTTGTATTTACCCTTTAAGGAATAAATTTATCTCAACATAAAGTACAGATGACTTTCACTTATTCAGCGCTCAAAATTGGAAAAAATATTTCCAAGTTACAAGATTGAAATTATGAGTTATTATTAAACAGTTAACAAACACAAATTATTGATGGTGAAAAACTAATTTAGGATAAATCACTCAAAAATCACTAAGTGAGAAAAAAGTACATGCAATCATTTAATAAAATTCATCTTTACCCGTGTCATAGAATCATAATTCTGTATCAAGTTCTTAGAGAAAATAGTGTGCAAATTATAACTTCATTAAAAAGTGAACGAAAAACTGAAATATTTTTTTTAAAAAATGAATGATAAATTAAAAGTTTATTCAAACCAGCAAATTGTAGATAAATGTTGTCAATATCTGGCACCCATTCCTCCATGCTTGCATCGGTCACCTGCACGGACTCTGGTCAAGGACGTGGACAATGAATTTAGAAATATAAGAAGTGGCTTACAGCAGAGTAGCTTGGGGAGGAAGATTTTGACACTCCACTGGAATTAGATGGAGCAGGAGACCGAGGTTTGACAGCTCAGCAACACCAGGATGGTGAGAGGAGTTCTCTACTGTCACCTGCACTTCCTGACGGTAGCTATTGTCACTGCTGTCCTCAGTGTCAGCAGAGCTGCCAGAGGAGAGTGAACACAGCCTCTCTGCGCCCCATCTTCTGGCTGTGTCACTGTGCGGTACAGTATTGTGGGTTCTGCCTCCATCACAGGCAGGGTCTAATTGAGAGAACTTGCCTCGCTTTGAAGATGTCTGCAACCCTGCCACCCACAAAACCTTGTGCTATGGATTTTTCTAAAAAAAAGTAGCCTTCAGGTGCCCACAAATGATGTCTTCTATATAAAAATGTTTTATTCATTTATTCATGTATTTATTACTTATTTATGGCACACAGAGCAACAGATTTAGCAATACTAAATTTTTGTTCGTTAGGTGGGCAAAGTGACTGTGGAATTATTCCTTCACACGTTCATCAAATATTCAATGAAGTTAATTTCATCAAAAGAAATTAAGAAAGAAAGGAATGAGGGAGGAGGCATCATTGTTGGACATTCACATCCCTTTCTATTATTAGTTACAGCCGTTTCCTGTGTAACCTTCCAGCCTGATGGAACTGCTGGGTTGTGTCCCGTGTCCAGGCCTTCCTGTGACTATGCCTGAAGGAAATGGAAGGGGCATCAGCGGAATCTACTGTCTGCTTCCCTTTATCAGCGCAGCTTGCAACCATCTATCTGGCTGCTTACATATGTATTTAGTATGGGTGACATTTTAATGGACAACGGTAATTTTGGGGAGTTTCAAATAGTTACTTACTTCTATACCTATTACTTATGAAGTACCTTAACTCTTTCTTCAATTTTTTCTAGGCTTTATATTCAATAGGTACAAAAGAGAAATAAGATAGATAAATGGATAGATAGAAAAAGAGAGAGTAAGAGAAAAGGAAGGAAGAAAGGAAGGAAGCAAGGAAGGGAGAGATGGAGGAAGGGAGAGGGGGAGGGAGGGAGAGAGGGAGGGAGGAAGGATGGGAGAGAGGGAGGAAGGGAGGGAGAGAGGGAGGAAGGGTGGGAGGGAGGGAGGGAAAAAGGAAGGGGAGAAGAAAGGGAGGGAAAGAAAGAAAGAAAATATATTTAGGAAACATAAACATATAACAAAACTATTTCATATTAATTAGAATTATATTAATATTTCTAGCCTTTCCTAATAAACTCTTTTTTCTAATAAATTCTTCTTCTTATTTTTTTTTTTTTTTACAGGAACAGAGAGAGAGTCATAGAGAGGGATAGATAGGAACAGACAGACAGGAACAGAGAGAGGTGAGAAGCATCAATCATTAGTTTTTTCTTTGGACACCTTAGTTGTTCATTGATTGCTTTCTCACATGTGCCTTGACTGCGGGCCTTCAGCAGACTGAGCAACCCCTTGCTGGAGCCAGCGACCTTGGGTCCAAGCTGGCGAGCTTTTGCTCAAGCCAGATGGGCCCGTGCTCAAGCTGGCGAGCTCAGGGGTCTCGATCCTGGGTCTTCCGCATCCCAGTCCAAGCTCTATCCACTGCGCCACCGCCTGGTCAGGTTCCTAATAAGTTCTTAATATTTGTCTTCATAAATTCTCCAGAAGAATATTCTCTGCCATATTTTAATGCTTCACCAAACTGTCTAAAAGTTTTTTCATGTTTTTCACTTTACATGAAATCATCAAAATAACAGATTCAGTAGTTTCAGCTTCTTGAACTGATTTTGAAAGTCTATCTATTGCAACTGTTACTTGTATCCCATAGAATCCAGAGAATGACATTAACTGTTCAAAGGATAACCTTATCATTCAACAGTATCTGAATAACCTTTGGCAGAAAATAATGCACTCCACAACACTTGTTTTTGATTTTCTACTATATAGATTAAAGTTTGCACGAGAACAGCGTCTCAGTCCACTGCAGAAATAACACCCGCAGCTGAAGTGCTAGAGCACTTATAACTTCAAACAAAAAGCTATTGACTTAGCTCACCTTTCAAGGACAAAAACTTTTCTAATGACCTCTGCAAAAAATAATAAAAGAAATGAATCTTTATGAAAAGTATTAGAGTCTAAGGAAAAACTTTTCTCCTCAGACCTTGGAGAAATACCTCATCGAGATTCAGAAGCAGAAGAGAGATTCTTTTAACTACAATAATACAGTCAGATACCTTGAAGATTAGACTAAATTTTTCTCTGGTTCAAAGTTCACTCTTGCGTGACCAATGATATCTTTAGTCAATTTTCAGTGATACTGTTTTAACCCCGTAATACCCACCATCTCTTAGATATAAAAAATAATTTTATGGCTAAGCTGGAGTAGATTTCTCTTAAAATCATTTTCTGTATGCTATATTATTTCAAGATTAATGAAGTTAAGCTATTCATTTATTTTTTTTTAAATGTGTCTATCTATTTTTAACTCTAAAGAAGTGGAGTGAAACTCCATCCACTACCTTCCTTCCGGGCACAGTCCGGGATAGTATACATCCATATGTCCTCTCCAAAGACATGCCCCACGATGGATAATAAGAAAAGGTGTGTATCTCAGAGTCATTTTTATATTTGTATTCACAGGTACCACCCTATGTGCTCCACTGTCCCCTCAAGTGTGATGCCAGAGTTCTCCTTTAAAAACATGCCAGATCAGATAATTCTTCTGATTCATGGCATCAGATAGCTCCTTCTTTCACACATAGTAAAAGCCAAAGCCCTCATAATGGCCACTGGGTGAACTTCCCAGATATGTCTACTTACCTGAGACCTCTTTTCCTGTTACTTTCCCTCACTCACAGGACTTTACCTATATGAGTAACTCTGCTCTCCCTCAAATACCTAAGGTTCCTGTGCCTACTTGTGTCATATCCCACATGGCTCACTTCTCATGGTCACTCCCTCACCTTTCTCAAGGTTAGGGTTAAATACCATCTCCTACAGCTTATCCTAACCATTTTTAGTGCCACCTCACCCCTCCCTCACCTCTGGCAGTCCATACACTCCCCAATGCACGACTGTCCACTGAAGTTTGTTATGTTCCTTTTTTTAAAAGAAATTCTTAAGCGAGAAGTGGGGAGGCATACAGACAAACTCCTACATGTGCCCCAACTGGGATCCACCTGGCAAGCCCCCTACTTGCTCTGTGATGCTCTGTCACTGCTCCATTGCTCAGCAACCAAGCTATTTTAGTGCTTGATGTGAGGTGGTGGAACCATCCTCAGCACCCAGGGCCAACTTGCTTCAACCAAGCCATGGCTGCGGGAAAGGAAGAGAGAGAGAGAGAGAGAGAGAGAGAGAGAGAGAGAGAAGCAAGAGGATGAGGAGTGGAGAATCAGATGGTCACTTCTCCTGTGTTCCCTGACTGGGAATTGAACCCGGGACTTCCACACACCAAGCCAACATTCTACTTCTGAGCCAACATGTTAGGGCCAGTCTGTTATATATTAGCATACTATAAAATTTGCAAATTTAACTAAATGAATTGAAGTATACTTCAACTTACTAAATTGTGTATAAAAATAGAGCTACCACAATTTTAGTCTCCAGTGCCCACCCAGCTGTGATGCTGAGATCAAGAACAGCCATCACATTTCTGCATGGTAGGGCAGAATGCCAGCCACATCCAGGAGAAGCCCTGCACGTGTCAACAGGGAGACATGTCCAAGAATGACTGCAGCGCCCCTCGTCATAAAACAAAAACATGCCAAACTGAAACCAGCGAGTGCTTGAACAGAGATGCAGTCCATCAGTCATGCAAGATTAAATGGCGACATGCCATGAAAGTATACAAGGAACTCTTAGTAATATAACTTACAGTCTTTTTTTAAAAAACATTTTTTGACAGAGACAGAAAGAATCAGAGAGAGGGACAGATAGGGACAGACTGACAGAAAGGGAGAGAGATAAAAAGGATCAACTCTTCATTGCAACACCTTAGTTGTTCATTGATTGTTTTCTCATATGAGCCTTGATGGGGGGGGGGACTCCAGCAGAGCGAGTGACCCCTTGCTCTAGCCAGCAACCTTGGTCTTCAAACCAGTGACCATAGGATCATGTCTATGATCCCACACTCAAGCCAGCAACCCTGTGTTCAAGCTGGTGAGCCTGTGCTCAAGCTGGAGACCTTAGAGTTTTGAACCTGGGTCCTCTGCATCCCAGTCCGATGTTCTATCCATGGGGCCACTGCCAGGTCAGGCAACTTACATTCTTCTTAAACATAAGAGAAAACTGATTGATTGATACTACAAAACTTTTCTCACCTGCAAATTCAATTTTACAGAATCCATCAATGATTGTTAAAGATGATCACCATCATTAATTGGAGCATAAAATTAGGTAAAAAAAAATAGACTCTCAACAATTGTAAGTAAAAAAAAAAAAAATACAAAACAAGATTTTGCTAAGAAAGATCTATTTCATTCAATCAGAGGAAAATAATATATTACCTAACCTCTTTGGCTGCTGAATCGCTCTCAGTATCCCAATCACAGTCCATCTACAAGAAAGACCCAAACACACATCACAAAGGTCATGGCATTGGAACGTGGTAAATGACTGTTCTGAGGATCAAGAGCAAGAGATTTTGAGAAACATTTCCATGGACCTGAAGGTTTACAGGTTGCACTGAATCCTCACTGAGTATCGAATCCCCAGTGACAGATATCCGTGTGATTTTTAAAATACACTCTGTGTGGTATGTGTTTGTGTTTGTTGGTTTGGTATGTAGGTTTACCTTGTATTTCTTTAAATAGTGTCTGAGCATACATCCCTACACATCTGGGCATCTGCACTCTATAAATTTAATTATACCAAAAAAAAAAAAAAGAAAAGAAAAGAAAAAGAAAGGTAGAATAAAGACAAGATACTTCTTTAGGGATTAGATTCCATTCTTTTCAATAAAAAAGGGAGGGTGTATGTCAAAGTCAAAGGAACCATTAAACAAAGTCAAGATCTTTTTCTTTTTTGTCCTATTCCAATTTGACCTATGTGTACACTTAAGCTAATTCAATTTCTATTTTTGTTTGGTTGTGTGGTGAACCCAGAGAGACTCTCAAAGTGACTAAAAGATAAGAAGCCAGCAAATGTCACTGCCCTCCTTGGAAAGAGCAATTTTTATTGCTACATCTGATGGAACAAAAAAAGTAGTAATACATTGTTCAAAATAATAATAATCTTAAGGCATCCGTGTAATTTTTTAAATAGTAGCCTGAGCTTTATATCTGAATATGGTTAAATTTGTGCTTGGCGCTGACGATCTTGTTAAGTTTAAACACCAGTTTTTTAATATTGCGTATATATTTTTTTCACTTTTAAGCCATCATTAAACAAGACTACCACACTGACCATACATACATTGAGATACTTGAACTAATACATTTTTTAGTACACTGCATTGTTAGTAAATATAAAAGTACTTCACATGAAGTCATTGGTGGAATATAGCCTCAGGCATATTGCAAGGTATCTATAACAAATCAGATTTCTGTGAGCTCTACTTTAATTTGTTCTAAAATTCCACTTTGAAATATCCAATTAACTCTTCTGTTTGACCTCTACCTCATGAGGTGCAAGTAGAAAAGCCTTTAAGGCAATGGTTAATTAGATACACATTCTCAAAGTTAGGAGTTTGAAGAAGTACCTTTATAACTAATTCTTTGGAAGTAGACAGCTATATATAAGTAATGTATTTTACTCTAATTTCTGTGTTTCACAGAATAAAAAAGCTGACCTTCTTTATGGCTTTCTCTTTGAAAAAAGTGATAACTGATTTTTAGAAATTGTATCATTGCAATTAAGAAAAATTATTCCTGTTTGTCTCCTGGTTTAAAAATGAACCCATACTAAAGAGGCAGGAAAGGCTAGAAAGTCAACTTTGTTGTTGATTTATCTCAGGGTTTTTATTCTGATGTTTTTAGAAAAATGTTGAAGTGAAAAAAAAGTGTTATTCATATAGTTGTTGATTGGTATGTTAGTTTCATTGTGACAATAATCTGATTAAAGACTTCATAGAGCCATGGCCAGTTAGCTCAGTCAGTTAAGAGCATCATCCCAGAACAACAAGGTTGTGGGTCAATCCTTGGTTAGGGCACATATGAAAAGCAGCCAATGAGTGGAACAACAAATACATGTTTCCCTTTCCCCCTCTCTTCTAAGTCTGTCCTTGTGTGCTCACTTCTACTTATATGCGAATAAAGAGGTTGTCTTGCTTATGGACAACTATCTTCCTGGCACATTGCACATTGCCAGCTTCATGGTGACAGTTATGTTATAGGGAGAATCTCTGTGACAGCAAGTGAGAGCTCAGTATTGTCCTACCTCCTAAGCCCTGGGTGGACAGCTAGGTGGTAGCACTGTCCCAGAGCACAGAGGTTGCCAGTTCGATTCCCCAGTCAGGGCATATACAGGAGCAACTTCATGTTCCTGTTTCTCTCTCCCTGACTCTCTCAAATAAACAAACAAACAGAAGATTTCATAGAAATGAAAGCAAAAAAAAAAAAAAAAAAAGACATGTTTTGATGTAGCTCCTACTCCAAACATCAATTTTAAACAGGATATTATTTGTATGTATAAACCTAGCTTCAGAAACAGTATCTTCACAGAATAAGAAAAAGAAAGAATAAATGAAACAGTGATTGAGACTGAGCAGTGAGCCCACCTGTGCCACAAGGCAGGAAACTGTTGTAGTGCTTTGACTCTAGAGAAATAAAGAGCAATTGGAGGGGTCTCTGTTAATTAAATCTGGCATGAGAGATACCAAATTCAGCTTACAACAGAGATAGTCTCAAGCGATGAAGCTCGGATATGGTTGCCATCAGATCTCAATAAGTAGCCTGTGGTTACTGAATTCTGAACCTTAGGAGGGAGGACAATTCTGAGCTCTCACTTGCTGTCATAGAGATTTTCCCTATAACATATAACTGTCACCATGAAGCAGGCAATGTGCAATGCGCCAGGAAGGTAGTTGTCCATAAGCAAAACAACTTCTTTATTCGTATATAAGTAGAAGTGAGCACACAAGGACAGACTGAGAAAAATAGAATAAAACCGAACCACAAAAGTAAATGCATCCTATTTAAAATGAGTAAATGAACATAAATAGAAAGTAAAAAATTAAAATCTGATTGTACAAAGGATAAGCATTAAAACTATAACATAGCTCTATGATTTTTTTGTTCATGAATTGTAAAATAATCTAGCAAGTATTTAAAATTTATTTTTAAAAATATAAATGAAGAAATGACATCCATAAAAAATAAGAAATTATGAAATATTAATATGATCAAATGAGGAAAATTAAGTGGAATCTGATAGTGAACCAATTAAATTTCTTCCACATGAAAAATACAGCCTTTAAGTTTAAAAATGCATGGAAGGAATAAACTCTATGCAATATAAAAATAGGTAATTGGAGCATAATATTGAGAATAATCACACAGAATTAAGCATCAAATGATAAAAGATTAAAAATGAAGAAAAGCAAAAAAGCGAAAGAAGGATCAGTTCAGAAGCTAGTATTTTTCTGAAAAGTCAGAGGACAGAGAAGGAAGGGAACAGCAAAGAAATCATATTCAGATTTTATTTCCAGCATAAGTATATTTCTTAGGAATGCGTTATGTTAAAATAGCACTCAGTATATTACTACAGAAAACACTTACACATGGGCACTCACTGAACACCAGGAATAAATAAGCAATTTTAAATAAATATCAGAAAAAGGAAGCACAGGAACTAGCGTAATGATAATTAAGCTTACAGCAGTGTCTCAACTGCAGCCATTAGTGCTGGAGGTTAACAGGGCTCTGTATGAAGGTAATGAGGAAATGGGATTCTAGGTTCAAGCATTTACCTTGCTAAACAGTCTTTCAGGTGATACCACAAGCTGCCACTTCCTTCTGGAAGGAAGTAACTGCGGTCGAATTATTTCCTCTCACTCCCACTTTGAACAACTAGAAATCCAGATTTACTGTGTGAACAGATGGCCTTCAGCAAATTGGGGATTAGGCGGTAAAGTACAGCGATCTCACAGAGATGGCAAATAAACAAGCCAGGTGAGTCAAACAACTGTTCCAGCCATGTGAGGTATGAACAGTGGGCCAGTCCAAGCACCAGAGAAGGAAAGGAGTGGAGAGAAAACACTCCAGAGATTCGCAGACAGTCCCCCCTTCAAGTCTACAGTCCTACACTGATCGGTCCACTGTGTAAGGAAACTGACAGAGGTTGGCAAGTGAAATACCTGGAAAGATTAGCAGGAACAGTGCAGGACAGGCAAGCAAGGCTTGGACTCATGCCCTTTTCCACCAAGCTGAATGCAAAATTCGAAATTAATGGGATACTGAATAGAGTATTAATGTCTAGTGGGAGAAAACACCCTACACTAACACTGCTTTAATTTGACCTAAGAGTGCTCATAGTTGAGCTTCAAAATAATGAAATTATTTCCAAGGAAATAAGCAAACAAAGCTCAAAAATCTATATAGGAATTCAAAAATATATAGAACCCACAACATTAAAATTCCAGCATCTGACATCTAATCAAAACTATGAATCAGACAAAAGAAATAGAAAATTATAACCATGGTGAGGAAAAAAAATCAGAGTTGACTCAGAAATGGCACAAGTAATTGACTTTCAAAGCTAGATTATAACTCCATCACATATTTCATCTAGAAACTAGGACCACAGTTGATGATGTTAAGTAGAGCTAAGAAAGAAATAATAAAAGACCCCAATTAAACTTCTAATTATGAAAACTACAAAGACTAAGATGACAATTCTATTAAGGTGATAAATGTAATATGAGAAACCTCAGAAGCAAAGATTAGTAAACTTGAAGGCATAGCAAAGAAATAACCAAAAGTGAAACAGAGAGAAAAGATTAAATAGTAAAGAACATATCAACAGAGCATCAGTGAAGTATGATAAAATTTCAAGCAGCCACTGTATAGGAAACTGGAGTTTCATAGAACTGGGATGAGTGGTAGGTAGCAAAAAACCTTTAAAAATATAATGGCTTAAATTATTTTTTCAATTTTTTTATTAACTTTAATGGGGTGACACCAATAAATCAGGGTACATATGTACAATGAAAACATCTCCAGATTATCTTATCATTCAATTGTGTTGCATACCCATTACCCAAAGTCAAATTGTCCTCTGTCCCCTTATATATGGTTTTCCCTGTTTTTAATGCAAGTAAGAAGGAAGCAGCACATCTCTGAAGTACTAGGAAGAATTGAAAAAATACCTTATAGCTGTATACTTAGAGAAAATATCTTTCAAATAATTAAGGTAACATAAACAAAAAAATTTCATTACACATGAACTTAGAATTTAGGTCGGATGTATTGATAACAAAATAGATTTCAGAATAAACAACAATAATAAAGGTAAAAAGGATGAAGAAACTGTAATCAATACATCAGTAAAATGAACAATACTAATCTTTCAGGTTCCAGCTGAAAGAAATTCCAATACAAAAGCAAATGCTGATAAAACTGAAAGGAGAATTACATAATCCATAACACCACTCTCAAAATGAATGATAGAACACATAGGCAGAATGTCAGTAAGGGTATTAAATACTTCAAAAATATTATTAACTAATACTTTCTCATGAACATTTGATAGAACACTCCGCTCAATAATCACAGGATACACTTTCTTCTCAAGGAAATACAGAATATTTGCCAAGATAGATGGTAATTTAGACCATAAAAACCAGTATTTTTAAAAGGATATATTGTTACAAAATATGTGCTCTGCCTATAACTGCATTAAATTATAAATCAATAACACCAAGATATCTATAAAATCAGTCAATATTTAGAAATTATATAATATTCAACATGAGTTGAATTATAGTTATTGAGGTTATTTGTCCTAAATTTAAAGAGAGGCTATTTAGCATTATTTTTTCTTTTACTCTAGGCATACTGAGTGAGAGAATTGGAGTTCAATTACACTTTCATTTTACTAATTCAACTCACAGGAAATGAGAGAGGACCAAGATTGTTTAGGGTGTACACAGGAGATTTTACTATAAAGTTTGACCTTGGAAATTAAAGGACATAAAACAAACAAACAAATAAACAAAAGAACAGTGTTTAAAGGAACAGAGGTAGGGTGAGCTTTCGTGGGGCTAATGGATCTCTGGAATTGGGGTTGGAGCTGGGAAGATGTTAAGGGAGAGGTTCCAGTGTGAGACTTGAAATTTGTAATATAGAATGTTTGAGTTATTGCTAATAACAGTGTCCCAAGTTAAAGAAACTACTTTCAGACTGATAAAAAAATACATTCAGAAAAAAGTAAATTGGAAATCTATGTGGTAATGTTTAAAATTCAGTCACCACAAAAAAAGTGAAAAAGTAGATATTGGAAGAATGTCTTTACAACACAAATAACTAATAAGGAAGCAGAAACTGGAATATAAGATTTCAAATATATATATGTAAAGCAAACTTATCCATGGATAAAAGGACAAATAATGTGAAGAAATCACAAAGTAATAATGAATGGTCATTGAACATAAATGAGACAGCCTCATTACTGACCAGAAAAATGCATATTTAAGAAGATGAAATCCCTCTCATATGCAATAATTTTAAAAGGTGATTCATCCCAATACATGGAGACACGAGAATTATCACATTGATTGGAATATGAATTGGTAAATCAATCATTTTGGAAAGCAATTTGGCAATATCAGTGGAAGCTGCATAGGCTATAATCTAGCATTTCTGACTCTGGATAAATACTCAAACATATGTACAGGAAAGCATAAATAATATTATAACACTAGTTACAGTGTGAAAGAAATCATAATACCCATAAGAGAATAATTAAATACATTGAGGTATTATGCCATGGATAAATTAGAATAAAAGAAAGCATTGTATTTGAACTGAATGCATGGATATTAGATTTCAAAACCAAGATACAAAGAAAAGTAGGTTTAGTACAATGTTGTTAATATAACATTTCAAAGCAACATATATAGTATTAGTGTTTATGGATATATAAACATAGAGATATATTAAAACTATATACACTAATAATACAAATGGAGATTTCCTATGGAAATGAAGACAATGGAGTTGCATAGTAGCATGATAGAAGGAATTTATTTTATTTGTAGTGTTTTGTTATTTTAAAAAAATTTAAAGAAATATTGAAAATAATCATATTTTTTATACCTGTTTGATAGGTATAGAATGAGAGTTATCTCCATGCTTTCCATTATCTTTTGAAATATGTCATCATAAAAAAATATAAAATACTTTTATCATCTGAATGTAAATAGAAAATAGGTAATATTTCAGGAGTACTATGCATTCAGGATAAACAAAATTAATAAAATTTATATTATTAAATCACTAAGAAAGTATTTATATTGGCTGGGGATCACATACTCTCATAAGTGCAATGTGAAATTTGGCTTTTCACTGTGTATAAACATAATCAAACATCTCACCTGGTCATAACTCCCTTTTCTTTAAAATATTTGTGGAAATTCAGTTATACTGTAAAAATATTTATGTTCAACAGTTTAAAATATTTTTTAAATATCATGAATGTAATATTTCATAAAAAGAAAGTAGATGTTCTTTCAGCAAATAGTTTAATAAGTTCTTCTGGAAATTTATTCATAGAACTAAGGCATTCCCATTTGATAGCTTTCAAATTCATTAAAAAATATTCATTTATTTTTAAGTTTGCATTTATGACATAATCAAGGGGGGTATTCAAAAATTAATTAATACTTAGAAGTTAAGTGACTAAATGTATTTGCAGAGATTTTTATCCATGTTATAATTATGCTAAGCTATTTACAACTGTTTCATGAAAACATTTCAATAAATGAGTGAAAGAAGTAACCTATTTTGTCTCAAGAAATCTGGATAGATTTCAAATAATTGAGAAAATGTTCATATGTAAGGAATAATTCTAATAATAGAAAAGCTTAAAAGTTTTTTAACATGCTAAAATGTCAATATTTTTCCATTGTTTTTGATTATTGAGATTATTTTTACTTTTGTTTACTGTTTTACATTTAAAAGGGCTTTAAAAATTTGATATACTCCTCACTTTCGCATTATGTATATTTTTTCCCTAAAAGTTTCCATAAACACACACTCACGCACAAAGTGCTGTTGCTCATTATAAAAATATTAATAGCTGCTATGTCATCAATGGTGAAATATTCTTCCACAGTATTCGTTAGTAAAAATTTTAAACTTTCTTTTGTTAAGTAATCAGAGTGACACTAATAGATGACTGGAAATATTTTAAGTGATATCTTCGGTATTTGAAAATTAAATTTTTATGTTGATAGTATAAGACTAGTGTTCCAGACTACTTTAATTATAAAGACTTTTCAACAATGAAACTATTCAATGTGGGCTCATGATTTCTCTCTGTCTCAATGAATAATCATGAACATAGTTAAGGAAAGATTTTGAATAGAAAAATGAAGGGTAAGAACAATGAGTACACATATTATAATGTTTAAAATAGTATTAACACACTCAGAAATGAATTAAAAATTTTGTGAGTCTTCTGAAGCATAATTATTTTTATGGATGGCTTTGTATTGAGTAATATTCTAATTATACAAAAAAGTTTGAAAGATCTTACAAAAATATAGTTAACAACAATTATCTTTGTGGTTTGATATTGTGGCTTGAAATAAAACAGACATTCGGTTGTGGAACAAAGGAGACACTCAAAAGTTACAACGAGCAAAAGTGATTAAATTTTTATTATTCCAATAACAGTGGAGAATGTTTACTGGGTTTTGTTTCTCAAACAAATTATGTATTTCAGTTTGTTAATTAAAATGACAGACATTGCAAATAATTCTGGCTTTTCAAGAGTTACATAAAATGATCGTAATTCTTTCTCCAGTAACGTTATATAGCCAGTTTAAAGTTGGAGAAAGATTACAGCATCTGATTTGGGGCACTCAGTTATACCCCAAAGGGGCTGAAGAAAGGAACCACGATAGGCTTTCCTCAACCTGCACGTGCCCCTCACAGGTGACATGTGGTCCTAAGCAGCCTTTCTATGGTTATATTGTTGGATTGTCCAACACTATTTGGATATAGCTATTGAATGGGCCAGGAAACCGACTTGTAATTCTGTCCACGCTAAATAACACAATAGTGTTGTGATACTTTGAATGCCAATTAACTCATCTCTGTGTCTACTTCTCTTTATTTATTTATTTATTTATTTATTGTTTTATTTTATTTTGTACTCCTCTTTTTTAAGTGAGGGTTATTCTTGTTTGTAGAGCATAACAGAAAGGGCTTCAGAGGAAAGAATTTGCATCTGTACAAAGTAAGGGCTCTCTATGAGAGTGGGAATATTGAGGGGAACATGGTAGGTCACAGAGAAAGAGAAAACAGGAACGGAGCAGGTTCTCAGAGAGGTGGGGTGTGAGGGAAAACAGGAGTGAGATTCAGAGAACAGGCGCGAAAAGATCAGTTTGGTGAATGGCTGTCTATCATTAACGTACTTTTACCAAAGCTGTCAGCATTGTTACAGTTAATGGTATGTCTCTTTGCCACTTACGGGCTTTAAAAGTTTTGGCTCTCTCCAACTGTGTTACTTTGGTGAATTTTTCTCCTTTTGAATCATTTTAAGATGGCGGGCTTATATTTTTAGTATTATAAATTTGTTAAATTGATCAATAAAGCCAATATTTAAAGTGCTGCAAACAACCCCTAGTCGGTAATAATATTAAATACTGTAATTATATTTGCATTTATAATCGTGTTTCTATCGTGTGTTATTTAATGATATCATAATTAATTATATAATTATTACAACTAATGCTATTTAGTATATCATTGTATTTGCTTTTATTTTGTCCTTTGTTGCTCATGCATATGTATTGATGTATACATGGGCATGTAGTCTGATATATATATATATATATATATATATATATATATATATATATATATACATACAGCATTCATAGAAAGCATGGCACCTTTTCAATAACAATACAGGCATTTATGTGTTACCCCCAAACATATTAAGTATGTCTGTAGCCTTGAAAAGACTGCCATGCCCATGATGGTTGTATTCCAAACTTATGTCAGGGTAACCACTGCATTCACATTTGTATTATTCATTTCTGTGTTTTTATTCTGGGTTCTTCATTTGTATCTTAAAATAAGATTGCTTAACTTCCACCGGAAATATATGCTCCTTACTTGGTGTAAAGCTACCTCTAGGAAGCACCTGCTGTTCAAGGACTCTGTCTCCCAGCCCCCTTGTGTGTAGCGGGTGGCAATGTGACAAGGTCTTGCTTTCGTGGAATATGAGGGGAACGTATGGCTGGCAGGACGTGAGACTGCAGTCATAACTGAGTCAAGAAACGCAAGGAGCCTCCATGCCAAGTACAGTTGTCCATCCAAGATCACGTGCTTCAGGCAGTCACGTGAAAAAGTAACGCGTTCTGAAATTTTGAGTTTTTCCTATTGGATGCAGCTAACTGCTAAGTGGTATATGTCTAGCTATGATTTATTTTTTTAATTATGCCTGTTTTTTACACTTTACAAAAACACTTATGATAGGTATCATTCTGTGACTTGTTTCCATTTTTCAAAATTAAATTTTGTTTTCTAACATATTTTTATGCAAGCATCTATAGATCTTCTCTTTCTTCTTCAAATATAATATTCTGTTGCAGAAATATGCTACATTACATTTATTAAATTTGTCTTTTGATTCAGCTGGGAAAATATTGTCAACTTTATGATGGTTAGTGGTATACCTCTTTCCATATTGTTCAATAAATTTTTATAATCTTTTTCCTAAAGGCCTCTTACATAATTTGCTGGATTTACTCCTAGATACTTCATGATTTTTATTTCTGCTGTAAGAAATATTGATTTTGAGAAGATATTAAAACTCGCTTTGAAAATGGTAGAATATAAAGAAATGACTGTTAACATGTGTTGACTTTTTCGTTAATCAACCATAGTAAAATCTATTTTAACCCAAATAATGTATCTGTAAGTTCCTCACATGTGATATTTATATGTGTGTGTGTGTGTGTGTGTGTGTATCTACAAACACAAGATTTTCATTTGCAAATAGTTATAATTTTGTTTCATTATATTAAATCTTTTTATTTTATATCCTGTTCAGGATCCCCTGAAAAACAAGATTCACAGAAGTGTATAGAGTTTGCATCCTGTATCTCAATTCTAATCCTCAAAAATGCAGTGCAGTGTAACTACTAACATTATGTTTATAGTAAAATTTGAGGTACAACATTTACTTTGTAAATAAATGCATTTATTTTTTGCTTGCTGAGAGATTTTATCAAAATTTGGATAATAGATTTCATTGCCTTTTTCCCCTTTTATCTGTGGTAATTACATTTTTCTTCATTTTAAATATGCCTGTTTACAACATTTTATTTTGGAATGTTCAAACAAAAATACATTCTAGGTAGGATTCTAAACCGGAGATAATATCTGTTTTTCATGTCACTGTGTTCATTTGCTAATACTTTAGTATTTTTGCATTTATATCCATGAATGACATTGGGCTATAATATTTCTGTGATAAAATGTTCTTATCTGGTTGGACCATCGAGGATATACTAGCCTCACAGCACTGGCTGGAGCATGTTACTTTTTTAATCTAGGGAGTATATTGTATAAAATCAGCACCATCTGTTACCTTCAATGAGAGATTAAATCTGACCTTAAAATTGTTTTGGCTTGTTAGTTTCTTTGTGAAAAGACTGACAAGTTTAATTTCCTGAATTATTACAGAATTACACTGTTTTTCTGTTTCATTTGAGTCAAGTTGGGTGAGTCGTGTATTATTTTTTCTATTTTAGCTTGTTTGTTACTTTTCTTTAAATAATTTTAATATTTTAATAATTTTAAGTCTATAGTAAAGCCTCCTATATTATTAAAAATATATTTCATGTACCACACCTACCTCTTTAAACTTTCTAATATTGAAGGTGTTTTTAGAATTTTCTTAGTCTTTCTGAAAGGAAATTGTACTCTAGTTCTGTTTTCACTGTTTCATTCATCGTTATTACTTTCTTCTTTTAAATTCATCAGTTTTTTTCCTACTGTTCTATTTTCTACCTTTTTGTTAAAATGGGATGAGTAGATATTAAATTTTTTCTTTTCTTCCTTATGTTTCTTGAATTTTCTTCTATGCTCTGCTTTAGAGCCTTCTAAACAATTTTGTTTAAGTCACTACATATAGCCATTTAAACATTTTCATTTAATTTTTTAACTGAAGCATAATTCTATAAAGCAAAGTACATAACGGTCATATTCTACCCCGGTGAATACTTACAACGCCATACAGCCCTGTACCACTAAACACCTCCTTTACCCGGGTAGGCCCCTTAGAGACTCTCACAGCCAATCCACACTGCCTGCAGGACGTCACTATTTACTTTGGAACTTACTATTCAGGGAATTATATCTGTTCTTTGGTGTCCAGCTGCCAGCCCTATATAATTTGACAAATTGTTTCAAATCCTTACCATCACTAGGTATTGTTCTTTTTTTAAAAAAAAAATCAGACATTCTGTTAAGAACTTTTTAGTTTTAATTGTTCATATTCCTTACTGTTTACTTTTAACTCTTTTTAATTTGTATTACAGGCAGTCTCCAGGTTACAAACAACATAGGATTTTGTAGGTTAAAATTATTCAGGAATTTATATGCAAAGAAAGGTAAAAATAAATATAATGTTAAGATAAACATCTAAGTTGCATTTAATAGGTAAATGTTTCTGTTCCAACTTACATACAAATTCAACTTAAGAATAAACTTATAGAACTTATCTTGTTCGTAACCCAGGGACTGCCTGTATGATTTTATTTTGGCCAATGAACTAGAAGTGTGTGCTATATTTCCAATGAATGTGATTTTTCTAGCTATGGGTTTATTATAGGATCATTATCTATATTATAGCAATAGTTTTAAATTTATGTAACTTCCTGGGTTTTCTTGAATTTTTTATCTTATTGGAGTGATCCTTAAAATGCTAGCTAGCACTTTGGCCTTAACTTCTATTTGTTTTGATATCAGTAATTAATGTATCATCATAAATTAAATACTTACTGAGTTTAATATTATTAAGAATATGTTTTAAATTTTGATGCTATGGTTCAAACACATCTCTTAAATTTAGCATTTTGATTTGTTTATCTTATTTGTGCTTTCTGTTTTTATTTCCTTATCAGATTGTCTGATTTTGAGGTTTATTACTGTTTCCCAATCTATTGTCACCTTATTTTGTAAGGAATTATCCTTGTTAATTGTTGTTGGCTATTTGTAGTGGGGAAAAACATGTTTGTGTTTATCAGAGAATGTCTTTATTCTGTTTGCTCTGTCCTTGTTCTGTTCTTGTTTTTGAAATATGGTTCCAATGATTACAACATTCAAGGTTGAAAAGCATTTTCTTTCAGCACTTTAAAGATATAACAATTTCCTGCACCCCCTTCTTGCCCTTGAAAAGTCAGCTCTTAGATTAATTGAAGTTCCTCCATAGGCAATCTCCTTCCATCTCCAACTACTTTTCAGACTTCCTCTCCATCTTTGGTTTACAACAACTGCACCATGCTTGCCTAGGTGACTCATTTCTTTAGTTCCCTGTCTTTTTTTCCCCATCAATTTATTAAATAATATTTCTGAATCTATTTCTTCTGTCTGCCTATCTATCTATCATCTATCTATCTATCTATCTATCTATCTATCTATCTATCTATCATCTATCTATCTACCTATCATCTATCATCATCTATTTGTAATTTATGCAAATTAATTATAAAAGCACCTAGGCAGATGGATTTTAACTAATTGATGCAGAAGTATTGTCTACCAAAGAAGCAGTACTTCAGTGGATTAGTGGATCACAGAGAGTATTGAGAGTGTACATATCATTTACCACAACAGGTAATACTTAGGAATATTTACAAATATTTAAGTGTTAAATATTGTTCCCCTGAAAAGAAAGTATATTTTTCTGAGTAGACTTAAATAGTTTTGAATAATAAATCCTGGAATGAACAGAGTAGATATGACAGAACAGATTACCCAAACTGGGTCTCTACTTTTGGTGATTATGATTCTGCTCTAATGATGATAGCAAAAATATTTTATTTGTCTTATAGTGAAGATAAAATTTTTATAATTGTGAAAGGTTGAAATAATAATGTGAAGGAAATACAAATTAGAGGGAGCCTAAAATCTACATTCTATAGCATCTCACAAAATAGAAAGCAAATGAACAAAGAACAATAACAAAAACATCCCTGACAGCCAATAGGTGGCCTTTGGCAACAAGTTGTTAGGCCATGATGTTTCCTCTTGATCATTTGATTGATCATTTCTCCTGATCAATCAGTTTCTATAGAAAATCAACAATAAACAGAGAGCCCCATTTTGACCATCGTAGGTAGAACAACAAGAAAGCAAGATGGTTTTATACAACTCTATTCACAGAAGCAAAGACACTCTGCCTTCACATGAATGATCAAACATACTGCCTTCCCAGCTAACAATGTATTATTACTCTTTCATTTAGCACAATAATCCTAACATTGCATTGCTTCTTTACCTTTTGATACAAATTATGAATATATCCAATCTCTTTATTGCTATAATCCCAACAGGACCCAATCCAGGTCAGAATCCTTTTCTTTTTCTTTATTTATTTTACCAAAAACTATGTGTGATACGTCATAATCATATAATAATCGTTTCATGACTCCCTCTGATGGAGATACTTTATTATTTCTTTGGTAAACTCTTGTTTTCTACAGCAGATTAATAAACTCATCTTTCTTTGACTATGAGCATCTTCCTAGTGCCCTGACTGATAGACTTCAACCAGACTGGAGATTCCACTAAGATTCGTCTGAAAACCTTGCCATGATGAATCTTCCATGTCATGAACCAGAGCCCTTGTCTAGGGAATAAATAGTGCATATATCTGAGACCTCTCCAATCTCTACTAGTTCAAAGGAATGGCCTTTTTCTTCCCATCAACTCAAGGTAAGTTTGCTTGGTTCTGATTACTTCACTGAGACTATCAGAATTGGTCTTATTTTATTTGTTTTAGCGATAAATAAAATCAGTAGTTCTTAAGAATGCAATTTCCATTTGAAGGACATATTGACTGAAATATCGATCTTAAATATGGGTCACATATGAATTTCTGTGCCATTGTTAGTAATTTCCCAAATCTCAGGTCAGAAAGGGAAAAGTTTATTGAAACATTCAGATGTGTCCTTCTACTTACTCTTTACTTCTTTCTTATCTCTACCAATCTGTGCATTCTTTTGGTAAACCTAGAGGATAGAAACATTTTGCTGAAAAAGGTGACTTGGTAAGAAAATAAACAAAAAATCATCTTTTTTACATAAATACTTGTCATTTTTGTAAAGGAAAGAGTTAGTAAAAAATTAGTCATTACATCCTTGCAAAAAGTAAAAGAAAAATGTTATATGTATGCTTCATATATGTTTCCTCATCTTTAAATTTCTTCTAGAAGCTTTAACTCAAAGGTGAAAAAGAGTTCAACTATGATTTTTTCTTTTTAAATTGTGACCTTGATTGCTAGGTTTTAAACTAAGAAGAGCAGGATACCTAAATATAGGTATGATTCAAAGGGTCTTAAATTTTTTATCAATTTAGTAGTTTATAAATTATATTAAAGTCTTCTGTAACTGACATAATAGATATTCAATTATGCAAATTAAAGAAAGTTAATAATATTGATTTAAAAACCCTCTATTTTTCTTCTGAGGTTTTATTATGCAAAAATATTATAATCACAACATTCTACAATGACAAAACATAGAATTAAATTACTTATGGACACCTAAATTATATTGATTTTATGAATCAAGTGTGCTTATAATTATTTTCATATCTTTAAGATTTTTAAAATATAAATTTTAGTTTAGCTATATGAAATTTTAATGAAGAATATTTTGAAAAAATTTAAGTTTATAAAATTGTCATAATACAAAATAAAGAAGTACTAATGAAAATTATATGTGCAAGTTGTTTTGTTGACTTTAAAACCTTAGCCAAATGCAAAGTTGAGTTAATTAAAATATAACATTGGAATATATTTCTAATTTTTAAACAAGAACAATGTATATATCAGTGATCACTGAAAGTAGTTATAATTTATTCCCAGTTAGTAGGAAGCTTA
Organism: Rhynchonycteris naso; assembly: GCA_037038555.1. Classification (NCBI taxonomy): domain Eukaryota; kingdom Metazoa; phylum Chordata; class Mammalia; order Chiroptera; family Emballonuridae; genus Rhynchonycteris; species Rhynchonycteris naso. Next base: position 7,416,306 of record CM072998.1, on the reverse strand, counting down.
TGACACTTTGCACAAATGCCTTTGAGTGTTATTCTAATTATGTTTATTTTTGTCAACTTAACATATAAGTGATATAAAACGTTTTCACATAGAAAAAATTAGTATGCATTTTCTACCTTTTTAGTTTCCTCTTGTGTTTGGAGAAAACGAAGTGAATTGCTTCAATTATCGCTTTTAATTATATGAATATTTGAATGTATACAGCATTAAAATCACAAAAATACATAAGTATATAAACATACATTGAGAAATTTTTCATGATTTATTAAGATAGTAAATATATTATAAAATCATATTGCCTTATTTAAGTTAGTAATATAGTTAGCTGTAAAAAATGTTGAAACCTTTATACTGATCACCTATTTGTATATTTACATATCTATGGTAATGTTGGGGTAAAATTTGTATGTTCTTGGTATTACGAGTAGGAAAGAAGGCCTGACCTGTGGTGGCGCAGTGGATGAAGCTTTGACCTGAAACACTGAGGTCGCCAGTTTGAAACCCTGGGCTTGCCTGGTCAAGGCGCATATGGGAGTTGATGTTTCCTGATGCTAACCTCCTGCCCTTCCCTCTCGATCTCTTCCCATGGCCTCTCTACAATTACCTTAAAAATAAAAAAGTAGAAAAAACCGGCGGTTTATAAATCTTTTACTGTAAATTGTTACTTGAATGGTACTTCACCTAAATCAAAGATGGTGCTAAAAAAATTATATTTGTTTCATGGGTTCCAAATTTTATTTAATGCAAAAGCATTGTGAAAGTCCTTTTATGTAAGTAACTCATAAAACATTACAAATGAAAAGAGAAATGTAGTCTTCTTTGTTTAAACTATGTACAAGTAAGTACACCATATTAATAGAAACATATCACTGGGGAACAATTATTTTTATTTTTCTGTGGCATGAGGTTTCAGAACTTTTTCTATCTATACCTGCATCTCTGATTCCAAATCTGAAATCTGTTTTTTTGGTGAATGCACTAGTTTTTATGCAATTTAAATTTCTTTCTGTTACAGTTAATGGCATGCTTTGTTTTTTAAATTGTAGTTAAAGGGCAATGACTCTTGGATTGAACATAACCAGAAGGAAATTAATGTTTTACAAACATCACATTTACATAATTGTAGTTGTTTTTAAATGTAAAAAATTATTATCTGATAAAAACACCCTCTTATTTTGTTTTAAGATTGAACCATGGCTTTTTCGAGTAGGCGTAAATGTAAAAACAGTTCTGACACCTTCTGTTATATATGTGGCTGTTACACACTTCAACGTCAAGGGCACAATATTTCATCATTTGTGACAAGTGCATATATTGCCTACTTTCAAGTTCCCCTTGGCGATCAAGACAAGAATTGGGCTCCTCATATTGTGTGTCATGATTGTGAGGAAACGCTTCATGACTGGACAAAAGGAAAACACAAAGGAATGCCTTTTGGTATTCCCATGGTTTGGTGTGAACATAAGGACCACAGCAGTGACTGTTATTTCTGCCTGATCCATACAAATGGCATCAGCAAGAAAAAACAGCATATGATTGCATATCCTGATGTTCCTTCAGCAAGACGACCTATCCCATACTCTGAGACACTAGTTTATCCAGTTTTCAATGGTTTTATTTCTTCTAAGGGTGAAGGAAGTGAACATGGTGATCAAGTGTATTTTTATAAGATGCATGAGGAAATGGTTGTAGAATCTGAAGGGTCTTCTTCTGATGCCAAGCAGTCATTAACCCCTCAGCAGTTTAGCCAACCCAAATTGAATGACTTAGTCAGAGATTTGGGCCTATCAAAGAAAGCAGCTGAGTTATTAGCCTCCAGGCTTCAAGAAAAGAATGGACTTAACTGGTCAGCTAAAGTATCCCATTTCAGGAAGCGTGAACAAATTTTTGTGGATTTTTTCCCGAAGACAAACACTTTGTTTGCTGTCATGACATCTCAGTCTTCTCAGTTACCACTTACGGTCCAAAAGAATGTCAGCTATTTCTTGACAGCTCTAAATGAACTCTGAAATGTGTTCTCCTATACAACGGTAATGCTTTTGCAATGGTTCCAGTTGGTTATTGAACTCATCTACAAGAAGATTATAATGACATAAAAATTGTCCTCGACTTTCTGAAGTATGAGGAGCCTAACAGGATTATTTGTGTGGATCTTAAAGTGGTAAATTTCCTGCTAGGTCAACAGAGAGGTTTCATGATGTATCCTTGCTTTCTGTGTTTGTGGGACAGCCATGCTTGGGAGAAACACTGGACACAGAAGCAGTGACCGAAACATGAAACTCTGGAAGTAGGGATGCAAAATATTGTGAATGAACCTATAGTTAATCGAGACAGGATCAATTTTTCCCCAACTGAACATCAAACTTGGCTTAATGAAGCAGTTTGTTCAGGCTTTGAATAGAGAAAGTGAATGATATCAATATATTATTTCTGCTTTTCCTGCCTTGTCTTTCGAGAAGATAAAAGCAGGTGTATTCGATGGACCTCAAATTCGTACCCTCATACATGATGAAGAATTTGCCAGGAAGGTGAATAAGGAGGAGAAAGCAGCATGGCAGTCTTTTGTGGCAGTTACAAAGAACTTCCTTGGCAACAAAAAAGCAGAAAACTATGAACTTCTGGTTCAAAGGATGCTGTTGGCTCTCCGTGACATTGGATGTAACATGAGCATTAAGATTCACTTCCTGAACAGTCACCTTGATAAGTTTCCTGAAAAATTTGGAGCTGTTAGTGATGAGCAGACTACTTCTGGAGCATCAAATGAGATTTTCCTCAACAAGCACACAAATGCAAGAGCTACAAACGCAAATTTTTGCCTGAATAGAATTTAAAGAAGTTTTATGCAAATTTCATGATTAAAATAAGTGTTTTAATATGCTCTCTTTTGAATTTGTAGACAAATTCTGATGTAATCATATCTTTTATTGTATTTACTGCATTACGTAAATTATTATATTTTCACAAAGATGATGCCCCCAAAGACATTCTACTTCATTATGTTAAACTAAATGTTGAAAATTTTACAATAAGATGAAAACCTAAAATCTTGAATTGTGGAAAAAAAAACTGTAGCTTACAGAGAAAAACTAATGTCAGATTTTAGATCAGCACACTTGAATCAGGTAAGAACAAGTGTTTTTGTGGATACAACAAAAATTTTGTTCCCCAGTGTATTTGATGATATAAACCTTTTGGGTTAAAAACACAAAGACTATAAATCACTTTCTTCAGAAATATTAATTAACATTCTATATTCAATCATTTGGTCAATCACAAAAAATCATAATATACTCTATGGAGATATGTTAATGCTCATCACAAAAAATCATAATATACTCTATGGAGATATGTTAATGCTCTTGTTTACTTTGTCTTAATTTTTTTGTATGAGTCACTGTAACACCCTGAATCCAGCAATCTTCTCTTATCTAAATTAGACACAAGTTCACAACTCACCTCTTTTACAAAACAATCTTTGTCATTTGGGGACGTCATGGACACCGTGACTAACCAGTTAAACAAAAGGCAGAAAAGAGTCTCTAATATCAAAAATTGGAAGGATTCACAGAAAATAGAGGTTTGAAAACAAAGGTTCTTCTTTTCGTGGTCATTAGTATGTAGATTGGAGAGAGACAGGTGCAGCAGGGGGGTCAGATGCTCTGATTCACAGCTCCATTAATTACTGTGATGTGACAACCCCAGGAGTCAGTCTGCAGCCGCAGCTGTGAGAACTGGAGGGGCGAACACACAGAGCAACAAGTCTCTAAAGTGAGCAGAGGAGACCCAATGGCATGCGGCTAACGTAGCTTTTGTCACGTGACACAGACTCTTGCAAAGTGCCTGGATGAAGAACATAATTTTCAGGTACAAGAATTTACACGGGTACTCTTTGTCTAGCAGGGAGAATAAAAATATAATTTTCAAATTAAATTCTCTATAGTCTAGTCCAATAGTTCTCAAAGTGTGCTCCAGGGCGTACTGGTGCACCCTAGAAAATTTCCAGGTGTGCCCTATGGTATTCCAGAGAAATATGTACCTGTTGGAGACCAAAAAGCCAACAAGATTTTTGGAGTTTAGGTTTTGGGGGGACAGAGATGTGGGGAATTGCTGTAAGATGACAGTCTGCCCAACCCCACACCTCACCTGCATGATTAGGTTGCAAAAGGCTGTTAAGCTGTGGTGCTGGATTGTTTACACTACCCCCCATGTTTCCCAGAAAGACTGGAGGCAAGTTTCTTCTATCCTTTGGTGTAAAGTTAAGATTATGTGTATGGTAGGGTTTTCTGCACTCAACACAATTAAGAGTAAAAAGAGAGGAATTCTTCAATGTATTGACGAGGAAATGAGTTTGCCTTTCAAATATAGGCCCAAACATTGAAGAAATCGCTAGAACACATCAGGCTCATGTTTCTCATAAACACAAGAATGAAAAAACTTAACACATTCGCAGCGGGAACTGCCGAATTTACTAAATCTTACTAAGAGTGTATCTCTATATATAAAAAGATAACTTTTTTGTCTTTTTTACATTTTTAACCCCTCTTTTTTAAAAAAAAAAAAAAATTTATTTTATTTTATTCATTTTAGAGAGGAGACAGAGAGAGAGAGAGAGAGAGAGAGAGAGAGAGAGAGAAAGGGGGGAGGAGCTGGAAGCATCAACTCCCATATGTGCTTTGACCAGACCAGTGCAGGGTTTTGAACTGGCGACCTCAGTGTTCCCAGGTCGACGCTTTATCCACTGCGCCACCACAGGTCAGGCTAACCCCTCTTTTTTTTACAAATTCTAAAAAGTGTATCTCAAAGAATGTAAAATAAAAATGTTTTTAATGTCAGAATAAATTTAATTTTGTCATATTTATTTTGTTCAATTACCATAAAAGCACGCTTGGATTTTATTTTTTTCTTTAATACTTGATTTAATTATTATAACATATTTCTCAGAAATTTGTATATAGTGCACTTACAATTATTTGTAGGATTTTAAATGTACCCCAACTTTAAAACGTTTGAGAACCACTGGTCTAGTCAAATGGACTCAGGAAAACTCTATATTTAAGGAAGGCCTCTGAGGTGAGAATAAGGTAATTTTTTAACTTTTTATTTATAAGAACAGTCTACAAATAATTTCATGGACTTTATAAGGATATTATTAATCCCTAATTTATTTTATTTTATTGGGGTGACACTGGTTAACATAATTACATGGGTTTCAAATGCCCAATTCCACAAGACATCTCTGTACACCATACTGTGCCTTCACCTCTGGCCCCAAGTCAAGTTTTTGTCCATCACCCTTTAACTTTATTTTTAGTGTGAGGGATCTAGAATGTTCCTTCATATCCTCAAATGATACCTATTTTATTCACTTTATTATTTCTTCTGCATTTCCTGTATGGCTGTTGTTTCGGGTTCTTGGTCTATGTTCTGTATGTCTTTCATATTTTCCTTTATTTTGGTTTTCATGTTATATTCTGAAATATTTTTCTGGTTCTGTACTTTAGCACATTAGCTCTTTAATCAATAGAGTCCCATTGAACACTAACCTGATAACTACTTTGTTTGTATACTCTAACTACTGTGGTTTTTTTAATTTCAATAGATATATTTTATTGTAAGGCTTTAGTTAGATTTATTTTCATAATGCCTTTTTAAAATTTAAATCTCAAAATGACTTTATCTTGTTCCATAATCTCTTCTCGTGGTTTCTCACTAGCTGTCCAATCTCATCTCTACCAGATTCCTCGTTCATTAGGCTCCAATCTTACTGAAGCTGTTTTCAATCTATGAATTTTTTTTATTCTAATCGAAAGTATCAGTATTATTTTAATCTTCATTTTCTAGAGAAAATTGGGGCATGGTCAGTAGGCATATGCTCATAAGTATTGACAAAGATTATAAAATAAGGTCTGACATTCATGTATTATTGACCACCACTTGTATTGACCACCACTTCTGATAGGGATAGGAAAATCATCTTTCAAAATTAGTAGGTTTATTCCTATCAATAGCCACTTCTTTAATTAAATGCAGTCTAATAAAAAATAGAAAGTAAAAGGACTCATGCAGGAGAAATTTAAGTACAAGATAGAACTCCAGATGGATCTGAAATGTACATTCTGATCAAAGTGTACTAATAAGACTGAAATAAGATTAAACTGCAGTCAAAGGCAATTAATTGTTGTATGAAGTACTGACATTTATTTTGGCCTTGATATTTCTAGTATTTTGAATGCTATTATTTGTATACAAATATAGGAAAGATTGTCATGATCCAAAATTTAAATGATTATACTTTCAAAAATCTTTTTACATTGCTCTGCCCTCTAATTATATTGTGATGGATGGCTATATAATCAATTGTGTTGTTACTTGATGAATAACTTCATTCCCAAATATAAATTTCCATTGAAATTTAAGAATAGAAAAACTATAAATAGATTCTAATATTACTTGGTGAGATAAGAGATAATTCAGGGCTAATTTTCTTTAAAAAATGTACTAATAAAAAAATGTACTAATATTTTATAGGATTTTATTTAGTAGGATGGAATAAGTGCATTAAGAATGCTGACTGTATTTTACCCCTTATTTTCTATTTGATAGTAATGTTACACTAACTTACTGAGTTATCCAATTATAGGCTTATATGTTTAATGGGACATTATTTACACTTTCTTAACTAGAAAAGACATTGGAGATCATTGAAGTTCAACATTTAAGACACAGATCCTAATATTAACTTTTGGTCTATTGCCAGCATAATTAATGTCTGCCCGGACCTGTCTGTGTCTACTGTTCTTTAAAGTCAAACACTATAAAGTTAGCAATGGTCTGTCATTTAAATACCTTAGGTATGTGTGCTTGCGTTCATGTCACTGTATCTGCTACCTTGATTGAGTTATTAAGATTGCTCATTATTAATATGGACTTAGTAGTTTAACATTTTAGTTTAAAAATTAGTGAATTCAAAGCAGTGAAACAAATATGGTTAGAAAAAGAAAAAGAAAAAACAAATCAAAACTCTATCTTTCTCCAATATGGTCTTTGATATCAGAGGATTTTGGATTTTTTTTTTTTTTTTTTACAGAGACAGAGAGACAGAGAGAGTGACAGATAGAGCCAGACAGACAGGAAGGGAGAGAGATGAGAAGCATCAGCTTTTTTTGCGGCACCTTCGTTGTTCATTGGTTGCTTTATCATATGTACCCTGATCAGGGGCTACAGCAGATCAAGTGACCCCTTGCTCAAGCCACTGACCTTGGGCTCAAGCCAGCAACCTTGGGCCTCAAGACAGTGACATTGAGCTCAAGTAGTGACCATGGGGTCATGTTTATGATCCCACGCTCAAGTCAGCAACCCTGTGCTCAAGCTGGTTAACCCTTGCTCAAGTCGGTGACCTTGGAGTTTCAAACCTGGGTCCTCTGCATCCCAGTCTGATGCCCTATCTACTGCACCACTGCCTGATCAGGCAATATCAGAGGACTTCTAATGTGAAAGAGTCATGCCTCATTGTGTTCAAAACATCTGCCCTACCAAATTAAAAAATGGTTGCAAAAATTAAAATACTCAAAATCTATACAAGATAGCAGCTGTGTTTATTCTATTTGAGTAACCAAAGTTACTCATCAATAATTAGTATTTTTTATCTTAAGAATGTGCATTTCGTGGCAATTAGGGGAAATTTACCCTTTTCTTTATAATCAATAAGTAACAAGCTCTCTATATAAAATTTATATGTATATTATATACAATGTGTATACATATGTTAATACACAAGATGTATATGTATATGGAGCTTCACTATATACACAGACATATGAACACAAACATAAATAAATACAAATATACTCACCCCCCCCCGTATAGACAGTCTGAAAGAATCTGAAAGAAATAGAAATCACTGCATACATACATATGTATATGTGTATAAAATGAACAAAGTTGAGCCTTAACAAATGTGGAGGTATATAGGCACTAACCTCCCTCCTCTACTTAATGCTTGTATAATTTAAAATAGCCTTGCACAAACGCAGATACCCGACTGGAGATGGAAAACGCAGCTGACCCTTGAACTACGCAGGTTTGGATGGTGTGAGTCCACTTTTCAACAGTTGAGATAGTTGAATATCCATACGGAAAAAATGTACCTTGATTGCTTTCTTATATCATAAAGAAAGTTTTTATCCAAGTCTGTAGAAATAAAATACAAAAGGACATACACACACACACACATGATTGTGGGGCATAGAAAGATTATTAAATGGAAACCCAAAAGCATTATTTATTAAAAAAAGAAAGAGAGGATAACACAATGCCTTTGCATCAAGACACCTTGGAAACAATACATGAACTGAAGAAAAACCAATAGATAATGAGCCAGATACTAGAATAGAAGTCTGTTTGTTTACTTACAAATTGTAAATTAACATGGAAATTTGCTTAACCACTTTCCTTATCAGATAAATGCAGATGACAGCACAATATGATAATACTATACCCTCACCAGAAGAACGAAAATTCAAAGATAATTGCAAACAGTGCTATTGATAAATGAAAGGCTTTCATAAACTGTTCATAAGAACATACCACGGCAGTATTTGAGAAAACTGTTCGAAACTATGCACTAATACTGAAAATACATGACTTGTGGACTTATAGTTTCACTTCGAGCAGTAACTCAAAGAAATGTGTACACAACTTTATCAAAAACATGTGCAAAGAGGTTCACTGCAGCACAATTTATAAAAGTCAGACACTGGAAATAGCCAAATATCTATCCACAATGAAATGGATAAACAAATGTTGGTACATTTATACTACAGAGCAGCAATTTTTGTCATTTTTCATCAGATGGCACACATAAACTTCAAAATTCTTCAGTGCACCAAGAAATACATTGTCTTTTTTGTCAATCTGACAAAAGAAATAGACATAATTTTGACTTATTCACATTGGAGAGCTATTGTTTTGTTGGATGTGGTCACTTTTTTACTTGATAAAAAGGTCAGTGCCCTGACTAAATAGTTAGGTACTATGTGTATTAAACATTCTTGTGGCATACCAGTAGAAAACAGCTACAACAGAGTGATGCAAATGAGCAAATTACGGTTACACAAAACAAACTGGCAAATTTCCAAAACAAATGTTTCATGAAAGAAATGTGGTATACAAAAAGCAACATATTCAATTACTCCATTTTGTAAAGTTCAAAACCAGGAGGAAAGAACCCTAATCAATGATGACAGAAATGAACAGAGTGGTTACGTGGGGACATTTGTGTCTGAGAAAGGGCAGGATGGGAGGTCTCTTTGAAATTGGCAAGTTCTATTTCTGAAATTGAATCATGGTTTCATATTTGTGATCACATTCTAAAAATTAATCAATTTTTAGATTCCTAAAAATTATTTTACTTTAATAGAATTTTTATCTTAAAAATTCTTAAAGGCTCAATAGCTCACACTATATTTATAATATGGCAGTTTCTAAAAGAAAAAATCTATCCTTTATATAAGTAACCCAATTACAAAAAAATTCAAATTTAATTTTACTATAAAATATTACAAACACAATTTGAATGATTTTAACTTAGCCAGTCAACTAAGACTGGCACCAACAGGTTTGTTATTCTTGGCTTCTTTTACCTTATCTGGTCTAGATCTAAGAAGCTTCTTCTGAACAAAAAATAAATACTTTTATTTACAGTAATCAGTTTTAATTTTTACTTTTTAATTCTGTATTTTGTTGCATTTATTTAATATATTATATAATACTTATATATTTTAATACAAATATATAAATTTATATCCAAACATATAAAAAGATAGTATTAGAAATGATAGCATACTTAACACATCATTTCACCTGTATTATTTACTTGTTATATATTATGAATATTCTCTTTATCATTATTTTATAAATCTTATTTTTATTAGCTGTTTACAATGATATCAAGAATTATTTATACAATTACCATTGTTGGATTTTTACCCTATTTCTGATACAAAAAGTTTTTGTTTTTCCTCCTCAGATTCTTTCGCAGATTTCTCACCACCTCCCCATCATTTTAAGGTACGGATGCCTAAGGCTCATACATGGATCTCTCCCGATTTCAATGGAGCCATATTATGCGCTATAATTTACTTCTCTATTTCTTATTTCTATGTCATCACTAGTTGAGAAGAAACCGTTCTATTGAAAGGTTTTCTTGAAATATTGATTATGGGAAAAGTCTGAAATAGTATTACAATATTATGTGCAATCTCTCTCTTTCCTCTTCTTCCCCCATCATACAGAACACGCATGCACGCACACGCACACGCACATACACACATGGAAACACACATACACACACGCACGCACACGCACACGCACATACACACATGGAAACACACATACACACACGCACACACACACGGCATTCTTTTTCTGGATTTTCCTTCCTAAACCCTTTATTGTTCTACTTTTTAAATTATTGCTACATTGTTTCAATCACTGTTTTTTATGTGTTAATATGTACTAGTGCTAATTGGCCTAAACAATTTTTTTAAATAGCATATTTGCACTTGGAGATGTATTCTAACAAGTTTCTAAAGGTTATAATTTTGATGAAATTATAGATTAATTTGTAAAGAATTGCTTTTGGGTCAATCCGGGCTGCAACAGGAAGCCGATGGCATGATACAAATGAGAGGTGTTCAGGAATCTTCACATGGTAAGAAATATTTGTAGAGGGGTGGGTGCTGGAAAACAGTATGAAGGCTTTCCCACTCTCTGGCCAAAACGGAAGAGTGCGGACACCTCGGGATGGAGAGAGGGCACGCGGTCGCGTCGCTTTGAGCAATGGAGCTGCATCCAGTTAGGGTTCACAGCGGAGAAAAGGAGGATGAGCTAGGAGGGACCAAGTAAATAAATAGTAAGTCCCTCCCCTGCCACTCGTGTGTCAGCTGTCCTCATTGGCTGAGTCCAACAGGAAGTCAGTGGGTAAGAGAGTCCTGTGATTGTAGTCCATCGTCAGTTTCTCCATGTCGGGGAAGGGTAACAGGAAGGTAAAAAGAGAAAAAAACCGCCATGGTATTTCTTTTTGAAATTTCAGTTTCACATACCTAATCATATTCCTCATTATTTATCTGCGCTTGTATGTATACTCTTCAGAAAAGTTAAAGAATGTTCTTCATGTCTTTTTCAACATGTGCCTTGCAAACTAACCTCCGTGTGTTTACATTTGTGGTATATTTGTGAATATTAGGTTATATTGCCTATCTGATAATCAGTGAAAAAAAGATACAATAAATTTGTTCTTGAAAATATTACTGAAATCTCATGTAAATTCCAATGGTTTTTTTTTTCTCTTTATTTTATTTTCAGTGATTTTTCTTTGTAATATGATGTAGTGAGTGACTTCTGGTTTTAGTGTTGAACTTTTGGGTCTTCCTAGAGTTATTTACATTTATGGATAGCTGTGTAATTTATTTTGTGGAAGAATGGTGGCTGATGTCACTCACTCCCCCATCTTGCTGACATCTCTCTTTATTTTAAATAAATGTTTATGCAGTTGCTTTTCTGATATTTATATCTAATTAGATTATTTTTCTAGAGCACATATTTTTTCTATAAAAATATTGTTTTTTTGTAATAAAGTGATGGTAGTTTTATCTTTTTATAAATAAGATATAAATATCTTCTGTGTCTTTTGAAATTTATTTTCTATTATCAATATATAGCTATACCTTTTTCATCTTCTCGTGATTATAAAAACTAAGTGAAATTTTTATCAAGATAAGAAATTAAATATCTACTTCAAGGTGGCAGATGGAGCATGGTTTCCCCAAAATGTCCCCTAAGTTTCTCTGAAGTGGTAGAATATAATAACAGGAAAGTGATAAGAACATAATATTGAGAGAATTAATAAATCCACAACAATGCCAGAGCATCCTAAATTATACCACTGCAGGACCTGACAGTAAGAAGACATTTGGGTTGAGGTTTAATTTAGAGCAAGTCAGAGTGGTGCATATTCCACTTAAAACTTATAAAATTAAAATCATCTTTAGAAAGAGTCATTCTTCCCACTAGAGACAAAGGGAAACTCCAATTGTGGGAATCTAATTGTTAATTAGGTTAATTATCAAGTACATCTACAGAGGAAATTTCTTCTTCCCTATGTTTACAGAGAACTTACCTTTAAAAAGATTTGCTACCAAAATGTAGATCTTACCCTAATTCAGGATACTTGCATTGAAAGGGAAAGAGAATAATTACTTTGCATTGCTTATATAGTACCAGGCACTCTGTTTAAGAGCTTTATCTAATGAGGAATCCCAGAGGTTAGAAAGGAGGAAGTAGTCAGATGTGGACACATACACTACTGCCCATGAAACAGCATATCCAGAATTAACACTGAGTTTACACACTGGCAAAGCATATCTAAAATTTATGCAATGGATATAAGTTGATAACCCTAATTGAAAATGAATACCTAAGCACCAATAAAGAAAAGCCATCATTCCCAAACAAAACATAAGAAAAAATAGAATTACAAATAGTCAATAAGTTTATGACAGTTGATTAATTATACCATGATTAGAATTAATAGAAAGGAAAAGGTCCTGGCTGGTTGGCTCATGTTAGATCATTGATCCTGTGTGTGGAGATTCTGGATTTGATTAGCAGTCAAAGCACACAGGAGAACCATCTGCTTCTCTCACTGTTTCTCTCACTTTCTCTCTCTTCCCTTCCCATAGCCATGGCTTGATTGATTTGAGTGTGTTGGCCCCATGTACTGAGGGTGGCACTGTGGAGCCCCTGCCTCAGGCACTAAAAATGGCTTGGTTGTGACCATGGCCCCAAATCAACAGAGCCTTGGCCCCAGATGGGAGTTGCTGGGTAGATCAGGGTGCATATGGGAGTCTGTCTACTCCTTTCCTCTCACTTAGATGAAAGAAAGAAAGAAAGAAAGAAAGAAAGAAAGAAAGAAAGAAAGAAAGAAAGAAAGAAAATAAAAGAAAAACAATATGCCATTTTCACCAAATAAAACAAGCCACATTTAAAAAAATTTTTTTTAGATTTTATTTATTCATTTTAGAGAGAAGAGACAGACAGAGAGAGAGAGAGAGAGTCAGAGAGAGAGAGAGAGAGAGAGAGAGAGAGAGAGAGAGAGAAGGGGGGAGGAGCAGAAAGAATCAACTCCCATATGTGCCTTGACTAGGCAAGCCCTGGGTTTTGAACCAGCAACCTCAGCATTCCAGGTCAATGCTTTTACCCACTGTGCCACCACAGGTCAGGCACAAGCCACATTTTTGAAGCATAATAATATCTAATATAAGTGATAAGTTTGGTAAAAAAAAAAAAACATTTTCTTACACTGGTAGAGAGAAGGTGAATCCTTGTTGCATAAAACAGATATATTTCCAGATACAAGTTATGCTTATGACCTAAGAGAAAAACCAACAAGCAAAAAATTCCAGTTAGATAAAACTTCCTTACTTCATGCAGCCAAAGCCAATATCATAGTGATAGTTTAAACAGTTAAGAAAAAATGACTTAAAACTCATCCAAGCTATATTTTAAATCACTGTAGACCAGAAAGAAAACAGAAAGGACCAGCAGTAATGAGGGCTGACTCTTCAGCCTGCAGAGACCTGGCGCGTGAGATGGGCTGGGGCAGCCAGGAGGCAGCTCCCGAGCCTGACGGGAACTAGATCCCAAACCACAAGTCATCTTTCTCAGCACCAGATATACAGCTGGCAGTTACATGCTTTCCTTCCCATTTTATTTTTCCTCGGAAAGAAAATCTTCCAGTTATGAGAATGGTTGGTAATTATGGCTCAAGTATTCATTTGGTTGTTTTTCTCTTTTGTAACCAACTTTGAAAGTCAGGAAGTTATAGAAACCAGCCCCACAAAGTTTTCACCCAGAACAATTCAGAGGCCAAGAAGGTATGTAGCCCAGAGCTTCCACTCAGGGGGTGCTGTCTACAGATTGATTGTGACCATGAATCAGAACTGAAACAGGTAAGAAACAAAGTATTTTCATGTTGCCTTATGCATTTTTTAAAAATTTGTTTGATGTATATAGTGTGCTCACAAATCTCATTTCGAAGCAAAATATTTGGATAGAAAGATAGGAATACAGATACAGATATGGATACAGATATAGGTGAAGACAGATACAGATAGCAGATATAAATGATGCATTAACATTTAATCCACTTCTAGTAAGATAATTCTAACTCCACTATTATGACAGACGGTAGCAGACGATAGAGGGTTTTCTTGCTTGTTTGTTTTGTACTGCAGCAAAGTTTCTCAAATTCAGAGCTGGTCAGAAAGTAATAGAACCTTATCCTTTGCTGGGATGGAGGTTCTAGAACGAAGCCAGGGGACAAATTACTGTTAAGTATGCTTAGCCTTTCAAAAATCAGTTGAATTATATTTGGATTGCTAAATAAAAAGCACTTAAATAAACGTTGTTAGACATATCCAATAGAATAATTAAAACTGAATTTGTATTAAATAATAGATGGCAGTTGCACTCCAAAAACTATCCTTCATGGTGAACCTTTCAAACAAGTTTATATATTATAAAACGAGCAGTTGTTGCCATTTTTTAAAAGAGGCTAAAACAAGCCTGACCTGTGGTGGCGCAGTGGATAAAGCGTCGACCTGGGAACACTGAGGTCGCCAGTTCAAAACCCTGCACTGGTCTGGTCAAGGCACATATGGGAGTTGATGCTTCCAGCTCCTCCCCCCTTTCTCTCTTTCTCTCTCTCTCTCTCTCTCTCTCTCTCTCTCTCTCTCTCTATGTGTCTCCTCTCTAAAATGAATAAATAAAAAGAAATTAAAAGAGGCTAAAACAAATTACTTCACCACCATAACATGGTATTTATTATTTGTCTATTTTTCTTTTTTTAGTGTGTGTGTGTGTGTGTGTGAGAGAGAGAGAGGGGGGGGGAGGGAGAGGCATGAGGCATAGAGAAGAACAGACAGGGACAGACAGACAGGAAGGGAGATGCAGAGCATCAGTTCTTCATTGTAGCTCCTTAGTTGTTAATTGATTGTTTTCTCATATGTGACTTCTCCAAGGGCTACAGCAAAGCCAGTGACCCCTTGTTCAAGCCAGCAATGTTGGGCTTCAAGCCAGTGACCCTTGGGCTCATGCCAGTGACCATGGGTCATGTCTATGATCCGACGTTCAAGCCAGCAACCCTGCGCTCAAGCCGAATGAGCCCGTACTCAAGCTAGCAAGCTCAAGGTTTTGAATCTGGGTATCTCTGTATCCCAGGCCTACACTCTATCCAATGTGCCACCACCTGGTCAGGCTTGTCTATTTTTCTTAACAACATGATTGCCATATAGGAAGAGGTGATATTAGTACCGGTAGAGATAGGTCATATTATGCTGTAGCTATTAAAAATCTGTTTCTTAAGCCACTCCTGTAAAAGAGTTACATGCTCATCTCCATTTAGCTGAGGAATTCTGCTCATTTAGAGACGTAGGCTGAAAGGACAACAAACATTTCAGTTGTCGGCAGCCCTGCCGGAGGGAAGAGGGGTTAGGGAGGGTGTTAGAACAGCAGTGAAATGTCCTGGCCTGGAAGGGACAAATGCCAGTGATGCTGGGAACTCTTTGATCCAGTCACCTATTCTTACCTAATCCCAGGGTAGGCAGAAACAAAATGTTACCATGTACTTAGAAAGGGAAAAAGTAGAAAATAATTGTCAGAATTCTGAATGCTGCGCTGCCTCGTTTAATGTGTTATTTTGTCCTTCTAAGGTTGTCAATACCAGGATGTCCACAAGCAAGTTTTGGTGAGGAGAGAAAGCACAAAACACAGTAACTGTTGGTGGTTTTCACGTTAATATTATTTAGCCAGTTAAAGAAATATTATATTGTTTCTTGTGTTCTATAAAATTCATTCTACTTTACAAAATGTATACTTTCCAGTGCGTTTTTCTTTTTGTATCTTCTGATAGAGACAGTTGTATCCTGGAGTGAATGAGTTTTTCTCAGCATACTGAACAGCTCTTCTGTAAGACTAAAACATGATGCTTCCCTGGCCCTGCCTCTGATGCGCTGGATTACATATTCATGCTTTTATTAAAAAGTGGCGATGTCTACACTACAAATACTGCGAGTTGGATCATTTAAAATCTCCAATACAGATACATTTGCATTACTGCATTGTTAAAGAAAAGTGTATTCATGACACTTGTCCAAGAATGGTAAGGCAGACTTTATTCAGAGGACCCTTGTGATAGCTGCAGGGGCTGCTGCAGCGGGGTTTTGTAGGGGCGCGAGATTGAGCTCCACCTCAGATACTACAAGGAGAATGTGACTTTATAGCCAGAGGGCAGGGGTGGGGAGGAGGCTGTCAGTGGGTGGGAAATTTCGAAGAAGACGCTTTAGGAGTAAGATGAGATCCTAGCTAACCCCACATAACAGGATCCTGCTGAATGAAGGCGGGTCATGGTGACGGGACATCACCAGGGAGATGATAGAGGATGAGGACGCTGACCAGATACCATGTGAGCAGATGTGGAGAGCGGAGGATTCTGGTGAACCTGTCCTCACAACTGCTTTTGCCCCAATTTAGGCATATTTTATAGATTCTTAGGAATAATGATTATTCTTGTGTCTCTTATGTAAATTTTGTGATAGTAAAGAAGCCTATTGGAAGAAGATTTTGGAATGCAGGATGTTGATTTCTCTTAATGTGTCTCTACACTTTACTTATGTGTAATGATACCTTTTAGTTTGCATATTTATTTTGCATACACGGGTGCATCTGGTCATGTCTATAATACCTGTATATTTAATTCAATAATTTTAAAAATAATGCCTTCGGAATAACATGCAGCTTATTCTAAATCACATATAGCTAGTTCCTAACATTATTTTATTACATGTAAAAAAAAACAAAAACAAAAAACAACAAATTGTACTTACTACTTTTGCCCTGACCAGATAGCTCGGTAGGTTAGAGCATCATCTCAAGGTGCAGAGGTTGTGGGTTTGATCCTCAGTCAGGGCACATGCAGGAATAACTCGATGTTCTTATCCCACCGCCCTTTCTCTTTCACTGAAATCAATAAATATTGAAAATAAAATAAAAATCTTTAAAAAATTCTACTTACTTTTCAAATGAATAATATTCATCTGTATCACTAAATACACCTTGTATTTGATTCTTATATACTTTCAAGGACACAGAGCTCTATAGTCAACAATATTGTGATAACTGTGTATGGTGCCTGGTGGGTCCTTAAAATATGGATGGGGTCACTTTATAAATATATGATTGTCTAATCACTATGCTGCACACCTGAAACTAATAGAAATTTAATTGACTGCAAACTGTAATTAAAAATAAAATTTAAATTAAAAAATGATACACACCTCATTTATTAGTAAATTGAGTAGTTTTTATAACTGATAGATGGAATAGAAGAAATTGAAAAGGAATTCAAATGTATAACTATAGAATTATCATTAAACTAATTTAATGTTACATATTCAGGTAATGCAAAAATTCACCTTCGTTGTATCTCCTATTTACGCCTCTTTTTTTTACTTCAGTTCTATCAGTTAAATACTTACGTTTCCTTTTATTGTGATGGAGTTATACGAGGGTACTAAGAACAAAGCTGAGGTCATTTGTTTCAGTCTCAACTTTCTCTGACGTACAAGAATTGCAACAGCTAAGTTACCTTCCTCCCTGAACTGTGAGGACCTTAATGCAGGGATCTATGAGAAAGCACTTTATAACCTCTAACCCGCTATGAATCTGCACTGCAATTAAATATATATACTTGGCTCTGACCAGGTAGCTCAGCAGGTTAGAGTGCTGTCCTGATCCACTAAGGTTGTGGGTTTGATCCAGGGTCAGGGCGTATATAAGAATCAACCAATGGATGCATAAATAAGCGGAGCAACAAATCAATCTCTCTCCCTCTCTCTCTCTCTCTCTCTTTCTTTCTTTCTCTTCTCTGTCTCCCTTCCTGTCTCTCTCTAAAAATCAATCAATAAATGTAAAAAATTTAAAAATTTGCAGTAAAGTATATATATATATATACTTTACTGCAAATTTACACTCTATTCCTAAGATACTTGAAATAGATATATATTTATAGATTAAAACTAAACAACAGAAGTTCAGAAATATTTTTTTTAATCTCATGTGAATATAAAATTAACTTCTGGAACTAGATACCTTGCTTTTGTAACAACGTTTATCATTTTCTTGGCTTTCTGTGATTGTTTGTATAACTCCCACAAGTAGTTTTGCATAGGTTTACTACAGTGATATTTTCAGAACTCATTCTAATAGAGCATTCAAGCCAGTGGAAAATAAACATAAAATGTTACAAGAAATGATTAATAATTTTCATGGAAAAAAAAACATTTTCTGTTGGGATAAAAATTAGAGATGTAAACATTTTGTTTAAATGTTTCCATATTTTTTTCTGGTCTTAATATCTCTATTAAACTTTAACCTAGTGAAGAAAGAAGTTCAAATCCAGCAATGACCTGACCAGGTGGTAGCACAGTGGATAGAGTGTCGGACCAGGATGCGGAGGACCCAGGTTTGAGACCCCGAGGTCGCCAGCTTGAGCATGGTCCCATCTGGCTTGAGCAAAAGCTCGCCAGCTTGGACGCAAGGTCGCTGGCTTGAGCAAGGGGTTGCTCGGTCTGCTGAAGGTCCGTGATCAAGGCACATATGAGAAAGCAATCAATGAATAACTAAGGTGTAGCAATGAAAAACTGATGATTGATGCTTCTCATCTCTCTTTGCTCCTGTCTGTCTGTCCCTGTTCATCCCTCTCTTTGACTCTCTCTCTGTCCCTGTAAAAAACAAACAAACAAACAAAAAAAAAACAAATCCAGCAATGAATTTGGAAGTGACTAAGTGTTGTTTTGTTAATGCTTATAATGAGCTCTGTCACTGAGTTTGAAATATTTTAGTAGGCACTGGCTAGTTGGCTCAGTGGTAGAACATAAGCCTGGCAAGTGGATGTCCCAGGATCGATTCTTGGTCAGGGCACACATGAGAAGCAACGATCTGCCTCTCCACTCCTCCACCTGTTACTTTCTTTCTCTGTCTCTTCCTCTTTCTTCCCCTCCCACAGCCATGCCCTGGGCACTGAGGATGGCTCCATGGAGCCACTGCTTTGGGCACTAAAAATAGCTTGGTCATGAACATGGCCTCAGTTGGGCAGATCATCAGCCCCAGAAAGAGGTTACTGGGTGGATCCCGGTTGGGGAACTTGCAGAAGTCTGTCTGTTTGTCTCCCCTTCTCTCACTTGAAAGAGAAGAAGAAGAAGAAGACAAAATGAAATATAGTAAATGTTAACTATAAGCTTTTCTTTGGAAAATAAAGAAACATTTAGGTACAACATTGTCTCTCATTTAAAGAGACTCTCATAGTTCTGGAGGGTAGAAAGCCAAGATCAAAGTGCCAGCAAGGTGGATTTCATTCTGAGGTCTCTCTCCCTGACTTGTAGATGGTTACCTGCCCTCTGTTTTAACATGACCTTTTCTGGTCCTCTATAGCAAATACACTTAACACCGAATCACCATCAAGAAACTTCTCAAGGTGCTGATAGCACAGCAACCAGGCTCTGTATCTGAGGGTCTCTTAAATTTCTGGTCTCTCCAGCCGCCTGCTACCCTTCTGATGCTTTCTAAAATCATGCTCTGCTACCTGTGAGTCTTGATGTCTTCTTAGCACCCTCGCTCTTTGGAATCTGGTCACATCATTATCTTTAATTATGCTTGTGCAAGAAAATCATGGTAGCATCACCCTTGAAGGGAACAAGTTTGGCTCTTCTGTTTATATTTTGACTCACTGCAAGGTTATTAAAATAATTTGAAAGAGAAAACAAAACAAAAAAAATACAAGCAAACAAACAAACCAACAGTCCTGTAGGATTGGGGTCCAACCCTTAAGACCTCTTTTAACCTCTCAATTTCTGAACTCCAAATGCCAAGGATTAGGGCTTCCGGCTCACATTATCCAAATTCAAAACTTACTTCAAAATACAGTAATTAAAATAGTGCGGTGCTGGCATAGGATACAAAATAAATAAAGGAGTGGAAGGAGGGGCACCTGCTATAACATGGATGGACATTTAAAACATTAGCCAAAGTGAGAGAAAAAAAGACACACAAAAGACCATATAATGTATGATTCAATTGATATAAAATGTGTAGAATAAGTAAAACCTGAGGCAGAAAGTAGATTATTAGCTTTCTGTTCATTACAGGAGAAATTAGGAGTAATTGCAACAAATAGAAATATTTTTGGTGGCTAATGAAATGTTCTAGAATTAGAAAATGACAGCCTGACCAGGCGGTGGCGCAGTGGAAGGAGCATCGAACTGGGATGCGGAAGACCCAGGTTCGAGACCCCGAGGTCACCAGCTTGAGCGCGGGCCCATCTGGCTTGAGCAAAAGCTCACCAGCTTGGACCCAAGGTCGCTGGCTCAAGCAAGGGGTTGCTTTGTCTGAAGGCCCGCGGTCAAGGCACATGTGAGAAAGCAATCAATGAACAACTATGGTGTCGCAACAAAAAAATGATGATTGATGCTTCTCATCTCTCTCCATTCCTGTCTGTTTGTTCCTATCTATCCCTCTCTCTGACTCTCTCTGTCCCTGTAAAAAAAAAAAAAAAAAAAGAAGAAAATGATAATTGTACCATACTGTAAATGCACTAAAAATTACTGAAATGTGCATTTTAAAATTATTAAAACATTAAAATGACAATATATGGATTTATCTTCAAAAAAAATAAGAAACAGTGCAGTACACGTGCGTCGGCTGTTGGAACTTGTGAATGATCTATAGTCCACACGCTCTGCTTCACATTCTGTTCTTTCTACTTATACTTCACTTTCTAAAATTTTGTTTCATTATTGAATCTAATTAATTTCAAGATTCTGTTTACAAAAAAAGCTTGTCAAGATATTATTATCATTATCGATCATTTTCTTTTAGACTATAATTCAACCTCATGTAAAATCTTGAAATAAAATTGCCCATATTCCCTCTAAGTGTATTTTTTATGTCTGCCTCTCTGTAACTATATAAGGACAAATAATATATTAATCAGTTCTTCATTCTTCATTAATTTTGTAGTCCACAAAATATTTGTATTAATCAATCAATGTAATTACTTTTATAAATAGAATGTTTTATCCTTTATTTTAGAAAATATTGAGAGGTACTGCCCCAAAACTATTTTATATGGATATAACTAAATTTTTAATTTAGAAGTTAAACTTTACATTCAGATATTTGTTTTATTCAGAAGCTCTCATTTATGATTATTGTAGCTGCACTGTTTTTCTCTTTTTGTATCTGTAAAAGATTTGTGCTTGAAAATGTTTGGTTAACGAAGGCATTGTTTGATGTCAACCGTGAATACAAATCTTTCTTTTTTAAATCTGACCCTCTTCAAAAATCAATGTTCACAAAATGAAAAAAGAAAAATATAAGAAAACTAAGTCCAAACACAGGAGCTATGGAATCTTTCTCTTCGTCAAACAACAAAAATTGGTTGAAAAAGAAGATTAAAATAGCAAAGGATATAGTGCCCAGCAAATACGTTAATAAAAGTGTTTATGGGGAAAAATGTTTTAAGTGCTTGTTGAAATGGTGCAGGTATTTTCAACGTAGAAGGAATTTAAAATACATATATTTCTTCTTAAAAGGCTCTTAATGAGTCATTGATTCAGACAGTTGAACAGCGGACTTGTTTATATATTCTGACAGTACAGTATAGATTCAAAGGCACTATTTTTCATTGTTGATTTTATCACAAAAATGATTTTCTTAAGTTTTCAATGAAATAGAATTTTATTTTCTCTTATTTAATATTGAAAATATTGTCATTTTCTATTTTATTATCATAGTGCCTATGAAAGTCATTTGCATAATATATCTCAATAAATAGAAAGATTAAAGCTATATATTTCAATCTGAAAGTCTATTCTTATTCACCTTCTTAACTAAGTACTATGTCTCACCTTCAACAATCACATTTTGTGATCACTTTTGTTTATTATTATACAGAAGATGCTTAATTAATAAAGTTCTCTAGTATGTTACATTTCCAATAATATTACAAAATGTCACATAGATTTGGTGTTGGGAACTCAGAATACATTCTTACAATTGATTTTAAACAGTTGTTTAGAATTGTAATTAGAACTTTTGATTAGTTTTTCTAAAGTTTACTTAATGTATGTTGTGTGATATGAGATTCTTAAAATGGTTATTTTTTTATATTACTGGTATAAGAATAAAAAATATACACAGTTTAATTCAGGCAAAATTTAAACTATTTATATTGGCTTTACATATGATTAGGTAAATGATTTAGAGTAGAATAATTATGGAGGACAGGGCAGATCTACAGGAAATATTAAGGTTTATAATATGGATTAAAGTAGTAACCATGAGGATGACATCAGT
The DNA here is from genome assembly GCA_037038555.1 of Rhynchonycteris naso. Classification (NCBI taxonomy): domain Eukaryota; kingdom Metazoa; phylum Chordata; class Mammalia; order Chiroptera; family Emballonuridae; genus Rhynchonycteris; species Rhynchonycteris naso. Next base: position 7,393,836 of record CM072998.1, on the reverse strand, counting down.
TTCTTATGCCTAATCTCATACAGTCATTTTCACCAAGATATATTTTGTTCTCCTTTATTTGTCATTGTTTTTGCTTGTACTTCTCCATGCAGATTGATAAGCTATAAAAATAAATACAGCTAGTGCTCGACTTACGACCACGATTGGTTCTGACAGACCAGTCGTAACACGATTTGGTTGTAAATTGAGTAAGTAGGCTATGTGTACAGTACTGTGAAATGATGTTAGAAAAATCTTTAAGTCATATTTTATCATAATTTTCTTTCATTATTATTATATATCATAATTTTCTTTGTTCATTTTATGCCATTTGTATCGTCACTACACCATTTTGTTTCTTATTTTTACATTCGTCAGGTTTAAGTAAAACACTGCATTACCAGTACAACTGGCTTAATATTTACAAAACATACAAAATTACAAAATACAGGTGCATACAAAAACTGCTTCAGACACAGAGCAGTCATGGCTAGCGACTGTGGTCGTAAAGTCGAATGGTCGTAAGTTGCATAGGTCATACGTCGATTAATACCTGTATTCTTGCCTGACCTGTGGTGGCGCAGTGGATAAAGCGTCGACCTAGGAACACTGAGATCGCCAGTTCAAAACCCTGCACTGGTCTGGTCAAGGCACATATGGGAGTTGATGCTTCTAGCTCCTCCTCCCTTTCTCTCTTTCTCTATCTCTCTCTCTCACTCTGTCTCCTCTCTAAAATGAATAAATAATAATAATAATAATAATTAATAAATAAAAGAATTAAAAAATACCTGTATTCTTTTTATATCAGGATAAATTTTAGACATCAGAAAGAATCCAATACATATTATGAAAATGTATTGTATATAAATAAATTATTTTTTTATTTAAGAAATCAGGAATTCACTCACGTCTTTGTATGACAAGAAGCCACTACATGCTGATAGCTCTCCCTTCCCTGTGCCTGTTAGTTCTTTTTAAAATTCCTGTTGAGATATAGTATTGTTTGTTGTTGTCAGTGATCTCAGTCTAGTGAATTGAGGAGTCAATCATCACCCTTCCTTTCAACAATACAGAAAAGTAATATAATAAGTCAGTACAGTTCAGGTAGTCCACATAATCTCTGGGAAGGCCTATAGCCATGCTTGAGGACACTGTCACCAGAAATAATAATAATACCTGGTGTCCGTATTGCTGTCACCATAGTGAGATTCATCACTATTTGTGTTTCTGTTTCTGCTGTTTTGGGCATGGAAGTCTGCTGCTATAATCACAACCACTGTTGCCTTTGAAAACTAAGTTTCCTTCACCTCTAAACCTAAGTGCCTGCCTCTCCACATTTCTAGTTTTTAACCCAAAGTCTGTACTGGTTGGGTCTCCAGGGTGAAGCCTAAAGTCACTTGTCTATATCCTACCTGCAAGGAAGGCTGGGGACATGAGAATCTGGGATCTAGTGTCCCTGGCAGAGAGTGACATGAAAAATTCTCCCTGACATAGAATAATTTATAAAGTGGAATGTGACTACAAGGAATTAGAAATGTTTTTTTGGGGTGGCAAAATTATTTGCATGAATCTTCATTAAAGCTTTTTGGTCAAGGAAAGAAAAAAATATCGCCTGACCAGGCGGTGGCGCAGTGGACAAGAGCGTCAGACTGGGATGCGGAAGACCCAGGTTCAAGACCCCAAGGTCGCCAGCTTGAGCATGGGCCCATCTGGCTTGAGCAAAAGCTTGCCAGCTCGGACCCAGGGTCGCTGGCTCCAGCAAGGGGTTGCTCGGTCTGCTGAAGGCCCGCGGTCAAGGCACATGTGAGAGAGCAATCAATGAACAACTAAGGTGTCGCAACGAAAACGAAAAACTAATGATTGATGCTTCTCACCTCTCTCTCTTCCTGTCTGTCTGTCCCTATCTATCCCTCTCTCTGACTCTCTCTCTGTCCCTGTAAAAGAAAAAGAAAATAAGAAAAAAAAATCTCCATTTCATTGCTCTCACCCTTACAAAATTAAACTGTGTTTATATATACATACTTATATACACATACTTTTATATTCACTTATATTCAATATATGACATAGACAATTGGAACCATCAAAAGTTGAAATATACAAATATTAATAAGACTAATCACAACTAATATGCATTTAGAACTATGCTATAATTGGTATTATATAATAGTAAAATCCATTATATAGTTAAATAGGTAGTTAAAAGAGATAGATGATATTCCTTGTGGATAATCCCACTTGAGAGTGAATGATGATAGTAGTTAAGTAAAGCTATTAGTTCAAATTTAATCTTCCATGGGTGTAGTGAGCTAAATTGTTTCCTTCACAAATATATGTCTAGGTTCTCTTACCTGCAAATCTAAACTTACTCAGAAATAGTACCTTGACAGGTACAATTAAGTTAAGGATCATGAGATGAGATCTTCCTTCATATAGGTTGAGTCCTGCATCCATTGGTTGGTGTACTTATACGAGAAAGAAGAGTAAGGCTTGACAGACCTAGAATAGGTGGCCATATGAATGCGGAGACCAAGATTGGAGTCACATCACCATAAACTGAGGAATGCTAAGGGCTACTAGAACCTGAAAGAGGCAAGTACGCTTCCCTTGAAACTTTGAAGGGGGTAAGTTATGCCAACACCTTGATTTTAAACTTCTGGCCTGTGAAACTCTTAACATAATGAATTTCTGTTTTTTGAAACCACCAAATGTGCATGAATTTGTTGTGGCAAACCTAGAAAATTAATACAATAAGTTAAAATAAGATGTGTTTGCCCAAGATTATTTTTCTGATTGGCATTTACATTGATGTAGAATGAAAAATTTTCTCTTACCAGCTACTCAAATAGATGATTGACCATTTAGGTTACTCAGGGTATGCCTGTAATTTGAATTATTCTAGCAAGCTTATAATTTTGTAATTCTATTTTAGATGAATGTTTGATAGTTTTGCATAACCTTTTGATTATAAATACCTGTTTTTCTTAAAATAAAGAAAATAAAAATTGTGAAATTTAGAGTTTTATTGATATTTTCAAATATTTTAGATATTTTAGAACTTACCCCAAATATTTTGTGCTCTACCAACAGGGGAGGGTATCTCAAATATTTACTGTTGGGGATGGAAGTTAGCTGAAAGAGTTAGAAAAAAAGTGAACTACAGGAGATCATGATGACTTAGGGTTGATTCAAGACTCGATTTTAATTTTTCTCTCTCTCACAAAACTACTTTAACCATAAGTGAGGGTAGGGTATACTTACTCCCCCATTCTCTCATGGTATCTGGCACACTATAGTCTACATACTACGCATTACTCATCTCAGTTTCAGTTCCTCAGCAAAATAGTCCATATACAGAATCTGTCTGACAATAAAGATTGTGGTGTTTTATTGCCTAATACTGCAGATTCACTTCTGAGGGAAGCCCATAATGACGTCTTTCTCTGGGCCTTTATCTACCTGTCCTATAACCCTTTGGAGTCTCTTTATATTTTTAAATACCGTATCTGTTCAGTCTCATCGCCAGTTATTCCTGAACACAAATGTCACAAAAATCTATTATAATAGCCTTCTAATTGTTATCCTTGTCGCAAGCCTGTTTTTTTGTTGTTGTTGTTGTTGTTGTTGTTGTTTTGCCTCAATATTTTCTTACCCTTACAGGTATCAATTTCCCAAGATTTTCCTAGTTTCAGATTCCTCTATGTGAATGCCTTAGCCATCCTCTTAACCACAGCCTGGTAATAAAGGGTTCATCTCGGTACCTGTTCCCTTCACAAGCCATTGGTGAGAAGTGAGGCTCCTCTTAGAAACTGCACTCTCACTGACTCCCTGTCACTCTCGAAGAATATATCCTCTCTATTCAATTCACGTCCGTTCTCTCCAATTAGTACACATTCCATCCTCACTGCTCTCAACAGGGCTTTCTCTACCTTGAATACATTGCCATTTGGGGCCAGCTACCTCCATGTTGGGAACAGGACCATCCTGTGCATTGTAGGGTCTTTTACAGGATCCTGGGCCTCAACCTACTAGATACCAGCAGTTAGCTTCTCCACACACCAAGATGGAAGGACCCACGTTCTTCCCAGGCTTTGCTAAATGTTCTCTTGAGAACAAAGCTGACCCTGGTGGGAATAACTGCTCTGAAAACAATGATCTTTTAAAATTAAAAAAAACAACAACAAAAAAATTTCACTAGGTTAGCATAGCTCTAAACATTTTACAATGTATTTTTAATATATATATATATGAGTTATAATAATGGAAGGTATTATTTATTATATCGATAATATCATTTACCTCCACCACAGTATAATGTGTTTTTAGGTCCTTACCTAAATCTAAAGAGCGTTTCAAGGACGTGAAATTCAGTACAAGACTATCAAGGGCTCTTTCTACCATTTCATGGTACTGAGGGTCTATATCAGGGGTCCCCAAACATTTTACACAGGGGGCAAGTTCACTGCCCCTCAGACCATTGGAGGGCCGGACTATAAAAATAACTATGAACAAATCCCTATGCACACTGCACATATCTTACTTTAAAGTAAAAAAACAAAATGGGAACAAATACAATATTTAAAATAAAGAACAAGTAAATTTAAATCAACAAACTGACCAGTATTTCAATGGGAACTATGGGTGCGGATGCATCCTGTGCTCCTCTCACTGACCACCAATGAAAGAGGTGCCCCTTCCGGAAGTGCGGCAGGGGCCAGTTAAATGGCCTCAGGGGGCCTCATGCAGCCCACATACCATAGTTTGGGGACCCCTGGTCTATATAAATCACTTCTGACTCAAATAACAGTCTTCTTTGTGAGGAATCTTGTTATTAGCCTCTTGAATGACTGTTTTCTTCATGGTAGATATTGTTTCCTTCTTTAAACAGAGTATAAGCATTTTGAAGGAAATATTTATTATATAAAAACTATTGGATATCTCAGTAAAAATGTCATCTACACCACTCAATACCTAGCACAGTCCTTTGTATATATTGACTATTCAGTCAATAATTAACAAAATATTTAAAGAGTACTAATGAGCATCCTTAGGCAAACATGTGAATTAAACAACCTTTTTCTTAGTCTGCAGCTGATTTTCGGTGTTTTTCCCTTGGAGAACATTGTCTTTTTCCTCTTTGTTCTCAGGGCCTATGTGGTCATTCTGTAGATTGAATAAAGGATGCATTCAGAATCTTATGTTAACACTTCTCATCCACTCCTGCTCATCTGCAATTTTTGTTTCACAATACTATATTAGTATCTGAAATTCCTCAAAACATCAATTTCCCCATAATATATAAACTTAGGAAGGGGAAAGGAATACATGAACAGAGACTATAATGAGGTTACGTAGAGTTAATTATTTAATGGTTTTAGGGGCATTTTAGATGTGAAAGGGAACCTAATTTGCATCAAAGTAAGAACATTTTTTCCCCTAAATTTTATTAAGGTAGCTTTAGAAAAAGTAATATTTTGTAAGAAAAAAAATCAGTTTGCATAAAAGGGAAATGCGTTATTCAAGGGGATGATTTTGAGAGAGAATCACTGGTAAAGAGAAGACAAACAGGGTGAGAAAACTGATTGTAGGACAGAAATGAATTAGTGACAGAGATGATTTTTAATTTCAAGACAGAGTGACCATGAGAATGATGATGCTGGAAAAATTATGTTGTAAAAATTAGTGTTCTTTGAATTGAACACAATCAAATTAACATTTAAACTATATAAAGATTACATTATATCTAATAGGTGAATGCATGTGACTAGTAGAGACACATTGAGACTCTGAACACATGATTCTGTCAAAACTTCTAGTATGCAATATAAATATAATGAAATGTGTCAGCAGTGGGAATTAAAAATGGAAAAAAATTATTTCCCATGCTTAAAGGATTTCACTTCTGCAAGAAAGAATAAAGGATTAAATGAGTGAAATTATGCATATGGGAATTCATTAAGAACAATTGAAAATTAAAAGTTAAAAAGTCTATTTCTATCAAATTGTTTCTGAATCTATTCAATTTCTGACGGAAGAGGACTTTAATTATTATATTGTGTCACTCATAGGGACCAGAGTATATTCCAGGATGATTGATTGCAGCTGGATTTGAGAGCAATTCTCATTTTCCCCATTTCAGACTTTATGCTAAATCCAGGAAAGAGACACAATAGTTGTAACAGAACATTCATCAACGTAGACCGACTTGGAGTTTGATGAGGGATCAGAGAATTTATTAAACTTTTGTCTTACTCAAGAAAATGTTCTTAAATATGCCATTTGTAGAAAATTAACCTATAGTGATCACTCTGATATGTTTTAAAGGCTCTGTGGTCATTCCTTCAATATCAGATAGAAGCAAAGAATTATAATAGAAGCAAAGCATGAAGAAGTGAAATGATGGAGTCATAGAGACGATGTTAGTTAACTGAGGGTGAGAACAGAGTCACATGTATGGTGATGGGAAATGATTTGAATTTTGAGTGATGGGCACACAATGCAATATACAGATTATGTATCATAGAAATGTACACTTAAAACTTGTATAATCTTACTAACCAATGTCATTCCAATAAATTTAATTTAAAAAATGAAATCATGAACTAAAGACATAAAGTAAAAAGGGATTAATATTTATGCATTAGAATTTCCAGGGAAGGAGAACGGGAAGAATACATAAATATCTGAAGAGATTATTTAAAGGAAGGGAAAGAACAGAAAGGTTATGGCAAGACTAAGGGAATTTAAGATCTCAGACAATAGGTTTCTTCATACTATATTCTACAAATTAAAAATGGAACCATTTTTTTTTTCCTGGCAGTAAATTAGTATGATTTTAAAATGCACATAATCCTGGTTACTCCAGTAACATTTCTTCCTCTGTCAGAATAATTAGTATTAAAGAGATTATAGCATTCTCATGTTTGTTATGGGAAAGTTCAAATACTGGGGGAAAAATGACTCATACTTTTTAAATTGCCAAGGTTGAGATATGGTTTAAACACTCACTTTTTAGTGATAATGATGAAAACGAATATGCTCCAAACTTTCTTGTCCTTGAGGTCCTTTCCCAAAAGCACTATTGCTTACCTCATTTAATATTTGACTAAATATTAAAGAATAAGTCACACTAAGTAATCCTTCACTGATTAGTTGAACAAGATAGGCTGATTGGCCTTTTACAATTCAAATTTCTATAATTCTGTGAATTAAATATGACTTATCAAAACCCTCAAAGGTAATGCAGTGATGAATCAATACAAATGAACTATAATGCAAATGGAGCATTTCCTTTATCATGCATTTAAGAAAGACTTTCTGATGTTAACATACAAAGAATATGTCATGTTATTCACCATGGCTAACACAACTTTATTTCACCACCTCTCACATTTGCCATTTTTAATTGGCCTTCTGGATGATTCCAGAAATTCTGAGCACATTAAAAAGGTTACTCAAGAGCTGTATAAAGAAGGTATGTGTAAGCCTTGGCCGGTTTGTTCAGTGGTAACGTGTCGGCCTGGCGTGTGGAGATTCCAGGTTTGATTCCCAGCCAGGGCACACAGGAGAAAAACCCATCTGCTTCTCCATCCTTTCCCCTCTTCTTCCTCTTTCTCTCTCTCTTCCCCTCTTGTAGCCAAGGCTCCATTGGAGCAAACTTGGCCGGGGCACTGAGGATGGCTCACTGGCCTCCACCTCAGGCGCTAGAAGGGCTCTGGTTGCAGCTGAGCAACACTCCCAATGGGCAGAGCATCGCCCCCTGGTGGACATGCTGAGTGGATCCCTGTCGGGAGCATGTGGGAATCTGTCTTCCTTCCTCCCCTCTTCTCACTTCAGGAAAAAAAAAAAAAAAAAAAAAAAAAAAAGGTGGTATATCTAGACCTCAAAGTTAACAGTTTGTAATTTTGAGGACAAGACTGTATGCATTTTAAGGCACACATCCCTCATTTCCAAAGCAGGGCTCAGGATGAGACAGGAAGACAATTTTGTTCTATCTGGATATGTCAAGAATGAATATTATCTTGATTTAAATATTTGAGATTCAAATAGATGGTTTTATTTTATAATGCATAGCTTGTAAGCCTACTCCAGTTTGCCTTAGATGGTCACTTGTGAATTAAAACAAATAAGAAGTAGCAAAAATAAACAATGTCCTGAATGTTTAACAAAAGTTTGGTGAATATTTTTTCCCCTCAAAACTTATGTGTTCAGACAGCCTTGTAACAACAGTTTAATAATGCTTTGGTGTATTTGCCAAAAAATGTTTCATAAGCTTAGCCAGGCAGATGTTTAAAAAGTATTTTCTGAGTTGATAGAACATTTTCTCACTCTTTATAGTATGAACCACAAACACGAGAACTGAAGAAGTAGCTGGAATTTGGATGTGCTCAATATGTATTATAAATGGAATGAAGGAATTACTAAATAATAATTAAATCTATAAATAAATATAAAATATAAAGATTTATGTATATACAGGGTGGGACAAAGGTAGGTTTATACTAGTTTCTATGAAAAATAATACAAATAATAACAAGATTACACTGTTTCATATACTCATAAGTATAAACCTATATCTGCCCCACCCTGTACATATATCAATTTATTTGATAAAATGCACTACTATATACAAATTCATTTACTATACATTATATCTATAGAAAAGAATATAGTCTATAAGGATTCCCTGTTGCTATAACATCTTAACGAACAGCCAATAACCAATACCTTCTCCATATGGTGATAGGCTCTGGCCAAACAATGGTTTATAATCCATCTCAGCCACCTACTGCTCTGTATTTCCACAATTAAGATTTCAGACCATATATATATATATATCATTCAGCTTCCCTATTTATTAAAGAGAAATCATGATAGTTTCTACCTTTCTCTGCTTACGTGCAGATTTTCTTACATGTAGAGTATGTGAAGAACTTCTACCTCAGAGATTAATGTAAAGTGAAAATATGTGGATAGCATTATTATCTCATTGTATTATTATTTTATGTATCTCTAAACATTGCATTTTTTCCCCTTTTTATGCTGATGACAAGAGTATGAAGACATCAGAAAATGATTATGAGATTGAGGTGCCCATGATAGCTGGGCAGAAGCAGACAGTGCCAGGCTGGGCCATGCCCAGGGGGCAGGGGAGAGGGGTCAGCAGTACCGGGAGAGACTTGACACCGTCCTGCTCTACTTCACCCAACAAAAATAATAATAACTCTCATCTAAGAGTATAGTTGTCCACTCCTAGCCTTTGGAACGCCCTGTGGATGCTTGAAACCCTGGATAGGACCCAGTCCTATATATACGATGTCTCCCTATACACAAAGACCTATGAAAAACTTCACTTTATAGATTAGGTACAGCAAGAGATGAACAAGAGTGACTAATAATAAACTAGAAGCTTTATAATGATATTGTGTAATAAAAGTTATGTGAATGTGTTCTCTCTCAAAATACCTTATTGTACTGTTCTCGCCCTTGCTCCTGCAAAAATGCGAACAGATATCACACCTTAGTTAGGAGAGAGCGGCCGGCTTGTCACTCCAGGGCGGCAGGGTGGCATCTTCCCGGGTGTCCACGCGCCTGCATCACTGCGCCAGCACCGTGGGGCCGCATTAAGTAGAACGAGGGTGACTGGCGCAGGAGCACTGTGAAAGCCCCGCAGTCCACCTGGTTATCCAGGTGGCTCCCATTGATCAATGGCTGCCAGTGTTTACATGTGGGGATGGGACATGGAGGAGTCAATCAGCCCAGAGCACGGGCGTGGGCTGACCCTGTGAGGTTTCAGCACGCGCCCAGGAACCGTGAACTATTGAAACGTAGGGGTTATTTCTGATTTTTTTTCTCCTTAATATTTTGGACTGCAGCGGACTACAGGTGATAGAAAGTGCAGGTTAAAGGAGGAGACTACCTTAAACAGAGGTGGGCATCCTGGGAAAAGCTGTGTCTTCCCAGCTGAGGGGAGAACAGGAGCCTGCTGGGGGCGCTCAGCCTGGAGGGGGGGTTAGGGGAGGAGGGGCTTGCATAGAGGAAGTCCAAAGTGTTTGGTACCAGCATTATCACTGTATTACTTAATTACCTTTCAGTTCATGCCTTAAGCAACAAGATGCTATTTTCTTATTATTTATTATGGGGTACTATATATTATAAATCCAGAAAAACCTATTTTTTCGTTCTAATATGGCATTAAATGAAGTTACGTATAGCAGTCTACTTTTCCGCTATTGCATGAAAATAAATATAAGTAGTTTTAAACCTAACAGTATTTAAAATAAGTGAATGGCATTAATCACAGATAAATGCTTCACTTTGAAAATAAAAACATTTTTATTCAATATTTTTCTAACAAAAATGTTATAAGGCAAATAAATCCTGCAGTCATTTTGAAGGAATGTCCCATAATTTAAACAACAACATTTTAGACTTACTTAGAGGAATACATATTGGTAAATTTTTTTAGGATAAGATAGTTATATAATATTTTGCTTTCCCAAAGTCATAAATCCATGTTCTAAAAATATGTCCCTTCTAAAGTTACATATTTTCTTTATGCTACGTTGCTATTTAGAGATTTGTAAGCCAATATTTCACATGAAGAAAATATAAGCCTCTACTATGATATTTGTTTAATTCTTCAAATCAAGGCAGATAAACCTAAAATGAGGGTGTTTCTGACTTTTGTTGAATTCCTCAACAGATAGGAATCGGTCACAAACCAAGTTTAATAAACTCGATTCAAAAACACACTATTGGTGTGTATGAGTGGCCAGCATTTTATTGTAACTGTAAAAGTCAGGGTTGGCATAAATGGTTACTTGATAAATGCTCCAATAGTTTTCAGTTGAAAAGGGTATATATTTTTAACCTTTTAAAAAGGTTTGCTTTGAATAATTTGCCAACACTATTGCACAAATTTAAATGCTTGCTTTTACAAGCAGAGCAAGTAATGAAAGTGTATTAGAAAAAAAAAAATGGTACCACTATTAAAGGGATTTATTTATTTATTTGTTCACTCTGCTATTGGTTGGAAAGAGGCCAAGCGATTCAGAGGGAAGGACAGAGCAGGATCATCGGGTCAGTAATCTCTTAACATGTTGTCCCCAGAAATAAATATTATTCCCCCTAAACTTGCGTTTTCCACTCAACCACAATAAAACATTGCATGTTGCCGGACACATTATTTAGAAGGCTCTGTAGCACGCCTCAGATGGCTAAGCAAACTGCATGCCTTGTTTGTATTCATCGTGCAGAGGAATTGAAGCCATGAAGTGTATGCGAAAAGCTTGCAACCTTGCTTGGAACGTAAAAGAAAGCCTGTGATGTGTTTTGATAAATTCAATTTTCTACATTTTCTGAAATACTTAAAATCTCAGAGAAATTGTTCCATTTGCAGATTGGCATTAAGAATTCCTCGTCCTTCCGTGCAGGCTCTCATCGCACGGAAGTGAGAGACCTGTTCTGCATGCAGGCGGCACTAGTTTACGGCCCTCATTTAAAAGTGAGGGTGGAAACGTTGCCTAATTTTCAGAAGAGGTAAATATTTTCCTCCCCATTTTAACAGACATGGTGAACAAATTTTCATTGCTGTTTATTAGTACAGAAGGGGGATTAGAACCCAAGTGTTTTTGAATCCATAGCCCATACTCTGGTAAGCAGAATTCTGCTAATTCCAAATGGGTTTATGGAATAGCAGACATTGTCATCTAAGGCTTGTCAGAAAAAAAAAAACAAAAGGCCTTGGTTAAACTGTTCAGGACAAATGCTGTTTCTCAAAATAGAGAGCTGGTTCATAACTTAGAACCCCATACTGCAACCTCTCATATTTAATAAACCAAACGTGCACCTTTTCCCCTCACTCAACTGCTGTTGCGATTCAGCGGAAATGACCTTGCTTGATTTGGATGCTCTACGGAGTGCTTCTCTTTTTGTATATATCGATAAAGCGAGGGTTTGCTGAAACCTACTTTAAAATTATTTAGACTTCAAGTATTTCAACTATGATCGATTGCCTAAACTGACCCCTTCGAACATGAGATGGTGGAGATCCTAACTTCTTTATTGACGAAGCTCTGGAACCTGACCACAGTGTTCTCACCTAATAATTTCTTGTTTACTGGAATATTTATTAAATTCTTATGTGCCCAGGACTGCGCTCAATTCTGAGATTATGCTGGTGAAAAACACTGTTTTAGTCTCTGTGGAGAGCTTATAGAGGAGAGAACAAGGAGTGTGACATGAGTAACCCATAAATATACATTATAATTGTGACAAACAATAGAAACAAAATCAAAATACATCAATAACTTAGAATAACAAAGACGAGAAACCAACTCATAAACTCTGTCAGAGCAGCGATGGGCTCTGACAAAGTTCCATTTAGGCCACATTGAGAGATGAAAAGCCATCTCTATCAAGAACCCTAGGAAGAGCATTCCCTGTAGAAGTAACAGGCTTTGGAATTGTTGGGAAAGCAGCCGTGTTGGACTTGCTCGCTCGGCTCGTGCTTTGCCTGATTAGTGTGTGGGCACGTGGCAGCCCCACGTGTGCATAGTCTGTGTAAGGCTATGGGTGCTTGCCCTTGGGGGGTGGCGGACTGTCTGCCCACCGCTGAGAGGGGCCATTTTGCTGTTTGTTTGCCTGAGAAACTGTTTCCCTGTCTGTGTACTTGTTCACATCTGCCTTTTTGAGACTCTGTTAGACAGGAATGACCCAACGCCTTTGGGCTCCGTACTTTCTCTACCGACCTGCCTGGCCTCCGCCACCAGCATTACAGGAATACTCTGAGATGGGAAGAACCTTCTAGCAAGCGAAAGAAGCTCATTGTGACTAGATTGGACATGGAAACAAGACCCGTGACAAGGTTAGATAATTGTCAAATCTGTGGAGCCTTAAACAAGTCCCCAAAGGCTGTCTGATGCTGGGTAGTCACACAAGGCTCCCTGAGCTGCCTGCCCAGAGAGGCTTTGGCCCCTGTGGCCCTGGACTGGAATTAGCGAGTTAGAAGAATGGTCTTTCTTATTTTTATGAACATTTCTTAAATTTATTATAGCTCATATTTATTTCAATGTTTAATATTAGAAATGTTTTGGGTCTTAGAAGTTTGGTGACTTTTCTTTTTCTTTATTTTTATTTTTATATTTATTTACAGGGACAGAGAGAGGGATAGATAGGGACAGACAGACAGGAACAAAGAGAGGTGATAAGTATCAATCAGTTTTTCGTTGCCGTTGCGACACCTTAGTTGTTGATTGATTGCTTTCTCATATGTGCCTTGACCGCAGGCCTTCAGCAGACCGAGAAACCCCTTGCTGGAGCCAGCGACCTTGAGTCCAAGCTGGCGAGTTTTTGTTCAAGCCAGATGTGCCCGCGCTCAAGCTGGCGACCTCGGGGTCTGGAACCCCGGGTCTTCCGCATCCCAGTCCAAGCTTTATCCACTGCGCCACCGCCTGGTCAGGCTGTGATTTTTCTTTTGTGACCAGAAATATGCCCTAGGAAATTCACTGTTGTTTGTATCAATTAGTTCATTTCCTTATACGTCATTTCACGTATGATCAGTTTCCAAGAACCCACCCACTCCATTAGGTGAGAACTTAGCATATACTTGTTCGTTCAACACGTTTTTTAGAGAATCCCTTCAGAGCTAGATGCTGTCAGAATTGAGGTCAATTATCTCCACCTGACCTGGCCCTGCTCTTGTGAGCTGGTTCTAACAGGAAAGAGAAATATCCATTGAGCAGTCATACAGTCAATTCAAATAGGGAATGTTAGGATTTCTCTGGGAGGTTGATGATTGGAGCTAGAGGAGCTAATGGAGGACTAGGTAGGATCCAGGGAGAGATATCAAGCAGGCCTCTCGGAAGGGGCGCTGCCTGAGTTGAGAGCTGACTGATGAGAAGCTGACAGAAAAGGTGGATAATATGAATCACCAGCTCGCATATACCCAGCACGGCGAATGCCCTTGGGGGAGACACACTCCTTTTAATGTATGGGGAGACTAATTAAAGCGGGGCCACGAGCAGGTGGGGGTGATGCATCAGTCATGAAGCTGTCGCCATCTATAGCCCAGGTGGGAAACAGCAACGATGCCAACCAGAGGGCTGGCAGGGAAGAGTAGACCACTGCGTGGTTCTGAGATGTACTGAGGATGGAGCAGAGTCTGACGTACTGATGAGCATGGGAAGGAAAAAGAGAGGACATGCCTGGATACTCCTTAGCTTTCTGACTAAGCAGCAGAGTGAACGGTGCTACTACTTACTGGGATTGAGTGTGGTGTGAACAGATAGCTGAAGAGAGAAACCCAGAGTAAGATTGTGGACATGTTGAGTTTGATGGCAGCATTTTAATGTGAGGCTTCAGAGAAGGGGGGCCAACTAGTCCGTTGGTTATACAGGGGGTGCACCAGCTCACCCTATCTGGCGAATGCTACCATTTAGATGTTATAGATGTAGAGCTTGTGTGGTCTTCTATTTGGGCAAACATGAATATAGGGCTTTGAAACATTCATAAAACTGTCATCCACATTTTATAGTAGGTTTAACTGGAATTGTAGACTAGTATCCACATCACTAAGATACACTGCTCACAAAAAATGAGGGGATGAGGCATAGTGCAGATACTCCAGTACTTTCAGCCTTTTGTATAGTGCGTTTTCACCAATGAAATAAAAGTTGCTTTTGCATCTCATTTGCATAACTGAATAATTTTCTTTGACTTGCGGTTTGATTTTCTGATTCTCTTGTTTAATAAATAAAAATGCTTCTTTTCTTTATCACTTCATGTTCATTTTGAAATACCCCCTAATATTTGTGAGCAGTATATATATAAGGTATGCAATCCTGAACACAGTGTTATTCAACATTTCCCAAAATCTGATAAACTTTTGTGAAAATTAGGAAAGTTGGATAGTCCTCCAACTTTTGAAAGACCATGAAACAATCTAAAGGCATCTCCTTCATGTGACTAAGATTTTATAGCTGCCAGAGGGACTTTGGTCTATTTCATGTTAGTAAAAAAGAAACAAACCCTTTATTTTGGCTTGATATGTGCAACGCCGGTGGCAGAGGCCAGGCAGGTTCACATTTCACATTGGATTCCAGCAGACGGTAGACAAAAGTGTGGAGCCGGAAAGGGTTGGGCCATTCCATTTAATAAAGTCTCCCAACAGCGGACAAGCACACCCGCAGGGAAACCGCCTCTCAGGCAAACAAACCGCAAAAGGGCCCCTCACATGGGCGGGCGGGCAGTCCGCCATCCACCCTCCCCATTAGCGCGAGCGCCCATAGCCTAACATAGGACACACACACACACACACACACACACACACACACACCCCCCGCTGCCACGTGCTCAAGCATTAGTCAGGCAATGGGCTTGCAGCTCGTAAAACCCCGGGCGCAAGCCTAACAGAGAGATGCCACACAACGTTTCTATTGTGAGACACTTCTTTTCCTATTGTGTGTATTAGAAAAATATATGTAAAACGACTAGGAATCACAAGTGAACTTGGCGTAGGTGGGGTCTGCAGCATTAACTGAGGTAAGTGATGCTAAAATGAATTTTTTACAGCCAAGATGGAGCTTCTCCTGCCATTGGGAGTCACATCAGCAAAATGAACGTTCAATAACTTTCCTGTTCCTATAAATCCGGTCAGCCATTCTGCAAACACCAAGCCAGCTTTGGGCCTCCTCATTCCAAACAAGATTGAAAATAAAATGAATTTCATGGCTCCCGCCACGCAGTAGTGGGCCAGCTGTGTCAGGCTTGCGCAGGGTTACCAGCTACACGTATATGCCTTTTGCCTGATTGGTGCGTGGGCGCCTGGCAGCGCCGTGTGTGCATGTGCATGTGTGTGTGTGCGTGTATGTGCCTGCGTGCATGTGCGTGCGTAAGTGTGTGTGCGTGTATGTGTGTGCGCGTGTGTGTATGTGCGTGCGTGTATGTGCTTGTGTGCGTGTGCATGTGCATGTAAGTGCGTGCGCGTGCGTGTATGTGCGTGTGTGTGCGTGTATGTGCGTGCGCGTATGCGTGTGTGCGTGTGTGTGCGTGCGTGCCCGCCACTGCGAGGGGCCGTTTTGCGGTTTGTTTGCCCGAGAGGCGCTTCCCTGCGGGTTTGCGTGCCCGCTATCGGGAGACTCTATTAAAGGGGGTGACCCAAGCCTCTCCAGCTCCGCAGTGTCCCCACCATCTGTCCGAATCCCGTGTGGCCCTGACTGGCGTCGGCCACCCGCACTGCACAGGTACCTCCTGTTAGTCTCTTCGTTGTTTCTTAGCCTATAAAAGCCTCTTTTGCCCCAGTTTGCAGTTTTCTCGAAGGAAACTATGTCACGAAGTGCAGAGACGGATCTAAACACGGGCTCAGCGCGCACGCGCCCTGGGCCCGACTTCAAGAACCCCAACTCGACACCTTCTTCTAATGTAAGGAGCCCAATAGCTTCCTCTGTGCCCAGGGCCTCAACCAGCCTTAATCTGCCTCTGATGAAGTGTTAAATAAAAGCTGATTCTGTTGTCTTATGCGGGCCGAGGCCAGGCAGCGCCACGTGGAGCTGGCCGAGGATGGAAATGCTAGCGAGCGGGAAAGAGTCCGGCCACTCCGTATAATAGAGTCTCCCAATGGCGGACAAGCAAACTGGCCGGGGAAACCGCCTCTCTGACAAACAAACTGCAAACCGGCCCCTGCCAGTGGCGGGCAATTCAACATCCCCAAGTGCAATGGCCCTAGCCTCACACAGGCCACACAAACGTGGCGCTGCCGGGGCTCACGCCCCAATCAGCAAAGGCCTTGCAGCTGGTAATCCCGTGAGCAAACTTAGCTGCCCCACGTGTTGCCTAAATTGTCATCTTTAATGTCACTTTTTAAACAATTTTTGGCAATGAGAGATGGGATTCAAAACCTACTACTGCTCAGAGACTGTGGACACTGACGCACAGGTGAGGTGAATGATGGCCACTGAATTCAGTCCTCCTCTGGTCCTTATTGAGGGCGCTGGATTCTGTCGCTCAAGCAGCTGAGTCCGCACTTTGCATGTAGCTCGGTAATGCAAACAGACTTGACAGCTAGTTAGTTTTAACAGAGGTTCAAGGGTTCCTGGGTAGTTATACTGGGGGGTCTTCAATTGTTGGCAGCCATAAGGGAACCCGCGTAGCCTCACGGTAAGGCCACAACATAAACAGCTGGGGACATGGTAAATCCAGACCCATTCGTCACTGACCCTTTCTCTCCCAGGGACAACCCCTGCCTTATTGTCTGCCTTTTTCTTGTGTCCTGAGAATCTGGCTTGGTGATTGGCAGGTTGGGGACCTCAACATTATGGCCACACAGGAATGAGTATTGCACTTTACAGCGTGAATCATTCTGACTGCTGTCTGCTCTCAGGGGAATTTTCTGAGCCTTTGGCTGCCTTT
Source organism: Rhynchonycteris naso (assembly GCA_037038555.1). Classification (NCBI taxonomy): domain Eukaryota; kingdom Metazoa; phylum Chordata; class Mammalia; order Chiroptera; family Emballonuridae; genus Rhynchonycteris; species Rhynchonycteris naso. Next base: position 7,376,448 of record CM072998.1, on the reverse strand, counting down.
GGGAGAAGCTCTGGACTTTCAGACAGTTGTGTCTTCTGTTCCCTTTTTGAGGATGCCTCTTTTGCCCAGGGAGTAGTCAGTAATCCCACAGGGTGTCTGCAAGTAGTTCTATAGGCTAGAAGTTTGCCAAATTGGAAGCTGATAATTGGAGCCAGTAATTCATTTTTATTTTTAGGCCTCCCCAAAACAAAATGAAAGTATGTATCTAGAGGAAAATAAAAACATTATAGAGATACCCAGCTCTTTATCGGGGACATATTTTGATTTCCATCTAAGTTGAAGATCTTCCCCCTGATACAAAGAAACAAATTGAAGATTAGTAGTTCAGTGGGTGGCTAGCACCTTGATTTTGTTCAGAGGTCATAAAACAAACAAAACAAAAACCGTTCTACAAACTGAGGCTAACTTGTACAATTATTTTTACGATGTGATTCTAGACAAAAATGGGAAAAGCCCACTTCTCCTGTTGACCAATCCCAAACGTCCCCTATTCTCATAAAGCTTTGAGCTATTGTAAAATTCTAGATTCAGAAAACAAAATCCCTTCTTGGAAGAGCTTACATTCGGTCTTGTGCCTTTGAGATGTAAATGTTCTACTGGGGCTTTGCATCTTTTCAGACTAAATAAAAAAGTAAGAGGAGGCTCCTTGGAAACTACATACAATGTTTAGCTTTCTTGCATCACCTCCTTTGCCTTCTTTTTTTAAAAAGAAAATAGAAAGGGCAAATATTGGAAGAAATAGTCAACAGAAATCTCAAATGGCAAGATTGAGGGTGAAGTGATTAAATAATCATTAAAATAATTGACCCTAATTGACCCTAATTTGGCAAGAGTGGACCTTGAGTGACCTGCTTAACCACCCTTTCCCACCATAGCTTCCTGTTTCCAGGTGACATACTGGCATTCTGAAACCCATTTCTCAGACCAGTCTCTCCCACAGCTATGGTCCCTGAGGGGACAGGGGCTGTGCTGCTGGGAAGGTGAAGTTGATCCTCCCCCTTCCCTCTGGTTCTGTCACTTGGCCAGCCCCTAGGTGGCAGCACTAAATAGTTATATAATAAGAGCCTGGAGTTGCACTTAATTTTTCTGTTTGTTCCATAATGATTTTAGGATTTTTATATTAATACTGCAGAGCACTTAGCCACATTATTTAAATTAAATTATATTAAAAATAGCAATTTTTTTTGGAGATTCCTAAAAAGAAACAGGAAGTGAATGGTTCCTACTATATTCATTCCTCCACATGCTTTAAGGATCATTCTGAGTTAAGCTAATTCACCTGGTAGGGTCTAGTCTCAACCACACTAATGCAGCCTCAATCTCTCTTCCCCAAGGAACTGCTGTGCTGTGATTAGTCATCAGGGAAGAACAGAAACCTATGAAATCTCTTACTCGAAAATACCTTTATTCGCAATAAAGAGTGAGTTTTATTAATATTCAGTTCTGCCTGACCAGGCGGTGGCGCAGTGGATAGAGAGTCGGACTGGGATGCTGAGGACCCAGGTTTGAGACCCTGAGGTTGCCAGCTTGAGTGCGAGCTCATCTGGCTTGAGCAAAAGCTCACCAGCTTGGACCCAAGGTTGCTGGCTCGAGCAAGGGGTCACTCAGTCTGCTGAAGGCCCACAGTCAAGGCACATGTGAGAAAGCAATCAATGAACAACTAAGATGTCATAACAAAAAACTGATGATTGATGCTTCTCATCTCTCTCCGTTCCTGTCTCTCTGTTTCTGTCTATCCCTCTTTCTGTCCCTGTTAAAAAAAAAAAAAATCCAGTCTATTCAAGGACAAACCTTGGAGGTTTCTAATCTTATAAACCACTGACCTGCGGATGTCAAACAAACAAATATATAAATACATAAACAAATAACAAGCCAATAGCACACTCCTTATTCTTCACCTTCTACAAGTTCAAGTATTATTTTTCCTCTGCTCCTCTCTCCAGCCTATATGGTGGTGGCACAAAGGGTCACTCGATGTCCTCTATTTTAATGCAATCTTTTGTTATAATCTACTGCATAAGGTTTCCTTTTGGTTTCAAAAGTTCAATCTGGAAGACATATAAATCATAAAAGGAACACCAGCTTTTCATTTGTCTATGGCATGATTCTTCCCAAAACAAACCTAATTGTCCTCAGGGTAATGAGATATATCAACTTGGCTAGAAGAAAGGCAGCTAGGACTGATAGAGATGGCCGTACACAGTCCCAAAATCCAGGGGAAGTAAAAATCCCACTCAGTATTCTAATATAATATCTTTCTTGTATTTATGACTGTTGAATCATTTTGTAAATTTACCAAGAATTAACAACTATTTCTTCTGCTTTTGGACTTTCTTCCTGTTTCCAAGATTTTGTGGTCTACTACGTGTGTGACGCTTTCCTTAAAACCCTTGTTCAATGGTTATTAATAATAACTTGTAGGTCTTCAAATGAAAATATTTTCCAAAATGTTTTATGTCCATTTGCAGGTTTACAAACCAAATATATGTTCACTTTTTTCCTATAATGACACTATTCGAGGATGTAATTATTTTTAATTGTTTTTTATGTGATAGAGGTAAAAGATACATTTTTACAAAGTATTGAATTTTCTTTTTAATTAACCAAACTGAAAGTTTTTTCATATTTAATCATATTCTACATTAACCTTTGGGAAAAATCAAGGCCAAACATAAAATAAAAACTTTTAAATCTACTATATAGATTTCACTTTTGACAAAGCCCCCCCCCAAAAAAAAAAAAACCCTACATTTTTACGTGTCTAATTTTAGATATTCACAAAAACTTTCTGTATTTTATCTCTTTTCCTAATAAAAAAGAAACTAAATGTATTACTGTCAAGATATTCATGTAGACAATTTTAAAGGAATCTTTAAGTTTCTTAGGATATTTTATGTTTCTTAAATGTTAAAGCTATGTTTACCACAGACAAGAATTATCTCACTTTAAAAGGGGCTTGGTCCTATTTAGAGCTGTTGAAAATATTTAGAATATTCACTAATGCAGTTGAATAAAGTAAAAGTAAGAATGAATAGCAGGGGATTGGATTGAACGTGAATGTCCAGATGCCCCTATTTCTGCGGGCTTTCAGTGGGAAAGGTACGAGGAGTCCCTTCAGAAGCGGAGAAATGTTTGAGGTGCAAGTGGCATTTGCTCCCGAGGAAGAGCCAGGAGGAACGGTGATGGCACGAGACCGGGGAAAAGAGAACTGCGCTGGCGTTCTATCTTTGCCTCGGTCGATTAACCACCTCGAATCACGAGAGTCTTTTGTGCTGTGGCCTCAGTCACTGTGTGGGTTCAAGTCAAGTCTTTCTTTTCTCTCCTCTGGGTAATTACTTTATTTCATTTGGATCATATCCTCAGTGATGCATGTACGGATCATTGGTTAAGGAGCATGCCGAAGAACATTCTAAGGGTTTTCTGAGGCTGGAGGGAGTAGGCAGGGTAAAAAGCCCAGGCAGAGCGTTAAAAAACGGTCCGAAATTCTGCTACAGAGAAAGAGGATTGGACCCAGTACGATCAGTATGTCTATATTTATCATGAAGAGTGCCTCTTTTGGTAAAACATAGCGTTTTCTGTGGGATGTGTCCACCTTCACCGGAAAAAGTGAAGCAGTCAAATTCAAAATTTAAAATTTAGAGACCATATCCATATAAACGTACAAATCAGCAGCTTACACAGTTTAGTGAAGTAATAATTTTAATCACCACTTTTATTTCCATGTATAATAGTTTAGATAATATTTAAATCAATTTTACATGTAGTGATATTTTATTCAATCTGAACTATATAGACTTAATGTTTATTCTAAAATAACATATATTTGTTATCTCCATATTATAATGCAATATAGCATTATTCTAACACATTCAAATTATATTCATCTATAGCTATATAATTTTCTTACAGTATAAGATATTATAGTATAATGAAATTATATATCAGAATCATCCTAAACATAATAAAGTATATTTTTATGTAAAGGTAAAATTATTTGGTAGTTAATGGGTCTTAGAAGACTAAAATAAATTTTGGTTGCTGTCCATTGTCTCACTAGAGATTTTAATTTTCGAATTGCACATTTAACTTCCAGAAAACATTACTTTTGAATAGATTTCCAATTTAGAAGACTTTAAGAAAATATAAGCCCAACAGAGGCCTAGCAGTGGGTCTAAGGAGAATTGATCATGATTTAAAATATTGTTTTAACTTACCTATAGGAGAGATTATGCCACACTTATGATTATAACATTAGAAATTTTCAAAGATAGTAAAAATGAAAAAAGACAACTTCCTTTTTTAAAAAAAAGCTTAATATAATATTTTACTTAGAAGAAACAAAATCATTTCATATACATGAAATAATTAAATTCTTTTATTAAATGACATTTTATGGGCCATAGAAGTAAATAATCAACAGAAGGGTATCGCAATAAAGTTGCACTAGAATAATAACACAACTAAACTCATAAATTAAAATGTAAGTTAATTTCTATCTTAACAGCACCTATTGTCTACTTTTTGATCTATTGATTATTCTATCATGTAAACTTTTCTTGACTGTGATCTGTTGTGGAATCCAGAGGAAACAAAAAAGATTATACATGTCCCAGATAGTGTCAAAGTTCTCAACAGAAGGTACTTCTACTTGGCTTCTCAGATGAACCTAAGAGTCCCACGAGGGAGTCCTGAACAGAAGCTGAGTCAACACCTTCAGCCATTTGCCTGCTGTTGTCAAAGCAACAAGCAATGTCAAACAAAAATAAACTGAATAGGGTGACCTGATCGTGTACCTGCAATTTATCTACCCATGATTAATATGCAAGCAAATACTAGCTGTCTTTTAAACAGCACACTTCCAGGATCGACACAAGGGGGGGGGCGGGGCTCTCAAGGAGAAATTCTATGATGTAGATGACAGGTGTTAGATGGAAGAGCTGAAGTACAAAGAAAAATCTCGCCGCATTCAATCCTCATTATTTGTGTACTTCATATTTGTGAATTCACTTACTCTCTCAAATGTATATCCACAAAAGTAATATTTTTGGTGTTATCACAGTCCTTTTGGGCTTGCACAGAGTGGCATAATATTTTATCCCCAAAGTGCATGCTCTTAGCTGAGACTGAGTGAGGTCAAGGTCAACATTCTTGTTTCAGCTTTTGTCCTGTAAACACGTGTCCTCTTCATAGTCTATTCAGTGCTGCCTTTTCATATGTATGAGTTTTTCTTGGTGATTTTACTGATTAAAAGGCCCACCAAGCATAGTGTTTCAGCGCTGTCCAGTGTTCCCAAGTACAGGGTGGCTGTGATGTATGTGCCTGTTGGAGATAACACGTGTTATTAGAGAAGCTTTGTTCAGGCGATAGATATAATGCTGTTGGCCATGACTTTAATGTTAATGAATCAACACCAATATTAAAGTTGGTATCTTTAAACAAAAATATATAAAACTATGTTAAATAGTAATCAGTTGATAAAATTGTAATGATAAGAACCTTGCCAAAATCTAACTCTGTTTTTTTTTTCCTAAGACTCATGGTTTAGGGTTCACTAATCCAATGTTCACAGAAATTTTATAGGCCGTAATTTCTGTAAACAACCAGAATTGACTGTATCTTGTTAAACTATTTTGCTAGAGCTGCCATCATAAAATGCTACTGGCTGTGTGGCTTAAACAACCGAAATTTCTTTTTTCATAGATTGGGAGGCCAGGGTCCAATGCTAACATGTCAGCAGGTTTGGTTTCTTCTGGGGCCTGTGCCCTTGGCTTGCAGATGGCTGCCTCCGGTGCTGTTCTCACAGGGTCTTCCCTCTGTGTGCGTGCATACCTGGGGTCCCTTTGTGTATCTGACTTGTTAGGGCCCCCGATTGGAAGCATCCTAGAATTTTTAGTTATACCTGATAGTGGCCACCCTGACACCTGCCAAAATACCTATCAGAACAGGCATATTTCTTGCTGAGTAAGAAATAACTTTATCGAGAGACTAAGATTGGGGTGCTGTTTCTTATAGCAGCCAGTATTCACCCTAGTATGGGAGTGGGTCCCTTGAAAGTATACTTTATGGTGCTTAGTTTAGTACAGTAAAGATAAACTGAATTCTATGACATTTGCACATCTGTGTGATGGCTAGCCAGGAGGACACTGATACCAATGACCAAAAAGTGGCAATGGTCAACAGCAAAATGTTTGGCAAAACTGTCACTTTTGGAACTTGTGCTTACTGAAGTAAGGGGCAGAGGTAGGAATAGGCACTCTAAAAGTGTGTTTACTGGTTGCTTGTTATTCACAGAAAGGGTTGAGCTTTGAAAAGAACTGGCCAATTTGAAAGCAAAAAATGTAAAGAAATAGTAAGTAAACCCAGAAATAAAACCAGAAGTTTCCAGGGTTGAAAAGGGTGACAGGTGATAAACTCTAAAAAAATGAATGAATGAATGAATAAATAAATAAATAAATGTTGTGCTTAAATGGAATTTTAGTGACGAGGGCCCAGAAAAACAAAAAGAACATTTCAGTGAAATAAAGCAACTCAGGCACAAGGTCAGGTTCAGAATGAGGCCTTTCTCCCCGTTCTTCCCTGGCGTTTCAGAATAGTCACCATTACCCTGAGAGAGAACCGTGTGAGTGAGGAGGCTTGAGAGGAATGCGTGGGAAAGAAACCGGTGGGTGATGGCTAGCATGTAGAGCTGTCTGGAATGGAATAAATCATCCGGCGCCTGCTCCATTTCTGAAGGAATTATATTGACAAAGCAACCATGCTCCTGAACTAAAAAAAACTTTTGACTTTTGAAGGCAAAAACCAACCCTTTTTCGTAGCCTTCTTCCTTGTCCAAGCAGGAACTGAGTTCTGAAAGCGATAAAACCCCGAGGAGAGCGTTTCAGGTGTGGCGGGAAAAGGAAATAGAAATGAAAGGAAATACCAGAATGCGGCAAATAGGACTCCTGCAAAAGTGTTCAAAGATCTTTGCCTCAAATATGGGGATTCAGTTCATATTCGGGGACTCCTCCTGCATCCCAAATGGGAAGGCACGCTCGGAGGAGACGCATGCGGACGTGTTGCCTTGGACACTCCCTTCGGACTTTTTCTGCAACAGAGACCCTGGGGGTGTTGGCCACCGCTCTTTGGGGTGTTTGGAGACAGCAGTACAATAAATGATTAGATGTATTATCTATATCTCTCCTCCTCGACCCTTAGGAGTCACTTGTGCTGCTGATAGCTAGCAGTACATCTCATTCTATAAATTAACTTTTACCCAAGACTAAGCCCCTTCCACCCAGAAGCTTATATCAAAAAAAAAAAAAAAAAAAAAAAAGGTCAATTAGAGACACTAGTACCTTTCCATTGTCTCCATTTGGACCATTCAAAGAAATTCCCAGCGTACTCAGGTAATTGGCTGAGGTCTCTGTGGCAGCTGCCCCTCTGCCCAGTCCTGTTTGTTTTTATACCCTGGGCATTGTTCCCAAGGGCACCTCCCCCGAAAATTCCCAGATACAAGTCTCTCTAGCATCTCCTTATGGGAACCTGACCTAAGATGGCAGCTCATGACTTTTTCTCACCTTACTCTTGGTCCCTTGTTTGTTTAATACATACCAACCATTAACTCTCCCCTGGCCGAGTTCACTGCCGTCACCCTAATCCAGGCAACTACCAGCCCTTTGACCGGTCTTTTGTTGGCTCTCATCCCTTTCCAAACATTTCTTCCTCCAGAAGAAAAGTGAGATATAATGTAAATCACACCATGTGTGGCTTTCATGTAAAACCCAACAGAAATTTCCTTTGAAGAGAAATCCACTCTTATTTATGGCCCAAGAAATGTGGCCGTGTCTCTTCAACCTTGTCTGTTCTACTCTGTCTTCCTCGCTATGACACAAGCACGCTGGACTGTCTTTCACGTCTCAAGCCCCTCCTGCGCTTCCCACCTCAGCGAGTTGTTACCTGCCCCTCGCTTAGCAGGAGGCTCTCTTCCTCTCCACACTTCACAGGCTTCTTCTCTTTAGATCTCACCGGGTCATCTGTGAAAACTCCACCCCTGTTGTGTCTCCTTCTCTGATGTTCGATCTTAGCTGCTTGTTTACTTCATATATTCCTTTCTATCTTTTATTATTTTACTTGTTTGGTTTATATATTGTTTCCTTTGGTTCTTTTTAAATATATGCACCTGTCTTTCCCCTTTCACATATATCAGTGACTTCCTACTGTGTATTCCCAGCACCCAGTACAGAGATTGTTCTGTGTGCTCACAGATGCTATTGCATTAAAATTACTCCAACAAAACTGTTTGACAAAAGTCATAGTGAGCCTCCTAGTTATCAAATTTAATGTTTATATTTTGATACTTTTATAATTGAATTTCCCGGATGTTCCTCTTATGAAACTTTCCTTTATCGCCTACTTCATATCTCTGTGTTATGACTTTTTCTAGATTTTATGATGATTTGCTTCCATTTTACTTTGTACCCTTCATATTGATTTTCCAATATATTATTTAATAGTCTTTTAATGAACTTCTTTAAATGTCACGATCACAAAACTTTACATAGTACCGATATGTTTAATCCTATCTCACCCTATGTTTCTCGCTATCCCTCTGTAGCAGAGACTGATGGCTTCCTCACTCGGCACCAAATCTAAGTCCTGTTTTCTTTGGCTCTACTTATTTTAGAGGCTGGAAAGATAAAATACTCAACAGTCCAGAAAAACTGGCTCTTTATGAAGTGCAAATTTGGTTGCATTTTCCCCAGCATTTTATCTTTCATTATAGTTCAAACTTTATCTGAACACCTTCACCTGACATTTAATGACTTTCAAGATCTATGTTTTGCTTTTACTAAATTTATCATCTGTCATTTTATTGCTTCAGTCTAGTCAGTTATAAGTCAAACATTTTTCCCTAAAATCTGACATGTGATTCCATGCCTGCATGCCTTTTCCTTACTGCTTTTGGATTCTTTCCCTTTGTTTCTGATTGTACTATCATTCATTACTAATCCTTCAAGAACTAGTGTACTTTGTATTTGCTCCATAACATTTTTTGAGCCCAAATACCTCCTCTTGAATGGACATAATTGATTCCTCCTTTGCACTATCATCGTGTGTTTGCTTATCATTGGTTTATTTGGCTTTGTTTTCTTCTTGTGTAAGCCAGTGTTCAGGCAGAGAAACAGATCTGCTCAGAGTTCTATATAAAGAGATTTATTGCAAGTAATTGGCTTGCTAGATTGGGGGGGTAGCTAGACAAACTGAAATCCCTAAGGTAGGTGACAGGGAGGGTGGACAGCCACTCTGGACACAAGCTAATACTGGAGCTGCTGTAAAGAGGTAGAATTTCTTCTTCCCCCGGAGAACCTCAGCTCTGTTTTTTAGTCCTTTCAGCTGATTGTCTCTCACCCACCCACATTGTCGAGGGTAGTTTCTCACACTTAAAAGTGAACTCACTATGAACTTCAGTCATATGTAAAAATGTCTTCCCAGCAAAATCTAGATTAGTGTTTCATAGAATACCTGGCTACAATAGCCCATTCAAGTTGACACATCTAATGGTTTATCACATTCTTGGGGGCTGATATCATATAGTATTTTTATCTCTTATACATCTACCTCCTGGAATATTGGCAGAGATTTGTTTTTATAATTTCATCTCGGCTGGACAGAAGCTAGAAATTTGATTTGAATTAATTTAACAATACAATTTATTCCTCTTATATAAGTACGCATGTGTCTCTTAGATAAGAAAAAAGAAAGGTTGACCATGACTGAAATTCAAAAATATACAAGAACCATGACAATTGGGTGGCTCCAATACAAGTTGGAAAGGACAATGTGTTTCCTAGTTAAAACCATCAATTCTGACTTAGTCCAAGGTAAAAGAGTCAGAAAGATTTTTTTCATTGTGGATACAGTTAGGTGACTGGTGACAAAACTCATCATAACCGCATCACTGTTTGAATATTCTTATCCAAGGAGACAATGATTTTTGTATTGAAACAGAGCTAGTGCTTGGCCACCTCTCTGAGTTTGACATCGGAAGAGATAGTTGTGTCTTGCTTGACCCCAATGTCATCCTTACTAATAAGATTAAACAGTCTAGTGCAGTACAGCTACTTTCTTAGTGAGAAATCTTCCAGTGTAAGTACAGGTGCTAGGTAAATGTATATTATGGGAATTTAAGATTGCCAGAGACAAAAATGATGTCATAAAGGTTATTTAAGTTGAGCACAGAAGGAAAGAGGTAGGTTTCAGGCAGATACTTTATTGATTATTTTTTAATTAATTTTTGAGAGAGAGAGAGAAGGAGAGAGAGAGCACATGACAGGAACATCTATCTGTTCCTGTATGTGCCCTGACTGGAGATCGAACTATCAACCTCTGTATTCCTGGGCAGCGCTTTAATCAACTGAGTTATTCAGGCAGGGCTCAGGCAGATATTTTAGATGGTCCCAAGCCATAAAGGTGAAAGTAGATACAGAAATTTCTAAGACATCAAAAGAGTTTGGTATGAATAAATATTGAGGAAAAATGTGAAGAAAAAAAAATTAGGAAAACTTGTATCATGGGATATCATGAAAGAAAACAAAATATTATTATTATTATTATTATTATTATTATTATTATTATTTAAGTGAGAAGAGGGGAAATAGTGAGATAGACTCCCACTTGTGCCACGACTGGAATCCATTTGGCAACCCCATCTCAAGTTGATGCTTGAATATACCAAGCTGTCCTCAGTGCCCATGACTGACACTTGAACCAATCGAGCCACTGGCTATGGGAGGGGACCTGAAAGGAAGTGTTAGAGGGAGAGAGAGAGGGAGAAGCAGATGGTTGTCTCTTCTGTGTGTCCTGACCGGTAAACAAACCTGGAAGTGCATAAACTGGGTGGATGCTCTATCCACTAAGCCAAGTGGCCAGTGCCAAAATAATGTTTTAAAAAGGAAAACTTAGAGTAAATAAGCAGGTCAACTGCTGATGTGTATCAATGGTGAGGTACACATCAGAGTTAGTAATTGTGACATCAGGGGAGAATAGAATGAGTGAAGAAGTAGAGATAATGGTCAGATGGGAGTGTTAATTAGTCAATGATGAATCAACCAAAGCATTCAATAAATGGGACAGTATCAGAGGGATGTTGGGTGGAGCTTGGAAAGAAAAGTGTGTGCTTGTGTCTGTCTGTGTGTGGAAAGGAGAGAAGAACTGTTGCAGAAATGTTAGGTCCTGTTTGGTTAAATGTGTTGAGTTTTGTATTTTATCAATCATTACTGTTGGGAACTTAAGTAGTTGACCCAACACCTCCCAACAGACTAAGCCAAATAAACCACTCTTTTTAGTTGTGGCAAGCATGGCAGGAGGAAACACAATGGACACCTATGAGCGGAAATATGGTGATGGTACTAGGCCTGGGACTTTCAGGAGGAATGCTCATTCATTCTCTTTTATTATTATTATTATTATTCATTTTTGGAGGGAGGGGGGGCAGGAAACTTCAACTCCCATATGTGCCTTGACCAGACAAGTACAGGGTTTTGAACCAGCGGCCTTAGCATTCCAGGTTGACGCTTTATCCACTGTGCCACCAGGGGTCAGGACCATACATTCTTAATGTAAGCACACAGGGAACTTTTATAAACTTTGTGGATAGGGCAGTAATAAGAAAATGGACTTCTTAAAACTAAGAGCATGGGAATTCAGAACACGATGTCATTAATACTATAATTAAATTGCACAGAGTATTATGTTTAGGTTATCTGACACATAGTAGAAATTCAGTAAATGATTGTTGAGTGAAAGATTCATTAATTCATTCATTATATCCTTGCCATAGTTCACACAGAGAAGAGAGAAATAAATTGAGGGGGGAAAGGCAATCAATATGAATTGAGAAAATTGCAGGAGTCAAAAATTTTAATTTGGAGTAATGTGACAAGAGTTGCTCTTTGGTGGCAGGAAAGTTGATTCAAAGTCACCCGATGTTGTGTCCATTTACTTACATAATTGGAAAAGACACGGGTATCAGCATGCATTTTTCATGTAATGCCATTTTCCAATACGATTATTTTTAAGTTTTGAAATTGCTGGCTTTTATATGGTATATAACTGATTTTATCTATTCAGGTAAATAAGAGTTAATAGCAAGCATGTGAATTTGGCCCCAGTAGATAATGAGTGTAATCCGTTATTATGAGAGCTGGGTTGGCAGGCCTGGGAGTTTAATAATGCCCGTGATAGCAAATCAACAATTTGTCATTAGGGCTACAAAATGCACAGATGGACAAACACATATTTCTCAATTTGGAATTTATTTGTTTTATTTCCAGAAAAATAACACCACTGAGATTATTCTTTTTATTTCAATATTCAGAATAACAATAAAAGCTAGTGATTGAAATGCCATGTGTCAACATGCTAGGCCATTTTCTTCTTATTACAATAAACTTTATGTAATGTGCTATTTATATTTTTGCCTTTAATCTCACATTTGGGTATAGATATAGAAACATGGAAGAGCTAAGCCTATGACTCATAATAAGATCACTTTAATATAAATTATTTATATAGATATATCATCTTACTTTGATATAGTTTGAAACACGTTAGTGCATTTTAGTCCATAGTTTATTGTATATATTTAGCTTTGTTTATGTATTTGGTACCTATATTATTATAAATATACAACTTTATATATACAGCATCTGTAGAAAATATTTTTACATGTATATCTGAGGTAATTATTTTGAGGCCTTATATTGCTGTCTTAGAAGACAGAATATATATAATGAATGTTACCATTAGTATTTGCTATCATTAGTATATGGCCAATCAAGAGTATTGTCAGGAATATGAATGGCAATGAGTTTGTTGTTTCATGAGGCCCCTCTGGGAAGCTCTCAGTAAAAGGAGCGACCAGGACAGGAAGGCTGTAGTTCCTGGAAACGTAACTGCCCGTATAATAATCAGCTACCGTTATGGAATGGATGAGCTTGGCATTGTCAATTTATGGATATAATGTCTTTTTATTAGCATATGTCACAGAAATATTGTAATTCTTTTGCACTCACAATTATGAATAATATAAATTTAAGTTTCTCTTCACCTTCTTTATGTATACATACACTGGTCATATCGGTATGAAAATATCTTAGAAAGTTTTGTTTTTTTTTTTAAAGCTTTTTATTTTTATTTTATTTTATTCATTTTAGAGAGGAGAGACAGAGTGAGAGAGAGAGAGAGAGAGAGAGAGAGAGAGAGAGAAAGAGAGAAAGGGGGGAGGAGCTGGAAGCATCAACTCCCATATGTGCCTTGACCAGACCAGTGCAGGGTTTTGAACTGGCGACCTCGGTGTTCCCAGGCCGACGCTTTATCCACTGCGCCACCACAGGTCAGGCCAGAAAGTTTTGTGAGTTATATTTTCATTTTATAAGGTCTCATATTTTGCATCTTTCTGGTATTTACTTTATATTTTAAAATGTACTGTCCTGGAATGAAAATAAGTAAAAAAGACAAGATATGTCGTTTAGGGATATTTCTAGACATGATGACGTAAGTTATTTCCAGTAGAAGAAAAAAATTTAAGACGACTCTGCAAAGGTAATCCATACTTACCTCATAGTATAAAAGCTCTTTCTGCTGGAATAATAAAAAAGACAGAAAAAATTCAGGTTGAGTGATCATGTAGGTCCCCATGTAGGTTCTTCCTCCTCTTCTTCGGTAAAAACTCCCCTACTTCCTCCTATTGATCAGAATCGGTTACCCTGCCGAGTGAACATTCCTCTTCTCACTGCCAGTTCCTTCACAGAAGGCTCCAACATGCACTGACTTTGGTGTATAGGACCTCTATATTGGAAGAGACCGGAATTGTGGAGAAAACGGCAGAGTGCACCCCCACCCACCCCCAGGGCTCATTGGGAATGATGGTAAATGGACTTTCTCGTTTCCATTCTTGATTCCTGGATGCATATATTTTTCCTGTTAGGTATATGAACCTAGGAGAGACTGAGGACACAAACTGAATACTGAAAGATGGAGAACATTATCACAAACTTTTTCCTCTGTGCTGGTGTTTCATCCGTGGTCTGTTCCCAAAGCAGTATCAGGTTTACTCTATTCTTTGTGTCACAGTATGATCTATAGATATTCACGGATCCCCTGATTATGGGCCCCTTCCCATACCTCTCTCACTGTGAGGCGAGCTTACTGGCTAGATGCTATATTTTACTACTGTGGTTCAGGAATTTTAAAAATATTTGAGGATCCTAGCCAATTTGCAGATCTGGAACCCACTGACTGAATAGTCAGCTCTCCCAGCAGAAGAACCCTGCTGTATCCCCTCAGCAGGGGATACACTGAAAAGATTCTCCTCTCCTAGGCCTACCCAATGGTGCTGTAGCCATTTTAGCCAGTGCGATTAGAGTGAGGAAATGAAAACACCCTACATTTGTGCACACAGGAGACCCGAGGCAGAATCACTGTTCTCTTGTAAGAGGGGAGGCCCAGGGGGCCAGGTAATACATGGAGTACTGGCCTATGGAGGGTCCAGTGCATCAGAGCACCCACCTGCTTGCCAGTTTATTTCTGTTTCCTCACGTTTAACATTTGTGCTAAAATTTACTTGGCTTTTTGCAGTGACCTCCATGGTGGATCCTTAATATTTTAAGAGAAAAGATCAAGTAAAAGCCTCTGAAATCTCCCTGTAGCCTAGGTTGTACATAAATAAAAAATAAAAATAAACAGTATTGCAGCTCAGTATTTCATGTATGTGTGTGTGTTGGGAGCTTGGGTTGTTCAATGGCAGAGGTCAATGCTCCTCCTGTTAGAGGTCTAGGATGCGTTACAAGGATCGGTGATCCCTATGCTATTTTGTGTGTATTTCATCAGTTTGACTCCAGAAGAAAAATCTAGAATGATCATGGAAAACGGCTGGGAATTACTGCAAACTCTACCAAATAATATTTCTGATTGTAGTTTCAATACCTGACATGGTACCATTGCTAGAGTAGTTAACAGGGCCTCTGGTACTCGGTGTGATGATCATCTGTTGAATGGCTTTTTATTGTCTTCTACTTCTGTAGCAAGGCTCAACCCCAAAACTGGCATTTACTTGCAATGGAGTTTTTCTCCAGGTCTGTATCAACATCCCCGCCCTCTGTTTTTATAAAATCTAAAGAGTTCAAACCATCGGGACATCACATAGAGTTCCATACTGGTCCATTGCGTTGATGACGTCGCACTGTTTAGGTAGGGTGAGCAAGAGGTAACTTGTATGCTGCTCAGTTGGTGAGACACATGCAAGTGAAGTTGATTCAGTGTTTTCTCATCCAATTTTTATGTGATGTCATTAAAATATACCACTGGTTGTTTAGTAAAAATCAATCAATCAATCAATCAATAGGCTCAGGCGCCTATATCAGTTTCCTTGTTTAAAGGAACAAAATTAGGGTGTGGGTGGATATTACACTAAGAAAGTAAAGATGTGGTGCTATCAAATTATTCATTTTCTTGTTCACAGGAAGGGAATTATAAAATATTCGAGTCAAATTTCCCCTCATTGTCTAATACTGTCGGCTACTGTAACATACCAATCTTTTCTTTATTCCCCGTTTCTGACTGTGTTGACATGTCTGTGTCATTGATTTCCTGCCCATCAAATCCAGATCTGATTTGCCTCATTAGCAAGCTGTCAATCACAATAGACTTCCATTAGTTGACTAAGTGGCATGTGCCTCTCAGCCACGGAGCCGGTCTGCCCTACCACCTGCAAATTAAGGTGATTGTTTTCTCCGTCTTGAACCCTTTCTTGTTTTATCATGGGTCTTGGCATGAATTAAAATCTTCTGTGCTGCAGTTCCCCCAGGGGACCAGGTCCCCACTGAGTCAGGACACTGGCTGCACCAGGAGAAGCAGAAAACGGAGGCAGTCTGCTGCTGCAGTGTGAGACTTGTGGCTTTCACGTCAACCCCTTTTGTGTGTCGTCAGCCCTGCTCTCAGTGATCAGCATGGTGAACTGCACATCCCAAACCTGTCTTGACAATTTTCATGCTCAGTGGTGAACTTCTGGGGAGGCACTTTGGCCTCTCTGAAATATCCCTTGCCTTATTTCATGTACCCACAGGCTTGTAGGGGCAGTGAGAGGTCTGCTGGGATTTGTTTTACTACTTATAGATAATTTGAATTTTGTGATGTTTTCTGTCTCCTAACAATTCTGAAGATGAGAGTCTTGCTTTATTTGTACTTCCTGTTGAATTTATGGACTTTTGAGAGGATATGTGTTTAAAATGCTGAATTCAAGTGGTTACCATTGTCTTTCAGTTCTAAAGCTCCCCATTTTTATATTACCTTGCTAGACATGTTTACCTGTAGTAGCTTTGTTCTGTGTTCTATTTCTTCACTTGTTTGGCCTTAGAGTTTTCTTATTTATTGATCTGAACTCTTTATATATGAAAATCCTCTATTTTTCAATTATTATAATTGTGATAGAACTTGTACCATTCACTGATTATTACTAAATAACATCTGATTTAGTAATCTCTTGGAGACTAAATTTTTTGCAAGGTAACTATGGTAAAAATGTAAAATTTAAGTTAGACTGAGCACCTATTAAATGAATCAAAAGTAGTAATATTTCCTTAATGTACAACTTTGCAGATATTCTTTTAATATTCAGGATATAGTGTAATTGCAAAATAGTCTATCCATTTTGAGATTTATCTTTGAGTTGAGAATTGATAATTAGTTAAAAAAATATTCCTAGTGATTCCATTTTTCTTTCCTCCTTGTTTTGTTATATACAATGTTATTTTATTTATACAAAATGACTTATAAAACCTTATTATATTTATTTAGGTTTTTTTTTTTTTGGTCTAAATTTGAAACGTTTCCCCCCACCCAAAAAAAAAATCTTCATGATCATTCGACATTTGTGTATTCTTTGAAAATTCAGGGTATATTTATTAAAGCCTATTATTTTTATATTATAGTCCCTTAAAATAATTACTCTAGGTACAAATTCTTCATGGTCTCTAAATTCTATGAGGCTTTGGATAAGTAAACAAATATTTATTGCTCTCTCCTTCTTTATCTGTCCGCTTATTGGGTTTTTACTAGGCATCCGTCTGACCTGGGAGTTGTGCCGTGTTGAGGCTAAGAGCAGAGGTGGAGTTCGACCTTTTCCAGGGCCGATGTTCCTCAGAGACTAGTGGTGGAGACAGCACTCTGTTCATAAGCACACACAGTTCCATTGATCAACTGCGATGCTTTCCTGACAGAATGGAAGAGAGAAACCACTGAGGCTTCCTTGCTGACCAGCTCTGTGAACAGATATGTCATATCTGTGAGGATTGAAGGCAGACGTAACAGTAAATCACACGCATAAAAAATATAAAATAAGAAAAACCTGGTTTGTGGGAACTAAAAAAATAGAACTATTGAGCAGACTAAAGAAAACTCAAAGGAAACTATTGATAAATAAGACTGGAGAGGTACTGAAGGGCCAGGGGTTAGACCGCATAGGACTTTTTGTTTTGTTTTGACTCATGTTAGAGATTTTGAGCTTTATCTCAAGAAAACCAGAAAGCTGCTGAAACCTCTTAAGTAAGAAAGCGATCTATTATTTTGGTTTCAAACAGATTGCTCTGGCTACAAAATATGTTCTCAGCCGCCAATTGGTGAGCTTAAAGGATGCAAAACGTGGTTCAAATGAAAACAATAATGTGATTTAAAATGTTTAATATGAAAAGTGTAATTAAGTAAAATCTGGAAAACCAGTGCCACTAGAGAGAGCAGAGGTCAAGGGGAAAGATCATTTATGTTTAATGCATTTGCCGGAGAAATGTGACCAGTGAACAAGGAGAAACTGTACAGGAAATGAATCTGTACATTTCAATGGGTCGGATATTGGGGAAATGGACGATAGAGTGTTCTTTCATGTCAGCTCATGATCAAAGTCACTGTTGTGGGTAAGATCACAGACTGGAGTGGGGAGAAAGTAACAGAGAAGTGTGTTGTAAGGAGTCTCGTAGTTAACCGTCTTCAGGACTTGGGGACCTGGCCGGATGGACAGCAGCAATCTCAAGGGAGACTGGTCCTTGAAATCTTAGAGAAGAGACCATTTCCAGAAGAAGAGCTTCACCATAGAGACTGGTTTCATGTCACCTGTAGAAATTTGAATGTGGACTAAGAGTTAGGTCATTTTAATTGTACAGACTGCTACAATATTGTTTTAGTTCTGCATGGAGGTGTGCATACGTGTGTGAACGTGTGTGTGTGAAGAACCATGCTGATGTGTTCAGGCAGGGGATATTTCAGTATAAATACCTGAAAATAGAAAGTTATAAAATAAAATTCGTTAACTTAAGGGCGTGCTGTGAGTCTGAGTGAAGTGACGGCTGAGCAGGGTCTTTGCGTTTAGCTGCATTGGTGTAGTGACGAGGAGCAAGAGGGCGCTATTGGAGAAGGAGGAAATAGGAACAAAAAAGAAAGTTATGGTAAATGGCCAATAGAGATGAACTCTCAATAAAACTTCCATATAGCACCAAAGAGGAAAAAAAATGTTCATTTTATTTTTTCTTTAGTTAAAAACAAAATTATTATCTTTAAGCGTTGATGGAAAGACTCCAGATGAGAAAGAGGATAATAATTAATGACGTAACCAGTTTATTGAAGAACTCATCGGGATAGAGACGTGAAACAATTTTATTTCATGCAAGCACTTCTCTTACCAGACCAGGCGGGATCTAGATTTTCCACTGGCTTTCAGGTGACTTAACAGCTTCATCAGATTTTATCAATTTCCTTCAACTTTTACTTAAGATTCTGTGTCAGTCTTATTTGTTTTCCAAACTTTGATCACCTACTTGACAAGCTGGGGCTCGGGCCACACTCCCTGGCTGGCTTCCTCTGAGGGCTGACTGTTGCAGAGAGCTGGTGGTGGGGAACCAGCATCCCACAACAGGTGCTTTCTTTCCTTCCTTTTTCTCGTTCTGCTGCTGGGAGCAGAAAGGGGACAAATGACCCCTTACAGGATGACCCTATGCCTGAGATGAGTTCATTCATTCACCCTTCTATGTGTTGCTGGTGGAGGGTGCTGAGTGGTGCCTTCCTAGCTGGTCTTCACACTGTCTTGGAAAGGTGCTCAGGGTTATTCATCCTCCTTACTCTTGTGGGTCCCTGTAGAGAACCAGCCGGGACTCCCTTTACCCGCCAGGATATTTCCTCAATATCTTCTTGGGTTGGGGGTTTCATCACTCAGCCCAGCAGACCCCTGAGAGACCAACTGTTTCAGCCCATGAAGTGAGAAGCACCCTTTATGGGTTACAGAGAAAAAACATGATCCAGTGATTGTTCCTGCTTCTTTTTGTGCACACATAGTCCTTGGGCCTAAAAGTCCTGCTGGCCTTTATTACACCCCAGGACTTTCTGCATTCAGCAACCCTCCACAGTGGACATCTGTCATTAGATTTAAGTACTCACACAAACTTTGGACAGCCTGTAGGAAAAAACCCACCTCTTTCCCACTGTTCTTGCATTTACCGGAGGTACGACAAGCAAGCTGTCCCACACTCTGAGCTTCCTGGGATACTTGTCCAAGGTCTCTATGAGCACCTGTGCTCCGACGGTGGCACCTGGGTGAGCAGGTGTGCCTAGCGATTCTTCAAGCAGCTGTAGAATGAGAGTTAGGCCTTCATTGGACCAGGGGCACAGTAAACTCAGATGGTTCCTTCAGAACTGCTTTTAATTTGGTTCAGGGAAGAGTAAACTTCTCTCCCTTGTCCAGAAAGGAGGCTGTACTGGGAAGGGAGTGGTGGTGTGTGAGTTCATAGAAATGGATCAGCTCAGAATCCTTCCTGGGGGTTGCTGTTCCACCGACTATTGTCACACTGGAAGCCTTCTTTCTGTGGTGGCCCTCAGTGCCTTTTGTCTCTCCATCTTGGGTCTCTTTACCTATACCAATGGTGTGCTGATTAGCCATGATGTGGTGTGTGGGGCAGACCTGTTGTCTGTGAATTTTTGTGATGTCTGTATGCCACTGTAACCTCCTTCAAGCTGTCAGTGTGCTGTCAGTGAACACAGAGTTTGAAGTCACACAGTGGCCTCTCAGGGCTCAGGGGTGGCCAACGCCAGCCCACCACTGCATGCCACCATGGGGCAGCAGGGAATTTGTACAGGGACATTAATTGTCCAAGGAGCAACTGCTCCAATGAAGGACCTAGGATGTGCAGCCTAGATTTCCTGAGGTGCGTATCGTGGTAGCTTGTGGATAAAGGTCTTCACGTTTTCAATTGGGAGCTCTTTGCATAAAGCTAAAACAATTTGGATAACAAGAGGCATATTCACATGCTTTTTTACTTTCTAACAAGTAAAGCAAACATTTCTACATTTAGTTTATAGTGGTTGAACACACGGACGTATACATTGCCTGTGCATGTGGATTGTCAAACAGCTTTATTGATATATGACTCATATACCAGACAACGTATCCATTGAAAGTATATAATTCAATGGCTTTTAGTATAGTCACAGATTTTTGTATCCATCCCCACAATTAGCTGTAGAACATTTTTATTAGACAACAAAGAAACCATGATCACATTAGCACTTGATCCCAATCGTCTCATCACCCCTCAGCTCCTGATGATCTCATTTCTGTCTCTATAGACACACCTTTTCAGGACACATTATATAAATGAGATTCTACAAGGCTGTTCTTGGTGACTGGCTTTTTTCTTTGTATGTTTTTTTAGCCTTCATCCATGTCATAGCATGTATCTGTGCCTTACTTCTTTTTAATGGCCGAATAATATTTCGCTATATGGTTATACCACATCTGTTTATTCATACATCACCTGATATATGTTTACTCATTTCCCCACTTTGGGCTATTATGAGTAATGCACTTTGAATATTTGTGTACATTTTTGTGTGTGTAGACTGGTTATACACAAGTATATGCACACACACACACACATACATACATACACGTACCTCACATAGTTTGCAGTTAAGTTTCTGAACTATATTGTAACTCTATGGTTAACTGTTTGAGGAACTTCCAGTATGTTTTCTAGATCAGCTTGCACTATTTTTCATTCTTACCAGCTGTTTATGAAAGTTTCATTTTGTCAAGTCCTTGCCAACATGATTTTATCAATGATTTTTATTCCTCATTTCTAATGTCATGTTCATTTTTAACATGCCTTCAGTTTTTCTTGTTGTTGCCCCAATATGCATGGCTGTTCCTTCTGCCTAGGACTAGGTAATTCACACTGACCCATTTGAAACTTTGTTTTCATATTCATCTTTTTATATAATCATCTAAAAATATATATCATACACATTTGTTTATATAGAAACATATATGCTTATCACATCATACTTATTGCTGTATATCACTTCCTTTTCTAATTGTTTTATTTATTCATTTTAGAGAGGAGAGAGAGTGGGAGAGAGAGAAAGAAAGGGGGGAGGAGCTGGAAGCATCAACTCCCATATGTACCTTGACCAGACAAGTGCAGGGTTTCGAACCGTCAACCTCAGTGTTCCCAGGTTGACACTTTATCCACTGCGCCACCACAGGTCAGGCCACTTTCTTCACTAAATAATTCCTTACACAAATTTATCCACATAAATTGGCATAACAAAAAATGCATTATTGTCAGTCTCTTCATAATGATCTATAGTTTGAATTTACCATAATTTCCCCAAGCATTGCCTTATCCATGGATATTAGATGCTTGGTTTTTGTTTTGTTTTGTTTTTCTTTCAAGATTGCTGTGGTAATTATTTTTGTACATATGTCTTCTGTACCGAGACCTTTATTCTTATGGATTGAGTCTCAGGAGAGCACAGTTAACTCAAATGTTCTATGTGTTTTATAAACACCCATCAATGTAACAAGATGGTCATGGCCTGGTAAACCCACTGTACACTGAGACTACTAAGGGTTGAAAACACACTTACTACCCCTAACCTACTGAACATCAAAGTGTAGGCCGGCCTACCTTAAACGTGCTCAGAACACTTCCATCAGCCTTCGGCTGGGCAACATCACCTCTCCACTGCTGCCCAGGTTCATGAAAGAGCATCAGCTGTGTATCACTAGCCCGAAAAAGATTAAACATCAACATTTGAAATATGGTTTGTACTGAATGTGTATCATTTCTGACCATCATAAAGTGGAAACATTGTAATTCAAACCATCCTCACCCAAGATAGTCTGTAGACTAGAAACGTCAGTTCCATTTCCATGGCTATAAGGCTGCATATTTCTGATAGTGATGTATGACAGCATTTCTAGCTCAGATCCCAACACCAACACCAGGAAATAGAAGTTCGTTCTCACTGTTCTTTATTCATACAGTGCCTTGCTACTTTTCAGTGTTAATTTTTTTCATATAAATATTTACATTATTTTGTCCAATTAAAAACACCTTTGGGATTCTAATTAAACTTGGATCACATTCCTATAATAATTTTGGGACAACAGGCATTTTTTATTATTTTGTCTTTCTAGCAAAGGTAAATAATACTGTTTCACTTGCTTATGTATTTTGTGACCTTCAGTATGTTTCTATACCTTTTTTGTAAGTTTCTGGGCTTTCTTATTACATTTAATCTGAAGCATTTTATATTTTTAAGCTGTTTTATTGAAATATTTTTTCCACATTTCAAGATTGTATTAAGGGGTTAAATTATAGGCAATATATATTAGATAGATAATAAATATAGTTAGATAACTTAGAAATAACTGTGTATTGAGGTTAGGCATTACAATGACTGAGGCAGATTAAGGTCAATGTTGACAAAATGACTTATTCTAATTAAATATTTTTATCTCTTCTCCCAATGCCAGTAGTGAAGGTTGCTTTTTACATAAATTATAGTTCCTTCTGAAAAGATGCTACTTTATGTGCATGGGTGTCTTCAGTATCATTATGAAACATCACCTGATAAAGCAAGCTTAGGGAAAATTAAGAAAAAAGGAAAGAACTTATGGACTTGGAGTAAAGAAGTGCATATTTCTTAGTTGCCTATGAGTCTTTCCAATTTATAAATTCACATGAAGTTCTGGCGAAGAGAAATGCACTGGCGAAGGATCTGTGTGAAGAAGAGCCCCTTCTTTACTTACTAATTTATTTAATCATTGGCCCAATAGTTATCAACCACTTACTTTGTGTCAGATAAAAGTTCTCATGTCCTTGCAGCACTCATTCTAGGCCAAAATTGTAGGGGAAATCATATGATGAACAAGTTGAATAAAGCTCGGTGATGATAAAGGTGAATGAGAAAAATAAAATCAGTCAGAGGGATGGAGCGTGGAAGAGAGTGGGGGTGGGGGTGTTCTCTCCGAGGGGGTGTCTGAAGAAAGTCTCCAGCAGGAGAACCTTGAATGGAGACATGGAGGAGGTGGAAGAGGGCACTGTGGAGGTTCCATGGGGCAGGGGAGAAAATTCCAAGCAAGGGTAAATGGTTGATGTTCTGTTTTAAATGCTGTTCAAACTCTGTATGAGGTCCATTTGGCTTTCGGTGAGACATTTTCACTTTTGAAGGTATTACTACAGTGCTTGCTTCCAGATGCTTTGGTGCTAGCTTCCCTTGCAAACCTTTCGTTTCTCATTAGGAAACCTGATGTCAGTACTTATTTATTCTAATGGTATTAAATCTGGGCACCTGGTGAATGCAGAGTCTTCATCTTTACGAAGCTAGACAACATGCATTTGAAAGTTGCCACCATTGATATCTCTCAACACAGAGAGAAATTCAATGTACCTATAGTAGATTTCCTTTTGTTTGGGAAAAATCACCAACTAGAGTCTCTTAGTTTCACAGATATATAACCCATAGCTTTGTTGTTCTTAGAGGAAAATGTAAGGTCACCGTAACCAGAATTTATTAACTGAATGCAATTTTATTAACAGACTATGTCTCTCAAATGCCAGAGATATATTTTCCTCTCTTAAATATGAATTTAGGGTGTAAAGTATTTAAAATACTGTGTCTGACCTGATCAGGAGGTGGTGCAGTGGATAGTGCACTGGACTGGGATGCGGAGGACCCAGGTTCAAAACCCTGAGGTCTTCGGCTTGAGTGCAGACTCATCTGGCTTGAGCACAGGCTTACCAGGTTGAGTGCAGGGTCACTGGCTTGAGCATGGGATCATAGACATACCCCATAGTCACTGTCTTGAGCACAAAGGTCGCTGGCTTGAGCAGGGGGTCACTCTGCTCTGCTGTAGCCTCCTGATCAAGGCACATATGAGAAAGATAAAGCAATCAATGAACAACTAAGGAGCCACAATGAATAATTGATGCTTCTCATCTCTCTCCCTTCCTGTCTGTGTGTCCCTATCTGTCCCTCTTTCTGTCTCTCTCACTGTCTCTCTTTCTCTCTCTTACACACACACACACACACACACATTATGAGATGATGCTAATTTCTTATAATAAGTATCTGTTGATAGGTAGCCTGAATCACTGTTGATATTTCAGTGAATTCTATTTTGCTGAGTTGTTGGTGGTCTGAAATTTATCAATGGCCCCAATCTGGCTCAATTTTTAAAAATTATAGGGACGCACTATTTTTAATTCAGGGTCTCTGTTTTTTTTTAGCTGAAAAGATGTCACAATTTTTAAAATTTGAAATAGAATTGTCTTTTAATGATATGATATCATGTCTTAAAAGTCTTAGAACAGAAGTATAGAAGTGAAGGATCAAAAACATCGACTTGGATTCACTTTACAAACAAACTTAGTGGTTCTAGAGCAGAGTTTGAAGAACTGCAACCCACACAGCGTAGCTGGAAAGCTATCGGCTTTTGAAAATCAATGTTTATTGGAGCAGAGCCACACTCATTTATTTAGGTTTTATTTATAGTTATTTCAGGCTCTTTAGACAGATTTGAGTATTTGCTAAAGAAGCCCATATGGTTGGGGAAAGCCAAAAATATACTGTTTGGCCACTTTGTGAAAATATTTTTCTGATACTTATTTTAGAATGTCTCAGCTTATTTGCTTCCCTCAATAAAAATTCTACCTTTAGAGTTTTTAAATTAGCAACAACTGTTTAATGACATATAGATAATATAGGTTATAGTACCTGTTTTCATCTTTCTTCTGTTTTTCACCCTGAGAGTTCCATTTCCTATGTCATACCTAGCTGTTTTCCATACTCTGTCTTCTTTATTTATCAATTACATTTAATGGTGTGACATTGAGCAGTTAGAGCACATAGGTTTCGGGTAAACATTTCTATAGCATAGGAATTGTTTGCTTGTGTGCCCATCACCCAAAGTCCAACTCTCTTCTTATCTAGGTTTTATGTAAGACTGATTTCTTTTCTCCTGTACTTCACATTTTCTTTCTAACTTTATTTTCAGATAATAAAGTTTTCTGACAACCTGTTCTTCCGTGATGTGGGGATATATTCTTGTACATTGCCAATCATTCTTTTATCACAAATCATGAACCAAAAATACAGATGCCTCCTTCCCATGCTATCTCCCTAATCGATGTTCTTTATACTGTCTTTTCTTCTAGAGTCTCAATGCAATGTTAGGAAGAGTTAAAACCCAACCCTCCTCTGCTCCCCAGACTTCAAAGACACTGCAGAGTCTAATATTTATCTTATTTTAAGATTCATTCCCAATTGAAATAACATTGAAGTCTTTCCAGTTCCTCAAAGAAGAAATTGTTTTTTATGTGGCTTTGGCCTGAAAAAAGCCCTCCAAAGTTATCTAAAATCAATATTTTCACTGAGAATGACAGAAATATGTGAATAAAAACTTGAAATGCATTTTAAAAAAAACAGTTTAATTTTTTAACATAACTTATTTTCTGTTCTTGAAAACTATGTCTCTGGAGTTTAAAAGACAATAGAGAGACAATGGTCTTTTCTGCTCCTGTCACAATTCTCCTTTCATGTTTCCCTCTTTCTTTCCATTTATGTTCTCTTGCACTTGGGAAAAATACATTTTACAAAGACCTCCTTTGCATACCTGTCTTTTTTGAGTGTGTTGGAATGTAAGTCCCTTGGAGGGAGTACCTGTATCTTTTACATGTTCAAGACCTGACACAAAACGAGCCCTCAATAAATGTTAAACCATTGTGAGACCAAACACTTCTCTCATTCCCAGTTTGTAACAGGAAGGCTGGGAGGTGTTGACAGCAGAAGGCTACCTGAGATGTGGGTCCCTTTGGGTGCCTTTGTCAGGCTACAGCCTGAGGCCCCTTCTGTTGCAGAGATAATAGAAAATATTAAATGTACCAACAAGTGACTTAAGCAAGAAAGAAAGAGAAATGAAGGAGAGTGTGGGGCAGAACCTTTGAAAAATAGTTGGTTAGGAAGAGAAGAAAAGTCATAGAGTGGCAATATTTTTAAAATCAAATTTCTGTGAAACACAAATAAATAGTTGTAATTAAGCTTGGTGAGAGAATGCACGGAGCTTTCAACAGAGAACAGTGCAGTAGAAAGTGGGGCTTGATGGCATGCACACCGCTGGCTGTGGGGCAAGGTAGTCAAGGCTGATGGATGTCAGGACCAAGAGAACTCCCTCAACACCGAACACATGGATTCTGGGAGATGTCTGGGATGTGTAAGGAATGAAGGCGGATCTGAGGTCAGCATGTAGACATACGAAAAAACTTGTGGTTACCAAAATAAAATAAAGGAGAAAAAATATGGCCCCTGTATTAATTACAGGGAGAATGGAAGAATTTGAGGGATGAAATGAGTTGGAAATAGGGAGAGCTGGGGGTTGTATAAAGCACGACTGACCTTAATATACATTTCCCGGTATGTGCACTTCTTTATTCCCTTCTCTCTCACTTATGATGCCACATATTGCAAATTAAATATACTAGGTTTTCTCATAGAAAGCCGACAGACAATCAAGACATAAGAGTGGGATTTAAGAATAACAATTATCTTTTGTTCAATGGATTTTAAATCGAGCACAGTACATTAGCTGCTGATGTATCTTTACATCTCTAAGGTAAAAGCACCGTCCAGTCTCAGACTTCCTGAGACATCTCTACTCACCCTCTGTGTGATGGATCTTCATGACTCTGCCCTTACAAGAGAAAATAACTTCTTTCATTGTCCATTAAGAGTAAAGCTCAGAACCACAACCTAGCTGAAGTTGAATATTAGTCTATTGATCTATTGATCTTTCTGTCAAAGTAACATGATGTTTGCTGGTAATATTCACAGCTTAATTTTAAGAAAAAAAATTTGTATCAGGAGCAGTTTTGGACTTTTAGAATTTGAAAGTTTGTATTACTTCACATTAGAGATTTCTTATTGCTTAAGGTCCTGCTAATAACAGGCATAACAGTAGTATGTATTTCTTGATAATACAGTAGATCAAATTCTTAAATCTTCATGTACATTTTTATTTACAAGAAAATTACATCTGATTGGAATCTGAAAATTTTTGTATTCTGGATTCTATTTTGCCACCAAAGTGTTAGGTAATTGTAAAAACACAGTTTTTAACATATGTATTCCCTGTGGAGTAACAACCAATCTGGCATCACCAGGAAAAGTAATGAGAAGTGTCATTACCTAATATAAATGAACTCAGTAGTGTCTGTCTTTCATCTGAAAATACCACCTGTTTTGGTTAGTATTCCAGACTTCCCCGTTCTAATGCACTGTGTAGAACTCAGTCCTTAGATAGCCCTTAAGAGCCAACGTAGGAACGAGGCTTGTTTCTAATACTCATACAGGCAATAAAGATAATATAACTTAAAGTTAGCTGATGAAAGTTCATTTGAACTAGGAAGTGAAAAATGTGTAATTTTATTATCAAGGTATTTTACTAAATGAAAGCCAAGTTTATAATGTGAGTTGAAAGGAGAGAGAACTTATGGTACTGTGAACCCACGTGGTAAATAAGTTCAGTTGAAAGTTTGACAAATTTCCCTTGCTAGATGAATCTAGAATGCACATTCTTGAAGTGTCATACATTTTGTAGCATTTTACTTATTATTTATTTATTTGTTTTGATAGAGGCAGGGAGAGAGATAGGAACATCAAGTTGCTCCAGTGTGCATTGTGTAGCATTTTAATTTTCCCCTGTGCACTTGTGAAAATCAAAACTCTTTCATCATACCCTTGTGAATATATAGCTAGCACTTTTGTGATTATTGACAGATAAGTTGAAGTGTCCTTGAAATTAAAAATTATATATTTTTACTTAAATGTTTTTGTTAATGATTTGAGCCATAGTGTCATTCTATTCCTTCAGTCAAATAGCAAGATTACAATTCAACATCAGAGTTAAGTATCTCTAGCTTTTAAACTTGTGCATTTTTATAGAAAATGGTTAGGAAGACCAAAAAAAGTCAATTATTTCGCTAGAGAATTTGGTATAAATAAAATAATATTTATGGACGTCTAAACAAACAATTGTAATGCAGGGCATTTTCCTGTGGCTATGCTTTGATAGTCTTCTAGCATTAAAATTCAACCAAGTAAGTTGAGAACAATGACAATAATAAAATTTCACAGTTCAATTAAGTTTTTGTTTATACACTTAGCTCATCTACCCTTTTGAAGAAAGACTCTGGCAAAGACCATGTTACATAGGGTTTTATGGTTTAAGTGAATCTGATTACAAATGAAAACATGAGTTCACTTTAGCACATAGCTTTAGAATAATAATCATGCTCCCTTTACAAGTTAAATGTAAAATGGTGACACAGTTTGTTCTCTGACAACACATTATTTTACTGTGTGGAGCCAGTCAAGACCATAATCCATGGAAATGTTCCCCGATCCCGGGTGGTTCCATTGCTCAGAGCTGCTCATTCCATAGGCACTAACTAAATAAATATCTGTGAAAATAATTAAGTGGGCCCATCCCTACCTCTGCTTTGAATGATAACTCTTTCTCTCTTCACCTCAATAGTCAACCACCACTTGTGAAATCAAACTTTTTCTTTAATATTTGATCAGAATGAATGCTCCCTTTGTAAACTTAAAGCAGAAGGTATCTTCAACGACAATAGAATCAGCTACCCAAACTCCACTTCATTTTGCCCTTCAACAGTCTCCCCATCACGTGCCTACTATTTTCAGCCACTCTTTTTGGAAGACTCCTTTCTGTTCACACTATACAAGAGGGTTTACCTCCCACTCATTCCCATCTCTTAACCCATTCAGTACTTGATCCCTTAGAGGCTTTCTCCTAAAATAATGTTTGCTAAGGCTGACTTGGACTTTCATGCCATTTCATTCAATGAATATTTTTCCATCATCTCACTTGAAATTGTCATCCAAATATGGTGGTCACTAGCTCCTCTCAGAAGAACCACTCCCTAATGCTCCTGGTTTTCTATTTTTCCTGCTTGATCGTTTTTCAAGTCATTTGCATACTTGTCCTCTCCTACCTGATCATTACATTTTGAGATACTCATTTCTTGTTTAATCAAAGTTCTCTTTGTAAGAAACCTCATATGTATATTTAGTCACTTTCATTGTTTCACAATGACCCGATATTATAAATGAATGCTTGAATCCTATAAGCTTCAGAGCTATACAAATTTAATTTTACTCCACCTGGATCGTACAATTGAAGCTAAATATATACAAAACCAAACTATCATATTTTTATTCCTAAACGATGACTACATACATTATTCCTAATCATGAATGATACAGCCACAAGATATACATTGTCCAAGTCAGACACATAAGTCTCCCTGCATTACAGTTCACAGTTCTAAATATCTCTAAAACATGTACTGTTACTTTAGTTTATTACCAGTTTCTCACCTGGGCAACCTCATATCGACTCTATAACCACTCTACAGCTCCCAGTCCCTTGTTCACCTTGCAACAAGAATGACACTCTAAAAAACATATCTGATCATAAAATTCATCAATTGCTTCTCATTGTTCATATAATACAGAAGAAATTCATGCACAGTTCTCATCAAGGCACTCCTCTTTCTAACTCTATTGCTGCTTCCTCCTTCCCTGCTCAGTCTCTGCTCTTAAACCACATCAGCCATCTCTCTCTCTGTTCCTTGAGACTTCTGTTTTATTTGTCCACCATAGTTATGTCCACAGAACGTTGATATGGGCTCTGTTGGAAAAAATTATTTCCAAAGCTTCCAATAAACATAGACTGCCTAAAATTTGTTCTTCAAGATCACCAGCCCCAAGTAATGTTAATTGGCTCACTGCTCCAGTATAAATAAACCTGATGATTGTGGGACCTAACTATTGCTGGTCCTTTTGTGTGGAGTTCTTCCTCTCTAGATTGGTACCTAGTTTACTACCCATGCTGAAGATCTCAGGTCACCATTCAATTTTATAAGAAAGTCTTCTCTGGAATCCCACTTCTTTCCCTTAAAATTCAATCAGTGACAATTTCCTTTGTAATGTGCTTACAATATATTATCTCAGTTTGAAATAATATGTGCTATTGTTGTAATTTAGCAAGTATTAATCTTTTCTACTAAGCCATAAGCATCATGAGTTCATGGATCGAACAGGTTTGCACTTATTATTTATTTCTAGGATCTAACCCAAATCCCAAAATATAGTAGGAATTTAAAATAGAAATGCGTTTAAAGAATCAATACATGACTTCATAAACTAATCCATGATGACGTTTTTATTATTTAAGGCTGTTTATCACTTCTTGCTCCCCCCAAGTTTCTGGATCAATAGAAAAATAATGCAATAAAATAAGGTTCAGACAAATTGTGGAAAAATTGATTATAAAATGAGACAGCCACATCTCCATCTCTGTACCTCAGCAGGAGCAGTTCCCCCAAATCAAGACAGAACAAGTTAAAACACAGGCTTTCTTCTTCTCTTGGAAATTGGGTAAAGAGAAATACAACACAAATAGTGAGCAAACCTGTTGCACGATAAAGAACCCACATGACTAGGCTGGACCTTCATAGTAATCCTCTTCCCAGTCTCAGCAATGCTCTGAATTCCTCAGCCTTTCCTGGGAAGTGAGAATAAGGATTATGAAAATTGGCAGATTGTGCATGTTTTTGTCTCATACCTGCTCAGGGTTCAGTGAGTATCTCTGCGCTCTCAGCCTACCTCTGCCCTTGGCTGAGTGCTGCAGACTTCTCCAGGACTCCATGCCATTTGTCCAGTCCTAGCCTCAGCTGACTCTTACACCATTAGGTTATAGGGTACATTTGTCCTTATCAGGCGCTGTCACTAGTCAAAATATCAACAGATTTTCACTTTCCCTTTGGGAGCATACAGAAATGCCTGGGTCATACTTTTGCCATATGACAGCAAATGTCAGATTAAGAGTCTATACTCCATCCCTCCAACTAATCATTCTGCACATAAAGGTTTTGCTGAGGTGAACACTATGTCAATAATACCTAGAACTTAGGTGTCATTCCAAAGAAGGAGGAAAGGAAATGTTCCTCATGAACTAATTCACTGAAATAATTTATCCAGAAATAACAAACATTGAGCTTTTTGTAGAACATGGTCTTATGGTCTTAGAATGAAACCAAATCATATATATATATGTTGAGAGAGACAGAAGAGAGAGGGTCAGATAGAGATAGACAGGAGGGGAGAGAGATGAGAAGCATCAATTCTTTGTTGCAGCACCTCAGTTTTTCATTGATTGCTTTCTCATATGTGCCTTGACTGGGGGACCCACCAAACCAGTGTCCATATGCTCAAGCCAGTGGCCTTGGGCTCAAGCCAGCGACCTTTGGACTTAATCTAGTGACCATGGGGTTATGTCTATAATCCCAAACACAAGCCAGTGACCCCTTGCTCAAGCTGATAAGCCCCCACTTGAACCGGTGACCTTGGGGTTTCAAACCTGGGTCCTCTGCATCCCAGGCTGATGCGCTATTCACTTTGCCACTGTCTGGTCAAGAATAATAGTTTTAATTTAATATTTCTAACACCCAAGAGGGGGTTAGAAATATTGAACTCTATAGTAGAGATGATGTACCCTCTAAAGAAACATGATGTTCTCTCATATGGTCAACACCAAAATTGCTGTGGTTATACCAAATTAATTTTCTGTGTTTACACAAAACATCCAATCAGGGACATAAGCAATACTTGTTACAGTCTAAATTAAGTTCAATTTGTTTTTCCCTCCACTGATTTGTAGAAATGCCCATGGGGCTTATTATTGTCTTGTATGATATTAGATGTAAATTGAGTTATCAAGAATACCAATTCAATATCAAATTGGCCAAATAATGGATTAAATAAAAAAAAAAACATTTAGCATCTTTATAAAGTAAGTAATCATTGTACGACCAATACACAAACACACACACACCTCTGCACGCAATGATTTACTCAGCATTATACACATCTGTGCTTCTCAATGACCTTCTGCGTGGAAGAAAATGACATTCAGAAAATCAATGGGAAAGGAAAGTGACATGACCACTACTGTTGATTGCATCCAATCCAAGAGGGATATTAAGAAGTCATTAGGTGTGGAGTCAGCACGTTGGCTCTCCTAGTCAGATTTAAGTGTCTGATATGTAACAGTCTAGTTAGGAGGTAGTTGACAAAAAGGACAGTGTGGCAAGTCAGAATGGCTTTACTTTGTCCCAGAGGGACATCTAGAGTGGAGCTATAGTCCTGCAGCTGTCTTCTTTTGGGTGCTTCCTGACTATCGTGCTGACCTATTTAAAAGTTAACTTCAAGTTTTCCATTTCTCAATTAACTTGTCGTAGGGAACTACCCATGGGTCATGAGTGGGGGTCAAGAGAAAGAAATTAAATATATTTGCAACAGAGGGGACAAGACACTGTCACTGACTTACTTGTGCCATTAGGACTCGCTCAAGTCTGAACTCACAGATTCCACTTCCCTTGAAGGATGTAGACCTTCTCTGCGTGCCATCAGTGTTCACTACCAACATTTACTCATTCCAATGCTCAGTTCTCGATGGCAGTGCTTAGTCAAGCATGCAATCTCTTACCAAAACCCAGTAGGAAGCCAAAAAAGGTGCTTATGAAAAGGAGAGTACTTATTCTCAGAGGATGACAAAGCTTTGCTCCCAAACTCTGAAAGATTCTAAACTATGATTCCCCCAAAACTCCAAGCAGGACCCCTATGTCCTACAGACACTTCAAACAAAACTGCTGTATCATACAATCTATGGGAGAACAACTTACTTGGTACCCTAGATTTAATACAGTGGGGCTCTTTTTCTGAGCCCCACTAAAAAATGTCAGCTTTTGGGATCACTCAGTAAATGGGTGAAAGCAGCACACTTAAGATAGAGTCAAAACACTAGCGACTTTCTTTGGATTTTAAAGGCAACATGTTCTACATTTAAGTATGCTGTTAGGGAGAGTAGATGGAGCATCTTACCCTTCTCTTTAGAAGAAGTACCTCCAACATTACACAGACCATGGACTCTTAGAAATGTCACTGAGGTAGCAGGCCAGGAGTCTTATGGGCTTGATTTCCCACTCCCTGGAATGCACACATCCTACCAGTGTTTCTAGAGTAGTTGCCACTTCCTAGTCACCAGGTCCAGCCAGCTGCATGGGCATTAATGCAATGAGCCAGGGGGCTGCTTCTTGGAAGGGAAAGTCAGTCACCACTTTTGCTGATGAAAATACAACAGAGCTAGAGTGTTAATATGTCCCTGAGAGAAGATGGTCAAGGTGTGTTGCTGGCACCCAACTGGCTTCGATGACTTTTGTTAAGAGACATTAAATGAAAACATTCACCAGATCGTTGGCTTCATGCCAAGTGCCAAAGAATTTGTGGAGTTGTTTAAGCAACAAAAGCACGTCTGGAACAACGGCTGTAATTGGAGTCATTGCAACAGAAACCTTCATAGTAATCTGCTGTCATCCTCTATGATCCATCCACCTTCTTTATAGACCAGCTAGACAGGCAGAAATGGAATATGGTAAGAAAAATGCCATTCCTGCATTATTTTAGTCTTTAATTGGGATACTCATCTCTGCAATCCCATCAGGAATGTGGCATTGTCTTTGGTTTAGTATTTTTATAGGTTATATCCTTCTAGTGGCTTCCAGATGGTCGTTCCTACCATAAAAATCCTCATTCCACACAAGTCAGGGGAGTAATATGGGGATCCTGCCAGTTTTTGAGTATGCCTATTACTTGGTCCAATTATGTATTCTAAAATGAAAGACATACCCACAAAACAAGTAGGTTCAGGTACCAGTGGGCTCACTGTGAGATGGACGTCAGGCAAAGCTCCATTTGTCTCCAGCATCCCTGGACCCCTATTCTGACTGGCGACTACCATGCTCAGGTGTACCCTCCATCAGGCATTGGTCCAGAGCCAGCATCCAGTAATTCATGAAAAGCCTGATTATTTTCCCTTCCCAAGTCCAGCCGCCACAGTCAATGGCTGCAAATTCCATTAAGAATGTTTGGCAGGAGGACAAGCAGTGTAAACTTTTAACGATGCCACCGGGTCCTTCTTCAAGTTGTCCCCACTTCTACTTCTCTGCGGGGATTCAGTCTGTGACCTGGCTGGTCTTGGAATGTACTGAGGGCCTTTGTTTCTCAGTTTCAGTACTTCAAGGCTGAGTTGTGTTCGTTAGACTTGATCTGTTAATATGGATCAAGTAACAGGTTGTAGTAGGTTGTCCCTCTATCTCAATTCAAGGAACTCTATGGTCAACTAGCCAATGCCAATGATCTCTGCAGGTCAGATTATTTTGATCAGTGCTTTGGGTCAGCTATCTATGATGGTAACCACATCTACCTTGTTCTTGTAATTAAGTACTGCCGCTAGGCCCCTGTCCTCCTGATTCTATCTCCTCATGGTGTTTGGGAGCCTCATGTTGAGAGTCGCAATTCCTGTTGAGATTTCTGACCTACAAGAGCCAACACAGAATTCTTTTATGCTGCTGGGGTTTTGTTGCAAGTCTTATTTCTTACTGCCATGGTGAGAGAAGTGTTCTCTTTACCCCACAGGTTGGGAGTAGGTCTTATGGGTATCCGCTATATAATTTTATTCTCTCTGTATAGGCAGAATTCTAAAATGTGGCCTCTAATGGCCCTATAATTAAATGTGAACAGAATCTGTGAATATATTACTCTCACGATTACATCACCTTATAAGGCAAAATAATTTTATTTCAGATATAATGAAGTTTCCTGATCAGCTCCCTTTGAGTTCATCAAAAGGGGTGATTAGGCTACTATCAAGACAATAAGAAACTTAGCATAATCTCAAGGAACTGAATTTTGTCAATCATCTGAATAAGCACCAGTTATTCAGTGTGCACATCACCTTGATTGCAGCCTGGGGAGACCCTGAGTGCAGGACCCCGCTAACCCTTACGAGGACACCTTAGCAAGAAAACCGTGATCATACGTGTTATTTTCATTTTTAAGTTTGGGCTAAGTTATTGTGGCAGTAAAGAAAATCAATACACTTCCTAAGGCTTTGAATACTTTCTTCTACAGTATACCAACCAAATGAATAGGTCCACACCAAGGTGTGAATACAAGATTCATGGATTGAGTGTAGAGAGCTCTCTTAGGGTCTGCCTACCATACTGGGAGACAAAACTTATATACTGGTTTATAGCAAGGAAATGCAAGAAGTAAATTTTACTAACCTTTTGCATCAAGCAAAGTAGTTTTCTATGCCATTCTTAACATTTTAAAGCAATAAATTACTAAGTTTAATTCACTTGAAATACATTATTATTATATATTATATATA
The DNA here is from genome assembly GCA_037038555.1 of Rhynchonycteris naso. Taxonomy (NCBI): domain Eukaryota; kingdom Metazoa; phylum Chordata; class Mammalia; order Chiroptera; family Emballonuridae; genus Rhynchonycteris; species Rhynchonycteris naso. The sequence continues at coordinate 7,340,771 of CM072998.1, read as the reverse complement.
TATATTATATATATATATTATATATATATGGTTTTAATAACCCTTATTCACATTTAAAACAATTCTTTTAAGCAATCGTGACACTTCTATAGGTCACTTGAAACTAAAAAGAGACTTAATAGGACAAACTTAATGCTGTTATTACCATATGAACAAGTAGAAGTATTTCAATACAGTTAACAGGACTACCCAGGTATTCCACAATTTTTTAAAGCTCAGAAACTAGGATTATTTACCATAAAGATCTTTTACATATAGAAATAGTTCGTTTAGTTTTAGAGGCTAATCTGAGTCAAAGGCTTATCACGTAGGCTTTCTTTGACAATTTTTTTTTTTTTAAGTGAGAGGAGAGGAGGTAGAGAGTCAGACTCCCACTTGTGTTCCAGCTGGGATCCTCCCGGCAAACCCTGACTGGGACCAGTGCTCTGTCCATCTGGGGTTACGATTGTAACCAATCTATTTTTAGTGCCTGAGGCAAAGATTCCAGTGCCCCTGGCTAATGCACTCAAATCAATTGAGACATGGCTTCAGGAAGGAAAGAGAGAGAGAGACGGAGAGAGAGAGAGAGAAGGGGGAGGGATGAAAAAGCAGAGGGTTTTTTTTCTTGTATACCCTGACTGGGAATTGAACCAGGGACTTTTACATGCCAGATGGACGCTCTACCATGGAGCCAACAGCCAGAGCATCTGTGACAATTAAAATTGTTTTTCTTCTGTGATTTTTTCTGCTAAGAACCCACTGAGACTTAGGTTTTTTCTGTGGGTTTTTTTTTTTTTTCAGCAATGTTAAAAGATCAGTTGTAAAAAGATAAAGTACTCCCAAGTTTCATTTTGTTTTGTGTGCTCAGGGTATTAGCTACAAAATCACCAAAACTTACTCCTCCGTTTCTGATCTCACCCACCGGAAAAGATATACTGGAGATAGAACTGCATCCTCTGGTTGGTAAGAAGAAAGTATAAATTAATTTTATTCAAGTTGAAATTTTATAATATCTAAATCAATTAGAAGGTAATATGTGTCCTGTGAGGCCTATTTTGGAAGGAGAAAAGGCAGCAATGTAATTCTCCATTTAATTATCTGCTTTATTTGGAAGTGTTATAATAATTCTTGAAGTTTTTCAAACGTGCTCTTCTGGCTTAATATTTATAAGGTTGTTCTATCCAATACAGACTGGAAAAAAAGGGATGAAATATCTCTGTTTCCAATAATGATCCATAGCCTCTAACTTCGATTTTATTGTACAAAGTCTACATTTCTGTGGGTTTGAAACTATTTTCTCTCCTTCTCACTTATTTATTTCCCCAATTCCCTGTCACGCTTCCCCTTGAGACCCCTCTTGGATTCGCTACTACTTAAAGAGCGATTCTCAAACTTCAAGTGATTATAAATTTCCTTGTTGTGATGATCTCCATTTTTGAAGAATGCCCATATGATTCTGATATCACTTTTTAAAAAAATAATATCAATAAACTAGCTTAATAAATTTTCTCCTAAAGCATGGGACCCTTTCATAACCTGTCACCTGTACCCCTTCTCTCTCAAGACCCTCTCTCTGTCCCCTGTGTCAGCCATATCAAACTATTTCTTTTTCCCCAAGGATCAAGTTCTTCCATGCATTCTTAGTTGTGCACACAGTGATCCCTTTGGGACCTAGGTAATGAATTAATTTGAGTGTCATTTCTCAAGCCAGTCAGAATAATTCTGACTAAAATGTGTGATACCCAAATACTTGTGGAAATAAGCTCCAGGTCCATGAAAAACACATCATTTGATCACCTTGTAACAAGAACAACAGAGAAACTTTCTAAAAGGTCATCTTTTCTATAAATTGTTCTTTCTCTCTCCTTAGAGCTCAATATTTTTTTTGATTGGTTGATTGATTTATATAATAAACTCTATGACCTTATAACTTGCAACAAAATCTCCTTTTTCATCCACATCAGTGCACTCACATAAAAATACAAATGCCAAAAGCTTTTTACCCATAAATTTTCCAACTAGTTATTAAATGTATTATTTTATTCAGGTTATTTATCTTTTAAAACTGTATGATGGCTTAGTTATTATTTTTTCTATAAATGTTGTCTTATTGAGTAATTTTCTAAATTTGATCTCTAATGTGTTTAGAAGAGACCATCATAGTTCACTTTTATTATCAGCAGAAGTGGTTGCTGTCCACCAGGGATGCTGAAATTAGACCTAACTTAAATTTCTTTGATTAAAATGTGATATAAAACATTTTTAGCCTGACCAGATGGTGGTGCAGTGAATAGAGCATTAGACTGGGATGCGGAGGACCAAGGTTCGAGACCCCAAGGTCGCCAACTTGAGCACGGGCTCATCTGGTTTGAGCAAGGGTCACCAGCTTGAGCCCAAGGTCGTTGTCTTGAGTAAGGGTTCACTCGGTCTGCTGTAGCCCCCCGGTCAAGGCACATATGAGAAAGCAATCAATGAACAACTAAGGTGTCGCAACGAAGAATTGGTGCTTCTCATCTCTTTTCCTTCCTCTTTGTCCCTCTCTGACTCTCTCTGTCTCTGACACAAAATTTTAAAAAAAAAAAGTGGAAAACTTTTTTAGGCAAGATAATAGCAAATCATTGGGATTTCAAACTCCAATGGACACTTGTATCTTTTCTCTACTGAGTGGAGTAGGGTGAAATGCTTCTCTCATGTATATGCTCATTATTGGCATGTTTTACAAAATATGAAATAGACCCATAGATAAATGCATATGAACATTGTAGTCCCTTCTCTTTGTGATTCAACGTGATGAGAAAATGTAAGATGGAAAAGAAGGAAACTGGTGGAGATAAGGTAACAGAAATAACACGAGGGGATCACACACAAATGGGACAGTTGAATCGGTCCCAAGACTCAGTTCTCAAGTTCAGATTACTGTAGAAGAGTCCCCATGCTGTCTCTGGTCCCATGGTCACGTGGGAATATTTTAGGGAAAAAGCATTGGATATATTATCATTTTGAAACAGTAGACTTGACAGCTAGAGAGTTCTCCATGGGAAGTTTAATGGAAAGTATCCCTGATGGAATAGTCTACTCCTTGATGCTTGGAATGAGAGTAGAAATGTAGGTGAGGCACAGACAGAAACCATCTCTAAAGGGGACCCAGGGCTTTACTACATCCGTTGGTGGAAGAACCTGTCACTATCCATTAGTAGAAAAGATTCTTCTCAAGGTTGGGCATCTGAGGTTGTGAATACCATTTTACCAACATTTTTTGAGTTTGTGATTTCTGTGTCCTATGTAATGAAAATTTGTCTAACTCAATGTCACACGGAATTTATTCAGAATTAATTACCTTGCCATCTTATAAAAACTCAAAAGACTATTCTTCAGTTCTCTCTTCTGGAGAGATATGTCTGTCTTTTCATTAATATCACATTATTTTTATATCTGTAGAAACCTACAATCAGATAGTGTAAACCTCTAATCTTCTTTTAAAAGAACGTTTTAACTATTATAATTACTTTGCTATTTTAATATAAGTTTTAGAACTAGTGTGTCAAAACCTTAAAAAATTTTTGATTAAGAAATATTGAATTTGTAGAGCAGGGGAGATTTGTCATTTTAGATGTAAAGAACTGTATAATCCATAAACAGAATAAATATCAGTTTACTTAAGTAATTTTTAATTTTTCTCAGTGATATTTCAGACTTTTTAGTGAATAAATCTTACTACACACATTATATTCAATCTAGTTCTAAGCATTTTATTTTTTGATGTTTTTGTAAGTTAGGATTTTAAAATTTTGATTCCCCAAGTATATATTGATAGTACATACATATAGCTTACATTATTTTACCTTGTGAAATACATTTTTGTAATACTAGCTTATATTCAACTCATTAGAACAGTATAATGCACAAGTATGCAATCTGCAAATAAGTTTGTTTATATCATTTATTCAGTCTGTATGCCTTTTAAAAATTGTCTTATTGTACTAACTAGGACCTCTAATATATTGTTGAAATAAAGTGGTGAGATTGAATATCATTGCCATGCTCCTCTCTTGGATAGAAAACATGTTATCTATTTTTTTCACCATTTAATAAGATGTTAGCTGTAGGTATTTTGTGGATACAATTTATTAGGCTGAGAAAATTCCCTGTTATACCTAATTTGCTAATAAATTGCATCTTAAGCAGGTGCTAAGTTTATCACATGCTTCCTTCTGAACCTGTTGAAATAGTATGTCTTTTCTGTTTTTAGCCTTTTAATATGATGAATTATAAGTTTTGGTTTTTTCTGATGTTAAAACAATTTGCATTCTTTTATTTTTATTTTTTTTAAGTTTTTTTGTATTCCCTTTTACTTTTGGTGTCAGTGTAACGCTGGTCTCACAATCTGACTGGAAAACATTTCCTTTTTAAATAAAGAATTAATATTGTACTCTAAGGATATCTAAAAAGCAAATGGTTGCAAGATTTGATTTTAAAAATTCTTGAACCTACCTTGTTTCAGTAAAAATACAATATACCACAGAATTAAAACACTACTCTTAGGTTTTCCTGCTTGATAAATTTATTATTATGTGTCTTGAAACTATTGCTCTAAGTTGAAGCACTTGGGTTTTTAAAAATTCTGATATTTTTGCTCTTTTGTAATTTTTTTTATCTGTGCTGTCATTTTCCTCTTTTAGCACATATCATTTTAGACTCATGATCCACACATCTCAACAGCTGTATTTTTTTCTGGATTATGGGTCTTACTCATGCTAACTGCAAATTGATGTGCATTTTTTTTTAAGGAAAGTATTTAATTTAGACTTGAGGTTCTGACCCTAATCTAAAACATCTTACATGATCAGTCACCTGGATATGCTTCTGATTTGGTTTCTTTCTGGGTCTCTAATGACTCTTCCTCACATATAGATCAACTTTACACTTGATCAAACATTACCTGACATTTGGGAAGATGATTTTCTAGCTGTGATTGCTTTATCTCAATGTTATGTCTTGCAGTCTAAAATGCTAGCTATGTATATATGTTTATACAATATATATGCATTTAAGTGAAAATTTTCAAAGATTTATACCTATTTCTTCTGCTCTTGTCTACTTAATCACTGTGCTTGTTACTTTCTTGCTGTTCTTGTGGCAAATATGTAGATACAACTCTGATCATTATAATTGCTAAGTCTTTCTAAAATTAAAGGGAGAGAGTTTATTAGTAGTTGCCATTTACTTAAGCAACATGAATTTTGAATTATAGTAGAGCTTCCCTGAATGTAATTACAATCTCTTAATGACTTCCAATTGATTTCTGTTATGGCTGCTACAATTAGAGAGCACCTAATTAATTTATTTTACTAAATAACGATAACTGTTCATGACCAGTGTCTGAATACTACAGGGTTCTGAACAAGTGAGTTGAAAAACGTAGGAGCAAAAACAAAAATCTGCACATTTCAGAAATACAAGAGACGTCAGAGCATCCTTCATTTCACAGATTAGGTGCAGAGAGTTTTCAGAGTTTGTCTCTAGACATAATAATGAAACAATAAGGAATAGAAGGCAGTACTTCTAATTCCCCTAAAATCTACGCTTCCTGACCATAAACCTGCTGATTTGGAATACTGACTGACTTGGGAAGCTTGTCTCTATGGTTACTAACATTATTTTCTTTTTTATTTTACAGGACATCCGTGGTAGTGGAGTAGATCACCAGGAATAAATACAGGTAAGACTCGAGTCATGGTGCATGTTTTGGATCTAATGGTTTATTTAAAATGTATTCCACATGAAACACGGAATTTATTTTAGGTATGGTAATATTCACCACATAATTCAAATTTCATCGATGCATTAGTCTGAAAAGTAGAGGGAAGTGAGAGGTGATCAGATATTCTACATTTTAAATGCCATGTCAGTTACTCACTTGGATTACTTATTAATGTGATTTGCTTAATCTGAGAAACCGAAGAGCTCCCTTTGAATGATAGTCTTTAAAAATAATATTATAATCACAAATATTTTTTGCCATGTATATTTTTGTGAGGATTAACATCTCAGTGGTTTGATACTGTGTTTCTGAGATCAGCGGTATCAACATCATCTGGGGAACGTGTTAGAAATGCTGATTTTCTGTCTCCAGCCCAGACCTACTGATAAGCAATTTGTGTTTTAACAAGCCCTCTGGGTGATTCCACTGCACTCTATAGTTTGAGAACCGTTGTTTAAATAATATTTTAATATAAGGTAAATGTACTCTTAATAGAAAATCTTCACAGCTACACATAAATTTACACTGCTAATAAATGAAAGGCTTACTATTATTCTTAAGTAGATGTTTGGATTTCAAATTTCAATATGTTTTAAGATGAATTGTATATACCACACTGTATCTTATGTTTTCATTTTTGTTTTTGTTTTTAATCACATAATGATATGCACAACTTTTGAAAAGGAAGGCTTGCAATACAGTTTGAAAACTATTTTTAAAATCTTTATTTTCTGGCCTGACCTGTGGTGGTGCAGTGGATAAAGCATTGACTTGGATTGCCCGGTCAAGGCACCAACAGAAAGCAAGTTGTATGAGTTGACGCTTCCCACTTCTTCCCCCTCTTTCCTTATCTCCTCTCCTTAAAAATTAAAAATAGAAATTCTTTATTTTCAGCATGAAATAGACATGCAAAGGATAATAGGTAGTTGATAAGGTTATGTTAAGTATCTTGAACCTAGAAAAAGCGATGTACCTCTCTGATTTCGTAAAAATAGAAATATTGAGTTAACAACAGGGCTTTCCCAAACCAACTCCCCACTAAACAGAGTAGTTGTAGGACTATACTACTCCTTATCCAGCACCACCATCACATAACACATTTTGCAAAAATAATAATATTGGTTAAATGTTTAAATGAATACAATAGTATTTGTTCATCAAATGGGTTTCATATGGTAAACTGGAGATACACTATTACTCTTGAAGAATCACAATAAATACTCACATGTTCAAGTCTCGAAAATTTCCATAATAGAGAATGTTTTATTTTAGTTAACCCCAAATTCCTTGAATTATTGTATAGATAGCTTTTCTCAAGAAATACTTTTAACATATTCTAAAACAAATGTTATGGAAACTATATCCTAAAATCTTCTGATCTAAACATTAAGAGCTGTGCAATTCTCAATATTAGAATGTCCTCTTTGTAGTACGACTGATGTATGTAAAAATGTTCAAGCCAGAAGAACAAAAGTTCCCCATTGAAATGTGTGCTTTGTTGGAAGAACACATGCAAGTCTGTTTCATCCTGAGAGGCAGGAGTGCAGTGTCTTAGGGCTTGGATATGTCTGCCAGCTCCCGCCCTCGCAAGCTGTATAACTTCTTGCCTATTATTTACCGTCTCTGTTCTTCAGCCAGTTTACCTATTAACTGAGAATAAAATTAGTACCTAGTTTATGGGGTTGTTGCAAGTTTTAAAAATAGTTTCTGGCACAAAGTAAGAGTCTGTACCACACAGTAAGAGTAAATACATCCGAACGATTATCATGATTGGTTTGAGTTAAGGTAACCTGCAGATCTTTAGGCCCTCATAGTGTAGGACTGTTTCTTTGGGTAAATTAGCCTTTCCTATTTAAAGCACCTTTACTTGTACTTACCTCTTCACTAAGAGGAACAAGGGAAAATATGACACTCTTTCTTCCTTTGGTTTACCTAATTGGAAGTGAAGATATAGCATGTCCTTGTTTCAGATCTAACAGAGCAACACGTTTATTTTGCAGTTAATGCAGAATACTATAATATTAAAAGTAAGAAACATGGAATTAAAACATCTCCAGATAACATATAATTTAAATAGAAGTAACCTGATGCTAGACCTTGAATATTATTAATGGAACAAACTACAGATCACTTACTCTGGTGTGAAACACTTAAGACCTAGGTTCAGTTATGGCTCTTTATTAATTTTGAGAGTAATTCAACCTCCCAATCTTCAACGTTTTTGTACAGAAAGTATGGGAGTTCAAAAGCTGACTTTTGTTTCTTCTAGCTTTGAATTTCTGATTTTGTGCCATAGTTTTGAGGTGTGTTATGTTTGCTATAGAGGTGAGCCACGTCTTCTGAGCAGTCACGTGGCCCCTGGGAATATACCTATGCATGAAGTTAGTATCCTGTACTAATCATTTTATTTATCCTTTTGAATAAACTATTGATTTAAGTTATTTAAAGTATTACCAGGGTTATAGAGAAAAGTTTGTGTTTCTGTATTTTGTGAAGATTCAAATTATCATGCCATAAAAATATAAGTGTTTTGGTTGGTGGGTTTGAAGTGTGACTGAGTTTGCTTGTGAAGCTTTTGACTAGGCCATGAATGACAGGACAGTGTCATTGTGAGTGGTGTTCAGCCTTCCCTGAGTTTTGGTTTGAGACACTATGACATGAAATGAGAGAATGTTCATGTTCGTTGGAAGGATACTTCTAACATGGAATGGCACTATAAAAATATCAGAAGATATGGAGAAATAGAATAACGTTTCTTACAGTTTCTCTATTAGTTGCCCTCATGATAAGTATATATCTTGAGTGGATCACTTCCTCAAACATGATTGCTAAATGTGAATAATAATATTGAATTATATGCAAAAAATACATCCTCTACTTTTAAAAAACTATCTGTTGGGATAACTAAACAGAATATTATTAATAACGAAGAGCATGCAAGCCGTGGATCCACAAGAGCTATTCTGTTAAGTGACTTGTGTTGTTTTTACCCAAAGATAAAATTCATATTATCTGTGACATTGAGAAGACTTCTCTTTTGATAAGTTAAATATTCTGAAAGGGGACATTTATAAACATGTATCTTATTTTTAATATATGATATAAGCAAACAGTTAAGATCCTACTGCAGACCGGGTGCATCCCGATGGGTGTGTTCATAGTATATAATGAATTGGGAAAATTGAAGCTGGATAATAAAGAGTTAAGCTTTTGCCATACTTTCTGATTTTTTTAAATAACCAGCAAGTAAAAAGAAAAAGAGAGAGAGAACATAGAAGTTTGAACAAAGAGCACCTGGGTTATTTGTACACATCCTATTCGTTATATTGATCTGGTGACTAGTAGAGCTCATTTCGCACTCTGCGAAGTGGTGATGTTCCCAGCCAGGAGGTGCTTTTGTTCAGACTCTAACGTGACATATTTCAGTGACCTCTGAAACGTGCAGGATCTGCGTGCTGCTCTCCCAGAAGGAGTATCACAATACATATAAGCTACACTTTGCAAGTACAAACAGAATGTTAAGATATCAGGTTACCTTTCTTCCTGGAAATCGACACTACAACTGAGATGGACAATAAGCTTTTCTATCGCTCAAGGCTCTCCGAGGGGCAACTACTGGTGGCCACAGCATTAAGTGGGCTCTAGTTGGGAATGATAGGTTAAAAACAGCCTGAGTAACAGCAATGCAGACCAAAGTTGCCAGCTTTCAGCCAGTGCCCCGGCAGGAATTGACCTTGAGCTCTCAATATTGAACCCAACCAAGCCCTCCTGGCAGAGCAGGGGCGGGATTGTCACTTTGAAAAATGACACTAGAGTTTTCTGCATGTGGATCAGACAAAGGCACCCCAGAAGATTTTTCTCTTCTCTGGGAACCCAAACTGAAATCAAGATGTGTACTCATTATTATGGCTCTCGTGTTTTATAAATGAATGAGCATTTCCACTATGAAAAACCTTGAATGAAAATGCGATTATGCTACTGCTTCCTCCCAGTTGTTTTCCAAATAATGACCTGATCCTGAGACTGACGTATGATTTTGCCACTGTGTTTCATCAAACCGAAGTTCTTTTCCAAACGTAATTTTCTCTCACGCTGACAGTGCCATCCCAGGATGAGCCTCTGACTTTAGTACTGCTGATCAGGGGAGAGTTAATAGGAACACAGAGCCGAATATTAGTGAGAGGAGAGTATCCTAATGGGCAAAGGTTTAAGAAGTTCTAGTTTCCATTCACTTTTTCAGGTTGTCCCTCATATATTTTCATTCCATCCTTCCCACTTACTCCGGAATAACGTGGGGTTCGCAGAAGACTTTTTGCCATGGCTCTGCCCGGGAATTGCTAAACAGAAAAATAATGTGTTCCTTGACAAGGACTTAACATGCTCAGTGCAATTCTGCATTTGAGATACTGACTTGGCATAAAGAATTCGTTGTAGCCTGACCAGGCGATGGCGCAGTGGATAGAGAGTCAGACTGGGATGTGGAAGACCCAGGTTCGAGACCCCAAGGTTGCCAGCTTGGGCGCGGGTCCATCTGGCTTGAGCAAAAGCTCGTCAGCTTGGACTCAAGGTGGTTCGGTCTGCTGAAGGCCGGTGGTCAAGGCACATGTGAGAAAGCAATCAATGAACAACTAAGGTGTTGCGACGACAACAAAAAACTAATGATTGATGCTTCTCACCTCTCTCCGTTCCTGTCTGTCCTTATCTATGACTCTCTCTCTCTCTCTGTCCCTGTAAAATAAATAACTAAGAGGTTTTTTAAAAAATAATTAAAAAAATAAAAAAAGAATTTGTCGTACATGATCTTTGCTTCTTATCATATTATTTTTTCATGAACAGCAATCTGAGATGAGACCAATAACAAAGATACCACCATGTCAGTCTAACAGAAATGTTTTTTTAAATAAAAAATATATACAAACAAAAAATACAAAAAGGCCACAAGTTTCAACAAACACTAAACACTAACACGGACTGTGAGAGAGAAAACCACTGAACAGGTGGAATCAACCACCACCGTTGTCATCTGTGGGTCAGTGAGGACGCCACTACCTCTATTTGAACTTTTTTCTTTGGCTTAAAAATCTTTGAGAAATTTATTGATGGTTTAGAGCTGCTATAATAATGGCTAAATTTATATTTGAGGACTTCTTTTATAATTTTCACTTAAAACCACCCAGTCCGCAGCTACTGTGCACCTAGAGTAGGCTTTCTAAAAGGACAGAGGGTGAAAATGTGATTTTCCACTGGATGTGGCATAGTCAATTGTAAAAAAAAGGGGAAAGAAAAATGTACAAGAACAGAGAAGTGAGGGGGAATTGGCCCTTCTTCTGCTGTTTTGTTCTAACTGGATCTTCAGTAAGTTAGGATACAAGCCCATATAGGAAGGGCAGATCTCTTACGCAGTCTGCTGAATCCAATGCTGATTTCTTCCAGAAACTTCCTCACAGACACATCCCAAAATAATGTGTTAGCGCCTATCTGAGGTTTTCTTAGCTGAGTCAAGGAGGCATGTAAAATTAATCATTATAGATATGAGTTGGGTATTTTGCAGCAGGAAAACTATTTGGATTGCCTAGTAGGAGAGACCCATTGTAGGGGGGAGTTATTAACAGTTATGGAAACACAATAAATCATTTTGAATGAGAGATATACTTCCTTTGCTACACCTATTTCTAATTTCTCACAAATGTCCTTTGGAGCAGAGCACATTAAGGATGAGAGGGCCTGATTATCAGGCATATTATAAAATCATTCAAATAAGCACACTGCTTCCATCCGTCACTCAGACAAAGAGGGGGACGGGTCTGCATTCCTCCCTCACGCGACTGTGAGATCAGACCATATAGACTCTAACTGTGGGTCAGAGCATCGCTGGGTCATCGCTCTGGCTTTGCCTCTGACAATTAGATTGCACAAACATTCCTGAGAGATAGCATATGGTCTTTGAAGACCTGGGCACAGTGGAAATTAATTGAATTTATAGGACATCTGGGTAAGCACTAAATGGCCTTATTACGATTGCTCCATATGAAGTTAGTGCAAAGAGAGGAACTCCAAGTGCAGCCCAAATGTTTAGTCAGTAGCGCTGCCCACATTCGCTCCTCAGACATGCCATGTTCTCATTGCCCCTCATTGTCTTACAATCGGACACACATTCTTGTGGACCATGGTCTAACAAGGTCATTCCATCTTCTAAGTGAAGCCCAGAAAAATGGTAACAGACCTACACTGTAGTGCAATTTAGACTTCTCAACCAAAATTTTTATCAGGATCAGTTTAGAGTTTCACTGCCAATAAACAAAAAACAAAACAAACAAAAAAAAAACCCCACAACACACAAAAAAATAGAAATCACTCTCTATAAAAAACGAGGTAACAGCCTGACCAGGCGGAGGCACAGTAGATAGAGCATCAAACTGGGATGCAGAGGACTCAGGTTCAAGACCCCAAGGTTGCTGGCTTGAGCGCGGGCTTATCTGTTTTGAGCAGAAGCTCACCAGCTTGAGCCCAAGGTAGCTGGTTTGAGCAAGAGGTCACTTGGTCTGCTGTAGCCCCCTTAAGGCACATATGAGAAAGCAATCAGTGAACAACTAAGGTCCAACATCAATGAATTGATGCTTCTCATCTCTCTCCCTTCCTTTCTGTCCCTATCTGTTCCTCTCTCTGTCACAAAAAACAAAAAACGAAGTAACAAAGAAACAAATCCCAGTGAAACAGTAAGTATTACTATCAAAACAATACCACTTTTAAGGTGAAAAAGATAATTCAATTATTTTAATTTTTTTCCATTTTCTCCATGAAAATTTAAATTGCCTAAATAAAAACCCCCTCTAAACTGCTGGTCTTTTTAACAAGCATAAGAAGTTCTGTTTCAGATTCTGTTTGGGGTTGGAAGTAAGTAGAAACAGGAATGTATTTGTGTATATAAATGTTTTGGAGCATGTTAGAGCTTTTTGATAAATTATATCACTTGTTGAAATTGCAAAACCTACAGCTTGAATTTTGCTTTATTAAACTTTCTGGGACTTAACCCCTATTGTAATAATAGTCATTTTTCTTGGTTTAAGCTAGCAATTTATGAAAGTATTTTAGCAAAAATATTTGGAGAAAAATATATCTCTTTCTTTTTTTTTTTCCTCTGGGAATGATCAGTTTGACAGTACTGTAATTTTGGAAATCCTGGATTAAGAAAACAAGATTGTTTTCTCTCCTTATATCAAATAAACGGGTTAGTAGAAGGAAAAATGGAAAGATTAGTTTACCAAATTTCTCTTATATGCAAAAGGTAAAATTGCAAATCCCTCTTAATGCTTGGTGCTTAACAAGAAGATTTTCAAATTTCAGAATTTAAGATGCTGTATGAACTTGTAAAGAGTTTAAACACTCATCAATATACTGAAATCACTTGATACAAATTTGTCTTTTAAAATTTAAATGGATTTGAATTCTCAAGATTTCTGATTTTTTAGACACTGATCTATTTTTATATTTGATACATAAAGTCAATAAAAAATGATGGTCCTACCTCAACCCCCTTGAGAAGAAACAAAAACTAAACTCCACAAGACTGTCAAGTCTGGTGCTTGTCACAGGGACATTAAAGATGAAAAATGATGGTGTGCTTAGAAGTGAGCTCACTTTCATGAGGCAGTCTGAGAGGAAAATAGTCAAACCCACAGGGTGTGTCTGTATCATCACAGGTAGGTTCCAAGCATTACTGAAGAGAAGGTGTAAGGATGGACTCACTCCCAGACATTCAGAATGACTAGAAACGTCTTCATTAATCACCTTAATGCTGGTCTCTGAGTAGGTCAGCGACACGAGAGACGGGTGACAGCTCCAACAAAAGACATTTTAGAATGAATATCCAAATTCTTCACTCATATTTTACTTAGAAGAAAATGCTATCATCAGCTAAATTCACAACATTATCTTTAAGATGGTTTAATGATAGGAAGTCATGGACAATGGATTTTTTTTCTCAAAAAACATTTTCTGTGGTGGTGTGTGAACTTCCAAATAAAAACTCAATTCACAAGTCGTGCCAATAAATGTAACGGATGTGCCCGGAGAGCGAGATGACAGGCAGACATTCTTTACCAATCACGGTGCTTCTTCAGGATGAATTCCATAGCTGTCTCGCAAAGAAACCCCTTCGTGTCCTCTGGCGTGCCCGTGGTTCTAAAAGGACCTTTCACTGCGAGCGAATAAGCTGACTCCTGAAACAAAAGCTCTCCTGTCGCTCCGTGCGCTGCCTTCTACTTTGCAGTATGAATGTGGCAAGTATGGGACGTGTGAGCATGCTCTGGAATAATGATACCATTCCTGTGGGGAGATGCTCTGTGTTCTGGAATCCTGCGGAACCTGCACCTTCAGGAACAGTCACATCCCTTGTTCTGCCTCGCCAGGGAGAGCCTCCGGGCAGTGGCTCTTGCAGCACCAGGGTCTGTCCTGCGCACCCTCAGTGGGCACCCGCCCGACGTACAGCCATAGACAAGAGCCACCTCCGCTCCCAGGGCCGCAGAACCCCAAGGAGACTTTACTTCACCGCACTTTTCCTTTGTTTCTAAAACATTTCTTCCGTCAGTGTCTAATATTACCATGGTTGTTACAGTTTTTAATTCTGTCCAAACAATGAGTAGCACCCTCATTTCCTTTTCTTGACTTACATTTGCCTTTGTTTTCCACCATTTTATAATTATTTTTGTAAAAACGATGTCCCTTTTCTTTTTTATTTATAGACTCCTGCATGCTCCCCGACCGGGATTCTCCCAGCCACCCCCATGTGGGGCTGATGCTCTGCCCATCTGGGGCCATGCTTGCGACTGAGCTATTTTTAGGGCCTGCAGCAGAGACTCCATGAAGCCATCAACAGCTCCTGGGGCTGGTGTGCTTGAACTGATCAATCCTTGGCAGTAGAAAGCGGAGAGAGAGTCAGAGAGAAGGGAAAGAAAGATGTGGAGAAGCAGGTGGTCTCTTCTCTTATGTGCCCTCACTGGGAATCAAACCCAGGGCATACATGTGCCAGACTCACACTCTACCCCGGAGGCAACCAGCCAGGGCCTCTGTCCCAATTTTTTTAAAAAAACCTTTTTAATTTTTTTTTTTCATTTTCTAGAAAGACAGACAGACAGGAAGGGAGAGAGATGAGAACCATCAACTCATAGTTGTGTCACTTTAGGGTTTATTGATTGCTTAGTGCATTGATGGGGAGGGTGGCTCCAGCCGAGTCAGGGACACCTTGCTTAAGCCAGCGATCTTGGGCTCAAGCAAGCGAACATATATATGACCCCACGCTTAAGCCAGTGATCCTGCGCCACTGGTGAGCCTGTGTTCAAACCAGTGACTTCGGGTTTTCAAACCTGGGTTCTCAGCATTCCAGCCTGATGCTCCATCCACTGCACCACCACTGGGTCAGGCTGTCCCTTTTCTATAGAGGATATAAAACCATAATAGTCTTTATTTTCTTCTACAAGATAAAACAGCAAACCACCCTGCAATAGGTATATCTTTTAAAATTTTGTTTAAATCTGTTTTAGTCTTCTCTCTTTGGCTTATACTGTATATCCTTGGGCTGATCTATTGACTCCAAAGCTACTGGGGGTGTTTAGGATGGTGTGTGCGTGTGTGTGCGTGTGTGTGCTGTGTGCGTGCTGTGTGCGTGTGTGTGTGTGCTGTGTGTGTGTGTGCTGTGTGTGCGTGTGTGTGTGTGTGCGGTGTGTGTGTGTGCTGTGTGTGCAGTGTGTGTACATGTGTGTGCGTGTGTGTGCTGTGTGTGTGTGGTGTGTGCGTGTGTATGCTGTGTGTGTGGTGTGTGCGTGTGTGCTATGTGTGTGTGGTATGTGCATGTGTGTGCGTGTGTGTGTGTGTGCGGTGTGTGTGCTGTGTGTGTGTGCAGTGTGTGTGTGTGCGTGTGTGTGCTGTGTGTGTGCGTGTGTGTGTGCGGTGTGTGTGTGGGTGGGTGTGTTAATCCCAATGAAGCATAATTATGGTTTCTGAGATGTTGTAGAAAGCTAATCTAAAGCTAAAGTTTTACTATATTCACATAATAGCTAATAAACCTCTGGTATATATTATTTTAAAAGGTAGTAAATAATAAAAAAATAAATTGATTTATAACATCTAGAGAAATTCATGGATAAATGATTTATTGCATTGCCATTTGTTATGACAACTGTTATTCTTCACATTAACATTCTGTTTCCTTATCAGAACAATTCTATCCTAAGTATATAATAGGCTTTACGTAGGTTTTGGCCTTACATTTTTCAAATCTACCCTAGTCCTCACCGACGCTGTGCCCTCCAGAAATTTTAAGTCTTCTGCACCTAAGTAAATAATTCAAGAACCCAAGCAGGGATGCCGTTTCCAAGTTCCACTGAATATGACACATGATAGCAACTTTTGATTGTCGTCTCTGGAACTAATTTAACTTTTTCATTCTCATATATTTTTTGCTTCTAGTATGATGGGCAAGTGCCCATCATACTAGAAGCAAAAAATTTTTTTTAAAAAAAATTTTTTTAAAAAAAAATTTTATTTTTTTTTTTGAGACAGATTTAATTTATTTGATCTATGGATTATAACGAGAACAACACAATTCTTTCATAATATCAGTTTTAATTGTGAGTGGTTATTTTTATTTTATTTTTATGTGTTTAGTATATAAACTCAGAAACAAAGGGCTAATTATACGCTAAACTTCCTTGGGGGGAAAAATGCAGCTCTGAAGTTGTTTTTCAGTAAATATGAAGGGCGCTTAGGTCAGAAGCGTCCCTAGCGGATCAGGGCGGGCCTGACCTGCAGCGGAGAGGCGGCCCCCGATGGATGATGCTCCGCGAGCTGGGGCGGCCCGGCTCTTACGTGTACTCTTTTATAAAAAACAAACAAACAGGAAATCTAGCTCCAAATGGGCCTCTTACGTCCCACAGGCTCCCACTGAGATGCACTAAGGTAATCACCGTGGTAGACTGAGTCTGAACATCCGGGTTAAGACCCAGCCTCGACTTAGGTGACTCAACCCACGCGCGACCTTGTGAAATCTGTTTCTTCCCTGGCCCTCACAGGTCTGCTTCTCTGAGGTCTGGTGACTGACGGAGAGCGGACACGTGCACAAAAAGGCTAAGTCTAGGAGGTTGGCACAGCACAGCGAGTCCTGCAAACATCCAAGTCGGTTCATTACGCCCAGACATGCCTCCAGGACACAAGATGGTAGTCACAGTGAGAAGTCTTTTCCTGCCTTTAATGACCCCCGATCAGGTCTCCGAAAATACATTTCTTTAACGAGCCTGCTGTTCTCAGCCTGGTGTTCTTGAAGGACATTCAAACCCACCTGCTTGGTTCCCGCAGCAAATCAAGACTAAAGAGCGCCTGACCCAGCAAGCCAACCAAGTTCAGGAAATAGGAGACATGTAATACCAAGCTCAGAGCGCCGCTGCCCAGGAAGTGAGGAGCCCCTGACATTGCAGCGTGAGTGGCTTTATTCACTCCATTCAACTAAAGATAGAAAGAGTAATTATTAACCATTTGTAAAATTTCTTCTTATAAGATTGACATAATTAACACTCCTAAACATTTTGTTATAAAAATCCAGGTTCCCTCCCAGTGATCTTCAGACTAGAATGTAGGTTTAAGATCATTATTGGGGGAAATATTTTAAGTATATTTTAGTTATTACGTGCATTCTATCTACTCATTCTGTAAACGGTGCTCTTGCTTCAAAGTTATGGAGAAACATTAACCCTCCCCACAAATATCATGTTCAATTTTATATAATGGGTTGTACAAAACTAAAGACATCTCCTTTCTTCTCTTTAGAATATTTGAAACTTTTCTTAAAAATGTTTTCTTACCTTAAAGAACAACCTATGAAATTCACATCTGCAAACCTTTCATGTAAAATTTCCTTCTTTTTATGTAAAGAGGAAGTCTGTAAAATATAACTGCCTCTATTATATGATGTAGTTTTAAGATTAAACAACAATAATACAAACAAAAATCACCCCCCCCCCAAAAAAAAGGAGAAATAAAACATTTTTGTAGCGAAATCGAAAAGAAAATACTTTCAGACCTGGCAGACAGGGGATCAAACCTGTAATTCAGTGAGTTCAGGTATTTCAGTTAAGCCTTTGAATATTGTTGCCCATTCAGGACTTGTTTGGCCTGTGTGCACATTATTTAATTTGTTAATCTCAGGTTTCTCTCTCTCAAGATAATGAAAAATATATTTCACATGATCACCCTGGGACGTCATGAAAATTAATTTAATCTTCATGGTCATAAGTCATTATAAGCTCCTACAGAAAATCTCTGATGGGTAGATGAATCCCAAAGCTGTATTTTTATCCTCCTGTGGAGCCTCACCTCAGCACCCTCTCCTATTTACTCCCATTTTCCAAGAACACACACACCAGGAAGAGCTAACAGAAGACACGGCAGTGGATAGCATATGGCCCCAAGGAAAACACTAATAAAGATATGAATCTTGGCCTGACCTGTGGTGGCGCAGTGGATAAAGTGTCGACCTGGGAACACTGAGGTCGCCAGTTCAAAACCCTGCACTGGTCTGGTCAAGGCACATATGGGAGTTGATGCTTCTAGCTCCTCCCCCTTTCTCTCCTTCTCTCTCTCTGTCTCCTCTCTAAAATGAATAAATAAAAATTAAAAAAAAAAAAAGATATGAATCTTACTTTCAGTTTTGATGAACATCCTTCTTTGCCCAAAGCATGGTTCCTTTTTTAATACACAGGGAATATGAGACCCATTGAATTTTAAATAATTTCTTTGATAAAAATATACATGTATGCCTTCATAGATCTAAATTTATATATAAGCATATATTACATGATCTTCATTAATATTTTGTCAATTAAATGTTAATAAAGTCAATGGTTTCATGGTCTTTTTTAGTAGACCTAATGTAAGACAAACTTCAAGTTAGGAAAGAATGTAGAAATATATGAAGTTAAAATAAATCCAGAAATAGAAGAAAGATTTAATAGCCGAAAGAAATAGCAAAGAGCAAAAAATAAATTATTGAAGAATAGTGTAGCAAAACAAACTTATTCTAAAACATACCTTAAATCTATCTCATAGTTTACATATGAATCATGTAAATAATTGAGTCTCTCTCACTTTCAAATTCTTATTTATTAAAATGGAAAAAATAATCACCAAGAGGGTTAGGGATGACAATTAAGAAGTAAATAGAATAATAACACTTGTAATGTTTAAATGAAAGTTACTGCTGAATTCAAGTAAATTTCTTCAATTAAATCATGTTAATTCACTTTTACTGTTTGATCACTAGTAATCACTAGAAATTTCTGTTAGTAACATAGTAAAATATTCACTCAATAGTGATGGCTTTACTTTATAAAAAGTGAAAGCATCAAATTATTGTAGGCCCTTATTCCCAATTATCTTCAAATTCATGGAATTACATTTCTACAATCCTAAATATTGGGTCTGTTGTCATAATAATTAAGCTTCATATTATACTGTTAATATGTCATATTATCAGATTTGCCTCCCTTAAAACATGAGAATTGGCTTTCCTTACCAAACAACAAATTTGGCCTTAGACATATTATGACAGAGGCAGAAATCTAAGGGATATATCTACAATCTACTAAATGCCAAGAGCGAGTGGCAGACACCAGAAGCCAGGAAGGAAGCATGGGACACGATCTCCCTCAGAGTCTTCAGCGGGAACCAACTCTGCCAACACCTTGATTTTGGACTTGTATTCTCCTAACTCTGCCAGTATGCACTTCTGTTGTTTTAAACCTGGTTTGTGATACTTTGTTATGGTAACTTTTGGAAATTAATACGGACTTTGGTGTTGGGTGCTAGAGTGCTACTATAACATACTGAAAAATGTGGACGTGATTTTGGCGTTGAGGAATAGGTGGGAGTTGAGAGGATTCTGATGCTCACGATAGAAAAACCTAGATTGCCGTGGAGAGATTGTTGGTGGAAATGCTCCAGTTGAGCTATTTTGCTACAACAGCAGCCATTACACACACACACACACACACACACACACACACACACATATGGCTCTTAAAGTAAAATGAATAATGAGATTCCACCTCAGTTAGAGTCTTTTTGTATAAATTTATTTTGCAACTAAAACATACTACCACGTAGTCAAAGCTCTATTGCAATATTTTTTGATTTACCGTATGACCACAGCATACCTGTTTTGAATGGATACCAAACCAGAAAAGAATATAAATACATATGTATTAATTCATATACACTATGCACCATATTCAGAAAAAAAAAAATAACATTCTTATGCACATTTTTTTCTGTCCTAACAAAGTAAAGAAAAAAGTATACTTAATCATTCATCCAAGTTTTTTTCAATTCTTTTGAAGAGGTATCACACAATTGTATTCATCATATTTACATTCAACAAAAAGTCATATGTAATATACTCCTGAAACTGTACATTTTTGACTTTTTGTTTCACTGAAATTTGGGTGAATACGATTATGCCAGCAGACTACAGCGGGGAAATGCCTACATCAAATTAGACTTAAGGCTCTAATTTGAATATAATTACCCATATAAGAAAATTTGATTCCAAACTTAAAGCTAGATTATTTTAAAGGACCAAAACTAAAGAAATTGTTTTATACTTTCTTCGTTGGATAACAAGCTAAGTCATTTTTGACATTTTGTTATTTTTGGTATATTGACAAGAATCTCAACAGAATCGTCAAATTCAATTCAGTTTTGCTGTTAATGACTGAGATGAGCTAGCATACACAAATAATGAGAGTTTTAAAACTGCTCAATGAGGTCATCATTTCTCTATAATTTCATATTTCTTAAAGATATAAAGCATATATATATATATATATATATATGTGTGTGTGTGTGTGTGTGTGTATTTATACACACACACACACACACACACACACACATACACAGTGTGTCCATAAAGTCATGGTGCACTTTTGACTGGTCACAGGAAAGCAACAAAAGACAATAGAAATGTGAAATCTGCACCAAATAAAAGGAAAACCCTCCCACTTTCTGCAGGATGATGTGGCAGCATGTGTGCATGCACAGATGATGACATAACACTGTATACAGCAGAGCAGCCCATGGCCATGCCAGTCGAGATGTGGATGGTACAGAGGAAAGTTCAGTGTGTTCTGTGGCTCGCTAAATTCAAATCCATGACCAAAGTGCAATGTGAATATCAGTGCGTTTATAATGAAGCACCACCACATAGGAATAACATTACTCAGTGGAATAAGCAGTTGAAGAAAACTGGCAGTTTGGTGGAGAAATCCCATTCTGGTAGGCCATCAGTCAGTGACAAGTCTGTAGAGGCCATACGGGCTAGCTACCTAAGGAGCCCTGAAGCATCTGTGCGTGCATGTGCTCGACAATTATACCTAAGCAAGACTCCAGTTCATAAGGTGTTAAAGAAACGTCTCTGTTTTACGGGGTACAAATTGCGGCTGTTGCACGCTATCAAACAGGCGGATAGACCCACACGATGCATGTTTGCTACAGATATGATTCATGAGATCGACAATGATGCAAGATTTTTGCAGAAGATTGTGTTTAGCGATGAGGCGACCTTCCATATCTGTGGACATGTTCATCGCCATAACGTCCGAATATGGGCTGCTGAACATCCTCATGCCTACGATGAGTACAAACATAGCACCCCTAAAGTGAACGTGTGGTGTGGCCTGATGCATGATAAGGTGATAGGCCCATTATTTTTCGCGGAGCAGTCTGTGACGGCAAACACCTATCTTGACATGTTGGAATTGTATGCAGTGCCACAATTTCCAGAAGGTGTCATCTTTCAACAGGACGGTGCTCCACCACACTATGCCACCATTGTTTGTGGGTTTCTGGATAGAACATTCCCCTGGTGGTGGATAGGCAGGGGTTCTGTCAAGCAATGGCCACCACAATTCCCTGATTTTATGCCCTTAGACTTTTACTTTTGGGGTTCTGTGAAGCAACATTTGTTCATTGGACGTATCAATGACATTAATCACTTAAAACAGGGAATCACAGACGTTATTCACTCTGTTACACCAGACGTCCTTACCCGTGTGTGGCAAGAACTTCACTATCATTTGGTTGTGTGTAGGGCAACAAATGGAGCCCACATCGAACTGCACTGAATAGGTATGAAACTGGGAGAGTTTTCCTTTTATTTGGTGCAGATTTCACATTTCTATTGTCTTTCGTTGCTTTCCTGTGACCGGTCAAAAGTGCACCGTGACTTTACGGACACACAGTGTGTGTGTGTGTGTGTGTGTGTGTGTGTATTCACTTTGCAGTGTTAAAAATATCTTCTCCTGTATCTCCTAATAAAGATTGTGAAAGCATCACGGTCTATACTAGTTAAGAGATGAACTGTTAATTTATCGCTTTGTTGAGATTTTTGGTGCTGGGATTGAGAAGTTCTCCAGGTGGCCTTATAGATGAGACGAAAAATTGGGAGAGACTGTTTTATAATTAGTCATAATTATCTCAAATCTGACAAAAACCTATAACATGATAAAACACAGAAATGCTATCCAAATATTATTAATAAAAGTGAAAATTCAAGACATGTTGCAAAACAAGATGGAAGAGAAATAGTGAATTTATTAAGATTGCCTATGAGCCTTTTGGATTGTGGTAAGAAAATATATTATCATCGACCATTTTTAAGATTTTTGAGATCTAGAAAGAAAAATGAGAAACTATAAATAAATCGTGAATTAGCTGGCTGTCATTTTAAGTGTACTAAATTAGAAATGTACAAGAAAAATAATTTTTCGAATTTTATTGGGACACAATATAGACACCTGAGATATGATTAGATATGTTTGGTGATCCTCTTTGAACGCCTTCTTAACTATGTTCAAAAATGTGAAATTTTAGAAGTGAGTGTAATTCAAGAAATCAATTGATACTAATTAATGAATGTCAGTTATTATTTACAAAGCATTTAGAGGATGTAACATGCTGTGCTTTTTAAGTTGCATTAATAAGATTAAAATGATGAAGAAGGTATAGAAAAGAATCTGGAAAAGGTAGTTTTAAAAAACATTTATATTAAGGACCTTATAAAAGATGGCATAGTATTTAGGAAGAAATCTGTAGTTATGTGTCTTAGGTTTCATTTATTTTTTAAATTATATAATTAAAGGTGTCTTTTTAATTTACTCTCTTGTGTCATTTATAAAGTAAAAAAGTCAGTCAAAAAGTATTTACTAAGCCCTCAACATATAACAGATGTTACTCTGAGCATAGGAACTTAGCTGTGCACAACATAAGCAGAATCCTTGCCTTCCAGGGACATGTTCTGATGAAAGGAACAAGTCTAAAGATACAGACGTAAGAGTGTCAGGGGCCATAAAAAAATTAACGAGGGTAAGTTGTTAAGAGGAGTTTTGGTGTGTGGACAGGGCTCTGTGCAATCTGGGAAGCGTTTCCGAGTTCTGACATTAGAACTGAAAAGGGAGAAAGTGTGAAGGAAGGAGACAAACAAATGACGCATGTGGGAGCCCACCTCGGAAATAAGCTTTGGGA
Organism: Rhynchonycteris naso; assembly: GCA_037038555.1. Classification (NCBI taxonomy): domain Eukaryota; kingdom Metazoa; phylum Chordata; class Mammalia; order Chiroptera; family Emballonuridae; genus Rhynchonycteris; species Rhynchonycteris naso. The sequence continues at coordinate 7,317,466 of CM072998.1, read as the reverse complement.
GTCCGAGAAACAAAGAGATGCACAAGCAGGTGGAGTATGCTGAGAGTGTAGCAGAATGTGAAATCTGTGATCTAAGCCTGGGGTTGAGAAGTCACTGGAAAACACTGCGAGTGTCTGGTCTCATTAAAATGTTTTTAGTGTGGCTGTTGAGTAGAGATTGCATTTTGTAGGTATATGTTTAGAAAAAGAGAAACAGGTTACGGTTTTTCTTTTTTAATAGCATATGGAGGTGTTTTACATAAATAAAAATTCACCTAACTCAAGTATGTAATTCATTGATGTTTATGTGGTTATTTTGTCCAGGCAGTTTTGAACACCTCCCCCAGCCTTCCCCCTCTGCCCGAGATCCCTCTTGCTCTGTTACAATTTGTTTCCATTCTCCTTCCCAGCCTTGAGCAACCTCCACTCTGCTTTCCACCTCTATCAATTTGCTTTTTGTGAATATTGCATATAAATAAATTCATATTATATGTGGTCTGAGTGCTGATTTCAGTTTATACCAGGATTATAGTAATAGAAATTGTGAAAAGTTGTATAATTTGAAATTTATATGTAGGGCTGACAAGACATAATGATGAGTTGGTAATGGAGTCTGAATGCTATAATTTTTTTCTTAAATGATTCTTAGACTTTTTTCTTTTTGGTATGTATCCTTAGGAGGATGGTAAGTAAGCTTATGGTGATGAAAAATATTCTAGAAAAATTATCTGTGCAGTTATGCTTGTCATGATATTTCAGATTTCTCTAACAAATGAGATCGAGGAGCTAAAGTAGGCATTTGGGTGTCAGACCTCTGGAAAGAGTCGTCACAGAAGGGAAGTTAAAAGGTCATCATGGTTGAGGTCACCCAGAGAGATACAGCAAAGTGAGAACGAGAGGGAAGGAGTGAGAGAACTCAAAACCCTCGGGCTCTAATAGTCTGGCACATATATTTGCAGGGCGTTGGGAAAATAAAAATATGGCCCTTTGTTCAAAACTTATTCTTTTTAATTAATTCTGTGAAGCTAGAATGACCCTTCTACCAAAACCAGACAAAGAAATACAGGAAAACTACTAGCCAATATCTCTCATAAACATATATGTAAAAATCCTTAATGAAATATTATCAAATTGAATCTAAAAATGTATTAGAGGGATTAATCTCAGCCATGTACAGCTAGTTTAACATTTGAAAATTAATTAATGTAATTTGTCACATCAAAAGTCAAAGAAGAAACATAATTGTATCAATAGATACATAAAAAAACATTTCAGCACCTTTTCATGATTATAATTATCAGCAAACTAGGAATAGACTTGAATTTCTCAACTTGATAAAGAATATTTAGAAAAAACTACATCTAACATCATATTTTAGTGATGAAAAAACTCAAATCTTTGTGCCTAATAGAGCAAGAATGTCTCTTCTGATCGTTGCTTTTCAACATCATACTGAAATTCCTACACAATGTAGTAAGACAAGACAAGAAAATGAGACATATACATATTAGGAAGAAAGAAAACTGTCTTAAAAATATAAAAGAACTGTATTTTAGATATCTCTTCCTTATTTTGGTCAAGTAATAGGTATCAGCCAAACATTAAAGATATATAATAGAAATCTCAAGAAAAGTGTTTATTTACAAATTACATGACTATCTATGTACTAAATCTGAAAGAATCAAATAAAAATTCCTGGAACTAATGAGTGATTATAGCAGCATAAAAGGTTTAGACACAGCCTGACCAGGCAGTGGCACAGTGGATAAAGCTTCGGACTGGGATGTGGAAGACCCAGGTTCGAGACCCCGAGTTTGCCAGCTTGAGCGCAGGCCCATCTGGCTTGAGCAAAAGCTCACCAGCTTGGACCCAAGGTCGCTGGCTCCAGCAAGGGGTTGCTCGGTTTGCTGAAAGCCCGTGGTCAAGGAACATGTGAAAAAGCAATCAATGAACAACTAAGGTGTTGCGACGGCAATGAAAAACTAATGATTGATGCTTCTCACCTCTCTCCTTTCCTGTCTGTCTGTTCCTATCTATCCCTCTCTCTGACTCTCTCTCTGTCCCTGTTAAAAAAAAGGTTTAAACACAAATTAATATAATATACTATAAATCAGACAGTAATATAGAAGTTAATTACTTTCTAGCACTGAGAAGTAAAATTTGCAATTACTAAGTGAAACAAGCCAATCTAAGAAGACTTCATACTGTGTAATTCCAACTATATGACATTTAGTAAAAGGCAAAAATGAAGACATTTAAAAGATCATCAGTTGTCATGAGCTGGGAAGAGAGAGCAATGATCTTACAGAAAGCTGAATCAATAAAATTGTCTGGAAGTTAACACAAATATACATATACACACAAAGGAATACAAGTAACACTGGAAAAATCTCAATATGATTGGTGGGGTTTATCAAAACTATAATATCTTGATTGAATAGTGCTGTACAGTTTTACAAATGTCACCATTGAAGGAAACTGGATAAATTGTAGCAGAAATTTATCTTATGATGTTTTCATTGTTAACTTTTATGTTTTTATTCTAGTTTACATTCAACAGTTTGTTTTGTTTTGTGTTTTGTTTTTTTTTTGTATTAGTCCCAGGTAGACAGCACAGCAGAGAGACATTCAAATAGGTATCAGCCAAACAAGTGTCCCTCTAATAATTCAGGTGCCCACCTGGCCCCACAGATAGTAATTGCAGTGTTGTTAACTATATCACCTATGCATGCATTTGCTTTTATTCCAGTTCTGCAGGTGAGGTGCTAAGAATTAAGGAATCTGAGTAATTTTTCCAAAGTTTCAGAACTAGAATTTGTGGTTCTTATTTATATACCCAGACCACTACTAAAGTTCTAAGTTATTTTAGTCTATAATTCTGTCAGGTGTGTATCTCAGATATTTTGAAAATGTTTTTATGTATCTGGAGAATATGTTCTGTGTGCTGTACTTCTTTTGTACTTCAATATTTAATAGACTGCTATGCACATGTTTGTTTCTAATTAAATTCTTAATTAATTTAATTGAATTTACTATATGGTCTTTGCTGCTTCATCATTAATTTATTCCCTCTATTGATTTGGACTTGGTAAATATATACATGATGTGCATTGATAAATACATTAAGATATGATTTATATAGCTTAATCAAGAATATTGTTTTAACAAAAACACATCCAGTGTACATAATCAAGAATAGAGTTCCTAGATTTATATTTTTCCAAATGATATGTGTCTAGAATTTAAAGAAAGGTAAAAATCACTCATTAATATTTTAATTATATCATTTATCAAGTGATGATAAAATTGAAAGTATGATCCAAATAATATATATTGACAAAATCTGTATTTTCTTCCCAGAGAATTTAATGGTTAGTAAACAGGAGAAAATAATGCAGAATAACTGTCTTTCCACACTCCCATCCCAGTTCCCTTTCTCTCTGTGAGCTTTGGGACACGCTCCCTTGTTCTACCTGTTGTACAGTGACACTTAGAAGAAATCTCTGTTGTTGTCATATTTCTTCACTCTACGTTTTTTTTCCCCCACATGTCATTTTATGTAGACATTTCCTTTTTCGATGTGCTGTGAATTCTCTAATATGTCAATAGGTATCAAGACAAGACACTCAGCCAAGAAACAAATGATCCTCAAAGGAAAAGTAAGAAAGTCATGGCTTTTTGAAAACAGGGAGTATAGAATTTGTTCACATATATACGTATATGTGATATGCATATGTGTATAATTAAAAAATAATATCAAAGAATATACTTTTAGAAATCTTAATAATGAAACCTTTTGTAATTTTGATAATTGATATAAGCATTGGTTGGAATTCTGGAAGCAATCAAGTATTGTATTGAAATATGTATTAATTGAAATGAATTAAAATATCTATTTGAATTACTTATCACTATTAAAAATTGCATAGGGATATTTAATTTGAAGAGTCAAGCACTAGCCTGACCAGGCGGTGGTGCAGTGGATAGAGAGTCGGACTGGGACGTGGAGGACCCAGGTTCGAGACTCTGAGGTCGCCAGCTTGAGCATGGGCCCATCTGGCTTGAGTAAAAGCTCTCCAACTTGGACCCAAGGTCGCTGGCTCAAGCAAGGGGTTGCTCGGTCTGCTGAAGACCTACGGTCAAAGCACTTATGAGAAAGCAATCAATGAACAACTAAGGAGTCGCAACGAAAAGCTGATGATTGATGCTTCTCATCTTTCTCTGTTCCAGTCTGTCTGTCCCTGTCTATCCCTCTCTCTGACTCTCTCTCTCTCCCTGTAAAAAAAAAAAAAGGAAAGAAAAAGAAAAAGTCAAGCACTGTAACCAGGTGATGTGCGAATAACATGACTGACTCTAACCTAAGTAGGAGTAAGCACTGTTAGTTGGGTGTTTTCATGTGGTAATTAAGTACACTTTTGAGAGTAATATGTTGTGGATTAAATTTCTAAAGGTCATTTAAAGCCATGGAAATTACAAATGCTGTAATTCAGAGTGTTTAATTATGTAAATTGTCTTTCTTCCTTTCTCTTCATTTCAGTTGGTCTGAATTTGTGGTTGTAGGTACATAGGCATAAAAATGTAAGGATTATCTGAAACCTTAAGCACCAGAGCAAGGAAGGGAAGTAAAATTTGGTAGCAGGATATTTTTAGAAAATATAACATGAAACAAATATAAAAATTATACATTATTTTTGTTAATACAATGATCTTTAAAATCTATTTATAAAACAGTCTATATTAATATACTAATGTGATTCCAAATTGAAACATAATTAGTTGCTAAATTTTGAACAAAGATAAGTAAAGTAATTTGAATGAAAGACTTACAAGGCAAATTTTAAATTATAAAACCATTTAAAAAAATCACCATTGTACCGTGGTTAGATAATTACATTAATAACCAAATATTGCTTAATTTTATATGTTTACAATTATAATATTTTATCACTCAGGTTTCATTATCAATATAAGATAAATTGTCAAGAATTATGCATTCTCCTAACCAGGTGGTGGTGCAGTGGATAGTGTTGAACTGGGATGCAGTGGACCCAGGTTTGAAATCCTGAGGTCGCAGGCTTGAGCTTGGACTCATCTGGTTCAAGGCAAGGTTCACCAGTTTGAGCCCAAGGTTGCTGGCTTGAGCAAAGGGTCACTTGGTCTGCTGTAGCACCCCTTCCCCCCGGCAAGGCACCTATGAGAAAGCAATCAATGAGCAACTAAGGAGCCACTACAAAGACGTGATGCTTCTCATCTCTCTCCCTTCCTACCTCTTTGTCCTGATCTGTTCCTCTCTCTGTCTTTCTCTTTCTCTCTCTCTATCTCTGTCACACACACACACACACACACACACACACACACACACACACACAAATTATACATTTTTTTACAGGTATCCAAATATACACTATCAAGTTCTGAAAATTCTAAGTTGATCCTATTCTTGCTGCCATACAGATAAACTAAGATCAGTAATTTACGACAATATGGAAATGTTAAGTCAGTGAGAGTGATGGGGATTGTGATGACGTTGGTAACTGGATTGATATATAAAATCAACCAATACAGCATGTTTTGCCTTTGCATGTACAAAAATTGGAACACTCCTTTAGAGAGAAATAAATATACTGTCATTAGCAAGATAATAGACCTGTAATATTGATGAAGAATAATGTTAAGCCACCCAAAAAATATTGGTTTGAAAATCCATGTCAGTCTAAGTAATTATAGACCAACATTCTTTTTTTTTCCTCTTAATATTTAACATGCATTTTCCTCATTTTCACTTTCCTTGAGTAAATATAGCACTAATATTATAATATTGGCCTTGTTTTCTTTTTCTTTTTTTTTTACTTGTTTTATTGTTTTACCACTCTTCTGTGTAGTATTTCATATTTGATTTTCTATGGGGAGAATAGTGAGATATGTAGGGGTGAATATAAGAATAGATGCATGTGTGAACAATTGATGGTCACTATTCACTGAGTCTGTATTTCTGAAATTGTCTACTCATGAAATTTATCTGTAGTGCCCAAATCTACACTATGGTTCATTCACAGCCATTCACTAACATGCTCAGAACAGCTAGAAATGTGAGTCAATCTATGTGTCTGATCCCTGTAGAAGTCAAAATTTCGCTGCTCTCCCTTCTTAGCTCAGCTCTCATACAACACACCTGTCCTTTATATGTTGTTTCTAGTGCCACTGTTTGTATACTTCTGAGATTTTGTAAGTGATTTGACTACTTAAAGATGGCCTCCAAAGGTAAGGCTGATGTGCAGTCTAGTTTCCTTGGTATGAGAAGGATGTTGTGTGCCTTATGCAGAAAGCACATGGGCATATGTATTTGTTAAGCTCCCTTCAGACAACAGTTATGGTGTTGTTGGACATGAATTCAATGTAAATGAACCAACAATATATATTAAGTAAGGGGTCTTTGGACAGGAACACATAAAAGTCAATGTTATGTAGGGATCTGGTAGCAAAAATAATATGACCGGAGGGTCTCAGGAACCAGCCCCATTCTTCTGCTATGCACAATGATTCATTATTGGGTAATTCAAAGTTTGCAGAGACTATATAGCACATACTAACATGTATAACAAGAGTGGACTGTGTTATTCATTTTCTACAGGTTTGTAATATGGACACATAATTTGCTACAAGTTAGTAAGGAAAGTATAAATACTTCGTGCAATAAGTCTTTGAGAAAGCTAAGTTTTAGTCATTTGGGGTAAAAGACATTTCTCATACAACCTTAAGGTGTTATGGAAATCAAAAAATAAAATGAACAGTTTTCCAAACTTGTCAGTTTTTCACAGTTTTTACAAAAGTTGAAGCAATCACATACATATCATGTATTTTAAGGACCTATTAACTTTTTAAATGATGTGCAAACCATGGGAATATTCAGACAGTACAAAAAGTAAATCTCATTTCATTATTCCCAAATATGCATATGTTTATCTTGTTAGGAGAAACCAAGGTGCTAAGTACAATTTTCCAAATAAAATTATCCTTTCTATATAACACTCAGTAACGCAGGTTCAACATGCCTTTGGGCAATGTGCGCCTCTAGCTTGCTCTGGATGTTTTTATTAATTTACTTAACATTTTATTTTTAAATTACAATTTACATTCAATATTATTGTGTAGTAGTCTCACGTGTGTTCTGGATTTTTATATTGAACTGTCTAGTAACTTTGCTATTTGAATGTCCAATAGGCATCAAATGGGCATCTCAATATGTTTTCTCAAAGAAAAAAATTTTCTTTTGTTTTTCCTTCTGTCTTTTTCATCAGAATTAAGAGCAATTCCATCTTCCTAAAGTTCAGGTCAAACATCTTAGCCTGCCTTAACTCTTTCTCCCACACCACAAGTCCAGGTCACACAGAAATCCTACTGGGAGCAGCAAATCCTTCAAATAGATATCAAGGACCCAGCGAATTTTATTATCTCCACTTGATCCATAATTTCTTGCTATTATCCCAGTTCCTCTATTGGTCTCTTTAGTCCATTGTCCAATAAGCACCTAAAGTAAAATTTTACAAACTGAAATCTTGTTTTCATCAGTGATAAATGTCTAACTAGAATCTCAGCTTGCTCAGAATCAAGATCAATGACTTTCTATGGTACATGAAGCCTTTAATAACTTGACTGTATCAGCCAGTAGCTTTGTGGTTAAATTAAACCAGGTTCCCATTTTTAACTAAAAATAAATAAAAAATAATAATTTGTCAGAAGATAATTCAATTATCAACATGATTAAGTAAAGAATATAGCTATAAAAGTAAACCAAATTGCTAGATATGAAAGGATATTCAAGTAAATAAAATTTGGCAAAATATTGATTTTTATTGTACTGAAGAAAGCTTTATTTGTAATATTTTGTGAAGATTTCTACTAATAAATGAAGTGTATGAAATAGTTTTTAAATTCTGAGCAGCAATTATTTCCCTCAAGAAATAAATAGAGACATAAATTGTGTTTCTGTTCACCTACTTAAATTATTGAGAAAAACAGTGAAACAGTCCAACATGAAGAGTATTTTCCAGACCAAAAAGAAAAAATGGAAAAAAGTGGGAGGAAAAAAAAAAAAGATGACTAGAGGGAAGAGAGCAGAAAGCTACTTAATCCACTGGGATTTCTCTTGTGAGAGGCTATAATTTGTATTGATTTGAGTCTGCACGTTCTCTTCTTCCCTCTCTGGGCTGGCCCACTATGTAATCCATAAATAATAAATAGATTAGCAGTGAGTCATTCCTCAGACTGCAAGCATAGCAACCATCAAAGCACATTAATCCACCACTGAGCATCACATCATCTCTGTCTTAAAACACTCTTCGTCATGGAATCAAGACTCCAGAACTTAAATTCTCCTGGCCCCGAGATTCCAGCTGAACTGACCATGTAGTGCAAAATGAAGGGATTCTTATATTCCAAATATGTCAGCTCTTATCACCCCTTGTGCTTTCATTCAGATGTTTACTTCTTTTCCTTAAACCTTGACTTGTTATCGAACGTCTAAAGCAATAACTGCTGTTGCTGCATTTTGCGAAGTTGACATATGACCTCCTTCTTGGTGCTTTTGGTGGGAATCATACGATTTTCTCACAGTAATATAACTTTGTTATTTGTCATATAAAACCTGGAGAAATGAAAAGCTTTAACTGTCAACAGGTAGCTAAATGGTTAGTGCGTAGGCCCAATGAAGAAAGGAATGTCAATTAAAGGGCTCTTTAGGAACTAACGTCAATGAAGACAGTTAGGAATTAATACTAATTCATTGAATAATATGACCTCAGGTGTTCCAGCACTTCAAAGAACTGGACAGGCATTTTATATATTACTTTCTCAGGGATGTTTCTCATTCTGGAAGAATCATTTTCATGACTGCTTTTTAAACTTTTCCGTAAAACAAACACCTAGAAAAATATACAAGTCATTACTGCATACCTCTGTGAATTAAAAGATGTCAGCACACTCGTCCTCCCAGAACCCAGAGAAGGAACCAAGAGGTGACCAGCATCTCCAAAAACCCCTTCTTGACTCCAAAGAAACTGTTTTTCTACAAAGGTTCTACGTGATTATTTTTTTCTGGCTTCTTATGTACAGAGTAGTTCAGAATTTTTCATGTCTGTATGGTATTAGATTGCTTAAATGTACCATAAGATATTTTCCCAATTGGTTTTTGATGGACAGCAAGATTATTTCAAATCTTGATTCATTCTCTTTAGTGACATTATGAATTTTTTGTATGTATTTTTGTTGAATTTACACATTTGGTAATACACTGTGCATATATTCATTCTAGTAGATATTGGAAAAATACAGTGTGTCCGTAAAGTCATGGTGCACTTTTGACCATGTGACCGGTCAAAAGTGCACCATGACTTTACAGACAAACTGTATTTAGAAAAGTTGTATTAATTTACAGTCTTACGAACAATGTGTCAGCATTCTGATTGCTTCATGTCCTAAGGGAGACTTAGTATTGTCTATAGTTTTTATTTTTTTATTTTAGCTATTCTGGTAGTTGTAATAGTAATACTTATTATGAATTGTTTTAGATTAGTATTTCCCTAATGACTAATGACAGTGAATACATTTTCATATGATTACACTGGGGAACAACATTTTTTTCATTTTCCGGTGCATGAGGTTTTAGAACTTTTTCCTATATACTTCTGCATCGCTGATTCCAAATCTGAAATCCGTTTTTAGGTATATGCTCTAGTTCTTATGCAATTTTAATTTATTTTTGTTACAGTTAATGGCATGCTTTGGTTTTTAAATTGAAGTTAAAGGGCAACAACTCTTGGATTGAACATAACCACAAGGCAATTAATGTTTTACAAACATCACTTTTACATAATTGTAGTTGTTTTTAAATGTAAAAAAGTATTATCTGATAAAAAACATCCTCTTAATTTGTTTTAAGATTAAATCATGGCTTCTTCGAGTAGGTGTCAATGTAAGAAGAGTCCTGACACCTTCTGTTATATATGTGGTTGTTACACACTTCAGCATCAAAGGCGCAATATTTCATCATTTGTGACACATGCATATATTGCCTATTTTCAAGTTCCCCTTGGTGATCAAGACAAGAATTGAGATCTTCATATTGTGTGTCATGACTGTGAGAAAATATTTTGTGACTGGACAAAAGGAAAATGCAAAGGAATGCCTTTTGGTATTCCCATGGTTTGGCGTGAACCTAAGGACCACAGCAGTGACTGTTATTTCTGTCTGATCCATACAAAGGGCATCAGCAAGAAAAAACAGCATATGATCGCATATCCTAATATTCCTTCAGCAATATGACCTATCCCACACTCTGAGACACTCCCAGTTCCAATATTCAATGGTTTTATTTTTTCTAAGCATGAAGAAAGTGAACATGGTGATCAAGTGTATTTTGATAATATGCATGAGGAAAAGGTTGTAAAATCTGAAGGGTCTTCTTCCAATGCCAAGCAGTCATTAACCCCTCAGCAGTTTAGCCAATCCAAATTGAATGAATTAATAAGAGATTTTGGCCTATCAAAGAAATCAGCTGAGTTATTAGCTTCCAGCCTTCAAGAAAAAAATGTACTTCACTGATCAGCTAAAGTATCCCATTTCAGGAAGCGTGAACAAATTTTGTTGACATTTTTCCAGAGACCAACACTTTGTTCACTGTCATGATAGCAGTAATCTTCTCAGCCAGCTAGGTGTTACCACTTACAGTCCAACAGAATGGTGGCTATTTCTTGACAGCTCTAAATGGAGTCTGAAATGTGTTCTCCTACACAATGGAAATGATTATGCAGCAGTTCCAATTGGTTATTCAGCTTATCGATGAGAATATTATAATGACATAAAAATTGCCCTCGACTTTCTGAAGTATGAGGAGCATAACTGGATCATTTGTGTATATCTTAAAATGATAAATTTTCTGCTAGGACAACAGAGTGGTTCCACAAAGTATCCTTGCTTTCTGTGTTTGTGTGACAGCCGAGCTTGGGAGAAACACTGGACACAGAAGGAGTGGCCGAAACGTGAAGCTCTGGAAGTAGGGATGCAAAATATTGTGAATGAACCTGTAGTTAATCGAGATTGGATCATTTTCCCCCCATTTCACATCAAACTTGATTAATGAAGCAGTTTGTTCAGGCTTTGAATAGAGAAAGTGAATGCTTTCAATATATTATTTCTGCTTTCCCTGCCTTGTTTTTCAAGAAGATAAAAGCAGGTGTATTCAATGAACCTCAAAATCGAATCCTCATATGTGATGAAGAATTTGCCAGGAAGGTGGATAAGAAGGAGAAAGCAGTATGGCAGTCTTTTGTGGCAGTTACAAAGAACTTCTTTGGCAATGAAAAAGCAGAAAACTATGAACTTCTGGTTCAAAGGATGCTGTTGGTTTTCTGCTACATTGGATGTAAGATGAGCATTAAGATTCACTTTGTGAACAGTCAGTCACCTTGATAAGTTTCCCCAAAATCTTGGATCTGTTAGTGATAAGCAGGGAGAATGCTTTCATCAAGATCTGAAGATGATGGAAAAAAATTATCAGGGGTGATGGGACAGAAATATGATTATGGCAGACTACTGATGGAGCATCAAACGAGATTGTCCTCAACAAGTACACAAATGCAAGAGCTACAAACATAAATTTTTGTCTAAAAAGAATTTAAATAAGTTTTGCACAAATTTTATGATTAAAATAAGTGTTTTAATACATATGTTCTATTTTTAAATTGTAGACAAATTCTGATGCAATCATATCTTTTAGTGTATTAGTGTATTTACTGCATTATATAAATTATTATATTTTCACAAAGATGGTGCCTAAGAAGACATTCTCCTTCATTCTGTTAAACTAAATGTTGAAAATTTTACAATATGATGAAAACATAAATCTTTAATTGCAAAAACACTATAGTTTATAGAGAAAAACTAATGCCAGATTTGAGATCAGCACACTCGAATTAGATAAGCAAAACTGTTTTTGTGGATGCAACAAAAATTTTATTCCCCAGTGTTATTGGCCACTTGGAGATCTATCTTGTTCTGAAAAATGTCAAGTCTTTTGCTTATTCTTCTATTGTGCTGTCAGCCTTTTGTGGAGATTTGAGGGAGTTGTTTTTGTATACTGACTGTAAGTCAGCCTGTACTTTTGATCATTTCGTAGTGTTTTTTTATTTATTTTTTGACATAGATAGAGAGTCATAGAGAAAGACAGACAGGGACAGACAGACAGGAAGGGAGAGAGATGAGAAGGATCAATTCTTCATTGCAGCTCCTTAATTTTTCAGTGATTGCTTTCTTATATGTGCCTTGACCCAAGGGGTTACAGCACAGCGAGTGACCCCTTGCTCAAGCCAGCAACCTTAAGCTCAAGCCAGCAACCTTGAGCTTTAAGCCAACAACCTTTGGCCTCAAGCCAGCGACCATAGGATCATGTCTGTGACCCCACGCTCAAGCCAGTGACACCTTGCTCAAGCTGGTAAGCCTTGCTTAAGCTGGTAAGCCTTGCTCACGCCAGATGAGCCTGCGCTCAAGCCAGTGACCTAGGGTTTCAAACCTGGGTCCAATGCTCTATTCACTGTGCCACTGCCTGCTCTGACTTATAGTATCTCTGGGTGAATGAAATGTCTTATTTGAACTTCATACACTTTGTCATTGCTTTAATTTTATGATTAATGGTCTTTGTAAAAGACCTTTGTCTTTTCTAAGGCTATAAATATGTTCCCTGGTATTTTCTTCCAAAAGCTGTATTATTTCAACTTTCCCATTTAGATTTAGAAGCCACGTCAGATACAGATTTGAAGAGCCTATTCAGTTATGATAACTGGCACAACCTCTGATTTCTGTTGATAATAATAAAGTTTCAGAAGTTTGATTCTAGGATGTCATTTGGTTAATGTGTAAGTGTGGGTCCAATCAGGAGAGATACCCATGCAGCAGTTTGAACGGGGTCAATTTGATATAAAGAATTATTAACTATAGCAAACAATGGTGAGGGATTGAATAATACGGAAAGAGAACCGTAAGGAGTGTAGAACTGTCATATTAGGATCCGTCACTAGCCCTGCTGTAGAGCTGAATGAACACCCAAAGGAAAAGCTCCACACGCATTCCCATCCTGGGCGGAGACTCAGACCTGGTTGGAGAGGACCTCACTGGAGAGGACTCCGCCATGGACTCCACCATGACTCTTGAGTTGGCAGAGAACTCTCTGTGGTGGATGATACTGGAATCCCCCCCAACCCAGGCTCTAGAAACACTGGAGGTTGTCTGATGCAAAACTGTGTGGGAGAGGGTGGGAAAGCTGCTGGGAGATGGGGCCATCTGACCCTAGTCTACAACTGCAGGTGCCTGATGCTGGAGAAGCCGCATGCGTCACAATGGCCTGGTCGGCGCTGGGTGAGCAGCTCACATCACAGGCGCGGTGCTCGGGAGAAGCCGCGCGCAATGCCCGAGCCCTTCAAGCACGCTCACCATGATTGGGAAGCAAAGTCCTTCTTTCCTCAACGTTTTTCTACCATCTCCTATGGCGAAAGCTTCAGTCCCAGCTGAGAAAGGAAGGACGTTAAGGACCTATATCCATTTTCACAGAGCAGGTGAAAAAGAATTACTTGAGGACTGAGAGATGATGACTAGGATGGCAAGGTCAGTTTTAGGTTAAAAAAAATCAAAACTAGGCAGCTAGATAGCCAGAATATCTTAATATAGCACTAATATTAATGACATAGAGCCATTTCTGCGACTAAGATTGCAAGATAGCTAGATTCCCTCGACCAGTGTGCCCCGGGCAGATGAAGATAGCCCTGCCCCAGTCTGGGAATTGCCTGCCTCTGCCCTGCAGGTCCCCAGGATGCTGTTCCTGCAATCAGTCTCTCTCAGAAAGCCCGGCAACTGTGGACCACGTGGATTTTGTACAAGCCAGAAGCTGGACATAATTCAGAAAACTGGATGATGACATGAAAACATTCCATTTCTAAAGTGTCTCTTCTAGAAAGGTTCCAAGTTTAATGAAATCATTCACTATTTGAAGTAATATGCCTTCTCTACTTACAATTATGTGAGCAGTTAACGTACTTTTTATAAAGAAAATAAACAACTCTTTTTTTCTCTCTCTCTACAATTGATCATAAATTTAAAATTTGAAAAGTATGTGTTTGTGTGTGTGTGTGTATATAGTTGAGAAGTATCATTTTCTGAAATACATATATAACTCAATCTGCATATAGGCACTGTATCTTTATTTTTTTGAGTATGTACTTTAGCTTCAAGATTTTGTTTGCTTCTATAAGACTGCATTCTCTTACTTTTATTTCAGCTTGTGACAATTTATTTCCTAACTCTTTTCTAATGTCACCATTTCTCAGTATCCTACCTTTGATTCACTCACTTTAAAAAATTACATTTCTATAAAATTCCATCTATTCCTATGACTTCAACTCTCATTTCTCTGTGAAATATATAGGTCTGTGTCTTCAACACTTTTGTCACTCTCAAAATTCTAGTCATAAATTCCTAACACTTATAAAACTGTTATGCCTTTTTGCTTTGCCAGCAACTCGGACTCAACAGAACCACAATTTTCCCCACAAAATGTATTCCCATCTGGAATTCGGAGTCTTATTAATGATACAGTCAACTCTCTAGTCATCAACATTTTATGTTCACCTTCTATACATCCTAGTCTCTCATAGCCATTACATTTTCAAGTGTTATGGATAATCCATACTCTCCCTTTTATATATATTTTTTCCCATATGTATGGTAAAATTTCAGGAGTGCAAAAAAGAAGTGATATCTCTGGTCCAGGCACTTATGGGAGTTGATGTTTCCTGTTCCTGCCTTCTTTCTTTCTCTCTTTCTCTTTCTCTCTCTCCTTTCTCTAAAAATGAATAATTCAAATCTGAAATTGACCCAGGGCCAATTTGCTCTAATTGAGCCATGGCTGCTGGTAGGGAAAAAAGAGAGAGAAAGAGAGAGAGAGAGAGAGAGAGAGAGAGAGAGAGAGAGAAAGAAGCGAGAGGGGTAGGGGTGGAGAAGCAGATCGGCACTTCTCCTGTGTGCTCTGACTGGGAATCAAACCCAGGACATCCACACACTGGACCAATGTTCTACTACTGAGCCAACTGACCAGGGCCAGAAAATTTCAAGAGTGGTCCTACTTGTCTACTTATAAAATATTAGGTCTATCTAATATTAAAATAAAATGATTTTTTTCTCAATGCAATAATTAAGTTCTTTTTATTTTTGTAAGTAAACAATAACACTGAATAATCTAAAAATAGCATCCAGTAGTATGCATATTAATTATATCACTTAAGGATATAATGTATATTATTAATGGCTTATTTAATTATTAATTATCATTCAACACATATTTATTACATTTATATTATTTTGCAGTATTATGTTTAAACTGTAAATCCATCTAAGAGAAGGAATTTAGGGTCTATTTGCTTGGTTTTAAATTCTTGCCTTACACTTATTACCTATAAACTTAGAGAAATTCTTTTTCTTCTTTCCTCCTCTATGAAAAGTGGATGATAATAGTACATAGTTCATTTTGTTATTAGGAGCATTAAGAGAATTAAATGTTGTGAAGTAATTTTAACCCTACTTCACTATAATTATTGCTAAATAAATATGTTTCTATGAATAAACTGTACTATAAAACTATACATGGTGTACAGGATTCAAGCCACTGTGCCCTGGTCTTGTGCTATCATGTATATCAAGATTCTTATTTGTGGTCCAAGGGTGAAAAAATAAATACCTGTATCCCCTGTATCTTACTGAATTCTTAGTTGAGATCCTATAATAAAAGGCAGATAAGAGGAAACCAAAGTTTATGGACATGTACATCTTATGTGTGCATGGGGTGTACCCAGGGAAGAATGAGTAGCTCGAAGAGGTTGCTTAGACTTCAGGCTTAAAGGGGGAAGAGGAATGGGGTCATAGGCCTTTTGTGGGACACTAAACATGTTTTAAGGAAGAATAAAGGTCCCTAGGAAGAGCAGGTAGGTATGATAGTTTGTGACAGTGTGTCTGGGTACGGTGTTGACTTCTAGTCTCCTCTCCTGTGCTAGGTAGGAGTCAGTCCTCCCTGGCTGATGAAACTTCCGGGAGGGGATTTGTGATAATTGAGTTTCTTTAGGAGGATTTGTCCTTAGTCAGATAAGTAAGGTGTAAAGTATGCCTCTCCCTGTCTTTGCTGTTTTTTTTCAAATACTTACAACTCAAAATAATCAGTATACCAAAGTGGTTTATTATGGGGTGGCATGTTCTACTGTTCTTCAGTAGTTTTGTTTACTAGTAAAAATCATGCTTTGAAAATTCCTCTGCATTGTAGAAACAAAGAAAATAGAGAGTGATTCTGGGAGTAAATACGATCAGGAACCAGGAGGATGCTGTGTCAGCCCGTTTCAAAAATGGACTAACGAACTCGTAAATACCTATTTCCCCTTTGTCTCTCCTTAGCTAAAGGAAAACTCTGGCCACAGTGTTATTATGTCAAGACAGATCACTGACTAAAGAGAATTCTTGGAGAATATGGATGGATGATCACTTAAGAGTGAGAGTGAGTTAGCCTGATCAGGCGGTGGCGCAGTGGATAGAGCGTAGGACTGGGATGCGGAAGACCCAGGTTCGAGACCCTGAGCTCGCCAGCTTGAGTGCGGGCCCATATGGCTTGAGCAAAAGCTCATCAGCTTGGACAAAAGGTCGCTGACTCCAGCAAGGGGTTGCTCAGTCTGCTGAAGGCCCGTGGTCAAGGCACATGTAAGAAAGCAATCAATGAACAACTAAGGTGTTGCAATGGCAACGAAAAACTAATGATTGACGCTTCTCACATCTCTCCATTCCTGTCTGTCTGTCCCTATCTATCCCTTTCTCTGACTCTCTCCTTCCCTGTAAAAAAAAAAAAAAAAAAAAAAAAAAAGAGTGAGTTACAGGTCTTTAAACATGAATGTTTCTTATAATGATATAAGAGAGCATTTGTAATTGCACACTGTTAAGAAGAAGGAGGAATCACACCCTCTACATTTCAGATGATGGTGCACTCTCAATATTTTTGCCGAGGAAGCAGATCGGTGGATGACAGTGTTGATCTGATATGTGGGCAGAGGTCTTAGCTGCTAGCACACTTGAGCATTGTCTCGGCTGTGTGTAACACTGTAGAATCCTACTGGCGCAGAGAGTACTGCGGTATGAGTATGGAGATTACACAGGTGTCTGACTTGGTATTTCTCCTCTTTCACCCTTTCTACTGCCAGAGTGCCATGTCTGACTCAGTACCTGAAAAGCAATCTGCTTAAAAATGCAATGTTCACTCCGATGGGAAACATAAAATGGGATGGGCTGCCTGTTAGTCTGTCAAGTATCTGTCCCCAGCCCTCACTTTGACTTTTTTTCTTAAGGAAAAATTAGAAATAAAAGATAAATATTTCTTTATCTTAGGGTTAATAGGGACATCTACTTACTTAGTTTGTGTTGGACAGCTATAATGACTGATGTATAGCATCCTGTTTGCAAAGCAGGGATGATCTCAAATTGTAGTTCTCCTTTCATAGATTCTGAGTATAATCTTCTTGAGATATATATTTCTGTTTTTGTGACAGAGGGACACAGAGAGAGGGACAGAGAAAAATAGACAGGAAGGGAGAGAAATGAGAAGCATCAGTTCTTGCAGCTTCTTAGTTGTTCACTGATTGCTTTCTCATATGTGTCTTGACTGGGGTGCTATATCAGACCAAGTGACCCCATGCTCTAGCCACAGACCTTAGGATCAAGCTGGTGAGCTGTGCTGAAACCAGATGAGCTTATGCTCAAGCTGGCAACCTCAGGGTTTCGAACCTGGGTCCTCCATGTCCCTGTCTGATGCTCCATCCACTGCGTCACCTCCTGGTCAGGCTCTTCATAACATTTTTCAAGGAAAAATATAAAAGATTCTCATTCTGGTCATGTGAAATCCTGGTATATTTAGAAAGATGAGGCTTGCCCCAAATTATCCATGTACATTGTGATACTAAGCCGAGTGCCTCAAGTGAACACTGGGCACAGTTTCCAGGGCTGAAGAGCCCTTCCCAGGGTTCACTGCATATGATCTCATCTGAATATTGGGCCCTGACACTGTCCCCTGGTTTTCTTATTTCTTTAGGAGCCAAAGGAGTGATATTGTTAGATTTATTTTCCCTTTGCTTTGATGTCAAATATATCCATACTTCTTTAACATTATTCACACAGTCATATGATTTCCCACATCAGTATATGAGGGACTCTTGAATTAGTTCACCTCAATAAGAGATTTATCCCTCTTGTCACCATCGTTCAGATTCCTGGGCCTTAGATGAACTCAAGTTAGAGATAATGGACATGCAGACAACTTGTCAAAGGAAATTCAGCACTCTAGGAGGAACTGTCAAATCAGCCTTTACTGAACTCACACTTGTCCCCAACAAAATCTGTTTTTCTAAAAACAGTTTCTCAAGTTCTCATACTTTTAAGTTTATCAAAAGGTAAAAGTGAAGCTGTATTTCCCTCGAGTGAGCCAAACGTACAAAAAGTCACAGCACAGAAGAATTATTTGCGTAAAAAAATAAGGATGCCTCGTTTAACAACAAATGTTAAGTGGATATTTACATTTGACTATAAATAAATCAGGAACTCATCTTTAGTGTATTGTATAATTTTATTTACATGTAGGAATATATCTCCTTTAAAAAACAGTCTGGAATTCTGTAATCCGTACAAAGATTATTGAATGAATTAAAATGGTGTTTTGGCAGGAGGAGGTGAAGAGATTGGTTAAAGGGTGGAAGGTAAGGTAGTATGTATAGTCAATAATGTTGTGATAGGTTTCCACGGTGACAGATGACTATGAGAGTTAGAAACATTGAATCACTATATTTTACATCTAAAACTGATATAACCAGTATAATATTGTGTACTGATTATACTTCAAAATAGTAATTTGGAGACTTGCCCTTCCATCTATAAAGGAGTAACTCCTAAGAGATTTACCCTCACCTATAACTAGAAGATCAGACAAATTATAGAAAACAATGGTTTTCAGTGTTTTTTCAGTTGGCAATGCAGGACTGTGGTCCCTGAAAGGGATCACAGAGCTGGTCCCTACAGCGAGCCGTGACTTCCGCCTGGAAAGGGTTGTGCACTGCGGTGTGGGAGAAGATTCCCAGACAGAGCTCTTCAGTTATCCTGAGGGGAAGAAACTAAAATCAGGGTCCAATAAACTTAAGGCAGTTAGAATTTTTGGGTCAGTGGGAGTACCTGAGAGGAGAGAAATTCACAGTGGAAAAATCTCCAAAAATTCAAGCTCTCTGGGATTAAATACTGGTTTGTTGCATGCTCAGGATTAAACTCTACAAATCCAAGCAGGAATAAAAATTTTGGAGAAAAGCCATTCCTGGCTTACAAGGTACTTCCAAGATTTGAGCAGCTAGAACGGTAAGAAGCTGCTGGGCCCACGATGCACAAATAAAGACAAAGAGGGTCCTGCCCTAACAGGGAGTTAAACCTGGCTTATCCCCAAAATAATGGCATGTTGCTGCCCCCCACCCAAAAATAATAAATAACTTAAGAACAAGCAAAATAAATATTATGTCGATCTGCATATAGCTGAACTATTAGAATGAAGTCCAACATTCTTAAAAATAATTTTGCACACAGCAGCTTAGAATGAATAATGTTAACCATGTGCTTTAAACTCACTAAACATGCAAAAAATAAGGCAAAAATATGTGATGTGACCCATATTATACAGAAATCAGATAATTTAAAAAAAATGAAGGGTAAGGATAATGTAATTAGCAGACAAAGACTCTTAACAGATATAAAACAAAATAATAGAAAATACTTTATATGAACTACAGAGATGAGAAAAGAAAAGTCACCTGACCTAAGGTGTTGCAGTGGATAGAGCATCAACTTGGAATACTGAGGTCGCAAGTTCGAAACCTCAGCTTGCTGGGTCAAGGGAATGCAAGAAGCACCTGCTACTACACTTGTGCTTCCCGCATCTCCCACCCCTCCATTCTTCTCTCTCTCTCTCTCTCTCTTTCTCACTTACTCTTTCAAATAATAATATTTTTTAAAAGAAAAAATGAGAAAAAAGAAAAGTGTGAATAAAGAAAAGAGTCTGACTTAGCTGTGCAAAAATAACACATGTAATTTAAGTCTGAGCAAATGTCGGGGGCAGAAAATATATTTCAAGAATTAGATCTGAAAATATTTCACATTCCATTAAAATCATAAACCTAGGACTCCAAGACTTAGTACAAACTACAAGCAAAACTAAAGTGAAGACAAATACCCCATGTCACGTTATAACCAACCTGTTGAAAACAGTGCTTAAACAAGCATGCACACATATCTCATTTAATCATGTTATTAAGAAACAAAGATTAACATTTTTGTTACTTTCTCATCAAAACCATTGCAAACTTTGTAGTGTTAAAATAAAAAATAAAAAAAAAAACACAACCGTCAGCTTACAATGATAAAGCCAGGAAAACCAGGACATTTAAAAATTAAAGCAAATAAAGGCTGATGATACAATCTGAATGACCTACTGGCCACAGACATCAACTTCATAAAAATTTAAAGAACTGTCTTCATGTTGAACAAAAATGATACCAGATGAACACTGGGATCCATACAATAAGACAGGAACATTGGAAAGGGTTATAAACAAAAATTTTCTCATAGTTTTTTTTACTTGAATAATAATTGCTTAATACAAATATAACTATTAATTTAGGATTTATAATGTTATAAATAAACTCTATGACTACAATAGAATAACTGATAAGAGGAAAATGTACCTATATGTGATTTTATAAAAGTAGATTATAATAATATAAGTAAGCATTTTATGTACATACACACACACATATATATATATTATACATATTATGAATCCTGGAATAAACACTTAAAACCATGAAGTACAGCCAGTGTTACAGTGATTGTGCCAACGGTAAAGGTAAAACTGCTATCCTAAATTTATATTCAGGAAGAGAAAGAAAGAAAGGACATATGGGGCATTATAGCCTTAAACGCAAACATATAGAAAATTGCCTTCAATATAAATGGTCTAAGTGGTTAAAAGTGAGAAAGTGTTAAACTGAATAAAAACATAAGTTTCATGATGTGCAGTCTAAAATAAATTTATTTTCATATAATAAAACAGACTAGTTAAGAGTTTTAAAAAACAATGAAAATAGTTTTAAGGAAACTTGTAAGCATACAGACAATTTTCTAAGATTTAAAAGTATAATTGGTACCAAAAAATGATATTATATAAACATTGTCATAAGAAAGCTAGCATGACTAAATTAATATCAGACTAGACTTCAGAATAAGAATTGTTAAAAGTGATAAAGAACATTTTTATTACTAGAAGCTGCAATTTATCAGCAATATATATCAATTCTGAATATGCACCAACTGAAAAAGTAGCTTTAAAATACAGAAACAAATTTGATTATCTAAAAAAGAGAACACACAAATCTATAACTCTGTTAAAATTTCAAAACTTTTTTCTCAATAAGGAACATCTAATAAGATAGACATTAAAATGAGTCTCAATAAATTTCATAGATTTTATATGATAAATAAAAAGGTAGTTATGTGGTTTTAATGAAATTGATTAAAAATGAATGATTTGAAAATGAATATACTTTAAAATAACCATATATTCAAGAATATTCAAAACATTTTCTAAATTAATGACATTAAAACAAGAACATATTAAAATTTATTTTATAAATGAAAATTAGTATCTTCAAAAGCTCATCAGCTATCATAGAATTGGGCAACTGAAATTTGTATAATTATATAATGATGTCACCCCAGTAAAATCAATAAAATAAAAATAAAGCAGAATAAAAAGCATAGAGGGAAAATATTAAAAATTTAGAAAATAAAGTAAAATCAAGATTTAACCCTCAACCTTACTGTACTAAAAGTAGAACAAATTTGAGTTAAAATTAGCATAGGGCAGAAAATAGTTAAGATAATAATACAAAATTAATGACGAACATGGACAAGACAAAA
This sequence comes from Rhynchonycteris naso, assembly GCA_037038555.1. Lineage (NCBI taxonomy): Eukaryota > Metazoa > Chordata > Mammalia > Chiroptera > Emballonuridae > Rhynchonycteris > Rhynchonycteris naso. Next base: position 7,295,410 of record CM072998.1, on the reverse strand, counting down.
AAAAAATTCAAAAGCAGGTTGTTTGGAAAGAATCAATAGCATCATTATATTTTAGTTAGACTGACTGAAAGAACTTAATGACACAGTTACCAGCAACAAATTAAAGAGAAGCTTCACTACAGCTTACACAGATATTAGAAGGAAATATTATAAACCACATTTTCAATAAATTTTATTTTAAGTGAATAAATTTTTTTTTTTTTTTATTTTTTTTTTTAATTCATTTTAGAGAGGAGACACAGAGTGAGAGAGAGAGAGAGAAAGGGGGGAGGAGCTGGAAGCTCAACTCCCATATGTGCCTTGACCAGACCAGTGCAGGGTTTTGAACTGGCGACCTCAGTGTTCCCAGGTCGACGCTTTATCTACTGCGCCACCACAGGTCAGGCTTTAAGTGAATAAATTTCATGAAAGATACAAGTTACTCAAGAAAAATACAAATTTTTCTTTATCAATTAAATAAATTAAATGTAAAACTTTCTCACAGAGGATATTAAATAACCTGCCCTAGAGGCAACAGTGATTTGTGCAGCTAATATTCAAGCCATCTGAACAGTCTATGCTATTAAACTCTAGGGTATGATGCTATGAATTGTCTAAAGGAAAATCCAATTACTAAATTGATATAAAAAGCTATAGGCCAAAAAATAGTTAAGAAGATTAATCTAATCAAATGTGTTTATATATTTTTTTAAAAAGGGATAAAATCAGAAAGATATAATATTGCTGAGTAATAAAAAAAACACCAAAAAGAGATGACCAACTATCTTTGACTTGTTTAGAAAAAAGGAATTATCATGCCATTTGCCATTTTTCTGAACATGTATTTTTATGTTGGGAATATGGTAACATCTCAAAAAATTGAATAAAATTATTATACAACATAAATCAAATTTTAACTTTTTTTCATTTTAAAGGATATTACATTGTGAGATTTTTATGGTGGTGACTTTAATTAGTATAAAAAGGAATATTTAAAATATTGATTATACAATATTTTCTATCCAAGTATGTAAATGTCAGTGCTAAAAAAAACAGAACCTAAATCACTATAAACAAATATTTTTCACAAATGTGGTGCAATTGCTTGGTGCTGCACTTGAAATAACTATGTTATTTATAGGTAAATTTTTGGTAAAATGCAGATAATCTTATTATAAGCTGTATCTATTCTCAAGTCTATCATAACAATACTTTATTAATGTAAACACTATAATTGAATATATATTTGTTATTTTTTTCTAACATTTGTAAATTGATTTGGACACTAATTAATAATCTAAAATTTAGTATAGTATCAATTTAATATACATTTTTTAAAATTTTTATTTCCACATTCTACATGAAGTTTGGCTCTAATTTAAAAAAAGAAATTCTAGGTACCAAATACGTACAGTGACGTATTAATATTAGCCTGTGAGTAACGAGATGATCTCTGATATATCCTAAGCTATAGTTTTACATTATATCTGTTAAGATAGGCTAGTTTATCCTGCAGTTAACACACAACCCTGAAATGGTAAGGGCTTGTGCAAAGATTAATTTCCTGCTTGTTTCATGTCTATCACTAATGGTAGTAGCTCAAAGATCCAGGCTGCTCGTAACTCAGGGACTCAAGCTGGCAGAACTGAAACTATCTCGAAGAATGTCAGTCACCGTGCCAAAGGTTAAAGTATGCTCTGTAGGGGGTCTTGCTTCAGCAATTATGTGTTCTATTTTGGAAGTGATACACATTGTTTCTGCCCACAGTTCATTGGCCAGAACTAGACACATGGCACACGCAATAGCCGGTGGCCAGACGGCACAGGCCAGAAACATTGGACAAAAAATAGTGACTGTGCTGTATGTATTATTCTTTGAAATCACAGGGGTCCAGGAGTGTATGTTCCTTCCTTAAAACATACCCTAAGGAAAATTACAAAATTTTCAGTTCAAACTGATCCAAAACAATTTAATCAGACCAACGTATTAACTTATTTGGAGGTACAATGACTGTAATTAATTAGTAGAATTAAGCAGGAACGTTTTTACATTCAACTTGCTATAGAAAATGGGCTTCATAGCTAATCCTCCCCTGCATATAAATATATATGATCAGTCAAGCAAGCAAGCAAAAAAAATGTATATTAAATTGATACTATACTAAATTTTAGATTATTAATTAGACAAATTAAGTGTTAAGGTAAAACCCTCTCAAAGAGGTTTTTATTTAACTGGCCTTATAGATAAAAACAAGTTCTACAGCCAGCTTGCAAGTTGTTTGACCAGAGTCTATGCTATGAAACATTAAATGGACATCCTTCTTTACTTTGGAATGATATAAGCTAATTTATATTACACTAATGTGTATTATAAAAATATGTGATAGTAGAACAAACATTTCTAATATAACCAAGAACCACCTGGTGTTAATCAGAGACAAAGAGAAGTGACAAGCTTTGTCATTGTTACCTTAGGAGCATGGCCTTTCTCAAGCAACTAAAACCCCTCAGGTTTTAATTCTTAATTAAAGTGCCTTGTGCCTGACCTGTGGTGGCGCAGTGGATAAAGTGTCGATCTGGGAACACTGAGGTCACCAGTTCAAAACCCTGCACTGGTCTGGTCAAGGCACAGATGGGAGTTGATGCTTCCAGCGCCTCTGCCCTTTCTCTCTCTCTCTCTCTCTCTGTCTCCTCTCTAAAATGAATAAATAAAAAGAAATTAAAATAAAGTTGTAAAAAAAAAATAAAGTGCCTAATTACAACTGTGCCTTAAATCAAATTAACCTGTGTAATACTAGTATAACATTACTTTTGTTTAAATATTTAAATGGCAGAGAAAATTTGGAACATGAGTTCAAAGATCTCCAAAATTATATAGTATGTCATTTGAAGTATTTTCAAGTTTTACATGGTATTAATAGGGAACCATGCAAGTTTTGGTAACATAAGAAAATCTTTAAAATTTGATTAATGGTATATTTGTGCACTTTAGTATCACATCAAATAAAAAATAATGATAATTTTATAAAGTAAATTGTACATATTAATAACAAAAATCAATTAAGTTATTGATCTAGATGGAGGTGGCACATGTATATAAACAGACAATAATTAGTTTATATTTGATTCCACACTTAACTATGTTATTAATTTTTGTATTAGGGAATAAATATATCCATATTTTCCATTTTATATATATGTACTATCTAAGAGACTTTGGCTTTGTTAGAATGACAGTTCTATAACCACAATTTAAGATGTAGAATTCAGTATTTTATTTGAGTAATGATTTTAAATAAAAAAATGTACTAAACCATTGTTCATTTTAGAGCTAAAACATGTTCAGATACACCGCCCTTCTGAATGACGCTTACCAAACTTACAAACATTATTAAGCAATTAGACTTTCCAGATTACTAGTTCCCTCATTATCGAATTAAGTAAATCTTTGACAGTTGCTTGTTGATGTTGGTCGGAGAGTCATGGTCATAACTTTGGAAGTCATTTTTAACAGTTGACGGAGATTCCACTGAGATACCCAAGAGGCTTCAGCTGCCAAAGCCATTTAAACTGTGGCGGTTATGACGTGGAATTCTTGGACTCCAGCACTTTTTTGTGTGCCTCTGGAATAAATCCCAAGTAGCAATAAATTTCACCTTACACTTTCTCCATTTTATATTCTTCTGTCTGTTTTGGTTTCTGTTATTGACCCAGTTTGGATCTAGTATGGCTTTCTCGTGGCAAATACGTAATTTTCTTTTGGTGGTCATAGGGATTGAACAATTTCATTTTATTGGTCAGCAGATGGACCATCACTGTGATCAAGAACTGAGGATCTGTTCTCTGTCAGGTGGGAGGTGACAAGGATCAGCCATTTTGGTTTGTGCAGTATAGGTCTCATTAGAAAGGAAACAGCCCTTTGAGATGTAGACTGCTGTGATTTTTGTGATTTTGATTTAACCGTGGCCAAATTTATAAAACCAAGTACAAAGTTCTTTATGGTCTATGTGTCTGTCATGGAGAAAAGGGCTTTTATTTCTCATGGGAGTCGGAAATATTTTCTACCTGTAGAATGTTTTGGTAAATTAGACGGAAATGTCTCTAAATAAAAAAAAAGTACTATTTTCGTTGCTTTTGAGGAGCTAATATGTTCTATCTATATCAAATACAGAGGAACACAAATAAGTGTAAAAATATTCAAGAATATAGTGTTTAGTACTTAAAATGTGCTACATATGGAAAGGAAGAAAAATAGTCTCACCGAAACTGTCCACTCTAAATTGGTTCTATATAATGATCCGTGTTTATATACAACAAAGGAATCCCTGGGGAAACCCTGCTTTCATCCAGGTTGCACAATGCAGGAATATAATTTGTACTTTCCAAAATAAAATTGCTATTATTTTCTTATGGCAAACTAAATAATCTGATTCTTAAACTCCTTATACTTATTTACTGACTGAAAAAGCTAATATTACTTTCATGTATTTATAATCAAGAGAAATGTAAATTTATTTTTGATAAAATTTTAATTACGATTCTGAAATTATTTTACTATTTCAAATAATTGTTTTTTAATGAGTCAACTGAAATATCATTTCTAGATTCCCTACATAAGTGTATAAATTTGCATTATACTAATAGAATTCAATGATGAATAAATTATAGATACCTGTATAATGCTTAAGCAAAACCACTAAAATATTGGTTACTAAGCAACACACACATTCACACCCACCTATCTACCTTCCCAACACACACACACACACACACACACACATGCACATCTATACCCATAACATCATGTATTATGATTTTTCTTTTACATAATATGTCATGAAATAATTACAGTTCTAAGGGATGGTAGCTAGTATGTTTGTTAACCCTTTTAAATTGTGTGACAGGAGTGTATGTGGCTGCAGGTTGTTGACTAAATATTGATGAACTCCACTAGTTTCTGAAATGCTTGAGATTTAGACAGTTCTCAATTACTAAACTCCTAGGAAAATGATAGGCAGTTCATTTGGCTAAAAGTTGAGTTAATATGAGTGACTTAGACTATGTTAGGTGCTACATACAAATAAGAACACGCAGAATGAGTAAAGAATGTGTGTTTCATGGAACAGAGAGCAGTCTTGTTTCAAGACATGTGTCTTGTAACAAATGTGAAAGAACAGAGGGAAATTAATATAAATGAATATAAAAGGGCATAGATGGTTTGCAGATAAATGGAAAAATACGTTTATGGTTTTAGCAAATTTGCTAAGATTAGATAGGTTTGTCATTAAAATATATGCATACTTAATGTTACAAATGCTAATGATGTAAGATTAACATTTTATTTTCTTCCTGTTAAAATGATACATTTGTCTTAGAATAGCTAGTCAGTGCATAATAAGAGGTAAGAAAACTTATTGTTTCCTGTTCTGTAATCTTTCTGGTTTACAGAGATTTTTGTATTTCACCTTGTTGGATGGGGACAACACTCTAACCAACTGAACTACCCTACCAGGTGCATTATTTTTTTTCAATTTGCAATTCCCTGATGACATATGATATGGTATATTTTTTCATATGTTTATTTACCAATTGTATATCTTCTTTGGAGTGGTGTCTGTTAAGATTTTTTACCTACTTTTTAATTGGGTTGACCATTTCCTTGTTGTTGAGTTTTAAGAGTTATTTGTATATTTTGAGTTACAATCCTTTATCACCTAATAGTTTGCAAATACTTATTCCAGTTTGTGGTTTGTCTTTTCTTTCTCGTGATAGTATCTTTCAGAGAACAGAAATTTAAAATTTTAATTAAATGTCAGTCTAGCTGCTAAATTTGTTCTTTTATAAATTGTGCCTTTGGGGTCGCATCTAAAATATCATGGAATGCCAAGTTGAATTTTTTATTATCTTCTAAGAGTTTTTATAGTTTTGCATTTACACTTAGGTCTCTGGTACATTTTGAATTAATTTTTAAGTGGTATAAGGTCTGTGTCTAGATTATTTATTTTTTTGCATGTAGATATAGTTATTTCAGCACCATTTATTGAAAGCATTATCTTTGCTCCATTGTTTTAACTTTGGATTTTTTCATAGATCAGTAAATAAGTAGACTTATTTACGTGGGTTATTTTCGAGATGGAATCATACAGTATGAAACTCTTCCTGTTTCATTGATCTTTTTGTCTCTTCCTTCAGCAATATCACATACCACACTATCTTCTGTATCTTTGTAGTAAGTTGAAGTCAGGTAGTATCATTCATTAATTTTTTTTTCTCAATATTGTGGTACCTGTTCTGGGATTTTTGACTCTTTATATAAACTTTGCAATCATTTTACTGGCATCCACAAAATAACTTTTGTTGGAATTTTGTTTGGTATTGCATTAACTCTATCCACCAATTTTGAAATTTTGACAATATTATCTTTTCTATCCATGAATGCACAGTATCTCTCTATGTAATTCTTCTTTGATATTTTCATCACTTTTGTCATTTTTCTTATATAGGTCTCATACATATTTTGTCAGTTTATACCTAAGTTTTTAGTTTTGAAAGTTTTAATGTAAATGGCATTGTTTTTAACTTGAAATTTAATTTGCTAATTGCTGGTGCTAGGAAAGTAGTTGGATTTACATATCAACCTTTTATTCTAAAACTGCAATAATAGCGTCTTAGTCAGGTTTCGTTTTGTTTTGATTTGGCTGATTTTTTGTACAGTTTTAACAGGCCTTCATTTCATCTGTGAACAAAGACAGATTTGTTTCTGCAATTTTAAACTGAATATCTTCTATTTCTTTTCTTGGATTTTAATTTTTTTCTCTCTTTTTTTCTTTGCATTTGTTGTTGTTCCCAGTTTAAGTTGTAAGGCATTGGTGATCTTATTGGGAAAGCTTTGAGTTTATTAACATTAAGTATCATGTTAGCTCTCATATTCTTTTTTGATCAATATATTTATCAAGTTGAGAAAGTTGCCCTCTATTTCTAGTTTATTGAGAGCTTTTAAATTACAAGTAAATATTGGGTTTTTTAAAATACTTCTCTTCCTCTACTGATATTATCTTGTGAATTTTGTTCTTTACACCATTGCTTTGTGGGATTACATTAATTAACTTAGAAATGTTGAACCAACCTTGCATCCCTGTGATAACTCCTACTTGGCTATTGTGTGTAATTTTTTTTAAATGTTGAATTTGTCAGAATTTGCTAATATTTTTTTTAAGATTTTGAATATATGTTCATGAGTGATATTGATCTACAGTTTCTTTAAATGCCATTGTCTCATTTTGGTATTAGGTCATACTGACCTCATAGAATAAGTTAGAAAGTATTCCCTCTGCTTTTATCCTTTGAAAGAGATTGTAGAGAATTGATATAACATTGAGTGTTTGGTAGAATTTAATGATGAACGTATTTCAGCCTGATGCCTTCTGTTTAAGAAGGTTGTTAATTACTGATTCAACTTTCTAATAGATATTAGAGGCCTATTTAGATTATGTTTCTTCTTTTATGAGTCTATAATTTCTGAACCAACTTCATCATCCTGCTGTTTCCCTCATTAATGAGTTAAACATCTTTCACATGTTTTTTATAAAATTAATTAGGCCCAAGAAGTTTTTATATGATAATTAATTGTATTTTAAAACTGCATTTAATTGTTAGTGCAGTTTTGAACTATGTAAGTTATGTAACTAAAAACTTAAAATGAGGCCAAAGATTTTTCAAAAACCTTTAAAGGAAATACTAGAATGTGATGTGATTATAAATAGAAACTACACTCCTGGGGAAATCATGCCTAAACAAGGGTCCTTAAGTCTATGTGTCTCTCTGTCACTTTGCCTTTGAAGGGGGTCACTATCAGACTGAATGAAGACCAAACCAAGGGCTTCCTAAAGAAAAAGGTCAAATAACCCTGGTGTTGGTATAGACGGTGAAATTGTGGTGGTAATACTGCAATGAAATTCTTAACCCTCTTTATCTTGATTAATGTCTGTCTTTCTCATCATCCACCAACATATACTCTTCACTCTCAGATTACCAACCTATCTCAGTGATAGCTGTTATAGTTACCTTCCAACAGCCAATTCTTAATCATCAAAAATACCCAATATGTGCTCTAACAACCTTTATCTTAAACTCACTGTTTGGTAAATTACACCAGGAACCATGCCAAATATTAGAAATAAAGCAATCTGTATAAGAAGCAACTCAGGAGGTGTTGCAAAGGAAAATCATAAAGTCCCCACTCCACCCAACCCTTGGCAGAATTACCCTGACTTCAGTGCTTGATATTCCTATATTATGGTACGGTCAGTTGTTGACCTTTTGACTACAGAGAAAATTAGTTATCAAAAATAGACTCCTGGCATGTCCCCAAGATACAAAGCTATGTGGGCAGAATGGTTTCACATAAAATAAAAATGTATAAAAGAACCTTGTTATTTTAAAGGAAAAGAAAATGAGAATCTTGATAGTCTCTGCCTACTGAAATACTACTAACCTCGGGCATTGAGAATTTACCTTTCAATGGGTTCAAATCAAACATATTCGGAAAGCCCAATTGTGCAGTTTTCTTCTATTTCTCTCCCTGATATTTGACTGACACCCTGAATGACTCTCACCACTGTTCTCCTCTCTGAGTCACAACTGTTTGCAGCCTCAGTCTTTATTTCCTTTTTCTCTGTTGAAGTATTTTCCCCTCTTTAGCTTCCAGCATGGGGTTACTTGTTTCCTTTCTCTCTCTTTCCATTGGTAACCTGAGGTACTCATATCTGAGTTATGGATTTACTTCTTCACTGCTCCCTCTATGGTGATAATAGTATATTAAGATCTTAACCTAAAATTTAGATCTGTGTCTTTTTTTTTTCTTACTACCACTAAATTTTTCATTGCAATTTAATTAAGTTTTTTGGGTTGTTTCACATCCCGTTTCTTCCTCAATGGTTGTGGAGAAATGTGGTCATTTGAGCCAGATTCACAGAACTAAATGAAAAACCATAAAGGCAGACACTAACATAATCCATCATCCTAACCCCATCTTGTTAGTATTTGTTTCATTCTGGTTGTAAGTCCTTTGAGGTCAGAGACCACATATTCTGTTATTTTTGTATCTTACTGATACTTAACTTAAGAGTTGGGCACACACTAGACAAATACAAGGCACACAATCAATGAATAATTAATCGATTCTGATGCTCTAATACACATCTATATTTGTTTCCGGGAAGTAGTTTCGTCGTTCAAGGATCAAGTGCTAGATGAATAATTAATTACATATCAAATGCCTCCGAAAGGCAAGGTCAAATGTGATAGGAAGGATGAGAGCCATTAGGAGATTGTTGATATGCACACTAATCCACTTCAGTGGTGTCGGCTTCCATTTGTTGGTGGCTGGTCTACTTGGCAGATGGCAGCTTTATCAGAAGAGGCACTTTTCAACACCTCGTTACTAGAGCCCACATTCACTATATCGTATGCAATTGTTCTTCTCTGCCTTCCTGCAGCAACGTTCTTTGTTACTTACCTATTTAAGGTGGTCGTATCCCATGTCCCATCCGTACAAGGCAGGCAGAACAGTGCAGCATTATGAATGTACTTTTGCAGCCAGAAATTTTCCTACAACTGTTAGTCAGATACATAATACATCCATACTTCTTCTGAACTGTGTTCTTAAATGTAAAAAGTGTTGGGGTTTTTTTGTTCATTTGTTTGTTTTATTGCCTTCTCCCCTTTCCCCTGCCTGAAATGCAGGATCAGTGGGTTTGCTGCCTTGGACAAAGAGTTGGAGCAAAACACTGCAGGGTAATGGAGAGTAGAGCAGAAGGTGGCTGGTTCCTGGGTGGATTTTTTAGACACAGCCTTTACACCAGCCCTGTATCAAAAATATCTGTGTTACATTTTTACAAAGAAAGGAATTAAAGCAACGCAAACAAAGCAATGCTGTATAAGCCAATATTGATACAATGTCTCTTTTCAGGAGACAAGACAGATTGAACTAATTACTACAGAGACTGACTATAAGACCATCAAGGGTGGGTCTTGAATCCAGTGGTTATTGAGAACTGAGCAGTGTTATAATGACTGATCTGGGACTGAACCATATTCAAACTTCTAACTTGAGGTCACTGTAGAAAAATCTATACTTGTGTCATAGTTTTATTTATCAAAGATTAGTAAAAATCTTGCTCCTCCTTTATAAAAAAGAATATATATATATATATATATATATATATATATATATATATATATATATATATAATTTATATATTTAAATTATATATTTACAATTTAAACTCTTTATAAACGGTATCATGACCAATAAAAATGCGTCCTTCTTTTCAGCATAATGAAGTAGAGATGTATTTATGTAGCATAGGCTGCTGTCATTCATGTACATATATTTCTTTTGCCCATTCTTGGTCTGCGCTTTGTTTTTCTTTTGGTCAAAGATCTCACATCGGCGGCGTGTGTGGCAGACTCGGCCACTTGGGCAGGAACGTGAAAAGCAGATGGCTGTATAGTGTTAGGAACTGCACAGCCTAACCCGCTACCATGAATTGACTAGAAGAGCATTGCTACAGAAATCAAATCCGCCGTCTCCTGTGTGCTGCCGGGTGGAATTACCCCTCGGGGGAATGGAAAGCTACAGGAAGATAGTTCCACAGTGGGGTCACCTGGCGGAAAAGGAATTGAACTTATTTCTTCCTTTGTTCCAGTTGGTTGCTTTTCACAGTTCACTGCTCAGAAAAAGAGGGAAAAGAACATTTTCTGAATGTAATTAAGGCCATATCATGGTGGCTCTGAATATTAAAAGATACTCTTTTCCAGTCATTTCAAACTTTTTATTATTATTATTATTATTATTATTAATTTGGACATCCAGATTTTAAAAACAACTCTCCACGTCATTTCACTAACAGGCCAGATCGTAAATTTGCTTCCAAAATCTTTATGACCCCAGAAGGCATATATGAATTGAGCGGGCTTAATTGGCTGAAACAGCTTTGAGATGTAATGTGAGTGATTTAATCAGCCTGGGGCACTAATGGAGCCCAGCACTTTGTCCACTAGGAAGCTGAGACCTTTCACTGAATATCTAAGAGCCTGCTTCCTGCTCCATGGACAGTGTTATTGTTTTTGTTTTGTTTTGTTTTAGTTTGCATATGGCCCTTGTATGGGAGATGAAGGGGGAGACATTGTACGACACTTTCTGGGACAGCCTGTTTCGAGCTATAAATACTGACTAAAATGAGTCCACTTTTCACCAATTTTTTGAAACAGTGAATGTATACTATTTGTTGTTCAGGGCAGAAAGGAGAAAAGAAAATTAAAAAAAAAACAACTTAGTTATTAATTGCCTGTCCTTTGTGAAAGAGAGGCAGAGTATCCTTTTTATCAAGAGGTAATGCCACGTGGTAGTCTCTAAATCCAACCCCCCTGTGGTCATATCCCTGCCCTTGCAGGTCCCAGTAATGTAGTTTTTATCAATGTTCATACGTTTGCCATGGAAGCTAGCTATACTGCTCACAAAAATTAAGGGATATTTCAAAATGAATACGAAGTGATTAAAAAAAAAGAAGCATTTATTTTTTTTTATTAAACAAAAACAGCAGAAAAGCAAACAACTGGTCAAAGAAAGTTGTTTGATTATGCAAATGAGATGCAAAACCAACTTGTATTTCACTGGTGAAAATATACTATACGAAAAGCTGAAAGGACTGGAGGATGGGTATGTTTCCTGATCCCCTCATTTTTGTGAGCAGTGTACATATTTTCAGTGAAAGGGAGACTTGATTTTTGTTTATTCAGACAATAAGGCAAGACTGGAGTGTTCGGATACTTCTGAATATGTTTCATTTTCATCATCCACTTCACTCAGTGTGTGTACTGACCCAGAGTGTGGCTATATGTGCACTGGCTTCAGTTATTTGTGAAAAGATGATCGCTTAATCCAGTCTGCAGATAACCAGAGTGGGAGTTAAAAATTGCTTTTCTTAACAAAATAATGTTGACAAAAAAAATAATAATAATGTTGACAACATCCAAGATTAAAACTTAATTTGTTATTTTAAAATGTTAAAAATAATATTTTTAAATGTCAAAATAATGTCTAGACATAGATACATGTTTGTATAAGTAAAATATCACAAGGAAACACAAGTAAGTTTACCAAAATTAAAACCAATTTTCATTTAATATCGATCAATCTTGTTTTTCTAATAGATTTATATCGCTTTGCCAAATTAAGTGATGTTTGATGTTATTATATTAATGTTACAGAAATTGATCAACTGTATTTCTATGCAGAAAAGTAGATTTTATTATTATATTTTAAAATCAAGAGCATTGCTCTAATTATGAATCCCGAATAAATTACTCTGAAAACTCAAATACATTTTCAGTAGTTCACTTCAACTCACTTGGACAGGCATTATTAAAAACCTACAATTGTTACAAGCAATGCACAGTTCTGGAAAAAATCTGTGGTCACGAATGAAATTGGGAAAACTGTACTGCTTTCTCATATAAAAGTGCATGTGAGGGGATTCATAGATTAAGCACACTATAATGGGTTTGAATTTCATCCCCATCTTGTATTTTAATTTGTAATGTAGCTTTTGAAAAATAATTCATCTTCAGTTCCTCAGTCTCATCATATGACCTATAAGGTCATTTCTGATTTTTAAAAAATACGGGGACACTTTGAAATAATTGGTGAGAAGACATGTTCCCGTGACTTTTTAAATATGACTACTATTCAGTTACTTAACGCAGACATCGAAACCGATGCTCTAGGATTATATACCATATCTAGCAAAAGCACCTTAAAACCCTTGAAACCTTCAGATGTTAATTTGAATTTTGTTTACTACATATTTTTTCTGTAAAGAAAATGTATCTTTTTGTCAGCTCAGTTCAAATTTAGTATAGTTAGATAACTATGATGCTGCTTTCAAATTAATTCCCATTGATTTTTTATGTAACGATTGATAAAATAGTTATCTTAACACTTACTTGTTTTCTCTCCTTAACACTTACTTGCTTTTTATTGATGCAGTTCATATTTTAAGTATAATCAACACAAAATATTAACTATCCTGTGTTCGTTGGAGAATGTGATAATTTATTTAGATTGAATGATATAAAATAAGTCAATATATTTTATAAAAAGCGTATTTTCCTTCCATCTAGAAACATGAACTGTAAAAGAAGAATTAGATGCCTGGCACATGCATTGTGAATGGTAAAACGGGGGCAGACGCCGCCACAGTGAACACCCCCACTGCGTTAGGTGCATATGTGAGGTCACAGGGATTCCGATGTCCCGCTGAGCATTGCTGGCCGGTCACTGACCTTGGTGGTGGATAATATTTCTTAATCAAGCCACAAATTGTCTTCTAAAAGGGACTCTTCAGTCCACTAATTATCCCTGTTTTCTGACTCTACCTACTAGATGCTTCCTTTTCCCTTATTCTCCTATCCTGCAGGTTATGGTTGGACATTAGTAAGTTTGTTTATCTTTTTTTTCGTGATCAGTGTTCTCAGACTGCTCCCTGACGATTCAAGCTTGCCTTTCAGTCTTAGACCTCCCTAGGCGCGGCTGGTGGAATATTTATTTATTTAATAATGCCATTCTATTAAAAGTTCCTTGGCTTGCCTGACCAGGCGGTGCGCAGTGGATAGAGCGTCGGACTGAGATGCGGAAGAGCCAGGTTCAAGACCCCGAGCTCGCCAGCTTGAGCGCCAGCTTGAGCGAGGGCCCATCTGGCTTGAGCAAAAGCTCGTCAGCTTGGACCCAAGGTCGCTGGCTCTAGCAAGTGGTGGCTCGGTCTGCTGAAGGCCCGCGGTCAAGGCACATGTGAGAAAGCAATCAATGAACAACTAAGGTGTCGCAACAGCAATGAAAAACTAATTATTGATGCTTCTCGCCTCTCTCTGTTCCTGTCTGTCTGTCCCTATCTATTCCTATCTCTGACTCTCTCTCTGTCCCTGTAAAAAAAAAAAAAAAAAAAAAAAAAAAGTTGCTTGGCTTTCTTATCTGTTTTATGCCATTCATACCAATGAGTTAAATGCTAAATCTAAAGCTATAGTTCTAGAGAAGTCTTAGATTTGCTACCGGTATTGCTTTCTTTCCTTAGGCCTTCTGCCATTAGACTTAGATTTACAAGTCCCATCGGGAGCCTTTCTTCTGGCCAATGTTTAAATTCAAAGAATTCACTGGTGCCACACTCAAACTGTCTCTGCATTGAGGTGTCTGTTTTTATTTAGATTTTTTAGCAATGAGTCTGATGACTCCCTCATTGATGTGACACTTGCCAGAAGGCTGAGTTGTAATCAGCCTTGACCCTCAAATGCCTTTTCAGTGTTATCAGTTATCATTTGGGACTGAGAAACATTTGCCACCTCTACTCCTGCAAGTCCCTAAATCCTATTTTATTAGCACTCATAGACCAGAATCTTCTTTCTTAGGTTGGCTCTTTTTATTATCCTGAATTTTCCAAATGCAGCCCCTCCATCAGACACACAAAATTAGCATTCTGCTTTGCAATTTCTTCCCCAAGAGCCACCGTCCTTTAGCCATATGACCTTCATCCCTAGTTAGGGATGCCCTACGTTCTGCATCACCAGCCTTCCTTCATGCGATATCCATGCCTTCCCTGATTTCCTATGCCCAGTTAGGCAATGCCATGTTTTTTTGTGCTCTGTCCCATCCGCTCCCATTTGTGGGATCAGTCAAGATGGTTGAGGTTACATTGTAGAAACAAAAACCTCCAATAAGGCTCATTTCTTTCCTGTGCTTTGCACATCTTGGGGTGGCTGGGGTTTTCCTTCTTCCCCATGCCCCCCTCTAGGGCCCAGAAGGAAGGAGGAGTCACGTCTGGGATATTGCAAGGCCACCTTGGCAGTAGGAAGGAGATGTTGCAAAACGCCTCCATGGACCTTCCCATCTGAAGATGATACACATCCCTTCTGCTGCTGTTTCATTGACAAAAGCAAGTCGTATAGTCACATTGCACTTGCAAGTGGTAGAAAAATGATTTTTTTTTGCCCCATGCTTAAAGTCCTCAAATGACTACCAAAGTAATCATTTAAAGAATAATGACTTAAAATTATTTTTATTTTAACTTTGTATTTTCTGTATTTACCACCAACCACTCATATTCATGACTTAGAGAAAAATTAAAATTTATGAAAAATTACAATAAAATTGCAGGTGATATTTAGTAATTCTACCACTCAAATTAGAATAAATCCTTTACAGTACATTTATAAGAGCCTTTCTGAACATGAGAATGGTTAATATTCAAATGTAGGTACAATCTGTTAGATTTAAACAATTTATAAAGTTGTAAAGATTCTTTAGCATTGAGTAATATTGCCTATTAGTCTTAAAGCAATCCTGCATAAGACTTAGAAAGTAATAGCTAACCTAGTGTTTGGCCCTCAAATATTGTGCATTGCATATACAACAGCTTCTTTATTTCAGTGGCACTGTGCTCTTACTAGTCTGTAATGGTAGCCTGTTGGAAAGAATTCTTGCTATAAACCAAAAAGTTATGCTCCTACAGTTTGTAATAGTCACCTTATATTTGCATTTATGTCCCTGCACCCAGCCGTGTCATTCCTTGAAAAATGCAAAAGGACACAATTAGGGTCTTAGCATATTCTTAAACTCAAGCAATTCTCCCTAGATGACAGGTGGCTAGGAGAAAGGATAATTTTAAGGACATTTCCCATTTTGTTAGTTCAAATGGAAACAGCATCCAGTGAAGTCATTTGACACAGTCTCTTAAAGAGAACACTGGGGACCTTTTGTAACCCCGTCTCACGTACCACATCTCTAGTCAGTAAAGCATTTTATAATTCATCCTGATGCATGTGTGCGCTGAGCCTCTGTGCCCGTCATTATGTAGTGTTATTTCCATACTTTTATAGGCACATAGCTTAATGGGCATTATGATATATGGTTAAGTAGTGTAGGTGACATCTGATAGTAATCTTTGAGTAAATAAAGGGAACAACAGTTTAAGAAAAGAATGAGCAACCCTAACTGTAGGAGTAAGAAAGGGAACATTATACAAGATTTAGAAGCAAGGTACCCGTTTTCTGGTCCTGAAGCCATTCACTAGAGCAATAAAATCTGTTCTCAACCCTATGATAAAGATTTGTCAGTGAGCTACAGTGTAGCAATTTGTTTGGGCAGATGGCATACTATAAGCATTTAAGAATGATTTTTTCAAGATGTTTCTTGAATATTATAAAATAATTAAAAATAGTACTAGTAATTTAGAATAAATATATATCTGATTACTGTTGTTCACAGAGAACTTTCTCCTGATCAGTCCAAGGTTTGAGAGGCTAATAAACTTATGTAATCCTGTCTACTCATATAGGTCTTTATTCTGAATAGCATCATTTTCGACTTTTAATTTTTTAGTTCACTAGAATAGGTCTACAGTACGGCACTGTAGTTAATATTATAAAAACTGAAGTATTTGGTGGAAATGTATAGATTCCTGTGATTTACTTTTGTTGTCTCAAAAATGAGATGAATGGATTGATATATACTAATTCACCTATGTGTACCATGTATGTAAACAAGAGAATCTAAGTGATATATAGGTGCTCACTGTAAGTCATTTAATGTTTCCATACGATTCAAAATTTCCATTGTATTAACATTTAAAAACCAGCACGGAAGGCAGGAGCTTTTATTTTAAACTCTAATAACTCTAAGTAGACTTTTTAAGGAAATTACCTAACATAAATTATTTATTGATAAGAAAGAAAAAGAATAAAGTGAATTGATGTGATTAAATTGATTTATCAAGCAATATAGTGGTTTGGGCAACCTTTTTCCAAACAGAAGGGAATAATAACATTTTTATTTTTTTCCCTCATAGCATGATAAATTGCATCAGGAAAATCATTCAACGTAGTTTCTTAGATGAAAAATGTCAGCCAAAGTACCAAAGCCTGTTAAAGAGCTGGCTGATTTTGCAAGTCAATTATCTATCTCAAATTAAATTAACAAGAGTTTTCTGACACCAGCATGTCATAATTGTGCCACCAAACATACTTTGTCATGACTATCTGCACTACCATTCAGAGTTCCCCAAGCAGCCACAGTTTGCCTAGGACTGACTTCACAATGTGAAAAAGTAATTTTGAACTTCATTACTTTTCTAGATTTTTTTTTAGCTTATCTAGTTTCATGCCTGCGTGGGACTATGAGAGTTTTTTTTTTTTCAATTGATTTTTCGTATATGGAGATTTATTACTATTATAATGATATCATGTGCCAGTAATTAATCAAAATAATTTTATAGTACTTAACTACTGATATATTATTAATAATCTACATTATAGTTTAGCAATAACTGCTTACTATTTGAGTGTTTATCATTTACTAACCAAATAACATTAGCATTTATGCATATAGGACAGCATAGCTCTTTTACATTATTAATCATTAATATAACACTTGAAATGATTTTTAGTGTTTGCATTGGATATTTGAATTTAAAAGCTATTTCAGAATCTGAGTAAAAGTAAGTCAATAAATAAGAAAATTGTTAGAAAAACCTTAAACAAATTTCAAGACTGTTTTTGGGGACAGATGAGAAAAACTAGCTATAAAAAAGGGTAAAAATGAATAGAATTTCTGATGTTTCTTTTGGCAATAGTAGGCTATTATGAAACTGTCATTTCATGTATAAACCCAGTGAAATTGGTGTGGCATCATTGCACCATTACAATTCTTCTTTGAAATATTATGTTTGTGTCACTTAAAAATAAATAAAGCACTGCCCTCTGTTTCTTATCATATAAAATAAACATTTTGATCATATTCTATCTTTAATTTTTTAATAATTTAAGCTGAATTTCTTAGCACATATATAAAAATTAACTTAAAACAAACCAGTATTTTATTGTTATTGGTGAAATGTCCTACTTTGTACAATAAAAAGGACTGAGACGTTCTCATGAAAATGTAAAACAAAGAGGCAAGTCTTGACTATCTCTTTAGCTAATTTAACACATTCTTGTCTCAGTAACTTTAACTCTCACTTAAGGATGCATAAAAGAGTTTCCAACTGTCAGCCAAAGTTATGTTTTCCTTTAACATCTTTCCAGAGTTCAGTGTAGATAATGACCTTGAATAAACAAAAAGATTTTTTGAGTTCATCATTAGCATAAAGTTCAGATCAAAGTCTCAAAAAAAAAAAAAGCCTGCTATTTGAGGTCCATTTAAAAATTCCAAGTTTGCTTATAACATTTCACTATAGAATAGCATTGCTAGGATAACAGCATCTGAAAAATCTAGAAGAAAATAGAAAAGCTTAGTATTTATAAATGGTTATATAAATATATCACATTACCAAAAATTAGAAGTTGATAATGAATTCTATTTTTATTGGGGTGATTCAGCATGAAAAAAAAATAACAATATTTTATGTATCAAAGTTATTTTATTGCATTAAGAATTACTGACCAGCCAGTGACGCAGTGGATAGAGCGTAGGACTGGGATGTGGAAGACCCAGGTTGGATACCCCGAGCTCGCCAGCTTGAGTGTGGGTCCATCTGGCTTGAGCAAAAAGCTCGCCAGCTTGGACCCAAGGTCGCTGGCTCCAGCAAGGGGTTGCTCAGTCTGCTGAAGACCCGCGGTCAAGGCACATGTGAGAAAGCAATCAATGAACAACTAAGGTATTGCGACAGCAACGGAAAACTAATGATTGATGCTTCTCACCTCTCTCCGTTCCTGTCTGTCTATCCCTATCTATCCCTCTCTCTGACTCTCTCTCTGTTCCTGTAAAAGAAAAAAGAATTACTGTTGTTAAAATGGTATTTGCTAATAGCTGTGAAGGTATTTTGTTACTGGAGTCAAATTATAGTTGCCTAGAGTATACAACAGGCAGGGTAATTAATATATATATATACACATACACACAGAATTCTGGTAAGGCACATTCTCAGTTACTATGCAACACTTACAAATATTTCAGTCACATTTGGTCTTTTAGTCTCAAGACAACACATTGTCTCTTTCAATATTAACTCTCAATGTGGCAAAAACATGGGTGTAGTGTTCCACTCTGTCATTGGCCTATGGACATTCCAATGGGCAGAGAAAAATGAGCAGAGATCTCCTTGTGGCAAATCAAATATCTGATTGATTCACCTTAGATATTTTACATATAGTTGCAAAATAATGTCTAGTTAAGCATTTAGATGTTCGCACATCTAGTAATGTGTAATTTTAGGCAATGAACACACAATTAGCATTTATCAATACATTCCTCTTCCTGCACAAAGAAGTCTTCTGGTATATGAAATGATGAATACTTTGTCTTTTTTTCAGGGCAATAATCCAATGACCAGATGCTTCACGATGTCCACATAGATTTGTGATTATTAGTACGGACAATCTCTAATTAAGCTTCATTAATGGGAGCACTGTAAAAAAAAATATGAATGTGTCCAATAGAAAACAACCAAAAAAGTATACTGCATTCAAATTTACTTGAATTTTTATTCATTTGGTAAATATTCATTAAGTGGAATGAGAGGTGGGTGCTATTATATTGCCCTATTCAGTCTTTAATAAGCTGTAAAGAAAGACTTTGTGTGTACATTTGGGAAAAGTGAGGCTCTGATATGTTTTGTGACTGGCCCAAAGTTAAACAGCTAATATCTGAAAGTAGTTTTAATTATAACTTCAAATCTTAAACTTCTTTTTCTCTGTCTCTCTTATGCCCAATGACTGAATTGAAACATGGTTTCATGTGCTCATTGAGTCATCTTTTACCTGCTTCCTTTAACTGGACCATGGCGTTTCTCAGGAGGAATGTCTCCATGGTCTCCTTGCTGCTCTGTGCTCATGCCCCTGACTCTCTCTCGTCCTGTCCACACACCTCTGATCCGTTCTCCTCGTAGCTGGTACAGCAAGCACTTGGCTCCCAACGCTGACCTGATTATCCCCTTCAAGCATTTTGAAAGCCTGTGTATTTCTTCCCATGTTTTTTTCTGACATCTAAAATATTGTTATAATTTAAAGAGTTACCAATGATGTGATTTTAGCCATATTAAAAATATTGTTGCTTTGAAATAAACTGTACATCACTATTTTAAATATATCTAATGCAATGAAAATATAATAGATTTTTGATACTATCATCCATTCCAAAAAAATATGTAGGAGAGTTTCTTCAAACAAGAGAAATTTCATACTAGTTATTCTCTTTCCATATTTTTATCCCACTTTCTTCACTGAATTTTGCCTTCATGAAATATAATTTTTAGCTCAGAAGTCTATTATTGATTATACCATCTTACTTTCCTCAAGTAAAACCTGTACATGGATAAAGTGTATTTTTAGGTGCTCTGTAATAAGATTTAAATATCTATTCTAGGTTGATTTACTGTTGTAAATTTTATTAATATCAAGAAAATATAAAAAATACTACTAAATTTAATTAAAAAGTTTAAAAGAAATTATTTGAAATGTACCAATTGAATGGATGGAAAAGGCTCTGTTATGTCTTTTACATTAATTCTCTTATATATAATAACATGAGAATAAAATTTTTGTTGCATCCACAAAAACACTTGTTCTAACCTAATTCAAGAGTGCTGATCTCAAATCTGACATTAGTTTTTCTCTGAGCTACAGTATTTTTTGCAATTCAAGATTTTATGTTCTCATCTTATTGTAAAATTTATAACATTTAGTTTAACATAATGAAGTAGAATGTCTTCTTGGACATCATCTTTGTGAAAATATAATAATTTATATAATGCAGTAAATACTCTAATACACTGAAAGATATGATTGCATAAGAATTTGTCTGCAATTTCAAAAAAGAATACATTAAAACAATTATTTAAATCATAAAATTTGCACAAAACTTATTTAAATTCTATTCAGGAAAACTGTGTTTGTAGCTCTTGCGTTTGTGTGCTTGTTGAGGACAATATCATTTGATGGTCCAGCAGTAGTCTGCTCATCACTAACATCTCCCAGATATTCGGAAAACTTATCAAGGTGACTGTTCAGGAAGTGAATCTTCATGCTCATGTTACATCCAATGTAGCGGAAAGCCTACAGCATCCTTTGAACCAGAAGTTCATAGTTTTCTGCTTTTTTGTTGCCAAGGAAGTTCTTTGTAATTGCCACAAAAAAAACTGCTGTGTTGCTTTCTCCGCCTTATGCATCTTCCTCGCAAATACTTTGTCACATATGAGGGTTCGAATTTGAGGTCCATCGAATACAACTGCTTTTATCTTCTTGAAAGACAAGGCAGGAAAAGCAGAAATAATATGTTGAAAGCATTCACTTCCTTTATTCAAAGCCTGAACAAACTGCTTCATTAAGCCAAGTTTGATGTTCAGTGGGGGAAAAATAATCTTGTCTTGATTAACTTCAGGTTCATTCACAATATTTTGCATCCCTACTTCCAGAGCTTCACATTTCACTACTCCTTATGTGTCCAGTGTTTCTTCCTAGCTCAGCTGTCCCACAAACACAGAAAGCAAGGATACTTCGTGAAACTTCTCTGTTGTTCTAGCAGGAAATTTACCATTTTAACATCCACACAAATGATCCAGTTATGCGCTTCATACTTCAGAAAGTCAAGGACAATTTTTATGTCATTATAATCTTCTCACAGATGAGTTAACCAGGAACACTGCATAAACTTTACTGTTGTGTAGGAGAACACAATTCAGACTCTGTTCAGAGCTGTCAAGAAATAGCCGCCAATCTGTTGGACTGTAAGTGGTAACACCTACCTGGCTGAGAAGATTACTGCTATCATGACAGTAAAGAAAGTGTGTGTCTTTGGAAAAAAAGTCCACAATACTTTGTTCACACTTCCTGAAATGGCACACTTTAGCTGACCAGTGAAGTATATTTTTTTCTTGAAGCCTGGAGGCTAATAACTCAGCTGCTTTCTTTGATAGGTCCAAATCTCTTACTAAGTCATTCAATTCAAGTTTGCTAAACTGCTGAGGGGTTAATGACTGCTTGGCATCAGAAGAAGACCCTTTAGATTCAACAGCCATTTTCTCATGTATTTTATCAAAATACACTTGATCACCATGTTCACTTTCTTCATCCTTAGAAGAAATAAAACCATTGAAAACTGGAACCGGGAGTGTCTCAGAGTGTGGGATAGGTCATATTGCTGAAGGAATATTAGGATATGTGATCATATGCCGTTTTTTCTTGCTGATGCCCTTTGTATGGATCAGACAGAAATAACAGTCACTGCTGTGGTCCTTAGGTTCACGCCAAAACATGGGAATACCAAAAGGCATTCCTTTGCATTTTCCGTTTTCCCAGTCATGAAGCATTTTCTCATAAGCATGACACACAATAAGAGGAGCCCAATTCTGTCTTGATCGCCTAGGGGAACTTGAAAATAGGCAATATATGCACGTGTCGCTGGCTCCAGCAAGGGGTGGCTCAGTCTGCTGAAGACCTGCGGTCAAGGCACATGTGAGAAAGCAATCAATGAACAACTATGGTATCGCAATGGCAACGAGAAACTAATGATTAATGCTTCTCACCTCTCTCCGTTCCTGTCTGTCTGTCCCTATCTATCCCTCTCTCTGACTCTCTCTCTTTCCCTGCAAAAAAACAAACAAAAAAACCAAAAAAATAATGCATGCCATTAACTGTAATGGAAAGAAATTTGCATAAAAACTAGAGCATGCACCAAAAAATGTATTTCATATTTGGAATCAGCCATGCAGAGGTATGTAGAAACAGTTCTAAAACCTCATGCAACTGAAAACAGAAATAATATTGTTCCCCAGTGTAATTAATAGAAGTTATTGCTTAAATAAAATAATATTTAGCATAAATTCTTTTTATATTTTTCTATTTTAATAAATATAAATATAAAAATGTTGAGGAGCATTGTTCACTTAATTTCATGAAAATGAAAGAATTTTATTTTGTATAATGCCACAAAGATTTTTTGAATTCCTCCAAAGTTGTAGACAAAAGCTATGGTAATTCATAAAATAAATATTTCTATGACATACTAGATGGAAATCCAAATAAATATCTTTTCAATTTTTTTTAAATGAAAAAAATGGAAAATAATTGGCTTGCAAAAGAATACATCACCCAGGCGTGAATTCATTCACTTTTTTAACCCCAACAAAAATATTGTGAATTTTTGTTAAATACAGAGAAGTTTTACGCACTCTTTGCCAGGGCATCATACTTCAAGGTAGTTGAGAGGTCTTTGCTTCTCTTGTAAAGTGTGATAAGGCAATTTTAAAGAGGAAGTGATAAATAAAAAATAAAACAGTGAGGGTCTACAGCAGATCGATTGAAGAACATTGTATGAATGAAAGTTGAGGAATTCCCTAACACTATCCATTTTAGGGTAGAGCTCCGCAAGTCTGGGTATCTCCGAGGGGAGAGGTACTCCAGTTGGAAGATCTTATTCTCAGTAATCGTCTCCAGCTAACTGCAGGTTCCCTGTAGCTAATAAAGCAGAGGTCACTCACTTCGTAAAACCCTGACACTTTGGCGGGAAGCAGACATTATAGAAGAGTTACTTTTCCCTCTCGTAGTCCCTAAGCAAAATAAATCTCTTTGTTCTCTTATATTCACTCTTTGACCTTGACCACGTTTGTTCATCAATATATTAACAAAGATTGCAATATCGTGTTTTGTGCTTTCACTACCGCAATACCTGGTTCTGCCTTTTTACTGATTATAAAATGTCAGCCATCTTTCAGATTACACAGGTTGAAAGCTGATGACGCTAGGTTCTTTATCCTCTAACTTCCCTTTGCAATTCATGCAACCGGATTTACAAACACGACACCATTTGTGATGGTCACATCCTAAATGACGATTGTGAAATTACAAAATAGGTTCATGAACCAAGGGACTCAATAAAAGGAATGGAAAAGCCACAGGAGGGAAAAAGGTAAGATCAAATGTGTCCATTCTTACTGAATAACCAGGAGTCTAACCAGAAAGTGGGAAGCCATGTTACTAATGCAAGAAATTAAGGAAAACACTTTCAATGTGACTCGATGTTATTTCAACTGTTTCCCTACAATCTCCATCCCTTGTAATACTGCACTTGCTCTAAAAAATACAATTCCCAAGGAAACAACACCTCCTTGGCCAAAGATGTCAAATTTGTCCTTGCACAGACATGGGAATGGAAGATCAACCAATGCCTATACTGGATATTTGGCCTTTCATTCAATGCTACTTCTTGTCCAGAAGGTGCAATCAGTATAATGTCATCACTATAAAGATCCAGTGTGATACCTCGTGAAAAGGAAAAGTGGCCTAGGTCCCTAAACTAAAGTATGACACAGGGTTGGAGGGTTGGTATTCCCCTGAAGAAGGAGAGTGAAGATATATAACTAACTGGCTTTGCTGCCTGGAAGAAAACTGCTCTGGTAATAAGAAAAAGGCGTTTGCCAGATCATTATCGGCACGCCAAATACCGGGGGATGTGTTGATTTACTGAAGCAATGAAACCACATCTGGTATAGCAGCTGCAACTGGAGGCGCCACCTGGTCAAGTTTTCATACTCTGCTGTCCTTTTCCAAGATCCATCTGTCTTCTGTACAGAATAGGGCTATTGCATGGACTTGTGTTTGGAATCACCACCTTGGCATCTTTCAAGTTTCTCTTGGGATTTTCCTAAATAGAGGCGGTCATGCTGGATTCTATTTGCACTTGACGATCGTGAGAGCCCTCACTCTCAGGTCTGGAAACCAAAGCGGTATCCTTCTGTCAGCAGCTGAGCATATCTGTTCTAACCATGCATCTCAGAATGGGGGAAATAACGTCAGGATGGGTGCGGGGAACCACCTGGCTCGATGTGAGATGGCCATGCATCAACACTTCATTGATTACCTCGCCTCCATAAATTGCTACCCTTACTGGTGGACCACAGGGACATTTTGGGCCTCCTAAAATTAACATCAGTCCAGAACCAGGGTTCATTCCTCACTAAAACCCCTGATTATTTCTTTCTCTCCAGTGCACAGTTACCTTGGGAAAAGAGTTTAGGGCCCTTGGAGAAGTCTGGGGCAAAGACAAAGGGTATACATTTTTGGCAGTGTACCACCTCGGTCCTTCTTCCATGAGACCCGGCCTCACTTTCCTTCAAGCGCTTCTGCTCTAGGTCTTTAAACGGACTCAAGGCTGGGGATTAATTCAGAAGCCATGACTCACTGTTCTCGTGCTGCAGGTGAAATTATTTTTTCTCTTGATCAAGAATGTTTCTGATTGTACAGATCAGGTAAGAATTTAGTAGGCTTTTATCTATTCCACCTCTAGGAAGGTCATGGTCAAAGAGCAGGGCAATAGCTTTGTGTACTCAGCTTTTCCTCTTGCTGTCTGACGCTGCTCTTCATTGTGGTGGACACGCCCTCCTTGACTTTGGTGGTTGGGCACTACTATGTGGCCCATGTCATCCTGGGGTCCAGTTATCCCCTTTACATATAAGTTTCCTCATTCAGTGACTTCAGTCTGCCCTGTAAAGTCAGGCTTTCATAGAAGAGTGATTACAGAGCCCTTCTTCAAGGACTCTGAGACTTACCTCACAATTTATCTTCTACAGTGTTAATGACAGGTCTGTCTCCTGGACGCTTTCACTATAGGTGAGTAAGTTTTAAAAGCCAAACTCACTCTAACATTCAATCTCCCCAAACATTTGAATCCTTTCCTCATTGTTAAACCAAGGCGGGTCACTTCCTATGGGCCATCTTTTAATCTAAGATTCAGCCAACCAAGCAGACAAACATTCTCAATGGATGAAACTATTAACCTCACATCCCACGTTTCTGGACTGCCAGTTTTTATTCTGTACTGAATGAGGGATCACTGAAGAGAAGACACCCAATGTCCCTCATTCGAGGTACCTGTGGATGTGATCAAATAAGCTTTCCAAATGTAGGAAATAGGTTTACAAAATTTGAAACAAACTCACCAGGTGTTTAATTTCCTGTTTGGATCTAGTTGGGTACCAAATTTATTTTTAATTGACCAGGTGGTATTTCCCCATAAGATATCTAAAAACTTACCTTTTATTAATGATTGACTTTGAGTTGATAATGCTAGAGTTTGTGATTTTGCATGCCCAACTGATAATGGAATTCAGGTAATGGTCCTGATTATCTCACATTCTGGACTTCCCACTGTCTCAGGAGGAGCTACTAGTCTCCCTGATATGGAAGCCAGAACAGCTCAAGCTGTCTTTGAGTGGATGTTAGGACACTTCCCTATAAGTTACTCCATTTTTTTAATAGCTTCATTGAGATATATCACATAGATCTTTATTAATGCATATAGAGTTTTTCCATTAAAAGTATACACTGCAATGTTTTTTAAAGTAAAAGAATCCAGTCACAAAAGAATGCATACCCCACCCACAATTTCATTTTCAGTGTAGACAGAATCTATAGGGACAGGAAGGGACTAGCAGTTGCCTGAGGTTGGAGGCTGGGGGACTGAATGGGAAGGACTTTCCTTGGGAGGTGATGGCAGTGTTCTACAATTAGATCCTGGGTATAGAGAAGTTCATTTTGAGCAATTTTGATTGAAACTTGTATTTCCCCTTCTTCATTTCTCTTTTATTTTTTCTTCGCTGCTTTCTATCTGAAATATCAGCCTGGCTCTATCTGAGCAAGGCACATGCGGATGGAAGGACACGTGGAGCTTGTGGGGCTTACACACCTGGGTTTTTAGCACAACAGTTCTCAGTAACAGTTCTCTTTGGTTGCCCTTTCCCCTTTCAGTCCCCAGTAGCCAGGGCTCCTGATGCTTTGATAACTCGCTCTGTTAAACATTACTGTTTCTCGGACCAATACTGTCCACTTAATAACCTCTCACATTTTAAGCAGATGAGGAATCTAGAATTTTCTCAAAGCTAACATACCCATGTTCCCATTCAACTTCCCTTTCATATTTCAGAGACAACAGAAGCCAAGAATATACTTATTTCATAATTTTATTATATCCATACCATTTTTCTGCCTTAAAGCTTTGAAACCTTAGCAAGACTGGAGTATAAGTTCATATCATCTTATACTCAATATAAGAAGGTCAAATTTATTTAAACTATAATGAAACTAGGAATGTCATTTATTACTTTAGCTGTAATCTCTCAATAACATTTTATTTACTATTCTCAAAAAAGATGGGTTGCTCTGAAATAATTAAATGCAAAATTAGCAATATATATTCTAAATAGTTTGTTTTAAATATTGGCCAGATAACTCAAAACTTGAAGTTTTAAAAATAAATTACCTTTGGTTATTTTACTGAAGTATTTCTACATTAAAATACTTTTGACATTTTACTTGGAAGACATATGGTCTAAGTTGTGAATCCTTCTGTCTAAATTCCATTTTTCCCCTAATAGCCACCTAATTATTTTATAAAAGCCACAGAATCTCAAGGTCAAGGTTCTTGTATAAGAAAAAAATACTATCTATAATAAAAACAACACATTCATTCAAATTGATGTTCTGCAAATAAGATCATAGACACCAAAGGTTTATCTGTTTTTCCTCTTTTATGATTAGCCTCTTTTTCTCAAGCTACTGATAAATAACATATTAATTGCTAAACTTTTAACCTTATAAATCCCTATTCATAATACAACTTTACCAATATTATTGCTTCTTAAAGGTACATAACTTTTATTAATATTATTAAGATAGCTTGCATTCGATTTAAAAAGTTACCTGATGTAGATTTTAAGCCTTTACCCTGCTGTAATTTGGTTCACTTTATAAAGGCACTGACTTGCTAGGTCATCTGCGAAAATTTCTTCACATCCTTGGATTTTATTTTCTTCTAATATAAGTGGGGCAACAGCAGTACAGGCAAGACCAGAGGGGTCACACCTCATATTTCAAAGACCCAGACCATGTCTGGTCTACAGGCCTACAGCTAGTGAGAGATTCACCAAATATTGCCATAGTCACCAACATCACACAGACAAACACACACACACATTTTGCCATCCCATGAACTACGTGCTTTGAGTGAAGAAGAACAGTTTATTTTTTTCAATCTGAAAAATACAAAAGCTACTAGAAAACCGATGACCACTAGCCCCTTCCTCCTCCATTCCCAGCCAGCCACTGGCTGCGGAGCTGTGCCTCATGCTCTCAGCGCTCTGTGCAGCCAACTCTTGAATGAGAAAGGAGGCAAATCTGGGACATGCTGCTGCTATTTCACTAGCAGTTTGTTTCATGAAGAAGTGTAGGAGAAAACAAGGGGTCATGAGTTTCAGGAAGCAGCAGGTTCAGGGGAGAGATCAGACAATGTATGACCAAAGACAAGGAATAAATTAAATGGAAGAGGCCCCTTTCCGTCAGGCATGTGCTACTCAGCTTTAGATGGCGGTGCTGTGCATGAATGTGGACCCCCTAATATTAAGTCTTGTTTATCATTTATCTTTTTTTGTCAAAAAAGAAACCCAACAAGAGCTATAACCAAAACATACATCAAACAGAAATCTGTAACGAACACCTCCCATGTTAAGAAGTATGATACTGCCAGCTCCCAGAAGGACCCAAAGTACCTTTCTGTCACCACCTGACATCTCTCTGGCTGTGTGTGGTTTCTTCCATGTGGCCTTTCTTTGTTCCTTTATGCCATTTCTATCTCAGTGTATATTAAACAGGGATTTTTTTTTATCATTTTGTTTCATTGTCTCTATAAGTTTTTGCTATATTTTAAAATATTACTCAATTGCTGTTTTACTATAGAAATGACAAACTATGGATTAAACTTCTTCCGAATCAATAATTTTCCATATCTCAAACAGTGTACAACATAGTATTGTATTT
Organism: Rhynchonycteris naso; assembly: GCA_037038555.1. Lineage (NCBI taxonomy): Eukaryota > Metazoa > Chordata > Mammalia > Chiroptera > Emballonuridae > Rhynchonycteris > Rhynchonycteris naso. The sequence goes on along the minus strand of CM072998.1, from coordinate 7,266,581 downwards.
TCACTGATGTAGCCTTCTCCTGCTGTTTTTGTTCTTGTCAAAGATTTTATTTCTACATAGTATATAAGCCAAGAAAAAATTCTTGTTATATTGATTATCACTGCTTTATAGTCCATACTCATGTACATTTACCCACATATTTATATGTCCAAATGATGTTTATGCCTTCTTTTTTTTTGTGGGAGAGACAGAGAGAGTCAGAGAGAGGGACATATAAGGACAGACAGACAGGAAGGGAGAGAGGTGAGAAACATCAGTTCTTCATTGAGGTTCCTTAGTTGTACATTGATTGATTTCTCATATGTGCCCTGATTGGGGGGGTGGTGGCAGTTACAGCAGAGCAAGTGACCCCTTGCTCGAGCCAGCAACCTTGGGTTCAAGCTGGTGAGCCTTGCTTAAACCCAATGAGCCTGCGCTCAAGCTGGCAACCTCGCGGTCTCGAACCTGGGTCCTCCATGTCCCAGTCTGATGCTCTATCCACTGCACCACTGCCTGGTCAGGCTGTTCATGCCTTCTTACATTCTGTGCTTTCAAATGACTCATCTGTAGTAATTGTTATACTTGGAGTCTACTAGTGCTGAAGTGTAAGTTGTTGTTTTGATAGCATCTTTATTTTGCTTTAACTTTAAAAGGAATGTTCACTGGGAATACAATTCCATATCGACATTTTCTTCTTTTAGCACTTTATAGTCTGTTTTATTATATTTGGTTTGTGTGATTTCTGTTGAGAATTTATCTAAACTTAACTAATCTTGTGTCTTTAGCTAGTTTCTACAATATATAAGAGTGAGGTTTCACTTACATTTATTCTGCATGGGGTTTGATAAGTTCCTTCAATTGGTGGGCAAATAGCTTTTACGGGATTTTGAGAATTTACTTCATGTATTGTTATTGTCTCATTTTCTTCTACTTCTCTTAAGACTTCACTTACATTATACTAGACAGTTTGATTCCTTAAAATGTATATAGTCATCTTTTTATCTACAAACGAATAGTTTATGTGTCTGTTCTTTAGTTCAACTAATTTTTTTTTAATTTAACTGTGTTCAATTATAATTCTATCTTGGTAAGGTCCTTCTGTTGTTAAAGCCACCTAATCAATGTATTCCTTGTTTCAGGTAGGATACAGTGCTTCTAGAGGTTTGTTGAATTGGTTCATGCACGTTCTGTTATTGTGTCGTAAACCCCTCTTTTCATATATCTTGTCTACCTTTTCTTCTAATTTACTTAGTATATTAATTCCAGTCATCTGAAAATCTTTCCCTGTTCTCTTTAATATTTGGAACATAAGTCTGTTTTTACTTGTGTGTTACCTTTAGGTTAGGGATCAGTTTTTTCCTATGACTTTGTTTGTCTAATTATTTTCTGTTTAAACTATTTATTACAGGTGATACTCAATAGATTTCTCTGAAGTTTAATTTTCTCTTTATCATGTTATGTTCTGCTTGGTCAGCAGTCACATTACCACCAGATACTTACCAAAATACCAATATGGATTTCCTTGTCAATCTTAAGCTTTGGATATAGGGTTTTTAGAGTGCGGTAATATCCAATTTTGATCTTACTCCTAGAGAAGAGGACTATTCTTAAGCCATGATTCTCATTCCATTGATTTAGCCTTTCAGATGACTATCTGAGTTATTTTTAAAGGTTTCCCACTTTGCCTGGTTGAGGAACTTTCTATTTCTCCAACAATATAAAAAGTGAAGTATCTGTTCACAGTTTGTCTCTCCCTAGGCGCTTTTCTCTAATAGACTTCCTGGGGTCTCTCCCTACATAGGGTACAGTTTAGGAATCGAATAAAAATGGGTGAGGAGTACTAAGGCTGATATTTGGAGATTGGAATGGAAACTTGAAGACAAGAGATTCAATGGACATGGTCCAAGTCTGAAGACCTTTGTCTGTTCTGTTAAAAACTTCCAGGATTGCCCACTTCAGAAAAGCCTTAAAAATATAAGTTGTGATGATGAGAATATGTGAATAACCACAAGATTTAAGTTTTATCATCCTGAAAATGGTACGGGAGCCAGATTATGTTGGACGTCATGAGTTGTGTTTCATTTTATAGTGGTATCCTCTGGAAGAAAATGAACTGTTTGACTGTAAGGAGTAGAGAAGTCATGCTTGATATTTTGGAGGGCAATGCAAAGGTGCTGTGAAAAGGACTGACCAAGGAGTACTCAGTCCACGGTGGGAAAACTTTGAGGAGGGTGGTATTATCACACAGGGAAAGAACATTTAGCATTCAGTCAGGGGTGTAAGGGCAGGAAGGCTTGAGTGACACTCGCAAAGTACAATTGAGAATACCTGATACATAGTTAGGGTGAATAGGGAAGAAAAAAGAAGCGACCAAAATGACTTTTTTATTTCAGTTTAGATGAATGGGCAGATTCTGCACCAGAAAATAGAGGAGAATAAACGAGCTAATTATGATGAGAAAATATTTTAGTTTAGTTTCACACATGAAGCACAAATCTGATTTAATTGAGGTATAATGTATTTTACTACATATTTCAATACGTGACTGCAGGTTTTAACTAACAGCAGTTAAACAGGACTAGTTTTGAGAATCATACTACAGAGTGTGGTTATGAAGACATCAGGAGAATGTGAATAAATAATATGAGTAAATAAATAAACATTATGAATAAATATGTAAACAGTAGGTATACAATCATGTATAAACTGACACTACAACTATCGGAAGTCATATATGTACAACTACATACATGAAGTTCAGCAAAAATTTATAGACAGTTGAACAATTCAAGAGTGATGTGAAATGCTAGAATTAGAGATATCATTAAGATCCCTTACTAAAAATACCAAAAGAAAAATATCAAACATCTAGCAGAATAAATGTGCTAACATTTTATTCTCTGGGTTGTCAATTTTATATGGAGATGTTAGAGAAACACAGGCATGTTATTTTTTAATGTAAAAATGATGGAAATTCTCCTATAGAGCCATGAAGTGCTTTTAGATATCCACACTCCATACAGCCTGTGCAGTAAACGTTAATCCCACATGTAACTTTCTTATGCCATTTTTGCTGATTTTTCGAAAGCATATGGCGTAGCTGTTAGTAAAATACAGAGAAATCTATCTGCCTGCTAAGACTCCTTTCTTAGGCTTCAGGGTGTATCAGATTCAATCAGCGATGACTGGCAGATTAGGTTTAGATAACATTCAGCGTGTATGATCACTGGCATTTCCCTTATCCTTTCTGCAATGAGGATTAATTGGGTTCATGACCTCGGCCGCGGAAAGATGCCGACTCTTGTGCCCAATGGACATTTCAGTTCCAGACATTACCTCCTCGTGGTACTAGGCTGTGCTCTACACATTAAAAGGAAGCTAACAAACTGAAGTATGGACTAAAATATATAATTTAAACACCAAATAAAGCATGCTATTAAGTGGGGTAGTTATTTTGGAGACCGGCATTGAAATGTAATGTGGGAAAGTAAAAATTTGTTTTTGCAGTAAGTTTATGAAAAGAAAGTAATTAGCAATCTCCAACATTGAGATTTTTCTTTTAATATTCTTATTTCTTTAATTTGACTTATTATGGAGGCAGTGTTTGTTTATAGGCTTATTTATGACATGAAAAAAAAAACTTAGAATTCGCACAACTGTGTGAAGAGAATCTGAGTAGTCTGTCTTCATAAAAATTATAGACTGTTAAAAATTACAAAGGTGTTATGGAAAAGAAGAAAGTGCAAAAATGATGGCAGTAACCAGCATAATTTTCACAGCAGAGGAAAGCTTAAAGATACTATAAATCTCTTTAAAAGAAGGAAAGGGGACACTAAGACTGACAAAAGCCATTCAAGACAGGGTGGATAGAAAAATAATAAAAACTTGTTGGTAAGCTGTAGCTTAAATAGCGCCAAAACCAATTAATTATTTTCCTCTATCTAATATTTATCTTTCCTCTATTTATATCACAAAACCAAGGAAAGATACTGAGATTGGCGTTTTCTGAAAATGTCTTATCTTTAATACCTGCCTCATGATAGGCCTTCTAATTAACTTGGATGTTAAAACCAATGATTCATTGTCATTTCGGTCGCTTTCTGAAAGAAGACGGCCACATCCCATCCTGAGAGTGCTTTCATGTCCACTGTGTTGTCCACCGAGGGGGAGGAGGGAACCTAGTCCCCCCAGAGACAAAACACATACAGAGAGCTCAGGACCGAGAAATGATCTTGGAAAGATGTGATGAATTTGGTATTATAAAAATCTCCTCTTGAGAGTGACAGGAAATTGAAACAAAGTGTAAGGAAAAAGTGCAGTCTTTAAAGGCCCATTTATAAATGTCACAGTATCAAGGAAACCTATTTCTTAGGACAGAATTTCAATTCATTTTGGTGTTTAGGTGTCAGTGACAAGCAACTCAGGTCAGTCCTTAGTCAGTGACAAAAGACAAATGAATGTCAAATATTTATAAATATACTAAACTACTCAAGGAAGGTCATAGAAACACTGAGAACTTGAAAGCTCAGTGCAGAATGGCATAATAGCTTATTACTCATCCTGACCTTAAAAAAGAAATTCATATTTAATATCAGAAGAAACTATTTGGCTTCTCTTCCCTAGCAACCTTTGAGAGAGCTTCTTTTCCTAGTGCATAGCAACAGTTGCGTCATGGAAAGTACAATGACTAATTGGTTAGTAATATTCTCTTTTCGAAGTGTAAAATCCTTTACCCTATGTAAAGATAATACATAATAATATGTATTAAGTATTTTAAATGGAATCAATATTTTTGGGGAAATATAATTCTGTCTCTGCTAAATTTCAAGGCATCTTGGACATAATTCTGGTAGAAGTCATAGAGAAATATTTTCTTTTGAAAATATTTTCCAATTATATATATATATATATATTAACGTCAGTATTTCCCTTACTTGATATATTGTGAGATTTTTAAAATAGATTTATTGGGATGACATTGGTTAATAAGATTATATAGATTTCAACATTTCTATAATACATATCTGTGTATTGCATTGTGTGCCCACCACCCCAAAGGAAATCATTTTCCGTCACCATATATTTGACCCCCTTTACCCTTTACTACTCCTACCCCTTTCCTTTGTTGTCTGTGTCTGTGTTTTGTTGGTCATCACCAAATGATTTATTTTTATGAGTAATGTAAGCATCTAAGGAGTATAAAAACCAAGGATAATGATTAAACTTCACACAAAAAATAGTGTGTCTTTGGATGTTGAATTTTAGTCCTTACTTGTGAAATATCTGTTCTTAATTCCTATTGAGCTCTAATCATGAGTAACACTAGTAAAATCAAAGGCAGATTTCTTACACATAAAATATAAAGTACGTCTACATTAGGAAAGCATAGCACTTTTGGTAAAGAAATAGAAAATATGGAAAGGGTTAACTACTCTTTGACAGATAGATAGATAGATAGATAGATAGATAGATAGATGGATGCTAGATAGCCTACAAATTTATGGAATATAAAATATGATACAAAGGATAAAAACTATGAGAAGCTTTCTGACAAAGAATGTGTCCATTCCACTGTTCATCAGTATGCATGTGATATCTTTCATATATTACATCTCCAAAAGAGAACTTTTGCTCCATCTACTTGTTCCACTAACATGATGATATTTTAACTGAAATTTAATAAACCCTTGAAATGCAAAAAGTGACAGAAGTACTCTCAACCTCGTAAAGGGCACATGAAATGAAATTTGCATCCGCTCATCTGTGATGGGCCAGCATAAACAAATACCAGGCTTACTTGGTCCCTAATGATTTTCTGGCCAAAGGAGAGAAACATTCTAGAAAGAAACGGATACTAGTTTTGGTATTATAACTTAATTGTGTGATTCATACGTTTTTAATTGGCTTTTTAGTTAAATCAATAAATTAATATTCAAAGCTTCTAATATCTGTTTTTGTAGACAACTTTCTGATCAGTGTGATTACTAAACATTAGGTGTGATTATCATTGGAGTTTGAAAGATTCAGTAGCGACCAGAAGAATATTACCATTATATGATTTTACAAGAAATAAAAGTTTTGATGTCTTCCATTTTTATACTAAGCCCCATAGACTTCATGTTGTGGAAGAAAATAGTTTGTTTAACTATATTTGAAAATAGGTGATTAATATCTAAAGAAGTTAGACAAAAAGAATTCTTGCTTTTAACACAGTGCTAAGTAGAGGCAAAAATAATGTTGAGTAGTACTATCATTTTAATTTTCTCATGTAAGCTTATGATAGATTCCATAAAGAAAAACATGCAACTATTTTCTGGACTATGTCTTTTTCAGTACTGTGTGTTTTTTTCAGAGAATATCTGGAATACAGAATATAGTGTGCTTCCTTTTGTTTCACTGTAGAAGCAAAGACCATGGCAGTGAAACTTCAAGGCAGCATGTACCATGGCTGCCACCGCTTCATTTAAATGCAAGATCTGTTTGTCCTTGTTGATAAGCATTGCCATTTAAAGTCCATTAAGGAGAAATAGGATTTAAAACATGATCTGTCTTTATGCATTTATGAGTTAACTTTCCCAAGACTGAAGCCTAGGTTTTAATATTTGTTTTTCATTCCCCCTGAAGTCTTAGGCATCCTCATTGTCTCCCTCATTTATAAAGGGAAGTGCAGGATCTGGACCCCGTATCCCTGGCCTTCATTATTAATTTAATGAGCTAGGCTCAAAACTGATCAATGTTTTTGTCCTAACCTAAGCATTTAGACCAAGTAAACCACAAGGATCACAACTCTCGTGGAGTCCATGCAGCATCTCTCCCTAATAACATAAACAGTGTAAATCAACAGTGTTTGTTAAGACCCACCCTGCACAGAGCTCTGTTATGTATTATGATGAGATGCAGGGGAATTAGAAAATGCAGCTCTTACACTTTTAGAGGCTTATAATCCATGTTTATGCAAATTTTAGTGCTATTGATAGTGCTGAATTCTGCATGTTTTGTCTTCTCTCTCCTTTTTTTTTTTCTGATTCAAAGTGATGCATACCACAGTTTAAAATTAAATGAAATGGGAAGATTCATAGTAAAACATACCTCCCATTTCTCCACTGACGAGACCTCAGAGTCACTTATTTTAAGGTATTTGTAATGTTTAATTCTTCTAATGATTAATTCTTTACCCAAATATTACAGTGACTATTGCTGTGTTGATTTCCCAGCTGTAGATATCATGACCCATGTATAGAATTGCAATAAAATATTTGAATTTAAATAAATTTATTCTCTCTCCTATTATTTAACAACGTTTATTGTCAATTTCACCTTATCTAATCACCACCTTCGTAATATTAAATATAATACTTAAGACTATTGTCTCAATAGATTTCGGCAGCCTTAACAAAGTACCATAGACTGGGTGGTTTGAACAATGGAAATTTAATTTTTATGGTTCTGGAGGACAGGAAGTATAATTTCTAGGGGAGATCCATTAGGTTTCTGGTGAAAGCCCTTTTTCTGGATTGCAGACAGGATACCTTCTTGCTGTGTACTCACGTGGTAGAGAGAGAGAGAGTGAGAGAGAGAGAGCAAACTCTCTACTGTCTCTTCTTATTAGGCATGAATCCCATTATGCAAGCCTCAGACTCATGCTCTCATAGGATGTACTCACCTTCTTCTAACTGCTCCATCTCCAAACACCAACCCATTTGGGGATGAGGGCTTCCCCATATGAATGTTTTCAATACACAAACATTTAGTCCATAACAGTTTTTCAAACTCCTCAACATGGAAAGCAAAGATAGTGTTTTCCTTTCTTAAGCCCACTTCTTCAACCAAACTACAAATTATGTGGTCTGAATTTCTGTCTTTAATTTTAATGGCAAGATTCAATGCTTTATATTCTCTTACACAGCCCAGATAAGACTATGCAAGACTTGAAAAGAGGATCATGACAGAATTGAATTTGAACAAAGAATCTAGCAGGTTATTGCTTACTACAGAGAGTCCTCCAACTCCAGAACAATGTCATATGATTGAAGCTGTTCGGGGCAAGTTCCAGAAGTCTAAATTTAAGATAGATTCTGAAGAACCAACTCATAGCCTTAGCCACAAGTATCAAAGCTTGACTAGGGGGACTTACAGATAGAGGCACAGCCACTGCTCGTTCCCTCTGGTGGCCAGGTAAAAGCCATACCCTTCCCAGAATGGGGCCCCCTTTCGGAGAGGAGGTTATCAGCAAAACCACATGGTGGGTCGTCACCGGGACCATCAGAAAGAACAGCATATTTCTGAGTGGAAAGATAACATCAGGCACTATCCATTCATTTACCTCCCTCCTGGGATGTGATGTGTGTCTTTCATCAGCAGCTTCCCTGCAGCTTGTGAGCAGAGTGGTCAGCCCAGAGAGAGGCTGCAGGGAGTCGCAGAGGGGGCGACGCTTCCCAGGTCCTCTGCTGCTGGAGCCAGGTTGTGTCTCTGCAGTGAGTCCCCCTAGAGAAGTCATAGCTTCATGGAGAAAATTGTTCCAGTGACATGGCTCTCACTTCTGCTGTCAGGACTGATGCCCGCTTATTTCTTACAAGACCATTTGCTCAAATATTTTTTTTCTCCTATTCCAAATCATGATTTCATTAGCAGTTTTTGTGGGTTATTTTATTTTTATTTTTTAAGAAAGCAACAGAGAAAGAGACAGGTAGGGACAGACAGGCAGGAAGGGAGAGAGATGAGCAGTTTCTGTTTTTATCAATGTTATGCCTTCTTTACTAGGATTATTTTAGACTTTGCTTACCCCATCTTCTATTCTATTCTATTCTATTCTATTCTATTCTATTCTATTCTATTCTATTCTATTCCTTATTTATTGATTTTAAAGAAAGAGTAAAAGATAAAAAAAAACACGTGAATTTGTTGTTCTATTTACTTATGCATTTATTGGTTGATTCTTCTATGTGTCCTGACCAGGGATCACAACTTGCAACCCTGGCCTTTCAGGACAACACTCTTACCAACTGTGCTAACTGGCCAAGGGCATTCCCATCCTTAAAATAAAAATAAAATTAATTCCATTTTTCTTTTTAAATATACTTTACTTGAGTCAAGTAAATTCTTTTTGAATTTATATCCAATAACCACTAAGACACAAGCTCAGTTCTCATTCTGAAATTTCACTTGTGTTCACCTTAGTCAATTTCAGTATTTATTGCAAAGGTTATCTTCCATGTCCTTGATATTATTTTTATTTTCCTTAACCAGTTCCCCAAAAATTAACTCTCAGAAAGTGAAATGGGATATAAGATAGCGCTCGATGTACACTTTTAATTGCCATAGAGTTCTAGGTTTTGAATTAGTGCATCGGGAATCTTTCTCTATTGTCATCTAGTTTTCATTGTATAAGATGGTTCTCTGACTAATTATACAGTTATTTTTACTTAAAGATTTTATTTATTGATTTTAGAAAGAGGGGAGAGAAAGAAAGGTCAGGAGCAGAGGAGCAGGAAACATCAACTCGCTGTAGTTGCTTCTCCTATGTGCCTTGCCCCGGTAAGGCTAGGGTTTTAAATCAGTGACCTCAGCATTCCAGGTTGACGCTTTATCCACTGCGCCAACACAGCTCAGGCTAATTACATTTTTTTTTTTTTTTTTTTTTTACAGGGACAGAGAGAGAGTCAGAGAGAGGAATAGATAGGGACAGACAGACAGACAGGAACGGAGAGAGGTGAGAAGCATCAATTACTAGTTTTTCGTTGCCGTTGCGACACCTTAGTTGTTCATTGATTGCTTTCCCACATGTGTCTTGACCGTGGGCCTTCAGCAGACTGAGCAACCCCTTGCTGGAGCCAGCGACCTTGGGTCCAAGCTGGTGAGCTTTTGCTCAAGCCAGATGGGCCCGCGCTCAAGCTGGCAACTTCGGGGTCTTGAACCTGGGTCCTCTGCATCCCAGTCCATCAAATATTCATTCTTGAACAGTGTTCTGTTTTCTGTGTGAAATGCCTGTTTATGGAGTTTACTCAGCAGTCTCTCTTTTCCTCTCCCATCAGCTTTAATAAAAATGCACTGCTTAATGACAACACATTAAATCATGTTATAGTGCTGGATTTCGATTCTTTGTCAGTTTAAGCGCTATGAATATATTCTCTTATTTTGTGAAAAGACATGTTGAGTCTTTTCATTTTTGTTGTATCATTTGAGGCGTAAAGTGTCTTCATTTTAATATAATCATATTTACCAAAAGGTGCTTCATGAAATTTCTTGTTTAACAAATCCTCTGTCCTCCACAATCATGAAAACATTCTACTATATTTCTTATAAATTTAAAATAGTTTTGTTTTATATAAAATACTCTATTTCCTCTGGAATTGATTTTAGAGTATAATGTTGAGTCAGAATCCAATTTTATTGTTCCCCATATATATAACCAACTTACTAGAACCGTTGATTTGTTGGATACTTTTATTCTGATGTTTTATCTGTGAAACCGAATCTGGCATCATGTCATGTTTTCATATTTGTGTGCATCTGCTTTTGGGCACTAGGTTCAATTCTATTATGAATTAGATGAACTCTTTGCCAATATTCTTTCTTCACCCTTATGTTGGGAACACAATTCTCCACGGGTCTCCTGATTACCTCAAGGGATTAATTTTGGTCTTTGATAAGTCCCTCCATGGTTGTTTTTGCTTGCTTGTTTTTTGTTTCTATACATATTATTCTCATTACTATTTTCTATATATTTTTGTTTACTTACGTTTTTTCAGCCATTAAGTGTGAAAATATCAAGGGTCTTTGTTTTAATTTTAGATGTATATTCTATCCTGATGTGAATATTCAAAGTTATAAATTTGTCAGGGTTGTGTAAACTCTCTCCCACATTTTTTTTACAGGGACAGAGAGTCAGAGAGAGGGATAGATAGGGACAGACAGATGGAAATGGAGATGAGAAGCATCAATCATTAGTTTTTTGTTGCCATTGTGACACCTTAGTTCAGTGGTTCTTAACCTTTTTTGAGGTACCGAACCCACAAGTTTCATATGTGCATTCACCGAACCCTTCTTTAGTGATAAATAAAATATGATTTTTTTTTTTCCAAATTCAAGACGTAGGTATATGTTTTTTTACTGGTGCACAAAATGAGTCGTGCATGAACATCACCTTGCTCAAAGAACAAAACCAACAAAGTGCATGAACTCACAACAAATTACGGTATTACTTTATTCTGGCCTCCGGGACAGAGGCTTCTCCGAACCCCTGAGACCGACTCATTGAACCCCTAGGGTTTGATAGAACCCAGGTTAGTTCTGCCTTAGTTGTCCATTGATTGCTTTCTCATATGTGCCTTGACCGTAGGCCTTCAGCCGACCGAGCAGCCCCTTGCTGGAGCCAACGACCTTGGGTCCAAGCTGGTGAGCTTTTGCTCAAGACAGATGGGCCCGCGGTCAAGCTGGCGACCTCAGGGTCTTGAACCTGTGTCTTCTGCATCCCAGAGCGACACTCTATCCACTGCGCCACCGCCTGGTCAGTCTCTCCCACATATTTTATTTTTGGATTTTTCCTAAGTGAGAAGTGAGGGATGGTAGACAGACTCCCACAGGCACCCAACCAGGACCCACCCAGCATGCCCACCAGGGCGCGATGGTCTGCCCTTCTGGGCCATTGCTGCATTTGCAGTGGGAGCCATTCTAGTGCCTGAGGAGGAGGCCATTAATTTATCCTCAGTGCCTGGGCCAACTTTGCTCCAATGGAGCCGTGGCTGTGGGAGGGGAAGAGAGAGACAGAGAGGAAGTAGAGGGTAGAGGGTGGAGAAGCAGATGAGAGCTTCTCTTGTATGCCGTGGCCTTGAATTGAACCTGGGACTTCCACACGCCTGGCCTATGCTCTACCACTGAACAAACTGGCCAGGACCTGTCTCCCACATATTTTAGATCAGTTCCACCTAGTGTTATTTCTCCACCAGCTGAAAGAAACTTCTCTATAGCATTCCTTTTATTGTAAGTGTGCTGGGGATGAATTATGTTGGTTATTGTTACTGATTTTAATAATCTATAACTGCCTTTACCTTTTCATGCTCTCTATAGATATTCTCACTGGAGATACGACACTTGGTTCAAAGGTTGTGGAATTTTGATTGTTGATTGGTTCTGTTGCTATTCCCCGGCTGTAGTTGGAAGGAGCTGTTACACTTCCTCCACAACCTGATGAGTTGTCAGAGGGTTTTTGTACTGTTGTTTGCTTCACTTAAAATATCATACGTCTTTCTATGCTTTGAAAACTTTATCTTTGATTTTTAGTTGCTTGATGTTGCTTTCTTTGCCTAGGCATGGAGTTCTTTTATTATTCAGCCAGGTATTTTCTGGAACTCTTAAATCTGTCCATATCTGTTTCTCAATAAATTTATGAATTTTCTGTTATTTCTGTAGACAGTATTTCTGTGCCTCAGTCTCTTTTGATCCTCTGTTTATAGCACGTCAGATTCACATATGTTGTGCTGCTCAGTGTCACCCGTGGAACCTTGCTTTCTGTTCACTTGATAAATTCTCTCTTTGTCGTCTCCTTTTGTAAGCTCCCTTCCTCTGTTGGCACCAGTGTTCCCCCTGTGAACCTGTTACTGTGTCTCTTCTGTTCTTCTTACACCAGACATGTTGGACTAGAGGCCCCCCTGATTCAGAATGACCTCATCTTACATTGATTACATCAGAAAACCCCCCAATTTTTAAATAAGATCAAATTCATAGGTGTAAACTCCAACCCACATATAGGCTGTTCGGGCAGAGGGAAATAGAATAATGAACTGACACTAAGGATAAGAACTGAGAAGTTGTGCAATATGAGGATTCATTTGAGATAGATATTTACATTCAGCTCCTATTGTTAATATTAGCAATGATCATAAATATTCTAATTAATATTTACAATAACATGAAAATAATAAAATAGAAAAGAATATTTATATATATTTTGAAGCAAAATTAAATATTAAGGAATACATAAATGATTATTAGATTTAACTGGCAATTTAAAATATCTTTGGATGGAAGGAAATTAATGCAAATATGTAAAAGGAACACTAATGTTATTCCTGGGTCCCTTGATGTCTTGCAAGAGGAAGAACCACTTAAGAAAGGAGACATATATATTAAAATGAAGTTATTTACACTAGCGTGAAACTGAAAAAAATACTACAGAAATATTTCTTCAAAGGAAACCATAATTATTTATATAGACATGTCTACAAAACTAGTAAGGAAAGCTATTTCCTTGGTAAGTATATTGAAAATTGATAAATTTTCCAAGGTGATCATAATACTTCAAAATATTATTTTACTTCCAAATAACTAGAGAATAGTCTATATTATTAGAGAAGGCAGCTTTATTTTTACAGCTTATAATTGAACTTTACAATTCTCATATTTAGTCACATGATTTTTTTTAACTCATCTGAATGCTTATATCTTTGAAGAACACAATTCTGATTACATTGCTTTTATTGCTTTTATTTTTTATCCATACTTCTGAAATGCATACTATGATTATTTGCTAAAATATCAACAGTTACCATTACAGATCCCTGGTCAGGACACACACAGTAGTCAAGCAATAAATGCATAAATAAGCGGAACGACAAGTTGATGATTCTCCTCTTTCTTTCACAAATCAACAAATTAAAAATATTAAAATATTAAAATCTATGTTAAAATATATGCTCAGAAAAAATACTCATAATTTCTCTCTGAAGGTACTATGTATTATACTGAGGAAAATATGGAGTTTTATTAACCAACTCACTTAGTATCGCTCATTTGAAAAGTTTTTTTTTAGATGTTCTTAATAATATGCCTGAAAATAAGGTTAGTTAACATTTCTATCAAGTCACATAATGGCAATTTTTTTGGTGGGGAGAATGTTTGAAATGTATTCTCTTAGCAACTTTCAAGTGTATGGTCTAGTATTGTTAACTATAGCCACCCCTTCTGGACATTAGCTCCCCAAAACTTGTTTTCCTCTAATTGGATGTTTGTGTGCTTTGCTCATAAGCTCCCCATTTTCCCTGCTCATCAACCTCTGAAAACCAGATTCTATTCTCTGTTTCTATTAGCTTGACCTTTATTTAGATTCCACATACAGGAGATATCATACTGTTTTTGTCTTTCTCTGACTGACTTATTGAACTTAACTGAATGCCTTCGAGTTCCTCTCATTCCATAGATTGTCTCTTCATTGTCATGATTGTTTCTTTTGCTTTGAAGAAGCTTTTTAGTTTGTAGTTTCACTTGTTTATTTTTGTTTCTGTAGCCTCTGCTTTTGGATTAGTATCTAAAAAGTCATTGCCAATACCAATGTCAAGGGGCTTTTTTCTTATGGTTTTTCTTCAAGAAGTTTTTTGGTTTTATAAATTATGTTTAAGCTTCTGATTCATTTTGAGTTAATTTTTGTGGGTGGTATAAGGTCCTAGTTTTATTCTTTTACATGTGAATATTCAGTTGTCTCAAAACCATTTATCAGAAATATTGTCTTTTCCCAAGTATGCTCTCTTGCAAAATATTAGTGGACCCTAATGAGAGAGTTTATTTCTGGGGTCTCTATTATATTCCATTTGTCTAAATGTCTGTTTTTCTGCCAGTGCCATACTATTTTAATGACTTTAGCTTTGTGGTATATTTGAAATCAAGAAGTAAGATGTCACCAGCTTTGTTTTATTTTCTCAATATTCTTTGACTATTTAAAGTTTTTTGAGAATTCCATATGAATTTTAAGATTATTTTCTATTTCTATTAAAAATGTTATTGGAATTTTGATAGACATTTCATTAAATCTATAGATGGTTTTGAGTAATATGAACATTTTAATGCTTCTGATCCACAAATATGGGATATTGTTCCAATCATTTGTGTTTTTCTTAGTTTCATTCTTCAATGTCTTATAGTTTTTAGTACAAAGATGTTTAACTCCTTTGGTTAAATTCATTTCTAAGAATTTTTATTTTACATTATCCTATATGGAATTATTTTATTAATTTTTATTTTTAATATTTTGTTATTAGTATATAGAAATAGAGCAGAGTAATATATATATATATATATATATATATATATATATATATATATATATATTATATTTGGCAAGCTTACTGAATTCATTTATTAGTTCTAATGGTTTTTAGTGTCATTAGAGATTACTGTATATAATATCATGTCATGTGCAAATAGTGACAGTTTTACTTCTTTATTTCTAAAATGGATGCCTTTCATTTTTTGTTTTTGTTTTTCCTACCTAAGTTCTCTGGCTAGGACTTCCAGTAATATGTTGAATAAGAGTGATGAAAGGTGGACATTAATTATTGTCTTGCTCCTTATATTTCAGGAAAAGCTCTCAGCTTTGCACAAGGGAGTATGGTGTTAAATGTGAGGTTTATATTTGGCCTTCATTATATTGGAAGTTGTTCCTTCTGTATCCAATTTGTTGATAGATTTTATTGTCAGAAATTGTCAAATGTGTTTTCTGTGTCTATTGTTGATCTCCGTAGTGGCTGGTAACTAGAGTTTTCTTTGTTGGTATCATATTTGCCTTCTTCTTCAGGATCTGTGTAGCCATGCATTCATTTGTGCAGTTAAGGAAGCAAATACCTCTTTCAATCCGTATAGACTGGTTTAGGCAAGTGAACACCTTCTCCTGCTATTCCCTGGACAAATGGGATTATCCTGGAATTGCTCTTTAGCTGGTTGGAAACAGGAGAGGAGTGAGGTTGTCTCTCAGTCAACAGGGGGGTCTGCAGTTGGTAAGTTTGTTAATAGGGGCTTGAATGATGTGTTTCCTGTATGATCCTTGAGTGGATAGGACTGTCTCCATTGTCTCATTCCATAGGCTGCCACTGGATGAAGGGTCTGCTTCACAAAAGGGCTCCCCTTGTCCAGGACTACCCCAGACTTCCTCAGTCTCCTACCTGGATCCCAAAGCTGCCAGGAAGACACTTTTGTCTGTGGGAGATGCCAAAGTGTTGTTGTTGAGGAGAGATACAGAGAGGTATGAGGTATGTCTTATTTGGCCATTTTGCATATGTCACTCCCTCTCTCAAAACAATTTATTCTTTCTGAGTTACATTGTTCAAATCAGTACTATTTGTGTGCGTGTGTGACAGAGAGAGACAGAGAGAGGGACAGATAGGGAAAGACAGACAGGAACGGAGAGAGGTGAGAAGCATTAATTTTTTGTTGCAGCACCTTAGTTGTTCATTGATTGCTTTCTCATAAGTACCTTGACCGGGGGGCTAGAGCAGAGCGAGTGACCCCTTGCTCAAGCCAGTGACCTTGGACTCAAGCTGGTGAGCCTTGCTCAAACCAGATGAGCCTGCTCTTAAGCTGGCGACCTCGGGGTTTTGAACCTGGTTCTTCCACATCCTAGTCCAATGCTCTATCCACTGCTCCACCACCTGGTCAGGCAGATCAGTACCTTTTTTAACTTTTCTCATATTAAACAAATTATTTGCCTATGCAACATAGAACTATAGCATTTTTCAAAAAGATACTGTATGGATTAGTTTTTACATTTTGTATTTTAATCCTTTTCTTTGGCTTTTCAAATATAGTGCTCATGTTCTAAAAAAGTCTGCCAATATAACAATATAATAATAATTATTATTTACTGTAGTAGTATTTCCAAGGTAAAGATGGGCTTGATAGCAAATATATTATCTATATAAAATTATTAAGGTTGAAAATGATAAAGGTTTCTATCTGAAATCTTTAAATAAAATAGCTTACTTTTAATAACATACTGGAATACTTAAGAAAAGAGATCTCCATTACAAGATTTTTTACAAATGTGGGCATGAACCACGATGACTTGGGTTCAGTTTCTTCTACCTTACAAGTCAGGCCATCCCCGTGGAAAGCTCATTGAGAGAACCTTCCATGTGTGACTAGGAAACACAGACTGTCTCTGAATCATTCTCTTCTGTGTATATTTCAAAATATTTTTCCCCTAATTTGCAATGGTTTTAAAATGAAACTTTATGAAAACAGGGTACCTGTGGCCGCAGACCTTGAGAACGATAGTTCAGTGAGATAGACACACAGAGCAGACTCCCTCCCAAGCAAACTGTGCGACTCTCTGCAATGAAAGAGTGGGGACAGGGGAGCTGACCAGTCAATGTTAGAAGGGATGCTTTCTAAGATGAATTTACACAAACTAGTGTGCTTGGTGTTTCCGTATTGTAAGGAGAGCTGTTCATAAGTTCTATCCCACACATTGCGAAGCCGAAAAACCATATCTGTATTAGATTAATTGTAACCAGCATGCAAGAGTTGCATCTTCATAGAGTTCCTGTGTGAAATATATAAAGATAAAACTAGCAAACCTAACACCATATAGTAACTGTATTACACATAATTAAAATGTTCAACAAGTGATGCTCAAATATTGCTAGAATTTGACCCTGATGGGGGAAAGAAAAGAAGAAAAGGGTTGGGGGAGGGGTCTTGATGCTATTGGATGAGCTTAACCTTTCAGTTTTTCAGTTGATTGTGTGATTTCTAACCTGGAAGTGCAGAAAGAATAGCCAAATGTAGCCTATCTCTTGTTTTTGCTTTTCTTTTTTTAATAAAATTTTGTAGAAACACAGCCACCTGCTTGGTTTCCATAGTATCTAATAGCTCATTTCCGGCTGCAGCCACCACGTTGAGTAAGCTTCAATGATTTTTTATCTGACTCTATCCAGAAAGATTGATAACCCCTGTTTTTTGTTTGAAATTGAGGCTGAATATTTGTCTTTTATTTTTTTGGTGTTGAGATGGTTTTAGAGGATAAAAACCTCATGATCAAAATAATAGGTAACTGAGAATAAAACTCCATATTTTGCATGGAAATAAATCTTCCTTATTTGATTCAACTCAAGTTTTCAAATATCTACTTAAATGTGTCCATAGCACCATAAGAATGGAAAACAATTATAAGAATATACAACCTGGGTAAAATATGTATGATGAGCCATTATGAAAAATGAAGGAACTGTAAATATTTATGCAATCAAATTTTAAGTGAACAGATTTTTATTAATGATATCGCAGGGAAACTATAAACCTGTCATCTCACGTATTTACGTATATTGCTCGTAAGTAAGTCTACCAAGGAGAGATGAAAAAATTTATTTTTTTAAAAAGAATAGCTTTGCCAAATATTTATTTGTCTTACATAATCAAATCTTTACCCACTTTTTTTTAAGATTATTTTTAATATTTATTTTATTTTATTCATTTTAGAGAGGAGACACAGAGTGAGAGAGGGAGAGAGAGAGAGAAAGAGAGAAAGGGGGGAGGAGCTGGAAGCATCAACTCCCACATGTGCCTTGACCAGACCAGTGCAGGGTTTTGAACTGGCGACCTCAGTGTTCCCAGGTCGATGCTCTATCCACTGCGCCACCACAGGTCAGGCTTTACCCACTTTTTCTTATTTACATGTTCTTAATGGCATTGTATACTATATGATGCTTTAATTAGAAAACAAATTTCTAATGTTAAATCAACATACTTGTTTGGAAGTTATTTCTAACCATACACTAGAATTTTTTTAAAAAATGCCCTCTTTGTTCTTACTTCTGCTTCTGGTTTCTCCCCTATTAACCTCTCTCATGGTTATCTCTACTCCGTTATTTGTGATGCCACTAATATTGGGGTGTTTGAGCAATTAGGAAGCCAACCACACATTCCCTTCTTCATTTTCCATAAACGCAGGCTTCGCCATCTGGAATTCTTTAAAAAGTGCAAGTAAAAATGCCACTTATTCTGTAAGACAGGGCAGCTCTTTTCACACCCCATGTGTATCAAGTTTTCATTCAACTTCTGGGTTATAGTTGGGAAACTTCCAATGTTTAGGTTTGTGGCAATATATGAGGCCTGCCTTATGAAGACATGGTGTCGCTTACCATCTGCAAGGCCAGTAGTTGCGGCCGCTGTTGTAGCCAAGCAAATGCAGGTTCTCATGGGTTTCGGGCAGGTGGTAAAGAAACAGTGGAGCCAAAAACTGGTGGCCATCCATTAATTCAAGTCTCGTACCGGCCAACGAGCAAACACTCAGGGAAAACACTTCTCTTTCATTCAGGGCTCCCAAAGCCACTGACACATTCTCCGGTTACACAACCAGGAGAATCTTCTTTGGTTCTTCCTAGAATCAAAGGCCCCACCAGTCTCAGCAGAGCTCACAAAGCCCCTCACCTCTGGCTCCCCATCTGCACACCTTCTCCCTTCTCTTCCTCAGCACCCTGCATCTTCTCTGCTCTCATTCTGCAAACATGACTTCTTTCTCTTCTTTTCCTTCTCTTTCTAAACTTTCTAGCACAAAAACCTCTCCTCCAGCACACATTAGCAAAACTATGGCCCTTCCCAAGCAGGAAGGTAATTTGCAATTTCACAGACCACATACCTGGCATTGCCCAGTGTCGTTTCTAACAGTAAAAGTGAGCAAACTCAAAAAAACACGAATTTTACAAACTCATTTACCCAACAGCTTCCAAATCCCTTGTGGGTATCCCAACAGTATATTATCAAAAATCTATTTTCTTACACACACACACACACACTCTCTCTCTCTTTCACTCTGATTACACATCTCTGAAACTATACATCAGAATGTTTCTTTTTCTCTTATAAGAATTTAAGCCTGACCTGTGGTGGTGCAGTGGATAAAACGTTGACCTGCAACACTGAGGTCACCAGTTCGAAACCCTACACTTGTCTGGTCAAGGCACATATGGGAGTTGATGCTTCCTGCTCCTCCCACCTTTCTCTGTCTCTCTCTCTCTGTCTGTCTCTCTCTCTCTCTTCTGTAAAATGGCTAAACTAAAAAAATAAAATAAAATAACAGCCATGGAAAGAAAACAAGCCAAACCATCTCATCCCCTTAAATGACACTATTACAGGAGTTAAATAATTTCATCCTGGAAGTTTCTTACAATAGCTGTGAAGTTAGAGATGAGATTACAACTGTCATGTAAAAACCTATCATGAGAGAAGCTAAAATGACTGAAGAACAAGCTAATATAGTTGGAAATAATTCAAATGTATTATTTACTCAGCATCTATTACATGCTTGAGTAAAGTATAAGGAATATTTTTTTATTAAAAATTCATCTTTCATGGTTTTAGTCCATTCAAGCTGTAATGCCAAAATACCGTAGAATTAGTGGCTTCTATGCGGGAGACATCTATTTCTCACAGTTGTAGAGGCTGGGCTCCCCAGCTGCTGGTGCTGGCAGATGTCAGATCTGGGGAGGGCTTACTCCCGGCATCACAAGGGAGCAGTTATTCACTGTATCCTCACATGGTAAAGGGATGTCGATGGAGCCAAATTGATAAAAGCACAAATCTGATTTAAGAGGGTTTCTCCCTTATGACCTAAATAGCCCCCAGAAGCTCATTTCTGAATATCGTCAAATTGGGGGCCTTAGGATTTCACGCATGGATTTGTGGAGGACACAAACGTTTTGTCTAGAGCATTCCTATCTCCCAAACGGGACAAACAGCAAAAAATTTTCTAACTTACTAAACCTGGGCTATCAATCAAAAGCCTGATTAAAAACAAATAAACACCCCAAAGACGTTTTAAGAATAGGAAGTTCGGGGTTGATATCTCTCCTGAAAATGAATGCAAAAGTCATAAACTATCGCCACAACAATATATGAAGAGCCGTTAGAGAGAATCCCAGGTTGAGGCTGATGGTGAGAGCCTGGAGTTGAGGCAGGTATCCTGAGCCTGTTGTTGTCTGGAACATACACACCGTTGATAGGCACAGATCACAGGCTGTGAGGATGCCAGCCGAGCAGGATGCCTCTGACGGCCATCACGGAGTTTATTCCCCCGAACAAAAACCGCTCCCTCTTACCTGAGATTGCCTCCTTGTATGTGTCAAGCGCTCCTGCAGGATCTTGCCTTGGAAATGTCCCTTGTTTTGTTTCTCCTGATTGAAAAGTGAGGGACCCCCCCTCCCTCATACAGGAGGCTGTATGGGCCTGCAAGTTGGGGTGGTAATTATATCCATGGAAATAAGCTTTTGTTTATTTATTTATTTTATCTTTATTTATTTATTTTATCTTGGTAAAAGGAAGGCTTAGAAAACATAATGAACCAAAAAAATAAGGAGGGCTAATTGCCTCTTCCCCGACCCCCTCTCCAAGGAAAAGGGGACCGAGGTAGAAATCTACCTATCCTGAAAGGAAATTTACATCACAGAATTCCTGGGCTAGTTTCTTATGGTGTGGATGAAGTTGCAGGAAATAAGTATATTTAACACAGTGCACAAGAGAGAGGTTTATTATAAAGCTAAAGATTTTTAAATGTCAGTAACATTCACATCTAAGGAGAGCTGCTCCCAAAGGGAGAGAGGATTTCCTAACAATGTGTTCAACATGGCTGTGAGCTTACATTTTTTATCAAAAAGAAGGTATGCTGACCATTATCTCTTTCGGGTATTATTTCTTTCCGCACCGTCTTCACATCCCCGAAGAGTAGCAGAAAGGCCATTTAGAGATTTTACTGAAAGGACATTGAGTTGACCACAGGTTTAATTCAGGCATATAGGGATATATCGATGGGGTTCAAGAGCACACCTGTGTCTGGCTATTGTTGTCTGTAAGAGCTTGGAATAAGAAGCGTTTTAATAAGTGCTCCAGCCACCACTTTGCTGGCTTACCAGCCTTCACACGAAGTTGCACAACCAGTTGCCCTGTCACTTTAAAGTCATGTTCGGTGGCATCTGACACTAGAAGTTTGAGGGTCACAGAGCAGATGGGTTTGAAATATGCCACACAAGAAGCTGGTGTCCGGAAAAGTCTTCCAGTTTTCAAGAATGTAAAATTGAAAAGATAGTCAGAGGTTCAACATTTTCAGGTCAAATATGTACTTGACAATGCAACATAGTAATATAATTATAAATTCATTGTA
This sequence comes from Rhynchonycteris naso, assembly GCA_037038555.1. Taxonomy (NCBI): domain Eukaryota; kingdom Metazoa; phylum Chordata; class Mammalia; order Chiroptera; family Emballonuridae; genus Rhynchonycteris; species Rhynchonycteris naso. The sequence continues at coordinate 7,244,683 of CM072998.1, read as the reverse complement.
TGTCTTTGGTGGATTGATGTGTGTACAGTTTATCAGAATCCCAAGTTTAAAGACCTAAACTGGTAGAAGGCAGTCCATTTTTGTGTAAAACTGTATGTTTTATGTGTACCAGTTATATACTTTTAAAAATTTAATTAATTATGCTACATCAAAGTCTACATTATTTTTCCTATCCACAGGAAAATACTAAATTGTCATCTGAAGGGACATCAGGGAGTACACAGAATGGAGGGGAGATAAGAGAGTGGCATGGAAGGTAGTGCGTGAATTTTAAAAAAATGTTACATTTTGCCTGACCAGGCGGTGACGCAGTGGATAGAGCGTCTGACTGGGATGCAGAAGACCCAGGTTCGAGACCCCGAGGTCACCAGCTTGAGCGCGGGCCCATCTGGCTTGAGCAAAAGCTCATCAGCTTGGACCCAAGGTCGCTGGCTCCAGCAAGGGGGTGCTTGGTCTGCTGAAGGCCCGCGGTCAAGGCACATGTGAGAAAGCAATCAATGAACAACTATGGTGTCATAACGGCAACGAAAAACTAATGATTGATGCTTCTCACCTCTCTCTGTTCCTGTCTGTCTGTTCCTATCTATCCCACTCTCTGATCTCTCTCTGTCCCTGTAAAAAAAAAGTAACTTTTTTTTTTTCTGTATTTTGTGTTCCTTGGTATTTGTCAGCTTTTAAAATAAATTTAATCTGCTGGTATTGTCTCTTTCTAGTTGAATCTCATCTTCGTAAATAAAAATATAGATCATTCTTCAACAAGCATTTATTAAATATCTATGCGATAATGGTTCTCAGTAGTGAAATTGTAGCAGTGAATGAGATAAAAGCAGCCCCTGCCCTTTTCAATATTGTAGAAGGTAAGACAAGTAATGAGTGAATGAAGCGTCTGTTTAATACAGTCTACAGAGGAGAGATTCCCGGAGCTCCGGGCTCACACATGGAATAGGCGCGTTCCCCGTGGACAGGCGGGGCGGCCTTCCATAAGGAAGCGAGCTGTCAGCTAGTTCGGCAGTGACTGCGTAAGTAAGCAGGGGTTAGGTTGGGAAGTGGGAGCAGTCAGGCAGAGGAGTAGCATGGCTCTGTAGCAGGAGACACCATCCTTTGCTTATGTCCTTGACAGACTAAGTAGGACAGTGGCAGAGGACAGATAATGAGGTGGAGCTCAATGGCGGAGTGGGGGGCTGTTGTGGCCCATGACACAGGACCTAGTTAGCTATGTCACTATTGTCTCTTCTTAGTCAGTGCAGGGACGGGCTTTTTTTTTTTTAAAAACATTTTTTTAAAATTTATTTTTATTTTATTCATTTTAGAGAGGAGACACAGAGTAGGAGAGAGAGAGAAAGAGCGAAAGGGGGGAGGAGCTAGAAGCATCAACTCCTATATGTGCCTTGACCAGACCAGTGCAGGGATTTGAACTGGCGACCTCAGTGTTCCCAGGTCGATGCTTTAACCACTGCGCCACCACAGGTCAGGCAGGGACGGGCTTTTGAGGAATGTGAAGGATGGGGGAGACGTGATCAGTGATACAGTTCTCACTAATCCGTAGGTAATGTCTGGAAGTGCGTAGGAGGAGAGAGGAGAATGGAGGAGACCAAGGAAAGAGTAGCTACAACCAGGACTGTGGAAGGAAGATGCATCTATTCCAGATGAAGGGGAAAACAAAAAGACAGAGGTGTGCGGACCGCGTGAAGGCTTTGTTGTCCTCTGTGGCCAGATCATACTTTTTAAAGGAATAGAAAATGAATTTTCCTCAGATATTCTTCAATAATCTTTTTTAAAGTCCTATTTTTTTTTACCACTGTAACATGAATACTGTCCTGCTCAGTTATGTTTCTTAAGCTCTCAAAAGAATGCTTAGCACACTAACACAAAGCCAATACATATTTGTTGAATGAATAAGTACTCCGAATACCATTCGAAATAAACAAACAAACAAAAAAATGATTTTGTTAGAACTGCATTTCAGGAGTTAATTCAGGATAATAGAGGACCACTTCATTGACAATAGATAAAACCTTAAAAATTTGCCTAGGATCACTTCTCACTTGCAGGCTACTATGAAGAATAGAAATAGTTCTACTTCTTCATTTCTTAACTCAAACTCTGGTGATAGTTCAAAATAACTCATTTACCTATGAGTCTTAGAATTTAACTCGAATATATGAAACATCAACTCAGGAACCAGTATCTAAATTTGCAAAGTGAGAACCGTCCTATTTATGGGTGGAAGTTTATTTACCTGGTAAGTATTAACTATCTATATTAGATAGGTACCATACCGTACTACTTTGAGACATAGGTAAACAGGACAAAGTAAAACAACACATTTATGAAATGTTTCTTTAAAATGTCTGTTGCTTTGGAGGTAACAAACAAGTTATTAGGGTGGAGAACAAAGGGCTCTCCTTCATGTGAAATGCTTGGGAACCTTTTTTCTGGGAAGGAATACTAAAGCTGCGATATAAAAGAAAGAAATAAAAAGAAGAATGACAACAGTTGGTCTCTATCAATGTTTTGTAAAATTGCCATCCCCAGGCCTTTACCTGTACTGTATCATTAATTTCTGACAACCTCATCACCATCTCAGTATTTTAGAGTTGAGGAAAAGGGTCAGAGAGACACAGAGAGAGAGTGATTAGCCCTGGCCACCTAATACAAGATCATACACAGATGTAACAATAATCTCACAATGGAAGATGCATCCAGATCAATTAAACAGGGCTTACAAGAGGCTGCAAAGTTGTCCAGAAACATGGCACCCTGGAACATAAAGTATCGTGGTGCACAGCTCTTATCAGTCTGAGGGCTTCTTCAATAATAATAGCACCTTCATTCCGGAACATTTTCAACTGAGAACTGAGATTTTTTTCTAACCAGAGACAATATTTTATGATAAAGTAATAACTAAATATTTAATAATATTTTTATATACTCTGGAAAACATTCTTATATTTTTGAGCAAAATGACAAAAGTTTTAAGTAAATTGAGAGATATATGGTACTCATGGATACGTAATTCGATTTTATCAAGATTTCCGTTTTTCCCAGATTTATATGTATTCATGGTTTTCATAACTATAATCCTACAGACTCCTGTTTTTTAAAATTATTCTTTTAAAATTTATTCATTGATTTGAGAGAGAGAGAGGACAGAGGAAAGAGAGGGAGAAGCTTCAGCTGTTTTTTTTTAAATTAGTTGTACACTCATTGGTTGCTTCTTATATGTGCCTCGACCCAGGATCAAACCTGTGACATCCACACACTAGGGTTACAGTCTATCTTATGAGCAATCTAGCCAGAGCCCCAAAGATCTTAACTCTTTGAGATTTCTAAGGTTTATATGTAAATGCCAAGAAACTTGAATATAACAAAATCTTGAAGAATAAGAACAAAAATAATTCTGACAAGGTGGTGGTGCAGTGGATAGAGCATCTGACTGGGACACGGAGGACCGAAGGTTCGAAACCCTGAGCTTGCCAGCTTGAGCGTGGGCCCATCTGGCTTGAGCAAAAAGCTCACCACCTTGGACCCAAGGTCGCTGGCTCCAGCAAGGGGTTGCTCAGTCTGCTGAAGGTCTGCGGTCAAGGCACATATGAGAAAGCAATCAATGAACAACTAAGGTGTCACAACAAAAAACTGATGATTGATATTTCTCATCTCTCTCTGTTCCTGTCTGTCTGTCCCTATCTATCCCTCTCTCTGACTCTCTCTCTGTCCCTTAAAAAAAAAAAAGACAAAACTGAGAATGCAGCTACTTGATTTCATGATTACTATAAATCTACAATAATCAAAACAGTGAGGAATTGGCATAAGTATCAAAACAGTAGATAGTTCAGAAATAGATTTTACAAGGTCATTGGATTTGCACCTAAAGCACAGAAGCTATGTGATATGTATAAGAATGATTTTCCAATGGTGATACAGTAATGAACATCCATGCAGAAAAAAATGAACTCTACTCACACCTTGCAGCTTATAAAGTGATTAATTCAAAATGAAGCATATTTCTAAGTATAAATGCTAAAACCACAAAGCTTTAAAGAAAAACTTAAGAGAATATGTGTGACTTAAGGAGAAGGAAAGGTTCATTAGGTCACTGGAAGCAATAACCACAAAAGAAAAAGTGATTAATTAGACATGTTCAAAATTTTAAAAAATTCTTTCTCATTAACAGACACCTTAAAAAAAAAAAAGAACACATGGGTAGGCATTAGCCTAAAAGAAAACATTTATAAAATATTTTTCTGACAAAGTATGAAATAGAGATATACACTTATCTCCTAGAACTGAATAATAAAATTTAAAATCCCAGATATCTCCAAAGGGGAAGGAATACAGATGACCATTACACAGTTGGAAATTGCTGAAACTATTCATCATTATGTAATGTAAATTAAATCCTCAATGAGATACCATAACATACCCATCAGAGTGACAAAAAATAGAATAGATTGACAAATCACTGTTGGCAAGAGTGTGGGGCAGTTGAAATTCTCAGAAATGGTTGGTGAAAATTTAAAATGGCACCATTGCTTGAAAAACAAGTTGGAACAATTTCTATAAAATAAACATTCATGGGCTCCATTACCGAGTGCTGCCATTCCACCATACATATTTAAGAGAAATGAAAACTATGTTCACTAAAAATCTGGACAAGAATATTCATCATGCTTTATTTATAATAGTTCAGAACTGCAGACAACCTCAGTATCCATCAATGAAAAAAAACTATGGTATATGCAAACAATTGAACTGAACTCAGCAAGAAAAGAAGACAAACTATCGATGCATGCAACAGCTTTGACCACAAAACTAATTCATGTTCTGAAAAAAAGTCATTGCTTTTCCTGAGAGAGCAGAGAGGGTATGGACTTGAAAGGAGCAGAGGGAAACCATCTGAGGTGTAGGTGCTGTTTTATATCTTGACAGAGTTATGGGATATAGTGGTGTAGACATTTTTCAGAACCTAGTGGGTATATACAAGTCTTGTGTATTTCACTGTGTAAATTTTGCATCAAAAGAAAAAAATTGCAACCAAATATTGAATCCTTGCTAATGATATGAATGTGGATATGTTTAGATCGAGGTATAATGATGTTTCCAATATACTTTGAATCTCATCATAAATAACAAAGCTTTATGGGTAGACAGAGAATAGTGGATGCACTAATATGTGATAAACAATTACAGTGAAGTATCAATAGAAGACCCGAGGTTTAAACATTTAGTTTTTTAGTATAAATAGTTTTCAAATTCATATACTTGAAAATTTTAATACAATGTATCATGTAGGAAAAATAATCTTTTTCACAAGCACATTATTTTTATAATTATTAAACTTTTCCAAATATGTTTCCCTCCTTTCATAGATACACATTTTGAAGCAATAAAAATGATTAAATTTAAGTAAAATTATATATAGAAGTTCTACAGCTCTAGTCTAAGAGCTTGGGTGGTTAGAACTTTGCTTGAACCACAGAGGTTGCTGGTTCAATCCCCAGTCAGGACACATATGGGAACAGACCAACGTTCATGTCTCCCTCTCTCTTTTCCTTTCTCTAAAATCATTTATTTATTTATTTAATATTATTAATTTTAATGGGGTGACACCAATAAATCAGGGTACATATGTACATGAAAACATCTCCAGATTATCCCATCATTCAATTGTGTTGCATACCCATCACCCAAAATCAAATTGTCCTCTGTCACCTAAAATAAACATTTAAAAAATAAAAATTAAAAGAAATGTTTTATAGCAACTATAGCAAATTTACAATTAAAAGATCCTTTCAGTTGCTATTGCTTGTATATGCACAGTGATACCTAATGCATAGAAAACGTAAACTGTATATGTAACTCCCTACTGGACACTGTTATGACAAACTCAAGGTGATTTTTCTCAAGTATTGTCTGAAATGGCGGTTTTTACCTTGCTGCTCATGTCAGTGAAGCACAGTTGTCAAATCTATCCATAACAATTCTGGTATTAACGTCTGTTTGCATTTATATATCTTAAATAGAAAAGATGCTACAGTTCCATTGAACTTACTCTTCAATAGACACAGGAACAGTGAACTATAAATATGACGACAAAGCACAAAGCAGTGGATTAGGATGACAAAGCCACTATACATACAGAACGTAATCCTCTATTCATTATAAAGTAGAAAAATGAGCAGTGGTTAGCAATTGGCATTTTAGGTAATTACTTAAATATCCCATAAAGTGTGTGTGTGTGTGTGTGTGTGTGTGTGTGTGTGTATGATATATCCCATAAAGTACTTAAAAGTAATTTTTTAAAAAAATTGTGGATATTTGTTTTCATCAATAAAATGAGTGCTAATGCCACTATAGCCTCCTTTTCTAAAACTTAAAATATCTGTTCATTGCTCTTGAAAGACCCTAAGCTAACTGTTTTCTTAAAAAGCATTTTGATTCTAGTATAGAATTAATTAACATCACAAAGATGTCAACTTTCGTAAATTGAGTTAAAAAATTTGATAATGAAGTTCAAAGGAGATAAAAAGCAAATATGTAAAAATCATCAAGAAATAATGAAAAAGGTGCCCTGGCTGGTGGCACAGTGAATAGAGCATTGTCCCAGAGCACCAGGGTCGCTGTCCTGTTAGGGCTCCACCCCCCTGGCACCGGCTTCATTCCGAGAGCGCTGGCTGGACCCCAAGGTTGCTGGTTACAGCCCCTGTCGGGAAACATGAGGAAGTATGGTGCTTTATCATATAAATCCTTTACATTAATCATTGTAGTATGATTACATAATTAAATAATTGTACAAATCCAATAAAATATAGATTGACTTAGGTACACATGGAGTTTTGCATCTGATAAAGACAGCATCTAAATCATCAGGTTAAAAAGGGACTGTCATAAATAGCGAAGAGACAACTGTCCGGCCATTTGGAGAATATGCAATCTAAGGCCCAAATCTCATAATATACACAAGCAAAAATGTGAGATTTGAGTGTAAACAAGTAAAAAACACACAAAACTTGAAAGAAACCTTACAGAAACCATAAGAAATCATGGATGTGTTTCTCTGTAACATAAAGGTAGAAAAAAATGTATTTTTAAAGCTATGATTTGAAATTCATATGAAATAAAGGAAAATAAAAAATTGATGAATTTTACCCTAAGAAACAAACCTTTTCCTAGATAAAATTTACCACAAACACAGTCAAATAACAACTGAAACTGGAAGAAAAATTGCAATGTATGTAACAGATAAAGGGCCAATCTCTCTAACATATGAAAGCACTCTCTAAGTATGAAGGTATTTAAAGACTTTTTTTTAAAATTTCTTTTTATTTATTTATTTTAGAGAGGAGACACAGAGTGAGAGAGAGAGAGAGAGAGAGAGAGAGAGAGAGAGAAAGCGGGGAGGAGCTAGAAGCATCAACTCCCATATGTGCCTTGACCAGACCAGTGCAGGGTTTTGAACTGGCGACCTCAGTGTTCCCAGGTCGACGCTTTGTCCACTGCGCCACCAAAGGTCAGGCCAGTATGAAGGTATTTAGAAAACTAAAACTCCTGTAGGAAAAAGGGCCAACATATCACAATGAAAAATATAAAAAGATGACTCTTCAATAGTAGAACATGTTCAGCCCTACAGTTAGAGAAGCAGAAATAAAAGCTGCCTGATACACCATTTATGACCTACGAGAATGGCAGGGAAAAATTTGAAGTGTGAGGACACATCCTGTTGCACAGGCTGTGGGAGAAGAAATCTCCTCATAGTTTCTTGTGAGAAGGAGACTCAGTAAAATCCCCTTGGCATTATGTAACAACTATATATATTTTAATGTTTAACCAGTATTTTCATATCGAGGAATTTACCATTAAGATGTACTTCCAAATGCATATGTGTAAGACTACTTTTTATACCACGGTTCGTAACTGCATAGACATGGGGGAAGGCTTAGTGCTCACACTCAGACTCAGGTGACCATCACACCCAGGCACGGGAGTACTTTGCAGCTTCCAGAGGAGAAAGCCCCCCATCTATGTGTACATGTTTCATAGCTTCCTCCAGCGAGAGGGTTGGAAGAAGGACATCCCAGCAGTGCCCAGAACTTGGTTTTTAAATACATTTTCCACAAAGAGGAAACAGTTCCAGAGTTTCTTGGAAAAATAAAATACAATTAATCGGGATCACCTTTTTATGTCCAAGAGTAAAGGACTACTCATAAATCATGGTGGCGGGTCAAAGGACACAGCTGGAAAGGACTTCCGCAGGCCAAGCCTGGGACGGTTTGATTATCGATATCAATAATGGTAGTAATGGCTGATAACTCATTGAGCAAAATAAGAAACCATGGGTGCATACAGACATAGATAAATGCCTATGCAGACAATTAAATGGGTCAGTCAGTACAGAGACCTTTCCTTCAGGGCAGAATGCCTACGATATTGTAAACGTGGAAGGTGTGATATCATTGGAAAGTCACCGTTTGGCAACACCCTAGTAATAATCGTTTCAGGAAAAATGATCTGGCTGCTGACCCAGTGGATAAAACTATGATGTGGAATAAGGTATTTGCCTGGTCTCCAAGTTTCGCCCCTTACTATATTACTAATTATAAAGGGAATGCAGAAACTTTAGAGTAAAGACTCTACCTTAACCAACTAACCAATTGCTGGTGCTGCCAGCATTGAGGAGGAGGTTTGTGACATTCGTGTTGTGGTATTCTTGACAAAAATGCATAATACAATCATGCCAAGACATCACAGCAGGCAACTCAAGGACATTCATCAAAATAATAGGTCTGTTCTCTTTTAAAATGAAAAAGAGAGAGAGAGAGAGATAAATGACCATAAAGACTGAGTAACTCTTCCAGATGAAAAGGCATTAGTGGGCACTATGCCCCGTGTGGTTGGATCCTAGACCCAGAGAAAATTATTTTCCTATTTATCATAAGTATTAGTTCAATAATCGGCACAACTTGGACAAAGAAGGTGGGTTGGATCATTTTATTTTTATTGGCATTAATTATCTGATTTGTTCCTTTTACTGTGATTGAGTAAATTGTTTATTTTAAAGTGGACACGATAAAGGGACATCACATCAACAACTTACTTTCAAAGGCTGCGAAACAATTAAATGATGTCAGTAAAGGGAAAGATGCATGGAAAACCTTTTTACCATTCTTGTGAAAATTCCATAAATTTTAAAATGGATTCAAAATGAGAAAATATATTTATGTGTTCATGTTATGTAATATATAATACATGTATAGTAACCTGTATTTATATATTTTATATAAAGTACTCAATAACCTTTAGATACTAACCTGAAAAACATGAAAATGAAACACTTGCTAAGTGGAGATAAGATTTAGTCTATGGGATCTAAACTATTTCTAGTTACAAGTTCAAGGAGTCACAGACTGTGGATACCTCCATTTATTTACTATTTTTTAATATCTCACCTATGTCATCAGCCCTCTAGGAACACTAGACTAATTAAATTTTCACCAGTTCAATGTGTAGAATAATTAAAGTTGTCAAAATCTCAAATGTGCACACATCCCAAGGCTATCCATATAAACAAAGCTGGCAACATAGATGGAGTCCCTTTAAGGTCACTGTTTCGCATTTTTGAATTAAAGAAGAATGACATATAAAACAGTCTAACACATCTTTGATGTAACTTATGAAACCTTCACAGAAACTTTATATTTTGAACAGAAATATAAAATATAACAGACCAGTAAGTTAATAACTATTGGATTTCTGCTGAATGTTATTTTCTCATACCTAGCCTATGCCATGCTTCTCCTTTTGCATAAAAAAGAACACATATTTGGTAGTAGAAAAAGTTATGACTAGTGAGACACCCGCTGAATGTACATTCTTATAAGAGGTGAAGCTTTTTAAATTAGAGGCACAGGGTCTGAAACCCTGTGAAGAGCTATTTAAGCAATTATTATGATATCTGTGTAAACAGCAAAGACAAAAAGTACTACTACTGAGATCTTCTGGTATAACATTTTTATGCTAAGTTAACTCCTCATGCAGATAGCATGTCAGGTTCACACTACGAGTTCTTTCTCTGCTTTCCAACATAGAGCAATGGTGAATAGAAGACAAATGTGCAGTCAAAACAGAAAAAGAAAATTTACAAGGACAAGAAGCAGAACAGAAACAAACAAGTGAAATTAGATCTAACAGCTTGTTCTGGGAATAGAAGCAAGTAAAAGTGGCCTGATTTTTATCTCCTAAGAGACCATGGACAACCCATATGACAGATAGAATTGCAGCCAGGTGCCCTGTCTACGGTAAAGATATATTGTGGGACCCCTCTGCCCTTGGAAGGAGGCTAACCTGTACTATTCTGTGCCCTCCCTGTAAGAAGGATTCCAATGAATCTGTTTGCCCAGAAACATAGGCAGCTGCCGGCTGAAGACCTCATCCATGCTAGGCAGCTGACTTGGCTCCCAATTTGACACCATCGCCACAGTTAACAGAAGGACAGCGAATATGCCGCTGAAGTGAGAGCCCTCGGAAGTCCTGGGGAAGAAAGAAATGAATCACTAAAAAGCAGTAAAACAGAGAGAGAACATCACTCGACACAATGATGTGAACCAAAATTCCAAACTGTGTGAAGAAAACATCAAAGTTAGCCAACAAAGTCAACAATTAGACAAATTCACTGAAATGAAAGGATGAAGAGTAAAGCCATCTAAACGTGATGATGAAAAGTACATGTTTGAGATTTTCAAAATACAAGTAAAAATAGTATTTATATAAAAAAGGAAAAAATATTGAACAGAAACAAAAAGAAGCAAGGAAGAATATATATAAAGATTAATAAATACTCAATTGCATTCTTACACAGTTGTTAAGGGGATAATCCTCATGTTAAGTGTTCTTACCACAATAGACAAATTAATGAAATCATTGAAATTGAAAGTTCATCATAGAATGAGCTGTATGTTCTAGAGATAGAATATAAACTCTAGGCAGAGCACAGTCGAACAGAAGTAGGGAACAGGAGGATAATTTCAGACCTGCACTTGGAACAGAGTGGGACAGGGATTTACAACCTGCCTGAACGTAAAGGATTCTATTTGGTTGCACGGATTCCATCGATCCCTGTAGTAATTACCTATGGTCCTCCTCCTTCAGAGCAAACAGGCAGAGGTTTCAAACAGAAGTGATGGGTTGTTTAATATACAGTGTGTCCATAAGGTCATGGTGCACTTTTGACCGGTCATAGGACAAGAGTGCACCATGATTTTAGGGACACACTGTATTTTTGCTGAGAAATATGTGTCATGAAGTAATGTTTACTTTCTCAGAAGAAGAAAAAATTGTTACATGTTGGTAAACAAAAGGTGATTTAGGACCCATTGATGTGTTCCTAAAACACCAAACAGAACACAGAAAAATATATTTGGGGCTCAGAGAAAGGACCAAAACTTCTATTTTATGTTATTTTTACGACTTCATTGATTTTTAGAGAAAGGGGAAAGAGATAGAAGAAGGCAGATTGGAGGGGTAGAAAGCATCAACTCATATTTGCTTCTCGTATGTGCCTTCACTGGGGCTACAAACTGGTGACCTCAGTGTCCCAGATCAGTGCTTTATCCACTGCCACATCCCAGGTCAGGACAAAACTTCTATTTTAAATATGCGAAATTGAGATTCCTTTTGTACACATAAAGGGACATATTATATAGGCATTTGCCTACAATAATCAGAGCTGGGAGATTTGGGGCTTGATAGGTAGAGTGGACTGGCTCTGATCCTGTATTTAAATCTGTGGAAATCCATCAGACACCCAGGGAGAACACACAATAGAGATGATAGCTGGTCTAAATCAGGGGTCTGTGGACACTCCAGCATCTCAAGTTCAAGTACAGAAGGACGATTTAGTGAAGGAATTCCAAAGTGGAGGCAAATCAGGATTAGCTTTGGTCCTAGGACGAGCGAGAAGATTGTTTAAGTAGGGCCCCAGGAAGAGGCAGGTGTGTGTTCAAAATATCCAGAATGCTCTGGCCAGTCCATTAAGAGTGTGATAGAGAAATGGCCCTTGGATTTGAAAACTGGGAATGGAGAGGGACTGGCTGGCGGCCTGTTTAAATGTGCTGTGATATTCTGACTTGGATCCTTTCATTATAGCAAGATGGGGAGAGGGTCAAAAGAACGGGTCTTCCTAAACTCGACCGCGACTGTTCAGTTTTTCTCTTGCCATGGGCTTTATAGGCTGCGGCACAGCAATTACTCCTTAGCACTAATTGACCACCCAAAGGCCTTCTGCCACGTCAGCCTTCCCATTCCGACCACCACACAAGAGCACACCTTTGTAATGAAAACGGAAAATCAAGTGCAATAAGCATCACTAAGAGAGTCACTCACAACTGTCAGGAGGCTATGAGGGAAGCAGGTCCATGCACGTCTTGTGTTTCAGTCCTCAGAGCTGCTGTGATGTTGCTAAACTCAGGTCAGGGCCCAGTGGTAAACGTACTGGCCCAACCACTGCTCCATGGACCCAGAGGGACTTGACCGCTTCCCTGTGGTCTTCATCCTCCTCCTCACAGAGTGGAGGAAACTGATCCCTGGTACCCTGACCCACACTCTTCCATTTCAGAATCCCACTGAGAGGCCTTCCTCATGTCTCCATCCGTTCACCATCTTACTCCCTCCTCCCTAAAAGATGTCCGCCACAATATGGGTCGCTTCCATTTATCATTTACCCGCTGTCCCTTCATCCCTAAACACTGCAGTTGAGTGTTGTCTTCTTTTGAACAAGCTCACCCATTCTTTCACGTTAGCCTCTTGCATTCAGCATTCTGCATGTACATTTCTCCTGTGTTGCTGTGTGGTAGCTTTCTTTTCATTGGTGTGTGTTTTGAAGATACCACAGTTTATTTAAACATTTTCCTGATGACCAATATAGGGATTATGTTTAACTGTTAACTATTGTTATTTACATGTAAGAAGAAATATAGGGGCTCAGATTTCTGTTGAGCATGTAAGTAGGAATGGACATTTTGGTCCTAAGATATGTACACTGTCAACTGTTATATAGTGCAACGCAAAATTCTCCTTTTCAAACCAGTCCTATCAATTTAAATCCCAGATATGTTATGAGAGTGTCTGTTACTCCTTATTCTAATACTTGCTAAAATCAATCTTTCATTTTAACCCATTTTGTGGACATCGATATCCGAGTGAGGTTTTAATTTACATTTCTCTTTTTTTAAAAAAAAAGTTATTGAGTTTATTGGGATTGTCATTGGTTACCAAATAAACTCAGGTTTCAAGTGCATGACTCAACAAACCACCCTCCGCACACTGAACCTTGTGTGCTCTGCCCCTGCCACACCTCACTCCCCCTTCCCTCTGGTGTCACCACACTGGTGTCCCCGTCTATGTGTTATGCATATATGTGTTTGTTTGTTTGTTTGGCTAATCCCTTCCCCTTCTTCCCTTCAGTCCCTCTATGCCCTTCCCCTCCGACGCCTGCCAGTCTGTTTCATGTCTATATTAACAGAGGATAAGCGTGCAGCTTCTCTAATAGTAACTCTAGAATTTTCTCCAAGGATGTCTAGTAATGATTTTTTAGCCAAGATCAGGGTGGAACGTATTTGCCAGTGATTTATAGTATGCAGATTAATGTCAGAATCTGCCTGGACAGATTTCACACCAGTGTGGATGCAGTGTTCATGAAAATGTGTGGATAGAAGCTTTACACTTGGCTTATCTAGTTATGCTGCCAGTGTTCAGTTGTGTGACATGGAAGACACTTCAGTAAACTTGTTACCTTGGTAATGAACCATTGGGAGACAAAGCCCATCCAGTGAGCTCGTGAAAGGACCCCGGGCCCCGAGAGCACACCTGGGCAACTTCGACCACGTCAGTGCTTGCCGGTGCTTTCTTTACTGCCCGGTAACTCCTGTAAAGCATAGGCAGGCGTACTCCGGGAGCATTTGTGATCATATAATCCTGTGCATTAGCTGTAAACAACTGTATATATTTTAATGGTCATTGGGATGAATTCTAATATAAAAAAGTGTATTTTCATCCCTATGACATTTTCATTTTCTATGAGATTTCCCGTGATTTTCCTTTTGATTTCTTGAGGTCCCTTATAACTTATGGATGTAAGCCCTTTGTGGTTGCAGGTACCACACATGTCTTGTCTTCTCCTCTTCTTCATTTCCCATCCACATAACATCTCCTCTGAATGAAAGGACATGCCTGACTTAGATGTAGTTTGTGGTTGACAGAATTCTAAGATGGGTTCCATATTTCTGCTCCTTGGAGGGCTGACCACTAGCTAAGCACACAGGACTTCGGTTTCACAACCACAACACGCTGAAGTCTGACATAGCCACATGACCTCAAAAGTGGGTCCTTTGCTCTTGAGGAGAACTCCGTCCAGCTGACACCTTGCTTTTTCCCTTGAGGGGAAAAGGCAGAGAACACAGCCATGCCAAACTGGACTTCTTCCCTGCAGAACTATGAGCAAAGACACGAGTAACCTTTTTTAAACCATTAAATTTGTGGAAATTTGGTGTGCAACAACAGAAAACTAATTCATGATTTATCAACTATTCCCCTTGTGTTTTATTGCTTTATGTGTTTTGTTAAAATCATTACCTTACATCAAAATCATAATAATAACACCATGTTTTTCTTGATGTTTTATTGATTTGTTTTTATATTTACAGCTACCATCAAAGTTATTCTCAGATGGTATGGTTTCCTACGTAGAAATTTCAAATGATTCTATAGATAATTTTTACAACTAATAAATAATATTAGTGAGGTTGATAGGGCTTCGTTTAGAATTACATATAAAATTAAATATTTTACAAATAAATATAAAATATACAAGCTCTTTAAAGCAGAAAAATATAAATAATCACTGAGAAAAAAATAAATAAGGGCAAATTATAGTGAGGGATTGTTTGTATATAGTTGCAATAAGTTAATCATGTAACGCTGTCAGTTAATTTCAAAATGCCCTATAAAGTTATTGCAATCCCAGTGGAAAATTACAGTAGTTTTCATTGTGATGGTGGTGGTTATTATAACTTTTTTTAAATTTTAGTTTTGACTTAATTATAAGATTCACATGGTATTAAAAATTACAAAATTTAGACAAGACACCTGTAGAGAACACATTATGGACAGCATGCTCTGGTATTTAAAATAATTATATAGATCAATTGGGTTGGGAAAAGGAATATGGTGATAGGAATTCACTGCCAGATTAAGCAATGGAGTGATGAATTATATAAAGTTTTTAAAACAACTTAAAAGGTGACCAAATGTTGGTTGCTTTTTAATATGCACTGGCCATTCTAAACTATATCAGTGATGAAGTATTCCTGCCTTCCAGATGGTCTCTGCTACTATTTAGTCCTTTTCTTTAATGAGCTGGGCTTATTAAAAAGTGAAGTAATTAATGGAAAATGGTATTAGCATCAAGGTAGACAAATATCCTAAAGGATTAAATAACGGTTCCGATGAAGCGCAATAAAAGGTAACATTTACTTGATGACAATTGGCTCTGTCTAGTAGTATAAAAAATGCCTTTTGCCATAAGTGATGCTATGCACACTGAAAAAAAGATGAAACTTTGAGTTTTGCATCAAACAAAAGCAATTGTAGGTGGATTACATATCAAATTTGAGACAGATATGTTTATATCAAAGAGTTGTTTTTCCAGCATAAACTTTTTGATCTTAAAAATTTTATAACATATGTTATTTTTAATATTAAATTGAAAAGCTTAGGTTTAAAATACCTTCACCACTCAAATATTTGTGCTCTCTCTCTCTCTCTGTGTGTGTATAGATATATATATCACATACATATCATGAAGATGAAAACTTTGATGTCTAGACTTTTTTAGCTAAACAATATTTTGTAATTTAAAGATTGGTTGGTTATTAACACTGAGAAGTTGAGCAGATGGTTAAGATCATAGGTCAAATGACTGAAAAGAAATTGGAAAAAGCAATGTTTACATGAAAGTCCCCTTGCTTTTATGGGATTAGAATTATTCTTTTGAGGGTGGTGGCGAGGAATGAGGATTTGCATTTCTACATCAGCCACCTCTAGAAATAACTTATTTCCAACATATCACAAAACTCTGTGTAATAATTATAGGCTAAGATATATATTGGGTCTGACATTTAAGTCTCTATTGTCTCAAATTTAAGCTTCACTGAAGAAAGTGAAAAAAGATTATTTGGCCACACCAGATGTTTGAAATTGTTTAAACTCAAACTTTGGATAATTGGACTTTTTTTTATCCAAACGATTTGATGTCATGGGGACAAAACCACTATGCCTTCTCTGAGGATACCAGAGGCATCTATCACAATGAGTTAAACCATATTTATAAATGAATGTCCTTATTAAGACAATAAAAATAGTATAACTGAGTGGATTTTTAAAGTGTATATAATATAGATAATAGAAATCAGCAATATATTGAAATGTGATTGAAGCTCATAGACATTTAAAAAAAAATATTTAAGCATTTCAGAAGTGAATTGGCTCAACCTTGAACATATTAGCAGGATTTTCCAACAAAAAAAATGACTATTGGGCTTTATTATAGATTATATAGCATTATTTAAATGTCTGATACATAATATATGTTCAATAAATATTTACTGAATAAATCAGAACTAAGTGTGTCTGGGTACCTTGCATAAAAGACTATAACGCTTAGAAAGAATGTCATGAACACAGAGTTCAAATATAGTTGACTCATTTACTTTTCTAAGTAAACACATATATCACCGATCCATGACAACATAACCAATATCTCATTTCACCTCTTCCTATTCATCCAAACACTGCTGTTATTCAATCTCAAGATCTCCACTCTTCCCTATTCTGGGAAAGGATTAAGTGAGGAGCCTCACATCTTGAGAGGTGCCATTGAGACAGGAAACCATCGCAAAGTTTTAAGCAAAGAAATGAGAGCATCTGTGGTAAGTTGTTTTTTTGTTTGTTTGTTTATTTTGTTTTGTTTTGTTTTTTTCACAGGGACAGAGAGAGTCAGAGAGAGGGATAGATAGGGACCGACATACAGAAATGGAGAGAGATGAGAAGCATCAATCATTAGTTTTTCGTTGCCATTGCGACACCTTAGTTGTTCATTGATTGCTTTCTCACATGTGCCCCAACCGAGGGCATTCAGCAGACCAAGCCACCCCTTGCTGGAGCCAGCGACCTTGGGTCCAAGCTGGAGAGCTTTTGCTCAAGCCACATGGGCCCGCGCTCAAGCTGGCGACCTCGGGGTCTCGAACCTGGGTCTTCCGCATCCCAGTCCAACGCTCCATCCACTGCGCCACCACCTGGTCAGGCTGTGGTAAGTTTTTAAAGACACTGTGGCTGGTCTTTTGAAAAAGTCAAGGTCAAGGGTGGCAATAGGGTAAACTGTGAGGAGAGAATTCTTATAAACTGGATGAGAGGGGAGGATGGTTTAGAAAAGGTCTCAAGGGTGGGATTGATTAGAAATGGATATTGGTCCTGGCCAGTTGGCTCAGTGGTAGAGCATTGGCCGAATGTATAGATGTCCTGGGTTGGATTCTCAGTCAGGGCACACAGGAGAAGCGCCCATCTGCTTCTCCACCCCACCCTCTCTTCCTTCTCATTCTATCTCTCTCTTCCCTTTCTGCAGCCATGGCATGGTTAAAACAAGTTGATTATCTGTCCCTATCTGTACCTCTCTCTCTCTCTCTCTCTCTGTTTAAAAAATAAAAGAAATTTTAATATAAAGGCAGGGTGAGAACTGGGGTGGTAGATTATGGAGTCTATCCAGTCAAAAAGGTAATTTATGCATGTAAATGAATGGAAATACTCACTGAACAGAATTCTACAGACAGACAGAGGCATTCCTGGAGAGAATGTCCTTGACTGGAAAGGCATAAAGGCAGGCAGTGGGGTTGTAGTCTGAGCATGTCAGCCATGTCACCGGTAGTGTCTCAGGCTGCCACAGGAGGCCTGGTTAGTGATGGTCATTAGGGGGAAAGAAAGGACCGCAGGCTGAAGGGGCTGCCGTGCTGGGTTCCATGGTGACAATGCCACCTGATGATCCAGCCCCGAGAGCGACAGAGAGAAAATCCTAGGAGGAGATCAGACTACTTAAGTTGATTGGAGCTCCACACTCTTAAGTGTGTGAGTTATCGCAAATGTGATACATGTATGTGCTCACCTGAATGTCCAATCAGGGAAAGATAAAAAAAAAAAAAAGTGAAAGAAACAGAGACATATTAGCTGTTCTAGACTGCCATCTAACTGGCAACTTTAAAGGTGAAGTATTTGTGAGAACTAATGAGCTGGTTACTTATGATGGCACACATATTAAAACATACCTAATATTGAAATTAACTAGATTATTTCATCATTAGACATTGCTACTAACTAATGTTTTGGAAAACTCAGACTATCGGTTAATTGGAGCCACCTTTCTAGAATTACTTCCCTCTTTGCATCCCTCTGTTTATTTTATTTTTCTATCATCTGTATCAGTGGGTGTTCGGCAGATAAAATGTAATATGCTCACTTTGTTAAAGATGGTGCTGCCCACATGGAAGCCCGTCACCCAGGTGATATTATTTGCCCTTATGCTTGTGATGGCTGTGGGGGAAAAGTTGTAATGTAAGCAGGCCAGGTCGTTATGGCCTAAGGCTTTGTTTTAAGAGTAAGCTCTTCTCCACACCCTTGACTGATTGGATGATGTAGGGTGGTGATGTAGAGAGGAATCCCATTATGCCTCAGATGGGTGACTTTGTATCAGAGACTTCCTTGTTTGTATAATTGGATTAAAGGTTTTGAGTCTGCTATAAAGTGGGAGAGAACAGTAGCTTGATCTCTCTCTCTCTTGGTTCCTGAGTTCCTGAGGTTAGTATTAGAGAGTAGAACAGAGTAAGGCCACATGGAGGCCAGGAGAAGCAGTCAAGATGGTGGAGTGATGAGTGAGAAGCCAGTTTGTTAAGAGTTTGTGCAGGAGGAGATGGGAAACAGAGGTGAATAAGTCTGGTGAGCTAGAAACCTTTGATTCTAGGAAACTCGGATAAGTCAGTAGCTTTGTGAGCACTGAATGTGTGGGTTTTGGAGCCCAGTGTGTGTTTTTGCTTGCCCGCCGGGTGCAAGCTAGAATTAAAGCTGATGGCTCACCAATTCTTGGCTCCTGTGTTTCGTTACGATCTGTTCGAATCTAATGCATACCCGTGTGGGTCAGGCTGCTGTGATAGTGGCCGTGACTACTGGCTTTACAGTGGGGTACTCCATATTTGTTTTCTCTTACCAAGTTGAAGGCTGTTCTTTTCATATATGTGATTATGGGTCATCTGGTCTCCCAACAAGTACAATAAATAATATAAAAAATCTGTCCTTTTAATAAAAAAGTTGTTTTTCAATTAACTTGAACCTAGACCTACTTATTTTTTTTGCCTTACATTCTGACAGTGCTTTCTGGTTTTTTGTTTTTGTTTTTGTTTTTTTTGAGAATAAAATGTTGAATTCAACATCTGTTATAGTGAAAAGAAAAGAAAGTAACGAGATATGGTAGGGTGGACTAAGTGCACACAACCAATACTCAAACATGTAAAGGCACAGCACTGTAGGCACCTATTTCTTGCGTGCTAACAGTTCTAGGAGATGGTTCATGTTCAGAGGGAGGCTGTTTTCCATGTGAACTTTCAGTGAGCCTGGCTTTAGGTACCCTGCTCGATTCCCGCTGAGTGACATGCTATTGAATGCTTTCAAGAAAGAGACAAAGTGGAAAGAGTTCAGGTGGGCACCTGGCCCCAGGAGATGTGGGCAAGCCATGTGTTCCTTTGGATCACCTCCCTTTGAGAAGATCACCCCCGTGACCACTTCCCCCCACAGAGGGGTCAGCGATGTGATTGTCTCAGGTGGGCAGCTGCTTCCCAGCTAGTACTCTGGCTGGTGTGCAAGGTGAGGATGCCGTTTGGTGGACTGGCTAACATGCATGTTCACACATGGAACCTAACTTGGGATATAACTGAAGATCTCTCTAGTCTCTTCACACGTTGCCAAGTCCAGGATCCCTGATTAACGCAGAGGCTTCTCCACTGAACCTAGAAGGACTCCTCCTGGCCTGGCCCCTTAGTAACTTAGTAACTCAGGTCAGCTGGCATGTTCACCAGGTGAACTCAGAGAAGCAGGAGGCATGGCAGGTGTGCAGCTCTCCTGTGTCACACACTGCATCCTGAGTCAGTGCTCAGGGATCCCGCAGGGACAGACATCAGCTCTAGGAGAGGGACAAGGACTTCTTAAAGCTATGACATGGAGGAAGGACCACACATGCTCTTGTAGGGTCTGGGCCTGGGATTCCTCAGCATCCCAATGGCACAAATGCTTATCTTAACCCAATTGTGCCAGCTTACCTTTCCTGGGAGGAGGAAAATCATGCCACCTCCTGGAGTGGCTGGGGTCTTAACACACATGGACGACAAGAAGGGTCAGTGGCCTGATACACTGTCTCTGCATTCCTGTGGTTTGGGGGAGCATAGCCCTTCCCATGGCGTCCAAGCATCATGGTTGTGGCATATAGGACCTGGCTGACATGTGACATAATTCATCACATCAGGACTCAATCAGAATGGATGTTTTTCAGTATTCAGCTGTAGCCAGTTTTCAATCCCTGCAGGAGACCTCTCTGTGATCTGTGATTCTTTATTTCTCAAATATATATAGCAGATCAAGGAGTCATTGTGTGATGCTATTATACAGCATGTGACCACCTGTAGGAAAGGAGGAAATTGACAGAAGAAGCAAGCATAGGACAGTAAAAGATACTATAGTTTAAGCATTCGTTTTGGGTTTGAGCTTCTGATAGACATGTCATTTAAAGACATTGATTCAAATAACATTTACTATGAGTAATAGAAAGATACACTTTCTCAAAGTTATAAAAATTTTTATAGGTGAAACTGTCACAATATTAAATCTTAATGTAGTTCAATGCAAATGAAACTTTTTCAAAAGCTGCTGTTGTAGAATAAGACCGAAGAAAAAGTTTTTGCTGAGATAAAATATAATGTTCATTTTTTAAATACAATGTAGAGCATTGAATCAGTAAGTGCTTAATGTAACATTTAATAGTTTTTATATAATGCTTAGTTAATTCTGACTGCATGGAAAAAATTTTAAAAAGCTAGCTGGTAAAGGTACAATTAGCAAATGATCTCTTAAGATTTTTATCTTTCATTTTTGGAATTGCCTATTCCAATATGTATATTTGCTTTTTATATCTTAATATTAAATATGTAAGTTTGAAAAATATAATTGATGGGAATGAAAGATTGATGTGGAATTATCATGGTATGACAATATTTAAGTTATTAACTAGCTCTGATTTTTTAAGTTGGTCAGCTCAGAGATGAAAATGTACTAGATATATAACAATCTCTTCCTTTTATTTATTGATTTTTTTTTACTGACTGATTTTAGAGAGACAAAAAGGAAGAGAGAGAGAGAATGAGAAGTGTTCATTTATTGTTCCACTTAGTTGTGCATTCACGGGTTGCTTCCTGTGTGTGACCTGACTGGGGACCAAAATTGCAACCTTGGCATTTCAGGACAACACTCCAATCGACTGAGCTATCTGGCCAGGGCAACTCATCTTCTATAAATATATAATGAACTAGTACCAGCATAAAGAGAAATACCTACATATAATAAGAATACATGGATATGTGCAAATTAGTAGTGTTACCAATAAAAAGTGTAAATTATGAAGTTAATTTTACTGTTACATTCATATAGGAGTATGTTTAATGTAAACACAAGTCTTTCAAAATTTTGTTTATGTATGATAAAAAGAACTTCTCTCAACTGACTGAGAAAAGGGTCATTTTCTTATATATTTTCACTAGAAAGATCAGAAACATTTTCTTCTTTATTTGTGTGAAGTCTACTGAATGTTGTAAAGGTACATAATTATTAAGAAAAATGTAATGTATCATTCCCCTTAGGAAGTTTTGAAAATACAATTTAAAAACAATTCCAGGCAATGTACGGCTCGCTCTCACTGTCACCTTGCTCTACCAGTTTGATCAAATCATTAATTTGGTAGACAGAGAGCAGGACGCTGGAGCGATTTTAACATGATTTTGAAAATGTCGATTGGAGTAAGGTTAGGGCAGACCCACAGATTTTTGTTCTGTTAGTTATTATATTGTTTAATGTTGTCAATCCAGTTGTATCGATAAGATTTTATTATACAGTTTCTAAGATTTCATTCAACTCTAAATGTGTGTTTAATGTTATCTGTTTATATTTCCACTTGTTACATAGTAGTGGTGCATTTTATTGATGCAACGTTAAGTGTGAAATATGCGGTGGGTCTGAGAAAGAAACACACACACAGCTGTGTGGAGAGGCACACCGCCAGAGTGCCACGTGCTCCTGGCCTTGAGTTATTGTGAGATCCCTTTGTTGGAGGGCAAAGTCCTAAAATCGAGCGTGGAGGAAGACCGGTGTGTGATTAAGCATAAAAGACCACATGGAAGGAGAAAAAGTCATCTTCAGCTGCAGAAATATTAAAAATATACATTATTTCCTAGGAACTTAATGAACATGTATTCTCTAATTTTTCTGAGGTTTTTAAGTTTTATGGATGTATAAAAAAATCAATGCAGGGGACACCTTAGAGCCTGATTTTCCTAGCTATCTTCTTGTAGATTTGGACTCCGTTCAATTGTGGCTTTTATTTATTCTGAATCCTTTAGTGGCCTTCACCAGAAATGTCTTCAGTATTCCGTAAACGTTCGCTTTTACATGTATAAGTATGTTAAGATGTGCAAATGCAGAAGCCAAGGTCAGAGGCTAAGGTCAGAGTTGATCAGAATGGACCCGGGTCGCAGAGTAAGGACAGCCAGGAAGACCGAGTGTTTGAGGAGCCCTCCTGTTGAACGGTTTCATCCAGGTGTGGTCTGGTAACCAGCCGTCATGAAAAGGAGACGTGTCGGGGGCAGGGGGCCTGGCCAACAGCTGAGCCGCCTCTGGGCGTAGAAGCCCGGGTGAACCAGGGAGAGCCTACGACTGGAAGGTGTAAGAGGTAGGGAAACGTTTGCAAGTGACAAGGCTAAAATTTCTACTTAGGTAAGGACATCCTTCCTCAGTGTAGGCATGACGAGGGTGGAGAGTTTTGTTCTGATTGGAGAAAAATTATAATTATAACAAGACATGTGGAAGGAGGGTGGGCCAGGCAGTGGAATACTCTGCAAGCTTCACAGAGGACAGTGACATGGGTTCCTCTGATGGGAGTGTGGTGGGGCCCCAGTGTTTCAGCCACACGTGCATTCCTTCGACATGTGATGAGCGGTGAGATGACTCAGGCACCAGTGCTGGTGATAATTTCTTAGTGAATAAAACGGAGAAGAGCCCCTTCCTTTGAGCGGCTTAACTTTCAGTCGTGGGGGATCAAGAAGAGAGCTTAACGGAAAATAAGTAAGCACAATTACAGTAAGCTGGAGGATGATGAGTTCCACAAGGGAGAATAAAGAAGGAAGGGTCTGAGGAGTGGGAGAGTATGTGCAGGGTGGGGGGGGTGAGTGTGTGCAGAAGCTGGAAGAAGCTTGGCACGGCCCTTGAGGGGGGACCCTGTGTGTAAGGAGTTCTGTATGGAAGGACGAGCAGGTTCCTGAGTCACGCTGGTGTCCTGAAAAGAGGCACCCCTGAAGTGAGAGCAGGTGCATGTGTGAGGGGCAGAGAGGAGACCAGGGGAGCTGGAGCAGTGGGTGGAGCAAGGCTTATGAGGGGGCAGCTCCTGTGACCTTGTACACTGTGAAGCTGACCTCCGTGTTTCTCTGAGCTGGAAGCCCTGGTTGGGTTTTGAGCTGAGGGGTCAGTTGTCATGGTGTCCCCGTGCACGGCAGGTGGAGGGGGGTGGAAGGGTGGCCGGTGCCGTTGCAGGGGGATGGGTGATAGTAAGAAGCTGAGCAGAGGCCTGAGGTGCAGCAGCAGAGACGGAGAGACGTGCCCAGAGGTCAGCTGTCTGTGAGGGGAGAGCTCCGCTGTGGAGGAAACAGAGCCTGCTGTGAGAAAGTCCGAGGGAAACGCAGCGTTGGGGAGAAAGAGCAGAATGTCACTTCTTGCTGCACGTCCCAGGGGCACGGAGTATGAGCTTGAGACCATTGCCCACATATTTTAGAAGGTGTTTAAGGAAAAAGGAATCCCAGCTGTTTTATTCCCTTTGACCCCATTTTCTAAACATAGTGATCATATGCAATGTTTTCAATAAATGCCTAACAGAAATATAATTTACTTCTGTTGATGCTAGGTGGCATGATTGATTGATAGTAAATAAAATAGATTGTTCTTGGCCTTGACCGGTTAGCTCAGTTGGTTAAAGCATCGTCCCGAAACACCAAGGTTGCAGGTTCCATCCCCAGTCAGGGCACATAGGAGAAGCAAGTGACCAGTGAGTGCACAACCAATGAATGCTGAAAGCTTCTCTCTATCTCTCTCCCTCTTTCCTCTCCCCTTTCCCCTCTCTGTCTCTCTAAATTCAATCAATTTTTAATAACACCCTTTGGAAGAACTTTGGCTTTAAAAAAATATGGTCAGTTTCAAAATGGTAGCCACATCATCACAGGGTAGATAAGAAACAACACGCAAGCTGTGAATGAGACCAGGGAGATGGTGCTGATGTTGATTTATTTCTTTAAAGCTCCTAGCTCTGCGTGTTGCCATGATTTAAACATTATTCTCCAAGACCTATTCTTTATTTAAAAGGTGATCAAAGACAGTTGCCCAAAGTGTCAGGTTCTGTGCAGCAGGTGAGCTCAACCTTCTTTGGAAAAAGTTATCAGAGTAATTCAGAACGTGAGATCAAATGTGTCTAGATATTGCCATTATGCACAACATGCAGACATGGCTTTTAATTGCTTGTACAGCTAAATCGATTATATGTGTTCCATATGTATTTTTAATGTTATAAAACCTCTGCCTCCTGCAAGTGGTTTACATAAACTAGTCCTTTAAAAAGAAGTTGTATTCTTTCTCTGGTATGTTCTTTGACCTTCGCTTATTTTTCAGTCAAGCAGTTCAAATAGTGGGTCTGAAACAAGGAAGCATAGGATTCGGTGAGGCTGAGATATTATCCACGGCTGCTTGTTTCTTCCTTACATTTCCTTTCCCACAAACACACGGTGTCTTTGAATAGAAAAATAAAAGGATGCCACATTACCATCTCTACAGTACCATGTTAAACGTATCTAATTGAAAGAACAGTAATTCCAGGCTAACGCCCAGGATGATGGCAATTTCACAGCCCCTGTCTTTTTCCAAGGCCACTTTATAAAAGACAACAACTGAACTTTATATATTTAGAGGGAATAGCTGAAAACGGGAAACCTCGGAAAGGGACTGGACGTATGATCAGGAAGACCCCCGATGGAGCAAGAACTTCCCTCTGTTCACGGGAAGGGAGCACGTACGGCTTCTCCCTGGCATGTCCGAGCCGCGGGCATCACTAGCTGTCCGCTCTGGGTTCCATGTTTAAATAAAATAAGGGGAAATCGAGCACAAGCACTGAGATACCCTGACTGCTGATCTGATCTCTGAAATGACTACCGAGTGACTAATGGGAGGTGGCGTCTATCGTATGGAGACCCAGGCAAAAAGGAAGACTCACGTCCGGGACAGGACATGTTAGGACAAAACAAAATTTCACCCCATTACTCAAAAAAGCAGGAAATATATTGAAGTAAACTTTGTTTTCAGGTAGCTGCAGATTTCTGTCCATAGAGAAATTATAAGACTTTGTAGTTATCAATTCCACCTTGGAGAAGGGTATTTTTTTCCCCCAGTTTTGTGACGTTTGCACAATAGAGTTACTTCCTCTTCCAGGGTAGCAGAATGGAAAAGATCACCTGTTTCTTGTAACAGTGTCCATAATGGTGACCTGGTGTCCTAAAAATGAACGATGGATCCCATAAATGTGTTCAAAATTGTCCCAGACAGTAAAGCACTGAAAGTTTTCTTCCTCTTCAATTATTTTGAAATTAAGCAAACATTTTTCAAGAAACATCTAATAGATACAGGCAAATATAAATGTTAAAAGACTTGTCCTATTTTTAAAAAGCTTCTAGACAAAAATATTGTATATTGTCTGCAGTTTTTTTTCAGAGATTTCTTTTATCAAGAATTTCTTACCTGACCTGTGGTGATGCAGTGAATATAGGTCTACTTGGATACTGAGGTTGCCAGTTCAAAACCATGGCTTGCCAGGTGAAAGCACATACAAGAAGCAACAACTACAAGCTGATGCTTCCTGCTCCTTCTCCCCTTTCACTTTCTCTCTCTCTCTCTCTCTCTCTCTATCTCTCTCTTTTATTTATTCATTTTAGAGAGGAGACACACACACACACACAAAGAGAGAGAGAGAGAGAGAGAGAGAGAGAGAGAGAGAAAGTGGGGAGGAGCTGGAAGCATCAACTCCCATATGTGCCTTGACCAGACCAGTGCAGGGTTTTGAACTGGCGACCTCAGTGTCCCCAGGTCGATGCTTTATCCACTGCACCACCACAGGCCAGGCTCTCTCTCTCTCTCTCTCTCTCACACACACACACATACACACACACACACACACTCCTCTCTCTACAATCAACAAATAAAATCTCAAAAACAAAACAAAACAAAATACTTTCTCATTCCCTGATTCATTTCTACGGGAGAAACACGTTTGGTCTCATTAGCAGAGACATTGATTACAACGTATAGTCACATAAAAAGCCTTAAGTCACAAAGATTTCTGGAAATGCACCCTGCATTCATGTAACAAAATTAGATGCAATACACAACACCTTTCCCATCTGAGCTCAGAGTAAGAGGGCTTGTCTTCCAAAGTTTTACTTGGAAAATAAATGATTAGTTGCTTTGAATATACCTATACTGCCTTTCTTATTTCCAAAAAGACATCACAAAATAGAAATTACCTTTTAATACTCATCGTATGCTTAGGTGGAGGCTCAGAAATGGGGTTACTGAGAAATATGAATGCTTTTGTGCAGGTGCATGCTAACAGGACACAGCAGAGCAGAGAAATCCACCACGCCTACTGCAAAATATTGAAGAAAGGCTAGTAATTCAGAATTTATGGTACCGTTTTGCAGAGATCATACTTCTGTTTCCTTCTACTTAAATTATGAAATAGCTAAGTCATTTCCAGAATATATGAATTTGCCATGTTCCCTCTCGTCTCCAGGGACTTCTTTTTACTTTCCACCCAGCCAGCTACTCTGAAGGGCACCTCGCATGGATGCTTTTGGATAAAATCACAACCTTCCCAAATGGGTACCATTTTCATCTTGAAAATTTACACATTTTCCTTTAACTTTGTCGGCTCTGGTTCAAATAAACATGAAGTAAATGTGTGTGGTTTCTGGTGCTTTTTGTCTCTAATATTTTTCAATATATGCTGGGTTCTATAATACATAAAGACATTTCAAAATCATGTCTGGTCAGTACGTTTTCTTTCAATTCTATTAACTGGACATTTACATTATAGATAACGTGACAAAAATTACTATCCATCCGACAATTATAAACAGTGCTGACATTTATTCTATAGTTTTGGAGTTAAAGAAAATATTTATGATAATATGTGTAGGTTTTAAAATCAGTTTTCAAATAAACCATAGGGAGAAAATGGAGGAATAAAAGTGAGTTGTGAATTCACAAACCACGACGACCACATTCCTGGATCCTGGAAGAATATGAGTTAAAATGGTTTACTTCTCCCTTAGTCAGGGGACTTAACTTCCCAAGTCAGTTTCCTCAAATATAAAATGGACGTTATGTTTGCCCACATCATTTTTACCAAATGAAACGATGTAATCTGTAGGGAGCACTGAGCAAATATCTGCATGTGGGTGCCCTGGAAGCACCGATCTCCAATCCCTACATTCCCTGGTACTTGAAGACAAGTCCAGAATATTTTGGCATAACTCGGAGATTAGATATTTTAGGGCCTGAGGTATTTTCTGCATTGGAATTATGTCGTGACAATCCTTTTAATACCCTTGTGTTCAGTAACACCGTTTATTCTTGATAGATTTACTGCTGGTCTGTGATCTTGTTCTCCATGTTTGATCACTAATTTACTTACGTATTTGATATTAGAAAAGTATTGATTTTTTTTGGTTGGACTTTTACTGGCTGTTTGTAAATATTTCCTGCTTTGATTGAACCCTACACCATAGTCTGTACCCTGACTCGGCATTCACGAGCCTGGGTTCTAGTCCCCAACAGCCTCTGTTGATGACTCCATCTAAGCCTTTCTCAGGAAAACTGCCTTATAATGTGCTACTAAGTAGGAACATTTTCATTTACTTATTTATTTGTTTGTTTGTTTGTTTATTTTTGTGACAGGGACAGAGAGAGACAGCGAGAGGAACAGATAGGGACACACAGATGGGAAAGGAGAGAGATGAGAAGCATTAATTCTTTGTTGTGGCACCTTAGTTGTTCATTGATTGCTTTCTCATATGTGCCCTGACCGGGGGCTACAGCAGAGTGAGTAACCCCTTGGTCAAGCCAGAGACCTTGGGCTAAAGCTGGTGGGCTTTACTCAAACTAGATGATCCCGTGCTCAAGCGACATTGGGGTTTCGAACCTGGGTCCTTTGCATCCCAGTCTGGGGCTCTAACCACTGTGCCTTCGCCTGATCAGGCAGGCTCATTTTCATAGGATCTAATTATTTGGTGCACAATGCTTCTTCTCCATCTTGTCTCCAAACTGTTTTTCAATATTCCATGGTACAATTCAAAACCCAATTATTATGATCATATCAGCATTTACTCTGATTTTTTTCATAAATATACAACTCGTGTGTTTCATAATCAATAACTTTCATTTTTCCACAATAACTATTATGGATCCATCTTTACCAATATATCTGCACAAACAGTTAAATTTAAACTGAAAGGAAAAGAAATTGTATCTGCTAGTCTAAGGAAAAGGGGTCCTGTACATTCTTTTTCAATATAACACTGCTGCCAAAATTCTGGTGCTTCCTCCCAATCCACGTGGTTATATCCACTCTGACTTTGGGGAACAATCTCTTTCCTTTAACAGGAGACATAAGACTAACTGAACACTTTTTGAGTTGCAGCTCAGTTTGCTTCAAAAAAATGCACAAACATGTTCAAGGACAAAAGTCAAGGACAGGGGAATAAAAGGAAAGAAACAGAACACAGTATTTGGATACATTATATGTCTTGTTGGTTTTTCGTCACCAGGATGCTTGTGATGTCAAAGCGGAGGTGTTTGGATGTTCCATGAACAAATGTGTTCCAATTTCTTAATTCCAAATCCCCAAGACAAAGAACATTGTTCAGTCCAGATGTGTTAGGGATGCTGTGCTGTTCTACCTGGGTAGCACTTCCCTCCGCCTTTCCGAATCAAAGCAACATGTCTTCAGATGCTGGGACCCTGTGCGGCTGAGCCCCTGTGCTAACTCTTCTGGTGTTAGCCATGGTGACTGCCATGACTGAAAGATTTGCTTGTCCAAGATGGTATCCCCTTTTCTGTGTCCTTCTTGCTGAGAAGTATAAAGTTCCGGCCACCATGCTTTATCAAGGGACAATATCATAACTGAGGCCTTGGGTATGACTGTCCAGCAGTCCAGCTTCTCCCTGCTCAATCCTTCTTTCTTTTCTTCTACCTAGGTATTGACCCTAAGCACACTTCTTAATAAATGTCCTGCACCAAATCTTCATTTCACCAGAACCGGACCTGCAACCGTATGTAACATAGACATGTTTTTCATTGTTGTGTCATGTGAAGGTGTGCAGGTGTTTCATGGGGTTGTATTGGATAAGCACCAACAGCAGGTTATTTCTGACGCCCGAATAATTTTGATGAGTGAAAGCCCTTGGTGGACATTAAAGGAAGATTTCATTGTAACAAGAGATAACATTTCATTGTTCTTCTTTTTATTGGACCATAATGGAAGATAACTATGATATCAAAATCAGATAACAAGTTCATGATAGGACCCCATAAGGCTAGACAAGAATATTTTATTCTTGGGAATTGAATGAGATTCTAGCGAATTAAAGGGCAATTATATTTGACGAACAGAAAACAATGGCATAACCTAAGATAAATCCTGGACATAGATGGAATAGATTTGAGGGAATCCCCAAGGGCACTTTTGAGTCAAAGGCACAGTGAGGTGATTGGCCATGGTAGGAGCTGAACCCAGAAGAAAGCAGGTCCTGTCCTCTCTGCCATTCTAACCTTGTCTTGGAACCTGGTATTACTTGCTGATTTGAGTTTCAGGAAAGCACCCGTCTGATTAAATAAGGCACTCTTTTCTGCTGTCTATATTGACCCTTAGACAAACAAAAAACCCTTAGGTTTGGCACGGTGTCTGGCCATGTGAACGCTGGTGAGAGTGAGCAGATGGATGACCCCGCGGCTTGGGGCTCCTAGCAAAGCACCCTCTTGTGGAGGGAGGGTGCATGACAGCCTGGATTTCAGCCCTTATTGGGCATGTCCTCCTGACTCTAAGATTCATAAAACGGGACTTTCACACCTCCATCCCAATTCCCTCCAATTAAGGATTCTATTTGATGAGGTACAGTTTGTATAATAAATAGACTATAAATTAGAGCACACTAGGTAGTTAATCATTAAAAATCAGACATAATAACAAAGTCAAGTATTTAAGGAAGATTACCTTAGGAGGAAAATGAACTGGAATTTGTCAAGTTTTTCAAAAGCCAATGATGAGATACACAAAATAGCTTGATGAATTTTACATTCCGGCCAGGTTGGATATATCTTTATAAAAAAGAAAAATCCTGTTCGTTTTGATGCATGATAGACATCAGTATGCTTTAAGCAGAAGACGAACAAGGGTAACTTACTACTTCAAAGGGGAGAAATCTAAGTCTAATTTGCACTTGAGAGGAGGGACTTGAAGGATTTCAGTCAGGAGAGAGGAGCTCATTGTATTAAGTGTTTGATATACTCTCTTAGCAGTTTAGTCAAATACTTAATTTGCATGAAGAGTTTTTCTTAAATGTCAGAAGCGAGATATGACAATAAGTATTCTCTTTGATTAACATGTTCAAAATTTTGCTTGACCTTAAGTGAAGATATGCAATGATAGCTCACTTCAAAAAAGGCAATTCAGTTTTTATAAATGGGAACAAAAAATCCATACTGACAGTTGAGATCAGTGCCTAATCTTGTACATATAGATACAGTGCTAAAATATATATTGTGCCATCTTTCAAATGTTTTCTTCTATACTTCCATTACTGAGATTCATTACTCAAAGTAGATTGTTGTTTTTCAAAAAAATGTCTTTGAACCTTAGTGGATTCATGTGCTGTCCTTCCTATAAAATGCAAGAGGTAGTTTTCTGTTAGCAATAAAATTAAAAAATAGTATTTGTTTTTTAGCATGCTATTATATGCTGAAGCTTTTTTTATAATGGTAATGAAACATCATGTGCCTGTGCACACATGCATACACATATGTTTTGTGTGTGAATTTGTATATACCATCCGTGTGGAATTACACTGTAATTATTGACAGCCCTTATGGATTTCCATGGAGTAGGAAGTCATTATACTGAGACACTTTTTTCACACTAAGATGTTTGATAAGGATTCCTAAAAGCATGGTTATATCATGTAAGCATTATATATGCAGGTAATATAGAAAACTGGCCTTCCTGTTACACAATGGTGTTCTATAGAGTTAATATGGTTATATACTGTTATGGAATATATTTGGATATTCTACACCCAGAAATATAAACTATTCTGGAGATAGGTAAATATAGTCAATCTTTTTTAACTTTGCTTATTAATTGGAGACACGTAGCTATAGTTCGTTATTCATAGACTATTTCTGTGAGCAGCTTCCAACGGCATCAGAAGGTAAGAAAAGGCTGACTGAGCTCTGAATTACACCCACTGGCCTACACGAAGCAGAGCCAGGTAGCCCAGGGAAGGGCTGATCGAAACATTGTTTACACGCAGACACTACCTTGCACTCCTCCCCACAGCGGAATGGTAGAGTCTATATCGCTTGCCGCTCCTCTCTCTGCCCAAATGAAAAATTATGCATATTTTAGAATCTTTAGTTTTCTTAATGATAGATTAATTAGGTACAGTGATACTTTGTCTCATTAAAAAAATGACTTTAAACCCCACTGCGAACGCTGTAATTCTGAAGTTCAAAGACAGTGAAGCGTGTAAAAACACTCCCTGTGTTAATTAATAAGAAAGGCGTGTGTTATTTACCACAGATACGTGTCCTTCCTGTTCCCTTCCCCCCCAGCAGCGCCGTGAGGGGTGTGAGCCCCTACTCCCCACCCCGCTCCCGAGTGAATCCATGCCCACCCCTTCTTCCTCGGTCAGTGACCTCTCATCCTCCAGGTCTCCTTTCAAACACCGCTTCTTTCGCTCAACTTTCCATCCATGTAGTTCTGGCACCTAAAACTTACCGTATCTTTATATTTAAAGTGTGAGTGGACTTTTATATTGAAAAGTCGTGCTACTCTGCTCCCAAGTAAGGTAATGAACAGGGTAATATGAGTGGGATGCGAATCAGAGGTGTAACGTGTCACAGATGCTGAGTTGAAAAGATAACTCGGAGAAAGGAAACGTCGAAGGACACAGATGTCCCGCAAGACGAGACATGGGGCTCGCAGGGGGGCAGGAGAGCGCTGATGTCCCATTTTAGTGATAAGCAGCAACGGCGGCAGGTGTATCCACTTTATACAGTGTATTCTGCGTATTCTGCGGAAGCCTCCATTTGAAGAAAGTTTCTCCTGAGGTCAAACAATCTGTAAAATAATCAATGGTAAAACAGCACCGTGAACATCCCCATAGATCGGGTGGGTGCACCGCACCCCTCTTCCTCAGCTCGCTGCTGCCTTTTGTGCACCCCTGCATAAAGAGGGGTTGGAAATAGACTCGCCTCCGTGGTGTTTTACGTTCAGAATGCGATTTTGATTATATGGATTCATTGCCCATACGTAGCAGACGCTAGGTTTGGATAAATATCTTGGTTTTAATACTTTGGAAAATTGGCTTCACCTTTTTCTGTCTATGTTTCCTCTGTAAATCGCTAATAATAAAGTGAGCCGTGCCTGACTCGTGGTGGCGCAGTGGATAAAGCGTGGACCTGGATTGCTGAGGTCGCCAGTTCCAAACCCCAGGCTTGCCTGGTCAAGGCGCATTCTAGAAGCAACTACTACAAGTTGACGTTTCCCACTCCTCTTTCTTCCCCACCCCCCTCCTCTCTGTAAAATTAATAAATTAAATAACTCACATGTAAGCTTATTGTGAGCATTAGATGAGTTAACATAGAAAAAGATTTGGAATATTCTGACATGGGAGATGAAATATCAATGTTTGCTGTTAATCGTAGCCATATAATTTTAAATGTTAGGTTTGATAAAAAGGCAGTACAGACTCCCATGTCAATGACAAGCCGACTGAGGGGCGCTGGCTACTGTTTCTCTGGGACCCCCACATTGCAGATCGCAGTGATGCCCTCCTATCTCAACCTGGCGGTTGGTAGGAATTCAGAGTTGGAGGGAATCTACAAAGTCTAGTGTGAAGGGTACCAGACTTGTTGCCAGGCAGCACACTATCCCCACCTAGTGCACGTGGGCATTCTTGTGTCACCCGGAGGGCAGAAAGAGTTAAACGACGATTTCCTAAGGGACTGTCTGTCAGTCATTTGCAAGTAGTTGATTGGACTAGCTGGACCATAAAAGGTGAAACCACAAAATAATCTTGTTTCTCCTCCCTCCATTCTCTTTCTGAGTCTAGTTTATTGGACAACATAAAGGACAGAAGGCAAAGCTTCCCAGTCAGACTCAAGCATGTTCTCTGAAATGAACAACCCAGCCCCATGTGGATGAAACAGGACTCCCTATCACAATAAAAGTGTCTCCTCCTCCTCAGAGCAGCGTGACATAGGCATTCAGAACTCAGCAGTGGGAAATTAGGTTGTAATTCCCTCCTCCATCCCTGTGTCATCTCCACGCCACTTCCTCCGCTCAGGGTCAGGGCAACACAACTTGGACAAAAGCCTCAAAGCTGTTTTCTTGAATCTTGCCCTTACAATTTGATGTTGAAATCACCCAACCGGTGGAAGTCTAAATACTGGCTTCTTTTTTCTTGATTCTTCAGAGGTGGCCCCTGGTATAACAAAGAATTTGCCAGGCATTTGTCCCAGCTTCCTGGGAGGTCACCTCTATACCCCTGAAATTTCCCTAGACATTTGAATGTCTTTGTTATTTATGGTGGGCCCCTCAGACCACTATGATGAGAGGTTTGCATTACTAAGGTGATGTGGCTACTTTTTTTAAATTAACTTTAATGGGGTGACACCAATAAATCAGGGTACATATGTACAATGAAAACATCTCCAGATTATCTTATCATTCAATTGTGTTGCATACCCATCACCAAAAGTCAAATTGTCCTCTGTTACCTTCTATCTGGTTTTCCCTGTGCCCCTCCCCTCCTCCCTATCCCACCCTCCCCTCCCTCCTCCCACACTCTTGTCCATGTCTCATAGTCTCACTTTTATGTCCCACCTATGTATGAAATCATGCTGTTCTCAGTTTTTCTTTTATTCTGATTTACTTATTTCACTCCGTATAATGTTATCAAGGTCCATCCATTTTGTTGTAACTGATCCGATGTCATCATTTCTTATGGCTGAGTAGTATCCCATAGTATATATGTACCAAAGCTTTTTAATCCACTCGTCTTCTGACGGACACTTGGGCTGTTTCCAGATCTTCGCTATTGTGAACAATGCTGCCACGAACATGGGGGCGCATTTATTCTTTTCGAACAGTGCTATGGTGTTCTTAGGGTATATTCCTATAAGTGGGATAGCCGGGTCAAAAGGCAGTTCGACTTCTAATTTTTTGATGTGGCTACTTTATGCTAAGAAAATGTCTCAAGCCCGAGGGCTGGCCCTGCCAGGAAGACCAACTCTGTGATTAGAGGGTTCAGGCTGTTAGCCACCTGAGATGAGCCTCACCTGCAGAGAAGGGAGAGGGTTGGAGATAGAGTTTAACCACGTGACCCACGATTCACCTGGCTGTGCCTCAGTAAGCCTCTGGGCACTGATGCTGGAGTGTGCTCCATGGTGGCAAGCCTCTTCTGAGTACTGTCCTGTCACACTTAGATGCTGGGGGAGGGTTATGCAGGCCTCTGGCATGCTTCCAAACTAAAGGGGTCCACTTGCCTGTGCGCATCGCACCCCAATCAAATACGAACAGGAGTTTGCAGCCAAGAAAGTAAGGGTTTATCAGCTGAGAGGATGGCACCAAGCCTGGAACCACAGCTAAGCTGGTGCTCAAAGTCCTGGCTCACCGATGGCTTCCAGCAGGGAAAAAGGTTGTTAATCGTGGTAACTAGGGAGTTGGGTGATGCCTGCTACTGATGGGCTGGAGCAGGGACTAGAGGCTTGTTGCATCTGGGCCTGACGTCCGCTATGGCCACACTTGGCCTGGCTTTGCTGCTCTGTGCATGGAGCTGAAACCCAGCTGAAGTCGAGACATTGTCTCCAGCGCGACAGAAACTCTGTCTGTGACCAGCTGCCAGCAGACTTCGCTCCGGTTATCTGAGTCAAACAAGGACCTCACTGTCCTGAGGGCTTCATGTTGAAGGGAGTGGACAGGCGAGGGAGAAAGGCTCAGGTGTGCCAGGGTGCTGGATGGGGCCAGGCTGGGTCAGAAGGGAAGAAAGGAGGAAAGATCGTGTTAAAGAAATAAATTTCTGCATGGTTGCAGGAGGGCAGAAGCTTCATGTTTGCAACCCTCCCAGACCTCGCCTTACAAGTCTCTCTGTTTGGGTCATTCCAATGTATATTTTTGGACTGTAATAAAACTAGAATCATAAAGTACATTCCTGAGTTCCATCAGTCCTTCTAACAAACTACTTAACTAGAGGGAGATTGTGGAAGCACCAGGTTTGTCACTTGCTAGTCCCAAGTGAGAGGGGACCTGCCCCCTGAATTTGTAGCTGGTGTTTGAAATGAGGTCAGTTCTGTCAAGGATTGTGCCCCTAACTTGCAAAATGTGGCAAACTCATCTGTGGACCCCTCCACAGACGCCATTTCTGGGGGAGGTGATGCACTCTCTGGGGTCCTGTGGGCACCTGACCTTGGTGTCAGATTGCTTGGCTCATGCAAATGGCTTTTCACAGTATTATTTCTGGAAGCCTAAGATGCCTACTACTTTCAGCCTCCAGACCTTGGAGCCTTGCCTGTGCCTCGGAGGTGGGCTGCATTCAGAGCCCGCCTTCATGCCTTTCTCATGGGAGGCAGGCATAACTTCTGTGTTCTGACCCTAAGGGAACGTATGTCAAGTTCCACCAGCTTTATGAGTGCAAGTCTAACACTGAACATTCGTTGCCACCAGGGGTGACATGGAGGGAAATGTGCAGAATGTTCACAACACTGTCTAAAGAAATACTGAGTCACCTATATTTTTCTCATTTTGCTTCCTTTTCTATATATTGGCTCAGGGGGAGAATGGTCATGGGTCCACCAAACCGCCTTGCACAGAAATCTTGCACATTTCTGTAGGAACTCAGACTGCCGAACACTTAGTATTATCAAATTCTGAATTAAAAAAAAAAAGACAATCTCATTTTATTTCCTAATGCACATTTAGCTAGGTTCAATGGCCAGAAGTAAAACATGACCTAGAGTTTTCTTTTTTTAACAATTTTAAGTGTTTCACAAACTATTTTGAGAGAAATTAAATCCAAAGTATATACATAGTTGCCACACAAATATGAAATCATCCCATGGCCTCATAAGCTTGAGATATTTGGGGGTTAAACAATATTAAATAGTTTTCATTTTGTAAGGGTCTCCTAGATTCTTTAATGGACAAATATTTTGGAAATTTCAGAGGGTGGTTGCCTTTCCATATTATTTGATGATAAAGACACTTAAAAAATAAAATATGATGAGAGAATTTCATGCGACCAAACTGAAAAAAAAAGTTATACATCTCTTATTCATTGTTGTTTTTTTCTTATTCTGTGATTATGTAGCTTTTGTTTTTTAAAACTTTCCAATTAAAACTTTCAACTGGTTGAAGAAATGTTAGGCCCATTCTTAAATATTTTCTTTGACCCATTTAGCATTTGAAATATTTTGACTGACTTTATGACTAAAGAGTTTTATCTTTTTTTAAATGAAACATTTTGAAATGATGTTCCAGTATTTGAGTAAGCTTTGGCCAGTTTATGGTAGTATGATATCAAATCTTAAATACTATATACTTTATAGTATATAGAATACATTTTATTAATTTATTGATAAGTTACATAAGTATAATGGAATACTTATGTGCTATTTTTAGGGCAAGATCATCTCTTTACCTGGTTGACTATTCATGAGCTTTCCGTTAACTAGACAACTCTAAATCGTTTATAGACATGAGTTAATAATCTTTTCTCATCATTTTTTATTGGTTTCCTATATTTATGTCTCAAGCACTAATTTTAGGCAACTGACTTTGAAGATTCCAAAATGCTGAGTCAAATTCATTTCAGAGATGAGAAAAAATAAGTGATGGGATTTCTGTTTTTCTGAGGCCATTGAACACAGGCTACCTGGTTCAGGTATGTGGTATTTTATCAGTGTATGCCTTTTCATCTTAATTAACTTTATGTTTTTAGACAACTAAGAACCGTATTATTTACCTCACAATTTTAAATCTTATAATAATTTCCAAGTTCATATTTTCTGCATCAATAAAAAACATCGACCAAATAATAAATACAAATGATGAATGGTCCTTTTTCAAAACAGAATGATTAATTGGTAGATGTGGAAAACTGCTAACTTTCTGTTCTAAACAACTACATAGAGGAAGAGAGTAACGGTAAGACTTCAAAGGCTGTTTAATGTGTTATTTTTATGTTTAATATATAAACAGATGGATCACACCGCTTTAGGGCCTTGGGCCTCAAAGCATCTACTACCTTAATCAGGATTTGTTGTCTGATTCTGAGTATTTGCACATACAATGGTTGTACCAGTTCAATTATTTGTAGCTGGGAAAACGACATTTAATAGGTTTGGTAGCATCAGGATTAATAATAGATATGTTCATTTAATCTGTTTGGAGAGTGTGCTCAGTTGTTGTAATAATGGCTTAGCTACATTGTGTACCTGCTTTTGTTTGATCATAAGTAAAAGGTGGATGGGAATAAATAGTTAATTTTCATGTGCATGTGGAATTGAAAGAAGGGCAATGTTAGTCCTTGGTAACAACCATCTCAGAATTAAAATGAGGTGTGTGTATGTTAGCAAGTAAAATATATAATGTAGACCATATTAATAGTTTTGTTTAATATCTTCCTGGCTCAGTGTTATGTATATTTTTATCAGTATGACTAATGTTTTCATCATTAGTATAAATGAATAAGAATGTGTGTATATATATATGCGTATGTGTATGTGTGTGTGTGTTTGTATGTCTATGTGTGTATATATATTGCATGATTTTCTGCTATCTATAGTAAGGTAATTTTCAAAAAATAAAGTATTGATGGATAAGGATAAACTTTCACAATTACCCAGAAATATTTTTTTTGCTGGAATGGAAATAGTCTTTGCATTTATTTGATTTATTCAGTTCTGTAGACTTTCAACCATTTTCCATAAAGTGTGGCTGTGGCTGATTTTATTGTGTAAAAATATCTTCAATGGAACAAATGAAACATTCTGAACCATCTGAATGATCAGAACTTAAAGTCTCTAGGCTAGGGTTTTCTGGTTCCAGTGTGGCACTTTATGTTCCCTGTGGGTGATCTTTCTCACTGATAAAACTAAAAACTGTATAAAATGAAAGAAAAAAAAAGAAGGATTATCTCAGGAAACTGAAAAATAAAGAAGAGTGAGTAGACTGTGGAAAAGAGTCAAAATCAAGAGAAGTGACCTAAAAATGAGTAAGGTGGTTTTGTGTGGTGCGTGTGCTCTCTTTTCTCATATGGCTTTGCCCAACCAACAGCGTCCCACAAAACAGGTGCAACCAAGTGAGTGACGGATCATATTCAAACTTCACAAAATTAAAGGTGAAGGAAAAATCTTGAAAGGCGTTGTGGGTGGCAGGAAGAACTTGCTGACAGGAACAAATACAAGAATTAAATTTAACTTCTCAAAAACTATACAAACAAGAGAGTGGGGTGAAATATTTTAAGTGTTGCAAGAGAAAAAAAAAAAGACACCAATCTAACATTCTGTAACCTGTGAAGTTATCCTTCACCATTGAGGCAGAAATCAAGACTTCCTCAGACAAACAGAAACTGAGGGAATTTGCCACTAGGAGACCTACTTTGCAAGAAATGTGAAAAGAAGCCTTCAGATCGGAGGAAAGGAATGTGTGTCAGAAACTCAGCTCTACATGATGGAAAGAAGATCGCTGGAGAGTGAATAGAACATGATAAAATGAATTCAGTGACCAGGAGAAATAAAAAGCCATTAAATGTTTTCAGCAGGGATGTGACCAGACCATCTTTTCCTTTTTGCACGATGTGCCCAGGTGCTGCGTGCAAATGAGATTTTTGAGAGCCGGGATTTAGGAAGCTGCCTTAGGTCGCTGATGGGTTGCCGAGGGGAAAGAAGACGAGGGTTGGACTCCAGAGAACAGGAATGGAATGGACTACTTAGTATAAAGCTTCTCAGTGAATCCCAACGTGCATCCAAGGTTGAGAATCCCTGTGCGAGATATTGACAGCAGCAGGTTTTGACTGTCTGTGTGAGAGAGAGGCCCAGACACGTCAAATCAAGGTAAACATTCCAAAGAACCCGACAGTCTGACTAGAAAGGGCATAAGCCCCACGCGCACTTGTTTAATTTAGTTACTTAGTTATTTAGTTTGAACCATGTCCCCTGTCATTAGAAGCTACAGTTCTCATTTCAGTCTGAGACTGGGCCCCTCCTGACTCTCACCCTAAGGACAACTGATGAGATCACCACTATGACTTTGGGGTTTGGGTGTCATTTCCGGGGATTTTAAACAACAGGTGTGATGTCGGCTAGGTGTCCAATGATGCCTCGAAACAGATGGTTCTCAATACAAGTTCGCTTAGCAAACTCCATCAAAATCTCCCTTGTCTACAAGGAGGAAAGAAACAAACAAAAAAACTGCCCTTGATCTTGCTTCTCGGACAGTCTGTCACGTCTTTCTTTTCTCTTCCTCCCCCTCAAATTTCTTAGCTTCCGCTTTATCCCCTTGTACCCGTGTTCCCCAGTAAGTAAGGGTCCCATCCACACTGTGCCCTGAGGCACTGCCCTCTCTCTGAGCTGGCTGTTTACAACCATGTGATTTCAACTATATCCACAGATGATTTCCTGCCCTTTGTCTAGCCCTGACTTAACTCTGGGGTCTCACGGCTGCACCTCTTCAACTGCCCACTGAACTGCTCTTTCTACTTACCCTGTTAGAACTTAAAATCCGCTGCTATAATCAACTTCAATATGTTTATCTGAAATTGGATATCTACGTCTGTCCTTTTTTCTTAGTTAACAGGATCTAGGCAGTCATTTGAGCTAGATGCCTACGCGTGGTTTTTGACTCTCTTTTCCTTCACCAGTTTTTACCTCCAAAAATGTCAACAAATCATTTCTGAATTTTAAGAAAAGGATGCAATATAGGACCCGATAGTGATTAGTTTGAAGAAGGAAAAGATAATGGGAACAAAACACTGAATTTTAAAGACTATACTTTCAGGAATCACTTCTATAGTTTGTTCCAAACACTGAAGAAACTGTTTCTTCTTCATTTTTTTCCCCAAAATTATCTCAGGATATATATATATATATATATATATATATATATATATATATATATATATATATATCCCAAAGTTGACTCTGTAAAATAATATTAAATATATTTTATGTTTACTGTGACATCCGGCTGTTCCAAATCCTCTTAACGAACGCAGAGTATAAGATGCTGTAGGAACTGCCAAATTTTCCTTTATGCCTCTTCATAGTGGGGCGTTGGCATTGGGTTCAGAACAGAAGGCAGCCTGAATTTGTATCTTTGTTTGAAAAATATTTCCCTCTTTTTCTTCACAGTGAAATGAAAACATCTATATTCCTATCTCCTTAACCTTTCATATATGGCATGAATGGCTGCCAGTCTTTGCTGATGAATCTATACAGTGTTGAAAGGGAAAAAATACTGAAATTACACTTTGCTAGGACACAAGTCCCCATTTACTTCGTTCAGCTGGGCCTGTGCCCTTATCCTGAACCGTGTCATCATCTGGCCTCAGGAGGCTTGGATAACCAGGGAAACTGAGAGCTGTGTTCAGAGCATCAGCATCCATGTCTATAAGAGGCAGCGAGGCCGTCACCTCCCTCTCCTGGGCGGCTTGCTGACGGTGTTCTGTGTCTGTGGCACTGTCCTCCTCATACAGAGTAGAAGCAAATGAATAATTGCTGCTCCATAAAGCTTAATATCCGGGCGAGGCAGTCACAGATCTATTTCAGACTCTCCGTCCAAGGTGATCTCTGGGAGTTGTTGACTGAATGCCCGTGGCGTGCTGTACATCACTTTTATTAATAGG
This sequence comes from Rhynchonycteris naso, assembly GCA_037038555.1. Taxonomy (NCBI): domain Eukaryota; kingdom Metazoa; phylum Chordata; class Mammalia; order Chiroptera; family Emballonuridae; genus Rhynchonycteris; species Rhynchonycteris naso. The sequence goes on along the minus strand of CM072998.1, from coordinate 7,203,062 downwards.
GGACAAGTCATCCGTGTGGCCTCAGTAGCGTGCCCCTGTGATTTGCTTTAAAACTGTGTTTAAAGTAATCATATACATTAGGTTCTATATTTATGCAAATCATTTGCTGGAATATGATCTTTTTCTCCTCTCTTTATCTATCAACCCTGATGTCAGATTTTTTGATGCATCTTTGCCTAATTCTTTGAAAACAGGGAGCTGAAATCAGATAATAATAAGAATACCTTGATTCATGGTATCAGAGCCATCTTTGGTGCTAGCTGAATTTCCTCTATAGTTCTTATTTGAGCTCATCCTATCCTACGAAGATATTGCAGAAGAATATAAGATTTCTTGTTTTTTCTACCAAAGATGTAATGTCTTTATATATCTGTTAAATATACAAGTCCACCTTTTTTTTTTTTTTACACCACACTTTTCTTTTTATTGATAGAGGGCATATGCCAGGCACTGTGAAGTCCAAAATCTCTGCACAGATTTATATCCTATATGGAGAAAGTTAAAAAAAAAAAAGAAAAGAACAAACAATCTATGGCAGGTAGGGATACTTGTTATATGAGGGAAAAGAAAAAGGATAATGTGGCCCTCTCTGAGGGGGTGGTCTATGAAAAGAGGGAAGAAACTGGGAGAAAAATCCATGGCAGAGGCTCCCCTGAGAGCCCTGCGCGGGAGGAGAGGGCAGGCACAGAACTCCGAGACAGGCCTGAGGTCAGCGAGGCCCGGGGACCGAAAAGGAGCTTCGAGAGGAGCACGTGCATCCGCTAGGCGGCGCTGCAGAACCCGTCACTTTAACAGGGTAGTATAGGCCCGGGTCAGTCTGCCTCTGCTGGGCTTGATCACACGCCTGCTGTCCCCTAGGTCCCCTAGGGAATGACGATGACAGTGTAGGACGACCTTGGGGGATGGGAGCTCATCTCCATCCGCTCCCCAAGGTTTGTCACCCCGCCGTGGGTGGGTTAGCTCAGGCTCCTGCTTACGACAGAAGCCGGGGGCCCAGAAGGGACAGGACCAGGAAGGTGTGCGTCTGTCACACTCCTACTCTGGCTGCCTTCTGTCGGGTGAAGTCAGTCACAAGGCCACCCTCGCTTTGTGTGATGAGGGAGTCCACTACCTATGGCTGTTTGGGAGAATTTGCAAAACGTGTCACGAAAGGAGGGAGAAAGCACTCAGGATGCTTGGAAATCGGTGGCACACAGCGGAGCAGGAACCAACCATTCAAGATCTCACAGGCCACGAGATTGGAAGGTTTTCTTCTCTGTATAATGATACATTATTGGGGTTTTGAATAAGTAGGGGGATGCTCCTGTTTGGTCTAGGAATGCTGCCCTGGTGCATGGGAGCGGACTTACCTATGAGTGGGCTGTGCATGGGGAAGACATCAGTAATGAGGCCTTTCTAGAAGCCTGGGTGGCATTTCCAGCAGCGTGGACCCCGGTGGTCAGAGTGAGGACGGGGACGCGCGGTGTGGGTTGTGCGTGGATATCAGCGCTGACATAGCCTCTGAATGACTGTGAGGGAATTAGAAGTCAAAATTCTATCTTTGGTGTTTGAATTGACTATTTTATCAAGTAACTTCTTTTTTCAGTTTGTGTGCTTTTATCTTATTTCTTAATGACAACCCTTTAGCTCCTCATTCCTATCAGTGAGCTGATTCTAATTGAGTTGTTTATGCTTTGTGAGAAATAAACACCTCCATTTTTAGAAAACTGTCATTTAGAATCAGCTTTACAATTTTGGATGAATAACTGGGTTTAGAGAAACATACGTTTTGAAGAGGGTATCGGATACTTTTTACATTGATATTAAAGTGAGAAAACAAAATATAGAAGAAAAACATTGTCCTAGGAAAGTTCTGTTTTTTCTTTTAATTTCAAGGACCTTCACACTCTTAAAAAATTTTGAGGGAAACCCCAAAGGTCTTTGTTTATGTGGATTGTATTTATCAATGTTTACCATAAGACATATTAATGCTGTGAATATTTATTTAATTACCTCAGAATAAGCATTCATGTGAACCTATATAAAATATGCATTTATGGAAATGACTACAATCCTGCATTTCTGAAAATGAAACAGAATGTAGATGTGATGTATATTATATCTTTCCAAATATCTCTTTAATGTCTGCTTTAATGGAAGATAGCTGGATTTTCTTGTCTGCTGCTAAGAGGTCTTTTTTTGTTTGTGTGAGGTTGGAAAAGGAAGATATGAACAAGCCCTGACAAGGCTAATGGACCTTGGAGGTCTCCTGACCCCAGCTGGACTAGCGCTGTCCTGGAACAGCTATTGCAGAGAATGTGGCTAGTCAGCTTCTGAGAGGACACATTCCTTTTGCTGGAGACCTCTGAGCACAGAGCACCATCTGTGTGAGTCTTCAGGACACACCGTGTAGTTGTCGGGACAGCAGGGTGGGGGAATTGAAGGCTAGCCTTGTGCGGGATTGACTGCTTTGATATGCATCTGTATCCCAGGTGAATTTGTTCCTATTTTATCAGAAACCTTTATGTTACTATAAACTCTAGGCACCTGCATTAGTTTTCTGGGGCCGAGAAACAAAATACCACCCAATGGATGGCTTAAACTGCCGATGTGTATTTTCTCACTGTCTGGAGGCTGGGAGGCCAAGGTCACGATGTTGGCAGGTGGTCTTCTCCCTAGCCTCTCTCCCTCGTGTGCTCATGGCCTGGGCCTGCTGTTCCCTCACCTGGTTTCTCTGTGTGCTCACATCCTGGGTATCTCCTCATGTCCAAATTTCCTCTTCTTACAAAGACACAAGTCACCCTTTATTACGGTCTACCCTATTGCCTAATTTAATATTGCCTCTCTAAAGAGCCTATCTCCAAATGACAGTCACATTCTGAGGACAGGAGGTTGGGATTCGGACATAGAATGTGGAGGTGCAGGGAGACACAGTTTTCAGCCCACAACAACACCTGCCTTCCATGTCCTGATGGCTCTCCCCCGCTGCCCGATCACATTGCCTAGTGCTGTACTTGGTGTAGAAAGATACAGGAAGAGAGCAAATATTTTATCTTTTGTGCTGGGAAAAAATTATAATCTTCAAGAACTATAATACAACTATAGCATGACTTGTGACTAATTAAAAGTTATCTTTTGGCCATATTTGAAATTATAACAAATGTATAGCAATAAAGTAAGTCTACTTGCAGAAAGTTTGATAGTAATTGATGCACATTAAATTCCTAAACAATTTCATCGGTAAAAACTAACATTCATTTATTTTTTCTTAAGACGTGTATTGAAACCCAGCTGTAAATCTATCTGAATTCTAAGTGTTGGATGTATGTTCATGAGGAAAATTAACAAGGTTTCTCTCAAATAGCACTGACAGTCTAATGCAGGAAACACTCCATGAAAAAGTGTAAACAAACAAATACAAATTGTAATTGCTATACGGATATGAATTACCATTGCTAATAAGCTCTTGTTCTTTTACAAAATCTTTGTTGACCAAATATTTGAAGCATTTAGGTTTAATGGAGTTGTGTGTGTGTGTGTGTGTATATATATATATATATATATATATATATATATATATATATATATGATTGCTAGAAAGTTCAACAAAATACATCTTCATTTTAAGTAAAGGTGTGTTGAAGGTAGAAAGGGTTTTCTTTAAAAAGAGCATAGTGAAGGCAAAAAATGCTAGACTAACAACTAAAGAAGAACGCGTATTTTTATCTTATAGCTCCCTGTTTTAGAGACATCTTCATGTTTCTACTGATACAATGTATAAATATAAGGCAAAAACAAGAAAAACAATTAGAATTAAATTTCTTTTTTTTTTAAATTATCTTTATTTATTTATTCATTTTAGAGAAGAGAGAGAAGGAGAGAGAGAGAGAGAGAGAGAGAGGAAGGGGGGAGGATCTGGAAGCATCAACTCCCATATGTGCCTTGACCAGACCAGAGCAGGGTTTTGAACTGGCGACCTCAGTGTTCCCAGGTCAACGCTTTACCCACTGTGCCCTCACAGGTCAGGCTAGAATTAAATTTCTTTAAAAAATATATTCATGGTAACAGTATAAACAATATAATGAAAAAGTTTGTTTATTTAAATGTGTACAACATGATAATAGAATGAAAGTGCCATATTATGTATTTCTTTAGTCTTTTATTACGATATATATTCATACATTTTAACATATCAGAAAGACAGTAACTACTGAGAAGGCAAGTAGAGAGTACTAAGAAATTTATCTGCAGTTAGATGAATCAGAAATCCACACTTGTATACACATTTTACTGACTCTAAAAATGTAATTTTTATATCATTACCGAGTTACTATAACCTATTTGCATATTTAAATACTTAAATGTCTGTTTCAAAGAATTCGGCTTAAACATTTTTGTTTCCATGAATATCATATTATGATTTAAATTAATCACACAATTAATTAAATCACACTATTAAATCACATCAGGGTAATTAATTAATCACATTAATTACACATAAATAAGAGTAGAAAATTCTATTAAATTATAGTGCATCTTTTTATGCCATAGTGTTTGAAGACAGAAGAATCATTTTCAATTTGGGATCAATATGCTCAGGTGAGAAGTCTTGAGCAAATTGACTGTCGATCACTTAACCTGAAGGGAAGTAAATTATTTTGCCTTTCTTGACCCTCCTGTTTAAAGAAACACTAGTGTATGATAAAACGCTAGTGTATGACGAAATTGCCTCTCAGAAATATTAAATCCAGAAATCAAGATACACTCGGTCATCTTGTAAAAATTGAATTTACTGGTTCTCATGACAGTAATCTATTTCACATATAGACATTTTTAGTGAGAAATGTTAAGAGAGTGCAATCTTATTATATACTTCATAATTTTAAACAGTAGTTATGTAAGGCAATGTTTCATTCCCACCTCCACTTTTAATTAGCTGTGATATCTTTAACAAATTATCTAATGATTTTAAATACAGTTGGTTTTGCATTTTGAATCTGGAACACTAAGGGTAATCTTTTCTTCCTCACCTATAACATATAGGGTTGCTTTGCAGATCATTTTTATTTTAATTAAAAAAACAGATGACTGGAAGAAAAATAAATTCTTATGAAAAGTCTGCAAATGTACAGTTATGTATGAAAAATCAGTCTAGATAAATATACTGACTTAGACACATCTATTGAAATATTAGGCCCTGGCCAGTTGGCTCAGTGGCATGTGGATGTCCCGGGTTTGATTCCCAGCCAGGGCACACGGGAGAAGTGCCCATCTGCTTCTCCACGCTTCCCCCTCTTCTTTCTCTCTGTCCTCCCACAGCCAAGGCTCCATGGAAGGAAAGCTAGCCGGGGCACTGAGGATGGCCTCGGACTCAGGTTCTAGAATGGCTCTGGTTGTAACCAACACCCCAGATTGGCAGAGCATCGCCCCTGGTGGGCATGCTGGGTGGATCCCAGTCAGGCGTATGTGGGAGTCTGTCTGCCCCCCCCCACTTCTCACTTTAGAAAAATACAAAAAAAGAAAGAAAAAGAAATATTAGTAGATAAGGCTGGGGGTTGGTTGTCAGAAAAGTAAATTGACTACGTTTCTACAGCAGTCCTTCCCAGTGAACGTAAAACCCTTTTCACATGGAAGCATGCTGAAATTGCATCTCAAAGTCTGACTGAAACACAGAGTTTATTTTGATCAGGGAGTAGACACTTATGTGGAAACTGGTGCGCCCTAATATGGAGACATAGAGGATGTGTGATATGTAGATCCCAATGACATTTCTTTTTTTCTTTTTGTAGCGTTTCATGATCTGAAGCAACCTGTCTGGACTGGTTTCAGTTTGAACCTACACATGGTTTGATTAATCAGAGCCTTTTCCTTCAGACCACAGACCAACATCATACTGTATTATTACAGGAGCTTTGGGGAATGAAGGGGCCACTCAGTTAAACTCAGGGTGTTTGTGGGAGCAGGTGATGCACTGGGGTGTCCCTGAGCTTATCTCTACTGGTGACACTTCCCAAGGAGGGCTTCTCAGGCAACCTTAAAGTTGGGGTAGTCATGATAGTCTCTCCTTGGGGATGAAGGAGAAAGTGAACTGAATGACTCCGCTTCTTGAGAGAGTAACACTGTTACTTAGACCAAGCTCTTGTTTGCTTGAGCGCTACTCTTAGAGGCTACAGAGATGACTAGGTGGTGACTTCAGCTTGTTAAAAGGAGTAAGATGGGTAAAGAGAATGCTCCATTAACTGTCATAGCAACATTATTGTTACTATTAATATTATTCTTTGCCTGAAGCTCTTCCTTATATTATTGTCACCCTTTTTCAATGTCTTCGTAATCGGTTTCCCTGGACACACAGAATTGTGAGGACCTAAATAATCGTGTCTTAGGCAGAAATAACCAAAATCTAAAAGGCATAATTTTTGATAATGCCCAAAACAGTTGAGGTCAACAATATGGAGATTCTTGAAAATACAGGTCAAGAACCCAATCGGGACGATAATGCGTAAGTCAGGACACAGAGGCAGAGTCCACGTGTGTGATTCATTTCATAGACTGAATTAGTATATGTTCAGTAAGTCATTCTGTTCAAATGCAAACTGGTAAAGAGTGTCTTGAAAGAAAATTGCAGAGCTGTGAGAGAAAAAGGAGAACCAACCCAGGAGCATTGCAGCACTAATGAACAATTCAGGAAGAAGGGACCGTCGAGACTGAGTTTAAATGAAAACTAACAGGGTGGAAAAAATTACTGATATGATCATATTAAAATCAAGGAATAAAATACAATTTTATTATAGCCATTAGAAGTAGCAGAACACTAGGAGTACCGAAAAGACACTCTAAACTTTCCTGAAGAGGAGAATCCTCCCCAAAATGGCCTTGCGTACCTGTCTAGGGCAAACAAGAAGTCTATCCATGAAATACATGGCATCTGGGAATCATTGCTCTAGAGCCGACCATCGACCTTGAGGCATCTTGCTTTTAAGAGACTGACACACAGTGAGAAAACAAACTGATTTAGACATCTCATATAAAAACCAGCTCGTTGCAACTAGCCTACTTATATAATTTAGGAATATATATATATATATATATATATATATATATATATATATATATATATATATACACATCATGGAACTATATAAAAAGCAAAGCAAAGGGATCATGAACTTGTAATTCAGGCAGGAGTGCATAAGGCAGGAGGCCGGAATGGTGAGGGGATGAGATGAGATGATTACACATAGGTTGTACTTTTCAGGGACTTAGATTTGTTTTGGATAATGGACTTCTGGGCACTTAATACATAATTATGGTTATTGCGAGAGTCATTATTTTAATTGAGGTATAACATGATGTAGGAAAGTACACCAAACTCTTAAACTTGAAAATATTCTAAGCACACACTCCTACATATAATCACCCCTCCGATCCGGATAAAGAACATTGCCAGCATCAGGGAAGGTTCTCTCATGCCTGAAAATGTAATTTGTCTCTGCATGGGCTAGCAAAAGAAATGACCAGCACTAAACCAGTCCAGCACTTGGCCAGGTCAGCCAGCTGTGGTTGTAGTTTAAATTGAGTACGTACTTGGCTTGGTCCGCGTTCTTGAATGTGGCATTCTGGGGATTGTGATCGGCATGTCATTGGCCCCTGCATGCGATTCAGATTGGTCCTTTGGACTGTAGTTTATAGCCCTCATCCTCCTGCTTCAAGAGGCAAGTGTCTGGAGTGGGAGACCAGTGGCTCATTGGATGCTGGTCCTTCCTCCTGGGGGACTTGTCTTCTAAGCATTATGGGACTGAGCAGGTTTCTTCTATGTTTCTGACCTCAACAAGACTCTTCCATGGTGGGTCTCTACCTGCTGGGTTCTGAAAACTCTAATGTGAGGGGTTTTCAAGTTTAGAATATTCATGTAGCCGTGTGTCCCTTCAAAATCTGACAGTTCTTCCGATTGTCTATGGGAACGCTCACACTGCAAGGGAACTTTGCTTGGTCCATCTCCCACCTGCCCCAGCACTCCTCCGGAGCTTCTGTGGTTTCTGTCCTCTCTAGACTCCATCTGGCTAAGGTAGTGTCTTCACCAGGGAGGAGTGTGCACCCTTCCCCATCCCTGTCCCCACATCTGACAGTGTCTGCTGTGGCCTTCGGGCCATCTTCTGTGTGTGGGTGTTTCATCCTGGAGTTCGATCAATACGATTATGTTACTTCTGTCTATAAATCCTGTTAGCTTTCAACAATTAATTGGGGAAAATTATAACTAGAAAATGAAAGTTACGTGTTCAGTGGCAAGGTAGGAAAGGTGTTTTATTGCTAAGCAACGGGCTCATGTTAATAAAGCTCTTTACTGATGTGAGTGAAGCAGATGACAGCTGAAGTCCTAAAGCCTTGTGTCTCCGTGGATATCACACAGTGACAGGACTTTCCAGGGATTAGGTTATTTATTTGTTTATTTATTTTACAGAGACAGAGAGAGTCAGAAGGAGAAACAGACAGAGACAGACAGATAGGAAGGGAGAGAGATGAGAAGCATCAATTTTTTTGGGGGGGGCACCTTAGTTGTTCATTGATTGCTTTCTTATGTGTGCCTTGACAGGGGACTACAGCAGACCAAATGACCCCTAGCTCAAGCCAACGACCTTGGGCTCAAGCCAGAGACCTTGGGTTCAAGTGGTGAGACTTGCTCAAACCAGGCAAGGCTGCCTTCAACCTGGTGACCTTGGGGTTTCGAACCTGAGTCCCCCATGTCCCAGTCTGATGCTCTATCCACTGTGTCACTGCCTGGTTAGATAGGTTTTAATTGACTTAAATGTGAATTTTATAAGTGTTGATAAATGAAAGGGTTACGTCATGCTAGGTGTAGATTTCTAGATAAACCAAATTTCTGGTTACCTATGTTTGTGACATAACTTGAGCTCTACTGAATTCTTGCTCACAGCGAGAATAAAGTATAGGCAACTTTATTCTTGCTGTGAGAAAAATCTGGGTGCCTGACCCTCGAGTGAGCAAACCCACATATTACCTTTATTACATAATAAAAACTATACATATATGTATATTCACAGTGATTTAAATATTAGACATGTTATTTTATTAGGAAAATAAATTTTCTTTCAGCCAAGCTGAATTTCCAAATTTAAGTTAGTATATAATTGAAGCTTTATTATTGTGTGATATATAATAGTTAAATATCATGTGGAAAATATTCATGTATGAAAACAAGACAATGGAATATAGTATAGGTTTGCACGGTGTCTAAAATCTGAGTGTCTTTAATGACATGCTGGTCGTTCATTGGGTCTGTGGCGAGGAGCACATTCAACTTGCACTTTGCAATAATCTACGCTCAAAAAGTGAGACAGAGAGTGATGCAAGAGATATCTTCTTTAAAAAAGGCTATTTTAGCTGAAGCACTTTAATATCTTCTTATACTACAGGAATGAGGTTGAGTGATAGGGCTTTTGTTACTCCTTCCACTTTGGAATCAGCGGCACATGAAACCTTCTGTCTCCAAGATCTGCCTAACACAAGACCACTTTTATGCCCACCTCACATGTGGGTCTCTGTTCCTACTTCAAGTATGAACAGTCATTAGAAGACAATGGCACAAACGTACATTAAAAAAATGTCAAAACACCCGGAAGTATTCTTACATTTGAGTAGCATCCGTGTATATAAATTTCACTAGTTAATACGCACTTTCCTAGCTCTCAGTTTTTTCATTGAGTATATAGACACATAAAGCCCAGCCATGCTACACACTTTGCTATCTTGATAATCCATGAGGTGTTTCATGATGTTACCTTTCCGCACGGCTGTAGTTTTCAGAAGATGCCGAACTTGAAGTTTGTGTGATGCTGTTAAGCACATAGTAACAGGCACTTCCTAAAGGCTCAGTATTTCCCTCTCTCCTGTGGAGTCATTTGCTCACGCAGGGAGAACAGAACTTCCTGACGCAACTCATCTCAGACTCCCAGGCCGGCTGCTGATGGAAATAGTGTCTTCTTGTCAGGCGGGGCGTGGGGCCAGGTGGCCCAATCTCTGCACCGCAAACAAGTGACAGGAGTTGTTGGGACCCATGCATGTGCATGTCCATCTCCCTGCAACGGATCAGAAGTTGATGACAGGTTGTAAAATGGTGTGAGAATGGGGGCAGAGGGAGGGGTGCTTAGACCTGCAGGTGGAGCGGTTGGGTTTCTTTTCTGGCTGAACCGCCATTGAGATGAAGCGGTCATGCAAGGTGGCTTTTCCCACGTGTGCCCTGACATGAGCCACGTTCTTCCTTGGCGTGTTTTTTTCTTTGTTTGTTTGTTTGTTTGTTTGTTTGTTTTATCCCGAAACATGTTCATTGTTCTTCCAGCACCTTGTGTGCTTTCTGTGGAGCTTGCTCTCCTGTGTGTCATCTGTCTTCCTGAGGCTCTGTCAGTGATCTATGAGGGGGCTGATCGCTCCTGTCAGCCTCCCTGGCAGCCCCGGCGACAACGGCCACCCTGAAACTGCGCCCCCACCACTCGGGCTTCCACTTGTTCACGTTCACTTCTCTGTCCAGCTACACTCTATTATTTCCATCTTACGTGCCATTTTTTAATGTGACCTTAGTCATAAATTAAAAAGAAAGAGAGAGAGAAAGAAAATCTCGCTCGAATTTTAAGTGCTAGTTAAGAGAAAGCCGTGTTGTGAAAAAGGAAGGGGAAGAAAAAGAAATATAGATTTTTAGTTTAAGGCGTGGTTTGTTCTACGCAAGAGTGTTCATCACAGCTGGAACAAGACTTTCAAACCTCAACAACATCATTCATCAGTGGCCCTGGGTCTCTGCAGAGGGAAATGTGTGTGGCCTTATTTTATTAATATTTTATTTTATGGAAAACATAATTTCTTTGATAACTTTGCTTTTCTTTGTTGTATAAAATAAGATTTTACGTATTTTATTTAGTTTCTGGTGGATGTAGCTTGCTACACTGTTACGCTGTTTCACTTGTAAGGAGCACATGCGATCAAGAATATGGTCACCTCTACAAAGAAGAGCATATGAGAACAAATGTTCAAAAGGCTCCGCTTGACTTGCTGAAATTTTTTGGAGGACTGGGGGTTGACGGTTTGGGGGGGCACTAAAATGGGAACATTTTCTCTTCACTGTGCCCGTTTCCTGCGTTAAATGTATATCTTGCTCACCTTGCTTTATGGAGCTAAATGCGTACTTGGGTAATTTACTAAAAGTATTTTGGCCTTTGTATTTTCCTCTCCAGCTTTCTACTGTAACATTTTTTATGAGGCTTCATGGCTTCAGGATTTTTTTTTCTAGCAGGAAAGAAGGCAAGTGCAGTGCAAAGGTATAGTTTGACCTCTGTTTTATACAAGCCAAATCCCACTGAGAAAAGGAAGCTAACTGAGTCTAAGATGGAAGTGAGAAGGAGGAAGTTGGGAGGTCAAGGAGACAGAGAGAAGGGATGAGATTTTAAAACTCTTGGGCTCACGCCCTGCTTCCTTACAGAAGTAGGAGAAAGCAAGACATTAGGTACCAACGGGGTAAGGGGCAGTCAGAATGAATTTGACACCAACCTCATTTAAAAATTATTATTTATTTTTAATGAAAGAAAGAGAGACATACAGACAGGGACAAACAGCCATGAAGGAGAGAGATTAGAAGCAACAATTTGTAGATGTAGCACTTTAGTTGTTCATTGATTGCTTTCACATATGTGCCTTGACTTAAAAGGGCTCCAACCAAGCCAGTGACCCCTTGTTCAAGCCAGTGCCCTTTGGGCTCAAGCCAGCAACCATGGGATCATGTCTACGATTGCACACACTCAAGCTGGCAGCCCTTTGGTCAAGCTGATGACCTGCACTCATGCTGGTGAACCCACACTCAAGCCATCAAACTTGGGATTTTGAATGTGGGTCCTCAGTGTCCCAGGCTGACGCTCTACCCACTGCACCACCACCTGGTCAGACCCTATCTAAAATTCTGTGCCCTAGGAGGGGATGGAAGACAACACAAAGGGCCCATGAATAACCCAAGGACAATAATAATCAGTGACCTGAGGACTCCCCCACTGCACTGAGCTATGTAATACCTTTTACCATCTGGTGAAACGTGGAAGGCAGAAGGTGTCTGTCTTAGTTCATTCAGGCTGCTGCAACAAAATTCCCCATCCTGGATAGGTTATAACAGACATGCCATTCTCACAGTTCTGTGGGCTAAGAAGTCCAAGATCCAAAGGCACCTGCCAAACCAGTGTCTGGGACCAGCCTCCAGGCTGGCCTCCTCACTGTACCCTCATATGGCAAAAGGGCCCAGGGAATGTGGAGCCCCTTTTTATGTGGTTACTAAATCTGTTCATGAGGATCACTTCCCACAGGCCCCATATCCAAATAACATCACCGTGCTGGTTAATATTTTTTCATATATTATCAGCATATGGTTCGGGTACTGGACATAAACATTCAGACCATAGCAATGGCTTTAATTTTGATTCAAGTGGATTTAAAGATTCCAATAAAATTCGGTATTTCTCACACCCAAAAATGGCTAGACATACAGATGGTCGAAGACGTGTGGTTTATGCTCAGATTTATTTTCATTTCAAATACACATGACATAAGTAATATAAATAAAGGATCCTAAAGTGCTTTAGATGTTAACTAATTCTTAAATGATTCTTTACAAATGCCCTCGCATGGAAATGTGTGAGACCAATAGCACATTTCCTAGAGAGAAACTGTTGCTAATGTCATAAGAAGTCATTGAGATAAAAAGGAAAAGGAAGTGGAGGCAGGAGCTTGTCTGCTCTCTCTCCTGCAGGGATCACATTCCCCACCCCCCACCCCACCCCCCCACCCCCACCCCCACCCCACCCCCCACACCCGTACCCACAGCATTAGCGCCTGTCACCTCATTATCACCTTCCCTCAGAGAATGCTTCCTTCCCTGGCTTTGGACTCAGCACAATAGCATGAAAGTTGTATAGTGTCAATTATCAATGCCATCAAGTAGTTTTCAGTATGTTCCTGTGTACTGCTCCATAGAGAAATGTGTGCTCACACCCACACACTTACACACCCACACACCCGCACACCCACACACACGTTATAATGATTTACCTACAGAGGTAAGTTACGTTTGGTTCTTGATTTCTGGTTTTTCTAGTGATTTTTTTCCTCACTAACTAACACTGTTGGAAGGTTCAGGCTAAAATTTTATTGCTCTACACCTAGGTGACAATCTGAATTTCTGTCTTTCTATCTTCCAGGGATATTTTATTCAATGGCTGTAAAAATAAAATAAAATAAAAACAAATAAAAAACCCCTCAACCTTACAACTCTTTACTCAATCTTCAAGGACTTCGCCTAATGTCAAGTGGTATTACCTCTGAAGCAAGTTAGGGTGAAGCATGGCGTGACCGTGGGCTGACGTTGAACTTGGCAGCCTGGCGGCTGCCACGCACAGACTTGTCACCAACTTCAGCACTGGTGCAGAATTCATCAGAAGGTCAATTTAATCCCAGAAAGGGAACCCAGGGTAAGAGATCACACACACAAAGAAATTCTTATGGACAAGAAATGTTAAGAGGCAGTTACTAAGAGAATATAACTTGTGTGTATTTAAAAATAACTCAAAACGTGTAATGGCTCAGGCCACTGTCAATTTTTATCTCTTGTGTCTTTTATGTGATTCTTCCCACCGCTAAGCAATGTTAAGGTATGGGCCGGCATGGGACCCATTAGGATAACACAAACATATACTTAAAGTGTTGTAAATGACTGAAAAGTGCTCTGGAATGATGGGATGTAGGCTGAATTTTGGTAGTATAATGATAGTGGGGCCAAGTCACTGGGAATGTCAAAATTCTGTATCTCATTCCCCTTCCAGTACTGCCCAAGATGGGATAGGTAGACGCACTCAGAAAAAAATAAAACCTGTGTCAAAGAATTGTTTCTTACAGTTACCAAACAGCTGCTTATTGCAATTTATATAAAGCTCTTTATTAAATCTTGGTAAGACGGTCATTCAGGGATGCCTCATAAAATATCTGTCAGAATGCTAAAGAAGAAAGGAGGGAGGGAGACAGTTGGAGGGGTGGGTTTGAGGAGGAGGGGAGTCTTCACATCTACCATGTGCATGGAGTAAAGGAAACGAAAGATAAAGATGACCAGCAGCTCGTGAAGAGTGGAGAGACCCAGCTGTAGACAGCAATGTGGCTATCTTGTTACTGTTTAAAAGGTGCCTTGTTTTCAATCACAGGTTTGGATGAATAGATGCTTAATTTCAAATGGATCTCTGCCACTTATGAGAAGTTTCTTAGCTTCTCCAAAACCCCTCACCTCATATGTAAAATAGCTTATTAATTACTTATTTACATGAATTGTTGGAAAAATTAAATGTAACCAACCATGGAAATGCTAGTAACATCCAGTAAACAATAGTGACTTGTATCATTGCTTCTGTAGAAGAACCATGATGTAGCTGCAAATGGATAGTTTCAGGAACTTAGATTCTTGGGCTCCTGGTTGAAGGCTTACTGGCTGGGGGACTTTTGGCAAATTGAATATCCGTTCTGAGCCTGTATCTTCTCAAGTGTTAGAATCAAATATTAATGCTTAATTGGGAGTCTTTAAAAAAGAAACATTCTACGGTGTTTTAAAATGAGGCTTTTTAAAGTATTCTTTAAAATAATAAATTATATTAGAAATGCACGCTATTGTTATTATAGTCCTATTCTGAGGATAGCTGTTCCGTTCTAATCTGTTTTTCAAAGCCAAATCGGGAGACGTTCTTAGTGTCGAGTCCAGACATCTGGCTCATAATTTCAAAATCCACAATGGATAGAATGTCAAGCAGCAGATGATGATATAAACAATTTATGTTATTTTATACAAGAAAGAAAATGACCTTCATAACTTACCTGTAGCTTCATTTCTTATTACTTATGAATCATACAGTGAAAAAAATTATATTGTTCCATTGCCTTTCGTTATAAATTCCCATTGTAAATGGGCATTTTTTTTATTGTCCTGACATACTTGCAACAATAATGTCTTTTCAGGCTATAAATATTGATAGAAGAAAGATGTGTGTGTTTGCACTTTGAATATTTGATGAGTTTTGTGCACACCTACAGAATGAGCATTAGCAGTCCTAGGAAGCTTTACTCACTCCCCAGAGGACAGTTCATGCTGCAGGGGTTTAAACAACATTCTTCATTAAATGAGTTGTTTCCACTAAAGCAATTATTTAATTTCAACTGATTATTAACTGAGGGTGAACTTTATCTGGAATATTAATCATGGCAGAGACATTTACAGATAGGCCACATTATATTGTCCCCTCAGTGAGTAAAATGTTTCAGAATTTAATCTAGAATTTTAGAAAGGCAACTTTTATTTGGAAGGATCTCTTAGTTAATGGGCCTTAGATTAAAAGTTTATGGAAAGGTAGATATATCATCTTGCTGCCAATAGATTTGGTCATGTGATGTGTTAAAAAAAACCAGGCAGATAGAAATGGAGGAAATGAATTGAGGGGGAAAAAATAACTAGATTAGGTATTTTCACACCTAACATAATTGCTGTTATTTATTTTTAAATACATGCAACCTTTTTATAGGTTTTAAAAAAATAAAATTCTGTAAAATTCTGTCTGTTGATATAAATAGCCAAGAATGAAGTGTATGTATAAAGCAGAGGCATATCTTTTCTTGGTTAAACTTTTAATATTTTAGAGCTTTAAGCAAATTTTTCTTTTTTAAAAGATTTTATTTATTCATTTTAGAGAAGAGAGAGGGAGAGAGAGAAGGAGTGGGGATGGCCAGGAAGCATCAATTCCTCTATGTGCCTTGACCAGGCAAGCCCAGGGTATTGAACTGGTGACCTCAGCATTCCAGATCGATGCATTATCCACTGTACCACCACTGGTCAGGCCAAATTTTCTATCTATAAAAATATCTTGCCTCCCTTTCATGTTTCTCTTCTTCCCATCATATAACCTTATAGCTTAAACAAACAAAACATTATTCACATTTTTGTAACTTCTTGAACTCACTGTTGCTTCTTTCCTTGCACAAGCATTTCTGTCAGAAACATTATTTATGCAACTGTACTTGATAGTCCAAATATTTCTCTGCATAATATAAAAATCCATCAGCTAAATTTAACGGACTCTCAAGGCATTAATACTTAGAATATTTTAAATTGGTACCCCATAGAATTACTTGAATGCTGTTCATTCTCAACCTGTATTGAAAAACTTAAAATATACATCTCTGGGAAGTTTGCCACTTTAATTATTACAAGAATTTTATTCATTATTTATAGCATCTTTTTTTCTAAGCATTTAAAAACTTTCTGATAGTTTTAATATTCTGTCCCATGGCTTTTATTTTCTTTTCTCTTCTTTTATTTTCTCCTTCTTTTCCTCTTAAAACTATAGTGAATAATTATGTGCTGATAACTTGTAAATCAAGTCTAATTTGTGCTCATTTCCATTAAGTTTTCAGATCTGTATTACAAACCCTACACATTCTAACTCATTCCTTCTTCACCTTTCTATTCTACCCACAATTTCCTTTCCTTAACTGTTTTTCCTTGGAATATTCTGTGCATATTTTTAAGCTGCCTCCACTTTTTATTCTGCAAAGGCAGAAAACATATATTTGTTTTCTGTGTCAATCATTCTGAGTAGACTCAGGTATAAAAGAGAAATGAAATCATTCTCTAATTTTTCTCATTCAGTAAATAATTTGAAAATACATCATCTCTCGGGAATTGTGGGAAATGCCTACCTATGACAAATAAGTGTACTTTTCAAAGAGTTGCAACTTCGCTGAATGTGGGAAAGAGATAGAATTGTGCTACTTCTTGTCGATGGAGCTTTGCCTGACAGATGGCCTGTGCTCCTTGGAGCACGGTGCTGTGTGGACAGCAGCCTTCACGATCCTCACATATTTAACCAAGAACGGAGGTGCTCTCAGCTCCAGCTGAGGGTGCTAGCCCCGCAGTGCACTTCTGGGGCAAGTCTCATGTTAGCTTATGTTTACTGTGGCCCGGGAAACACAAGCGGGAATTTTAATAGGGTCGTTCTACAATCAAGTAGATGGCTCCTTCCACACTGGACAGGGCTTCGGTTCATTGTCCTCTACAAGCCTGGTTAATGGGGTGGGGGGGGTACGGTGGAGGGGGTTAGTGCCAAGAGTTCCACTACGATGCTGTCAAAGATGGTAGTAGAGAGTTAAAGGCAACCCAGCAAGCCTTTCCTCTAGTAACAGCCCTTTGTGGAGAAATGTGGAACATTTTTATTCATCCTGTGAGCTTTTTTCTCTTCTTTTTTTTTTCCTCTCAAGTTCAGAAAAGGTGACTCTAGACTGTAGAGTACAACTTCGCACTGTGGGGCCCGAGTTGAGGACCTAGAATCTGTCACAGTGCAATCACTGACCAAGAAGGAAGGGCTGCGAGGAAGATGACTTATGCTCCAGCCAGAGAAACATGGCGGGCGTGAGGCTATTAGATTCCAACCATCAGGAACACTCCCCGTTCTTTTCTCCCAATCTTGGCTGCAGGTTGAAGTAAGAAGAAACAGAAAAGAGCTAGGTCCCTGACAGGCTTGAAGAACATCTAGATCTGGGCTCTTCAAACTTTGAATAAACTTTAAGAGATGAGTAACTCATAGGAAGAGAGTTGGCCCAGATATTCAGGACATTTTTTTTTTAAAAAAAGAAAATATACTTTGATTACATATTGAGTTACTGAGTCGTAGTACTTATACCCTCTCCGTAAGCCTTAAGCAGCCCTTTCCACTGTATTCGCACTGACGTTATCTGTAGACACTGCCCCTCAGCCTCGACCTGCTGGTTTCTTGGCTTCCTGACTAGATTCCTTGCTTTGGCTCATTCTCATGGCTTAAATTTATTCTCCCTACTATTTAGATTTAAAACGGTTTAAAATATTTTTTTTTTACATCTCACCCTCAATTTGAAGATACCCTTTGATGTTTCCCCACAACATTTTACATTGCTGATGTTCAATGAAGCTTCTTGACGGCCCCCTCTCTACCCACCCAGCTCCTTGAAAGGCCACTGCAGCATAGGAATTATGAACACACACAACAACCCTGCTGCCAGGGCTCGAAGCTCTTTTACTCAAAGACTGCATGCCCCTGTCCCTTAACAGTCTGTGTCTCATAGCGTTGCTATGAGGATTGCAGAGTACTGAGACAATTAATTGTGCAAATGCTGAAAGCATTGTTTGGCATCCCACACCATAGCACCTTCCCACCCATTTTTCCCCTACCCCATATATCCAGGCTCCCAGGGCTCAAGTCTTTCTGGAATGGGGTGTGCTGTTTCCCTGTGAGTGCTCTTGCATTCCCTTCTATTTGCATTTCAATGGCAACCTTCTCCTCCAGTTCAGGAATACTGACAGTTTCTCTTTGGGTTCCCTATGGCCCCAGTGTGCACACATGCAACCCATAGACTTGGACATTCTGTACACACCTTGACAGACACATCTCAGGAACTGTTGAATATCCCCGGGTTTCAGAGAAGCTCTTTGGCTTGAATGACCAACATGGAATATGCACGGCAGAGACTCTTGTCCGAGAAAGCTCAGTCGAGCAGCCAGCAAATCCTCTTCTTTTCTCTTCCTTGTCCTTCTCGCCCAGTGCAGACAGCTCAGGACCAATACCCTTAAGAATCTGGGACTGCGGAGAACAGACAATACCCCCAACGAAAAGCACAATGGTTTTACTGGGAGAACCACTGCAGTTGCCATTTGATATCCAACTTTAAGCAATTATAAAAATAGCCTATAGGTTACTGAACAGAGTTCCTTTAAACTTGTCAACACTTCCATGGAGGTACTCAACTGTATAAGCACAGTGCAGCAAGTGCACCAATCCCTGAGGTCTCCTTGATTCCCACTGGGTGCGCTCAGCCAGGCACACCAGTGGCCAGCTGTAGGAGGTCCTAGTCCAGAGTTCTCCGTGTGGAGAACGCAGAGGCTCTCTGAGTCACCAGTAACAATGGAGGCTCTACATCCCCACAGGTTAGACCTAGGGAAGCATCCCTAAGCCAGGGTTGGTGCTTCTCTAAGTTACCTCTGACCTGCTTCTTTAATAAAATAGCAGCTAAAAAGGGGGAGAACTGAGCCGCCAAGATCAGCCTGATCTGTCTCTCCTCAGTTTCCCACAAAGCTCAGGTGAGTTTGAGTTCCTTCCTCCCAAACTCGTCTCAAAACAGTCTTTTTTTTTTTTTTTAACAGTTTCAAAGTTTGGTCTCAAAGTTAAAAATTGTTGCTTAAACTTTTTCTTAAGATGGTGTTAGAATTATTTTATTATATTCACAATGAATCCGTAATTAATTGAAGGGGGAGTCTTGGAACTTCGCTGTTCATTTGAACACTCTCTGTCACCCTTGCATGTACCCTTTTATTGCACGTGGATGTTGTAGTCCTTGCAGCCCTGTCATCCCTGAACTTGACTTAACAGTGGCAGTTTCACAGTCCCTTAAAAATGAGTGCAATTATGCCAATTCAAATGACCTTTCCTTGAGAGACTGTCTATCAAATTCACTGTGCTCAGTGGACAGGATGGTTTTCCTATCGCGCGCTACAAGACATCAGAGTTAAGCTCTGGTTTGCAAACACGATAAGGTTCTGCTTCGCTTGCCTCCGTGTGCATCCAGTTACTACATGCTTTGTGAAGTCCATTGCCAGGATGATGAAAGTTCTGTGCTGAAACAGAAACTTTTCAAATGTCAGCTCAGCATGTCCCATATTTACAGCTCTTTGATAATGTTGCCACGTTATCAGCCTAACCTTTTTTATCATCCTGACATAGAGACAAGTATATCTTTTACTTTGAACTTTGCTATAGCTGCCCTAGACAACAGATTGTATAATGAACTGTGTTGATTACTTTTGATGTGACTTGTAATTGTGCACTTCAGTTTTAGAAATGGCTCTGTCATGTCATGTTTGTACCGTTGACAAACTGACCCAGTTTTTGAAATGCTTTCAAATCTATCGTTGAGTTAATGACCTAGATCCTTGTCTTGATGGGTTCAGTGCATTTGACATCTTTCTCGCCGGAGCGGGAAGCTGTGATGGCCGGACATTATTCATAGCCGTCTACCCTTACTACCGACTGCAATGAAGCATGATTTGCAAATGAGAGCCAACTATCAGCTGAGGAACCCAGTCCTCTCTTAAAGCACATCTGTGAGAGTTTAACTGGAAAGTTTACTCCAAAATGCAACTTAGCACACATCGATTTATCTTGGAGGCAAATTATTTACAAGTGAAAATGCAACCAGATTCTTTAACTATGTTGAAATTGTGAAAGATCTGGGCATTGCTACCCGTTTTATCACGACGCTGTCATAAGGATCGTTAGCATGCAGAATTACAATGAATGTGGTGGTTCAGGGATTAAAATCTCCTTAAATACTCATTCACATGACAGACTGAAGCAATTAGTGTCGAGTAACAATGGGGCATGGATAACAGGAGTGTCTCATACGTTTCCACGGAGAGTCATCTGCCATTATAATCATCCTAATGAAAAAATCGCAGTGGTTGAAGGAAACTGCTCTTGGTGTAGCATTAAAAAAAATAAAAGGGAATTAACACTAAAAAACATCATTAAAGTCACATTAAGAAACGAATTGAAATTGACCAGAAAGGGAATAATCATAGAACTGTCATTACTACCCTTTTTCTTATAGCTTTGAGTCCAGGTGTTACAGAACTCTCTCGTCAGCGGGTGCTTGTGCACTAATGTCTGCACAGAGTGTAGGGGAGAGGACAAAGTGACAGTCCTCATGTTTCCAGTAGCTACTGTTTGTCGGCCCGGGATCAATCTTCAATCTCCACCATGAAATCCAATCTCCATACAGAGCCTCTGTCTACGCATGGAAAGCTATGAGTAGGAATTGAGTAAAACACATCATGCTATTGTTTGCTATATCTACTGTAATAAATATTCATTTAGAAACTGGCTCTTGCCTGACCAGGCGGTGGCACAGTGGATAAACCATTGGACTGGGACACTGAGGACCCAGGTTCAAAACCCTGAAGTCGCCAACTTGAGCGTGAGCTCATCTGGTTCGAGCAAGGCTCACTAGCTTGAGCCCAAGGGCGCTGGCTTGAGCAAGGGGTCACTTGGTCTGCTGTAGCCCCCCCGTCAGGGCACATATGAAAAAGCAATCAATGAAAAACTAAGGTGCCACAACAATGAATTGATGCCTCACATATATCTCCCTTCCAGTCTGTCTGTCCCTATATGTCTCTCTCTCTCTCTGTCTCTGTCACAAGAAAAAAAAAAAGAAAAGAAAAATTGGTTCTATTTTACAACACATATTTTTCCAGTGATCTTTTCATTTTTACTACTTTAAACTTTTCTTTTTTTATGAAAAATAGCCAATGGGGGCAAAACAAAACCCTACCCAAAACGAAGATAGAAAGTCTGAAGGAAAGAGATTGTTCAGATGGATGTCTAGAGAAAAAGCGTGTAAATCAGTAGATGGGGCAGAATTGCTTGTTGCACATCAACTCCTCCTCCTAGCAGATGGAGGAAGGATGAGTGTGTGGACTTGGGACGAGAGGGTTCAGGTGAGGAAACGCTGATGATGTTATGATGTTGCACGAAGAGAGGTGTTGACAGCCAGGTTCATTCAGCACCGCTGTACCCTGAGCCTTGAAGAATGGGTCCAGGATTGAGCTGCCATGCTTGGCAGGTTACACACCAAATCTTGCTCATCTGCATGTGAAATAGTCCCAGTGAATTAACCAATCTGTGATGTTCTTTCCAAGTTCATTACTGTAGTATATTGAAAGCTTCCTACAAATGTGAAGGTGATATTTCCATTGGGATTCTAAGTTTGGGCAGAGGAAAATGTGGGGATAAAGTTACGCCAAGTTAATAAGACACAGAATACTTACCATAAATACAATAGCTGCTCTTTTATGGATTGTGATTGCTGAATGGGACATTTGAAATATTCAACAATTCTGCCAAAAATGCTTGTGTGCAGGCAGGCACAGGGGCCTCGGTGTATCGTTTTGATATTCACATTCTCTGCTTTCGTCTGGTTTCAGACCACCCTCGAGACATTCCTGGGTTCCCTGAACCCTTTACAAAGAAAAAGAGCAAAGTAAGGATTTTGATGGAAAGTTTCTTTCTTACAAACTCTTTGACTTGACTTCTTTGTTCATTAATACATGATACCCTTTCTACACAAAATTGTAATTCCACCTTTATTTGACCAAACCAAGTGGTGTGTATAGCCTTGGAATAAGGAAATAATGCCATTATATATCAGACTAACAAGAGAATAAACCTTTTTTCAAAATTGGAAAATGCTTGCTTATAAATCAAGGACCTTAATGTGAATCCAGTGAGAAATCCAGAGATCCAAATGTCTGTCTGTCCTTCAGAAATATGTGACCCCCTGACTGACCAGGCGCTGTTGCAATGGATAGAGCACTGGATTGGGATGCGGAGGATCCAGGTTTGAGACCCCAAAGTCTCCAACTTGAGCACGAGGTTATCTGGCTTGAAATAAAGCTCGCCAGCTTGGACCCAAGGTCACTAGCTCCAGCAAGGGGTGGCTCGGTCTGTTGAAAGCCCATGGTCAAGGCACATGTGAGAAAGCAATCAATGAAAAACTAAGGTATCACAATGAAAAACTAATGATTGATGCTTCTCATCTCTCTCTGTTCCTGTCTGTCTGTTCCTATCTATCACTCTCTCTGACTCTCTCTCTCTCTCTATCCCTGTAAAAAGAAGAAGAAGAAGAAGAAGAAGAAGAAGAAGAAGAAGAAGAAGAAGAAGAAGAAAAGATGTGACCCCTGTTTGATACCTTGCTGCTTGACTGCCTGCTTGCAGCAATCGTACGGTTGAGCTTACCCAGACTACTACTTTGCGATGATCTCTAACAGAAAGTTCCCAGAGATTTGAGAATGTTTCTTTAAACTATTTGGTATCAAAGTTATTTGTCCATTTGACAGTTTCCTAGGTCTGCACCAGAAACCAATTACTTAAAACAACAGAAATACATTGCCTTACAATTCTCAAGTCAATCAAAATCAAGGTGTTGGCAAAGCCATACTCTCTCTGAGCCCTCTAGGGTAAGATCCTTCCTTACCTTTTCTAGCTTCTGGTGGTCAGAAGGTGGTGTCCCTTGGTTTATGGTGCTATGCCTTCATTCCTTGCTCGTCTGCACATGACCGTCCCCTTATGTTCCTGTGTCTTTGTTAATGCAGGTAGTTCCCAAGTTATTAACAAAGGAAGGAAGCGGAGGGAGTCAGACATTGAACCTAATGAGAACTAGGAGGTTCAATTTTATATGGAACCTGCTTCTTTTGTAAGTTTCATCCTCCCTTGAAGTGTCCTCCTACATGTCCTCCTTTTTGATATAGGAAGACTAATCTGTAAATGTCCGCATTTGATCGATGCAGAGTCGATCCACTGTGTGTGATGTGACACATTTGTATCTTAATGAGTACTTTTTTCTTACAATTATTATTAAAATTAATAGGCATGTCAGCATAATTACAGCATAGAATATTACAAATGCTTTTATTATGCATTTATCATATTATAGTGTATTATTGTTGCAATGAATAAAATGTTTCTTTTATTTATGATATTGTTTTCAAATTTTTTTGTCCTCCTTTTCATTGTAAAAAAGTTGGTCACCTTAGCTTCAGAAGGAAATTAGAGCCTTCCATTAGGCTTGGTTTACTAGCATTTACAGGCTTGTTCACACACTCTGGAGAGTGCTGTGTCCTTTGCCCTCAGGACTTAATCCTCAATCAGCAAGAAGAGTCTCTGTAAAGTATAACCTGTCCTAGGAACAAGATGGGAAGGGGGAGAAGGGAATCCCTCTGCTGGGCACAGGGGTGGTACGTCTCCTTTGAGGCACAAGCAATAAAAACCACAGTGGTGACATGAAGGGGCAATCTAGCCTAGGAAAGTCTGGGCCAAGAATCAGATCGAGTGGGGGTGCAGAAACATGATAGATCCAGGGATGAGATTGGTTAGGGAGACAGTCCAGCTCAGGTCAGGGAAGAATCAGCACGTGGGTTGGTTAGTTTGAATGAGCAGCTTGCTCGTTACCAAGAACCAAGAATAGATATGGAGTATTATCTGGACTCAGGGGAGTTACTGCTAGAACCTGTCCACACTCAGCTTCCCTGAGGGTGTATTAATTCCTTTCATCCAATAAAATATCACTAGTACAGTTAAGCTTCCCTATGTGTCTGCCTCAGAAATTCGTTTCTCCAGATGCCACAAAATGACCTGTTTCACCAGCAGTATCTCCACATGACGTCTCTTCCTTGTGTGTCTGTGTCCAAATTACTTTCTTCTTACAAGGCAATGGTCATTTGATTAGGGTTTATCCTAAAGACCTCGTTCTAATTTGATGACATTTGTAAAACTCTTTTCAAAAGAAGGTCACAGTTTTCAGGGTTTGGTCTTTCATATATCCTTCAGTGGTCACAATTTACAATAGTGAGTATTGATTTGCATAGTGACATGCGTTGATTTTTGCCCAGCCAAGCTCATCTTTTAATTTATGTACTAAACAGGCAAACCGTGAGAAAAGTCATTGTAAACATTTATTAAGGAAACAACATCACCCGTGAACTAAGACCAACTACCATTCAGTGCTAAAAATTTAATGGTGAGATAATATGAATTGTGTGTAAGAAATACCCATAGGTTTACATCACTTGTCATTATATTAGAATTGCTTGATTCACTTAAAATGAGAGTCCTCATTTTTTAATTTCTTACTAACCTTTTATGTCTAATAAAATAATTTTGATAACCATATTGATTTTAATTTTTCTTGAGTTTCTAATAACTTTGAATCTCTTAGCCTGAGAAACCAAATTATCATTCCAATTGCATTTTTTCAAGTAAGTGGAAAAGAAATGTGGAATGAATTTTCAATATTAAATATTATAATAATATTTCTAATTATCACTGATCACTTGATTTTATGTTATATAAACTACAAAAGAATGTAGCATCACTATAATATATTTTTTATTTGGAGAACTAGAACACTGTAATTCTGAATATCATTTGGAAAATGTTTCTCAATCTCTCTAAAGAAAGAGAGTTGTCATGGAGCTCCCTTGCACATACACGTCGACGATAGAATGGAATTAGCATCTATGATAAAATATTGGCTGTGTCCTGTTTCCAGTGATTTCATAGAGTCAAACACTTAGAATAAAGTATGGCATGTAAAAAGCACTATGTAAACATCAGTTATTGTTCCTTTTCCTAGTTACATTGTGGCCAGTAATATTATTATGATTATATAGTTATGAGTGGAAAAGCAGTAAATGCAGCAGTCAGCTAAAAAAATCAGGTCCCACTTAGACTGTTCTCTTTCCTTTACTCCACCCAGTTCCCCCACGTCCCCACCACATGACTGAGTGATGCATCCAGTGAGGTTGCTGTGCATTGATGCCCTTTGACTGCATTGCTGAAACACCTGTCTCTCCACAGAGATAGGCTGCTCTCGTGGTCGTCTCCAGTATTTTTCTTGTAATGTATATACTATTTTCTAAGTCACACTTTCTTACGTTAAGACTCATAAAGTTCTAGCCCTGGCCAGTTGGTTCAGCAGTAGAGCATCGGTCCAGCATGTGGAAGTTCCTGGTTTGATCCCCGGTCAGGGCACACAGGAGAAGTACCCATCTGCTTCTCCACCCTTCCCCCTCTCCTTCCTCTCTGTCTCTCTCTTCCCCTCCCACAGCCAAGGCTCCATTGGAGCAATGTTGGCCCGGGCACTGAGGACGGCTTCATGGCCTCCGCCTCAGACACTAGAATGGCTCCCTTTGCAACAAAGCAACCGCCAAGGTGGGCAGAGCATCGCCTCCTTGTGGGTATACCCGGTGGATACCGGTCGGGTGCAGGTGCGAGTCGGTCTGATTGCCTCCCTGCTTCTAACTTCGGAAAAATACAAAAGAAACACCAAAAACTTACAAAGTTCTAGACAACAATCTATACATGAATATTCATAACTGCTTTATTCCCAATACTTTTGAAATGGGAAGACACCAAAATGTGTATCAATTTGTGAATGGATACATGAGTTGTGGTATATTCACACAGTGGAATACCATGTAGCATTAAGAAGGAAAAAGTACTGATATACACGATCTCATGGGTGAATCTCACAAGCTTTATGCTAAGTAAGGGGAACCAGACACAAAAGGCTATGTGCTGTGTGATTGCATTTATGTCACATTCTGTAAGAAACTATAAGCTCAGAAACAAATTTATGCCTGCCTAGGGTAGGGGATGAGTGACAGAAGAGATAGATTACAGAAAGACATGAGGAAAAAATTTGGATGATGAAATCTGTCACGATTGTGGTTATGGTGATGTTTTTTTAATCAGACAGACAGGAACAGAGAGAGATGAGAAGCATCAGTCATCAGTTTTTTGTTGCTACACCTTAGTTGTTCATTGATTGCTTTCTCACATGTGCCTTGACCGCGGGCCTTCAGCAGACCAAGTAACCCCTTGCTTGAGCCAGCGACCTTGGGTCCAAGCTGGTGAGCTTTTGCTCAAACCAGATGAGCCTGCTCTCAAACCAGATGAGCCTGCGCTCAAGCTGGCGACTCGGGGTCTCGAACCTGGGTCCTCCACATCCCAGTCAGATGCTCCATCCACTACACCGCCACCGTGTGGTCAGGCTATGGTGATGGTTTTGAGGTGGTTTATATTTGACAAAGTTCATCAAACTGTAAAGTTGAAAAAAAATTACTTTTACTCTGTGGAAAGCTATCTGAAATTAATGCTTTAAATAAAGAGAAAGAAGAACAGTTTGTGTTTATGGGACACCTAGTATGGGTTAGATACTAAGATGTCCAGTCCGGTGGGGACTCATTTTACCCCCAAGTTCGTGGACCTTACTTGAGAGTGAGTTCATACTATATATATATATATATATATATTTTTTATATATATATATAATCCATCATAGATTCCATATAACTTTGGGGTTTTCAGTTCAAAAATTAAATACTTTACAAAATATATTCTCTAAGTTTAAAGCAATAGAGGAAGTTAGAGGGAGGGCGGCCAAAATGGCGAAACGGGATGTGGGAAGAGACTTTGCATGGGGCACAGGGCACAGGGGCACAAAACTGTGCACAGTGGGTGTTATATGAAGTGAGACGATTGTAACCAGGTCAACACAATAAATTTTAAATAAAACATTTTAATTTAAATAATCTAAAAGAAGTTTATAAGAACCATTGTCTCTGCACATCTATTTAACTTAGAATTGCCCTTTGAATTCTCAATTACCCATTTTTCCCCCTTATTCTGTTGGGTCTACATATTTCACTTTAGAATTAAGTTGTTTCTTGTTCCTTTAAGAGCTATTGTATATTATTTGGAAGATAGATGGCATGTGTCCTTTCTATAAAATAAATGTGTAGTGTTTCTTTGCTATTGCTCTACAGTTTTATTTTAAAAACCCTGAATTCCTTTTTAAATTAACTTTCTGGGACATTTATCACTCTGAAACTATATTTATTAAGCACTTACCAACAACACGTATTGTGCGTGAGGTCAAATGTCACCTTAGACCCCTTCCTTGGCCCTGTCAGGGAAGTTGTCCTGTGAGGATTTGAAGGACACGTATCTGATCATTGTGATTACCACACTTAAACCATTTTCATTGATGGTTTTAAACTGCATCTTGTCAACAGAGAAAATCAAAATAAACTGTGAAAGAACCCAAGAATAAAGAAATCTTTACACAGTCCTTAAATTGGACTCACCCACTAAGATTTCTGTTACTTAGCCTTTACACACCCCATTTGCGTGGGTGAGAAATATATCAAAGAACTTTCTACTTTCTGTCTCTCTTATTTTTGGTGTCAATATCAGAATATTTTAGTTTTTAGTGTGTGCTATTCCAGACTCTAAGTCAGGTACTTAATATTCCGTAAAATGATTGTGTGCATTGAGGATGTATCTTACAAAGGAAATGAATGTGTTGAAACAACGCACAGAGAGACAGCAGGTTTAGCCAGTGTTTTGAAGTCTTGGGTTCTTGTCATGTTTCTTTCACTGCTAATGTGTGGCTTCTTGGACAGATTCTTCAAGTTATACATTTCTATTGCCTCATTGGAAATATTAAAGTATTAAGTCAATTAACCTCTACTAGCCCTGCAAGCTCTAAAGCAGCTATATATGTGGTTTGAAATACATATTTTGTACTTGAACCTGTCAGGAAAATAGTAGGTTAATGCTCTAGAGATGTTTTTATAAATGATGTGACATTATATATAGAATTTAAAGAGAAAATGGCAATTATAAAAATTTTGATGGTTTAAAGTAACAAATCATTTGTCCATACCTCCTCTATAACTTTTGGATATTTTTGACAAGCATTTTGAAGTGTTTTATTTTCTGTCTTAGATTATTATCACTTTGTCATTCAAATATTTAGCATTCTCCCTTTTGATTATTTGCCGTGGTTTCCTTTATTTCTACTTCTTTGTTTTTTTGTGTGTGTTTCTAGTTCTTTGTTCTTACCCATTCTTTCATTTTTTTCTCTCTTTATTATTCTTCCCCAAAGACCTTTGCTATCTATGACTTGTGTTTTGAACACTGAGATAACTTTAGGGTGTAAATTTTTTTATTTCTTCATTGAGTAGACTAAAGGAAAAATCTTGGGCTTTGTCACTGGTGGGAACCTTGAGAAGTTATCTCATCATTTTTCACGTTTACCATTTGACCACATGATTCCTGTCTTCTATATTTTGCAAAACTATTTCTATGTACCACAGTCTCAAGCCTGGCTCAGTACCCTACTCTTGGGAATCATTCCTTGTACATCCCATCTGATGTAAAATAAAACCTAATATTAGCCTGCTATTCACACAATCAACTGATAAACTACTTGAAGATTTCATGATCTCACTTGCAATCTAATCAAAGTTTGATTTTATAAAGACTTCTGTTCCTCAGTTTCCTTTGCTATCTAACTGTTTTCTCCACTACTTAAGAAAGGAATAATATTTCTTGAGCAAGAAATACACTGGAAAGTTAAAGCGGAGTCCTGAGGGCAGTTGTGGAATCTAAGGAATGATGACTTTTCAGTTCCATTCACCCACTTTTTGGCTCAATGGGAACTTCGGGGAAAAAAAGAAAAAGATGTTAACAATCAGAGAAAAGTCCCATGGTTCTAACTGTGAGCTGTTAGAGGGTGATATATTTCATATAATTATGTTATCTTACAAAAACAGCTCACTATTGAAATACTTGTATGACCTACCAAGCAATAACATGTCATTTTTGACAACTAATGAGCCCCAGACTAACATTAGAAATTTGAGTTCACATACTGTTGCTTCCACTGCGATATCATGAGGTCTCTCATGCAATGAGAGACTGGCTTACTCCGAAGGGTGGAGAGGAAGGGAGGTGGATGGCAGTGGAAACACTGTTGTAAAAATCATGAGAATTGGACTCCATTTTTCTTCCCTTTCCAACTACAACATGAGAAACAGAAACAACAGATTTTTTTTTTTCCTGGGCTTCTGGGTATTCACTCAGAGTAGGCATGCTAGAATGCTTCTTCTTCTTGACTCTGATAATTCCGTCCATGTTCAGAATAATCAAATATGGGTGATTCTAATTTTGGAGAATCTCAGCAGGGAATTCTTTGTAATCTGATGACTGCCACAATGTCTGCCTGACACATTTTGACCAAAATGTCAACCTGGTTCTCAGCCTTATTGTTTGTTCCATTTTCTTTTTTCAAATTGATACTGATTCAGTCTGACCAGGCAGTGGATAGAACATCGAACTGGGACACAGAGGACCCAGGTTCGAAACCTCGAGCTTACCAGCTTGAGCGTGGGCTCACCAGCTTGAGTGTGGGGTCGCTGGTTTGAGCATGGGATCATAGACATAACCCCATAGTTGCTGGCTTGAGCCCAAAGGTCTCTGGCTTGAAGCCCAAGGTCATTGGCTTGAAGCCCAAGATCTCTGGCTTGAGCAAGGGGTCACTCTGTTTTGTAGCCCCTTGGTCAAGGCACATGTGAGAAAGCAACCAATGAACAACGAAGGAGCCACAACAAAGAGCTAATGTTTCTCATCTCTCTTCTTGTCTAACTGTCCCTATCTATCCCTCTCTCTGTCTCTCTCTCCAGAAACAAAGAACACCACCAAAAAACATGATATTGATTCAGACATTAGTCTAAACGAAGCTCTTTTTCCAAAATCAGCTTTAAAGGAGAACTTGACCTGCTGTTTGTTTAGAGGTCTGAGAATTGGAATGAGACCGAGAAGCCTTCACTTCCAGTTCTTATTGCCCACAAAGCATTCGTATCTAAATGAGACTTGCACAGGTTTATTTTGAAAAGTGATATTGTTCTATTAATGTTTGGTATAGCAAAGAGATAATTTTTAGATTTAATTAAAAATATATAATAATGATATGATAAAAGTTGTATGATAATGATATGAAAAATAAATCCTGTTCAGAGATACGATGTAGAAGGAAATACAGAAGTGCCCGGTGCAAAGAAAACAGGTCCCCGTTTCTCCAGGAGACTTTCCACCTTCCACCTTCCACCTTCCTGGCCTGTCCTTGTCAAGCCGCAGGCACAGGGATGAGCCTGCCTGGCTGAATTACTGTCCTGGATGGGTGGTGAGCATCCAGGCTGGGAGTAACATTTAAGACACCTGCCAGGGCCAGAGGCAATGCCTCAGCCTTATTATCACTTCAATAGCCTCCTCAGCAGAAATTAGCATGTAGTTTGAACTGACTCTTTTCCCCCTTGGCCACAGCACTCTTTTCATTGTGAATCCTTGACTCTCTTCCAGCAAATTTCATCACATGAAAGGGATATGCCAAGCGCTACCACTGATGGTCTCACTGCTGTGTCTCAGAACAAGTCAGCAGTGCGTGCTCTGGAGTGGGGACCGTCTCTAATCCAGGAGAGAACAGTGTACACTGAGTGACAGCACTGAGCATGATAGCTCTGACCAGGTCTTGCATCATGGAACCAAACCCCTCATCTCATCCAGAAATACAGAAGGCCTTAAAACACATGCCTGAAATGCAATCGATTTCCTTAAAGACTCTGGCATGATGAGAAACGGTCCATTTGTGATTTGGTGGCTTGCTTTTCCTTTTTTTGTGATTTAGCAATAATTGCTGTTTGACAAGGTTTTTTCTAATCATGAAAGTATTTTATTATAATCATTCTGAAAGCATCTTTCAAATGTTCGTTGTAGAAATACACTGGTCAAAAGTCCACCATGGCCTGACCTGTGGTGGCGCAGTGGATAAAGCGTCGACCTGGGAACACTGAGGTCGCCAGTTCAAAACCCTGCACTGGTCTGGTCAAGGCACATATGGGAGTTGAGCTTCCAGCTCCTCCCCCCTTTCTCTCTCTGTCTCTCTCTCTCTCTCTCTCTGTCTCTCTCTCCCTCTCACTATGTCTCTCCTCTCTAAAATGAATAAAAAAAAAAAAAAAAGTCCACCATGACTTTACGGACACACTGTATCGAGAGATTATTAGCTATGCCAGAGTCTTGAATTGTACATAAATGAATGGTATGTGTTCTAATAATAATCATAATGAATCTTGCCATTGCATACCTAGCAAGCACAGTGGTTAAGTGTTCAGGCTTTGGCTTGAGACTACTTGGTTTCAAGTCACTGTTTAGCCATAGGCCAGTCATTCAGTCCTGGACACGTTATTAAACTCTGACACGTTATTAAAATCTTTATCTTTATAGATAAAGATTAAACTCTTTATCTATAAAATGGGAATAATAAATGACCTAACCCATGTTTTGGGTAATGTGTCAGAAAGAATGTTAGACAACTTGTAAGGGCTCAAGAGATATTGGCCAATCCTTCACGGGACAATTTTATAACTAAGCTAGAGAAAGCCTTCTGTAACTCTACTCAGAACTACCTGCTTTTAAACCGTTTCTCACCTCGGTACTTTTGCTTTAGATTCTGTCCTTACAAAATTACCTTTCCTCATTCATTCATCTCCCGGAAACACTCACACACTGACCCAAACTTGCAATGGCCCGTCCTGAGATGCGTCTGGAGATACCCCTCCAAACAGACTTGACCTGTCTTCTCCATTGTCCATCCTTCTTTGTGCTGTGCCTTGCCACAGAATAGGCTATATTCTCTCTCACTGGTGTGTTCACGCCCCTTCCTTCCCTTACTAGCTTTGCAGTAAACTCATTGACTGATCTCCTTCTTCATCCCCACCGCTGCCTGAGTTGGCATGAAATGTTCATACAGAATAAAGGGCTGGGTAGTATGGCCTTCTTTATGAACTGGGTACATTCAGGTAGATGACTTCCTTTAGTTTCCTGTATAGAAACAAGACTAATGCATTGAGGGTTATGCCACATACAGAAACAGGTACTGACCAAGTGGTTCATATTCAAAATTGATTAGCAAAGTGGGTGTCTTCCTTTTGTTTCCTTTTAGTAACTAAATAACTTGTTTAAAGAATCGTCTTTATATAGTCAACAATCTACTACATTGGTGTTGCAAATAACACAAGCATAGAATCCTAGAATCCGTTTATTAGCTGAATAAACAGTTAGGAACAAACAGTAAGGTGACCAGATTTTAAAATTGGTAAAGCGGGACGCCATTCATGGGGGGGTTCTTGATTAAAAATTTGGTCTATATGGAGCAAAAAAACATTTTCATAGAATGCAAAAATAGTATTGTAATATATTTTTTTTAAATCGGGACTTTTTAAAAACGCCACGGGATATGGGACAAATTGTTAAAAATCGGGACTGTCCCGCCAAAAGCGGGATGTCTGGTCACCTTACAAATAGCTACTAATAAGACATCAGTTAATCAGTAAATATTGAGAGCCTAAGAATCAGTTTGTTGGATATTATAGATGGTATCTGTTGATGAACATTATTATGTGCGTGTGTGTGTCACACTCAGACACACATCCACATTAGATGCCTGTGTGTGGCTACTTCATAAGATTAACTCCTCAGTTATGCCAAGTTGACAGACTGCTTCCTCCCTCCACCAGAACTGGAAGCCTCCAGGGCCCTTCACTGTAGGAGAGCATTGCTAAGGTCACTTAGGAGCCAGAACTCCTGCAGTCAAAAGTGCATTCTGAGTGGCGATAACACTACCCTTTATGTACAGAGAACCTGACCCCTTAACAGAGTTCTTGCATAGAAGTTATTCTGCCTTGACTATTTTGTCCTTTGATCTTTTTTATATAAAAAGCAAGGTGTGCTTAAACAAATAGCCAGAGGTTTAAAAGAAAGGGGGAGGGGGAGAATACAGTAAGAAAAGCAAGGGAGGAGAGAAAGATAGGCAGTGAAAACAAAAGTCCTCACAGGCCCCAGTTGAGTTCAGTTGGTTTGTCCCTTGTCTTGATACCCCAGGTTGTGGGTTTGATTCTGGGTCAGGGCACATAAAAGAATCATCCAACAAGTGCAGGAATAAGTGGAACAACAAATCAGTGTTTCTCTCTCTCTCCCTTCTTCTCTCTCTCTCCTTTCTTCTCTCTCTCTAGAAATCAATGAACATTTCAAAAATATATTTTAGTTGTCAATTAATAAGCAGTAGCCACTCTGAAAGCAGAAAGAAAAGTCAGCTTCTAAGAGAAAGGACAGGGGATGACTCTGGCAGGAAAAATACTATCTCAAATACTCTTAATGTCATAGGAGTTGAATAAAGCAGATAAATAGACAAATAGCTGATTGATAGATTGATAGGCAGAGAGACATACAGATACCACACCCTACAGGTTAACAATCAAGTATCAAAAACTACTATATGGTCTACAGAATACTTCCACACATATTACCTCATTTCGTATTAATGACAACAGTCAGAGTAGCAACTTCGGCTTAGTAAACCCATGCCTTGGATTGAAAACTAATATTCACTTCTATCACATGACATGCATAGTTAATGTCAGGCAAATACTTATTTTATTTTCTGAGTCCATATAATATTATTTGCAGATTAACCTTTGAAAAAACTTACTTAACACCTATAAAGAAAATTAGCAACCCTCACGATTCACTGAATCACAGTAATTAACAAATTCTGGTAGTTCAACAAGGAACATTTTCTAATCTGTGTTGTTAAAGCCTAGTGAACAACCACGGAATAATTGGGTAGATATGGGAAAATAGACTGGATCTTCACATAAACACATTTTTTCAGGGTTGCACACGATATATCTGGTTCAAATGTGCTTAACTTAATCTGCCCAACAGAGCAAGCACCTGAATGGGCCAACGGGTGCTAGCTGAGACATTTTCGGGATCAAAGGGATGTTGTTTCATGGTCACTGTCAACATCTACTACAGATAACAGGCAAAAATCATGAGTAAAATGTATTTCCACTTTTCTCAATGTCAAATTTATAGAAAATAAACAGTTTTCAGTACAAGCACTGATTGTGTGTGAAACACACGTCACTTCACTGAAATTGGCCAAGCTTGTTTATTTCTCCTGTCTGGTTTGCAGTATAAGAGAAACGTAAGTAAGTGGAGAGAAAGAATTAAGTGAAATTAAATACGTGTGTGCTTGGAGTTACAGGTGAAAACTGTTTAAAATGTAAAACTATTGCTATTCTAAGTTCTGGAACAATTCAGGTCATTACCAACAAACCTGATGTAAGTTTTCATTTTGTATTTTTTTCTGTTGTGTTCAGTAGTCAGTAGAAGGTAATTTGCAAATAAATTCGTGGAGCTTAAATATATGTTTACAAGGTTTTGAGGGTTTTTGTTGTTGTTGTTCCTATTTTATTTTGGTATCTCAGAGTTTAATAAAAGTTAAGGTCTGGGGCTTTTGAGTACAGCATCCTAGGCATTAGAATGGAATTTTTATTTTACCCAAAAAATTTGGTACAGCTTTCTACTTCTTCTGCCCTCCCATGATGTCTTCTAGCCCCTTTTCTCCTTCTCCTTTTTAAATATTTTTGTTAGAGAGATTCTTCAGTTGCAATGAGCACCCTCAGGCTTGGGTACCATTATTGTGTTTTTTCTAGGTACAGATCTTGAACAAGTTCTTCATCCATGTGGATGTACGTGTCCTCAGCTATATAATGGATCTCTCACCTATGCATTTCTTAAGAGTTCTGTGGAGAATCAGATGAGATCTTATGTATATAAACATTAGGCAAATTCTAAGCAATGGATTACTTTATTATTGATTGATTGATTGATTGATTGATTTTAGAGAGACAGAAACAGGAAGGGAGACAGCAAGATAGAGAAAGAAAGAAGTATTAATGTATTGTTTCACTTAGTTATGACTTAGTTGTTTATTCACTGGTTTCTTTCCTATATGTCTTGACTAGGGATCGAATATGCAACCATGGTGTTTTGGACAATGCTCCAACTAAGTGACCTAGCTGGCCAGCGCCCAAGCAATAAATAACTTTTAAATAATATTAGGACAAAGTATCTTATTTCAGAAAAATAGGCAAAGTGCCATATGCTAGGATTGGATCAAAAAAATGCAGATATTAGAGTTTAAAATGACCCCAGAATTTCTAGTTTCTATGTGCAATCAGTCCCTGCTCCATCACTATGTTGAATTAGAAACTCGAGTTCTGGTGTGTAAGGAAATTCTGGATTAGACTCTAGTATTTGTAGCATCTTTCAAAATGTATGACAGTATAAGAATTTGAGATTTAATATATTTTTTTATATTCAGTGAAAAAGTGATTTCTTAAAATTGAAGTTCATTTCATTTTGTTAATTGTAATCATGCTTTGAGCTTTTACCTTTTTAAATTTATTTTTAAAAGTTTTTATAAACCCTGGCCAGTTGGCTCAGTGGTAGAATGTCGGCCCAGCAAGCATAAGTCCTTGGTTCAATTCCCA
Source organism: Rhynchonycteris naso (assembly GCA_037038555.1). Taxonomy (NCBI): domain Eukaryota; kingdom Metazoa; phylum Chordata; class Mammalia; order Chiroptera; family Emballonuridae; genus Rhynchonycteris; species Rhynchonycteris naso. The sequence continues at coordinate 7,167,187 of CM072998.1, read as the reverse complement.
GTCAGGGCAAACAGAAGAAGCCAACATCTGCTTCTCCACATCCCCTCCACTCGTTATCTTTCTCTTCCTCTCCCACAGCCATGGCTCAAATGGTACAAGCAAGTTGGCCCTGGCAACTGAGGATGGCTCCATGGCCTCACATCAGGTGCTGAAATAGCTCAGTTGCCTGAGCAATGGAGCAACGGCCCCAGATGGGCAGAGCATCACCTGTAGGAAACTTGCCGGATGGATCCCAGTCAGGGCGCATGTGGGAGTCAGTCTCTCTGCCTCCTTGCCTCTCACTTAATAAAAAAAATAAAAGTTTTTGTACTATTGTCATCTCTTTGTTCACTCTGTCATATCCTTTTAACTTCCTTTTCCTCATATCTTATACACAGGGATTCCTTACAACATATCCAAATGTTTCTAAATCCACTTCTCAGAGAGAAATATGAAAGGGCTTCATTGTCACTTGACCAGGCAATGGTGCAGTGGATAGAGAGTTGGACTGGGATGCAGAAGACCCAGTTTCAAGACCTCGAGGTCGCCAGCTTCAGTGCAGGCTCATCTGGCTTGAGCAAAAGCTCACCAGCTTAGACCCAAGGTTGCTGGCTCCAGCAAGGGGTTGCTTGGTCTGCTGAAGGCCCGCGGTCAAGGCACATGTGAGAAAGCAATCAATGAACAACTAAGGTGTCGCAACAAAAAATGATGATTGATGCTTCTCATCTCTCTTCATTCCTGTCTGTCTGTCTCTATCTATTCCTTTCTCTGGTTCTCTTTCTTGTCCCTGTAAATAAAAAGGGAGGGGGCTTCATTGTCAACTGAATACCAGTAAAATCTGCCAGTGTTGAGACTGTAGTTGTAGGAGCAGATATTTTGAGTTGCTTTTCATGTACTACTGGTAGATTGTGCTGAGTGCACCTGGTTAGCTTTACTAATGGGGCTATGACATTTTCCTCTGGTTTCCATGTTGCTTCAGGAACACACAAGTCTACAAATGCGGAAAATAATGCTTACACACCCCGAATAGCTAGCCATATTGCGCTAGAGCAGTGGTTCTTAACCTTTTTTAAGGTACCGCACCCACCAGTTTCATATGCACATTCACCAAACCCTTCTTTAGTGATAAATAAAATATGATTTCTTTTTCCAAATTCAAGACATAGGTGTATGTTTTTTTACTGGTGCACAAAATGAGCCGTGCATGAACATCACCTTGCTCAAAGAACAAAACCAACAAAGTGCATGAACTCACAACAAATTTCGGTATTACTTTATTCTGGCCTCCACGGCAGAGGCTTCTCTGCACCCCTGAGACCGACTCATCGGACCCCTAGGGTTCGATAGAACCCTGGTTAAGAACCACTGCGCTAGAGTTTGCGTCACCATAGTTTCATATGATCACAAAATAAACCACATAGTATCTTCTTTACACTTTATTCCCATGCTCTTGCCAAGGGTTTTAAAAGCTATTCTTTGGATATCAAGCGTTCTGGTGAATTATTCTTTTTTATCTCTCTAAGTGCCAGTTTAATTTAATAGAGAAATATTAATTTTTATATTTGGTATCTTTGGGGACAAAGAACGTTAGCCCGTTGGTGTAGACTACTATTGGAAATACTCTTAACATCTATGGCTTTTTGTGGTTCTAGTAAGCTGTTCCTGCACTCTGGGTTCTGTTTTCTCACTGGCTGCTGTTCCTGCTCCAAACACTCAGTGTTTGAGTAGGGACTGTTCACACGCCACCTCTGGTGGGTTGCAGCTGTGATCAGTGAGCTCTCTGTTCTCCTCTGTGACACTGCTGGTGGCCTTCACGCCATGCCTATTAATTAGAACATATGGGCACTTGCTAGCTCTTTATGAGAAATGCCACAATAGACGTTGTATATTAAATGAGGGGCTGCCAGAATTGCTGAGTAGGAAAGTACTCTGAGAGAGTAGACATGGGAGGCACATTTCTAGTTCTGATTAAAAAAAAACAAAACAGTGATAAAATTAACAAAAAGATATTTTAGAAAGCATTTGCAGGCCACACCAGAACAGAGAGCGTGGTGCAATTTTGAAGAGGAAGTAATCAACTAATTTTCATAACGGAATCACACATTGCGAGCAGTAAATATTTGTATTAGAAATATGTGACTCGGGTTTCTAATCCTAATGGATCAAGAATATAATACGAATTTATGATGTGATTGGCAAGGTGGAACAAAGACTGTGCGAGGAGTCTTTCTGAACATTTTGCAACAACAAAACATCTCCAACTTGGAGGCTCATGGCATTTCAGGGTACGGCAGCTACAAAATATATTGTACAGTCCACCCCGCCAGTGCAGTAAGACTGTCATGAATACATGGTTTCTATGTGGCAATTCATACACACCTTGCCAAATTCTATTGGTTAGAAGAAATTGAGTTTTTGATAAACACAGTGTTCTTTAAACCCAGAGGTTTAATCTGAATCTTAAGAGTGGCCCAGCAGTGCATGAAATATTTATATTGTTTTTCTAAGTATATACATACATTATTTACTAAAAAGGCTATAAAGTATTTACATTGTATTTGTAAATACAGTATACATTATTTACATTTCACTGTACTTTTTCCCGATTCAGGTAGGAAAGAATGGTTGGAAAGAACTGTGTCTGAAGAGGTTTAGCTGGAAATTAGAATATTGGTGTGTCAAAACATTCAGTATCAATCTTGAGGTCTCCTTTGGTCACCTACCAAGGATGAGTTTTCCACTTGCTTGGTGGTCCTGGGAAAAATGATATATGAATCATGCTATAGGCATATAATGCTATAAGCCTACCTACACTAATCATATAGTCGTACATCTCTGTATGACATATATTATGACTTCACAGTTATAACAATGCTTGCTTTTCCTTACCCAAACCATGAACTATATATTCAGTTTTCTTAAGCCTTTTAGATATTTAGTATTAAACATCAATATTTTTAATTAAATAAAGTGTATCTCTATAGGGCTTTTTGTTCCTTAGTCTTTCCTAGGACTGCTAAGTACCAATATAGTGGAAATTGTAATTTAACAACATACTGACATTTGGACAGGTAATACACACAAGTATTCAGTGCAATTAAAACATTTATACACATAAAAACTGTTATGTAAGTGACGACCATTTGTAAGTATTCTAGGAAATACTAGAAATTGATAGCATGCAGAATTACAAGGTCTTTTCAGAATTTCTGCAAATAAATCAGTACATTTAGGGCTAAAATAACAGTTTAAAAATGGTGTCTGGATTGGATTTACTGACGTGAGCAAGGCCATCTTGGAAAATCGTTCTACAGCCAGATTGCTCGAGGCCACACTGACATTTACCATTAGTGAAGCAGGTTTAGGAAACACTTTGTTATTTGAATGAATTCAAAAAAGCAACATTTAAATCACTCTGGCCCACAGAAAACAAATCATCCTAATAGGGCATGAGAGGACACGATATCACCACAACACCTGATAAATAGAACTCCGGTCCATTTCTGTAAGTTTTCATATTAGATTGACAAGACAAATCACTGAAACTGCAAAGAGAAATGCAAGCCTGCAGTAAGGTGCCAAAATCTTGCAGAGCTTGCATGTTGATTGTCTTTGGTAGTGACTTGAATAAAACAAACAAACTGAAAATAAGCCACTTCCATTGTCATGGTTATGCATGACTTGTTTGGCAGCTATACTTAACCCCTATGGCAGGGGAAATCTAGCAGAATGTGGCATCTGGGTAGAACCCTTGGCTCCCTGGGAGCTTAGTCCTGTGTCGTCTATATAGAGAGATTGTGCATTTCCTCTTTCTCTGCCTTCCAGCGAGGAGTGAGGAGTCGAGAGGAGTACCCCTCTCTCTCGTCTGTTGAGGTCATAGCTGCAACATGAGTCTCCCTTCTGAACTCCAGTCACTCTCAGCAATGTGATCTTGCCCTCAGATACACTGACATTTATTCCCACAGAAGCCAGTGAGTAGATGAGATGAGACCAGGCTCCTGGCTTCTTCATATTCACTGAAAATCAGAACCCCAGAATGTGAACGGCCAGGAAATCATCTCCAGTGGAAGTGGGGCAACTATGGATGGAGAATTATAAGAAAAAAGAGGAAAATTGCGATGCTAACTAAATTGATCACTGCCCCAAGGTCCCAATAATCTTTCAACCTAAAAGGTTAGGACCTGCCCAGGAAGGTCACTGTCAGAGTTACTCTACAGTCCCTCTCTTGTAGGTGACATTAGTCACATTTGAGCGTTCTCTCTCAAAATTGGAAACAACACAGTGTGAACAGTGATCTCCTTGAATGGGCTAAGCATTTTAAAATAGAATATTGATTTTTGGAATTCACAGGATGCATGTGGAATAATTTCACAATTAAAACCATCACATTTTAACTTGCTTAAGGATCATCAGGTACTTTTAATAAAAATGCAGATTCTTGGAACTTACTAGCATGCAAACAAATTATATAGATAATTCCCATATAGTTCATTTGGGGTACAGCTCAAAATATGCATGTTTTACGGCCTCCCTTTATAATTCTCATTCAGGTGAGCTCAGGGCCAAAAACTCCAGAAAACACATTTTATGGATATTAAACCAGAAGTTACAACCTGCAAGACTAATGTGTAATTCTGAAAACTATTGCCAGCTGTTATCAGACAAATAGATTTTGTGCCCTAAAAGAACAATAAATACCAGGCATCTCAGGAATGAACTTAGAAAAAAAATGCTATTACTCTGAGTGTTTCATGGTAGTTGCCAGAAACTGGAAGGGGCAGAGAAAGAAGGAAGGAGGGAGGGAAGGAACGACGAAGGGAGGAAAAGAAGGAGGGAGGAAGGAAAGCAGAAATGGAGAGTTGTTGGTTAGTGGAGAGAGCTTCAGTTTTGCAAGATAAAAATAATTCTAGAGATTGATTGCACAACTGTTTCAATGTTCTTAACCCTTCTGAACTGTACATTTAACTGTTTAAGAAGGTAAATTTTGTTATTTCTATTGTACAACAATTAATTTTTTTAACTACAGTGCATACACATCATTCCTCTTTGCATTAGTGTTAGCATTTCTAAAAAATAAATAATTTCAAATTGAAATAGAAACAGATTTAAGAAACAAAATCTGACAAAGGTAAAATAAAAAGATTGTATAATAAACTGAAATAAGGCAACAGAAACAAAAATAAACAAGTATGGCTACTTCAAACTAAAATACTTCTGTGCAGAAAGTCATCGACAAAATGCAAAGGCAGTACCCTGAATTGGAGAAAATATTTGCAAACCATAGATCTGATATGGGATTAATAAGCAAGAAACGGAAAGATCTTATACAACTTAATTTCAAACAACAAAGAAACCCAAAGCCACAATATGATTACAACATGGGCAGAAAATCCGAAGAGACATTTTGCTTTTCCAGAAAAGGCATACAAATGGTCAACAGGTACATGAAAAGGCGCTCAACATCACTGGTCATTTTGGAAATGAAAATCAAACTCACAGAGAGCTATAACGTCACACTGGGTAGAATGGCTACAATCAAAAAGGCAAAGGCTAACGAGTGTCGGCGAGGATGCGGAGAAAGTGGAACCCTTGTGCACTGTCGATGGGAATATAAATCAGGGCAACCACTGTGAAAAATAGTGTAGACTGGTTCCTCAAAACATTAAAAATAGAACCATATGATAAAGAAATTCCATTTCTGGGCATTTATCTGAAGAAATTGAAAACACCAACTGGAAAAGACATATGCATCCCTTATTCATTACAGCATTATTTATAATAGCCAATATATGGGAACAACCAAAGTGTCCATTGACAGGTTCGTGAATAAAGAAGATGTGGTTTGTGTATATATATGAATATTACTCATTCATAAAAAAAGGAAGGAAATCTTGCCAGTTGCAACAACATGAATAGACCTTGAAGGCACTGTGCTAAGTAAGATAAGTCAGACAGAGAAAGACAAATTCATATGGTCACACTTATGTGGAATCTTATAACAAACGACATCCCAAACCCAAGCTCATAGGTACAGAAATGAGTTTTTGCCAGAGGCAGAGGTAGAGGTTGAGCAATATGGGTGAAGGGGTCAAAGGATACAAACGTCCAATGTCAAAAGAAATAACTCAGGTGAATATAATGTACAAGGTGGTGAAAAAATAATAATAATAAAGGGTTCTGATAGTAAATGTGACTGACATTTTTAAAATCCTAGTTTGGAGTGAAATGTTTATAAGTTTACCAACTTAGAATTTATAACTTACACAGTAAACAGGAAATTAACATATTTTGTGAAATAATTGTATCTGATAGAATATGTAGAATGTCCATCCTGGGACTGAGATTGGGGCTAGCCACACTGGAGTGAGTATATGAAATGTGGTAACTGCCCTGGCCGGATAGCTCGGCTGGTTAGAGTGTTGTCCTGCAGTGCAGAGGTTGCTGGTTTCATCCGGGTCAGGGCACATACAAATTGTTCCTGTCTCTCTCCTAAGGTGACCAGTTGTCCTCCTTTAGAGAGGACATTTCTTCATTTGTAAGTTCCATCCCCCCTCAAAAAGCATCCTCCTATATGTCCTCCTTTTTGATACTGGAAGACTAATCTGTGAATGTCTGTATTCGATCGATGCTGAGTCAATCCACTGCGTGTGAAGTGACGTGTTTGTGTTAGATATGATGATTCGTCGAGGATCAGCACAGGGTGGCAAGACACACGGGAGATCTTGAGAGACCACGCGATATGCCGAGTGCGCAAATGGCTTTGTGTACTTCTTACTGAAACATGACATGGCACATACGACATTATAGACCAGGGGTCCCCAAAACGTTTTACACAGGGGGCCAGTTCACTATCCCTCAGACCATTGGAGGGCCGGACTATAAAAAAAACTATGAACAAATCCCTATGCACACTGCACATATCTTATTTGAAAGTAAAAAAACAAAACGGGAACAAATACAATATTTAAAATAAAGAACAAGTAAATTTAAATCAACAAACTGACCAGTATTTCAATGGGAACTATGGGTGCAGATGCATCCTGCGCTCCTGTCACTAACCACCAATGAAAGAGGTGCCCCTTCCGAAAGTTTGGCAGGGGCTGGATAAATGGCCTCAGGGGGCCGCATGCGGCCCCCTGGCCATAGTTTGGGAACCCCTGTTGTAGACTCGCGGTTATTTCTTTCGCAGTGAATATTCAATCATAGCCAGGTAAGCACAATTCATGTTTTATTAATTCATTATCTATTTAATAATTTCCAAATACGTATAATTTTATTTACAAGCATTTTCCCGAAATTTGAGTTTTAATGTGGAAATCTAACCTTAAACCATATCCATAAAGAACACATTTTGATTAAATAGTTGCATAAAACACACGTTTTTTTAATTAGAAAATGATAAATACACCCGAATATCACTCCAAACTAGTAGTTTTGTTTGATATTTAGTTTTACTAAATGAGTACTTCCTTTTTACAATTATTAAAAATTAATAGGCATGTAAGCATAATTACAATATAAAATATTACACATGTTTATGCATTTATCATATTATAGTGTATTATTATTGCAATGAATAAAATGTTTCTTTTATTTACCATATTGTTTTCTTCCTTTTTATTTTAAAAAAAGTTGGTCTCCTTACTCTCCCCCTTCCTCTCTTGCTAAAATCAATCAATTAAAACAATATGATAACTGAAAAGAAGTGCATTATTATCAGTATTGTTGGGGAAGAAGAAGAAGGCAGTGGGTTTAAGGTTGATAACTGAGGAGCTGTGCTCTTCAGTCTCGAGGGGGCCATGAGCAAACTGAGGCCCTGGAGACGGTGGTGGCAGCCCTGGGAGGGTGAGTTTACGGAGAAACATATGCTGACCCTTCTGGATTTTCTAAACTCTTGTTCCCCCACTGAGCCAAGCTTATTAGCTACTGTTTATCTACGTATTAGCAAGTGCTTATTTAGGATACTGGAACTTTTCGCCACTTGGGCCCTGATACAAGAAAACAATCTAAGATCCTATGATGTTTCCATTGGCTGCAACTTCCTTTTGTAGGTAAAACAATAATGCAATGGAAAAGCAGAATGCAGGGATTCCAGTGATGTCTTTCATGGCTGGGAGCCGTCCTCTTAAGGTCATGTTTTGTTTTGTTTGTTTGTTTGTTTGTTTTTTGAATTGCCTTCAGAGTATTTGGTGGTTTTCAATTGGTTTCAATATACGGCAGATCTAGAGGCAGCCAGATCATTAAGCAAAAGGCATTTACGATACCTTTTTCCTTTGTTCTCAGACTTTCTCTTCCCAGGTTTATTGAAGTTGGTCATTTATAGAAGCCCATCTTTTCTAGTATTAGAACATATAACAAGAGATTGCATCCCCCCTCATTCTCTATCTTGCACTCAGTTGCTGAGCGTTGGCATTAGGTGGAACTCAGGCTCTTAATACTGTTAGTAATAATAATATTAATACTTCATCAACTTGCCCTATATTGCCAACAGGGACTTCAAAGAGAAGACCTAATTTAATCTTCTCGACAACCTGAACAGGTCTGCACTATTGTCTCCAGTTTACACAGGAGGAAACAAATGTAGAAAGTAAAATACTTGATTCAGTTCACAGAGTTTGTGTGTACAGGGCCTAGGACTTAAAATCAGAAGTTGAATTCCAGTTCACACACTCTTCAACACAATACTGTGTAGCCAGTCTTTGTCTGGGGAACTTCTCTTCTTCCCTCTGCCAAGTTCTCCCCTCGGGCCGGATCTCTGTTATGCTGTGATCATTGGGTGCTCGCTCAGCAGGTTCAGATTGTGGTTCTAGCCCTGACACGTCAGATCTGGGCAGTCCAGTCACAAAACCTAGACCTGTGAGTCAGTTCTCCTCCTCAGCCCTAACCTGCGCCCTAAATACTATTCCAGCTTCTCCGGGATGGATCGCACGACAACTTCTTATCCAGACCAACCCTTCTGCCCTGTTGTTTCAAATTGTTGTTACAGTTGGGAGACATTTTCCCTCCTTGGTTTCTCTGAGTTGACCTGTGGAAACAAAACAATTTCTGCCAACATTATTCTAGGTTTTTTAATGATTTTTGCTGTTCTCCATGTATTCATTCCAAGAGAGACTTAAACCCAAATCGCAGATTAAACAGTTCTATACCAATGAACTTATAAGCCTGAATAGAAACAAACAATATTTAAAGAAATAGAAAATTTAACAGAACTTGATATAAGGTTGCTTTGAAAACTGGAATAAACTAATAATGAGAAACTAAAGTTAATTAACTAAGCTCTCCACTGCAGTACATAACTTGTTTTGGTAACCAGTGAACTGTTTTCTCTTCCCATCCCCTTGAAGTGCTTGACATTTATATCTTCATGTTGGGATTTCTCTTTTAGTTATTGTATGTATCAAAAATACCTTTATTCCATAGGATTTGGTGGTGTTTATCTGTCTTTGGAGCAAGAAGGTGTAAAATTTTAGCATTCATCCAGTCCACAAATCATTAGATACATAAGTTTTTTAGTCTAAGTTTTCTAAAGGATTTCAATATGCTTAGTTTATATTGGGACTCCCAGTGCTGTTTGCATTAACTTAGAACATCTGATCACAGATCACCATATTTTTGGAGAATTTATTGACAGGCACCAAAATAATATTTATATAAATTATTTAAGAAATGTTGATGTAATACTTTTCTGTATATAAAAATTTTACATTTTGGAGAGTAGCATTCTAGTAGAATTTAACAAGAAAAAAAGAGTTCAGAGTCAAGTGCATGTATATAACATGCCATCCTTTAGAAATTCACCGTGCGTATCAGTATTATGAAAGCCAGAGAATGCCTCTCAGTGAAAACAAAACAAAACATAACCTGGAGATGTTTTCGTTGTACATATGTACCCTGATTTATTGGTGTCACCCCATTAAAATTAATAATAATAATAATAAAATGTTACAAAAACAAAACAAAAACCTATTTAACTTTCTTCAAATTAATTTACTGCTTATCTGGCCAATGAATTTTCCATTTATTCTGAATAACCCCTTTAAAATATTATGCAAGAAATACTGTTTTCTTTAAAATGTATTCAACACATGTGCGACAAGCTTCCTTGCATCTAGCTTCATCTATCAATGAGTCCCCCACTGTTCCTCCCTCAAGTTCATTGAAATATCCTGTATTCATAAATCTCAGTTCATGTAGACATCGTGCATGAGAATTTACTATAATTTTTATTTATTTTGGGAAATATGCTTCACATCTCTATTCCTACCGATCTGTTTTAATATATGTTCTTTAAAATTCCATGAAAAAAAAAGATAGGGATATTAAAAGTACTAGTTTCCAAGACTATTACATACATAATACAAGAGCATGGTTATTGATGTTTTTGCTACATTTCGTTGTGTCTCAGCTTTTCAACAAGAATAATGAGTCTTGCTAAGTTTTTTGTTTTTGGTTTTTTTTTTTGTTTGTTTTTACAAATTTGAGGGGTTTTTTTTGTTGTTGTTCTATGACGATACTTCAAGCCTCAGAGCAATACGATGTGAAGGCTGAGAGAAGCAATGAAAGATTTTGTTGTCAGGCTGGCGTTAAGTTCACACCTATATTGTTTGTTATGGAACAGTCTCTACTTCTGGCAAAATAGGTTCTTTTAGAGCTTAGGTGAAATGGTGATGGCAAAGGTCTACCCCATACTAATAATGATGGGGATGCTGGTGCTATTTAACACCTGGTGGGGGTGGGAGGGTGCTCAGTCTAAACAGTGGACAGAAGCTGAATCTTCAGGGAGGGAAAAGTTGCAAATGAGTAGCTAGACATCACACACTATTTCATTGTGGGAATCTAAGCTCCCAACATTTTCACCTATTGTTACCTTATGCAGCTTTTGTTTCCAATGCTATTTTTCTTGACCTTGATGATCATCACCTATAGCTACCGCTATGTGCATAATATTCTTCTTTTATTAATAACAAAATGTTGCTTATCAAGGTAGCTAAATAAACCTTAATGATATTTCAAGCAATTTGTATCAGTGCCCAGTCCACCTGACCATTGAGTGAGAACATTAGCTAGCTGCCTGGATGAGAAAAGCAAGCTTGTGACTATCCTGATTCTCAAATGGACAAAAATATAAATAAGCAAATGTGCAAAAATGTGCTTAGAACCAAAGGTTTGTAAAGAAAAATGGTGACTGCGAGGAAAAGACTGCACCAACAGGCTCTTAGCAGCCAGAAGTGTTCTTGCCCAGAGGAGAGTGTATGCTTTTTGTCCAGATGCTGGGTAAGCTTGCCAAGGAAGCATATGCTGCCGCTGGAAGGAGATTAGTGCAGTTTGGAATCTGGACCATAGAGTTACCGTTCAGTGGGGAAAATGAGATGTGTGTGAAGATGAGGAATAAGATAGTGTCCACACTGCGTGAAAAATCCACGTTCTGTAAAGGTGATTGTCCAACGTCATTTTAATGGAGGGGCAGTGAATGGATTTCTATGCCTGTTGCTTACAGAGTTTAAGTGAATGCAGACACTCTGCCCTATGGCAATAAAGCAGCTGCATTATAGGGACGAATATCATAGAGCATCAGTAGCATCATCCTTTTTAGAGAATTTGGAACCTGGTAGACCAAAAGACTGCAGAAACATATTCAGTACAACAGATCCTTCTTGTCCCTATTGGTTTTACTGTTTTTCTTTCATTAGTTCTGCACTCCATCCTATCTTTTTAATAGAAAACACACCTCATAAATAGGATTTGTCACTTGTTTCTATATCAGTTCATCTGCTGTGACACGCGTATAGTGACCTATACGAGAAACCCTGCTGCTCATTCTGAAATGGCATTTGGGGCGCCATGAAAAAGGGAGTGAAATGGAAATAATTTGAGATGATACTTTGAATGACCAAATGAGATGTAGAGGTTTCACGATTATGTGTAGATGAGTTCAATAGACCCATTCAAACTAGTGAATAAAAAACAACACAAAACCACAACCACCCCTCGATTTCACTTAGTCAGATGATATTGGTAGAAATCAGTCCATTTGAAAGCAAATGTTGAGGTTTATGCAAGTTTTGGAGTAGAATCTGCAAGTATTATAGAATTTCCTCTAATTTTCCCTGTCTGACTTTTGTCATCTGGTGGCTAATTATTTGCACTTAAATTTTTCTGTCATAATTATATTAGCTAATCTGTCATGGGCCAGTTATATCTGCTTGAAACAGCTTAAACACCTCCGTGTGTAGAAATCTTAGGGCAATGCATTGAAAGGCTCTGACATTTCTTTGCCCTGTGCTTTATACCCCTGCTTTAGAAATAGATCCCATGATTTTTTATTTACTACAGAGGTTGTCATTACAATAGTGACTTCTCCATCTGCATTTGGTTTTAAATTCAGATAGATAACGAAGGTTAGAGAAGGTTAAATTTTTCTCTGGCTCTGTTAATATGTTGCCAAACAATTCATCTTTTCAGTCAATTTAGTGGAGAAATCAGCAAGATAGTTTATTTGTTATCAGGTAGCAAGTAATTGTCAGAATTTCCCAACTCTTGACTGGTTTAATATTGTGAAAAGCACAATTACATTCAGCAACTTATTTCAGTTTCATTACCTTCTCCCGCTCTTTCCATTCCTATTTCTCATCTAGTTTGTTCAGACTCAGTTCTAAAACAGCTTATTAATTGCTAAGCACTTTAAGTTTTATTTGGTGTTCACATACATCATATCATGATGACTTTCTGTGGCCAGTAAGGCAGGTCTTGGAGTTCCCGTTTTTCAGATGAGAAGCTATTGACTCAGATGGTAGGTAAATGACGTATACAAAGTTATTGAACTACAAGCTGAACCTGGGTCATCTGATTTCTAGTCCAACGCACACACACACACAACTCTATCCTTTAAGTACCTCTGTACAACCCTTACCATAGTGGACAATTTACTCAGCTTTTGGTCTATTGATATTCAAGACAACTTGTCTAGTACTAAACATGAGCCTTGTTAAATTGTTCTTTTAAACTTAACTGACCAGTTTAAAAATTACAGTAATATAATATGCCTAATTAAGTATATGCTTTATTAAGTGTGTGAAAATAAAGGAACTTTATTGATAGAATAATTTTATAGAGTAGATTTTTTTTTTTTTTTTACATTTCTAAGACTCTTATTTATGGATGTCAAACGATACACGCAAACAGGGTCTCAATGTTAATGTGGGCGGGTAGCCAGATGCTGAGGGGGAAAGAGAACAGGCGTTCGACACTATTATTTTATAAAACTGGAAAGCCCGTTCCGGTCAGAAGCTTCATTACCCCATTTCGCTTAATTTGCTAGGAGGCTGTAGCATTCGTAGGCTCATTTGCACACTCCAGTAGCCCACTGTGCCCTCAGCACTCTGGAGTCAATCCAGAGCCAGTTAAGAGAAGTTTTCCCAAGGTATTGCCAGTCCTGTTGTTGGGGTAGTGATGGGGAAAATTCTTCTACTGTGCATGCGCAGTAGAAGCCAGACAGGGGACCACGGAGGCCTGTCAGTCTAGCCTAGAAGAAGAATGTGATTGGTTCGTGGGAGGAACCAATGCAAGCCCATGGAATTTTAAGAAATGGCAGGATAGCTCAGAAGGTTGGAACACCCTCCTAAAGCGCAGGGGATCAGGACACATTGAGGAATGGATACATGTTCCTGTGTCTCTGCCTCTCTCTCCCTTACCTCCCCCCCACCCCCGCCAAGAAAAAGAAAGAAACTGATTGTGGCTTAAAGGAAAGCTAGTCCTTCTCCAGTCCAAATATAGACACAGAGGCCAGCCATAATTCCAGTCCTTCCCTGTCTCTGCCTTTCCTTGGAGACCCGTGCTCGCCCGTTTGCTCCCATGCAGTGTGGCCTGAAGGCCACATAGTGTCCCAGGTATAGGTTTGGAGCAGCGCCTGGACTGGGCGGAGCTTCAATAGGGGCTAAGCCGTGGTGCAGCGCCTGGACTCTGGTCTTGACACAGGGCTTCGTGAAGACAAGACGGAGCGTTTTCCTTGATGGGAGAGATGGGAAGAAGACGTTGGCAACCTCTGAGCAACCTTCTGTTTCCACCCTGAATAAAGAAACCTTACTGCAGAAGCCTAAGCTTCTCCAAAGGCGAATCCTTTGAAATTCCTCTTTCAGCATTGCAAAAAAGCTACTTTTCACTAGCATCATAAGTGGCTCTCCATCTAGTTATTATTGAGGTCCAATGATTATCAATTGTTAAAAATATTAAAACTATGTTTAATACTTGTGTAAAGAGTAAGAGATTTAAAGACAGAGTATAAAATGAATTTTAAAAATCTACACATAATAAACAAATCTAATTTCACCAAGATAACAAATTATTCTTTCTGTAAAACCTTTTCTATAAGAACTAGACATTTAAATCGTATATATATTTTAAGTGTCCAGCTTGATTCACATCTGGATTATAAAAATTACTAGATGAAGGCACAGGCGAGTGACTCTTGCCCATCTTGGAGTCCATATTAGTATTCAGGGATAGACACCTAGAGTTTTGTTATTATTGTTACTATATTTTTAACTTGAGATTTATACTAGCTACAAACCGATCCCTAAACATTCAGTGTTTGAATATTTTTCTAGTGTAGGGCAGAAAACATTTGTGTCTAAGGTACAGAAAACATTGTTGAAGCAGTTTCAAAATTTTATCATGTGTTTCTCTCTTAGCATTTCTACTTTATAGCATAAAACAGCTATGCAGTACAGCTCACAGTCATGTGTGGGGTCATATTGGTGTCCTATACCAGGTGCTCAATGACTTCTGTCACCAAGGGTAAGTTTAAAATTGTGCTCAGGAGTCTTACTTTTTTTCCCCCCTTGTAAGCCTTTATCACACAAACAAGTCTTATATTATGTATATATTCAGAGCATATGTTGAGAGCTATACATGTTTTATGCATATTGTCAAAGAATGTTGCCAAAGAAAAGTTATTATTTAAAGCCATGTAAAAATGTAAATATTTGGTATATTGCTGTTATCTGCATAATATTTTCTTAATTTTCTAACTTCACGGGAAAAGCCTTGTCATTATAAATAATATAACACATCTGTATTGACAGAATTTAAGTTTAGAAATCCTTGTACAGGAAAAAACACCAAAATAGAAACTCCAATTTATCACCAATATTCTTAATATTTTTTTATATATACAATTAAAGTCCCTGAAGAAAAGACATGATTGTCTACCTTGTGAGAATACACTTTACCTTTCCATCAAAATATGTCATCTTGCATGGTTGTAGGCATTTGAGATATGAAGGCTACTGGGAGATTTGCCTCCCTATAACTACCCCTGAATCCTATTTTTTAGAAAACTGTTAAATGCATTAAGCTTGTTCTGATCTTGGGCACATCACTGCAAATCCATTTTCTGGCAGGGGTAATTGAAAGGTATACATTTTTATATAGGTTTATCTGTTGAAGTGCTTTCCCTGAGGCCAAGCCAAAGGCTGAACCTATGCCACTGTTTCAGTTGCCAGACCTGGGGGCTGGCTCAGTGGCCCCAAAGGGAACAGGGCTCGTGAGTTAGTCCCAGGTATGTTATATGACTTTCTTTGTCTTCATTTTTACTTACTCTGCACATATCCCTGGTTATGAATTTTGGGGCTGCTTCTAAACTTCAGTTTCTTTGTTCCCCCATTTTATTAAATTTATTGGGGGTATTACTGGTGAGCAAAATTATACAGGTTTTAGGGGCCCAGTTCTACAGCACATCTCTGTACACCGTCGTGTGTGTTCACTAACCCAGGTCAAGTTTCCATCCATCACCATTTGTTCCGCCATGCCTTCCTCTAGTTCCCTCTACCCTCTTCCTCCTGCCAATCACCACACTGTGGTCCATGTCCATGAGCTTTAGTTATTTTCTTTGCCTTTTTGCTCCATCCCTCCACCCTCTGACCCAGCACCATGTCCATACACATCCTCATGTGTGGAATCTAATGAACTAACAAGTAGAATAGAGGTAAACTTCAGTTTGAGCTGGGAATAAATATGTGTGGTTAACTTGATCTTTATCAATAACTTCTTTGTATGTGTCATTTCCATAATTTACTGTTGCTAATAATATATAACTTGACAAAATACTGTTCGTATGTAAAGTTAAGTTAGCCAACACGGTGCGGATCAATTGCATAATGCAAATGTATTGATTTCCTACTTTAAGTGAAAATGATTCTTGAGCAGAAGGATCCCAAATATTCCAAAACAGTTTATTTGTTGTTTGATTTATTGAAATGCTGGCGAACTTTACCTAAGGAGACTATTACAACAAACACGTACGTACTGTGTGTTCTTTACACATTCAGGGGATGGTATGCCAAAGTGGGCTCTGGACTGATGAAGCTGTCACTACCTCCTAACTCCCAGACGCTAATGCTGATGACAAAACTCATGAAAAGGAGAATTCCTATTTCATGAGGGTTTGATTCAAGGAAACATTAATAAAGTTCTGTTGATCATAACACCATCTTCATCTAAAATTTGGTTCCTTGAAGACAGACTTACATCACGCAAGAAGTCTATTTTCTAGACTTAGATAGAGCTCATGTGTCTCTCTTTAAAAAGATCGAAACCAAAAATAAAATTCCATCTTCTTGCATTTATTCCTAATATCCTGTGCACTTCATCAAAGAGCACAGTTTCAAGACTAAAAAGCTGGATTTCGTGTTCAATAACCCTAATAATTAATCTATTCCTTTAAAAATAAAGATATGTGAGTTTATAATATTGTTTTGAATAATTATTGGCTACACGGCGTAGATTTATATTTGATTTAAAATTTAAGTGGCAAACTGCTAAATGTTATTTTTTATTTAAAAATTTAACATGTCTTGAATTATTGAAAACACAAGTCTATTAGAATAACACCGAATCACAAATTAGTAAGAAACATAAAATTTGCATACTGAAACTGTATTTGTGTTACTTGTACTGAAGAATAAAGTTAATGTTGAGGTGTAGACACAGTTAGTGTAGGATACTTCTTGATGGACAATGGCCTCTTAGCTTTGCTAGTACTTTCTGGTCCTCCAAACATTTTTGGAGTTATATAAAATAATTCTCATAAAACACACTAAATATTTGGAGAGGATAGCAGAAATGGTTGCGGCCATTTCTAATTTTACGTTTCTTTGCATTTTGATTTATTAAAATAAATTAAGTTCTAAAAAGAATAAAATATTGTTTTGATAAAAATTCCCATATTACTCAAAGAGTGATATAATGGAAAACTGTTAATTATACCAACTCCTACCCCATCTTTCATTTTCTCTATGAAAAAAATGTAATACTTGATTTCTTACTCTAACCTTTTGAGTTTGGTTGTAATCATGAATTTGTGAATAGGTAAAATTAAGCTTCCCAAAGTAACAGGGGCAGGGTTTAGAACAGATGAGGTACCAGAGTGCATCAGACAAAGGACACACAGTCTACAGACCCTGCACAGCTGGGAAAAGGAGAATCTTCTTCCTCACCACTTACCATTCTTCCTAAAAACTGGGGACTGACACTTCATTGACAAGCTTTTTCCTATTCTTCTACAATTATTAATATACTCTTGTTATTGGAAATTCTATAGAAACTCAAAGGTGTTTCACTGTATTTTAGTCCCACATTGATTGGTGGCATCTTCAAGAAATATCTCCTTTGATGAGATAATTTCTGGTTGGATTATCTCCCTAGGGCTGCCAGAACAAAATTTCATGAACTAGATTACTTGAAACTACAGAAATTTATTTTCATATCATTCTGAAGGTTTAGCACTCTGGAGTGAAGGTCTTGGTCGACCTGGTTCCTGCTAGAGGATCTGGGGGTGGTGGGATCTGTTCAGTGACTCTTTGCTAGTTCTGCTGTTGCCGGTGATTCTCAGAGCCTCTCTTGGTTGCCAGCGATGCTCAGAGCTTCTCGTGGTTGCCAGAGATCTCAGAGCTCTTTGGCTTCCATTTCTACATGTAGGGTTCTACTCTGTATGTTTGTCTAGGATGGAGCATGGCCTTCCTATAAGGTCACCAGGTGTTGAAGTTAGTACCCACCTTATCCAGGGTAACCTCATCTTAACTAATTATATATGCAAAGGCACAATTTCTAAATAAAATCACAAACTGAGGTTCCAGGTAGACATGAATTTTTTTTTTGGGGGGGGGGGAGAGGAGGGTGGCAATATTTAATTGCATACAATGGTCCATAATCAATTAAACACAGATGTTAAAGAAAAAGGTTAGTTGTTTTAAATCTATTGATTGTTTTTAGATAGAGAAAGGGGAAAAAGAGAGAGAGAGAGACATCAGTTTATTTTTCCACTTATATATGTGATCCTTGGTTGATTCCTGTTTGTGCCCTGACTGGGGATTGAACCTGCAACCTTGGCATATCAGGGCAATGCTCTAATTAAGTGAGCTAACTGGAGGGCAAAAGAAAAGTGTCTTTTAAAAAGACCCCTGCATTATGGCTGCCTCCTTACTGTGTCTGCACACCATCTTCCCTCTGCGTGTGTGTCCGTGTCCTGCTCTCCTCTGCCCGTCAGGATGCCAGTCATTTTGCACTAGGTTGCACTCCGATAATCCCATTTTAACTTAATCACTTTCTAAAAGTTCAGTCTCCAAATATTTCTCTTCTAAGGTATTGGGTTTACACAGTAATTTTTTGGGGACACAATTCAGCCCATAATGGGCAGGGATTCTGCAATGGTTGCCTGTATTATCACTCTATTGTATTTTGATTAATCTAAAAATATTTTTTATGTTCTCATCATGGAGTAGACAACCATAATGGCACATTTCAGAAACTGTTTTAAAAGTCTCTACTTAAATGGCCAAGACCAATATGAGGCAGGAGTGAAAATATTCATCTTACTTGATTCCTCATTATGTCTGGCAAGTCTTTTAAAACTTTCTCCACTGTTTCCATAACTCCGAAGCTCTAGCTACGTGGGTGACTTTTCAGTTTTTATTGTTGGATCTTCTTTTTCTTCTCCCAATGTCGGAATATTTGATCTACTTAGAACTTGTTCTTGAACCTTCTTCAGTTTTTTGTTCTTTTAATTAAAAATTATATATATGTGGTTCTTAACCTTTTTTGAAGTACCGAACCCACTGGTTTCATATGCGCATTCACCGAACCCTTCTTTAGTGATAAATAAAATATGATCTTTTTTTCCAAATTCAAGACATAGGTATATGTTTTTTTACTGGTGCACAAAATGAGCCATGCATGAACATCACCTTGTTCAAAGTACAAAACCAACAAAGTGCATGAACTCACAACAAATTACAGTATTACTTTATTCTTTGAACCCCTGAGACTAACTCATCGAACCCCTAGAGTACGATAGAACCCAGGTTAAGAACCACTGATATATATATATATATATATATATATATATATATATATATATATATATATATATATATATATATATAATTTTTCTGAAGTTAGAAGCGGGGAGGTGGTCAGACAGACTCCCGTAATCGCCCCACCAGGATCCACCCGGCATGCCCACCAGGGGTTGATGCTCAGCCCATCTGGGGCGTTGCTGTGTTGCAATGGGAGCCATTTTAGCACCTGAGGCAGAGGCCGTGAAGCCATCCTTAGTGCCCAGGCCAACTTTGCTCCAGTGGTGCCTTGGCTGCGGGGGGGCGGGGGAGGGAAGAGAGAGACAGAGAGAAAGGAGAGGGGGAAGGGTGGAGAAGCAGATGGGTGCCTCTCCTGTGTGCCCTGACTGGGAATTGTACCCGGGACTTCCACATGCCAGGCTGATGATGCTCTACCACTGAGCAAACCAGCCAGAACCCCTCTTCAGTTTTTATCACATATGCATGACCTGATGAAATGTTCTTTTTTTTTCTTTTTTTTAAAATTTCTTTTTATTTATTCATTTTAGAGAGGAGACACAGGGTGAGAGAGAGAGAAAGAGAGAGAGAAAGGGGGGAGGAGCTGGAAGCATCAACTCCCATATGTGCCTTGACCGGAGCAGTGCAGGGTTTTGAACTGGCGACCTCAGTGTTCCCAGGTCGACTCTTTATCCACTGCGCCACCACCGGTCAGGCTGAAATGTTCTTTAATCCCTTAAATATCCTTCTGGAAGAGGTGGTCATTGCCTGCTTCACAACCATTCTCCCCCTTTCTCCACTGTATGAACTCTTTTTAAAATTTAGATTTTAGCATCTTTTATGAATGGATAGCCCTCTCCCAAACCCAAAAATGGGTGAGTCCTTGTTAGTCTAGACCAGGTGTGGTAATCACCCTGTCACTGATTGCCTTAGTTATAGACACAAAACACAATTCTGGGTGATGCAAGATGAGGCAAAGTTGGCCTGAAAAATTCATCGGAGAAGTACTATGGCTTAAAATGTGGCCAATGGAAGGAGACAGAGAGACATTCCTTTTCAGTGTGAGGAAGAAATAGCTACATTGACCACAACCATCTTACAAACTGCCTTCCTGTGGATAGCATTGTTAGACAGCGAATAGAACCTTGATTGAGCCTCTGATTTCTCTGCTCCTGATGTCCCCACTTCCGGATGTGAGATTGTAGTGTGAGATTATTTTCTTTCTTGCTGAAATTTCTTACTTTTACCCAGAAAGATCTTATATGGACAAAAATCCTCCTGCGATCAATGATTCGTTCTTAATCTCTTTCCATACTGTACATAAAATCTTCAGAAAGGTCATGACTATATAGACATGGTTGTTCAGTATGTGTGAAAAAAAAGGAGGATTGTGTCCAACAAAAGGAGGATTTTTCTAAAGACATACACTGGATATTTATCAGAAAGAAAGGACCTTGAACAGTGTTTTTCAAAATATCTGATGTACTAGTCGTATTTTTTTTCTAATTTTTTACAGCCTAATATTTTGATAATATATGAAATCACGTGCTTGACTGGGTGTCACAGAAAGATCAGATTGCTTTAAACGTTTTATAATTATTGCCCTCAATTTCTGTTCATATTTTGTAGCACACTAGCAACAGTTTCCCTACAATACATTAAGAGAAACTGATTTAGAGTGAGTCCCATGTTAAAAGTAATTGTTGTCTGAGGGGATTTAAACTTTCAGAATTTTTTCTATAGTTCTGGGATTTCTTTTTTCTTTTTCTTTTTTGGTTTTGTTTTGCACAATAAATTAATCATTTTATTTAGAATTGTGAATGTTTAATGGAAATAATTATGCCTAAGAATTCCGAGTATTTTATTTTATCTCCTCAACCGCTAACATATTACACACAAAGATCCTTTTTGTGTGGTACGTATATACTGTCAAATGTATGTTTACTTCATCTTTTTTTTTTTTCAGAAACACTTTATCAGGAGGAAGGGATACATTAGTTGCTCTAATTTCCAGTGTAGAATTATATCTGTTCTCAGAAGTAACCTGGGTTTATAAATGTTTATGCCATCAGTTTTGCTCCAACCACACGAATGGTCCCCCTGTGTGTTATTGAACTTGTTCTGAGAGTTCAGGATAAGTCTTACAGCTGGTGTAAGAGCCAGCACACATGATACCCTGGAGGCATCTCTGTTATTGATCTTTGTTCTAGCTCAGCAACTCTGGGGTCAGGAAAGCATTTACACCAGTCTGGGTTAATCTGGGGAGGTAGAAAATGATAAGGGAAGTCTGTGTTTGTTTCTGAATGTTTCCTATTGTTTGTCCCTCCCTATTAATAGTTTAAATTTGTGACTGAGTTCATAAAATGCTTCCTGTGTCATATGAGGATTACCGACACGTCCAGATTAGACTATCAACCTAACTTTTCTAGCTGGAAATGTAAAACGCTGGATGTTAGTGGGTAATAGAATATTCTGAAGGTCTTATGCAACTCTTGCTCATTTGGACATTCTTATCTATGTTTGTTTATTTCTTGAATAAAAATTTGGAGGAGTGGGAAAAGTGTACCCCTCATGTCCCCGAGAACGTAGCTGACCTCCGTGCTGAAGCCCTAGCAATAAACTCTGTGTCACTGTTTGATTTATACAGGTGATATTTCTTTCTGGTCCTTTTGAGGGACATGACAATGCATATTTGCTTATATTTATGCACATTTAAAAAACCGTGTTTTTTGTGCTAATGAGTAAGTAGGTAAAAAAGATATGTTATCTGTGTTTCCCATATAATTTCCATAGAGTTCAAGGCCCAAGATACCTAAGAAGGGTTCACTGAATGGGTAGTTCCTTGAAAGATAGACTTTTGACTCTTAAATAAAATAAAGCATTACTGTCTTGTTTATTCAGTCAGCAATTTCAAAGGTGTGTGTTGACCAGTGACTGCCAAGCAAAGTGGAATGCACAGGTCAGTGAGGCACACTAGAGCTTATTTTTAATTGGGGAAGGGTAGGCATCATCTCGAATTCTTAGAATGTGTGATATAGAAAACATTTTTAATTAAAAATGGATTAGATTATTTAACATTATTTTTCAATAAATGTTTGTTTTGGTTTAAGGACAATCAATTCAATTACTTTTAATTCTCAATGTAGAGATAATAAATAGTTGATTAAAAATATAATAGCTCTTTTGGTAGTTTTGCTTCTGTTTTTTACCTTTTTTTATTTTTGTTTGGTTATAGCAGGTATTATTAAATACTGACTTAGTGAGCAGGAATTTTTGATTCTGTCTTAAATCTCACCTGCCTTACTTGATAACACTGTTATACAACAATTAGTCTCAGTAAAAATTATCCTACTAATCCTCCAGGTCTACCTCAACTCTTGCTCATTTCAAGAAATCATTATGGCTATTGATATGTTTCTTTACTGCATAATCTTAATTTTCATGGCATTTTTTTTTTGTGGTACATTTTATCATATAATGTTAGCATCTGTTTAATTCCATGTCTTTTTTCTTCCCAATGAATTTATGTATTTCTTATATTGGTGGCCTAGAAATCACCTTTTCCTGTATCCCATGCTTACCAGAAGGTAGACCACATAACAATGCTCAAAAAGTAGTTTCTGAATTGATAGCATTAAGATTCTCTTGGCCAACCTTGAGGAAAATCAGTATTTGAAAGCTACATGCTCTCTTGAGTGACAACAATATAAAATAAGAGTAAAAACGGCTTAGAAAACCAGATAATATGTTCAGTGATATCGTGTAGGACCAATTGTTATGTGTACCCAGGTATGTGGTTTTAGGATCTCAGAATTCAGTGCAATTTTTAATTACTTCTACTATTCAAGCAGACAGATATATTTTGTGATAATGAGAACAAGCACAGTACTTTGAATTTTTTTCTGGGCTCTCCTAAAAAAACCTGGACATAATCTTTAACCCGGTACATTAAAAAAGAACACCTAAATATTGAAAACATAGACTTCCTAATAAATGTACTGTGGCTATACTTTTCTATTGACTGATATTCTTATCTATGCAGCATAGACTCGACTCAGTTTCTAAAAGTAAAGTACTGAAAGTGGTCTGACTTTGGAGTATTTTCCTCTCATGCTAACTAGGTTATATCTCTGTGAAATGTGCCATGAGGGTTTTATTTTAATTCTACTGCAAACTCTTCTGGAACTTTGCCACCGTGTTTTTTATTGGGTGGGAGTGAGTCATTTCACTGAAATTTTACACCCATCATAACAGCATGAGGTGCTTATATTATATTAAAAAAAATGTAATCAGTGAGCTATCAATTAGTATGCTTTTAGGGACCAAAATAACACAAATATGAATATTTTATGAATTCAGTGCTTAAAAATAAGTTTACCCCTGACTTAAATTTCAGCCAGAAAGATCTGATTAGTATGTTTTGTTTATACCCTCTATGGGTCATTTTCCAGTTGTCTCGTTGTTGGAAGTACAGCAGTCCCTGGGTTATGGGTTTGTTCACCAAGCAGCCAGGCTCATGAGGGCGGGGTCTCTGTCTTCTTAGCACCTGCTGCCCGGGGCTATCCATGTGCTCCTTAAACAACAACCAACCAATGCCAGGACCCCTGTAAAAATTTAATGCTGCCGCATCTAAATATTGCCAGGGAGTCTTTCTAGACCCCCAGGATTGGTGGTTATACCACTGTTCAATCTTATTTTGCTTATCTCTTTGTCCTGGGCAAAGAGGTAAACATAAGTCCCCTGCCCTTGCACCCACCATTTTATTATAATAAATTCAAAGCTCTCTCCAAGTTTTCTTTGTGATTAAGTATATTTTAAGTCAAATCATCTAGCTTCTTTCTTTTATCGTTTTTAAACCTAGATCTGTTCCTAATTTTAAAAAAAATTTGTGGCCAAACATTTTCTAAGATGTTTTAGTGGTAAGTAATGATATTTTTATCACTTTACTCAGATGGAGCAAACTCTGGTTGAGAAAAAATAGTTCAAATTACCAAATCTGTGTGCAAAGATCGTGGTTGTATATTCCATGCTTAGCCTTAGGAACCAGTCCGCCATGGGGATCTTGTGCATCTATTGTGCCTGGGGATACATATAGTATCACACTCCACTCACTATTTAGAAACATATTTATTAATTAATGTCCCTGTGTGTTTATATTATAATCTATTCAGCCTAAATATGAAAGATTGGACTTCACTTGGATTTATTTAAAAAATAAAATACTATTATAAAAATACATATCTATATACATGTATGCACACATTTTCATTGTTATAGAGGTGATTTAAGAGAATTGTTTGCTGAATATATTCACAAGAAGATGAATATAATTTTTGTTGGTGATTTGGGAGCTGTCACTTATGAAGCTTGAGTAAATCATTTTCTTATTTGAAAAATATATACCTGTTTGACTCACACACACACATGCAAATAACCCACATAGTTTTATTAGAATTTAAATAGCATTGGCAATTGTGAAATGATCCCCAAAATACTTTTAAAAAAGGTCTAACTGCATGGATATTAAATGTGACTATCAATCCATCTATCTAGATATGTTACATAATAAGTACGATTAAGCACTTTTCCTCTTTGAAACTATTAGTTATTTTATTTTACTATTTTATTTTTTATTTTATTTTATTATCTTATTCAGAGAGGCAGGGAGAGAGAGAGAGACAGGAACATTGAGTTGCTCCTATATGTGCCCTGACCACAGAATCAAACCAGCAGCTTCACCAGGGCAATGCTCCAAACAATCAAAACAGGGCTTAATTTTTGTTGATTCTTTTAGAAAGAGAGAGAGGGGTGGGGGAAGGGAAGCATTTGTTGTTCCATTCAGTCATGCGTTTTTGGTTACTTCCCATGTGTTGTTCCCTGACTGGATATCAAACTGGAAAACTTATTCTTTCAGAATGAGCTAATTGGCCAGGGTCTCAGACTATTAGTTTTATTGTTTCATGAAATGCACAAAATAACAGGGTATTGTCACTTTTTCTTTAAATATATTGTAATTTTTAAATTTACATTTTGTTCTACTTTCTATTATTTTTAATGACCTTTATTTTGTACTGTTTTTACTTCTCTCCTCCATGTTTTCACCAGTTAAACTTTATTTTGTTTTGTTTTTTATTCAGTGAGAGGAGGGGAGGCAGAAACAGACTTCTGCATGTGCCCCAACTGGGATCCACCCGGCAAGCCCAATAGAGGGCAATGTTCTGTCCATCTGGGGTGTTGCTCAATTGCTCAACAATCGAGCTTTTCTTAGCACCTGAGGTGGAGGCCATGGAGCCATCCTCAGTGTCTGTGGCTAACTCACTCCAATTGAGCCTTGGCTGTAGGAGGAGAGGGGAAGAGAGAGAATCAAAGAGAGAGGGGTAGAGAAGCAGATGGTCACTTCTCTTGTGTGCCTGACCAGGAATTGAACCTGATACATTCACATGCTGGGCTGATGATCAGCCACTGAGACAACCAGTCAGGGCCAGAGTTCTTATATGACATCTTACAGGACATATGTGATAAGAGCAAAAATGAATGAAATTAATTGCTAAACAGTGCAGTCATATATTTATATTTAAATTTATTTTTTTCTACTAATTTATATTTAACAAATTTATGTTTATCATTATATTTTATCTGAGAACCCATGAAGATTTTTTTATTGAGTAATTATAAAAAATAACATGAAATCAAAAACTCCATTTTGCCCCATGAGAAAACTTCAAGACATGAAGAGCGATACATCTTGGAGTTAGTTTAGCTATACATTTTCCCTTATACAATCATACTTCATTTATTCATGTGTACATTACTTTCTTATGTAGAAGTAAAAAAAAATTTTTTTTGAACTGAGATTACGAATATGGGTCATTGACCTTGAAAGGAGAAATCTGAATGAAAAAGGAGCTAGGGAATTCTAAGCAAGCAATCCTTATTCCCCGTTTTTGGTGACAGAAGCAAAAACACTATGTTCACCTGACGAAAAGGAGAGTCAGGCTGATCTCTTCTTACTTTTAGGATATTTATGGCCTGGGTGATTCCACCCACTGGAATAATTTCCAAAACATAACTACAAGTGAGATTGATTCATTTCTCTTTGTATTCTTGTTTTGTTGATCATGGGAAGTTAGCTATAACTTCTTAAATGTGAAATAGGTTGAGTAGGGAATTTCTTCTATACATCTGTGCTAAGATGATTTCATATTTTTGATGAGTCAATTATCCGAAGGACTTAAAATATATATATTTATAATAGACATCATATCCACTGAGTGAAGCCTCACTAAAACTGATGCTCTTTTAATATTATGCTTGGGAGGAATTTGTTGCTTTTGTGTGAATTTGATATCCAAAAGAGTGAGTTCCACATCTGCTTCATTCCCCACAATAAAGGTGATCTTTGGGAATTGTTTGCTGAATATTTCTACCACCAGATGCAAATCATTTTTATTGATGATATGGGAGATGTCGTTTATGAAGCTTAGGCACATCATTTTCTCATCTTGAAAATATAAACTTGGCAGACTCATGGAAAATAAACAAGCAAACATATACTATAGATTTTTTTATCAAAGATTTAAATAGAAGGGCTCAATGATTATGAAATGATCTCAAAAATAATTTATTAATATTTTGAAAAAAAGATTTGACTACATTTATTCAAAGAAAAATATAGAGGTTTTCTCAGTGCAGAGAGTAAATTCATTAACCCTAATTAAGACCTTAGAGCCAGTGCAACATTTACTAGGCAATTTTTAAAAACATATGTTACTAGTGGTTCACTAGTTCTGTGCCCAGTGCATGTTTTATAATGAATCTCCGAGACAAATGAGCAATTAAAAATACAGTATAATCATATTGTACAGTTATAAAAGTTAATATTTAATGTTTTTAAAATATTAAGCATACTAAAATTACTATTTCAGAGAAAATTTCAATATTTTGTCAGGTTGCTACATGTCAAATGATGTAATTCATTTAATTTACATGAATAAATTAAACTTCTTTGATGCTCATACTATTTTCACAGGGTCCCTTAGTTTGACTTCTATTCAACAGACACTGAGTTCCTAGTCTTGAAGGAGTCATGTTGATATACACTGGCATGTACTGTATGTGCTCTTTAACACTGGAAATTGTACAATAAAAAATATAAAACACCCAGTAATTAAATACACAATGACAATACCAAATGCTTTACTCATATATTGTTGGTGTCAAATAAAATGATACAGCATATTATGAAAACTATACTTACAAATATTTCTATATATGAGTGCTCATAACAGCTTTGTTTGTCATAACCAAATGATTGAATTTTCCTCAATTTCCTTCAATAGTTGAATGGTTGAACAAATAGGGGAATATCCATGTAATGGAATACTATTCTACAATAAAAATGAACTACAGATTCTCACAACAAGTAAGATGGATTTCTGGACAATGATGCTTAATAAAAGATAACATTGGAAGATTACATACTGTACACCCCCATGTTATATCATTCTGGAAATAGAAGAAAAATTAGAAATGAAGAACAGACTAGTTCTGAGTTTTTAGGGGTGGGGTGGAGGGAGTGGAGAGGCAGGTTGATGCAGGTGTGAAAGGGCCATGTGAAGAATCCTTGCACTGTGGGAACGGCTGTTATCCTGACTGTGATGATGAATTCATAACCCTGCATCAGTGATAAAACTGTGTCAGGTTTCATTCACACACACACACACACACACACACACACACACACACACACTCACACACACAGCTGAGTAGAAGTAACACTAAAGAAATCGAAATAAAATCAATGGGTTAATCAACATCAGTATAATGACTGTGATATCATGATAGAGCTTTGCCGAATGTGTACACTGGAGAAATTGGGCACAGAGTACAATTTAGGATGGCATGTGAATTTGTATCTCAACGTGCAGACATCGAGAGGTCAAGATGAACATGTTGAATCAATGAACAAATAATGAACAGTTACGTTTTTCTGGATGGCTTTCAAGTTGGGAAGGTATAATTTAAACAAGATGATAGTAGCTTCTGTTAGATATTTAGATATTAGCTATGGTTTCCTAAGTCCCAGATAACATTTTGCTCTGATAGTTCTACTCTACAGCACTCTAATAGGACTAATACTCAGCACTCCAAGATGAGTTTGTCCAAGGCAAATACATCAGTGAAAAGTTTGCTTTGGAAGCCCAAGAACATTGCGATCCATCTGACTAAGATTCTCTTTCCATTTTCACTGAAAAATCCGGTCTTATCTGTCAATAAATGTATGTATTAAGATGGAAATATGGATCTTATTTTACTGTAAGAGCATGAGAAAAACCTCCCAGTGTAAATAGGAGTCAAATAAAGAAAGTAATAAAATAAGTAACAGGGCTTGCTTGACAACCACCGAATTACCTACTTCTCCATCTATTTTTAAACCATTAAGATACAATATTTAAGTAATTTACCCAGCACTGCCACCTCCAATCATTGCTTCTAATGTGTCCCCACAGCCCTGCGATTGGTTGTTGTTGTTTGCTTAGTTGTGTAATTTGATCTTGAGACCGGGGAAAAAGATCTGATACTAATATCATTACCAAAGCAGTGGAAATCTGGAAAGTTCTAACATACGGCGTATCTATTGCTTGGAACTATTCATTTGAGGATGAAATTGGAGCTCATCCTGGGTTTTGAAGGCAAAAAGACATGCTTACGAAAGTCTCGTATAATTTTATTTTCACTTTTTCAACTATTCTTCCCTTAAGCCCACCGAGATTGGCTCTCTAGGGGTCCCCAGTCTCTACAGAACTGAGAAGGCAGGATCAACTCTGTCCCTCTGCCAAAGTAATAATTTTTTTTGAATAGCAGTCTAATCTCAAATTATTTTTTTAATTTATTTTTGTTTTTATTTTTGCAAATTAAGTGTCCAAGGCAGTGTTCTCTGAATGCAGCTAACAGGTGCAGCTGTAATTTCCTATCTAATTCACCATTTTAAAGGACATGGAAGTTGGATTGTATATTAAAAGTGCCTAAGTCGCATAGCCAATAAATCTGTGGTGGTTGTCCAAACATCAAGGCCCATGTTTTTACCAAAAATTTAAAATTCTACTTATTTAGATTGTATTTATAATATTAGCGATGTGTAATTATTTAATGAAATATTAAATTTAAGAATATCTAATTTAAAAGTATAATATAGCTCTCCCCAATAAAAGAATTTACTATCATTTTCCAAATACAGGCGATTTTATTCCCTATTAGTTCCTATACAAAAAAATTGTTATTTTTTTCATACGTTATTTGATAAAACTAGATTGAAAAAAAAGTTAAGGTATAACCTCACATTACAATTAAAGGGATGTGGTTAATGCCCTATATTTTAACAAGATTTTAACATCATTGTAAAATTTGGAGAGAAATATCAATTTTTATTTAAATTGCAATCAAGATTTCCAAAGGAACACATAGAAAGTTCTTTTGCATGTGGCTTTCCTGTTTTCCCAGCACCATTTGTTGAAGAGGCTTTCTTTTCTCCACTGTGTACTGTTGGCCCCTTTATCGAAAATTATTTGACCATATATATATATATGTGGTTTTAAATCTGAACTTTCTATTCTGTTCCATTGGTCTGAGTGTCTATTTTTCTGCCATATATGTGCCCTGATTTATCAATGTCACCACCCTATTTAAATTAATAATAATAAAAATAAAATTCTTAGTAGCAAAGGCACTTTTGACACACTTGTGAACAGGTGTTTTATTTGATTACACACATTAGTTAAGTAAAAGGAATTCCAAACTTTTTTTAGCACTATTTAAAATTTACAGTGTGCCAGGTACTAAGAAGCTAACACTATCTTCAGAGTCTTTGATCTGGAATAACTCTCTGTATCCCAAGTAGAAACTCTCTGACTCCAGCAAGTTCCCTTTAGAGTCTGTTTCTCCTGGCCTCATTCATTGTTCATCTGGGATATTTCTGGTCTTCCACAAGCTAGAGCTGATGGTCGCTTTTCCAGCCTCAGTGCCACGTATAATTAACCCAGCATTAAAAATTTCAGTTACATCTGACTGCCATATCTGTAAGTGTTTATCCATATATAAACCAGAGGAGATACTTACTGTGTAGATACTAAATTATTGCGTGAATGAGTACTCAGTACTTCTTTATGATGACACCCGATCACCAGGAATGACAGCATCGAAACTTATTTTAAATCTGTGGTTCATGAATGTAATAAGCATTTGATTTGTTAGTCTTTTCTCGCTGGAGGATTTAATTCGGCTGTTTATTTGTATCTGGTTTGCTTTTGTCGTGTCTTTCATCTGTCTTCTGCAATAATTTAAAATGAAGTTTCACTGGATGTATGCCTCCAGGGACTGCTGGCATCTGGCTGACCCCAACAGGGAACTACCATGTCTTGAAAGCCTACTATGAGCTAATTGCCTTGGCATACTATTCCCTCATTAATGTCTTCAGAGACAGATATATATTGTCTGTATTGCCCAATGGTACTGAGTAACTGAATCCAAGTCACACAATCACTCCTTTAAGAAATGACAACCTGAGTTCCTCTGTGCCTGGTCCTTCCCAGTATACCGGTCTCTGAATAACTATATTCCCAGTTGTCCCAGTATCCTTTCTGTGACAGGCAAGCATACGGGTGCTTATATCAAACGGTCAAAAACAATTTTCAGTTGAAGGCACCACTCTTAAGTTTTTGTACTACCTTTGACTTTTGCCATCTTCATTGATTTTTATTACTAGCTAGCCTCTGCCCTTAATAGAAAATAGTCTTCAAAAGATAAGCAACAGGATAAATCTTATAAGTAATTTTTAAGGGATAAAAGTGGAGGGGAAAACATCTGCTTATGTTTGATAATTGAACTTTACACTGTTCCGCCCTATCACCAGGGTGTGCTCTGTAGACTGTAATTGCATGTGCTGTGATAAGTAAGCATTTTTACGCGTTGATATTTGGTCATTGCAAGAACCCGATGCAGTAGAAATTATTGTAACACCTCTTTCACTGCGGAACAAATGAGACAGGCACTCTCGGGTGATGGCAGCAGCATCTTCTGGAAGGATAAAAACCAATGCCCTGCCATCATTTATAAAAGCCCCCTGTCTCCGTGATTCCTGGCAGCTGTGGGTGGGTCTGAGACCGAGGGCCCTGCCAGCCATTAGACCCAGTGCGTTTTCTCCGAATCAGCACCACCTGGGCGGCGGCACAGGTGTTCCCGGAACGATGATGCATTGGGAGGAGGCTCCGTGCTCAGTGGCCCTCACACTGGCACTTCCACCTCATCCGTCACATGTCACTCTGACTCCACCCTGCGCCCTAAATCTCCCGTCGTGTCATTAAGAAGCGGCAAACTTCAGAGGATGCATGTACAGCTGCGATGTATAATACCGAGCATTTCATAAAGATGTATGAGCATGAGATTTCCCCCCCTAATATTTCCTCTGTATCTATCTGCTAGGACCATAACCACAGGGATATGTTAACCCTACGGATTCTATAAAACAGGCTTTCCTGGCTCCTGTGAGGACATGCTCCCTTGTTACTTCATAAGCACCCCATTGATATTCTTTCTGCACCAAAGTGCTCTCACCTCAGGAACACAGCGGCCCATAGTTCCCACGAACTCTGTATTTTCAATCACAGAAATGGCTTCGCCCTGATAGAACTGCCTTCTGACTTGGTAACTAGAACCGAGTGCCTCACATCTGTTGAAGAGAGCACTGATATCCTTTAGCAGATATAGGATGTCTGGAAAATCAGACGTTCCTCAAAAAGTTTTGTTAAGTAAAGAATATAATTATAATTGGGACTTCCTAATGAAATAATATATTTGAAATATGTAGGGTTTTTAGCTCTCTTATTTGACCTCTGTAGCCTGCATAGACTTTCCAGCTCTTGAGGATTGACATACATATCTTGTTTTATTACTTACTTAATCTTTCATATTTATTTACAAACTTATGACTTGTAGTCTGATCTTTAGGGAGGCAGCAAACATGTCATTCATACCCTCTTGCTTTGCAAACACTGAACTAAGTACTCAAATGTTTTCTTCCTTCCTTCCTTCCTTCCTTCCTTCCTTCCTTCCTTCCTTCCTTCCTTCCTTCCTTCCTTCTTTCCCTCCCTCCCTCCCTCCCTCCCTCCCTCCTTCCTTCTTTCCTTCCTTCCTTTCTTCCTTCTTCTCTTTATTCTTTCTTTTTTTTTCTTTTATCCATTCACTCAACAAATATTTTCTGATGTATAGATTCATTCATTAACTATTCTATCTCTTGAGGTACTTTGCACACAGTTATTGCCCTAATAATATAATTTTGAAAGAAATTTTTAACTCTGTGGTACTTTCATACTTAATATTGACACTAGAGATTACTAGGAAGGGTCCAAATATATTTGAGAAAAATAATGTTACATTACAGAGAACAAGAATGTTAATCTCTCACACTGATAGCTTTTATAAAAAAGAAAAGTTTATACAGCGAGAGACTTGTATTCAATGAGAAATAAAATGTTCAAGTTTTATGCAATTGGCAGTTATTTCCATGATAAATAATAATATGCAAAATTTAATTATGTTTGTAACTTTTTCTTTGGATTTTGATTTTTTTTGTAAAAGTAGCACACAATATAGAGTTAGCATTGGCTGTGAGAATCAGTAGTAAACTACACATACAGAAAAAATACAGATTTTTTATTTAGGGTAAATTTAAACCTTCTAAATTATTTCCTGCAACATACAGCTAAATGATCACTCAGATTTAAAAAAAAAATTTTTTTTGAGACAGAAAGAGAAACAGATAGGGACAGACAGACAGAAAGGGAGAGAGATGAGAAGCATCACTTCTTCATTCGAAAAAGAACTAAGAAAAAGAGCATTCTAAGAGACAATACTAACTCTTGCAGAAATTTTATATATAATTTGTTTAAAGGAAAATATATGCAAAATGAACAATTTTGTTCACTCAAGTATTGATTTTTACAAAAATTTTGAACTAAAGAATATTACCAGATAAATAACATAACTTGCTTTTCTTACTGGGAATGCTCCTTATGGAGTGAAATTAGCCGCTTGCTACAAAATAAATAAGTCACACAGTGTCTGTCATCTGTATTTTCTGCTAGGAAAGTGAAGTTAGGCATGCTTAAAGGGATACATTCAATATTACTATATGAGAAACTAGGGAAGTTTTCTATAGCACTAAAACTGGTTTGAGTTTTAATATTCATAAGACTATCAATCAGATCATGAGTTTATAAACCTGTTATTAATATGATATTATATATAATAATTCTAATTTTTTAAGATTCACAAGGAAATTTACATTTGTTAATAAATATGGTGAATGTATCCAATTGTCATTTATTTGTTATTAAACTCTTAGTATGTTCTAGGAGAAAATAAGGGTATAATTGCCATGCTAAAATGTATTTCTTAATCTCAGGTGTTGAATATTATTTGTTTCTGCTCACTACTTTGGCTGGAAGCAGAAATCACCTGAGGCAGATGACATAGAAATCCTGAGAACTTAATTATTGCCAGAGCATGAGATGTGTAATATCACTAGGATTGTTTTTATATTCAGCAAAAACATAAACAATGTAGAGTAGATATCACTTATTATCTCTGACCTTGAATATAAATAACTTTATTCTTACCTGAAGGCCATGGAAGAGGTATTATTTTCACAATATTATTGGTAGAGAAATTAAGTTTCAAGAAAATAGGATCATTTGCTAAAGTAATAGGAATAAACACCTGTCTAGGCTGAGATTTGAACTTCATGCTGGCATTGAAGTCTATATATCTTCTATTTATCCAATCAATAAAAACATTCCTTTTTATTACGCAACAAATCAGATGGTTTTAAGCAAATATTGCTATAATATTAGGACACAAAAGAAGATATTAAAGATGGGAGTAGATTCATTAAACATATTGAAAACTCATAACATATTGAGTTGGTAATAAAATAAATCTTATCAGGATGAATAAAATAATGTTCCATATTTTATATGATCATTATTTTTAAAGAACCAGTGGAAATTTCCTTAAATGCATAAAATTGGATTAGTAGCGAGTACCATTTTATTTATTTATTTTCCTTTTTACCGGAGGTGAATGGCAGAGGAGGAGGAAGGGAGGAAGGGATGCAGGCACTGTAGACACATGAACTAAAACTGCACTTTTTAAATTTTATTTCTTTTACAGGGACAAAGAGAGAGTCAGAGAGAGGGATAGATAGGGACAGACAGACAGGAACAGAGAGAGGTGAGAAGCATCAATCATTAGTTTTTTGTTGCCATTGTGACACCTTAGTTGTTCATTGATTGCTTTCTCACATGTACCTTGACCACGGGCCTTCAGCAGACCGAGCAACCCCTTGCTGGAGCCAGCAACCTCGGGTCCAAGCTGGTGAGCTTTTGCTCAGGCCAGATGACCCCGTGCTCAAGCTGGCAACCTCGGGGTCTCGAACCTGGGTCCTCCTCATCCCAGTCCGACGCTCTATCCACTGCGCCACCACCTGGTCAGGCAAAACTGCACTTCCTTGACACTAAATATAAACTAAAACTGCATTTTCTTTACTTTAAACAAAGTACCATTTTAAAAATCAATATTTTTTTGGTAAATAAAATATTATTTTAATCATTTCCTATAGTTTAGTACATGCAGCTGATCATCACCAGACTCTTTTTTAATTTATCTGTGAGTTTTCCATAGCTATTTTTTATTGCTTATTTAGAGTGAGTTTAGGTGATTAAACATTGAAAATTTAATACAAATTATGTTCTTTATCTTAACTTTTATTTTAAATACATTCTTTTTATCCATCCACTGTTCTTGATGATAATAATTAGCACTGTAATTAAGATGGCATACTCCCTACATTGTATCTATGAAATTTTAATAAAGTTCTGTTTAGGTTCCTAGGACATTCCACAGAAGTCTATTGTCACAATGTAACTAAAATGTTGCTATATTACTGTATTTTACACAGGCCAGTTTTTGAATTCGAGAAACAAATTCCAATCTGGTACCTACCAACCAAGCCCACAAGGGAAAAATTCCTTTTGTTGAGAATCATTACGAACAAACCAGAAATTTATTATTTTATGAGTAGGATTAAGCACAGACCCTCTAGTCCAGAATATAGGGAGTTTACGCTTTGCACTGGACTGCAGGACTCGAAAAATGACTTTCCAAGTAGAAACCATGGAAAATCATCCCAATTATCAATGGCAAAACGTACGATTGTTATTGACCTTTAAGTATTTCTATCAAGACTTTAGTAATTTACCTTGTGACTCCAAAAAAGTTAAAAAAAAATAAACTGGTGACCCTTTAATTAATTAGTCACATAAATCATGCAGCGAAGAAAAAGCAGAGTTACATACTATTGTTCTTGTACTACTAGTTTGTGTAACAGTCCATGTTCCTACCTTACTGAGATCTTTATTTTTCATATGGCGTTGAGTGGCTGTTTGGGGTCCTTTTCATTCAGCCTACAGGACACCCTTTTGTATTTATTGCAGTGCAAGTCTAATTGTAACAAATTCCGTGGGCTG
Source organism: Rhynchonycteris naso (assembly GCA_037038555.1). Classification (NCBI taxonomy): domain Eukaryota; kingdom Metazoa; phylum Chordata; class Mammalia; order Chiroptera; family Emballonuridae; genus Rhynchonycteris; species Rhynchonycteris naso. The sequence goes on along the minus strand of CM072998.1, from coordinate 7,131,282 downwards.
GTGTTTATCTGGGAATGTCTTAATTTCTTCCTTTTCAAGGACAGTTTTTCCTGATATAGGATTCTAGGTAGACAGATTCCTTCTTTTAGCACTTTAACTATATAGCTCAGCACACTACCTTCTCACCCTCAAACTTTCTGATGACTGATCTGCTGATAATCTTGCTTGTATGTGAGCAGTAGCTTCTGTTCTGCTACTTTCATAATTTTACCTGTCTTTTGACAGTTTGATTTTAATGTACATAACTGTGGGTCTCTGAGTTTATCCTACTTGTAGGGTGTTGAGCTTCTTTGTGTTTATAGTTTTGGCTATCATCAAAATTGTAGTCTTTTTATTCTGTCTGTTTTCAGTTGAGATAATTTCTTTTGTCCTATATTCCAGTTCACTGATTCTTTTTTCTTTCCTCCCTGCTTTTCAATCTGCATTTAAGTCCTTCTAGTGAAATTTTTATTTCTTATTGTAATGTTCAGCTCCAGAATTTTGTCTTGGTACTTTTTAAAGTTCTCTCTCTCTCTCTCTCTCTTTGTGACAGAGACAGATAGAAGGACATTTAGGGAAAGACAAATAGGAAAGTAGAGAGATGAGAAGCATCAATCCTTTGTTGCGGCACCTTAGTTGTTCATTGATTGCTTTCTCACATGTGCCTTGTCTGGGGGGCTACAGCAGACCGAGTGACCCCTTGCTCAAGCCAGCAACACTGGGCTCAAGCTGGTGAACCTTGCTCAAACCAGATTAGCCCACGCTCAAGCTAGCGACCTCGGCGTTTTGAACCTGGGTCCTCTGCATCCCAGTCCGACACTCTATTCATTGCATCACCACCTGGTCAGGCTAAAGTTTTCTCTTTATTGATATTTCTTTGTTTTTACATAATTTTATTGACCCTTTATATATTTCCCTTTAGTTCTCTGAGTATCTTTAAGTCATTGTTTTAAAGTCTGTCTAGTAGATCTGCTATTAGGTTCAAAGACAGATTTTGTTTGTTTATTTTTTTCCTTTGAATGAACTATACATTTTTGTTTCTTTGTATGCCTTGTATTTTCTTTTCTTAAAAACTGGACATTTGAATCTGATAGCATGGAAACCCTGGAAAATCAGATTTTACCCTTATTCAAAGTCTGTCATTTATTTCTTTTGTTTGATCTAGGCTCTCTCTGTGATGAGGATCAGACTGACTTGTAAACTTAGTTTTATCTCTGAACCTGCTTCTTTTTCTGGGCAAGTGCAATAACCTGAATTTTTGCCATATATATGGTGGCATTTTCATGTCCTACTCTTTACTGACTAGCTATCGAGAGGAGAAAAAGAGAAAAATAAAAGGAGGGAAAATGGTCTAACTTTTTAAAGAACTTATTGGCACTTTGGCCTGAGGAGGAGGAGCATGTAATAATGCAGGGAGGTACAACATCAGTGGTCCAGTCTGATATAAAACAGCAATCGATTATCAGAGCACACATCCTTGGTACTAGGAACAACAGTCCTCCTTTGCACACAATGGCTGCAGCTACTATGTGCCCCAAGTCTCCTGAAACCCGTGCATAACTGAGTGCCATGGGATTGAGGGAAGAAGAATAAATAATGCTAGTTTGTAAGAGCTGAAATTGACCAAATTTTGATCAGTATTTGCTATCCAAGTTATATCCTGAAAGATGCAAGCCTTCAATGAGCTTCCAAGTTCCAAAATAATTGCACCAAACAGATTCTGTCAGTGCCATTGTGGATAGGTGCTTCCAAACCTGCCATCTTCCCAGAATCCTCTAGCCAATGCTATCTTCTCTATATTAAATACTTACCAGTATAGTGTTTAATAATAATTTTTTATATTATAAAACTGTATATAATGTCATTATTTAAAAATATATAGCAGGCTGGTAATACTGCATTGTTTAATGGACATTTGTATACTGTTTGAGCATTATTATTTGAGATTATTATATATATAATATATATATGTTATAATATTTGAGTTTATTATATCATGTTTGTGTAGCATACTATCACCATTCCTAATCCCAAATAAAATATTATGGATGAGAATGTTTCTATTCCCTGCTGTCATTCTGTATTAACCAGATGTCTCCTGGATTGCTTTGGAGAAACAATAACTATTTTTAAAATGTAAATCAGTGTTGCTGTTCATCCTGGGACACCCTGTAAAGAAGTGTGCATTATAATTAAACAAAATTGCAAATAAACACTTGCAGGTACTCTAAAGGAGGTGTCTCTTAGGATCCCCTAAATTGAATTTCTTGAATACTATATATCTCATCTTTTAAATTAGTTCAACTCAAACATAGTCTTTAATTTGGCAAAAATCTGCTGTTTTAATTTTATCCCTCTTTTTAAATTTTGTACAAAGATGACAGTTTGTTAGATTGATGTAGATAAAGTATTTCTGTCAATATAGGAAGTATACTTACATGTAGTGTGGAACTGAGGCGGCTCAATATGTATATACAATAGAAAAAGGAGACATTGTTAAATACGTGATTGATAAAGATATGAAATGAGATTGCTAACACTTAGAGAAAGTTGAGGTTAAAATAAACACCCTTGTACAATCTAAAATACTGTGTAAAACATTTAAAATTACAACTAACTGCCATTTTATGATGGACCATGATTACCCATAAGATGGTTCTTTTTTGGGGGGAAATTATTTTTAGTAATTGACCTAGCTTGTCTATACTGCTTACTCTTTATACGCTAAATGCTATATAGGATAGTCAAAAATCTATAGCATTCTACTGTTTTATAAAATATTATTTACAAGTGTCATTTTACAAGTTTATCCAAATAACTCATTCACATTTTAATTATTAATGATTTTACTGATGAGGAAACTTCCTCTTGGCTGGCTTGTGGCTTTTTCAGGGTCAGCATAAATATATATAAACATCCATCTGCCTAATTGAATAAACACTATATATTTCTATCCTTGATAAAAAGGCAAACTGGTTAGTACTTAGGGCATAAAGAGAAGTTCACAATTCTAAAGCATTAGTAATTCTTTAGAAATTTACTTTTGTCTATGAGAAAAGCGAAAGTTACATGTGGGAATCCTGTGTCACACTTCCTAAATGAAGAACAGCATCAGCAACATCATCTAGGACTGTGAATAATCATGAGCTATGTAAGTTTCTTTGATGTTGCCAAGGTCAAAATCAGACCTCCCTGCGGACGTGTAGAGGCATGGAGGTATAAATGAAATGCCTCTCCCCGGAGAATGAAAACATTTTTCAGAAAGCCAAAACTGTTTTATGGCCAGTGAATTGAGGGGTTTTCTCCCTGTGAAATTCTGTCACTTTATTTCAGGCTCCTATGGCTTTGTCTTAAGCTAACATATTTCTATTGCGAGTCAGCATGGCTTGTCTAGCAGCTGTCCCTTTGTGGCAATCAGTGGCCGTGTTTTACTGCTTTGCGTTGTATTTCCTTGTAACTATTGTCACTAAATTCAGCTTTCAGAGAAAAAGCTCTTAAACTCTCTTGATGGAACATTATGTTACTGAAGTTAACTGAGGAATAGCAAAATAATACCCCAACCTGCCCATCACCAGGCTATAGGGGATTACATAACAAAATATAAATGAAAAGCATCAAGGAATCACTTGGTATAGGTAGAAGAGATATATTACTGTAACATATGGGGTCCATTTTGTCAAGAAGTCATTGTGGTCTTACAAATGATATTTTTCATCAGTGTTTAATAACAATGTGGGGGAGTAGTCATGAAAATATGTAATTATTCAACTGAATTCTTTTATAAATAGCAAAACATTAAAGTTATGCCAGTATTATATGCCTTTTAAAGAATGGTGTTGGTTTCTGGATTTGGAATTGCCAGGTATTATCTGTCCTGTGGCATGTCCACTTGGTGGGGCTTCAGAACTCTATAACCAATTTAGCAGGATCCAATATTCAGTTTCACTCATGACTTTGAGTTGGTGAAGTGCTTAGGCGTTGACTTGCATCAACACAAATGTATATGTATTTTATATCTTTATCTAATGTCTATGGCCTCTCTTTGTCTCTATCTCTATCTATATATCCTACAATCAAAATTTAGTTTATAGCCGATGTATAGATTTCATGGATTAAGAATAGCCATGAGAACATATCAGGGATCCCCCTTTCAGCTAGCAAAATGCCCGGCTCGCCAAATCAGAGACCAAAAGATTATGTAGTCGGTATGGAAACAATAATAGGAGTAACACAGATTTGATAAACGTGCAATTGAAGCAAACCATGTGAAGTTTAGTAAATCATCCTGTCCACCAAGAATGGCGTGCCTTTTCAGTTCTGAGTGCTCACACCCCCCTTTCCCTACCCTACCCCCATGGAGCCCCACGTAAACACAATAGGGCTCTGAAAACAAGCTCCACTCCCAAGATTTCACAGGAAACCTTTCTTTATAACCACTTTCCTTTTCTGAATCACTTTACTATCAACGAATCAGCTATCGGCTTTGACCGTGAATCAGTCATCAGCCAACCTTCCCTGGGATTTTTATTCCACGTGCGTAGTTTTTCATTTTCTCCCCTTCATGTTTCTACGTATAGCGTTATGCCCTGATGCATTTTAGGTCTGCATTCTAAGGTCCTTTTTCTCCCCATTTCCATTTTTCTAGCCAACAAATATAAGTTATACTAGATTAACCAGGTTACATTTGGAATTCAGATGGCTTAGAGATATCATGTTTATATTTATCATTGTTTTACATGTTAGCTCTGGAATAAAAAGAGAGGAACAACATGGTGTAAATTTAGATTACATTGTGTTTAAAAAGCAACATCCATAACATCCTTTCAGAAACAGCATTGCGCCAGGTGTCGAGCTATGTGATAAAAAGGTTTACAAAAATTGACTGAGATTTTTCCCATCTGCCCTTTTGCAATATAACTTTGGAACTCACCCTTAAAAAATGGTTAAATTCTATTTCCCACAATCCTGAATTTGGACTCACCTAAGCACTTGCTTTCCAAAAACGACATTGTGCCCATTCTGAGCCTGGGCCTCAAAAATCCTTTCACCGTTTTGTTCTCCCGTTTGAACACCTGCCCAGTCGCCATGTGAACAGTTCTGGGCTCGTCAGTTGGATGATGAAAGACTTGTGGCCCAAATGCTCTTATTTTTCCAGCTGACAACCAGCCAACCCCCTTCCCCAAAAGACCTGAACAAACGAGTTCATCTGAAGCTGAAAGACCTGTCCAGCTGAACCCAGCCAAAATTGCTGACTCACAGAGTCATGAGCCAAATACATGGTGGTTGTTTTACGCCATGGCGTTTTCTGGGATTTATTATTGTCATGCGTTGGATTTTCCCCCAAAACCTCCAAATCATACATTGAAATCGTCACCCGCACTGTCTCAGAAGTGGATTCATGACTGATCTAATTAGTTAAGGTTAGATGAGGTCATCCTGGACTAGAAAAGCCCCAATGCAATAACCCACATGACTTCTGTCCTTTGAAAAAAGAAAATGTAGACACAGAAATGCATACAAGGTGAATGCCATGTGGCCACTAAGTTAGAGATTGGGGTGAGGCATCTACAAGCCAAGTACCGCCACACATTAGCAGACTTTCACCAGAAGCTGGGGAGAGGCTCGGAGACAATTCCCTCTGATGGTCCTCAGAGAGAACCAAACCTGCCACCACTTTGATCACAAGTGTCCAGCCTCCGGCACTGAAACAATACATCTCTGTCAGCCATGTGTTTGGTGGCGTTTGGCAAAGGCTAACTAATTTGAGCCATGTGCTTGTCTGTCTGGATATACATGATAAAACCTATGCCCTCAAGGTTTATGTATGTATTTCAAAATCAGTTCCTATTCAGAAAATTAACCATATGATCTAGTAGGATGTGATGCTGGGGACCATGAGTGATGGGGGCCATGCTTTTTGCCATTATTTAGTGGAAGAGGGATTGACTATGGAAGTCAGCAAGGGAGGAAGATGCTTGCATGCCTGTATGTTAAATAAATCATAAACAATGGGAGAGAATGGAGGAAGTGGTAGAGGTAAAGGTTCAGGAACACAAATGAGAAGAGCTTTATGGAAAAAAAAAATGTGCAAGCCACACAACAGAGTTTCGATGTGGGTCATGTTATGGGAATTATAATAAATGAATATGCAGTGTTCAGGCAGGGTAGAAGGGGTCAAGTTCCCGAAAGTTCAGTCACACCATTAGGACATGATTTATGAATACTAAAAATCTATAAAAACTTTTATGCAGGGGAACTTTAAGCCAGAAAACTTCAAGTTGTGGGGAAAATTCATGGAAGGGCCAAGATTAGAAGAACTGGTCGAGGTAGAAGCTTCTCTTCATATTCTCACTGATGACATCCTGAGCGACACGTTGGTAACTTATGAAAAGGGAAGGCTAACATAAATATCCATTAATAAAAGCATATTTTTAAGTTTTTAAAAAGTATGTGCATGTATGCATCTGTGTGTGTGGGGGGGGAGGGGTGTTATTTGAAGAACATCCTGATTTCCTTGAAAGATTTAAAGTTTGGGCTTTAATTATTCTGAAGTTAATGTTTTTGTGGAATATGTGAATGAAAATATTCAGCCTTTAGTAATCATAAGCTAAAGAAAAAGTGGTCATAATTGATTATGGATCTTCGTGATATTTTCATTTGACTGCCTCTGTTTCCCGCGAGCAATCAATGTTCTGGAGTTGAAAGATAAAAATGTGACAGAAGAGTTCATCCTGAAATTGGCACCAAAATGTAGTCACCTCTGCTCACATGTTCTTGTCCAAGCAAGATGGTGTCCTGAGCAGCCAGCCACACTTTCATATTGTAAACCAGTGCCCTACCAGCAGCGACCATGAGAACTGGAAAGAGTTTACGATCAATAGGCATACATTACCAAAACCGGGAGCAATGGATACAGTTGCAATCGGGCAAGTAGACTTACCAGAAATCAGAAGTTACCTTTGGTAGTGCATCAAATTTTGGAAACAGCAGTTCAAAGTTGAAAGTCACATTTATTTTGTGTTTTACCTGTTTCACTGACCCTGAAGGATGCCTTTCTTTCTTTTAAAACCACCCCTGAAGCTCTTCAGCATTAAACTTAGAATATGCAATACTCTCCTAAATAATTCCTTTAAACTTAATTTTAAAAACCAGCTAGAAATATTCACACCATGCAGTAGCAAACGTTCTAACAGCATCCTAATTTTGCCTCATCAGTATGTCCCAGAAATGGTTGGATCTTGCTATCTCCACCCCGTTTCTCAGAGTAATGAATGATGAACAAAAAGACACACAGCACAGTGGGACCGACCAGTCACTGCATTCAAAACAACTGACAAAAAAATAAATAAAATAATAAAATGCAATACTTTTCTATAAAATATATTCTGAGAATTCCCGTTGGAGTAATTCTCTCAGAGATAAATGGTGGAGCTCCAAGAGAAGTAGATATTTCCAAAGAAAGCGCAGAAAACAACAGTATATACAGGAGCAGAAGGGGAGTATTAGCAAAGGAAATGGTAAGTTATACAGGTATTGATCGACTTACGACCTATGCAACTTGCAGCCATTCAACTTTATGACCACAGTTGCTAACCATGACTGCTCTGCGTGTGGAGCAGTTTTTGTATGCACCTGTATTTTGTAATTTTGTATGTTTTGCAAATATTAAACCAGTTGTACTGGTAATGCAGTGTTTTACTTCAACCTGACAAATGTAAAAATAAGAAACAAAATGGTGTAGTGATGATACAAATGGCATAAAATGAACAAAGAAAATTATTATATATAACAATAATGAAAGAAAATTATGATAAAATATGACTTAAATATTTTTATAACATCACTTCACAGTACTGTACATATAACCTACTCAACTTAGACCAAATCGTGTTACGACCGGTCTGTCGGAACCAATCATTGTTGTAAATCAAGCACTAGCTGTATTTTAAATTCAGAATATGCTTCCAATGATCTAGAAGTATTCATATATTATCAATTTTAAGGCAGGTTCAATTATTAAAGCTTTCTACTCATACATTAGAACTGAGAAAAATATAGGTACATACTCTGTCAACAACTCGTTTGTGGATAGATATATAACATGTATTAGGTACACATGTTATTAGTGGTAATCCTTTTTCTGTGTGTGACAGAGACAGGAGAAAGAGAGAGGGACAGATAGGGACAGACAGACAGGGAAGAATAGAGATAAGCAGCATTAATTATTTGTTGCAGCACCTTAGTTGTTCATTGATTGCTTTCTCATATGTGCCTTGACCATGGGCTACAGCAGGGCGAGTGACCCCTTGCTCAAGCCAGTGACCTTGAGTTAAAGCTGGTGAGCCTTGCTCAAACCAGATGAGCCCACGCTCAACCATGCAACTGCAGGGTTTCGAACAAGGTGCCTCAGTGTCCCAGTCCAATGCTCTATCCACTGCGCCACCGCCTGGTCAGGCAATAGTGGTAAATTTTAACATTCTGCTTTTTAACTGCAAACTCCCCCCAAACAAACCACTGCATTGAAATCAGAATTTGAATAAATAGCACATGTATGTTTGTTATACATAGAGTGCTTTCTGTTTAAAAACATTTGATGTATAAAGATAAGTTTAAAATGCTTCAGAATAATATCAACCCATGTCATTTGTTTGTCACTAGTCTGGGATTCTTTATCATGATTCGTACACACTGTGTGCTCTCCAAAACTGGCATTTCAAGCACGCCATTTATCTGGTACATCTTGTACAGACCAGTCTCTAACAAGAGGCAATATTTATGGCTAATAAGCTATGCATAAGAATATATAATTGTACCTGTAACTATTCTGAATGAGAAGGAAATAAATATTGCACCGTAGTAATCAAAACAGCTATAGATGTTAGGTTAAATCAGATATATTCATCAGAGCACCCTAAATAACATGAAAGATATTCATAAATATGCTTTTTAAATGATTTATTTTCTCTAGAATTTATGGGAGATTATGGAGCTATAATCAAATGTTGCATCTCTCTGTTGGAAAGTCATATGCTCTTTAGAGACTTAGACTCACTGGCTCCTAAAACCAGGAGTCTGGATGGGACCTTTCTCTGGTGATAAATGGGATATGTGTTGTACCAGAAGAATAAAAAGGAAGTTGGTGCTCATGGGAACTTGATAATTTTGGTGACAAAGTTCTGATTATGAATTCCTTTTATCTACCTGTCTATGTATCATTTATCTATCTATCTATCTATCTATCTATCATCTATCTATATCTATCTATTCTATCATCTCAGACAAGTTTATTTGGAATTAAGAAAGTAGAGATTATGTTGATAAGTGGGGGTCACAGGAAGGAAAGAAGGGGAGGTAGAGGAGAGAGAGGGGGGAACGATGGTTGGAGACTTGACTTGGGGCGCTGAACACACAATTTAGTGTACAGATGATGTAGTATAGAAGTGTGCACCTGAAACACGTGTAATTCTATTAACCAATGGCACCACCCACATTCAATTAATATTAAAAATAAAAAGCAGAGATTACCTGTGAATTTTTGAAAACACAACAAAAGTTGTGGGCATTTTATTTTTATTGATGTGAAATTAAAATATACTAGTACTCATGTCCTGAAGGGATACTTGTGCCCATATGAAGTTCAAGTACCTAAGTCACACAGAGAGTGTTGCTGTGTGGTTGACAGGTTTAAAAAATAAACAGTTCCATTCCAACTGAGTCCCACTACTGATTTTAAACCAGTTCTTTTTCTTTTTAATGAGTTTAATATCTGTTTTCCCCCCAAGCAGATTTTACAGATGTAGATGAAGATCAAGACAGCAGGAACGTGTGGTTTAGCATTCATGTTATTTTTACATTATTGTTTTATATCAACAGCCCGTTGCCAAAGTCATGCAGAGCGCTGGGATCATTAAGCTCACCATTTACAAAATTGAAAAAAAAAAATCTGGAAAACAGTTTCAGTTTCCATGTGGCTTTGGCAGAAGAAGTCTGAATAATTTGTGATATTTTGTGCCAGTGAAATTTTAGAGCTGGATTCACATCAAGACAGACCATTAAATGTCTTTCATAAAAAATGAAGAACTGGTTCTCTAGCCTTTCTTTTATCCGCCGGGTTTCAGAGCTTGACTTTCAGATATGCCAGCTTGGACGTCAAACCTTAGAGCTGGATGTTCCAAGGCTGCAGGCGTCAGTAACGTGTGTTGAAATCTGGCTGAATTAGAAAACGAAATATGCCCACAGTTAAACATCTTGAGCTCCTTTTGACTGAGCTTCTGGTGGTTAATTTTGATGGCTCTAGCACCTGCCAATTTCTAGCCATGACTATACAAATTTTCATGTGTCCACATTTTGCAATTCGATTCTCTACACATTTCATTCATTAGATTATTGGTTGTTTTATTTATTGTTCTAAACCTCTTATGACCTTTTATATTTTAGAATAAAAATAAATTCTAGTTGCTGATTTTTAACTCATAATTATATTTATTATTTGTCCTTGGGGGGTAACTTGTTTGGAAGGACTACAATTTTCCAAGGTTCCCCCTTTGAAGCAAATCTACTCTCCAGTTACTATTGTTTTGCAAAAGAGAGAAATTCCAGATGATAAATGACCATTATGATGAAAATTCCAATAAAAAACTTTTATGAAAGGAATTTAAACACTTCTTTCAGTAAAAAACAAGATAATTTAACAACTTATATATTTAGCTTTAAATAACATTATATTATGATGTCTAATTCTTTTCATATGTATATATTTTGTCAAAATTTATTGTTTCTTGAGGACAGCCACTTTTTAAATTACAATTTGTATTAGATACAATATGACCATATTATGGTCAAAACAGTTTGCCAGTTACATGGTTAGTTGAGCTTTTAACTGATCTTTTGAGTGATAAAACCATTATATTTGTGTATTATAAATGGAAACTAATTACAAATTACAAGTGAAACTATTTTCATAATACGTTGTAATAGCTATGAACATATGTAAGAGCAGAGTAGGATTTCTTCCTGTTCTTTCATAATTCTAATTGTAAAATGTTAACTTATAACCATGTAATATCAGATTGAAATATTTGACTTGTTTTTCCACAAAATATATGTAAAAGCAGGAGAAAATAGTTGAATGTGTATTATTATTATTAAAATAGAAAAATCATCAATCAGAAAAAAATGTCAATTAAAAATAGGTCACTCAAACCTTGGAATTAGAAAAACTTATTTAAATTATGACTTTGTCACTCAGAAATCTTATTTCTCACTCTATAGCTTACTTTAATAAGTTACTTAAAGGTCGGCATCATTCATGTCTTATTTTATACAGTAACTTAGTGAAGTGACATAAAAATTGGCAAAATATTCTTTTAGGTTCAATAATAAGTTGTTCCTTTCTGTCAGATAATCAGAGGCCCAAAGCAATTATTAAACACACACACACACAATAGCTCACTTAGTGCTAAATGAAAGTATTTACAAGAATAATATTATATTTGAGATAGTAGAATATTATTGAATAATTCATTTCCAAAAAAACGCCATACAGAAAATTATCAGTCACTGAGAATAGTCAGTACAAGAAGATACTGCCTAACTGAGGAACCTTGAAACAAGAACCAGCATTTCATAGGAGACACTATAAAAAATAGCTGTTTTTCTCTGTAAATTAAACTGAAAATTGTACGGAAAAAATTTTATATTTTATTAATGATTATATATTTATAATGAAATACTAACTCAACAAAAATACTGAAGTGAAGATGATTTACATAATTTTAAGATAAAATGTATGATCATGGAATATTTTAATTCATATTTAACTTTCAGTCTAATTGGAAATGCTGCCATTTTTGAAAAGGAATATTGAAGGATTTTATCAGTTTTTCTAAGAGTCTAACTTAATCTTTGATATGGACATCAATGTATTTTATAGACTTCATCATCTTTTTTCTTTTTAATATTTAACTGACCTTACTCTGCCATATAAATATTCATTGTAAATGGTTTCAAATGTAATTGTAGTAGTTCTTTAACACTTATTTTGCATTTATGGACCTAGGTTTTTAAAAGTTTAAATTCAAAACTGTATATTTTGTATTTGCAATATACTAACTATAGTTTCCTTTACCTGACAGCATAGACAGTACAGTAGAACCAACCAACGTGTAATTGTACTCTTCAGGACTGCCCTCAGACACAGAACTAACATAATAGGCTATTTACCTGTCATCTCTCTATTTTGATTTATCAGCTACCTATCTTCCTTCCTTCCTTCCTTCCTTCCTTCCTTCCTTCCTTCCTTCCTTCCTTCCTTCCTTCCTTTCATCCTTCCTTCCTTCCTCAGTGATCTGTTTCTGTAAACTGTGTGGTGAAAGCCACAGGGGCAGCCTTCCACCTCTGGGTTCCTGGGGCACCCAGAGCACCTAGAACAGTACCTGATACCTAATAGGTGCTCAGAGAACAAACATGAGTACATTAATTGAATGAATCCAGTACCCATTACAAGAATCATTTCATCTTTGAATGTCTGAATTAATAAACATCACCAGGATCTTACGGAAACTAGGGGAAAATGTGTTCTGTATTCTTTATTTGAAACAAATAAAATAAAATTCTAGATTTAATCTTAAATAAAGAGAATGGTGATTGTTCTGCTCTATCAGAAAAGGAAACAACAAATTTGGTGGTGGCACCCAAAGGATCTATCACGTCCAAAGGGGGCTTGGTGAACACGAGAATGAGACATAATTAGGAAAAACTTCTGCCCCTCTGCCTTATTTCTCCATCGCCTCGTGATTTTCCGTTTCCCGGATGGGTTCCATCTCCTCCTGAACCAATCCGGGAAGGGGCGCTGTCGTGTTCAGCGCATGTGCAGATTTGTGTGGATCCAATTAGTGATTTCATACTTAAATCTGATACTATGAGAAGACAGAAGTGCCCTTTATAATTAAGTAAACGAAATAGCAATTTGAAAAGGGAGGGAACCTAAACCGGATATTTGCATAATTCTTCAGGGCTAATTGTACACAAGGTGGGCAGGAGAAAAATTGGATAAATACATGGGGATGTAATTTATAGCATGGAACTGGAGCATAATTATCTGGGTGGGACTGGCAGCTGCAGAGTGACAGCTCGTCCGGAGACTGGAAGGGGCCCACGAGGAAGACCGTCTGCTTCTTCCCTTAACTGGTGCTCAGTGGTTTGGTTCCCCTTTGATTAGAGCATGTTAGCATTGCCTCTGTTTGATTCACGGTGCCATCTACGACATAAGAATAGGTGAACCCATTCTATCCAAAATTAAAGCAGCTCAAAGCACAGTCTCATCACACTGACTCCAGGATCTTCTGGGTTTCTGTCCTCAGGATTTCACTTGTCACATCTTAGAGCAGATGGGACACCATTTCTGGGAAGTCCTACTGATTCACTCTGAGCCTTAGGCAGGACCAAGCAAGATAAAATATTACCAAGACATTTCAATGTGAAGGAAGTCCTTGACACAACCTAAGAATCCAAATGTATGAAGTGTTTTAACTTTACATTACTTGAAGCATTTCCGTTTGCATTTTATGCTCAATTGAGGAGATGTAGCTGAGATGGTATGTGCAGCTTCCCCTCCGTTTGCTCCCTGACCCACCTCCACCGTCCTGCGCTCTTCTCGGTCCTCTCAATTGACTCCTGCGTCATCCTTAAGGGCAGTCACGCGTGGATGGTCTGCGGGCAGGGTTTGGCATGTTTTTATTCTAGCTAAACACTTCCAAGACAAGAAGCAACTCTGGGTAGAACCTCTCCGGCTTCTTATCTCTTGTGTCTCATTTCTTCCCTGCATTTCCTTCTTCCTGGAATTGCTAACAGCTTCATAAAATTGACTGTCTCCTAGGACCGGGTCTCGACAATTCCTGTTTGAGACATCCATTCTTCTCACAGGTGTGTATATATACTCCCTTTATTAATTTATTTTTTATTTGAGCCATGTGGGCTCAATTCCACTTTTTGTGAGACTCTACCTGACAGTGCTCTGTTCTAGGAGTAGCCCTCAAGGTCACCTTCAGTCCTGGCCTGGGAAATCAATAGATGGCCTGATACCCTTGGCTGGCACTATCGTAATTACTACTCAAATTATCCATATCACGAGGGAGGCAGAAGAGAGAGTGTTTGTAGATCAAATGCCTGTTGTGTTTGGATACACTTGCGATTATAAATACTGTGAGTTAGACAAGCTGCCTCTGAATCCCATAAAGACTTTTCAATACAACAGCAACAGCAAGGTGGGCTTTAAATTCTCAACTTCAGTGTTTAGTGGAACAGAAAACTTCTCTGGTGACCTGGAAAATAATCCTTGTTGTTTCTTGTATATGCAGGACAGATAGGACTGAAGATGAGGTGTACAATATAATTTAGTGATCACGGTATCACGTCAAATGGGTGCAGGTCTGCACAAACCTTATATTACAGTTAAACCTTATATAACAGTTAAACCTCATATTACAGTTAAACCTTATATTATAGGCACTGATTGGGAAATAATGAAGCCTTGAGATCTGGACTAGAAACATTTGGATAAACAGATAGTAATTCTCAGACAACCTCGTTTCTGTGAGCCTTCATTGCTGAAAATAGCTCCCTATTCTCTCTTATCTGATGATTATAAAAGATTTCCAGTGATCAGGGAACAGGGTATCTCCCCCCTCCCACCACAGTCTTTAGGTACCAGCCTTTGTTAGTCAGGGTGAAGAGACTAGAATTTCCCTGGGATTGCATATAGCTAGTACCATTCTAGATGGAGAGGCAATAGTAATTCATTACATGCAATGGAGTTTTCAAAGTATCAGAGCTTAGCTTTCTCATGGAATCCCCAGATGTGAAGGACTAGGTTTTAATCCTAATGAGTATTAAATAAAATCCCAGAGGAGACTGCAAATTTTTTTCAAGAAGAAAATAATACGTATGCCAAAATAATTACAAGACCTGGCTACTTTGTATCAGCAAGAACCAGAGAGCATGTGTAGGCAAGAATTCAAAAGGTAGAAAATAAACTGTTGCTATTTAGTTTGGATTAGTGTGCCAAATTTATTGGTAAGGTGCATTGATTCTGGATTTTCAATGTTTTTTATTATCTCTTCCAGAGAGACCTATGTTTGTTCTGAGATTTCCTTGAAGCCTAGATTTCACAACCTACTAATAGCTAGATTTCTCTTGAAATAATGTAGAGTTTAGAAAAGTTGTAACATTAGTGTAAACTTATTATGTGCAACTTTGTTCACCCATCCTCCAACTTTTAGTGTTCAATAGTAGGTAGCACTGAACTCTCCATTTATTGTGGCATTTAATTTATCAGTAACCATGAAAGCTCTTGTTTCAATGGCTTCAACATAAGAGACATGTGGGGTGAATTATAACCCAAGAGCATAGGGCTAGTGTAGCCATGAGAAGTTTTTGACCTACAGAGACCTGTGGAAGTAGCAAAATGATCACAGGTTCTCTTAGAATGAAATACATAAGTAGTTTACCATGGAACAGTCATCTATATTATTCTGCTGGGTAAAAACCCGATTCAGGTTGATATCATCTGAAATTTTAGAATTTTATACATTTTACATTCTTAAGGCAGTTCTTAAACCTGAGTCCACTTACTGGGTGGGGTAAAACTGGGCCAGTTGGGAATGACCGTACAATATAGACACAAGTGTACATTGTACATGTGCTTCTGATCCAAATTCCACATGCCTGATACTTTGAAGGGCCCAAACTCAAAACATCAGTGTGGAGTAAAGAACAATTTATTGATCAAAAAGACACCAACCAAGAGATGGGAGCCTTAGTGATACTTCAAAATTATCTTGATAACCTACAGAGTTCAGACTTCTTTTATCTCAGGGGAAAGGGAAATGAAAGGGGCTGTTTTTATACTTTAAAAAAAGCCACAAGCAGAATTCCCCTCACGATTAACATGTCTGTACACATGACAGAGCAGGAGCAGTTAGCCTGAAGGTCAGGGGAACAAGGCAGGCTTGAACAAGATGGAGTCAGAGACTCAGCATTTCCATCTATTACAGCCTTTCTTTAAGACTTCACCAGAGGGCGCTGTGACCATTTTCCACAGTGACTGTGCACTATGAAAAAGGGTAATTCTGAACTCTTTTAATGGTGTAAGATATTGTCACCATGTTCTACTGGTCAAAAGGGAGACTTATGGAGAGAAGATGATAAATGAAAACCTATGCCTAAAGCCTAAGCCTGAATTCCTGAGATTCTGGTAGTTCCTAATGCAAAGTTTATGGTTGTATTTCTAGTTTTTCAATGTGCATTTGTAATGGATGCTCTTAGTAACTTGAATATGCACATTGTATTCTTGACTCACTGAGAGAAAGCTATTAAAATAGCAATTCTACATGGAATCTCATGGAACTGCCCCTCTCCCAATGCACACACACCCACACACCACACACACACACACACACACACACACACCACGTACACACACATTCACACAGTATCAAATAGTAAACCATAGCAATAGTCCATCCCTGGAGGACTATTTATGGCCAAGATAAGTGCTCTTATCAAGTCTTGAGAGATGAAAAAATGGTTATTCTTATTGTAGTCCTTTTTTCCCTGGTAGTTTTTCTTGTGTAAAAGGAAATCAATGGGATGATGACAGAAAAACTGGCTGCCATTTCAGATGTGATGGAAGGGAAAGGACGTAATACCTTCTCCGGTACCTGATAGGTAACTCTTAAAGAGACGAATGGGTCCTTCTCAATTCCAATTAGTGAGAATAAATGAAAAGCGCAGTTCATCTACACCTTGCAGGAAAAGTGGTATCACGTACGTGCCTTGCCTTTGGACAACTCTCCTCACTGTTATAATATGGATTTGGTGGGTCTGGCTCACTTTGACATCCCACTGAACATCACACAGGATCGACACGTTCCTGTCCTCAGGCTGATTGGCTCTAGTGAGTGAGACATTTCAAATACCTTAAGTGGGTGATTGTGATGTGTGTGTGTAGAGAGGAACAAACACTCCATGATAGATAATTCTAGGGCCCACCATACTGTTTCTAGAAAACTAGTGTTCCATATCATATGTTATTGCCTCTAAAGTTTAAGGCAAAGGACTGCCGCACACGTTGTTAGCTCCAGTGTGAAGGCCTATTTGGTGGACTTTCTCTTTGTGCTGAACCAACCCATCTACTAGCTACTTGCATGGCTGACAGTTGTGAATAGAATTCAGGGAAAGGAGAGATCTCTAGCACAGACCTAGGCCTTACCACTTGTTTGTTTGACAGGCAGATTCAATAGTAACTGAGACCAAGCCATTTTTCCTTACTCTTTCCCTCAACTGTAATAGTTCCGGTCATTGCCATAACCCCCCTGCTCCAACACCAGAACTCCTGTAAGTAAGTCTCTGCATGAGATGGGTCACTTGTTTGTGTCAGCTTGGTGCCGCGGTGCACAAGTATTTGGTCAATCATTATTTATGGTGTTTCTGTGAGTTGTTTTGGATGATATTTACCTCTAATTCAGTAAAGCAGGTTACCATCCATAACGTGGGTTGGCCTCATTCAATCAGGTGGAAGTTTAAATTGAAAAAAACGCTGACCTTCCACAAGCAAGCAGTAATGACAATGCCTTCAGACTTGGACCACAGTTCCCTCCTGTGTCTCTTGCCTGCCAAACGATCCTATTAGATTTTGGGCTCAGCAAGATTCTGAAGTCACATGGACTAATTCCTTAAAATGAATTGATTGTATGTATGTACATATACACACACACACATATATACATTCATGTATGTAATAAATAATTTAAACATATATACATATGTAATAAGATATATCAAAATATATTTATATAGCTAATGGGAGATATATATATTTTTCCGGAGAACCTGGACTAAGATACTCCTTTCTTTTTCCTGCTTTCACTGAGATTTAGTAACACATTTTCATCCTCTCTCTTAAACCCGAAGAAAAAGCCATAACAGCTTCCTGCTCCAGATAACCTGGATGTCTCAGAATTTCTTGTGTGTTCCCTTAACCTTTCCTATCAATATGTAGCTAATCCCTTCATTAGCATTTCTTTTGAACTATCTGGGATGAATTCATGTCCATGTGAATACCCTAAATTCCAAACGCCTCACCTGCTTTATTACCTTTTTTTAAATATTAAGTAATTTATTTTGTGTTGGGTCCTTAATACAATCAAACTTTAGGTCCTTTATGAAATATTATGAAAGGAGTCACATCTTAAAATAAATCTCTATTTGCAGAGATATGAAAATCCCTTTGTGAACTACTTAAAATTCATCTACTTAATATGTGTGAGCCATATTCACTCATGAAACTTATGCAGTAAGAGACGAATTACTTTAATTTGTTAAGTTTCCGTTTGCAAATTGGACCATTGGTTTGGCAGTTTCAGGTAAATGAGTTGATAAATTCTGCAGTTAAAATTCATAATACAATTTTAAAAATTATTAAAATATTACACTAACCACATTTAGGATATGAAATATTTGTACATATTTTGTTATACACCTATTTTCTACTCATTGAGTAATAATTTTATTTGAAGAAGACAACACAAAGGAGATGAAAGAGTGAATGTTACTTGAACCCAGAGGATGCTAATGATACATAAAAATACACAGAAGAGGCATAACTTTTTATTGCCATATGTTTTAAAATAATTATAAGAACATAAAATAATACATCTGGGAGATTGTCTCAATTAGAAGTCTTGCTCCTCAGGGAAACATGGTAAATTAGAAAGCTGGAGTTTTTTATAAGCTAAAAAGACTCACATGATTTATTAATGTCCATTACTTCATGAATGAAGGAAATAGATCTTTAGGGTCTCTCATTGAGTGGCAACTGAGAGATTTCCAGGACAAAACTGAGAATGTTTGTAGAGAATTTTGACCATGGTCTGGTGTTAGTGATGAGATTGGGTGATTAGCCCACTGCCTTATACCCAAGAGCGTGTGTCCATTCACTTCCCCGCATAGAAAACCACAGTGTACTTCCATATGGATGAGCCCAACCATTGTTTCAAGGAAGGATTCTGGGGAGATGTCATGATCCGTTTCCTCACACACCCAAGTCCTGTCTATTCAATCTCTAGCTGTCGGTTTTCTCATCTTGTTTCTTAATATTACTACTTGAGACCCCTACCTCCTGCCACATGCCATACACACACACACACACACACACACACACACACACACACACACACACACACACACCTTCCTATCTGAGCCTCAATATTTCAGCACAGATATCTTCTGCCCTATACAGCTTCCCTATAAGTTACTTTCTACTATATCAGAATATCTTTCTTTAAAAAAATGGGAATAACTCCAGCTTTAAAAGCACTTGAATTCTGTCCTGGTGTCCCCACAGTGAAGAGGAAGATCTTCGCTGGACCCTGGCTCTTTTCCCACCCAGCCCCTCGGCTTCCCAGCACCAGCAGCTTAGCCACTCCCCCCACCCCGCCCCGCCTGCACTGGCTGCTCACCTCCCAGCCTTGACACAAGTTGCTCCCTTGGGCTCAGGGACCCGCACTTATTATTAAGTCTTAGCTTAAATGTCATTTCCTCCAGCGACGTTCTCTGACCTTCAGTCTAAGAGAAAATTTCTTGATGTATGCTCCGGCTGCATCCTGGGATTTTTGACCTTCACTATCTGGGTGCTGGTTTGATGTGTGTCTCCCTCCCGGATCTGCTGCCCATGAATACAGGGTTCCATGTGCTTTCTCTGAGGCTGTTTCTGAGTTCTCAGCTCAGCGTGTGACAGGTGACACGTATAACATTTCTTCTTTAACCAACAAAGTTGTGTTTGGTTCTGGTTCTACTTAGAGCTGCCTCACAGAACTAGAATACAGTGAGTTCGTAGCTAATTGTAATGAAAATGAATGGAAGAAACAGCCTTTAACTGAGAGAGACTCATTTAAAATAAAATCGCCAGTGACGTTTTTCCATGTCCTTTATCTAACATTTAAAAAATATTTTAACTATTGTAATACTGATTGTATTACACAGGCTATTTAACCTTCTTTGCCAGTCAGTTTAGATATGCTGATCATTCGGAAATAATAGCTCTTCTTAGTCAAGATTTCTTAGCCTGTTGCTTCCTCTTTTTTTTTTTCTTTCTTTCTTTTTTTCCCCTCTAACTCTTTAGTTATCATTCAATTGTTTTCATGGGTCTTTTGAATCATTGTCTTTTATCATACGCAGCCTCAGATCGTTTTTGGAATTAAGCATGGTATAAATAATAAATTAAGAGCAGCAGAAAGCCTATTTCAGTATTAATTCCTCCACCAGTCATCTCTTAGATTTGAGTCTACTTTGCAAGTGCTCCCTTCACCTAACTATTGAAGCTCAAAGCGTGAGAGAACTCTGGTTTTCCACTGTTATCGCAATTTATGAAAAAATAATGAATGCAGGTTATTTCGGCTCACCCAATATGAGATTTCTGTAAAATAGCGCGTCCCGCAAGGTCACCCACTAACAACTACAAGGCCCGAGGAAAAATAAAAGGTGAGCGCCTGTGCATTAGACAATGAACAGAAATAATAACAACTGTGATCTTAGCGCCAGGGCTGTTCCAAAGGCAGGGCAAAGCTCTGATAAAGAAGAGAATGCCATCATCACCGGATGATTTAGCTTTAGAAATATTAATGGAAGGAATCTGATGGAAGACGGATTAAGGAAGAGTGGAGGTGCTGCTTCTAATGAAAAATTGGAAATTTACCAAGATCTAAGAGAACTTTTCGGTAATTCTTTTCCAAGACCAATCATGGGACCGCACGAGACAAAGAGAAGCATTCTGAGAGCAGTGGTTTCATAGCTCCCTGCGGGGCTTGCCGAGCTGAGCTCTGCTAAGATGCGTGGGCGCTCACCCCCCGGACTCTTCACAAACTAACCGCGTGGCATACATTGTTGACGTTCATAGGCTGGGGAGATTGCGCATTTTATATATATATGAATATATATAAGAATATCTATATGAATATATATAAGAATATCTATATGAATATATATAAGAATATATATATTCTTAGTTACCAAATTCCCATTCTCATGAGAATTTCACGTTTTCATCCCCAAACCATGTTTTGAGACCGGCCATAGAACGGCAATTGGTCTTTGCTGTAGAGGAACTGAAACAAAATGAATACGGAAAGGTCCTGCTTCTCACACTCCAATATTCGCACAAATCACTGGGAGATGTTACAAAGCAAGCTCAGATTCAGGCTCTGTTTGTCAGAGGGACCTCAGATTACGCCTCTAGATGAACCCTGTGCTGTTACCCCCGTAGAACATGTTGGGAGTAGCAAGACTCTAGGGCTGGGCTGTCCAATTGCAATGTGAGCCACACATGTTATTTTAAACTTTTCAGTAACTAGGTTTAAATTTTAAATAAATAGGTAAAATTAATTTAGTAACATATTTTATCTATTTTGATGTATTCAAAATTGTATTATTTCCAAATGGAATCAATATAATATTTTAATGAGATATGTTTGCATTCTCTTTTCCTACCTCTATTTGAATGTTTCATTTTCATTAAAAAATGCCTGATATATGTAGATTTCATAGAATTTACAGTTTAAAAGGTAGATTAATATCTCCAGTTGTTCCAGTCCTACTTAAACATTTTCCAGCAACTAACTCAAGTATCGGTTTCAGCCCTTACATTTAATTAAAATTAAATTAAATTTGGAATTTGGCACATAAATTTGCTGCAAATTTCATACATAGCTGTCATGTGCAGCCCATGCCCAGCAGATGGGACAACACAGATACACAGAATATTGTGATTGAAGAGTCCATGGCAAGTTTCAGAAAACAACATCCGATTTCTTTCTCGGTAAATATTATTTGAACATTTAATATCTGCCAGATAGTTTGCTGAGTGCTTTAGCTAGATAAACTAAAGGGACAGGAACAAATGTTAAGAATGTAAAAGTGTCATATACACCCAAGAGCAGGAAGTGAGCTGGGTCTCCGTGATTCGTACCCAAACATGTATAACCCGTAGAAAATGCATTTTCATTTCTCCTATCATGTGGTCCTTCTTGCTCTCTGCAGGAAAACATCTGTCTCCTCTCTTCATCCACCTCCTGGGTGAAAGAGATTTATGTCCCATTTCCTCAGGCTACGTCCTGGAGGTGTTACGTTACCTGTTGTCCTTCAGGGACACGGTCATCTTTCTTTCTCTTTTCTCCAACACAAAGGCAGAAGCCTGCAAGTTGCGTGCATTGGATTGCTGGGTGGTACTAGGTTTTGGTCTAGAATCTCAGGGAGGGAAAGGGAAAGACAAGGAATGAGAAAAGGGCTTTTTTTGTTTTCATAACCTGTGCCTTTCACTCTGGTAACAGGGGCAGCGATGGCTTCATCTCTCTCTGAAGTAGTTTAGCATCTTGTCACCTGTATGCTCTGAGCGGGTGCTAGTTCCAGCCAACACACCCTTTCACTTTTGAGAAGGAGAGATGGTGTGCCCTCCTCAGAGGTATAAGTTCTCTGGGCTCCTAGTTTCTGGTAACACCCTCTCTTCCTCTCTTCAATTTTGGCTGTGGGTGTCAGCTAGGGTTTAGCAGTCTTCATGGTGGCGGTCCTTCCTGGTTGCTCACACAAGAGCTGGTTCAGCTCTGCATGCAGCATCTGCTTTGCAAAGTTGATAGTATCTATTGCTACCTCTGATTCTGTGTTTTGTTCTTTCTGTCTTCATACATCCGAATAACCATTCTGTCCTAGAAAAATCTCCTCTTGTCAAAAAAATGTTGGCTAGTTTCTATTTTCCCAGCTCAACGCTCACTGATATACTTGGTCAGAGGAAATTCACTACAATTCCTCAATTATATTCTAAATGATGGGAAGAGAAGCGTAGGAGTCTGCCTTGTATCAGAGGTCCCTTCTGGAGCTGGTCAACCACAACAAGGGAAATAGTTTTGTGTACTTAAAAAAATGCTGCTGGAATCCACCTGCATAATGCTGTGGTTTGAGAGAAACAGTCCCCAGTGGAGAGAAATGATGAACTGTACGTGCATCTCCAAATATTTCGATCAAAAGGATAACCATAAACTCAAACTCCTATGTGAATGGCCTTATTAATTCAGTAGCATGGATTCACTTGACCATCCTTCCAGTTAATTAAGCAAGTTTAGCAACTCTTACCTCCTGGAGTTCTTCGCTTCAGAAATTAATCCATCTTTCTCTCTGCATCATCATCATTAAAAATAATCTCCACTGGATGTTCTCTGAGGGCACAGAACCATGGTACTATGTTTATGCAAATGCAATACTATTTAGTCCACCTCCTTCTTAAGCTAATAGTTCTGTTCTTTTTGTCTTTACATAAATATTCCTCAAACGAGTTTTCTGTGTGAGTTATTTCTAACGCTTCTTTTACATTGGCCATGAAGCTCATGACTTTTAGGAATTCATCCCATATATGTAGACAAAAATTGCTTGTGTCAAAGTCAACAATGACCTCTGTATTGCTAATACTATGGGCCAGCTTAATTTGCTCTCTCAGTGATATATGGACACTTGGTCACAATTCGTACTGAATGACTCTCTTCACATAGCTCATAACCTCTACATTCCCGTTTCCCCTGATGTGTCTTCTTTGTCTTCTTGACATCTAAATACGGGGGTGCCCCAAAACTTAGTAATTGGATTACTCCTCTCCTGGCGTGTTCTCTGTAGCCTCATCAATTCTCTTAGCTTTACATAGGCTGACAAATCCCAAATTTATTCCTGAAGCTCTAAACTCTTCTCTGAATTTCAGACTCATACATCTAACCAGTCTTTGACATCTTTATCTGAAAGAAATCTCAATTTTAAATGTTAGTTCCCCTCAAAAAATATCTCACAAACAAATTTAAACAGACTTTTAAAAAGCTCCAACCCAATTCCAAACCTATCCTTTCTCGTAATTCCCTTCTTCATTATAAAGATACCAACTAAACCTGACCTGTGGTGGCGCAGTGGATAAAGCGTCGACCTGGAATGCTGAGGTCACCGGTTCGAAACCCTGCACTTGTCTGGTCAAGGCACATATGGGAGTTGATGCTTCCTGCCCCTCCCCCTTTCTCTCTCTCCTTTATAAAAATGAATAAATTAAAAAAAATTAAAAAATAAGATAGCAACTAAGATTTCCAATTGCCTAGTCTCCCTCCTCCCCTTTTTCTTGTATCCATCGAATAGAAGCTAAGCAAAGTCTATTGACTCTACCATCAAAATACATGCAGAAATGGACCACTTCTATCTCCCATTTTAGTTCTTACTGCCCTAATTCAAGACAAGGGAATTTCTCTTAAATAGCTTACTTTAATAGCTTCCTAATTGGTAGCTTTTTTTGTCCTTTTTTTTTTTTCTCACAGCCTATTTTTAACCCACCAGACATACTGACTCTATTTTTTTTAAGCAAACACACAATACTTTTGACCTTGGGCTTCATAAATATGAAATCATTTAATACTTACCTTACCTCTATGAAGTAGATACAACTGTCCTGATCAGGCGGTGGCGCAGTAGATGAGGTAGATACAACTATCATCAACAGTTTGCCCATGAGAAAGTTGAGCCAAAGTAAGCCTAAGCAAATTGACCCAAACCTCATAATTTCTTAAGGGCTGAGGTGGGTGAATAAACCATGTGGTTCTAAAATCCATTGTTTTAACCTTTATGCTACAACTTTTCTTTAAAAAAAAAAAAACATCAGGTCATATCACTTATTTGCTCAAAACATTCAAATAAATCCTTATCTTTAATAAGATTAAAAGCCTTGACTTTGAAGCTGGTTTGGAAAGTCTGGAATAGGATGGTGTTTGGATATCTCTGAATGTTACTTCACACTGCTCTTTTCTCTCATACCAGTTACCCTGACCTTGAAGAGCTTGGATCACATCGAGCACACTCTTGTTTGTTTGTTTGTTTGTTTTGTTGTTGTTTTTTACAGAGACAGAGAGAGAGTCAGTCAGAGAGAGGGATAGACAGAAAGAGAGAGACATGAGCAGCATCAATTCTTCATTGGGCTCCTTAGTTGTTCATTGATTGCTTTCTCATATGTGCCTTGACTGGGGGGCTACAGCAGACCGAGGAACCCCTTGCTCAAGTCAGCGACCTTGGGCTCAAATGGGTGAGCCTTGCTCAAACCAGATGTGCCTGCGCTCAAGCTGGCACCTCTGGGTTTTGAACCTGGGTCTTCTGCGTCCCAGTCTGGCGCAATTCCCACTGCGCCACCACCTGGTCAGGCTGAACCCACTCTTGTTTCTGGCTCTCTGATCCTGTTTCTCTTCCTGCCTGAAATTCTCCTTCCCCAGTGTCCACAGGGAGTGCTTACTTACTACTATCAGAAAATTGTTTTAAGTACCACTGTCTCAATATGGCCTTACTTAGCAGCCTGTCTAATGTCGCCCATCCCTAGTTCTCCATCCTCGTTAACTTGGTTATTTTCCTTTTGGACACTTTTCTAACACATCATATGTTTTACTTATTTATTTTATTTTTTTATCTTCTCCCTCCCACATTTATCACACTGCAAGTTTCATAAAAGAGTGGAGTTTTCTAAGTTTTGTTAATTGCTATATTCCCAGTACTGGGCCAAAAACTCAAACAAACAACAGAAAAAGAAAAAAAAACAACTGCTCAGTTCGATGATTAAATAAAACTTTTTAAAATTGGGACTCATGTAACTGAAAACTATCATTTAAAAATTCCAAATTCAATTTTATGTACAAGTATTCCTATCAGTGTGATTTATATTTTGACTTCTGATTAAAAGAGAGGGCTTTCTAAGTATTCCAGTGTTGTAGCATTTGGCTACAAAAGACTATTCGGAATCTTGGGAATTTAGGGAGGAGAAATGTGAAAGTGGGAGGATTTTACAGACGGAGGCAAATGCGTACATGGAATAGTGTGGGTCTCACACGAAAAGGAGCCCACTTATCAGAGCAATACCTGCTACCTGGGCAGAGCAGTTATTGTTACTTCTGTATTTCCCGATTTTCCTTATCTGTGAGCTCACTGTGCTTTTCCGGCAAGCATTTCAAAGCAAAAAGCATCAGACTTTGATGACCCAAATATAATTATGTCACAGTGTCATGTAAATAGTGGGGGATCCATTATTTTTTCTGTAATTTTAAACACAAAAAAAGAAATAATCAAGGTAAGAATCCATGGAGAGAGGAAGACAGAGAAGAAAACAATGTCTTATTTCCATATTCATGAAAACAGATATCTTAGAGATAGAAGGGAGTTTATTTTTTTATTCTTTTTGGAAAAATTTATTTAAAGATTTAAATTTAACAGGGAGTATTGATCAATAAGAGTATATAAGTTTTGCCTGACGTGCCACTGCCTGACTAGGCAGTGGCACGGTGGATAGAGCATCGAGACCCCGAGGTTGCCAGCTTGAGCGCGGGCTCATCTGATTTGAGCAAGGCTCGCCAGCTTGAGCCCAAGGTCGCTGGCTCGATTAAGGGGTCATTTACTCTGCTGTAGCCCACCCTCCTCCATCAAGGCACATATGAGAAAGCAATCAATGAACAACTAAGGAGCCGCGATGAAGAATTGATACTTCTCATCTCTCTCTCTGTCTGTCCCTATCTGTCTCTCTCTCTGACTCTCTGTCTCTGTCACACACACACACACACACACACACACAAAGAGTACATAGGTTTCAGGCAAATATTTCTATAGCATTTGAACAGTTAATTACGCTGTGTGTCCATCACCCAAAGTCAAATTATTTTCTGTCACCATAAATGTGTCCCTCTTCCTCCCCCCACCCACCTCACCTATAACCCCCCCACTAACCACTTCACTTTAATCTATATCCATGAGTCTCATTTTTATATTTTACCTATATGTGAAATCATATAGTTTTTTGCTTCTTCTGATTTACTTATTTCACTTAGTATAATGTTCTAAAGATCCATCCATTTTGTTGTTAATGGCAATATGTCATCATTTCTTATGGCTGAGAAGTATCCCATTTTATACATGTTCCACAACTTCTTTATCCAGTCATCTATTGAGGGACACGGGTTGTTTCCATGCCTTGGCCACTGTGAATAATGCTGTGATGAACATAGGGGTGCATGTGCCTTTTTCATACCAGTATTTTCTTTTTCTTTTCTTTTCTTTTTTTTTTTTACACAGAGACAGAGAGAGAATCAGAAAGAGGGATAGACAGGGACAGAGAGAGATGACAAGCATCAATCATCAGTTTTTCATTGCAACATCTTAGTTGTTCATTGATTGCTTTCTCATATGTGCCTTGAATGCAGGCCTTCAGCAGACTGAGTGACCCCTTGCTCAAGCCAGCGAGCTTGGGTCCAAGCTGGTGGAGCTTTGCTTAAACCAGATGAGCCTGCGATCAAGCTGGTGACCTCTGGGTCTCGAACCTGGGTCTTCTGCATCCTAGTTCGATGCTCTATCCACTGCGCCACCACCTGGTCAGGCTATTTCTTTTTGTTGTTGTTGTTGATACCCAGTAGGGAGATAGCTGGGTCACATGGTAGTTCTATTCTTAGTTTTTTGAGGATCCACCATTCTTTCTTCCATAATGGTTGTACTACTTTACATTCCCACCAACAGTGAATGAGGGTTCCTTTTTTTCCACAGCCTCTCCAACACTTGTTGTTACCTGCCTCGTTGATAATAGCTAATCTAACAGGTGTGAGGTGGTATCTCATTGTAGTTTTGATTTGCATTTCTCTAATAGCTAGCAAAGACGAACATCTTTTCATATATCTGT
The DNA here is from genome assembly GCA_037038555.1 of Rhynchonycteris naso. NCBI lineage: Eukaryota > Metazoa > Chordata > Mammalia > Chiroptera > Emballonuridae > Rhynchonycteris > Rhynchonycteris naso. The sequence goes on along the minus strand of CM072998.1, from coordinate 7,103,534 downwards.
TTGCCATTTGTACTTCTTCCTGGGAGAAGTGTCTGTTCATATCCTTTTCCCATTTTTATTAGAATTGCTTACTTGTTTGTTGCTGAGCATTGTGAGTTCTTTATATAGTTTTAATATTAACCCCTTATCAGAATTGTTGTTTGTAAATATTATCTCCCATTTTTATGTAAACAGAAACAAGTGAATATAATCTTTTTTTATTTTGATAATTAACTCAAGGGATTTAGAGATAAAAAATTGCAATAAAATTAGGTCATGTTTAAAATCCTCTATTTTTTTCCCCAGTCCTGAAAAGTACTTATAAATAATCATTTTACACCAGGGAAAGTGAGACAAAGAATAACCCGAGCTTTTCGGTTGAAAAGAGAGTCTAGAGATTTGCTCTCTGACTGTTCGGGGCTCCCTGGAGCAAGATCTTTCCTGGTCCTGTGCGTTCCTTCCCAGTAGGGAATAGGTGCCTGAACTCATTTAGTGTCTACACCAACACTTCCAGAATGTGTATTTTTTGTTGCTTAGCTAAAAAATTTTAAATGAACATGTTTAATGCAACAAAAATAAAACCATAATGTACAAGAGTAATTATTGCAGGAAAATATCATTATATTCCTTTAACATATGGTAGTAGGTAATTACTTAATAAGTGTGTTTTCTAAATTTTGGCTAGTGTCCACATGTGGATGTAAATAAGTCACATATAATCATTTTTTTGAATGTCACTGTGCTCCTCTGTCATTGCCTATTTAATAAGCCAATGTAATGAAACTATCTGGAATGAGTAAACTTGCTTGATGTTTGCAGACGTTTATAGCAACAACTTAAGGGCCGGAACAACAGCACAGTTATAGTTTCCCTTACCACTAACAGATGTGCAATCATGCCAGAGTTGTATATTTTCATTTTAAATAGCAATAAATTTCATTCTTTCTCTTCCTTAAAGGACAAAATGAAATAAAGTCTCTTAATAAAATTTTCTTGCTGTTTCAAGGGTGACATGCCGTATCTCACATCCATGTGTGCCTGCTGTCACCACGGAGAGACTCAGAAGGTGACAAAGGCGCGTAAATCGCTAGGCAGATGTATACTTGACACTTCTGGAAGCAAACAGGATTTGTTCGGCGCACAAACTCCACTTTCTCTAGGGACCTGAGGACAGTGGGGGAATTTAATTTTGTAGGCCAGCATGACGGTTCCTAAAATATGTCGTAGACAATGTATATAAGACAGCGTTGATTCACTGAAGGAAGAAAAAGGGATTCGCAACCGAATTATCTCTGATGTAGTTGTACGCTTTCAGGCAGAGACTCTCACGGCATCAAAGAATGCAAAAATACAACCTTCTGTAAGCTAACCGCAGACATTCTTCATTCTGCTGCAATGACATGTTTGACAGTTGTGGATGCTACAAGATCTATGAAAGTACTGTGCACCAGTTCAACAGCAGAAAATATTGTACAGAAAAGCAGCTGCAAGAGCAAAATGCGATTCCTAACATCGTGTAAAATTTCAAAACCCATTTTCTTCCTAACCCTGTCTTTTTAACTAAACTTATTGGGAAAATATGTGAGTCTAAGTTAAAAAACATTGCATAACAAACATTGCATTATTTGAAAGTAACACTTGAAAATTTAATTGTAAAACACGGTAAGTACTATTTGGGTGGAATTTTTATCCAATATAGCATATATATTTTTTTGCAGACATTGTTATTTTTCTAGAAACCTGAAGCAAAACACAGTGTTTTGATTGAGCTGACAAAGGGCAGAGATCAGATGAGATAATTTTCAAACAATAAATTTCAGCTTTTAAAACAATACAATGAATGATGTTTTAAAGAACAGTCTCATAATGAAATTTTATTGCTGTTTCCAGAGTTGGAAGATATTTGATCTGAGGTTAAATAATTCTGAAGTTGGTTTATAGTAATGCAGGTGTGGCTTTAATAGTTGGTCGTATTTTTGAGGCTATATAGGATTTTCTTCTCGTTCCCTGAGACCATCAGTGAGGGGAAAAGGCTAGGGTGCGGGAGAGAGAGGCAGACAGAGTTTTTCTTTCTGTATAAATAACACTGGGACTACCTTGGAATGGTGGTCACAACTGGAAAGATGGCTTACATTTTCATAGATGGAGAATTTGTAAAACTGCAAACCTGTTTCCCTAATGCACAGCAAGCACCTGCATCATTCTGCAAGGCACCTTTATTTTTAGTAGCTGATTGTGGGCATAATGAGGCTACAGCATAGTTCAGCATAGCAATTACTCTCACATAGGTAATGTTGAGGAGCATTCATCGCAAATTTTTGCAATTGGCAATTAAACACCCTTTTTGTGTAATTTGGGTTTCAGTCATCAAACACCTAAGGATTTAAGTAAGCTATCATAGTAAATGTATATTTTACAGAATAGTTTTGACTTGTAAGCAGGAAAATAAACTCTAAATGTAAAAATATATATATTTTAAAAAGGCTAACCTTAGAAACCTTAGGAAATGACAATTATATTGTTATAATTCTCTCAATCTACTACAATATCATTTCTGTGAGCAAAGAATACTGTTTAGAATGAAATTTATTGCCTGATGAAGTGTTGGCTCAATGGATAGAGCATCGAAATGGGATGCAGAGGACTCAGATTCAAAGGTCTGATATCCTCGGCTTGAGTGCGGGCTCATCCAGATTGAGTGTGAGGTCACCAACTTGAGCGTGGAATCATAGACATGACCCCATGGTTGCTGACTTGAGCCCAAAGGTCACTGGCTTGAGCAAGAGGTCACTCACTCTGCTGTTGTCCCCCGTTCAAGGCATATATGAATAAACAGTCAATGAACAACTAAGGTGCCATAATGAAAAATTGATGCTTCTCATCTCTCTCCCTTCCTGTCTTTCTGTCCCTATCTATCCCTCTCTCTGACTCTCTCTCTGTCTCTGTCAAAAATAAAAAAGAATAAAATTTAACAGAGAATAATGATTTACATAATTTATACAATATCTGGAAGCTTTAAAAACAAATAAGAAACCATGTGGTACCCTATAGTTCTGCATTCCTGTGACACATGATTACCACATTTGTTTATCATTTGATGGAATCATATGTTATCTGTGTGTGTGTGTGTTCTATAGAGCAAATATATCTCAAGTGATGATAAGAGGTCAAGATATGGCCCTAGCTGGTTAGCACAGTCAGTTAAGGGCATCGTGCCACAAGAACAAGATTGTGGGTTCGATCCCTGTCCCAGCCACTCACAGGAAGCAACCACAAAATGCATGACTGAGTGGAATAACAAATGCTTCTCCTCTCCCTTCCCTTTCTCCTCCTTCCTCTCTCCATCTTTCTAAAAATCAATAAAACTTAAACCCTGGTGGGATAGCTCAGTCGGTTGGAACATTGTCCAGAGTGCAGAAGTTTCTGGTTCAATTCCCCAGTCTGGGCACATACAGGAGCAGCTTGATGTTCGTGTGTGTGTGTGTGTGTGTGTGTGTGTGTGTGTGTGTGTGTGTGTGTGTCTCTAAAAAAAATGCCAAAATAACTTTACTTTCTTATAAACAAGTTCAAACCATTGACCTTCCACACTCCGAAGTCCACATATCGACCTGTCTGTCTTTAGCATCTATCTTTTCTTAAGACAGATAGGATTGTCTAGAGGATTTTGATATCCCCAGAGTTAAGGTCTATAAACCTAATTGTTATGGGTTTCAGCAATAAGAGCTGCTCACTTTTTGAAATTGTAAAGATTTACCTCATTTAGGACAAAATATTTTATTGGTAATTCTGGTTATAGACTGGAAAAAAGTTTCTCTAAATGTATCTTATTTTTACTAAACTAAATATTCTCACCAAGAAAAAGGTAAAGACAATATGCGGTGATAGGTATGTTGATTACTGGGTGCGGGACCCTTTCACTGTGTCTGTGTACATGAAATCATCGTGCAGTTCATTTAAATATCTTTCTATTTTATTTTTCAGTTATATCTCAAGAAAGCTCTAAAAAATATTTTGAGGTCATTTTTTTTTCATCATTAGAAGACAATACTAGGATCATAGTAAAATCATAATCTAACAAGAATCAGAAGAAATCACTTCCCTTTAAAATCAAAGTAAAAAAAATCCACTCATCCAGCTTAGTATTATCACAGATAGGATTTTAACTGGTATGGATATCTTTGCTGCTTTTATTAAAATATCATTATAAAGAGCAAATAGAACCTGACCAGGTGGTGGCGCAGTGGATGGAGTGTTGGACTGGGATGCAGAGAACCCAGGTTTGAGACCCCAAGGTCGCTGGCTTGAGTGTGGGTTCATCTGGTTTTAGAAAGGATTGCCAGCTTGAGCCCAAGGTCACTGGCTTGAGCAAGGGGCCACTCACTCTGCTATAGCCCCCCAGTCAAAGCACATATGAGAAAGCAATCAATGAACAACTAAGGTGATGCAATGAAGAATTGATGCTTCTTCTCTCTCCCTTCCTGTCTGTCTGTTTCTATCTGTCCCTCTCTTTGTCTCTCTCTGTCTCTGTCACACACACACACACACACACACACACACACACAAGAACAAATAGATGTTGTTGCCTCAAGCTATTATTTTTATCTAAAAAGAGTTCTACACTTAATGTTCATCTATAAACCTGTGGGAGTAAACATGTATAAATTGTGCAAAATAAGTGAATTTCTTTCTGTACTGTTGTGTATTTAAAGTATTTATTTTGTTTAAATCACCAGGTGCTATAGAGGCTTATTCATCCATGAGTTTTTGTGAATAAAATTATGTTACCTTATAAAAAATTGAATTAGTAGATAAAAGAATTTTCAAAAGTCATAGCAAGCCTAATATAAGACCTTTATAAACCTTTAAAATTATAAATGTATCTAATTATCAATAGAATCACATATATGCATATCTATATAGTTGACCTTTGAACCCATGGGGGTTAGGGGTACTGAACCCTGTGCAGCAAAAAATCCACATAAGACTTTGGCTCCCCCATACCCTTACCTAAAATATCACAGGACAATGCAGAGCTGTCCTTCTATCTCTGTGCATTCCTAACTGCAGCTGGCAAACAATATGTTTCACTTTCTACTTTCTATTTTCTACTCCCTCACACAGATAGAGAATACTGTTTTCCACCCAAGGTTGGTTGCATCCACTGATGTGAAACCCAGGGACACAAGGGCTGATTGCATATTTCTTGAAAATATTTTATGTGTAAGTGAACCGTTGCAGTTCAAGTGTTATCCTTTTGCCTATCTCTATATGACATATTAATGACAATGTATATAATCTAGATATTAAGATGTCATTGAAAAGTTTAATACAGCATCTAAATAAATAATGCTGTGGAACCCATATACTTAGATCACGGTTAAGTCAAAGTTTTAAAGGGAATGTTTCTGTTTTCCATAATCTCTTGCCACCACAGGAGTTACTTTTATTGAACTATATATAGAAACCACAGAGTTTTAATTATACAGGCTCTTCAGCCAGGGAGAAGTATCAGTTATAGAGGGACTCTTGGAAGTTCCCTTACCGTCTTCCATGTCTGCCTTTTTAAGATTCTGATAAGCTCCTTTTAGTTGTTGTAAATGTGGGCATGTATGGTTAGAAAACAAGTCTCTGTATCGAATTTGTCACCATCACACAAAAAAATGATTGACAGTCATTGTCATAAAATCTTAGATGGATAAGATAATTTAGAAAAACATGCATCTCAGCTATAAACTAGGAAACCGTAGTTTGCGACAAGAAGGGGATGAAGGAAATTGTAGCTCACCAGAGATGACGTCCAGTAAGTCTTACTTGGAGTAGAATCACTTGAGTTCAAGGTCCAATAGCCATTAATATCATCAGTTTATCACTTTGCAAAAATGGGTTTCAATCTTTTTAAGCCACATGTTTAATGTGATAGTTTACTGAGTGAAGGTTTCTGAAAACTTGTGGTGTTATTCCATGAACATACATAGGTTTCAATACCTATTGATCTTATTCCTTCTATTCTATTCATGGAAATTAAAAGCAGAATGGCAGAAAATATGGATAATTCAAGGAAATTTTAAATACAACATAATGCCTTTATTCTGTTGCCGACTCTATCTTGACCTAAGGACTTTCAAGGAAAAGAGACTTTCCTAAAAACTATAACCGATGTTAGATATTCAAAAGGTCAAGAAGTAAATTAAGGCCTCATCTCTGTTTTTTCTAAGGTCTTGCAGACAGGGATTTAATAGTGCTCTGAAAAACCAAATATTAACTTTCAAGGTCACCTTTGTGCTGTCTTTAAAGACATTTCAACACCCTTGGGGAAAAGGGAAACTTAGCGTTCTCCTCTTTTATTCCATAATTACTGGAATCACTGTCTCCACAAGAGAAAAAGCCACATGCACCTCTACCAAGTTACAGAGGTTGAGCTCTGAGTGCTCCAGTGAGAAAATGCCAAATAATGAACAGCCACATTCCAGATATAACATTCGAACAGAACCTTGGAGAATGTATTACATATCCATGAGTAGATGGGTTTTGAAGTGCAGCAAGAACATAGGCACAGGGAGATGCTAAAATTGGAGAAGCAATGATGGGCGTAAAACACACAGTGAGAGGCCCTGGAAAGTAATGGCAGGAAGAGGTTGGGTCAAAGAGCCTTTACTGCAGATCTAGGACATTGTTAACAACAGTGAAGATATGGACTTTTGAAGGTGTGATTAGTGTTAATGTTTTATAATAGCAATGCATCAGCACCATGTGATGGTTTAAAGGAGAGAGAAGCCTGGGCCAGGAAAACACATCCTGACAGCATTTCTGTTGTTTAGAGTGTCTACACTTGAGAAGGGCTCTGGTGAGTCTGAGGGAGAGGAATTGGGAAGAAGTATTTGTTTTGAAGAATACTCTATGAAATTGAAGACTGGAATCTGGAGGAAATGGTATGGGAGAAAGTGACGAGCTCTCTGAGATTGCCCCCTTGTGTGGGTGAGATCCCACTAACTAGGCAGTGGGGCCAAGAAATGAAGACTCTTTGGATATGAGATGAGTGGAAGTTTGGCTCCATTCATCCTGAGAGGCCAGCGCCGCAACTTCTCAGCTCTGATGCCTTAGGGCTGCTGAGGACATGTGTTAAGTCATCTCTCTCTCATGAAAGGAGAATTGAAGTTTACAAATCCAGGATTCATCTTTCGGAAATAAATCTAGGACCTAGGTTAGGTGTAGAAGACTTTTGGTGATGGGTATGCAACACAATTGAATGATAAGATAACCTGGAGATGTTTTCATTGTACATATGTACCCTGATTTATTGGTGTCACCTCATTAGAATTAATAATAATAAAATATATATTAAAATTAAAAAAAAAAAAGAAGAGCAGGGAAGTAGCAAATACATAGACATTGAAGAACTAATTATCTTTAAGGAAACAGGGAGAGGGGGATTTTAGTAAGAGTCTATTCAAGGAGGGTTAAACAAGTAAAATGTCTGGAAAGAGCAGTGTTTATGAGAAAAGAGAGGGGGCAAGAACAGGACTTGTGGGCAACAGTGTTCAATGCCTTAGAGAGCACCAGTTGAAAGGAGTGTTGAACGGTGACTGGCTGGGGGAAGAGCCGCTGGGAAGAACAGTTCTGACATACTGGAAAGGCGGACACAACTTGGAAAAGATAAAGTGCTAGCAGTTGAGCAAGATACCGACAACACCAAGTGTTTGCATTCTGCTTATGGTGTTGAACCTTTGATGGCCCTGGACAGGTGCTTAGTGGATTAGAGCAACATCCCAACATGGTGAGGTTGCAGGTTCAATCCCTGGTTAGGGCACATAGAAGAGCCAACCTGTAAATGCATAAATAAGTAAAACAAGAAATCATTGTTGTTTTTTTTTTTCTCTCTCTCTCTCTGTCGTGGTCTCTCTCCCTTTCTTTCTCTCTGAAAATAAATAAATAAAATTTATTAAAGCAATGTTGCATCCTCGTTAATTTTTTAAAGTGAAAATTCTCCATGCATCGAGACAGGCTTTATTATAATAATTAATAATCTCTGACTATCTTGTAAAAGTGAATATTTTAAAAACAGAAAAAAATAAACTCAATTTGAGCAGGCTCCCTTCTCCACATACCTGACGTAACTTCTGCAATAGTCCTTCAGAAAGCATTTTCCTGGAGCAGGCCATCCGCAGTCAGCCTCCTGGGGCCAAATCACGTGACTGACTCCAGCGGCTTTCTTTTGATTAGAATGAATTCAGGAAAAGCTCTTAAGACTACCCAGTACTTGGAACTGTAAATTCTATATCATAGTTTCCAATGGCAGATTTTTACAGACAAATCATAGAGGAGCACACATAAGAAATTAAAATAACTCTTTGCTTGTTTAACTAGAAAGAACACTTGACCTTTCAAGTGTAATTTAGAATACTGAGGGTTGAGAAAAATGGTGCCCATGAAGCGCAGGGCTCCATGCCTCCGTGAGGGGGCACCCGTGTCCCTGTGCCTGGACTCTGTGAGGCACCCTAGCTCGGAGCAGCAGTGGTGATGATGCTCATCAGAGCAGCGCTTCTATTGAACTTCCAGCTCCACGGGTTCCTTCACTCTTTGCTCTGTTTCTGTCCCCTCTCAGTGGTGGGACCCACAGCTTCTCCCCTGTCCTCTCCTGCAATGTGCACTCTGTCAAAGCCCATGTTCCATTTGTTGAGAGAGCTCCTTCTGGCCACTCCGACATCAGTCTTTCAAAAATGCAGGCCCAATACAGCTGCTGCCATCCAGTTTCTTTTCAGAACCCGCCTCAGACAGAATCATGGCTCCACACATACTCGTTCTCTTGTGCGCGTGCTCATTGTTGAGTAGTATTTCGTCTCTATCTACCTTCTCCAATGGACGGCGAGCATCATGAGAGGAAGCTCTGTGGCTCGCCCTTTGTTTCTTTCTCGGCCTTCCCTGGCCCTTGAAACGGAATAGTTCAAGTTATTATTATTATTATTATTGATTTGAATTGAGTCAGATATCTGGCTATAAAATAACATAGAAAGGACAATGTGTTGTCGTCTTTCCGTGTATGATAACTGTCCATCTCCTCTCAATTCCTTATGTTCCATTAAACAATTGGAGCTATATCCTGAGGCTGGAATCCACCTATTTATTGTCTTATTTATTGTCAGTGTGTCACAACAGCGTTCAAGGTATTGAAGTCATTCGAATGCCTCTCCCATTCCTAAAGACATTGCAGGGAGAAGTTGATCTGCATCGCAGCAGGTCAGGTCTTCATGACTCGAAAGATCTGGGAAGCAGGGAGTGCCTTTTTAGGCGTAAATAAATGCTCTCTTATTATAATGTGTACAGGTTGATGGGAAGCATTTTTAAAGTAATCAATGACATGTTTTGAGTCTCTATGTTGCATGAAGAATTATTGAAATTTCACTGAACAGAGCTACAAAAAACTTCCTTGGCGAGCAGTTTACTTCAAAAATGGAAATAAATACAGAAAGTGAAAATGAGTTTGAAACGTATTTTACAGACTATGAACATAAAAATAAGCCTCTGCATAATAACAAGGTGGCACTATTACCCTGCGTTGTGTTAAATCCTGTGAAGGTGGAAGGAAGGCGTGAAGGGGCTGATGGGAAATAACCAGGGTGGAGAACCCTTAAAGGCGTTGATCCAAGAAGTGCTACCAAAGGAAACAGAGTAGCAATGAGGTGAGGAGAAGAGAGGTTCACAGCCAGTATCTGGTTACTCTGACCCAGACTGAATCAGAAAGCCTTGAGTTCCCAACGTTGGGGCAGGAATCTGCGATTTTATAGACAAGAATTTGTCACAAGTGCCTTGCTGTTACTTCTGTCCCACTTACGTAACTATCATCGATATAAATGATCATTTACTTAAGATTTAGTATGTGCCAAAAGATATGCCATCACTTCACAGGCATAATCATATTTGACATTCACAGAACTCGGACGTACCTGTCATTGCCACATTCTAGAGAGGCAGTCTGCGTCCTAGAGAAATAATCTGTCTAGGAGCGCAGTGTCCATCAGTGGCCTGATTCCTGTGACCATAAACGTAAGCAGATGTTTATATCATAATTTTAGATTAATTGTTCATTAATCCCTTTATTTATTCATGAAGATTTCACTAAATATTTGTAGGTGGAAGGTTTAAGAAAGAAAGAAAAAAGAAACTGTTTTGTGAAGGGTTCAGGGATATTAGTCACTTAAAGAAGACAAAACACCTACAACTGCCAGTTGCTAAAGCAAGAATGAACATCAGAATCATCAGGGAATTTGGGGAAGAGCATCTTACGAAGCAGCAGATAGCGTGAAGTTCTGAGACTATCACGGGGTGTGTGCAATTATCAGTATGCAAATGCCATATTTAGATAGCCTGTTTTGTCAACATGCATCTTGGTTTTTATGTGTTTTCATCTGGCTCCAAAGGAAACTTCTTATGTAAATGGTGCTTAACAGCTCCTGGGTTTTTTCAGAGACACTAACTTTACTGAATCCTCTGTCACTTATCAAGTCGGCAGCATGTTCCCCATTTTACAGAAGGGGAAATTGAAGTTTTGAGGGTTTAGGTACCACAGCTAGTAAACATCAAAGCTAGAATTTGTTCTCAGTTCCTCCAGCCCTAAGTTTATTATTCTTTCAACTAAATCACGGCTTCTCCAACTTTTCCTCTGAAGTGCTCCTTAAAGCAGGGACAATGTATATGCATGTCCCTAGGAAGTCTGGGCAGACAGCCCGAAGCAGCCCCGAAAACACAAAGTTCCTTTGAAATCTTCTGTTTTATGTAAAACATGAAAGCGGCTGATTCTGCTGTTTTTATATGCACATGCAAGTGGAAAAAAAAACTTTTAAAAGTGCACACATTCAAAACTTTTTCACCTTTAGTTAAAGTTGATTTTCAGGGAAGTGGCACTGAATTTCTCCTTTTTGAATGCCTTCTGTCTGGCCATCGGAAACCCTTACAGAGGACTGAACATTCGCAGCGTTGCGCTCTGACAGATACATTTTAATTACTGGTTAGGCAAATTGTGTAGTCTGCTACAATGATAACTGTGTTCACTTTATTTTGTATAATATTGGTTTGAAGTTTTGGTTCTTTTGTGTCTGATTGACTTGAAAGATTTAGAGCGAGTATTGTTGGGTTGGGTATAGTACTGGGGCTCAAGGGGATTCTGTTTTCTTAAAAATACACAGGAAAACAAGCTCCTTGCTGCTCCCAAATCTACATCATGAACGGATCTCAATTCAGTAAAGATCAAGGACACAGCTAAGGACACGCCACTGTGATGTTGATGACTCTCTACAGAAAGTGCCCTGTAGTCCCAGCTGAGGTAGGGAGGCACCAGCCTGTAGGTCAAACAATGGTTCAATATTGAAGGAGGTGGGAGACCAAGCAGAACATGCAACAGACACAGGTACAGAAAAGTCAGCCATAATCAATGAAAAGTACTCGGGTGACAAACGGTGCACAGTGCAGGAAAGGACTTGCATGCAGCAGAGAACTTTATGTAAGGCTATCTAGGCGTGGTATTGTGGATGGGCATCCTCAGAATGTCAAGGAGGAGAGAGAGCCAATGACAGTCCGGAGGCAGGGCCAGCGGGAAGAGGCTCAGAGCAGATGGAGTGAGTGACTCTTCCTCCTCAGCCACAGGCTCTGGGGCCGAGTCCACAGTGTCATTTCAGGTGGTGGCTTTGCACTGCTACGTGGGATGGGCACTTTTCAGTCTTGCTTTGGGTCAGGACAAAAATACCTCGCAACTGGATGTAGAGGGAAAGGAAGGGAGGGAGGGAAAAGGGGGAGGGGTGCAAAGAAAACCAGATAGAAGGTGACAGGACAATTTGACTGGGTGATGGGTATGCAACATAATTGAATGACAAGATAACCTGGAGATGTTTTCTTTGAACATATGTACCCTGATTTATTAATGTCACCTCATTAAAATTAATACACAAAGTGATACCTTACCATGCTTTCTGGTTCTTGAATTAGTTTTCTTCTCCGTAGTTGTCTGGATTACACAATGACCTGATAAATGTGTGTGTGTGTGTGTGTGTGTGTGTGTGTACACACACACACACACACACACACACACACACACACACATTGGAAACTACGATGTTTGATTCCTGGATCCCCAAATCCCGTCATCCATGTTACTTACTCATCCTTCAGTTCTGATTCATTTGGTAAGAAGCGAGCCTCTCTTCACATTGTTATTTTGAAAGTAGTGGCCCAGTGACCACAAAGCGATATAAAGCCTAGACACAGTGCCATTTAGTTACATCTCAATAGATATTTTCTAACTCTAATTCAACAATATTGACCTCAAGCTTTGTGACAGAACAAAAAAATAAAGACTCGGCCTTCTCCCAGGTTCCTGGCACAGAGCTTCTTAAAGTCACAGGAACCTCCACGGAGATAATCAGTGTCTTCTGTATGCTAATGAATGACTCGGGACCCGGTCGCCCGGATACCTCCAGGAAGGATGCTGGTCAGCAGACAGACCAAGAAATGGGTAGAAGCCTGGAATCTTCAGCCCCACCTGGACCTCTGGGTAGGAGACAGTAGCCCGAGGAGATACATCGGAAGTGGCCCGTGATGTGTCCAATCATGCCTACGAGATAGAACCGCCATAAATCTAAGTAACGGGGTTTGGAGGGCTTTCAAGCTGGTAAACACCCACCGGAGGGGGCTAGACACCTGGAGAGGCCAGGTGATCCGCACCACCCCTCACGCCGTGCACTGGCCTCTCCTTCCTGGGACCGTCCCTGAGTCCTATCTTTGTGCTAGACCTGAAATAGAAAGTCAAGCCATCTCCTGAGTCCTGTGAGACTTTCAATCACATGGTCAAACCTGCTTAGAGGGATTGGGAACCCTTGGAGTGTAGAGCGGGTAGATCGGAAGGCAGGCTGACCCCTGGGTCTGGGAACAGACATCTTCAGTGGGAGCCGTCTCACAGGACTGGTCCCTTAGCTCGTGGGACCTGACGCTGACGGCAGGTAGACCGTGTCAAGTCGGCTCTGAGTGGCAGGGCGCCCGCACGCGTTGGACAGTTGGAGAAATGGTGCTGGAAAGACACCCCTCAACAGAGCTGCTGGGAGCCAGACCAGTTTACGAGTGTTGTTTCTGCCGGGAAAACGGAAGAAAATGGAGCACGCATACACGTACAGATTTTGAACACCTGTTCCATAGGAACGTTACAACAGCACTGCCATTTACTGTGTCCCTGGACAAATAGAACTTCATTTTTTTAAATACGTTTTGAAAATTAGAACACCCTATCTTATGCCAAAACATACTGCTATTTTTACAAAGATCCCTGTGTACGTTTTTTTTTTTTTTCTTTCACGTTTTCCTTGTGAAGTAGTTTTTTGTCCTTTTCTTTTTACTCTGCATTTCTGAATTCACCACGGCAGCAAGGATATAATTCATCCTATGATTTTGTTTTGTGGGCTGGACTGTCTTGTCTGAATTGTAGTAAGATATACCACTGCCAGAAAAAAAAAAAAATCTGAAAACCTGGTGTTCCTGGATCTGAAAAATATTGAGTCTGTGATTTGGTGGTTTCCATAAAGAACTAATGGAATTTCAAGGTTTGAATTATTTTTTTTTCTGCTTTATTCACTGGCTCTTTGCAGGCAACCAGCTAAGAATTTTCATGCTGAGAAATGAAATCTGGAGACAAATTTATTATTAGTTTGCTATTTCACATAAAAACAACTTTGATTTACTGATCTTAGAAAAAAGAAATGTCACAACTGACTATTTCCAGTGGAAAACTTTCTTCCTTAAAGGGGCATTTTAGTGCTTAACCAAATGCAATACTCAACCATAAATGGAACAAAGAAACTGTGCTGCTTAAGGAATACTGTGTCATCTTTTAGAATGGGAAGAGTATGAAGTGATTGCCCTGTCAAGTACTTCCATTGATTTATCAAATACACAGAAGGACCCTAAATCCATTAGAGTGAGCTGGGATGTCAGTGTACAGGAACAGTGGGAACGGTATGAATAATAACAATAAATGCCATTTAAGGGACAACTGTGGCTTGGTTGTCACTACAGCCCTCGGTGACACCGGAACCACTTTGCGATGCGTGCGCTCTGTAAACAGGCACACACGAGTTTCACTAGCTTCCAGTTTCTATTGATCTAGTCAGAGTCTCACAGCTCTCACCACATCTCATTCACAAAGGACTCATTGTTTCATACACACAAGTCTGAAAACTATATTCCCTGTATTTCTTGGCGCAAGTAACTTTCTTTAGAAGGCAACGGAAATCAGGTTATTACTTAAGTAAGTCAGTCTTGTCTATTGGTGTTCATTCAGTACCTACATAGTCAATCATATCATTTTACAAGTGTAATTAATCAAAGGGCACCTATCGTAATGGAAAAGAGGAAGTGAAAAGCCCATGTCTAATGATTATATCACTTTGCCCACAGTTCTAATTTTGTTTTTTATCCCCTCGTTAATTGATTGAACATTGGTTAGAACAAGTGAAATCCTTTCTGCAGTGACTTCAGAATAGGGACATGAGAATGTTATTTGAGTGAGTACTGGAACCAGAACATATGTATGTAAAAGATAAAATAAATTTTAGTCATCAGTAATCATTATTTTAGTAAAAATGAAACAATGTACTAGAACCGTTCATGCTTGCCAGATGAAACATGACTTGTGATTGTAACGATGAAAGATGTTTTGCAGGAGTGGGTTGTGAAGTGTTGACTTGGTATTTACCTGTGTACCACCTCCCTCCACCTTCTTCATGGTTTTTCCCCTCACTCTCAGACCATGCTGATCCTGGTCATGGTCATGTGATTCAGGCTCGTCCAATCACAGTTTCGCTTGCTGCACACTAGTAACTGGTACCAGAAAGAGGACACTATCCAAACTGAGTTTCTGCTAATATTTTTGTTAAAACATAGAGTATGAAATAGGAGCTGCTAGGGGCCACCAAGGTGGGGGTGAGTTCCTCTGAATGAGACTGAGGGAGACAAAAATAGAACAAAAGGATCCAGAAAGGGTAATTTGATTCAGAAATTTGTGTTTCTGGATCCAACCATGATTAAAATTATTTCTACCCTCTGGACTTTCCAGTTACTTCAGCCAAGATAGTCTCTCTCTTTTTTTAAAAAAAACATTGTTTCTATAGTTGTGACAAAAGAATTGTGACTAATACCATTTACTCATATAATAGTCACATATAAATTTGAGAAATCTAATTCATTAACCTCTAAGTAGTTTGCCCTGCTTAAAACATTTGCTAATGTTGGGCAAGTATACAACCAGATTACTGCAGATAGCACTTTCAAATAATCGAGTGCTTTAAAAAACAAATTAAATAAATAAAATAAGTAGAGCCTTACATAAGTTTAAATGCATCTTTAAGTTTTAGCATCATAATATATGATGTTAATATTTGAATTAGAACAGCTTCTGTTACCTCTGGGAAGTTCTATTTTATTTTGCATTCTGAGACAGTCCAACTAGACTGGCCATAGAAAATGGTAATGATGATTGGACTTTGAAAACAATGGAAGATCATTTCTTTTCACTCTATATGCCAACTGTTGATACAAATTGGTGCTTCCTAAGGAAGTGTCAATGGATATATCTGTACAGGTGTAGTCTCTCTTGACATTTCTTTAATTATAATTCTTTTGGAAATTTGACTATGTTTGCTCTCACTTCATGGAAGAACTTTTCCAAATCTATTTTATCTGAGAGCCTGAATTTCAGCATCCTACTTGGGTTTTTAGTTAAAATCAAATATTTTCTTATTTGAGATAATGATCACCTAGTCAAGTATACCCATTTATCTATTGGCCATTTCAGTTGAGCTTATTTGTCCAAGGAACAGTAGGATCGAATTTTGTAACAGCCCAGTAATGGGAAACAGCTGCCTAACTGACTATTTCTAAAGTTTACCCTAAAGCTTACCCTAACTTGAAACCTTATCTTTCATTGCAACCTGCAATTGTGTCTTTTCTTTCTTCTATCTTTTTTTTTTTTTTTAAAGATATCATTCTTTTCTTAGCTGTCACTCTCCAACACTTAGGTTCTAAATAGAAAATTTTTTTTCCTGACATTCAAAGAAACATGATCCTATGAGTGAGTCTCCCCAACTGTCTAAATTTTATTGTTTCTATTTAGCATTCTGGGAACTTTGCAGAGAGACACTCCTTGGTTGAGCTCTTGCTTAATGAGACCCACACACTTGGACAAATAATCCACAGTGGCTTTTATTGTTTAATTATACAACCTTGATCCCCTTTCTTGGGAATCATAGTTAAAGCTGAGGTTGCTTATAAAAAATAATTGCATTGCTATCATTTGTGTCCAAGCAGTCTCTAATTCAAGGTAAGACAAGGTAAAAAGTGTCTTCTTCTTCTAGAGATCTATTTACTTATCTGACAATCAGAATGAGACTTTCTCAATTTCTTTTCTTCTTTTTTTTCTTTACAGGGACAGAGAGAGAGTCAGAGAGAGGGATAGATAGGGACTGACAGACAGGAACAGAGAGAGATGAGAAGCATCAATCATCAGTTTTATTCGTTGCTACACCTTAGTTGTTCATTGATTGCTTTCTCACATGTGCCTTGACCACGGGCCTTCAGCAGACCGAGTAACCTCTTGCTCAAACCAGCGACCTTGGGTCCAAGCTGTTGAGCTTTTTGCTCAAGTCAGATGAGCCCACGCTCAAGCTGGCGATCTCAGGGTCTCGAACCTGGGTCCTCTGCATCCCAGTCCGACACTCCATCCACTGTGCCGCCACCTGGTCAGGCAATTCTTTTTCTTCTTTTACTGAGAGCTTAAGGTCTAAACTATTATACAAATGTCAAAAAAAAAAAAGTGTTGACTAGATTTCTACACATGAATGTGAAAAGTGTACCAGTTAAGGCACATGTGTTGAGGGCATTGCAAGGTGTTAAGTATGAAACAAATACATTTTTTGTTTATTCTTTGCTTAGAAAAGTAGTTCATTCTAGACATTAGTGCACAGAGAGTAAATAAACTCATCTCTTTCTTCTCAAAATCATGGCCCAAGGCTCAACACACTAGCTCTATAGTAACAACTTTTAAGCATTATACAAAGACAAATACTTCTCATTTCTTATTTAGCTATTACCTGGCACTCTTAGATCTAAGCTACAAATAAAATATTTCAATCCTGTCAGTTGCTTTACTGAAATAGTGTTCTTAAAAATAATGATTTATCTACATTTGTGTTTTATTTACATTTTAAATCTTGAGTACAGTTCTCAACATGTGATGATTTATTGATTAACAGTATAAATCTCTCTATACTAATGAGATAATTTTCCCGTAAATATTCAGTTATTCAGACACTCCTGTTTCCTGTCAAAGTCCTTCTGATGTTTTAAAAAAGCACAAGATTCCCTTTTCCCCATTTTCCATCTTTGTAATTTTAAATGCAATATTTATTTAAAAATCGGCTCATGCAAACTTCCCTGATCTAATTGATCAGGTTAGATACAAATGAAAAATATACTTACCTGAGTCTTTCATCATTAAGATTCATAGGTCATCTTCCCAAGCATTGGCAAAGAACTGTTCGCATGCAATAACTCATATTCACTTTGGACCTGACTGTCAGACTGAAGTTTATTTATTATCTAATATTCACATTTGGAGTCATTTATTTTTATGCCATATATCTGCTCTCACTTCAGGAAGGCTCTGTTTCTCCAAATTTAAAGTGCAAATGGCAATGTAGGTAGAGATTTATATTACCAAGTAAAGTGTTTTGTTTTGTTTTTTAATATTTTAACTGGTTAGGTAGGTATATAAAACTAATGACGCGACTCCTGGGTGGATATTTAGGTTTACTACAATTACAGGTTTGTCTAGTAGATGCAATGAGAGAGACTGAGACAGGATTGTCTAGGGATTTTGAAAGATGACGATTATAGTATAAGAATGTGCATCTAAGCTGAATAAAAGAAGACGAAAGAACAAGAATTGGAGTGTCAGTAAATGAAAAGGAGATGACTGTGAGGTTCAAGACTTGGAGTAAGAATGTGGGCATCAAAGAGCTGGACAAACTGGAAGAGGTGACCGGTGAGAGGCTTAATGGGGACCGTGCTTTCAGAAGGTTTCCCATTCTTAGCGAGGTTGAAGTTTGTAGATTCTAAGGGCTTGTTTTATTTTTGTCATTTGTCAGGCATTATTCTGGTCATCAAAAAGACTAGTACACAGAATAGCTGACACTAGAGTGTAGGGGAATGTAGTTATCATAAAAACCTAGTACTTTCATAAGTTAGTAACTTTTCGGTTGCATTATGAGGACATCAATACTCTGAGAGACGTCCACTTACAACCAGGATGGCGTGCTAGGTTTCAGAGAGCAGCAAGAGACACTCGTCCTGGGAGCCAGACCGGAGAAACTCAAGCATGCTGGTCCTGCCTCAGCAGTGGAGGATAATTCACTCCCCGCTGTACACTGCTCACTTCCTACCTAACAAGTTTCCAAAGCAGTATCCAAAAGAGTAAAACTATTTCTAAGTAATTGAGTCCCCAAAAAACACTCAGAAACACTTACAGGAAAACAGAGATACCCACCCTCCAACAAGCTCATATCACAGTATTGAACATCCAGTAAAATTTTCAACCATTCAAAAAAGCAAGAAAATAGATCCAAAATGTGAAGATTTATCAAAAACATAGTGGAAACCAAGCCAGAACTGACACAGATGTTTGAATCAGCAGATATGAATAAAAAAGTAATTAAAATTATATGGCATATTTTCAAAAAGTTCAAAAGTAACAATATTGAAATTATACAAAAGACCCAAAATCATACTTCTAGAAATAAAAATGTGTTGTATTTATTTATCTCTTTTTCTTCTTTTTGGGATTATTGAATGATTTAGGAGATCTGTGTCCTTTTTTGTGTGGCTTATTTATTATAACTCTTTGTTTTATTATATTAGTAATTGTTTTAGGGTATATTGGCTTATTGACTAAACCTCATTGCATTATTTTTATATTTATTTTAGTAATTAGTATCTATATTCTTAAATTATTTTTTAGTGTATTAGATATAAAATGATAACCCTGCAAAATGTAAGAACCTTACAATGGGTTTATTGCTCTGTCCTTATTATCTATGCTATTAATATCCCCTCTCTATTTGCATAATAAATATGTCACGTAAGTTATAAACCACAATACAGCTTCTAGTTTTGTTTTGACCAGTTATATGAATTTTTAAGACTATATCTTTAAAACAGGTGTGTGTGTGTTCTTAGCCTAGCTAGCTCAAATCATTTTTGATGAACTTACTTTACCAGTACAACGAGTATATCCACATATCGTTTGTGTTCCTTTATCTGAAAATCTTACTTTGCCTTCATTCTTAAATACCATTTTTTACTTTAGAATTTAGTTTACTTTCCCCTTTAATAAACATAGAAATGCTGTCCCTTTGTTTGCATTCCTTCTAACAAGAAGTCAGCTGCCCTTCGTAATACTGTTTCCCTTTATATAATATTTCATTTTTCTCTGGACGCTTTTATGATTTTCCATTGTTGTTGTTTGTTTCCAATGCCTTAACTACACTGTTCCTAATTATGTTTTTTTTTTATTCTTCTTTAATCATTCTTGGGTTTTGGTGAGATTCTTTAATTTATAAATGTATAAATTCATAAATGTATAAATGCATAAAATGTATAAATTTGGGACATTTCCATTCATTATTTATTTAAATATCTTTCTCCCCATCTCTCACTCCTCTCCTTCTGGGTCTGTAGCGACACACTTGTTAGAATTGAATGGTAACCATGATTTATGGAGACCTTGTTCATTTCCTTCCTATGTCTTTTCTTTCTCTTCTTCAGTTTGGATCAGTTCTACTTCTTTATTTTCAAGTTCACCAGCTAAATATTCTATTACAGGTTTTCTAATGTATTGTGTTATAATGTTTGAGATTTTCTATTTATTCGTTTATTATCAGCATATTAAGTTCAAATTGTTGACTATAGTTAAAATAGCTGCTTAATAGTTCTTAATTGGTAAGTTCAATATCTGGGCTAACAGGGTGTTGGTCTACATTAATTGTCTTTTCTTTTCAACTGCAGGTCATACTTCTGTGTTTCCTATTTTTACAGGTTTGGGTTCAGTGTTGTTCATTGTGTTTGTGTGAATAATATTTTTCAAGGACACTGGTTTGTTTAATTTTTCTGAGAATGTTGTATGTTTATTTATTTTTCAGCAGCCTTGCTTAATTCAAACTACAAAGGCTCTCTCCTTTCTGGTGGACAGTAGATGAACTCTCCATTTTTTCATCTTCAGCTGCATTGGTTGGGGCATGCCTCAAGCCTGTGTGGTTTAGGGGTCAATCAGATCGTGGACAGATATTTGAATTCACCTTTTGTGGCATTCTTCATTCTATAATTCACCCCAACTTTTTCTAGCTGTTTGGGTAACCCCTACCTCTTACCTTCTGTTTCTTAGAGCTTAGAAGACTATGAGTGGCGATTTAAATGTCAGCAGTGCCTGCTGGGACTGATGGGGATGTAACTTTAGCAGAAAGCTTTAGAGATGGGAGCATCATCCTCTGCCATCCCCTTCTCCCAAGTATCTGATTTGTGCCTGCCATTAAATGTCTAAACGTATTGTGGTTATTTTAACTTATTTTTCTGGCCAGACTTCAAGTGCTGTCCTATATGGGTCTAAGTTATTTTATGAGTACTAGAGACAGAAAGACAATTGATTTTGTACTCTAACATTTTTATTATCTACATTATTGATTCTAATATTTCATACTATAAATTTCTTAAAATGTTCTAAGTAAATAATTTTTAATTTACTCTTTCTATATTTTGTCTCTTAATTATTTTTCTTGTGTTATTTAGTTCAATAGGCCCTTTAGAATAATAGTTGATAAACAATGACCAGAGGTCATATTTGGCCCACAAATTGTTTTCTGTTAACAGAGTCTAATAAGAACATAGAAATAACCATCCATTTATTTACACTCCCCATTTCCTATTGCAGTAGCTAAATTTAGTGATTATGACAAAACCCCGATGACCTGCAAACCTAAATGTTTATTTACCCTTTGGCCTTTTACAGAAAAAGTTTACCAAGCTCCATTTTGGTACACTGTGGGATACAATTTGCATTAGTGGACAAAAATTGCTAGGTCAGAGGTGAAGCTTTTAAAATTCTCTTCTTATATGAATTTCCCTTAGTTTTCTGTATATATACTTAATTTTTAGACAGACACCACTACTTCCTGTTTCCTAGGCAACTATCAAAGCCTGTGTATTGAATTTGTTTCAACTGCACCTTAAGAATCTGCTGGGCCTCTATCCCACTTTTAGGAATATACCCTAAGAACACCATAGCACTGTTCAAAAAGAAGAAATGCGCCCCCATGTTCGTGGCAGCATTGTTCACAATAGCGAAGATCTGGAACCAGCCCAAGTGTCCATCAGAAGACGAGTGGATTAAAAAGCTATGGTATATATATACTATGGAATACTACTCAGCCATAAGAAACGATGACATCGGATCATTTATAACAAAATGGATGTACCTTGATAACATTATACGGAGTGAAATAAGTAAATCAGAAAGAAAGAAAAACTGAGAACAGCATGATTACATACATAGGTGGGACATAAAAGTGAGAATATGAGACATGGACAAGAGAGTGGTGGTTATGGGATGGGGGGAGGGAGAGAGAGAGAGGGGGGAGGAGGAGAGGGACACAGGGAAAACCAGATTGAAGGTGACAGAGGACAATTTGACTTTTGGTGATGGGTATGCAACACAATTGAATGATAAGATAACCTGGAGATGTTTTCATTGTACATATGTACCCTGATTTATTGGTGTCACCCCATTAGAATGAATAATAATAAAATATATATATATAAAAAAAGAATCTGCTGGGCCTGATCAGGTGGTGTCGCAGTGGATAGAGCGTCGGACTGGGATGCGGAAGACCCAGGTTCGAGACCCCGAGCTCGCTAGCTTGAGTGTGGGTCCATCTGGCTTGAGCAAAAGCTCACCAGCTTGGACCCAAGGTCGCTGGCTCCAGCAAGGGGTTGCTCGGTCTGCTGAGGCCCGCTGTCAAGGCACATGTGAGAAAGCAATCAATGAACAACTATGGTGTTGCAACGAAAAACTAATGATTGATGATTCTCACCTCTTTCTGTTCCTGCCTGCCTGTCCCTATCGATCCCTCTCTCTGACTCTCTCTCTGTCTCTGTAAAATAAATAAATAAATAAAGCATTAAAAAAAAGAATCTGTCAAGAATATCCTATGATATTCCCCTTGCATTTGTTAAAATAATGTCACAGGACAGATCCCATAAGCTATACATTTTGAGATGGAGATTTGCCAAACAGAGTGTTTGTAAGGGGATGTTCTTAATACCAGCACCTGGACAAGTAAGGAAAGTAGAGGTTGGGTCCGTGGGGAATTTGAGCTGCAATGTAGTGAACACAGCGGTTTCAGATGTCCCAAGGGAGGCTGTGCAGCTATAATGGTCTTACAGAGTTTTCCTGAATGGAGGAAAATCTTATGTAGTGTTCCAGATGCTTCCAAAAGGGGACTTGGGATAAGGTGCTTCTCTTCAACCCAATGCAATTTCCATAGAGAAAGACAGCTAAGGTCCGTCAGCGCTCACCACTCCGGAGGCTGGCTAAATAAGGGTTTCCACTTGGAGGATGGACGGGCTTGGGTGACTCATCACAGTGCACGTCATACTGATGGGTGTACAGGTATATAACCAGTCCTGCCTAATTAGTATTAAAACCCCAAATCACCAAAAAGAGTATTCTTTTTTACATGGCTGGGATTAATTTCCTAATAATTTGGGTAGCATATTTGCCTCCATATTGATGAAAGTAATGAATAGTTTTACCTGTTTTTGTTGTTTAAGTTTTTATATCAAACATGTGTACCCTTGTAAGAAAAGCTGGAAAATGCGCTCTCTGTTTCCGCACTCCCGAAGGGTTTAGGTCGGTGTGGCTCCACTTCTTCCTTAGAGCTTGGGAGGAGTCTATTCATGATGCTATCTGTGTCTGGAGTTTTTGTGATGAAAATCGTTTTATGTTCAAGAAAACACAACATTAAGTCAAAATAACAAATTTAATTCATTTCCATGCGTATGAACAGTCTTACTAATCCCTAGAGACCCAAGACATTGTCCTCCAACAGTCCAAGGAGGCTTATGTGGGTCAGTTGATCAAAAAGTTTTAACTCAGTTGGCTTCCCAACGCATTCTGGGATGATTTCTCTTGTTCCAGAAGGCATATTGGAGTAGACCGATAAGCACCCACAGAATCCCCACACTTTTTTCACGACTGAATGTTTAAGAACTTAATATGAGAGGAAAGGTCAGTTAGACGCTAATTCAGCTCCCTTTAGATACAGAAAAATAAAAAAAAACAGTAAGTGAAAAGCAGTGCCCGCTCCCAGAGGGACTGCAGGGATTAGTGCACCCTCAGCACTGAAGGATACGGAAGGACTGAGTCTCAGCAGTTCCGCGGAAGCCACCGAGGTGGCCTGTGCCGAAAGCAGGTCGATGTTGGAGACCGGCAGTGGCTGGCGGTCAGGTGGTGTTCTTACCGCCGCTGTGGTTCCTGGGTTGGCTCTGTGAGGTTAGCAAAGAAACACACCCTCTGCTGCGCACCAGGCGCCCATGGCTTTCTCAGGTCCTTGCTTTCTTTTGACCTTTTACTGAAGACCACCAGGGAAGTTTGTTTTTGGCTAGTAAGACCAGTCACCCACCTTCATTAATCTAACTGAGGGGCATGTCCACTTTCCAGCCCCTGGCCATCATTTAGTCTACAGGGACCCTGGTAGGACTTCTCTCTGTAGGCGGCCATGGTGATCCACTGCACTGATAATACAGTGTGTCCGTAAAGTCATGGTGCACTTTTGACAAGTCACAGGAAAGCAAGAAAAGACGATAGAAATGTGAAATCTGCACCAAACGAAAGGAAAACCCTCCCAGTTTATGGAAGATGATGTGGCAGCATGTGCGCATGCGCAGATGATGATGTAACACCGTGTATACAGCGGAGCAGCCCAGGGCCATGCCAGTCTAGATGTGGACGGTACAGAGGAAAGTTCAGTGTGTTCTGCTGCTTGCTAAATTCGAATCCGTGGCGTGACCAGGTGGTGGCGCAGTGGATAGAGCCTTGGACTGGGATGTGGAAGACCCAGGTTCGAGACCGTGAGGTCACCAGCTTGAGCGCAAGCCCATCGGGCTTGAGCAAAAAAAAGCTCACCAGCTTGGACCCAAGGTCGCTGGCTTCAGCAAGGGGTTGCTTGGTCTGCTGAAGGCCCGAGGTCAAGGCACATGTGAGAAAGCAATCAATGAACAACTAAGGTGTTGCAATGGCAATGAAAAACTAAGGATTGATGCTTCTCACCTCTCTCTGTTCCTGTCTGTCTGTCCCTATATATCCCTCTCTCTGACTCTCTCTCTCTCTGTCTCTGTAAAAAAAAAAAAGAAGTTTATTTTTTTTTAATTCGAATTCGTGACCAAAGTGCAACATGAATATCAGTGCGTTTATAATGAAGCACCACTACATAGGAATAACATTACTCGGTGGGATAAGCAGTTGAAGGAAACCGGCAGTTTGGTGGAGAAACCCCGTTCTGGTAGGCCATCAGTCAGTGACGAGTCTGTAGAGGTTATACGGGATAGCTACCTAAGGAGCCCTAAAAACTCTGTGTGTGCATGTGCTTGACAATTACACCTAAGTAAGTCTACAGCTCATAAGGTGTTAAAGAAAGTCTCTGTTTTACGGGGTATAAATTGCGGCTGTTGCACGCTATCAAACCGGCGGATAGACCCACATGATGCGCGTTTGCTACAGATATGCTTCATGAGATCGACAATGATGCAAGGTTTTAGCAGAAGATTGTGTTTAGCGATGAGGCGACCTTCCATATCTGTGGACATGTTCATCGCCATAACGTCCGAATATGGGCTGCTGAGCATCCTCATGCCTACGCTGAGTAGGAACGTAACACCCCTAAAGTGAGCGTGTGGTGTGGCCTGATGCACGATAAGGTGATAGGCCCATTTTTTTTCGTGGAGCAGTCTGTGACGGCAAACACCTATCTTGACATGTTGGAATTGTATGCAGTGCCACAATTTCCAGAAGGTGTCATCTTTTAACAGGACGACACTCCTCCACACTATGCCACCATTGGTCGTGAGTTTCTGGATAGAACATTCCCCCAGCGGTGGATAGGCAGGGGTTCTGTCAAGCCATGGCCACCACGATCCCCAGATCTAATGCCCTTAGACTTTTACTGTTGGGGTTGTGTGAAGCAACATGTGCACATTGAACATATCATTGACACTAATCACTTAAAAAAAGAATCACAGATGTTATTCACTCTGTTACACCAGACGTCCTTACCCGTGTGTGGCAAGAACTTCACTAACGTTTGGATGTGTGTAGGGCAACAAATGGAGCCCACATCGAACTGCACTGAATAGGTATGAAACTGGGAGAGTTTTCCTTTTATTTGGTGCAGATTTCACATTTCTATTGTCTTTTGCTGCTTTCCTGTGACTGGTCAAAAGTGCTCCAGGACTTTACGGACACACTCTACTTTGCTGATTGGACCTCATCGGCAAGAAGTCACAACAGCTGTAGACATGTCAGAGATGAGAAATAGAACTCAAAACGTTAAGGACCCGTCCGCCTCCCCACAGTGTGGCATTCTTTCACTGTCTGATACAATGGTGTAGGTAGGAAGTTGGCCAGAGTGATAACAGAGAGAAAACAGAGAGGGGGAGAGAGAGATGGAAATGGGAAGAGGGACAGAGATATGAGGAGCAAAGTCATAGGCCCGCAGTTGGCAGAAATGCAGTGGGGACATGTGTTTCTGTTATGAATAAGGATGCCAGTGCGGCGAGAGTCTGGGTAGATTATACTCACTAACTAGTATAAATACAAAAGTGCTGGAGAGAGTGAGTCACTTGTTAAAGCCATGAATGACTGAGGAGCAGGAAGCAAGAAGCTTGTCTATATCCACAGGAGATGAAGCTGTCATGGGTAGAGGCTGACGGGTCCTGTTTCAGCATCGTCAGATTTTTAAAGAAGGAAATGATACATGCTTTGGAAACACCTTTAAAGATCAAGACCAAGGCAGGTATCAACAGCACTCAGTCCCTTGAGACGATTAGAGCATCCTGAGAGAACCTGTAATAATCCCTCTGTGATTGGAAGCCTTCGATAAACGTCTCTGACATTAGCATTTTCATTGCAAATGAACCTTTTGCGTGTCTCCAAAAGCAACAGTCTATGTGGACTTACGTTAGATATCAGAAGAATCCATTTCATTTTTCTGTTTCTGTTCTTGTATAAAGTTCAAATATGTTACATTTCTTCACATTTCTTAATATATCACTCAGATTTTTCATTTTCTTCTGGCTCAGTACCCTGCAAATCTCACTGCATAAGAAATTGAATCTTTCTACACTGAAAAATAGGCGAGTTCTTTACACTCACAGTAACTCTGGTTTAAATATTGTTTCTACCAATGGCTGGCAAACTCATTAGTCAACAGAGCCAAATATCAACAGTACAACGATTGAAATTTCTTTTGAGAGCCAAATTTTTTAAACTTAAACTATATAGGTAGGTACATTCCTTATCGAGGTAGCGCCCGCACGTGGTATTTTATGGAAGAGCCACGCTCAAGGGGACAAAGAGCCGCATGTGGCTCGCGAGCCGCGGTTAGCTGACCACTGTTATAAGTTTCCTATTAAACTCTAGTTGTGTTTACCGATTTCACAACTGTTTCCATATTTATCTCAAATATTGTTTAATGTGTTTTCAATTGCTATGAGAATTTCTACCATATTTATATTTTTAAGTAGCAGAAATTCATGTCAAAATTATGCTATCAATCACTACTGAAGCTTTTCAGAGTAGATCATACTACTACTGCTGTAAAAAAAGTTAAAAGGATCAGTGGGGAGATATCTTGTCTAGTTTGGAAGATAAAAATCTATATCATTTACATTTCATTATCCATTTGCTAAAGTTTTACTGAAGACTTACTCCGTGCTAAGGATGGAAGTAGGCAGTGATGTAATAAATGTGTACTTTTTCCTCTTTGTATGTTGGCATTAGTCCAAAACTTTAGGTGCAGGCAATAGAAGCTACAGCAGTTGGTGCAAACAGAAATAATTTCTTAAAATTGTATTGAATAGCTAATTTTATTGGCCTGTGGTTGCTACAGAGCAAGAAACAACACCCACATCTGTGCCAGAGATCTATTGCTATGAGACCCTCACTAGAAACTGCAGTTTGGTCCTCCACACATCTGGCCCTGGGACTGGATCCCACTGGACCTTGCAGCCATCCTCACTGCTAGCACAGAGGATTCCCATTGCCCTGTAATTTTTTTTATCTGGCTTCCTATTCATGAGTGCATCTGATTGGTAAAACCTGCATCCTGCCTGACTTATGGTGGCTCAGTGGATAAAGCATCCACCTGGAATGCTGAGGTCGCAGGTTGAAAACCCTGGGCTTGCCTGGTCAAGGCACATGTGGGAGTTGATACTTCCTGCTCTTCCCTCCCCCTCCTCTCTAAAATGAATAAATAAAGTTTAAAAAAAGCCTGCATCCTAGCTAACAGGGAGCCTGGGAATGTGGGCATATGATTTATTAGCCTCTTTAGTGCGAGAGGACTCTTTCTCCAAATAAACTCATACATTTCATCGAAAGCTCTTCAAATAACTAATAACCCCCCCTCCCCAAAAAAGCCAGATATATATGACAGAGTTTATTCTATTATTTTTTCTTCTTCTTTATGTTCTCAGAATCTCAGTTTACCTTTTTTAACATTGCCTCTGTTTTTCAAAATAAATTATATTAATGGATAAATTTAATTCATGGCTTCTCACCATAGAGAACATGCCATCGCATTATTCTTGCTGCATCCACTCGTTATTTATACGTTGCTTAGTTCATATTTAACTTGAAAGCAAAACATTGTCACATTTATTTCAATTACTGTTGCCTATGAATGTTCTTGGTCATCTCTCTTCTATTTCATATTCCTTAATGGAGTATTCATTATTTCTTCCCAAGTTCATTTTTGCTCCTTTCCAAAATATTGCTGTGAAAGATTTTTTTTTTTATCTTCAAGGTATATCTTCAGCACCTATATTAATGCCTAACAGTTGGCAGGTCTTCAATAAATATTTGTTGATTAAGGTAAGTTATGAAGTAGAAGAAAATGTCACAGGGAGGCACTTTCTCAATGTGTATGTAGCTCACTGTTTTATTGTGCTGGGGTTATGGTGTCGTGTGCTATTATTTTTACACATCTTTAGAGAAAAATATTTTGATTGTGGGAAACATTAATCCAAAGCATTTGACACAGTATGTACTTAGATTTTTGTGCTAAGTGAAATAGGAATTTCCAGAGAAGTCTTGACATTTTGGTTAACTATTTTTGCATATACAGGAACATAAAATCTCTTAAAATATTCCTTAGTTTAAAAATAAGTATGAAATATCTGGTTAATACTGGAGTGTATATACATGATAATATTCTGCATCCATACATATACAGAGTGGGGAGAATGTAGGGTTACAGTTATGAATACATCAAGCAGTGTATTCTTGTATTATTATTTATTAATTATTATATTTTTTCCATACGAGCATCTGCAAACCTACTTTTTCCTCACCCTGTATTCTTATTTCAATTTAAAACTTCAACTTGAATATTTTTTAAATAAAAATAAAATGTATTTTCTAAAGGTAACTACTCTGAAAGACAATGCTCACTGTATACAGAGGTTTGTTTGTTATTAAATTACTAATCCTGGCACCTTAATGCACCCTTTAGTGCATCCTTGTAATATATTATGCTAATTTAATACTTTGCCACAAAATACTACTTATACTTAGTTAAAACAGCTAAGTTTGTTAGGATACCAAGAACAATTAGGACACAGTATAAATTGTGTCTATAAAAGTCACTACTTATCCTTGATAACATTATACGGAGTGAAATAAGTGAATCAGAAAAAAAAAATCTGAGAACAGCATGATTTCATACATAGGTGGGACATTAAAGTGAGACTATGAGACATGAACAAGAGTGTGGTGGTTACGGGATGGGGGGAGGGAAGGGAGGGTGGAATAGGGAGAAGGGGAGGGGTACAGGGAAAACCAGATGGAAGGTGACGGAGGACAATTTGACTTTGGGTAGTGGGTATGCAGCACGGTTGAGTGATAAGATAATCTGGAGATGAGTTCATTGTACATATGTACCCTGATTTAGTGGTGTCACCCCAGTAAAGTTAAAAAAAAAAGTCACTACTTAGAATACACATGAGCTGAAACATTTACGTTTAGGGAACATTGAACATAGCAATTGTTTTTGGAGTTTAGAGCAAGTTAAATGTATATACATAATTTTATGATAATTTTCATAATTGTTCTGCCAGTCTCCTTAAACCCTACTGTATGTGAGACAATATAACTCCCACACAAAGAGTCATTTGCATAACTTCTTGTGATGTGACAGGTCCAAATTAAATAACGGAAGGAAACCCTTGACAGCAGATGTCAGGGAGCGTTGTTTTTCCATAATAAATGTCATAATTTAATAGAAGGCATATAATGGGGGAAAGCACCTTTACATATTATTGTATTATAACCCTTTAGCAAGAGTGACACATGACTAAGTGACCTTGTCCACCTTTAACAAATCTTTTAAGTGAATTGACATTTTATCATTAAATATATTTTCCTATTACTCTCTTATCCATTCAGGTAAAACTAAGGAAATCGTCAAAGGAGGCAGAATATTGCAGTGGACGTTGAGGTGACTTTAAATTTGAGTTTAGCTACTTACTTATGGAATTATTTAGCCTCACTTAGCTTACTACACTAATCTGAGACTCGAAAGTAAAATCTGACATTGTGAAATTATTTTGTTTCTCATAGCCTTGGTTTCCTCGTGTATAAAATAGAGATAACAAAAGACATTTACAGGTTTGTTCTGAAAAATTAAATGAGCTACAACTTGAAAAGCATTTAATATGTGACTGGCACGTTGTAACTGGCACGTTGTAACTGGCAATTAAACATGGGCTACCTGCCTTTTGTTTCTTAATGCATAAGACAAGGTTCTTGTCAAACCAACCAGCCATATATCCAACCAGGATAACTATAATTGGTATAGTTTTTTACAACCCTGCATGTGAAACAAATATTTCTTAAATAACTTTCAAAAAAATTAGATGTCTGAATGTCACCTCAAGTACTCAAAAAAGATCTTGAGAAAATAGTAGCAATCAAGCTAAGAACAATATAAATTTACCTGGTTAATGGAGAGTTTTCAAAAATTATTTTTATTATTGTTATTTACTATGTATTAAGCACTTAATTTGAACTATCTCAATATCTCTTCCCCCAACCTTAAGAGTAATTATCCCTTTTTGCCATAAGAAAACAGTGCCTCAGAGAGGTTGAATTTTCTCAAGGAGCTAAGAAGTGTTAGAGGCAAGTGGGCTCCAGAGTTTGAGCTATAATCTCAAATTGTATGACGAAGAGTTATCTGCAGAATTTGTTAGGACTATGATCTCAAAGGAAGAGTACTGCCTAACTGGACATTAGGTCCATGTATTTCCTCAGTGTAAAGCTGGTTTCTCCCCATTAGTTCCCAAAGACACACACAAGCTATAAAAATTGCTGCAGGGTTGTCACCTCAGGCCATAAAACGGTTCCTTCCCTTCCTTGTGTCTCATCTTCAGTTGTCTTATTGATATTGTATTTTACAAGTGTCTTTCTTTAATTTCTATGCCAAGTGACAGAAGCCACCAAAGCATCACTCTCTTTGGCAGCTTTGTTTACACTAGACCTTCTTAGCAGTAGAGGGATCTTTACTTTCCACACAGTGACACTGTCATCACTACTGGCAGTTAGAATATACAACTACTCAGGGCTATTAACACCAGAACTTGAACCCATCCAGGGGCTTTCTCAGCCACAACCCGCAAAATTTCCTGAGAAGCAAAGGAGACCCACCTCTGAAGATCTGCTTTGGTCTATCCAATGCCACTTCAAAGAGGTTCTCTTGCACTTGGGATTCATGAATAAGTAGATGGTGTAAAAATGTTTAAACAAATAATTGAGGGTTGGCTTCTCTATTCATGTACGTTTCTCATGAGAGTGTTAACATTTAAGCAACTTAATCAAATCCCAACATCCGTCTTAAGTGCTGCTTGATTAGAACTCGGTATCAGCACTGAAAAGAACAGTGACCGCTGAGAAAATCATTGATGTATTGTTCTTTAATCTCTGGTTATTACTGACAAGTCTCGTAGCCAATTGGAATCACGTAGTCTTTTATTGAACATTGCTCTAATTGTTGCTTCTTTAAATAAAATTTATTGGAGGTGACATTGGTTAATAACATTACTTAGGTTTCCAGGGTACATTTCTATGATGCATGATCTGTATATTGCATTGTGTGCCCACCACCCCAAATGAAGTTATTTTTGGTCACTATATATTTGGCGCCCTTTACTCTTTACAACCCTCCTTCCCTCTGGGGAGCACCATACTGTTCTCTGTATCTATGAGTTTTGTTTCTATTTGTTTATTTATTGCTTTCAGTTTTATATACAAAATATAAGTGAAATCATATGCTTCTTGACTTTTTTTCTACATGATTTATTTCATTTAGCAAATTATTCTCAAGGTCCATCCAAGTTGTTGCAAATGACAGCATTTCAACTTTTGTAGCTCAGTATTATTCCATCATACATATGGACCACATCTTGTTCATCTAATCACTCATTGAAGGGTACTGCAATTGTCTCCATTTCTTGGTCACCTTGAATAATGAAGCAATGAACAAGGGGCACATATATCTTTGCGAATTGTTTTCAAATGTTTCAGTTTTATACCGACAAGACAAATTGCTGGGTCAGATGATAACTCTGTTTTTAATTCTTTGAAGAACCTCTATGCTGTTGTACACATTCCCACCAGCAGTGAATGAGGGCTCCTTTTTCACTTTATATATCTTCTTGAGAGAAGTGTCTGTTCGTGTCCTCTGCATACTTTTTAACTGGCTTCTTTGCTTGGTATTGATTGGTTGCAAAGTCAAATTTAAGTAATATCTATACTAGCATATAATAATAAATAAGTTTTCTTTCAAATATTTTATTTCTTGAGTTTACAGAGAGTGGAGAGAGAGGGGTGGAGGGAACAAGAAGTATCGACTCACACTTGCTTCACTTAGTTGTTCATTGATTGCTTGTCATATGTGCCTTGACCAGGGAAGCCCAGAGTTTCAAACAGGCGACCTCAGAGTTCCAGGTGGATGCCCCATCCACTGCGCCTCCACAGGACAGATATGCCATTTTATTATTTTCCTTTACATCATGATTCTTCCATCTTTTTCTTTATCTTTTTGGATGAACAATTGGGTGATAAATCAAAGTACTTTTCAAAGCCCTCAGAAACACAAAAATGCAAACGACATAGTTAGCAATGTATTTTTCTTAGACCTTGCTGAACAAGGGTGACCGAGGTTTTGTTTTTTTTTTATGTCCAAAAACTCATTCCTTTAACAAATGTTTGTATAATCTAGATACATATTTTATATTAAGAAATACTAAAGTATTTTTTAATACTATTGTCATGGGTTAGGCACATAAGATCAAGAGCAAAGATTCTTATTTTAAAATAAGAACCTAAAAGAGTTACTGTATTAGAGCACTATGCAAGATGGTATTTTGAAAGAACAGGCTATTGTTAACTGTGGAATCACCATCCATAGACAGGGATTGTAGACCGACCTTCAAGGCTGACATTTGATAAACGGTTGGGCACTCCTGTGGTGGGGAAGTGCATTAAACACCACGCGTTAAACACAGATAGATAATCTGATTTTCGTGGTGCCATCGTGAAATATGTCAGGTGTGAAGGTGGAGCAGTCGATGTGCACTAAAGTTGTTTTAAGTTTTTCCCCAAGCAAGAGAGTATGATCCGGCTGCTGATGCAATCTTATCTGGTCACAAGTAATGTGAGCTGAACTTCACAGGAAAGGAGCATGTTAGAGGCAAGTTCAACCATTTTCAGCCATGTGATGTGCAACATCGTGGCAGTTGGTTTCTGACCCATTAGTAGACAATGCAAATTTTACTCTTGAGTCAAGGGGAAAAATGAGTCTTCTTCAGGTGATCTGTATTTTCTGTCTTAGGGGTAAAAATGACAGTGTTTTTCTGTTGTTGTTAGGATGTTCTATTCATTTATCTGAAAGAGAATATTTTGAAAACAGATCAAATGAAATGTGTGGAAGTCCAATCCATTTATATTTTAACACAGGGTCTAGAGTGAAAGAAAAAAGGAAATTTATGAGAATTTCATTAAGCAGAACAATATACAGTATGCAAATATAAAGGCATGAGTTGACACAGAGTCATCACACTACTGACATAACATGATCATTTTACTGTCCATTGGGGAAATATTATTTTTGTAGCTCTTACATAATATATTTTGGAAAAACCAAAGGCAAATGTACAAACTTATGATTTCCCAAAATTCATTTGTTCATAAATCCTATGCTTAAATATATTTTCTCTAAATGTAATAGCATTCCTTATTCTGGGGTGCATTTTTGGGTCTTGCAATAAGTCACTGCTGTAATTTGAGAAGGAAAAATTTTAAATAAATTGCCTTTTTAAACCAAAAATTAAGTAAAGTGATGATAAATTTCAAATTTGTGATGATAGTCATAATTGAGTTCCACCTTAAACTATAGATAATCACCTTGTCTAATTTCAAGTACATACACGAAATGAAAAAGTCTCCTCAGAATGATTTAGTGCCATGAGACCTTTTGTGTATACGAACTCCAATTCAATTGCTCACAAATCACTAGTGAAATAAATAATCTAGCCTCTAAATTAAAGCCACATACAGATATAAGAAATGTGGATGATATGACTGTCATATTTTGAGACAGTATTTTGACAAATAGAGATCACAATAATATTTTGAAAGAAAGTGAACTAACATACACTTATGGGGAGCTGTAAATTTTGGGGAATAACAAAAGGCTGGTGTAAGGTATCATCAAAAGAAGTCCAAGTTTCGGAAGTAAAAGAGAAAAAATACAAAACATTAAAAAATAATACAGGCTTTTCAAAAGATTTTCTTTAGAAACAAACACACATGCACTGTTTTAAAAATCACATAAGGATATACATATGTCAGACGCTTTAATGTTATAGTATAAGATAATATTAATAAATTAGAACCATAGTTCAATTGGACACTACAAACATAAACAAATAAATAAAGAGAAATTTAGGGACCATGAGTAAAAACAATCAGAGCAAATATCACTTAATTTCATAGTGTGTAGGTGAATGTTTGCACATATAATTATCATGGTACAATATTCACATTATTTTCATGTCACATTTTTTCCTTATATATTCAAAGGAATATAGCCATGCTTATTTTGTTTTAATAAGTAAGAGTAACTGTTTTTAATTCAACGTTAATGGATACTTGATGTTGGAGTAAGTGTTGTCTTGTGACAGGTTTTCACATTTTTTTTTCAATAATCATTGGTTATTTCAAAACCAAAATTGAATCTTTAATGGTTACTGGGAAAGTAATCTAAAACAGTGTTATCAACATTTGTTTCCACTCTACACATTTTAAGTGAGTGCTATATTCAGACTTTCTTATCACTATGGTGATCTTTTTAATACTATGATATAAACTATTAACTCATTTAACTCATTTCTTTTTTTATCTGAGCAATTACTCCACGTATATTGTGTAGAAGGCATTTATGCAAATATAAAAAATAACTTCCTGATGTTTATAGTACATTGGGTTTGGGTCAGTGAAAAGTTCTGTTTAAAAGAAACATTTTAAAAGACTGATGAATTAGAAGAATCCAAGATATGAGGTACTGATTTAGTCAGGCACAGAATGCAAACAGGTGAAGTATCACTGGGTAGATGACCTGGGTAGCAGACACTGAGTTAGAGTTAGGAGTATCAACAGTTCATTGGGAATTCCATCTAATGCTCAAGGTGTCAGGCTAAAAGATACTTTTCTGTGCCCTAAGGGGAGAGTGTCTTTTTTGTGGGCAAAGAATCCATGCTTGAATCATCTAGAATGGAGGTGTGGGGATTGCAAAGTCAGCCCGTAGGTCATTGCTAGTGATAATAAGTGGAACACTCCTGCTTAACCTCTTGTTCTTAAAACTAATGTATTCTTGCTCCTGGGACACAATGCCATTAAGTAAGTAAGTAAATAAATAAATAAACAAATAAAATAAGAAGTCTCTGATTGAATATGCATACTGTTTCCTAGAGGATGTGACTCATTCTCTCAGGCTATTACTGGTAAGCTGCCCCATGCTTTAATGAGACTGGCAGCTTCTGGTTGATGTGGTATGTGATAGGCAGGGTGCATTGCAGGGGCATGGGTCCACACCCACAAGTGCATCCCTGTAAAGGCCATTCCTATGCACAGCCTGCTGGGAGTTCTCTCTAGAGGGGCCGGGGGAGGGGTCTAAGGAAAGTACTTCTGTATCTGCCACATTAAGTAACGTATTTTCTTCTATATTTCTTTCCTTTCCAAAAAGGATAAGAGCCCAGTCATAATATATGATAAAATACATTAATAAAATTGGAATATAAACTGAAAAAAATGACTTGGAAGGAAAGAGAGGGGAAGTCAATTTGCTCCCCTTAAGGGCAAGCATGTTGCTGTAATTGAGGATTAAAGATGGCCCCGAGCTTCCTAACGGTCCCGTCAAAATTAGTAATGGCGTCCACACCGTAACGTACATAGGGAAAGAGGGCAAATAGCAGCCTCTCAAGGATGATGGCATTTGGTCCTGGCACTGCATTTTAAAATTTATTTCTCACACATTACCATTTAAAGAGGAAATCTATTAATAGATGGAAGCATGCCCTTCCTTAAAAATATTTGACAATAAAAATGGTAGTGGTAGGAACATTTTCACAGTCTCTCTTTAAAACTG
Organism: Rhynchonycteris naso; assembly: GCA_037038555.1. NCBI lineage: Eukaryota > Metazoa > Chordata > Mammalia > Chiroptera > Emballonuridae > Rhynchonycteris > Rhynchonycteris naso. The sequence continues at coordinate 7,067,502 of CM072998.1, read as the reverse complement.
GAAACAGAGTTGTGCTAGAACTACTAAGGAAAGTGAAATAATAATTTAAATACATCCAAAAATTTAAATCCCCAAGACCAAGTGTTTAGAGGAGAATTAATATTCAGTCTGTTTAATCTCTTATAAAATGTAGAAGAGGAGCTAACAATTTTTAATTAATTTTATGAAGCTAGTATCACACTAATATCAAAACTGGATACATTCTACAAGTAAAAACTTAGAGCTAAATATCTCTTATGAATATAGACTCAAAAATCCTTAAGAAAAATATTAGTAAAAAGAATTCATAAACATAAACCTATAAAACTTTTAGAAAAGAAAAACAGGAAAAAATCTTTGTAATATACAGTTAGGCAAAGCGATTTTAACTGACATTAAAATCACAAACTCTGAATGAAAAAAATGACAAATTACACTTCATCACAGTAAAAAATTTTATTCTATGAAATAACGAATTTAAAAGATAAAAAGACATGCTACATAGTAGGACAAATTTGTAAGCTAAAGGACTAGTACCTAGAATATATAAAGAACTATTAAAACTCAACAGTGGAAGCAAACAATTCAATTAGAAAAGAGCTAAAGGCAAAAATAGACATTTCACTGAACAAGATATATATATATATATGTATTACAAATAAGCACATGAAAATATGTTCAACATCATTCGCCATTAAGGAAATGCAAATTAAAACCACAGTAAGAATTTAGTACATACTAATCAAAATGACTAAAATAAAAAATACTGACAACATCAAATGCTTGCCATGATGCTAAGAAAGTAGATTACTTGACCCTGGCCAGCTGGATCAGTGGATAGTGTCGGGAAAGTATGTGGATGTCCAGGGTTCAGTTCCCTGTCAGGGCACACAGGAGAAGCGATCATCTGCTTCTCTTCCTCTTAGTCTTCCCCTTCTCTCTCTCCCATCCTCTCTCACAGCCAGTGACTCAGTTGGTCCAAGCCTTGGCCTCAGGTGCTGAGAATAGCTTGGTTGATTCAAGCATCAGCCCCAGATGGGGGTTGCCGGGTCAATCCCATTTGGGGCACAGAAGGGAGTCTGTCTCTCTATCTCCCTTCCTCTCACCGAAAAAGAAGTGGACTATTCATATATTGTGGTAGGAATGTAAAATACCATAGTTTGACCATTTCTTAAAAAAAAAAAGAAAAAGAAGAAAGAAAAATAAAAAAAGAACAAAGGAACATGCACCTAGAATGCAATCTTTTTTTTTTACATTTTTTAAAATTTCTTTTTATTTTATTCATTTAGAGAGGAGACACAGAGTGAGTGAGAGAGAGAGAAAGAGAGAGAGAGAGAGAGAGAGAGAGAGAGAGAGAGAAAGGGAGGAGGAGCTGGAAGCATCAACTCCCATATGTGCCTTGACCAGACCAGTTCAGGGTTTTGAACTGGCGACCTCAGTGTTTCCAGGTCAACGCTTTATCCACTGCGCCACCACAGGTCAGGCTAGAATGCAATCTTGAGAACTCATCCCAGAGAAACTAATGCTATTTATTTTTTCATACACTAGCTTGTGTGAAAATGTGGATAGCAGCTTTATTCATATTTTCCAAAAACTGGAAACAGCCCAAAGGTCTTGACTGAATGGCTAAGCAACCGGGTGCTTTTATCCCGGAGGTGCTACTCAGCAGTACAAAGGCACAAACTCCATGCAACAACCCTTACATCTACAGAGAACTGTGCTCATTGACAATCTCAACCCTAAATGTTAGATATGGTGCGATTCCATAGATGTCACATTCTCAAACAACAAACTCACAGAGATGGAGACACATTAGTGTTTGCTAGTGGTGAAGAGATATGAGGGCAGGTGTAAAATGAGGTCTATAGCAGGGCAACAGAGGGATTCTTGTAGTGATGAAAGTATTCTGTGTCTTAATTTGATCAGTTCCAATATTTTGCACATGATATTGTACCACAGCTTTGCAAGATGTTAGCACTGGTAGAATTAGATGGAGACTAATATATTTTCAACTGCATGTGACTCTCTACAGTTATCTCAAAACAAAGAAATTCAGTTAAAACAATTTTTCTCAATACAGCCATTATAGTTTGATAGTATTGAAATCAGACTACTATATTAAAATGTCTGATAATTTTTCACATGCAAATTTCTTTATAGATAGATATATAGATCTTTTTAAAAAGGTTGTTTATTTGGAATAATTATTGAATAAGCTCTGAAATAGGTCCAAAATATTACCAAAAATCTATCTGTATTCATTTATTTTCAGGCATGACAATAAAACTTAGATTTATCTATAGGTCAGATGTTTTTATATAATTTTTAAAATACAAGACAATTATGTAGTTGCTTAGCATTACAGTGTTAGCATTATTGCCTTGGATATTCGGAAAATGGCAAACTGTGTATAACTTTTCAATAGAAGGCATTCATTGATACAGAACAATAGTTTTACGAGCATTCTGAGTCTCTAAAGAAAACACAGTTTACAAAAATGACTAAATATATGACTAAAATGATTGGGATGTGATGAATCAGGTGGCCAAAAGGAAGTTCTGAACACAGCAGCAATTTTACTTGTAGGGAAAGACAAGTTCAGATATGCTCTTTGTGTGACCAGTCCTGTCGTAATACTAAATAAGATATTACTCGCAGAAATAGTTGCAATTATGGAGCTGAGGACCATAAATTTTAAAGCCATCTTTACACAGGCATTTCTGGGTTTTGATTGCTATTATTTTCATTTCATGGAATGCAAACACAGCATGATTAATGTTTATTTAGGGATTGTTTTTCTTGAAGTCTATTATTTGACTTTGAATTCTCGTGATGTGGCAATTTTATCAAGTATCTCATTACAGCATATAAAGTATGCTCAGAAACATATTGGAAAATCTAGCCAGTGTGCTTTCAGAAATAGTATCCCAGACCCCAGCAAAAAAACCGCCTGTTGTGATGTTTTGTACTAATCAGAAGTCCTGCCACCCAGTCATCTGGAAGAATCCCTAAATTTGCTCTCAGGTGTTTGATCACAGCTCATCCAAAATTGATATCTGGGTTTGTGGTTAGTTGAATTTATTTTGTCTGTGGCAGAGAAAGAAAGAGTCAGAGAGAGGGAGAGACAGGAAGAAAGAGAGATTAGAAACATCAATTCTTCGTTGTGGTTCCTTTGTTGTTCACTGATTGATTTCTCATATGTGCCTTGACTGGGGGGCTACAGCAGACTGAGTGACCCCTTGCTCAAACCAGGGAGCTTGGGCTCAAGCTGGTGAGCCTTCCTCAAGCCAGATGAGCCCACGCTCAAGCTGGAGACCTCGGAGTTTCGAACCTGGGTCCTCCGCGTCCCAGTCCGATGCTCAATCCACTGCACCACTGCCTGGTCAGGCACTTTTATTATTATTATTTTTTTGAGGCCTTAAATTCTATGAGATTATATACAATCTGTGGCATGTCTTTCAGTTATCTGCTGCGAAACACATTTCTTCAGGCCATCTGAGTCCTGCCAGAGTGAATACTGATTACCCCTTTAAACTTCTCTATTCCATCGAGGGGTGTCTTACCCTCCAAAGCTAAAATGACCATTTCTCATGTACCCTTTCATTGTTTTTTAGATACAGAGATCCATAAAATTGCAATCATTTTGATCATAATAAAACTAAGACGAGCATGATCTCGGACCACCATTGCCTATATCCTTCTGCTGTTTCTCTTTTCCCATCACCAGAAGTCTTACCCACCTGGAGGCTGATCTTGTTGATTTTTCTAAGGTCTAGTTGTGTTTAACCACCACAGGAAATACCTGGTTGGGGACATTCTTTTGCTTCATATATTCGATTTCTACCCACACCCTAACAATAGGCAGTGGGATCAGGTCAGGATACGTTATTCCAAATCTGGAAATAACATCACGTGGTATGACTTGGCCTATCAACATTTCTGACCAGTCCACATCTGAAATAAGAGATGTAAAACTTTTGCAGTTGAGATAAAAGGTAGGCTTAGGATACCATTTACAATTTGAGATTAAGGTGGTCATTCTTAGTCATGTGCACGGCAAATTAACAAAAACAATAGCCCTCCCCCCCACACACACACGCTATTTCAGATGGAGAGGAAACTGAACACGGCCAACATGAGGAGAGACTCCTCAGTGGAATGAAGAAGGAAGACAGAATAGTCAGGTCACCCCAGGGGCTCTGTTCCCTCGTGCCTCTGGCTTTATTGCGCAGTTCTGCCTCAATTCTCAGGAGGTCTGTACCCTACATATTGCCCCCAACCCCCAGTTGATACTCTGAGAGGATTTCCTCTCCAGGAATCCCAAACAGTCTGATTACCATAAATATAAAGTCCAAATAAACTGATTATAAAAGAGTACAATCTTTGGTAATTTCTCAGAGGCAACGACCGAGGAGCACAGCTAAGATAGCAAGTATTTGCTTTAAGCAGCGGACTCCCCTTCCCTGCTTTCAATGGAGCCCCTCCTACAGGTGCCCAGACACCCCAGTGGCTTCACTGAGCCCATCTCCGCCCTCACCCCTCACCGAGACATTAGAGAAGGCTGGAGTGCACGGAACTGAATGGGCATCTTCTTTGTAAAAACAAACAGAGAAAGCACGCTTACTAATAAAGACAGGAGAGAGAGAAAGCATGCTTGTTGAACAGAAATAATTCCCTTCATGCTTATAATTGTAGAGTATAAGAAAAAGAGGAATGAAAAGTCTGAAAGCATGGCAACAAAAATGCTGATATTTGGAAAGCGGACTGATACAAATAAGAGATCCCCAACGCTTGCTATCACTACCACACGAGGCGGTTATACAAATATTGAAACTGTTATCTGAGTTTCAATAACACTAAGTGGTTATGCTGTCACTAAAGAGAGTGCCTAGTTACAGAATCTTTATTTCACAAGAGATACAAAAAGACCTGGGAAAACAGCCCCGGAGATGCTATGTTAAAATGGCTAATCATCCGGCAAACGGGATTTGTTCTTATGGTCTGAGATTTAGTTGGTACCCCAGAGTGAGGATGTTGATGGGCATACCTCTTAGAATGAAGAGTTATTATTGGAAATAGCTCTTTGATATTTCTTTTGACAATATTACAGGAAATGGGATTAAGTCCGCATGATTTATGTTAGGTGTCGGGAAAACTGAAGAGACTAGGAAAGGTAGTTAGAACATTTCCATTATTGGCAATCGCGGGCTGAGTATTTTTATCTGTAATTATTATGCATGTGATGACATTCAGGGATAGGAATCCAGATAAATATCTCAAGTCCCCTTTCGTGATTCTCTATCATAGATGTAGCGAAGGTCTTTCCTTATTAAACTATGTTGTACAAAGTGAACTGTCCTTTGTGCTTCTTAACATGGAAATTTCTGAGGAATCAAATGTGAGATGTCTCTTTTAATATTACCCTATTTAGAGGTGATAAATTGTATCTAAAGCTGTCCCTGGGTTAATCATTTCCTGTACTAACAGTGTTTGTTGTAGCCACCCTAACGAAAACCCAAAGTGTGGTTCCAATGTCAACCTGATGATGCCACACCGCCCAAATCGAGTTTGAAAATGCTTATCACTTCCGTAATGAGGCTTTTGGAGGTGAGCAGGTCAGGATTCCCAAGCTAGTCTAAAAGTGGCTTCGGCAAGCAAAGAGAGATTGGTCTGGGAATTGACAGGAGTGACGACTGAGAGTTAGGGTTAGGGTTCCCTGGCACGGGAACCCTGTTAGATCACCTGTCGGCCGCAGAGCCCTGCAGTGAGACCTCCCCTGCGCAGTGCAGGGGTGTACCTTCCTCAGAGCGCCTAGCCTCCTCCTTCCGTCTGTCTGTCTCTCTGTGATGAGCAGTAGTGCAGTTCACACACTATTCCTGAAGATCTGCTTTCCACACACATAAGAACATGCACGGAACTACTGAGGAGCCCAACTACTGAGAAGTTATTCCTATTTAATTTAAACTTCAATTTAAATAGCTCTGTGTGGCTAGCAGCTCCCTTATTGGAGCCTGCAGCTCTGGGCTTCAGATGTCTCCACCAGCTCCAAACCCTCATGAAGGACAGCCTTCTGTGTGAGAGCATGTCGGCAATGAAACTTGCTGTGGAAAATCTGAATAGAGTGACATATTTGAGACTGGGCATTGCTGCTTAAAGAAATATTGTGAAAACATTCCAGAACTCCACTGTTGTTTCATTTAAGTCTATTTCGGCTTTGGCAATGTCTGAACCCAAAATGTTCTAGTCACAGTGGTTGCATTCTAATTCAACACGGAAATATTGACTGAGATTAGTATGTTCAATTTCTTCTCAGATGGCTGGCTAACCAAACGATTCTTTTTCTTTTGTCTGAAATTTCCCCTACTGTTCCAGGGAATTGTGACAATTTTTATTCTTCACACATTTTTGACGCACAAATATTTAAACTACTCATCTGAGATGTTTCTTGCAATAAATGTTGACTAGTCTCTTCCTAATTTTATTTCACTCAAAAGAATTAGTGGAAAATTAAGATATTGTGCTTTGCATATAACAATGAAGGGGAAAATATGGAGAACAGACTAATATTTGTATGTATCACCATTATGGTGTAAGGAAACTGACTAAGATATGTTTGCTTTTTGCTGGCAAGCAATGCATTATAAGAAATAAATAAAATCTTTCCATTATCTAATGTTCTCTTTAAGATGTAGCTGATACTGTATTTCTTTCTTTTTTATGTTCCCTGTCACATGTAATTGAGTCATGATAGACGATGCTTGATGTTTTGGTTCGGCTCGCCATGTTTTGCTGCTTTGGGTATAGAATAAAAAGTAGCCACGAGTCCTCTTCCACATAAAACTCTGTAAAACACGATGCTACTGACAGGCACATTAGTCACTGTGAGAGGGAACAGCTATTTTTCTATATTTGACATGCAAAAGTAAATTAGCGCTTTCTAAAATGCTAGCCATGTTCTGTCTGTAAAAAGTAAGACTCTGGAATTCATGGAAGAAACATTTGAACATTCACAAGTAGGTACACACACACACACACACAGCATGATACAAAAGGACTCAACTGGAAAATAAAAGGCCTAGAAGTTATTCATATGATGAAAATACTGATGCAATTTTTAGAATTTTTCTACTGATTCAGTTAATAAAACTTAGGAACCCCAAGTAAGAAATATATTATGTTGAAATTTTCTAAATTATCAATGAAATAGACAATGACCTGGAAAAAAATATGGTGTCTATTTAAGTGCAAAAAATCTTTACTGGTTCACTTGCATTATAACCGTCAGCTGTTACGCACAGCAGTTAGAGGTACTAATTGTTAAATTGAGGGAAAGCACTCTAGGTTTAGATCTGCAAACCTGTCTTGATATGTCTGTGAGGGACAGGGAGGGGCATGTTTCAGCATCTTCCTGTGCGGCGGCTCAGACTGGAGACAAAGGCTACGGGAACCCATGTTCTCAGCTGAACCGGTTCATGCAAATCATTGGTCTGTTTGCTCTATTTCTAGAACATCATTTAGAAATGTACCTCATGGGCCTGACCAGGCGGTGGCGCAGTGGATAGAGCTTTGGACTGGGATGCGGAAGACCCAGGCTCCAGACCCCAAGCTCGCCAGCTTGAGCGCGGGCCCATATGGCTTGAGCAAAAGCTCCCCAGCTTGGACCTAAGGTCGCTGGCTCCAGCAAGGGGTTGCTCGGTCTGCTGAAGGCCCACGGTCAAGGCACATGTGAGAAAGCAATCAATGAACAACTAAGGTGTCGCAATGACAACGAAAAACTAATGATTGATGCTTCTCATCTTTCTCCGTTCCTGTCTGTCTGTCCCTGTCTATCCCTCTCTCTGTAAAAAAAAAAAAAAAGTACCTCATGGGGTGAAGGGGTGAAATATCTTTTTTCCCAAATCAAGGCAAGATCTAAACAAAACAGAATTCTTTGAGGTTAAAGAACACAATATGCTTAGAAACATTTCTGTCCCAGAATAATGGCTCAGTGATGGATCACATTTGTCCAGAAAATATAGTGTAGATATAAGGACATCCCCAGGTCAGAGTGAGGCTTTCAGGATATGTCTCTGTATGTAAAATTTTTGAACGGAGAGTATTTTGTTTATGACTTATACATACAAAAAATTACATGTAATATATATATATATATATATATATATATATAATTATATAATCTATGAATCTTAGGTTTTCAAATGCTTTATTATCAGAATGTTAGAATCTTAATTTTTTTAAAGAGTAAGATTCATTTTTGTCAGACATAATCAAATGTATTTATTAAGTACATTAGATGAGTGATATTTTTAAGAGACTTATTTTTCATTTCTTGACTGCTTTCTCATATTGTACAATAAAACAACAAAAAACAACTTTGTTCCTCAAAGTGTCTTGGAAACAACATGCTATTTTTATGGGCCTTAACTATATTTGCACCCTGGCCAGATCACTCAGGTGGTTAGACCATCATCCTGATATGCAGAATTTGTGGGTTTGATATCGGGTTGGAACACAGACAAGAACATATCGCTATTTCTGTCTGTCTCCCTCTCTTCCTCTCTCTCTTAAAAATAAAATAAAATAGCCTAACCTGTGGTGGTGAAGTGGATAAAGCGTTAACCTGGAACACTGAGGTCGCAGGTTCAAAACCCTGGACTTGCCTGGTCAAGGCACATGTGGGAGTTGATGCTTCCTGCTTCCCCCCCCCTCTCTAAAAATGAATAAATAAAAATTTAAAATAAATAAATAAATAAAATGAAATAAATAAATTAAAAAATAAAACATATTTACTATAATTATGTGTACATTAAATTTTTTTTTTAAATTTATTTTATTTTTATTTTATTCATTTTGGAGAGGAGACACAGAGTGAGAGAGAGAGAGAGAGAAAGAGAGAAAGGGGGGAGGAGCTGGAAGCATCAACTCCCATACGTGCCTTGACCGGACCAGTGCAGGGTTTTGAACTGGCAACCTCAGTGTTCCCAGGTCGACGCTTTATCCACTGCGCCACCACAGGTCAGGCTGTGTACATTAAATTTGAAGTTTTAACCCACCCTAAGGTAATGGTCTGAGGTTTACCTCCCAAGGACAGTAAGAATTAAGGATGTATGCTCAGGAAGAATTAACAAAGATTTTTGAATCAGACGAAACTTTGAACATGATGTCCTTCTTTAATTTGTTATGTAAACTTCTACATATAACTGAAAGTCTCTGAAATTCAGTTGATTGGTTCTTAAAATGGGACTAAGTAATTATGCCATCTCTCTCATGCTATCTCTAGATTGCATGATTATAAAATCACACCTCAAACTTGGTGTGTTAAGGACAGTTTCTCCATTTCTCCCCTCAGATAGTGCAGACATAGAAGGAAAAACCTGAAATTCATTCATAAGCATTCGAAACCATGCTGCCTTTATTTCCTATTTAACTTTTACGTCTTATTTCTCTCCCAATGCACTGGTCTCTTCTACGCCGACCTAAATTACCTAAAAACACTAATATTCTGGTTACAGTGGACGAACATACCCAAAGAAGGGCTTGGGGGAAGGGGGGTTCTGGGCAGAAAGAGAGGTGAGAAATTTGCCACATTAAAACTCCCATAAAGCAATGTGAGGTGCTGACGGCCCACTATATGAGTTAAATAAATAAAAATGTAAATATAAATGACTGCAGACTGCCATAATGCAATAGCTGGCTATTGACTCATTATAAGCAGAGACCGGCCTTTATCAATGAAAAGTTCGGATTAAATGGTTTTTAATTTAAAAATGTCTCCTATACTGCTAGACAAATCATATTGGCCTAAAACTATCTGACTTGTAATAATGTGAGTGATCATGTTAATAATAGTAAAAGCAAGACATCCCATCTGAATTTTAGTTCTCAATGTGAATACTTAGCTTTGTAGTACTCTACCTTTTATAGATACTGGAATTTATTTCGGCTTTACAAAATTAACACTTGTTGGTGTCATTTGAATGTCTCTAAGTCATTCAAGCTTGTGTTATCAGCCCTAAAGGGTCCTACCTTCCTAAAATTCCTATTACTTTATCAAGCAAAACAATTTATTTCCTCTTGTCTCAGTTTTTACATTCAGTCTAGATTGGGAAGATGTGTTTTTATAAAACAAAGTCAATAAAACCATGTTTTTAAACATATAAGTAGTATTTCTCAAGATAAGTTAACATTATCGATCTCATCGCTTATCAACCCCAACTTCTCCCATAATATAAAATTTATTTTACTTCCCTGGACATGTGACTACCTCTCAGTATTTATTCTTGTTTTTTGTTTGTTTGTTTGTTTCATTTTGTTTAATTTTTAGTGAGAGGAGGCAGGCAGAGAGACAGACTCTCACATGCACCCCAACCAGGATCCACTAGGCGAAACCCACTAGGGGGCGATGTCCTGCCCATCTGCAGCTATTGCTTTGTTGCTACTGAAAGTATTTTTTAGTGCCTGAGGTGAGGTCATTAAGCTTTCCTCAGTACCCGAGGCCAACTTGCTGGAATCAATTGAGCCATGGCTGCGGGAAGGGAAAGAAAGAGAGAGAGAGAAAAAAAAAAGAGGGAGGGGTGGAGAAGCATATGGTCACTGATTCTGTATGCCTGAATGGGAATTGAATGTGGGACATCCACACACCAGGCCAGTGCTCTATCACTGAGCCAGTATTTATTCTTTTACGTATGTTTTCTACCTTGTGTGGAATGACTTCACTTACTTTATCTTGTGATTAGTTTGTATTTTATTCTACTCCTAATAACCACCTCTCCACTGGAAAAATAATTTATAATAACTTTATTGTTTATTATTTATTAATTACATGTATTTTTAAATGTGTACATTTACAACTACCCACCTACCAAAAGTTAAGCACAACGCTAGACAATACAATTTTTATGTACATAAATAGGTCTTATCATACTGCTCAAAACTGACTTTTCCTTTCCCCAGACTCCATGTTTTCTTTCATGCTATTTTCTCAGGCCAACCCTGGCCCTTAGAAGGCATTCCATTAATGTCATGTATGAGCAGACTAGTGATACAATAGTGTCAATGAAAGTCTAAATGCTTTAACAACATTCCAGTAAATATGAATTAATTCTTCAATTCTTCGAAGCAGAGCACTAAAATGAACTCATGTTCCACTTTGCTGCCAAATAAAACTACCAAAGCAAACCTCATGGCCTGCTTATTCCTTTCCCAAGTTCTGGGATTGTCATTTTTCACCATGATTTCTCTCAGAACCAGAAACATTTAAGCTTCATATAAATAACCTGTCTCAAATCTGAATGGGGCCCAGAGTTTGAATATTCACATTCCTACAAGATTACGGAAGCGAAGAAGCTGGGTTGAATTTTTAATGAAGCTCATCTCTAAATTCAGTAGAGCCTGGTGTTTTAGGGTCTTCTCTTTGGTGCTTATGATTTTTTTTTCTTAGTCATTTAAGAAGCATCCTCCATTAAAACAAACAAGCATACTTTTTCGTAATGGCAGATATTCTAAATAATTGTATCTAAGGGGGTTTAAAAATCTGTTCCAAACGAATGGCCTTCCTCGTGGTGCATGCTGCTTATTTTTATAGTGAAACCAAATCAGCAGCGGTCTTTATCTGGCACAGCCCTTTTCCTTCTTGAAAGGAGGACTTTGTTATGAATAAAAGCCTTTTGGATTAAGTTCAAGACGGAGCCGTTTTCAGGAAATTACCTCCATTCTGGCTGACTTCCCAGGGGTATTGGCATTCTGTAATGACATTGTAGTACATGGGCTACCCATATTTTTTCGTGATCAACAATTCTGGCCTCTGTTTAAATGTTTTCAGCAGCAGCATCCTGTTACCCTTTCTTATACGGAGAGTCCTGCTGGAACTTCCTAAATGTATTGTGCTTTCCCCCTGTTCTCCCTCCGCAGATTTCATAGCCTAGTATATAAACCTTTCTGTTTTGTTTGTTTCGTGTTTTGTCATCAACTAAAGGCAGTGTATTTTTTCCCCCGATTTTATTTTTTAAGTTTAGTTAAGTTTTTTTCTTTCCTGCTATGAGTTTTCTTTCTTGAAAGGCAGAGCTTATCTTTCATTTTCTTTATACACGCATGGCATTTAGATTCTGAGGCCACGATTACTGTTAGCAACCTTCCTCTTTATTTTATCTTAATGTTTTTTTTGTTTTGTTTTGTTTTGTTTTGTGACAGAAACAGAGAGAGAGGCAGAGGGAGGGACAAACCTACAGGAAGGGAGAGAAATGAGAAACATCAATTCTTTGTTGTGGCATCTTAGTTGTTCATTGATTGCTTTCTCATATATACCTTGACCGGGGGGCTACAGCAGAGAGAGTGACCCCTTGTTCAAGCTAGCGACCTTGGGCTCAGGCCAGCGACCATGTGGACATGTCTATCATCCCACGCTCAAGCCAATGACACCGTGCTCAAGCCAGATGAGCCCAGCTTCAAACTGGCAACTACGAAGTTTTGAACCTGGATCCTCTGCATCCCAGGCTGATGTTCTATCCACTGCACCACTGCCTGGTCAGGTGCAACCTCCCTCTTTAATAGTTTACATGAATAACCCAGGAATCATATAGTGCTTTGACATCCATCATGTTCTCCAAGTTATACACTTTCATAAAGAACCTCTCTTTGAGCAGTTTCTTGACATAGTTACAAGGAAGGAAGTACCATGCACTGTCAAATGTTCCCCAGATTTTAAGTAACATAAATGTGACCTGGGTAGCTGTATGATAAAATACACTTCTGGGGCCGTTCCCCAGAGACTTCTTTTTCTGAAGTTCCTGGATAAGGAAGCATCGTTTGCATTTTAAGTAGCTCACCAGGTATTTCTGATATAGGAGACATGACTTATTTCACTATGTTATTCCAGCAACTGAAGTGACATTATATTTGCTGTCTTGCTTTTCACAAGGGATTATTCTTTTTCCTGAACTCTCTGGTATCTTGCTTTTAAATCTGTATATACTCACCCATATAATTTGTTTTACATTTTATTCATGAGCCAATGTCATGGAACTATTTCAAAATTAGCTGTAAACTTTCCTCTTGTCACTTGCCTGCTGTCTGCCTGACTAACTGGTGTCAGTGTTTGCAGAGCTAAGATTTGCCTACAACTCTAATGGGAGGGAAAATGGTTATAAATCGCAACAGCCAAAGACGGACCCTGAAAACCGGCAATAAATTGCAACAGCCAGAAATGGTCTCTGACTCTCACGTTGTGACTGCCATTCTTAAGCAACTCATTTTCATCATTTAAAGTTGAGGAGGCATGTAGGATTTGGGTTTGGTGCTTAAATCATGTTTTTGGAAGTAAAAATAAAATAACTATAGGCGTGGGACTGTTCTGGGCGATTGTTGAGAGGATGGCCTTCTTGCTGCACGAGAGTCTGAGTGTTGAACATTGTCCTGCCCTTGTACAGGTGAGGCAGGGGCTCCCTGTACCCAGAGGTTGGGCTAAGGCACCTACTGAGCAGCCGTGTTGTGTCACCATGCTCTTCTCTCGTCTGGTGGGAAGAAGGGAGTGCTACCTCACCTCTCCTTCCTTTGTGCACAATAGGGATATCAACTAATTTTCATTTTGGAAGGCAGAGAAGACTCAGAGAACGTAGAAGGGAAACCAGAGAACAGGAGAACAAAGAGCTAGAGAGTGAAGCCAGTGACCATAAAACTAGGTCGAGTGTGGATGAGAATATAAACCAAAGTGGTCCAGCTCAGGGAGCCTCACGTGTTGACTTCACAGGGCACAGTGTCTGAGCTAGTGCCTGGAGGGCAGGTTCAGGATGACGTGGGGTGTGGCTGTAGTGTCCCCAGGAGCAGAGTCTTAAACTCCCTCTAAAATTTCAGACAAGGGTTTCTGATCACCTTTTTATTCTCTCTCTTTCTGTCTCTGACTGTCTCTCTCTCTCATTCACACGTATAATACTTTCGTTCTTTTATTTCAAATTAGCGAACACTCCTTTAATCTGAGATCAAGCTAACTTTATTGTTCCTTAACTCACTGTTGGTAGGAGTTGAAAAGTGAAAACTCTTTTTTACAGGTGTTTAACTTAAATGTCAAAAATGTGAAAATCCTGAGTTTTATCAATTTCACTTCTTATTCCTGACTATAATAATGTAGTTAAAAAGTAAAAAAAAAAAAAAAAAAAAAAAAAATCTGTAAAATTACTTAATGTTAGATGAGAACGAATTAATAATTTATACTCATTACATGTATATTCCCTCTGGGTTATAAGAAACAAAAATGTAATAAATTAATAATTATCCCGGAGTATAAAAAAAGATATATGAAAAAGATATTTATTTTGACTTAGTTTGTTATTCTGACAAATTTATACTTTCATGACATTTATTGAAATCCTAATTTAATAATTACCTAAATATTATTGTATTAATCTTTTCTTCCAACCAAATTCTTAGATACTTTAAGAGCACAGTTTTGTGTGTATGTGTGTATCTGTTATTCTGTTACTTTAGTCCCAGCCACCAAGTAGAGACTAACATGTATAACTTCCACAATGAATAGTTGCTAATTGAACGACTGACTGACTGAATAAAGAACTAATTAATTCTTTAATTTGCAATGGTAGTTCCCATATAAGAAATGCATATTTAGTGCCACTAAAAGGGCAATTTTAAATCCTGCCACTTAGACTTCAGCTATTTAGAAAAATACAAAGTCTATAAAATTGAGAAAAATTGAAAGAGTTGAATATTGTAAAGATTTAAATAGGCCGTGTATTCTTTTACACAAGGAATGTAAGTATTGTGACAAATCATGTTCAATGTATTACTTCAGTGAAGTAAAAAACAAAATTTCTTCTTTGAATCCAAGAAACTCGCTGTCCAAATGCTGTGGCTGATAGAAATAAGAGCACCTAGGGGTGGAACTGAAGCAAGGCTTGAAATGTGTTATGAAAAACCATTTTATGGAAAATTTTGCAATCATTGTAAGTGGAAGTTTTTCAACAGCAGGTTCATTCTCATCAAATCGTACTCGAAATGGAGGTTGATTTCAAATCAGATAATCAAACATCAAAGTCATGGAGTGGGTCTCCTGCTCTCCCTCTTTGACAAACTGATTAATGACTATTATCTACTCAAACTGTAATGAAGGTTAGACTCTCTAAGATATTACTGATTCAAATAGTAATAAAGAGTTAGACCCTTTTGAAAAACATCCAGTGTTGGAAATATTAACACACATATAAAAACCTAAGGTTTTTGTCTAATTTTAAAAATCCAGTGATCTGAAATTGGAACAATAAATAAATAAATCTGTATCAACAATGCTAGAAGAGAAATTAAATTATGTTATTTTTTTTCTTACTTAATTTTTACTTGTTGTCACATGTAAGTTGGTAGGAAAATATGGGGCCAAAAGTAAAAGGGAATAAATGTTGCAAAGCTGCATCATTCAGCTAATTAATGAAATCATTAAACCACTTCTCTAGTTATTGTGGTGTTTTGGAATTCTTCAGTTTTGTAGATTTTAAATTTAGTTGTGATTTATTTTCTCTTTCTAAAGAAATAGAATTTCATTAGCTATTTCATATATTTCATAGCCAACTTTTTCATATGAAATCAGAGTTACTCTTCTTTTTTATTTCTGAAGTGAGAAGTGGGGAAGCAGAGAGACCTGACCGGGATCCACCCGGCATGCCCACCAGGGGGCGATGCTCTGCCCATCTGGGCCGTGGCTCCATTGCAACCAGAGCCATTCTAGTGCCTGAGGCGGAGGCCATGGAGCCGTCCTCAGTGCGCAGGCCAACTTTGCTCCAATGGAGCCTTGGCTGTGGGAGGAGAAGAGAGAGAGAAGAAGGAGAGGGCGAAGGGTGGTCGCTTCTCCTGTATGCCCTAATTGGGAATCAAACCTGAGTCATCCACATGCTGGGCCGATGCTGTATCACTAAGCCAACCAAACAGGGCCAGAGTTACATTTCTTAAAGACTTTCTCTAAATTTTGTAAGTGTCAGGCCTCAAAATATCTCTATGCCTCCCAAGTGAGCAAGATTTATTGACTTCCTATTATATATGGGTGGTGATAGTCACTGTTTAGGAAAACGTATAAAATTTTAGTAGTCCCATCAGGCTAATACAATTGGAACCACACCAGAAGAATAGCTTACAGAGTAAAAGAATATGTAGATGATGCAATGGACGGAATGTTTATGTCCCTTCAAATTCATATGTTGACATTTAAACTCCAAAGGTAAAAGTATTAAGAGATGGAAACTTTAAGGGGTAATTCAGTCAAGAGGTGGGGCTCTCTTATAAATAGAATTAATTAACTTGTAGGAGAGACTCCAGTGAGCCCCCTTCACCTTTTACTGGGGAAGCTTTCAAACACCCAACTGTGAGCAAACTGGCTCTCGCCAGACATCTAATCTGTTGGCACCTAGAACTGGGGATTTATGGTACCTGCCTCAAAAACAGTGAGAAATAAATTTCTGTTGTTCATAAGCCCCCCAGTCTGTGGTATTTGGTTACAGTAGCCCTACCAGACTGAGACAGAAGCTGTCCAATAGAGTGGGGTCAAGAAAAACACACTGGGTGAAAATATGAAGAAGTTAATGGAGTTTAACAGCTTGGAAAGTTATTTGAGAAATGAAGTAGGAAGGAAAATGAAATAATGCCATTTGATATGACCCTGTATCCTCTAGTGATAAGAAAGTATAAAACTAGGGACATTTCAGAGGCTTGTAAAAGAATAGCAGCTGTAGTGAAATAACTTCAAGAGAAAATAAATTTGGGAATGACGGTGATGAAAAATTAGAAAAAAAAAATAGATTGATTCCTGGCTGAGGCCACTGTTTTGTAGTTTGTACCTTCTCTCCACATGTGTGTGTGGGTTTTTCTCTGGGAACTCTGGTTTCCTCTTCGATTTGAAAGATGTTCACCTGAGGTGACCTGACATGTCTATGCTGTTCCAGTCTGAGTGAGTGTGAGTGTGGGTGTGAGTGTCCCCACTATAGAGGGTGTCCTGTCCAGGATGGTCCCGCTTTGCAGCCTGGGTTACCAGGACATCCCTGAACTGTGCATGACCCTGCACTGGAATAAGCAGGTTGCAAAGGAATGAACTCTTGTTTTTCTATGAATCTTTCTTGAATATGTGTATGGCTCACGTTGATTTCAGTGTTTAACATTACAAGTGCTTTGGGTCTTTATCTGGAAGTTTGGTGATGTTTTTCTGTGACAGAAATATGCCCTAGGAACTTAACTCTTGTTTGTACCAATTAGCCTACGGTAAAACTATTTTGTTGTCTTCATTTTGCTTAATGTCACAGCTTCCAAGAACCTAGTGACCATATTAAAGGAGAACTTACGCTGTTTCCCCTATAAAGCGTATCTCTGAGTCCCTATTTGCTGTGGGATCTCTCAAACATGGCTCCCGTATTTGTCATTCATTACCATAAAAATATCAGGGTCACGTATAACATTAATCTTTTTAAATCTGATGTAACTTTTCCCAAACTTCATCCCTTTTGACCCCACAAGAGCATTGTGTTGATTACTCTCTCATTTTAAAAATAATGTCTTTCTTTGGTGACCATGGCAACAGAATTCTGGTTTTCCTCCTAGGTAGACATGCCTATAAGCGCAGCCTCCTCTAACCAGCTGCCAAGTACCGCCTTCCTGCAGGCACTGTCCCGGACAGCTTCCAGCAGGACTCTGGGTCTCCCTGCCCATTCTCATGGCGTGCTCTTCCGACTTTGAATGACTCCCATACTCACATCTCTTGGGAAGACCTCTTTCCTGTGCAACATTTACCTGCTTAACATTTTTGCAAAAAGTCAAACTGAACTCCTAATACTTATAAATCGATACCACAATATGGCTTGTTCATTTCTGAAAATGTAATCGGTTCCATCCAACCAGAAATTTAACCTGTGAAATCTATGTAAGCCAGAGATCCTGGTGTCACTTTTGATGATGCCTTTTTCTCCTTTCTCTTCTTATGCTCAGTCTATTAACAGGTTTCAGCCATACTGCATTTTTTCCCTAAATAGAGCCCAATTTTGTGTATTTATTTCCATATTTATTGTTATTTCTAAAGTACAATTTTCAGTCATGTCCCTAGTCACTAAACACCACCTTAACATTTTTCGCTGCATTGTAGACAAAGTGACTATATATTTTTTATTTTATTCATTTTAGAGAGGAGACACACACAGAGAGAGAGAGAGAGAGAGAGAGAGAGAGAGAGAGAGAGAGAGAGGAGGAGCTGGAAGCATCAACTCCCATATGTGCCTTGACCAGACCAGTGCAGGGTTTTGAACTGGCGACCTCAGCGTTCCCAGGTCGACGCTTTATCCACTGCGCTACCACAGGTCAGGCCAAAGTGACTATTTTTTAAAAAATATT
Organism: Rhynchonycteris naso; assembly: GCA_037038555.1. NCBI lineage: Eukaryota > Metazoa > Chordata > Mammalia > Chiroptera > Emballonuridae > Rhynchonycteris > Rhynchonycteris naso. The sequence continues at coordinate 7,049,157 of CM072998.1, read as the reverse complement.
TTATTTATTCATTTTAAAGAAGGGACAGAGAGAGAGAAAGAAATGGGAGGGGGAACAGAAAGCATCAACTCCAATATGTGCTCAGGGTTTTGAACTGGTGATCTCAACATTCCAGGTAGAAAGATGCTTTTTATCCTCTGCAACACCACAGGTCAGGTGACAGAGTGACTATTTTGAAAAATAAATATAATTGTGATTTTCCAAAACATTTTAACACTTTTCATTGCTCTTAGGATAAAGCACAAAGTGCTTAGTTAGTTAGAACAGTAAAACAAGTAAATTTGGATCTGAACCTAAACCTGCAGTTGGGCCTTGTACTGTACACATCCACGGATTATGTGCCGAAGCCACGTGATCTACATTCAGTGTCTCAAAATTAATGTGCTCCAATCACCGGGCCTTACTTCAGTCTAAAATGTTCATCATCCTTTGCAGATGAATTCCTACCAATGTGTCGGGTCTCAACTCAAGCCTGATTTCATTGTTGACATGAGTATCATTTTACAGATATAAAATTGATATAGTTGTATCTATGTGTATAGTTTTCTACCTTGATAGGAATAGACCATAGATAAATATAGATACAGGTTTTCAGATAAATAGAAATAGATTGATAGATAAATGTATAGAGACATTGTTCTATATCTTTACAGAAATATATGGGATTAAAATTGTGACCATTGTCCTTATGATATTCTTCCAGAAACTCAGCACGCTTTTAAAAAATATAGACAGCATCAAAATAAATAAATAAATAAATAACTAGCTGAGTTAAATCCTCACATCATTTTTAGAAACACAAAATAATCTCTCCTTTGACTGAGATGGCCACTAATACACTCTCCAAAGACCAAGCTGTAAGTTACAGTCAGCCTGTCACCACTGAGCAGTGGCCCAGGACCATTCAGTTGCTGAAGTGTCCCAAATAAATATTGTTTGGACATTGCATTTGATAGGGTGTAATGAAACTCTTTTCATTTCTCCTTTTTCTCATGTTCTGAAACTTATGTTCCATACCAACTGAAGGACCCAAGCCTGGTCCAGTTGGAAATTCTTTCTCAAGTTTGCAGACCGACTGAAAGATTACAGACTATAATCATATGTATACTAAAAAATGACTTTTGACACAATTACTTAATTGTGTTAAAAACACCAGTACGCTTGGGAACAAATACCCTATAAGCAGAATTTATTGGTTATAACTCTGGGCATTTTTTAATAGATATTGCCAAATTTCTTTCAAAAAACACTGTAGCGATGTACATTTTCACTAGAAATGAGTAAAATACTGTTTCCAGGGGCCATTGCCAACATCATTTATGACTTTCCTCAATTAAAACATAACAAGTACTTGCTTAATGATTTAATGCATTTTCCCAATTTTAGACCGTCAGTGAAAAAGCAGGTTATTTCCATACCTCAGACCCTCAAGTCTTTTTGACTTCTTACTCCTACATAACCTTGGTTTTATTCACATAAAGCAAGTACACTTATGTTTACTTTTATTTTATAAATATTTTATTGCTTTTGTGAGTTAGCTCTGTTTTCATTTGGGGCAAGAACATTATTCTTTAATATTAGGGTAGGATAAAACTAGCCATTTAATCTTCAGTAAATTGTTTAAACCATCTTAACCCTCAATTTCCTCCCTTAAGGTTTAGTAAGAGTATCAAACTCATATTTTATGCATGTATGAGATTTAGACAATATGAATAATGTTCTTAGTCTATTATTGAAATTTTTTCTATATATTTTATCTCCTTTGAGGGGATATGACCCAGTTTGGATCAGCAGAAATTTAGGGAATTTAGGACACCTTTGTAAGCTTCTATCTAGCAATCCAAGTCAAATCACATAAGTCACTATACCATGAGAATAAAATCTACTTTCTGCAGTCCTTGAATTTCTCTTCCATAAAGCAGCCACTGCTCCCCCACCCATAATATAAGAAAGTCTGTGTGGATTTATACACAGTTAATTTATTTACACTGCTTATTGCCATTTTAAAGGTGGATGCAATAATTCCAAAGCATCAGAAAATTCCCCAAGTTATTTTTTCACATTTCTATTGCTGGGCTTATGCTTATTTATGTTTTGCTCACTACACGGACATCTTTCTAACTTCACCAGAGGGCTTAACCATATTACAGGCAACATCTACATTAAAATCCCCACTGCAGAGTCAACTTTCAAAAATGTGATAAATAGCTACTTGACAGTGGTAGAAATATCAAGCCACTTTATTGCAATAAATAGAATTTACATATAATGCACATAATTGTATACATTCCTAAGACAGTTAGGCTATATAAAATTTGATTTAATAGAGTAAAAGGGAGAATGGGTTAGTAGAACTAGCCTGATCGTTAAGAATCCCGGATGTGATATAACTGTTGTTCTCAAACAGAAGGTAAATAAAGTAACAATTTCTGGAAAGGGGGATTAGACATATTTGTAGCACAAAGAATGTGTCATGTGATTTTCAAATTTGACAAATTCTTATTAGAGTGTTTTATCAATCCATCATTTTGTTTGTTTATAAGGAAAAATTTAATAAGCAAGAAATATGTTTAAGCTCTTTAGGTTGTCTCAACTAATTAAAGAAATAGCTAATCTTAACACATTTAAAGAGACCAGCATTACTCTGATAGCCAAACCAGACAAATATGCCCATGTCACCAAAAAATGTATAGATCATAATCCTTGAAAACATGGGTGCAAGAATTCTCGACAATATTAATAGACTAATTTCAACAGTATCTTAAAAGATCATGTACCGTGATCAAATGAAATTTATTCCAGGTATGCAAATATGTAACACTCACAAACAAAACCACTGAATATGAAACACCCTGGCAACAAAGGGAAGCACAAGAATCATATAATTATTTCAACAAATTCAGAAAAGCATGTGACAAATTTTGGCATCAATTTATGATAAAGGCTCTCAATAATGTGGGTATAAAAGAATATGCCACAATATAATAAAGGTCATATTTGACAAGCACACATCTAATTTCACATTCAATAATGAAAAGTTAAAAGCTTTTCCCCTAAGATCCAGAATAAGGCAAGAATGTCTACTATTGCCACTTTTATTTAACACAGTATTGAAAGTTTGAGCCAGAGTAATCAGGTAATAAAAAAAAGAAATAAAAGGCATCCAGTTAGAAAGGAAGAAGTAAAATGGTCACTATTTGCAGATGACATGATCTTATATATAAAAAACCCTAAAGACTACTTAAAAATACTCTTGTAACTAATAAATGAATTCAGTAAAAATGCAGGACACAAAATCAATATGCAAAAATCAGTTGTGTGTCTTTTCAACAACAATGAACTCTCAGGAGAAGAACTTAAGTAACCAATCGAATTTACAATCGCATAAAAATGAATAAAATACCTAAGAATACATTTTACCAAAGAGATGAAAGACCGGTATGTTGAACACTACAAGGCATTAACCCTTTAACTAGTACGAATGTTCATGTACATTCTCATGCCTCCTGACCATCCAGAGTAACAAACTAATTTCATATTTTGAAGAAAACTCACTCCCAGGGGTCAGCAAGCATGAAAAAACTCACTACTCAAAGGGTTGGTGAAAGAATTAATGAAGGTACACATAAATGAAAATAAATATTGTGCTTCTGGATTAGAAGAATTAATATTGTAAAATGTCCATACTGGCCAAAACATTATGCAGATCAATACAATCCCTATCAAATTTTCAATGTTATTTATCACAGAAGTAGTTAAAAAATAACTAAAATTTCTGTGGAACATCAAAAAGCTTTGAATAGCTGAAGCAATCTAGAGAAAGAACAGAGCTAGCTACATCACACTCCCTGATTTTAAACTATTACATAGCTATAATCATTAAAATAGCACAGTATTGGCACAAAAACAGATACATAGATCAATAAAACAGAATACACAGCACAGATATAAAACCATGTACATGTGGTCAATTAACTTATGACAAAACCCAGAATATGGAATGGAAAAAAAGACAGTCTTTTCAATAAATTGGGTTAGAAAAATTGGACAGCCATATGAAAAAAATAAAACTGGACTACTATCGTATACCATTCACAACAGTTAAAATGGATTAAAGCAGGGGTGCTCAATATGTCAATCGCGATCTACTGGTCCATCGCGAAGGAAGTGTGGGTAGATCGCATGACATTAAAAAGACATTTGTCTTTTGATTGGCCTACAGGGTAGCCAATCTGATGTCTGAACTTTTGACACCCTACACATGCGCGTTAAACCGTGCTAGCTTGTTCAGTTACATTGCTGCGTAGTTAGCCTTCAGTTTATTTAAACTAAATACAACAAAGGATATAAAAATGAGTGCCGTAGCTGGTCCGAGTAAGAAGCCTAAAACCTACCACTTTCATACAGAATGGGAAGGGATTTTTTTCACTATGTCATATTCTAAGTGCGTTTGTCTCATCTGTCTGTGTGTCATTGCTATTCCAAAGAAGGGAAATGTGGAGCGGCTTTTTCGAACTGTTCATAAAAACTATGACATTGACTTTCCTCCGAAAAGAGAGCTGAGAAAGAGAAAGGTGAAAGAAGAATACACAATATTAAATAGTAATAATAGTAACTTAAATAATGATAATATAGAAGAAATAAATTTATTTTTGCATTTTTATTGTAGGTAGATCATTTTGACTTGGTCATCTTATAAGTAGCTCGCAAGCTGAGAAAGTGTGGGCACCCCTGGATTAAAGACTTGAACATAAGGCCTGAAAGCATAAAATTCAGAGAAGAAAGCATGTTCCTTGACATTCCTCTTCACAGTGCTATTTTAAGTTGACACCAAAAGGAAAAGCAACAAAAGTATAAATAAAGAATTGAAACTGCATCAAACTGAAAAGCTTCTGCACAGTCAAGTAAACATCAACATGAAAAGGCAGCCTAGTGAAGGTGAGAAAATAAAATTGCAAATCACATATCTGATCAGGGGGTTAACATGCAAAACATATAAATCACTCACACAACTCAATAGCGCAACACAATCTCATTAAAAATATAAGCAGAAGACCTACAGAGATACTTTCCAAAGGAAGTCATACAGGTGGCCAACAGACGCAAGGAAAGGTGTCCACTATCACTTATCATCAGGGAAAGGCAGAACACAACCACAGGGAGATACCACCTCCCATCTGTTCGAATGAGTATTATCAACAAGAGATGAAATAACAAGTTCTGGCCAAGATGTGGAAGAAAGGGGACCCCTGCACCCTATCGGCGAGAATGTAGATTGGTGCAACATGTATAGAAACCCGCATTGCATTTCCTCAAAAAAAATTAAAACTAGAACTACCATATGATCCAGGAATTCAATCACTGGGTACTTATTCAAAGAAAATAAATCACTGATTTGAAAAGCTACATGCTTTACCTTTATCCCCAGTCACCACCCCTCACCCCCACCCCCGACAGACAACAGTAAGGTGCTTACAAGAGGGAAATGGGATGGAGGAGGTAGAAGAGGAGAAAGGAGAAATAAATGGGGATGGAAGGAGGGCCTGGCCTGGGGTGACGAACATACAATACAATATACAGATGATGTCTTATAGAATTGTGCTCCTGATACCTGTATAATTTTGTAAATCAATGTCACCCCAATAAATTCATTAAAAGTAACAAGTAAATAAATGTACTTAAACAATTTTTTTAAAAAGCCGCATGCAACCTTATGTTCATTGCAGCATTATGTACAAAAGCCAAGATATGAAAACAACTAAAATGTCCATAAATAGATGAATGGATAAATATATTATGACATATTTTATTCAGCCTTAAATATATGCAATCTTGCCAATTGGGACATAATGGACCTTGAAGAGTATATGCTAAGTGCAAAGAGTCTGAAAAAAATATTGCAAGATTACTCATGTATGTGAAATTACAAAAAAAAAAAAAGCTCATAGATACAGAGAACAGATTGGTGGCTGCAAGAGCCATTGGGTAGAAGGGAGAAATGGGTGAATTCTTGTAGTCATTGTTTAGTTTAACTAAATTAAATAAAAATTTAGAAAAAAATAGAAAATTTAAAAAAACCAGAAAATTAGCTGCAAAGCAATATATATAATCTATGCTGTATGAGTCACAAAACACTTTTATTTACATAGTTTATCTTTGAAAAAGATAAGTTTAGACATTTTCCCTTAGACACCCAATTAGCATCTATGAAAACAAACTATATTCCATGTTCAACCAGTGTATTATCCAGCTAGCTCTTCTTTTAGCTGGAACTCTGATTTTCTAAATAAGGAAATGGTTTTTTTCTAAATATTTTAAAATATTTAATTTGATATCACTACGAATGGGCCATCTTCCACAGAGGTTGCATTTTAAAGTCAATGTAGAACTTGTCTAAGAGTGAAACTAATGGATCACATACATTTTAATTCAAAAGATTCCCTGACATTAAGACATGGTGACATTTTCCTCTAAAATATTTTTTTAAAAAAAAACAACCAGAATTAGAGTTATGTCCACTTTCAAATGTGTACCTTGTAAGCTGGGACATAATTATATCAGTTCTCACTGAAATTATTTTCTGCCCCAAAAAAGAAAAAATGAATATATTATCATTGTTCTCTTTCTCCTGTGACTTCATGTTACGAATGACTTGGTTCCAGCATTATTCCCCTTTCCTGTATTTGCTCACAAGCATTTAAAGATGCTTTGATCTTCGAGGCTGCTGTTGTATAATTGATCAAAGGTTTTGAACCTGAGGTAGAGCATAAGAGATTTGATTTTGAAATGTCAGTTTATCCACTCTCCCTTGTACCAAATAACTTTCTAGACTGATCATAAAATTAATAATAATAAAAAAACTTGCCCAATTAAATACTTTTGAGCACAAAAAAGCATTATAATTGCCAATTACAAATGACAGTTTAGGCATACATGCTTGGGTTTCTTAAAATACGTTATTTAATAGACTTTTCTTACAATGTTCGTATAATTAATTGTGTTTCCTTTATTATTAAAATTAATACAATGCCAGAAATGTCATGCTAATTCTAATCTACCGGTCTAAAATTTAATTATGCTTATTGAATTTTAAAGAATTTGACATTATGAATAATGCATAATATTTCATGCCAAAGAGTTCTGACCCAGGTCATTCTAAAACCTTGGAAATTCAACGTCAGCCTTTGCTCCGCACAAGCTGGTGATGGTGTAACTATGAAAAAAGAAAAATAAAATTGGCAGAGCAAGTGACCTTCTAACCTCAAAATACTTTTAGTGAGTCCAAATATCCTGCAGTGAAACTGGGCAGTTACAGAAATGATGCATTGCTTCTGCCACAGGAGAACATCGCCACCCTGCCTCCCCCACGCTGCAGTAAGTTGTAGTGAGGGTCGTGGGAGAGGCCACCACCTCAGGGAAGGCTTGAATCCTCCTTGTCCTGCAGTTTGTTCTTGGAACAGAAATGGAATTGCCTTTAGTTTCCCTTCATTAATTCTGTTTCTCATGCTTTTCCTTGTATCTCATGCATTAAACTGCTCCTATTTTTGAATTTTTAAAATTAGTTTTTAGAAAGAGAGAGATCAATTTGTTGTTCCACTGATTTATGCATTCATTGGTGAATTCTCGTCTGTGCCCTGACCAGGGTGACCGGGGATGGAACCCACAGCCCTGGCTTATCAGGACAATGTTTTAACCAACTGAGCTACCAAGCTAGGGCTTTTCTCTTACTTTTTTTTCTGTATAGTTTTGAAGATTAAGTACCTGCTGTTGAAATGTGAAAACTTATCACTAAACGTCAACCACATTTAATACATTAATGAAAGAACTTCTGATTTTTCTAGTTATAGAGATATCAAAACAACATGGAACAGATACTACCACATTATGGAAATATATATTGATATAGAAACCACAAGAATTCTGCTCTAAAATGAACTTGAATTTTCCCAGAGACTTATTTTTTTCCAATAAATCATATTAAGATAGTGCTTCTATACAATGTCTAATAAACCAGTTTATTTTTGGAATATGAACTATTAAAAGGAGAATAAACACTATATATATATATATATATATTAGAACTCAAAATGATAAAAACTTAAGCCCAAATCCATTGAGGTTTTTAAAGTATAAATAACTAATAAAATGTAAGATGGAGCAGTCTTTGGTTTCATTTTCTAGGAAAAAAAACCATTTGAATACACATATTGAGCTGCTGGTTTCTGTGTTTCTCCTTTTCTAAAAGAAATTCATTGCATTATTTTTACCGTTTTATAATTTGTTTCGTTTCCAGGAAAATAGATTGAAGTAATTTTATATAGCATAATTTATACCATAAAAAATATATACCTGAAAGCTTAGATATATAGTCACAGTTCTAGTAAAAACTGAGTTATTGTTTTGAATGCCATTTGATCAATTTTCAAACATTCAGAACAATTTAGACTTCATCATTCTTTTAGTCTTCTCATGAACGGCTGACAACGTGTGATTACCCAACATAGGGACCTTTCACAAATCCAAAAATAAGTTCTGACTTGGTGAATAACAGACTCCCACCATATATTTTCAAAAACTGTACAGTAATTACACTCGCATGGTTGATACTTATTACATAGTAACTCTCTGAAAATGCATACTAGTTTAATGGACATTTTATTTTTGTGGTTGAGAGTTTATCCAGCTTCTGGCTATTATTTCAGCAGCCTGTAGTGCTGGGAAGAAAACCACTCTCTCTCTTTTATGAAGTTGGAAGGAAAATGAAACTTTCGAGTATTATAGTTCATAACTTTCTGTAACCACCCAACTTGAACAATACTTACCTAAAAACCACATCAGTGAATACTTGTAGGAAGATGGTAACATTTTTACTTTCATTTTGTTGTAATTTGACGTTAGATAAAATGTGAACAAAACAACAGAAGCAGTGATTTCCTGGTGTAGCAATAAGATACATATATGCACACCATGCTCTCCACCCGCACATAAACTGACATAGTATCTAAAGCTATGGAGTAAGGCAAATAGTATCTGAAATGTTAAATATACAGTTTAGTTTTCTTGTGCAGGGGGAATTCTTGATCTTTTTCACATGACATACAAAAAATCCTCATGAAAGAAAAATAAATCATAATTATATGTTATAATATGTTTATCATAACCATATGGAAGCAATTTATTTCTATGTGGTTTTTTAATCATATAACATCTGTATATTATTTGGAAATGCAATCCAAGTTCCAATGAGATATCACCTTGCACTTACTATCAACAAGACAAGTAATCACAAGTGTTGAAGAGGTTGTGAAGAAAAAAAATACACCATCATTTCTGGTGGGAATGATCACTGGTACAATCACTATGAAAAACAGTAGGGGGTTACTATATGACCAGCAACTCCTCTTCTGGTTATCTGCCTGTAAAATTTGACAACACATTTTTTCTGTCAAGCTTTATGTACCCCTATGTTCATTGAAGCATTTTTCACAGTGGCCAAAAATAAGGAACAACTCAATAGAGGACTGGATAAAGAATATGTGGTACATATATACAATGGAATACTACTCAGCCACAAGAAATGATGACATACTGCATTTAATACAACATGGATGGATTTTGAGAGTAACATGTTAACTGAAATAAGAGAAAGTAGAAAACCATATGATTTTATTCATGTGTGGGATATAAAGCTAAAAGTAACAAGCAAGAAGAACAATAACAATTTGTAGACATGGAGAACACTATGTTGGTTCCAGAGGAAAGAGGGATAGGGTTGTAAAGCACAAAAGGGTCAAATATAAGATGATCAACGATGATTTCACTGTGGGTGGTAAACACACAGTGCAATATACAGATGATGTATTTTACAAATCTACCCTTGTAAGCTGTATTGTCTTATTAACTGTTGTGACCCCAATACATTTAATTTCAATAGAAAGAAACTCGTTGACTAAAAAATAAGCGTACGGAACTTTTAAAATGGGACAAAGGATCAGATTAATTTTTAAATAAGGCAATAAACACATGGAGGAATTTTTTCGTAGTTTGTGTATATCAACTGCCCGAGCTCCTAGAGCGCTGTTATTCTCGACATTGAGATCCGGGAGAGACACAAAGCAAAATGCCACTCTCTATTCAGTGTTTGTCTCTGTGTCACTTTGGGAGAAGAAAGGGTTTGGCCAGTTTGTTAGTCTCCTTTCTCATCCTCGCTCCAGGGAATGGCATTTCTGTGTATCCACTTGGCCTGCAGATCCCATTTTTGTGTTAAATGCCTTGGGTCTCTGTGAGACCACCAGGTCCGGACAATACTTTTTGTTTGCTTCAGATGTATGGTTGTTGGACTACTCTCACTTACACGGCTGCATATAGAAAGACAATAGATTGTTCTGTGAGCCTTCTCTATTCCCCACATAAAGGTTCCTACCCTGTTGGCTTGTACTGTGTGGGCATCACTGACCGCTCATTCGTGCCCACGGCAGACCCTCCTTAGCCCCGTGGACGCCAGGCACTGCTCTAAGCACTGAGGACACAAGGTCAAACAGAACATCACGCCTACCCCGGGAACTCGCTGCCTCCGCCTCCGGTGATATAAAGGCATAAATCAACGGTTGTGTTGGCGTAATAGGTGTTAGGTCGTTGTACTGCGTGCGGTAACTGAGACAGGAACGGACGTGCGGCTTCTTTTCCTTTTTAATAGAGTTATTAAACCTCCCTTGTGAAAACATCAAAGAGCCCCTGGTCAGTGGAACATATTAAACTCTTGTCAACTCATAACAGTTCTTCTCAAAGTCGTTTCGCATGGCATCTGGGGACTCCACGCCGAGGAGTGTTGATAGGGAAGAAGAATGTGAATATGCTGGGGGCCCGGAGTAGGGGGGCCGGGGGAAGTTTCCAGGGAAAGGATACATCAAGGATATGCTGAGCCTGAGAAGGTTGCAAAGGCATATTAGAAATGTGTCAAGTCCACGTGGGTTGTTTTGGCTCCAGTCCCTCACTCTCATGTAAACCTTGCACGGAAGCACTTACTCTTGAAGGAGCAGGTGTACAAAATCTTGCCTGTGCTTGGAGAGGAAGAGGTGTTTGCACGGGGCCATCATATTTCTTCTCTGTGACCTTTTCTTGCGGCTCTATTAGGGGCTTTATTAGATCAGTGCAGCTAGTGGCCATTAATCTGTAAGGTGTGCTAAGCTGGTATTAAAGCAGGTAGGTCACTGGCTTGGTCGATCAAAATAGAAACGCCTGTGACATCATCAAGGCTTCTCATGCAATATAAAGCAATTCTTGTAGCCGGAGGCAGTAAAGAGTTCAAAGCATCTAATCAAACTGGATGCAGAAACTCAGAGAAGCCTTTAAATGGCTACTCAGACTAAAGATGTCCACAGAGGGTAGCAACGGTGCAATCGCTGAGCTTCTGAGTCTGAAACACATCGCTGTCTACTGTGTGAATGGTTCATTCAGAGTGGACACATTCCCCGATATGCAGATATGCAATGACTTTATCTTTCGTGGCCCCCTGTGAATTCCAGGAAAGAGAATCTTGACAATTTTCGAGTACGAAGAAAGGACGCAAACAAACAGGCACCACTAAAAGAGAACTCAAACTATTCAATAAGTATAAAACAGCCCTCTGGTTATCACCTCTTAAAAAATCAATTTGGTTAAAATGGTCAAATGTATTTTCTACATGTGGCTTAAATGAGCTTTGGGAACTTCTACTGGGAGTTTATTTTCTGGGGAAGTAGTGCCCCCAAAACCAAGTTTTAGAAGCGAAATAAAAAGGCAAAGGAGTCCTCGATCATATATTCCTGTCTACTTAATGGTGGGAGTTATAATCCTTCAGGGAGTCCAGTCTCAGGCCATGGACAGTTTGAAATATAACATAAAACTGACAGAGAAATGAAATGGGCCATAAATATATACCAAGGAAGACTTGATGACCTGTGTTATTGGCAAAGACGTTCATCTATAAGTGTTTTTAAATCTAAATTCAAATGGCACAGAAAACGAACATGTAAAAGAAATTCACCAAAACAAATCTTGGATCAAAAGCTACCACCATCTTTTTGTGTGTGTGTGTTTGGTTGGTTTGACATTGATCTGATACTTGTTGATATCTGATTTTGCTCAAAAATTTACTTGCATATTAATTTTCAATTCCAAATTGAATTGAATGTGATGGCCATAATGATAATAAGTTTATTATTTATTGCTTGCCAATGATGCACACTACACCATTCAAAACACGTGATCGCGTTCTACTCTTCACAACAATTCTGCGAGTTATTACTGACAGAGGGAAGGACAGACCCTGCATAATACCACTTCTATGAGGAGTCTAAAATAGTCAAACACATAGAAGCAAAGAGTAGAATTGCTAGAAGCTGAATGGGAGGTGGGGAACAGGGAGGTATTCATCAAAGGGTACAAAGTTTCAGTTACACAAAGTAAATAAACCCTAGAGCTCTTCCCTATGACATGGTGCCTCTGGTTAACAATATAGGGTGCGGCAAAAATAGGTCTACAGTTGTGAGTACGGAAAACAGTTTATTCTGATATTAATATTTATTCATTATTATATTATTTTTCATATGAACAACTCTAAGCCTAATTTAGACCCGCCCTGTATTGTTGTGTACTTCAAAATTTGCACAAAGTTTCACAAGTAAATAAATCCTAGATACCTTCCCTATAGCTTAGTGCCTATAGTTAACAATATTCTGTTGCATACTTTCCAAAATTTCCAAGGAGGATAGATCTTTTGTTAAGCATCATAATAAAATAAAAAAGGAGGGAGGAGAACACTTTTGGTGATGATAGCTTATGTTGATGTCACAGATTGTGATGATGGTTTCATGGATATATACTTATCTCTAGTTTCATCAAGTTGTATACATTAATTATGGAAAGCTATTTTATGTCAATCATATCTCAACGAAGTGGCTTAAAAACAAAGCAAACAAAAATACGCCTGACCAGGCGGTGGCGCAGTGGATAGAGCGTCGGACTGGGATGCGGAAGACCCCGGTTCGAGACCCTGAGCTCGACAGCTTGAGCACGGGCCCATCTGGCTTGAGCAAAAGCTCGCCAGCTTGGACCCAAGGTCGCTGGCTCCAGCAACGGGTTGCTTGGTCTGCTGAAGGCCCGCGGTCAAGGCACATGTGAGAAAGCAATCAATGAACAACTAAGGTGTCCCAACGACAACGAAAATCTAATGATTGATGCTTCTCATCTCCCTCCGTTTCTGTCTGTCCCTATCTATCCCTCCCTCTGTCTCTCTCTCTGTTCCTGTAAAAAAGTAATAAATAAATAAATAACTATGGCCTGGTGGTTGAGCATGGATAAATGTCTGTATTGACCACAGAAGGCTCAAGAGAGTTGGGAGGAAAAAAAGTGAAGTGTTTTGGTTTACCATTTCAAGAACTAAATGTTTCTTTCATTTTGTCATTTTCTTTCCATGTCAGCAGCACAATATATTATAAATAAAAATATTGTGTCTCAGATATTCAAACACATGTTTAATATTTTGTAGATTCATGCTACCTCTTCAAAATAAATTTAGATATACACATATAACTTTGAAAACATTTAAAACTAACTTATGGATCTTCGCAGCATCATACAGTGGATATATTTATGGCCAAGCTTTCTTCTTAGAGGCACTTTTTATTTTTCATGTAAATATAAACTTTTTCTTTCTACTTTGATATGTTGTCTCAGTTTTAGGTGCTCTAAGACATTTATGTACATATGTATATACATATATAGATATAGATACACACACACACACATATACTGGACTACCCCTTGGCTTTAGTTTTAACTTATAAATTATTCACTACAATTTTCTTTCCTGGTTTGTCTTTGAAGGCACTACACTGTGAATGACTATGCTGAAATTTTTTGGTAGAAGGAATGCCTTTATTTCTCATGCATTTGATATAGAATTCTTTGAAGGCATGGTTTTATTCTTTCAGAATGTGTTTTGATCCCATGATATGTGGCATAGAATTATGAAAACACAGATGTTATGCTGACATCTTTCTAGGAAAGATATAACATGTTACACTTTTTCACATTTTGTAGAATGAAAAGTCAATGATTTTTCAAGTAAAATTATAGTTTTGTAATCAAAAGAAAAAAATTATCAATTTTTCAATATGTTTTATATATTTTTAGTCAACTTCATTTTGAATATAATCAATAAAAAATTAGTCTGTGTGTGTGCACACATACCTGAAAAAGAATCCCTATAAAAGTATCAGTAAAAGCTATATTTTCAAATTGAATGATTCAGTTTTATTAATTTATTTTTAAAATTATTTCCAGACTACCCATTATAGCTTCTGTGACCCTAGATTTCATTTCTAAGAGCGAGATATGCTCATGTTGCCTCAGTACCACTGCAAGAGCTTTGGACATTCTTTGTTGAGTATATAGCGTTTTACCAAAACATGTTTATGTTAAATATAAACAAGAATTAAATTGTGAGTTATTAATCGGATAAAGATAGCATGTACTCCTTTCCTATTTATTTTTCTTCTAATACATATCAAGCTAGTATAGTTTCTTATTTGTATGTTTCAATGTACTTAATTGCAGGATAAAAAATTAGAATATATACACACAAATAACCTCTGAGCTTATTTATATCTACTGTGCTAAATAGATGAAAGTTGGTTAATGAACCTAAAATGGATTCAAGTATATGAATTTAATAATATGGCTTTTGTTGAAAGAGTCTAGATTTGACATGTACTAGGCATGGATTATTGATAACTAGCAGCAGTGAACGAGTTATCAGAGATTTATGCCAGGAGATGATAGGGGTCATCCCATCTTGAAGTCAGTGGTGCCCAAGAGATCACAAGTCCCCAGTAGCAGGCATAACTAGCTGTCAGTATGACTTGACAGAGTACAAAGAGATTCTAGAAAGAGTCACAAAGGACTTGGGTTTAATTGGAAAAAGTGTGGACACCAAGGGAACTATTTCTGGAAACTGCAGGGTGTATGCTAAGTTTATCTTTTGCATCAGGTAGTCACCAATTATGCTATATGCTATAAATGCAAGCTAGTCTCTTTGCTATAGCATAAGGTTAAAGGGCTCCGGGCACACCTCTTTCTGCAACTGAGATTTTTAAAAGGGTAAAAGGTGAAAAGGTATCAAAGCAGAATAAAATAAATAATATAAGAATAAAACCAGGAAGATTAAAATGCCAAGGAATAAGTGACAATAGAAATAAAAATAGTATGTGAGAAAATGTAAAACTCACAGAAGAAAAAAATATATAAAGAAAGTGCATATCTTCATTTACAAACCACTACAAAACCTTTGTAATGAAGAGTAGAGTGAGCATATTGGGGGAGGAGGAGGAGGAGGAGGAGGAGGAGGAGGAGGAGGAGGAGGAGGAGGAGGGAGGAAGAAGAAGAAGAGAAAAAGGAGAAGAAAAAGAAGAAGAGGAGGAGAAGGGGAGGAAGGGTGGGGAAGGAGGAGAAAGAGTAATGAAAGAAGAGAAAGGGAAAGGAAGAAGAATAAGAAGAAAAATTGTTATTATTTCATTATAAGAACACTGATAAGAAATAACCTGAGGAGTTTTCCCCCCTAGTATAGATCCATTTATTTATTCTAATACAAATATCACCAAGATTTACAGAGCAGGGTACCTCCTGGCTGAGGAACAAAGAGCTTGATTTGGGGATGTGAATGGCTCGCTTTTTTATTGGAGAGAACAGCTGACACATGGCAAGAGAGCCAAGACTCCCTGAACTGCACACTTTTAACCACTTCTGATGATTTGCAGTATTTCCCTAGTATGTCTATGATTCTGCAAAGCAAAGTGCTGGTGTTCTGCCGTTGTAAGGGATTCACTCTCTTATTTTTAGTCTGAGGTAGAGAGTTGGAAAGAGAAAATAAGCTGGATAAATGTATTATTTGTGGGGTTGAAGATGTACAAAACATGAATTTTAATAGTAAAAAAGCTTACTTTTGGTACAAAACAGTAAAGAAAATAATGGGTTGTGTGGAAAAACTATCAAATGTTAAACCATCATTTTAAGATAAATTGAAATCAAGAATAACTATAGAAAAGATATTTCTGAAATCTGATGTTATAAAAAAATCGGATATACCAAGTGAAATATAATTGCTTCTGGAATAGACAATAATTTTGTAGTGTTAGAAATAGTATTAATAATAGTACTTGTGAACTTACATATGAATAGTTTGGACACATGCATGCACATATTAATTAAGGTAGGAAATGTTATGAATTCTAATGTAAGAAAGTAAAAATACTTTTATAAGTATGGGTTTAGAGATAGGAATAGGGCAATGAGGGGTTATAAAACACGGTGCAAGTAATCTCAACAGGGGAAAGAAATCCAAGAAACATAGCATTTAATATCCAGGGGTTATTGCCTGCCCTGTGGTGGCACAGTGGATAAAGTGTCGACCTGGGAACACTGAGGTCGCCAGTTCAAAACCCTGCACTGGTCTGGTCAAGGCACATATGGGAGTTGATGCTTCCAGCTCCTCCCCCCTTTCTCTCTTTCTCTCTCTCTCTCTCTCTCTCTCTCTCTCTCTCACTCACTCTCTGTCTCCTCTCTATAATGAATAAAAGAGAAAAAAAAGATTCTAATATCCAGGGGTTATTGAATAAGAGCTAGCATCAAATAGCCATAAGTTGCTTTTGTTAAAATAAAAGAAGCTGTTTTGTTATGGAAAAAAATCTTAGAATCTATTCAATTATAAGAAATATGTAGTTGTCTTTTCTAACTTTGGTTATAAAATGTGTGCATGATATAATAAATTTGAAACATTTCTCTTGAAGTACCTATTAAGTCTCTTCCTGATACATGATAATATATAATAAATCATATATATATATATATTTATGCATATTGAGGAAGCAATGCATACAATTCAATTGAATAACAAATATAATTGTTGATTTGAACAAAGTGAGTAAGTTAAGTTTTTCTACTAAGTTGGTTTTTTTTTCTTAAATATTTGACACTGTAAATAACAATATTTGTCCCAAGGAGTATCACATTTGTACGGATGTCAGAGTGGAAATGACATAATTAGTTCCTGGTCCCACAGACTTACATCCAGGAATGGCTATGGTAATGTCTAAGATATGGAAAGTATGAACTAACTATCTGGGCAAAAGAGAATCAAGGCAATGAATGCATGGAGACCAGCAGGCTGTTGTCCAGCCAACAGGGGGCATCAGAGCTGGCATCCTGATGGTGCTCTCCTGTCTACCCTTTCACCCTGGAAGATCATCATGTCTCATCATGTCTTCCCAGAGAGTGTGTTTGCTTTTCTAAATCAAACAAAAGCACTATAAATTCTAGATAAGGCTCCAAAATTATTTATCTAAACATATTTTTCATATATATATATATATATATATATATATATATATATATATATATGTTATTGGATTGCTTTAAGAAGGTTGTTGAAAAGTTTCACAAATGTATAGCATTGTATATAGATGACTAAAGTCTCAAATGTGCTACACCTATTGAAAATGACTAGGGACAAAGAAAGTTTATTCTAAAAATATGTAATAAGAAATGAAAGAAAAACAAAAGATATTTCTTAGTTTGGGGATAATATTTATTTAAGAGATAATAGAGGAAAAACAGAACCTCTCAACATCTCAGTTTCTCCTGTTTTATAGTGATTTTATTCAACCACATTAATATACATGACTACCACTTACGATATTAAGAAATCATTTAAATCCTAGATAAGCCAAGATAGAGAAGATACAACTAGCTGCTTTAAAGATATTTATGTTGCTACAACAAGGTGAGTCACATTCCATATTGCAAAGTATTTCTACAGGTGAGATCAAAGATCCATTGTTAATAAACCACAAAATATGGGAGACATCATTAGCTGCAATAAGATAGTTAAAAAGAGATAAAGTAGACTTTATAAACTACAGATGAATAAATTTAATGTTGAGTTCAAGGAAAGCCATAGAACTATTTATAGTCAGTGGCAAAAAAGGACGCTATAGTTAGATGTGAATTTGATCTTCTGGTTTCATGATTTAATAGTTATGTATCTTTGTGGAAACTATGCTTTCTAAACAAAATATGTATAATAACATGATAAAGTTGTTTATTTGATAAAAGGCTATTGTTTAGATTATAATTAACAGTCAAAATATAATTTTGTTAATATATTAATACATAAAGTGTTTATGAACATACAGAGAAAAAAAGCAGATATTACAGTTAAAGTTAGTATGAGGTCACTAAGAATAAGTCATTCTAGCCGGACCAGGCAGTGGTGCAGTGGATAGAGCATTGGAATGGCACACAGAGGATCCAGGTTCGAAACCAAAGGTTGCTGGCTTGAGTGCAAGCTCATCTGCCTTGAGCACAGGCTCACCTACATAAGCATGGGGTTGCTGGATGGAGCATGGGATCATAGACATGACCCCCTGGTCACTGGCTTGAGCCCAGAGGTCACCGGCTTGAGCAAGGGGTCACTCGCTCTGCTGTACCCCCGCCCAGGTCAAGGCACATATGAGAAAACAATCAACGAACAACTAAGGAGCCGCAACAAAGAATTGATGCTTCTCATCTCTCTCCCTTCCTATCTGTCTGTCTCTATCTGTCCTTCTCTCTGTCTCTGTCTGCCCCCCCCCAAATAAGTAATTCTGAATTGCATTCATTTCTATTTGTGATTGAGTTCCTAAATTGGTCTGTTAAAATAAGACCAGACACATAAGGCATCTTAATTTTACCGAGACATTATTTGGAGGGTTTTCATAGCAGAAAACTGTAGGGCAAATAAAAGTTAGTTAGATAGAAGGAGTATTTCAAAAATACAAAATAATATACACAAGCAGTGATGACAAAAGTCAGCATGGATTGGTTATTTCCCAGTAATAAAGAGAAGTGTGCTTTGATCATGTTGTAGGTAGTATTTTAATCAGCAACTTGAACTTAGAGAGAAATGCCATGCTCATCAGAATATGAAATGATTAAAGGTGAGAAACCATAACTAATGTGATAAGATAGAATTGAGATTTTAATATATCTCAGAATATAGAGCAAAATAGAAAAAAAAATG
Organism: Rhynchonycteris naso; assembly: GCA_037038555.1. NCBI lineage: Eukaryota > Metazoa > Chordata > Mammalia > Chiroptera > Emballonuridae > Rhynchonycteris > Rhynchonycteris naso. The sequence goes on along the minus strand of CM072998.1, from coordinate 7,030,061 downwards.
TTATAACTGTAATGTGAATTACCATATTTAGATTGAAAAAAAATAAACAATTATACTATAAAATGACAGAGTCTCTTATGTATAGCATCAGAAAAAAAATAATCTTAGAGTTTTGGGTTAACTCTTATGGTTTAACAGTACATTGTGATTCCTAAATTACTTATGTAATCGCAGATCACATGAATGAAATCATAACATTTTACAATGTTTTGTTACAAAGTCCTCTATTTCAATAAGCTCATTTGATAACTGATAGAGTGAGTAGGAGACTTAATGCAAGGTCTTGCCGAGAACCCGCTACTCCATATAACGTTACTTTCCTTCTTTTTACCTGCGGGATAGTCAAAGCCGAATATGCACAGGTTCTGAGGACTACTCCTGAGCTAGTCAGTGGCCACGATCTCAGAACGAACAAAAAGCGCAGTGTCACCAAGTTAAGTGATTTCTAACTGTGATTCTTACGGGAAGACGTCGCCATATGTTCCCAGGGGATGTCAGCGTGTTCGCGGAGCAACGCAGTTGGAGAGGGGATGAGATCTGTCGGGTTTGTGTAATGATCACGAGAGAACCCATTTTCTATAACACACACACATTGCTTACATTCCCCACTACTAATGTATGACGCGGTGCCATGAAAATAGATGGGGCGTGCCATAACTGAACGAGGCTGAGTGGCCAGTGTTGTGGGTCTTGTGAAAACATCGACACACTGGTCCCAAACCTGCCGTGCATGGACTCCGGTGCGCTAGCCACATCAAGTCTGAGAAAGCAGCCCTGCTAAAAGAATTAGCTGCGCAGAAGTTCTCTGTGATTTTAATATTAATTATACCTGATGCCGTGCTCTACAAATTGCATTATAGCATGAGGATTGTTGCACTTATTATTGTGATATTAGGTACAGTAATTGTTGAACTTGTTCTTGGGGTTTTTTCCTATATAGTCCATCTGTTAAGGATTGCTGAAGATGTATTAAGATAACGTCTAATACTTTCTACCGCTGATGTGCATGTTATCTTAGACGCAAAATACAGAGAAATGAGAGATGGCCGAACCGTGAAAAGTTCACAAAATAGAAAGGAGCCTGAACATTTTCACGATGAAGAATCCATCAGTCCTGAGCGCCTTCCATTTCCCCACCCCAGCGGTTGGGAAAATTGAGCCTCGGTTCATATTCCCTGGTTCTTGCTGACACTTCCCAGGCACCAGTGCTCCACCACAGGGATTTTCAACTGGTGCGCCACAGAGGCACGCTGCTGTGCGGCAAGAGTTCTCAAAACATGAAATACCTACTCAGTCAGGGCCACTGACCTCTTTGTCCTTGGGTTGTCAAATTTATTTTTCCCAGGGACAGAGAGAGAGAGTCAGAGAGAGAGATAGATAGGGACAGACAGACAGGAACAGAAAGAAGTGAGAAGCATTAATCATTAGTTTTTCTTTGCCGTTGCAACACCATAGTTGTTCATTGATTGCTTTCTCACATGTGCCTTTACCGCGGGCCTTCAGCAGACCGAGCAACCCTTTGCTGGAGCCAGCGACCTTGGGTCCAAGCTGGTGAGCTTTTACTCAAGCCAGATGGGCCCGCGCTCAAGCTGGCGAGCTTGGGGTCTCAAACCTGGGTCTTCCGCATCCCGGTCCAATGCTCTATCCACTGCACCACTGCCTGGTCAGGCTGTCAGATTTAAAATATAACAAACAACAACAACAAAATCCAACAACAACCAAACAGCAGCCATCAGATGTGACTGAGTCAAAATTAACCCTATTTCTTAGTGTGCCGCAGAATTTTATTAATTCATTTCTGTGGGTCGTGCGATGAAAGAGGTTGAAAATTGCTGGTCTACCTTATCAACAAAATGACATGGATACACCAACTTCCTGGGAATGAGTCTTTCTAGAGCTGTGAAACCACACTCTGTGAACAAAAAGTTGGTCATCAATGCATCCTCCAGATTGATTTATGACCACAGTGGGAACTGTGAATGAAAATGGGGCTCACTGACAGAATATAACCTCACAAGATCTGACCACAAATTTCTCACCAGGCAGGTCATGGTGATTAATACAGTCAAGGACAAAACATTTGTCTAATAAAAAGTTTATCTTGACCTTTAAGCAAGCCCTGCCCACTGTTCCTGGGCATCTAGGTTAACACGCCTCTGAAGTGCTGGGGGGCTTACCCACCACTCAGAGGAGCCCAGAATCTTGTTACCTCTCCTGTCACCCTTGCCTTCTTCCACCTCCATGACATTCATCTTCCTTAATTCCAGATGGGAAAACAAACAAGCAAGCAAACAAAAACATCTCCAATTCTGTCTGTCATTCTACTGAGTATGTTTTCAGTTTGTTGAGGTCTTGCTTCCAGACCTGTCTTCTCCGTGACTGTATAAGCTCATGGGAATTTTCTACAGGTTTAATCGTTCCTAAGTGGAAGCATCCCAGGGAGGCAGGAGCCTAGGGGTCGCTCACAACTGGGGAAGGCCAAGCAGGTGTGGTGACCATTGTGGAGAGCGCAGGGGCAGCAGCAATCCGAAGAGTCTGACTTGCTCAGACCTCGGGTGTTGGCTCGTGGATCAGAGTACGCCTGATGGTGAAACGGAGAGGGAGGCTCCTCCATGTTAATACAAAGTCAGCAAACAAATTCTAAAACAAGTGAACAGAAGAGTAACCTGAATCACAAGGACAATGAGGAACAGTCCATCAATCAGTGTCCAGACTGGAACTGGTTTAGAGGCCCCAAGTGAATGGGGGGGGGCAGACCTCCTTAGAAAGAAATCTGGTACCTTGCCAACATTTTACACTGTGCAGATCTTTCTCTCAGCTTTCCCCGAAGAGACCTACAGACTTGTGACCAGGGTCACTGTTTGCAGAAAAAGAAGTAATCAGAAAGTATGCTTTCTTTTCAGTCAAAATGACCTGAAAAGCACGTTAAATAGAAAATCTTCCGGAATAGGTAGGCTGAAGACTTTGCATTTCTAACAAGTTTTCAAGTCAATGTTGATGCTGCTGAAGCAAAGACGTCTACATTGAAGATCACTGTCTGGTCAATATTTGGAGTCAGTACAATCAAAAACAAATTGAAGAACTGATCCTTTGAAACCTCGGTCCATTTTCAGCTTCTCAGTTGGGACTCAAGCTTTAGTCTCAATAAACAGAGTTGGTGCTTACACAGGTCTTTCGGCCCTTCACAGGAGTGCCCTAATGTATTTGGATGGTGTTTGACAGCTGGCAATTTGATTGAACTGTTTGAACAGACCTTTGGGTTAAGTGGACAGCCTGCTTAACACAAAAGGGGCACAACCTTTTCTGGTGAGTGCCTCTTTTCCAGGATTCAAATACAACTAGCAGCCAAATTCCTCATTTCTTTGTAGCACTGCACTGGCCAATCTTTATTGCAAGGATAAGCTTTGAGGTCCAAATTGCAATTTTGAAGCTGTCAAAGGAGAAATAAACTCTACTGGCAAGCAGGGGTTGTAGTAAAATGGATTGTGCTGATCTGTTCTGTATTAACATCAACCTGGGTTTTTGTTTTGTTTTATTGTGTTTTTTTTTATTTGTTTGTAAAATGGCAACATAAATAACTGGCTCGGGAAAAAGAAAGAGACAAGACATATTTAACATCTGTTATGAGCCAGGACTTATGGCTTGTATGTCCTGGGGATACATGATACATGATATGATCAGGATCTTCTCAGAGTTTATCATTTATGGTAGTAGCATTACTTCCTTCAGTTACATTCAAGATTCACATCTATGTTGATAGCGCAGCTTGGACATAATAGCTTTTCCTTTCTTTTGGGAAGACACATTAAATTATAGAAATCTTAAAAACCTCATGGATTTACCCACTCAAAACCTCACGCTTGTAATCCTATATGACTCTGTTATCCTTCCCTTTCATAGGTTTATATTAGAAGATAAATACCAAACAAAAATATTTTAAAAATGCTATAGCTATTTAATATTGAAATAGTCTCAATAAGGGTCTATCTAGCTTAAAGAAAGAGTAAATAGCTTCACTTAAGTTGAGTTTAAAGAATAATTTCAAGGTATTTCTCACAGAAAAAAAAAATCATGCTAAAATTGATATGGAACCACCCAAGATCCCAAATAGTCAAAGCAATTTTGAAGAAGAACAAATGTGGAAGCATCACACTTCCTGTTTGTAAACTTTATTACAAAGCTATAGTAATTAGAATGATATGGTACCATCATGTAAGTAGACAGATTAATTGAACAGAATAGAGAGCACAGAAATAAACCCATGCACGTTTGGTCAATTAATTCATGACAAAGGAACCAAAAATATACCATTGGGAAAGAACAGCCTCTTCTATGAATGGTTGGGAAATTGGGACAGCCACAACAAAAGAAAAAGAAATGGAAACAAACCAATACATGGCACCATACACAAGAAATGAACTCAAAATGGGTTAAAGACTTGAGCATATGGCATAAAACAATAAAATTCTTGGCAGAACCCACTGGTAAACTCCTTGATATAAGTCTTTACAATGAACTTTTGAATCTGACACCTACAGCAATGGCAACAAAGTAAAAATAAATGGGAGCACATCAAACTGAAAAGCTTCTGCACAGCAAAAGAAACCATAAATAAATTTAAAAAGCTAACTGTCGAATGGAAAAAAAACAACAACAACAACTGCAAATCTCCTATCTGAAAGGGTTAATATACAAAATATACAAAGAATTCACACAACTTAATAGCAAAAGAAAAAAAATCTGATTTAAAAAAATGGGAAAGAGATTTGAATATTTTTTCTAAAAAGACAAACATGTGGCCGACAGATACATACAAAGGTGCTCAGGACTGTTCTTCGGCACGAGAACGTGAATGAACAGCACAGCAAGATATCACCTCACACCTATTAGAATGGCTAGTATCAAAAATAGAAGAAATAAGTGTTGGCAAAAATATAGAGAAAAGGGGACCCTTTTGTGCTGTTAGTAGGAATGTAGGTTGGTGTAGCCACTGTGGGAGACACAGTAGGGGCCATTCTTACCTACGGACTCCATTAACTTTGTCTCCTGTTATCACCTTGACTTCTTTGATGTTCCTTTAACTTATCAGGTGTACTTCTCTACCTAAAATGTTACTCTTCTAGATGAACACTTGGCTACTTCCACATATTTTTAATCTTTGCTGAAGTCTCACTTTCTCAAAAAGCTCGATTCTGAAATCGCTATTTAATCCCGCAAACTGACTCCCTTCCACAGCCCCAGAACTTTGATGTTCTCTTTATCTTCTGCTGTGCTTTGTCCTCACTGCACTTATCCCCTATTAACATCTAATATGCTCTGCACATTTATTGTGATTATTATTTGTTATCATTCTCCCCTTATAAAAATGTAAGCACCATGGACAGAAGGAAGGAATTTCTCAAAGTTTCTGTCATCAAGTACCCATCAAGTTAAGGAGCTTTGGTACTTAGTTAATCATCATTAAATCAATATATGGAAATCTCATGAAAGAAAAGATGCCTTATCGACACTTGGTATTCAATATATCTTCATTTTCCTTCATGTTTCTGATTCTTTCCATGTTAAATTCTCGAAGCAGATGGATGTAGAACATTAGTTAAACCAATAATGGATTAAACATCCATATAATATGTTGAAAAAATTTATACAACTTCAAATAGTGTTCCTTGGTTTGTGTCTTTACATATATTTGAGGTGACCAGGGGCAAAAATGAAATCAAATATTTCAGCTAAATATATCTATGGGCAATGTCATAAATGGGATCCCTTGTATTTCTGAGTCACTACTAACTGAACTGGATTCCAAAAAGCCACAATGGAAGTATAATTCACAATTTTACATTCCCAGGTTCTATCCCAAGTTGAGCGAATGAAGGTCTCCAAATGTAGGGCCCCGAGAACCTCGTGGTGTTTTAGTTCCTGTGATCATCCACTAGCAGCAGGTATCTAAGGAAATGGAATTAGTATGTTCTGAACGACAACATCTTGTTGAGAAAAATAAAAACACCTAAAAATTGTTGGCTTCAGTGTGTGACTGTGTGAGAGTCAAGTTTTGAGAAACTTTAAATTCATTCACTTGTTTCCAATCATCTCTTTTAGAAAAAAAAATAAATACAAAGCTTTTTTTTTTTTTTTTCCAAATTCATTTGATGTTAATTACGGTGAAGTTGATTTGAAAAAAATCAGAAAGTATTAATGTGATTCACAGCTTTATTTCCATTTTCTCAATGTAAGCCCTATTTCCCCTTGATGTTTAATTTTCAGGTACTCTACACAGAACAATAAAATGTCTAGAAATAATAGAATTCTACTTTCTAAACAGCACCAGGCATGAAAGAACAAGCCAACTGTAAATTCTATCTCTAGCACAAATCATTTTAGCCATGTGGAAGCCTTCTTGAATCGTCTGGACTAATTTTGTACAAACATCACGTTTTATAAAACCATGGTGACTGCTTCTTGAAATTCAATATGGTAGATCCTCTATGTTCCTGGTGTCTAGTCAAACAACTGTCAAAAAATAAATAAGATTTGTGGGTCAGACCTTGCTCGGAGCAAACCTATAACCGGCTCTCGGTGTCCTTGTTATTCAAAAGAACCATCTTTTTTCTAAAATATGCAAGGTTGCAATGACATTTTATTTAACTTTTTTGTGGATTTCATCTTCTTCCCTTTTTATAAAATCAAAACTCCTTTGATGCTTTAAAAACACAATATAAAATATTGCCTAGCCTTTAAAATACATCAAGATGCATGCTTGTGTTGAGTGTGCTGTTGGCACACGGCATACTTCAACAATTATCTACCAGCTCTTAATGCTAATCAAAGTGCCCACTAATAATGCATGTTTTAATTGAGTAATTGTTTATTATTTAAGAGGTTCTAGTTTACTGAAAACAGTGTTGCAAATTGGAAATCATTTGCCAGGCTTAAATCATAGGCGAAAACCTCCGTTCTGTTATTTAAAATGGAATTAGCTATTTATGCTACTGTTAAAGACAGTCTAGTCTTAAATTATGGTTTATATTTGTACCTCTCTTCATTTACAATTAACATCAATTTTAAAATTACAGAAATAATAGTTCTGATAGAGTGATTTGGAAGAACGTGTGTGTGTGTGTGTGTGTGTGTGTGTGTGTGTGTGTGAAACCGCAAGTTATCTATTACTCTGACATTAAAATATCGTTAGGCAGACATCAGTTAAAAGTGAAACAATATGACTCATTTGATAGTTGCCTCCTATCGGGTTGCAATATGTTGAAAAATCTACTGACTTCGCTCTGCATATATTCTTTGTCTATGCCTTTCATTTTTGGTTCTCTTCCTTCCCCTTGACCTAGTTGACAAATGCCTTCTTTTCAATTCAGAATAAGCTATTAGCTGATAAAAATAAATAAATAAAGTTTCCTTATTACAGGATTAAGCAAAATTTTATGCAAGATTAATTGCAGTTATTGTCATCAAATCTCACAAGTCCCAGAGCTGGCTCTCTGAATATAAATGAGAATAGTGTTCCACTCTTGTGTTGTAATTCATCATGAATTCTATCTCTTTTTTAAAAAATATGATACTGTACTTATTGTGTTACTGTGTCTAACTTTGGCAGGGTGAATAGCTTACTTTGGAAGTTAACAAAAGTTGTAATGACAGAAAATCGAGAATGTATCCTATATAAAACACATGTGTCTAAAGGTAAGTAAGATATAACTGTGTCTATGCAATATAACGTTCTTTCCCACAAAAGGAACCAGCTGAAGGCACTGCAATGTGCGAGGCGTTTTCCTAGGAAAAGCCTGCAGGTCAGTGCGAATCAGGGCTGTTCTGGCACCAGGGAAATTCACCTGCAGGGACCTCGCAGGCACCCGCGCGTTTTAGTCTAGTTTAGTGCGCGCGCGCACGTGTGTGTGTGTGCACGCGCGCGCGTGCTGCCTTTCTGTCTATTACCTCATGTGGAAAGAAAAATATTTCCTTTTCCACACTTCTGTAGTCTCATAAATCAGCCAGATCTGGTAGCAGTGAAGAAAAAAAACATTTTTTTTTTTCCTTTCGAGTGACTGTAAGTCTTTTTGGTCAAAAATTTCTTGAGGTAATTATACGTAATGGCAGATTCATTACAGCAGTCTACATTCCATACCCGTTGTTCCCTGTCAATTTTTTCTCTAGTTTTTTTCTTAGACAACACTGTAAATACTCATATATCAAAGGTCCCTAGCAGCACAGTACAGAGATTATAGTTGCAGGCTTTTTCTACGTTTGTGGAGGGAGAGGATATTATTAGAGGATGGGTCATGAGAATTAGGATCAGACAAACAAAACTGTTTGAATTTTGTTGGGCCATCCACAGCCTTGGCACATATTACCACAGACTTAGTGCCTTAACACAACACAATTCACTCACCCTCTACTCAGGGAAGTCAGCAATGCAGCGTGGGTCTCGCTGGGCTAAAATCAAGGTGGCAGCAGGACTGTGGTCCAGCTGTGGGCTCCAGGGACAGATCGGTTTCCTGCCTTTCCCAGAATCTAGATGCTGCTCTCCTTCTTTGCCTTATGGCTATTCTTCATCTTTGCAGTGGGCAAAGGCCAGCCGTATCTTTCTCACTCCACATTCAACCCTTGCTCCTCCTCCATCACCCACATTTAAAGGCTTTAGTGACTGTGCTGGGTCCACTCAGATATCCCAGGTAACGTCCATCTTAATAGCTAAACAATTACCAAGTTTATTCCATTTGCAACCATAATCTCTCCTTGCCACACAAAATAATGTATTCAGGGGTTCCTGAAATGAGGACATGCACATCTTTGGGGAGCCATTATTCTACTGATTATTTTCTTTTCAGTAAAATTTGTGCTTTCTCAATGTGGTCTTATCTATAGATTAATTTCTGTGTACCCTGATTACATGTAATCCTGCCAAGGGATAGTGTAGGCTTGCCTGTTGTCCAACACCAAAGATTCTGTTTCTGCTCTGTGAAAACGGAATTCCTATGATTACACTCTGGGAACTCATTAACAAACTAAAAATGCTTAGGAGGCTCAGAAAATATGTTTTCAGTAACAGGAGACTCATATCAAAGAGCTTGGACCATAATTTCCCTTCTTCAAGTCATGTTTCAACACATATTTTCATTAAAATTGCTATGATTAAGTGTTAATCTAATCATATTGGGCTCATTTTAGCATAAACCCTGGGATTTGAACAGAAAACCCAACTTTCAACCTCCTGCCCTTAGCCGCATGTTCCAGTCTCCTGCGCTGCTGGTGTTTCTTGAATCTGACATGATTTCCTAACTAGTTTTTGATTTTGTGATTTCCTTGACCTCTTTCTGACCCTATCATTTCCTGTTAAGCACTTTGGTGGTATAAGTCTCTCTTCACAGAACTGTAACATCCCTGAGATCAATGTACCTAGATCAGTGGTTCTTAACCTTGTTTGAGGTACGGAACCCACCAGTTTCATATGCGCATTCATCGAACCCTTCTTTAGTGATAAATAAAATATGATTTTGTTTTCCAAATTCAAGACATAGATATATGTTTTTTTTACTAATGCACAAAGTGAGCCGTGCATAAACATCACCTTGCTCAAAGAACAAAACCAACAAAGTGCATGAACTCACAACAAATTATGGTATTACTTTATTCTGGCCTCCGTGGCAGAGGCTTCTCCAAACCCCTGAGACCTACTCATCAAATCCCTAGGGTTCGATAGAACCCAGGTTAAGAACCACTGACCTAGATCAATACCAGCACAAAGTAGGTGCTCAAAACTATCTTTGGAATAAGTGAGTGAATTAATCAATAAAGTTGGGGTTGAAATCCAGAATTATATTGTTAAATTTAGTTAACTACGTTAGCTCATTCAATAGCAATTCAATTACTAATAACAATAAAAATAAACATGTTTAGGCCTGACCTGTGGTGGCGCAGTGGATAAAGCGTCAACCTGGGAACACTGAGGTCGCCAGTTCAAAACCCTGCACTGCTCTGGTCAAGGCACATATGGGAGTTGATGCTTCCAGTTCCTCCCCCCTTTCTCACTTTCTCTCTCTCTCTCTCTCCTCACTCTGTGTCTCCTCTCTAAATGAATAAAATAAAAAGATTTAAAAAAAATAAACATGTTTACATGGATTTCAAAATTAAAATATCATTTACATTTTCTAACAAGTAAAGTGAAAATCAGGTTTTCTGATATGTACAATGTCACTCATCTAGAATATGACTGCTTTAAAATACATATACAGTATTTTCTGAGCAGTAACAATTTAAAACAAACCGTAATCACAGAAATAAGAATTCCCACAATTCAAAAGGACACATCCTACATTAGTTACTTAATTACATTTTTAGTTTTTTCGCACAACTTACTAAGGTAGGAATTATCAAACTCATTATTACCTCAATTTAGAGTTGATTAGGTTGAAGTTTACTTCATATGCTTAATATTGATACTATTGGTATTAATGCCAAGTTTAGGGAATTAATGTTTATATTTCCTATTAAAGCATCTTCTAAAAATGAGATATTTATGAGATGTTTTTACTGACTAGCAGGAGACTGTCAAGACATGGTTAGTGATCCATTCTCCAGTGATTTTCTTTGGATCACAGCTCATTTGGCCATTTTAGTTTGATTTCGTGCCTTACAGGTGGATTGTAGAATTATCATTTTGAAAATAAACTGATATTTTTTTTTTCACTGCTGGGTGTGCATAAAATTGCTGAATGTGAAGTAGCCTCATTGAAATCTGTACACACCAATTTCTATGTTGCGTTTATTTCCTTCCTTCGACTCTGAGTGAAAGCTGGCGTTACAGAAAAAATGCCCACTCGTGATAACTCTGTAGAAAGGAAATTTCCCTCTAAAAGCTACTCAGGAGCTGTGTTTTCATTTATATTTGTTATCATGACAATTACATTGTAAACTGATTCCTTTCCTGGCTGCAGGACTCAGTAACAGACATGCCAAAAATCAATGGATGACAATGTTCCCTGTCATCCGAAATCTCCACAAAGAAAGATCTGAAAGATCACAACAACTTGGTTCCCCTACTGCCCATAGGATCCCCTGTGTGCCCGTGACTTTTCCATCTAGGATTTTATAGCTGATTCCATCTCTCTTGCAAATCATAAGAATCCCTTATTTCTCTAACATGAAGCTGTTCTCCTCTATACAATTTGTATCGTGAGAATAATTTTCAGACTCTATTTAGAAAAATCTTTGTCATTAATTGCAACACAAGATTACAAAATATGACATTAACAACCAACTCCTTGATTTAGTGTCCCTGTAAGCAAAAGTTAAAAATTGCTTGAAAATCCAGTGTTACTGTGTGTGGTGAAGTAAATGCATATCTGGCATTAATTTTAATAAGATATGAATAGGTTTGATCATTCAAAATATTTCATAGAAATATACTCAGACAAAACCAAAATAGTTCCAGGGGTAGTTGGATATCATAAAGTGACAAGATAAGCTATGAATGGGAATTGGTATGGAAAGATGGAATAATATTACACCATTCTCCTTTAATCTGTTATTTTTGTTTGTTGGTTGGTTGGTTTTTATGACAGAGAGAGAGAGAGAGTCAGAGAGAGGGACAGATAGAGACAGACAGAGAGGAAGAGAGAGAAATAAGAAGCATCAATTCTTTGTTGTGGCACCTTAGTTGTTCATTGATGGCTTTCTCATATGTGCCTTCACCGGGCAGATACAGCAGAGTGAGTGACCCCTTGCTCAAGCCAGTGAGTTTGGACTCAAGCCAGCAACCATGGGGCCATATCTATGATCCCACGCTCAAGCCAGCAACCCCATGCTCAAGCCAGATGAACCCGCGCTCAATCCAGTGACCTCAGGTTTTTGAAACTGGGTCTTCTTCATCCCAGTCTGACACTCCATCCATTGCGCCACTGCCTGGTCAGGCAATATGTTCTTGTTTTGAAGCTTAAAATAAAACTTTATTTAGAAAGGCTTACATAATTGTATGATAGTTTGAACAGTTAAGTTGTAGAAGAAAAGACTTGAAAATTCTGGTTTTAGGAATTGGGTTTCATTATATGTCCGCTACAGTTGTATTCCATTAGATGCACCATGTGCCATGTTCTTTCTTCATGAATAGAAATACTTATGATCTCTCAGTTGGTTCTTTCTGGAACTTTCCACCCCTCCCCTCATCAGCACCAGTGGGTTCACTTTCACAAGCCCTGGATCTAGGAGAAGAGAGAATATATGTGACTGTTTTTTCACTGGGACTTCAATATGTTCTTAATATTTAGACATAAACTAGTCTATATTACTATGCACATGCAAATATATATATATATATATATATATATATATATATATATATATATATATATATATATATACACACACACACACACACATATGAGTATGCACATTAAAGTCATTTTAATAGAGTTAATTTACTGGAGAGTGAAAAAAAATTAATTACTATCATATGCCACATTTATTATCACTGATTGTGATAAAGATGCATTCTGCATCACAGCATCTGAAACATCCCAGTATGTAACTGGTGACATATACTACTTCAGTTTCAACTGTAAGGCTTGGGAGAAGCTAATTTCATTGTAAATCAGTTCTATGTCAAATCGGGCAAATAGGAAAGGAGCCTATAATATTTTCCACTGATTTACCCAATTGCAAAAATAAAAGCCCTACAAATAAAATATGTACTGAAGATAATTTCACATCTTTCTCTTTACATTAAATGTATCCTCAAAGCCTTGAAACGTGTTGAGCTATATTTTTATTGGCCTATTTACTGTGATCTTTCAATTGGACAAATCATATATATAATTAATTTCTCTCAATATTCCTCATTTCCAAACACCAGTACATTTTAAAACTGTTTCTCAGCTTTTCTTTACTATCCACACTGGGTATGTTTCCCACCTACATACATATATCACAACACACATACATACAAACAATTCAAAGTACTGGATGTACAGTATGAAATATATTCATACACTTGTTCTATATTTCTTTCTTTCTATTAATTCATTACTAAAAATGTAATGATAGATCCAATATAAATATTAATTTATTAATGTCAATGTTTATATAAGATCGTTAGATCACATTAACCCACTCCCTTCTTCAAGGAGAAAACTTGGCTCATCTACTCATATTTGATCTCTTGGAAAATTGTCATACTTGGTCACCATGCAGCATTGTGACACTGACATAAATTACAGTGAGTCATTACACATGACTCATAATTTCTCTCAAAATAGTGATATACAGATAACACTGGAGAACACAACTTTTGTTGCACCCACAAAAACATTTGTTCTTACCTAATTCGAGTGTGCTGATCTCAAATCTGACATTAGATTTTCTCTGTAAGTTATAGTTGTTTTTGCAATTCAAGATTTTAGGTTTTCATCTTATTGTAAATTTTTCAACATTTATTTAATATAATGAAGTAGAATGTCTTCTTGGATATCATCTTTGTGAAAATATAATAATTTATATAAATCAGTAAATACACTAATACACTAAAAGATATGATTGCATCAGAATTTGTCTACAATTTTGAAATAGAACATATTAAAACACGTATTTTAATAATAAAATTTGTGCACAACTTATTTAGATTCTATTCAGGCAAAAGTTTGCATTTGTAGCTCTTGCGTTTGTGTACTTGTTGAGGACAATCTCGTTTGATGGCATCGTTTAGAGCTGTCAAGAAATATCCGCCATTCTGTTGGACTGTAAGTGGTAACACCTAGCTTGCTGAGAAGACTACTGATGTCATGCCATTAAACAACGTGATTGTCTTCGGAAAAAAAGTCCACAAAATTTTGTTCACATTTCCTGAAAAGGGATACTTTAGATGACTAGTGAAGTACATTCTTTTCTTGAAGCCTGGAGGCTAATAACTCAGCTGCTTTCTTTGATAGGCCCAAATCTCTTACTAAGTCATTCAATTCAGGTTGGCTAAACTGCTGAGGGGTTAATGATTGCTTGGCATTAGAAGAAGACCCTTCAGATCCTACAACCATTTCCTCATGCATCTTATCAAAATACACTTGATCACCATGTTCACTTTCTTCATCTTTAGAAGAAATAAAACCATTGAAAACTGGAAGCAGGATTATCTCAGAGTGTGGATAGGTCATATTGCTGAAGGAATATTAGGATATGTGATCATATGCCGTTTTTTTTCTTGCTGATGACCTTTTCATGGAGCAGACAGCAATAACAGTCACTGCTGTGGTCCTTAGGTTCACGCCAAACCATGGGAATACCAAAAGGCATTCCTTTGCATTTTCCTTTTGTCCAGTCACGAAGCATTTTCTTACCATTATGACACACAATATGAGGAACCCAATACTTGTCTTGATCACCAAGGGGAACTTGAAAATAGGCAATATATGCACATGTCAAAAATGATGAAAAAATGCGTCTTTGACGTTGAAGTGTGTAACAGCCACATATATAAGAAGGTGTCAGGACTATTCTTACATTGATGCCTACTCGAAGAAGCCATGATTCAATCTTAAAACAAAATGAGAGTGTGTTTTTGTCAGATAATATTTTTTTACATTTAAGAACAACTACAATTATGTAAAGGTGATGTTTGGAAAACATTAATTGCCTTGTGGTTATGTTCAATCCAAGAGTCATTGCCCTTTAACTCCAATTTGAAAACCAATGCATGCCATTAACTATAACAAAAAGAAATTAAAATTGCATAAAAACTGGAGCATGCACCAAAAAATGGATTTCAGATTTGGAATCAGCGATACAGATATATATAGAAAAAGTTCTAAAACCTCATGCAACAGAAAATGAAAAAAATAAATTGTTCCCCAGTGTAATGTTTTATTAATTTGTATACATAAAACCTGTGTGGCTTATGAACCAATACACCCCAATAAAGTAAAAATAAATGTTGATTCACTAGACATATGTATCAATTCTTCTTCAAAAATTCCATTATAGTATACATAAATATGCCCATTACACACCCAATGTCAGCTAATAATAGCCAAGAATTATTGAGAGTTAAGTACTCTGCTAAGAACTTATAGGATTTTCTATTATAACAATTAACTGTTCAATGAAAGAGACAAAGAATAAGTTGAAGTTCCTTAAAGTTAGGAATTACCAGCAGTCATAAAGCAAACATATTCAGAACCAATACTAGAACCCAGATCTCCAAGATTCTATATTTGGTTCTCTTTGCTAGTCCACAGTGTCTTGCTCAAGAAGTGACCAAATTGACTAGACTAGATTATATTTCTCTTTAATTGATGGGCAGGAGTGAGGAGCACACTTTTAAATTAACCACTCATGCTCTATCCCATCTTCTAAAACTAATTTTAAGAAAAATTCACTTTACTCCAAAAAAGAAAATGGGTGACTACAATCCAGGGATAATACTATGTGAATAAAGTCTGGATTATAGATAATTACACAAAAAAGATATTTCTATCTTAATTCCAGCCCCCATACTTTGCGCAGGAAAACAGTAGACAGGAAGCAGACTTGGGAGATGTGTATCGGGATGAGTATGTGTGACTTTTAGCACAGGTGAGTAACCTATTCAACGAAACACTTTCCCTTGTTAAGTCAGATAAACTGACAGCAGGAAAATACAGAAATTCCCAGAACACTTATATTACATTAAATTCTGTTAGATGTCAGGTTTAAAGTAAGATGCGGTCCCATCTGAATGACTTAGAGGCTTTGTTTTAAGGAGAAATATGTTTTTCGCATCACTGAAAAGACAGAATGTTAAGGAATTTTAGCCGCTTATAGGTCTACCAAATGTTAGTAGAGGGTAGATACAAAGTAGCACAATGTTACAATGACCTTCAATAAAATCAAGAAAAAATACTATTATTTGCCTGATTTTTCTAAAGAAAAAGGAGTGATTTCTAAAATAAATAGGAGTGATTTCTATGACATGGTAGCAGAGACCAAAAATAAAAGGTTGACATGGAGGCTAACATTAATGCAGATAAGAGAAAAATAAGAACAAAGATGAAGCAAAACACGAATTACTATCCATTTTGAGTGAGTACAAAACTATGATTAGCTTGAGAAAAAGAACAATTTTTTTGGTGTTTTATGAAGAATAAATAGAAAGAAAACCTATAGATAAATTATAAAGAAAACCTATAGATAAATCACAGAGGAATGACCGAGGTTGTGGGGAGGAAGGAAAATGAAAGAAGAAGGAGAAAGAGAGGATGGAAAATAGAGAACAAAGATACAATTAATCAAACTGGTTCACCAAAGTTTAGACAAAATGAATGAAAAGCACCACAGTTACATGTAGTGGGGTATGTACAATTCCGAGGTTCAAAAAAAAAAGATAGTAATCTATAATATTTCTGATATTATGTTTTCTAGAGTAGAAAATGGTTGAAAGTATAGTGAGCTATTTGGGAACTATCTTACAATTCAAGGGATCATGTCAATGAGTCAGGTTTTACCAAACACCAAACATTAACCGTTAAGTAATCAATCAATACCCAAGACATAAGAAGGAAATTTCATAGGAGTAAACTGTAATGACTGCTATAATTTAATAATAAAATACAGGTAGCAAATAGTCAGTTTTAAGAAAATAAGTAATGTTAAATTTTAAATATTGTTAATTGCACATACTGAAATTACATTTATTTAAGAGAATGATTGGGAGGTCTGAAGATTATTGGCAAACTGAGGTTGAACATTTTTCTTGCTTCGAATAAAATATATATTAAAAAAAAAAACAGAACTTGTTTATTCCTTGGCAGTGGTAAACGATTTTATTTAAGTAAAAATTGTTCTCAACTAAAGCAACCATAAGAATGAATAGCATACAAAAAAATCAAGTAACTATAATGGAGGGGAAAAATACATGTAACGTTGATGAAATAAGCAAGAGACAAGGAGAGCAAAAGTGAATTATTCACGTCAATTCTAAATGTGAGTTTAAATTGGCTAAATTCTTCAATTGGAAGACACAGATTCTAAAACTGAGGTAAGAATATCTTTCAGGAATAGAACAATTAAATAAAGTAAATGAAATTAAAAATCAGGAGTGATAAAATAGCCAATAAACAAAATAATAAATACAGTAGATACAATGTAGATGGATATTTTAGATTAAGTAGAATTTTATTGATAAGCATTTAATACAAAAAAAATTACTTTATGTTTATAAAGGCCAAATTATTTTATAAATTTAATGAACTAAGATATATTTATATAAATATACATGCATGTATGTTACAGTAATGTCATAGAAAATTTTAAGAAATAAATCCCACTAATAAATATTCATATGTGATGTTATATTTTTATAACATGTAATTATTTTATATGTAGAAAAGATTAAGGTAGATATACAAATGAATCACAAACTGTCCTGTAAATTTCTAAGACATTAACAAAATTAGTATGTTCAAAACTATTAAAGGAAATCAAAATTAAATTATAAAGTAGAAAGAAAGAAAAAAAGAAAGAAATTGAAAGCTTTATTCCTCCATCATCCCTAAAATCAAATATAACTACCATATATATATTTGCAGCTCTTTATATTAAGATAAGTTTTTTTGCATTTATTTATGTTTACATGTATTTATTTATTGACTTTAATCTTTTAAATAAATGACCTATAAGAATGGGTTTTTCATTTTAATATTTTCCAATTTATAGTAATTTTTTTTCTAAGTGATTCTTTTATATAACTAGATTGAGATTTCTTAAATGAGCTAGATGCTGAGCTATTGTCCATCTTTCTTAGAATGTTCATTTATAGTTCTCTGTGTTCAGTTATTTATATTCTCACAAAGTAGCAGAACTTCCCTGGTTTCATAAAGCACTCTTCAATCTTGTCTTGGACACCCTGTCCCTGCTCTGCAGTAATAAACCCAGTGTATCATTGATTGCAGAGAAGACCTGGCTCTGTTTTGTATTCATTTGTTTTACACTAAGTATGTTTATTCTTCCAATCTCATGGTTTTCAGAGGGAAACAAAAGTTCAATTCAGGAAATCATATGGCATGTGTCATTATGTCAGTTTAAAGAATATTTTGCAAACAAGCAAACAAACTAACAAAAGACTGAGTGCTCAATAGGGCATTGAAATTCTCCTTCACAACAGCAACCAGTGGTGCAAATTGAGTTTCACCCCATGGAACTGAAAAGTGCTACTCTCAAAAAGCTGAATTCCAGCATTAATAGATGTGGGTTGTCATTGTAGTTACAACAGGGGATTCTCTAAGCACTTCGCTCTTGTATCATTAGGCTTTAAGGGTCTTCATTCATCTGGATTCAGTTTCAAACACTTTAAGAAGTCGCATAATTATATGCAGCTAAAGTTACATCTGAGATTTATTGAACGTGCAAGAGGAGATGATAGTTCTCTAAGAAAGATTAGGTTCTTGGAAGAAATCTTTGTAATTGGAGATGGATCTGATACTATGATGATTTTTAAATTTCATTGACAGGGTATATTACTCCAGCCTGTACGCCCTGTCATTGAGTCCGTTAGTTTATTTTTGCAATGCTGACTACGAAATATATATCCTGTGGAAACTATTTGTCTTTGAAAGAATAGCTATTAATTCAAACTGAAACATCTGGATAAATGCATGGTAGGGAAATACAAGAAAAACAGACAAAAAAAAATGAAAGAAAATAATCAGCCTAGGAAAATAGTGGAAACAATTGGAAGAGAGAGATTTTAGAAAATATGCTCACAAGTACTATTCTAAAAACTGATTTTTCTCATCTCTGATCCCTTGGTCGACAGAAAATAAACCGGTAAGACTGTAGAAAGAACCAGTTAATATCATGTTGCTTTTTGTCTGATGAAACAGACTTGCTCAGGAAAAGGAGCAGGATGATCGGGTCAGCATGTTAATATTCTTGTTACTTTTTGTTGAATTTTCACTATGCACAGGCCAGATTCTGGTTTGGCCATCTAAAAGGAAATTGGTACTGTAATTTCCATTATAGCTAAAATTCCAATGTAGTGAAATACAGGATGTACTGAAACCAGAAGTTCTCCTATTTCTTTGGCTCATGGTACCCACAACATTTTAGTAACATTTTCAAAGCATCCCTAAGGTAAAAGAAATGCTTAACAATTCTATTTTTTAAGTAGTTAAGTGCAAAAAGCAAGTCACAGTAGTAGTTTGTGGGTGTTCAAAAATGCCATTCTTTTAATGAAAAATTAAAAATATCCCACCGTATCCCTTGAATTCAGTGGAGTGAACCAGGGGACTCATTCGGGAATAACAAGACTAAAGTAATTTTGTTCATGGATCTTTATTTAAGAGTTGTTGGAAAATAATCCAAGATTTAAAATGTATTACATAAACTTTTATAGTAATTATATTTGTAGAGTCGTTTTTAAAGTCTCCCCTCCCCCCCTCCCCCATAAATACCAGAAGCACGGTGGGGGGGGGGGCGGGTTAAGCTGCAGAGACATTCCCTTCCCTTCCTTTCCTTCTGGTATTGCCACTTAATCGAATGCACATTGTCAGGTCATTCCCACGGACCTCACAGTAATAATATTTCTGTCTCATAGGGTATGTTTCCCATAGCCATCTTCCCTGCCATGCAGAGCTCAGATAAACTTCCTTCGATTTGGGCTTTATCAAAGAAAGGGATC
Source organism: Rhynchonycteris naso (assembly GCA_037038555.1). NCBI lineage: Eukaryota > Metazoa > Chordata > Mammalia > Chiroptera > Emballonuridae > Rhynchonycteris > Rhynchonycteris naso. The sequence goes on along the minus strand of CM072998.1, from coordinate 7,010,416 downwards.
ATCTAGGAAAGCCATAGAACTAAACAGGACTTTTGTTTTTACTGCGGAGGAACACTGACACGTTTATAACATTGGCAGTGCGTCGACACACAGTGCGGTGGGAATTGCCAAGCATTTTACGACGGATAGCACAATACACTTCCTTTCAACCTGGACACAGCCTCAGCAGCAATATTTCATTCATTTAAGAAATTCAGACCAGGCTGGGATCTATGCCAGGGTTAACTTCACAAAATGAAACAGATGAAGACAGGTTGTGCAATATCTAAGGGCACGGTTGCCACACAAGTACGAAGCTTTCCGTCTTTACATTCTGCCCATATTCACCAATATATTCAAATCTCACGAAATTTGTAGGTAAGCTCATGGAAAAGTAGGTAAGTCTATGTACTGTCATGAATACTGTTGACAGTTATTGAACTTTGATGATTCGAACTGATAAATGAGTGAAATGTTCGCAGAGATATGGAGATAGACAACTGACAAATATGTGTGTAGATAGACAGATTGTGGTAGAGAACGTTATACTTTTCCTGACCAAGCATAGTAAGAAATATCAGGATGTTACGATATGTGAGAATGACTCATTAAATCCAATTCCTACTCATTAATGAGCTGTGTGAGTTTGGAGGAATTATTCAAACTACCTCAATTTCCTCTTGTGTAGAGTGGAGATAATAATATACACAACTCTTATGACTACTACAAACATTAAATTAGTATGTATATGTAAAGAATTTAAATTAGTGCCTGGAAACTATTAAATATCACAGAAGCATTAATTATTAACATTGTATTTTAATGATTTTTAAAAATATAAAATAAAAATATATACAAAAAAGCAGATAATGTATTTACTCTAATTTTAGAAAATACATAAAGTTATAGATTTCTTCATTTATATTTACTGTATATAATATTTTAAATGAGTCATATTTTATTTTGCATCTTGACAGTATACGTAAAATTAATCTGGATACAAGTGTTGGTTTAGCATAATGAAAGAAATGTTGAATAACAGATCTTAGCTTTTAATTAATTAACAATCTACTATAAATTAGTTTCTAGCATTTTATATCACATTCTCAAAAATTTGTACCTGATTTTCAAAATAAGTGTAAGACCTTATGGAAGATTAGCAGAATATGAATAAGTATTTTAACTAATTAGTATATAAGCAATGAAACTTCAATAAACAGTGATCAGACAATAAAATTTCATAATATTAGTAAGGTTGACTGACTTTTCTGTAAAGCTACTCTATGCCAGACACTTTTAAGTTATGTTTATCAATTCAGTCTTCAAGTAAAGCACGTACTGTTTTTGCTCCACTTACAGACAGATAAACAGATATCAAATATAGTGGTAGGTCTGAGATCTGCATTCAGACTGCTGAGAGGTTTCTTTGTGTTTTTTTGCCATAACCACACGATATAAACAACACAATAAAACAAGCATTTTGTGCTATTGATCAAATTTTAAAAACCTGAAATATGAAGTCCTTCTCTTTTCTTCACTGTATGTAATATATTGAACCTGACTTTGTCTTAGTAAAAGATAAGATTTTGTATTGAAACAGACTGCCTTTTTTAAATTTATGTTTGATAAAATGAATATAGAAAAAAATGGTTACCTTTCTCTGTATTTTGACAAACTAGATAACTTAGTGAGTGAATTTGAAAACATTCCTCACTTTATTCTTTATTTGAAAAATATTACAATAATTTCAGAAGAAAATAGAAAAAAAATTTAAAACAATTTATTGCGAAATAATTGGCTTACAATAAACGGCACATATTAAAGTGACAAATGTGATATGTTTTGACAAATGTATATACCCATGCAAATGTCACACTGATCAAGATAATGAATATATCCATCACTTTCTCAGCAACTCTCCTGATCTCATACAAACATTAATATACTTTCTGTGACAACAAATCCGTTTGCATTTCAGAGACTTTATGGCTGAGAATGTGGTCTGCCTTGGTGAATGTTTCATGCGCATTTGAGAAGAATGTACTGAATTCTGCTGTTGTTGGAAGAAGTCCACTTGATTGATGGTGTTTTCAGTTCAATTACATCCTTACCGAGTTTGTGACTGCTGGATATGTCTATTTCTGGTAGAGGCGTTGAAGGCTTCAGCACTGATAGTGAATTAAACTCTTTCTTTTTGCAGTTGTATGAGTTTGTGCCTCATTAACCTTGACACTGTAGTTAAAGATTGTTATATTTTCTTGTAGAATTGAACCCTTTATCTTTACTTAATTTTCTTCTTTATCCTTGATAACTTTCCTTAAAATTAAAAGAAGTCTACTCTGCCTGAAATGAACGTAGTCACTCTTGCTCTCTATGATTAGTGTTCAGATGGTATATTTTTCTTCTTTCACTTCCTTTTATCTATGGGTGTCATATATAAAGTGGGTGTCTTACAGACAACATTTAGTTGAGTCATGCTTTTCTTTTCATCTATTCTGACAATCTCTGTCTCTTAATGGGATCATTATATCATTGAGGTTAAAAGTGATTGTTGACATAGTTGGACCAATATTTACCATATACATACATAACTACTTTCTGGTCTTTTGCCCTTGTTCTTTTTTTTTTTTTTTATCAATTTGTATCTTTCTTTTTTCCTGCTTTTTGTAGTTTTGAGAATGGTATGGGAAACCATTTTCTCTCTCCCTTTTTAGCATATCGGTTCTACTTTTTAAAAAATATTTTGTGGTTGTCCTAGAGTTTGCAATATACATTTGCCACTAATCCAAGTCCACTTACAAGTTAAACTATACTACCTCACAGGGAATGTGTCTTATAATAACAAAATCATCATAATTATTATCTTCTAATCGATGTATAACTGATCCTTCATTTAATTTATACATCTATACACAAGGATAAATGCATATACTTAAGATATGTACATAAGCATATATAATCAAATGGATGGCTAGTATTATTTTTCACAAACTGTTACCCGTTAAATCACTTAAGAATAAGAAAAAAAATCAAAGTGTTCATTTTACCTTCACTTATTTCTCCTTTGATTCTCTTTCTTTCTTTATGCAGACCCAAGACTCTGACCTGTATTATAATTTTCCTGCTCTAGAAAGTTTCTGTTCACACGTCTTGCAAAGCAGGTTTACTGGCAACAAATTCCCTTGATTTTTGTTCGTATGACACAGTCTCTACTTCTCGACTTTTAAAGAATAATCTTTCAGGGTTTATAATTCTAGTCGGTGTTTTTATTTTATTTTCTGTCTAAAGACATTGAATATTTTGCTCCACTCCATTCTTGCTTACACAGTTTCTGAGGAGAAGTCAGATCTTTGTTCTATAGATAAGGTGTTTCTTTCCTCTGGCTCCTTTCAGCACTTTTTTACCTTTGACTTTCTGAAGTCATTGCATTGTTTCAAGGTTTTGACTATGACCCACAAATCCGTTAGGAGTATTCAGGGACAATACTTTGTATACATGTGCTTTTGTTTATTGGGGGAAAATATCTGAAATGTCAATGGCTGCATTTCATGGGAAGTGGTATTTTAATTCCTTTATAAACTACCAAACTGTTTTTCAAAGTAATTTCACTATTTTACACATACCCCAACAATCTATGAGTGATCCAAATCCTCCACATATTTCTCAACACTTGCTACTGCTAATCCTTTTCTTCCTTCCTTTAGATTTTATTTATTGATTTTTGGAGAGAGGGGATAGAGAGAGAGAAAAAGAGGGAGATTGAGAAGAGGTGGCTGGGAAGCATCTACTCATAGTAGTTGTTTCCCCGTATGTGCCTTGAGCGGGCAAGTCCTGGATTTCAAAGCAGCGACCTCAGCATTTCAGGTCGATGCTTTATCCACTGCGCCCTCACAGGTCTGGCACTACTGCTCATCCGTTTTATTTTAGTTATACGAATAAGGATATTGTGATTCCTCATTTTGATTTAATTTATATTTCCGTTTAAAGTAATAGTGTTGAGCCCCCCTATAGGTGATTATTTGTCATCTGTATATCCTCTCTGGGGAAGAATCTCTTCAAGTTGATTGTCTCTCTTCCCAAATTTTGGTCCAATTTTTTATTGGAATACTTCTGCTCTAATTACTAAGTCTTGAGACATATTTACTGGCTAGGTCAAGTTCTTTATTAGATACCTACTTTACAAATATTTCTCCCACGTATGTGCCTACTCTTTTCTTTCTTTCTTTTTTTTTTTTTTTTTTTACAGGGACAGAGAGAGGGATAGATAAGGACAGACAGTCAGAAACAGAGAGAGACGAGAAGCATCAGTCATCAGTTTTTCGTTTTAACACCTTAGTTGTTCATTGATTGCCTTCTCACATGTGCCTTGACCATGGGCCTTCAGCAGACCGAGCAACCCCTTGCTGGAGCCAGCGACCTTGGATCCAAGCTGGTGAGCTTCTGCTCAAGCCAGATGGGCCTGCGCTCAAGCTGGCGACCTCAGGATCTCGAACCTGGGTCCTCTGCGTCCCAGTTTGACACTTTATCCACTGCGCCAACGCCTGGTCAGGCTGTGCCTACTCTTTATCTTAACAATGGTTTTTAAAGAGCAAGAGCATTTAACTTTGATGAAGTCAAATGTACTAATTTGCTGGTTTTTAAATTATGCTTTTCATGGTACACATAAGAAATATTTGCCAAATCAAAGTTGCAGAAGCTCTGTCTTATGTTTTATTATAGAAGTTTAAAATCTTAGGTTTTTACTTTTGGTCCAAAACACATTTTGAGTTCATTTCCATATAATATAAGATATGGATCAACATGCTTTTATTTTTGCCTCTGGGTATTTAGTTATTTTAGTAATAATTTTTGAAAACCCTATTTATTTTTCATTAAAATGCCTTTGTACTTTTGTCAAAAAGTAGTGTTTATATACATGTTGAGTATATTTTTAGATTGTCTATTCTTCTCCATTAGTGTATTTGTATAGAGTTTTACCAATAATGCAGCATTTTGATTACAATAGCTTTAGCTCTTCAGTTTTATTCTTTTGTCTTTCAAAATAAGTTTGGCTATTCAAAGAAATTTTCATTTATGTATAGATCTTAGAAGTAGTTTGTCAATCTCAGGAAAAAAACCTGTTGGAATTTTGTTGACTGTATACATCAATTTGAGAATAACTTTGCATCTGTTTTAAAGAGGAATATTGGTTTATAGCTTTCTTTACTTTGATGTCTTTGTCTATTATTAATAAATGGTATTTCTGGTCCCCAAAATGAATAGAGAAATATTTTATCCTATTCAGTGCACTGGAGGTTGGAGTAGAATTTTTTTATCTTATATATTTCGTAAAATTTTCCTTTAAGGCCATATACCACTGTAGTTTTCTTTGTGAAGAGGTTTTCAACAACAAACTCAGCTCCTCCGAAAGACATAGGGCTATTCAGATTATCTATTTCCTTTTTATTGCAATTTGGTATAATTGTCATCCCAGTAAAATTACATATTTTATCTAACTCATCAAATGTATATGAAAAAGATTTCTTTAATATTATTTTATTATCCTTCAATTATTTATAGTGTCCATCATATGCTACCTCTCTCATTTCTGATACTAGTGATTTCTGCCAATTCTAAATTCTTTCTATCAGAGTAGGTAGAATTTTAACTTTTAGGTCATTGATTTTCTTCGGAAAGCTATAACCTGAGAACATTGATTTTGCGCCTTCTTTTCTATTCTGCAGTGTGTCCGTAAAGTCATGGTGCACTGTTGTGTGTGACCTGTCAAAAGTGCACCGTGGCTTTACGGACACACTGTATTACAGGTGCTTAGCATCATAGTTTTTTAAAAGTACTGCTTTGGCCGCATCTCACAGAGTCCTATAATTGCTTTTCATTTTTATTAAACTCAGAAGACTCTCTAATATCTCTTTTTACCTCATTTTCTATTTATATCTATTTAGTGTCCATGCATTTAGGAGTTCTCCAGGTCTCTTTCTGTTCATTAATATTCCATGTGGTCAAAGAATATACTTTGCAAGACTTGAGTTATTGAATACTATAGACACTTATTTTGTGGCCCACAGTATGGTTTATTCTGGTAAGAACTCTCTGTACACTTAAAAGGAACCTACAACCTATGATTGTTAGTTTGAGTGTTCTACAAATGTTAGTTAATTCAAATTAAAGTGCTGTTCAAGTCTTTTAATGATCTTCTGTTTGCTCTATCAATTTGATAGGAAGCTACATTAAAACCCCCAACTATAGTTGTGAATTTCTTTCCTCCCCCTTGAAGTTCTAGAACACTTTGCTTCCTGTATTTTGAAGCTCTGTTATTAGGTGCATAAATGTTTAGCACAGTTATATTCTCTTTATGAACTGACCCGTTAATGATTGTCAAAGGAGATTCTGGGTTCACTTTAATATCCTTTGCCATATCATGTCAATGCCATGCCATGTCAATGTGTGTCTGCATTGAAATCAGCATTACTGCACCAAAGAGACACAGGAGACTTCTCCTCTGCTTCTGTGGCAATTTCTCTTACTCCTCGTGCTCACGAAGTTTGGAGGCATTGTGACTTTGGGAAGCAGAGCGTAATTGCACCCGTCACACATGGGATGATAAATTATATGAGTTTGTTTGACATATATGAGATGTGGGCTTAGACCCTGTGATGGCTAGAGGGCTCAAAGTCACTGCAAACACTGGAATTAATTATAACCCCCAAATGGGAAAGCAGTAAGGTACTAAGGAACCAAAACAAACAATTTATTTTTCCTGAACATTGCATTAATTTAAAAAGAGGGACAAATATATATTCCACACAGGTGGGATATTAAAGTAAGACACATGGACATAGGTTAGCATGAAGTGGTTACTGGGGAGAAGGCGTAGTGTGGAAGGAAATAAAGACAGACAGACATATGGTGATGGAAAATGATCTGACTTTGGGTGATGGACACACAACACAATCAACAGTTCACCTGCTAGACATAGGTTCACCTGAAATCTGTGCACTCTTATTGATCAATGTCACCCCATTAAATTTAATTTCTAAATTTAAAAAAGAGAATTAAATACTTATTTACTGCTCAGATATTCCATATTCTGTTGTATATATGTGTTTATGTAAAAATTAACCTTATGTTTCCCAAAGTTATTTTTTTAAATGTCTTTTATTTTATTATGATAGAGTCAGGGAAAATAGGGACATCTAAATTTTTCTTATTTCTAAGAAATCTGACAAGTCTTTTAATGATGTGTTTAATGACAGCATCTTCCTAAAGTTAGCTATAATATACGAAAGAACACTGGTCTGGGGCTCAGGATGCTTTAAATCAGGATAGTTTCGGTCTGGCTGTTAACTAGGCCACCACCGTGCGATTGTGAAGACTCCTGGAACCTATGTATGCATGGTTTTTCTAATAGGAGAAATCAGGTACTGAGCTCAGTGAATTTTAGGGTCTTTTTTTGTTCAAGTTTCTATAGTAACCAGGTTTTTTAACCAAAGAATCTCTTTTTCACATATTTTGTGCCTAGACAAATTTGGGAACACACTAAACACAAGGTAGACTTAAAAGTTATTATTTATTTATGACTCTGCAGGGGGAAAAATCTACTTTGTATAAAAAACTAAGTTTAATCAGTGTTTGACAATGTATTTCTGTGTCTATAACTGGATTATTAGATAAATATAAATAATTCTTCTTTTTTCAATCTATACTCCAGGAAAAAGGTCAGTAATGTAGGTTTAATATTAATGAGTGTTATAAAATTTCTCAACTGGAAAATTCTCCCTCAAATTATTTCTTTATATCAATATCAAAGCTAGAAAGCTGGAAATACTTAACTGTGAAAAGGTCACATATAAATTTTATGTCAGTATTCCACATAAAATGTACAATGTATTGATTCTGTTTATATTTTATAACCATCCCAAGAAATACTAAACTTGTATGGATGTATATAAACTTAGGACATAATGTTCTTACTAATCTTCTTAAAGTAAAATAGCAATATTATTTGTTCTTTAGAATAAGTTTTTAAAAATTATTACTCTGGTAAAAAATGGTATTAATTTACCATCTTAATTTAGTGTCATTAAGTATCTTGACAGTGATATGCAACAGACAGAGCTCTTGAACTTCAACATTGTTTTTTCATTAACAAATATAAAACTAATTCGACTCTTTTCAGGTCAAAGCAACATCTTCCAGGCAAAACACATATATCTTCCTCATACAATTTTTATGTTTATATTAAATATATTTTAAATTTATGTTATAGAACTTAGCTCCTATCTCTGTATAATTTTCTCTTGGGCTGGGTTGCACTTGTATTCTGTCTGTTTGCAGCAGTTAGTGAACACGTACTCAGGGCTGATCGTAAAGTTGCACGTGCTCTAGTGAGTGCAGGTCATTGTCAATGATGTAAGTCACAGATCCACTTCAGCAACATAGTACAGAGAAGTGTTTGTCCAAGAATTCTAGGAATGTAGTAAGTAGAGAAAGGTGAGAGATACACTCATCTTACAGAATAAAATATTTTATCTCAGGTGGTTATGTTAACTCAGTCATTCCTACCTACACATTAACCGTTATCATCGTAGGGGGCATCATCTATTTCTAATTCATGCTTCAGGAGTAGAAACGATGTAGTCAGGTGACCTGTTAGTGAGTAATAATGTTACCATTGTTATGTGATCCTCAATAACTTACTCAGTCATGGATTGCCTCTGCTTCTTCAATAGAAAACATTTAAAAATTCTTTTTAAGGGATGTGTAGCTTAATTAGCTGAAGCAGAAGTGCTATATACTAATATTTGCCTTGTTTACTTTTGATTTCTGCATTTCTACTTGTATGTGAGCATTCTATATCTTTCTGTGACCAGTGCTTTCAGACGAGTTGTGTACCTTCCTGGGAATATGTGCCCACTCTGGATAATGTAGAATGCCGTCAGGAGGAGGAAAGAAAATTCAAAGCTCATGGGGAATGACTGACCTATCCCTCCTCAGTGTTCATGTCATCCTCTATAACACAGTCTGCCTCAGCAGCGGGCTAAAAATTCCCAACAAGGGAATACTGACATTACTATATCATTTAAAATGCCTAGAGACATTCAGAAAGTTTCAATTCTAAAAACTCATTCTGATAAAGGTCTTTTTTATAAAACACTAAATCCTTTGCCAAGTTCATGACATTTTAACCAAGAAAAAAATGTGCTGTGTAAAACTCTTTCTTTGTTGTTTAATTTTGAAATTCATAACAAGTGAAGACTCATAATTCAGTTTTGGAATAATATTTTATAGTCATAAGTGACACAACTCTTTTCTTCTAAGACTTCAAAATCTTTTTTTAAGAGTAGCCCATGAATCGCTGGAAAAATTTTGTCTGATAAAAAGCAAATAGTTGCTCCCTCTGTAGAAACAAAGGTTAAAGAGATTGCCTGAGGTGTTTCATAGATGATAAAAATTGAAACTAAAATGCATTACTTCTGATACACTCTTCTAAGTGTTAGACTATGTCACCTTTTCAAATGCCCACAAGCCTAAGACCAAAAGAATATTTCAAGACTTTATGAAAATGTAGATTTATTATCTTATTGATTGTTCTTTACATAAATTACCATGCCATTTATAACGCTTCAAGGAATACATTTTTAAAAACATTTCTGAGATACGAATACCACTATATAGTCTATCAGAATATCTTGAATAGATGAATGAATCTGCACTGAGGACACAATACTTGATTCCTTTACATTGGCTTAGTGATTTTTTATTTTTGTTGCATTTGTTAGCTTCCCATATATTTACACTCACATGCAGTAGATAAAAAAAGGTTAAGTGTATTTTTTATTTCTCGGCAACAAAAGTAATCATGTTTATAATGTGCAAAACTTTTAAAATGCATATTGAGCATTTTCTCACTGACATACAGAGTACTAATTACTGAGTAAAATTATTTCTTACTGCTTTATTTTAAATGAACCTATTAAAGCTAATTTTGTGTTATTTCGAAACTTTTGAAGAAATTATTGGATACCAATAGATAAAATTGCTTAATAATAATTTCTAGTTATATGTGTATGATATATTTGTGTGTGTGTCATTGCCTCATATCATAAAAATTATCTTTTACCTAAAGTATTATTTTGTTTGAATTTCATTCAATTTAAAGGTATCTTAGCTTGCATTAAAATAATTTTGATAGATTGTCATGTATTTACAGTGACAGTAGAATGTTAGAACTCAGTGACCATTTCAATATTTCATTTATTGTTTATAAATATGCAAGGTATTAAAGCATGCACCTATTTTCATTTTAAGTACATTCTATTTTCTATTTACTTCTGTGTTACTTCTGCACACCAATTAAAAAGATACTACAGATCTTATTTCAAAGTTCAAAGGACAATCAACTATAGTCAGTTGCAACCTTGAATTAATTATTGCTATTTTTATAATGCATGATGAACCTGTGTCAGATTCAGTAACCTTGATCTTACAATCAGTGCTGTATCATCTTGCATTAAAGTACCAGATGTTGTCAATTTTCAGTTTACACATTTAAGTAATATACTGATCAAAAATATACCCTCATTAAATTAGAAAGAAATATGATTATTCCTTACTTTATCTCTGTTGAATGATAAAAAGAAACTGACAAGTTACTATGAAAGCATTTTTAATTAAAATTGGTTTTAACACATTCCTAGTATCCATGACTAGCAAATTTGAGGACCAATATAGCATTTTTACTGATGTTTCCAATTCACTTAATTTTCATTAAGACAATAATAAAGCAAACCAGTTAACAAGCTACCTTTGTAACCAAGAGATCAAAGGTCCCTTGGGGAAAGTTTTTGGGTTTAATTCTAAACCAGGATGTGTCACTTTTTAACTTCAACATGGATTTTCCTTTTTAGTATTTGTAATCTTTATTGTCATGTAAATTTCAAACTAAATTTTAAAATAAAAGATGAAAATTAAAAGTGGGGGACCTATCAATGTTTCCATGCCAGTCTCTCCCAACGTTGCCTTTCCCCACCCAACACACATACACACACACACACACACACACAGCACACACAATAGTGTGCGTTTTTCTGTACCTGTTCCTATGTCGCTGTCTGTATCATCTATATCATTTATATCTATATCTGTACGTATATATACATTTTCATGTCAACATACTAGCTACTGTTGGGCATTCACATCTCCATAGGCATGTAATTAACTTCACACATTTTGTTAACCCGCTTTCTTTTTGCATTTCAAAGCAACTGAATGCCGAGCAAAGTGAGGCCAAGGAGTTTGTAGAAGAGATTTGGTAGAGTTCTATTGTGCTAATTCCTGTTAGCCTGTTGGTTTTCTGAGAAGGGCTGGGGTCCCGTGGTTGTCATGAACTCCTTGGAGGACAGCCTCTTAGTAAGCTGCTCTGTAGTGCTGCGACAGTGTGCCGGGCAGCCCTCTGCAGATTGCCTGAGCACTTGAAACCAGCCTGCCGGGATGTCTCCTCCAGTCTTCGAAAGCGTGGCGAGTGAGGAATCCGGAGACGCTGCACGTCCTTGCGAACAACGAGTGAACTTTCCAGTGATTACAGAATGATGTTCAGGACTTTCTCAACACTGAGACCTATTCTCCTGTCAGACACCCTTCAGGCACAGTACTGCCAGGACAATAACAATTTGACAACGGTCCATTACCCCAAGAGTTTAGGACCATCAAATTTAAGTCGGTGACAGACCTACTCAGTTTTAGTAAACAATAATCTCACAAAATGTACCCCCTGCCTTTCTCTGTAAGAGACCCAGGATTCAAGCCCTACTCTTTTTTTTTTTCTTTTCATTCCAAAGTGATGCAGGAGAGAGGTTTCCAAGTGTCATCCCCTCCCTCGATGCTGCATCTACTGATCATTGAAGAAACCATTGTGATACTCAGTGGTCTGCAGAGTCTCTTGATAAATATTTAAATAACTAAGTCATTGCATGGGGAAGATTTGGAAATGCCAAGGTCATTACCATCTAGCGAAGAGAAACGGGCAGTGCTGACTGTTCCTGACACCAGAGAGTGGGCTTCCTGGCACGCTGCAGTGGAGGCAGGACCTTGTGCTGAGACCCACTGGGAGAGAGGACCCCTTCATCGGCGGAAACCAGTTACGCAGGTTATTGAATAAAGAGATATGCTCTTAAATTTTTATTATAAAATTTTGAATTCAAATTAAGAATTAGATTTTTTTTAATTATAGCACCGACCTTTTGCTCCGTAGCTCTCTAAAAATATTCTAATTCTCAATATCCACCTTGTGTTTACCTATTTATATAGTACTCTGGTTTACTTATTATTTTGTAAATATAATCTAGTGTCCTGAATTAAATAGAAATATATTCATTCGAGAGGTAAAGAACAATACATACGCAGCTGTTGAAAAAAAAATATTTAAACCTATTACTGTACATAAAGTGTCTTTCCCCCTAAAATAAGAAAAGTGAGACAAAGGAACTAAATACAGAGAGAAAAACAATCAAGGTACACTCAGCAATTTTTAAAACTATCATCCTAAAAGTGTGCTCCTACAATGAGAACCGAAAAGTCCACATAAATGAAATCCATGACAAATCTCCAGCTCAGCATATTAATGAAAGTAGACCTTGTCTCAAAAATGCCTTGAAAAGTTTGATGAAAAACAGAGAAAACAGGGAGGAGAAAGTAATAATTCAAAATGATGGAGCTGGCCAAAACAAGAAGTTCAGATGCACAGTGATTTTGTTTATCTTGGTAGTCACTGGTCTATCTCTCTGAACGCTTCCTCCTTCCTACACATCTGTAGAGTGAAGGTGCATTTCTACTGTATTTCTACTGCCAGATTCAAACACAACTGTTAGAGTTCAGTGCTTCTCACACTCCATATCTTCATCGATTCCTAATTCACTCACACGTATAAGCACTAACAGTTTGTGCAGTGCGGTACTTATATTGTTTGCTTGCATGAGAGAGAGAGAAAGATGATTTCATGCATATAGACTTGATGTCTTCCACTCATGACAACAAGTCATACATATCCATCGCCTGTGGACCTGATGTTAAAAATTCTATTTTTTCTTTTTATTTAAATATCAATGTTTTCATTGTATCTATGTGTGAGTACATCTCCAGGGTGCAGCTTAGCACATTTTGCAGGAAATGAACTCCACCCTCCATCGAAGAACTGGAGCTGACGGTTGGTTCTGTGGGACAGAAAAAAATGATGGTCTGAGGAGTTAATTCTTTATTTCTTTTTATTTAAACATTTTTCTTTTTATGTATTTATTTTAGAGAGGAGAGGGAGAGAGAGAGAGAGAGAGAGAGAGAGAGAGAGAGAGAGAAAGAGAGGGAGGAGCAGAAAGCATCAACTCCCATATGAGCTTTGACCAGACAAGTGAAGGGTTTTGAACAGGTGACCTCAGAGTTCCAGGCCAATGCTTTTTCCACTGTGCCACCACAGGTCAGACCTGAGAAGTTAATTCTTATTTGTCATATATTAATTCGGGCATCATGGATGACTGACACTACATTTAAAAACAAAAAGTGATACATTAAATTGGTGAAGTCATATTCTTTGGGATTTTTCCACCTGAAGAACACTGTGTACCTGAGGATTCTGTAGCACACCACCCCATGTACCATAACACACACACACACACACACACACACACATAAACACACACATGCACACACTCACACACACACACACCCATAGAAGTTGCTGAGTAATTTTATTTTTGCCTTGAATGCATCAATAATTCATAGGATCTACAGGCTTCAGTAACTTCTGTTAGCACTTTAGGAGAGTATATATACTCCTTAGGATGCTGATAGGAAAATGTACAAAGGTGAAACAAACAGGTAAATACAAACACATTGAATTACAATTATAACCTAAGCAATATTACATCCCATCCTGTTTTATTTCTGTACAATCACATTGATATAAGCTCACATTCTGTTTAGTATGTTTTTTTAAATATTTATTTATTGATACTCAGAGGACGAGAGAGAGAGAGAGAGAGAGAGAGAGAGAGAGAAATTGATTCCATTGCTCCACCCACTCATGCTGTCTTTGGTTGATTCTTGCATGTGCCCTGACTGGGGATTAGACCGGCAACCTTAGGATGTCGAGTTGAAGCACTAACCAACCAAGCTACCTAGCCAGGGCTTTTATAGTTTATTTATTTATTGCGTTTATCCTCTTTTTTTCAAAGTCAAATATGAGCTCTAAAAGGGAAGGGATGTCTGTCTTTTGTTCACTACTATAAATCTAGTGCCTAGAATAGCAGTTCCTGGTACACAGTAAATGCTTAATACAAATTTATTAAGTGTATGAACAAACAACTACATTTATGAAGTTTCTCGTACTATATAGACATTGTAGGAAGTGTCATGACAACCATCAGTTAATGACATACGTTAATTAGCTCCATCAGATTTCAAATGTGCAAAATCATTAGCTGTTGTTTATGATGTAAACAGAAGTGCCTTTCAGAGGGAACTACAATGTACTTATCAAGATTCCTCAGAGTTACGTGACAGGAAATGGCACTGGTGAAATCTGGATTGTAGAGATCAAATGCAACAATGAAATCCAGAAAGAATTGGCAGACTCCTAAGGTCCAAAATGCCAATTTCAAAGCCTAGTCACTTGGCTTGTTTCAGTTGGAAATTATTTGAAATCTTCAAGTGAATATTGCTTGTTTTTTAAACTTTCCATTATCCACGGGAGAATATTAAACGCAGAAGCAAACCCCATATAGTCCCTCTACCAATTGATTCTTGCAAGAAATGTCGGCATGAAACCATCACTTCTAGCTCAGTCAACCATCGTCACTTTCCCTCTTGCTTGATGAATCATGGTTCCTTGTCCAAATCCCCTGTGACCTTCTCACCAACAAGGAGGCGTGCATTTGTATATAATTCCTATATTGATCTGTGGGAGCAGCCTGCATGCACACTTTGTTAGAAACTCACCATTTCCTCTTGGGGAAGTTGTTTCTAAGCTGTAATCCTTTCATTCTCTTCAGTTGCTGGTGGGTGAAATAGTGAAATTAAGTGGAAAACACAGCATTAACAAGATGGAATGCAAAATAGGACACAGGGGACCCCGCCTCTGGGTTCTGGAGGCAAGTCACTGCAGGGCGTTGGGGACAGTAGAAATGAGAAGATGTAATAGGATTGGGATTACACTGGGCACCAGGTCTCAGCGAATTGATATTCAATTTCAACTTGTCAGCATTGTTCTTCATTTTTGTTTTCATTTGTTAATGTGTTGCACACGTTATGTGTAGCTGCGTGATATTATGCACATGCTTTGTTCTTAGAAATGCTTAAAAATATATGAGTGTTTGAAAGTGCTGAGTTTTAAGTTTTAATTAAATTCTACCAATTTGTTTTTTTTATAACTAAATCAATTCAGTTGAACAATTTTCTGATGAACTACAGCAGTCAAGGCACTAATTAGATACTGAATTCTATTTAGATGTCAGAAGATAAATAAAAGAAAACATAGGAATATATACTCATATGAAGGTTACCCTGTATGGTGTGAACGGGACTTACTGAAATGCTCCTCTAGGATTTCGGGTCCTTTCAGAAAAAGCCCTTCTGACAGTGGGAGGGGGGAGCGTGCATCTCAGACCAGAAGGGGAAGGTTGAGCCAGAATTCTGATGATCTGGAAGATGCTTACTAGGCAGAGAGCCCTAAGATCAGAAAAGCTCATGTGAATTGGACAGTGGAAGAAATGCCGGTGTGTCTACAGTGCGACGATCCTGGTGATCATGGTGGTAGAACTGAGAGAAGTAGGAAACTCTCTGAATGAAAAGGCACAGTCCAGACCCATGTAGAACACTGTGGTTTCATTTTTGATATTTTATTTAAAAATCTATAGAATTTTTAGGCCCTTCTCACTATAAGTCCATGATGGTGTAGCCACAGTTAGAATTATTGGGATTTCTCAAATCTCAATGTTCTCTTTATTTTAGATAAGAGGATTATCCTGAATAATAAATATCTCTGAGTCACAGGGACTCCAACTCAGAAGGGGACCGTAAATTTCCAATATATCAGTGACCATAAGATTACAAAACCAAACACCTAAACACAAAACAAAATACTCAGAGAATTAAGGTAAACACCACAAGTTAAGGTAGACTCAACTAGTCTTGTCTGATAACACTTTAAAAGATACTGCAAAAAGGAGAGAAGGGAATAAAGGAAGGAAGGAAGGAAGGAAAGAAGGAAGGAAGGAAGGAAGGAAGGAAGGAAAGAAGGAAAGAAGGAAGGAAGGAAGGAGAGAGAGAAAGAAAGAAGGAAAGAGAAGCAAAGAAAGAAAAAATAAAGAAAAAAGAAGAAAGAAAGAGAAAAGGAAGGAAAGAAAAAGAAAGAAAGAAAAAAAGGAAAGAAGAAAGGAATTAAGGAAGAAAGGAAGGAAGGAGAAAAAAGAAAAGAAAGAAAGAGGAGTGAAGGAATCAAGAAAGGAATTAAGGAAGGAAGGAAAGAAGGAAGGAAGGAGAAAAAAGGAAAGAAAGAAAGAGAGAGAAAGAGAAAGAAAGGAAGAAAGAAAGAAAGAAAGAAAGAAAAAGAAGGAAGAAAGGAAGGAAGGAAGGAAGGAAAGGAAGAAAGAAAGAAAGAAAGAAAGAAAGAAAGAAAGAAAGAAAGAAAGAAAGAAGGAAAGAAAGAAAGAAAGAAAGAAAGAAAGAAAGAAAGAAAGAAAGAAAGAAAGAAAGAAAGAAAGAAGGAAGGAAGGAAAAAAGAAAATGAAGATTTGATACATTCTTTGATCTGGGAGTTGAAAAAAGATACATAGTAGGCTGGTCTCTGTCTTGACTACACTTCCTTGGACACTCCGGGGGCTACTGGGGGTGGGAGCTAGGAGAATCTTATGTTACATAGGACAATTTACCTGATCCTGATGCCTACAGTGGGTAAGATAGGTATATCATTCTCAATCACTGCCTAGTTAAATTATGCAGCAACCTTCTTACAGTTGAATCAGAGGGTTCATAATACAATTGTGGCTTAGTTTCTGTAACATTTTATTGTTCCTAAAAGTTCTTTATTGTTCATTTTGTACGTTATGCTTGCTGAAATTTTTTCTACTGTGAATCCTAACATGACGTTTGGTTTCAGATGAATTCTCTGAAAATCGTAAATGTCCTGACAGTAATCTAGGTCCTTTCTTCCATTTTCAAAAGCAAAGAAAAATGTTAAATAAAATAAATCTTAAAAGTTTCAGGAAAGTTCTGATGACCAGGTAAAAGAACAATAGGAGTAGATAAAAAAATGCAGTGACCAAGACTGACTGATTAGAATGCAGGTCTATCTACATAGTGTAGGATGCAGAAACCACTAAAGCAAAATGCTGAAATTTTAGACTGAAATAAAAGAAATGATGTCTGAAAAAAATATTTGTATGGCAACTAACATAAAGTATCCAAAACTTATATTATTAGGTTTTCAGCATGCAGACCTTTATAACTCAGTGAAGGCAACGTGTATGCACATTGTAATGTGAACATTAAATAATAAATTATGTAAAAGGAGATTACAAAGGATTTTTGAGTAGCCATTTCCACATTGTTCTTTGTTGTCCATAACATAGTTTTACAAGATTGTAAAGTCCTATTTCAAGTATTTTGTTTTTATTTAAGATACGGATATCACTCTGCATAAACTTAAGTTTAAAGTTCATATTAAAACTTTGCTGATTTTGTTTATAGATGTGTTATTTTAGAGGTAAATTTACATATAAATTGGAAAAATAAAACTTCTCTGAAAGAGAAATCTCCAGCTATAATTTAATGTTTATCTTCTTGTATTGTATTTAAGCCCAGACAAATTGAAACGAACAATTCTTTTTTAATAGTACATTATAAAACCTCTTAAAAGGATTCATGACATGAGTTTACCTAATCTAACTTCATTTGTATTCGACCAAATGAAACACACAGCATATTGTTTTGTTCGTCTTAAATTATGAGAGTCAACCTTATAGTCTAACATGTTTTATTCAGATATAAAATA
Organism: Rhynchonycteris naso; assembly: GCA_037038555.1. Classification (NCBI taxonomy): domain Eukaryota; kingdom Metazoa; phylum Chordata; class Mammalia; order Chiroptera; family Emballonuridae; genus Rhynchonycteris; species Rhynchonycteris naso. Next base: position 6,992,400 of record CM072998.1, on the reverse strand, counting down.
CATTTTGTGATCTAAATATGGTGATTTAAAGCTGTCCTTTAAACTTGACACCAAGATAAGAATAACTAATTTTAGGTGGGTCCCTTTATTAGTAAGTTCTTACATGACTGTTATAGGAATCTGGGGTTTTTTCCCTCTAATTATTCTCATTTGTAAGTGCGAATGCTTTTACTATAGGACTCAAGTCTATTTCAGACTGGAGTGCATACAACACCAGACCTCTATCTTGCTCTTCAAAAATACACTTGAAAGGTTGTAATTGTATAATAATTTAACAAAAAACTTGGAAAAGTAAAGTAGTATGAGAGACATAATTGAGGATCTCTGAGAAATGCCTGCATGATTTTTCACTAAGATTCCTTCTGCATGGGTAGAAAGATCTAGGAGTCTACATCTGCAAGTCATATCAACCTACCTGGGTTTGCTGTTTTCTAACCCCAACAAACAATGTTTTAATTTCTACTTCCAGGTATACGGTAATTAAAAAAAAAAATGTTTGCCAGAATAAACTGAGCTTGATTCCTGTTTTTTTTTAAACCTGCAACTTCTGTGATTTGGATTAATTTATAAAATTATAAGTGATGAGATAAGATTGCTGCCTAAATGGGAAACTGTGGGCTTTCTGAAAAAAATCATGTACAATCTAAGTTCCTTTCTTTCCTTTTCTATTTAAATGTTCCCAAGAATACTTTCTAACCTGTGGCCCCGACAGAGGGATAACACTGCACCCACACATGATCTTCTTTCTCATGCCTGATCCTGCCTTCATATTCCCAGTCTTGAACAGAACGGGACTGTCCCCCCAGCCGAAGTCAGAACCAGGCATGCCCTTGGACGCCCTTTGACTTCAGTCCCCATTATTTGTTATTCAGGAGGTCATGATCTTCTATACGTTCTTTATCTTTAATGTCTTTCAAATCCCTCTCGTTATTGTGACTGTCCCTGTACAAGTTTACAGTGTTGTTTGTTTTTTTTTTTTTTTAATGGTCATAATCGAACATATTTGGCCTATATACACTCCATGGACTCTAGGGAATCTCACTTTGAAATGCTCCTCTGTTAACAAAGTGATTTTCTTAAAGTACCGCATTGGGATGTAATATACAGCATGGTGTCTATAGTGGGACATACGTTTGTGTATATTTGAAAGTTGCTAAGAGAGTAGATGTTAATAGTTCTCAGCACAAGAAAAAAATTGTAATTCTATGAGGTGGTGGCTGCTGACTACACTTATTGTGCTGATCATTTTGCAACATATACCTTTATCAAATCATTATGTCGTGCACCTGAAACTTAAGGTGCAAACTTTAAAAAATACATGTTGTAGGTCAACTATAACTCAGTAAAACTGTGGGAAATTAATAAGGATCATTAGTTTCTCTCACGCTACATTTTAAATTCTAAGCTACTGCCTGTGGATAGAGCGTCGGACTGGGATGCGGAGAACCCCGGTTCGAGACCTCAAGCTCGCCAGCTTGAGTGCAGGCCCATCTGGCTTGAGCAAAGGCTCTCCAGCTTGGACCCAAGGTCGCTGGCTCCAGCAAGGGGTTGCTTTGGTCCGCCTAAGGCCCACGGTCAAGGCACATGTGAGAAAGCAATCAATGAACAACTAAGGTGTTGCGGTGGCAACGAAAAACTAATGATCGATGCTTCTCACCTTTCTCTGTTCCTGTCTGTCTGTCTCTGACTCTCTCTCTGTCCCTGTAAAAAAAAAAAAAAAAAAATCTAAGCTACTTAGCCTGACATAAAGAAATCCTCTTTTGAATTCAACATTGCTAGTTATTAAGACATTGTCTTGCACTGTTTCTGCATTTTCAAGTGATTCAATGCTGTTTCTCATCATCACCATGGTGTCTCCCACTTCAAACTCCTTTGGGACGGAACACCCACTTTTACCCCGGGAGTCCCTCCCAGACTTCCTACAGCCTCACTGCTCACCTGCCAGCTGCCCCTCGGGCCGGCCTCACGCTCCTCTGTCTCTGGAGACTCACTTCAGGTAACAATCACCTTAGGAAGTACCCAGGTCTCACTTACACCCTCCCTTTACCCCTGCAAGGCTGGGCGAGATGCCATAAGGGTGATTCTGACTTTGAAACTATAGGCGTTGTTGTACTTGTTTGTTAACTAGATTACACTATTTTTTGTAACATTGTGCTTTTTGGTAACAAGTGTTTTGAGTTCATCTTTGTAGCAATAGAGCATATAGAATTATGCAACAAGCAGCTCTCCTGGGGTCTCATAGTCTTGTATGGGATGAATGGTGACGGGTGGCACTGATGCTGGGAGTGTCATACCCAGGCCACCGTTTATACTTAGACTCAGAATAGTATCCGGCTAGATGGCAGGAAATTAAGGATACGTGTTTTCTGTAGAAATAACATTGCAACTCTCATCCTATTTTTGTTGAATAATAATACAATGGGCCACCAAGATTTAATTTGAAACTCATCTTTGTGCAGTATCCTTCCTGAGAGTTAGCTAAAAAAATAAACAAAACATATACATAGTGTGTGAGGGGTAATACATCACTGATAAGAGACAGTAGTTAAGCTAAAGACAGAAATAATCTCAAGTTGGTATGATGTTGCAGACATAAGAACCAGCGCTTACATAGGATCCCATATTTTGGGAGTTAGAAGAGATTTTAGAGATGATCTACTTCAGTGCCTGTGTTTTATGGATTTGGACCTTGAAGTTTAGAGAAAACAAAGTCTATCTCAGAAAACAAAATTTTAGCCACAGTCTGCATTAAGTTCCAAATATTCATATTCTTGTCATTTGTTAATCAATGCTGCTTTCATGTAAACAGGTTTCTCATAATGGGATCAGAAATAATATTGCAAAAATATTTTTATACAAAAATAATCTCAAGTGGTAGATATGCTTCAATGATAGAACATGAAATTTTGGAACATTTTAAAGTCTCTCCTGAATATTTCCATCGTCACTTCTGTTCTCCTAGGTCATCTGTAGAGCAAATAGACAGAAAACATGAAAAGAGGACACTAGGAAGAAAATTTGGGAAAAGGTTCTTTCTTCCAAGAAAGTGTATAGTATTATTTTTTTCCTGAATGTTCTACATAAAAACGAGGACTTGGATGAACAGAGAGGTAAACCTTCAAATCAGGATTATTTTATTTAAACACTATTTGAGAATATCAAGGATCTACATGAACCACCTGGAGTATATTAACTATAAATTTAAGCAGAAAACATAATTTAAATCCTTTCTTTTTCATTTTTAAGAAAAATGGCTCTTTTTGTGTGTGACAGAGACAGAGAGAGGGACAGAAAGGGAGAAACAGGAAGGAAGTGAGATGATAAGCATCAATTCTTTGTTGTGTCACCTTAGTTGTTCACTGATTGCTTTCTCATATGTGCCTTGACCAGTGGGCTACAGTAGAGTGAGTGACCCGTTGCTCAAGCCAGTGATCTTGGGCTCAAGCTGGTGACCTCAGGGTTTCAAACCTGGGCCCTCCTCATCCCAGTCCAACGCTCTATCCTCTGCGTCACCACCTAGTCAGCCAGGCTTTTTTAAAAAAGATATATATTATCTTAATTGGGCAGAATGATTCTTGAAGATTTCTTAATGTTCCAGTAAAGGAAATAATAATGAAATTAATGTATTTTATTCTAGAAAAATGTATTAAATGGAAGAACAGGCTTGTGGGCATGACTATATGGGGTTTATATATTTCGTTGGCGTGGGTACTTCTGGATGTCAGCACAAGCACAACAAAGTGACACTTGTTTGTTTAAGTCACTGTCCTCACTGCCTCTCATCGTGTCAGATGTAGATGAGAAAAAAGAAAGTGCTACTTTAATATAAACTTCATGAACACTTCTTTAGATACTTTTTAAATATCATTCCATAAGTATTTATATGCATGCATAATGTTATAAAACTAAGATTTAATATTTGGAAAATAATGTAATATTTATTGCATCCAATTTATGTTAATTTTGACATGCTCTCAATAGTTTTGGGACTAAAGCATAAAGGAAGTGTTTATTCTCAGAACAAAGTGTGAACGGCATCAGGACACTAGGGTTTATAGGCCAGTACTATGTATGGACAGAGAAGAGCTAACTACATGGGCAGGAAGAGTAAAAACAGTATTTTTTTCTGTAAAAACATTAGTCTGTCCATTCTATTGAGTAAAAACTAGAAGAAGGCGAGAGAGACCAGAATAAAAAAGAAATTAAGTTAAAATGTATTTGGTTTTAGGTAATTGGTGTTGCAATTTACAGAAGTACTAAAAATAGCAGTAAGCAGTTAGTTGAAAATGAGTAGGAAAAGGTAGAACCACTGATTTTTGGTCTGGGAAATTAGATGCAAGAACCACACAGACACACGTAAGAGAGAAATAGAGAAGTTATGAGGATAAGGAGAGTGGTTGATGGTGACGGAAGGAGACGTGACTTGGGGTGGTGACCACACAATACAATAGACAGAAGATGTGTTGCAGAGTGCTACAGTTGAAACCTGTATAAATTTATTAAGCAATGTCACCCCAATAAATTCAACAACAGTGTTAAGAAAAAGTAATTATGAACAGAAACATAATCTCTGCAGTTCAGTATACAGAGGGGAAGGATGAACAAGAATGTAATGTTATAACCTGATAATAGAAGGAAGATGGAAGGAAGAAATGTCACCAGAAGTGACATTTCACCAGGACTAGAGCAATCAGCGATGTACCTAGTCAATAAAAATTTCCAATAATTTTCGACAGCAAAATATCCCTAATGTGTTATTTTGATTGATTTATTTATTTGTAAACCATGAAAATTGAGATTTCTAGCTTCTAGAGCAGTGGTTCTTAACCTTTTCTGAGGTACCGAACCCACCAGTTTCATATGCGCATTCACCCAACCCTTCTTTAGTGATAAATAAAATAGGATTTTTTTTTCCAAATTCAAGACATAGGTATATGTTTTTTTACTGGTGCACAAAATGAGCCGTGCATGAACATCCCCTTGCTCAAAGAACAAAACCAACAAAGTGCATGAACTCACAACAAATTGCGGTATTACTTTATTCTGGCCTCCGCGGCAGAGGCTTCTCTGAACCCCTGAGACAGACTCATCGAACTCCTAGGGTTCCATAGAACCCAGGTTAAGAACCACTGTGCTAGAGAATTATGAGTAAATTATCAGAATTTCTTGCAAGCCGTAATAATTTAAGTTGCAAATACTAAAAATCAAATCAAACTAGCTTCTAGTGAACATGCACTTAAAAACAAATCAATTTTTTTTATACTTAAGGCAATGGGCGGCCGTGCTTTTAGACATGCTGGATCTCTGTCATGTTCAAATAATCTCTTTTCAACAACTCTCGCAGAAAAAGAAAATCTTCTTGTTTCTAACTTCTATATATCAGACCTACTATAATAACCGCCCTAAGAAAACACTGTGGCTTAAAGAAGACCTCTCTTGTATCTTAAATAGCGTACATCATAAATTTGGGCCAAGATTGCTGGGCATATCTCCGCTTACAAGCGCTGTTAGCAGAGTTGTTGTTCTTCTGTGTTTTTGATTTTTGGTAACAGCTGAATGATCACCTGGTCTGGATGGCCCAGGATGGCATCATGCCCATTTCTGCTCTCTTCATGAGGATGGTTAGACGACATGGCTCAGGTAGGGAACTGTCAGCAGGGGGGGTGCTTTTAGGTGGAATATCTAGATTATTAGAATTACCTCAGAGAATGGTGGCCTCAGGATGGTTGGCATTAACAGCTCACCCATGGCTCTTGGAAGGCAGGGAAGAAATTACTGGTTCTCTTAAACCCTAGTCTTAAAGTTGGGATAACCTCACCTTGGCCATTTTCTATTGGTCCAGCAAGTCGCTAAGGCCAAGCTTGAATAGAATGAAAATCAAATTACATCCTCAATGGGGGAAGAGCAAAATATTTGCAACTGTGTTTAATCTACAATACTTGTAAAAGCCGTGGTTGACTGCTTCTTCCTCTGCATGTCCGCACATATGCAGGGCACAGGTGATTCCTCAGCAGCTCCAAAAGAATGGAGAAGAAAAATAACTGCCGTAGAGAAAAAATAAAACCTATTGTCAACATGTATTCTCTGTGTATTGACTGCCTTAAGTCATTGTCTAACTATCTCCTTAGCACATTTAGTAAATATATAGTCACCTCTTGTTTCTCCATTTCTGACAATCCACATAATTATGTGATCTCAAATTGAAAAAAAAAATTAAGTTCCCCACTTCAACTTAAAAGACCAATGTGATTAACTGCACATACTCATTTGTCTATTTTCTTAGAAAAGAAATTGGCACTGACTTTTTTTTTCACTAATATTTTTAAATTAAAGGCAGTGTTGACATATTTAATTAGAAGTTCCTGGATATACTTGACTGACCAACCAATGAAAATGATTTCCTAAGGACTAGGAACGAATGAGAAAAAAATGGAAATACAGTAGTTATGATGAAACTAACACCGTGGATTTGACATTTATAATGAATTAGCTGTTAATTTTCCCTCTTCTCTATGTTGCTCTAATAAGGTTTGTCAGACTAATGTACAATTTACCCCTCTGCACATTTTTCTTGCACATGATGGATCACTGCACATTATAAGCCAAATTTTCCGATACATTGAAGAAGAGACTTGCTCCCAGCAATAGATGCGTGTGAGATAATGGCATTTGTATGATTGTAACCAAGATACCCATGCCGTACCTTCTTTATTGTCAACGAAAATAATTAATAATCATGGCGAGGCTGCTGGTGAAACTGTATTCTCTCTCTCTTTTGCTGGTAGTACTTGTGTAAAGCTGGTGCTGTTTCTACCACTTTCTCTTTCTCTTCATTTTCTTACTTTCTTTCTTCTCTACTTTTCTACATCTTTATTGCTCACTGAGATGCCTTTTCTTCCCGCATCTCTCTCTCTCTCTCTCTCTCTCTCTCTCTCTCTCTCTCTCCCTCCCTCTCCCTTTCTTTTTGACCCTTTCTTTCTGTTTCTGTGTTGCCCTTTCTGTCTCTATTTCTCTTTGTGCCTCTCATTTACTTTGGTCTATCTATGCCATGACCAAAGAGGCCCTAACATGGTAAGTTACAGAGAACATACTCAGACTCTCACTGAGTCAGTGTCAATGAAGAATAGAGTCCCCAAAAGACAGGATTTTTGTAGGTCTACAGTTTGACAAACGATCAGAGATAATGCAGGCTTAAGTTTCAATATTTTGAGACAGCGTATCTTTGGCCCTGAGTTAGTCAACATCACCAAAAGTTTATATCCTGACGGTCGCTGTCACAAATACAGATCCTCCTCCCCCCAAAAATAATCACCTTTGGTAGATGCAATTCACACAGCACATTAAATTCAGACATTCATGGCTCTCTCTTTGTCTATGTGAAAAGAGTAGATGTAAAATATTGTTTTTACATTTTGAGAGCTAAAACTTGATCGTTTTTTTCTTGGATATTTTAAAAATGTGAATCTCTAGATGTTAGGATATTTGGGTCCCTGAGAAGGCCAGTGTGAATCACTGTGACTGAGAACAGTGGGTTCTGAGTGAACTTGGTTATGAAAGTCGACTGGAAGCATTTTTTAAAACATAGACTCCTCATCTGTCATCTAGAACAAGCTAAACCAGAATTGGGGGGACTGGGGGTCTAGAGGAAGGCTGAAGATTTCTATCTTTACACAGTGCCCATGTATCTGTCACGCTCATTAAGAATCCAGAACCACTGAGGAAGAAAAGCAGGTCATTCTCAGAGACACCTCTTCCAAATAGAGAGTAAATTAGATCTGGAACAAATGATAAAAACTAGATCCACAAATTAACACATGGAAAAATTAATAAACAAATAGTAGGTCACTTTTATTTATCTCTTAATATATACATGCTATATAGTATGTCAGTACTTAATACAGGCTCTCTCATTCATTCGTCAGCTAAACATACACAACAGGAGCTATTAATGCCAATATCCCCAAATGGTACATATGAAAAAATATTAAGTTTAGAGAGGCTAAGAAGTAACTTGCTCAAGATCTCAGAACAAGTAAAGGATGGAGCATGATTCAACCCCAGGTAATCTGACACTAGAGACTCTACTCTTAAGCTCAGATCTGGATAATAATGTCAGTAAAAGATTTTAGTACCGCCTGACCTGTGGTGGCGCAGTGGATAGAGTGTCGACCTGGGAACACTGAGGTCGCCAGTTCAAAACCCTGTACTGGTCTGGTCAAGGCACATATGGGAGTTGATGCTTCCAGCTCCTCCCCCCTTTCTCTCTTTCTCTCTCTCTCTCTCTCTCTCTCTCTCTCTCTCTCTCTCTCTCTCACTCTGTCTCCTCTCTAAAATGAATAAAATAAAATAAAATGAATTAAAAAAAAAAGATTTTAGTACCATGTGGACGTGAATTACATTTTTGCAGCGGACCACACTTCTCTGGAATGGAGGTCCGTATTGGAGCGAGAGTGCCCCTGCTGGACTAAAATGCACCTGCACGTACGTGATGCGAATATTAATGGGAAAGCCAATTACTTCTAAAAGCAAGTGAGAAGATATTTTGAAAGGAAACAGACAGATATCTGGATGTCTTTGGAGCTACATATGCATTGATTAGCCTGACGTTGAGATCTTTCTAACAAAGCCTTACAATATACCTTTGCAAAAGTTCAAAGAGCATGTAAGACCTTTATTAGAGAATAAAAATTATGATGGTATTTCATCTAGTCAACTATTCTGTTAGGTTTTCTTTTATCTTGATTCTGTTAGATAAAGTAACTTACAACCGTATTTATAGTGTTCATTAGGACTCTAGACAGAAGAAGATCAGTAGGAAAAAAATTGATAACGATATCGTTATGTATGTTTTTACAAAGGTCACCTGAAACAGAAATTTGTCAATTAGTTTTCTGCAGGCACTCCTCTTCCTTTCCATTTCATTCCTGAAAATTGTTAATATAGTATCACATCTCCGCTCATAGTAGGTAATATTGTCACACAGTAGCTTTTTGAAACCAGTGAACAACTCTGATTGTCAGGGTAATGGAGAAGGTCTATACATGAATTATTCAAAGGCTTGTATAATCAGTACAGCATTCAAATTAAACCTAAGAATGTGCAAATTAGGCAATTATTCATAAAAATTATTAACATTTTAATTTTTCAAAGCTCAATGTGACATTTTGCATAGCTTCGCTTAAATATAGCATGGAACACTGCAATTAGAGCCATAGCGCAGGACCCATACTTAAGCATTGTTCGGATGAGTGCCTGTAAGTCTATAAGGAATAAAATAGTAACAACGAGAAATAGGTAGCAGTAATAAAAGTATTGATGATTCTGCAAATGTGAACTTGTGCATAATTAGTCAAACTTGCCAATCCTAATCAATGAGACACCTTGAGACCTGAGTTTAATCACTGGTGAAGTTGTCCACCACTGGCCCTACTCTATTGTCCCCTGGAGAGTAGAGTCCACAGAAAGACACTAGTCTACTTGCCACACACACACAGGCACACACACACCACATGCATACACATGTGTATGCACACACATACTTTTGTTTTTGTATATAGTATATGGTAGATGTTCAAGTTTAAAAAAAAATTATTCACTTGAAAACATTATTCTATACTTATTTCTGTAGTTTGGCAAAGCAATGGTGAAGGCCTGAATGTGTGCATTAGAAGTGAAAAGAGCCTGACCTGTGGTGGCACAGTGGATAAAACATCGACCTGGGAACACTGAGATCGCCAGTTCGAAACCCTGCGCTGGTCTGGTCAAGGCACATATGGGAGTTGATGCTTCTAGCTCCTCCCCCCTTTCTCTCTCTCTCTCTCTCTCTGTCTCCTCTCTAAAATGAATAAATAAAAAAATTTAAAAAAAAGAAGTGAAAAGAGTAAAGACAAGTTGTTTTGAGTGCTGAACATGATGGATTGCCCCTGACTTTTTTGGAAGAGGGACATATAAGACGAATAGTAGAATTTCTGCCCTATTAAAAAGAGGTGTGTTATAAGACTACTGAACAATATAGGGAATTCAAGAAATGAGTGATTTGGGTGTATAAAACCATTGTCCCTACAAGATAACTCGATGCCTTAAAACACAATAAACTGGGTGCCTTAAAACAATGCAATTTTATTTTTTCTAAAATTCTATAGGATAGAAGCCTAAATTTGTCTCACTGGGTTAACATTAAGGCGTCAGCATGGCCTGTGGGGGAAATCTGTGTCTGCCGTTGCCAGCTTCCATGGGCACCCACAGTGCTGGCCTTGTACTCCTCCTCCTCCGTCTTCAAATCCAGCAATGCTATGTCTCTCTGAGCACCTCCTGCAGTCCTTGCTCCTGCTGTCTGTGACTGAGAAAGATTCCCCAGTTCTGAGAACCTATGTGCATAGAGTGTCCCCGCCCCAGATAATTCAGAATGGTCTCTTCATCTCAAGGCCCTTAACTTAATCAAAACTGCAGAATACCTTCTGCCATGCAAACCAGCATATTCATAGGCACTGGGCATTAGAATGTCTTTTGGGGGCTATTAGTCTGACTACGACAAGTCTCAGGAAGTAGGCTTAGATGTGTCATTCAACGGAGGAAGGTATGATAAGCAACATTCTCAAATGTTGCAGGCAAGTTAAATATCAGAATGTTTATGCTGTTATCCATCTTTCTGAGATGTCAGATTAATCTACTCTCCAATACTTCCAGTTATGAAGGAGATCTAGTTAAGCGCAGCATCCAGGGTGCACGAGTGAAAGCAAGAGGTCCATGAGCATAGGAGGAAATTAAAAACGAAAATATTTACTAAAAATAGACCTTGCAAAGGTACTTAAAGATAACTTTAAAAACCAACGCCAATATTCACAATAAAAAAAGCATAAGAGAATGTTTAAAGACAGCAAACAAAATTAAGCAACATTTCAAATTCTTCCTGAAGTCCTAGAATTTGACCAGCTGCTGCCATGATGTCCCCCAGTATTGATGGGAACTCCCGCCCACTAACAGAGCTCTGGCTGGAAAAAGAGGCTCAAAGATGAAATGGGCTACATTCTTGAGGACCCTTGTCCTCCAAGGCCAACAAGTAGCTCCTAATGTAAACTCCAATACTGAACACATATGCATGGATACCATTTGATGGAAATAAAATTATTATCCTTTTAAGAATTGACATGAGCCTGACCAGGCGGTGGTGCAGTGGATAGAGCATCCGACTGGGAAGTGTAGGACCCATGTTTGGGACCCCGAGGTCGCCAGCATATGCGCGGGATCATCTGGCTTGAGCAAAAGCTCGCCAGCTTGGACCCAAGGTCGCTGGCTCCAGCAAGGGGTGGCTCGGTCTGCTGAAGGTCCGCGGTCAAGGCACATATGAGAAAGCAATCAATGAACAACTAAGGTGTCACAATGAAAAACTGATAATTGATGCTTCTCACCTCTCTCTGTTCCTGTCTGTCTGTCCCTATCTATCACTCTCTCTGACTCTCTATCTGTCCTTGTTAAAAAATAAAAGAATTAACATGATAAACAGGTATGTTAAATGCTGAGAAATCACACCCTCAAAAAAAAAAACTTCAATTATGTGTTGAAAACTGTACAATATATTAACCATTCATTGTTCTCTCTCCCAGTTTTTTAAAATTAATACTCCTGGGATAAAAAGCACATTACATTGTTAAATCCTAAAGATAAGGTACATTTTTTTGAATCCAATTCTGCCTAAAGAGACTTTGAAAAACTTATTAAAATGGTAGAAATATGCCATAATAAGTTCAACTTGTATAATTTCATTATCTTTCTGTAATCATGATATAGATTATAGGGATCAACTTTAGAGCCGAACAAGCTCAGAAATGAATTTTTGATCAGACATTATTGTGCTGTGTGATCTAAGTAAAAATATTTACTAGATTTAATTTCTAACTCTCATGTAGAGGTGGGTATAATAATATCAATTTTGAAATAGTGATGAGAAACGTAAAAAACAAATGAGATTAAAGACAGTGTCTGTTTTAGAGCGGTCACTCAAAGACGGTAAACAATAATAATAGCGATACCTCAAGAGTCACCACGGTAGAGATTGACTCCTCAAATTTTTGTTGATTAAATATGTTCATCATCTATGTGGTATTTTTTTTACTCACTTAAACAAAGTGAAAAAGAAACCTACAGAAAGGGAAAAACTATTTGCAAATCACAAATCTGATAAGGGGTTAGTTCCCAAAATATGTAACGAATTCATATAACACAAGAAGCAAAATCAACAAGCAATTCAATGTAAAAAATAGGTAAAGGATCTGAATAGACATTATTTTTCCCAATTGTCAACAGGTCTATAAATAGTTATTCAACATCACTCCTCACCAGAGTAACGCAAGCCACAATCACAATGAGATGTTACCATACGCCTGTTGGGATGGCAGTTATTCCACAGGCACGAGATAACAAGTGCTGGTGAGGATACGGGAAAGGGAGGTCTTGTGCACTCCTGGCGGGTATGGAAAGTGGTGCAGGACTGTGCAAAGCAGCATGCAGATTCCTGGAGAAAATTTAAAATAGCACTACCATATGATCCGGAAAGGCTACTTCTGGATATATATACAAAGAAAATGAAAGCATTGGGTCAGAGGGAGAGCTGTACTTCTATGTTGAACACAACACTACTTACAACGTCCAGGACATGAGACCTACCTAAGCCAGTGCCCACTGACAGATGAAAGGATAAATAAAATGTACTATATACACAGGGGATGTTATTAAATAATAAAAAAGGAGGAAACTCTGCTTTCTGAGACAGCATGAACGAACTCTGAGGATATTATGCTTAGTGAAATAATAGTATATATCTGACTTATACATGGAATCTCAGAATAATACTGCACTATCTCACTTAATTGTGCACTCTTAAAAAATGACCAAACTTATGGAAACAGAACACAGACTTGTGATTGTCAGGGATAGGAGATGAGGGATCAGGGCAATGGGTGGATGTGGTCAAAAGGTACAAAATTTCCGTGGTAAGATACATGAATTATAGGGTGACTCTAGTTAACAATACTGTGTTATATACTTTTAAATTGCTTTAAAAAGTAGATTTTAAAGTTCTCACCAATAAAAATACAATTGAATTTATTCTATTTATTTTATATGAAGTGAGAAACTAGAAATGAGGAGGAGGTAAAATAAAACATTTTGCTTATGAGACTCATTAATTTACATTATTTGTTTCTTTTCTTTTTTTCAGTAACAGAGACTAAGAGAGACAGAGAGAAGGACAGATAGGAACAGACAAACAGGAAGGGAGAGAGATGAGAAACATCAATTCTTCATTGTAGCTCCTTAGTTGTTCATTGATTACTTTCTCGTATGTGTCTTGACAGGGTGGCTACAGCAGACCAAGTGACCCCTTGCTCAAGCCAGCAACCTTGGGCTCAAGCTGGTGACCTCGGGGTTTTGAACCTGGGTCCTCTGCATCCTAGTCCAATGCACTATCCACTGTGCCACCGCCTGGCCAAACACTATTTTGGGGGGGATGTCATATATAAGTATATAGCATATGGGAAAACACCCCACTTTAATTGTATACCTTCTAATTGTGTACTTTCTGGCTAATGTTTCAAAACTTTCTGTTTTTAATTAAGACACTGCAATGGGTTAACTTCTGGAAAGGTCTTACAATGTTAGTGTTGGTGACATCAATTTTCATACAATAGAAAAAGATAATTATATTTTATTTCCTTCTGAAAATTTAACTTGCCAATGCAGAAGACTTTCATGCTGAAAGGCATGATTAAAATAATTAAAACAGTGCATAAAACCTAATGATTTTTAAGTCTATTTTTTAATCTATATGATTTATAATTTTCTTTTAAAAGTCAGTGCCATCATAACTGATTTGAATTGTCTGTCAACATATCATAGTAAGCAAGGCATGTTTCAGAAAAGTAATAAATGTAACTAAAACAAGATTACATTCTTGATGCAATTAAAATATGCAGTGTCCATAAAGGGCTATACATGTTCAAATTTGTTGATGTATAAGTAAATCTGCCCCCTGTGATAATTGTATCCTAACCAAACCATTCATATTCCAATCGGAACAGTTTAACACATATAAGATAATATCTGAAAGGCTGAATGTTTTATAATTGAAAAGACAGATTTAAATACAATCTCTGAGCAGCATGGTGTAGAAGAACGGCTTGGTTCAGAATGGAAAGCAATCAATGGAGGCCACTCATCAGCAAACTCTAACTTTAGAGACTTGATAAAGATAGTTTGTCTCAATCCTCATGTCACCAAAAGTACCACAAGCTAGACTGACACTGTTTCTATGAAATAGTTCTGTGAAAGTATTTTTAAAGATATTGTTATTGTATAAATGAGGATGTCATATCATATATGATTATTTTTATTGGTATGTTCAAGTTATAAAGAAAGACACATTGCATAAGACAATTATTTTTTAAAAAAGTACAATGCAATCAGACAGTCTTAATATCAGTCACTGATTCACCACTTACTCGATGAGACTTCTTGAGTAAGTCTTGTAAATTTTTAGAAATGTATTTGCCTCATTTGAAAAATGAGCATAATCCAATCTGTGTCATAAGGTTTTGTGAGAAGTTCATGAAATATTTTTACACATTTCAGGGAATAGAATGCCTTGAATAGTGTAGGCATCACACTTATCCTAGTTTAGTCCCTCACTCTATCCAATTTATAAAAGTAATGTGTTCTTTTCTATGTTATTAACACTCTTCATTATCAAAATTCACACTTAGTTATTTTTTAAGTGAAAGGAGGGGTGATAGAGAGACAGACTCCTGCATGTGCCCTGACCAGGATCCACCCAGCAACCCCTGTCTGGGGTCCACGTAAATCAGTCGAATTATCTTCAGTGCCCGGGATCATCACTCAAACCAATCAAGCCACTGGCTTTGGGAGGAGAAGAGGGAGAGGAAGGGGAGAAGGAAGGGGAAATAAACAGGAGGTCACTTCCATTGTGTGCCCTGACCAGGGATCAAACCCAGAATGTCCACCTGCCGGGGTGATGCTCTATTCTCTGAGCTACTGCCCAGGGTCTATTCTGGAAACTTTTTAAAGATCTACAAAAGTTCTGAACTTTCCTGGAGAATAATAAAAAAGTCATGAGTGATTTTTTCTGGGAGGAGATTTTAATAGAGTGGTAAATTGTGAAGAAACCTTGCAAGAGGTAAGAGTGACGTTGAGCTAAATAAGTAGAAGTGATAAAGACAAAGCTCTTAAAGAATTTGACAATGAGGCACGTGTTACAGGTGGGGATTCCCAAGAAGCAGACACTGAGAAGGAGCTTCTCAGGATTTATATTAGGGAGTGTCCCTAATATTAATACCAGTAGGAAGAAGGGCATGGACAGCAGAATTGGATACACGGAGAATAGGATCTGTGATTCAATATTGATGATATCTTCATCCAAATCCATCATTGAGCAACATGCCTGGATGTTCATACCCTTTCTTGAAGAGTCATTTGTTGTAGGCTGTCTGGGGAAGAGAATGCCTTTGTATAGGCGGTTCTTTCTGAGCAATGGAAGCAATTTATAAAGGGTTGTCAACAGCACTATTAGTGGCTAGGCAGTAAATGTTCCCTGATTGGGGGGGGGGGACCTGTGTGGCTCATCCTTGTGTCAGCAGAGTCCGACCCTGGTATTGTTTGAGGCCACTTTTTCCAGAATTCCCATGGGCCTCTCTTCCTTAAGGAAATTTTTAAAATGAAGAAGAAGAAGCTTAGTGCGACAATCTATTGTCCCTCCAGCATATTTTGAGATGCATGGCTAAATTTTATATCCTAAAATACCTAAAATACGTATATCCTATATGTAGCTAAAATCTATTAACCGTCGATATTCCTCCGACCCTTAGATATTACCTCAAGAGTCTCAGAGTATAACCCAGAGATATGACCCAGATATTCAGATTTCTAATACCATCAGCACCACATCCTAGGCAGGCCAGAACTGCTGCACTTACCAATTTATGGTCAAAATAAAACATACTCTCACCATTCAATCCAGAAGTCGTACTCCTTGGGAATTACCAAACGGAGTTGAAAACTATGGCCACAAGGGTGTATGTAGCAGCTTTATCCATAATCGTCAAAAACTTGGAAGCAACCAAGATGTTTATGCAGGTGAATGGAGTAGTGAACTGGATACTTGCAGACAAGAACATAATATGCATGCTAAAAAAGGCATGAGCTCCCAAGCCATGTAAAAGCATGGAGGGACCTTGCACATATTACTAAGTGAAAGAAATCAATCTGAAGACCCTACATACTCTACAATCCCAACTAAAAGATGCAACTTTCTGGAAAAGGCAAATGTGTTTGAGAGTAAACAGATCAGTGGTTTCTAGGGGTTAAAGGGTGGGAAGGATGAATACTTGAAATGCAGAGGATTTATAAAGAAGTGAAAATATTCTATACGATACCATATGGATAGATTCATTTAACTATACATGTGTCTAAATCCACAGAATGCTCAACACCAAGCGTGAACATTAATGCAAACTGAACTGTGGGTAATGATGATTGTGTCAATGTCAGCTCATCAATCATGACAGATGTACCACTCTTGGGAGATGCTGATGGTGGGGAGGCTATCTATGTCTGAGCACAGGGGGTATATTGATATGGAAAGGACGAAATAGTGCTGTCTTTCTTTAAAAATGACATGGACCTCTATGTAGAGATTGTGAGAGAATCAATCAAAAGAAATTGAAAGACTGCTAAAACTAATAGGCAATTATGGCACGGTTACTGGAATGCGGTTAATATATAAAGTCTGATACAAAATCTATTTGCACTCTCCTGTCCCATTCCAATTGGAATTATGCCACTGGACATAAATTTCCCAGCCCCTGATCTTCCAATCTCTTCACTTGCAGAAGACACCTGACAAGGAAACCTGTTCATTAGCAGCTGCCCAGGAATCCATAAACATCTAAACCATTTGCTACTTTTCTGTTTCCTCAAAGAGGACGTCCAGCCTAAAGCCCTGCTGGAAGGGTTTCCCTCACCACCCATGTGTTGGGTGTAGTGTAGCTGCAGCCCATTTTCTGTGCACAGTCATGCACCAAGATGACGCATGTTAGGGCTCCCATAAGCCACAGGCATGAGCTGAGGAAGGAGCGCCGGCCCGGCTATGGGGGCTGGCACAAAGGTCTAAGCCACTTGCTCATGTAGCTTGCTAGTGTCTTCTGGTCCACTTTGTGATCTTTTCTTTATTTTACAGGGACAGAGAGAGAGAGAGTCAGAGAGAGGAATAGATAGGGACAGACAGACAGGATCAGAGAGAGGTGAGAAGCATCAATCTTTAGTTTTTCGTTGCCATTGCAACACCTTAGTTGTTCATTGATTGCTTTCTCACATGTGCCTTGACCGCGGGCCTTCAGCAGACCGAGCCACCCGTTGCTGGAGCCAGCGACCTTGGGTCCAAGCTCACGAGCTTTTGCTCAAGCCAGATGGGCCCGCGCTCAAGCTGGCGAGCTCGGGGTCTCGAACCTGGGTCTTCAGCATCCCAGTCGGACGCTCTATCCACTGCGCCATGGCCTGGTCAGGCCCACCTTGTGATCTTGAATGTAGTTCTTCCATTTGATGATATGTTGACCTAATTCCACCCTAGCTTACACGTTGGTGGCATTACCAGAATCCAGCTCATGCCAAAGATAAGGAAAGCCAGACGTTAGGTAATGCGATGAAAGCAGATATTATTCTGTAATTACTGACAGGAGGGGAAGAAATTGAGCTCCGCTCTGGCTTGTGTGGCAGAGGTGACTGGACATTCTAAAGGAACCAAGACGGAGTTGGGATCAGGAGCTGCGACCCAAGCAAGAAATCACAAGGCCTTGTTCAGTGTAAGTGTGATTCAAAATGCTGTGTCTGCTAGGGTCCAGGGTCCAGTTCAGTATTTATTCTACCCCAGAGCGTGGGAGGCTGGGTCCTTATTCCTAGTTCCATTTCAGGTCCTTAGGAAGGCACAGCTGAGTTGCGGGGGATAAACACACAAGCTGAAGGGCAGGAGAGGGGTTGACAATTTCAAGTTGGGTTTCAGTGAGAAAAGGAGATGAGGTATTGGCTGGAACAAAGAAGAACTTCTTTCTCATTCCTGAGCATTTAAGACAGGCACTCAGAGGGGGCAGGGCTGCCCAAGGATGCTGCCTTAGGCTGTGGGAAGCCATGCTAAGATCTGGGCAGTGTCTTACTGCTGTTTAAAATGGATGTGTGTACAGCGGGTGTTTGCAGTGCTCACCTGTGATCAGTACTTCTGGGTGCCTGAGGAGTTGGTGTCTCCTGGTCAGACACTCACATACAAGGAAGGGCCCACGATAATCCCATAGCTGTTTTCAGAAGCTGTGTGATTCTCCCTTGCAGATGGCATGACCTTGCTCCTGACCACCGGGGTCTGTGTTCTCCCTGGCAGCCTGCCATGAGTTCTTCACTGCAGCTTTTCAGCAGTGCTTCTTTTAGTCCCCAAGAATCTGCTGGTGGCCGACTTGAATGGGACCAGAGCCAGGCCGCCTTGCATGGGAGTCTGTGTCTGCAGGACCCTGAGCTGGGCCCCACAACAAAAGTTGGCTGCCTTTTCTTCCTGGTACACAGGTCAAAAGCGTATTCTGAGGTGTAGGCTATGAGACCCCTGTATCCTGAGGAAGCATACGAGGTGTTATACTTCCTTATCTGTGTTAAGAAACTCAAGATGCAATGCAGTCTGTGGCCTTTTCTTCGGGTGCCACGTGCACTCTCCTGAACACTGGACCCCTGAAGTATTTGCTGACGTGAAGGGCCTCTGAAAAATCTTGGGTTTTCTTTTTCACCCTCAGGAGCACATGTTCTTAGTAATTCATCCGATGTGATAGATACTCCTTGATCATCTGGTCCAATTAGCATGGTGTCTGTGCCGCAGTATATTAATGTGCTGCTCCGCGGGGTGCCCAGATGGTCCATATCTCTTTGGACTATATTATGACAGAGAATGGGAGAGTTCACATAGTCCCAGCCAAGAACTGTAAATGTGTGTGTTTATTCATCCTTGGTAAATGTGCACTGTTTCTGATTCCCTTTCCTGGTCAGAATATAAAAGAAAAAAATTAGCCAAAGCTATACCCATTCACTGTGTACCTGAGTCCGAGGTAGTCAGCTCTAGCTAAGAGATACCACGTCTGACACCCGAGCAGCAGAGGCCTGTTGTCATTCTTCCTAGAGGTCTGCAGTAAATCTAATAGAGATACGAGGCCAGGTGGCCCAAGGAGCCACATCCTTGCAAATTTTAGAATCCATAATGAGGCATTCAGCAGCTCCCTTCCCAGAATGTGATATTGTTATTGAATTGTGTTGTTTACTTACCTGTCTGATGAGGAGGTGCATTTCAGGGGCTTCTCCGTGGCCATCCTCACTCTGACACTCCTACTCTGGATGCCAACGACACAATTTGCACTACCAACCAAGTAATGCATCTGAGAGCCAAGGAGATCACAGAGAGAAAGAGGCTAGAGAGACTAAACAGAGGAGACCTTCAGCAAGAGAAGATCCTTGAAAGGAAGAAAAGGGGGTAGAGTTGCAGTGGAAGAAGATAGCATCAGTCCTGGCAAGTTGGCTCAGTGGTGGAGCATCGGCCTGGCCTGTGGATGTTTCAAGCTCAGTTTCTAGTCAGGGCACACAAGAAAAGCAATTATCTGCTTCTCCATCCTTCCTCCCCCTTCTCTCTCACATATCTCTCTCTCTCTCCCTCTCTCTCTCTCTCTCTCTCTCTCTTCCCCTCCTACAGCCCTGGCTCAAATGGTTCAAGTGCATTGCCCTGGGCACTGAGGATAGCTCCACAGAAACTCTACCTCAGGCACTAAAAATAGTTTGGTTGCAGGTATGGCCCCAGATGAGCAGAGCATTAACCTGAGATGAGGATTGCTATGTGGATCCCGATAGGGGTGTATACAGGAGTCTATCTCTCTATCTCTCCTCCTCTCACTTGGAAAAAAGAAGAAAAAAAAAAGAAGATAGTATGAAAGGCAGTATTTCCTTTGAAATGGAAGATGAGTGTGCATGGCATTTATACTTTTGCAAATTCAGAGAACTCTCACGTGATGACTCATTTGCACCGAGAACAGAAGGCAAGATTCTCCAGGAGGGCCAATCAGAATTTTGAGGAGAGTGGAGGATGTTTTTCAACAGAGCCTGTGGAGACTAGAAAAATAGAAGTGGAAGAAACACCATCAAGAGCTCAGTTAAGACTGGAAAATACAAACTCACAGTGGCACCAATTATCTGCTTGTGTAATTATTTCCAACAGTGCTCACATCTGTAAAGCATTGAGAATTCTGGTAAGGTTAAGAGTACTTAAACTAAGAACAACAACAATGAAATACTAATGGACTCATAAATAGAAAACACTGACAGCCATCAGACACAGACAACGGTATGGTTGGTGATCACCAGAGCTAAAGTGGGGAAGGGGAGGTAGAAGAGGGTCAAGGGGAAATAAATCGTGATGGAAGGAGACTTGACTTGGGGTGGTGAACACACAATACAATATGCAGATGATGTGTTATAGAATTGGACACCTGATACCTATCTAATTTTATTAACCAGTGTCACCCTAATAAATTCAATAAGATACGTTTTAAAAAAGAGTACATTAAAGTAAGGGACTGGAGCATACTGTTAAGAGAATGAATTAATTTACTTAATAGTGAATAGTTATAGATAATACTTGAATTATTATAATTTAAAATGATTATATTAGCTTTATAGCATTTTTACAATCTCAGATAATCAAAGTCATAAACATCTTCATTGATCTAGAACTAATTTTGGATTATGTAATTCAAAGTACAATAGGTAGGTATGCTATTCATTCTGAAGTGAGACTGACATCCTGTTTTTATTCACGTGCCCCACCCAAAACCCGACCCTGTCCCTGCACGTAAAAATGTGATTAATGAAAGGAAAATCCAGGAACACTTGTTGTGTGTCTTCAATATGTGAAGTGTATATTACTTTTAATGTATCTTACATATAGGACAAAGTTAAACTCTTCTACTCATATCTGATGTTTATGATAAAATTGGCATCTATTGAGTATAGGATATAAAATAAATAGAAACTATTGTGTCTACTCCACAGTACAGTTAGGAATATGCTTTATCAGTGGATAAAGCATAATTTTTGTTTGTTTGTTTTTTTGCCTACTGACAGAGATGAAAGAGTCATTTCAAATGCCTCTTGGTTTGTTCTTAAAACTTGAAAAATCTGCCTTTTCAAAGTAAAGTTGTTTTCCTTTTGTGATCTATATAACAAAACTATATATTCACTCTGTTGGCAAGAAAAGCACAGTTCAGGATAGATTTTTTTTTCATAAGTGAAGATAAAGTTAAATTTATGTTGAAAAAAGTTAAGTGATTGACTTATCACTAAACATAAACAAATCAGTTGATTATTTTATCCACATACAAATTATATTCCTTAGAAATAAGTTTGAAATTTAAAATGTCTTATGAATATATAACATGAGCATGAAAAACAATGGTTTAATTGTTTTTATTAATTTCAAATATCCCTGAGCAACACAAATTAAATTTGAAATGACAGCAACCCTGAGACATGACATAAATATGTTGGTGATGTGCTTCGGCAATGAGTTGCCAAAAGCCATGAGAAGCATATAGTTATTGGAGGAGATGACCTATAAATTTTATATGTATTTAAAATACATATGCAAAGGTAGACCCAATTCTTCCTTTTTTGTTTTGATTGACATTATTTTTGTTCACTTGTTTTTAAGTTTGCTTTATAATAGCTTTAAAAACCTTCCCTGTTAGTTCTCATTCCATTGTCTCTAATAGAAAATATATATTGATTATAAAGTAAAAATGATATCTCACAAACTCCTTTGTTTTGCCAAGCAATCATTACCTGGTTGAAAAGTATGTATTCTGTGTCAGTTATTGTTTCAGGCCATCTGAGTAATATACTAATTCTACACAGAAGGAAAAATCCTAAATTACACAATAGCAATTGTTCTATTGAATAAAGGGAATAAAGCCAGTGTCTTGAAATGACTACATTGTCTTCTAAGAGCCACTGCTGGTGCATTGTGTAACACTGGCATATGTGTTCACCTCTTTCCCAGATAAGATTGTAAGTTCTCGAAGAGCAGGATGAACCTCCCACATCTAGTAATACACATGACACGTAATTGATACCTAATGGCTCATTGTTGAATAAAGTGATAAATGAAAAGATAGTTTTACTGTCGGGATCAGGAAAAGGGAGCACACACTCCAGGTAAGACTCACAGCAGGAAGGTTGGCTTGGAAGCAGGACGCTGGTGTTGTATAGTGAAATGATAAAGACAGACCATCTTGACAGAAGCTAATGGATTCTATTAAAGGAAAAAATAGACAATTAACTTCATTCATTCAGTTAGCCTTGAAAGACTTTGAAGATTAAAGACATTAAGGATATTCGCCCAAGGTTATGCAATGACTAAGTGTCAAAATAAGGACTGTCAGAGCTGTCAGACCAAAAAGAAAAACCCTGGGCTCTTAGCTAAATGGGCCAGTTCTGAGATCATAGAGATGCTATACAGGAAACCTGGTTGACTTGCCTACTTCTCTCACCAAGCATTTTTATGGTCTCAGGCAAATTAGTCACCACCCCCATATTTTTTCCACTCACTCTCAATATAAAGGGGACTTTCTTGCATCTGAGGAGTGAGTGAGGCCCCAGAGTCACAAACAAATTTAGAAGAACAGCACTACACGTGTTCACATGTTCATATCACGATTACTCCTGTTGTTAAATCTCAGTGAGGACTGGGGATCTTAAGTCAACCTGAGGGTGTTACGATTCCTCCAGACCTACTTAATGCCAACTGAAGAAGAAATAAGCATATGCATATTTTAATATTGAAATTGAAATGGTCAAATTTCAACTTGTCAGATTTGCACGACATCAGCCATTCCTCCTCAGCCAGAGTTCCACCCCTACAGCTGACCACTGAGGTGCAGGTTTTAAGCCTGGCACACCGGTCCTGCCTTTCTCCACCCTTACTTTAAATTTTACTCTGGAGCAAATTAACACACCATCCTTTGAACTGGGTTGTTTTAATCCATCTAGAAGGCCCTAACGCAGTTAAGCTTTCAAATGGAAGGGTAGGAGTATATTTTCTTCCCAAGGTGCCTTTTGTCTTATATGTGGGTTTATGCATCCATCCCCTGGGAAAAGATGGCCATTTCAAGCAATGTAAAGTTCATGTTCATTTCTAAGGCGTATCCCCTCCCACTGCATCACTGACACAAGTCGATGATGGCCTGCTCCTTACTCAAGGTAAGGGGGCGTTAGTTACCTGGAGCAGATAGAAAGGGACCCCAAAGTGATTTTCTGTTGCCTACTCAGAGAAGGTCTTGACACATTCAATGGAAATCCTTTACTTCTGAATTGATTTGTCTTTCTTGCACAGAACCCATTTCTCTTTTTTTTCTGGTTATTACACCCCAATTTTACTATGAGGGAAAACATTCTTGTATCACTTTGGGTTTTATACAAGAAAATCAAAATGCTGATTATAGTTTAATGAGAAGAGTGGTTTATGTAGGACAGACATGACTGTCAGACACAGGCAGGGCTAGAGGAACTGGAGTCAAGAGGACGAGGCGAACACAACTGAGTCCAAGCACACAAGTTCTAGTTGTCATCCAGGGACCAGAATGTCACTTCAAGCACAACACCCATCAACTTAGACAGAGCTGGTGACTAAACAGTGAGTGCTCAGTAACACCAGTAATCTTGAAAGAGAACAAAACTGGAGAAATCATGCTACCTGGCATAAAACTATATAACAAGGGCATAGTGACAAAAACAGCACGAGACTGGAATGAAAACAGACATACAGATCAACGGAAGAGAATAGAAAGTCAAGACATAAACCCTCACCTTTATGATCAATTAGTATTTGACCAAGCAGGCAAAAACATACAATGGGGTAAAGGCGATCTATTCAATAAACACTACTGGGAAAATTGGGACAGATACATGAAAAAGAAAAGAAATTAGACAACCTTCTTACACCATACACAAGAACAAACTCAACTTGTATTAAAGACAAATATTAGACATGAAACTATAAAAATCTTAGAAGAAAACATAGGCAGTAAAATCTTCAACATTTCTCATTGCACTATTTCTTTTTCATATATATCTCCTCAGGCAAGTGAAACCAGAGAAAAGATAAATAAATGGGACTACATCAAACAGTTCCATTTTTTCTTTTGATCTTAGCCAGTACCTAAGTTGTTTAGGAATCTAAAACTGATGGGGTGACCCAAACCTTCATTTCTGCTTATGCGATATCATTGCTACACTTTCATGTTGGTTATTTTAGTTCTCTGTGTATCCATCTTGTAGAAGTTATCCATGCCCCTTGCTAGAAAAGGTCAGCTACTACAAAGTATCTGCATTTTGTAGTTTTACTTCGGAGGCACCAGTAATACAAAATAGCCAAGTGGTGTTTTTAACTTCTCCTTTAGTTCAACCATTATTAGATCATTTGATGGAAGAAATATTTCTTCCCTGGCTACTAAGAACTCCAAACTAGTAAAATGCAAAGCTACAGAGGATGACAGTCAATAATTATTTGATTGTGATTACCTATTCCTCGAGAGAGGTGGCACTCACACATCCAAACTTTGGTGACCAGGAAAATGGAGCTACAGGTGACAGAAATACATGTGTTCAGGGTATATTCTGCATCCAGAGGAACAGGGCCCAAAGGCCACAAGGTGGTATGTTCCAACAGGTGCCAGAATTGTGTTCAATCATCCATTCTATTATTCTATCTGGCCAATCATTTCAGGGTTATGGGTTCCAATGGAACACTGTTTAGCCACTGTTTCAGTTCTTTTGATACAATATGGCACCGTTGCTCATAAAAAAATATTTTGTGGGATATTGTAGAAGTATATATGGAATTTTATTAGTCCTCAGACTGTATTTTTGGCAAAAGCAGGTGAACAAGAGAAGCAAATCAGTATCTGGAATAAGTGACAGTTTTAGTAAGGGCACATTACTGTCACAGTGAAAGGGGTGTAATGTGGTCAGACTGGCTGTAGACCAACGATGAATATCCCTAGAAAACTGGTATCGTGTGAGATCAGCTTTAGCTCTGAGGTTAGCAGATTTATTATAGCATTAAAAGAAATTAGGTAAGTTTTAGATTGAGAAGTCCCAGTTTTGGCATGGCATCCCACCTTCACACCTGTCACAGTGGTTATTTAGTTTATGAACCCATAGTCCACGACTGTGGTAACTGGAGGACTTTGACTGACATTCACAAAATGAATCATTTGTTACCCATTTCATTATTGATTTCTTCCTCTAACAGGTTCTGTTTGATTAGAATTCACGTGTGACATACACACTCTCAGAGTCCGGATCATGTGGAGAGTCAATCCATGCATGTTTCGCCCAGGCCTCTCTTTACCATATTTCTAATCTTATCCTTGCAAAATGCTGACTATTTAGCCAAACTGTTAGCTACTACCAAGGAATCAGTGTGCCTAACTTATCTCTAAAGATTCCTGTCTCCAGGTAATGAACCACAAGATAGTCTGTGCACTGGGAAGATTTTTTTCTTCTGGACAGAATCTATGCTATGTGGATTGTACTGTTAGCCACTCTGGCACTTGTATAGCTTTGTTACCACGTCTAAGTCAGATTCACACTGTATCTTTCTTACTCGCTCACATGGGGAGCTCCCCATGAGGTGGCTGGTGTCAGTTTTAGGGGTTTAAAGAGACAAATGAGCATATCTGAGGAAGTGCATTGGGAAGGTAGGTGAGCCGTGAATCTGTGTCACGCATGTATTCCTTCAGGGGCATTGCAAACTCAGTATTATAGACACCCTGTCTCCCTCTACATGTAGGACTTCAGCGCACAGCCATGGACAAAATAATGCTGGGTTCCATTCTCCAGCATCCAACATCTTCCGGGGTCTAGTAGGAAGGAAGAAGTTATTAATAAAAGAGAACATGAGTTAGCCCTAATTCTCTGAGGATCTTGGTTCTGATTATCCTAAGAGAGCTCGACACATTTGCAGCACAAATCCTACCTCTCCAGCAGCTGCCTGGAAATAAGTAGCATAGGTGCAAACTGAAAATGCTCAAGAACCTCCCCTTGCTCTGAGTTCCACTAACATTTTGGAAGACATGTTTCATGTGGTGAGGGGATTGAGGAGAACTGTCACAAGCAGGATATTTTGTCTCTAACATGCTAGGAGTTTTCACTCTTGGAATCAGTCTTTGTGTTTGTCTTACTGAAGTGTTTTAGGATCTTCCCCCTTAGTGGTAGAATGGGAGAGATGCTTCACTTTGATTTTCAGTTTGGAGGGGAAATCACACAGAGCAAAGACTCCTCAAAGTTTTTCAAGTGTCGTATGTCCCAGTGCTGCCGCTGGATATATCTCCCACCCACTAGAACAGGGGTCCCCAAACTATGGCCCGTGGGCCGCATGTGACCCCCTGAGGCCATTTATCCGGCCCTGCCGCACTTTCGGAAGGGGAACCTCTTTCATTGGTGGTCAGTGAGAGGAGCACAGGATGCATCCGCACCCATAGTTCCCATTGAAATATTGGTCAGTTTGTTGATTTAAATATACTTGTTCTTTATTTTAAATATTGTATTTGTTCCCATTTTGTTTTTTTACTTTAAAATAAGATATGTGCAGGGTGCATAGGGATTTGTTCATAGTTGTTTTTTTTTTTATAGTCCGGCCCTCCAACGATCTGAGGGACAGTGAACTGGCCCCCTGTGTAAAAAGTTTGGGGACCCCTGGTCTAGAATATATCTCTCTAAGCAAGCAAGCATCTAAGCTCCATCTTGTGTTCTTGCCTGTAACATCTCATTCCTGGTTGCAAAATCCAGCAGCACTTTGGAATCTATGAAGTCACTCATATGAAGTCAGGACCCCAGTAGGAGAAATTATTTCAAGAGCTGGGTAAAGTATAGATAGTCAGGAAATAAGACACTGACCATTTCTTGCTTTCCCTGCAAGAAGCCTTTTTTATTCTCTCTGTCTCTGTCTCTCTCCGTGACAGAGACAAAAATAAAAACTGTTTTCCACCTTGAAAGTAATTGCTTAATATGAAGTGCAAGAATCTATGTTAAGTCGGGCCAGTATTTGGAAATCCAAATGCATTTGCAGTCATAGTTTTTAGAAGTATTTTATCATATTTGCCATGATGCACTGTCATCGACTGAGTCCTAAATGACTTTGAAGTTACTCATTCTGTGTACAGGAATGAAATGGAAATCACCACCCCCACATAGTGGACTCAGGTGATAGTATTTGGACTACGTGTGGTATTATCTCGTGCGTGGGTCAGCCTGACTCAGCGGCACCTAGCATTCTAACTGCTTCCTGACTGCTAATGCACAGACACTGAACCACTCAGTTCAGCCACCAAAACTGCTCTTGCCCTTTCCTGGCCTGTGCTCTTGATTCCTAGAAACGAGGGGAAGGACAGCAGGGAGACGGCCTCTGCATGACTTTCTCTCTTCAAGCTTCCCTCAAGTGCAAATTATTTGCTTTTAAAAATGTGGAGAGTTTGTGAAAAACAAGAGTTAGCTTCACTGCCCCTGCAGAAAGAGAATACATTTAGAAGGGAGTAGAAATGGGCACTGTGTACCAATCATCCAGACCCAACACGCGCCTCCTATTCACAGTCCCTAACAATTTTGGTGGGGTTTATTAGATTCCTTCCGTCTCTAGAGGTGTTGGTACAAGACTTGCCTAATGACTGTGACCTGTTCCTGTAAAGAAAGTAGCACATTACTAGGAGAGCAAATCTTGGATTTGGGGGAAACAGTTGGACCATGGAGACAATTTGAGAAATTGTAGTCACATGAAAAAGTGATATGACATCATTTAGTTTTTGTTTCTATTTTGCCTAAAGCTAGCATTTATTTGCCTTAGTCTTCTAAATAGTTTGTCCTTCTTCTGTTTGCATTGGTTTGAATGACAGTTGCACTGATTCACAACTAAAATATCATTATTAATAAAGACATCAGTTTCTCAAAGAATTTTTAGGGAAATGAAAGAACCTCAAAGTGAAATCGACTGACTAAAGTTTGAATATGAGGCAGGCTGACTCCTTGTCCTCAGCTGGAAGTAGGCAGTTCATTGTTATTAGCAAAAGAACATCTTAACTGTGGTTTTATCTTGAAATTGGATAAAATATTTATTTATTTGTTTGTTTGTTTTGTCACAGAGATAGAGAGAGACAGAAAGAGGAATAGATAGGGTCAGACAGACAGGAAGAGAGAGAGATGAGAAGCATCAATTCTTCGTTGCTGCATCTTAGTTGTTCATTGATTGCTTTCTCATATGTGCCTTGACCGGGTGGCCACAGAAGACTTAGTGACCTCTTGCTCAAGCCAGCGACCTTGGGCTCAAGCTGGTGAGCCTTGCTCAATCCAGATGAGCCCATGCTCAAGCCGGCGATCTCGAGGTTTTGAATCTGAGCACTCCGCATCCCAGTTCGATGCTCTATCCACAGTGCCACCGCCTGGTCATAGATTAAGTATTTAACTTGGTTATGTCTTTAGAAAATTTTGTAGAAAAATCTGAAAATATTTAAGTATGTGTGCTATTTCTTGTAGCCTGCAGGTATGTCCTCTAGGAAAGAATACTCTGAACATTACAGCACATTTGAAAGCTGAATGAAAGAACTATAGACTTTGCAAAGGGGTTGTTTCTGCATAAGACCAATAGTAAAAGAATATTGAAAGTCAATCCTGGAGATTTGAAGAATATTGAAAGCTAATCCTGAAAGTTTGAAAGAATAGGGGAATATAGGAAAGTGGGACAAAGTTAGGACAATGGCATTCTTTCTGCTGTGTTCACTGAAGAATCTGCATTTTGCATGCATTCTGAATGAGGGACAAATTGCATCTGCCTTTGGCTCTCAGGTTACTGCTTTGAATGAAGCCTGAGTCAGATTCCAAGATGGAAGCCATTGGCCTGAGCGCCAGGGAAACGACTACCTCATTGATATGCCGCTCAACACTGGACTCTCCCTCTATGTTGTTGTCTTTTTGGCAATGATCACTATCTCATGGGATTTCAAAACTGCTAGTAAAAAGAAAGCCTAAATGTTTTCTCATAGTGTTTTTACTGGTTAAGAAACTTGTAAGCCTAGAAAGCAAAGGCTTTCAATTTTTCCCTTTGGGAAATACAGTTCCCTTTCGACTATTCAGTACTTAGGGAGGAACTGGCCTCACACTCCCACTCCAGGTGTTAGGTATATGTCCCAATGGACAAACCAATGGTCTCTGGGATTGGCTTAACAGTGGGCTTATTGCTGAAGAAGAATCCACGTTGGAGTTCATGTAGAAAACTGATCCTGCAGATGTTAGTAAAATGGCAGGATGGAATCCTGGGGCTGCTAGGTATTCTTTAGATCGCCATGCATGTGGTCTGCTCGGATATAGAGCCTGTAAGAGAGAAACAATGTCACACAGGGGTCAGAATGACAGCTGAGGTTCTTCACCTGGGCCAGCCGTGGCTGTACGTAACATCAGCAAAAGCACTTTTGTTTACTTATTTTTCTAATGGGAACCATTATATTCCTTCTTATGCTTAAGCTACTCTCAGTAGAAGTATTCTTTGCTTCAGTTGAAATAACACAGACCGACACATTTATATATCAAGTGGCTATAAATATTTTTAAATGCAATGTTACCAGCTTAATAGCTTAATTTTTATTAAAAAATTAATGTTTGTGAAACTTATGGATTCACTTGGACACGTGTGCATGGACACTTTCATAAGTGTGCATGCCACTTGTAGTAGTTGTATCAGAAGATAAGCAAGACTTCTTCCACCTGTATATTTGGTAGAGCAGCGTGGGCCTAGCAGTACTAATTCTAATTTGGTGTAAAATTTATTCTACAGACAATATATTTTCATATGTGATTATAAGATAACATGTGGAATAGAAATATTTAAGGGATTTGGAGATCATTACATGACTGCAGTAGGGAATTATTTTTCTATTGACAGAACATCGTTTCCAGGGTAATTCCTATTCAAACAGTGGTGAAACCAAGATAGAATATATTTTATGTTTGTGTAACAGAGTTTAGACCCCGTTATGAGGGTTTTGGTGGTTTTGTCAAACAATAACCTGAAGTTCTAAATTCATGCACAATAATTAAAATGACCGAAATGTGGAGAAATAAAGTCCAATTTTAGTTTGGATTGGAATATAAAAAGAACTCACAAATACATACAATGCCATACTTAAAATGGTAACTGAATCTTTGGCTCAGAATATGCATATAACTGCAAAAGGAACAAATGTGGAAGAACAGGACTCTTTTTAGGTATTTGAGAACTGTTTAAAAAGTTGGTTAAGGATTAGTAACAACAATAATTATGATTAAGTGCCTAAGAATAAGTGAATCATATTCTACCTCATTTGATGGAATATAACTCCCATAACATAACTACTTGGTAGAGAAAAATAGCAAAAATATGCAAGAAACACTTTAATCAAAACAATACTTATGCCATTGGTCTTAGATGTCTAACCATCCCAATGAATTTATAACATCTGCAGACTCATGGTAAACCTGAATGTCTGTTGAATGACATAACACACTTAGTCTAAAAGGGATAGGTAACAAACAAGTTTTAAATCTATGAGGGAATGTAAATAGTATTCAGCTGATAAAATATTGTGTTTTCTCTCTGTTCACAAAATCATTACATTCAAATAAAACTCAGATGATGCTATCTTCCTTGGTGGCTCTGGACTCGAAGCCAAACGCATGATTTTAGGGCTGGCTGTAATCACACTCCCTACTATCCCACACTGGGAGGAGGGATTCTGCCGCCTCCGTGCAGCAGCTGAAGTGCTGAGCATGTCAGCCAGATTCCACAGCTGAGCAGAGAGATGACCTGCCTGCAGTAACCTCTGCAATTAGGAAATCTGCTGAGATCAATTAAGGCCTGATTATAAATGGAATAAGATGCCCGCGTATCTCCTGCTCCTTAGCATGCCCAGAACTGAACTTCGGAGAGATTATTCTAGGTATGAAACCAATGACCTGGAAAATGTACTTGAGACTAACACTGCCTTGACTGGTCCTGATAGTCTTCTGAGCAATAACCTCTCTGATTTAGGCCCCCACTGAGAATTGTGCTAGCTCACGCACCTGAGACCTGGCTAGGAAAATGGTTCAATCCATTAAAAATTAAACTCATAACTTTACCCAAGAAACGAAGAGAAAGTATCTAGGACATGTATAAAAAAGGTTTGGCACAATGGTGTTGTAACTTTGTTAATATACAAGAAATAGGCTGTATATTCCTCAATTGATATAGTAATTTCCCATAGCCACAGAATAATCCATCATTCACCAGCTTTTCTCTCTTTTATTAGATAAAACAAAACTTATTAAAGAGAGTGTTGCCTGCTAACACTTTTAAGTCCTAGGTTAGTGTATATTCAGGTCAGAATGCAGTTCTGTAATTGCTGAAGAATGAATATAACCATAAGTGAATTATTTTTATATGGGAAGTATCTCAAAGACGGGGAGTATTAAACTCAAGATTAGGGAGTTTCCCTTTGCAAACAAAGGCAAACTTATTTTTTAAAATAAATTTTAAATTATGTTTTTTATCTCTGATATTTATATATCATGGTTAACAATATATAAATATGTATTAATATATACAGTGTGCCCTTAAAGTCATGGTGCACTTTTGACTTTTGACCAGTCAAAAGTCAAAAGTGCACCATGACTTTACGGACACACTGTATTATATCTAGATTAATATCTAGAGATATACATATGCGTGTAACTTAAATAGATCTATCTATCTATCTATTTATCTATCTATTTATCAATCTGCCAGTGTTAGAAGTAGAGAAGAAAACAGAGAAAATAATTTAGCTATATTTATCTTTTACTTATCTTCTCAGAAGTAAGGCCTTCTTAAATAAAACATATTTGTATTCTCTGATTTTGTGATAATTCTCTCCAGTCTATACAGGCATATAACTTTTTAATATATTTTGAATTATCAATTGCTTAAATTGAATATTTTAAAAACTAAATGTTCAAAACTAAAAACTAAATTATGCTCAAGCATAATTTATATATTTTAAAAATTTTTAAAGAATTTCTTTTCCTTCAGTCTCAATTTTATAGCATCTAACTACCTGTCTACAAACACACACATGCAAACACGTCTCTTAAATCATCTGAAGTTTTCCAAAATTCTAATAGGTCAGAACTGGTTTCTAAACACATTATGTGATAATAAATAAAGAAAACATATTAATTTTATGTTAAAAATAATGAAAAATCAAATATTATAATATAATTTACATTGAAGAATTAAGAAAACATTTTTTTTGGTTTGAAAGCAAAATTAAAACCAAATTAAAGAGATTCACCTTTAGGAGGAGCAAGATGGCGATGGAGTAGGCGGATGTAAAAACTTCCAACTCCCAGAACCAAAGTGGATTATAACTTGATTTTAAGAACCATCATCTGGATAAACCAATGCTGAACTGGACTGAGAGGACTCTTCAACTGGGGAACACTGAAGAAGCCACACTGAGACTGGTAGGAAAAGCGAAAATGCTGAAAGGGCTGCCCAGCTCCCCGGAGCGAAAGGCAGCCTGGAGAGACTCATGTGGCAGGAAGAGAGGCTAGCGGAAGGATAGGGACCTGGGTCCCAGGAACAAAGCCCCAGTATACAGCCCCAGAGCCTAGAAAAGGCATATGGACAGTATTTAGCTGTGAAACAGGTTACGATACTGTTTGTGAGAAAAAGACAGTTGTCTCAGACCCAGGATTCTTCTTAAAGGGACGGCACAGAAAAACTCTCTCACAACCACTCACCTGGGACTCCAGGAGACAGGGAGAGAGGAGAGGACTGGAGCAGCAGGAATAGAGTGCGGTCTGGAAGGCACAGGGAGAAAAGCTTTGAGGGACAGCCATCCTCAATCCTGGGCTGAGTCACTCCACAAATCTGAAACAATATTTCCCCTGGAACCAGCAAGGGGAAGCAGGACACCAGCCAAACAGGCCCTCCTGCGGCAATTAGAGCACAGTTGCTTAGAAGGAGGGAGCTTTCAGAACTACAGTATGGAGTGTTAGGGTCTGAGCTGCAGCATCCCGACCCACGCTACTGATGGCTTGCTGGAGAGTGGGCGGCAATGGGACATGGAAGCACAGTTCCGTCGGCGGGGGCAGAGGCCGAGCCAGCTGGCATGAGCTCAGAGTAGCCAAGCCGGGATGAAGGGGATGCATGGAAGAAGTCTGGCAGCTGCAAGCCCGCCTGCGACCCCACCTGTGGGGGAAAAGCGGGAACCCGGAACGGGCAGAGATCTGCCCCTGGGCAGGGGCGAGCGGGCACGCAGCTTCACCTGGCCTCTGAGGCTTGAAGCCCTGAACAAACTGGCCTTGCCCGTGGAGGTGGTGCAGAAGCCTGAGCTCACAGTTGAGCATGCACCAGCAGCCTGGCAGAGGAGCCGAGGTGGGTGGGGGCGGGGCGGAAGCCTGGCTCACAGCTGAGCACGCACCAGAAGACCCTCCCGGCCAGAGGAACAGGCTGACAGGGACCCACAGCTGAGAAAAAGTGCTCACCCTTGCCCTTGGTGCCCAGGCTTGTGACCTGAGTGTGGTGAGTGGTCCCACCCGTGGAAGAAGGGCGAAGGCCAAGACCGGCTGAGGCTTATAAAGCTTGGCCGAGAACACAGCCACTCGCACAGAGGCAGAGGCGGACACCGCAGCCACAGTGACAAGTGCCAACAATACCCACACCCAACCGCCATAGGCAGCAGCAGAGGGGGTGGCGGGCTTGCAGACAGACCACACCTAGGGAACACAGAGTCAACACTCATTGGATTCCAGTAGCCAAACCCTTCTTACACAGAGACAAAATGGGTGGGCAGAGGAATGCAACCCAACTGAATAAAGAGAATTCCCCAGAGAAGGACCTGAATGAATCAGATATAAACAAACTACCTGATGCAGAGTTAAAAAATAATGATAGTTAGGATGTTCAAAGAGCTTAGAGCAACAGTGGATAGTCATTACAAACACCAAAATAAGGAGATAGCAAGTATAAAAAAGGAAATTGAAATAATAGAAAAGAATCAGACAGAAATGACAAATACAGTATCAGAACTGAAGACCACAATGGAATAAATTAAAAGCAGGGTGGATGAAGCAGAGGATCGAATCAGTGAGATAGAGGACAAAATAAACAAAGGCACAGAAGCAGAGCAGAGAAAACAAAGAGACTCAAAAAATCTGAGGAAACTCTAAGGGAGATCTGTGACAGCATGAAGAGAAGTAACATCCACATCATAGGGGTTCCTGAAGAAGAGAAAGAACAAGGGATAGAAACTTTGTTCAATTAAATCATAGCTGAAAACTTCCCTAAAGTAAGACTAGAAAATGTTTAACACATTCAAGAAGCACAGAGAACTCCATTAAAGAGAAACCCAAAGAAATCTACACCAAGACACATCATAGTTAAAATACCACAGCTAAGGGATAAAGAGAAAAATGTAAAAGCTGTTAGAGAAAAAAAGGCCATCACCTACAAAGGAGCTCCCATAAGAATGAGATCCGACTTCTCAACAGAAACATTTGAAGCCAGAAGGGAATGGCAAGATATATTCAAAGTAATGCAGAACAAGAACCTACAACCAAGACTACTCTATCCAGCATGGCTAACATTTAAAATTGAAGGAGAAATAAAGAGCTTCCCAGCCTCAAGGAATTCATTAAAATCAAACCAATTCTGCAAGAGATGCTAAGGGGCCTGTTGTGAACAGTTCAAAGGGGTAAAAGAATATATCAAAAGAAGAATACAGCTTTAAAGAATAAAATGGCAATAAACAACTACATATCAATAATAACCTTAAATGTAAGTGGATTAAATGATCCAAACAAAAGGCATAGGCTAGCTGCATGGATACAGAAACAGGACCCATACATATGCTGTCTACAAGACACACACCTTAAAACAAAAGATGCACATAGACTGAAGGTAAAAGGATGGAAAAAAATATTTCATGCAAATGGAAATGAAAAAAAAGCCAGGGTAGCAATACTTATATCTGACAAAATGGACTTTAAAACAAAGGGTGTAGTAAGAGATAAAGGACACTACATAATGATAAAGGGAACAATTCAACAGGAAGATATAACAATTATAAATATCTATGCATCGAACATAGGAGCCCCGACATACATAAAGCAGACTTTGATGGATATAAAGGGTGAGATTAACAACAATACTATAATAGTAGGGGATTTCAATACCCCACTAACATCACTGGATAGATCCTCAAGAAAGAAAATTAACAAAGAAACAGAAGACTTAAAGGATACACTAGATCAACTCGATTTAATAGATGTCTTCAGAACTTTTCACCCTAAAGCAGTAGAATATACATTCTTTTCAAGCGTTCATGGTATATTCTCTAGAATAGACCACATGTTAGGACACAAAAGTGGTCTCAACAAATTTAAGAAGATTAAAATCATATCAAGCATTTTCTCTGATCACAATGGCATGAAACTAGAAATTAACCACAAAAGAAAAACTGGAAATACTCAAACACTTGGAAACTATATAGCATGTTATTAAATAACAAATAGATTAACAATGAGATCAAAGAAGAAATAAAAAAGTTTCTAGAAATGATTGATAATAAGTATACATCAACTCAAAATTTATGGGAAATAGCAAAAGAAGTACTGAGAGGGAAGTTCATAGCACTACAGGCACCATGAGAAGCTAGAAAAAGCTCAAATAAGAAACTTGACCCTGCATCTAAAAGAACTAGAAAAACAACAGAAAATAAAGCCCAGGACTAGTAGAAGGAAGGAAATAATAAAGATCAGAGCAGAAATAAATGACATAGAGGCTAAGAAAACAATGCAGAGGATCAATGAAACGAGGAGGTGGTTCTTTGAAAAGGTAAACAAGATTGATGAATTTTAACTAGACTCACCAAGAAAAAAAGAGAGAGGACTCAAATAAATTAAATTAGAAATGACAGTGGAGAAATAACAACTGACACAACAGAAATACAAAGTATTTTAAGAAAATACTATGAAGAACTCTATGCCAAAAAATTAGACAACCTAGGTGAAATGGACAAATTTCTTGAATCATATAATCTTCCAAAAATCAATCTGGAGGAATTAGAATGATTAAACAAACCAATTACAATAAATGAGATCGAAACAGTTATCAAAAAATTCCCAAAAAAGAAAAGTCCTGGGCCTGATGGCTTCACAAGTGAATTCTAACAAAAATTCAAAGAGAACTAGCTCCTATCCTCCTCAAGCTATTTCAAAAAATTCAAGAGGAAGGAAGACTTTCAAACTCCTTTTATGAGGCGAGCATAATTCTGATCCCGAAACTGGACAAAGACAACACAAAGTAAGAAAATTATAGGCCTATATTCCTGATGAAGTTAGACGCTAATATTCTCAATAAAATATTAACCAACCGGATCGAGCAATATATGAAAAAAATCATACACCATGATCAAGTGTATTCAATATTCGCAAATCAATCAGTGATTCATCACATAAACAAAAGGAAAAACAAAAATCATATGATAATTTCAATATATGCAGAAAAGCATTTGATAAAATCCAGCACCCATCCTGATCAAAACTCTCAGTTAAGAGGGAATACAGGGAACACTCCTTAACAAGATA
The DNA here is from genome assembly GCA_037038555.1 of Rhynchonycteris naso. Classification (NCBI taxonomy): domain Eukaryota; kingdom Metazoa; phylum Chordata; class Mammalia; order Chiroptera; family Emballonuridae; genus Rhynchonycteris; species Rhynchonycteris naso. Next base: position 6,955,632 of record CM072998.1, on the reverse strand, counting down.
AAGGCCATCTATGACAAACCCACAGCAAACATCATACTAAATGGACAAAAATGAAAAGCAATCCCCTTAAGATCAGGAACCAGGCAGGGGTGCCTCCTTTCACCACTCTTATTCAACATAGTTCTGGAAGTCTTAGCCACAGCAATAAGACAAGAAGAAGAAATAAAAGGCATTCAAATTTGAAAAGAAGTAAAACTATCATTATTTGCAGATGATATGATATTTTATATAGAAAACCCTAAAGTCTCAGTCAAAAAACTACTGAACCTGATAAATGAATTCAGCAAGGTGACAGGATATAAAATTAATACTCATAAATCAGAGGCATTTTTATATACCAACAATGAACTGTCAGCAAAAGAAATTAAGGAAACATTCCCCTTCACTATTGTGACCAAAAAAGTAAAGTACCTAGGAGTAAATTTAACCAAGAAGGTTAAGGACTTGTACTCGGCAAATTATAAAACATTGATAAAAGAAATCAAGGTAGATACAAACAAGTGGAAGCATATACTGTGCTCATGGTTAGGAAGAATAAACATCATTAAAATGTCTATATTACCCAAAGCAATTTATAAATTCAATGCAATACCAATTAAAATACCAATGACATACTTCAAAGATATAGAACACATATTCCAAAAATTTGTATGGAACCAAAAGAGAACACGAATAGCCTTAGCAATCTTAAAAAGAAAAAATAAAGCAGGAGACATCAGTCTTCCGGATATCAAGGTATACAACAAGGCCATTGTACTCAAGACAGTCTGGTACTGGCATAAGAACAGGCACATAGATCAATGGAACAGAACAGAGAACCCAGAAATAAACCCACACCTTTATGGACAACTGATATTTGACAAAGGAGGAAAGAACATACAATGGAGTAAAGACAGCCTCTTTAACAAATGGTGTTGGGAAAATTGGACATCTACCTGCAATAAAATGAAACTAGACCATCACCTACACCATTCACAAAAACAAACCCAAAATGAATAAAAGACTTAAATGTAGGTCGTGAAACCATAAGCATCTTAGAAGAAAACATAGGCAGTAAGCTCTCCGACATCTGTCGCAGCAATATATTTGCCGATTTATCTTCACGGGCAAATGAAACAAAAGGAAGAAAAAACAAATGGGACTATATCAAAATAAAGTTTTTGAACAGCTAAAAAAAATAAGAACAGAATAAAAAGACACACCACACAAAGGGAGAACATATTTGACAATACGTCTGATAAGGGATTAATAACCAAAACTTATAAATAACTTATAAAACTCAACACCAAGAAGACAAACAATCCAATCAAAAAATGGGCAAAAGTAATGAATAGACACTTCTCCAAAGAGGACATACAGATGGCCAATAGGCATATGAAAAAATGCTCAACATCACTAATCATTGGAGAAATGCAAATTAAAACCACAATGAGATATCACCTCACACCAGTCAGAATGGAGCTCATCAGCAAAACAACACAGAATAAGTGCTGGTGAGGGTGTGGAGAAAAGGGAACCCTCCTGCACTGCTGGTGGGAATGCAGACTGGTGCAGCCACTGTGGAAAACAGTATGGAGATTCCTCAAAAAATTAAAAATTGAACTGTCTTTGACCCAGCAATCCCACTTTTAGGAATATACCCAAAGAACATTATAGCACTGTTCGAGAAGAAGAAATACTCCCCCGTGTTCGTGGCAGCATTGTTTACAATAGCAAAGATCTGGAAAGAGCCCAAGTGTCTGTCAGAAGACAAGTGGATTAAAAGGATCTGGTACATATATACTATGGAATACTACTCAGCCATAAGAAATGATGACATCAGATCATTTACAACAAAATGGATGGACTTTGATAACATATGTATGAAATGAGTAAATCTGAAAAAAACTAAGAACTGCATGATTTCATACATAGGTGGGACATAAAAGTGAGACTATGAGACATGGACAATGGTGTGGTAGTTATGGGGTGCGGGGAGGGAGGAGAGGAAGGGAGAGGGGGGAGGGGAGGGGCACAAAGAAAACCAGATAGAAGGTGACAGAGGACAATTTGACTTTGGGTGATGGGTATGCAACATAATTGAATGATAAGATAACCTGGAGATGTTTTCTTTGAACATATATACACTGATTTATTAATGTCACCCCATTAAAATTAATAAAAATAAATTACAATAAAAAAACAAATTAAAGAGATATTGAATATTGTTATCCCCCGAAACATATATCAAATAGCTTTCCTGTCATCTAATTAGTTATTTTGATCAAAACCAATAACTATATTTATGTTTGCTGTTTTATTTTGATATATCATCAAAGTGAAGAGTTGTATTATATAAATATTGAATTTGATATTTTTCCTTGTTATTTTTATTGGAAGAATAAGCATCAATTTTCATGACAATTTTAAGCATCAGAATAATAAATTTAGATATTTATGTGACATAATACATTAAATTTCTCCCCTAATTACTACATTTCTATTATACAATATAGAGAAGAGGGATAAAAGACAACACACTATCTTCCTCATGATACTAGGCTACACAAAATACATTATGGAGACCCCCTTCAGATTTATGCATGATGAATCAACAACACTTAGATCACTACCGAGCTATTTTTTCATCTAACTATCTACAGAGGAAGGAGACACAGGCATCCGTTAACGTGTATGCATTCAAGTGCTTTGCATAAGAAAGTTCACGGACCAGTATTTTAAAACATTTTTTTAAAGAGAATGTCATCAGACAACATAGTAAGCTCTGAAAATCATGACAAAAATATGCTAACTAGAATGTGTTCATTAAGAATTTTGAAATTTAAAATATAAAATCAAATAATATTTAAACTTTTTCTTAGGAAACCAAGTATACAACTGACTATGTTTTGTATAATCAATGAGCATAAAAGACTATTTTAAATGAGGCTGAGAAGCAAGCATGGAAGGCCAAGAGCAAGGGTGCCTTCTACGTCAACAGTAGTGGCCTTGAAAGCACCCTGCTCTACCAGATTTCAAGGCACTCCGTGTATTTCCCCATCGAAGCTTCCATATACAGTACAACGAGGAGTGCTGCTGAAAACATCGTGCTCCTTACTTTACCATGTCCACGTTCCATGTTACCATGCACAGGCAGACTAATAACTAGTGATATGTTCTGTGCTATGTCTAAAATCCATCCTATTCTCGCCTGACCTGTGGTGGCGCAGTGGATAAAGCGTCGACCTGGGAACACTGAGGTCGCCAGTTCAAAACCCTGCACTGGTCTGGTCAAGGCACATATGGGAGTTGATGCTTCTAGCTCCTCCCCCCTTTCTCTCTTTCTCTATCTCTCTCTCACTCTGTGTCTCCTCTCTAAAATAAATAAATAAAAAGAAATTTAAAATCCATCCTATTCTCAATACTGAAAAACACTAGACTCAGGGTTTTGGATAAGGTTCTGAGTTGATTTGTATCAATCCACCCCATTTTGATCCAAGTATCTGAGCAGCTTGGTGAAATATTGGAAAAGGACTTGGTACTACTATCTGTCCGTGTCTGAGTGTTTACATAGAAGATGGGGTGAAAAACAGGATACAAAAACATTGAGGGTGTTTTCAATATACGGAAGAAGGAGATTTTTTTTTCCCTTTTCATTTACAGAAATCATGCAATGCTTGTTTTTCTGCTCAGCCATATTTTTCTAGCTATGTATCCAATGTCCACGGCAAAAGGGATAACTAATTTGCTATGAAATACCAGGCACATTGATTTTGCTAGTAGAAGGAATCGCCAGGGAAAAGATAGCAGTTCATAGTGTACCTTCTTCTCTTCTTTTTAAATTTCTTGAGTAATTGATCTAGTGTCTGACTTTGAAAACATGACCAATTCTGTGTCACTTCCTCGTTTTTCTTAATTATGCCTAGAAACCATGGTTATGGCACTGGGTTCCTGCACGGAGCAGAAGGAGATAAATTCTAGCATTTACACGTGGAAGAAGAAGGAAGTCCCACTTAGGTCTCAGGTGTGAACATGACTTCTGTACTCAGTTTTACCGTGACTGTTGTGGTTAAGGGCCTTAGCCCTCACATGAGGAATAATGCAGTGATAATTACTAATAATACAATGCTGTTCATTTCCCAACTGTAGAACTGTAAAGAGGATGATGTTGGCCAGGCATTATAGAGGCACTCCTGGATAGCTAAGCATGATATTATTCACTATATTAAAGCCCTATTTAAATACATTCAAGAAAAGGAGCCATTAAGATGATGCATCTCAATGTAGTGAATAATAAAGGAGCTATGTGTTTCTGGAAAGGTTGGAAAACAGGGGAGAAAATTTTCAGACAAATGTAAATTTATGTGAGATTGGAGTGAATAAATCGTGTGAGTAAGGGCATGAGATACTTGGAAGGATAGGATGGTGTTGTAGATTATTAGACAAGGTTAGTGCTGAATTTTTCCTTTGTGTAGTATGGCAAAGGGTGTGGATGGTTAAAATGAAATAGAAAGAAATCAAAGCTACTAAAATTGGTCAGGCCAAGGAACTGTAAGTATAATTGTATTCATAGCCATCCATATGAATATTGAAATTTCTCAGGTTAAAAGCTCAAATTGGGAGAGGGTGGAAAAGATGTCAGAATTACAGGTGTTTAGTGGGATTTTAGGTAATATAATATAAAAATAGAATACAAATCTTGTGATAGTGACTATGGGATTTACCAACTCCAGCTGGAATAGGAATGAGAACCTTCAATTAAGAATTGCAGGATTCTTGGTAGAACTAGGTTTCAGCAAAGTTAAAGATTTAGATTATGGGTTCTGAAAAGTGATTAATAGTGTATGGTAATGTGTTTACAAAAGATAATTGGTTCTTAAAGGCTAAGTGCGAGGGCTGGTGGGTCACTTGACAATGAAAAACAAATTTAACTTGAATGACTTTCTGGACAATTAAGTTAGCTAGTTAAAATATAATAATTATCTCAAATGATGAGCTAGCAAACATACACTTTCCATAATGTATTGAAATTATGACATCTTAAATACTATACCTACTTAGCACAAGCACCCAAATCGATCTTTACATTAATTTTTTCCATTTTTTAGAAAGCCAAGCTATATTTGTTTATAGATGTTAATTTGGAGCAAGTTCTCTCTTCCTGTATTTGTCAGTGTTCCCTGACAGAGTTCATCAACAGTATTTACATGTTTCCCTATTGTCATGGGTCATTCTCATTTAATGAAGAAGTTTGAGCTCATTTAGAGCATAGGAATGTTCCTTCATGATCTCTTTATGTCTCTTAGGCTTCATTCTGTCCTACTCAGGTTTGTTTTCATCTTTTCTCCAATCTTATTAAAGATGGAAGGCAAATAAGTTTTGGTCATTCATTTCTCAGTGTACTTTGCATTTCATGACAAACAACTTTTAAAATGTACATGTTAAAGTTTATTTGTTGAAAAATTTAAACTCTGAGGTGGCTTCTGTCTCTTTTTCACAATATTATTAAGATATGTGTGCAATATTATGTTTGTCCATATCATGCTTTGTGCCTTTTGCCTTCTGTGGATTTCTCCAGAGATTTAAAATAATGAAGGTATCCTGTGCCACATAGCCTCTCTCTTTTAGAAGTTTTATTTCTTTTTCCACCAAGATCATTCATAAAAACGACATTAGAATCCATCATTGCAAAAGATAATGACAATAGGTCTGTGACTTTTTATACCTCTCCTTACTAAAATCTGAAATTTTCCTCCCTAAAATGTATTCTTATTGTTACAATGTTTTATGATCAGAGGCATTTCACGAGGTAAAGAGTGAAGGCATTGGAGTCAGACAGGTCTGAAACTGAACTGTGAAGTTTCTGATTTACTATTTATGAATTTAGTAATCCTGACTACACCCTGTGAAGTATTTTGTTGATAAAAATCTGAATTACAGAAAGATAATTAGATAGGAGATAGATAGCATTTAGATATAATTAGTGGTGATTTTTCTTTATAATTTTTAAGTTTTCCATGTTTTATAGAATATGTACATATTACTTTATTAAAAAAAATTTTTCTTGATTGATTTTAGAGAGACAGAGAAAGAGAGAAAAGGAGAGAGGGAAGAATTCATTTGTTTTTCCTCTTAGCTGTGTGCTCACTGGTTGCTTCCATATGTACCCTTACCTGGGATCAAACCCTCAACCTTGGTGTTTTCAGACAATTCTCTAACCAACTGAGCTACCCAGCCATGGCCTGTATAATCATCAAAAATTTTTACTTAAATTACTATAAATGTTACTTAAAATTAATTAACTTTTCTTCTAATTTTACTTGTTTTCTTTAATTATTCTGAGTACATACTGAAAAGCATTTTATAGCCCAACATACCCTTCTTATACATTATTAACTGTAGGCTTTGTTTTCTCATCTCATATGAATGGCTATAATAAAACCTTACTATAAGATTGCACCAACTACCAGTTTCTTTGTGTCTTGTGGCTTGCTTGTGCAGAATAAAGTAAGTGAACCCACTCCTATTACATATTTTTATGTAGTTGCCAGTATGGAATGTAATGAGCAACAGAAAGCAAGCATTTGCAATAGTATCTTCTTTGTGGGTGTGTGAGTATAAATAAGTACTTTTTCAGGCATTAAGAAGGTCCAACATTTTGTAATTTACTACAACGTATCATCCATTCAGTATAATTGGGTATTTAAATTTTTAATTAATTCATATATTTGCAAAAATAAATATATTAAACCTACTATTTGAGTCCCTGAGGAGATTATATAGGGACAAATGATTATATATTTTTTTAAATGAAGAAATTAGTAACATTAAGAGCACCAATTGTCTATTCAAGAAAATAATGTATATTTTCAATGATCAGTTATGGTTTAAAAAATTATTTTTATAAAATACATTAAAAACAGATAATATATATATTAGACCATGATTGTAGAAATAATTTTCCATTTAAATCTAATACAAATATGCATGATATTTTTAGGTTTCTGAGATTATAAGGCAGACAATATTCAAAGTAAGTTATGTATTCTATGCTGATTAACTCAGTAAGTAATAAATAAGCTTTTTTGAGTACAAACAAAATATTGTTGACCAGCATATCATAAAGGTAGCTTTTTGTGTATTTACATTATTTAAAAATTAAAAGTTAAAGAAAAGAAGTTTTTTTAAAAAAATTTATTATTCACTGGTAGGCAGATAAAATATATTATGCTCACTTTGTTAAAGATGGCGCTGCCACGTGCAAGTTCGTTGATATTAATGTGTGTTGGGGACGGGCTGTGGGCAGGCCAGGTCATTACAGCCTAAGGCTTAGTTTTAAGAGTAAGCTTTTCCCCACACCCTTGACTGATTGCATGATGTGGGGTGGTGCACTCTCCTGAGGAATCCTCCCATTATGCCTCAGATAAGTGACTTTGTATCAGAGACTTCCTTGTTTGTAGATTGGATTAAAGGTTTGGATTTTTACACTATAAAGTGGGGCAGGCCAGGAGCTTGCTGTCTTGGTTCCTGAGATTAGTATTAGAGAGCAGGGAGGAGAACAGAGAAAGGCCATGTGGAGGAGGTGAGGAAAAGCAGCCAAGATGGTGGAATGCTGAGGGAGAAGCCGGTTTGTGCAGACTTTGTGTAGAGAGAAAAAGATGGGGAAAAGAGGTGAATAAGACTGGTGAGCTAGAAACCTTTTGTAAGGCCAGTGGCCAAGGTCACTGTAAAGCCAGTAGTCACAGCTATCACAGCCACCTGACCCATGCAGGTTTGCATTAGATTCGAACAGTCAGTAAATGTAAAGCCAGTAGTCAGGGCCACTATCACAGCAGCCCGACCCACGCAGGTTCACATTAGATTCGAACAGTCGGTAATGAAACACCGGAGCCAAGAACTGGTGAGCCATCAGCTTTAATTCTAGCTTGCACCCGGCGGGCAAGCAAAAATACACACTGGGCTCCAAAACCCATACATTCAGTGCTCACAAAGCTACTGACTTATCCGAGTTTCCTAGCATCAAAGCTTTCCAGCTCACCAGACTTATTCACCTCTGTTTCCCATCTCCTCCTGCACAAACTCTTAACAAACTGGCTTCTTCCTCAGCACTCTGCCATCTTGGCTACTTCTCCTCCACATGGCCTTAATCTGCTCTGCTCTCTAATACTAATCTCAGGAACCCAGGAACCAAGAGGGAGAGAGCAAGCTCCTGGTCTCTCCCGCTTTATAGCAGACTCAAAACCTTTAATCCAATTATACATACAAGAAAGTTGCTGATACAAAGCCACCCATCTGAGGCATAATGGGATTCCTCCCTACATCACCACCCTACATCATCCAATCAGTCAAGGGTGTGGAGAAGAGCTTACTCTTAAACTAAGCCTTAGGCTATGACCTGGCCTGCCTACATTACTGCTTTTCCCCCACAGCCATCTCAAGCATAAGGGCAAATAATATCACCTGGGTGATGGGATTCCATGTGGGCAGCGCCATCTTTAACAAAGTGAGCATATTATATTTTATCTGCCGAACAGTAATGAAACACAGGAGCCAAGAACTGGTGAGCCATCAGCTTTAATTCTAGCTTGCACCCGGCAGGCAAGCAAAAACACACACTGGGCTCCAAAACCCACACATTCAGTGCTCACAAAGCTACTGACTTATCCGAGTTTCCTAGAATCAAAGGTTTCTAGCTCACCAGACTCATTCACCTCTGTTCCCCATCTCCTCCTGCACAAACTCTTAACAAACTGGCTTCTTCCTCAGCACGCTGCCATCTTGGCTACTTCTCCTCCACATGGCCTTAATCTGCTCTCCTCTCTAATACCTCAGGAACCAAGAGAGAGATCAAGCTACTGGTCTCTCCCACTTTATACCGTAGAATCAAAACCTTTAATCCAATTATACAAACAGGGAACTCTCTGTATAATGGGATTCTTCAGGAGAGTGCACCACCCTACATCATCCAATCAGTCAAGGATGTGGAGAAGAACTTACTCTTAAAACTAAGCCTTAGGCTACAACGACCCGGCCTGCCCACAGCCTGTTCCAGAACACACATTAATATCAATGAACTTCCATGTAGGCAGCGCCATCTTTAACAAAGTGAGCATAATATATTTTATCTGCCCAACAATCCACCCTATGCTCACTTTACTACCCACAATCTACACCACTGGCATCCCTGTACAAGGAAATTAGGCACATTACACAAATTACAACATGACAAATCATACAATTTCAACAATTACAAAGGTACACACATTTCACCAGTCTCTAAGCACTTTGCCAAAAGTGCAAAATGTCCTCGGCCTTCTCTCTTGCCATTTGAAAGGCTTCCCGGGGCAGGGGGACAGCCTCCATCAAAGCCACCCCTCACCCCCATCAGGGTATTTTACATTGTCCAAAAACCATAAGTCCATTCAACAAATGAGTCAGTGCTCACTCGGGTCGTAGTCCAGGAAATCAGTCCACACACATGGGGTGTTAGCCTCCCCCCTCATCTCTGCCATCATGGCAGGTTTCACACTGTCCTAAAGAGAAGCATGTGGCAATGGCAGTCAGCATTTCCATCTCTGCTCTGGGGAGCATGATGCCATCCACCCCTATGTCCCAAAATCGCAGACCTACCAGGAGCATAGCTACTCCTTGCTGCTGGGCTCTCACCTTCTGAAGGCTGCGGATCACAATTCCAGACCAATTCTCCTCATCCTCCAAAGGATGAAAACACCAGCTCCTGCTGCTGGGCTCGAGTCCCGGGCTGCCATCGCCTTCTGCTCAGCAGGTCTTGCAGCTCCAGCCCCGGCCTCAACCCCGGCCCTGGCCTCAGGCCCGCCCTCATGCCACTGGTGGCTCTCCACAACATCCAGAGCAATCTCTAACTCACGAACCTTTGATTCCTTCTCCAGCATCTACTCCATTTCCAGGCGAATCTCACAAACCTGGTCAGCCTCCTCCGGTGCTTCCTCCAACTCCAGAGTCGGCATCTCTTTCTCCCATGTTTCCTCCAGCTCCTTCCGCTGCTCGGTTTGCAGGTCCTGGGCAGCCTCTTCCATAGAGCTCTCAGTTTCCTCACACATGGCTGTAAAAGTCAGCCAGCCTACAGTTCCCCAAAAAACAGCTATGGGAAACCAAAACAGCAACCAGTTCTCTACTCCACCGCTGCATAAACATTACCGTTGTGTAGGAGACCACATTTCAGACTCTGTTTAGAGCTGTCAAGAAATAGCCGCCATTCTGTTGGACTGTAAGTGATAACACCAAGCTGGCGGAGAAGACTACTGATATCATGACAGTCAACAAAGTGTTTGTCTTTGGAGAAAAAGTCCACAAAAATTTGTTGATGCTTCCTGAAATGGAACACTTTAGGTGATCGGTGAATTACATTCTTTTCCTGAAGCCTGGAGGCTAATAACTCAGCTGCTTTCTTTGATAGGCCAAAATATCTTAGTAAGTCATTCAATTTGGGTTGGCTAGACTGCTGAGGGGTTAATGACTGCTTGGCATTCATCAGAAGAAGACCCTTCAGATTCTACAACCATTTCCTCATGCATCTTATCAAAATACACTTTATCACCATGTTTACTTTCTTTGTCCTTAGAAGAAATAAAACCATTGAAAACTGGAACTGGGAGTGTCTCAGAGTGTGGGATAGGTAGTATTGCTGAAGGAATATTAGGATATGTGACCATATGCTGGTTTTTATGCCAATGCCCTTTGAATGAAACATAACAGAAAAAAAACAGTCACTGCTGTGGTCCTTAGGTTCACGTCAAACCATGGGAATACCAAAAGGTATCCCTTTGTGTTTTCATTTTTTGTCCAGTCATGAAGCATCTCCTCACAATTATGACACACAATATGAAGAACCCAATTCTTGTCTTGATCGCCAAGGGGAACTTGAAAATACGCAATATATGCATGTGTCACAAATGATGAAATATTTCACCTTTGACATTGAAGTGTGTAACAGCCACATATATAACAGAAGGTGTCAGGACTTTTCTTACATTTATGCCTACTCAAAGAAGCCAGGATTCAATCTTAAAACAAAACAAGAGGGTGTTTTTATCATATAATAACTTTTTACATTTAAAAACAACTAAAGTTATGTAAAAGTGATGTTTGGAAAACATTAATTGCCTTGTGGTTATGTTCAATCTAAGAGTCGTTGCCCTTTAACTCCCATTTAAAAACCAATGCATGCTATTAACTGTAACAAAAAGAAATTAAAATTGCATAAAACCTAGAGCATACACCAGAAAACGGATTTCAGATTTGGAATCAGCAATGCAAACTATGTAGAACCAGTCCAAAAACCTTATGCAACAGAAAATAAAAAAAATAATTGTTCCCCAGTGTTATCAGCAAGGTCAAGGGTTTTGAAAATCAAATTTTCTAACCAGCATATTATTGAAAGTTAGCCAAGAACAAGTTTCTGTTAATAAGTCCATAGTTTTACAACTGCAAATCATTTTTCTCAAAAGAGTACATTTGTCACCTGCTACTAAAATATGTGGTAATACTAGTTTTTATGAACTTTTATGATCAAATAAACATTTAGGAAGTTACTAGAAGAGAGTCTATTCCTTAACATTTCCAATTTCTGTCTTTCTTGGAGTAATGATTTCAATATTTATTTTGGTAAAATTATTTCTTTAAACTTTAGTAAAATGTTAATTTTAACTTGAAGACCAACTTATATTTTTTCCAATTATATACATGTGTACATCTATCTATCTATCATCTATCTATCTATCTATCTATCTATCTATCTATCTATCTATCTATTTATCTATCTATCATCTTTCAGTCTATCTAAATACATAACTTGTTTTAATTATTGAGCTATGTTGCCCTAGATGTAGTTCAAGTGTTTCTAACATGCTTCTTTAACATAATTGTTGGGATTTTAATCTTCATTACATGAATCTATGTTGAAACATTATTTCATACAGTGGTAAAGCAAAGTATAATTACTTTTTTATTATTCTTAGTTATTTATCAGGTTTTCTTAAGTATTCTGTCATTACAAAATAAAATTTTTAAAATAAGACTATAAAAAAATGTGTTCATGCCACCAATCTGAAAAGGGTAGTTAATCATAATACTCAGAAAATAACATTTACATTCACAATAATACCTGCTAACATAATTTCTCACAATGGCCATAATATTGTTTACATTTTTAAATGTAACCCTTGCCTAAATGATTTAATTGTTGAAAACCTGTAATACTAAATTGGAAGAGTGTTATAAAATAGTAACAGAAAGCAACTAAAATTAATGTCATAAATTCATATAATGAACATAAATAAGGTCAGATAGTGAAGTCTGTATTTGCTAAATTATGTTAAGAACTCTTCAAACTCAGCAATGAAGGAAGAGTCACATATAAAAACAAAAAAAAAGTGTGCATTCCAACCAGCAGTGCAGGAGGGTTCCCTTTTCACCACATCCTCACCAGCACGTATAATGTGTTGTTTTGTTAATGAGTGCCATTCTGACTGGTGTAAGGTGGTATCTCATTGTGGTTTTACTTTGCATTTCTCTAAGGATTAGTGATGTTGAGCATTTTTTCATATGCCTACTGGGCATCTGTATGTCCTCTTTGGAGAAGTGTCTGTTCAGTTCTTTTTCCCGTTTTTAAATTGAATTGTTTACCTTCCTGGTGTTGAGTTTTAGAAGTTCTTCATAAATTTTTGTTATTAATTTTGAAATTCATGTACAAACATAAATCTGTATGTAAACATTTTTGAAAGCTTTATTTATAATAAAGAAACACTAATAAAAAGACATGATATCCCTTAATAGGTCAATGGAGTAAATGATCTCAGATACAGCTATATAATGGAATATATCTTGATAAAAAAATTTAAAATATACATCAAAGCACAAAAACACATGGGTGAATCTCAAATGCATATTCAAAAAGGCAATCTGAAATAGATATAGATACAGATAGATGATATAGATCTAGATAGATATAGATCTAGATTATATAGATACAGATGATACAGATATAGATGTATAGACATACTGCATGATTCTGATTATAGTATGACATTCTGGAAAAGTCAACACTGTACTGATGGTAAGCAAAGCAGTGGTTGCCAGCTCAGAAGTCATTTCTTTTTAGAGCAATAATGTTATCTATGATATTGGCATGCTGAATGCAAGTGAAAATAATAATCAAAACTCATAGAGTTTATAGCACAAAGAGTAAACTTTAATCTATAAAATTGATTGAAAAACTAGAGGGTTGAGAGAACACAGGATGAATAAAGAAAGTGAAAAATCATCTATCTGTATTACAAATGGATCAAACAACCCCACTGAAAGGGTTGGGGCAGAAAGAGGCAGTGAGATGAAGATGTGAGGAACTTTGGATATGGTGGGGTTTATAACACTGAAGGGAAAGACTGCGCTTAAGCACTCTATTTTAGCTGATGGAGTTATTGTCAACAAATAGACCTATTTATATAGAACTATGGAAAATAAAATGGACGTGAGAGAACACCTAAAGGGCTTCTGATAAATTATAAACTGTAATAGTAATGTGTCAATATTGATTCATTAATTTTGGCAAAAACATAATAAACCCACACAAATATAATGTGTCAATAAAGTAAAAACTGGTTGTGGGGAATAGAAACTGCTCTCTAACATCTTCACAGTCTATAATGATTATAAAAGAATACTTCTAAAAAATAGTCCAATATGTGTGTAATGGCTCTTCCTCAAACTATAAATGACTGCAAAATATATAATTAAATCTTAAAAACCCAAGGCACATGCAAATATTTTTTCTTTAACTAGTGCTACTGGAGATGCAATATAGATTAGTAATTATTAACTAAAATAAATATTTTATTTTTAAAATTGAGGTATAGTTGACAGACAGCATTAGTCAGTTATACAAGATAATAATTCAATATTTGCATACATTGCAAAATGATCAGCACTGTAACTCTAGTTAATACCTGGCACATTACATATTTACAAAAAAATTTAATTCTGCTAACTTTTAAGCTTCTCTCTCTTAACTTTCAAACATGTAATGGAGTATTATTAACTATAGTCAAAATACTGCCTGTTATATCCCCATGCCTTATGTATTCTATAACTGGAAGTTTGTACCCCTTTGTTCATTTTTCCCCTTCCCACCACAACCTATGGTAACTACCATTCTGTTCTCTGAATCCATCAAGCTTGTTTCTTTGTTGCTGTTGTTGTTTTGCTTTAGACTCCACATATGAGTGAGGTCATATGGTATTGGTCTTTCTCTGTCTTAGTTATTTCACATAGAATAATGTCTCATGTGGCATAATGCCCTCAGTATATATTCATGTTGTCACAATGGCAAGATTTCCTTCTTTCTTATGGCTAATGTTTTATGGTGAGAAATATAGATATTACAAGTGCATGTCTGTGTGTGTGTATGTGTGTGTGTGTGTGTGTGTGTGTGTGTGTGTGTGTGTATCGTATACCATAATATTTTTTATCTATCCTTTCATCAATGAACACTAAAGTTCCAATCTTGGCTATTGTAAATAATGCCACAAGGAACATGGGGATACCTATATCTTTTCTAAAACTTTATTTATTTTAAATAACCTTTTTATTTTTCAATTACAATTAATGTCCACAGTTTTATTAGTTTCGAATATACAACCCAGTGACTAGACAGTTATATAACTTATGATCACCCTGATAAATCTTACACCCCACCTGGCACCACTCATTGTTATGACCATATCATTAACTATATTCCCTATGCATACGTTACTTCCTGTGACTATTCTGTAACTATCACTTTATACTTCTTAATCTCCTCATTTTTTTTTTCACTCATTCCCCAATGCCCTCCCATCTGGTAACTATCAAAATGTTCTCTGTATCTGTGAGTTGGATTCTATTCTTCTTGTTTGTTTAATTTGTTTTTAGATCCCACATACAAGTGAGATCATATGGTATCACTCTTTCTTTGCCTGATTGATTTTACTCAACATAAGACCCTCTAGCTCCATCCATGATGTCGCAGATGCAAGATTTTATTCTTTATTTATGGCTGAATCACATGTCATTGTATATGTGTACCACTTCTTCTTGATTCACTCATCTAGTGATGGACACTTAGATTTCTTCCATTTCTAGGTGACTATAAGTAAGTGATATGACTCAGTAACCCTTCTTCTGGGAATCTACCTCAAATATTTGAAAACATTTATTCACAGTGATATATCTATCCCTATGTTCATTGAAGCATTATTCATGGTGAGCAAGACATGGAAACAACCAAAGGATCCTTTGATAGATGACTGGATAAAGAAGATATGGTACATATATACAGTAGAACACTACTCAGTCCTGAGAAAAGATGAGATAATGCTATTTAGGATGAATCTTAAGTATATCATGCTAAGCCACCTACATCAGAAAAGGTCAAGAATCATATAATCTCACTCATATGTGGAATATAAAACTGAAAACAACAAATAAACAAGAAGAACAAGCAAAAGCATGGTCACAGATAACAGTGTGGTGGTTACCAGAGGGAAGGGTGTGGAGGTAGTAAAGGATGACAACAGTCAAATATATGGTGAAAGAAAATTTGACTTTCGGTGGTGGAAACACAATGCACTTATACAAATGTTGTATCATAGAATTGTACACTTGAAACCGATATAACTTTATCAGCCAATGTCACCCCAATAAATTTAATTGAGAAACAGCAAATATAAAATAAGGCTGCCATAAACATATGGATATATAGGTCTTTTCGATTTAGTGTTTTGGGTTTTTTGGATAAATGCCCAGAAATGGAATTTCTGTGTTGTTCTCTGTCTTTTGTTATATCCTTTGTATAGACTTTGATTTCAAGTCTAACATAAGTATTGCTATGCCAACTTTTTTTGTTTGGTTTTTTGTTTTTCATTAAATATCTTTTTTTCATCCCTTTACTTTAAGTCTGTTTGTGTCATTGTTTTTCAAGTATGTCTGGAGGAAGGGCCAAGTTTTCACTGTTTTCTTAATTTAATTTACTGGAAGGGGGAAAAGAAAACATTAAACTTGAAAACCCTTATCATGGTATACACCATGGTCTAGAGATAATTTATATAATTCTAAATCACTGCTAGATGGTATGTACTGAGGAATAAATCCTTGTGACAGATGGGAGAGGAATGTTTTTATTTAACATAAATTATAACTCCTTACTCTTAATGTTTTTACACATTTCATTTCTAGTGGAAGAAGAGAATGAATATTAAGGTATAAGGCCAGACATGTCTTTCTGAATTATAAAAGCTGAAAAGACCTTTAGCCTTTTTTTCTATATCCAGGCCAAATGTTATCAGTTTAGAGGTCTTAAGAGAGCATGGTTGATATAAACTCAATTACTGTTTCACTGAATTCAGGATAGTGACTCTGTAACATTCTCTAGTTTGATAAACTAAGAAATAGAAGTTTCATAACATAAAATATCATATCATATCTAATTTTTGAGTACCATTATTTCTGAATACCTCATATCTATCAAATAATTTATTAAGGTATGTATGTGTTTATTTTCCAAGATTTTAAAGCATATTTTATCTACTTTGGAAATGCTAAATTTCCCATTAAGACAACTCATAAATATAATCTGAGAACTGTCATAAGTCAATAATTATTAGGCATTACAATATGTTATGAACTTATTAATTGTACATGTTTTCACATTTTTAACATCTATGAAATTAGGTTGAGACTTACAATGGCTAGCATGTCATAATTTAATTAGCAAAATATTTCTTTCTTGGTGGTATATGTGAAATTATACATATTAGAAAAGAAGAAAATAAATTGTGCTTATTACATTTTTCTTTATATTTTTGTATTAAAACATACTCACTTTTGTAATGTAATTAAAAAATAAAAGTAAAATATAATAATTAGCATAACCTGTGGAATTCTTCATTTAATATCTCCACAAAGATTGTTCTTTTTATGATAAGTTTTCCTTTAAAAACAGTGAGATTTCCAGGGAAGGAATCTTGGAATTAAGCTTGGAATTAGATGGAACTTATTGTCTAAATATGCATATCAAGTATCCTTAAAACATATTAAAATGGGTATGAAAATATCTGTATCTATCATAATTTTGGAATGGAATGAACTAGCATGAGGAACATTCAACATTTTTGCCATTTCTACCCCCAAATCAATGTGTATGCAGAAAATCCAATATTACTCCCGTTCTGTTCTCATGAGTCAGACCATCAAGTCATGTTTTTAAGAGAGATACAAGTAACAAAGAATGCAGAGAAAAGCCAACTAACAACTTACTGTAATTGTTCACTGTTATCAAGTAGAGATTTTCAGAAATAATCTCAGTTAGTGGGCTGTACTTCTTAAATAGTCAGGACTAAAAAGCATCAAACTAATACAGGGCAAGGTTTTTGTTTTCCATGAAATCCCTAGGATTTCCAAATGTTAGTCCTGGAATGTACCACGCTGCAGGAGAAGCCCCACCCAGTGTATTCACAGTAACAGTATAAAATTGGGAAGGCAGAGATGCATTTGACCTATAGAAGCAAAAGGGGGTAGATAAATGTGAGAAAAGTTTTCAGAATTGCTAAAATAATCAAGTAATAATTGATTTACAAACTATGCCTATTTTAGATATTTAATCTCCTTCTAAATTTCTCCCTTTAAATGCATTATCCAATCAAATACATTTTATCTGTAAGACCAAGTATTATCTCCTTTTGGAAATGAGAAAAAAATAAATGGCACTGGCTGGTGGCTCAGTGGATAGAGTATCGGTCCTGAGAGTAGAGGTTCGATTCCCAGTCAGTGTCTACAGGAGAAGCTACCATCTGCTTCTCTCCTACTCTCTCCCCCTTCTCTTCTTCTTCCTCTCCTGCAGCCAGTGGCTCAATTGGTTCCAACATGGTCCCAGGTACCGAGAAGGGTTCAATTGGTCCAATTCTCATCCTCTGGCACTAAAAATAGCTCAGTTGATTCAAGTATCGGTCTTAGATGGGGTGGATCCTGGTTTGGACATATGCAGGAGTCTGCCTCGCTATCTCCCCTCCCCTCCTAAAAAAAAAAAAAAGAATAGAAAAAAACTCCTAGATTTTGATTATTTGATCTCAACAGAATGGTGATGGGTAAAGAAATAATTTTGAAATCCATCATTTCCACGCCAATCTAATTCTGCATGAAGAAAACTGTGTATTCCTGCTATGTTTCTGTTTTCCACAAAAAAGTAAATGCCCACAAAATGTAAGAAATTTAAAACACTGGTAAACAAATTATATTCTCTTTAAATTGATAAGGCTGAGAAGATTTTTACTAAGATTAAAAAAATAATAATAAAACTGTACTGATGTTACAAGACTTTTATTTGGAAGCTTTCACAGATACACTTAGACACAACAGATAAGAAATTCTGATAATCCCGACCAAGACGCAAATTTTCAAGAACATTTCTGGAAATCTATTTTATGACTCTCATTTATACTGAGAAAAAAGAAGACCCTCATGTTGGTATATGCAATCAAATGTTCCCAGCCTAGAAAACACAACACCAATGTATTTCTTGCTCCATTTAACTGGCCTCTCTTCATTTTTTCAAGACTTAAGAATTTAAAATCCATACTTACCAAAAATTGGGAAGAGGACAGAGTTAAAAAAAATACAGCAACAAAACCACCCAAAGAAATATATTTCTTGCCTTTCATCCCTGAAAGTTCGTACCTGAATTAGCACACACTGGTGGAGGGAAAGTGATTGTCATTGTTAAGGAAATTGGATGTTGAAAAATAAAGTATTAAATTACCTAACATTCTAAGCACTGATATAGAACTGTCTGGCAAATTTACAGTGGTACTAGAATGTTTCTAGTTTTATTATATATTCTCCAAAATTTGTATAATTAGCTAACTACAGGGGATTTTCCCTATTTCTTATTGTTTTAAATGCCACTCATATGTTCTTAATTTATTAAATAGTTTCTTATAATCTTTGTAACAAATGTGCCTTTTGATTTTCCATGTATCCTGAGGTACATTTAGGAATGAATGTCATCGCTAAACTCTCTCCTCAGAAATACAAAATGGTCTTTCCCTGCTTTTCTAAATTGCCCCTTAAGTGGCTGTAGATAATATATTGCAGGTTTTCCTTAGCTTATATTTGTAAATATTGTGCTCCTCAACTCTTCAGCACCCTACATGTGTGGAGAGTGACCCTCATGGTGCTGAGCTGTATGACCGTATAGGGACTGCAGATTCTTTGTAAAAGGAGCTAACATGATGATATGCTTCCCTGCCACCGGGTTCTGTTTTAAGCACTTAAAATATTCCTTATTGAATCCTCTCAACAACTGTGAGTGGAAAGCATTGTAAGTATACCCATTTTAAAACTGAGCAGCGCAATACGCAGAGAGGCTCAGGAGCGAGTCCACGATCACAGAGTTCCCAAGCATCAGCACTGGAATTGGGCCTCGGACACCCTGGCCACTGTGGCCACCATGGGTCCCACTGTCGTGCACTGCAGGCCAGTCCACTCCGAAAATGAGGAGCAGGGAAGGACCTTTGATCTATGATCATTTGACAAAGCTCAGCAGGCAGCTGGTGGAGCATGAGCGGGCGGGTTCACTGCCAACAGAAAGGAGAAGGGATACATGGCAGGTGTCCTGGGAGAAAGAAAAGCTGAGCCAAAGCAGCGGCGGCACAACCGATAGAAAGTGCTGGGGATGGAAGAGAACGAGGTGCCAGAATGTCGCGGGCGGTGAGTGGGCAGAGTGGGCACACCGTTCCTACGGTTTCCTGGCTTTGAAAATGAAATCTCTTTGTCTCCTGTTTACTTCTCATTGATTCTCTCTACTCTGTGGAGAGACTGTTTTAGAAAATGTATCAATACCTGACAATGTCTCAGTTTGGGATGATTAGGTAACCATAGCCCCAAATCTGGAACTCAGACAGAAAGAAATAAGAAAAAGTTGATGTTGCTATACAAAGCCTGTACCGAAACAGAAACTTGGTTCCCAGGGACACACTCTGATAAGCTGGGAATCTATGAACTTGGTGGGTGGGCGCTCAGGGAGCCGAGACACTTAACACTCTAGGCAAAATTGTGCCTGTCTTTGCCTCTGTGCAGTTCTCTGGGGAGAGCGTCCCGGCTTGCGCTGGAGTCTGAGGGGTCTGTGACACAGCAAAGCGTATAAACCAGTCTCCGGACCCCAGTGTAAGAATCCTACTTCTCCTGCCACACCCTAGTGCCGTGACTATGATTACTTACTCTGCGGACAGACCCCCTCAGTTTAAAGCACTACTCTACCATCTGCTTTATTACGACTGTGGACAAGTTTCTTACTCTTTCCATGCCTCAGTTTCCTCATCTGAAAAATGGGAATTTGTTGTAGCTTTTGCGGGGGGGAGGAGTTAAATTTGTTAATACAAATAAAATTGTTAGGGCAGTACCTGGCACCCACAATAAGCTTTGATAGGTAATATTGTATAACTTTTCCCTTGAACCAGCTATGTTTTTTTTTTTCTTTTTCTCCACCACGACTACATTCTTGCATGGTTTCATGTGGTAGAATTATACTGAGAGATTCCATTAGCATCACATTATGTAAAATCATTAACTTGGTAACTGTGCATGAAACTAAGAGGCTTACCTCAGATTGGGAGGGGCAACATTCGTCCTCAAATTCTGCACAAGGATGAAAAGCACAAGAATCAGTGATTGCATATTTGATGGTTCCCAGTTTAGAAATATTCTGATTCTGCAGACCCATGTTGAGTCTCAGAGTCTTCAGTGCTGACAAGGAACCCCGGGTGTGAATGAGTTGGTGCTTCACAGACCACCGTGAAGAGCACTGTCTTCACTTGCTCTACTTTCTGCCTTTTGTAACACCTGCAGCCCACTTTGTTATCTTTGCCAAGTGTGATGTCATCTCTAAAGCCAAGAGATCATTCAGAAATTACCTACACGCACACACAGGTCAAATGGATAAACTAATGCCCTTTCTTCCTAGAAAACTAGCTTCATCTATCTCCCCCGAAAAAAAGTTATCTATCACTTTTCTACTCTGAAGACACCTAATGTTACTTAAAATAGTTTTTAATAAAACACATAATTTGGAGGTCCTCAGATTTCTACCTCCTTAAAGTTTTATTCTCTATGATAGTCTTGCCTTTTAAATTGAACACACACACACTCACACACACATACACACACTCACACACACATACACACACTCACAGACTCAAACACATGCACACACTCACACACTAACATACACACACTCACACACACATATACACACACTCACACACACACTCACACACACACTCACACACACATACACACACTCACACAGACACTCACACAGACACTCTCACACACACTCAAACACACACTCACACACACTCACACACACACTCACACAACACACACACTCATCCTTAGATGATCATAATCTGATTTTTGATGAGAAGTCTAAAAGACTACAATGATAATCAGATCTTGTGATCATTTTGAACTGATATTAAAGATATTCTGATATTTTCGTATAATGTGGATTCTTTAAAAATTAATTTTCCATCATTTTGTGCAGCTAAATACTTTGATACTGCAATTTTTCCATCGTGGTGAAAAGGAATTTAAAAACAGATATCTTGGCATATCATTCCTATGGGAATTTCATGCAAAAGTAATATTTTATCAGCAGGCTGGAAGGAAGAGTCATTGCCTTGTCAAGTGCCAGTTACAAAATTAGACACAGCCTTAAAGGGGATAAATGGTAGATTAAAATGTTGTTGAAGCTGCTCATTTGTCTAAACTTTATTAAAATTTCCATGAAAGGGTAATGATATTGATCGATATATTGTCATATATACAGAACAAAAACAAAGTGAACGGGAATGATAAATTATTTCATCTCTAAATTAACATTACTGATGGCCGGTGCTGTCTGAACAGTATTTAGATAAATTAAGCAGATGTTACACTTCTGTTTCTAAGGAAGGGAATTTAATTCCAACTGAAAACTCAGGAAGGCAAATCTTTGCAAAAATGTGTGGAGGTTTGAAACAATCAGAACTCCAATTGAGATGTTATTAGCAAAATCCTGTTTTGCCTTTTAAAATAGACTTTGCATCATTAACATATTCATTATCAATAAGCAATGTTTATATATATATATATACATACACATATATGTGTATATATATAAATATATATATGTATATGTATGTATATATATATATATATATATATATATATATATATATATATATATTCCCCAGTGACTAATTTAGGTTATGAATAATGAATGCTATTTTTTGCTGCTATTTTTTCCATGCCTGTGTCCTATCTCGTTTCAGGGTGGTGCAGTCTGGGTTCTACCAGTCCTTTGGGACAGCACTAACAGAGCCCCTGTGGGGCAGATAAAATATTTTATGCTCACTTTGTTAAAGATGGCGCTGCCCACGTGGAAGCCAGTCATCCAGGTGATATTAGTTGCCAGTTTGTGCAGGAGGAGATGGGGAACAGAGGTGAATAAGTCTGGTGAGCTAGAAACCTTTGATTCTAGGAAACTCGGATAAGTCAGTAGCTTTGTGAGCACTGAATGAGTGGGTTTTGGAGTCCGGTGTGTGTTTTGCTTGCCCGCCGGGTGCAAGCTAGGATTAAAGCTGATGGCTCACCAGTTCTTGGCTCCACGGTTTCATTACCGACTGAATCAAATGCGAACCTGCACGGGCGCTGTGATGGTGGCCCCCGGGTACTGGCCTTACAGCTGTGATGGTGGCCCCCGGGTACTGGCCTTACAGCCCCCGACGGCTGCTGTGGCAGCATTTGTGTGACAGTGTCCTAGACGGTGGGCCGGCGGGTGGGTGGGCGGCCTCCTGTTCCTGCAGTACTTGGGGGGCGGGGCATAGGGTTGTCTGTGGGGTGTGGGGCAGCTGTGTTAGGTTTGCTTGATGTTTGCGGCTGCAAGCCCGTTGCGGGATGCGCGCGTGAGCACGTGGCAAAGGCAGTGTACATGCACAGCCTATAGAAGGCCTGGGTGCTTCTGTCCGATTCTCCCCATCACTCTCCGCACTGGGAAGTGCGGTTTTCCTTGTCTCTTTGCCTTTACTGTGAGAGCAGATTTTCCCTGGTTTATTAGTTCTTTCCCTTTTGGTGTTTATTTGCTGCCTGCCTCTGCGAGCCTCTGATAAGCAGGATGCCCCCCGCTTTCCGGCTCCGCGGTTCCTTTCCCGTTGGCCTGGATCCCATGGGAACTTCCCTGGCCTCTGCCAGCCGCTTTACACGGGGTCTGCAAGTGATGGGTATTCTTTGCCAACTTAAGGAAAACCATATTTAGTCTTTTTAATATATATACACAATCAGAAATAAAAGCGAGTTAAGAGAGAAGAAGGCACATGAAACCTAACCGAGAGTCTGGAAGACAAGGATGGCAGTGCTCAATGACTGCGGAATCCAAGCCGCTCCAGGCGCTCAGGTCCCCACTGTCCTCGTCTCTGGGCCCCTCTTGTCCAGCGCGACAGTGCGGATGGTGAGTCCTCGCGTCGGCGGGTCAGCGCTGCGGAGGCCTCGGTGCCCAGCCTGGGCCTGTGTGATCCGGAGCGGGAGGCTCTGTGTGGAGGGCTGCGCTGCATGGGGGTGGCTCTGGGTGAGTGGGCTGGGGGGCTGTCCCTAGCTGGCTCTCAGGCCAGATCAGGCAGCCCTGTTGTCCCCTGTACTCCTCCTGCCTGGCTTCACCCCAGCAGCCTCCGTCCATCCCTGTGTGCCAGGTTTGTGGGGGCCTATTTTTTCCAGAACCTTCTGGATCTCTGCGATAGCACGTTGCTACTGTTTCCAGGCCCCTCCATTCCCTGGGACGTGGTCCCCTCGTCCATGTCACCTCCCATCTATGGGTTCTTCCCCACCGAGCTCCTCAGTTCTGATCTGTGGTCACAGGTTCACCTTGGTTTAAGTATTTATTTAGAGTGACTGGTTGTAGAGAGAGAGACACCTGATTTACTGTCCTACTGATGTAAGCATTCCTTGGTGGAGTCTCCATGCGCCCTGATGGGCTCTGCGGGCTCTGTGCTTCTGGTCCTAGACGGGGCCTCCTTCCCGCCCGCCCCGGGAAGAGACTGCGTTTGCTCAGCGCCCACCCCTCTGGGGCTGCAGGACCGGCCCACATAACAGTCCTGACTGGCCTAAGAGCTGTCCTGGCCCCACACCGAGGTGGCCGGCTGCTGGTCAGCAGATGCACTGGGGCGCAGCCTGCTTTCTGCCCAGATAAAGGGCCTGCTTCAGAAAGCCAAGTGCCCTGGCTGCAGGTCACTCCCCTGCCTGGGTCTGCACCCTGGAGTGTCACTGCCCAGGCGGGAGGCCCCACTGCTCCCAGATGAGTCCTCTCGGGTGGCTTCCTGGCCCCCTGCCACCTCCCTATGGGTAGGGTTTGGGTCATCCAATGGGTCCCAGTCCGGGTTCTATATCCCGAGGGAGGGGGAACCACTGCTTGTGGGTCTCTGTCTCCCTCAGGAGGTTTGAGACTGGGTCTGTCTCCCAGGTCCTTGGTGGTGGCCTTTTTCTGATAACATGGTCAGACGTGTCTAGTGGGTCTGCTCTAGGCTTCACAGCCTGGGGCAGTGGGTCCCAGAGCAGGTGTATCAGGAGCAGGGGCCGCCACAACAGGATTTGGTGGAGCCCAGGTGCTGCTAACACTTTGCCTGTAGGGTTCAGGGTTGAAGTCATGCTTTCTTCCTTCATCTGAGGCGGGCAGGGCTTGGGGTTCGAGTCTAAAAGCCACAGCTGTATATGTAGTGCGCTGAGCTGCTTGCAAGCTTTGCTGCTCTGACCTTGCGAGCAGGGGCCCCAGGAGCCTGGTCTGGCACCGGACCTGGGCATGGCGGGATCGGAGCCATTGCTATTTAACCCCAGATTGGCACAGTTTCAGGGGCTTTTGTGGGAAACTGACCTCTCCTTGGAGAGACCAATCTACACGGACCAGTCTGTGACTTATACCTCTCCCCAAAAACTTATTTTAACTAAATGATAGATTTATTATAAAGTATATATCACCTTGAAGTTTGTCATGTCTTTAAAATGATGATTATGATGTAATATATGTAATTATAAAGTTAAATCCCAGCTTGACTTATGTAATATGTGTTACATTCTATGTGAATGTTACAACAGAAAACTCAGAAATCATTATAAGTATGGTGGCAATACGGTATAATTATAAAACTTTTGTGGTCTGTGTCACCCAACAGTTGTTAGTGCCAATTCAATGCCAAGAAACTTTATTCAGTGCAAACAGCTCAATTGTTTTGCAGCATGCCCATGTAGACAGCAGGGCTGTAGGCCAGCTCCATGGTGACAAGGCGCTGCTGTGACAAAGCAGAACTGTGACACAGCGTAGGGCTAGGTGGCCCTGAAACCAGGCTTCTCTGGGACTAGACAACTCTGCTCTGCTCCTTGCTGGCCGGCTCTGAGCTACTCTTGTCTGCTCCACTGGGTTTGGGTTGGGCACTCTTTGCCAGTCTGCTTGGGCCTGTGTTGGTTGTTCTGCTTGGCTCTGGCCAGATGTCCTGGTGTATCCGCCCAGGCAGGGAAACACGGTCTTCTGTCTTGGCTGAAAAGGAAAGTGCCTCCCAAAACTGACTTAGGTGGGACGAAACCCTCACCCCTGGTTGCTGTTGGCCTATCCTCATGCAAATGAGGACTACAAGTCCTTGAAGTTTGATTGGTCCAAAGGGCACTGTCCTAATTGGTCAGAATGGAGCCACTCTGGTTGGTCGAAGCTGCACAGCTCCAACTGGATTGAAAAAGACTACATCCTATTGGTTGAAATAAGATCCCAGGAACTGCTTCATAAGAACCACTTAGAAGGCAGGGACAATGCAGGCAGGCAGTTCCATGCAGACTTGTCCCTGAAGTGCAGTTTTCACGAGAGAACCCTGAGTAAAAATGGCTGCTCAGTTCTGTTTTTTGTTTGTTTAAATAATTTTTTAGATTTTATTTATTCATTTTTAGAGAGAGAGGAAAGAGAGAGGGAGGGGGGAGGGGCAGAAAACATCAACTCCTATATGTGCCTTGACCAGCCAAGCCCAGGGTTTGGAACCAGTAACTTCAGTGTCCCAAGTTGACACTTTATCCACTGTGCCACCACAGGTCAGGCTGCTTGTTTGTTTTTAATTTGACACCAGTCTGCCACCAGGAGTCCTCCTTAACAGGTATCTTCTTTCTCAGGGCCCACAGAACAAGGAAATTTTGGAAATTTGGAAAACTTTCACTAGAGAAAACTATGTGCAGGTCACTCTTGTTTTGTTTTAATAGAAAAGGTATAATCTCAAGGTAAAAGGCCAGCATTAAATCGCACAAAAATAGATTATACAAGTTATAATTATTCCCTCTGTAATGACCTGTTCTCTAAATTACCACTCCTTAAAATATCTGGTTTTATTTAATATGATGATTACCGGTGTCATTCTAATGAATACAATTAAATGCAACATAGCAATTTGATATTACATAGCCTGCTCTCTGTTCTCAGGGGCAGGACACGTAGGGATGGAGCCTTGGGAGGCAGACGGGGGTCGTAAGAAAAAGACCTGAGTGCTTTGTGCCTACATTTTCTGATTTTTAAATAGAATAGTAATAGTATAAATCTTATAAAGTTGTTGTGAGGTTTTATTAAACTCATATGCATAAATATTTATAACCGTATATAAGACCTAATAAGAATTCACATAATGCTATTCGTAATAGGAGCAAATGGAAAGATATGTCACGTGCATTTTCATCTTCCAACACCTTTGCAAAATTGTTGTTAATTCTGTAATTCACAATTGACATTAGTTATCTTTATAATAAAAAATAGGCTATACATCTATTTTTTGATTGAACAGATTGAAGTATATTTATTTACTGATGGTGTTCACTTCTTCCTTGTTCCCAAAGGTCAGGCCAAGGGCATGGCTGTACTTCCTCTGCCCCCGATTTATTTTTGCGCTCACCACTGTCACCGTTTCTAACATTATCAGTCTCTACCGTGTCTATAAGAGCACACACTGCTTTATCCGAAGGTTGAGTGTATAGATTGTTAAACACTGAATATGACTTACGAGGAGCCAATAGTTACGGTTTATTTTGTGCCGGGCACTGAGTGTTAATTACTAAGTACACGTGGTAAATCATCTGAATTTATGGTCAATCCAACCCTGTGAGAAAAGTTCTATGTTTGGAACCTTACTTTGTAAATAAGGTTCTACTTTTAAAACATGTTTTAAAGGTGAGAACATGGGTCTATAGAGAGATCTGAGGGAAGTCCTCGCGGATGCAGGAAATGCACACATGGCAGACCTGCCGCAAGACACTGCAGCTTTACAGCGCAGGTCCTGGTGCCGCGCAAATATCCTTGCAAGTTGGTACCGCGGCTGTGCAAATATTATTAATGACGTGCGTCAGTACAGTGATGGCCTCTTAGGTAAGAAAGTCTAAGTTTTCTTTGTTAAAGCACTAGAAGAAGAATGTTAGTGCCATCAGGTTCAATGCATTTTCTTTCTTACACTCTATTGTTCAAAACTATATCCTATCATAATGATGTGTACAGTATTGGGGGGGGGTGGGGTCTTTAGTTAATATTTCCTTGAATGAAGAAGGGTCACATGAAAATATTATAATTCCTATAGCATCCGTCTTGCTGATAGGGAGCTACTTTTTGTTGACTAAAGAGTCATGTTTATCATTAGATGCTTTTTATTTAAGATTTTATTGATTGATTGTTTAGAGAGAAAGTGGGAGAAGGAGTAGGAAACCTTAACTCATAGTAGTTTGCTTCTTACACGTGCCTTGACAGGGCAAGCCTGGGGCTTTGAACTGGTGATCTCAGCATTCCAGGCAGATATTTTATCCACTGCACCACTACAGATCATGCCTTTCAAAGTCTTTTTTTTCTTTTTTTGACGGGGGGGGGGGGGGGCAGATAGGGACAGACAGGAAGGGAGAGAGATGAGAAGCATCAATTCTTCATTGTGGCTCCTTAGTTCATTGATTGCTTTCTCATGTGTGCCTTGACCATAGGGCTACAGCAGACCGAGTGACCCCTTGATCAAGCTGGCAACCTTGGGCTCAAGCTGGTGAGCCTTGCTCAAACCAGATGAGCCCGCGCTCAAGCTGGCGATCTCAGAGCTTCGATCCTGAGTCCACCGCATTCTAGTCCGAAGCTCTATCCACTGTGCCACCGCCTGGTCAGGCTCAAAGTCTTAGTAATATAAATTTAATTAGATTATTTTTGCTGCATAGACATTCTTCTTGGGACATCCTTTGTGTCCTTTTTCTTTGAATCTTGTTTCATTTTCCTAGGTTACATTCTTATTATTTTGAATATTGGTTCAAGTTGGCTGGGTGAGAAGGACTGCAATTATTAGCGACAGGAATACACAGCTTATTTCTCATGGAGAGTAAGGAGAAACAGCTCCTTCAATGCCAGACTTCGGTGTCAGTTTACTGTTCTCCTCAACATTGGCTTCATTCTCCCGGTCCAGTGTGTCCCCTCCACGTCCCGTATGGTATCACTGTGGCTGGTGAGGAGGAAGACAGAGGCAAAGGCAGAGATGTTGGGAGGGGGACAGATCTCCTGCAGCTCAGGGAAGAACCCCAACAACTCTTCCATTGCCATGGTCAGAGACTAGGCCCCACACTACACCACACCATGCTGCAAGTGAGATGGGGGAACTCTTCCTGGACCCGGTGACCTTGCCCAGCGAAATAAACACTCTTCCATTGTGAGAAGAGAATTTTTAGAAGGCAGTTAACTGTCTCTATCACAGTTCACTCTGTTGAAAAGCCCAACAGTTCCCTGCGAAGCTTTCTATTCATTCGCACGATGTGTAATGTTCTCTCCCATCATGCTACCTACCTCAGGGTTTCTGGGCAGACACGTAGTCTTCTCTTTCAGGGCCAGTTGTAGCTCCACGTGGTCGGACCACATATAAAACTAAACTGGAAAGAACAAGTGCAGGGTACCCAATGGATATATAATATTTTAGGTAGCATAGGCAAGATGATTTAATATAAAATTAGGAGAAGGGAGGTGGAAACTAAAATCCACTGATACAACTGGGATGTAGTTATTACAGTGGTTCTTAACCTGGGTTCAACCTGAGTCGGTCTTAGGGGTTCAGAGAAGACCTCTGCTGCGGAGGCCAGAATAAAGTAATACCATAATTTGTTGTGAGTTCATGCACTTTGTTGGTTTTGTTCTTTGAGCAAGGTGATGTTCATGCACGGCTCATTTTGTGCACCAGTAAAAAAAACATATACCTATGTCTTGAATTTGGAAAAAAAAAATCATATTTTATTTATCACTAAAGAAGGGTTCGGTGAATGCGCATATGAAACTGGTGGGTTCGGTACCTCAAAAAAGGTTAAGAACCACTGAGTTATTTTCATACTTTGACTTGGCCAGGATTATGACGTTAGGCTGAGGTGGAAGGTGAATCCCGTGGCATGACCACTTGTCAGCCCTATGCTGCTCTCTGGGACAATGTCTTTGTCCTTTGCTGTCCGCTCACTTTGGCTGTGCTCTTGAAGTGTTGAACACTTCCTCTTCTGTCACCCTCTGTGCCCTTTCTGAGGTCTACAGAGCACCTGCAGCTAGAATTTTGCTGGTGCAATTTGGGATAGAACAGTCACATGCTTTTGTAGGTTAACATGTCTGTTTAAACAATACATTTTCAGCAAAATTTAAAAAAAAAAAGGAAAAGAAAATAATAAGTTTCTAATCTTTGTGCTTTTTTTTGGTCAATTTCCTGTGTAAATAACCCCAGACAGAGAGTCCTTCTGGACTAGAGATTACACCTGAACACTCTCACGTTCCATGCCGCTCTCCGTGGTTTGTCCCTCAGCAGCTGGCTCTGGCCACAGGAAAGCACGACTGGACCAGTTGTTGCATATTGACCAGTCAGCCCTGAGTTGTGAGCAAGCTGTGTTGTCAGGGGCATGTTTGATGGTTGGTTAATTTTTTATTCCTTTCTAGATACACTATGTTTCTATCCTATAAATCTTATAAAATTATGTATTTTGTATTAGATTTTTGAAAACTCATCTCTGTGCGTCTAGGTCAGGGAACTCAGTGCGCCTTGCAACTGAAAGATTTGATTCCTTCTGTGAATGTTGTGTAATGGCCAAAATATAAGGATTTATGTTACAATCATTAATCAGTTGCCACAGATATATTCTGTCTTCCTGGTCTTTGTCGATATATTTGTAATCCCATAACCAATATTATTAAAAATGTGTTATATTTTCATATATTTACTGGAATTTTGATGAGGTTTTAAGGGAAAAATTACATTTAAAATATGTTCAAAATCCACCACCATTTAAAACCTTCAAAATAAGGATAAATAAATACTATATCTTTCCGAATAACACTATTTAGCAGTAGTATTTCCAATTCCTAAGCTACAGTATTTAGGGAGACAGAGGTGTTTCAATATCATCAACATAGCTTTCTTTTCATCTATAATAAATATAAAAATAACTTTGTTACAAATTTGTTTATTCTTTTAAGATATTTCTCTGTCATATTTTTAATATTAAAATGATTAATTTACTATTACAAACTTATATTTTCCAAGTATTTAAGAAAATAGAGAAAAAGTAAAAATGATTGACTAAATAGTATATCACACTGTCTTTCTGGAATGAGACAGTATGAAAATCAGAATGTATCTTACATGTACATATATGTATTTGGACCTGTGCTATTCATGTTTACCTAGGTATTATTTAAACATATGAGGAAGTCTCATTCCTTAGGTTATTTTGATAATTTATTCACATTTTTTTTCTCTAAAAGCACTAAAGAACAAAAAAATTACTGAATTAATTTAATACATAAATGCTCAAGTGTTATTTTTTGTTTTGCTATGTGACGGATCAAACAATTGGCTTCCCTGTACTCTTAGCCCTTTGTGACGAATGAGGAAATTATTTCAGTGCCGAAAGTTTTTCTTTGTGTATATTACTTCTGTAGATTTTGAACCTGCTTATTATATATGACATGTGTCAATCCTGAAACCTATCAGAACTTAAAACCTCAAGTGCTACACGCTGACCCTATTAACTAGATACTAGACTAAAGTGAGACATTTAAACTCAAGAGTTTCCCTATGCTATGAGTGAAGTCAGCTGTGGGGGTTTAACTTATATTAACATTTTATTCTCTTAGTGACATTTTTCTTAAAATATCACATGATTAGTATTATGTAGTCAACATTTAAAAATTTTTTCTGTAGCTTTTAAAACTAGGAGTTATATTTTCTGCCTTTTTAGCGTCTTACCTTTGCCCTCTGTTTCAGACCTTCTAGAAGTTATGCATTTCTTCTGTATAAATTAACTCATATTTTACAGTGTCTGTTTCTATGACCATTGCCGTTCCCTAGGAGAATTCATTTGCATGCTCATTAAGTCTCGTATTCTCCTTTATTCTGCTATTCAGCTTATTATAAGCTTTTGCATTTTCCCACAATAAAGAATATAATTAAAAAGAAATCTCTAGTATGTTATCTTACGGATGCATTGCCCTCTCATGTCACTCTGAATGTCATTTTTATACTTCAGTGTCCTTCTATGCTGCTTTATATATTACCCTTCATTTTATTATTGTCAAAATTATTTCCAGCTTATTTAATTTCTTTCATTTGTGGGATTATCTATTGGGAAAGTTTTGCAGATTCTGGGCTTTGTGCACACATTTTGAAGTATTCCCTTCGGCCCGTTTTCTGAGTGCTATTTCGGTTGACTATACCCTGCCAGCCGAGATGATGTGTAAGCACTGGCATATATTACAGCCGTGTGCCGGTGACTTAGGGACGTGGAAGCGTTTTGCTTCTTGCAGGGGCTCTTGTTCAGGACTCTCTCCTGATTTTCTTTCAGAGGGCCCTTGGTCTCTGCAGCTTCCCTGGGTGGATGTTCCTTCTGTTTGCTGTTTGTTTAGGAAATGGGGTTTAAGAATACAATTACCCTGGATGCCCCTCCAAACCAACACCCCAGTTCTTTTCCTACTCCCAGGATTTGCCACATTTTAGTACGAAGCAGTGTTCACAGCAAGCAGGGTTCCTACAAGAATGAGAGCACCCCCGTTTAGTACCCATTGTATTACTAAATATATGTATCTGGAATTCTTGTAAGCACTCTCTGTGGTGCTAACCATGTCATTCCCACACGGGTCTATGAAATAATTCTATTATTATCCTCAGTTTGCACAAAGTAATAGTATCAGAGTCCAAATAAATTATGAAGGCGACAATGTAAAGTAATTGACCCAATCCTAGGCTTTTTGCTACAGGAGCCATGTCTGATCCACTATGATTACTACCAAGACTTAGTGATAGATTATTCCATATTTCTTCTTTTCTGTCATCTGAGTATTAGGTGTTTCTCCAATTTGTGTCTTTCATTCCAGGAATAATTTCTCTTTTCTCTCCACTTGTCTTTTTTTTTGGAGATGTTTTATTGTCTTTTGCCTTCTCTCTGGGGTCATCTTCTGAATTTTTAGAGAAAGCATAAATTTTATGGGTAAAATATTTTTAGTAATTTTTTTATCTATGTTCATAATTTTATTGAGCTATAATACAAGAGCATTTAAAGTTTTCAGTACTGCTAATTGAGGCTATTTTCATTGTTTTGGTTTTTATCCCTTGGGTTTGAATATGAAAAGCATCCCAGTAAACATCAATTCTCTTAAATTCTATACAACATTGTGTTTATGCATAGACTTGTATTTTTTTTCTCTGTGGAGCAGGTCCAAAGATTTTATTAGATATTAATAGTTTTGTAGACCACAAAATACATTATGTAAGAAAATATGATATATATATATATATATATATATATAAAACTATACTTTTATTTTCTAAACAACATGGGAAACTGAAAAATACAGACTGAGCTACAAGAAATGAAAAATAAGTGTTTTCTATTGGATTTACCAAGGGAAATGAGAGTAAAAAGTGTGCAGTAAAAGCACAAAATGCTAAATCTTAACTCTTGCAAACACATAGGCGCACAACAAACGAACATTTCTTCTCTACTCATAAAATGTGGTGTTATTTACAAACCACATAAAATGTACAGAATTGCTCTAATGGTGGTAAATATGTATTATCGTTCTAAATCAAGCCATAACTAATGACTCTCTGGAAAAAGTTTAGTTTCTACTGAGGCTAGGTGTCTTGCAAATGAAAAGCTGT
The DNA here is from genome assembly GCA_037038555.1 of Rhynchonycteris naso. Classification (NCBI taxonomy): domain Eukaryota; kingdom Metazoa; phylum Chordata; class Mammalia; order Chiroptera; family Emballonuridae; genus Rhynchonycteris; species Rhynchonycteris naso. Next base: position 6,922,399 of record CM072998.1, on the reverse strand, counting down.
TTAAGTGCTAAAATCAATTGACTACATAATACCATGTTTTCTGATGGGAATAGTACACAAAAGATGCCTGGAAGTTGTTTGTTACAGCGGCTAAATGAGAGTCTACCTCTGGTTCCTCTCAACCCTTACATTCATCATTATAAACCGCTTCATTTTTATTTTATTATATTGATTTACTTTAGCACCCAAGACAGTGTGTACTCCTACAAAATTCAAAAAACATTGATTTACCTAAATTATTCAATACTTTACTGGATGGCTATTATGTCATTTAACATTTTAGACAAATCAATACAACTTTTTTTAATTGCCTGTCAGATACCTAAGGTATTGCAAATGTGTTTTGCTGGAATCATTAATTTGTACTATGTTGATGACATTTTTTATAAATCAACTAGTTTAAAACAATAAAGTAGCATGTATAAGAAGAAAAGTGCTAGGCTATGCAATGAATAATGTAAACTGGTTGGACTTTATAACACTGCAGAATTCCTTATCAAGTTTGTAATAATTTTATTTCTTAAGATAGCTGAAAGGTAGACTTGTTTTTTGTGAGCATTGTACAAGAAATTTTTTTTCCTCACTTAAAATATACATAAATATCAGAGATGGGATGCTGAGTAAGCTTAACATGTTTTTATTTTGAGAAATCTGCTACAGAACTTGGACTACACGACAAGGAATCATTGTAATCATGAAGAAAGATATACTTCAAATGACAGTTTGGTATCTTAGTATATTAGAAGGACCCAAGAGAGTTAATTAAAATGGTACAAATGAAATTATAGAACAAACAAGGTGATTCTCTAAGGGCGTTACATCAACCTGCCAATACTATCATTTTTTCTTATCATTCTGGAAAGAGTAATTGTGAAGTTCTTCTACCTAGAAGGTAAGCCCAGTATGGGCAAAGATTTATGGCTGTTGCACTCATTGACTTATATGTAAATCCTGTGATATTCCTGACATGTAATAGGTATTCAGTAAATATTTGTTGACTAAGCAATAAATCAAAAAACATATAATTCTTCTACCTTTTATTTCATTGCATTACTAGTACAGATCACTCTAGGAACATATATATGTGGGGGGTTTTTTTGTTTGTTTGTTTTGTCTTGTGTTATTTTCCTTTTCCAAGCAAGAGGAGGGGAGATAGTGAGGCAGACTCCTGCATGCACCTTGACCAGGACCTACCAGGTGACCCCTGCATGGAGGCCAATGCTTGAATCAGCTGAGCTATTTTTAGCACTTGAGGCAGATGCTCAGACCAACTGAGCTATTCTCAGCACCCAGGGCTAATGGTCCAACCAATTGAGCCACTGGTTGTGGGAGGGGAAGAAAGAGAAAAGGAGAAGAAGAGGAGAGAAACAGATGGTCACTTCTCCTGTGTGCCCTGACCAGGGATTGGACCCATGATGTCCATACATGGGCTGATGTTCTATCCACTGAGTACTGAGCAGGGCCTATATTTACTATTTTAAGTTATATTGAGCTAAATAAAATATGTGCAAAATAAAAATATGTCAAGTCTAAGTGGACACAGTGACCATATTATATTGAAGCTGAATTTGAACCCAGAGAAACTACTGTTAGAATATCACCTATACATTTTAAAATAAAGATATATATATATATATATATATATATATATATATATATATATATATATATATATATCAGAGATTGAAGAAGAAAGTAACAGTCCCCCAGAATCACAGCAACCAGAAGGTAGCAAGATAAACATTGCTGGTATTATAGAGAATAATTTTGCATATGCATGTGAATGACTATGTTCCAGTGCCTTTTAATTATTTCTAATACTATTGAATATTAGAATAGGTTTATTATTACCTAGTTAAGTACAGGAATATTGTACTCTTGAAGATAATATTGTATGAATGAGTATGTCATTATAATAATCACAATTATTTAATCATTGTTTTTTTTTACTATCTTTGAGACACCTATTATGATCCAGAAACAGTTTTGGATAATTTCTTACAGTTGAACTGTTTTACAGGCTGGAAAAAAATGCATGCAAAATTAAAAAAAAAATAAAGGTGTGTTGGAAGTGGATAGACAGGAAGAATTCAGTTTAAGAATATAAACTATATTGATGCTTCTAAAATGATATGTGATAAAAGACCAGTCCAACCTACATATCTGTCATAAATCAATAATTTTGAGAAATTCTACAAGAAAGTGAAATTTAAGAAAATTGAATAAAAAACTTGTCATAAATTTTAATTATTATATTTAACAGAGATAAGACTGTATTTCAATAAATTTAAATAAAACAATCATGGTATAAAAAAGAAAATATAAACAATATATATTGTACCTGTGATTATTGAAGGTGGGAAGAATATTGGAAATGAGAGAATCACTATTGCATTTTGTTGTCATCACATGATAGTTAATAGACCTTTATACATGAAATAGCATTTTCTTATATAGAATAAATTTAGGTCCATTTTAAACAAGTGTATTAGTATTTAAAGTTTTAAATGTGGCAATTGTGCTTCCTCTTAATCCATCAAATGTAGAGTGGATTACAACTTCACCATTTTCAGGAGGTAATAAATATTTAACTCCTTTCACAGTTTGTTGGAAAAACACTCCTGTAAAAGAAGCCAGTCTCAGAGATGCATGTTGACAGAAGAAGAGATTATAAGTTCAGCATGTGTATCTCAATTTTATCCAAATGCAGAAATTATGCTCTAGTTTGGAATGCATTCACCCAAAATTTTACACTGTAAATTTGTTCATTTTAAATAAGAATTTTATAAAACTTTTAAAAATGCATTTAGATTCATGAACATCTTATTGATGGATCTACTTTAGTGGAAAATAGAATTAAAAACATTATGTAACGTTAGTAAGGTGATTGGCGACCACTTTCAACAAAGTGTGATATTGATATGATGATCTGTTTCACTAATAATTGTTACTAAATTATGGAATATATCAGAGCTGTCCCTAGAAACTTCTAACTTTTGCCTTTGGATATTATCCAACAAAGCCATTTCAAGATGCCATGGAAAAAAATCTTGTGGCCTGACCAGGCGGTGGCGCAGTGGATAGAGAGTTGGACTGAAATGCAAAGACCCATGTTTGAATTCCCAAGGTCACCGTGAGCACGGGCTCATCTGGTTTGAGCAAGGCTCATGAGTTTGAGCCCAAGGTCGCTGGCTTGAGCAAGGGGTCACTCGGTCTGCCGTAAACCCCCAACAAGGCACATACAAGAAAGCAATCAGTGAACAACTAAGGTGCCACAACCAAGAATTGATGTTTCTCATCTCTTTTTTGTTCTTCCTGTCTGTCCATATTTGTCCCTCTGTCTGTCTCTGTCTCTCTCGCTAAAAAACAAAATAAATAAATTATAAAAAATTGGAAAATTGGCAAAGGACCTTACTCTTTTCCCAAGATGACATACCAATGGCCAACACATACATGAACAGATTCTCAGCTTCACAAGATGCTTTATCCTTTTTTTTTTTTTTGTCTTTTTCTTTTTGTGTGTGACAGAGTCAGAGAGAGACAGAGAGGGACAGAAAGGGACAGACAAACATGAAGGGAGACGGTTGAGAAACATCAATTCTTGTTGCAGCTCCTTAGTTGTTCATTTATTGCTTTTCTCATATGTGCCTTGACCTGGGGGCTACAGCAGAGCGAGTGACCCCTTGCTCAAGCCAGCAACCTTGGGCTCAAGCTGGTGAGCCTGCTCTCATGCTGGCAATCTTGGAGTTTTGATCCAGGGTCCTCAATGTCGCAGTCTGAGACTCTTATCAGTCTGCAACACTGCCTGGTCAGGCTCCTCTGCCAATTTTTTAATTGGATTGTTTGTTCAGTTTGAGTTCTGAGTTCTTTATATATTTTGAATACAAACCTCTTGTCAGAGCTTCTCCCAGCTGGTTAGTTGCCTTTTTATTTTATTGGAAGTTTCTTTTGCTGTGCAGAAGCTTTTTAGTTTGATATAGTCTCATTCATTTATTTTTACCTTTATTTTTCTTGCCTGTGGGATCAAAATAATAAATCTTCTCAAAGTTAACTACTTATATTTTCTTCTATTTCTTTTATTGTTTCTGGTTTTATATTTAGGTCTTTGATTTATTTTAAGTCAATATATGTATATTAAGCCAAATCACTTGTCAATTTTCAATCTCTTCCATTTGGCTTTCCAATTCCCTCAGCACCATTTATTGAAAAGGTTTTCTTTTTGTGTGTGTGACAGAGACAGAGAGAGTCAGAGAGAGGGACTGATAGGGACAGACAGACATGAAGTGAGAGAGATGAGAACCATCAATTCTTCATTGCAGGACCTTTGTTGTTTATTGATTGCTTTATTATATATATGTGGTTTGACTGAAGAGTGATAGCAGAACAAGTGACCTCTTGCTCAAGCCAGCCACCTTGGGGTTAAGCCAGCAACCTTGGACTTCAAGCCAGTGACCATGGGGTCATTTTCATGATCCCACACTCAAGCCAGCAACCCTATTCTCAAGCTGGTGAGCCTGTACTCAAACTGGATGAGCCCATGCTCAAGCCTGGGGTTTTGAACCTGGGTCCTCTGCATCCCAGTCTGACACTCTATCCATTGCACCACTATCTGGTCAGGCTGTTATAGCTTTGCAGTATGCTTTGACATCAGGGAGTGTGATACCTCTGGCTTTGTTATGTTTTCTCAGAATTTCTTTGTTTATTGAGGGTCTTTTGTGGTTGTAACAAATCTCATGGTATTTTATTTTATTTTTTAAATATTGTGTTTTGATGGGGATTGAATTAAATCTGTATTTTGGGGGGTGATATAGGCATTTTAATTATGTTGATTCTTTCCCTCTATTCCATGTTCTTTATGAAATAGTATGAAGAAAATAGTCTTAATTTTCTCTTTCTTTACTTCCATCCATGCATGAGACAGAATGAATATCACAGTAGTTAAATATATAATGTAATATTTTGATGTAACGCATAGGATCAGAAACAATTGAGTCCATATTTTAAAGATGTTTTCAATTTTATATACATATGTGACACAGTCAGTTCTTTTGTAAAAAGTTATGAATTTTTCTTAACATTGTATCTCAACTTATTTCTGTACATTGTGATTAATTATCTAAGAATTTCTACCTATTTTTCCTAAAAAAAATCACATGATTCCTGTATGAGATGGGTTTCTATTACCAAAGCACAGGCATTGTGATAAACAAGTACAACTACCTCTGTTCCACATGGGGTAGTGGCTACTGTAAGAAAAACTGTCACTGAGGCCAGGAATGCTTCATGTAAGCATGAGTTATTACCAGTCCTGAGGGAGAAACAAATTGTACACCGAAGACCACCGGAGGAAATAGAACGCGGAATTTTTAGAGGGAAGGATGGTCTGCCTATGTAGGTACAGGTGCTCAAGAACAATCCGCTGTTGATGAGGTTGCAAACATTTTTGTTGTTGTTCTCTCAAATTGATCCAAAAATGTGGTATTTCATTACTACCATTGCTGTATGTTTCTGGTTAGCTTTTTTAACAATTTTTGTTTGTGAAGGGCAAATTGAACAATCATTAATTTAATTTTCGTTAACATTATCTTTAAATAATAGGATTTGGTGTGGTCCCATTACCAGATTCCCTTACGTAAGACAATCTCCTTAACGGGCCTGAGATGTCACTTTAGATCCATTTGGTAACAGAGATACAGACATAAACTCATTACGTGATGCACTCTGCATTCTTAAATTGATGAGGTTTCCTCTGGCTATTGTTGGAAAGCAATATGCCTACAATCTAGTATTTCTGGAAGGGATATAGAAAATAATTTTCTAAGAGAGAATGTTTATAACGAGAAAGAAAGAAGAAAGGCATGAAGGAGAGAAGGAGACAAAGCCTAAAATATAAAGATATAAGTTATTTCTTTTTTTTTTTTTTCAGGGGCGGAAAGAGAGTCAGAGAGAGGGTTAGAGAGGGACAGACAGACAGGAATGGAGAGAGGTGAGAAGCATCAACCATTAGTTTTTCATTGCTGTTGCAACACCTTAGTTGTTCATTGATTGCTTTCTCACATGTGCCTTGACCGTGGGCCTTCAGCAGACCGAGCCACCCCTTGCTGGAGTCAGCGACCTCAGGTCCAAGCTGGTGAGCTTTTGCTCAAGCCAGATGGGCCCACGCTCAAGCTGGCGACCTCAGGGTCTCGAACCTGGGTCTTCCGCATCCCAGTCCGATGCTCTATCCTCTGTACCACCGCCTGGTCAGGCTAAATTATTTCTTGATTACATTTTACAGCAAGCTAATATTTATTAAAAGATATAGAAGCATTTTTATAGACTCCAGAGAGCTACTTATTGTGATTCAATCAATGCTACTAAGTCATTTGTAAACAGAAAAACTTAAATACTTTGCCATTTCTTCTCCTTTCCTTTGAAACTAGTCTTATACCTCAAAAGGAAATTAATATGAAATGTGGATCTCCAATTTTGATTGCAGGAAAGAAATAAACAATGCGCCCTAGCGGGACAGCTCAGCTAGTAAGAGAAAGCATCAGCATGAAGCACAGGGGTTGCCAATTCGATCCCAGTTGGAGCACATACAGGGAGGGACAGATTGATTCTCTCTCTCCCTCTCCCTTCCTCTCTGGCTAAAATCAATCAATTTTTTTTTTTAAAAAAAAAACTTATATAAATGAACAATACACTAAGTTTGCTGAATACTTGATTACTTCTAATTCCTGTCTCACTTCAATATCCTCTTCTTACTGAAACATTGGGGTTCATTGTTGAGTTGGGTGCCTGGAAGGGCCGCCAGTGCTCAGGAAACCAGGAAACGAAGCTTCTTTCTTTGTTCTGTATTCACCTGGGATTAATCCAAGGGGCTCTGGGGAAAAGCAACTAATATGACTGGAAAGTATTCTTATATACTTTTCCACTCCCAAATAGAGCATTGGCATTTCTTTTTTGAGGGGACACTTTATGGGGCTGACAGCAAAAAAAAAAAACAAAAACAAAAAACAAAAACCTACAAGAAGATGAGTTTGTTTTTAGTACATAAGCATCGTTTATAAAAATAATAATAAAAGTAGCACCATAAATTGCATGGCTAAGAATGGTAGGTTCCGTCTCGCCCCTGAATTCACGTCTTTGATTTCCGCTCCTCAGAGGCGAACCTGTGCATCTCCCTCAACGGTTTCTTCGGGCCCGTGTCACTGGCCTGCTCAGCACGGCTCGTGCAGCCTGTGTCACCTCTCTGGGTGTTTCTTTAGCAGGCAGTCCGCTGCCTGCTGGGAACAATGAGAACAGAACCTTCTCACTGAACGTTCTCTTACCCCTTTGCCTCACCTCACACTCTTGCGAGTAGCCTCGCATCTCAGTTTCTGGTTCCCTATGTAGTGATTACATTTTTATGAGTAGAAATAGTATTTAAAAGGATGTCCATCATTTATTGTGCTTACATGTCCTCTTTTGGACCACCTTTTGCTTTGCTTGGAGCTGATAATTATTGCATTCTATGTGGTGTATTTTTCTTTGTGCCTATTGCTGATTGATTAGCCCAGACTTTCTGAGAGAACTAAGCAACGCCTCCCCATGGGTCCAGGTAATTTAGCGAACTATCAATTCTTTTCTTTCCCCCTAGACTCGTTCTCCTGAGATTCCGTTTTCATCTCACAGCTTGCCTCGGCCGTGTCTGAGACCAGCCCAACAACTGTTGCCACGGAACTTATTTTTTTGTCCTCCAGGAAGAAGTCTTGTGACTCTGCCAACATTGAATACTTGTTTCTGGGTCCCTTATTATTTTCTTTTCATAGTTGACTTTTATTATTTTTATAAAATATATTCTCCAGTAGCTTCCTAAAAAAAAACAATAAATAAATATAAACATTTTGAGACCTTGGTTTTCTTAAATGGTTGTCATATCCTTTGAATGATAGTTTGGTTAAAATCAATATCGACATTTTAGGTAAAATAGAAAATTGATCAATATCTTGTCAAAACTACGGGCATTTTACTGTTAGCTTTGAGACAGTCACTCCTCCTTGCTCCCAATATTCATGTGCTTAATCCCTCCTTTTTTTGTCATGTCAGCGTGCTTACCAAAAGACATCAACTCGGACCCATAATTATGGTTATTTAGTAAGACTCTGAATAAGCAAGACTTAAATTAACTAGAAATATTTGTCCCTTCAGGTAACAGTCTAAATATTATTGGTAGAGGGCTTGACAATTTATCTCTACACTGTTAGGCATTGTGTTTGTCCATTCTTATTTCTCTGCCATTTTTAGCCTATGGCTTCCCTTCTGTTACTTAATGGTAGCTGGTCTAGTCACCTGCACATGCACTAACTCGCTGAAAGAGAAGGGGAGAGGAGTTCTCCCGCTTTAACAGAAACCCCAGGAAGTCTCCTGTGATTAACTTAATACCTTGTGGACCAGAACATAGTGAGATGGTCCTCTTTGCTTTCTGAAAACCCTTTACTGCATAGACTTTTAATATTATTTTTTCAAAAGTGCATCATGTTTCGTTTATGTATTGCCTAATTTTATAGATTTACTTTTTTTGTTATTTTACATACAAATTCTGCCTTTTTTTATTAATTTATTTTTCTGTTGTTATGGGCCCATATTTGGCGTTCTTTGGAAAGCTGTTTCTAAATAAAAGTGAACTAACAAGCAAAACAGAGACAGATTCGCACATAGAGAGCCGACCGAGAGCTAAAGGGGTTGGGGACTGGCTGAAGAAAGCAGAAAATTTGAAAAAGAAAAAGACAAGAAAAACAACTCATGGACAGAGACAACACTGTGCTGATTGCCATGGTGAAGGGAAGGGTGTAGGAGCATAAATAGTGATGGATGAAGACTTGATTTGGGGGAGTGAACACAAAATATGGTGTACAGAAATATATTGTAGAATTGAGTACCTGGAATTTGTATAATTATGTTAACCAGTGTCAGCCTCATAAGCTCAATTGGAAAGAAAATGTTTAAAAATGGGAGGCACAGCAATTGGAGTCAATTTCTGGAAGTGTTTCATTTATAGAATAAAAAATTTAACCATAGGGTGATTTTTTAAAGAAAGTATTACTCTATTTGAAAAATAAATTCTGAAATGTAATTATCTTTAGATCTGCCCTTGGTCTGTCCACTGTCCCCAAAGAAACCTGGAAAAATATGTTGAGGAAGAGATCAAAGGGGTATTACTATGCAGGACACAGACTTGCATTAATTGTTACTTTTATTCCTCTTCTGAATTTAGTTCTTGGAGTCTAGAACCTTATCAGCCACCCTTCCTGGAAATATACTTCCTCTATTTTACTGCAGTAGGAAAGGTTACATTCTCCTTGTAGTCATGCTTTAGGGAAGTAATTTGGGGACCTCAACCATACATACTGTTTCCTCAACAGACACCCTAGCCTTAAGAAGTAGTTGTTGCCTCCAAAGCTCTGAGCCATCTGGCTTTCTATAGGATCAATTAGCTAGTTTATTATTGGTTCTATGCTCTTGAAGATTCTCTTTCTCTAAGAAATCAGTAGTTTCTTAGACATCCACTTTCTGTCTCTCAAGATCTGGTGACATTTCTTGTCTGCACTTACCACCTTTTTGATTCTTCCCTTGTTGAAATATAAGTTAAATTTTTAAAGTTTTCTTTACTGTTACATTAGTGGAATTTGAGGAGGAGACAGAGATAAAAATGTTATCAGTGCTAAATATATCAATGGAAGCTCTCTAATCTTAGGTGTAAAGTAACTTTGAGCATAACAAAGAAACTCTTTCTCCTATAAGTAACAAGAGAAAGGAACAGAGAGGACCCATGTCCTGCTCGCGTTGTCTGCTTCCAAGTGAGCTGGCAAACTTCTGAGATGACATGTGTGTGAGATACTGTGAGGCTGGATCTTCAGGATCTGAACTCCCGCCCTCAGCAAAAGGATAAAACAGAAGCAGGGAAGCCAAGAGGACGTGAGCAATGACCATTATGGTCAAATAAAGGAGTCTATTCTTCACATTCTGGGCCCCCCAGGGAGCATCCTCTTGAGAGAAGGTCATGTCCTTTACTCTGTCACCACTGTTCCCTAGAAAATAGATGAGCCCTAGAAACACAGAACTCTGATGAAGTCCTGTCTTTTGTCATCACTACCAAAGACTGCATTTCTAATATGTCACAGGACGCCTCCTACGTCCTTTGCTGCATGTGTGTTACCAAATTCCTCCTGCCTAAGACCTTCCTCTCTACTTCACTGGAAGCAGAATTAATGTGAAATACTGATTATTTAAAAGGGTAACAGTGAATCTTGAGAAGTTACTCACTCTTTCTGAAATGCTTTCATCAACTCGTTATTTTTTTTTAACTTACCTTTATGGAAAATAGTAAGATAAACAATTTTTTTTTTTTTTTTTTTTTTTTTTTTTTTTTTTAGGATACAGCCATAATTATAGAAAAAGGCATTAAACATGCTGCCTTGAGTGCGGCTGATTACATTAGAATGTACTTGCTGTATTAATTTGTTATTACTGCCATAATAAATTACCACCAATTTAGTGACTTAAAAGAACGGGGCTTTATGATGTTCTGGTTCTGGATCAGAGGAATCTAAAGGCAGCCAGCCAGCGAGGCCGCGTTCCCTTTGAATTTCCTAGAGTCGGGAAAGGGGGCGGGGCCTGGCGTCTACTCCTTTGCCTTCTCCAGCGTCTAGAGTCTACCTTTGTCCCTCGCCCTATCTTCCCATCCGCACATTGTCTGGACCGCTGTTTCAGTCATCCGATCTCCTTCTCTGACTCTGGCCTTTCCACCTCCATTTTTATAAAACAAGAAAAACAACAAAAATCCCTTGTGATTACACTGGACTCGCCCAGATAATCCAGGATAATCTTTTCTCCAATATTCTCAATTTAACAATGCAAAATTCTTTTGCTATCTTAGGTAACCTAATCACAGGTTCTGTGTCTTAAGACGTGGACATCTCTCAATGATCACTAAGCTTCTATCACACTTGGATTCAATAAATAGAATATTAGATCTGTTATTGTACCGAGTATGTTATTATACACAGACACACATGCACACACATCCTACTTTCCAAAGCCTGGAATTCATTATAACTTTTCACTGAGCAAATTTTTCTTTCAATTTATTGAGTCCTAAAGAAATATAATTATTATTTAAAATAATAAACATAGCACTTCACATATTTTACTCTATTTATAATATATTTTAATATACAATGCCATAAAATAGTTTTAATTCTACTGTATAATCTAGTTACTAAGGTGTTTTAAGACGTGTGTGTGTGTGTGTGTGTGTGTGTGTGTGTGTTAAATGCCATGCCTGGGGGGAAGTCTCATACTTCCTTTTGGATACCATATCAAACATGTTATTTCTGTGTTCTTCCTTAACATATTGTATAGGATGATAATTAATTCTAATGGTAAATATAAATTTTATGCTAAGAAGCACATTTTGGTCTATTCAGCTATTTTTTGGGTCTTTTGTCCATCAGTTAGAAGTAAATGGAACTTAGAGTTATTAGGTTAAAATAACTATTGAAAAGTTAGCACTATATATGCAATTTCAGCTGCTAAACTAACAGAAAAACTTTATTATATTGAGCATATATCTGTTAATAACTCTAAATATGACAGGAAAAATCCTAAACTCAGTGAGATTTCTATGTTAATTGAGTATGTCAATATAGTATTTCACTGTTTTTGCAGCATTGTAATTTAAATATTTGGCCACCTTTTCAGACCATTTTGTTGTGGAAAATATGCTCAGAATGCAATGAAGATGTACCGTCAAGTACTGCAAGGCACATACCAAGAGAAATGTTAGCACACAAACAGAAAATCCCAAAGCCTCTTACTTTTGTATTATTACATAAGCAAGGATTTACTTAGTGTAAGAAAAAAACCTACACAGGCTTTTGTGAATCCTCAGTTCATGTGTTTTGTTAATTTTTTTAAACAATTTTTATTCATGGGATTTCTAATTTACTTGATTCTTTTTCTTTTCTGGCATTCTTTAAATGTCTTTCTCTCTTTTAATACCTAAAAACAAAAAAATACCTGCATTGGTCCCATTCTTGACCTTTCTATTTTCTGCTCCATTTCTGTCTCATTTCTGCCCAGTTTCTTAAAAGAACACCTACCTACCTTATTCATACTCCAATCTACTGCCTTAAGATTTCCAACTCAGTTTTTCCTTTGAAGTGTCTCTCTCATATGAATTCTATTTTCCCAAAACAAAGAGGCATTTTAAGTTCCTATGTTGATCACCAACTGTTTTGTTAAAATATCCATGTCAGCCTCTCTTTTTCTTCCTGTTCTGTACGCCTATTCCTTCCTTCTTCCTCTCAAGATCTTAGGATCTGCCCCATGATAAGCAGTTCTCCAAGATGGCTTCCCAAAACTGTGCCATGCTACATCTGTGACTGTCATGTGATATCACTCCTATGATCATGCAAGGTTATATGGCATAGTTGACCTTAAGGTAGACAGAGTCTCTGGGTAGTCTTAAAGTAATTCCACGAACTTTTTCAAAAGCAGAGTTTTTCTCTGGCTTTGGAAGAACTAAAGATTGGAAATAGGAGAAGAATTCAATTTACTATAGCTTACTTGATGATGGAGATAATTATTTGGCATAGAGTACAGGTAGCCTCTAGGAGCCAAGAGCAACTTCTAGTTCACAACCATTGAAAAATAGGATGTACTGAACCCAAAGGAGCTGAAGAGAAAACCCTGAAATCAGAACATCGCTGGTTAACATTATGATTTGAACCTGAGCAGAGAATCCAGCCAACTACGTGGCACTTCTGACTAACAAAGCTGTAAGCTAATAAGTGACTGTTGTAAGTGACTTGGTTTGTGATATGTTATTATATAGCAATATTAAACTAATACATACCCTTAAAATGAGTTATTCACTGGGCTATTGATATTGTTTTCTGTACATGCATTTCACAATGTCATCCTTTGTCACTTTGTTTAAAAAACACTTCAATATTCATAATCACCAAATATATATCTATAAACTTTCAAGTCTAAATTTTATATTGATTGTCTATTATCTGTTTATATTTGGCTATCTCACTAAGCTGACTTATATTCAATTGTTCTGAACTGTCTATATAAACTTACCACCTTTAACAACTGGTTCCTCTTTTTATATATAAAAGAGAATTGATAATCAGCCATACTACAAATAGTAAAAGCTTCCTACATGAATTTTAGTTTTGAAATTTTTTAGATTTTAAGAAAATTGTATTGATAACGCACTCAACTTTTCTTTTGCACCTGTTCTGTATCTCTGAAGGATTGCTTCTAACATACCTGTAGAAACTAAACTTAGAAAAGCTAACTAGATTAATATAATACTTCCAATAATATTTTTAATTTTGCATTCTTATATCACAATAGTATATGTGAAAAGAGTTGCCCAAGGTTTCTGGTGTGATTTCACTCATATCTCTCTCTGTAACAAAATGCCAAATACACATAAAAACAGGAAGAGATATAGCAATCTGGCAGTCACAATAGATAAATTACCTCCAAATATATATCTTTGTATATCAAGACATTTGCCACACATTCTGGGTGTCAAAAAGAAATATGTTATGCTTTAAATGATTAAAACAATAAAATGTCAGAACAGTTTAAATAAATTAAATACAAACTCTAAGAATATATTGAAAAAATTTAAAATATTGTACAGATTTCAATATAAAGATATTTTACAGACTGCTCCATGATAAGTGATCAGCTAAGTTCTCTCTACAATTTTATTTCTACTAAATTTATTAAGCTAAAAAGAAAACAAACAAACAAAAACCAGAGAGAGAAAGAAGGTAAAAAATCTAGATCCTGAGCTATCATATATATGCTATATATGTATATATGTGAGTATGAGACAGATTTCATGGTTTATTCCTGACAAGCAGAGATTTCCTAATTTATTTGATATGAATGATTTAATAATTAATATGAACACAGATGAGTTTAATACCCTGATAAGTTAGTTGCTGAGCAAAATTAAAGCATATAGACATTTCAGGTAGCAGCAATCCGATTTTAACTTGAAAAATTCAGTTTGGGGTAAAGATTAAATCGCATGTGGTCCCCCTTTCCTTTTCTGCCCTTCAGACGACTTAGTGTGGGTTCATGTGCTTAGGACACTTAGGGTCAAAAGCTGCAGGGCTGGTCTTGCCACTCTCAGCCTATTATTTCCTATCAACCCAGAAAGCCACCTCATCAACTTCCTAGCTCCAAAATAAGGCTTATTCAAAAGGCAGACCAAACCGGGTTCTCCATTGTATATGTGACTTTTCCGGACGGCCACTCATTTGAATATCCCTTTATCAAACCATTTATGTATCAGTAATGAGGAGGAAGTACATGTTAAATAGCATTATTAATTGTTTCTCCATGTCCCTATGTAATTTTTAAAGATAAACTTTAGACAGACTTCAGAAAGCTGAATTAGCGAAGAAAAAACTGGAAAAAGAGAAGAAAGCCCACATGAACTATATGATACCTTTAAGAGAAGCAATCTGTGAATGACTGAAGTCCCTGAAGGAAAAGAGAGGGAAACAGGGACAAAAGTTCATTTAAAAAAATTATAGCTGAGAACTCACATCTGGAGAAAGTTTTAGTTATCAAAGTTGGTAAAACCCATAGGAGTCCTAAAAAAAAATCTACTTAGAAAGGTCCTTTCTAGAACACACATTCAAAATGTAAAGACAAAGAGAGAATCCTAAAAGTGGAAAGAGAAAAGAAGCTTATGACTAACAAATGAGTTCCCACCAAAAAATAATCCCAAAGAGAGCAGAACTAGCTGTATTTGTATCAGACAAAACTGATTTTGAGCCAAAAACAGTAACAAGAGACAAGAAAGTGATTATATAATAATAAAGGTGTCCATTAATCAAGAGAATATAGCAATCACAAATATATAGTCACCTAATATCAGAACATCTAAATATATTCAGCAAATACCAACAGATCTGAAGGCAGAAATAGATAACAATAATGGACTTAACTGCCTCACTTTCAACAATAGCTAGATCATCCAGATAGAAAATCAATAAGGAAAGCTTGGATGTGAGCTATACTTTAGACTAAATGGACCTAACAGACACATCAGAACATTTCATGCAACAGCAGTAGAAGGCACATTTATCTCAAATGCACATGGCCCATTCTCTGAGATAGACTATACGTTAGGTCACTCACCAAGTCTTAACCAGTGTAAGAGGATTGAAATCATAACCAGTGTCTTTTTGCACCACAGTGGTGTGAAACTCATCAATAACATAAGATAAAGTAGAAAATGTAGAAATATGTAGACATTGAACAACACACATTTGAAGACTAATAGGTCACAGAAAAAAATCAAAAGAAAATATTTTGAGAAAAATAAAAATTGGAACATAATAACAGGAATTACTGCAAAACTAATGACAGTAAAGACTAGAAAAATAATAGAACATCCACGAAACAAAGAGCTGTTTTACTAATTTTAAGATATCCATATTATTTCAAACCATCTGTAGATTTGGTGCAATACCTATCAAAATTCCAATGACATTTTTCATAGAAATAGAAATAACAATCCTAAAATTTGTATAGAGCAACAAATGATCTTGAAAAGTGAAAACAATCCTGAGAAAGAGCAAAGCTAAAGACATCACACTGCCTAAATTTAAAACATATTACAAAACCATAATAATCAAAATGTATGGCACCAGTTGCATAAAAACAAAAACCTAGACATACCATCAGATAATACTTGACAGGGGAGCCAAGAATACTCAAGCAGGAAAAAATGCTAATGGAGATTTTTTTTTATTTTTTTTCTTTTTATTTTATTTTATTCATTTTAGAGTAGAGACACAGAGTGAGAGAGAGAGAGAAAGAGAGAAAGGGGGGAGGAGCTGGAAGCATCAACTCCCATATGTACCTTGACCAGACCAGTGCAGGGATTTGAACTGGCGACCTCAGTGTTCCCAGGTCAATGCTTTATCCACTGCACCACCACAGGACAGGCGCTAATGGAGATTTTAACTAACCTTATTTTGGTAATCATTGCGCAATATGTGTATCAAGTCATCCTGATGTACAGCTTAAATTTACACAATGTAATATGAAAGTCACATCTCAGTAGAGCTGGAAAAAGTAAAACAAAACTGAAATTTATTTCCTCAAACAGTTTAAGATTTACAAAAATATGGGGCAGACATATAAAACAGTTTCCACACACCTCAGGCCCACTTATGGTGGTTAGCATAGTGCATCTGAGCATGGTACGTTTGCTATAAGTAATGAACCAATACTGATACTTTATTACTGACTTAGATTTAGTTATTGTTTTGTTCCAGGGTTCTGTCCCATATCACAGTTTGTTTTCTCATCTCTTTAGGCTCCTCCTAACTGCGAGAGTTGCTTAGACTTTTCCTGTTTTTGATGATGACCTTAGCAGTTTTGAAAATCACTGGTTAGGCATTTTGTAGAATGTATGTCTATTGAGATTTGTCTGATTGTTTTGCATGACTAGGCTGAGGTTATGAGTTGGGGGAGCAAGACCATGGGGGGGAACTGTCGTTCCTGTTACATTTTATCAGGTGTGTATACCAGCAAATGACTTAGCACTGTTGATGTTGACCTTGAGCAGAATTAGTGTTTGCCACATTTCTCCACTAATACGTTACTCTTTCCCATTTCCACACTGGATCTTTAGAAGGAAGTCATTATCAACAGTGCAACAAAATTAAGACGTTTTCGATTAGGACACAAAATGTTATGTAAATATCTGTATTACATACTAATATAAATAATCAAATGAGTTAACTACCAGAAAGGAGACAGATATCCCATGCAGGAGAATGCCAAATAACTTATGTAGAGATACTCATTCACGAAGGTGAAGCTTAACTCCCCAGTCCTTAAGTGACTTTCCTTTTAACTTCTCTCAGTGGGGGTATATCTGTGCAGATTGCCAGGAGGTGCAGACTGGGCACAGACAATATTTACTCATATACTGCCTGATATTCTCCAACATTAAACAAAGCCACATAAGTTTCTCTTCAATCATTCTAATGAACCTTAAACATTCATTGTATTTACCATTGAAACTGCAGAACATTTAAAAGAAAAAAAACTTGAGAATTCTTGGAGAAAAAAGAATACAAAGGAAAGACATGCATTTTCATAGGCATATGAAACTCTTCAAGTTGTGGTGTATTGACTGAAATTTTTTGGAAAAGTAATCGAAGAGAGAGAAAAATTTCTCATTAGTGAAGTGATTGATCTGAAGCCTTAGAAACATCTATCATAAAAGTAAAAATTTACACTGCTCCTGAATTTTTTTCTGTATCTTGGCAAAGATCTGTTTTTAAATATATACCTGATACATACATGCATGATCACTCCATATAATTGTATGTACTTATGTGGATTAATGTGTGTGTTTGTGAATATTCATGGGAGAATAGAACAAAATACTATCAAAATACTTCATTATAAGAGTCAAGCAGTGTATTGATTAATTGATCTCTATGGAATTTTTATGTGCAAAAAAAAGTATCAACTAGAATATTACAAAATCTGTAATGTTTTAGATTATATTAAATTAGATTATATTAAATTACCCTCTGCATACATGTATTAACAATCATTTAGTCTCTAATCCATATATAGACATAGTTTTTAATGTATTTGAGTTAAATAATATTCAACATGGTATAAATAAGAAGAATCTGATAAAACTTGACAGTTTTGGGAAAATGATTTATGATTACTATGCACAAAATGTTCTAGCTGCAACCAATAGTTGAATTAGCTATATTTAAATGAACATACTTTTCTGATTATTTAGAAGAGCACACTAATTTCTTCTTAAATTTAAACTTATGTTAAGTGCAATCAATTATTTATGAAATCTTATTTTGGCAAATTTCAGCCATTTTGAATACCGTTGAGGTAAAAATTAGTATGTGCCTGTCACTTATATACTTAACAACAAACACATTTCTTTTTATAATTATAAAGCTACATTATAAAAAGAAAAAGATGAATCATGACACTGTCAGAAAAATGGTTCACTTGAAAGAGATAAAAACAGTCAAGCTTATGTGTAAATTACATTCAGATCTCTATACTAGGCAGAGTTGTTATTGATAAAAAGAAAAAAATAGTGGTCTCTTAGGTACATAATGTTAATAAGTTCAGGATTTTGTGTACTAAGAAGTTTTTTTCAAAATGGCATAATCTTGCTCAAAACATCACCCAGAAACCCATTCGCTCTCACAAGAGACTTTTTAATTAACAGTCACATCTGTGCCGTTACACTATATTTTTGCAAAGCTAGCAACAACTTAAACCACATTATTAAATTATGAAAAAATGTGTAAATCTCAGAGGACTTGTTTGGTGTTTCAAGAGCCAGAAATAGTGATTTCTATGCTTCTAGAGTCTGACCTTGATTATTTAAAATTTTTGTAACTATATTATTAAATACTTAATAGAATAATGTTTTTACCACCTTTCAAAAATAAATGACATTAAAAATGAAGCTGTTTAAACAACTAAAGGTACCTGAATAAATCTGTTTCAAATGGATATAAAGTAGCAGTAATGCTAGAACATTCAACTTCCCAAGAAACTAATAAAACAATAGTTTGATTTAAATAAAATATACATTAAATAATAAAAAGTTTAAAATGACTTTATAGAGTTGGAGGCTTGAAAATAATGAGACATTTTATTGCTAGCTTATCCTCATCTAACTTCTGTATACAAGACCTTTATTTAAAAAAATTATCACTTGCCTAATTATACATAGGTTTAATTAAACCATATGATCCAATGTCTGATATATTTTACCTTGTTCTTCAGAAGTTTCCTATATCTTTCTTCGCTTTTCATCTTACTATATTATTTTTTAATCATTCACTGGAAATACTGACTAGACATTTTGTATTTAATTTTTTCATCTTTAAATTAGAATTCAAACCCTACCTCATGAACTTACATCTAACATTTGATAAGGAAATATTAAAATATAAGGAAGATTAAATCTCTAGTTAGTAAATTATTTTCTTTTAAAATATGCTAATTTAATAGTTATATTCTGAAGATATATAGTATTTCATAACTATAATCACTTACATATTGAGCATATTAATAATAGCTCATTAATAAAAAGATAATTGTGTACAGTTCAAAAACATTTAATATCATAAAAAATTGTTGAAGTTTAATTCAACTTTAAATCACATGTAAATCCAAAAATTAATTATAATTAATTTTATGGAATATTAAAGCAGAAGTATAAAAGAAACCTATTGTTTTCAGAAAGTTTTGCATAATACAGTTTAATTTTCTTTGATGTCGTTGGAGGCCTGGAAAGCCTGATTTAATTTGGTTATGATAAGATTTGTCTCCTTTTAAATGAAATATTTAAAATATGTCAGCTAATTCTGATGATTTAATGATTTACTTTGAAAAACTTAATGCAGCATATAATAATATTGGTCCTTCTCACCCACCAAAAAAAAAAAGAAATAAAAAAAATGAAAGAAGGAAAGAAAGAGAAAGGAAGGAAGGAAGGAAGGAAGGAAGGAAGGAAGGAAGGAAGGAAGAAAGAAAAGACCAATGGATTTGGACTGTGCTTCTATGATTCGAGAAATGAATATATGAAGTTCAACATTTTTACAAATGTATATTTGTTATTACAATCTATACAAAGAAACTTATATTTATACCTAAGAATATAAGTACATGGATTTATACTGTAATTCTTCCTTTTCTTCTTTGTGAAATACTTCTTTTAAATTATCCTTTCTATCTATGCATTCATTAAATAAATCTACACAGTATTTTATTATGTTTAGACACATATTAAAAATTTCCATTGAGAGAATTATGCAACACCATGTCTCTTTTCTTGCATAATTGTAAATATTTATGCACAGCAGATAACTGAGATTAGGACCATTAAATGCATCTCATCTATACAGTGAAACAGGCTTCATAGTGACCCAAGCCAAAAAAAAATGGGGAAAGCATTACATTTAAAAAGAAAAAGACAAAAGAAAACAAATGAACAAAAAGTAGAAAACAAAGTATATCTTCCCCTGGGGTAGCGGAGAAGTGAGACAGTTTCTTTCAGATTTAGTTCAGAATATGGGTAGTTGAGTATTCCTGAGTACTTAAGGAAGTCTGAGAGACTCAGAAAATGGAAGCTATGAATTAGCTTTTTACAAAGCTGATGAAAGAACTGGAAAATTGTAGAAAGTTCAACAAAGTCCCTGAATCTTCAGTGATGCCCATTAGCAGACCTGGGTGATTTTCCAGGATAGGGTTTAACCTCCTTGGTAAAAGAAATACTAGTGATTGCTGTAGGATTATGCCAGGTTGGAGTATGAGGGAGAGTTTATCCCAGGGGAAAGAAAATTTTATAAATAATCAAGAATGTGATTGGAAAGATGAACTGTATTGTCTTGATTGACTAAGAAAAAATGTCAAACAATAAAGAGGGTTTTTAAATTAGGAGACCATGGTTACAATAACTGAAGGACTTGAATATAACAATAGGGCTGATAAACTCAAGTGGTAGAGGGAAGGTTTGCATGAGATGGTATGATAATAAACTACTTAGGAGAAATGAAGAGCAGGACTGTGACATTGAACACTCATGTCATGATTTTAGGCACAGCTGTGAGAGTTAATTAGAGCCTTTTGAGTTTTCTTTAGCATATATTTTTCACGGAGACCAACTTCCTAAGTCTCAGTTTTCCTATATAACAGAAAATAAAATAATGTGACTTTTAGAAGGATCAGGAGCACTAAACAATAGCAAGGGAGTAATTCAGCACTGACACACTATCATGAACTGTTTTCCATGTGTGAATTCAGTTCTTAAGGTTCTTTACTATATTTTGTCCTTTTTCTCTTCCCTCACTAGCAAAGAGGCCACATGATTTTAGTAATCCCTTTTGTTTCATTTGCCAGATTTTAATTTTTGTTTTTCTGAGGAAATTTTGCTTCTATTTGGAACATACTTTCACTGCACTTCTTCTCTATTTTGCTGATTCGGTTTTGTCTATCCTTTCCAAATGCAAGTCAGTATCAAATCTGTCTTGCCTTTTCTGTGCAGTGCCTTGGCCACAAGCTACATGGGAAAGTCTACCAGACTTTCTGAAGGCTGATTTCTGGTCTGTTTCACGGCCCGACACGTGCAGTACACGTTCTCTAGACGCAGTAGACTTCCTCTTCACTTCATCCTCACGTGCCGGGTCTCATTTCCTGCCTCTAGGAAGCGTGGAAGGAACTGTGTCCCTACACTGTTCTCCAAACTCGTCTGCCTGCCTTGTGAGTTATCTATCACAAAGAGAAACAAAGTTGAAGAGTTTCTTCCTTATCTCCATCAGTAATTGCAGAGCTGGTAGTGAAGATTTTATTTTTATGTAGCTTGCTCAAGCGTTCCTTCCCGTCCTATTTTTTCATTAGAAAGAGTTCTGTGGCTCATCTAAGAGTCAAACTGGAAATAATTATTGACTGATTTCCCCGCCATTAACCCCGAGAGCCTCTCGCTTGTTGCTCAGCCATTTGGGTGTAATATTAATTACAGAATCTATTTCACACACTGATTCCGATATTGCTTAAATATGTCTTATGCCTTCTTGAAAAACGTCAGACATATGTATAGAAAAAGGACCGGCCAAATCTATAACACCCCTTCTGTGAAAATAAGAGAGGATGGAACACTCATGATTAAATTACAGCAGGCCTTTGCTCTATTCTTCTCTCTGTCCTATGATAAGTATTGCAATGTCAAACTAATCTGCCACTTTTGTCTCAGATAGAGATATTTGCCGCAGCAGGATGCTTTACTAACTCTTTCAGCTTACCAGGGCTCCACTGAAGTTAGTCCTTTAATGTATGAGACATGAGGAACAGGAAGTGTGTGCACTTTTGATGGCACAGGGCTATTAATCACATTTCCAATCATGAAGTTGCTCTTAATTATACTAAACAGTACTCTGCAGGTATAAAAGTGGTACTTTCCAAAGGTGCCAGGTTGGTGACCAGAGAGTAGCTGTGAAAATCAGATCAATATACTGACCCCTGCTTTGCTGATCTGTTTCTCTCACTGGTAGTCTATCACACAACTACATTTAGAGCTAAGCAGTATGAATATGTAAATATATATTGGCTCTTTAATGCTCTTAGTTGAGTAGTAATAGACATATTAGATCTTTGTGTGGTTAATGTATTTGCCTCAACAGGCAGCCAATTAGCACAGTAAGACATAGGAATATAAAATCACAAACAAGCTATTTGTGGGTTTCAGTATTAATTTTCTTTTAACTCAGTGGAAGTGATGGTGAAGATAAGATGTGATGAGTGAACATGTGTTCGCAAGCATCTCCTTTCATCTCTAATTCACTTTAGTGCTCTTTGATTTACCATGGACGGAGATTCATTAGGGAATGCGCAGAGATTACGCAAAAATTTAAGTGACGTAAAGAGCTCTGCCCAAGCTACAAGTGCATATCAAATAATTTTAATTAAGATAATGGAATGAGGGAGGCATTTTAGAAGACAGTAATCGCTAAGCTTGATAAACCAAAGAGCCACCTCGGTCCAGTTATAGTATCTATTATTGGCCCACAAAGAAGATGAACAGTATTTAATTTACGACTGTACTAAGAAATATGTTATTTTGTGTTCAACATTTTTTTCTTTTAACTTTGAGATTGTCCTTTGTGTTCTTTAATAATTCTCTCTAAATTTAAGTGATGTAAAAGGGCACTGTCACAAAAAGACACAAAACTTTCACTTAATTTTCACCCTCTGAGGCATTCCATTCACTAAGGAATATGTTGTACTGTTTCTGATTTATAGAAAAACTCCTTTCCATATTCAGATAGAAGAATATAGAAGTTATGAAAGCAATTGCATAATTTAAATTCAGTCAAGCGTTCCTCCCCCCACCCCTATTTTTTCATTAGAAAGAGTTCTGTGGCTCATCTAAGAGTCAAACTGGAAATAATTATTGACTGATTTCCCCGCCATTAACCCCGAGAGCCTCTCGCTTGTTGCTCAGTCATTTGGGTGTAATATTAATTACAGAATCTATTTCACACACAGGGCCATTTGGAGTGGTGGTTCCACTGGACAATCCGGATACCTTAAGCGATGATGTTACTACACATTCCCTGGAAAAGTTGCTTTCGCCAGAATAGCTGAGAAGATCTCACTCAGTAAATAGGGCAGTGGAATTTATGAGTTAATATACATGATGGAAAACTGAATGAGCCATCAACGCAATAATAGGAGGGAAGGGAAAATGTAAAGATATGATGTAAATTCATATTCAGAGTTTTAGTTGGTTCAGTTGTGATAGCTCTTGCATATTTTAATATTCTTCTCTTTTATCCTTCACTCTTCTTTTGCTTCCTTCCTTCTGCTTGCTTTCTTCATGCATGATAAAGGTCACTGGGGGTATTTATTATCATGCGTATTACTCACACATACCTGATTCATTATCTGAGATACTGATGGAAATGCCAGTGTTTTCGGTATCAATAGGTGTTGAAGATGAAATGTGTAGCTTATTCAGCTACATTTTATCATGTGGCAATACCTTGTGATATTTCACAAGGATATGTTGGATAAGACTTAATTATATTAAAAAGTAAAATTATATATAACAAGAGTTTATATTTTATGTAGAAAAATTTTTCTAGGTTATTATGTCAGTTAAAGGTGTATTTCAAAGTATATTTATATGTATAGAATACAATATTGTGGTTGGGAATGGAATATATAAGCTAATGAGATCATTGGAAGATCAAAGCAAATACCAGCTCAGAGAAAAACCTGATACAGTTATATCTAATCAAAAGTGGCTGAAAATACAGTGAGTTCTATTTTTACTTTACTACCACAAAGTCAGGAAAACCACGAGTCTACTGTGAATCTCCTTTATATTGTGAGAAGTGACAATAAAATATATCAGATAATTTGAAGAAGAAAAATATATTTTAGCTGATAGAGATCTGATTTAGTTATTGGCCCATGTTAATTAGTAAATTAGAATAACTTTAGTTATTTTATAACTAAATCCCTCTCCTATCATGGTGAGAACATCTGATGTAAAAAAAAATGGTTTAAATACATAGGAAAAATGGAAGGAAGGGAAAAATGTATTCTTATATATCTGAATTTAGTATCAGTAAATTTGGATCTCCATATAAACAATGAACGAGGGTTAATAAAAGGGGAGGGAGACTATAATAAAACAGATTGGTAATTTTCTCCATGTCAAGATAAGGGAAATCTTTACAGAAAAAAAATGACACTTAAAAAAATTATTGAATGAACAGAGATTCAGATGCTACTAGCGGGAAAGGCTATTTTATAGAGTATTGAGCCTGTGCAATGGCACTGTAATACTATGTAAATTTAGTTTGTATTTTAAACAAGAAGTTTTATATTCATTAAAGTTTGAGGTGCTAATAAAGTCATGAAAGAAAGATTAACCAATGATTTTGAGCCAGTATGCTGCAATTTTTAATTAATTTATTTATTTTACAGGGACAGAGAGAGAGAGTCAGAGAGAAGGATAGATAGGGACAGACAGAAATGGAGAGAGATAAGAAGTATCAATCATCAGTTTTTCATTTTGACACCTTAGTTGTTCATTGATTGCCTTCTCATATGTGCCTTGACCGCGGGCCTTCAGCAGACCTAGCAACCCCGTGCTGGAGCCAGCGACCTTGGGTCCAAGCTGGTGAGCTATTTCCTCAAACCAGATGAGCCCACGCTCAAGCTGGTAACCTCTAGGTCTCAAACCTGGGTCCTCCACATCCCATTCCAATGCTCTTTCCACTGCGCCACCGCCTGGTCAGGCTGCAAAAAAATTTAAAACATGCAATACCTGACTATGTAGTCAGGAGCACTGACCTCTTTTCCCTCAGATTGTCAAATTAAAAATATAGCCACAGCCAATACAACAATAACCATACAGTGTAAATAAATCAAAATTATACCTATTTTTTGTCAGATAAGCAAAAAATGTATTTCTACTGGGCCATAGCATTTTAATAATTAGTTTACATGTGCCATGAAATGGAAAATGTTGAAAATCACTGGATTAGACTATAGAAAGAGAAAGAACTAGATCATTGATGGTCCACTTGGATATTTTAAGGAAATTTGTGTGTGTGTGTGTGTGTGTGTGTGTGTGTGTGTGTGCGCGCTGTGGCTCGATCATTTTCCCAGTGGTGTGGGGAGAAACTGTATATTGTACCGAGAGCAGATATGGCAGCACCTGTAGCAGTCCTGGAGAGCCAAGATGAGGACCAGTCTAAAGTAAGTAATTGACTATAAGAATAACTAGGTGAATAGAAATTGGAAAGATATGCAAGACCTAACTTAACAGGAGTTAGTGAGTGATTGGCTAAGCCAATTAATAGAAACGTGAAGCCCTAGACCATTCTTTAAATCTGAGGCTCCCTGATTGGGTGCAAATTGATGTCATTACCTGAAGTTAGCAAAAATAGGGGTGAAATGTGAGTTAGGAATTAAGTTCAGGATCACGAAAGCAGACATGAACCCACTTTATGACATATTGAATTTTTATTATCGTTAAAATACCCAACAGTAGGTGTTCCACAAATATTTTGTTCAAAGCTAAAAACTAGAGTTTCAACATGCTGATTAATCACATATCAATCATCACGTATTGCTAAATAAGTTCACTGAGTAAAATTAATACCTTTTATTAATATTTGAAGTCTCAAATGACTGAAATATCTCATTAGTAATAGTAGATTGTCAAAAACTTTTTCAAAGAAGTAACAATGAACTTTTATTTCCTGAACTTTTGCAGTGTTTTTATATTTTTCATGTTGTAGTTTTGAAAACCTTAAAGCTTTAAATTTTTATAGAATGCTTAAATGTATGCTAACATTGACTTAAGTATTCATGATTCTTCAGTTATGATCGTAAAGGTAAACTTGTGTAAAAAATCAGACGCGTCTTATTTTTACTCCGCAGCAGATTGATATGTTGGACAAAACACATTTTCACATTTCTTTATAAATTAGATCTTATGTAGATATTTATATGATATGGTGGAAACTAAAGTTTCAAAATTTTGATTCAAATTCAACTGGGACAAGACATCCAGTCAAAATACTGAAGTTCACCCTGGCTGGATAGCATAATTGGTTAGAGCATCATCCCTATGCACAGGGGCTGCCTGTTCAATCCCCGGTCAGGGCACACACAGGAACAAATTCTCTCTCCCATCATTGCTCCCTAAAATCAATAAAATGAACATTATTTTAAAAAAAAAAAAACAACCATGCAATATGTTGAAACTATTGTAGCATCCATCTTCTCTGAATGGGTTACTTTGTTTTAGAAAAGGTTATTTTCTTTTTTCATTCATTTTGATTAACTAACAGTCTTACCAGATATAGACTGCCATAGCCAATGCATTAGTATACTCAATATTATTCTTAGTATGAATAGGTTGTAATAACCAATAACGTCACTTTTTACATGAACTAAAATATCTAATAAAGAGATGACAAAAGCACTAAAATGGAAGCCATCATTATATTTAGTTTGAAAGATTTATTTAACTGCTTTAGTCTCTTAGTGTTTTCAAAGGCTGCAGTTTTAAAACATATTTTTCTGACAGTTCAACATTCTCAAGCCGAGCTCTAGTTCTGCCTTCAACTCAGCGCATAAATTTTAATTTTACATTGGCAAACAACAGAAAACTACCTACAGTGCTTATTCTGGGATTTAATTTAGGATGTGGTGTTTATCCTTCTGTTTTTAATGGCATCTACTGAGAAATTAGTTGTACCAGAAATCCAAACAACTGGAATTTATTTCACGCTTTATAATTTTGTGAGAATCATGGGATAATAAGCCGTCTGATGTCATGATCTAGACTTATAAAGGCAACTTAGAGATTGTGGTCAGCACAGATCCTCTATGAACAATCATACCTGTTTCAATTACATACTGGATGTGTGTGGAATGAAGGCATGCATATTAAAGGTGACTGTTATTGATTTAACCATCAGAAGAAAAGGATAGCTTATTTTCCAAGATTTCAGGCTGCGGAGTCTAACTGCCTGGTTTCGAGTCATTATTATTTACTGCACGAGTGGGGTTAGATGCAGGTTACGTTACTATAGCTGTGAAAATGTAAGACCTGTACATTGTGTATGTGTGAGGGCCTAGTTCATTAGAAATATTCATTCCTTTTTAGAACGTAAACTAACAGATAGCTGATTATAACAATTCCCATTTTGCAGGTGAGGGAACTGATGGAAACATGGTTGAGGACCATGTCCAAATTGCCTGATTGTTCTGTGTAGGAGCCATGGTGTCAGATGACCCCTGCCATTATAAAAGCCTAGGATGTTCTAGTTAAATCCTGTTTTATACTTACTGCTTAAGAATAAAACAGGGCAACTTAGCTAAATCAAAGGACTCACTAAAATTGTGCATTATCTAACTTTTAAGGTAATATAAATGGAATTAAAAGTACAGATATTAATATTTTAAACAAAAGTCCTCACTTCAGTAAAATCGGGCTTTTAGTTCAGTATAAGTTAAATACAGAACTACTATAGGTGCACTTACTAGACAATATTAGATCATCTTAGTTATTATTTGAATACACGTAACCCAGCTGTCTCAGAAAACTATAAATGTTCATGTTTTACACTTCTTTATTTTTTATTTTTTTTTATGATAGAGTCAGAGAGAGGGACTGATAGGGATAGACAGAAAGGGAGAGAGATGAGAAGCATCAATTTTTCATTGTGGCACCTTAGTTCTTTGATTGCTTTCTCATATGTGCCTTAACCAGGGGACTACAGGAGACCGAGTGACCCCTTGCTCAAGCCAGCGACCTTGGGTTCAACCTGGTGAGTCTTGCTCAAACCAGATGAGCCCACGCTCTAGCCGGTGACCTTAGGGTTTCAAAGCTGGGTCCTCTATGTCCCAGTCTGACGCTCTATCTACTGCGCCACCGCTAGTCAAGCTGTTTTACCCTTTTCTAATTTGAGTTAATAAGTTCCAGCTATAGCTTCTTTGCATTTAGGTCGCTCCTCCTTTGACCATTTGTGAAAATGCCGTACATATATACTTAAATTTTCAGATCGGTAGTAGATCCCCCAATGGATGTAACTGCTCTAGTCTGTCCTTCTGTGTTTTTACTTACTTATTTTTCATTCTTTCTTTCGTTTTAATTGAATTTATTGGGGTGATATTGCTTAATAAGATTATCTAGGTTTCCGGTGCTCCATTCTATCGTCTGCACACTGCATCACACATTACCTGCCCAAGTCCGGTCTCCTTCCGTCACCACGCATCTCCACTGGACCTTCTTCTGCGTTCTCCTACCCTCTTGCCCTTCTGTCATCTCTATAGTGATGTCTACGTCCATGACCTCTTTCTCCTTTGCTTCATCCTTCACCTTTTTCACTCAGCCCCCCAACCCCATTCTCTCTGACAGCTGTCCATCTGTTCTCTGAGTCCGTTTCCATTTGGTTTCTTAGTTTATTTTGTTCATTAGAATCTACATGTGACTGAAATCATATGGTACTTATCTTTCCCTGACTGGCTTGTTTCGTTCACCATAATGATGTCCAGGTCCATCCATGCTGTAGTAAAAGGCAAGATTTCCTACTTTATTTTTTTAATGGCCAGGTCATATTCCACTGTGAAAATGTATCTCGGCTTTTTATTCCCTCATCAATCATTTACTGGTGGGCACTTGGGCTGCTTCCAAATCTTGGCTATTGAGTCCCAATATGGATGCTTATGATCAAAAATGAAAGAGAACTTTGTATTAGGGACACACAGAATTTTGAGCAGTATTTATATCCTTATTAAAGAGATGCTTTCATAAACTGAATGCTTTTTTATGAGGAGGTTGGGGGAAAAAACTGTAAATCAATTCTGAAAAGAAGCAAGACTGAATCTCATAAACATGGGATGCTGCACTTGAAGACCGAGCATATACAGAGTCATAAAAGCAATGATGTGGGTGTGGATGTGATGTGATGGGATAGAAAAGGCGCTAGCAGCCTCCCTCAGTCAAAATTAAAACGTGTTCCGTCTTTACTGTTGTGCGTTGCTGCTTCTTGACAAATAATCGTGATTTTCTGACTCCGAGCTCAAGTTTTATTGTTGTCACTGTTTGTTGATTATTTTTCACGGTGAAATACTTCCCTGTCCTACTGCACTGGCTGTATGAATAGTAACCATTTTGGTTATATGACATGTTTTTCTTTCCATTTGTGGACACTCCGTTGAGGTGTTATAAACGATACAGAGAAGCACACAAATCATAAGAATACTTGTGATTGAACTTTTACCAAGTGAACATATCCAAGTGACTCATACTTAGATAACAAAACGAAACATAAAAGGTAGCAACAAACACTTCCTTGACCTCTTTCAGCCAGTAATCTCTTCAAGATCACCACTACTGTAGTGATTGAGACAAATTATTCCAGTGATTGGACTCCATATAAGTGAAGTCATGCAGCATATCCTGTTTTTGCTTCTTTTGTGCAGCATGGTGATTTGAGAGTTATTGAAAATCCTTTATGTATAACTTCAAATCATCCATTTTTGGTGTTCACAGGGCTGCCCCGAAGAGTTTTCTGTAGTATTGGAATAGTTCTAGATCTATGCTGTAAAGTATAGCAGCCATTACCCACATACAGGGGTTAAGCACTTAAAATATGGCTACTATACCTGTGAAACTACACATTTAATTTAATTTTGTTTTAATTTTAGTTTAATTTTAATCAATTCCATGTGTCTAGTGGTTACCATACTACAGAGCACAGCATAGTGCATACTATGCCATAATTTAATCATTCATTTCTCTGTAGAATCATGTTTGGGTAGTTGCAAGTTCACACTATTATGACTGGCATTCTTGTGCAATATATTTATATTCCCTTGGAGAAAAATGCAGATGCATTTCCATTGTGCACTTATGCAGAAGTTGCATCACAACTTTCAAATTTAATAGACTATGTCAGATAATTTTTCAAATCGGTCGCAACAGATTACCCTCTTAATTTCAAGAGATATGTGTTCAAATTCTAGTCAATTCACATTTTCATCAATTATATTGACTGTTTCCTTCACTTTCACCATTTTGGTCGGTGTAAAATATAGCAATTACGGCTTTGATTTCAATTTGTTTTTTGTAAGGAAAGAGAGCATCTTTTCAAAGATAACGACAATAGTGCCCCATCACTGTGGTCTTTCTTCCAAACCCCCATAGCCCCTAGATAAAAATAAGTCAAATATCAGAGAAATCCCAATTGAAAAAAATTCTACAAAATATCAGAGCCAGGACTTCTCAAAATGATGAAGGAAAAGAAAAGTCTAAGAATCTGTCACAGTCAGGAGTTGCTTAAGCAACATGGCCAGTGAATGTAATGTGGTAAACTGGATGGGATCTTAAAACAGAAAAACATGTACATTAGGTAAAAACTAAGAAATTCCTAATTATGTGCTTTACTTAACTATGATGTATATCATTGGCTCATTAATAGTAACAAATAGACCATACGATGTAAAAAAAAAAGCCAAAAATAATATAAAAATCTCAGTATAGGGCTATGTGGGAATTCTTTGTATAATTTGCAATTTTTATCTCAACCTTCAATGAAAAGTTTACTTAAAAAATAGACCTAGAAAAAAATTTCTAAATTGTACTTTTTGCTGTATTTTCGCAAGCTGGAAGCTCCCACTCTGAAATCTAAGAAAATAAAACACACCATAAAAATTCTGTTAATAGTCTGACCAGGCGGTGGTACAGTGGACAGAGCATCAGACTGGGACCTGGAGGATCCAGATTTGAAACCCCAAGGTTGCCAGCTTGAGCACAGGCTTCTCTGGTTTGAGCAAGTTTCACCAGCTTAAGCCCAAGGTTGCTGGCTTGAGCAAGGGGTCACTTGCTCTGCTATAGCCCCCCAGTCAAGGCACATATGACAAAGCAATCAATGAACAACTAAGGTGCTTCTCATCTCTCTCCCTTCCTGTCTGTCTGTCCGTCCTTTACTATCCCTCTCTCTTACTCTCCCTCTGTCTCAGTCAAAAAAATTATGTTCATAAGCCTGACCTGGCGGTGGCACAGTAGATAAAGCGTCGGACTGGGATGCAGAAGACCCAGGTTTGAGACCCCGAGGTCGCCAGCTTGAGTGTGGGCCCATCTGGCTTGAGCAAAAGCTCGCCAGCTTGGACCCAAGGTCGCTGGCTCCAGCAAGGGGTTGCTCGGTCTGCTGAAGGCCCGCGGTCAAGGCACGTGTGAGAAAGCAATCAATGAACAACTAAGGTGTTGCGACGGCAACGAAAAACTAATGACTGATTCTTCTCACCTCTCTCCGTTCCTGTCTGTCTGTCCCTATCTATCCCTCTCTCTGACTCTCTCTCTGTCCCTGTAAAAAAATTTTTTTAAAAATTATGCTCATAAATATATTGGTTAATCTCAGGTGATATAGCAATTAAAGCGTTCATATCTACACATACTTAAAAAATAAAATTAGAAATTCACAAAATGAGGTGTGAAGGTCACTAAGTACTCAAAGATAGCTTTGGTTGGCTCTGAAAGAAAGATTAAAAGTAATTTAGATTGCTACACTGCCTCAGTGCACTGATATTCTATGATTGACTTACTGAAACAAAGAGTGATATATATATATATATTTTTTTGAGGGTTTTTTTTTTTTTTGTGTGTGTGTGTGTGTGTGTGTGTGTGACAGAGACAAAGAGGGGAACAGATAGGGACAGACAGGAAGGGAGAGAGATGAGAAGCATCAATTCTTTGTTGCAGCACCTTAGTTGTTCATAGATTGCTTTCTCATATGTGCCTTGACCAGAGGGATACAGCAGAGCGAGTGACCCCTTGCTCAAGCCAGCGACCTTGGGTCCTGGCTGGTGAGCCTTGCTCAAACCAGATGAGCCCCTGCTCAAGCCAGCGACCCCCCAGCTTCGAACCTGTGTCCTCCGCTTCCCAGTCTGACATACTCTATTCACTATGCCACCGCCTGGTCAGGCAGTAAGTGATATATTTTTTAAAGACCACAATGTCACAGTGACTAGTTTCTCTGCCCCAACCATTTGCAGGTAACAGAAGCCAATGTGCCCTTTCTTTCTTTTCTTTTCTTTTTTTTTTTTTTTTTTAGAAAGAAACATTGCTTTTATCAACACAAGAGATTAATTTCAGCACAGCTGATCTCCATGAATATATTTTCCTTCAGACATTGCCAAGGTCAGGGAAATTTTGACTTGTCTGGTGCATTTGTACTGGATACAAAGCTTAAGCCTTTCTAAAGCAAATATAAGTCACAATCTATCAAGTTTGCTTTTTAAAGTTCAAGTTGAATATTTCTATTTCTAGATCAGCCTTTACATGCTCTGCTGGTATTTTTTCCTTGTCATATTTCTTGGCTTCTTTTTATGTATTTAAGACTTCAGACTATATTGCTCAAGACTTTTTAGTGAAAATTAAAATAAGCAAAGATTATTGGATTAGGGTGGTAGCTATGTATGTGCAGGTTGGTGTTTATTTTAATTACCATTATACTGTGATGAGGAAATTAGTTTTATGTGCCTATGTGCGGAAGAATGAGTAATCTGGTGGCCTTTTTAGAACATGTGATTTATGTGATTAGTCTGTGTAAATTTTTAAATGGATGGCTTCAAGCAATATAAAAAGTACAATAATGAGATATGATAATATGCATATCTGAAAAATAAAAAAAATATTGAACTTTTCTATTTTGCATCATTTGGCATTAAGTTTGTCAGCTTTGGGCATTTATCTTCACATATTCAATATATGTGGAAATGCCTTTTTGTTTTAGTGACTTATGATTTATTTCAATGAACGGTTTCCATTGAAGCTCTTGCTCTAAACTTCCAGATTTTCAGGCGCCCAGTTAAATAGAGCAGACCTGCTCTTTGATGTATGGGTCCTGCTGTATATTTCAAGAGTAAAATAAATCAAGTCCGTCTCTGCTGGTATGTTAATGAATGGCTATGACTTTATTTTTGGTGGAAAACGCTTCTTCAATACATAGACTTCCTTTCTTTCTGAATGTACAGTATAAATATTTTACAGTGTTCCTTTGGAGACAGTGATCTGCAATAACATATTTGTGATATTTTAGAAATGAGGATTTTAGACACAGATGGAGAAATTATTAGAGAGGCTAATCAGGGAGAGAATTTGGTTATCTTGTGTCTTCTTTCCAAACATTTATGGCTCCTCCCTTTTACTTTGATAAAGAACCCTTGGTGACTTTGGGGAATCGCTTCTCCATTACCTGATATACTCAACCAATGAGGCCTGGGAGGTAAGAATCGCAGCTGCAGAATTTCGAGGCAGGTGAGGGTGTACCACCCCCTGGGAAATGAATTTTAGTTGAAAAAAAAAAGGGCATTTGACCAAAATTGAGAATGTCAGATTTATTTTAATGACATGAAAGGGGATCAGGAAAATGTTCCTGATCTGGTGGTGGTGCAGCAGATAGAGCATCAGCCTGGAATGCTGAGGACCCAAGTTCGAACCCCTGAAGTCACCAGCTTTTTGGATGGGTGCCTCTCTAAAGCCTTACTTAAAGCTATTTTATAGTTCAATTTTCTCAGTTAAATTTCAAATATGTTTGGTTTGGATTCCTGTCACTTTTGTTGAAAAATAACTGACTTATATGGGAAAGTTTGCATACAACTACTGTTATGACCCGGGGTCCCTCTTTGCTCTGAATAACAATTGCATAAAGCAGGCGACGGCAGTCTGCACAAAGTAGGGACAAGGGGTCTATCATGCTTTTGAGTGAAATGATCACTTAAAACATCTCACTAAATCGATAACCAGCTTGACCTTTTTTTGAAGTGACAGCTACTAGAATAGTCACTTCTAAGGGATAGTTTAGTAAATTGATGACACTTTGTTACAATGGGCACTTTGAAAATTCAGGATTTTACAAAAAAAAGTAGTTCCCTTGGAATGCTTTTGGATTGGAAAATGCTGCTGGTCTTTGTGGGACTCTGATTCTGAAATTGAAATGTATACATGCCCAATCAGAAAAAAACCTACATTTGCAGGGTTGAAGAATTTTGCCATAATCTAAGTTTAGTTCCCTTGGTCACCCACTTACTCTATGGTGTCATTTTAATGTTATACTTTTATGGCAGGACGTTTTATTTCCTTTCACCTGGCATACCCTTGAATTTTACAACTGAAGAACAGTATTTACTAAGTTATAATTAAGTTTAATTAAAATCTATGAATGTTTTTTCTCTTATTAAAGGAGGAGAATATTAGAAATCGTTTGAGCAAGATAACATGCCCATCTAATACAGAAATCAGAGTCATAATTTGGAAGTTTTGGCACATTTTGCTTGGTGGAATATTCCAGGGAGTCCAATAATTTCATGTGGTCTAGGAACTTAATGGTGTTGGAAAGGGCAGTGTCCTGGCTTGTTTTAAATCAGAATTAAAGATGTGCCAACCTGTCACAGTGCCTATGCACAGAGGACCCTGTGGTTCTTCACACCCCTTTGAGTTCATATCAGTCATTTGAAAATAACATTTTTTCCTCAGAATGAGCTGTCACTATCAATTTAAACAGTGGCTGTTGGACTGGAATGCGTCCAGATTTTCAGCAAACCATTTGGTCCGTTATATCACAAACCAAGTGACTTGCAAAACCATCTTTTTTTATACTCTATTAAACCAAATATAATGCCATCTCTTTAAACATTGCAGCAACACATTAAGATATTTTTATTCAATTATCTATTTATAGATCTAGTTTTTGCTCTGTTGGCATTTCTGACTCAGTTTTCAACAAACAGCCTAAGCCTTTTCTTTTTTCTTATTATTATTAAATGTGTTTTGATTCTGCAGATACCTTAGCTCCGGTTACAGGTGATCACAGACTGCAAACAGACCTCTGGGACGGGCTCGTTTCCGCTCCTGTTATAAAAGTGGAAAACACTAGAGGCTGTATGATAAATACAGTGTTCAGGGTAAAATAATACTTGTGAAATTCACATCTTGAATAAAAAGAACTTTTCTTTTGTTAACATGTTTACTTGGCCCTTCACAGAAGTCCTGTGTTTTGGGATTGCTTTTCTAGCATTCTCTGTCACGAAGGGCAGGCCCCTCCGTGGCTCTGTGGCCTGGGAATGGAGTGCGCAGTCAGCGGTAGGTAGTCCCCCTACCACGGGGGGTGGGTGCCCGCAGCGCCCTTCCGCTTGGGTTTTCTTTCTGCTTTATTCCAAATTAATGCAGAAACCTTTCTTTTTCAGGAAAAAAATAGTTTATCAAACATAGAGATGTTAATGTATGCCCCCTATCCATCTCAATTGTTTTTATACTGAAACTTGATTCAAATAAATTGTATCCACTCCTGTGAAAGATAGGTTTACAAAAGATTATTACAGATGGGTATTAAAAAAGGAATTTCACAATTTGTGGTACACGATCAGTGCCTCATGCCCGGGAGACCCAGACTGGTCCTTCAGTCCCAAGCCCCCTGGTTCTCAGTCTCACCAGAACCTACTGGGTCCTCTTGAGCTCAGAGCTCACTGAGTGACTTACTGGTGTTTGTTAGCATAGGCAGTTAGCAAGTTATTAAGGGAAGAAAAGGCAGTTGGAAGGGGTCAAAATATTAAAATTTAATAAACTAGAAGGGCCTGCTTCCGTGAAAATCTTCAACATCACATTCAGCTTACATTGCTAGAAGGCTGAAAGTATTCATGGCCTCACCTGCACATTCCAGGAATCCATTGTGTCCCCAGAGTCCATTGTACCCTTGGCTCTCAAGGCCAAGTTTGGCAGGAGTTTCTCCAAGGCACTGCATGTCGGATGCTGGCGGAAGCAAGGGAGGAATTCTTCCATTTTAGGACATGCACTACGGAAGTCAAAATTGCACAGGGGACGTGAGACCCTGGGAGGGCCAGAAACGAGATTGGTTAAGGCCAGGGTAGCATTCAGGCCCAGGAAGTGTCCATATATGCAGGGTCGTCTGGAGTGGCAGGACAGTGGGACTAGGTCCTGCCTGCCCTCCTGGTCACTGAGGGTGCATTCTTTTCCTTGAATAAGTCTTGTCATTGCGTTTACACTGCTCTATATGTGTGCCATTTAAATTCTTCTGTCTTGACATGGCGGATGGATCCATTTTCACCGGCAACATGTAGACATCAGCCATGTCACCCAGAAAAATGGAGCTAAAATCCCTAAGCCGCCTGCAGCCATGGAAACCTCTCCTGGTGAAACAAGGTATCAAATGCAAAAGACTCGGGGCTATCGGAGGTGTCATGACAGAGAAACCAGCTGTTATAACGAGGCTGGAAAATACACAGCAGTTTCACCTACATTTAATTACGAACACGTTTTCCCTGCACGAAGTCTGAAGTCACACGTCTGGTGGTCAACCCGTCCTTTCTGCTGTCTTCTGACCCAGTCTGAACCTTGAGTCGCTGAGCTGTCGCTCGCCAGTCAGTACATTCTTTGGAGCATCTGGTCTACTTGTATTTTGCTCCAGGAAATCTGCATAAAGTTTTCCATCGTAAACATTTGCAGTTATTGAGTGTATTTCCTGTACTTCCCTGCTGAGGCAGTAGTTACCCTACTCCCCTGACTCATGCATAGAAATGGTGTTCGGGGTCCTCGTGTTTCTACGTCACCTCCACTTGCAAATTACTCATCTACCGCTACCATTAAAATTGTTTCGTGAGAAGGTCATGCCAACTCGGTAGCAGGACTCCCTCCTCTCCTTGCTGTTGCCATTGTATGTTTGTGATGGGGGTTTTCAGCAACTCCAGGACCTTTGTTCGCATTCTTGTCGTATAGCCCAGCGACCTATGATTTCTTATTGATAACTCATCTATAGTTTGCTAAACATGTTTTCTTTTTTTGACTCTTCAGACAGCAGTGAATGTCATCATTATTCGCCTACAATGGCAAGCTGTGCTATTTATCACATTACCCTGAGCTATGCAATGATTTTAAGAGTTTTAATTCATTGTTGTACCCAACAACCTGGTTATGGCTAGCTTTGTCATGAAAATATGCCTAAAATGGACCTTCTCTTTCATTGCTAGCTTAAGTATATTATATTAACTCTACCGTATTCCCCCATGTATAAGACGCTCCCATGTATATGACTCCCCTTAATTTGGTGGCCCGGAATTTGAAAAAAGAATGTATTATATAAAGTTGTTGAACACAAGTTTTATTTATCATAAAATTCATACAAGTCCTCATCCACGTGAAAAAGCGGGAAATGCAAGTAAAAAAATCTGCAACCACTATATAAGATACACCCAGCTTTTAAACCCCAATATTTTCTGGAAAGGGTGTGTCTTATACATGGGGAAACATCCAGTCCTTGGTAGCATTATGGCTGTTTGTCCTACTTTAACTCTGGCAGAACATTTAAAATAACATCATATTCTCATTTTTAAGTTATGTAACCATGTTTTGATTTTCTGTTTATACTTTTTATTTCAGCTTTATTGAGATATAATCAACATATAAACTGTGAGATAAAGTGGGCATCTTGATGATTTGATATACATGGCGAAACAATTCCCCCCATGTAGTTAACATTCATTTTCACATATTTACTTTTTTAAATTTTTGGTGAGAACATTGATGTTTTTTCTAATCTTTTAGTAAATTTCAATTACTCAATACAGTGTTATCCACTATATTCACCATGTTTTACGTGAGAGCCTCAAAATGTACTCATCTTATAACTGGGGGTATGTTCCTTGGCTCTCAGACTATTCTTTCTGCTGTATAACTACCCCAACTTTTTTTTCGGTTTTTATTTGCATGAAATATTTTTTCCATCTTTTCTCTTTTAGACTGACTGCGTGCATTCTTAAAGCTGCAGTGAGCCGCTGGGAGGCAGCATATAACAGGATCCTTTTAAAACATTCATCCAGCAGCCAGCCATTGGGTGTCTTTTGATTAGAGAATTTAGTGTACTTGCCTTTAAAATAATTAGTAATAAATGCAGACCGATTATAACCATTTTGTTTATTGTTCTCTGTTCACTGTTTTGTCATTGTTTTTGTAATTCTTTTGATCTCTTCTTTTGTGATATGACAATTTTTTTTGTAGTGTGCTATTTAGATGATTTTTTCCTTTATCTTCAGGGTATCCATACTGTAAATTTTTACTTTGTGATGATCATTAGGGTGACATGAAATAGGTAATATTTATTACTTTGTTTTAAGCGGCCAACAGCTCAGCTTCAAGTGCATGTTATAGGTCTCAGTTTTTATTGTTACTCCCAGATTTCATAGTTTAGATGTCACTTACAATTTTTTACCTTGTGTATCCACCAACAAATATTGCATTTATAATGTTTTTAATAATTTTATATGTTAAACTTTATACTAGATGTATTAGTTATTTACCAGCTCACCTTCATTATATTAGAGATCAGTGTTTTCTGATTTAACTACAGATTTACCTTAACTGGTATATGTATACTGCTCACAAAAAGTAGGGGATATTTTATCACTTTCTATGAAGCCATGAAATCTCCACTAAGTTTTGTGAGCCAGATATATAGATATTTTAACATGTTCTTATGTTACAAATTTGGATTTTGTAACTAATTGGGTTCCTTTCTTTTCAGTTTGAATACCTCTCTTTCACTTTTTCCATAAGGCCAGTTTAGTGGGGGAGAACTCCTTTCGCTTTTGCTTGTCTGAAAAACTCTCCTTCAATTCTGTGGAAGTACTTTGCCCCATAGAATACGCTTGGCTGATTATATTTAGTTTCTTTCGGTGCTTTGGACAGAGCAGGCTATTTCCTTCTGGACTTCAAAATCTCTGTGGACAAATCTGCTGATAGTCTTATGAGGACTTTCTTTTATATGACAAGCTGTTATTCTCATATTGCTTTTAATAGTCTCACCTAAGTTTTGTGGAGTTTTCAATGTTATTATTATTTTAGTCATTCTAGTAAAATGGCGTTTCACTGTGGTTTTGATTTGAAATTCCTAGTGACTATGTTAGGCATCTCCCAATGCTTTTTGTTTTTGTTTTTGTGGGTTTTTTTGCCATTTTCAATATCTTCTTCTGAGTACTATCTTTTCAAGTCCTTTACCCATTTTTAATTCAGTTGTTTCTTTTCTTATTGTTGAGTTTTAAGAGTTCTTTATATATTCTTAATAGTAGAATATTATGAGGTTTTTATTTTCAATTATTATTACGTTTATTAGTAACAACATTAAGTACTGATTATCTTGAAATGTACCATATTTATTGATAGAAGTGGCCAGAACTGTGGTGGCACAGTAGATAAAGCGTCAATCCGGACCACTGAAGTCACCAGTTAGAAACCCCGGCTGACTTGGTCAAGGCAGAAAAGAGTGTTGATGCTTCCTGTTTCTCCCCCCTTCTTTCTTTCTCTCCCCTCTCACTGCTCTAAATGGAATTGTTTAGATGATGCTTTCATTGAACAATCAAAAAGAATATAGAGAATT
Organism: Rhynchonycteris naso; assembly: GCA_037038555.1. NCBI lineage: Eukaryota > Metazoa > Chordata > Mammalia > Chiroptera > Emballonuridae > Rhynchonycteris > Rhynchonycteris naso. The sequence continues at coordinate 6,882,845 of CM072998.1, read as the reverse complement.
TCTGGTCTAGATGGAAAGTAGATGAGGTCTGTGCTTGTTTTCTCCCACAACCCAATCAAAATTACAAATAAACTTTGGGAAAAATCATCATTGAGGAACATGTTAAAATTAGCTGAAGAGAGCCTGACCAGGCGGTGGCACAGTGGATGGAGCATCAGGCTGGGACATGGAGGACCCAGATTCAAAACCCTCAGGTCGCTGGCTTGAGCGCGGGTTCATCTGGTTTGAGCAAGGCTCACCAGCTTGAGCCCAAGGTTGTTGGCTTGAGCAATGGGTCACTTGGTCTGCTATAGTCCCCCGGTCAAGGCACATATGAGAAAGTAATCAATAAACAACTGATGTTCCACAATGAAGATTTGAAGCTTCTCATCTCTCTCCTTCCTGTCTGTCTGCCCCTATCTGTCCCTCTTTCTGTCTCTCTCTGTCTCTGTCTCTGTCACAAAATAAATAAGCTGAAGAGAATTTTTCTGAGTAAGGATTTAAGGAAACCAGGTGAAGACCGGAAGAGCAGGTGGAGCAGTGGACAGACAGGTCCCACACCCAGTTTAGTGACCAAGCTGTGCAGGTTCCCTCAGAGGAGAAAAGGGTCCCAACCTTGTACCGAGGTCCTCAGCCCAGGACTCCCGTCCAGGGGAGAAAACCCCCATTATATCTTGCTGTGAAAACATATGGGGATGGAGTCGAGGAGCACCCACAAATCTTTTGGGGAGGTCTTTGATATCCCTCAAGTCCTATAGACAAATACAGCTGCCTCCGAGGTTACACCAGGTAAGAGCCAATTATCAACATGCCTGCCCCAGATGCCACCAGGGAAAGTTAAAACTAAAGAAAATGTTTAAAATCATTAGCTGGCTCACTCACTTTTATCTTGTCAAGAATCAGAACCAGATTTCCAGTTATCCCTGAGCTAAGCAAGTGTGGATCTTTTCCAGTGTGGCTGGTAAAGAACTGTTTTAACTTGGGAGGCGGGGCCCTCAGGAAATATTTGTTAATGTCTGGGACAAGGTAGAGCCTCACCAAGCAGAAACCATAGGCCTACTGCAGTTTCAGTCTATTTTGTAGTCATGGGATATATTTTATTATAAAAGTATTTAATATGTTGAAATGGGTGTCATATCCAATTTTAGCAGATTTCCAAAATGTAACTTCTATTATAATGCATACAAATTCTTTTTGTCAATGCATTGTTTTAGTAATACAGCCGTATCTTGGAAACATTGCAGGGTCACTTCCAGACCAACACAACAATCAAGTGAATATCCAAGTAGTCACACTCAGCTTTTGGTTTCCCAGTGAATATCAATGTCATGCTTACGCATCCTGTAGTCTGTTAAGTGTATAATAACATTATATTTTTTAAAAATGTGCATACCATAATATATTGTATTGCTAAAAAGTTATAACGCCCCTCTGAGCCTTCAGCTAGCTGTAATCTTTCTGTGGGCAGAGTGGCTTGCTTCATTCAATAATGGTGGCTGCTGAATGACCAGGGCAGTGGTTGCTGCAGTCTGGGGTGGCTTTAGTCACTTTCTTATAGAAGACAACACTAAAGTTTGCCACCTCCTTAGTGGTGTGGCTAGATCTCCTGGAGAATTTCTACATCAGCCTCAGCTTCTCTGTCAGGACCAGCTGCTTCACCTTGAACTGTTGTGTTGTGGAGATGGCTTCTTCCCTTAGACCTCAGGCACCAGCTCTGCGGCCTCCACCCACTTCGCAGCCTTCCTAGAGTGGAAGAGAGTTAGGGCTTCGATCTGGGTGAGGCTTTGGTTCAAGGGAATGTCGTGGTTGCTTTTAGCTTCAATCCAGACTACTAAACCTTTTCCAGTTCAGCAATAAGACTGTTTCTTTTTCTTCCTCCCATGTTCACTGGTGTAAAACTTTAATTGTCTTTAAAAAAAGAACAACAACAAAAAAACATTTCCTTTGTGTTCACAACATGGCAAACGTTTTAGCTTAAGAGGCCTCGCCATAGGCTTTCAACCTATCTTCCTCACTACGTGTATTATTTCTCCCTTCTGATTTAAAGTGAGAGATGTGTGACTCGTTCTTGTACTTAAACACTTAGAGACCATCCTAAGGTTATTATGTACCCTAATGTCAGCACAATTGTGTCTCAGGGACTAGGGAGGCCCAAGGAGAAGGAGAGGGAAGGGGGAAGAGTTTCAGTGGAGCAGTCTGAAATCAAACTTCATTTATTGACTGATGCATTATATCTATGAGCACAACTCTTGTGTTGCCCTAAATCAATTACAATAGTGACCTCAAATATCACTGATCACAGATCATTATAACAAATATAACAATAAAAAGTTTGATAAATTGCTTGAATTATGTTGCACAGACAAAAGGTAAGGAAAGCTATTGGAAAAATTGCACTGAGAGACCAGCTTGCAGCAAGATAGCCACCATCCTTTAATTTGTATAAAGTACAACATCTGCAAACCATAATAAAATGAAATGCAATAAAATAAGATGAAGAATGTCTGTTGCTATTTCAACTTTGGTATTCCGGTGGTCTCATTTTATCATATTACAATGTTCTAATTATAGAAATGTGAATAATTAATAATGATTTTTATTATTTTGCTTGTTGCTTATACATAGGCAAATACCTCCTAAAATGCAATACATGGGTTCAAAAGCCTCAAGTAAAATGTGGAGTGAGGCTAAAGTAAGAATACTTAAAAGCAATATTTTCAGCCAGTCTTTACTATTTAAAAAAAAAGCACACAATTAAAGCTAGAGGAGTTTATTATGTGTAGAGCTAACCATACACGACACAGAGGAAGGTCTACCTGAGCACAACACTGTCATCTAATCATCTTCCATCACCCCCTCCAGAGCCAAACAGAAAATGGGAGCTTTATTTAGAGAATAAGATCCAATTAAACATTCATATTAGCCTGACCAGGTGATGGCACAGTGGATAGAGCGTCATACTGAGACATGGAGGACCCAGGTTCGAAGCCCCGAAGTTGCATGCTTGAGTGCAGGCTCATCTGGTTTGAGCAAGGCTCATTTGATTGAATCCACGGTCACTGGCTTGAGCAAGTCACTGGCTTGAGCAGGTCACTGGCTCTGCTGTAGCCGCCCTGGTGAAGACACATATGAGAAAGCATACAATGAATAACTAAGGAGCCACAACGAAGAATTGATGTTTCTCATCTCCCTTCCTGTCTGTCCCTATCTGTCTCTCTGTCTCTGTTACACACACACACACACACACACACACACACACACACACACACAAATTCATATTATATTCAAATTTCTGTAATTGTGGAATGGGGTAGTATCATCATGATGTTAACTGTATTTTTAAGTTGTTTGTAAAACTGATAAGTGCACAGAAGTGTGATTTAATATCACAGAAAGAAAGCCTTTTTCTTTAGCATTTTCTTATCACTTTGCCAGCATGCACATATTGTTAAACATCTGGTTTTGTCCTATGACAACATGACTTTGGTATATGATAATGTATTTGTTCATTATCTATTTTATTTTAATGGGATATTTAATCATGGGCCCTGTGTAGACTTAGTATCTCTGCTTTCTAGTTCATCTCAATAAAGTATTAGTTATTGTGACTCATAAACATTAGCATAAAGGCACTGTGTTCAATTGTTTCCACAGGGTTTGTTTTCTGAGGGGAAGAATTATGTAAACCTCAGAAGGCTCTTCTACAATAGGTCCCATAAGTTTTACAGGAGTGTCATTGCTGAAACCTGAAATGTATTTTCCAAAGCCCTGCAGACCTACCTTAAATATTTTCAATTGTCTCCTCTGTATAGAAATATATACACTCTGTCTATTTATCCTCCATAAAATGTGTACTGGTATTGTTTTCAGAATGCCTATTCTGCCAAATATGTATTACTTAATAGGGGAAGAGAATAAGAAGAATAGAAATGATCCTACGTTGTTTAGAAGAGTACATTTTTATAGCCATCGAGCGTTCTTTAACTACCTGTTTTGCCAAATTCTTGACCAGGTCATAGATGGAACCTCCTTCTCAGCCCTGCCTTTGCTCAGAGCCACTCTGCAGCTTGCATGGGTGGGGTTCCGGCTCAGACAGGATCATTTGTGTGAGAGGAATTTTAAAATCTGCTGGTTCTGCTTCCCTCTTCTTTTTACCTTTTTTTTCACACCATTTTATGCTTTTATAAATAGTTATTTTTTATGTCAGGTTTTATGTTGGGCAATTCATAGGTGTTTAAGCCTTGGTCTGAACTAGGAATATTCTCAAACTACAAACAGATTTTTTTAAATATAATTTCAAGTAGAAAATGGTATATGTTAGTCTATACAATGCCAATCAAAAATGAAGAAGTGTAAAGCAGTAGACCCGATGATTCTATAAAATTAACAAAAAGGAGTCATTTATTCACATGTATTTGTAATATTCAAATTAATATTCATTGAGTTTCAATTATTTTAATATAGTTAAAGCTAAACATTATAGTTTTTCGTGAAGGAAAGACTAAAATAAAATATTTTCAACATTTTAGAATATTTTTAAACTGTTGATTTTTGGCAATAATTTATAAATAATTCTTACAAAACTGTAAATGTTTTAAAATCATCCTCATTTAGTCCATGACATATCTCAGTGGCATTTCAAAATATGCAAGAATCTATTGCCATTTTCCAGTGTCTTCTGTATACACGGTCATCTGTGTTCAATAACATTGTAGCTCCAAAACGTAAGGGATCTGTTATCTTCATACTCACTCCAAGAATTATTTTTAGAAAAAGACATAATTAACTCATATTGAGCTAACTTTGAAATTTTACTGCACATATGGAGTACCTGAGCAATGGTTTAATATCTAGCTTTGGTCGGCAACAGCAGAAATACTATCTGAGCCATGTTTAAGTAATTAGCACACATGGTGCTTTCAATTCCAGGAGTCCTTTGACCACATTTTAGGTACTTAATACAGAAAAATAGGTGATTAATGACAGCATGAAGTATTTCCTCACCCATAAGCATTTTTATTTTACTGTATTATTTTAAGCAAAGGGAATTAGTCATTTATTAATGGACTTAGAATATGACAAATGAGGAGGAGGAAAGGGATTTTTCCCGGGAAACTCTTTAATGTATTATATTAACACTTGCATGTTATCACCACATGTGGCGATCCCCCATTCTCCATGAGTGACACATGTCAGACCCCCAGTGCATGCCCGGAACAGCAGATAGTACTGAACCCTGTATGGACTCTGTGTTTTTCTCTATACAGATGCCTATTATAAAGTTTAATTTATACATTAGGCACAGCAACAGATTGATTAACAATAGTAAATAGTAATAAAATAGAATAATTATAATCATGTACTATAATCAAAGTTAAGTGAGTGTGGTCTCTCTTTCTCTCTCTCTCTCTCTCAAAATACCTTACTGTACTTTACTCACCCTTCTCCTTTCGGTGATGATGTGAGATGATAAAGATGCCTAAACTGGACGTGAGGCTGTGCCACCATCTCTGATTGGAGTGCGTGGCATCGTCCTCATTTCAGGGGATTCCTTTCTGAAGTCTTCATGCGATCTCAGTCTTTTCTGGTGCAACACATTGCTATGAATTGGTCATGGTTTCTGTTCGTGTTTCTCACCCACCATGTAATGCTTTTCCATCCTAACTAAGTCTTCCTCATGCAATGCGGCCGGACCTTCTGCAGTTCGAGGTCCTACGGCAAAGGTTGCATGATTCCTTTCTCCTTCTTCACAACTTCACCATAGGAGATTTTTTCCTACCACAGATCTTAGCAACCTCGGCAGACGATTTGTTTTTCTTTCCTTATTAAGTAAAGAACTTAATCGTTAAGTCAAGACCTTTTCATTGAAAGGAAGCACTTATGGCTTCTCTTCCGCACATCTGAATTGCCAGCGTCACTCCTCTTGCATATTGAGGCCATTCTTAAGTAAAATAAGGGTGGCTTCAACAGGAGCACTGTGACACTGTGACAAATGATCTGATGATGGAGGTGGCTATCAAGTGATTAATGGCAGGGTGGGTTCTCTGGACACGGATGATTCATGTCATGCAGAACGAAGCAGGAGGGTGCACGTTCCCATTGTGCGACTCAGAAGAGCATGCAATTGAAAACCGAATTGTTTATTTCTGGAATTTTCCATTCAGTACTTTTAGACCATGATTAATAACAGGTGACTGAACCCACAGAAACTGAATGGGGGTGAGGGTGGGGACTACTGTACTATGCCAGTACTGTCTGCAAAATTATTTTCCATAAAATAATAACTTGACATACTTGGTATAGGAAACAAAACAATTTATAAGCAAGTTCGAAAAATAACATACTGGTGATAGAAGCAGGTTTTGGGGGGACTGCCTACAGTCAAGTCTCAGCTCCTCAGGATACTCAGTGACGGAAGGTATCTGGGCTCTGATTTAAAAATCTATACAATTATTGTGATTAATAGCCAGTGCTTCATAAAGCTTTTTGAAGATGACACAATTTAAACCTCTAAACATTCAGAAAGGTACATCACATATCGTGTGCTTATAAGATGACAGCTACCTTTTTGGTGATTAAGTCAATTATTAATGCATTTCTCTTTATTTTCACTAAGATAATATTAAAATATATTGATATCTTTGTGCTGTTTAACACAATAAAGGTTTGAAAACATACTTTGTTTTTGAAAATTTTAATGAAGATGTTCTTTGATGTTTATGAGAATATCCATCTATATTATTTTTGAAAATCCCAGGGGATATATAGAAATAGAAGAAAAACATACTGCTAGGATATAAACAATCTAAAATTTCCTGCCCACACACAGACTCACAAAACCTTTTAAGAAATGAATCATACAGTAGATGTACACAAAATTAGATATCCCATTAAATCCCTGCTATGCTTTAATGACTTCAAAAGTTTAAAGATGCTTTGTGTAATTAGGGGATTATAATGCATTATAGCTTTAATCCATTTAATTATTCACTTTAAAACTTTGTCAAATTTGCCCTGGCCAGATAGTTTTGTTGGTTAGAGCATCATGCCAAAGTGCAGAGGGTCCTGGTTTGATTCCTGTTCAGTACACACATAGGAACAGATCAATGTTTCTGTCTCCCTCTCAGTAAGTAAAAATAAAAACTTTGCCTAATCATATTATTTTCATTGTATTTTGCCTAAATTGATCATGTCTTAACTTGATTCAGATAGTGTTTGTGTATGCATGTATCCATATACATAGATTGTGCATATATATATATATATATATATATATATATATATATATATATATAATTTGATCATCTGTCTTTAGCAACATCATTTAATCTTGGTATTTTATAGGCTTTGGTTACAGATGACTGGAAAACAATCGCCCACGTGGACCATTTCAATTTTCTGTTCACTCTGTATTCTGTGCCTTCCCCGGGGCACCTCTGCCTCCTCTATTTTGTATCTGGCTGCCTTGTATAAATTGGAATGTTCCTGTTCTCATCTGCTCATTCCTTTACTGTCATAACAATCCCATTTTGTATTGGAAATTGGTCTTCTCTGAGGCTTAAATATTGTTTTATATTCTTTATGGTTTCTATATTCTAAATGAAAACTAAGATTTATGATGCCCTGGAGAGACCACTTGGTTTCAGTTCTTCAAAGAAAAATGTTACATTAAAGACAGTATTGGTAACCCTGCGGTGTGTCAGGACATTTTATGAAATATTAACTATGCGAGAGAGATAACAGCATGGTCAGTTATGGAGCTGGAAATTGCTATATGTCTTAATGTAGTATTATGAATAGTCACAACGTTTGTTTTTCAAATTACTTCTTATTTCCAAGACAGCGTTGAATACTAGACCTTCCTTAGAACTCCCTCCCTCCCTCACATCAGTTGTTAAAAGTATTCTCTGTGTGTCAGTGCCCAGGGAGTGCTCAGTAACCTCCTGGGAATTCATCTGTTGTCTTGTAGAAGAAGACCCTGTCTTTCAGGATTAATGTGAAGCCTTAGTAAATTCCACAGGATGCAACATAAATTACATTTTCATCCAAAGCAAAAACAACCATTATTTCTAAGGTTTCCCTTAAGTGGATTACTTTGATGTTAGTTTCCTACATTCCAACTAGAATATTTCATAAAATGCCCACAATAAGTCTTTGTGCTTAAGGTCAAGACATAAATATTGTATTTTACTCCCTATGTGTAACCCAAGCTCCATTTCCCTTTTTTTTTTTTTCCTTCTTTTAATTCCTAAAACAGATGATGTTAGGGTCAAGGAGGGTCAGCCTTGGACAGGACCATTTTATAAAAAGAATTATTTTTGAGAACATATCACCATCCTTCTCAAGTCTGTGTGATTTCACTAGTCCACAGAATTTCTTTGGCGAAGGTCATTAAGTACCTTCATGTATGTAATGCAATTATTTTCATTTCTATATCTCACTTTATAGCAGAACCATTGTTTTTAGGTAAATGAATTCTCTCTCTACAAGCTGTTGTTTCTGTAAACTTCTGTGACACCACATTTCTGCTGTTGGTTGCCAACAAAGTCGCGCATTTTATTTTGTTTATTTTACTGACAAAGTTTCAACTTCATGAATTGATCAGCATCTTATTTACTTACGGAAAGTATTCACCACCCTACACCAACATAAAGAATCTTGGTTCATCTAACAGAGCCCTGTGGTCTCATTCTCCTTGCAATGTTTAATAAAGGAACATACATATGCACCAATTATGCCCTCTGGGATGTAAAAGACAGAGCACTCGCTGGCTTCTCAGAAAGGTTTTCTTTGCCAATACAAATATATGCTTAGAGAGAAACACCCTTTTTCTTTGCTAGACATCATCCTGTTTGCATGCAATACTTAGAATTACTGGAGCCATGTTGGGTCCTTGATAGAAGGCAGTATCAGTAATTGTAGATACCGGAGGAGAAAGAACCCCTTTATGGAGTAACTGCATGAGCAAGCCTTCAAAAGTTCCTATCTGCTGATTATCTCATTATTTGGTCCACATATAATTCTGCTCTATCAGTGAAAAGCATTCTGAATCATCTGTCTGGATTGCGAGTGGGTCATTTTTAGACAGAGAGTCAGAGGATATATTCTGTAGCGATGTGAGATGCCTCTGCAGGACCAAAGCCCCCGGGAGGTGTGATGCTCTCCATCACCTGTCGGAGCTTAGTATCAGTCATCAAGAACACCAGTGGTTGGATTTACCTAGGGTTGTATTTCTTTTCCTGATGTATGTTCAAAAGTACTTAAGAAATGACCTGTATGTCATTTAAAAGCAGTGGAGATTCAAAACACAATCAGCTGATTGCAGATCCTATTGCCATCAAGTACAAAATAGTAAATAATGATAATGATAATGATAATAAGTAAAGAAGAAGAGGAATAGCAGCTGGATTCAGAGTGTTCAGAGTCTGACAAAAGTTCATATGCTCTGATAGAGTTCATATTGTAACAGAAGAAAGAAGTGAATTGAAAAATTATACAAGACTGATAGAAGGAGGCACATATTTTGATTAAATGCATAAACTGAATCAAAAAGATGCTCAAGTAACCCACAGGAAGGAAAGAAATGAGCAAAAGGACAACAACCAGAAGAAACAATAAACAAAATGATCTAAACATACCAATTTGAAAACAAAGCCTGGTAAAGTAGACAGTAAATGACTCAAGAATAAACTGTTACATAAATCTTACATCAAACTCAAATACAATTGCATAGATGCATTAAAAGTAAAAAAGAAAAGTAAAATATACCACTATTAATAAAAAAACAGGAGGTATATTACTATTAAATTAATTAGATGATAGTAAAGAAAATTACTGGGAACAAAAATCATTATAAATATAAAAGAAAGGATCAGTCAGAAAGACATAATCATTGAGATATGTACATATAAAAATACAGTTTTGGTATAACATGAAGGAAAAACTGATAGAATTGACAAGAGAAATACAAAATATTTACCAATATGTTTAGCAAATAACTCCCTTCACTTAACAACTAATTAAACTTAGATTAAAAATAATCAGCAAATATTTAGAATACTTGAACAACATATTCAACCAAGAGGACATAAATGACTATAGAAAGAACTTTTCAACAGACGAACAATTCTTTTTTCAAGCAAGGAACATAGACTATTCATCAATATAGACTATCTTCTAGACTATAAAACAAAACTCTAAAAGTTAAAAGAATTGAAATTATACAGTGAAAATTCCCTAACCACAATGGAATTGATAGAAATGAGTACCAGAAAAAGTATAGGAAAAAAAATCCAAGTAAAAGGAAATTAAAACAATAGACCTCTAAATTATTCATGGGTTGAAGAGGTCTAAAACTAAATTTTATATAACTATACACCCACATATATAAGAAATTGAAATTTTGACATATAAAAATATGCAGGAGGTAATTAAAGCAGTGTTTATAGGAAAATTCATAGCATTAAACACTCACATAAGAAACAAAAAGGCTCAATCAATAATTTAAGCTTTTGCTTAATTACTTTGGAAAAGAAGAGCACAATAAACCCAAACAAAGCCCACGGAAGAAATAATAAAGACCACAGCAAGGATAGTGGGATTGAAGAAACAAAAACAACAGAAACAATGAAACGGAAATCTGGTTTCTTAAAAAAATATAATTATAAAATTGATAAATTTCTAAGAAGACTGACAAAAATAAAAATAGTGAAGACACACATCACTAATATCAGGAAAGAAATGGGGATTATCGTTCATATTCTGCAGCTATGAGAAGAATAACAAAGAAGTATTACTGCCATTTGTCTCAGAGAAATATAATTTATATCCATACAAAGACCTGAATACACATGGGCACAGTGACTTTAATGAGAAGTCCCTGGCCTGGAGTCAGTGCAGATACCATGGAATGGGCGAGTGGTCATCTGGTGCAGACATCCCATGGAATGACTTACCCAGCAATAAAATGAAACAAGTTACTGACACACCCAACAGTTTGAATTACTCTGAGAGAAAAAACCCAATTACAAGATTTTGGTTATGGAAAGCAGACTATGGGTAGCCAGGGGTTAGTGCACAGTGGGAGTAATAAAGACTTAAGAAAGATGGGTGTGGCTGTACAGAGGCACCGTGAGGAAGGCTTCTATGGCGCTGTGACTATTCCATCCCAACCAATGAAAGGAAATTCACTGATCGAGAACTTCATGATCCTAATCTAGAGCTTAATTGGAATTGTAATACTATCGACCTTATTTTCTCTTAATTTACCCCATTTGTCTATGAGATTTTATGTTCAGTCTAGTTTCTCTCATGGTCACGAGAGGTATGAATTATTAAGATATATAACACTGAGAAACAAAAATGTTTAGTGGAAACAATTTATTTTACATATTCTTGTACATCTTTTTTTTTTTGAATTAAAGAATCTTTTCCTAGAAACTCACCCATGCCTATTTCTGGCTCATTCCATGATCAGCTAGCTTCCTTTAATTAATTAATTAATTTATATATATATATATATATATATACTGTGTATTCCTAATTCACAAATAATTACTGCTAATCAATATCAAATCACCAGAATTGCTGAAGTATATTTAGACTAATGCCAAACTCCGCTCTTTCCAACTTGTGAAGACAATAGAATCAGATTCTTTGAAGACTAGGATGTACTTTTCCAAGTTTTGCTTCCGGTTCACCAAGCCTCATGAGTAAAACATCATCATCATAACCAAATTTTACACCCTCTGGGGTCAAGCTGTAGTTTTATGGACAATTCCAGTTGTGCAAATGTTTACCATTTATTTCACATGTAGAAATATCAAATCCATGACCAAAGTTCTCAATAGAATATTTTCTATTTTTTTATTTCTTCTTCCTTTACTAGAAAATAATAATTTCCCTAAGAGATGGTATACTTGGTTGGGCTAATTCCAGGTCTTTTTTAGCTTTTGTTGAGTTCTCCCTCACTAGGGATGTGGGATGCATTTGCTTCTGCATTTCATGGGGATACAGGAACCATTTTAGCATAATTTAGGCCACAGCATAACTCTTCAGGTAACTTGCTTGTTTGGCCACTTACATTTTCAAGTGTCTGCTTTATAAACTCTGATTAATGTCAAACATTTTATCATTTTAAAGTTTTTTAAAGGTAAAAATGTCTATCTCTTCCTTAGTTAGCCCATCCACTTTCAGTTCAGAACAATGCATCCAGAAACTGCAGTAATACTGTTTAGATATCAGGAAGACCAGAGCAACAACAGATTTCTATTCCGTGTGACATTCTCTTACTTTCATACTCTGTTCTCTGCAGACTCAGTAGAAGCCATTTCTTTGCCTTATTCCAGTGGTTCTCAAATTGTGCGCCAGGGAGCACTGGTGCACCCTAGAAGATTTCCCGGTGTTCCCTATAGTATTCCAGAGAAATATGTGACTGTGGGGACCAAAAAACCAACAGGGTTTTTGGAGTTTAGATTTTTGGGGGACAGAGGTGTGGGGAATTGGTTGTAAACTGCAGCTTAACAGCCTTCTGCAACCTAATCAGGCAAGTGAGGTGTCCAACCCCCCCCTCACTTGCCTGATTAGGTTGCAGAAGGCTGTTAAGCTGTGGTGCTGGCTTGTGTACACTACCCCTCATGTTCCCCGGAAAGACTGGAGGCAAGTTTCTTCTATTCTTTGTTTGATGTAAAGTTAAGATGGTATGTATGGTGGGGGTTTTCTGCACTCAACACAATTAAGAGTAAAAAGAGAGGAATCCTTCAATGTATTGGCAAGGAAATGAGAGTTTGCCTTTCAGATATATGCGCCAACATTGAAGAAATCGCTAGGACACATCAGGCTCATGTTTCTCATAAACACAAGGATAAAAGCACTTAACACATATGTGCTGGGACCTGCTGAATTTATTAAATCTTACTAAGAATGTATCTATATATATAAAAAGATAACGTTTTTGTCGTTTTGAATTTTTTAACCCCTCTTTTATATGAATTATAAAAAGCATAACTCAAAAAATGTAACATAAAAATGTTTTTTAATGTCAGAATAAATTTAATTTTGTCATATTTATTTTGTTTAATTACCATAAAAGCACACTTGGAATTTTATATATTTTTATTTATTATTTGAGTTAGTTATTATATCTCTCAGAAATTTGAATATAGTGCACCTACAATTATTTGTAGGATTTTAGATGCATCCCGACTTTAAAAAGTTTGAGAACCACTGCCTTATTCTGTTAATATAGACTACAGACTATTTTGTCAGCTTCTGAAGCTCCAATCCAGTTAGGATCGGTCATGTGACATCACTTTCTTAATGACATGTGGACAGAGTCCCAGGGAAAGCTCTCATTCAATCTGATGACAGGACTTGCTATGTTGGCTCGTGAAATTCTGCTCCTTGTATCTCTGTTTCTTCTAACTTTACTATATATTTGATACCAGGAGGGGCAATGGCTATATTTCAATCATGAGAAAAACAGTTGCATCTAAAGAATAGTGAAAGAAGAAGAAAAAATTGCCCAGAGTAGTAACAACTGCACTGGATTGCTTGGAAATCATTTTGAATCTTTAGACCATTATGACTAAATCATCTATTGCTTATAGGTGTAAACAAAACTCACTGAAGTTATCTGTACATAAAAGAGGTTAGGTAGACTTTTTCAGTAGGTGAGTTATACAGTTTTAGGGATGCTTCATTGTTTATTAAGTTAGAATTCAGCTACTAGAAACTTTCCTCAACATGGTGACTGTAAGGTATTTTTCCCTGCCAAGAAAGAAGGAACAGGTGGGGCTGAGAGCCACAAAGTGTGGAATAAAGGCTTTATTAAGTACCGTGCACCCCACCCAACGATGTCCTCCAGTCCCAGGGTTCAGGGGCCAGATGAGTCGTAAAGGATGAAACAACGTGGAGGTATTTAAAGGGGTCCTCTAGGGTGGGTGAGCTAATATAACGTGGTGGAAGTCTCAGTGGGTGACGAACAGTCGCTTTTCTCCCAAAGGGCTCCTGGGCCATTTCTTTTGGCATTCAAGAATGTGGGGCGATTCCAGACAAAGACCAGGGTCTGGGTTCCCCACATGACCATTACCATTGCTAACCACCCTACATCCCAGCCTTTTTTGTTAAATAGAAGAGGTGTGCCATTTATTCTTTTGACTACTTCCTGCTGATTAGGGGCATTATGGGGAGGGGAGGTCGGCTACTGGTGGCTTTGAGGGGTGTCAGGAGGAACATCTGTTTGGCCGTGAGTTGAGAAACTTCATGGATGCAGTACTATAAGAATTTAAAATGAGAAGAATTAGAAGAAGATTTAGGATAGGGGCAGCCCAGGTGAGAATGGATGGCTGCCATCAGGAGTTAAGCGGGTTGTAGGAGGAGGGATTCTTGCTCACAGACGGTTGAAGAGATTGAAGCTTCTTTCATCAGGCCAGTCCTACTGAACAGCATTGCTCCCTGCTTCAGCTCACTCTGGAAGCAGGTTCCTGGTGGGAGGGACAGGAGGGTCTACAGGGCCCAACCTCTTGGTGAGCCGCAGACGAGTAGGGCCCTGTGGTTCCAAACTGCCAGCGATCCTGCATGGAAGCAAGCTTGAGGTGAGAGACATGGTTAGAAATGAGGGTAGCATTGATTATGGGGAGCCCTTGGTAGTGAGGAATGGCAGGAGTAAGTGGGAAGATGCTGTCAGCTAGATAGTGATTTTGAGACTGTGTAGAATGTCTCGACCCAGAAGAGGTACAGAGCATGAAGGCATAACTAAGAAGAAGTGCAAAAAAAAAAAAAAAAAAGGGATTTTGTTTAAACTGCACGTCAGGGGTGACATGCAAAGGGTAAAAGAAAGGGTCCTATCCATTCCCAAAACCGAGACCTGTGAGGGAACTAGAGGTCTAGAGTGTGGTGGCAAAACAGAGAAGGCAGCTTCCATGTCCACAAGAAACGAGATGGACTTACCTGCTAGCTGCAGCGTACCCTGGGTTTTCTGAGTCCAGGCCCTGTCCTAGGAGTTTGAGTGATGGGCCCCTGTGGCTGCCTCTTCCTCCATGTAGAGATGTTGAGGATGAGCCTGCTGCCCAAAGGGGCAATCGCTCTGCCAGTGACCAGGCTGCTTGCAGTCAAGGGAAGGGTTCAGTGGTCAGCTGCGTTCAGGGACCCTGTCGGGCACAGTGGTCCTGCTTGCCACACTTAAAGCAAGCTCCTGGTGGAGGTCCAGACTTGCGTTGGGCACTTCCTGTGCCTGGGCTTGGAGCGTTACCTTCTGCTGCATGCGGGCCTGGTGAACAGCCTTGGCCTGTTCTTACTAGCCGTGACCATTGAAAACTTTAAATGCCATGTTCACAGGTCCCGGGTAGGGGCCTGGGAGTTGGGCGTCCTGCAAACTGGTGTAAGAGCCAATGACAGGCGGAGAATGGCCTGACGGAGGAGGGGTTTAAGAACACAGTGGAGAAGGGAGGGGCCCCTGGCCAGCAGGTGAAGAGAGAGAGAGGTATTTGCAAGTGAATGAGAAACAGGATTTAGCAAAGGGAGGGGAGGAGGCTCTCTGGAGGAAAGAGACCGAACAAAAGGGGTTGGCAGAGAGAACAGAGAGTGGGGCAAGAGAGGGGCACCCTCAGGGGTCAGGTGGGAGAGAGAGAAAGTTGAGAGTCCTCAGAGAAGGAAAGATTAGGAATGGAGGTTTCTCTGGCCAAAAAAAAATGCCTGTGCAGTTAAGCAGGCAGCACAGAGAGATTAAGGACAGGCGTGCGAATAATTAGAGGCCCTGAATGTAAAGGGATCTCCAACAAATTCCCAGCTTTTTCGGCAATAGTTAAATTGGTGAGGGTGTTAAAACCGAAAGTCTCTTCAGGAGGCTACCTGGTCCGATTATCCAGTGGGTTCTGTGGCCTGGCCACAGCGGAGAAGAAGAACAGTTTCCTCTTCTTTAGGGAGGGAGAGATTTCGGATAAGGCAACTCCTGGAGTGTTTTGGGATTCCTGTGCTCCCCGGCCAGCCTTAGTTCTCCAGGTGGTCAAGAGTTGAGGATTGGCATCCCCAAACCCAAGCTCTGGCCACGGACGGATAGGGAAAGTGGATATGTGCTCGGACGTCTCCAGGGCACACACGCACTCAGACGGAAAAGGCTTCCCTGACGTAGCTACGGATTTTGGAAAGAACCTGAGGGGGGTTTGGAGGCAAGGGACTTACCGCACCATGCGCTGAAGTTGGCGAATGTTCGGAGATCCTGTGTCCTGGTTCTTTTTCGGAGGGGACGGGGAGAGAGGAGCAGTCCGTTGCGGACTTCAAACTCCTCCCGGGTTTTTGGCACCAAAATGTAAGGTATTTTTCCCTGCAGAGAAAGAAGGAACAGGCGGCCGGGAGCCACAAAGTGTGGAATAAAGGCTTTATTAAGTACCATGCATCCCACCCGACAATGTCCTCCGGTCCCAGGGTTCAGGGGCCCGGCGAGTCGCAAAGGATTAAACAACATGGAGGTATTTAAAGGGGTCCTCTAGGATGGGCGAGCTAATATGATGCAGTGGAAGTCTCATTGGGTGACGGACAGTCACTTTTCTCCCAAAGGGCTCCTGGGCCGTGTCTTTTGACATGCAAGAATGTGGGGTGATTCCAGACAAAGACCAGGGCCTGGGTTCCCCATGTGACCGTTCCCATTACTAACCACCCTACAGGGATGATTGTGATGATGATAATGACGACAAAGAAGGCAAGGACAACCACAATGTACATCGCAAGTCGTTGAGCACTTATTTTGTATCATGCATTCATCTACATACTTCACAGATATGGCCTTTCGTCTTTCAGTCACTGGGTTTAAAACCATTTTGTCTCAATTTATAGAAGATGAAACTGGGCTTGAAGTTAAATCCTTTGTTCAAGATGGAATAGCAGGGAAGTGGCAGAGGCAGAATTTCATCTGTTCTGTTTGATTCCAGAGATGCTGTTCTCACTGTTCCCAACAGCATTATGACTATTTGAAATCATTGAAAGATGCAACATGAGTTTGCTGACATTTATCAATCTTAACACTGTTGAATTTGTTTTTTGCAGTTTTCTTTTTATACGCATAGACCAGGAGTCCCCAAAATTTTTACACAGGGGGCCAGTTCACTGTCCCTCAGACCGTTGGAGGGCCGGACTATAAAATAAAACTACGAACAAATCCCTATGCACACTGCACATATCTTATTTTAAAGTAAGAAACAAAACGGGAACAAATACAATATTTAAAATAAAGAACAAGTAAATTTAAATCAACAAACTGACCAGTATTTCAATGGGAACTATGGGTGTGGATGCATCCTGTGCTCCTCTCACTGACCACCAATGAAAGAGGTGCCCCTTCTGGAAGTGCAGCGGGGGCTGGTTAAATGGCCTCAGGGGGCCGCATGCAGCCCGCGGGCTGTAGTTTGGGGACCTCTGGCATAGACATTTTGCTCCGTGTCATGCTGTAGCTGGACTACTTAGAATTTCTTTGAATTGGCAAGGGTTGTGGACTCAATCCCTTGGAAAATGCAGGAATGTCATATGACTAATATCTCTGGAAAAGGTGACTTTCTTTTTCAAACATATAAATATAAATACAGATATAAAAAAAGTCTACACTTATTTGAAAGTGTGAAAATTATTTTCTTATAATAGCTGTAATAGTCATTAAAATTTTTAATTTATTTTATGTTTTAATTAAATTTATTGGAGTGATGTTGATTAATAAGATTATATAGGTTTCAGTGTACACCTCTGTGAGACATAATCTTCATATTGTATTGTGTGCCCACTACCCTAAGTCAAATCATCTTTGTTACTATGTATTTTGGCTCCTTTCCCCATTGCTACCTCTGGTCTCCCACTTTCCTTCCTCCGGTAACCACTGTACTGTTGTCTGTGTCTGTGAGTTTTTGTCTGTTTTCTTGTTTGTTTATTTGTTTAAAATCATTGGGTTTTATTCCCCTTAAATAAATTATTTTGTTGGTAAAAAAATGAATACCCCCAAAATACAAAACTTCAAGTCTCTAGCTAAGAAAACTATCTCATATTTTTTAGTCTATTTTCCATTTAAAAATTATAATTAAACTGAATAAAATAATATATGTTTATCAGATCATATTCTGTCATATTCTCACTTTTTTACAAGTCTGCAACAATCATCAATTCACTTTTGGACATAAATGATATTTGCATTACTTATTATTAGAAACTATGCCATTAACTATTAATTAGATGTATATAGATATATTTAGCTGACATTTAATCTATTTATTCATCAATGGTTACACATTGTTTTTATGTCTTGCCTATTGTACATAATGCTGCAATTAATATAAGAGTGCAGATAGCTCTTTGCCAAAGTGATTTTGTTTTCTTCAGCTACATATTCAGAAGTGGATTGTAGGATAACGTGGTAGTTCTATTTTTCATATGTTTTCCATAGTGGCTATATCAATTTGCATTCCCATCAATAATGCATTTTTATCAACAGGGATAAAAGATCCTTTTTTCTCAGAATTCTTTTGTTATCTTTTCTCTTTTCAATGATAAACCGTTCTAACAGATGTTGCATTTGCCTGATGAGTGATGTTGAGCACAGTTGCATATGTCTGTCTGGTCATTTGTATGTCTTCTTAAGAAAAATGTCTATCCACTTCCTCTGACCATTGTTTTTAAATAAGATTGGTTTTTGCTATCGAGTTGTGAGTTATTTCTATATTTTCAATAATAATTCCTTATCGAGCACATAATTTGCACATATTTCCTTCAATCCAATAGGTTGCTCTTTCATTTCCTTGAAGGTTTCCTCTGCTGCAGCATTGTAGTTTGGTGTAGCCCCTCTTTTTATTTTTTCTTTTGTGGCTTTTGCTTTTGGTGTCCAATCCCCAAGTACATTTATTATATTTGACTAAGCTATTTTCTATTACTTGTTGTACTCTTGAAAGTAATAAATT
The DNA here is from genome assembly GCA_037038555.1 of Rhynchonycteris naso. Lineage (NCBI taxonomy): Eukaryota > Metazoa > Chordata > Mammalia > Chiroptera > Emballonuridae > Rhynchonycteris > Rhynchonycteris naso. The sequence continues at coordinate 6,863,934 of CM072998.1, read as the reverse complement.
CCATAATACTTTCGAGATTTCAAATCAGCGCTCACATCTAGATGCAGTACGAAATCAGTAATGGATGATAAATCAATTTGAAAGAGTAACAAAAATACCACCTTGCGTCTTTGTGTCACGTTAACAATTACTGTGATGTGTATTTGGAAGAAGAACAAAATCACTCTAATTTCAACAAGAAGTGTGCATGTAGTTTTATAAATATGTTCATAAAAACACACAAAAACACTACGAACCTGTAAGAACAGATAAGAAAAGACTGCTATGCACAGGCTGGTTTTATTACTTGAAAAATTGCTTAATTCAGGTCCTGCAGTATCGTTTGTACACTGACCTCCGCCATGAGATTCCCTTTCATAAATCACATTGGAATAGATTTTAACATGGACACAATGCTCGGCAACAGTGTCTATTTCTGTTACCACAACAACAGCAGTCTCTCCTTGGCTTGAATTTTCTTTCTGCGTTTCTGTTCATCTTTCCTTCGTCATTCATTTTTAAGAATGCTGGTGAAGGGCCCATAATCAGTCTATAAAGTAAACATTACTGTTTTGAATGAATAGACTGAGACAGAATTATAGAGCCAGGGATTTCCCATGAGAGCTCTTTAGCACACCACTCTGCTTTATTATTTGTGGCATAAAACACTGAACTCTCGTTTTATCATTGGGTTTTAGGTACCTGGTATGAGTCTATTTGCAAGTATTTGGTTTTGGAGCTCTTTAAAATACTTTTTATTAATTTTAACAAGTTGTTATAATATCTAGTATACACACACATATAGAGATTGTTGTTTTGTCTTTTTTTAATTACTAAATTCCATAAATGTAAAATAAAAGTTTATTTAAAATTTAACTTTTTAAAGTTTGTCTTTATTATAACTACATCTGAATGTCACAGGAAGATCATTCTATTGCTGCTTCTTTTAATCTATGATAAAACATGACCAGAAAAAAAAAATAGAAATATAATAAAAGGAGAAATACATTAGTATTATTTTCAAAATGTTTTTTGTGTTTAATTCTAGGTTACCAGATTCTATCACTCTAGTCTTATTTCTGGTTTTCTGAAAGCTTACGAGTCTGAAGATCAGAATCTTCACAGGTTAAACTCCTCCCGATTCCTGACCACGCTGAAGAACAGAGCAGAGAAAGCCAGCATTAAATTTACTCCGTTAACCTGTTTTGTTTTTACAAAATTTAAGTTAGAAAAATAGTTGATAAGATGGAAAGACATTTTAGGAGTCCTGTATAATAGAAGAGTTCAATGCAACTGAGAGGTACAAGGAGATATGTGAAAGTGAGTGAAGAGAAAGGCTAGAAAAGATAACGTTAAAATTGTGGTACTCAAGACCCTGCTGTATTCTTTCATAGCAGGATTCTGCATTTAATGCTGAGCGGTCCTGAGTAATTGCATTAAACTGAGCTGGAGTCTTCAAGCTCACAACACTCGCCTTCTCAATATAGCACCTGTGCATTAGGGTCACCTTCTACGTTAGACTTTGCTCACTGCAACCAGCAGTAGAATCCTTCATTGAAAATGCCTCTCTGCACCTCTTATAAACATCGCTGGCACACTTTTTTCTTTTGCCTAGCTTGCCAGTAATACTTCTGATGATTTCATTTCTCCCCTTTATATTTTGAATCAGTAATAAATATAGTTTTTATGTCAGTTTCTTTTTTAATGTGCAGAAAGTATAAATTTTTCTTATCTTCACTATGAATTTTGAGACTTTAAAATCATGCTTATTTTATGATTGAGGAAATTAGTATTTTTTTTTCTATTTTAAGTCTAAATTATTACTAGGTTATTCCAGTAATAATTTGATTTTTTTTCCATCATTCAATTAGTTTTTCCTCCATCTGTAGAGTCAAGAGTGAGTCGGAACACTGGGTTAATTTATGATTCTCACAGTCAAGAGTAAACCCAGTCTCAGGCTAAGAACACGACTTCTAGGATGTCCGCCTACATCAAAGGTGTTCAGGAGGAGACTTACACGGGGCAGTAGGAGTAGGACCACATAGCTTTTAGCCTTTCCTTCTCCTTCTTTAAGAATAAAAAATAAATAAATAAAAATAAAAAAGAAGAAGAACCATCATAACAATGAAGGTCTCAACATTGAAATTATATCTTGATTTCTTTGAGATGCTCAGTCCTATCAACAAGGCTCAAGAAGGAGGGAGGCTGAGGACTTGGTGCAAGCTAACCTCACCCTATCACTCTAATCCAAGGTGGAAATACTTGTCTGTGATAGGCCATCATCAGCAGGGATCAATAAAAAATCAGAATAATGGAAATTAGAACCTACATCCCTATGCCTGCTTGTTTCTGTGTATGAAGGTCAAGACAGACCCTAGATATCCAAACCAAGTTGACTTCTTACTTGTTTTTTTTTTATCCCTATAAATTTGTCTTTTTTATAATGTCACAAAAATAGCATCACATATCCATACTAGATGTAGTTTTTTGGTCTGACTTTTTTAGTTAGCAAAGTACATTTAAAATTCATCAGTGTTGCAGTGCAAATCAATGGCTCCTTTTTTTATTATTATTCCCTAGTAATTGATTGCATGAGTGCCTTAGTTTGTTTAACCATGCAGCACTTCGGGACATCTTGATTCTAGATCAGTGGTTCTTAACCTGGGTTCTATCAAACCCTAGGGATTCGATGAGTCGGTCTCAGGGGTTCAGAGAAGCCTCTGCCATGGAGGTAAAGACACACTTGTGTAAAGTCGTGATGACACGCCCTGCTTGCCCATCACTTGCTGCAGAGGATCACGTTACATTGCTTGGCCAACCAGTGCTGCGGGGAATTTAGTGCACGCAGTAGTCAACGGCTGTCATAGTTGTACGTCGTGTGGTTTCTTTCTTAATATTTTAATCCATACTAAATGTGTCAAGCAAAAAAAGGAAGTGGTCAGACGAATATGTACAACATGGATTCACATGTATCATGGAACGGGATGGGAGTCAGCGTCCTATCTGCATGATATGCAATGCCAAGTTGAGCAACTCTAGTCTCGCACTGGCAAAACTAAATTTGAAAAAAAAATCATATTTTACTTATCACTAAAGAAGGGTTCGGTAAATGCGCATAAAAAACTGGTGGGTTCGGTTAAGAACCACTGTTCTAGATTATGAATAAAACTGCAATAAGATTTTGCAAAATGATTTTTGTGTGATAAGTACTTTATAAGAAACTTCCAAGTTTCCTATGTGTCTGTACCATTTAGTTCAACATATTTTTAATTATACTTCAGGCTTTCTTTGTTTTGTTTTATTCTTTTAATTATTGGGGTGACATTTGTGAATAAGATTATATAAGTTCAAGTGTACGGCTATAATACATCATTAGTATTTTGCCTTGTGTACTCACCACCCACAATTTAGTCTTCTTCCATCACTATATATTTGATCCCTTTACCCTCTTAAACTTAATTTATGAGTGATTTAAAAGTGTCTTGTTTAATTTCCAAATATAGGGAACTTTCTAAGTATCTTTCTGTTATCGAATTCTAGCTTAAAACATTTTGGTGAAAGAACATACTATGTATGATTTTATTTACTGAATTTCTTTAGGCTTTGCTGTATGTTCAGAATTTGATCCTTCTTAGTGAATGTCCAATGCATTCTGCAGGAGAATGTGTATTCTGTCTCTGGGATAGTGTTAGATAAACGTCCATTAGGTCAAGTTGGTCGATAGTGTTCAGGTCATATATATTTTCTAATTATTTTTAATATATGTGTAATATATTTTACTGATATTCTCCTTACTTGTATTAGAAAGGAAATCAAAATTAAAAAAACAAAAGTCTCACAGTTCTGAGAGCCAGAAGTCCAAAACCAATGTCTTGCCAGTGTCCGTTTGGAGGGTTTGAGTGAGGAACTTTCCCCGGACTCTCTTCTCCTGGTGACTCTCAGTAACCCTTGGTATGCCTTCCCATCACTCCAACCCCTGCCTGTATCTTAACAGCCTTCTGGCTGGTGTGTTTCCTAGCATTCTCTCCTCTTTACTCCAAAAACATCAGCCATTGGTTTTAGAGCCTACCAAAATACTAGATAACTTTTTGGAGTCCTTAATGATTATATCTACAAAGACCCTTTTAAAAATAAAGTTATTCTGAGGTTCTGAGTAGGCATGAATTTGAGGGTCACTATTCAAACCACTACACTTATTGCATCAATTTCTAAGAAAACAGAATTAATACATCTAACAATAATCTTGTGTTATATTAGTTCTTTCCATATTTCAGATTATGGCTCCTGTATTTGGAAGCTGAATTTTTAGGGTGATATACATTTTATTTGATATGCCTTCTTAGAGAATTTTCTTGGTTTTTTATTATACCATGGCCCTCTATATTGTTTAGAATAATCTTTGTTCTTTATTTGTTTTATTTAAAATGGCTCTTCCAGATTTATTTTCTTTTGTGTTTCCATGGTATAAATTGCTTGATGTTTTCTTATTTTTAACATAACTATATATTTATATTTAAAGTTGGTTTCTTGTGGAGAAATAATTATGCTAATTCAAAACAAAGCTGCTTATTAATCTTTATAGCAGCTCTATTCATAGTTGTCTCAAACTGAAAACAACCCAACTACCTTCAAGTGGCTGAGAGATAAACAAACTGGTTATTTCTGTGCAACAAAATACTACTCTGAAAAAACCAACCAAACGATAAAAATTATAGATACTCTGAATAGCACAGACATAACTAAAATTTATTTTGCTGAGTGAAGATGGCCAACCCAAAACGCTGCATGTACTGTGAGACTATGAATTCATGTATATGACGTTCCAAAAAGGATATTCGTACTGGAACAGAAAGTGGGTCATTAGATTTCAGACATTGGGCTGGGGCTAGACAGGAGGGAATGTGTTTGATGCGAGAAGTACTCTCTGTCAAGATTGCGATGGTGAGCAAAGGGCTCTTTGTTTTTGCCACAACTCATTCAATTACCCCATAGGATGAACTTTGCTTTAGGTAAATTTAAAATATTTAAAACAGTTAAGGTTAACTCAACCTTAACCACCAAAAGAGAGAGAAACAGACTTAAACAACAGAAAATTGTTTGATGCACAGTCAACTTAAGTTTATCTAGATTTTTTTTTCTAAATTTATTTTTATTTTATTCATTTTAGAGAGGAGACACAGAGTGAGTGAGAGAGAGAGAAAAAGAGAGAAAGAGGGGAGGAGCTGGAAGCATCAACTCCCATATGTGCCTTGACCAGACCAGTGCAGGGTTTTGAACTGGCGACCTCAGTGTTCCCAGGTCGACACTTTATCCACTGCGCCACCATAGGTCAGGCAGTTTCTCTAGATCTTTAAAGTGGACAAAGTTAAAATTAACTTCAGACCCTCACTGGGTATTATTTAGAGTAACTTATAGAATGAAATTGCGGACGGTAACACATGTTCTTTCCATGCTGTTCCATTAAAGAGCAGGGATATAACTTTCCTCCACTCCCCAACATGTTCTAGCACGACAGAATTTTATTCTATAATTACTGAATATGTTGTGTATACAAACATCTTTGCCTTACGATAAAGTCAGCTATTACAGATTACTTAAAGATTAAAGAACGAAATGATATATGAATGAAGTTCTAGGTTTATTACACTAAAGATCCTCTTTGCCGAAGAATCAAAATGTCATAAAATCTTTACAAAATGTTTTCTTTACAAGATTGATACCTATTTGGGTGAATTACATAGTTATACTCACCAAAAATATGATTAAATATATTTTGATTAATTTTTAAAATAAACAATCATTTTATAGCATAACATCAATACTGTTGGTAAGTGGCATATTTTGGATATGTTTCTCATGTTAAATAAAGGATAGCTTCTCATACATCATGAACTTTGTCATTTCTCTGCTCTTTGTGTATTATATAGAATCTATAAACAATCTTCTCTGTATTTATATGTTTACACTCATAAGTTAATAGACACTAGTCTCTGGAACATTTTTAAGTGCTTTATTACTCTTTATATTCTGATATATTATTTTTGTGAGCATTTCTTTAACTGGAACACAAATACACACACATATACTCAAATATGAACACCTTTCTTATACATAAAGCTTCAATTCATACCTTTGCCTGTCATTGTTTATCTATCTTGAATAAACTTAAATAAGAGGAATAAAAGCATCTGAAATATGTAGGGCTCAAGGTCTTCTCACTTACTTTTGCTTTACCTTTCATATAAGTATGAGTTTTTTGTTTGTTTTTGTTTTTAATTATGTATTTATTTATTTTAGAGAAGAGAGAGAAAGGGAGAGTGAGAGTAAGGGGGCGGGGAAGAGCAGGAAGCATCAACTTCCATATGTGCCTTGACTAAACAAGTACAAGGTTTTGAACCGGCAATCTCAGCGTTCCAGGTAACTTTATCCACTGCACCACCACTGGTCAGACATAAGTATGAGTTTTAAGATACAAACAAACCTATGCCTTTTAAAAATTTTTGGTTAAACATTATTGATAATGTTAATTGTCTTGATAAACTTTCTCTATTAATTATGTATGACATAATTCAAATAATACTTATTTCTCTGACTAGCAGACAAAAATATGACATCACCTCGTAACCAGTGTGCAGTCTGTGTTCCTTCTGTCGCCTCTGGAACTGGTGTTAATGGGTCTTACTGTCCTTCCTCTGCAGTTATCAGACTTATTTACATTCACAAAGGCAGTGCTTCTAGAACTGATTATATAATCAAATACCTGTTTTTGAACCTCATGTATATTGATAGTGGCTGATGTTTTTCTTTTTCTTTCCAGAATTCTCTTATTTGCACATTTCATATTTATTAGTATTAAAGTACATACACTATATTTCCTTCTATATTTTTTTATCCCCAGTCAATATTTATCAAACTGAGTACATTTGTTGTGTTTATTTTTCTTTCCTCCTTTTTTATTGCTTTCCCCCCCCCCTTTTTTTTTTTTCTTTGCATATCTTTCTCAAAGAATCCTGCTTGTTTAGGCTTTTGAGATGCAAACTACTCTGGGGTTCCTTTCTCCTCTGTCAGCCTTGAACCCTGCCTTGACCATTAGCCTGTCAGCCACCAAGAGTACCTACTCTGAACCTGGGTTAGCCTTTATTGTTTACTTCACAGATGTAAGAAGAATCATTCTCATTTTTGTTAAAAAATTTGGCACATTTTCTCCTATTAGTTTTCTCATTTCTCTTTGATTGACCAATTTGAAACATCAGTTTTTTTACCCCACTTTTTATTATTATTTTTTTGCAGACTTCTGTGTCCAGATGCCTATAGTTCCCCTCTCCCAGGAAAGACTCCAAGCGGGTTTTCTTCTGCGTGTGTCCGTGCTTTGTCCTGTTGGGGCTGGGCATCTGGTTGGGAGGAGGGAACTGGCCCACTAGCCACACCTCCTTTGTGTATTCTAAAATAAAATAAGAAAATAAATTATAGCTGATTTTCATTTAAGGCTTGAATTAGGTGGAAAGAGTGTGAACAAATACAACAATTAGAGAAATTGTAAATTGAAGGATGAGAAGAGATAAAGAAAGTGGTAGCAGCTTTGATTAACTGGGGTGAAGGTCATAGTAGAAGTGTAATGGAGAAAGTTATTCAGAGTCTGAAATAATGGCAGTTCATGACGTGGCGTGAGGCGTTGACACCACAAGCAGTTGTGAAAGACTAATAGTAACACAGCTTATATAAAATATGTTCTGCCTCTCTGCACTTACAGTGATTGCCGTGACACCTACACTGAAAAATAAAAATAGAATAAGCAAAACACACTGATACTTCCTTTCACACCACTCTTATTGACAGTGCTGACTTATTTTCATCAGCCACACCGTAAGGAGTTTCAGCTTAGAGTTTCAGTACTTACTTTCATGGTTGAATTTTCTTATTTATGAAACCGGAAAGAATTTGACCACTCTTTTAAAATTAAATTGTATAATAACATCTCCAATTCACTATTTTACCAATGTCATTATTAATAACTTCTAGATTCCATTCACTGGGCTATTTGGCAAAGAAATCCATCTTCTCATAAGGGTTTCCCTTCTGCAGTTAAAACTATTACACCCTCAACTGATTTTCTGTAAAATACATCACTGTTTTTTATATTTAAAGATGTTGTTGTAAAAGTTGATGCCATTTTTGTATGCAAGACTGATAAAACTAACAGCTTTATGTTTTGAGAACATTGTTTTTGAAAGTATAAAAATGTAGTAATAAATATCCAAAATTTTCCCCGTGTGATATGAACACACTTAAATTAATGCAGCTATGATATCAACCATCAGTTATTCTTTTTACTATCCAATAGTTTTATTCTATCTATTTCTTAAATTCAGTGGCAATTGTTTCAATTATGGATGTTATTTACATCAAATGGAATATCATATATCCCATCAGGGGGTAGACATAGTGAGATAAACTAATAAGGATGGGATTTTTCAAAATAGGTAAGGCAGGATATTTAAAATAAAGCTCACCTAAAATGACACACACCTATGTAACAACTCTTACCTTTTGAAGTATGTTAGTCCCAAATCCAAACTCTCCTGTCATTTTGCTTTCATCCTCATGTCTTTCCCAAAGGTCAAGGTAAAGCACATATATGCTTTAATAAACACTGCCACCAGATTCTCTGGTTGCACCCTGAGCCTTCCCTCATTGAAAGGGCCCGGATGGCATCGCAAGCAGAAACGTGCTAGCTGCCTAAGCCCCGCCAGCAGGAGGGAGCACCACCAACATTTCAGAGTGAGAGCTGAGCAGGTGGGAAAGAACGATGCGCTTTACGCACTTTGTTGTGGGCTCCAATCCAACGCGCTCAGCATTTTATCTTAGCACGCAGTTTCCTTGCTAAGCATTCATCTTTTGTTGCTTGAATTAAATTGCTAATCTACCATAGTAATTAAACCATTAAGGCTTCCTGGCCTTTATTTTATAACATGTCTAGTCAAAAAAAAATCCTAATTTTATTATCATTTTTTAGTGTCAGTAAAATTACATAAATATATCAGATATTATATATATATACATTAACATGAATACCATACATAACATACTTTATATATAGTACACACTATATATGACTATATTCTAACAATAGTATATATGAGCTGGTAATTTCATACAATATAAGTTATGTATACATTAGGAACATACACTATTCACCCAAATAATCTGACAGGACATTAGGTATGTGGTTTTAGAGCTGACCAGAGAAGCTTTTTTAGTCTTTTTGTTGTGCAACAGAAAATAATATATATAATCAGCTAAATATTCCGTAGGGGGACACATGATTGAGGTTAAGATGAGAGGAGAAGCCAGCACATGTCCACTCTGTAGGAGAATGAGACATGTCGTCCCTGGAACATCTTAAGAGCCTGCTTGAGGATTCTGATCGATGATTGTATATTGTGAAATATCTCAGTGATTCTTTTTCTGCAGCCACACTTAACTGTAAGAGTATGGGTAGAGTGACTATAACCAAGGATGTGGTCCTCTCAAAAAGGTACCACAGATTGCGAGAAGATTTCTTTGGGATGAGGAAAGTGAAGGATGGTAGAAATAATGGATTGGATTGCCAGTGTGTTGAAAGATTATTTTGTTTTGGGTACTATAGTGAGGGAATAAGTCAGACAGATTTTGATTATAGGGTGGCATCCATGTATATTGACATTATAGAGAAATTCATGAATATGCTATTATGAGTTGTTAAACTATGTTTGGATAGAGAAGGGTTGCTAGGTATATTCTTATTTTGTTGTGTTTATTCTGCATATATTTTTTCTGACAGTTTAATAAAGAAATACAAAATAAAATTTTAAAAACCTAATAGTTCCTTTTTGTAAATATATATATTCTAATAACTTAATAAATATTTAAGTTCTAAAAATTTAGTAACCTTTCAAAAAATAATACACACATTTAACAGTTTTATTGATTGATTTTTAGAGAGAAAGGAGGGAGGGCAGACAGAGAGAAATACTGTTTTTTTCCACTTATTTATGCATTCATTGGTTGCTTCTTATATGTACCCTAACCAGGGATTGAACTTGCAACCTTGAGGCGACGCTCTAAAGAACTTACCTACCCAGCCAGGACAAAACATAAAAATTAGTAATACAATGTATTTACTTCGCAGTAGGGTATGTTTTGAGCATTATACAGCTTCTTTATTTTTTGAACTTTATATTTATTGCCATTTAGATTCACAGAAAAGTTGAGAGGAACATATGGAGATTTCCCACGTAACCGCTACCATAACACATGCATCCCCAACATTCCCTACCAGAGTGGTGCATTTGTTACAGCTGATTAACCTAAATAGACAATTTACAATCCTCCCCAATTCATAATTTATGTTAAGGTTCACTCTTGGTGTACATTCTTTGAGTTTGGACATATGCATAATGACATTCATCTATTGTATCATTCAGAAAATTTCCACTCTCTTAAAAATCTTCTGTGATCTATTAATAGCTCTCATTCCCCATCAATTACTAATCTTTTAACTGTCTCCATAGTTCTGCTTATTCTAAAATGTCTTGTCTCAGAATTATATGGTATGTAGTCTTTTCAAATGGCTTCTTTCACTAAACAAGTATGCATTTAAAGTCCCTCAATGTCTTATTTATTCACCAACTCACTGAAAGATTTTTAGACAATAATTTAAAAAAAAAATTACATGTATGTATATTTTATATTAATTTAATTTATATAACTAACTTTTTGCATGCACATACAGATTTATCATCACTGACACATTTTATTAAACAGAGACAAAGAAACCTAACAGTAGAAGAAATGATTAATATAATGGAATGATTTTATTCACCTATAAATCTGTACATTTCCTATTTATCAATCATTTAAATACTCTATTACTCGTTTTATGTACAGCATCCTTTAATTGTTTATCAGAAGTGAAATATGCTTTATTGGTTCAATGTTGTGGTAGATTACAAAGCACATGCTACAAGTTCACAATGACAGATATGTAAGCTATTATTAAGTATTCAGTCATCTAATGTGGAAGCATGCTACCCAGTAGAGATAACTAAAGATCAAGATAGAAGAGATAGAGGCAGAACTTAAGTCATCTATACCTTTTATGAATGTATTCATAAAATGAAATGTGAACAATAAATCTCAGTTTTAGTGCTACTTAAATATGAGACAAAAATAGCATCCTTGTTCAACAACAAGCTCAAGAAAGCGTTAATGATATAAGGAACAGATTTGTCAGTTCGAGTTGCTATTATTTACTTATTTAAATCAAAGGCACTTAATTTCAATACTCTCATGTTTTGAAATGTAGACTTGTATATAACATGGTACTTTTTATGAGTAATAAAGAATATCTTTATTCTTCATAACAGTGCCACATTTCTGACAGTCTGTCCCTAAACTGCAATGTAGTTGCTGATTTGTGAATTTTCTTTCCGCTTCCTAAAGACACGGTTTGCTAAAAGGCTAAGAGAGCAAGGCCGGCTTTTCAAATGTGACTTCAGCCTCTCGTTGCAAGTAAGTTAGATTCTCTTCTGAACTGGAGCACTATAGTGATAATTTGACAAATGACACCTTGGTGACCAGGTAGTCTTAAGGAAAGCTTTAAGCACTGCATTAAACCAGAAATCAGGTGGTACTTAATTTATGAAATCCAATGGTCATTAACAGCCATCTTGTAATAGATGCTAAAAGGCTGTAATGAAGTGTATTAGGAACAATGCCCCACTCATTCCCCTCTTTTCCCAAGATAACTCTTTAATGTCCCAGACACCTGAAGCTGTTACAGATGTCCTAAGAGGAAAAATCTTTTATGTGTGTCTTGAGAGGCAATGCAGCAAAGTAGGGTTGAGTGTGGGCTCCGGAACTTACCAGCCTGCCCAATTTGAACCCTGGCTACACACTTCTAGGCAAGTAGCTTAACCTCTCTGTGCTTTGATTTCCTGATGCCACATGGAAATACAACTGAGATTTATGTGAGCAGCTGTAGGTGTTAGAACTCTAGGCTCTACTGACCTCCCGGATTCTGCTTAATTCTGCCCTCTTAGACACACCAACAGCCTCTGAGCTGTGCCCCCTCCCTGGAAGTCTGATGACTTCAGGTCCTTTGCCAGAGCTTGTGCTCAGCAGCAGCACCCACAAGCAAGGAGGGATGGCTGGATCATAAGGAGTAAGGGGGCAGGAGTAGGAAATAAGCTCAGAAAAGTTGGCCCCTTCAACTCAACTCAAAACAACCTTAAGGATCTCCCTTGCTCCTATCTGTCAATATTCCCCTTACTCGCTACAAATCCAGTTCATAGTTACGTTCAAGATTCGGCTCCTTGAGTTATCTGTTTTGAACTAGGCTGTTATTTGTATATATAAGTATAAGGTATAATTTTTATTATATGCTAGGTGAGTCTCATTTCCTGTTACAGTCACGTGCCACATAATGGCACCTTGGTTCATGTTGGGCCAGTGCATGATGGTTGCCTGGTAAGATTATAATGCGGTTACAAAATATCCCATTGCCCAGAGATCTTGTGGCCATCTTAACAGATTCCCACACCACATTACTCACGTGTGTGTGGAGACGCTAGCTGACGCAAACCTGCTGTGTCGCCGTCATCAGAAAGTACGTATAGGGCGTGCACTTAAGCGTAGTACATGATAATGACAATAATTGACCGTGCTACTGCTTTACGTGTTTAGCGTGCTCTCTATCCTTATTTTAGAGTTTACCCTTTCCACTTAGGAACTTCTGCATTGGAGCAGGATAAGGCGTTACCTGGCCGTAGTCTCGCACAGCTCGCGGCTCATGTGAGTCTTGTCTAGCGATCGCGTGCTTTTCCCTTGTGTCAGATTGAATCCCGTGTTGTTTTGCGCAGTAACGTGCTGTACAGCTTTGTGGCCCAGGAACAAGAGGCTGGACCCTACAACCTAGGTGGGCAGTAGGCCGTGCCATCCGGCTGTGTGTAAGTTCCCTTTCTGCTGTTTGCACGACAAGATCGCCTAACGGCTCATTTCTTGGAGCAAATCCCCATCACTAAGCAGTGCACGACTGTACTTTTATTCTTAAATGTAAATGAATGAATTTTTAAATGAGGAAACTGGCTTCTTTATTCTGATTATAAATCCTCTGAGGACAGAACTGTGCATTTTCTCTCTTTTTGTCCCCAACTTCAGGGTAGTATGCTACGCAGAATGTGAAAGAGTCTTCAAGGGTTTGTCAGATGATGCTGTGTAAGTTCCCATCAACCAATAATGAGGGGTTATAACTCCAGTTCTTTGCTCCCTTTCTTGCGTGCATGATTTCCAGGTCTTTGCAACAATGTATAGATTCCCTGAGAGAGTTTTTTCTCTGTGTTCTCAAGCCCATGAGCAGCTGATGCCCTTCCATGCTGTTTTTCCTCAGGAAAAATTTAATTTTTACTGATATTTTATTGACTTTTTAGTGTTCTTTTTTTTTTTAGCATGAGAAAGAACTGTTCTGAAATGCAGAACTTCAGCCTACAATATTTTTTTGATATCAACATGTTTACATGAAAGATACAATTTTTTATAAATAAAATGTAATTTGTCTCATTATTTAATTAATGAATTTTACAGAAACATTTTCATTATCACACCTGTCAATAGACAGATTTTACTGTGGCTTAATATAGATTCTTTGAAATTCTTTGTTCACGTACTCAGTCAATTCACACAGCTATGTTCCAGCGAAGATGTATGGTTGGTGGGAGGCTGTGTGCTCACAGGGGCTGTCCTACAGCCAGTAGAAGCCCTAGGCAGTTGGCACTTTTTCGTTTCTTTCTGTTGAGGGAGAGAGAATGACCCACTCTTCGGTCAGGGTTTGAGAGACAGGGGTTTTGGTTTACATTTCATTATGCTGGCTGTTTTTTAGTTATTAAATGCTAGTGGCCTGACTTTGCTGCATGGGACTGACCCAAGTAATCATCGGTATTCTGCAACAGTTGGAAGAACATTGGTAGGCAGAGTGTGAAGAGCTATAGATTTATTTTATCAACAGTCCCTGACCTACTAAGATGCACACAATAGTTTAAATAAAAATTTGAAACACCAGAGATGGAACTATAAAATTTTGTTTTCTACCATTACAGAAATATCAAGAATAACAGGAAAAAACAAAGTTCTTTAGTTACTGACCATAACATAAACCTTTGAACTGTTTTTGCTTTACCCCTAAAATTATCAAGGAGACAGACATATCCTAATATCTATCTGGATTATATGGCCTGTCAATGTATTTAAAATATGACGCTAAATTTCCAAGATAACATTTGTGCATTAAAATAAGTATTTTTTAAATAAACAGTTCCCCAAACTAAGAATAGTTCTGTAAAATAAAAATTATTTTTGAAATTTTCAAAGCTTGCTAAAATTTTAGACTATGTAGAGGTGTTCTATTCAGCCAGTTGTGGTAATAGACAATAGGGGAGCTAAGGTTAGAAAATAGTGGGGAGCAGATTTTGACGGCCCTCCGACACAAAGTACTGTGTGTGGAATTTGTTCTGTGATCTCCAGGGACACTTTGAAGGTTCCAAAGACTCTCAGGGAGAAACATAAAGCAAAACCTTAGGTCATTCACAATGTTTCAATTATGCAAGAGAATAGCGGAATTAAAAAAGAAATACATAAGACGAAAACCTTATTAGGAAATAAATGTGGCAATTTAAAGACTGTTTCCTCTTTGGAATAGGACTCTTCTCTCAGCCTCAGTGACACAGATTTTCTGGTTCTAAATGGTCCCTGTTTTACTAACTGGGTGACCGCCCTCTCATCTGCCACATGTGAAAATTCCACGTGGGCTCTCTGCTCTCCTCCCCTCCCCTTTCTACCCCGCCCTCCCAGGCTCCTTTCTCTCTTCACCTCTCTTCCTCTCCTCTCCCCAAAACTTCCCCTTTCTCTCAGTGACTTCTGTCTGCTCTATGGCTTTCCCCTCTCTCCCCTTCCCTTCCCCATTGCCCTCTCTCCCCTTCCCTTCCCCATTGCCCTCTCTCCCTTAGCTTATCAACATCCGTATCTATACTAGATCTACCAATCTGCATCTACAGCATCTATTTTCTTCAGAAGTATTTACTAGTCAGCGATCTCCAGCTGCCTTCTCCATGTGCATGACTACTCAACATATCTCTCTGACTCCTTAGAAATGCACTTTTGTGGTCTCCCAAAATATAAATTGCAATTCCCTAAATCAAACTATAGAATTACAGTCATAAATGAGCCCTTTCAAAACAGTAAAAACTCCCTCTCGTATCTGTTTGACTTACTGTGTAAACTTAGGAAGATTACCAGACCTCAGGGAATGTTCAATGTCTCATCTTTAAAATGAGGAAAATAGTAATGCCTATTTTCAAGGGATTGTTATAATCAATTCTATTATAAATAAATATAAAGCATTGAACCCATGCTCTTGCATAACAGAAACTCTCAATCAAAGTGTACTCTTTCATTATGTAATGACTTATCAGGTAAAGCAGAGAACAGTTTACAGTTTTCTTTGTTGTCCATTCTCTGCCCACAGAATTATAGTGTGTAGTCAATGATCGGTTCTAATCACAAACAGCACAGATGCAACTTCCAATCAGAAATACTATAAAATAAGGAGATAACTTCACACTTGCTAAGGCATTTACATAATTTGAGTCTATTATCAGTTTTCTTCTCTGAAATGAATAAAAGAATTATATAAAGCCAGTAGTCGCGGCCACTATCACAGCCGCCCGGCCAGTGCAGGTTCACATTGGATTCGAACAGTCGGTAATGAAACACAGGAGCCACAAACTGGTGAGCCATCAGCTTTAATTCTAGCTTGCATCCTGTGGGCAAGCAAAAACACACACTGGGCTCCAAAACCGACACATTCAGTGCTCACAAAGCTACTGACTTATCCGAGTTTCCTAGCATCAAAGCTTTCCAGCTCACCAGACTTACTCACCTCTGTTTCCCATCTCCTCCTGCACAAACTCTTAACAAACTGGCTTCTTCCTCAGCACTCTGCCATCTCGGCTGCTTATCCTCCACATGGCCTTAATCTGCTCTCCTCTCTAATACTAATCTCAGGAACCCAGGAACAGAGAGAGAGAGAGAGCAAGCTCCCAGACTGCCCCAGTTTATAGCATAGAAAATCCAAACCTTTAATCCAATTATACATAAAGAAAGTCTCTGATACAAAACCACCCATCTGAGGCATAATGGGATTCCTCAAGAGAGTGCACCACCCTACATCATCCAATCAGTCAAGGGTGCTTACTCTTAAACTAAGCCTTAGGCTATGACGACCCGGCCTGCCCACAGCCTGTTCCAGAACACACATTAATATCAACAAACTTCCATGTGGGCAGCGCCATCTTTAACAAAGTGAGCATAATATATTTTATCTGCCCAACAAATTACTAGCTTTATTAAGGCTTATGTTGGGTGTCTAAAGAAATGGTATATTTGAAAATATATCTATTTAAATTCAAGAAATTATAAGGTATTGCTTAGACTAATGATACATAGAGTGATTGAAAGATACTATATTGTGACTTTAATTTTCATAATCAAAGCATCTAGATTTAAAGTTTGTTCATAAATACCCCCTTTGAAAGGAATATCATCATACTTTCTTCTATTTTTTTCAGAGTTGAGGGAAAAGTATTCAAAATACTCTTATTTTTATTAACTAATTATTAAATAAATTTAGTTAGGTACTGTTGGACAGATAAAATATATTATGCTCACTTTGTTAAAGATGGCACTGCCCACGTGCAAGTCCGTTGATATTAATGCGTGTTGGGGGACAGGCTGTGGGCAGGCCGGGTCATTATAGCCTAAGGCTTAGTTTTAAGAGTAAGCTTTTCCCCACACCCTTGACTGATTGGATGATGTGGGGTGGTGCACTCTCATGAGGAATCCTCCCATTATGCCTCAGATGGGTGACTTTGTATCAGAGACTTCCTTGTTTGTAGATTAGATTAAAGGTTTTGAATCTATGCTATAAAGTAGGGCAGATTAGGAGCTTGCTCACTCTCGGTTCCTGAGGTTAGCATTAGAGAAAAGAGTGATTGCGTTCTAGGAGGAGTTCATGCTGTAAAAGAGCAGAGAAAGGCCACCTGGAGGAGGCCAGGAGAAGCAGCCAAGATGGCAGAGCACTGAGAGAGAAGCCAGTTTGTGCAGAGTTTGTGCAGAGAGAAGGAGATGGGGAACAGAGGTGAATAAGTCTGGCGAGCTAGAAACCTTTGATTCTAAGAAACTCAGATAAGTCAATAGCTTTGTGAGCACTGAATGAATGGATTTTGGAGCCCAATGTGTGTTTTTACTTGCCCACCGGGTGCAAGCTAGAATTAAAGATTATGGCCCACCAGTTCTTGGCTTCGTTGTTTCATTACTAACTGTCCATATCAGATGTGAACCTGCATGGGCCAGGCAGCTGTGATGGTGGCCGTGACTCCTGGCCATACAGGTACTTATATGAAATCCAAAGGACTGATAAGTGATATGGAAAATAAAATTATAAACTTTAGTTCAATACCAAATAAATATAAAAGAGAATAACTTTGTGTGTGATATTAGTATAGTTAAAACCTTTGTTTCAGAGTCTCATTGAATGCTTGAGCTATATTGTATCTTAGAAATCAGTTAGCTCAAGTACCTAATATTTATCATTAGATAAATAACAATTTAAGATCCAAAAATGGAGGGTGAATATCTTGGCCAAAACCATGCAGTATTTAATGTCAGTACCAGAAATAGACTTTGTGGTTCTTAACTCAGTTCCTGGTGCTTCTGTAGTAATATTCTATGATAAGATTGATAAACTTCAAATATTAACCAAGTAAAATTTTAAAGTTCTGTCAGTGATAACTGATGTTCGATTATTAGAGTATTATTGAGAAATGTTTTTATGTTAACCACTTAAATAATTCTTCACGAGAATTTAAGTCACCTTCATGTGTATGCTTAAGTTGGGATGCATTCATGCAATATTCTAACAGAGCTTTACTCTAGATGGTTTCAATATATTTATACTCTGACCTAATTTAAATAATGTTATGAAATTTACTTAGTGAAATCTTCCATTTATATAGTACAAATACTAAATCACTTATATAGTCAGTTATTAATATAATAATTTTGCTATACTGGGTATATTACAACCTATTATACCTTTAGGTAATTATTGTTTTAAATACCAAGGCAGCACTTAAGTCAATTTACACAGCCATATATACATATCTAGTCCCTAAAATATGGGAACTCTGAAATATGGGATGTTGCTATTTTAAGAGATGAGTATTGAAACTTTCTTATAAATTTAAGCATATTGTTTAGGTAACCAAAGATTTAAACACTAACCAAAGATTTAAAATGTGTGAATTCAATTTTATGATTTTTAAAAATTTCTTCTTTATAATTATTTAATTTTTTGAAAAATGCTCCATCGTTATGACAAATATGGTCACTTTTCTAGTTAAAAGCAACTCAGCCTCTTCTTCCTTACTGGCAGTAGCTCCAGTTTCATTTGATGCTCAGAAAACTCTTTACGCCACAAGAGATTGATCAGTACCGATCAAGTTCACACGCATGTGTGACCCAAACATAGCCGGTGAGAATCAGAAAAGTTTGGCGGGAGGACATCTGGGGAAAAATTTGTTATTGATAAAATAGGTACATATAGAAGGAAATATAATTTACTGTAGTCTCACCCTGTGACAACTAGACCTACATTAGCTATCTTGCAAGTAAAAAATAAAAATGGAACACCTACATGCTCTAAATGGCCGGGGCATTGTAAATAAGTTGAATTCATGATGGCAGGATGGAGCTGAAGTCTATTTATTGTTATTTAGTAGCGGTTAACAGCATCTTCCATAAGGAGGGCACGATTCCATCTGAGAGAGTTGAAATTACTATGTGAAGTGGGTTCTTGACACAGCACGTGCTGTTGATTTGGTGCTAATATTCAAGGGTAAACAGGATGCGTCCTTCAGAGACAGTCCTTCATTCCCACACGTCCTTATTCTCTCCCATCCCCTGGCTACACTTCTAAGAATTGGGTAATGAGAAGCAAAATATGCAACATGCAACAGACTCAAGGACTGCCGTGCTGGTGGGGAATGTTCTTATGCTTTAATTTTGTGGCTCCTTTAGGGATGCTGTGTCATTAGTATTTAAATCACCTCATAAATATTTCACTTTAAATACCATTGTAATGTCTTGTGTATGCCTTAATTTGTGTCTAACATAATGGGTCTGTATTGTGAGACAATTTCATCAGGGCACTTATACTATTAAAAACAGATTAAATGGAACACTTCATCATTCCTTTGAGTTGACCATGAAACAGAAAGCAAAGGGCTATGTCATTCCTGTAAAAATAGCTTCCTATATTGAGACATTTTGATTTTTAAAGAAAAATCAACATATACATGTCTCAAATACATACTCAGGACAATTGTAGGCACTGTGACTGATATGGAAGAGGAAAGCAGAGAAAAGCAGGAAATAAATCCTTGAAGTCATGAAATAATCTTATACAGAAATATTAAGAAAAAGAGTGGCAAAATAGTGAAAATGTGTGGGGAATTTCTTATATCTACTTCATACTTTTTATCTCCTTTTTACGATATTCAAGAATTTGAAGGCCATTGGATACATTGTACAAGAAAAATTTTCACGGATAATGTCTTTCGGATTCTTATATGCACAATGGAAAAAAGAATTTGTTTTTTTCTTGCTCCTCTACCAAAAGTGTATCTCATGAATACTCAAGAGGCACACATTTTACCCTGATCATCCTGTTCTTCATATAGTTTGTTCTTATTTTAATTGAAAATCCTCTTGAACTTGAGAAGGTTAATCATATTTTTCATTGTAAGAAAACATGTTGAGATATGTTTAACCTTCATTTAAATATGGGAAAACAAATATTTGGAGGGACTATGACACCAAATTACAGACAACAAACTTGAAATTTTTACAAGAAGTATTACAATAAAGTTGAAACCTTTAAGGTTTCATGTTGGCATTTAGATATGTACTCTTTTGTTTAACTGTTGTGCACACATCTGAAATGAAACCATAATTTGATAAGAATGGATGAAATTAAATAATATTGCTTTATAAAAAGACTAAGGGAATTACTTCTGATAAAAACAAAGATTGAAAATAGTACAAAAAAATTGGGAAAACATGGATTGATTCTATAAGAAAATTTGAGAAAAACTATTGGCTGTGTGGCAAAAATAACAATAATGATTAATATGCTATGAGGTGGGATTATAAAGGCTCATGAGGAAGGGAGCTTGTACCGTAGCAGCTGTGATGAAAACTAAAGAAGTCTAAGTCCATATTACGTTTTCAAAGAGAATAATGGTAAAATTAACTTTTTAATGTTAAATTGAAATAGCAATTTAAAGATAGTGAATGAAGAATAGAGCTATAACATCAAATGTCTAAATTAAGAATAGAAAAAAAGGTGAAGGAAGCCTAACGATGAGCCAATTCTGATCAAGATCAGAAAGAAGAGAAATAAATAAGAAAAAAAAAAAACTGGGGTGAAAGAAAGGCACAAACAACAATGGAAACAACATATCCAAATATGTCAATAATGATGATGAGTCATTACTTAAAAAGCAAATTGTATGTTTGGATATTTCCTCCAAATTCAGGTATATTCTAAGAATATAAAAACATTGAAATTTAAAAGAGAACAGAGTTTGTATTGTTGTATTTACACAGAAAATGAAAGAAATTGAATTTAAAAATTGTTAATAGAACAAAAACGATCACTACAAAATGATAATAAAAAGTTCAGCATGAAGATTTAAATTTTTTCAAATAGAATGCACCTAATAGCATACTCACTTTACAGAATTACAAATAGAAATTGACTCCTGTCATAGTAGAAAACATTACGCTAGCTCTATTTTCTCAGCATCAAGAATAGAGCAAAGCTTTATGGGCTAGAAAATTCTGTTATTTTCACTGAAGCAATACAGAGCCCGATAGAAACTATAGGCGAATAAATGTGAAAGCCTGGAACATTAATGTACCATGCCGTAGACTTTATAAACACCAGACTCTTAAGCGACCCTAAATTTATAAAACAACAGAAAATAGAATCAAGCACAGGGGAACAGGAGATGTCTGAGGTTTCAGTTGATATAGCAAGGTATCCCGTTTTATAGCATTTTTTTTTATTAGTAGAAAAAGTATACTCTAAAATAATAATAGTGAGCATAGTATAGTAAATACACAAACCAGCAACATAGTAATTTACTATCCGCAGGTGGTAGGTAGTGCACAGCATTGAATGGGCTATGTACGTTAATACGGCTGGCAAAGCAGTTGGTTTGCTGCCACTAGCATCACCACAGATGCAGCGTTGTGTCGCAACCTTACTGTGGCCACGGCATCCCTAGACGATGGGAATCTCTCTGCTCCGTTGTAATCTTACGGGAGCGCCATCATGTACGAGTTCCGCCATTGACCTAACATCCTATGTGGCACATGACTTCTTTAATACAACAAAGCTTTATTTCCTGCTCCAACAAATGCAAGTGTTCTTGTTTATATACATATCCCGATGGTCCTCTTCCCTGTAGCCACTGAGAGACGCAGATAGTTAGTCTCCATCCTGGTTTTAATTCCCTCCCCATCTTAGGGTCCCATCTGGATTCTAATTGGACAGTGATCAAAAGTGGGAAGGGATGTTCATGGGCATTTCCGTGGCTTGCCGATGTCGCCAACTGGTCACATGGTCCCACCAGGATGTAAGCCAATCTAATACACAGCTTCCAGGTGTGTTTCCTGTTTTTCTTTTCATTAGGTGATTGAACAATTATGAATGAAATAAAATATATTTTGTAGTGTTTAAAACAATTACAAAATAAAAATAAACTATTTCTCCAAAATGTGCTAGATAAGGCAATATAATTCTCTGACATCATGGGAAGATTCATTTAACAACACACAAAAAAATTATAGCACTTGACAATATGTTAATGAAGAGAAAACAGACGAATCGGAGTTACATTGTTCCCCGTTATATCCCAGAAGGCAGTCATCCACATATAGAATTTCCCTTTGGGGGTTCATAATACACTGAAAAGTGTTTTCCATTGAATTTAAGGCTTTAAAGAGAGAAAAAACCCAGTAGGTGCAATGCCTGTGACTATAATTGCCTTTTATTTTCATCAGAGACATTTTGGTATTCTTATTCACATGACCCTCATGTGAAAACCAAAACCTATAATTATTTCAAAATAATTTGCCCTTAGAAGGTTAGTATTAGGACTTCGCACACATAGGACAGGCTCTGAAATAATACTTTATTATATGATATGAATCTTAAATACCAATTGTTTTACAGTGTATCCAAAGAGTTTGTTTATGCTTCTGTTTTTAAAGCCACCTATGAAAAAAATGAAGGAAAAAGAAACCCTTTATATTTTCTTCTAAAGACTGCGGTCCTGTTCCATCAAACGGGGTTGGTTTTTACCTGCCATTTTATGTACACAGCGGCCTGAGGTTTGTTACAGTTTGACTTACATTTCAAAAGTAGGAATCTTTTCTGTTTCAGCTCAATGCCAGCTTGGTGCTGCCTGCCTGCTGCTTCGCAACTATGTCTCGAGAATTTTGTAGTTTAATTGCCGCTGCACAGTGGTATTGTACATAAACACAGCAGCTGCTGCTGTACGTTGGAAGGGGCTCAGAAAAATCTATGGACACTGTTCAGCTTTAACCGAAAAGCCCAAAATTTTAGATCCAGCTGCATCACTCTAACGCTTGGCAGTGTAACAACCTAACCTAAAGAAGTCAATGTATTGAAAGGCTACTTAACAATACGTTTGAAACCACACTAAGGAAAATTGCATGGAGCCGTGTGGTCTAGGAGGACAACTTTCCAGAAATGAAGATCACCGTTTCCTTCCTATCTAGACACTGAGGTCCTTGCATTTTGTGTGTTAGGATTCTATATTACCAGAGAGCCACTAGAGATAAAAGAACTAATATGAAACTTGGATAGCTTTCTGTTACCAGGTAGATATTACATTCTTTTTAGCTAAATCAATTTAAAATCTGAAACCAAAGGGGAAATGCAGAGAAGCCTTGACCAAAGACCTCGCTTGTAGCAGTTTGCAGATTTTAATGAACACGTTTGGACAGGGTAGACGGATGTCACATTTAAATGTAATCATGAAAAAACACCTTAGTTTGTACTTTAATGTCTCTAGATAATTTTTTTTGAAGCAGATAAATTAGAAAACCATCTTCTTTTTCCCCACATGCTCAGAAAATAAAAATACATATTAATAAAGGAAGAAATCAAAGACAACTTTATTTCACTGCTTCCATGTTTATTTCTTTCTTATGTGAAGTTTTCTGTATTTCAGTATTGAGAAGTCCAGGTACATTCCCCGAGTACCAAAAATTCCCAGAGAAATGCAAACTAGGTGTTATAGATCCACTATGAAATATTATCTGGATATTATTATTTTTGTCTTTCTGATTAATTTTAGAATGCCTAAACTTTTCAAGTAAGATCTTGAGCTCAATTCCATTAGAAACCTGGCATTATTTTCTAATTCTTATTTGGAGCTCAGTGATTCAAATGAAGTAAAGCAGGGACAATTGTTAGCTCTGTCAATTTCAGTGTGTTAGTTATCTAAATGAGGGTGAATGTTAAGGTATATTGACTAAGGAATCCTTGTATAATACAGTGGATCCAAATACAGTGGCTAATTTTTAATACTTGAAAAAGTAATTTGAGCTATTTATTTTCTCTCTTAGTGTTATAAATATTAAGAGACAATTGTGGTATACATAGTTCAGAATCACATTAAGGAAATTCTCTGAAGTACATATTTTTCAACAGTAACCCAGCAATAAAGTGTTTTCTAACCTTTTATTAAATCAATAGAAGTATCTTTTTGTTTTTGCCTAATGCACAGCTATAGTCTAACACAGGGGTACCCACACTTTTTCAGCTTGTGAGCTACTTATAAGATGACCAAGTCAAAATGATCTACCTACAATAAAAATGCAAAACATAAATTTATTTCTTCTATATTATCATTATTTAAGTTACTATTATTACTATTTAATATTGTGTATTCTTCTTTCACCTTTCTCCTTCTCAGCTCTCTTTTCGGAGGAAAGTCAATGTCATAGTTTTTATGAACAGTCCAAAAAAGCCGCTCCACATTTCCTTTTTTTGGAATAGCAATGGCACACAGACAGATGAGGCAAACGCACTTAGAATATGACATAGTGAAAAAAATCCCCTCCCATTCTGTATGAAAGTGGTAGGTTTTAGGCTTCTTACTCGGACCAGCTACGGCACTCATTTATATACCCTTTGTTGTATTTAGTTTAAATAAATTGAAGGCTAACTATGCAGCAATGTAACTGAACAAGTTAGTGTGGTTTAACACACATGCGTAGGGTGTCAAAAGTTCAGATGTCAGATTGGCTACCCTGTATGCCAATCAAAAGACAAATGTCTTTTTAATGTCATGTGGTCTACCCACACTTCCTTCACAATTGACCAGTAGATTGTGATCGACGTATTGAGCACCCCTAGTCTAACATTATGAGAAATGGCTAAATAAGTAGTAAATTTATAAAGTTGACCAATATCCTGATGAAAATAGATGCAAAAATCCTCAACAAAATATTAGCACACTGAATCCAACAATACATTAAAAACGATCACATACTGTGACTAAATGAAATTAGTTCCAGGGAGGCAAGGTTGGTTCAATATCCACAAATCAATTACAGTAACATGATATACCAAATGCAAAATGAAGATTAAAAATATACGGTCAAATTAATGGATGCAGAAAAGCTTTGGACGATTTTTTCCCCAGCTTCTCTCATTTTCTCTTTCTATTTTGTTCTGTTAATCTTCATTTTAAACTCATTCCTTTGAAACACATCAAATATCTCACCCATGACTACTGTTGGATTCACTTGATTACCTTAACCATTTTTTAATTTTTTTTTAATGTTTATTTTATTAATTTTAGGGAGAGAGTAAAGGAAAGAGAGAGAAAGACAGAGATGATAGGAACACTGATCTTTTCCTGTATGTGCCCTGACTGGGAATTGAACTGACAACCTCTTTGCTTCAGCATGATGCTCTAGCCAACCAAGCTATCCAGTCAGGGCTTAACCATTTTTTTATTGTAGGCTGACACCACATTTGTCTATTTAAGCTGTGGCTCATTTATTTCCCTGTTGCTCTGCTCAGCTTTTGACAAACACATTTCTTCACTTCTTTGATTATTCTGTTTCTCTTACAGGTTAAGAAATTTGTAGGAGGTTATGAAAAAATATGGAATGATTCTATTTTAAATCCCTGCCACTGAAATTTATCTCAAATTTTTAATGTCTAATTTGAATTCCATTCATTTATCTCTTGCCTCTCTGTTGTGTTTTTGTATATAGTAGCTTTTAAAAAACATTTTATTTCATAGTCTTCAAAATATCCCCATTCTAACAATATTTTGGGTGGCTATCTGACTTCTAACTATTCTCAGAAAGTGGGTGTAAGAAGCAAATGTAAATTTCCAGTTTTGCCTGGAGAAGGCATATCATATCTTTTCACTCTTTTTTGCAACATGGTTGAGATGTTATTGCCTAAGGAACAATGTTCTGGAGTCTCTTTAATATAGGAGATAGAGTTTGTTTCTTTTTCTTCCTAAACCAATTGCCAAAATACATAATTTGGCAAGAGGAATTCTGCCCAAATGGAAATAGAAAAAATATTTTTAAATTTAGAACTGTCCCAGCAAAGCCAGCACTGATCATGTTCCTGAACTTTAGATCCTTCCTAGTCTTCTCAGGGACACAGCATCCAGTTTCTGTCATGCTGCACGTGCACCCAAGCTTGATAAGTGTGTCTAGACTGAGATTCTCCTGCCTACTTAGCACATCTAGAACATCACTTACAGCAATAACATTATCACTCTCTACTGTCATTCTCTAGTGCACTATAAAATCCTGCCCGAGGAGAAAGGGAAGGTATTCTGGAAAACACTTTTCTAAGACGTTTCAAAACATGCAACAGCCTAATAAAGAGATTATGTAAAATGCAAAGGAGAAGTTTAATTTTAAAATTAATTACTTTTATAAGAAAAGGTAAGCCGCCTGACCGGGCAGTTGTGCAGTGGATAGAGCGTCGGACTGGGATGTGGAAGACCCAGGTTCGAGACCCCGAGGTTGCCAGCTTGAGCGCGGGCCCATCTGGCTTGAGCAAAAGCTCGCCAGCTTGGACCCAAGGTTGCTGACTCCAGCAAAGGGTTGCTCGGTCTGCTGAAGGCCCATGGTCAAGGCACATGTGAGAAAGCAATCAATGAACAACTATGGTGTCGCAATGACAACAAAAGACTAATGATTGATGCTTCTCACCTCTTTCCGTTCCTGTCTGTCTGTCTCTATCTCTCTCTGACTCTCTCTCTCTGTCCCTGGAAAAATTTTTTTTTTTTAAAAAAAGAAAAGGTAAGCCATAAGAATTTCCAAAACATTCAATGAAAATATTTTCATGAAACCTTGAGTGAAATATCTTCAGGAGAACCATGTTTATTGCATAGCCAATGACATGTATGTATCATTTCTGCAATGCCAGAAATGGGTCATATTAGCATTGCAGGAATGTTAAATTCCAAATTTGGAAGGTTAATACCTTGCAGCTGGCACCCATTACATTTATTTTGCGAAATATACCATATAAATACCTGAGTTCTCATTATATGCATTTGCAAACAATTTAAAATCTTTTTGAAGGACAAGAGACAAAATAATATGCCTTTAAATTTAATCAATATAATGTAAACAAAATATAAGGAAAGAAGGAAAACTATGATTACTGTTTATTTTTGGTATATCATAAAAGCATCTTGAATAACAATGTATTTTTTTTACTAAACATGCTAATAATTTCTCTAAATGGTATGTATTGTGATGATGAAGCTATGTAAGGAGAAAAACTTTCCACACTACACACTTGTAAATGTTAATATAATCTTATCTATCTGTTGGTATACTCATGCAAGTCAGTCTTCAGTTAAGAAAATTAAATCGTGGAGAGTCATTTAAATTTACTATGCCTACTATTTTAATTTGAGAATGCGGGTTAACAAGTGGAGATTCAAAGGTGAGACAGATCAAATAAAAAGAGGAAACATAAAGCAGAAGTGAGGGGAAGATATGGTATGGAGGATAGTGTTTAAAAAGATGACAGTAGATAAGCCCTTGTGTAGAAATAGGAAGGTAGTCCCTGCCTTAAATGAAGACCAAGGTTAGATCAGTTACAATAAGAGAATGAAAGTAATAAAATGGTACATAATTAAAGACCGAACCAGTTGAGGAGATGACTTGTTTGCTTGTAGTGGAAGTTCTCTTTTGCACGCACCCTTCCCCCAAGTAAGATTGGGAGGATGTCATTAACTGACCCATCAGGAGAGAAGATATAGAGAAGCCTTCTTGGCTAGTCAGAGAGGAGTAGGCTCCGAGATAAGTTTTATACATTCATAGTGAGAATTACCTATAATTTAGTGCCTGAATGAGTTAGTGCTGTTGAGATCTTGTCCCACATGCCTCTGGTCTTTGGGGATCCAGCATAAGGAAAAAAATGATTTGTGTTTGTTTTGACTGTAGAAATAATAGCCAATTTCACTTTATATGACAATCAATGGAAGACAGTGATACTCTGGTCCAAAAATAAGCAAATAAGTTAAAGATCATCCAGTTATCTGTTGCACATGACAAATCACTTCAAGACTTTGTGATTTAAGAAAATATACATTCTTTTACTTCAAAATTCTGTCAATTGGCAAATGAGGCTGAGCTCATTGGGCACTTTTCTTGGTACTCTGTTGGTGAGATAGATGTTCCACCTCTGGGGACTGGTTGTCAGGGCGACCGGAAGGTTTCCCCAGCTGCTCCTCGTGCTGCTGGTGCAGGGACCCCAACAGCAGCACAAGAGAAGAACACCTAAAGGCCTCTTGAAGACTAGGTGTCAATATTCTTCAGGAATTATGGTGACCATTTGTCCGATCTACCATGTCTCCTGTTTAATAGTAGATCTTCATTCTCTTGCCCATATTCAACCTGTGGAAAAGCACTGTCTGCTCTGCCTTCAAAATATATTCTCGATCCCACGCCATCCATCTATTCCCATGGAAACCACCTTGTTCCAAGCTCACCTCCCCTTTAATTGGGTTATTGCTATGATTAATTACTGGTTTCCCCTTAATCTATCCCAAATAATCAGTTAGTTATTAAAACGACTGCTCTTTCAGCATAAAGCTGTCCAATAACCCAGTGCCTTCCCTTCTCACTCAGATTGACAGCTTAAGGTTCTTACAAGGACTTTGACCCAAAACACTATATACACCACCTTGCCATGCACAGCATTGTGTCTCCCAGCATGTGCCACATACTACTAGGCTCCTCGGTCTGCTCTCACCCCATTTCACATACGCCAGGTACTTCCATCTCACTTTCTACTTAAGTGCTGATACAGGCAGAATTTTAAAGGCGTATCTCCTCATTCCATATTTCAAATATCCATGTGGCTTGTCCCTCACCTTTTCAGATGTTACCTTCTCAACACAGTCTTTCTTGACCATGATATTGTAAGTTGCACACTTCTGTCAGGCTTTTTTACCTCTCCTGGCTCATAACACGTGACATCAACCTTTCAGACAGACAGCAAGGTATATATACACATAGATACTTGATTTAAGTAGGAATCCCCCATGTGTCTCTATTTTACATATATTTTAAATTATATATCTAGTATATATGTATATAATTTATAATAAAAAATGTTGAGGAATTTTTACATGCCAGGCAATTTTGTGACACTTTAAACAAACAGACTCAATTCCCCTAAGACAACGTTGTAGCATACTATTTATTCAACCTAAAATACTTCACAGAATGAATAATTGGTAAGTAGAAATTAATTCTTTTCCATCTTAAGGTATCTTTTTCCCCAGGATATACTTAACATTTAACATAAGTTATATATAAGATGTGTTATTAAATGTGCACACACAGATACACACACATACACACACACACACACACACAGAACATACAGGTAGGGGCTCTCCATCAAAGCGAATTTCACTTTACCTGAAAGGCTAATATGAGCAGGATAATTTCAAGGGTCATGTGTAACAATCTTACTCAATATATGAACAGACTAAATTGATATCTGAATAACAATAGAAATATGGGAGATTCCAACTTAATTCAGGTACTTAATGTTTTAGAGATTTATTTGTAAAGCTAATTTGTGCCTCAGTTTTTCTACTGTTGAAGCCTAAGTAGAAATCTTACCATGGTCATCATTAGACCAAAAACATAGCCTTGCCCATCAGATAGTGTGTGTGGGATTTTCCCACCAGCGCCTGGCCTTTCCCTGAAGCTCAGAAATGGATGTAAGTTTTCCCCTACCTGCCAGGAGCTGAAAGCTGTGATGTGTATGCCCTGATGGTTCCAGTGGACCCACCCAATTGGGAAAGATTCTTTGTTCCTGTTTATTTTTTTTGTATGTGAAGTCTCTGACTAAAATTATCACTCTATCCCTTTATCTTAGAGACTCATCACAAATTGTTCTCTTTTAAAAATAAATTTGTAAATTTAAATTTTAATTAAAAATTAGATGCAAAAATTATTTGTATGTACAGACTATAAAAATGAAATATAAGCAGCATGTACCAACAACCAACTGCACGAGACAGAGAATTCTCATCCCTTCTTCAAGTCTGCTTTCCCTCCCAAATAGCAAGGTCTAGAATTTAGTGTTCCATATTTTGGATTTTCAGAGTTTTCTCATACCTATTAAATCTAAGTATGATAACATATATAAAAAATATCTAAAATATAAGTTATCTGATTGTTTTTATTATTGGCTTTTAATTTATCATCATTGGGACCGAAACTGCTCCTGTGTGATGTAATTTTCTGAGATAATTTTAATAATTTGTAGTGTAGTGACATACAGCTGAATTACCCATAATCCTCAACTCAGCAACATCATCACTGCCGGTCTGTGCAGTCCCTGTCTTATTATTGAACATCTTTACTTTATAAAAAGCTATTTTCTGGGAATATAAACAATTGATTTATTACAACATGTTGTATTTCTCCTAGTGATTTTTTTAGAGTATTAAATGGTTTTTAAATTCATTCAGATAATTATTTTCATATTAATATATTACCCCTAATTGCTCTTCTAATAATATTTTATGGTGAAAATTTACTACCATTTATATATCCATTTAGAGATTTTTCATAGTTCAGATAAATGTTATAATATCTAGTAAATTGTTCAACCAAGTTGCTGGGCTATTGTTATTGATGTTGCATTCATTTGTAAGTTAATTTGTGGAGCATTGACTTCTATAAAACCTCAATGTCACTGGGTACACACGACAGGATCTTGACTGTAGCCACTGTCTCCAGTCTTTCTAGCTGTTCAGGGCCTCTTTTCAACTGCTATGTTGCTGATAATGTCTTGTTTTCCTTTCCTTTTACTAGTCAACTATTGCTATTAGAAAGAAATGCTTTTATAGCTTATCCATTTTATTTCAAAATTTGAAGATTTATAAAAGGATTTCTAGTGCTTTTATTGCTTTTATTATTTCTTTCACCCAAGCTGGTGACAGTCATTCTTCCAGACATGTCTAGGTGTCACACTAAACACCAGGGATTACCTCTAATTAATGGAGACTAGTTATTTAATAACAACAAGAATCTTTGCTGCGGTGACTTTCTCCAGTTGAAATAATACATTTGTTGTTTTCTTTTTAATTTATTTTCTTTATCACCTAGAAAAAGATAATTCACCGAGAAATAGCTGAATAAATGTTTTATTGAAAGAGTCTTACTTATTTATTTATTTTTGTGACAGAGACAGAGAGAGAGACAAGGAAA
The DNA here is from genome assembly GCA_037038555.1 of Rhynchonycteris naso. Taxonomy (NCBI): domain Eukaryota; kingdom Metazoa; phylum Chordata; class Mammalia; order Chiroptera; family Emballonuridae; genus Rhynchonycteris; species Rhynchonycteris naso. Next base: position 6,832,980 of record CM072998.1, on the reverse strand, counting down.
GGGACACAGAGAGGGACAGATAGGGACAGGCACACTGGGAGGGAGAGAGATGAGAAGCATCAAGTCATTGTTGTGGCACCTTAGTTGTTCATTGATTGCTTTCTTGTATGTACTTTTACCGAGGGACTACAGCAGAGCAAGTGACCCCTTGCTCAAGCCAGTGACGTTGGGCTCAAACCAGCGACCTTAGGCTTCAAGCCAGTGACCTTTGGGCTCAAGCCAGTAATCATGAGGTCATGTCTATGATCCCACACTTAAGCCAGAAATCACGCGCTCAAGTTGGTGAGCCCATGCTCAAACCGTCAATCTTGGGGTCTCGAACCTGGGTACTCTGTGTTCCAGTCTGATGCCCTATCCACTGTGCCACACCACCTGCTAAGGTGAAAGATTCTTATCTTAAATAAATACTAGATTTTAAAATTGTATGCTCTATTATTAATCTGAAGCTAATTTGAAGGAAGAATCTAGACTTCTTTATTCAAAAATGTAAGATTTAGTGTTTGTTGGGTTATAACAGAATTGTTAAAAATTTATTGTTTCATATTCTTTGTATATTAACCAAAGCTTAATTTTTCAAGTAAAATATAGTGACCTTTTAGCACATAATGTTCTTTGACATCGTAAAAATAAACAATCAACAAAAAGACATATTCTAGTGGAGGGTGTCCATGAATTCACATTTGTGGATTTAGTATTGAAGAAGATAATGTGAACTTGTGAAATACATTTCATTGTGATGATAATAAAGAAATCAAATAACCAAATGCATGACTTCAGAGAACGTGGCCAGTCTTGTTCTCTTTTGGTACTTTTTGCAAATATTAGTGATATGTTTTATATACCATTTATGCCTACCTGCAGGCAATATTAAGATAATTCTTCCATTAGGTTAACAGGGGCATTCCAGGAGAAAGAAACACTTATTGTCTAAATGATGTAGCAGGTGAAAAAGCCACAGCAGAACTGAGAAAAGAAAACTGTTTCGGTTGGCTACATATGTTACTTCAAGGACAATTTCAGAATCATTATTTCAAAAGGTATCATCCTGTTAAGAGCTAAGAGCGGAACTGGGAGTTCTCCAGTTGAAATAATCCTAAAATCACTTTGAAATGGAAATGATAAGAACCTTTAATGTCTTGCCCCAATAGGAAAGTGTGCAAAAAAATTAGAGCTATTCTTGGCAATAGATAAGAGGCATTGCAAATACAGCTGGATGAGCAAGTACAGCCTTTATAGTCCCTGTAGAGTAATAAGATAGAATGATCAAGGCTTTCAGGTAGAAACATAGAGGTAGTTAGTGATGCCTTCTTTCCATGTTGTCTTCTAATAGTGGCCCCATAAATATTTATTCTGTGATAGAAGTACAGTGGCAAACCAGGATGAGAATTGATATTTATGCTCCTCTTTCGCTTTAGAAATATCCGCAGATATGTTCTACTTGATATAGTTTTCTCTATTAACTGAATTATAAATCATTTTAAATTTACACAGCCTTGGTATATTATGTATTACACCTGTCCCTGTAGAAGTAAAGATAAGATGAAACCAATTGAAGGCTATACTCAGATCTTATGTTAACTGTAAGTGCCTGAAATGAAGAAAACCATATATTTAAAAGTGTGCTCTGGAAAATTGCACAGACCGAGCAAATAGAGTCATGGTATTGACTGTTTCATCCAGAACTCATTCTGCACAAACACTGAACTTCAGAGAAGCTCGATGTCATTATGTTTCTTACCAGAAAGTTTGTACAGACGATATCCTGCAATATTGATGTTTGTTATCTTTTTTAAAAAAACTGTTATCTAGAGAGAGCTCTTCTTTAAAAAAAAATTAGAGTAGCCACTGTGTATTAATGTGGAAACAGGTAGCTATACTGTGGGCAGCTGAGACCAGCAGGAGGCTTCCACTAATAGAGGTTCATTGAAGCTGTTCTTCCTCAGGAAGGCACTTCTCCATTGATTCAGTCAGGGCGCTTGCTTCCAGATCATGTAGGTACCCGCTGGTAGGAAGAAAAATCACACTGCTGTTATATCTGTTTCTGTGCCTCTTCTTTAGTCAGACAGTTTCAGAGGACACATAATCTTGTCTTAGTTTATAAAAATAATTAATACCACAGAGATAAATTAACTCACATAAGTTTATAAAAGTAAACAATTTGACCCATATTTACTTTCTATGTGTAAGCTTTGCCTCTCTACATCTAAGCCCATATTTATTCATTGGCTATGACTTTTAAAATGTGAACATCTTTAGATAATTCTACTGAGAGTACATGAAGTTTCTTTTTAACAGCTGCCATCTAACAACATCTTTAAAATAATTTTAACATTTTTAACTTAACATTAAATTTAGATGATTTTGTAAACTGAAGCTTAATTCATTTGCAGGATTCTATTGGAATTTTTAAAATTACATTTTTAAGTTTCTAGTAATGGAAGCTTGAGCATGAGTAAGTAAAGGCCCATAATAAACTAATGTACTTGAATTTTAGAAAAAAATGATGTCTACTACATAACGCTAATTCATTGATTTACTGTTTCTAAACATTGTAACAATTCTAATAGGATTTTGAGCTCATGATCTAACGATACAAGAAAAAAAATCCAGCTCTACGTATTTCTCTTATCAGAAATATTTTTCAAATAATCATTTTAAAGTATCATTACTATAAATAAGATGCCAATTTTTTAGATTCTACCAATTGTCAGATACAAGTCCTAAGAGTATAAAATTAAGACTGTTAGACTGACAGAGAATGTTTAAACTTATTTAAGGGAATATAAAACAAAGTTTTCAGAAAAGGTTAGATGAAAATATCAATAAATTCATTGCAGTTGCTGGTAGTTTGTGTATATTAATACCACAGATAATATTTCCCCCCCTAACTTGACCAATTATAATGATAAATAGCCTTCAATGCTATGATCTTGCCAAACTCGACCTTAGTTTATACTATCTAAATTTTAAATGACTATTTTTTTTCTCTATATATGGCAAAGCTCTATTGATCTGAAATTTTATTTGAGGTATAAAGCAACATGTCATTATTATTTAATTGATGACTTCTGATATCTCTTAAAATTAAGCAGTGCTATCAAGTTAAACACTGTCAATGTTTAGGAAAGCATGATCAAATCGTTAGGTAGTTACTTAAGTGTATCAGAACTCTCACAAATTACAGATTTGCAGTTATGAAGAAGGAAGGTATGATACAAATGAGTAATTAGAGAAAGACCATTCAAATTATACAGAACCTGTGATAGATATATACATGGGCAAAAGAAGGTTTGCAGTTGTAATACAAATAAATAATACAATAATGCATAACACAAGAAAAAATTCTGTGCTTTGTGTATTCGAAACTGTAAATCTACTTTTGCCTTTCCTGTACTGATATTTGCATTTAATATTCATTATCACTGTATACAATTGGTAGTTAAAAATAGAAACCCAATTTTCTCCTAGTTAGGAAAATATGTAATTCAGTATTTTACCTAATAAATCATAATATAAGTAAAATAAATATTTACTATTTTACAGTTGTATTTATTGTTGTTTATTTTTATACATGATCATGAAAATCATTATTTCTAAGCCTTCAAATCAGTAGCAATTCTACATATTTTTATCTGGACTGTGAGTCCTATCAAGTTGCACACAAAGTATTTAGGGAATTGAATTTTATCTTTCTGTCTATGTTGAATAGAATGTGGTGAGTTATAACTACAAGTAAAATTTTGAGGAACTACAAAATATAGTCTTCTTCTGAGTATCAGACTTTTCAGTACTTTGCTCTTTATTCTGAGGAAGTGACCATTTCTCCTGATTGTCATTTTCTATTCTTAAGGAGGAAGGCAGTTTGATTAACATTCATATGGCTGAATGGTTACAAGAACAGATTGAGTCACATTTTGATTAAACAGTTTTGTAAATTATTTTGTACTGTGAGGTCAATAGGATCATAGTTTCTTGGGATTATGATCTTGACAGAATAAAAGCAACTGCTCGTGTTCATTAAAAATTCAAGGAACTATGAAGATACTTAGATATCTTCATATCACTCAAATACTTCATTCATTTTCTTCCAATGTAACTTAGGTGCTCTTCCATGACAGCTTTTCTCAAACAAAAATATGAGAGCAAATCACCGGGGTATCTTATTAAAATGCAAATCTGATTCAGTAGAATGGGGTTGGAACCCAAGACTGCATCTCTAGCGAATTTCCAGGTTATCCTTCCGCTGTTGTATCTTTGAAATGTAATTTGGTAGCTTCCAGGTAATGCTGATGCTTCTGTGTAAACCACACATAATCGTACGCCATTCCAGAGGAAAAGGTGACATTTGGCACCTCTCATTGTTACTTTTTCTTTAGTGAGAGAGAGAGAGGAAGACAGGCAGACAGACAGACAGACAGACAGGAAGGGAGAGAGATAAGAAGCATCAATTTGTAGTTGGGTTACTCTTAGTTGTTCATTGATTGTTTCTCATACGTGCCTCAGAGGGCTCTGGCCGAGCCAGTGACCCCTTGTTCAAAGCAGTGACCTTGGACTCAAGCCAGCAACCCTGTGGTCATAAGAGCGTGTACTCAAGCTAGGAACCTCTGGGTTTGAAACCTGGGTCCTCAGCATCCCAGATGGCACCACCACTTGGTCAGGTTCAGCACCCCACTTTATCACACCTGATGATAATCTTGATACTAGGAGGGAGGTTTTTAACATTTTAATTTCCACTTTTATAAAGGCTTATAGTTAATACCCTATTTGATGTATTTAAAAAATGACTAAATTAGGTTCTGTTTAGGAGTTTAAATGTCTCGGGCAAGCAGGCATGATGTGGGGTGTAGATGGTGTTATATTGAGTAGCTAGTTCCCTTGAAAAATGTATACTTTGGTGAACCATGTCAACCCAACACATTTAAGAATAAGTTTTTAAATTAAAAAAAAATAAAGTAAGAAAAAAAAGAGTTTATATATTCTGGCTAATTTTTCTCTATTAATGCTCTCAGTCATTGACTACCAGTTTGACACATGGTAGATTCGAAGGAGGGATTCATAGCTCACTGACAAGAGTAAAACCTAAAATAAAATTGCTGAAAGTTTATGCAAATTTAAAAAAAGGAGAGCAAAAATAAAAACACAATTGCTTTCTGTGAAGTTTTGGAAAACCAGCCCACTTGTGCTGTGACCTTCCACACCGGCTTCCTTCCTTGGGTCCTCGGCCAAACAGACTTGGACAACTTTATGTAGTGTCACGCGAAAGTATATAGATCATCTGTGTTGGATTGGCTAACAAAGAGTGCGGTGAGTTGGCGTCTGTGTGAAGTGCGGATGAGGTCAGTATAGACAGGCGGCGGGTGGATAATGAGACATAGAAGAAAATAATCAGAACAAAATGCATTTGTGAATTCTGCACGTAACAGCTGTCAGGAATTAATGTTGTCCTGTCTTATTCTGTGGGACCACACACAGTGTGCCTTAGCTACCTACCTTTTCAGTTAAGGAGAGCCAACTGATTGCAGTGTTTTTTGCCTTTTCTCTAAATGACATTGTCCCTCTATGTAACTGTGGAATTTATTACTTCCCCAAAAGTCAGGGAGGGCCAGAGATATCTTGGATGGTTTTGATAAGTTACACCCAAAGCAAAATTTTAGAGTCTATCACAGTTTTGTATCTGTGCATTAAAAAAAAATCATCAATATTTCTGTTTAGATACAAACAAACCTTTTTAAAATTATTACATGTATTCTTATTATGATTTCCCTTTTTTTGTTCCATATCAGACTGCAAATACCCATAGTGAGAAAGCAAGACATACTACTACACATTTTTTTAATCCTGAGAAAATCAATATTACTTGCATCATGCCTGCAAGTCATTATTTCACTGGAAAACTAACAGCAGACACCAGTCCTCCACCCGAGCTTGACTTGCAGGGACCGGGCATGACTGGTTGGAAGCCTTTTAGACTGGTTGCACCTCCAAAGTGAACAAAGCAGGGGCCGTGTCTCTGGGGTTGGTTCCCAGACCATCTCTACCTGGCACACAATTGAGAGTGTTTTCTATATCTTTTCCACTTCCGTCATTTATAGAAAAGTCTTCTTTGTAATACTGAGATTTACAGCTAACCATGATTCGATATAAATGTGTTCCCCGTGAAGATCTAGTTTTTAAGATCTAGTTCTGTACCTTCCTTATTCAACATCACTAGAAATGAAGAATAAGATCTGGTTGTCCTCATAACACCATCCCTCCTGGGTTTTATGCTGCTTCTAGGAGAAAAAGAAGAATTAATAGCATTCTCCTTGCTCATGGAAGTTTTAGTCTTTCCTGTCGGCACACCTTAATATTGAAAATACTTTCGAGAGATCAGGACTAATCCTACAATGTTTTTTTTTTGTTGTTTTTTCATGTTGTAAACCCAAAATTGCAGGCTTTCTCTAAAATCTCAGCCCTCATGCCCTCCCAGAGCTCATGGCACTGACACAAATCCTGGTTATAGCTCACTCTAGATATGAAAACATTTCCACTAAACATTCCAGAGGTCACATCTCATTATAAGCAAGACTATTACTAATTTAATTGTAATTCCTTCTCTATTTTTCTAAAAACCACACACTGCCCTTTCCATAGAATATATATTTTTTGAACTTGCAGTTATTTCAAGTCATGTTCATTTCGCTCAGTTGACTCTAATGCCCTGGCTGTGGGAAGGAATAGGTGGAATCTTTGCTCCTCATTGTACTGATCGCAGGATTTTCACCCTCCTACCTAAAATCCTCCGGATTTCAAGCTCATGTCACAAGATAATACGACCCACTTTTAACTCTGCACCTCAGGATTCCATGTATCCTGGTGTTCTGTTTCAATGCTTCTTAAATGCACTACCTCTGGGTTATCATTTTCTTTTACACGAGTCCTGACTTGAAAGTTTTGGATTTGGGAGGGTTACAAAATGTCATTGAAAGTCAGAGGGAAGGCTTGTTTGTATCTAGGAAACTTAAAGATCTACAAAATGCCAAAAAGAAAAATAAATAAGCTAATGAAAACAGTATGTGTGTATGTATGTGTATGTATGTATATATACACATACATACACACACACATACACAAAATAAATGTTGGCTCTCACTTTATTAGTAATCAAAGGAATGCAAAAAGTGACAGAGACTATATCCCAAGAGATGAACAATCTCCTGACAAGAAAATGAACAAACACTAGCGTGTTTGGCAATAATGCCAAGTGATGGTAGGAATGTAGAGCAAGGGGAACTTTAACACCCTGTTGATTGCATTGTATTTCAAGAGAATTTGTGTTTTATATTTTCTAATAAAGGTAAACATAATTGTAGCCTATGACTCATAGATTGTTTTCTTAGAATTTCACCTGCAGAAATCTATAACTGCATTGATTTTAATTGCAAGAACCAGGAAATAGGCAAATGTTTATCGACATCTAATTGTGGCATATTTAGACAATGGAATCTTAGATATCAGTAAATATTTATGATTTTTCTACAATCAAGAACATAAGTATATTTTAAATGTTAAGTGCAGTAAGTCAGACACAATATTGTAACCTGCTGCTTCTGTTTATGTAGTGTTCAAACAGAAATTGGAACTATGTTTAAAAATATAGATTTATGGAATCATAAAACTGTAGAGAAAATGTTATAGCAATTCCTGTGAATTTCAGTGCAATGGTTGCCTGTAAGCCAGGGAACTTACGTTCATTGGCAAGGAGCTTACGAGGACCTTTAAATTAGTGGGGTTTTTTTATATCTTTATACCAGCTGGTTTGAAGTTACACAGATTTTTGCTTTAAAACATTTTTTATGAAGAGGTATATATGTTACTAAATATGTGGTTTACTTCAAAATATAAAATTTCTTTGAACTATGCTTTACATTTCTACTGCAGCTGTAACAAATTATAAACTAAATGGTTTAAAACAGTTTGGCTTTTATCAAATGCCTTATAGGCATATGAAAAAATGCTCAACATCACTAATCATCAGAGAAATGCAAATTAAAACCACAATGAGATGCCACCTCACACCAGTCAGAATGGCGCTCATTAGCAAAACAACACAGAATAAGTGCTGGCCAGGATGTGGAGAAAAGGGAACCCTTTTGCACCGCTGGTGGGAATGCAGATTGGTGCAGCCACTGTGGAAAATGGTTTGGAGATTCCTCAAAAAATTAAAAGTCGAACTGCCTTTTGACCCAGCTATTCCACTTATAGGAATATACCCTAAGAACACCATAGCACTGTTTGAAAAGAAGAAATGTGCCCCCATGTTCGTGGCAGCATTGTTCACAATAGCGAAGATCTGGAAACAGCCCAAGTGTCCATCAGAAGACGAGAGGATTAAAAAGCTATGGTACATATATACTATGGAATACTACTCAGCCTAAGAAATGATGACATCAGATCATTTACAACAAAATGGATGGACCTTGATAACATTATATGGAGTGAAATAAGTAAATCAGAAAAAAAAAAAAAAACTGAGAACAGCATGATTTCATACATAGGTGGGACATAAAAGTGAGACTATGAGACATGGACAAGAGAATGGTGGTTATGGGGTAGGGGGAGGGAGGGGAGGGTGGGATAGGGAGGAAGGGAGGGACACAGGGAAAACCAGATGGAAGGTGACAGAGGACAATTTGACTTTGGGTGACGGGTGTGCAGCACTGTTGAATGATGGGATAATCTGGAGATGTTTTCATTGTACATATGTACCCTGATTTATTGGTGTCACCCCATTAAAATTAATAATAAATAAATAAATAAATAAATAAAAATAAAAAAAGAAATAAAAAACAGTTTGGCTTTTTGCCTGACGAGTCGGTGACAAAGTGGATAGAGTATTGGACTGGGATGCTAAGGACCAAGGTTCAAAGCCCCAGGATGTCTGGCTTGAGCATGGCCTCATTCAGCTTGAGCACAGTGTTACTTGCTTGAGCATGGGGTCACTGGCTTGAGTGTGAGATCATAGACATGACCCCATGTGCTTGGCTTGAGCCCAAAGGTTACTGGCTTGAGCAAGGGGTCACTGGCTCAGCTGGAATCCCCTGGTCAATGCACATATTAGAAAGCAATCAATAAGCAGCTAAGGTAGTGCAACTATGAGATGAAGTTACTCATCTCTCTCCATTCTGGACTATCCTATTTGTCTCTCTCTCTCTCTTAAAATAAATAAGTAAATAAATAATACCAATCATACTGGATGAAGGGCTCACCCTATTCCAATGTGACCTCACCTTCACTAATTTCATATGTTATAATACCCTCTTCCAAATAAGTTCACATTCTGAGTCCTGGAGATTAGAACATTCAACCCATAAAGTACAGCTATCCCACCCCATCATGATTACGTACTATGACTTCTGTACAGATCTTCACACAATGTGTGTTTTTTTCCTTTTTATTGACCTTATTGAAGTGACATGGGTTAACAAAATTATAGAGGTTTCAGGTGTACATTTCTATAATATATTACCTGCACACTGTATTGTTTGTTCACAACCTCGATTCTCTGTCCATTACCACCTACCCCCTTTTCCCTCCTCTCCCACCTCCATACTCTTCCCCGAGCAGTCACCACACTGTTGTACATGTCCTTAAGTGTTTTCTCTTTTTCCTCAATTTCTCCACACCCAGAACCCAGCCCCCACCTCCTGACTGCTGTCAGTCTGTTCTCTATCTATGAATCTGTCTCTAGTTTGCTTGTAAGTTCATTTGTTTGTTAGATTCCACATAGGAGTAAACTCCTGAGGTGCTTGTTTTTTCTGACTGGCTCATTTCAGTTAGTGTAATGCCATCCAGGTCCATCCATGCTCTCGCAAAGATTAATGTTTCCTTCTTTTTATGGCCGAATAGTATTCCATTGTGTAATTGCACCACGGCTTTTTATCTGCTCATCTACTGATGGCCTCTTGGTCATTAATTTCAATCAATAACTTACATGTAGATGCATCTTATATCAATGTCTGTCAATCCATAATAAATGGAGGAATATTGAACATGAATATATTCATAGTTTATTGAAACTTGATGTTGGTTCTAAAACACAGTCACACTTGGCTTTTATTTTTAAAACTTTTAATAGGTACAAATAAACATTTACAATTGTAGATCTAGTAAGCCAGTTTATTTAGGCTTTGGTTCCATGAAGAATGTGTTCTGATTCAAGTAACAGAAAAATCTAATTTCTCAACAGTGTTACTTTTCCTCATCTATCACAAAATCTAGAAATAAATGTAGCTTGAACGAATTCAGCTGATCAAAGATGCCAGCCTCGGTCTCACTGTATCATTTCCCACAGTGTGATGGCCTCATTTCCTGTGCTTGCTACTTTTTGTTTCCAAGACAACTGCTTCTGCTCCAAAAAATACAGTCATTTTCAAGACAGATAGAGAAAGGAAAAAAGGACCATCTATTTCTACCCTGGTTATAGGGTTACCAAAAAAGAAAAAGATAATAGAAAGATACATGTAACTAGAGTGGGCCACATGGACCATAAATACTGAAGTGGCACGTGGCCACAGTCATCACAGTCGAGATCAGTATCAGGGAAAGTGACGATTTTACTAACTCTTGTCTTCAACACCTAAAACATCTATTTCAATACAAATTGAAGTGGCATGTAAAACAAAAAATAATGAACTATAATTCAAAGGAATGGCTTTTTGAGATATTAAGAAATTTGCTCTAAAATGCAAATGTCACCAATAGTTAATCTTGCATGATAGAAAGAAGTCAGACTGATTTCTAATCCCAATATCTTATTCAAGACTTTCCTATAAGGAATAGCTAGGTAATATCCCTTTCTTGGATAAATGTCAGACATCAGCCCTAGGAAGAACCTCAGTGAAAGACAAGAGATGTTCAAAGAAAGCTCTGACCTCTTAGGCAAAGGATAAACATTGAGAATCTATTTTTGGTATATTATTGGAGTCAGGAATAAATTGGTGTCATGGAACACCAAATCCCAATGTAGCAGAGAACCCATCAGTATTTCAAGTTTAGAATGTGACTGATGTTCAACAAGGCAGATAGGGTAACTGATGAGGCTTAAACCTACCTTTTTGGAGAGAGATTGAGCATGTTTTCTTTTGAAATGGCAAGATTTAAATTAAACTATGCAGGATGAAGTTGTATTTTTTGAAGACTGAGTTACTGATAAGTAAATTGGCTATAGTGGATATGACTGATTATTTTACTCTGTCTCTTTCTCATTCTACTTCTATTGAACTCCCCATGACACAGAGGATGACAATCTGAAAACTTTGTATCTTGAATTCATTGCAGCTGGAGTCTTTGACACAACTTGGGTTTTATCACTAAGACACAGCAACTAATTTTGAAAAGATGGAAATGTCCATCTCCTGTTGCTTTTTTTCTATTTCTGCTGGCTGGTGGCCGATTCTTATTCTGTAGCCAGGCATGTCCAGGGGCAACTGCAGTAGTACAGAGTCTGGGGAGCAACCACACAAAGGCATGAACTGTTTTTACAGGTGTCCCAGGGACAGCCTCTGGATAATTTCCTTCAGTGCTTTCAATCCTTCTATTCGCACTGGGTTCTTGTGTTAAACATCTCTTGCTCTTTACTATTCTTTGAATAGCTTGGGTTCAGGCAATGAACCCAGACATCTGGTTAAAGTATGCATATTGACATTACAAATGCATCAACTGCAGAATATAAGCAGAATGCATGTTTTTCATGGCAATGAATGTGAAAAACAAAATGAGAAAAAAACTGCTCAATTGAAAACAAGAGGGAAAGGAAATATAAGAGACATAGTTCAAGTAAGAAGTTCAGAATTGGTGTGTATTAAAAAGCCTAACTGTAATACTAGTAACAATAATGGTAAATATACAGAATTCTAGATTTACTAAATTTACATAGAAAGAATAGATTTAAAAAATAAATTCAGCTATATGCTATTTACAGAAAATATAACTCAATATAAATAAAAATGCCATTAAAAGTATGAACAAAATATGTCGCAGACACCAACAAAATGAAAATTTGTATTCCTAATTCTTTATGCAGTCAATAACAGATATTTAAGAGATATAAATTAAATCGATAGAAATACATGAAGAAAGTAAGAAATACATAAATATAGTGAGAGATGGGAGGATAACTTTCATACCTAATTAAGCCTTTAAACATACATATCAACATGTATACAAGAATTGTCACAAACACCTTATAGCATTGAAGAAAAAAATTACACAATGGATTTCATGAGACAATATAAACTCCTAAACTCAGCATTTGTAGAAAATACATTTTTCATACACATCTGATAAATTTAAGAAAGCTTAGTGAATCATTCATGAAAGTAGTCAACCCTCCCACCAAAACAAAACACCCATGATACTGCCAACCCCTAAGATACAGGCAGACTGCAGTGTGATTAGGTGAGTAAGTTAGAGGTGAGGGTTTGGCTTCATTCTCTCAATTATGCATATCCAGTTGATACCATATGCTGAAAAGGCAATTCATTCACCGTGGATTGTTCTTGCCGCCCTTATTAAACAGCAGTAGACAGTCAATATTTACATTTATTCGTGTATTATCAGTTCTATTGCGTAGCAGTAAATGTCTGTGCTTGTGCCAGTATCAGATGTTTTAAATACAGTAGCCCCTTTAGCTACTGGGAATATGTCTGAGATTGCTAACTGATGCTCGAAACCATAGACAGTACCAAACCTTATATAATCTATGACATATGATACACATACATGTGATGAAATTTAATTTATAATTTAAAGTGTAATAGATTAACAACACTAGTAACAAAGTAATAAAATACAACAATTATAACAATATACTGTAATACAGGTTTTGTGAACATAGTCTCTGTTTCGGAATACCTTATGTGTTTTATTCTTACAGTAGATCTTAGTAAACTCAGTATACGACATTTTTTCTTTCCTTATTAAGTCATAAACTCACTTTTTCATGAAAGGAAGCACTTCCTGGCTTCTCTTAGCATACCTGATCTGCCATCATCACTACTCTTATACTTTGGGGTCAGTAGTAAGTAAAAAAGAGTGAGTTGAACACAAGCACTGCACTACCATGAGAGCCGATCTGCATACCAACGGGGCTATGTCACTAATGGGTGGGTGCTGGATAAAGGGACGGTTCATGTCCAGGGCAGGATAGCCCGAAGTGGGACAGGGTGACATTTAACCATGCCCCTCAGAATGGAGTGCAGTTTACAACTTATGAATTGCTTGTTTCTGGAATTTTCCATGTTGTATTTTCTGGCCAGATTTTTCTGCAGGTAACTAAAACTGTGGAAAGCAAAACTGTGCATAAGAGAGTATTATTCTATCATTGTTTTGTAGTAAGTTTTGAAATTGGGAGGAGTGAGTCCTATTTTTTTTTTCTTTTTCAGGATTGTTTAGGCTATTCTCAGTCTCTTGTAATTCCAATGAATTTTAAAATCAATTTGTCAATTTCTGGGGAAAAAAAGAAAAACAACAGCTGGGATTCGGTTGAATCTGTAGATCATGTTGAGGAATATTGCCATGTTAACAATTTTAAGTTCATGAACAGGGAATGTTTTCCCAATTGCTTAGAATTTCTTTCTATTTCCACAAGGTTTTGTAGTTTTCAGAGAACATTTTTGCTATTTTGATGAATATATTTCTATTTTATTATTTTTGATATTGCAAATACAATTGAAGTATATATAAATGCAATTGATTTTTGTTTATTGATTTTGTCTCCTGCAAATCTGCTGAATTTGTTTATTCGTGATAATATATAGCAAGTCGTTGTTCAATGTTGTTTTCTTATAATGTTGATGATTTCCCGTAGAAAGTAATTCTTACTTACCAATTGCTCTATAGAAAAATTGGTTTTGTTATATGTGGTTTTGTTTTAAGTGCAGAAACTTGTGATAATGTTAAGTAAAGTTTTGCTGTAGTTTTGAATACAATCCTTATAATTTTTTATATAAAAATTGTATAACCTGTGACTAAAGATAGTACTGATTCCATCTTTCCAATATGAATGTCTTTAATTTCTATGTCTGGACTAATTGCTCTAATTAAAACATTCAGAACAATATTAAATAGAATTGAGGACAGTTGACATCCTTTTGTGTTTCTGTTTTAGGAAGAAAGTGTCCTTTCACTATAAGTGCAATGTTAGTTCTGTGGTTTCCATTGATGCACTTTTCAGGTTGAGGGAATTCTCTTCCATTCCTAGTTTTTTAAGGTTCTTCATCATTTAAGGGCATTGAATTTTGTTAAATTCTTTTTCTGAAATTATAAAAATGGTCAGGATTTTTTTTTAATCTATTGATTTAGTATGTTACATTAATTAATGTTTGGGTTAAACTAATATTCCTGGAATATCTCACATGGTCCTAGCATATGCTTTTTTCCTGACTATGGCTTGCTACTGGTTTCCCAAGAGTTTTATATTCATATTCATAAGAAATATTAGTCTTTGGGTATATTTTCTTTTGATGTGTCTGTCTGAATTTAGAATCAGAGTAACAATGACTTCATAAAATGAGTTGGAAAGTAGTCTTTCTTCTACCTTTTTCAGAAGTTTGTGATAATTGGCATTAATTCTTTAAATTTTTTATAGAATTTAGCAGTGAGAACTCTGGGTCTTGTCTGTATGAGTATTTTTGAGTTACCAATTCAGTCTATTTACTTGTTATTATAGGTCTGTTCAGTTTGCTCGACTTCATAATGGAAAATACAGTTTTCACCTACTTAATGAGACCTGATGAATCTACTAGCAAATAGATACGATATTCACATGAATAATTTATTTTTAATTTTAACAGTTGCAATTTGAAATTTGTTTTACAACTTATTTTTTGAAGTATCATATCCATACAATTAATGAAGAAAAGATCAAATATTTAACTCTGGATTGGTTGAACTTATAAAAAGCTTGGATAGAAAGGTTTTAAATCAACCTTAGATAGATTTAGCCAATGATGTTCATTATTTTATACACATTTAATTAACATAAATATAAATTACTTTATTCCAATGCTATTTTTCTTTTCTATTTTCACTTCTTTTTGTCTTTAGCATTCTTTTGGACCTGTAGCTATACTCACTCTTATCACATTGCTCAGAATTACTACAAATTAAATTAATCCTCTATAAAACATTGGCTTTGAAATTAATTATTTTATAAGATATTGCACATATTTACTGTACAGCTCTTTATGATTTTGGATATGTGTACACACCTGCAAACCATCATTACAGCTATGACACTAATACTAAACATATGCATTCCTTATAAAATTGTCCTTGTTTTTTTTTGTTTTCTGTTGTTAAATTCTTTATTTGCTAATATTTATTCTATGAATGTAGCCTTCTGTTTTTGCATTTCTAATTCCACTTCTTATTGTCCACCTACACATTTTGCCACTTCATTAAATCACCCAAACGGTATAAGCAAATCAATTTCTGCTGTTCGTTTTCCTTTTTCTCTTGTTCTTTGCTTATTTTTTATTATTATTTGATGAGGGAGTCAATGTTTATCATTGTTATGGCCCTTTAGTGATTTCCCATAACATCTTTAAAGAAATATTACCATTTTGATAAAAACCTATTTTCTTCTTGTATGTATAAACGACTGAGTGCAACTGAATAGATTTGCACAAATATATGAAATTGTGCCGTATAGATTCTTGTCATTATTTCTCTACACTGCTTTTCCCACTAGATTGAAAACTACATGGAAAATGAGTATTTCCTTCCCTGTGGAATTCTGAGAATTTATTCAAGTAAACAGTCTGTAACTCGCTCTTCACAAAGCTTTCTTTGGATGTTTTAAATCTAATAAATGAGAGGCTAAATATTTTTATACCTCTTATTTGTCTTTTACTTATTTATTTTTAAATTGTCTTCCCTTTAAGCAATCTTATAAAGTTTGAAAAGAGACTTTGTGTTTTGCCACGAGTATTTATGTAATACAGAACTTTAAATATAGACTATAATATTAACATCACATTATTATTGTATTATTTAAGGTACAGAAGTTTATTTTTTAAGGTACTCATGTGTGTTTGCTCTTTTTTTGTGTGACAATACAATTCTTACATAATGGAAAAGCCTATTCATATTTAGACACAACACAAATATTCCATATTACTTCTTTAATTATTTTTATTTACTTTTTATAAATATGATAATCCAATCAATCTGAACAGTACTTGATGCACGCTGTGAGTTAGAAATAGAATTTTTGCCCCTAAAGGCACTTTTCAAAAAGCATTTATTTAGAAATATTTCCTGCAGCATTCATTAGGCTGCTTTTTATATATTACATTACTTCATAATACTACCTACTGTTCATCTCTCAGGATTTCATTTGGATGTCATTCCTTTCTTATAGTCTTTCAATATTTTCTCCCTTTCTCATTTTCAGGCATATTTGGCATAGAAATTATTTTTTTTTACTCATATTTGCTTCAGTGCACTTAATATATAACATTCATGTATTTGTGTTTTAATAATTTCTTGGTGAATGTATGACAATGACTAAATGACTATTGCTGCGGTGGACAAAAGTAGGTTTATAGGTGTAAATACATGTAAATAATACAATGAATAAATAATAATACAAAAATCATGTGTTTTGAATACTCAAAACCCTAAATATCCTTTTGCCAAACCCTATATATTTATAATTTGTGAACGTATACTTATTTAATTGGTGATCAATAATAAATGATATATTTTTATTTTTATTTATTTATTTTAGCCAGAAAATAAGAGAGAGAGAGAGAGAGAGAGAGAGTCAGGAGTCGGGAACATCAATCTGTTCCTGCAGTGGCAACCTGTGCATTTTGGGCCAATGCTCTAACAAATGGAGTTATCTGGCCAGGGCATAAAGGTTATTTATAACAATTAGCAGTTAAAACGGAATTTGTATTTTACTCAAAGACCAATTCCTTCTTTAAGATACAGGAAACAACATCACAAATTATACTGTCACTTTTCTAAAGCTGAGACTACTTCCTGAAGCTCACCCTCATTTCCCCATTTTCCTCTACCTCTTATTGTCATTGTTTCCAAATATTACCTATCCAATCTCCGTTTTTTCCCATCCAGCTCACCCCATAACCTCCATCTCCATAAATAGTATTTTATTGTAGCTTTCATCTTTTTTTTGACTGAATTGGAGCCACATACTCTTAGAATACACTTTCTTCCCCGACTCTTACAATTACTCTACACCAGGGGTCCCCAAACGTTTTACACAGGGGGCCAGTTCACGGTCCCTCAGACCGCTGGAGGGCCGCCACATACAGTACTCCATACACTGACAACTGATGAAAGAAGTACCCCTTCCGGAAGTGCGGCGGGGGCGGATAAATGGCCTCAGGGGGCTGCATGCGGCCCGCGGGCCATTGTTTGGGAACCTCTGCTCTATACTGACACAGAAGTAATTTTCTAAATAGTTATCCGGTCATTTCTCTCCCAAGTGCGACTATTTACCATATGCATGCCTGCATCTTAATAGTACTTAATACATTGAAAATAAATAGATTTCATTTACTGTTACAATATAAATAGAAACTCATTTGAAGCACAGAAAGCAAATTATTTATGTTTGTATCTCCGAGTTCTAATACAGGGACCAGAACATACTACCTATTTTATATATGCATTTGAAGTGAATTAACACATAAGAAATCACACGGATTATCAATATGCATGTGATCACGTTTTCATTTCTGATTCATTCATCTGCAATGTGTTGATTCTCTTTGATATCTGAAGGAGTGGGGTGAAGGCACAGTGCACCCACAGTTAATGCACAGAGTGCACTTGAGAAACATGAATCTAGTGGGGGAAATGTGAGAAAAAAATGCTGACAGCAACAGTGTGAGGAGGTAGAAGTTATGAAGTGTACTGGAAGCTCAGAGAATGTATAAGAGAAATAGTTAACCAATAGTTTCTGGCAGCTGGGGAATGAGAGCCTCTTTCTCTAGCAAGCGATGTCGGGATGGAGATCTCCAAGGAGAGCTATGGAATTTCTCACAGTGCATTCCTTGGGATGCTCAGATCCCCTCACTTAACATATCATCAGCAAAGATCTCAAACCACGAGGCACTTTATAGCTGGGATGGTCCTTCACAGCCATCTTAAGCTGACACAAGGAAGTCAGGAGCATGAGTGGTTGCAACAATTAGTCAATTGGATAATAAACCTCTTCCCCCTCTTCCCGCAAGGTTTAACAATAGGAAAGGCAGGAGGACCCCTGTCAGCGGGCTAGTCTCAAGAAGGCACTCAACTGTGAGGAGTCAGCAGGAGTATGCGAAAGCAGGGAGAATTCGTTCTTTGGTTGGAGGGAGCTGGGCAGAATGCTCTAACATCCACAGTAGAGTTGATGAGTTCATCAGGTCAGGTCACTTCCGAAATGAGAAAATAAAAACTGGGGAGTGGAAAGACCAACTACAGACAGCTGTTTCATGAAATTTTGACATAAAGAAAGATAGCTAAATATTTTTCTAGAAAACTAAAGAAAAAGTGGATAGAATTAATGGCCCCTTAAATCCACTTTTAGATGTGTGGATGGATGCCTTGGGATGTGTAGCTGTCAATGGCTCAGGAAAGTAGACACTGTGAGTACTTTTTTGAGAAGAAAGTGGTGGTAATGATTGCGTAGTCCTGAAGAGTGACTCTTGGGAAAATATGGTGATTCAAAGAATTGATTTGTAACTAGCTTTTAGATTATAATTGATTTTGAAGAACTGTGTGCCTTGGCATAAAAATCTGTGTTGCTGTGTTTTTGTTTTTTTCTTTCACAGCTTTGGGTAATATAGACAGACATACAAGCATAGAGCCAAATGATTGGGTTGTACAAGAGATTGACACATCATGGGACTGTCCTACGATGAGCTACGGTGATTGAAGTATGAATGAAATTCAGCTAGATCCTGAGTTGATTAGGATGGGAAAAGAGGAAAAAACTGATAAATTAAAGATATATAGATAGATTTAAGGAGTGAGCATTCAATAGCAAAGAAAGTTGTGAATACAATATTTTTATTAATACATTTATCACATATTGAATATATTAATTTTCTTATTGATTATGATAATGATAACTATGAAAGGCCATATAAAATGCTTAATCAAAACTAAATATAAATACAGTGACCTCTGTGTATGTGTGTGTGTGTGTGTGTGTGTGTTAGTGACCAAAGAAAAGCAAGAATTCTGTTGTCGACATGCTAGAGTATGCCAAGGTGAACTCAAACATACACAGGATTTGGACACCATAAAGAACTTGACCAGGATTATAACATTTATTACTATGTATTATTCATTTTTATAGCTCAAGGTACAATAACTTGTCTAATAAGAGTATCATTTAGGATAATGCTAACCTGAATTAGGTAGAAAATGCAAATATAACCCTCTTCAATTTCTACTTGATTTCTTCTATAAAAAGATGGTAAGAATTAGAGATTCAGGCTTATTATCTCTGATAAGTTATCATGGGAATAGACTCAGCTGAGTTTGAAAAATATAAAAGATAAGTTGAATGGATTTTTATACAAGTCCCCTAATGGTAGAAGTATTTTGCTCATCTACTGGATGTTAGTGCTGACTCTGGAATAATCCTGTTCTATACATCTGTATCGATGACATAAATGGAGTTTGACAGTAGAAGAAGGATACAAATGAATAGAAAATGGGGAGTTCATGATTATTTAGATGTCTAACCATTGAATTAGAATTACATATCCGCAATGCCAGTCAATTTTATGTTGCGTGATGATGGGAAATAATGACTGCTTCTGGAGAGTTTACGTGTACAGAGGGTGCATGTTGCACTTGTCAGACAACTTAAGATTTACTTACAGCTCTTCCGGCATCTTATTAAGTATCTCTTTATAGAATTGAATAAAAAATAACTGTTTTTTGTTTGTTTGTTTCTCACAAAGTCTTTTCACAATTGCTTCTCTCTAGGAACTAAGTAGTATCTTGGCATAGGTTTGATGAAAGATCTTTCTTCTTTCATTGTTGTCGTTCTGTGACACTTTAGCTCCATTCTCAAATTATTCGAAGTTCATACAGTTGCCCTTTGCCATATCATGGTTCATAAGTAAGTTAATTTAAAGTTTAAAATGACACTGTGTTATAATCTACTGAAAACCTTCCTATTTTTATATAAAGGTCTTAGACCCAAATATAACCATAGCACTGTAAAAGAAGGATTTACTTTTTCTTTTGAAAGTTGAAAATGCTGATTCACAATGTAACATTGACAGCCTATTTCACCTTTGAAGAGCCTTAAAAATACTCAGTGCATAAGTAGAATAATAAAAATTCATATTAATTCCTTAAAAATATTTAATTTTGCAAACATGTACACAGAGTTTAACTTCTTCAGAAAAAAACCCCATAATTATGGCAAATCTACAAGAAAAGTATTATAAAAACACCCACAGAATATGTTGCCCTACATGCTACCTCAAACACATCAGTGTTTTTGCTTTCTGATCACATACACAGAAAGTGTTCATAAGTACCTTAGTTCTGAAAAGCAGTGAAGAATACAAAATACAATAATGTTATCAATATTTTTAACTGTCAAAACTGTATAAGAAACAACAGAGAAACATTGGCTATCTGCCTCTGAATGTGTGAAGTGAAAAATTTTTGCCAGTAAGAACAAGATAATGTTATAGCAATATCATTAGTCATCCTACAACCTTATCTGCACTAGTTATATATTATTTACAAGACACTAAGTCAATGTTTCATGTAGCTAGGAAATAAGGATGGGGTTTTTACCTTAATAACATTGAGAAATAGTGCATATGTGAAAGGTAAATGTCATAAAATTGAGTAACACTTTGAAAATATTGGGAGCAATAACATTTTTCTCTCCAATATCTAATGATTGCAGATCCTGTTACAAGTATTATTTCAAAACAAAAATAAAAATTATATAGCAGTTGTTAAAGGAAAACTGATTCTGGCAAATATAATGACCAGAACATTATTTTTAATAAAATGTATATTGTTAAATCTGCCCTAGCGTGTTGACCTTCCACACCACAAAAAGTAAAAATCTCTTTATTTAGAACAAAATACCTATCGCACTTTAAAATAGCATGATTTTCCATATCCATGAGATTCTTTTCCCCGAAAAATGAAACAAAACAACAACAACAAAAAACTATGATTTTGATTCATCTCTCTAAAAAAATTAGAGGGTTAAAGACATGATTTTTTTCTAACACCTTTAGGGAATTATTGTATCAGCCATAGAAACACCTCTCATAAGTGAAATTTCTCAAGATGTCATTGACAGTCCTAATTGGAGGGTAGGAGAATGATTAATCTCTCCTTTCAGTATATGTGAGAAAATAACCTCCAGTTTTGGACCAAAGGAAGAACAAAGAGTGCAGTAAAGGAATAATACAGGAGTTGGGTGAAAGAAAAAGTGTCTTTATTTTTAAGAAAAAACTGTATATTTAACAAGTATCCTAGTGCTCAGTCTTGTCTAAATCTACGGCTGTCCTCCACAAGAAGTAAGGAGAAAGGAGAGTTGTCAAATAAGATTGGTAAATCAACTGTATAAAATTATTTGCCATTTTGAGAATGCATTTTAATGCATGTCCTATTTTAAAATTTAATTTTAGAAATATCTCAGGAGAGGTCTCAAGACATATTAAATTATATCTTTTCTGAAATAATATTTTCTTGAGTTATTATGGCATTTGAAATTGTCTGCAGATTCATTTGCATAGCATAAGCAAATTATGTAAATTTGTAAATCTAATCATAGTGATTATCTCCATTTCTTTACAAAAGGACATTCAATAACAGTGCAAAGATCTTTGTATTCTGGGTTCAAGTCCTTTGTCAGACATACTATCAGCAAAGATGTTGTCCCACTGGGAAGCTGGTCTTTTCCTCTCTTAACAATGACTTTCAAAGACCAAAAGTTGTTGCTTTTATTAGTATTTTGAGAGAGTAAAATTACCTTGTGCTATACCAAAATGGAAGTTCTCTTGGCATCGTCTAAGAACTTTTCAAATAACTTTAGTTATAAGGATTTTCTCTGATTTCTTTTCTCTACCAGTTTTATAACTTTACTTTTAAAATTTAGATCTTTGATTCATTTTGAGTTAAAATATGAATAAGGTGTGAGGCTGATGTTGATTTTTTTTTTACCAGTGGCTTTAACACCACTTAATAAAATAACTATCACAACGCATCTTCTGTACACTGTATTGTGTGCTCACCCACTGTGTGTTCACCCCACCAAGTCAAGGCTCCACCCATCACCAATTATCCCCCCTCTGGGCCCCATCCCCTGGAATTACTACACTGTGTCCATGATTTGGCTACTCTCTCTTCTTTTTAAATAAACCAAAGAAAAACAAGTACCGTATGATTTTACTCCTATGTGGAATCTAATAAACAAAATGAACTAGCTAGCAAAATAAAGACAAACTCATACACAGAGAGCAAGCTGACCACGGTCCAGAGGTGGGGGAGGGGTGGGAGAAAGAGGTGGAGGAATTAGCAAAAAAGAACTAAATAAAGAAATGCTGAATATTTTATTAGAATTTTGTAATATATTAAATCTATAAATCCCTTTGAAGAGAATTAACATCTCTGCAACGACGAGTCTTACAATATAGGAACCTAGCTTTTCTCTAATTTATTTAGATCTTTGATTTTCTTTTTCACTATACAAATTTGCACATTATTTGTTATAGACCCATGCCGAAGTGTTTTAATTTTTGCTGGGGCTAATATAAATACAATTTCTTAAAGTTTATATTTCCAATTGTACATTGATACCATAGAGAAACAAAATTTCTTTTTTCGTGTGTGAATTTTATATGTTGCAACCTTGATAGACTCATTTCTTAGTTCTAGGAGCTTTTCTGTAGCTTCCTTTGGATTTCCAACATAGGCAATCATGTTGTCTATAATAGAAACTTTTATTTCTTCCTGTACAATCTGAATGCTTATCTTTCTTTTCATTGACTTATTACACTTGCTATGATTTTCCTCAGTAGGTAAAGTAGGAGTGTCAAGAGTGAATATCCTTGCCTTTTTATTTAAATTAGTGAAAAATTATTAATTCACTTCCCCACTAAGTTTGATATTAGATGTACAGATGACCATGTAGTTTTTTCTTCTTTAAACTGTTACTATGGTGGGTTAAACTGATTAATCTTTTTTCCTTTTTCTACAGAGACAGAGAGAGAGAGACAGAGGGATAGCAGAGGGATAGATAGGGATAGACAGACAGGGACGAAGAGAGATGAGAAGCATCATCAGTTTTTCATTGCGACACCTTAGTTGTTCATTGATTGCTTTCTCACACGTGCCTTGACCACGGACCTTCAGCAGACCGAGCAACCTCTTGCTGTGGCCAGCAACCTTGGGTCTAAGCTGGTGAGCTTTTGCTCAAACCAAATGAACTCGCGCTCAAGCTGGTGACCTCGGGGTCTCGAACCTGGGTCTTCCGCATCCCAGTCCGACACTCTATCCACTGTGCTACCGCCTAGTCAGGCTAAACTGATTAATTTTTAAATAATTAACAGGCCTTGACTTTCAAGCATAAATCCCATTTGGTTATGCTGTATTTGTTCTTTTATATATTATAAATTTGACTTTTTAAAATACTTGTTAAGGATTTTTTGTGTCTAAATTTATGAGGGATATTGACATGTAGTTTACCCCCTTGGTTTCATCTTTATCAAGTTTTAGGATTAAATAAATTGAGGTATTCTTTTCATCTTTCTAGAAGAGATTATGTAGAATCTGAATATATGTTCTTAAAATAGTTGATGACTATTCTAATCCAAATATCGCCAAGAGATTCTTTTGTATGTTTTTAAACTATAAATTTGGTTTAACTAATAGTTATTTTCTAATATCTGTTTTATTTTACTGCATTTTGATTTTGATAGTGTGTTGAATTATTTATAGATGAAAATTAGCATTACATTAATATTTATTTAATAGTTGCAGGGTCTCTAATGAAACTACTTTTTTATTCCTGATTTTCATAATTTGTGGGGTTTTTTTGCTTTATCAGTTTTCCTAAATCATTTATAAATTTTATTAATCTTTTTAATAAAACATTTTGATTTTTTATTCTCTAATCAATATTATTAATTTTTTATTTTATTTTTGTTGAATTACTTGGCTGCATTTGGGGTAACATTGCTCTTTTCTAGTTTGTTAACTGGAAAGTACATTATTTTGAGATCTTTTCTTTCTGTTATAAATATAAACTATAAATTTCCTTCTAAGCCTGACCAGGTGGTAACTCAGTGGATAGAGAGTCGAACATGCAGAGAACCCAGGTTTGAGACCCCGAGGTTGCCAGCATGAGCTCAGGCTCATCTGGTTTGAGCAAGCCTCACCAGCTTGAGCCCAAGGTCACTGGCTTGAGCAAGGGGTCACTCACTAGTCTGCTGTAGCCCCCACCCCACCAGTCAAGGCACATATGAGAAAGCAATCAATGAATAACTAAGTTGCTGCATGAAGAATTGATGTTTCTCATTCCCCCCCCATCTGTCTGTCCATATCTGTTTCTCTCTCTGTCTCTGTTACACACACACACACACACACACACTCCTTCTAAGAAATTATTTTAGTTATATAGCTCAGAGGTTTATATGCTAAATTTTTGTTGAGTTCAAGGTATTTTCTAAATATGTTTGAGAATTTTACCCTGGTACACATAGCTTAGAGATATGTTGTTTAATTTTATGTATCTGGTGAATGTTCATTCTTTTGTATTGGTTTCTAGTTTAATTACATATGGTCTGTGAACACAGTTTCTATGATTGCCTTTTTTTCTAATTTAGCTATGTTTTTATGTACAACCTGGAATTTGATCTATCTTAGTAGCCATCCCATGTGCACTTGAAAAAAATAGTTATTTGTTAAGTGCAGATTCTATAAATGTCAGTTAGATCCATTTGTTTGATGGTGCTCACTTCAATATATGTGCTATTTTTCTCAACTAATTCTACTATTAAGAACCTATTGAAATATCTATTGGTATTTTTAGATTTTGTACTTTTTTCTTTCAGTTCTATCATTCTGGCACATATATATTGAAGTTATGTAGTTTAGTGCATCAGTATTTCTAGGTCCTCATTTGTTCAATGTGCAATGATCGTCTGTGCCCTTGATAATTTACTTTACTCAGAAATTTACTTTATATAATATCAATATAACTATTTCACCTTTCTCTTGAATGGCATGTGCCTGGTAAAAAGTTCTACTTTTACTTTTAATCTAAGTTCATGAGGGATATTGTCATCTAGTTTTCTATTCATTTTATTTCAAGTTAATATTTTATAAAATTAAAAGCATATTGTTGGGTCACTGTAGTCTAAATCTATTCTGTTAGTTTCCATATTTTTCATTGATGTGTTTAAGCCATTACTATTTATTATTTTGACTATACATATATTTATATATTTTTTGTACATTTTCCCATTTACAATTAATGCAATTAATGTAATGTGTCTATCATTGATATGTTTTGGTTTATTCTACCCTTTTTGTATTTGATTTCTATTCTTAATGTAACTTAAGTGTGCCAATTTATTGTTTTCTGTATATTCCTTTTCTATTTTTCTTTTCTATTTTCTTTTGCCTGTCTTCTTTTGGTTCATTTAAACATATATTAGCAGCTTACCATAATTTCTCTAGTATAATTTTGGCTATATCTCTTTTTATACTTATGACTGCTCTATGGAGAGGAGGAAAAGGGAGATCCCGAGGGGAATTCGGGGGAGGGGGGCTGCATTCGGGGCAACACTAGAGTCTATGTAAACACAATAAATTAAAATAAATTTAAAAATCTAAAGCATTGCAAAATATACATTCATTTTCCATCCATCTATTTAGAGCCAATATTTTATCACTTTAGTAAAACTGGTGAAGCCTTACTATCATATAGGTTTTCTAAGTCTCTGGCCTTTATGCTATCTATATGTTACATAGAAACGTTATATAGTGCATCTACACACATGAAACATTTTCTCAAATTATGTTACATTTTTTTTAAGTATCAACTGCAAAAACATACCTAAAGTACTCAAGAATAATAGCCAATTGTATTTACTGTGACTTTTATGATTTGTTGCTGTTGTTCTTCTTTTACTCCTAAGGCTCAGGATTCCTCTGGAAGTTGTGTAACTTCTCTCTAGAGAACTTCCTTGGCAATTGTTTAGAGCAGATCCTCTGAGTTTTCTTTCTGTGGTGAATGTTGTAACTAATCTTTATCTCTTAAAGAATTTTTTTCTGGATATTAGAACTATAGTTTAATAGTTCTGTTCCTTCAGGACTTTAAAATATACCCATTCTTGTCTGACCAGGCAATGGCACAGTGGATAGAGCATCAGACTGGGATACAGAGGACCCAGGTTCGAAACTCTGAGGAGGCTAGCTTGAGTGTGGGCTCATCTGGTTTGAGCAACGCTCACCAGCTTGAGCCCAAGGTCACTGACTTGAGCAAGGGGTCACTCAGTCTGCTATATCCCCCCGGTCGAGGCACATATGAGAAAGCAATCAACGAACACCTAAGGTGCCACAACGAAGAATTGATGCTTCTCATCTCTCTCCCTTCCGGTCTGTCTGTCCCTATCTGTCCCTCTCTCTGACTCTCTCTCTCTCTGTAAAAAAAACCAAAACACCATTCTCCTGGCCAACACACTGTCTAATGACCAATCCACAGCAATTTATCATTGATCCCACATAGCCAATATGCCATTGTCATCTGGCTGGATTTTAGGCGGGGGGTTTGTTTTGTTTTGTCTCAAGTTTTCACCAATTTAATTGTGATGTGTCAGCATGCACATTTTTGGGATTTAAACTGTTCTTGTATTTTTTTCAGTTTCAGAACTTCCATTTCTTTGATCTTTTCTACTTTATTTTCATACTGGTATTTTATAACATTTGTTCTTACAGTTGCTTGACTGAACATTTTTCGTAAAAGCTGCTTTACAGTATATGTTAGATAATGCTAACATCTGTATCTACAAATTGAGATTTTCATGGCCCTTTGTATGCATAAAATTTTTAAATGAATCCTAGCATTTGGAATATTACCTCTTGAGGCTGCGTCTTTTTAAATTTTATAAAGAATATTGGTCTGTTTTTTAATCACTTGATCTTATTTGTTTCTGGCAGCAAGGTCCAATCTATATTCCGTGGGACATGGTTCCAGTGTGTGTTCAGGGTGCGGGCAGTGCCACTGTTCTTACCCCACCAGAAGTGCCACCCAGTGGTCAGCCTCACCCCTGCATGGAGGTCTATCCCGCGAGCTCCCTTTTCAGTCTTTTACGTCTTAACTAGAGACACATCCACACGTGGGCAGGTTGTGTGCAGCTCTGGAACTCATAACCAGACTTGCTTTTCCCAGGCCTTCTCTCTGCCCTCTCCTCAGGACTGTGGTTCGGTGGGTCCTCCGTGTTAGATCCCCTGGCTCTCACCCCCCCTTCTATAAGAGTACTGCAGAGTCTGGAAGACTCGGGGAAAGAAGAAAAGCAATGTGCTTGATTCCACTCTCGTAGACTCGTGGTGTCATTTAACTAGAAAGAAGTTCAACTCTTCTGGAGTTTCCGCCCCTGCAGTTAGCTGCTTTATGCCGCTGTCAACCCACCATGATGCGATGCGAGTAAATACAGAGGAGGGAAAAAGGGGGGGGGGCCTGCTCCTCTGAGTTTAGGGGTTTCTTTTTCTATTTCTCATGGTAGAACTAGACTGTTTCTCTTGAACCTTCTCTGCAGTTTTCAGTTTCAGCGGAGTAAACACTTGAGGAGGGGAAATGTAAAATTCACTGCTATTTTTGTCCTTTGGGTTTCGATGCTTTTAACCAACCTACCTATTGCTATTTATGTGAGAGATAACTCCAATCGTTGTTTAACATATTTTATTTAGATTTTATAGGTGCATTCAGTGTGTGAGGAATTTTGGTGTGCGTTCCAGAATAAGAATGTCTAGTTCGACTATTTCTTTAGAGAAGGAAAAGAAAATCTAATTTGAACATTTGAAATGATATTATTTCTAAACCACAATATTTTTTTAAAAATCCTGATTGTATATAACAGTTCTTGACATTAAATATTAAAAAGTCTCCTAATTCTTTTTTTTTATTGATTGATTATTTTTAGAAAGAGAGGAAGTGAGGGAGGGTGAAAGGGAGAAAGAGAGAGAGAGAGAGAGAGAGAGAGAGAAGGAAAGTTGTTTCTGTATGTGCCCTGACCAGGGAATCGAACTGTGTACTTCCGGACAATGCTCTAACCAATAGAGCTATCCAGCCAGGGCAACAATCTCCTAATTCTATGTAATATTTATAGCAATTACCATGTTCTTACGAAGGAAAGTATTTCAAGTTCCAACTAAAAAAATTAACATCAGTCTTGCTTTAGTCACACACTTTAACTTTTTCTCGGAAGCTTCACAACGCTGCTCAACTTTAGTTTTCCTCATTGCTGTACGTCTTATTTGCAATAGATGATCTAGCTCAATGAAAGAGAAAAACCCACTGACTGTAAACTATTATTTTTTAAATTTTTATCCTGAGGTATTTTTATTTTACTCCACACTTCCCTTTTTTTCCCCCAGAGAATGTTTCTTACTATTTATCAGCCTAATCTTTTGAACCTGTCCTAATGCCTCCCACTGGACCACAAGTAATTGGCTCTTAGCAAGTCATCATATCTTGTAAGTCATCTATGTTTGTTTCCCTTTGCATCTATCTATCTATCTATCTATCTATCTATCTATCTATCTATCTATCTATCTATCTATCTAATCTATTTATCCATCCATCCATCCATCCGTCCGTCCATCGTTTTATCCATCCATCCTGATTTAGATATGTACGTAGACATAGTTCTAGATCTAAACATAGACATATGTTAAATAATCTCTACATTTATACAGTCTCAATTTGATATGACTCTGGGCAGAAAATCTCTCTGTGGCTTTTATTTATAAATTATCTAGCTGCTACCTACCTTTATAATCTCTATTCTTAGTTTTT
Organism: Rhynchonycteris naso; assembly: GCA_037038555.1. Lineage (NCBI taxonomy): Eukaryota > Metazoa > Chordata > Mammalia > Chiroptera > Emballonuridae > Rhynchonycteris > Rhynchonycteris naso. The sequence continues at coordinate 6,803,909 of CM072998.1, read as the reverse complement.
AATTTCTATATTTTAAAATTAATTTTAATTTTAGCCTATTTTTACTTACAGATTTTTGAATTGTATTATTTTTATTTGATATTCTGTCATTTTTTCTTTTACTTCTTGAACAGACCCTTTTCAAGTCATACATTTTATATCACAAATCTCACAAATTATATTTGCAGAGCAGAAAAGAGACGTACCTTTGGGTATTTCATGTTATTGCTCTTCTTCCACTTCTAAACATTTTTTCTTAAAATATTAATCTTGTTTTGATCTCTACCAGTTTATCATTCACAGATAGATGAGAAAAAAACACTTTTAAGACTATAAGCATAAAAGCAAATATCCTCCTCAGAAGACTATAAATTTTAAAGCAGATAATTTATTTTCATTTTTCTTATAGTGAAATGACATCGCATTTTGTATCACATCCCAGCACCTCTTCTTATACTACCAAACATCAAGCCTTGCCTTGATGTTTGAGTTATTATTTTGTTATATAGAACAGGTTTCCTTTAAAATATCTTTATAGTATGTTTAATACATCACTACCTTTGAATATGAGTTGTATCCAAAATTTTTGTTTGTTTGTTTTATTTAAATTTGTTGTGTTTACATAGTTGCAAGTGTACCCCCAAATATATCTCTCTCCTTCCCACTGTGTTCTCCTTGATATCTCCTTTGTCCCCTCCCCCCCCACTTTCCCCCTTCTCTCCATGATTTACTACCCTGCCCTCTGTCTCTCTGTGTTACATTTATATACTTTCACTAATATCTTTTCTTTCTTTGATCCCCTCCTCTCATCCCCTTCCCTCTGCCCACCTTCCTTTCTCTTTTTTTTTAATCAAATTTAACATCAGGTTCCCCATCTTCTACACAAACAAAAGTAAATTAATAAACATTAAGTAATTAAATTGTAAAATGTGTTGTAGAGAACTATATGCTGCTATTTATAAAGTCAGTAGTATTTTTAAATAATGTGAACAATAATGGTCCTATAAATATATAAATATAATATGTATGTTTATATCAGAGATATTTGGAAAATGTATATCTTCTTCAAGGAAGTACAAGATATCCAACAAATAGTTTCTTCATCTTTTGCTGTAATAAATATTTTGGCATCAAGAACTATTTAAGCTTACTGATACTTTTCTAAAGAAAAACATATTACTCTTGTCTTGAAATTTAGCTCTTTAAACTGGGTGAGATAAAAACTGCAGTATTTGCATTTTTGCAAATCTGGTTAGAATCAGCACATTAATTTTGCTAGTTTCGCTAGCTGTGCATAAATGTTGCACCACTATTAATTTTTGTAGGTGTATGCAATGAGAGTCTTCTTTTCTTGGTGTTAAAACTATGTTTATTTTATGTCTGTTTTAAAAAAATGTGTCATGAGAGATAATCTGCTAAAAGAGAAACAAATATAAGTTAAAATAAAAATATTAGAAATTTATGCATGAAGACATTAGTTTAATTTGGAGGTTTTTGGTGATATTGCAATACCAGACAATAAAGGTATGCACCTAAGTATTAAGTATTAAAAATTTCTTTAAAAAAAAAAGATAGCAAGACTTATCTTGTTTATTGTTATAACATCTGTATCCAGAAAAATATCTAATATATTATAGGTGTCAATAAATATTTGTTTACTGATCATTGTTTATGAAAATAATAAATTTTCTAAATATAACAATTTAAAAATAAAAGCATTAAGGGTATTTATATACTTAGAAACTGATGTAGTGAATATTATTTAATCACAGAATAACTAAAAATGCTAAAACTTAGAATTTAGCTCACTCAATTTTAAATAAAGGTTTTTTTACAGTTCTAGAAATAATTCAATTAAAGTTTTTGAACTTCTTTTCTACAGTTAAACATTGTAAATAAGTACAGATATGAGCTTTTGTTAGAAACATGTGTCCAAAATTATCAGATTTTTCATATTTGCACAAATACAGTGTGCTTGATAGACCCAAGCAGAAAATGTTGTCTTTATTTTTTAAATGTTCATTTATTGATTTTAGCAAGAGAGGAAGTGAGAGAGAGAGAGACAGGTTCATCAATCTGTTTCTGTATGTGTCCTGACTGGGGATCGAACCAGCAACCTCTGTGCTTCAGAATCATGTTCTAACCAACCAAGCCATCTGGACAAGGCAAATATTAAATCTTTAAGTAGTAGTTTTGGTGTGCAAGTGAAGTAAATTGTTCAGAGTATATTGAAATCAATATGTTCAGGAGAAAATATAAAATATTTTAAAATGTATGCAATATATACTCTATGTATACAATCTCTGAACATAATTAAGGTTAAAAAATAGTAATAGCAACTGAAGACTCTGAGAGAATTGACAAAATTGGAGCAAGAAAAATAATTAAAATTCCAAAGCCAAGTGATTGGGGGAACACGTCCATTTCTTAATACTGTTGAATTTATTGGAAGAGCAAGGTGAGAGATTGATTGACAAGAAGGGAATCAACGCCCTATATTAATCCCTAAATTTCACAGGGTCATGGAGAGACATCCATGTTGACTTACCAACGTCAACACTGACAAGGCTGATAGTATTTCTTTTTTTAATATTGCTTTATTAAAAGATCACTTAAATAATGTAAGTTAATAGCACAGCGATCCTTTTCTCATGCCCAGTATCTTATAATACGTATAAGATGGCAAGTTTTTAAGAATTTTATGTATGTAATTAAATGTCTTAGCTGAAAATCACCTTTCTTCTTCTGTCTTTACATACAAATACTTTTCCCCTGCCCTAGTCTTACTGGAAAAAATTTCCAATGTCCTCAGTGATTATTTATTGCCTGATGAATTTTTGTAAAGAAAATTTCATTGTAAGGTTTACTCTTATATATTATATAGGTCATATATATTATAAATAATATTTACTTATTTTGATATTTTATTGTCTTGATATATATAAATCAATGGTTTAATTTCAGTATATAGAAAGAAAGCCAAATAGAATTTTATAGGTAGGCACTCCAAAGTGAATTTGCTCAAGTACTGGATATATTTTAGAGTATAAATTATGGCAATAAGTGAAGCGATGCCTGACTAATTCTCATAGTCACCATTTCTAGTTTAGTAAAATTGTGATAATGAACTTTATAAGTAATTAGTATTTTACCCAACTGTCATGCTCCTTAAAGTGCTGTTTTTCCAAAATATATAAATTTCCCATCAATATTTTTACTAATCATTTTTTAGTTTAATCACAATTTTAGATATCTAACAACTTCTTAAAGAAAATATATTACCATGTATTCAGTTTTTCTAAAATAAATCTATAGAATAATCATGTGAGTGGTTTTTTTCGCTCAAGTTCTCTCTCAGTAAGAAATATGCGTAAACTGCATTTTGGTTACTCTGTTGTTTAAATAATAATGTAGTGATTTCCTCAGTTTACGAAACTGCAGTCATCATTAAAAACAATTCAGTTATATTCAAGTGAGTGATCATTTATTTAATGTCTAGACTGTGATGGCGAACCTATGGCACGCGTGTCAGCACTGACACGTGTAGCCATTTTCTATGACACGCTGCCGCATACCAGAGAAGGATGGGGCCGCATGCCGAGAAGGACATTTCATCCTTGGCTCCTGCATGGCCAGGTGCAGTAGCCGAGGATAAAACATTTGCTGTAGTGTAGACACTCTGTGCCGGAGGTCCGTAGGCAAAACAACAGAACTCCACACAGAGTCTAGTTCTGGGACTTCCAATTAGGCTGTTTTTCTCGAAGTGACACACCACCCGAGTTATGCTCGGTTTTTTGATGAATTTTGACACACCAAGCTCAAAAAATTGCCCATCACTGGTCTAGAAGTGATGTGTGTGTGTGTGTTTGTGTGTGTATTCACAGAGTCTTTCTAATTATAATTAAAAACACCAAAGTAGTGTGTCAAATTCTATCAATTTTTCATATACAAAGAATGATAGCAAATTAGTGCTCCCTTGTCTTCACTTTTCATTTTGCCTTTGAAGCTTAGTCTTAAATCTCTACACAGAATGAGAAAATTTATTTCTTATGGGCACTTACACATTAGTGTGGCCACTTATTTCTCACTTAACCAGTGTTTGTTCTCATTGCATCAGGTGTTACATTGTTTCAGCTTGAAATTGTTTTACTTCAGCTCACTGTATGGTGTCATTCACAATATCCATCCTTATCAAAACTACCTCTCCATATACATGTACTGTATCTACCTTCTGAGATTTTTTTTTTGTAAAAGATTTCACTATTACCCAATGTGATCAGACAGTCTGGTATAATAGTACCTAGAAGCCTTGGCAAGTTAACATGATCTTTGTGAATATCAGCTCCCTACTATGGTAATACAAAACTCACAGGATTATAGTAAATACTACTTGACACAATGAGAATAAATTATATAATATAGCACCAAGGATATAGTAGTTATTCAATAAGTACACATTTTATTCCTTTTACTATTCCATATAGTTAATAGTTCATCAACTCCTTATGAATTAAGATTCATCAAATATATTCAGAACATATTAGCTTTCAGTTTAGTAAAAAATTAAAAAAAGTAAAGACGAATAGTATGTGGAAAGAATAAATGAAAAATACAATATGCATTTAATATTCTACACACAATTCATTGTTTTATTTTATTGACACAGATTTTCACTATAGTGAGTTATAAGCAAACAGTTAAGTTATTGAGTCCTGTGATAAGTCAGACAGAATTAATTTCAAGTCTCCATGCACATGATGCATGGATTGATCATATTCAAAGCATGAGACTGATATATTGAAATTAATGATATATACCATATATTATTTGTGTTTATAAACAAATATTAGATTGTTATAGCATCCTTATATTTGGTATAACACTAAGTTTGAATTAAAATTATAATATTAATACTATTTCTATTATAGAAATGGTAGTGGGTAATATTAATTACTAATATTTCAGGTAGTAGGTATACAAGAAAAGTAAGATTGAAAATCAAAATATATTTTAAACAATAAAACATTAATTTTTCAATATAATATTTATTCATCATGTCAAATATATATATACTAATTTATAATTTTTAAACTAGAAATGTATTCTAATCTTATCAGATATAGTTATTACACAGAATATTTTCTTTTGGCTGTAACTTTTTATATAATGGAGAATATCTGGAGTATATCCAATAATAAAAAATGCATATATGCCAGTTTATTCCAGATAAAGAGTTGATCATTTTAGAGAGACAACATTTTAATTAAGAGCTTTTACATTTTTTCTTGTGACCTTCACTTGTAACTAATGTAAGAATAAGAAAAAAAAATGAGAAAGAAGAGTTTCAATTGTCTGTTTTATTTTTTAAAATGTCATGTATAGTAATATTTAAATGGATTAAAAGAAACATCATTTTTGCAAATATTAAAATGTTCTTCTATTGTGTTGTAGAAATAGTTTAGTATTACAATGTTAATCAAACATACACCACTCTGTGTTTAACAGGAACTACAAATACTTGTAAATGTGCAGTTATTGCGTGAACAGCTGTACTCCACAAAGATTTTCCAGCATGACAGTATCAATTTTAAATTAAAATTTTCTCGGTAAAACCCAACTGAAGTTCAATAAAGTAAGTTGTTTTATAAAATATGCATGAGAGCATATGTTTTCTGGAAGAATAGTGAATTAGAATATCTTCTTACAGGAGTATTAGTGATGATTATGCCATTTGAATTAAAAGAGAAATTGTGTAGCCACAGAACTTATAAATCCAGACTGTTAGCTGGAGGATACAGGTGTCTTGACAGCTGTGAAAAGCAACAAGAAACTGGGAAGGATCTTGCCAATCATCTACACAGACACACCCAGACACACACACACACACACACACACACACACACACACAAGCACAGACGCACACACAAAACATCTGTTGTGAGTTTGTCTGCCCAATGGGGATCAACTGGAAGCTTGTGTGGAAAAAACTGAAAAATTCAAATCGTATCACTTCCATCTACTTTTACATTATATCCAGATAAATTTGTCAAGAAAATAATTTTTTTTTACAAGGATGAATAGATTCACAGAGTATATCATAACATTTTCCAAAACTTTAACTGTTAACCATAGGAATTTTGTTATTTTTAAGGTCCACGTACACATGAACTTTCCTGGACATCTATTACACTGTCATAAAAAGCATAAAATCTATGTAAAGTCCGCCATTTCTTAAAATTATAGAACATACATTTGACAGTCGCACCTACCTGTACTTTTAAAATTTTTGCTGTAAAATTGTGTATAACTACCAAGAAGTTCGATATCTCGTTTTGAACTTGAACTCCAGTGGTTAACATCATATAACCCTGGAAATCCCCCACAAACTGCTTTCTAATCCATGTTTAGATTTTATTTTAAATTGCAATTTGTAAGTCTTTGCAGGAATAGCTGCAATTTGCCCTAGTTAAACAGAGCACTCACAAATCCTCATGGCTTGACACAGCAAGCCCTTCATGCTGATCTAGAATCTGCTTCTGCATTGTACTAGTAACGGGTTAGCCCTGTTCTTTATAATTTATACAAGTGGAGAATAACATTGCCATATTCTCTTTTGTAAAAATGTTTCCTGCTTTCTTTTTACATGTTGCTGAGCTAGCAGTGACACTCATTTACTTTTAGACACAATGATTTCATTTTGATATTAACATAATATAAAATATCAAATAACATAATATCAACTTATAAAGTATAAAGCTGTACTTCTCATAGTACAGCTTCCTAATCTGATTGTAATTTCTTGTTTATACTCAAGGTAAATGATAATTTCTCATACTGCTTTATTTTTCAAGACATGTAAATGTCTTCTAAATGTATTTTCACTAAGTAGAATTGTTAAACTGAGGTAGTCCAATAAACTTACACATTTAAGAACAGAACAGAGACTAAAGTTCTTAGGAGAGAAAAGTTAAGTGATTTCTGTTACCTGTATTTTTCTAACACAATTGGCACAGTACAGAAGGATGAGGATTATGATGTTTACTGTTTATGTTTGCTTCTCACTGATAATGTAAGACATCTTAAATAAGCGGCATTCATACCATATATCAATACATAATTTTCTAAGTTAAATGTTATTCTCCTGGTGAATAAATATCAACAAAAATATCTACTCATGCAGATGAATTTGCATATTTTACTTTTTGAAAAGCACCATGAAGTGTTAACATTAACTAAATCTCATTCAAAGTGTATAAGTAATCCTAAGCGAAAGTGAGGATTACTAAAGTTCTAGAAATGATTTGTTCTTTTGATAGGCAGAAAAAGTCTTATTTACAGAGAAAATCACTATGCCGTTTATATTTATGCTATTGGATTTAAATTCCACAATAATGCCTATAAAGTTCTTAAAGACCTGATGGGGCCAAATGTCCCAGCAATTTCACTGGTGCTGCTATTGTTTGGCTATTTCAAATAATTCACTGATTGACAAAGATGTATGTAATGTGGCGTCAGATAAGTCTTGATATAGCCCAGAAGCAATTTTTACCAAAGCTCTTCATTTTTTTCAAATATTAATTTTAAATAATAACTGATCTTATATTTCTCTAAAGCATGGGTGTTGGTCAAATAAGTTTATAATTTGTGATTTTTATGTTTGCTTTCTTATAGTTTGCATTGGGGGCTGGGCAGCTTCAGGTATATGTGGTCTGTGAAATTGCAAATTACCTTCCTGCTTGGGAAGGGCCACTGTTTTGCTAATGTTTGCTGGAAGAGAGGTTTTCATGCCTGAAAGTTTTGAAAAGAGAGAGACAGAGGAGAAGGAGAAGAGGGAGAGAGGAGGCAGTTTTTGCAAAGTGAGAGCAGAGAGGATGCAGGGTGCTGAGGAAGAGAAGAGAGAAGGTGTTCAGATGGGGAACCAGAGGTGAGGGGCTTTGCGAGCTCCACTGAGACTGATGAAACCTTTGATTCTAGGAGGAACCAGAGAAGATTCTCCTGGTTGTGGACCCGGAGAATGAATCAGGGATTTGGAAGCCCTGAGTGAAAGGGAAGTGTTTTCCCTGCGTGTTTGCTCGTCGGCCAGTGCGAGACTTGAATAAAGGGATGACCCACCATTTTTTGGCTCCACTGTTTCTTTAGCATCTGCCCGAATCCAATGAGAACCTTCAAGTGCATGGCCACGATGGCTGTGACTACCGGCCATACACCTTATAAAGGTCATCAAAAAACAAAACAACAACGTTAAATTAGCTGATAAAAATTATTTCAAATTCTGTAAGCAAATTACTTATGATTCTATTTTTAATATTTAAAGATGCTTTCATTTGGATATTCAAATCCATCTTTCTCTCTTACTGTCATCGTTCAGAATTCTGGTTATACTGTTTTTTCTTTTCCTTTGCTGACCTTTTTTTTTATTCGCATCTGGCACTAATTTCTCTGTTTGTTATTCTCTTTAGTCTTCAAAGGGAGACCAACTCTGCTGCCTCCAGCCTTCTCTCCGGCTCTCTTCGCCTACATTCTACCCCTTTGTCTCCGGGGCACTGTTTCCCTTCTAGCACTGAAGCATTTCAACTCTTAGAGTTGGCATTTTCTTTGCCTTGTTTTTTTTTGGTTTTTTTTTTTTAACTCTCTTTATCCCAGTTCCACTAAAAATACAATGTTCCTGTTGGTCTTTTCTTTATAACTGTTAGAAAGAATTCTCTTTCTTGCATTCTTTTTTCTATTCATGAGAAAATCAGACCAGCACACAGAGGCTAATTCCGGAACAGAGGAAGATGCCAAGCAGTGAACTTTTTGGGGTCTTGAGCCCCTTTTCTTGTTCCTCTTTGATGTTCCTGAAATAGCCCACCTTGGTCTGCTTACCCTCTACCCTGGGAACCACACATTTCCTCTGCTCACTCCTCCCCTTTTCAGATTGAATGAAGGTTTTAGCTAGGCCTCTTAGCAGAAAAACTGTGCTCATTAAGATAGGGAGTTAGCATACATATTGCTTAAGGAACGAGGCATAAGATTCAAGCATCTTTTGGTCAAATTCTGGTTCTTATATATTTTGATGAATAAACTTGAACAAATTGATCTTAGCGTTTCTGTTCTTAGTTCATCCTTAAGCTGTCAAAATAATAATTTTCAGGTAAGTATTTTGGAGATTAAATTAAAAGTTCAACTAAAATTCTCAAAACTTGGCCTTGTCTTTGTCTGTTCAGTCTTCTGTAACAAACTAGCATAGAATGGGTGTCTTTAAACAAGAGGTATTTATTTCTCACAGTTCTGCAGGGCAGGAAGTTCAAGATCAAGGTGTGGGAGATTTGGTGTCTGGTGAGAGCCCACTTCTTGGTCCGTATATGGTCCTCTTCTCATAGTATCTTCACCTGGAAGAAGAGGCGAGGGAGCTCCCTGGATCTCACTTTTACGGGCACTAATCCCATTAATGGGGGCTTCTCCTCAAGACCAGATCACCTCCTGAGGGCCCTGTCTTCAAAGACCTTCACATCTGGGATAGGAGTTCAACACAGGAATCTGGGGAAGACACAAACATTCGGTTTTTATCTGCTCTGTTTTTATTATTGGTTATTATTATTTTATGCTTAGCAGAAATTCTAAAAGGCACCTTAAAATCCCAATGTAGAATGATTCAAGCATTTTTAAATACACTATTTTAAATATCACATTTGTTAATCTCATATAAGACCTAATGACCTTTTAAGCAATGCAAAAAATTCTGTATATACATATGTATATACAGAAATGTGTATGTAATGTGTGTTATATATATACACACACACAAACATTGCATACATATTTTCAATTCTGAGTTATATACTTTGGCCATGAAAACTATTGTAAAAGTATCAAGAGAGAAAGTTCTTCAATACTTCAAAAGTAATTACAACACTACTTTTCTTTTGTTTTTAATTTTTTATTTTTTGGTAAAAGCTTGAGATGAGGCAAAAGCTTTTACTCATTTTCCGGGTAGTATATGAGACAGATTATGCAATATATAAAATATTTACAGCACTCTGATAATAAATTAAAATTAAATATAAAAAGATAAAGAAAAATTTATGACTAAATAAAAATGTATAAAATACATATCCAAGAATAAGAAAAAAGGTGGAAAAAGTCATTCAAAGATAGTTGTTTATACGGGGGGGTTGCTTGTAAGTCTCTGAGGCACAGGCAATGGTCTGAGGGGATGTAAATCTGGAAACCCCTAGGGACTAGTTTTCTTTCCTCTTGTCTAACTTAATACATCTGCAGAACTAGCTCAGTGGAAGAACCCCAGACCTCTTTAATAAACTCTGGATTAGCAAGTACATCTCTGTCTAGGGATATACCTTTGTTACGTAACCAACTACTCAACTGGGAGTCCTACTCATTCCAAGCTCCCTATAAATTTCTATAGGAGTAGGAAGCTTATGTTCTTTTTTATTTTTTTAAAGTACTTTCTATCGTGGTGTCTGTTTACTACTCTGAGGGAAGGCTGAGACACAAGAGAGTTATGAGTCCCACTCAGCCTTCTGCCTGTAAGTATCCCCATAAAATTTATATTTCATCTTTCCTGGATTTTGGTGACTTTGTCATGGTGTGCTAGATATACTACTTGTTAAATATAATAAAATAGAGTGTGTATAAAACAATTGATTTATCTATTATCTGTTGATGAGCATTTAGCGTTGTGAGAATCTTTTGTTTTTCAAGCACCTGGCTTGTTTAACAATCATTCTTGGTGACGTTACCATCCCAGACAACTTTGGGAACTATTCTACATGCACCCATTAGAAGATTCTAATTGTGTTGCTAATGATATTAGCCTTGCCACTCACACTAGGAAATTGGAATTGAAAACTGAGTTATTTCAAATTGTGAACAATTGATCAAATTCTCCTTCCTAGATGTTTAAACCTGAGCTGAACACAGAGAAATTCCACAAAGCTGGAGTTTGTTGCAGTGAACATAATAAAAATCCATGAGCTCCTTATGCTGAGAAACACATTATTTTTCATTTTACATAAACTTCTATTATAAGAAGTGCAAAAGTATAATTGTGCAGACATATGTATTTCACAATACAAATATACCTACATTACTCACATCAAAAAATAAAACTTACTCTTTTAAGTGTGTTCCCAACTTTCCTGAATGCACCAATAAAGACCCCAATGGTAGATTAAATAATTTTCCTAAATATACTTAATCAGAACATATTAGAATCAAGATTTGTTCTCAAAGGGTCTGACTCTGATGCTCTTTTCTCTCAAATAGTGTGTATGCTGCTCCCGACCTTTCTTATCTAGCACACTTTTTCTGTTAAATCTCTAACGTTAAAATAGAATCTTTATTTCTCTCATTTATTTTTATATGAAGGTTTTTATAATTAATGCCCAAGACGTTAGACCTGTCTTAAACACTTCAGTTGAGAATATTAGAACAGTGTTTTTGAAGGAAGAAGCAAAAGTAAAGTAAGTATAGGAGCAGAGAAGAAGGAAGAGGTTCCCAGGGTAGAGTCAGAGAGGAGCGGCCGACAGTCGTCAGAATATCGCCAACAGTCCCACACAGCTCAGGGTACAGAGGCAGGAGGCTGTGTGTCTCTGACTTCTCTGAACCCTGTCAATCAGTTCTCCACATGTTCACCCCATCAGCAGTGTGTCAGAGTTCCAGCTACTTCATGTTCTCACCTCAAATTGGTGTGTACTGACTTTAAAAAAATTAATTTCTGCATTGAGATATAATTTTGGGGACAGCAAGATGGCGATGGAGTAGGCCAGGGGTCCCCAAACTTTTTACACAGGGGGCCAGTTCACTGTCCCTCAGACCGTTGGAGGGCTGCCACATACAGTACTCCACAGACTGACCACCAATGAAAGAGGTGCCCCTTCTAGAAGTGCTGCAGGAGCCAGATAAATGGCCTCAAGTGGCCACAATTTGGCCCACAGGCCGTAGTTTGGGGACCTCTGGAGTAAGCAGATGTACCAACTTCCACCTCCCAGAAGCAAAGTGGATTATAACTTCATTTTAAGAACCATCATCTGAAAAAACCAACTTTGGACTAAACTAAGAGGACTTTTCAACCAAGGAACACCAAAGAAGCCACACTGAGACTGGTAGGAAAAGTGGAAATGCAGAGAAAGCTGCTGTGGGGCAGATAAAATATATTATGCTCACTTTGTTAAAGATGGCGCTGCCCACATGGAAGTTCGTTGATATTAATGTGTGTTCTGGAACAGGCTGTGGGCAGGCCAGGTCATTATGGCCTAAGGCTTGGTTTTAAGAGTAAGCTTTTCCCCACACCTTTGATTGATTGAATGATGTGGGGTGGTGCACTCTCCTGAGGAATCCTCCCATTATGCCTCAGATGGGTGACTTTGTATCAGAGACTTCCTTGTCTGTAGATTGGATTAAGGGTTTGGATTTCTACTGTATAAAGTGGGGCAGGCCAGGAGCTTGCTCACTCGGTTCCTGGGATTAGTATAGAGAGGAGAGAAGAGTAAGGCCACATGGAGGTCAGGAGAAGCAGCCAAGGTGGCAGAGTGCTGACGGAGAAGCCAGTTTGTTAAGAGTTTGTGCTGGAGGAGATGGGGAACAGAGGTGAATAAGTCTGGTGTGCTAGAAACCTTTGGTTCTAGGAAAGTCGGATAAGTCAGTAGCTTTGTGAGCACTGAATGTGTGGGTTTTGGAGCCCAGTGTGTGTTTTTGCTTGCCCGCCAGGTGCAAGCTAGAATTAAAGCTGATGGCTCACCAGTTCTTGGCTCCGTTTTTTCATTACCGACTGTTCGAATCTAATGCGAACCTGCAATGGCCAGGCTGCTGTGATCCTGACCTCGGCTACTGGTTTTACAGCTGCCCAGCTCCCTGGGACAAATGGCACCCCAGAGAGACTCGTGTGGCCGGGAAGTGAGTTTAGCGGAGAGGGGAGGGTCCTGATTCCCAGGAATAAAGCCCCAGCCTGCAAAGCCCCAGAGCCTAGAAAAGGTGTATGGACAGTATTTAGCTGCGAAACAAGTCAGGATACTGTTTGTGAGAAAAAGACAGATTTCTCAGACCCAGGATTTTTCTTAAAGGGACTCTACAGAAAACCTCTTTCACAACCACTCATCCAGGACTTTGGGGGATGGGGAGAGATGAGAGGACCAGAGTAGCAGGAAGAGAGTGTGTAGGGCATATAAAATATATTATGCTCACTTTGTTAAAGATGGTGTTGCCCACGTGGAAGCCCATCACCCAGGTGATCATATCAGTTGCCCTTCTTGCTTGGGATGGGAGTGATTATATTCATGTGTATTGGGTGTGGGCTGTGGGCAGGCAGAATCCTTGTAGCCTGGGGCCTGGTTTTAGGACTAAGCCTTTCCCACCCTTTTTGCTGTGGGGTGGTGTACTCTCATGAGGAATTCCATTATGCCTCAGCTAAGTGACTTTGTATCAGAAACTTCCTTGTTTGTATATTAGATTAAAGGCTTGGATTTCTACACTATAAAGTGGGGCAGACCAGGAGTTTGCTCTCTCAGTTCCTGAGATTAGCATTAGAGAGGAGAGCAGAGAAAGACCACGTGGAGGAGAGGTGAAACAGACAAGATGGCAGGGTGCTGAAGGAGAAGCAAGTTTGTGCAGAGAGAAGGAGATGAGGAAAAGAGTTGAATAAGGCTAGTGCAGTACAAACCTTTGATCCTAGGAAATTCAGAAAAGTCAGTGGCTTTGGGAGCCCTGAATGGAAAGGAAAGTGTTTTCCCATTGTGTGTATTTCTTGCCCACTGGGTGCAAGCTAGGATTAAAGTTAATGGCCCACCAGTTCTTGCCTCCATTGTTTCATTACTGTCTGTCCGAAACTAATGCGAACCTGCACAGGCCAGGCGGCTGTGATGCTGGCTGCGGCTACAAGCTTTACAAAGTATAATCTAGGAGGCACAGGAAGAAAACCCTGGGTTGAGTCATTCCCCAAATCTGAAATGAATATTTTCCCTGGATCCAGAAATACCAGCAAAGGGAAGGAGGACACCAGCCAAACAAGCTCTCCCCTCAGCACTCAGAGCAGAGTTGCTTAGAAGGAAGGAGCTTTCAGGCCTACAGTATTGAGTGATAGGGTCTGAGCTGCAGCGCCCCCAACCACAAGGCTGAGGGCTCGCCGGAGTGCGGGCGGAAATGGGATGCAGAAATGCGGTTCTGTTGGAGAGGTGGAAGCTGGCCAGCCATGACTAAGGCCCGGGCATGAGCTCAGTCTTGTCTGGCCAGGGTGCACACACGAAAGCGGTCCAGCCTGGCTGCGGGCCTGCCTGCAATCCCGCCTGAGGGGGAAGAGTGGGAGCCTGGGAATGAGCAGAGACCCACTGCTGAGGAAGGGTGCATGGGCACACAGCCTTGCCTGGCCCATGGAGACGAGGCTTGCTGCCAACGTGTGAGCTCCTCCTGCAGGGATGAGGTGGAAGTCCCAGAACTGATGGAGACCTGCGACTGAGAACAGGCCCACAGCCCTGCCCGGCCCATGGAGCCAAGGCTTGTAGCCCAATGTGTGAGCCAGTTCCTCCTGCAGAGGCAGAACGGAAGCCCCAGAACAGGTGGAGACCTGAGACATAGAGCAGGCGTGCAGCCCCACCCGGCTTGGGGAGCCAAGGCTTGCGGCCCGACCTGTGAGCCAGCTCTTCCCACAAGGATGGGGCAGGAGCCCAGGAATAGGTGGAGACCCACAGCTGAGCAAAGGTGCTCACCACTGCCTGTAGTGACGAGGCTTGTGTCCCAGTCACAGTGCATAACCCCACCCACAGGGGCAGGGCAAAGGCTGAGACCAGCTGAGACTTATAGACTGGGCATGTGATCACAGCCCCTCCTGTAGAGGAGAGGCTGAGACTGCAGGCAACAGCAGAGGGAGTGGCGGGCCTGCAGACAGACCACAACTAGGGAACACAAAGGCCACACCCATTGGACTGCAGTGGCCTAAACTTTCTTATACACAGACAAAATGGAAAGCCAGAGAAATGTAACCCAAATGAATCAAGAGAAATCCCCGGAAAAAGGAACTGAATGAGTCAGATATAACCAAATTACCAGATGCAGAGATTAAAACAATCCTTAGGATGCTCAAAGATCTTAGAACAATAAATGGTCATTATAATCACCTGAATAAAGAGATAACAAATATAAAAAAGGACATTGAAATAATAAAAATGAATAAGTCAGAAATGACAAATACAATATCAGAAATGAAGACCACAATGGAAGGAATTAAAAGCAGAATGGATGAAGCTGTGGATCAAATCAGTGAGTTAGGTGAAAAGATAAACAAAGTCATGGAAGCAGAGCAGAAAAAGAAAAGAGACTCAAAAGGTCTAAGGAAACTCTGAGAGCTCTGTGACAACATGAAAAGATATTACATCCGCATCATAAGGGTTCCTAAAGAAGAAGAGAAAGAACAAGGGATAGAGACTTTGT
The DNA here is from genome assembly GCA_037038555.1 of Rhynchonycteris naso. Classification (NCBI taxonomy): domain Eukaryota; kingdom Metazoa; phylum Chordata; class Mammalia; order Chiroptera; family Emballonuridae; genus Rhynchonycteris; species Rhynchonycteris naso. The sequence continues at coordinate 6,788,510 of CM072998.1, read as the reverse complement.
TCAATCAGATCATAGCTGAAAACTTCCCTAAATTGATGCAGAAAAATATATCACAAATTCAAGAAGCACAGAGAAGGCCATTAAAGAGAAACCCAAAGAAATCTACACCAAGACACATCATAGTTAAAATACAAAAGCTAAGTGATAAAGAGAAAATATTAAAAGCTGCTAGAGAAAAGCAGTCATTCACCTACAAAGGAGCCCCCATAAGGATGACATCGGACTTCTCAACAGAAACACTTGAGGCCAGAAGGGACTAGCAAGAAATATTCAAAGTAATGCAGAACAAGAACCTACAACCAAGCCTACTCTATCCAGCAAGGCTAACGTTTAAAATTGTAGGAGAAATAAAGAGCTTCCCAGACATAAAATAACTCAACGAATTCACTAAATCAATACCAATGCTGCAAGAAATGTTAAGTGGCCTGTTGCAAACAGATCAGGGGGAAAAGAATATAGCAAAAGTAGAATATAGCTTTAAAGAATAAAATGGCAATAAACAACTACATATCAATAATAACCTTAAATGTAAATTGATTAAATGATCCAAACAAAAGGCACAGGGTAGCTTTCTGGATAAGAAAACAGGACCCATACATATGCTGTCTACAAGAGACACACCTTAAAACAAAAGATGCACATAGACTGAAGGAAAAGGATGGAATAAAATGTTTCATGCAAATGGAAATGAAAAAAAAAAGCTGGGGGAGCAATACTTATATCTGACAAAATGGACTTTAAAACAAAGGATATTTTAAGAGATAAAGAAGGTCACTACATAATGATAAAAGGAACAATCCAACAGGAAGAGATAACCATTATAAATATCTATGCAACTAATATAGGAGCTCCTAAATATATAAAGCAGACTTTGATGGACATAAAGGGTAAGATCAACAGCAATACTATAATAGTAGGGGACTTCAATATCCCACTAACATCACTAGATAGGTCCTCAAGAAAGAAAATTAACAAAGAAACAGCAGACTTAAAGGACACACTAGATCAATTGGATTTAATAGATATCTTCTGAACCTTTCACCCTAAAGCAGCAGAATATACATTCTTTTCAAGTGCTCATGGTACATTTTCTAGGATAGAACACATGTTAGGGCACAAATGCAGTATCAACAAGTTTAAGAAGATTGAAATCATATCAAGCATTTTCTCTGACCACAATGGCATGAAACTAGAAATCAACCACAACAGAAAAACTGAAAAATACTCAAACACTTGGAAACTAAATAGCATGCTATTAAATAACATGGGTTAATAATGAGATCAAAGAAAAAATAAAAAAAAAATTCCTAGAAATGAATGATAATGAGCATACAACAACTCAATATCTATGAGACACTGCAAAAGCAGTCCTGAGAGGGAAGTTCATAGCACTACAGGCATACCTTAAGAAGATAGAAAAAGTTCAAATAAACAACTTAATCCTGCAACTAAAGGAACTAGAAAATTAACAGCCAGTAAAGACCAGAGGTAGTAGAAGAAAGGAAATAATAATGATCAGAGCAGAAATAAATGACATAAAGGCTAAAGAAACAGAACAGAGAATCAATGAAACAAGGAGCTGGTTCTTTGAAAAGGCAAACAAGATCAATGAACCTTTAACCAGACTCACCAAGAAAAAAAGAGGGAGGACTCAAATAAATAAGATTAGTAATGAGAGTGGAGAAATAACAACTGACACAACAGAAATACAAAGCATTATAATAAAATACTATGAAGAACTGTATGCCAAAAAATTAGACAACCTAGATAAAATTTACAAATTCCTTGAAACATATAATAGTTTAAAAATCAATCTGAAGAATCGGAAAACCTAAACAGACTGATTACAACAAATGAGATCGAAACAGTTATCAAGAAACTCCCAACAAACAAAAGCCCAGGCCCAATGGCGTCACATGTGAATTCTTCCAAATATTCAACAAACTAATCCTATCTTTCTCAAGCTATTTCAAATAATTCAAGAGGAAGGAAGACTTCCAAGCTCTTTTTATGAGGCGAGCATAATTCTGATTTCAAAACCAGGCAAAGACAACACAAAAAAAGAAAATTGTAGGCCAATATCCCTGATGATTTTAGATGCTAAAATTATCAACAAAATATTAGCCAACCGGATCCAGCAATATATGAAAAAAATCATACGCCATGATCAAGTGGGATTTATTTTGGGGAGTCAAGGCTGGTACAGTATTTGCAAATCAATCAATGTGATTCATCACGTAAGCAAAAGGAAGGACAAAAATCACATGATAATATCAATAGATGCAGAAAAAGCATTTGATAAAATCCAGCACCCATTCATGATCAAAACTCTCAGTAAAGTGGGAATACAGAGAACATTCCTTATAATGATAAAGGCCATGTATGACAAATCCACAGCAAACATCATACTAAATGGGCAAAAATTAAAAGCAATTCCCTTAAGATCAGAAACCAGGCAGGGGTGCCCCCTTTCACCGCTCTTATTCAACATAGTTCTGGAAGTCTTAGCCACAGCAATCAGACAAGAAGAAATATGGCATCCAAATTGGAAAAGAAGAAGTAGAACTGCCATTATTTGCAGATGATATGATATTGTATATAGAAAACCCTAAAGTTTCAGTCAAAAAACTAATGGACATGATAAATGAATTCAGGAAGGTGACAGGATATAAAAGTAATACTCAGAAATCAGAGTCATTTTTATATTCCAACAATAAACTGTGAGAAAGAGAAATTAAGGAAACAATCATCTTCACTACTGCAACAAAAATATAAAGTACCTAGGAGTAAATTTAACCAAGGAGATTAAAGACTTGTACTCGGAAAATTATAAAACACTGATAAAAGAAATCAAAAAAAGATACAAACAAGTGGAAGCATATACCGTGCTCACGGTTAGGAAGAATAAACATCATTTAAATGTCTATATTACACAAAGCAATTTATAAATTCAATACAATACCAATTAAAATACCAATGACATACTTCAAAGATATAGAACACATATTCCAAAAATTTATATGGAACCAAAAAAGAACACGAATAGCCTCAGCAATCTTAAAAAGAAAAAATAAAGCAGGAGGTATCACTCTTCCTGATATCAAGGTTTACTACAAGGCCATTATACTCAAGACAGCCTGGTACTGGCATAAGAACAGGCACATAGATCAATGGAACAGAACAGAGAACCCAGAAATAAACCCACAGCTTTATGGACAACTGATATTTGACAAAGGAGGAAAGAACATACAATGGAGTAAAGACAGCCTCTTTAACAAATGGTGTTGGTAAAATTGGACAGCTACCTGCAAAAAAATGAAACTAGACCATCAATTTACACCATTCACAAAAATAAACTCAAAATGGTTGAAAGACTTAAATGTAATTAGTGAAACCATACACATCTTAGAAGAAAACATAGGCAGTAAGCTCTCCGACATCTCTCACAGCAATATATTTGCTTTATCTCCACGGGCAAGGGAAATAAAAGGCAAGATAAACAAATGGGACTATATCAAACTGAAAAGCTTTTGCACAGCTAAAGACAATAAGAACAGAATAAAAAGACAAACCACACAATGGGAGAACATATTCTACAATACGTCTGATAAGGGGTTAATAACCAAAATTTATAAAGAGTTTGCAAAACTCAACACCAGGAAGATAAACAATCCAATCAAAAAATGGGCAAAAAAAAAAAAAAATGAATAGACACTTCTCCAAAGAGGGCATACAGATGGCTAATAGGCATATGAAAAAATGCTCAACATCACTAATCATTAGATAAATGCAAATTCAAACCACAATGAGATATCACCTCACACCAGTCAGAATTGCGCTTATTAACAAAACAACACAGAACAAGTGCTGGTGATGATGTGGAGAATAGGGAACCCTCCTGCACTGCTGGTGGGAATGCAGACTGGTGCAGCCACTGTGGAAAACAGTATGGAGATTCCTCAAAAAATAAAAGATTGAACTGCCCTTTGACCCAGCTATCCCACTTATAGGAATATACCCTAAGAACACCATAGTACTGTTCGAAAAGAAGAAATGCGCCCCCATGTTCATGGCAGCATTGTTCACAATAGCAAAGATCTGGAAACAGCCCAAGTGTCCATCAGTGGAAGAGTGCATTAAAAATCCATTGTACATATATACAATGGAATACTATGGGGCCATGAAAATAAGGAAATCTTACTTTTTCCGACAATATGGAAGGACCTGGAAATTATTATGTTAAGTAAAATAAGCCGGGCAGAGAAAGAAAAATATCATATGACCTTAGTCATTTGAGAAATCCAAGGAACACTGAGAACTGAGGAAAGGGATTGAGACAGAGGAGGGATCAAAGGGACCAGAGGGAAAAGGACAGAGGGAAAGGGGATGATAGGATGGGATAAATCTGAAGGAAGGGGGAGGGTGATGTAGGGAGGGGGCAAGAGAGATGTTGAGGGGAATATGGGGGAGGGGGATGCATTCGGGGTGACCCTAGAATCTATGTAAACATAAATTAAAATCAATAAAAAAATTAAAAAATAAAGAGATCTAATTCTGAGTTGTTTTCACATTTTCCTTTAATCTGTGCACCTCTTCCTTTGTCTTTGGAATTTACCAGTCCTCTTCTGGGATGTGCTTATCCCCCCAAGATCTCCCCATTTTTCCTACCACATTTGTCAATTTCTTAGTTATTTGAAGTAGTTTTCCTATTCTAGCTACAAGTTCCTTGCTGTTCTGGAATGGATTCTCAAATTAGTTTTCTACCACTTTGAACAGTCTTGAGAGAACAGTGGTGACTTTATGGCAAGAACCTTCACTCATTCTCTTACCAGCCTAGACATGGTAAGAAATCCTTAATCAGCAGGCATATACTTTGTGTACCAGCATAAAAAGAAAGTAGACATTCCATCTACCCTGTTAACCAAGAGGCGTTCTATTTGACAATAACACAAATGGTAGCTTCTGACATCTAGTTTTTCAACCCTGCTCCCTGCTCCCCATAATTTCTGATTGCTGAATTTGTCTTTCTTTTCTTTTCTTTTCTTTTCTTTTCTTTTTTTTTTTCGAGAAGTGAAATTATCCACTCACTAGTTACTTTTTATTCTCTGGTTCAAATCTAGAATGTTATCTTGTCATTATTTTAATTTTTTTTTTTTTTTTTTTTTACTTTCCTGACTGTCTTTCTCAGGGCTTTCTCTTCTGATTCTGATGCTCGCAGGACCTGTTTCTGAAGGTCTCAGACTGGATTCTCCTTGCTTCTCAGTGTTTCCCTGGGCAGTCAGCCCAGAAGTGTGTGGCTGTTGGCTGTCCTCTTAGATCCTGGCTTCCACCGTAGTATTATGTTTCCTCTGGCTGCTTTTTCTACTAGACTTATGCCACCAAATTGGTCCCCCCACCACTTTTCTCTTCAAAAGTCAAGTCATAGATTTTGATCAGTCTTATTTGAAAATCCACATTAAGATTGGAAACTTGATGAATTATCGTCTCAGTTGAAGTTGCTGTATAGGCTTGAACAGGCAATGAACTTCTTTAAATGTATTTTTCTTACTTAAAAGATACATTATTTGAATGAATGACATCATCTTTTCAGGTTGAAAATATAATGACTTTTTAAATTTCAACTCAAATTTTTGGAATCTGGATTTCTTGTCCAAGGGTACAAATATGTCACTACATTGTATTATGTTTCACCATCGTTATCATTTTATTGTGATATATAAAGTGTATAAGCTGTTGACTTTGGACATGATGTCAATACAAGGAATATTCCTTGCTTACAGGGGTAAACCATTACTATACTTTTGTGAATTATTATACTCAGTTGTATGAATATTTTATAATTTCTGGCTTATATTAAATGGCAATTTTACATGCTTCAACCTAATACAATTTGAACAAAGAACCATTCTTTCTGACATGAAGAAAACTTTAAATTGTAGCAACTCTCATATTAAACAATAGGTCCCTTTGACCCATCCTCATTTAAATACTAGTAGGTATTTATCTTTGATATTTTTAAGGATCCTGTAAAATTACACATTAATTTTTATGTAGGTATTATTTTGTTTTGATAATTTAGCATATTTGAATTATTTGCATATCCTTATCTTCTAGAAAGGTATGGAATTGCCCATTCTGCTTTATAATTGTAAATATTGAGCTATTTATTTTAAGTTATATTGCCAGAGAATATATTAAATTCAAATTTACATAACAAATAAGTACTGAAGGAAAATATTAAACACTCAAAAAAATATCTAGCATTATACAAATTAAATGGATCTTGCATATAATACAAATGATACTGCATTACATAAAGTCTATTATTTGTGCTTTATTAATATTTAAGATAAATGACATGATAATAAATACATTTCACACATTACTTTAGAGCACAAATAATTATAATAAAATGATACCGAGAGTAATGCCACTATATGTACATATTTTCTCTAAATGTTTTCTATTTTGAGACTGTAATCTATTGAAGAATAAGAAAAGCAAAATTTAAACTTATTTGAGAGAAATTATATCTAGAAAAAAATTAAAATTAAAGTTAAAAAGAGTGATAGGCATACACACACACACAACTAGGGTAATAGTTTCTAAAAAATCTTTTTTTCTCTACCTTATGGTGGAAAGAAATTTACTAGGCTAAGCTTAGTATTTATGACAAGTTTCACATTGTCATTTTACTAATCCATGAATATAAGGATTAATCACTTCTTCCAGTGCCAAAATATCTTACTGTCAAGTTGAATTCTTTTTAAAAGAAAATTCACAGTTCTGAACCTTTAAGATAACAAAAATCAACCTAAGTTTGTTAAACTTTCCAATACTCCTAAGTAAATATGTCTATTGATACATTACTTAAAATGATATAATCCTGATGCAAACTTTAAATAACTTTGTAACTCAAAAAGTCATGTGGTCTAAAATATTAATAACTCTTTCAATGTTCTAATCTATTTGAGCTCTTTAAATAGTATATCACAGTTATGTGAAACTAGTGCTATGAATTGACACAGTGTATTACTATAAATGACAACATAATTAGTTGCATTAGACTGATGATGCATAAAATGTTCTAACTTTTAGTAATCTGACTACAAAATATCCACTATGATAAAGACATTATATCAAAAGTTTTCCCATTCTCACCTACTGGTGTCGGAGAATAACTTTATTCCTAGTAGTTGAGCAGAAATGATGAACTCTTACTTCACATTCCTAACAGTTGTAGGTCAAATAAAGTAACTATATTTTCTACTATTAGAAAAAAGAATATCAAAATTGGATAAATGCAATATTGAAACAAGATTCACCCCAAGATGATAAGGATTATTTGATACTTCTATAAGCAATGCACACTATAGGTATGACTATCTCTGATTTCACTTATTTCTGTTTCAAGTGAAGTGTACTGAATATTGATTGTGTACAAGGCACTGTGCTAATGCCAAATAAATAAATAAATACATAATAGCGGCACTGTGTTTGCCCAGTATACCTTAAGGGAGTGCCATTCCACAACCGCATTTGAGATGAACTAGGTGCTAGACATTCGTTACCCCTTGGGGCAACAAAATGCACCAGAGGGGGAGGTATTCCTTCAAGAAACTACAACCATGTATGTTCCCAGACAAGCATGGTCCCTTGGGAAAATCTAATGGCATACTCAAGCCATCAAAATTTTATAATTATGAGAGGGGAAAAAACTAATACTGAGTAAGTATTTGTAGTAAATTACCCCCTTGAGTTAGACATATATAAATATATAAAACACATGGATACAGACAACAGTGTGGCAAAAGCTAGAGGAAAATGGGGGTGGAGAACTGGGGAGGGCACAAAGGGGGGAGAACGGGGGCAGAAAGAGACATTGCTGGGGCAGAGTGTGCCCGATGCAGTGTGTAGATGGGGTTGTATTGAGTTGTACCCTCGATACCTGTATGGTTTCTCAGATAACATGGTTTTCTTTACTTGTGCTTTTCATGGCATTCTACAAGTTCCCAGTTATGTTCACCCAAATATTAATTAATTGAGTTTAATTTTTACCTATTACACATAGTCAAAACCTTGCATTCAGGAACACTATCAGTTAACAATTTTCTTTTGAACTTGTATAGGTCATATTATACAATTTACTTATCAGTAATCTTCCCTCAGAAGTAATATGCAAAAGTGAAAAGCATTTGTTAACATTTTTTTCTTCACATTTGTTGTTTTATTGATTGCTTTTCATATGTGCCTTGACCAGGGGACTCAAGCCGAGCCAATGGGATCATATCAATGATCCGGTGCTCAAGCTGCCAACCCCACGCTCAAACCCACGAGCTCATGCTCTAGTCAGCAACATTGGGGTTTCAAACCGGGGTTCTTATCATCTTGGGCCAATGCTAAATCCACTGCAACACTAGTGGTCAGGCATTTTTGTTCCACAAAGTGGAGGATGTTGGAAGAAAACATATACTACTGCTAAGATAAACATTAGTATAATCTTTCTTTCTTTTTGTTTTTTTTTAAATTAATTTTAATGGGGTGACATAGATCAATCAGGATACATAGGTTCAGAGAAAACATTTCCAGGTTATTTTGACATTTGATTATGTTGCATACCCATCATTCGAAGTCAAATTGTCTTCTGTCATCTTCTATCTGGTTTTCTTTGTGCCCCGCCCCTCCCCCCTCCCTCTGCTTCCTCCGCTTCCTCGCTTCCTCCCATAACCACCACACTCTTGTCCCTGTCTGTGAGGCATTTGTTAACTTAATTGGAATCTGTAAAGGTTTCACAGAAAACAAAGGGTGTGTAGACTCATTTTCTACTCTGGGACATCACCATGATTTCTTGGACTACAGAAATTCCAAAATGGACAGTGAGATACGGCCATTGATCTTAATTCTATGTTCTTATTTATTTATAACAAAGTAATACAAATGGGAAAAAAAAGGAAGACAAATGTAAAAGAAAATTTTTCTGCTTTCCTTCTTAAAAATTTTTATAAGACCTCTGGAATCAAAATAAGGCTTTAGCTTGAATCTAGCAATATTAAAGCAATATTACACAGTACATATAATTTATTTTACTCTGATAGTGAATATTTCTTGTTTCCATGTTCCTTCTTGATATTTTTATATTGAACCTTAGGACTTATAAACTACATATCCAAAAATCTTCTTAATCTATTACAATGATACATTTACCCTTCTACGTTATCCCTCTAGCATATCATAATTTATTTTTATTTTCAACACCATGTTCAATATATTAACTAGTTGCAGAAAATTATTTTTAAGTGCAATTAAAATATCTGAAATTAGTATGACATGAAGGAAAACATAATTTTAACTGAGTTACTTTGTATATTAAAAACAATGTAGCCTGACCTGTGGTGGCGCAGTGGATAAAGCGACGACCTGGGAACACTGAGGTCGCCAGTTCAAAACCCTGCACTGGTCTGGTCAAGGCACATATGGGAGTTGATGCTTCCAGCTCCTCCCCCCTTTCTCTCTTTCTCTCTCTCTCTCACTCTGTCTCCTCTCTAAAATGAATAAAATAAAAAAAAAAAAAGAAATTAAAAAAAAAAAAACAATGTATATGTGTTTGCTATAATGTATTTATATCAATGCAAGCATATATGGAGACTATATGGAAAGTTTAAAATAAATACATTGTAAAAATATAACAGGTGTGATAAAGGGTACTTTTCCAGGAAATAAACAGGCCCTCACAAGAGTAAAACATGAACAGTAGATAATATTGTAATTAAAGTACAATAGAAATGTTACATAGTTCAAATTGGCAGTATTACTGCACCACTGCTCTATGGGTCATCACTGTTATTTGTTACAATAACTTTTAACATTATATAAGTTTGTATGTGTGTGAGCAGGTAGGTGTGTGTATGTGTGTGTGTGTGTGTGTGTGTGTGTGTGTGTGAGACATGATCAAATAATTGTAATTCTAATCACATTCAGCAGTGACAAAAAACCTCTTCTAATACTAATTGAGTCATGCTTAAAACCTTTTCATGCATCAGAATCTTAAAGGTACTATCAACATGGTTTTCTAAATATATACTATTTATACATCTAAAATAAGTTATTCCATAACCTGAAGCTCAGAAATTTCCCATGTTCTATATTTGAACATGGAGACAGCACAAGAAAAGCTGCATTCCTGAAATGCCACCATGCTGTCCCCCAATCTGATACAGAACCATGTGCTTTTTAACTGTGAACACTGTTTTGTTAATAACCCTCGCCAAATGTGTGGTGAAATAGTGATGTTTAATACAATTTAGCAACATTATTAATAGCCTCAATACTTACCTTTGATTCCAAAATAATTACTTCATACTCAGCTTTCTCCTCTTATGACAAATGTCATTTTTAAACTACATGTTCCAGAATGGTAACAGTGTGTCTCATGGCTGCCACTTAGCACAGTGACAGGATGTGTGTGGATTCTGCCGCATCACTTTAGATTATTCTCACATCCTTACGCTCTGTCAGGATTCTTCATTTTAAAATAGAAGAAGGGTTGTAGAAAAAATAATATAAACGAAGTGCATTAATGAAAAGAGCAGGCATACTATATACAGTGTGTCTGTAAAGTCATGGTGCACTTTTGACAGGTCAAAAGTGCACCATGACTTTACAGACACACTGTATAAGTAAAAATGGGTTGAAATGTCACACAAAGCATTGTCCCAAATGTATTGAAAGAGTAGAAAATTTTCAAATGAAGATATCTGAAAGAATAATAGACATAGGAAAAGAAACCAAACTCAGAATGTTCTAACACTAATAATTAAAATAATGAGATACCAAGTATCTTTCCTCTTAAATGAACTCCCATTTTCTTTTAGGTATGCCTCTAGGTAAATTGGATGAAAGCATGGGTGGATGGAGGGAGGGATGGATGGGTGGATGAATGGATGGGAAATAGCTGATCAAATATTTTTAAAATATGTCTGGTGAGGATACTTTGATTTTTGTCTTAACCCATAAATATAATGAATTTTATTGATCATTTGCATTGACTCAAACTGTTACATATCATTCTTTGACAATACTGTGAAATATTGTTTAATAATGTTTAATTTAAAGTTTTGAATTCTTATTTAAAGCGAGATTGTCTGATTATATTTTTCTGGGGTTTTAGGGAAATATGTCATAGATAAGGACACAAATCGTAATTGCAATAATTGTGATAAATCACATAGTTAACACTTACTCTGAGGGGTCAGTGCATGTGCTGACCCCTCAGAGTAAGGTTGAGAAGTTCACTGGACCTCCAGAAACACCACACACCCCTCCTTCTTCATGCTCTGTGCAATGTTAAATATAATCTGACATCTGACACCATGGATGAGACTTACCCCTCTCTCCATGCTCTGTGCAATGTTAAATATATCTGACGTCTGACACCATGGATGAGACTTACCTGTTTTTGAAATCTATGCAAACAGAATTGAAAAATATCACTACTGCTATTTTAATAGTTTAATGATGTTTTATCATTCATATTACAAAGTAAGTATGAAACTCGAGGATGTTCTTATAGTGAAACACACAATTTCCCATTTATAATTAGAAGAGTCTCTTTGCCAATTAGAAGAGTCAGTTTATATCAATTAGATCAAAATAATGTTCTTTTGTTCTCCATAAATACTTACTGGAGTCCTACTTTATTGGGCATTGGTTGGCAAAGGATAAAGATTCCTATTTCAGTAAATTGTCACACTATTAACCTCTTTACTGTTTTCTCTACGACACATGCATGGTGAGTGAAAAGGTGTGCTGTTTTGATTAGTAAATAGTTGTATTTATTTCTTATTATGCATTGTGATAATCATCAAAATTACCTTTGTTGCCTTCTTAGTACCATTTGTCTAATTTTAGGTTTCTTTATACTTTTTAATAGTTTCATAGTTTTCTCTAGTTATCATATTTACTTCTAATTCAAACACAGATTACACAAACCAATAATTAAAATCCATTTTAAAATAAAATGTCAGTTAATTGCTTTTGTGTTAGCCACTTACTGTTTAGGATCTGGGGGTAATTTTACTGTAGCATGTGTATTATAAGTGATTGACTTAAGTAGTGAGATGCACTGGATAACTTGAGAGGTCTTCCCTCTCATGTCACAGTTGTTTTGACAGATGACAGCATTATGTCATTGGAAGCACTTCTGTTCCAACAAAAGTGTATAAGGCAGTAATACTTTCTACTAAAACCAACGGTTAAATTTGGATGACACTTTTGTAGTAACAAGTAGCAAGTCTTTGGGTAGATTCTAGATAAAAATGTAAAATAGTTGTCTTAACATACATATGCAATTTATCAACTTCGAAATCATTTCACTAGCACACATAAAATCTTCATAAATTCTGAGATTAAAAAAAATCCCTTATGTATAAGTTATTTGCACAAATGCTTTGGAAATGTAATCTTTAAAAATCACATTTTCTAAATAGAAGTGACCTATATAATTTTTTGTACTGGGTTAAAATTAGGATAAAATATTTTCAGATGGCCATGGAAACGTGTCTTAAATACACTTTAAATATAATTTGAGCTTTAAATTTTGTCCAATAAAATCTTGTATGGACAGAGATTTGCCTTTGGGGTGGGGAACACACAGTACAATGTTCAGGCAATACTGCATAGAATTGTGCACCTGAAGCCTGTATAATTTTTTTAAATCAGTATAACCCCAATAAATTCAATAAAAAGGGAAAAAAACGAAAAAATAAATAAAATTTTGTTTCTCTTAACCTTTTTATAATTTTGCTTTTGCTTTTATAAAGCTGTTCAAAATACATAAGTTGAATAATCTTTGAATTTGAGTATCTAAATATTGTTATGCATTTAAAATTAATATTTTAAAATATAATAAAAACCATAAGAAAGCTTTATAACTCTATTATAAGGCAATTACAAAATTTATCATGAAAATGTTCTCTCTAAGATGTAGGAAATTATCAAGGAATAAATATTAAACCGGCATTTAATAAAAAAACGCAAGGCCATCGTTTTATGTGTGCTGTTACGACTGAATGAGCTAACACTAATTTAGTTTCCTGTCCTATAATATGAGATTAATAATGTTTGACCAATACCCTCGTAGGTTTCAGTGGGAAATAAAATGAAGACTGAAAACATTAATTTAAATTATAAAGGGCCACTCAAATATTAGGTGGTATTATATGGGTTTAGTGACAGAATTTCAATGGAGTTCCTTTAATTACTGTGGTCAGTATATTTAATCTATATTTTAAAAATACTATTACAAAATTGATACAATTATGTTTCTGTTAAAATTGACTGTATATTTCTGTTCATTCATATTTCTGGCTGTCATGGGAAAAATGAGAGGGAAATTAGATGGAGATAAAATTTCTAGATTTAGTTTTCTGTATTGTACCTTAAGTTCAGTTCCTCTATTATATCTAAAACATTATTATTCATAATAGTATTATTATTCAACATATCAGACTATCGGTGAAATATTAATAAAACAAATGATTACATTTTATTGTTAATCATGTCAATATTTATAGTAAATCATTTACAGCCTGACCAGATGGGGGTGCAGTGGATAGAGTGTCAGACTGGGACGCGGGGGACCCAGGTTCGAAATCCTGAGGTTGCCAGCTTGAGCGTGGGTTCATCGTCATCTGGTTTGAGCAAGGCTCATCAGCTTGAGCCCAAGGTCACTGGCTTGAGCATGGGGTCACTCGCTCTGCTATAGCCCTCCACCCCTGGGTCAAGGCACATATGAGAAAGCAATCAATGAAAAACTAAGGAGCCACGATGAAGAATAGGTGCTGTTCATCTTTCTTCCTTCCTATCTGTCTGTCCCTATCTGTCCCTCTCTCTGTCTCTCTGTCTCTTTCACACAAAAAAAGTCATTTACAAAATAAAATGCCAGTGAGACAGTAACACTTAAATATAGATGTTATTTGTATATGCGGATATGGTTAAGAATGCTTATTATTCACACAGTTAGAAAAGTATGCCATCAGGATTTCAATAAATAGCAACTGCAATCCCAAGTCCAAAAAGATCTTGTTTAGTATACACTAAGAGAAATTAGCCTGACATTTAGACATTTCCCATTGGCCTTAGTAGAATCAGATCAAAATGTTGTGTCTGTGTACTGTTGTGGGCAAGGTGAGAATGAATCTTTACTCATTCTTCACGTGTGTTTTCCATTGCAAAGTCTTATGTACACTTTGGTTTAGTGGTAATCACAGGCACATAGCTATTGCTGCAATAGGACATCTGGAAGAATTTTAATAGATTAGAACAAAAGTGGAAAGGACGAAAATTGCTGAGTCCCCCCTCTCCCAGCTATTTGTGACATTTACACACTTAACAAGACAGGTTGGTTTTTACCACAGGATAAAATTGTTCTGTTGCACACAATAGTCAACAGTTATTTTGATTCTGAGAAGCCAGGAGAACATCGGGAAAGCCTGGTTAACTGGGATTAGGTGTTCTCGACTTCGACTTTCTCAGGTTTCAGTGCATCGACTCTGACTCAGGTCTGGGTTTACTTATACAGCCGAGCCAGCTCTAGAGATCCGCAGTCTGCTGGCCACCTCCACTGACAAATGAATTGGGTGCAAGCATAGTGATATTTTACAAGTCATTAGCCACTCTGAATTCTGTCCGACCGAATGCTATAGCTATATAGTACAAAAGCAGTTTTGATTACATGCAATGCTGGAACGTGTTGGGGAAAATCATATCTGTCTTTCGCTGAACCTCAAAATAAAAGTTACATAAAACCTGAGCTTCTGTTTGAATCCAGAGCAACTTGTTCTTCTTCTTTGTCAGTCTGGCAAAGGCATGGATATATATTTGTATAACATTTATTACTTAGAAAGTTGTTTTTAATAGCCTGACATTTGAAAATGAGCCCATATGCCTATTACCTCTTAGGGATTTGTTCTTTGATCTTGCTTTCTAATTTAACATTATATATATATATATTTTATTTGGAGCAACTGTGAAATCAGTTTGGTCTAGATGTATTTTACTGGACCCGAGTGAGCTGTGAGGAGGAGTCACTTGTAAAAGCATCACTGCAGCATGACGTGAGCTCTGTGAATTAAGATGCTCAAAGCACTCGGGGGGTGGAGAACACACACATGAGCACAGAGGGTGAGTCTGGGAAGATTTCTTGGAGGTGACGCTTTTTATAGGAGTTAATTAGGTGCCAAAGAGGGAAAGGAGGAAAGATCATTTTAAAGAAAGACAGAGGGGCAGGTCCTTTAGTTCAAACGTAGCCCTCCCTATTGAACTTTTCCCTGTATTCTCAATTACACAATGTCTGTACAATCAGAAAGTCTAGCTCCTCCACGCCAAGGTTTTAACTTAGTGTAAAGACAGTAGTCGAGGCCACTATCACAGCCGCCGGGCCAATGCAGGTTCGCATTGGATTCGAACAGTCAGTAATGAAACAGCAGAGCCAAAAACTGGTGAGTCATCAGCTTTAATTCTAGCTTGCACCCAGCGGGCAAGCAAAAACACACACTGGGCTCCAAAACCCACACATTCAGTGCTCACAAAGCTACTGACTTATCCGAGTTTCCTAGAATCAAAGGTTTCTAGCTCACCAGACTTATGCACCTCTGTTCCCCATCTCCTCCAGCACAAACTCTTAACAAACTGGCTTCTCCCTCAGCATTCTGCCATCTTGACTGCTTCTCCTGGCCTCCATGTGGCCTTAATCTGCTCTCCTCTCTTCTACCTCAGGAACCAAGCGAGAGCAAGCTCCCGGACTGCCCCAGTTTATAGCATAGAAAATCCAAACCTTTAATCCAATTATACATACAAGAAAGTCTCTGATACAAAGACACCCATCTGAGGCATAATGGGCAAATAATATCATCTGGGTGACGGGCTTCCTTGTGGCCAGCGCCATCTTTAACAAAGTGAGCATAATATATTTTATCTGCCCAACACTTAGCATTGCTATTCTGCAGAGCAACACTGTTATTTGGCTCCAGACAATTGTCATAATGTACCTAGTGGCCAATAATTATTTTACCTAATAGGAGAAATAACTTGTGGATAACACATATCTCTATGAAAAAAATTCAATAAATGAGTATAACATACCAAAATATATTAATTCCAGTTTTTGTTTCTTTTAGAAACTCACAAAAAACACAGTCTTTTTCTACACATAAATTTATGATGAGTATGCTTTTCTATAGTGTTGGCAAACCTTACTTTTTTTTTCTGTTCTTTTTGAGGTAAACAGCATAAAAAATATTCTTATCAGCTTTCCTCCTCTTCTCCTGTTCTTTATACTTCCTGTTTTCCCACCATCAAATTCTTTCTCTGTTTAATTTCTACTAAACATTAAGTTTCTATTTTAATGCACCATCTTTGGAAAAGGTGTCTGTGAGCCATCAATCTAAACTTAGCTCCAAGTTAACACAATCTCAGTCCTGTTCTTTTACGGAATTCTCTTCTAAAAACGTATGATGTGTTGAATGTTTTTCTTTTATATTTAGTTGACATATTTTTCCCGTGACTGTATCGTAAGCTCCATGAGGGGAGTGATCTTGCAGCTCTTTTCCTCTTCCTTCACTGTGTACCTCGCACCGACGAGAAGCTCAGAAGCTTTGTGAACAGAATGACGTCATGGGCAAGTGGACAAGAGATCAAACGCAGCCCGTATGTTATTATCATATTTCCCCAAGTCAAGGAGAAATTATTTTTGGCAGCCTCATCATTTTATGTAGCTTCACAGAGAACTTGAAGAAAAACCTTGGAAGTTTGTTCTTCAGCCCAGTGGCTTCATCTCATACTGAGTGTTCTTGATTTCTAACGACTGTCAGAATTCATCCTGGTTCCAAATGAAGCTACCCTGGGTAGAGCCAAGATGATGGTTTCCTGGCTTCGAATTCAACTTCATTTTCATTTTGATTCAGGCTTATGACTCTGTAACCTAGGGCAAGGTATCTAACCTAAGCTGTAGTTTCTGCATCTATAAAAGCAGTAATGTAGAACTGTCGTGTTAGGCAGAACCAATAGAATGTGTGTTGACTGTAAGGAATCGTCACATGTGATTAGGGACATTGGCAAGTTCAGAATCAGAAGGGTAGGGCAGCAGGCGAAAGGCCCAGGAGAGAGGATGTTGCAGATGAAGTCTGTAGACACTCCGGGAGGACTCCCTCACTCAGGGAAACTGTTCTTTCTGTTCTACTCAGATTCAGCTGATTGAATAAGGCCCATCCACAATATGGAGAGTAATCTGCTTTACTCACTGTTCACTGAATTAAACCTTAATTTCTTCTACAACAGCCTCACAGAAATAACCAGAATAATGTTTTATATATGTATCTCGGGCACCTCATGGACCAGCCGAGAGGATCTACCAAAGAGGGCCTTTGTAGGACACAGTGAGAACTCAAAAGATGTTATCAATAATTATTATGGTTCAAAAAATTAATAATGATTATCAGTCTGGTTGTCTCTCCTTTTTCCACAAAAGTATCCTAAAAATTATACATATATCTTCTACAGTAATATAAATATTAGTTTTAAAAAGGTGTATATATTTTTACCTCTTTAATATCTATACCTCTTTCATCATCATTATATTTCCTTAAGTTGTTCATAATTCTAGTTCTTTTACCTCCCACTACTCTAACCTACAAACTACTAGCTCTAGCAGTAATGAGACACTTGATATGCTTCCAACTATTAAGCTTTTACAATTTATTACTGAATGAAATTTTATTAATCACCCAAGGTCCAGCTCAAATGTTACCTCTTTCTTTTCCACTTCCATGATATCATTAATGCTCTAGACAGTGCTCTCAAATCACACCATCATTGCTTCTAATCTTATCATAGTACACTCATCGTCAATCAATTAATTTTCAGTGTTCAGAGTCAGATTTTAAAAAGCTATGATTCTCAGCATTTCTTTTGATTCACTGAGCAGCAGAATTAAGACGAGGTACTTTCTCAATCCAATTCCTCAATTGAGGATGGTAACTACTTGATTCATCTCAGTAGTAAGAAGACGTTTTAGCGACAAAGCTTGGAAGCAATTGAAATTAGCCTTGACATGCACACTCTTCAACCCTGAGAAATCTCTGAAGGGGAGATGGATCGGGAATAGTGAGACTTTTTAGTGTGATCTTGACTGTGGTTTATCCCAAAATAAAAATTCGCTAGAAATTACAGTTAGAACATAAAACACTTTCTTATCTAAGGGGGAGTAGGTTAAAACACAGGCTCAAAGCATGACCCAGTGAGGTCTACTAGTCCTCAAATGTAAGTTTAAATCACAGAAATTTTTGTCTCAATAAGAAAAAAGTTGATATGCATTACAAAAATGTATGATGACCCTATTAATGTTAGAAATATACTTTTATAAATTACTAACAGTGATTTAATCCCCTCACCCACACCAGAGGGTTACATTCTTTCAGCCCTCCTGTGTCTCTATTAGAATACATTCAGGGGGCTCTCTTATACCATACAGGGGGCTGAGGTGGGGCAGGAAGGGCAGAGAAGGAATGTATATTGAAGTAAGAAAAGTCATTTTACTTCCAGAGTGTGAAATATATTTTCAGAAATATAAAATGAAGTCATTCAGGAAACAAAAATATTAATTTAATTATTGAAAAGCCAGATTTAGACCTGCATTAGACCTGAGGTCAAAATGAGCGTGCTCCTCCTCTTTCTGGTGTAGCTCTCCAACAGGGAAACTCACTATGCAGCTCACATGCAAACCTGGCCATCTGCACTGGGATCACACTGCATCACACCATTTGTACAGAACACCCCAGAAAGGCCTCGTGATTTTAGCAACACCTAAAACAAGAACCTTGACCAACAGAGGGCACCAGAATGCGGCATGTCTATTACCTTTAGTAGAGGGTCAAGAAAGGACACAAGATAATTTTTTTTTATAGATTGAAGAAAGACATATAAATAGAGATATAGAGAAAAATCATCCTTTTGTCTTTTTTTTATAGTATCTGAAGGATAAAGCTATGTGATGACTATACATAAGAAAAAGAAATAGATAAAATATTGTATGACATTTTTTCAATGAGTGTATAATTATTTATCAAAAATGCTAAAAATTATCCTCAACCAAAATATATTAAAAAAGAAAATGTGCAAATAAGTGAACATATCAAAAGTTTTATTTGAAAGACTTTGAACAGGCTTAGATTCAAATGACTAAAATTATTTAAATTACAAAAATAAAATGTTATTTACTTAACATGTGATATACGTTATTTCTGCATTTGAATAGAGCAGATTTGACCAATTACATTGTATTGTTTTCCATCAAACTCAATGTTATCATATAAGTCACATTTTATTAAAATATGAAATATCAGTCTAACAATTCAAAATCAAGATTTTCTGAAAAGTAATTTTTAAGCTTAGGATACCTGTCTTTAAAAATACATTCAAAGGATATTAAATATATATACAGACAATTTTGGACTTCTTACTCATTTTATATTTATGTTCAGTTGATATATCAAGTTGAAATACAAAATATCTTACCTTTGTTTTCATACATGATATACTCTTTCGATGGCATTTTTTAAAAATTAGCTAAATGTTATCTGCATTTTTCACATTCCTATGGTTAACATTATAGTATTATTTCATTGTTGAGCAAATATTAAAATTTCCAGACACTTTTATTGTTTCATAGCCAGAGTTGTCCTTGAGTTATTGACACATAAATATACATTTATATCTAAAAGCAAAAACACATTGAACACTAAGATGATGGAGGAACTTGAAATACACAAGAGCATTAAAAGAGAGCCCTCTAGTTTCTGGAACATTGTAACTGACTTTGAACATAGGTTTTATAAAAGAGAATGTCACTGAAAGTCATTATCTGGCCAATAAATTCTTGTAAACACCACTAAAAAGAGACCCATTTGGAATAATGTAATTAGAATTTTAGAGATTATTTTGAAACATAGAAATAAGGATATTAAATTAAGGTTAATGCTAATATTTTGGAATTTTAGGGCTGGAAGAGAGATTAACAAACACTTCCTTTCCCCAACAACAATATAAGAACAGAGTAAGTAAGTGACTTCTCCAGGTTTGTAGTCTAGATCATTCCTGAAACTAGATTGAAAGACCTTAAATTTATATCATTAGATTGCAACATTACCTCCATGTTCGTTCTCATAATAGGACACGAGCAGGACACTGAACAGCTGTTCAGTGCACAGTGTACAGGGATGGACAGACCAGATGTGGAGCAGACTGCTACCCGCTGGACCACAAGTCACGACGCCCTTCTCCTACATTTCCCATGTACTTATGACAAAGAGGAAGTAAACTAGTTTGCTCATGTCAAACTTAGGTTCACCTAATATTTTTAATAAGTTTTTTTATCATACACTAGAAGAATATGTAAAAGTAGTAAAGAGGCCGAAATACCTAATTGATGCATGACAAATTATACTGGTTCATATAGATAAAGTGACTTATTTTGTTTATGGTTCTATGTGTTTGTTAAACGCACATTGAACACTGTTTGTTAAAACACATAGTATCAGTATATTTGGGATACAGAGCCATTATATGGCTTCCAAAAATTCCTTCTTGCTACACCTATATAGACAACTCAATCTTCTCATAACCTCAGCAAATAATATTTTTTCCTTCCTATAGTCTTGGCTTTTCTTAAATATCATATAAATATAATAAATTATGGTGTTTTTTTAGTTAACTTCTTTCACTTAGCATAATACATTTTAATTGTTTTTATTGTGAGTACAATACTAGTTTACTCTTCGTTATTGCTGGCTAGTGTTACTTACATTGTATAGACAGAACACATTTCTCACTCTCCTGTTGTGGGACACCTGGCTTATTCCAGGTGTGGGTATAAGGGGTGAAAGGTGATATAATCATCAGTTTCCAAGTTTTCATGTGAACATAGGTTTTTGTTTGTGGTTTTACCTTTGTTGTTCCAATGAGTAATGTCTTACTGTTATTGTAATTTGCATTTACTTAATGACTAATTAACCTCCAGAGCCTGGATGATAAATTGGGTTCTTTATTTTTTTAATTATAATATTCTTCAGACTGCATCATCTTAACTGACCTATACCAAATTCATTGCTTCTTTATTCTGCCAGCTCAATCCCATTGTTTTGTCCTTCAAAGGCATCTATTTTTTCTTTCTTTTTAAAAAATTATTGTATAGGGTGGTGCACAAGTAGGTTTATAGTTGTTCATGTGGAAAGTAATACAATAACTAATAAATAATAATACAAGTATAGACTGTTTCACATACAACTGTAAGCCTACTTGTGTCCTACCCTCTGGGTTTTCATTTCACAATTCCTATATTATAACTTACGTTCCATATTTAGAGATACATTTCCATTAGTTTTTAGACATTAATTATTTGAACATATTTAAAATAGCTAAGTTAAAGTATTTATCTATAAATCCGACATCTAGACTAACTTATGGTCAGTTTTTACTTACTGCTGTTTTTCTGTGATGTCCCTGTGATTTTCTTTGCATGGCTCATAGTTTTGTATTAACTAATGCACATTTTAAGTAACATCATGTGGTGACTTTTGATTTCTGATCTTTCTCTAAGGATTTGTTGTTGTTGTTATGTTTTTGTGCGTTTATTTTTTGTTTGTATAGGACTTTGCTGAAGTAATTTTGTAGAGTGTGTATTTTTTGTTATGTATGACTATTGAAGTTTCTACACATGGCACTTTAGTTGTCAGCAAATGGTTGTTCAAATATTTCCTAGCGTGCTCAGACCAACAAGTGCCCCAGCTTTGATCAACAGAGTTCATGGTCAGAGGCATTTATTCCATGTCAAGCAGGCTGTTTCCAGGGTGCCTTGGCTTTTCCTTCTTGGACAAAGAGGAAGGGGAGATAGAGCCATCTGATTGTTTATAGGCACGCACAAATCCCTGGACATTCCCACAACCCAATATATGTATTCCTCTAATTATCTACATTTCCCAACATAAGTCAGACATCTTTAAGATCTCTGTGGCCATTTAATTCCCAAGCTGTTCCTTTTAAGATTTTGTCATTTTGTTGTTTACTTTAACTGCTATTTATAGGCAACGGCAATGTTAAACAATTTCTGCTGATTTCTTTTCACAAACAGTCTAAGGGAAAAGGCTGTTTCTACAAGAAATACTCTAAGTTGGCCAAATGAGGACAAGTCTTGAAAGATTCTAGGGGGCTCCCAGACAGTTCAAATGATGACAGTAAGGCGCCTGTGACTGAATTCCCACCTCTTTCTTTCTCGATGCCTTTAGGTCAGTGGTTCTTAACCTGAGTTCTATCGAAGCCTAGGGGTTCCATGAGTCGGTCTCAGGGGTTCGGAGAAGCCTCTGCCGCGGAGGTAAAGACACACTTGTGTAAAGTCGTGATGACATGCCCCGCTTGGCCATCACTTGCTGCAGAGGATCACGTTACATTGCTCGGCCAATCAGTGCTGCGGGGAATTTAGTGCGCGCAGTAGTCAACGGCTGTCGTAGTTGTACGTCGTGTGGTTTCTTTCTTAATATTTTAATCCATATAAATATGTCGAGCAGAAAAAGAAAGTGGTTGGACGAATATGTACAACATGGATTCACGTGTATCACGGAACAGGATGGGAGTCAGCGTCCTATCTGCATGATATACAATGCCAAGTTGAGCAACTCTAGTCTTGCACCGGCAAAACTAAATTTGAAAAAAAAAATCATGTTTTATTTGTCACTAAAGAAGGGTTCGGTGAATGCGCATATGAAACTGGAGGGTTCGGTACCTCAAAAAAGGTTAAGAACCACTGCTTTAGGTGGTTAATTTTCAAATCTCCTGAAGAGGTAGGAAGAAAGTAATGGGAATAGCATGTTAAAATACTACAAAGACACAGTTTTTCCAATACTCAGCTGTTTTCTGTTTGTTTGGTTTAGAATGAAATCTGATTGGTTGCAGTTCATTGGTTAATTTTCATAGTTCTGAAACAGTTGGTTTTGATTTCCCCCCAATTCTCTCACTTCTTTTATGAATAAGAAGATTAACAGAGGTTCTTTCTCGGCCTTCTGCTGACATCGCTCCTTCTTTTCTCTTTTTTATCCAAAACATTGCAATTCTCTTATTTCCTTAATTTACTATTTTTTCCATAATAAAGACCTCATCTATATTACTGTCTTTTCTTGAACAACTTTTATGTCTCAGTCTAAAAAAAAGAATCTCAAAAAGGCTTTCTTTATTTTCCTCTTAATATGTTGTGATCTCTATTATTAGAATTCTGTGCTGTAAGTTACCATCATTGCATTGAATTTTTTTGTTAAGTATTGATCATCTTTAATTGTGAGCTTGTAATATCTAAGTGACCATGAATCATTTTTGCTTTGTTCTAGTCATGTTCCTAAGACCTAGCACAATGCTTGAGTAGATATCATCCAATAAAGTAATAAAGTACTGTGAATATAAGAAAATTTATTGAAAATTTGTATAACGATTAAAGTAATTCCAGGTGTTTTGCACTACCTATCCAATAATTTATTGGTTATTATCAACATATGTTTGTGTCAAATCTGAATTGTATGATGTCTTAGTGATTTGAGGCAACATACTATTTGTAGGGACTCCCGTCTTATTTTCTCTATAAAAGTTCATGTAAAATATCACTATACATTATACAGTGTGTCCTTAAAGTCATGGTGCACTTTTGACCCGTTACAGGAAAGCAACAAAAGATGATAGAAATGTGAAATCTACTCCAAATAAAAGGAAAACTCTCCCAGTTTCTGTAGGATGATGTGGCAGCATGTGCGCATGCGCAGATGATGATGTAACACCGTGTATACAGCAGAGCAGCCCACGGCCATGCCAGTTGAGATGTGGACGGTACAGAGGAAAGTTCAGTGTGTTCTGTGGCTCGCTAAATTCGAATCCATGACCAAAGTGCAATGTGAATATCGGCACGTTTATAACGAAGCGCCATCACATAGAATAACATAAGGAAACCGGCAGTTTGGTGGAGAAACCCCGTGCTGGTAGGCCATCAGTCAGTGATGAGTCTGTAGAGGCTATTGGGGACAGCTACCTAAGGAGCCCTAAAACATCTGTGCGTGCGTGTGCTCGACAGTTACACCTAAGCAAGACTATATATAGTTCATAAGGTGTTAAAGAAACATCTCTGTTTTATGGGGTACAAATTGCGACTGTTGCACGCTATCAAACCGGCAGATAGACCCACACGATGCACATTTGCTACAGATATGCCTCATGAGATTGACAATGATGCAAGGTTTTTGCAGAAACTTGTGTTTAGCAATGAGGCAACCTTCAATATCTGTGGACATGTTCATCGCCATAACGTCCAAATATGGGCTGCTGAACATCCTCATGCATATAATGAGTATGAATGTAACACCCCTAAAGTAAACATGTGGTGTAGCCTGATGCATGATAAGGTGATAAGCCCATTTTTTTTCGTGGAGCAGTCTGTGACAGCAAACACCTATCTTGACATGTGGTGCCACAACCTCCAGAAGGTGTCATCTTTCAACAGGACGATGCTTCTCCACACTACACCACCATTGTTTGTGAGTTTCTGGATAGAACATTCCCCTGGTGGTGGATAGGGAGGGCTTCTGTCAAGCCATGGCCACCACAATCCCTGGATCTGATGCCCTTAGACTATTACTTTAGGGGTTATGTGAAGCAACATGTGTACATTGAACATATCAATGACATTAATCACTTAAAACAGAGAATCACAGACGTTATTCACTCTGTTATACCAGATATCCTTACCCGTGTGTGACAAGAACTTCACTACCATTTGGATGTGTGTAGGGCAACAAATGGAGCCCACATCGAACTGCACTGAATAGTATGAAACTGGGAGAGTTTTCCTTTTATTTGGTGCAGATTTCACATTTCTATCGTCTTTTGTTGCTTTCCTGTGACCGGTCAAAAGTGCACCATGACTTTATGGACACACTGTACTACCTAAACACACAAGGTCATGAGGGAGATTTGTTTTATTCTGAGAATATCATATATGTCTTACAACATAGCCTATCCTACGAAATTCTAAAAGGACAAATATTAGTCTCAGATTTTTCCTTTCTATATCCTAATGCTTACTAGTAGAAAATAAAAAGAGAATTTATAACAGAATGAAGAATGCATCAGAATATATATTTTCTGAGACATTGTTTTCCTAAGCAAAGAGGGTATACTTTATGAGGGAACATAATTAGCAATGAGTATGTAATGTTGTAGTTAGGTCATATTGTTACAATAAAATAATTGAGAATAATGAAGATCTTTGCTGCTTTATGTTAAGTGATTTTTATTATGAAGTCAATTTTAGAAATGTTCCATAGTAAAATTTTGCTACTTTATTTCAGGTAGGCTGGTTTGGGGCACTCATTCAAAGAATTACAATCGGCTTCTCGTGAATGCTGCATTATACATATGGATTCTGGCCACATTTTAATTCCCAATAAATTAAAATATATATTTGGAGATTACAAATACTGTTTTCTTGATTTCTGACTGCATTATTTATTTGAACAAACATGTCAAACTGCCTTAAAATCAAGCAGTTTATTTTCTTGGCATAAATAATTCTATTAATAAATATGATGGGAGATTGTTCTATGTTTGTCCATGATAGGATATGATTTCAAGTAGCATTCGAATGAGTCACTAAAATTACTGTGCTCCAGAAGTCAAGGGTCTGTCTTTCTTCCTCTTGTTGCCACAAGTCCTCATGAAAAATAACTTACCAGGCTCTTGAAAAATACACTGTAGTAAAGTTGAAAGCATAGTGAAAAAAAAAATCATGAAATAAATGGGTTTAGAGGTAACAAAAAATGTTAATCCAATACAATATTTGTGCTCCACATTACTACAGCATTTTTGTATTCAACTGATACTTTCTGACTTTAGTTTAGACTTTAAATCTTTCACATTTAACATAATTATTGGTAAGAAAGAATTTATATCTGCTATTTTGCTTTTAAATAATTCATATTTCTCATTTGTCTTTTGCTTCTTTTATTCCTTTCCTGCCTATTTTTTAATAGATGAATATTTTATATTGTAATTCTTTTGGTAGTAATATACATTTATTTTGGAATAAATTGTTTAAATTGAAAAGATAACAAATGTAAAGAAAACGTTTTTAGTAAGTTTATTAGGGTGATATTAGTTAATATAATTATACAGGTTTCAAGTGTACATTTCTATGATACGTGATCTGTATAATGCATTGTGTGCCCACCACCCAAATCAAATCATCTTCCATCACCATATATTTGACCTCCTTTACCCTTTCCTAACCCCCCTTACCCTGCTTCTCTCTGGTGTCCCCCACACTGTTGTCTGTGCCTATGAGTTTTGGTTTTTCTTGCTTGTTGCTTTCAGTTTTGTGTCTCATATATCAGTAAAATCATATGTCACTTAACTTTTACTGACCAATTTTGCTTAGCATGAGATTATAAAAATGCATCTATGGGGTTATGGCAGTGTTTCATCATTTTTTGTAGTAGTTAATAATATATTTGTATCACATCTTCTTTATCCAGTAATCTAGAGAAGGACATTCTGATTATTTCCATGTCTTGGCTACTGTGAATAATTCTGCAATGAACATGGGGGTGCATATACCTTTGAAAATAAATTTTTTCAATTTTTTTGAGTAGATCCCCAGAAGAAGGGTGGCTGCGTCATATGGTAACTGTATTTATAATTTTTTGAAGTATCTTTATACTGTTTTCCATAGTGGCTATACCAGCTTACATTCCATGCAACAGTGAATGGGGTCCCTTTTTTTCCACAATGTTTTCCATACTTATTATTAATTGTCTTGTTGATTATAGACATTCTGCTTAGAAAATTAAAAAGCCATATGAAAAAGAAGAAAAACAGACCACTGTTTGTCCCCATTTAGAAAAATTAAATCAAAATCTAAAACCTAAATATAAGACCTGAAATGATAAATTACATAAATAAAAACATAGATACTGGACCTTGATCTTAGAGAAGATTTAATGAATTTAACCCCAAAAATAAGGAAAGTAAAAGCAAAAATAAATGGATGAGATTATATCAAACTACAAAGTTTCTGGACAGGGGGCAAAAAAGGCAACCCACCTAGTGAGAGAAGTTATTTGCAAACGACAGTTCCAACAATGGGTTAAAATCCGAACTCTACAAAGAACGCATACAATTCAACACAAAATAAACAAGAAATCCAATTAAAAATGGGCAGAGAACCCAAACAGACAATTCTCTTAAGAAGATATACAAATGGCCAGCAGATATATGAAAAGATTCTCAACTTCACTAGCTGCTAGGGAAATGCAAGTGAAAACTACAATGAGATACCACCTCACACCTGCTAGTATAACTTTATATTTCATTTCATAGTTTTTATTTATGTTTTATAATATAAGTGCTGTAAGGATCACTGTATGTGTCCTAAGTTACTCAAATGCACTTCTTAATTATAATACCTTCTTTCTGGTGAAACAGATCAAATTTCTAGGTTGCTCCATTTATTTTCTCCATCTCCTGTGGTATTATTGTTATTCATATTACATCGATTGATAGTAAATATAACAGAGCATTGCTATGGTTACTATTTATATACTCTTATTTTTTTTTAAGTAAGAAAAGTAAGAAGATAAATTATTAATATGTCAAGTTTGTTCTATTAAATGTATCTATCATTTGTTTTTTTTCCTCAAACCTAAATATCCTTTTAGTGTGCAGTATTTATAATTATGTCTTTTTTATGTATTTTCTGACTTCTGGAATACTTTCTTTCTTAGAATCGTCAACATAGTTTTTAACATGTGCCTTCTGCCAATTTTAAAACTCTCCTTATAGATAGATATGTAAGTAGATAGGTAGGTAAAGAGGTAGATTAAAAATAATACCTTAAGTTTAAAGTAGTGGAGTCTTTTGTGGGTTTTACTGAGACTAACACTATTTCCTACAGATAATTATTGAATTTGATCTTCTATGATGCTATTATAATTATCATCTGTCACAAAAAAGTTTCTAATTTACATTTTTTAAATTTAAAACATAATATTAAATGGAAGTGATAATGTGACAAGTCTCTGAACTTACTGTAACTCTATAAATTCATTTTAAACTTAAATTTTAGTGATATTGCATTAAAAATATAAGCATCAGGGAAAATTTAATTATATTATATATAATCATATACATGTATATATAATAACTATTAATGATGTATTATTGCATTTAGAAATGCATCTGTTCCTTTTTACTTCTTATTTCTATCTCTCCTTTCCTCTCATTCTCCATTTTTGTTTCAGTTGTAGATTTTCAAATTCAAATCAATTTCTCTGTTGTTTGCATGCCGATTTTGGTAAAGTTTGTAGTTCATTTAGAGGATGGTGGTGTTTGCACTGATGTCCTCCACCTATAACATCATATGAGCGCTTCCTCTTGCTGTGGATTATCCTCTATTTATTCTAGAGAGCAATTCAATCTAAAAACTGGAGATACAATTAGGTTTAATCAATGGATTTCTTGCCAAGCACATGTACAAAGCTAATTTTATTTCAAGTTCAAATTTTGTGTTGTTTTTTTTTCTACTCATTGCCTGTGCTTTGCTATTGTTTATTCAGTGGACCACAGGCTTAGTTATATTATGTATAGTAAGTATGAATAGAGAATTTTCTGTGATTTTAATTTACTTTTGTTTTGTTCTCAAATATTCATTTCTTTTGCCAAGTGTGACTGAGTAAAATGTCTTATATCACACTGTTGCAAAAATATATTTGAAATATAATCTTTGAACTATTATATTTGTAAGTAGTAGTTGATAACACTTCAAATGGACAACCTAACTTTCTAGTAGTTGTTGTGGTTATTTTACTTCAACTTACTATTCATAACAGCATACATCATTCTCTACTTGCAGAACAGCAAACTGTTCATGCAAGAGTCTGGCCTCGGTAGCCACCACTCTAGAGGAGTAGATAACTGCCTTCTTGGATTTGTAGATTTGTATGAATTTATGTAGGTGATAATTTGCAATTAATTACGTTTAAAACTGTGTTATTATACTGTGCTATTGGTGTATTTTGTGTTGTATGCCTTTGGATGAATTGTACATGGAGTCCCACTCATATCTGCTTTAGACATGGTTAGATGAGTCTTTGAACTTTAGATGTTGGAGTTGATGCAGGAACACGTTAAAATGTGTATGGCTGTTGGGATGGAAGGAAAGTGTTTAGCCTGTGAGAGAGACATGAATTTGTGGGGACTAGGGGCAAATAGCAATGGACTAAATATTTATGTCTCACCCCCAAAATGTCTATGTGGAAATACTAACCCCCCACTCTGTGGTACTAAGAGGTAGGACTTATGGTAGGGGATTCAGCCATGAAGTCAGAGCCCGCATGAATGAGATTTATATCCTCACATTAGGGGATGTGGGGAGCTCCATTGCTTTCTTCCTGCGGAGGACACAATACGAAGTTTTCAGACTACAACCTAAAAGACAGGTCTCCCCAGAACCTGACCATCATAGCACCCTGGTCCCAGGCTTCTAGCCTCCAGCACTGAGATAAATACATTTGTATTGTTGATAAGCTACCCAGAGTATTTTTTAAATCTTCTGGGAATGCCGGAGAGGTATCTACAGATCCTCGGTATCCAGTACCAGCTAAAACCATGTGAGGCAAAAGGTGGATTAGGATTTTGAGAGAAGGGCTGTCCTGCATCTCTGGGCACAGCTTCAGGAAAAGGGGCTTGAGGCTGTTTGTGCTACTATGGGTAAAATAGCTTTAGGCGTGCAGGAATTTTATTGAGATTACTGGGCATTAGCTGCACAATGCCGTACCATACACAAGCCTGTTGGTTTAAAGGTAAAGACAGTATGATTAAGAATTGTGATGTAACTAAAAGCCATAAATGTAAAACTGAGGCTCAGAGTAGGGTTTAATAAATGAAAGTTATAATGGTGTTTACATCATACATGCATAAATATAGGATAAACTAACTGTTTTAATAGTATGATTAATATGATGTATCAATGGAGTATGATAGAGTATATTTGCATAAAAATCTGTTCTTTGTTCTATTTTAATGGGGTATGTTGGTGGAACCTTTAGAATCACAGAAAAGCATTCTTATGCTCATTTTAAAATAATACAAAATACATAGATTTCATCAAAAACTTGTCTTAAATGTAGAAACAATTAAATGCTATAATATTTGTACCCACAAGTCCCCTTTTTTTAATTGCCTGTAAGAAAATATAGTTTGTAATAAAACCATATGGATCCTGAAGTTTAGCTGTAGACCACAGATGATTGAACACATTTGTACCCTCAGAGTATCAGCTGTATTCAATGTGGTATTAACAATTCACACTGGGCAAGAACACAACCGAGAGTCTGATTCACTGGACTAACATTTTCTTCTTAATTTCTGTCTTGCAAGAAAATCAAAGCCAGTTTGAATTCATGTGTGATGGACTCCAATACTTATTTACTATGCTTCCCAGGAGATTTTATAGGTTTCTCCTTTATGTTCACAACCTGGTGAGATGAGACTTAGATTTGATTCCATTGAAAACTAAAGTTGTTTGTTCTATGTATCGTATAACGCTGATATTTCAACCTGGATATTGAACTGAAACTGAATTGTAAATGCGATTTAATCACATGACCACAAGGAGGTGGCTGTTGAGCTAAACAGAGGTACCCAAATCAGTGTAAAATTATGAGGACTCCGGGCCCAGCCAGTAGAAATATTTGTCAACCCATCAACAATACAGTCCAGCCTCAGCCGGCTCTGAAACCCAACAGGTGGCATGGTACTCACCTGGCTCTCCTGGGTTGCCTGGAGGCAACACCAGTCCCATCTGGGAATTTGGGTAGCCCCTGTTCCCCGTGTCATGACCAAAAAAAAAAAAAAAAAAAAAGGTGGATTTCTGTGGTTCCCTGGACGACTGTAGGTTATCTTCAAATTTCCAGTAGTTATCACGCAGTAGATTGCTCCGGACCACACTACTCTGAAGATCAAGACTATGGAAGTGTCAGCAACTTACACACAGACAGAAGCAAGCCTTCGGCAGAAGTCCACGGTTGTCTATCAGCGGCAATAGTGAGGATTTTTGGTTAGAAATTTGCCTAAATTTGCTAGCCTATTATTGAACATCAGTCGAACTTGTTTCTGTGACAGAATTAACTTTTAGTTCTCTGAGCTCGGAGCATTCATTTTAAAGCAAGTTCGTGGAGCTTGACCCCAACATCAGTTCCACGGAGGCCTGGCTTTGCCCGGGGAGCGGGTATGGGCTCTGTGGTACACCAAATCCTTTGCTATACCTTTCTTCGTAACGCTTCTCAGTACTTACAATTCAGCATCACATGATTATACCAATATGTCCGTCTCCTCCTCTAAACTCTAAGCTCAGTGAGGGCAGGAGCTGTGAACCTGGCTGGCTCTCCATTACACTGGGCGGAGAGGTTCGTGCAGAGCGAGAAGCAGGCATCGTGAGCATCTGTTGAATGAATAAATCATCCATGTCAAACCCCATGCTCCTCTGAACTTGAAAGCCAAGAATATTAGGGTAATCAGAGCTATCCCTAGACACCAATAGATGCGAAAGAACTTCAATAAAAATAATTCTAGGTAAAGAAATAAAAGCATGAGACCATATTACTTATCTGGTTATTAGAACTGTTACCAGAACAAGCCGGGGTTCACATTGCCCATCAGCCTTTTAGCCAATTCATGAGAAACAAGGACTGAGTAGGTATAAGAGCACCTGTACTTTGGGTTACCAGCTGCTCAAGAGGACAGTGGACCCATGTCCAAAAAACTGCCTTAACCTCAGCTAACTGGTCACTTTATATCTTTGGGAAGATTAGTAGTTCCTTACGAGCATGCAGTCAGTTAATTAACAGAACATAGCAGGTTAGGGTATTAGGAGGTTGGGGAATCCTGCCACAGGGATGTCCTCCCAGTGGTGAAGGATGTTTGATTAGCTTCACTAATGGTCTATACATTCTAAATCTTATCCTTGAAGTGCTGGAATTCTTTTTTCTTAGGAACTCATCTGAGAAGTGACTTCTTGCATTCCATACAGGGACATAACGCAGAGATCACACTGTTCATGAATCAAGAAGCTATTTGCTTTTTCTTAAGATAAGTTGCACGATGTAAAACAGAGACTTTCTTTCTTATAATCTATTGTCTACACTACAGGCATACATTAACTAGTCTCCAAACTCTTACATAGTCTCCTATTGATGACAGCTAAAAATTACTAATACTGAAGCCAAATTTCTAACTTTTGGGTTCCGCATCAGAACTGGCATTCTTTCTAATGATGCTAGGTTACTACCAATAACACCATATGTTCCCTCACTTCAAGTAGAAATATATTGGATAGATTCAAGTTCAAACTCAGTTACACTGTAACTAGAGTATAGTTGCTCCTTGTCATCCAAATAGCTTATAAATTTTATAATGGTTGGTACTATAAATCATTACAGCAGTAAGTTATTAATTACTAAATGGAACCTAATCAAGAAAAATATTTGGAGCTTCCTGGCCAAAACATTTTAGAGAACATGGATTCAGCCAGCTTTGAATGAAAACGATAGTCAAAAAACCACTGGTTTGTCAAAACTTAAAAATGCATATTTTTTAAACCTAGGAGGCTGGAGGGTATGAAATGTATTTTATGCCTCATTGTTTTGACATTGTAGCCAAAATTTACGAAACAGCTCTAGCCGAGGTTTGTTGCATATATTAAGCGTGCTTTCAGGAGGAAAGGCATACTTGCAAGAGAGAGGGACCCGGCACCCGAGCCCAACTCGTCACTCCCCTCACAATGCTGGCTTCTGTCTGTTTTCATATTGGGTTTGTTCTGAATATCTCTTTGAAGAAAGGATACTATTTATTATTTTAAGTGCTTGTAAATAATTGGGCTAAACCCAACATGCCCCGTGTGTATCTGGCTATAGATACTTCAGGGAGAAAAAGAGCCTTTCTAAGTAAGGAAGTGGTGCTTTGATTATTAGGACTCCATTCTTTGTCATTATTTAAACTAATAACTCCTGCACTGCAAAGCTTTCCTTCAAATTATCTATAGAAAGAGAGGATGGGAAACCTAGAAAAACCCTCGTACGAACACAACACCCTCCTCTCTAAATAATTTAGTGCCTGCCACGCTTTCTAAAGCATTCCTGCAGCCTTGTTTTCACCTGGTAGCTTGTCTACCTCTGGTCTGTCATGTTTTTAAGACAGAGTTTAGCCCAGACATTCACTTTAAACACTGAAAGTGTCAGTTTATTCTTTGTTAAGATATAGCTATTTTAGTTTCAGGTGTACAACATAATGATTCGATATTTATATGCATTACAGAATGCTCACCACCATAAGTCTAATTAACACCTATCGCCACACTTTACCAGGGAGGTATGTGAACACTTAATAACAAGTGTTTCTACAGGGGAAGGCACTTGTATTGAGCCTTATTTCTTTAGTTGGTTTTAATGGAGGTGAAATTTATAGAATAAAATGAACCATGTTAAAGTGAACAGTTCAACGACATTCTATGCTTTCACAGTGTTGTGTAACCATTAATCACACTATTTAATTCGAAAGCATTTCCACCACGTCGCAAGGTAACCCTGTGCACATTGAGCGGTCACTCTGCATTCCATCACCCGCCACCCCAGCCCCTGGCAACTACCAACCTGCTTTCTGTCTACTGATTTACCTGGTCAGGATACGTCATATCAAAGAACTCATGCAAGACGTGACCTTTTACATCTGTTTCCTTTCATCAACTATAATGATTTTGGGTTTCATCTGCTGATTGGATCAGCACTGCATTTGAAGCTTTGGAAAATGAAAAACACTGAATGAAGATCAAAATGCATACCATCAGTAGTTTGCAACATGGTAGCCAGAGAAAGTCAAGAACAATAAATACACCATATAATAATTTGACATTGATAGTAGGTAGGGTAGGAGGTGATGATTGATAGGTGGATAAAGGGAAAGCATAGCCAGATAAGAGGGGGAATGGTTGGTTGCAGAGGAGATAGTACAAACGAAGTGACTGGCCATGCCAGGGTGTAAAGATCGTAGAATTCTACTAAAAAAAAAATGATAGAAGGCCCTGACTGGTTGGCTCAGTGATACAGCGTTGGCTCGCCATGTAAAAGTCCCAGCTTCGATTCCCGGTCAGAGCACATTGGAGAGCGCCCATCTACTTTTCCACCCCTTCCCCTCTTGCTTCTCTCTCTTTCTTCTTCTTCTCTCTCTCTCCCCCTTCTGCAGCCAAGGAACGTGAGGCTATTGATTAAGTGAAACTGTTTAGGAGAAACATTAGATTCTGAAAAAATATGTCCAGTCAATGCTTTAGCTGGAAACTACTCCCAGGGATGTCAAGACGTAGCAAGGAGGCTACAAGGCGGCTGGCTCCCAGAGAGCTGGTGACAAGGGTGTAGTTTAGGGGCTTGTCAGCAGGGGAGGAGGCACAGATCACCGACAGGGGCCCTGCGGGCTGCCGCAAGGACCTTCCTTGGTTTTCACGCTGGTGGAAATGAAGGCTCATGGGAAGATTTTGACATGACCAATTTTATGCTTTCTTTATTAAAAATAGATTTGGGTGATATGGTAGATTTAAAATTCAGAGAATAGATGACAAGGTTGCGCAAGGATGAGGAGGAGGGTGTGTATTTTCAAGAAACGTTCACACGCTTTGCTGATGAATCGGATGTAGTGGGATGTGACTAAAAAACAAGTCTGGCCTTCCTGGGCTGAGCGACTGAGAAATGGAAGTTATGAAGAGAGGCTGGATCTCAGATCACTGGAGATGGAATTGGGATGAGCGCTCAGCCTCCTGGAAGACTCGTGATGGGAGCACTTAGGAGACACTGTGGACCATGAGGAATGAATGAGAAGTCTCCCAGGAAGACTCTTAGGTGGGGACTGCTCCTGAGCCCTGAGGTTAGGCCCCACACTGGCCAGGCTTCCCCGGGGACACTACCAGCTGCCAGCGTCCGGCCCCAGCCAAGCGCGGGAGGAAATGTACACTCTTGTAGATCTGGAGTTGACTTCTCTCTCTCGGGGGTGATAGGTCCCTCTCAGAATCCTCACAGGGCAGAGGATTCTGAGGGTGTGGGAGCAAGACACTGGCCAGGCATCCCCATCTCTTGGCGCTGAAGGAGACCCCTGTTTTTCTATCCCCAAACTGTGCCTTTCGGGGTATTGACTGTAAGCTGGTTCTTAAGAAACAAAGGCCGGAAAGAACATATGACCTTCCCTGAGTCTGCCTAAGAAATTCCGAAGGAAAGACCTGGTGCGCGTAGGGAACGGAACACGTTTCCCTTCGTGTGGGGGGTGGGAAGGCTTAAAGCGGGGCCTGTGGACCAGACGCTCCCCTAGATCCTTTCAAATCGTGACCCCAGCCCCCCTTTTTTCTTTGTCCATAATGCCCTGTAAACCTCAAATGCCCAACGTGGTTCGGGTCTGAAATCTTAGGACACCCCCAGGAAGTATATCTGCAGTAAACTCTGCATTTTCTCTGGCTAACCTGCCTGCCAATCTGAATATTAGCCGAGCTAGAGGAGCTTACAAGGTGGGACGAAGACTGTCTTTCTAGCCCCTACGGAACTCTATTGTCTACAGGCAAAACTCAGTCTTTCTTGTGTGTCTGTAATAACAAATAACCGTGTGACACAGTTACATGCATTTGTGTACATGTTGCCCGTGACTGCTTCAGTGGTACGTTGGCAGAACTCAGTAGCTTCAACAGAAATAAAGTGCAAAACATAAAATATTTACTATCTGGCCCTTGACAGAAAATGTTTGCTGACTACTACCTTTGACTATGTTTGATGGATAAAAAACTCAGTTCATCCTCTTAAATAAATGCTATAGATAACCAAGTGTTAATGCTTATATTTTCATATTGTTTTTCTTCGTTTTTATTTATTTATTTTAAATTTTTTGTATTTTTCTGAAGTGAAAAGCAGGGAGGCAGAGACAGACTCCCGTGTGTGCCCCACAAGGATCCATCTGGCATGCCCACCAGAGGGCGATGCTCTGCCCATCTGGACCATTACTCCGTTGCTGCCGGAGCCATTCTAGCACATGAGGCTGAGGTCATGGAGCCATCCTCGGCGCCCAGGACAACTTTGCTCCAAAGGAACCTTGGTTGTGGAAGGAGAAGAGAGAGAGAGAGAGAAAGAGAGGGAGTAGGCTGGAGAAGCTGATGGATGCTTCTCCTGTGTGCCCTGACCTGGAATTGAACCCAGGACCTCCACATGCTGGGCTTACACTCTACGGCTGATCCAGCTGGCCAGGGCCATTTTTCCCTTTATTTTTGGATTCCTTGTCTTAAGAACACTTGCCAAACAAATCCAAGATATAGCTTATGTCAGAAACCAGTGGCATAACACTAACACAAATAGCAGTTGTAACTAAGCTCATAGATTATGAAGCTCCATGGACAACTCATAATAAATTATTGAAATAATAATCTATGTCAAAGTATTCCAGGCCCACAGATTAGTCTGATGCTATCTTTTGTAAATGAAATCATTGTATGAAGTGATGCTTTTTGTCATTTGCTTTGCACCCCTTTATTTTCAGATGAAAAGTGGAGATTTCAACATGAGTATCTGCCTCACATTATAACTCATGACACTGATAGCAACTTATAAACAAATAAGAGGGCAATAAATTGGAGTCACCTACAGCTATTGCTTTATTTCTCTTAGCTGTTCAGGCAATATGTTGTATAGAAAAACTTGAGCTTTATAAAAAAAGATATATTTTAGAAATCAGAAAATAGGTAGAAACTCTTAAAAACATATCAAAGTATCAGATCCTCCAAAACGTTAGACAAAGGCAAGGATGTGTTTTAATTACTGCATTGTAGAATTGCAAGTGCCCTCTCACAGAAGGTTGACCAGCTGTTCTTCATCTCCGTGAAGAGGAGACCAACAGTAACAGTGTTAGCAGTAAGGAGGTGCTGCGGAGAACAGTAGTGAAACCGTTGTGGGGCGTATTAAGAAATCATCTCTGGAGATCTCTTGGACACGGATGGGTTCTCATTTGTCTTGTATGCTGGACCTGGGGCCCAGGAAAACACTAGACAGAAAACTCAATGCATTTTCCTGCCACTGAAGTTCTGGAGGAGAATTGAACAGTGACCGTACATTTCTTCACACTTGCAACATATAGCAGCTCTTTCATGTAAAACATGGCATAAATCATGAGTTTTAATTTAGGATGAAAAGGTACTTTCTGCTCTTCAGAAGTGACTGGGAAATTGAAAATCTTTTAAAGGTACATTAGCAGATAGCTTCAAAATGCATTGTATATAGTTTCTGTTAAAGTAAAACTACATAGTGGTGAGTAGGTATTGAAGGCAGCTTTAATGTCTGCAATTATTTGAGAAAATGAATTAAAGTAGTTTTTATGTTCCATTTAAAACTTTTCAAAAATCTTAGTTAGAAAACTGAAATGTATGTCATTTTCTAGACATTATGTGTGTATGTGTGTGTGTGTGTGTGTGTGTGTGTGTGCCACAAATTTGAGGAATAGTATAAAAACATTTGACTACCTATGGAATAAAAGTTTATTTAGATAGGCTATTTGGATGAAATACTTAAATAGGGTCCCAAATAAGAAAATAACTAAATACATTATGAATGTTGAAGGAAAATATCAAAAGAAACACTTTCAAAATAGTTAACAAAAATTGTTCTGAGCTTCTAAAGTTTCATAGTATAATTATAAGAATTAAAATAACCCTGGTGGGGTAGTTCAGTTGGTTAAAGCATTATTTCCATATGCCAAGGTTACCGGTTCCATTCTTGGTCAGGGAGTTTACAAAAATCAGCCAATGAGCCTGACCAAGAGGTGGCACAGTGGATAGAGGTCAGACTAGGACACAGAGGACCCAGGTTTGAAACCCCAAGGTCGTCAGCTTGAGTGCTGACTCATCTGGTTTGAGCAGGGCTCACCAGCTTCAGCCCAAGGTCACTGGCTTGAGCAAGGGGTTACTCGCTCTGCTGTAGCCCCCCCATCATGGCACATATAAGAAAGCAATCAATGAACAACTAAGGTGCCGCAGTGAAAAACTGATGCTTCTCATCTCTCTCTCTTCCTGCCTGTTTGTCCCCATCTCTCCCTCTCTCTGTCTCTGTGAGAAAAACAAAATAAAAAAAATCAGCATGAGTGCATTAATAAGTGGAACAACAAATCAATATTTATCTCTCTCTCTCTCCCTCTCTCTGTAAAATCAATTAAAATTAAAATAGTTAATAAATACAAAGCACTTAGGATCATGCTCATCATATCGAGAACACTCAGTAAGTGTGGGCTATTCAAAGTGTGAGTAAAAACATTAGTAGGTAATAATGCTAGTGGGTATAAGAGTAATATCAATAGTATTAATAGTAGTGTATTTTATTTATAAATACAAAGAACTGTGATTACTGTTTTTTAAACTAAATAATATAATGCAATAGTACAACAAACATCATATAGTACATATCTGAGACAATAAAATGACAAACAATGGTGAATAAAAATATGAATCAGGAATGGCTAGATTACAGTGTTAATAGCAGGACTTTTCAGGATATGACCAGCATCTTTGATGACTAATACAATTATTGAGGAATTTCATTTTAATGTTCTTTCTATTCATCCACAAAAGCTAAAATAAAATGAAGCAAAAGATCACTTAAGAAATTTAAAAACATTATAATAGCATCCAGGACATACTTTGTAAAACAAAACAAAAGGCAGAAAATTAAATGGCAATTATAATAAAAGCTTTTACATAATTAAAGCGATCTAGTTAATAACAGCCACCTAGTACGTGGTAGAGCCCGAATTTGGACTACAATAGTATACCTTCATAACACATACTATTAATTACTAAACTACAATGGAAGACTACTACCTACAAGCAGGAGTGGGGATGGCATCGTTTCTGAGAAGTTATTTCTGTGTCCTAAGACAGCAGAACACTCCTTGTGTAAGAAGACCAGACAGATTACAGAAGTTACATAAACTGTAATTGAGTTGTCTTGTAAATGCCTTTATTTCACATTCATATTAAGGCCAATGATTCTATTTTTATAAAGTAAAAATACACAGAGTGAGGCAAATATAGGTTTACAGTTGTATGCAAAACATTTTGTTCATTCTTGTATTATTTATTAATTACTGTACTATTTTCCACACAAACAACTGAAAAACCACCTTTCCCTTAACCTGTAGGTAAGAGTGCATTTATTCCTTACAAACTGAAACTGAAACAAAAACAAAATCATTTAATTAGATTACTGATCAAAGGAGCGTGACTTGGGAACATCTGTTAGCATGATAAGGTCATCATAATTTTCTTCAAAAATAGCATCATTGAATTTGCCATAAAGTAAGTAAATCTGAAATAGTGATAGATACAGAGATGATGAGCGACATAGTCTTTGTGGCTTAGATGCCTAACTGTTTTGTAATCAGATTTCCCTCCTGAGATCTGTAAAACCTCTACATTAGTACCTGTAGCAGCAAATTATTCAGTGGTAGGAAAAACAAGTTCAAGAAGTGCTGTAACTTGAGTCCAGATTAATTTACCTTTAGCCCTGTTCTTTGTTTTTGCTTTTTTCCCTTAATTTATTTTTAGCCCTCTTCTTTGTTTTTTTTTTTTTTTTCCCCTTAAGGATAGCTGTAAGTTACTGATTCATCCTGTGGTTCATTTTGATTTCAGTTTCCAATTATTATTCCTATGTCACTGCAGAAATCAAGGCGGTATTTTTCCTACTGTATGATGAGGATTTTCTTCATATTATTTTAAATCTGTCAAATGCTGAACCATTGGACTTTCTCTAGTTTAAACTCTCACACATTCTGCCTGTAGTTTACTTGTTTTTCTTGATGACTCAGTTACTGAAATCAATTTTTATTGTAAACTATCTGATGACTGGGTAATAATCAGGTCACCAGCTCAGGCGGAGGTTCAAGGTCCGCATCATTGCCAATCAGTCACAGAGATGGATCAGGGTGGTATAAGACTGTGTTGTATTCAGATTGCGGGTAAAATGAGACAGCAGGGGGGTTCAAAGTGCATCAAATGAGGCCTTAAAAATCTCCTGGGGCTGATTGTTTTTATTGTGTTCAGAGGCTGTTAGTAATGGTGCAAGGGACAAAGTCCAGGCAGGTAGTCACGTGACAATGAACAGGTGGTCAGGGTTCAGTCGGCAGGAATGTCTCCCACGCTAGGTCTTCTGATGGTGAAACAGGCCTAATTATCATGGTCCCATTTGGTGTCTTTGCTAATTCTTCAAGACACTGAGGATCAGGTGACTCCCAATAACAGCAGGGGACTTGGCACCTCTGAGACCATCTATCTGCCTCTGGGGACTGTCTGCTAAAGAGACTTCTTATTCCCTTAAGAGACAAAGTAACGATTTAAGATTGGCAAACTAAGTTTCTAATTAATTTATAGGGCCTTAACTTTTCACAGGAAATCCTGTGGCTAGGCTTTTACAAACAACTAGTGTGACTTAAACTCCCCTAATGGTCAGGTCCTTCCCTCATGTCGGCCCTAAGGGGCTTCCCGGACCCTTCTGCGGAAGTCACCTCCTTCCTGCATTCCACAGGGGAAAGCCAGGAAGCCATTAAGAGAGAATAGCGAGCAGATTAGTTCCTAACCCCTGCACAAGCTCCTACTGATTACAATGAAAAGCGTCTATTACTGAAGCCAAATTTCTAACTTTTGGATTCCCGTATAAACCATAATTTATATGGTAAAAGCATTATAAAACCGACTTAAAATATTTAATTAATTTTTTTAACCTAAATCTTCAGGTAAAAAAACAAACAAATCAAAACAAAATAAAAAGAAAACAGAAAGACACATGACCTTCAAGGTTGATAAATCGTCTGGTCCACTCCACCTGCCCTTTTCCATCCAACAGTTCTTTTCAAATTACCACTGTGACGAGAGTGTTAATTAAAAAAATAATAATGGGAAGAAAGATTTCTCATTTGCCTCATGTCATTGAAACAATTCTTTTAAAAATATTCTAGGATAGCCTGACCAGGCGGTGGTGCTATGGATAGAGTGTCGGGACTGGGATATGGAAGGACCCAAGTTCGCAAACCCAAGGTAACCGGCTTGAGCACAGGCTCATCTAGTTTGAGCAAGGCTCACCAGCTTGGACTCAAGGTCACTGGCTCGAGCAAGGGGTCACTTGGTCTATTGAAGGCCCACAGTCACGGCACATATGAGAAAGCAATCAATGAACAACTAAGGTGTTGCAACAAAAAACTGATGATTGATGCTTCTCATCTCTCTCCATTCCTGTCTGTCTGTCCCTAGCTATCCCTCTCTCTCTGTTCTTGTAAAAAAAAAAAAGAAAAGAAAAGAAAAGAAAATATTCTAGGATCTAAAATGACTGTTTCTCCCATGCACAGTCTTTACCTTGCCTTTTAGAAATCAGATGAGGGGATGCTCAGAAAAGGCATCAAGTCTGACATAGCGTCTGATGTTCCCGTAGCATGAAACGCATAGAGACGTGAGCATCAGTAGTTCAGCTCTTGGTAAATTAGGAAAACCCTGTGTTCTGCAGTTGCTGTTGAAGAGGTCCACGTATAACTTAGCAGTTGAAGTAAGTAATTTTCTTACAAATATATTTCCATATATACTTGGGCTTACAGATATGGGTGAGTGGGATTTTATGATTGGGCAGCAATGTGTGAATATTTTATCAGTCTCTGAATTATCGCTGGACAGCTCTTACAAGCAGCCACACCAGGGCTAGTGTTATTGTACAACGTGCAGAAGCTTATGGAAGACTCAGCCCGCGGGGCTGTGCAGACCGTGGGACCCTCAGCCCACCCTGCCTGCAGCAACTCCTCTGGCCATTTCAGACCTGGAACTGATGGGTTTCTGAGGGAGCGACATCCGCGTGCCCTTGGGCAAAAACACATCATCCAGTCTCGGGGATGTAAAGGCTGAGTGCTTTAAAGGCAAAACCTAAGATCTTTTTTAAAAAAGTACCGGTTTTCAAGTTTTCTTCTTCCGCAAACTATTCATATAAAAATTGAGACAACTTTCCTTTAATCTGTACTGCATGTATTATCATGAAAGACATTTTTAATCTTGACTTTATTAATTCTCTAGCTAATAAGCACCTGATGTCAAAGTGAACTTTCTGAAGGTGTAATAGAGAATGCATTACTCGACATTTCCCTCTCTCTCCCGTTGACTCCCATTTTCTAAAAAAAAACGTCAGTGGAAGTACTATACTCCTTGTTTCCCAGACTCGATATTCATCCTCAAACAGGCCGCTGGGACCCCGTGTGCAATGTAAATTTATACTGAAATTTTTCTTCACCTGTGTGACACTTGTAGCTCGAGGAATTCAATTTTGAATACTTTCCATGAAATTTTGCTTATGAAAAAAAAGTCATTCTCGCCTGAACTGTGGTGGCACAGTGGATAAAGCATCGACCTGGAATGCTGAGGTTACTTGTTCAAAACCCTGGGCTTACCTGGTCAGGCACATATGGGAGTTGATGCTTCCTGCTCCTCCCCCTCTCCTCTCTCTCTCTTTCTCTCTCCTCTCTCTCTCTCTCGAAATGAATAAATAAAATCTAAAAAAAAAGTCATTCTCGTTTATAAAGAGAAAATACAAATATTTAAATAAAGCTCAATTTCAATATATATATATATATATATATATATATATATATATATATATATATATATTAAACAAAAGTAGTGATTGGTTATTTTCTATTAGTTTAAAAAAGAAATAAAAAGATGTAAAACATTCTATTCTGGCCAGACATAGCCACTGGCATTTATTATGTATATGAGTATAATTATCAAATTATTTTCAGAGACTATTTTTGAATTACAACCAAAATTACAAAGTATGTTAAAATCCAAAAATTCTCCCTCAAATGAATAATTGCACTGGCTGTGAGCATTGTTCATTTAAACTTCTCTTGTAATAAAGAACATAATAAAATTTTATAATTTTTGAAAAAACTCAAATGATAATATTTAGAGAAGTAAAAAAGAAACTATGCTGCTTCTATGCAGTAAACTACCGAGCATATATTTTTAAAGGAGGACATGCTGTCTATATAGTCTAATGAGAAAATCACCAATGAAAATTGCATAGTATTATTGTTATAATTATGTTATTACATATTTTATCGACACACTTTTATGAAAAATATATTTCCAAATGTGTACAGATAATATATTAAGGTGGAGAAAAGAAATTCTCAATTTTCATTTTTTCTATTTTTGTAATTGTGAATTTTAATAAATATATGTCATTGTTCTAATCCAGTGGTTCTTAACCTTTTTTGAGGTACTGAACCCACCAGTTTCATATGCACATTCATCGAACCCTTCTTTAGTGATAAATAAAATATGATTTTTTTTCCAAATTCAAGACATAGGTATATGTTTTTTTTTACTGGTGCACAAAATGAGCCATGCATGAACATCACCTTGCTCAAAGAACAAAACCAACAAAGTGCATGAACTCACAACAAATTACGGTATTACTTTATTCTGGCCTCCACGGCAGAGGTTTCTCCAAATCCCTGAGACCGACTCATCGAACCCCTAGGGTTCGATAGAATCCAGGTTAAAAACCACTGTTCTAATCAAAGAAATACATATATATTTTAACCAAATAGCAATGATATGTTGCAAGATAGCACTTTAATATTTTAAAT
The DNA here is from genome assembly GCA_037038555.1 of Rhynchonycteris naso. NCBI lineage: Eukaryota > Metazoa > Chordata > Mammalia > Chiroptera > Emballonuridae > Rhynchonycteris > Rhynchonycteris naso. The sequence continues at coordinate 6,744,689 of CM072998.1, read as the reverse complement.
ACTCTGAATCTTGAGTAAATCATTTTAAAAGTCAATTTTCAATTAACCACAAGACTGCCACATATTCTATCAGTCTATGATTTCCTTATAAAAAGAAACAATATACGTCAGATTCCAGCCTAGATTTCTTGCATTGTCTATTTTATTTCTCAAAACAAACAGTGCAATATCTACATCTTTAATCCATTTTAAATTTATTCTTGTGTGTGGTGTAAGAAGCTGTCCTAGCTTTATTTTTTTTTTTTGCACATACCAGTCCAATTTTCTCAACACCATTTATTGAATAGACCTCCTTTCCCTCATTGTGTGTTCATATCTCCTTTGTCAAATATTAATTGGCTATATAGGCATGGGTTGATTTCAGAGCTCTCTATTCTGTTTTATTGATCTGTATATCTGTTTTTATGCTAATACCATGCTATTTTGATTACTATGGTCTTATAGCATAGTTCTATATCATATAGTATAATACCTCTAACTTTGTTCTTCTTTCTCAAGATTACTATGGCTGTTTAGGGTCTTTTGTGGTTTCATATAAATTTTTTGAAATATTTGTTCCAGTTTTATGAAATATACCATTGGTATCTCAATATTAATTATTTTGAGTCTACTGTTTGCTTTGGTTTATATTAAACATTTTAATTATATTAATATTTCTATTTATAAACATATATGCTTCCACTTATTTGTACCTTTTCAATTTTTTCTTCACTGCCATATAATTTTCCAAGTACAAGTCTTTTACATCCTTGTCAGACTTATTCCTAGCTATTTTATTATTTTGGAAGCAATTATGAATGGCATTCTTTTTTAGTTTCCTTTCTGATAGATCATTATTGATATATAAAAATGCAACTGATTTCTAGATATATGTTTTGTATCCTGATACTTGATGAAATCCAATTATCAGTCTAGCAGTTTTTTTGGTGGAATATTTAGGGTTCTCTATATACAGTATGATGTCATCTACAAATAATGACAGCTGTACTTCTTATTTTCCAATGTGGTTGATTTTTATCTTTTTTGTTGTTGTTGTTGTTAAGAACACAGGAAGTAAAAATCTTAGACATTTGTCATAATAATATATTTTTATTCTGATATACTTCCTCAGGTAAGGGAAACAAAAGAAAAAAATAAACAAATGGGACTACATCAAACTAAAAAGGTTTTGCACCGCAAAGGAAACCATTAACAAAATGAAAAGACAACCCACTAAATGGAAGAGCATATTTGCCAATAGTATAACTGATAAGATTTTAATATCCAAAATTTATGAAGAACTTATAACACCAAAAACAAAACAAAACAAAAAAACCCTCAAAATAATCCATATAAAAAATGAGCAAAGAGCCTGACCTGTGGTGGTGCAGTGGATAAAGCATCGACCTGGGAACACTGAGGTCGCCAGTTCAAAACCCTGCACTGGTCTGGTCAAAGCACATATGGGAGTTGATGCTTCCAGCTCCTCCCCCTTTTCTCTCTTTCTCTCTCTCTCTCTCTCTCACTCTGTCTCCTCTCTAAAATGAATAAAATTTAAAAAAATATATTTTAAAAAAATGAGCAAAGAATCTGAATAGACACTTTTCTAAAAAGGACATACTGATAGCCAATAGACATATGAAAAGATGCTCAACATTACTAATAGTGCAAATTAAAACCACAATGAGATATCACCTCACACCTGTAAAAATGGCTATGATCAATAAATCAACAAACAGGTGTTGTTGAGGGTGTGAAGAAAGGGACCCCTCATGCACTATTGGAGGGAATGCAGATTGTTGCAACCACTGTGGAAAGCAATATGGAATTACCTCAAAAAATAAACATGAAACTGCCTTATGACCCAATGGTTCCACTTCTGAGAATTTATCTAAAGAAACCCAAAACACTAATTCTAAAGACTATATGCACCCCTGTGTTCATTGCAGCATTATTTACAATAGGCAAGATCTTGAAACCATTTGTGTTGCTCAGTAGATGAGTGGACAAAACAGTTGCAGCCCATTTACACCATTGAATATTATGCAGTCATAAAAAAGAAGGAAATCTGACCCTTGTGACAGCATGGATCTATCTGGAGAGCATTATGCTAAGTGAAAGAAGCCAGTCAGGGTAAGACAAGTACTATATGATTTTACTTGGTTGTGGAATCTAATGAACAAAATGCACTAACAAGCATAATAGAGACAGACTTATAAAGAACAGGGTGACAGCTATGAGAGTGGGAGGGGGGATTGGGAGAGAAATAGGGCAAAAAAGGCTGGAAAAAAAGTAATAAAAGACAACTCATAGACACCAACAACAGTGTGGTTATTGCCGCAAAGGGGGAAGAAGAGGAGGTTATGAGGCATAAACGGTGATGGACAACGACTTGATTTAGAGGAAATGAAACAGAGGACACTGTAGAGACAATGTGTTGTGGAATTGGCACCTGAAACCAGTGTAATTATGTTATCCAGTGTAACCCCAATAAATGAAATTCAATTACATTGAAAGAAAACAATGCTAAGGCTCAAGATTGATTACCTGCAAAAATAAACAAAGAAGCCAACACGATTTGGCTTTAGTTGAATCTTGACTTTCTGAATCCAAAGTCAGTTCCTTCTCACTACAACTTAATGTTAGACATCATGTGTCTCTATAAAGGTATGGGCAGAAAAAAACATTATTGTGTATTTTATTCTTACAATACTATGAAACTAAGTAATATAAAGAAATTAAGGTAGTAGTATTTTCTAATCCTTTAAAAACATATCCTTACATTGCTACGCAATCTAAAAATGGGCCAGGAAGGTGACTTGACAGGATCTACGGACCTACATAATGGCCAAAATGCAATTTTGGAATAAAGATATTATATCTGCAGGAAGTTTTCATCCCCTTACCAGATATAAAAAATAATTTTGAATATCTTTATCTTATGCAAGTACATATAAGCCATTTGTAAGTGAATTGATCATATATGAAACTCAGAGAAGATTATTTTGTCATATTTAATATTTACATAAAGGCAATGAGACAAGTTAAGCCACTAACCTGCCTGTCAAAATTAGGAATTAACTATATATTATTAGCTATTATCTGTTCCTACTTACAATGTAGCATTATGATAATTCATAAATATTTTGGCTAAATAAATCCAATACTTAAATTCTAAGTTTCTCTTCTTGACAATAAGGCTAAGAATTTTCTATGGCAGTGTGTTTCTAGTTCACACAATAAGTTGTAAAGTGTATATAGATTTACCCACACATTCTTAAAATCTTTATAGCTCATTATATTTTGTTAAAAGTGTTCTTTGGTATATGGTATATGATTTCATTTTTTAAATACCTCCAGATTTACACTGACTATCTATGGACTAAGGAATTTTACAAATTTGAAATGAGATTCTTCATAAAGCAAATAGTAGTCCTAAATTTTTAATATGCATGTTCTTTGTGGATGTAGACTTATTTTATTCCATAGTAAGCACTTCTTTCTAGCTTGAAAATTTTTAATATTTCCTTTTCAACCTCTAGTCTCATAATAAAATGATCTCAGAAATTCTGTTAACTTTATTTGAAATTATTTTAGGCCTGTAACATATTTCTTCAATTTTAAAAAAACAAAACTGTCCCCAAAAATCTCAGTATGTTGGTTAAGCATAACCTCCCACACTTTTGTATGATGGTTTATGCCACCAAGCAATATGTTTCAGCTTGTGCAGTTACAGTCTAAATATGCCATGCATAAATAAGATTGAACAGATGGTTCTGGGAGATGATATAGAAAAATAGAAAACACCAATAAACTTAAAATAGAAATACTTAACATTATACATTACATCCGGTGATGGGAGATAAACCAAGATGATTATAAAAATAAAGTCATGTTGGAGTTTTTCCTCAAGGAAAAATAAAAGCCATCATTTGGACGCTGTCACTGCATTGTGACCTTAAAAGCTATAATCGCAAGGAAGCGAGATCAAAATATTGAAAGAAAAGAAGGTTTGATTGACAGATTCTACATTAAACAATCACCGAAAGATCTATAGAAACATGAGGCTTAAATTACACAAAATTTTTTTTTATTTTCTACTAGTATAAATTAAAGTAAAATGTGGAACTATTTGTTAAAAATATTCTTTTTGAAGTATAAATTCAATTGATAATCGTGTAATATCTTTGCTTCATTTGAATGAATGAATAATATTGATTCTGAAAATATATCTTCTCTTTAGAAAATGTTTTTAAAAGGCCTGCAATTATTGTGCATTACCATTGTGAATATATTTGGAGCCAAGTGATAACAAAAGTATTCTTTTTTCAGATTTCAAGGAGTTTAATATCTAGAGGGCAAAAGAGTGCATACCTAAAAGGACATTGTGCATTAGTGGAGAAAAGGGTGTTTTCCAAAATCTACTCAGCCATCAAATATGAGTACCTTGTGCTTCGATGATAGACACAGCTAGGAAATGCATTAGCAATAAAATAAAATATGGAACCATGTGAGTGGAACAGCATCTCTGGGGCAAAGAATGAATTCTGGATCCTTGATCAGTTTAGTAGTTGATAGGAGACCTAACAAACACTAAAGTTGATAATAGTAATGAGCCCAAGGAAAAGAGAAATTGAGAAAGAAAATAATAGCAAAGAGGAAGGAAAAGAGAAGAATGTCTTACTCTCCATTAAAAAAAAAAAAAGGTTTAGTCAACAGTGCCAAGACCTGATGAAAAGTCATGTAATAAGTTGGATAGGTTATTTAGAGATCACTCCTACAGGCTCTCAGCAATCTACCTAGCCGGGCCAAAGAAACATCACCATGTACTTTTACCTGGAGGAGTACGGTTAGATCGCTACGGGTGAATCATTGGATCCGGCACATAGTTTCTTTTCATCCAGTAATGTTTCTGATTTTGAAGATTTCAGCCAAGATTTGCCTTAGAAACAGAATTGGGGAGGAAGAATAAAGTGCAGGATGTGCCCAGCGTAGGGCTGGCACCATCTAAAGCTGGAAACACAGTGTTAAAATAAACGATAAGGGTAAATAAAAAACACACTGGGAACAATAAGGGCAATTTTCTATCTTGAATTTGACACTAGATAGAGGAGAATATATTTACCCTAAGAATTTGTAACCATAAGTTTGTCCCTCTGAAATGTTTGGTGCAAATTCATAGGATAAGTATGGCCCATTGAGCTCAGCAAAATCATATTTTTCTAGGTTGGGAATATTCCTGTGGAGAAATGCAATTATATTCTTTTTCTCATAGATAAAATCATAGTGCAAAGAAGGCACTATGATTAAAATAAACTCAGAAATAAAATCTGCATCAAATGTTTAACACATTAAAAAAATGTGAGGGGTAAGTGTAAAACTATGAAGACCAGCTGAATATGAATAAAAATAAAATGTATGTTATAGAAAAAAAGAAAATTACCTTTGATACTGAAAACACAATGACACTTTAAACTGCTGATTAAATGGTGTAAAAAATAAAATTGTGGGCTAGTAAATGAATCCAAAAATATTGTCTGAATAGAGTAATTGGCAAATATTTTTGTAAAGCCAAATAGTACATATTTCAAGATTTGTAAGCCACATATTGTATGTTCTCTGTTTCTTTCCCTCCCCCCAACTTTCTCTTTCCCAAATTGTGCTTTTCTGTTTAAAGACCAAAAATAATGCACAAGAAATTCTCTGTAGCAGATATGAAGATGTTTTATGTATATTAATTAAGCATATTTATGAGGAAACAGACAAATTGATTAATTGAATACCACTTAGATTCTAAAAGCTCAGCATGTATTTGGGTCACTTGTTATGTAGGACAGACTTGGCATTTCATGTGAATGGACAAAGGATGGACTGTTGGATGAATATTTCTAGGAAAATGTGTCATGCATGAGGAAAGAAAGTGAAGGGGGCCTATACTTCCCTCATCATATCATACATATGTCAGTGCATAGTGTATGTGACATTTATTTATTTATTTATTTATTTATTCTTTTGTATTTTTCTGAAGTGAGAAGCGAGGAGGCAGAGAGACAGGTTCCTGCATGTGCCCGACTAGATCCAGCCAGCAAGCACACTAGGGGGCGATGCTCTGCCCATCTGGGCTGTTGCTCTGTTGCAACCAGAGCCATTCTAGCACCTGAGGTGGAGGCCATGGAGCCATCCTCAGCACCCGGGGCCAACTTTCCTCCAATGGATCCTTGGCTGCGGGAGGGGAAGAAAGAGATATGGAACAAGAAGAGGAGGAAGGCTGGGGAAGCAGATGGGTCCTTCTCCTGTGTGCCTTGGCTGGGAATCAAACAAACTTTTAAATGTAAACACTTTAGTTCCTTTTACTTTAGTTCTTGGAGATCATTTCTGTATTGTTGGCACACCTATGGCTTTATAAAAAGATGATTTTTTTTTTACTTTATTTTGTCCATAATTTAATCATTTTGATTGGGAAAGTCTTTTAATTATACTAGTTGCCAAGCATCTAGAAATAGAGTGTGACTATTGGTTTTCACTTTGTGTTGCCCAGGGGAAAGTATGTAATAAACACAATAGAGCCAATATATGAATGTCTGTGTAGAATCTGTTGTGTGGCTAATCTCATAATCCTTGTAATTCTTAAATCCGCTTATGAAACTGTGCCTGTGCTTGTGTGGGCCACCCAAATGTATGACAGAGAATACTACTAAGGCTTCTGAGCCTCTGTCCACTCTCCCCTGGACGTTCTGCAATCTCAGCAGAAGCTGAGTGACTCAGAGGACTCTGAACAGCCCTTACAGCTGCTGTTGTAAAAGATGAAAAAATAATTATTTGGGGTTTCTCAAGCCTTTTCATTAGGCGCTTCTCATCATTAAACTAAAGAAGATTTCACTTAGAAATGCTTCAGATAGGAGGGGGAATAGAATAATTTCCACAGCTGGCGACCCTGAAGCGCAGTCTCTAGAGTGGACCTCTCATAGAAATACTAACTGTGGCCAGAAGTAGAAAGACAGCGAGTTCAGGCCCAGGGTGGTCTTCCTTCCGTCCCAGGGTGGTCTTCCTTTCTTCTCCGACCTTAAGTCAACGCAAATGAATGCCCGGTGAACTTCGTTAGCTCTCAAATGTGAAATCACAGCGAGCTTTTCTCTTTTTCTCTTGAATAATTGAGATATCTCTAAGTGGATTATAGAGCACATCTGGAATGTGAAATATTATGCTGGTTATTGTGGAAAGCTTAGTGTCCCGTGTTGAGTATTTTGTGTTTCAGTTTTCCGTGCGGATAAGAAATTGTGTTCAGAGTACGTGGCGAAGGAAGTAAGTCCACCTTTTGCCGCTTGAGATAACTTTTAAAAAGTTAAATAAAAGAGAGCTTCTGGCCCAAGGCTAAATAGTGGCAAATTTCCAGATGAAAGGTGAAATTCTTTGTTCTGAGAACATGGAAATAGAGATATAAAAGATCCTTTTGCAGCTGTAACTACACCTGTCACTGCTCATGACAGATATAATGAGTGTGGTTCCCCTGCGTCCCAGGGAAAATGAAATAGGAACCTCAGGGGAGCTTATCATTCACAGGAAACTTAAAAGGCTGACAGGCATTTGTACTGGATGTGGGTACCTTTTGTATGGCTCCACTATGATTTTCCATTCAGCATTGTTATCACTAATAATAACTTTCACTGTAAACAATGCTCCAGGGCACTGTGTCCTTTAGAAGTATTATGTGAGCTACACAAATAAGCCAGATTTGTCATTTTAAATGTTCTAGTAGCCACATTAAAAAAAAATTGCAAAGAAACAGAAAAAAATAATTTTACAAGTATATACGTATATTATTTAATTTCCTGTACATGTTGATTGTTTAGCTAATATCAGTACAAATTTTTTTTTGCTATTTTTTTAAGGAAGGGGGGAACCATTAAGAAAATAGAATCTTTAATACGACCACCGGTAAAGAAATTAAAAAAAATAGTGCTTCTGAATGACACTCATCAATTTACAGCACCTGGGGAAATATGTAAATTAGATAAATAAATAAGCATCCACCTGAAAGATGAAACAGTTGTCTCTGTGAAGGTGTGAAGGTGCATTTTAAATTACCTTGAGTAACATGATTATTATTTCCATAGAAAATGATGCTATCTATTTATCCATCAATTCAATTTCAAAATGAGGTTATGTAACCCATGGATTTCATTGTCTCAGAAAAAGAAGCTGTGTTTCGAATGTATTAGGATAGGTCAGTTTGAGGAAGTCTGGGAATGACATTTATTTACCTTATTTCACCACTTTACTAGAAATCTTATCTTTGATATAGTTTTAATTTCACTACACTTTAAGGCTTTATAAATTCATGTTATTCCACATTGGTTGCTAATTATGAGAAATGCAGATTATTGCTGTGTTTTTATAAATATGAAATTTTATACAGAGATGAAATATTTGTAGTCATCTCTTTTGAAGAATTAAAAGTACAGTTGCAAACAGGGAAGAGTTAAAACACATTCTGACCAGACAGGCGTGATAGAAAAGGAAACCACTCAAGAGAGCCCCGTTGACATGCTCGAAGAAATCAGTAAACCTTCCCTCCTCATAATCTTAACCATTATTGATCATACACCTACCCTTAAATTAAAGCATTCGAGACTCTGTGCCAAAACATATCATTCAAATGGTTAAAAGATACTTTACCAATTTGAACAAGAAGCCCGTACCACCACTATGTATTTAAAAGAAATAAAAAATCTAGTGCAGAATTCCAAAGTTTTGATAAACACAGTGGAGACTGATTATTCTTGCCTTCATTAAATGTATTCCAAATCAAGACCAGATGTGCCTTGGGAAGCTGCTCATTATTAGAGCCTGTATTTGCTTTTCTCTTTGGGAAGCTGTAGGGATGTCAATACAGGAACAGAACAAGGATGCCTGTTTTCAGGGAGGAGGCGAAAGCTATGGTTTAGATTTAGCACATAAAGCACTTAGAAAACTCAATATATTCATCATTTTTAATGAATATATCTGAATAAAATCATTTTAGGACAATTAATATAAGAAGAATACTACTTTTAAATGCTAAATAAACTACAAAAAGTCCAAACCTTTGATGATATATTTGAAATACACATATGTTCCCAATGAAATAACATTTTTAAATTTCTTTTTATTTATTTATTTTTTTAAGAGAGAAGACACAGAGTGAGAGAGAGAGAGAGAGAGAGAGAGAAAGCGGGGAGGAGCTAGAAGCATCAACTCCCATATGTGCCTTGACCAGACCAGTGCAGGGTTTTGAACTGGCGACCTCAGTGTTTCCAGGTCGACGCTTTATCCACTGTGCCACCACAGGTCAGGCCGAAATAACATTTTTAAAGTGTTGTTGAAGAACGTATTTATGAAACATATAGTTAGGGAAAATAAAAATGTAGTACTTTGGGGCCTCAAACAAATACGTTCTTGAGTTTAAAATATGGAAAGCTCAATACATTCAACTTTCTCTCAAGAATTTGTTAAAAAAAAATAAAAAAGTCAGTCCTGAACTTTCTAATAGCATAATTTATATTGGCTGAGTTAAATAGTATTTAGAAAAATTATGTTTTTATGCTATTGTCGTGTCTGAATTAATTCATTTGATTCAATATATCAGTGCTTAACTCTGCCTTTCAGGTTTTATTGTGAGAATTAAAATATAATATATGACCATCTTCCTACAGAATAGTTTGATTGTTCTGGTTTTTATGAACAATGTTATGGAGTATTGAAGAACATTAAAACTATTTTATGCTTTTATATATTTAAGGTCTAGAACTAATATTACTTAATATTAATATACTTAATATTTTTAGCTCATATACTGGAAAACCACCTTACAAGATTTATAATACATGATTAGATGTAGTTCGTTTTATACATAAATCTATGTGATAATAATTACTACACTTGAATCAAGGTATGAGTGTCTTGTCTTCTTTCGTTACAAAGCTGTGGCTCCAGACCTCTCTGACCACATTCAGCAGTTTCCCACCATTTTTTCTCTCATGTTTCTTATGATGGTTTTATTGTGTTTTCACACAGCTACTGCTAACTACCCAAACCCCATAAGCAGGATTGATGTAAAAGTGGAGAATATTGAGCTTACCGTATTGATCATCACCGCACTCAATACCAATTTTCTGAAGCCTAGCCATAGCATTCTGGAACGTATCAGGGAATGAAATTAATGTCAGGAATTCGGGGGCCTCCTAGACTCACAGAGGAATTCCTTCCTTTATCACATATGTTGTCGTTATCATACTCTAATAAAAGACTTGATGGAAATCTATACATGATACTTAACCATACTTCATTTAGGCTAAAATCCTATTATTTCCCCAGCATTGTCTTGTAAAGGTGACCCGTGATCTCCACATTGCTAAATATGTATAGTGGTCAGTTCTGAGCTGTCATCCCGCTTGGCCTGCCACCAACATGCCACAGTGCCTCCGTCCTCCTCAAAGCACTTCCTGCACTGGCTGGCTGGTGCCTGCCTCCTCCTGATTCTCCTTGTAATTGATTCCTTTCCTTTCCTGGTTTCTCCTTTTATGTCCCAGGCTTACTTCTACACACTCCTCTCTTCTCTGTCTAAACGGATTCCCTTGGGAAACTCTAAGTTGTATAGGTTCTACTACAATATCCCAAACATAGACAAATGGGATACAATCTCCCAAATGGAGACAAATGTAATACAATCTCCCAAATGGAGACAAATGTAATACAATCTCCCAAATGTCTCACTCCAAGGTGCATCCGTTTCCCAAATTCTCCTCTCATCTATCCAGTGGTAGCCTTGACATTGCCATTTGGTAGTCTGAAATCAAGTGAAACAACCAGAAAATGTCCTGAGTGAACTCGCATTCATCTTTCCCAAACTTCTCCCAGTCTTGCAAAAAGTCAGTTAATGACGACCCGTGTTCAGTTGTTCAGGCGGTGATCAGGAGGAGCCGTCCTTGCCAGCTCCGAGCCCACGTACTGGTGCCCGTGCCCGGCCTTCTGTAACCCCCGGACCCCAACCTCTGCTCCCTGGCGCTGTGCTCCCTGGAGTGGCCATCGTCTCTTGCTCCCTGTGCTGACCGTCCCTTCCTCTGGTCTGGTCCAGAGACAGCAGCCAGCGTGCTCTTTCTCGCATGATCACCAGCTCCACCGTTGCTGAGCCTGACACCTTGCCAAGAGCTTCCCAGGCCATTCTGTGGAGAGGCCCGTGTGGAGATGTCCTCACCCTGTCCCTGCTCTGGTGTCGCACTGCCCCTCCGGCTTCCATTATTCTGCCCCAGCGGCCGGCACCCCTCGTGCTTTCTCCACCACTCAGACATCGTTCACGCCACGGCCCTCGAACCGGCCTTTGTGTCTTTGATAATTATCCCCCAAGATACTGGTGTGAGTAACTCTTCCTCTCTTCCTTCAAGCTCTGCCCTGGGCCCCTTCCGAGAGAAGACCCTTGCGGCCTCTCTGCACAGCTGCTGAGGGCACGGGCCCCAGCACCCCAATGTTCTCTTCTTCTCCATGAAGTTTATCCTGTCCTATACACTCATGATTTACTTGCATGCTATTTTCTTATCTTATAACTTGAACTTGTTTTGTTCTCTGCTATATCATCTCATGTTCTTTAGACAGTAGCTGGGCTAGTACATAGTACCAGATTAATAAATAATAAATAATAACTATGTAATAAAACAAAGGATAAATACCAAAAATGGATTAAGGTCACTTGACATTTTAAAAAATGGTCTTCACTTACGCTCATTTCAGGCATTTATTTATTTATTTATTTATTTATTTACTTTAAAGTGAGAGGAGGGGAGATACAGAGACAGACCCCCACATATGTCTGTTAAGGATCTGCCTAGCCGTCACTGTCTGGGGCTGATGTTCTGCGCCTCTGGGGCCACGCTTGGAACCCAGCTGTTTTTAGCGCCTGGTGTGTAAGTTCCACGGAGCCACCCTCATGCACTTGAACCAGTTGAGCCATGGTTGTGGGAGGGAAAGAGAGAAATAGAGAAAGGGGAGGGGTAGAGAAGTAGATGGTCATTTGTGTGCCCTGATGGGGAATTGAACTCAGGATTTCCACACACAAGGCCCTGCTTTACTACTGAGCCAGCTGGGCAGGGCCACAAGCATATTTTATTGAATCCTATTTCTACTCAAGTACAGAATGCATGAGTGGGGTCCTCAGAGAACAGACACAATAGGACGTTTGTATGTATCTGGAAAGAGATTTAATGGGAGAATTGGCTCACACGGTTTTCAGGGCTGAGAAGCTCAGGAGCGGCAGTCAGCAAGGTGGACACCCAGAAGCCCTGACACTGCAGGTCCAGTCTGGGTCCTACGGCCTGAGCATTGGAGTCCCGGGGGGTAGCGGATGCTTCAATTCGAGTCTAAAGGCAGGGGGAAAACGTTCCATCTCGAAGGCAGTCAGCCAGACAGAAAAAATGCTCTCTTCCTCCACCTCTTTCCTCCACGCAGTCCTTCAACTGACCGGATGAGGCCCGTTCACATCAGGGAACGCGACCCGTTTCCCTCAGTCGACTGATCCAAATCATTACCTAACCCAGCACTTCCTCACTGACCACTCAGAATCATGGTGGACGGACGTCTGGGCACCCTATGCGCCAGTCCCGCTGACATATAATTAATCATGGCACGGAAAGTGAACATATTTCTCAGAAATATTTTTGGAATGTTTAAAAATCTTTTTTTTTTTTTAATGTAAGGAATCAGGTAAACATGGAAACTTGAGGTTATGAAACAGCCCACCTAATATTATAAACATATAATGATGTGAAACATCTTAAGTTTCTTGGCGCGTATGCACTCGCCTCTCGTGGAACGAACGCAGGTGCTGAATGAAGCGGAGACAGGCAGTCAATCACGTGATCGCTCGCATGTATTGAGTGGTTATCACTGCAGACTAGTTCTTAGATGCTATGAAAGCTTACAAATAAAGTTCAAGATCTTTTTTCCTTTCTCAGGGAATTTAAAAATGAATAAGAATGGTAAGACAAAAACAATGGAAAAAAGAATGGACTATAATAAATAATCAAATTGCAAGACTATGAGATTTATACACATTGCTCACTACAGTTCCCATAAATGGGTGTATTTATGTTCAAGATGTGGAGTATAATTATATTGACTAAACATGTATTATTTACTAGCTACAAGGCCTGGGTAAGGAGGTGAGGGACCGTAATTAATGCAACGCAATTCTTACCTGAGCTAGTGAAGGGAACGGGCATATTAACATCTCATCGTAATTCTCTTTCACCATCAGCTTTTTTTTTTTTTTTAAATCAAACATATGCAGACAACTCTGCTTCTATACATTGGAGATGTAAAAATGTATGAGGTGGTTTTTGCCTCCAGTGGATTTGTAACCTGAGTATAGAAACAGATCGCACACGTGTGCCAGCTGGGGACGCACAAGGCATACGTTGGTTCTGTATGGGAGTGACTGTAAGCATGGCCATCAACACCGAGGCGGAGGCAAGTCCACGTCCTCCTTCTCCCCCAGACCGTCACGTGTTTGAGGCCAGTGGTAGCCTGGGTGCAATGTGGGCCTCCCTGCTGCCCTCAGTGAGTGGAGATGCCATGCCCCCTGCGAGTGACGGAAGCATGGGGAGGAATCCAGAACTATCCATAGAGTGAAAGTTAGGACACTAATTAGTTCTTAAAGAGCATTTGCTGAATTAAGGGTGGGCAGAGGGTAAGTTTCATCCTAACTGCAAGGAAACCTGCGAGTGTCCTGAGGTAGTGGCCAGTGACCGATAGGCAAGCAGGGCCCGACCTCCACATTCGGCTTTCCTTCTGAATTATTCCATGAGATTTGGTCAGCTCATGTTGTGCTTGTCATTCTATGCACATTGTCACTTTGGTCAGTTGATGATACTCAGAAAGCAAATCTCTTCCAGTGGATATTCTTAAAACGCTTATCAAAGAAGATAATGGATACCCAGCTGTAAAATGTGAATTGTGTGTTTAAGTAATATTTGATAACTTCATGAATTATATTCTATTTTTTTTTAAAAAAATTATGACTATGAGGCATACCAAGAAAATTGTTTTAAATTTAATTAAATCTCTCATTCCTATTTAGAGCATAAGGTCACACCCTATTGTCTTCTGTATGTTAACCAACACCACCTGCTTGAGAGTTCAGAGAAAAGGGACGGCTGATCAGAGACTGATATCATTTAATTCAAAATCAAGAAAGAAAAACATCACAAGCTATAGATTCACACTTGGAAAGAAGGATTTTCTTTTTTCTTAATTCTTTCTTTTTCCTGTTTCCTTTCTTTCCTTTTTCCAATTGAGGGATTTATCTACTGTGATGGAAAAGACCAATAACGTTTTCTCACCTGAGGAATTCTTGTGGAAATCTGAATAGACGTGGAATCCTATTTTGGAGTCATGTCAAGGATGTGTGAATGGCGGAGGTAGGCTGTGGCTCGGGTCCGCTGCCCCTCGGCCTGGCCTCGCTGTAGGGAGAGTGTGGGAGTGGGACAGAGCCCTCTAGTGGTGGGGCTGAAGTCACCTGCAGGCATTTCCATTCCTCTCTGGCCCTGGAGCTGGGAGGGCTGGGCACATCTTCACTAGACACGCTGCGCTACAGGCGCACTTGGGTTTCTCCACAGCACCGTGGTCGGGGATTTGGACTTTTCTCATGGCAGCTGGATGCACCACCAGCAGGCTTTCCAAGAGACCCAGGTGCATGCTGCCTTGGCAGTCTCAGACGGCAGTTTACCAATAATGAGCATCACGATGTTATTAAAAAATCAGTTAATTTTACGAGCGCCTCAGTGACATTGTTGACGTCAGTATTGTGTCTTGCTGTAAGCCAGTGCATTTTCTTGTTCCTCAATTCTTTATCTCTTTTGTTTCACAAAGAGAAATTTTATAATTTATTCTATTAATCAGATAAAACATAATTTGGGAGTTTGTAATGTCTTTATTTTGATTTATTCAGCCAATAAATAGGTCAAACATTTGCTTTAGTCAATTTTCTTTCTATGTTCTTCTCTTCAGTATAAAGTTAATAAAAGTAGTGTCAGAAATGAAAATGATTTCACAAGTGAGAAACGGAGATGAGACATTTCAGTGAGGTGTGAGTTTAAGGGAAGTTATGAAGAATAATTACTTATATGTGCACAACATTTTAACTATTTTCCAATTAATGGAATAAAAGATAACAGGAAATTTCCTACTGCATTTAATATAAGTAAAAGAACCACATTTTCAAACTCTCTTAACTCTTTTAAACAGAAATGAGTTGGTCCACGAAGATTAGTTTTCCACATAGTCCAAGGAAAGACATATTGAGCATTGTCAGTTTATGGTTATTTGTAAACTTAAACCCTGGAATCAGTAACCTCAAATGGAAAATCCTCAAACTATTCAATGATGAGTTATATATGGGAGAAGGAATAGGCTGGAAATAACCACCCAGAGAATCAGGTCCTAATCCCTGGAACTTGTAAATGTTACCTTAAAAAGTCTTTGCAATATGATCAAGGTCAAGATCTTAACATGTGGGAATTATTCTGGGTCATCCACATAGCCCTTAAATCCATAACAAGTGTCCTTATAAGAGCAAAGCAGAAGAGCTGAACTCTGACACATCAACACACGTAAGTGAAGGTCAAGAGTGAGGATGGAGGCAGAGATGGGTGTGATGCAGCCACCAGAGGCATCAGGAGACAGAGACAATCACCGGGAGATAAGAGCACCACCCTCTGGACTGTGAGAGGTTAGAGTTTTGTTATTTTCAGCCATGAAGTTTGTGATAATTTGGTACAGCAGCCAAAGTAATCTAACACAAGAATAAAATAAGCTAACATGGAATAAGTTAAAATAAAAAGTAGAAGAAAACTTTAATTTCTGGATATAGAAAAAAAGTATGATGAGACTTCACATCCCACAAAATCCTGCTAAAATTCTGAGCCATGTTTTCTTAATCCCTTTTGGCCCATCTGTACCCACCCTCCTAAACTAGGCTTTCATTTATACAATGAACATTTATCAAGAGCAAACACGGCTAGAATCTGGGGAACATAAACTGTCCATGGAGTTTATATTCTACTAGAGCACATAGACGTGAAGTGACAATTTGACTTAATTATTGATTGAATGGAATTGTTTTAAGGACTATGAAGAATCATAAGATGGTACATAAATAGGATGGTGAGCAACTTAAAGTCACTGAAGTTCTGTTTTGTTTTGACCTGCTTGGCAAGGTTTGTAAGACGTGTAAATGAGTTATTGTGTCTGGCACATGGTAACTTAATAAAAACAAGCAAGCAAACAAAAGCCTCCCCTTGCGTTATTTTTCTACTTTGTCTAGACTATTTTTTCCCTTAACAAGATGGAGAATAGAACCATGATTTTAGAATTCTTACCCCTTTCACAAGTGTGCTTGTTTTGTATCGTCAACCAATGATGGTTGGTTGTTGGTGCCAATTCAGTGCCAACAGGAACCCCTGATTTGGGGTGCGGTGAGGAAAGAAACTTTATTCAATGCAAAATATCTCAACTGTGAGGCAGCAGGGCTGTGAAAAGAGCTTGTCTGTGAGGCAGCCCTGGGTCTAGACCCTTCTCCAGCTAGACAGCTCTACTTGATTGGTTGCTGGCCTGCTTTGCCCTGCACCGATCTGCCTTGTGCTATGCTGGTCTGCTCCACCTGGCTGCTTTCAGACATGTTTGCTGTTTCAGCTCAACCCGGGAAATACACATGTCATTCTTCAGTGGAAAAGAAAAATGGTCTCTCTGGGGCAGCAGGGAGCTGACTTATACAGGTAGAAGTCCCTGACCCTGGTCCCTGATTGGCCTATCCTCATGCAAATGAAGACTCCAAATCTTCACAGTTTGATTGTCCCAAAAGGCACGACCCTGATTGGTCAGAATGGAGCCATTCTGATTGGCCAGTGAAGATGCTGATGGGGGATATAGCTGTGCAGCTCCAAATGAATGGGAAAAGCCTCAGTCCTATTGGTTGACACCACGCTGTAGGAACTCCTTTATAAGAACTGCTGGGATGGCAGAACAAGTACAGGCTGCCAGTTCAGTGCAGGTTGTTCCCTGAAGTACAGTTTGTGTGGGATGTCCTCAAGGAAAAATGGCTACCAGCTCTGTTTATTAAAATTTGAGCACAGTTAGCCATCAGGGATCCTTCTTAGTTGCTATTTTCTTTCTCAGCATTCACAGTATTATCCTTTTTTAAAAAAATATTTTATTCATTTTTTTTAGAGAAGAGAAACAGAGAGAGAGAGACAGAGAGAGAGAGAGAGAGAGAGAGAGAGAGAGAAGGGGGGAGAGAAACAGAAAGCATCAATTCCCATATGTACCTTGATCAGGCATGCCCAGGGTTTTGAACCAGCGACCTCAGCATTCCAGGTCGACGCTTGATCCACTGCGCCACCACAGGTCAGGCTGTATTATCCTTAATTCAGAATTTTACCAAAAGAATGTAATTATCATTTATAATATATTTTTTTCTATCATATCTCTTAGTGTCTAGTCTTCCTGAACGATAAATTGTGTGACAGTACATTATAGGCACTCCATAAACTATCAGAAAAAGTTATCTGTCAGGTGTAGCTACTAACCCGAGTTCCCTGGTCAGGAGTAATATCCTAAAAATAGGTATTATTTTTAATTTTCATGTTTATTTAAAGCTGTCAGTAAAACTTAAATTTGACTCTGAAGTATACAGTAAACCACAATTGAAAATTGTTTATTCCACAAAATCCAAGAAAAATAGATTTCTCAATCTGGAGATTTGCCAAAGAGGAAACATTTTATAAGTGGCCAAGATAAATCAACATAGTGGAGAACAAAGCAATTGTTAAAATATTGGTTTTGAATTAAGATTCAAATTGCACTCTGCTTCCAAGTAAATCACACATATAAAATTAACATTTTGTCATAATTTAACATCCATCCATGTGAATCTAAAGCCAAACCTGCTCAAACTCATCATATTCTTGAAAATAATATTGCAAATTTTTTATTAACAAGTCCTGTTTTAACTATTTCTAACTGGATTATTATGTTGGTGTATGTAGATTAAACAGATTTAGTATATCCATAGATTTATTAGGAATCCATTTGCTTTTATATTCACTGCTGTTATATTATCAGCTCAGAATACTTACAAGCTTCTTCTCTGTGGCTTGTCTGCACTATTTCTAGGGCTGCTTTGGGTGCTACAATAGTCAGCACCCAAAAAATTCAATGCATATCTGTCAGTATAAAATTAAGTGATATCTATTTCCTAAAGAACTTACATAAGTAAAAAGTGAATGTTTTTATTTGAGGGTTAAACAAGAATTACCTTAAATATTTAGCTACCATCATCGAAAAGAAATGATGATTGTAGCTTGAAAAATCTATATGTGTGAAATAAATAAAGACCATAGAATATTTTTTGCTTTCAATTAGAGAATTGAAGAAATGAAAAGTAGAAACATTTCAAATAAAGAGAGAAAAGTCTCAATGTGACTGTCATCTAAATAACAATAGATTTGTTTTCTTTCTTGCAGTAGAACACAATTATCCAACACCATTATAATTAAAGGCAAACTATTAGAAATGAACAATAATTAGTTCCAACTCTCAGTAATATCATAGGGAATGCTTTTATTTGCAATGCATATATATATGCACCTTACTCATTAACATAACCTGAAAAGGGTTTTAAAGCACCATTTCAATGGTCTGTCCCCATATAATAAGTAATTGAAGCTACTCATCTTCAAAAGTGTACAAAAATGGTATTTTGGTCTTGAGGGTCAGCATATTAAAGTGACTCTCTAGTTCATATTTCCTCTGAACTGAAGTAATATGAATGCTAATGAATTCTTAGTGGGGAAAAACGGAATGAAATAAAAAATATTCTATTTGGCTGTAGCCCTGCATTGCTTCCCTCTCTACAGCATATCAGTGAGTTTAAGAAAGAAACATAGAGCCTTGACTTCCAGAACTCTAACAGCGTCTGTGATAAACAGTGTTTATGGCAAAACACAAATAAGCATTAAGTTTGTTAGAAGAAAGGTAAACTATTTTTCAAACTCCTTAGAAAAATTAATGTAGAGTTCCTAAAACAAACCTTTTCTCATTTTCCTGATTTCTGGCCGCTAGTTCAGAACAGTATGACGTAGAACCTCTCTACCTGCTCTTTTCTGTGAAACACATCTGTATATGCTGGAAATAAGGTGAGACCCAGCCAAAGGAGAACTCCAAGAAAGAAAATATGGAGGCAAGCTGGTTAGAGACCCCAGGACTGTGGGAAGAAGAGAGCGGCAGGACTCCTTATGACCCCCCCCCAACAAACAGCAGAAAGCTACCCATACCCCAGATTTCCTGACCCCCAAACTAGTGACAATAGGCAGCACAGTTTATAATTTGGTGGAGGGGAGACTGAGTGTAAGATATTCTGTGTACATTGTGGGAGAGTGATAATTTAGACAGTAAATTATAGGAATAAGAGCTGTTGTAGTTAAGGAGGGATCAAACAAGGGTAAGTACAGGAGATTATTGGGATGCTATAGGTTCTACACAGGGAAGCAATGTATTTTAGTTTCATATTTAAAACCATAGCTCTCTTTCTTACAGACAATGAATCTGAAGGGGAAAAGAAGTATTGTGTATAGTGTTAATCAGTGTTCTTTAGAGAAAAGGAAGCAATAGGAGAGAGAGAGATTTTTAAAATTGGCTCCTGCAATTTCAGACGCTGGAAAAAATTCAAAATGTGTAAGATGGGCCAGCAGGCTGGAGATCCAGGAGAACAGAGGCCACGGTTCAATTCCAAAGACAGTCTGCGGGGGATATTCCCTCCTGCATGGGGGAGGTCAGTCTTTCCTTTTATTTATGCCTTAACTGACTAAGTCCCCCTTCCCTTATGAAGGACGATCTGCTTTCTCAAGAGTCCACTGATGAATGAAATGTTCATCTTACCCAGAATACCTTGACAGAGCATCCAGGATCACATCTGAGCGCACTGTTGGCGCCAGGGTCCAGCCAAGGCGATGCGTTCCATTCCAATCAGAGTCATTCCTGCCGGGAGCAGGTGCGATGTCTGCAAAACTGGTTATGCACACACTCAGGGTGTAAAAGGGGGAGGCAGAGTTTTAAAAGAATAATTTTTCAGATCCTGAGTTTTCTTGTTTTCTCTTTCTTAAAAAGGATCTGTCTGAGAAGAGAGTCTGGGATCTGCCTCTTCTCCTTTGCACCTTTCCTTTAGTTAATAGCCTTTACTCCACTTTACAAAATACATATTAAGCCTCCGTCCCCCAAAATCACCGTGGAACACTGCCCCCGGATATAATATCTCTGGTGCTCTAAAATTACAGATGCCAAGAGAGTTAACCTCTTGGAAGCAAAGAAAAGAGTTTCTTTTAAAAATACTACTGAATAGTGTTGTATTTATCTTTCAAATCACCTTTATTTTATGTTTAAAAATGAGAGGGATTAATAGACTGCCTGTTTATGTCAATAAATGAAATCAGGCTGTGTCTGACAGAGCATAAAGTTGACTGATTTGTTTGACTGTAAAGATAGACTTCAGCAATTATTTTATGAGGTGGGCAGTTTCCAAAAATTGAATGAACTGATATGGAAAACCAAGTTTGGTGAAGACATATGGAATGGACCTATCCAATAGGTAATTGCTAGAAATTACAAAATTTTTACCTACTAATATTTTTAAATTTCTCTCTCACCTTAAACATTAATGTCAAAGATTTTAGACGTCAAATTTTAAGGGTTATGTGAGCCAAAAATATACAGATTATTGATAGCTTTGATGATGTGAGTTTTTACTGTGATGTTGCCATTTGGGCTGCCTGAAAAAAAAAATATATATATATATATACACACACACACATATATATTTGAGAGAAATGTGTATTAATTTGTAATAATTTTATTAGGAAATTTAAATTTATGGTGATTCATTGAAATAAAATGTGCCTGAAATATTAATTCAGGAAATTTGATATATTAATTTTAGAGCAATAAGTAAAAATACAAATAAATGAACAAATAATGGCAGGTTGTATCTGTTTCAGACTCTTCAAGCATACAAAAAAATGTCGATAATAAAAGGGTTGTCAGACCAGTTTACCTAAAATGAAACTTTTTGAACATAAGGAAATTATCTTTGTAATGTAATACACTGAATAAATATTCTTGAGTTGTAACAGTGATTGTCTTTCAAGACACCTCCCAGAGACAATATACCTAGAACTTCACTATAATTGGTTATGTTCCTGTGCATTTTATAGTTTGTTTTCTTATGTGGGAATCAGTCATTTTTATGAAAATTTAGGAGCAAAATTTATTTTTCTGTAGAAAGAAGAGTTAGACAATTATAAGTATGTGTCTATTCAACTTTCTCAAGTATAGTCTTCTTAAAGAGGTGAAAAGGAGAAAAACTTTTATTCTATCCGTAGAAGTAAACAAGGTATTAATCATACAATGTATTGTTAACTTTGCCTAACAAAGAAAATAGTTTAGCTTATTTTGTGGGGGCACAGCTCATCAATTTAATTTTTTAATTTAAGTAATGCTGGATGACAGAGTAGTCTCCCCTCCTATTGGCTAATCAGAGGGGAGTCTGTATCATATGTAGACATCATAGATGTGAATAAATAACACAATTGATAGAGAAATTTCCTATCTCTGCTTACAAAAAGGGAAACTGGCTAAAGGTTATGTACTTTAAAAAACAAACAAACAGCCTGACCTGTGGTGGCGCAGTGGATAAAGTGTCGACCTGGGAACACTGAGGTCGCCAGTTCAAAACCCTGCACTGGTCTGGTCAAGGCACATATGGGAGTTGATGCTTCCAGCTCCTCCCCCCTTTCTCTCTTTCTCTCTCTCTCTCTCTCTCTCTCTCTCTCTCTCTCTCACTCTGTGTCTACTCTCTAAAGTGAATAAAATCAAATCAAATAAACTTTAAAAAACAAACAAACAAACAACAAACAAATGTATGTAATGCAAAGAAAAGATAGAGTTAGGGAATCATCACCACTTGTTTTTTTTGTTTGTATGTTTGTTTTTAAATCAAGCCTGAACAATCTTATAATACTTTGTTATTCTTGCCTGTGTCACGTTCATTTCATGTTATTCAGAGCTTTATGCTTTTGTGCAGACATTACCCCTACGGGATTTAATAAATCATTCAAGGAAAAACCAGCACGCAATTGTGCTGATTGACGCTTAGACTGAAAATCAGACCTCCTCCTCAAAAAAAAAATCTTTATTTTCTAGTAGAATCAGCAAAACTGTTGAGGCTCGGCCTATACCCTGGTAATTATCTCCTCCAGCTTTGGCTAAGAAGGACAAAGGTTGACGGAGGATGAAAATCTTCTGAGGTGCCTAGAAAGGACTGATTGTTTTCGGCTCTAGTAACATCGAACCACCGGAACTGTGTGGAAGCAGTTCTCAAGGATCCGTGAAGGCCAGGCATCAGTAGTTGGGCTTCTTAGAGCCAGCCAAATCATTACCACCTTATGCTTCTGAAAGTCAGCCAATCCACAGAGATTCACTCCCGTCTACGCACTTCTGAAATCTTTAAGTTTTATAGCCCACCCGCGTTGTTTAGACAAACAGTGCTTTATAAGTGGGCCTTATGACTCTCCCTCATTGTTGATGAATAAATTCAGCTTTCTTTCTATTTCTCCTTCCTTCTTTTTCTGTCAGTTGAAGTTTGGCCTCTTTATTGTTTGTATTTAACAACGCAACGTAAGTTCGTTTCAGGTTATAGCCTCCCAAAACACTGGTGAAATTATACGTTATGTAATCCTTTATTTTGTACGTTTATACACATATAGATATTCTGGATATTTATGTAAGTGATAAAAATTTCAGTAGTTATGCCATATAATTCATCCATGATATTTTGTTGTGTTTTTATAATCCAGTAAGTACACATTGTATTTCTGTTAAAAAAAAAAAAAAAGTATTGTAGATCAGCAGTCACGTGAATGTAAAGAGAGTCAGCCGAGCAGAGAGTACAAAAGAAAAACTGTGTTTTATTTTGTCAATATTGACTACTGAAAAAATATTCAAGAGGACAGAAAAAAATTCATCACGGCCTTGACCTATTTTAACACCACATTGACACTCTATTAAGATCTATTTCTTCCCTTTCAGGGTTTTCTCAGAGAATTTTTTTTCCTTAAAGATGAATATTCAGCACAAAAATGAAGAGCTATGGTAAGGTGGCCAATCGTCCTCCTTTAGGGAGGACAGTCCTTCTGTAAGTTCCGTCCCCCTTGAAAAGTGTCCTCCTGCATGTCCTCCTTTTTGATATTGGAAGACTCATCTGTAAATGTCCGTATTTGATCGCTGCCGAGTCGATCCATTGCATCTGATGGGACGTATTTGTATCTTAATGAGTACTTTTTTCTTACAATTATTACTAACAATTAACAGGCATGTGTAAGAAAAATTACAATATAAAATATTACAAATGTTTTTATTATGCATTTATCATATTAGAGTGTATTATTGTTGCAATGAATAAAATGTGTCTTTGATTTATGACATTGTTTTCTTCCATTTATTTTTGTCCTCCTTTTCATTGTGAAAAAGTTGGTCCCCTTAGCTATGGGCGAAACGTTTGGAAGCGGGTATGAGGACTACGTCAGGGGGCGGGTGTGTTTTGGGAGAGGCAGGGAACTTGTTCGTGTAGTAGGTTTGCCAGTGTGAACCTGTCAAAGGGAATGGAATCTCGTGATCTCATTCTAGAGAGAGGACGGCTACTGGGGAGGAACCCTCTTCAGGGCTTTCGTAAAACTCATAGCATAGGTCAGTTCAATGCAAATTGTAAAATACGAAGGTTGATTGTAAACCACTTTGCCTGCCTGGAAAGAAGCCTTAAGCCTTTCAAAATTCAGAGACACTGATATATTTAGAGCTAGTTAAAATCCTATTAAACCAGAGAGGGATTATATAGATTAGTAAAAGAGGGTGTTTATTCTTCTTTGTTTTGAAAGAATATCCTCTGAACTGTTGTTGATTATCCAGGATTCTGTTTGAGTCCATCTCTGAAATCACTATGCATATGACCCTTATAAAACAGACGAGCGAGACAGATAGTCAATACCTTCTTTTGTGAAAAGATTGTACCGGGAATGAGGCCATTATAACATATTTTGCTTATAGTTGTATATGAAGAACATATTAAAATTAAAAATAATGCGTAGAAATGGCTGTAGTGAGAGATGCACCTGAGCATCTTATTTTCATGGAAGATGGGAGATTTTACCAGGATTTACAGTTCCTGGTTTAGTTGATATAGTATCTTTTGTGTTGTTTTTTTTTGCTTTTTCAGTTTTTTGCCAATAGATAAATATGTTTCTATATGAGCTCTTATTTTTACATAAACTTTAAATATACCAATGACACATTGGTACTTCTTAAAGAAAACTTTAATTGTTCAAAAGCATTTTATGACTTGCTTTATATAACAGGCTATTTATAAGGACTAAAAAATTCAGTATATATACAAGGTGAGACAAAAGTAGATTTACAGTTGTGCATATGAAAAACAAGACAATAATTAATAAATAATACAAGAATAAACTCTGTTCTGCATACTCACTGCTATAAACCTACTTTTCCTTTTTCTTTCTTTCTTCTTTCTTTCTTTCTTTCTTTCTTTCTTTCTTTCTTTCTTTCTTTCTTTCTTATCAAGTAAGTGGCAGAGAGACAGAGAGAGAGACTCCTGCATACACCCTAATCGGGATCCACCTGGCAACACTAATTTGGGGCTGATGTTCTACCCATCTGAGGCACCTGCTTTGTTGCTCAGTAACAGAGCTATTTTAATGTCTGTGGTGAGGCCATGGAGCCATCCTCAGTGCCCGGGGCCTAGTTGCTCATTCAAGCCATGGCTGCAGAAGGGGAGAACAGAAAGGGGAGAAAGTGGTGGAGAAGCAGATGGTCGCTTCTCTTGTGTGCCCTGACAAGGAAGTAAACTCAGGACTTCCACACTCTGGGTTAATGCTCTAGAGTTGAGCCAAGTGGCCAGGGCCACACCCTTCATATATACATAAATTAATCTAGATATATATTTCTTTACCTATTTACATAATAATTCTCTCAGTCCAAAAATGGGTAATTAAAATAAAAAACTAGTGTTTTTATTCTTACTAAGATGCAATATTAAACCTGACCTGTGGTGGCACAGTGGATGAAGCATTGACCTGGAACACTGAGGTCGCTGGTTTGAAACCCTAGGCTTGCCGGGTCAAGGCACATATGGGAAACAACTACTATGAGTTTATGTGTCCTGTTTCTCCCCCTTCTTTTTCTCTCTCCCTCTTGTTCATTCTCTCTCTCTCCTGTCTAAGAAAATCAATAAATAAAATCTAAAAAATATATACTCTTAAAAAAAGATAGAATATTAAAAGTTGTAGTCTATTTATTAATTATTTTTTATGAGCCTCTGCTCTGTTTTAGTGATGGTGCTATGCGCCATGAATTAATTTGAGCTCTGTCCTTGAACCATCCACTAAAGGGGGGGGGGCTGGTTATTAATTATTTTTTATTACATAAATAGGATCTGAATAGGCATAAAGTATAGAAGTATAGGCAAGAAGAGGTAAGTATCCATATTAACATAGACACAGGGTAGAAAAGTCAGAAAAGCATGAATGCACAGATAAAACCATAGTATTTTGGTACAATTAGATATTTAATAAATTTCTTTTTATTTTATTCATTTTAGAGAAGAGACAGAGTGAGAGAAAGAGAGAGAGAGAGAGAGAGAGAGAGAGAGAGAGAAAGGAGGGAGGAGCTGGAAGCATCAAACTCCCATATGTGCCTTGACCAGACCAGTGCAGGGTTTTGAACTGGCAACCGCAGTGTTCCCAGATCATCGCTTTATCCACTGCGCCACCACAGGTCAGGCAGTACAATTAGATATTTAAATTAAGTCAATATTTAAAAGTAAATTAGACTCATCTCTTAGTCCCATTCCTGAGAGCATGATTAAAAGCTTATTTTAAAAAATATTTGCAAAAAAGACAATGTTATTATTATTATTATTTATTATTATTTTAAAATTGCTATGTAGGCCAAGTGAAGGAAAATGCTAGAAATACCTTAGAGGACAGAGTTGTTGTACAACATTTGGCCTAAAATGAGGACATGGGTCTGCTCCTGAAAATGTATTACATCTGTCAAAGGAACGGTAATTAAACTGCTCTCTCTAAGCCACTTGGATGGGCATTTGCAGAATGAATGGTTGAGGCCGAGAAAGTGGACGTTGGCATGTCAGGTCCCTACCTTCAGGACATCATTTTCCTGGATTTTTTCTATTCACCATGATTTTATTTTTTCATGTTTATGCCAACGAAGAAAGAACTTTTCTGCTCTTTTAGCAAAAGATGATTTTAGAACCACATATAGAAATTATAAGTGGCTCCTAAGGTGTATTTAATTAACTTGGCCATTGAATAGGATGAAGAACCCTGAGGATGCATGTACGTTTGAAGAAGTTTGCCAGATTTCACAGGTTGTCTTAGTCAAAGGGCAAATGTTCCAGTTTAGTATTGAATAACGAAATGTAATAAATATCACAGTCAGTGTTGCAAAATGGGGTAAGGTCCTGGTCGGGAATCTCAGTTGGTTAGATTACCATCCTGACATGATGAGTTCTCACGTTGGGTCCCTGGTCAGGCCACACATAAGAAACAGTGATGGCATGAATAAGTGGAACTGTAAGTCCAACCAGTTGATGTTTCTATATCTTCAAAAAAATCAATAAACAGAATGATTTAAAATTATCTGTGTAAAGTGTCCGGTGTGTATGGCATATATAAACATCATATAACCATAGACATATACATAAATGTGTGTGATGAAAGGATGTGAGTGTGTATAGTATATTATTTCTGATCACGACCTGCATTTCCTTTTGAAGACCAAGTAATCCATGAACTGAATCCTTGCTAATCTTTAAATGAACTGATAAGAGTTGAATTAGTCACTTATTTAAAAGTAATGATTTATCACTTTCAAAACCTTGCTTATAAAAGTTATACTTAATTGTTGTTTTCCATATATGCTAAATTTCTCTTCATTGTGTCTCAACACACATTATTCATGTAGCTAGTGTGCACAAAATTTGCTCTACTAGAAGTGACAGTTTTGTAATATTTGTCATAGTTACTCGCTTATTTGCAAACCTATTAGCAGTGGACTGATAAGGGGATAAAATTGGGTACTAGACTTCAAAATTTCAACCAATACACAATCCAATCACATCTTATTTTTTTAATATCCTGTTATTGTCTTAAATTTTCACAACTGCTAACATGCCTTATATTGTGTTCCAATTTCTAGAACTATTGTCAGTTTCTCTGTATCATTTTTTTCTCCTATATGTTTACAAATTATAAACTAAACTTCAAAGATTAGCTCATTAAAATAACATTTACACTGGCCAGGTACATAACAGTTAATCACAAAGGGCTTCCTCTGTTCTTTTTCTTTTCATTTTCTTTCTTCAGTTTGTGTATTCATTTTTTTCATATTTTTATTTTACAAATGTTTTTAAGGACTTATTATGTGGTAATCATCTTGTTACTTATTAGGGAAACAGATAAATGCCATCCTCTGTTTTCAAGATACTAACAATCTAATGAAAGATGGAGAAATATAAGTGCATAATAATATAAAACATGGCAAATCAATGATGGTGGTAATGAAGTTATATAAAAAAAACCAGCTCTTAAGTCAGTAATAAAGAAAAGGGAGTAAGTCAGGAAAACATAGAGAAGTTTACATTCAAACTGAATCTTAATGGATAACTGGTGAGTGTAACTGTAAAAGGGAATAGGTGAGACCAGACATTTCCAGGCAGAGGAGAAATGAGTACTGGAAAGGAGGCCCCCAAAATATACAACATTCCATACATATTTTAAAGAAAGATGAATTAATAATGGGAAATAAATCTCTTGGTAATTCACACACACACACACACACACACACACACACACACACACACACACACCCCTTCCTGAACATAAACCATTAGTTGTTTGGTTAGTAGATATGAAATCCAAACAAATCTAACAGACTTCAGTTTGACGGTCTTCAGATGCTGTATCTATATTATGCTTTCATTAAAAGAACTCCCCAGCAATATTATATCATAAAATAATAAGATTCTAAAAAATAGATTAGATAAACTCTTATGTAATACAAACCCTATTTAAATGTATATACATCAGAGATGACCTTAGAATATTTATCCTTACTTGTCATGTAGAAAAGGTTTATATAAGCAAACAATCATTATTTTAACATAAGATCTTCAATAGATATACCTACCTATTATGGATAAACAAATGGAAAGGCCACCTGGTTGTAAGGTATTTACTCATATGATTACTTGACTATTATATCTCAAAAAATGAATAATTAAGATGTTACTTGTAAAGACAAGACTTAAAAGAAGACAATCTGAACCCCAGCCACCTTTTGTTACCCAAATCACATTCACTTACGCCTAGATGAGCAGGTTTTTAAAAACTAATACGTTTGTAGGTGAGGTGGAGGTAGCAGAAGGACAAGATTGCTGCAACAAACTCATGTGCAGAATCCCAACCTATAAAACAGACAAAGTTGGCACGTCTGCAGTTGAAACAGATTTTAACCTGCCTTCCATGAATCATTACTTACTCCGTAGTCCATGGTGAAGAATTTAAATTTTACAATCAGTTATGTGTTCTCACTAGATTAACACTTTACAAATTATTACCACCAAACATATGATATTTTAAGTTACTATTATTCTTTATAATTGTCTGCTTGATAGTACAAGTAAAATAAAACAAGGCACACACGATGCCAATTTAAAAACTATTTTGATATAAAATAATGACTTATATTAGTGTGTTGATATTTAGCAGCTAAAACTAATTTAATGAAAAATGTCAATTATTAATACTTCCTCTCATAAATAATTTTATCAAATTATTTATAATATGCTTGTTGTTGGGTTTTTTTTTTTTGCTATTGTAAGGCAATGATTTTATTATTTTTCTTTATTGAAGGCTACAACACTTGGAAGATTGGTTGATTACTTTTTTAGAGAATGGTTCCCAATATTTAGTCTTTAATTATCAATTGATTTTTTAATACAAGGGCAAAATTTCATTATTTGATCTTAGAGTTAATACCTTAAACATGAAAATATGTAGATAAGATTTTCCCTAATAGGCTACAATATTTCAATAGTGTTTACTTATTTTAAAATCTTTTAAGATCTTTAAAAACCATATTTATTGATTTTAGAGTGAGAGGAAAGTGGAGAGAGAGACAGAAACTTTGATCTGTTCCTGTGTCTGCCCTGACCAGGGACTGAACCCACAACCTCTATGCCTTGGATCAACACTCTAACCAACCCAGCTCTCTGACCAGGGACAGTTAAATTTTTTAAAATTATTTCGTATTAGCCAGTAATTTTTATAACTATATGTAGTAGATAGTTGTTATAGGAAGTTTAAGAAAGAGATTGAAGTTATTGATTTTCAGTGGTTTATAATGTAATTGAAGATGCCAAAGATAGAGTTAATTTGGAAATCACTATGTAAATTAATAGATATTCTTTAACAAAACACTTGAAATGTTCATTTTCTTTTAACAAACACGAGAGTTGCTACAAAATATTCTCTTGCGTTAAAATTTGTCTATAACCTGAAGTACACTGTGCGTAGTATCAATTAAGGTTCAGTTCACAAGAGTGGTTTTTCTGTTTGAAGTAATTTTTAAGAAACGAATTCCTGAACAGTTGAACATGATTTTAATTATATAAAAATCACATATTTAAGAAAAGACATTTAAGTGACAGTTTTAAAGATGATGAATCCATAAAGAGAATTTATTCTTCATTTATTGAACCTTAGTTAAATTTGCACTTGTCCAGGCAACTTATGCACGTTCTTTAATTAGAATGTCACCTTGTGATTTATATCAGGTACCGCATATTTGTTACAATGAAAAATTCAACTCAAATTTAGGCAGGAAAGGAGAATTTATTATCTAGACACTGGTATCTCATGATATCCAAAGGCAAAAATATACCTACACCTCAAAAATCCCCGGAGCTAGGAATTACTATGTCAGGCTGACTTGACTTCTTTCTCTCTCTAAATTTTCTTTCTCCGGTTTATTTTGTTTGGCTCTTTCTTTTATCTCTCCTAGTAACAATAGCTTTATCCACATTACAAAAACATACCCATGGATATATTTTAAATAAAATGATAAATATGTATCTTAATACTATCTGAAAATCCTGAGCATTTTTAACATAATATATGATAAATATGGACTGTCAAATCAATAAGGGAAAATGGATTAATCGATACGTATTTTCAGATTGCTGACTCAACGTTTGTTCTAAAGTACAGTTGGATCCATATCTACCACATTACACTCAAATGCAACTAATTTCATTTATGATTTATTTTGATGGATGGTATAAAGCACAAAAGCATTTTAACATTTACCCAGGTGTTACCCGATAAGTAATTTATCAAATAAGGCTACTTTCTCTACACATGCCAACTCCATGGAGTATTAATTTCTTATGCAAACTAGGGTCTGTTTCCAGTTTTTCTTTTTTGTACTAATATGATTTTTTTTAACCAAAATTAGGAAATTCTTCAGAATCTGATAAAGTATTAAACTAACTTCTGTTTAAAATATGTCATGGTTGCTTACAGTTTTTCAAATCTCTTGATAATATACTATTAGGTTCCAAATAAAGAGAATACCTTTATAAATTTTACTTCCTAAATGTATATTTATAAATTTCAACTAGGAAATACTATCAAAATCATATATTGTGCTTTTTAAACTACCAATTTGTCTGTTAAAGGATATTATCACATTGCATTTAGATTTATTTTGCTTTTGCTACATGTATACCTTATTTTTAGGAAGCATATTTCTAGATATTCATTCAGTTTTTCAATGTTTCCATGGTTTCCTAGACAGCAATTCCTTTAAGGCAGATCATTTGTTTAACCTTAGTTTATTATTCTGTGTCAGTGGAATAGAAAATAATTAACACTGAATAAACATTTATAAAACTAAATATACTTATATACTCATATATTTAAAAAAGCAGTGATATATATATGCATGTAAATATATTTATAAATATATATGTATATTTTAATGGGTTGTAAATATGCATTTACACACAAACACACACACACACACACACACACCCTGGAATATTACTTGGCCATAAGAAAGGAAATTGTACCATTTGCAACAGCATGGATAGACCTAGAAGGTATTATGCTAAGAGAGTAAGCCAGTTAGAGAAAGACAAATACAAAATGATTTCACTTATATGTGGAATCTAATGAGCAAAATAAACAAACAAAGAAACAAAATCAAAAGAGATGCAGAAAGCAGACAGGTGGTTGCCAGAGGGAAGGTGTTGGAGAACTGGGAGAAAGAGGTGAAGCCATTGAGAAGTACAAATTGGTAGTTACAAACTAGTCACAGGGATGTTAAGTGCAGCACAGGGAATGCAGTCAGTAATATTGTAACACTCTGTATGGTGCCAGGTGGGTACTGGGAATATTGGGGAAATGCTTTCTAAGGTACTATACAATTGTCTAACCACTATGTTGCATACCTGAAAGCAATACAAAATAATATGGAAAATAAAATGTAATTGAAAAGCTAAAATAAAAAAGCAAACTAAACATACTTAATCTAAAAGAGCAGGCATTTCTTTTCTATATCTCTATTTTTTTTTCAAGTATAAGCCAACAAACTACCACAGCTGCCAGAGTGACTACCCCAATAATTCCCCCAGTGGATATAAATTGCTCTGCAATCATTTATGGCATGATGTTATTAGATACAGAAGAAAAAAAAATTACTCGATGCCTCTCAAAGCAGTAAGAAAGGATAAGATGTTTTATTTCCCTCAATTAAGCATTTAAAGCTCTTAGGCAGTGCCAAGCAAAGTGATGACTGTATTGGATTCATCCACTCATAACCTTCCCTCTTTTATTACCTAATTACACTTAGGTGTCATACATCCACTTTGTATCAGACTTTTAATGGGTTGAAAATCTTGTTCTGTACCAGAAACCATTGTATGGTCATTGTAGATTTTTTCTTCAAAAAATAAGATACTTAGAAAAATAGTATTGTTGCTTGCTTTTTGTTTCTCTATTTATTTTTTACTTTATTTTTCAACTTCACCTTTTCCAAGACTGGTGTTGAAATATCTTTTTTCTTTAATGCACTTAAGATGAGAGACAATTCATAACAATAATGTTATTTACTATTAAGTGCTGCAACAATGAGTTGATGCTTCTCGTCTCGTCTCTCTCCCTTCCTCTCAGTTGGTACCTTCCTGCCCCCCCCCCCGTCTCTTTCCCATGCACATACATGCATTCTAAAAAAAAATGCTTTGGAGAATTGAGATTACAGTTGAGATTAGAGAAAGTATTTACATTGGCTGTCTGCTTTTAATTTTGAAAAGAAAGTTTTATTAGGTAGAGTCCTTGATGAAAGTGCACGCCAGAGGATTATTGAAGTTTATCTGCTAATTGTGTCCAGTACAAACACAGTGTATTCAATAAATGTTTCTCTTTATCTTTTTAAATATATGTGTGTGTATCATGCTTTACAGATGTGGTTGAATAATATTGTAACTGTAAGAAATAAAATTGACCTATCTGAAAGAATGGAGAGAATATAATTTATCACTGCTAATATTGAAATTAATCTCTGTAGTAATTCTTAATATGTAGGAGTCAGTGTTACTATGTAACTTAAAAGTTTTTTTCTTTTGAGAAATAGGTTATAACAATCACAGTGTTCTTGGTTTGGTTATAAAATATTTTTAAAAACTGATTAAATAAATGTCTGAAAAATCAGAAAACCCAATAAAGTAATGCCTTTATTTTTCACACCAAATTACACTTTGCTATAATAATATAGGATTTTTTATAAGAAAATGGGATTCATAATTATGTATATTGAATAAGGAGAGACTTACTGTATTCTACACAGTAGTCATCATCCACACTCTGTGAAATATATTTATATCTGGATTTAATTATATATTTGGCATAATGATAAAATGCGCAATGATATTGTGTTGGCAAATGAAGAAAATACGTTGCATTGAATGCATCAAGAGACATAGGCTAAATTTAATATTACCAAAATTAATAGAAACAAAGTTAGATTATCCATCTTATGTCCAGAGAAAGCAAAATATTAGAAAAGTCAGAATACGGGATGGAGGATGAAAATCAGAAAGAAAAAAAAGTTACAAAATAAGTGAATATAAGGTTTAAAATTAGTTTTAAAAAAGACAATGCTACCATAAACATTATTTCTAAGTTAAACTGTTGTAGTGCCTGACCAGGCGGTGGCGCAGTGGATAGAGCGTCGGACTGGGATACGGAAGACCCAGGTTCCAGACCCCGAGCTCGCCAGCTTGAGCGCGGGCCCATCTGGCTTGAGCAAAAGCTCACCAGCTTGGACCCAAAGTCGCTGGCTCCAGCAAGGGGTTGCTCAGTCTGCTGAAGGCCTGTGGTCAAGGCACATGTGAGAAAGCCATCAATGAACAACTAAGGTGTCGCAATGGCAATGAAAAACTAATGATTGATGCTTCTCACCTCTCTCTGTTCCTGTCTGTCTGTCCCTATCTATCCCTCTCTCTGACTCTCTCTCTTTGTCCCTGTAAAAAAAAAACAAAAAAACACACAAAAAACTGTGGTCGTAAGGATAAATTCAAATCAAGTGTGAGGTGACGGCCCCCAGGGTGGTAATGAAGATTGAGATACAGCTGTCACTAGTCCACAAGTCAGCAGGCCTGCTCAGTTCTTCTTGTCCTCGTGGGTGAGATCGATGGAACAGAGGTTATTAAAAGGGAAGCATTCCCCTTGCACCGAATTTAGTAGGGGAGCTCCAGGCTTCTCACATTCCTCATTTTCTCTTTCCTGTGTTTTACGCCCAGTGCACAACCTAGTAAGAAGCAAGTCCCGTGTACTAGTCTGTGGCACCTAACTCGTTTCCTTGGGGGGTGGCCTCTCCATCTTTACTCAGAGATTCAAAGACCAGATCACTGAGACACTATCAGTTCACTCACACACACACACACACACACACACACACACACTATTGGTGTTAGAGAAGATTTTATTTTATTTTTCTTTCTTTCCTTTTTTGATTGACATGGTTTGCCAAACCATACAGGTTTCAAGTGTATCACTGAATAGAACAGCATCTACACACTGCATTGTGCATGCCCCCTCCTCCATCCCAAGCTAAGTCTTCTTCCAACCCCATTGCCCCCTCCTTTGCCCCCCTACACCCCCCCTTTTCCCCCTGGCTGTTGTTGCCCTGTGGTCTGTGTCTGTGTGTCACACCTATATGTTTTGTGACTAATTCCCTCACCTCCTTCCATTCAGTCCCCTTAGCTTCTTCTCTTCTGACAGCTGTCGGTCTGTTCCATGTGTCCATCCATGAGCACCATCACTTATACAACGTTTTTAAGAGAGAGGCCCTCTCTCTTATGATCGTCCAGATGAATTGGTACCCCCAACATCCAGTACTTGCAGTCTGCTCCGTGACCATCATTTCGATAGCGGTCGCTAGACCGAGGAAAAGGATGGAGATTGCAGCTGGTCCCTCGTCCTGTGTCCACGTGCTCCTTTTAGTGTTGGCCATGTTTGATTTCACAAATTGATCTAAATGCTTTCATGGTACACTGATTTCTGCCAAAACTTGAGCGTTATTACATCAATGATTTAATGTGAAATTTGGAGAGCTTGGCCTTCAGAATTCTCACCTGAAGCGAGAACTGAAACGCTGTGCCTCATCTACGCGTTCATCGGTGTAAAAATCTGTAATTCTAGCGGTTCTCCACATTCCATCAGTGATGTGGTTACTCCATGCACTTCCCTCTCTCTCGCTTGCCCCCCCCCACCATCCCCTGTCCCTTCTGCCCCCTGTTCTGCTGAGATTTGAATAGTTGGAAGCAGAACACAGAGGTGTCACTCTCTTGGTGGCCTTGTGCACCGGACAACACCATTTGCTCAGCAATCATGCACATGCTGACTCTCCCACTCGGGAGTCCCATCAGCGCCCACACCTCAGAGCTTCTACAGGCTGAGGTGTGCTCAGCCCCGCCTTACCCTCACGCCATGTCACGCCCAGCAGCTTCTGAGTCAGGCTCTGCAGTGCGTCCACCGCCATCTCCATAATCTCACGGGGCCGTGGAAAATTCCGCATCATCAGTTACTCCAGGAAATACCAGGACGATAGTGAAGGCACTGGGCTCACACCACCTGGCCCATTGCCGAAGTGTCTGCACACCATTCTCCCTAGAGTTCAGCAGTTGGTATCAGCACCTGGCGTGCAGCACTCAGCTACCTCTCCCCCAGGCTCCCTGCCCTCACGGTACAGAATCATACAGGGCGGTGGGTTCTCCACATAGAAGAGCTCCTAGTCCCCACCTCTGGGTCTCATGCTGGCTGCCTCCCATCCCCAGTTCTGGGATTCTTCTTTCCTTTCCTCTGAAAGGGAGATAATACACATATTTATTTTTTCCACTTTTCCCCCCAAATACCCGTTAACCTCTCTCCCATATTTGCTCCCTTAGTTCTTTCAGCATTTTGCAACCGTGTTGGCTTTTCTGTGACTTCTCTCAGGTACATCCCATAAACAGTGGTCGTCACACTCCGCTCCTTATCCCCATTCTCAGTTATGCTTTCCTACATCATACTTATAAAAATTATTTATTTTCCTTTGTTTGTCTCCCTGCCATGGGCTTAGTGCCCACTCCTCATTATCCGCAAGAGTCAGGCATAGAGTCGAGTTCAACGGTCAGTCAATAAATTGAATTCAAAGTAACAGCTCCGTATCACCTCCACTTTGATTCTGCTCCGCACCACACTGATGCCACCATGTTACTATTATCAATCAGCAAACACTAGTAATGTTCTCAGATTCAAAGGTTGGCAAGAGTGATGACTTTTTTGTTGTGGCACTTTCATTATTGTGGCACTTACGGGATTTCTAAATGATAAATAAAGATGTATTCTATTATTAATTATATGATAATCCTGGAAAAGGTTGAACTGAAGATGCAGGGACCCAGTGCCTCTGAACATCATTCATGAGCACATCTGAAGTTCAACAGTCAAGGCGTGAGAAGGGCTGGCCGGAGGAGTTGCCATATTTTGTACAAGTCAATGACTGCATTCAAAGTAACTTACTGCTAAGTTCTGTTATGCCATAGTTACATATCTCAATATTCTGTGTATGCCTGTATCACTGGACCAGCAACGGTGTAGATGGTGGCCTACTACAGTACCTATTGGAAAATTATAGGCAAGCCACATATTCTATGATGATATTAAGGCAAATTAAAAGTTAAATGACAACCAAATCATACCAGTGCAAATATAGACAGATTGTTCTGCAAAACAAAAAATTATGAACAGACCCTTGTTATAATTATTAAGAACATGACAATCATCGTACACAAATTGCTGTCGTTTGTCAGACAGGTAGTTAACTAACTGGAAAAGCAGCGATTTAAATTTTTACTTCATGACCATATACTAAAATGAAAACAATATTAAAAAAAGAGTTAAAGGTCAAAACATTAAGTACTAAATGGATATGGGCAGGTCAGGATAGGGAACAGGAAGGACACCCAACAGGTTCATAGTATTTATTGGTTGGGTACAGCACAGCAAAGAGGGAGTGAGGGACCCAAAATGAAGCCTGACACTCATAAAAGATATGCCTGTGGTAAAAGACATTTATAAAGTGAGTCAGAGTATTTAAAAATTATGGTGAGAGGATATAATTAGAAAGTTAATGATCACTAACACATTAAAAATATAAAATCTTCCTTGTATTGACTCCATGCTTGAAAACTAGAGGTAAAGGCTTGTGCTGCTCTTACGCCCCTGCTTGTCTCTCCAGCTATGCATCTGCATGATAAAATGTGCCTTGAGAAATTTTTATACATGTTTTAAACGTCTAAATTTCGTGCTTCTATAGGTTGAAAACTTAGTAAAGTATGCTGTTTTTGCCTAATACAAAATAAATTGGTAACCTAGGCAAAACGTTTGCATTTTCAATCAACTTGGTCAAACCTCAACTCAGTGAATGCTTCCTGTTGCAATGACCAGAGGGGCCATCATCACTTTTCCAATAAAAGTGGTACACTTTTGATTACTGGTCACTTTGTTGCATTGATTTATTGGATTGACCATTGAAAAATAACAAGATGGGATTACACTCAAGTGTTATCTCAAACAGCAATTTGCATTTTGTCTGCTCTAAATTTAATGTATTTAATAAACTAGATAAGAAGCCTTTCTTTGTAACAAATCAGAAGATTTCATCTTTGATATTTGTAAACTGGTATTTAAAGTCTTGCATTTGAACATAAAAATGTAAAGATTAATGATGAAAGTTTCCAGATTTTCCTTGTTTATTTGTTTTACCTATGTTTTACTGAAATGTTGATAAATTGTATTTTATTGGTATTTCCTTATAAATGGACTAAAGGGTTCAAAATGTTTTTACAAGTTTGCTTTCTACACGCCATAAAAGAAAGTAAAAAATATCAATATTTGGTTAACATGATCAAGAAGCAGTGTGCTCATTCCAGATCCCATATAATATAATTCTTGGGCTCTGTTTCCTAGAACCATGGGCTAAGGCAGAAAGAAGGCCTCTTAAATTAAATTACCAGCCAACCTATCTAAAATGGTTTAGTCATAGAATTAGACTATTACATTAATAAAAATAGTGATAATCTACTCATGGGATGGCAAATGAAATATTTTAGTTTAAGTGAATTAAAGAAATATTTTGAAATGTTTTTTAAATTATATATTGTTATATAAGGGAGACATATTAAAGCCAAAACATTTTTATTAAATACCAAATAACATTTTTGCACATGGTCACATTGAATTCAGGAAAAAGTTGTTCATATAATTCTAACAAAATGAAAATTTATAAATTTAATTACTAAAGGCAGCTCAACTTTGAACATTAAAGAATGTCAATGACTGAGAATAAATGTAGTCAGACTAAAAGTAAACAACATTAGAGAGAAATTTTTGTAGATATTGTAACCTTTAGAGTATTTTCAGTTTTTTTTTTTTCTAGAAAGAAGGATTGAAAGAGAGTTCTAGCCAACTTTATATGAATTCTTTTGGAATCTGAACTGATGTAAAATACTACTTTCTGAACAATTTTCACAATTTTTTCCCACAAACCGCTTAATGATACATTTGCCATAATTTAGCTTATAAACTTGATGTAAGTGCAAAACATTTTCATATTTACTGAGTTTTACTCGTGGAATGGTATGTAGAGAGAAAATAAAAACTTTCATGAAAACTTGAAAAAAATGATATACAAATTGAGTAACATCTGGAAAGAGATCTTTTTGTAAATGACTGGAATGATCACTAACTAAACAATATGTTATAAAGACTATGGAGAAAAGTTATTTTGACAGAAAAATTACAAAACTAGCAAGTGTAACAAAAAGAAAAATGAAGTAATAATTTCAATTTGAAAGTAAACTTTTTTATTAAAAATTTCTTTGAATTAATGTAAATGTTTCAGTGTGTTCAATATGCTCAATTATACTTACATTCCCCTGAGACCTCACCTGTCTCCAAATACCTCCCAAATTATCCACTACTTTTAGCATTCTTATTCATATTTTGACAACACTTATGCTGATCTGTTGATGTTTACACACTCCTATGAGAAATTTATGTAAATAAAGGTGATTTGCCCATTTGTAAACAGTGTTTTGGTAGAACAGTAAGTTATTCTATAGTGGCTTTTTTTTTTTTTTAGTGGCTTTTGATAGTTAAAGACCTGCAGGGCAACATGATGTGAGATGATGAGGAAGACCTGTCACTCAAAAATCTACAGAGCAATCCTAGGTAAATTGAAGACTTGAAATTAAGGTAGCTTTCCAGGCTCATGAGCAAAATAAATTGAAGTTATGATTCTTTCCTATGTAATGAGTTTGGCTAATAGCCACTGATTCAGATATACACTTATATTTGTCCCAAAGACCAACATTAATTTTCAGAGACAGCCTATTGTAAACTCAAAAGAAAGAACAGCTATATTCTCCTAAATTTCCCTTATATCAACAACGCACAATACTGCTCCACTTCAAAAAAGAAGGAAATTTTACCCTTTGCCACAGCATGGATGGACCTGCAGAGAATTATGTTAAGTGAAAGAAGCCAGTCAGAGAAAGACAGGGACCATATGATTTCACTCCTACATAGATTCTAATGAACGAAGTGAGCTAACAAGCAAAACAGCAACAGACTCACAGAGAGAGGGCAGGCTGACAGCTGTGGGGGTGGTGGGGTTGGGAAGGATTGCACAAAAAGAGAGAGAGAGAGAGAGAGAGCGCATAGAGAGAAAGGCAACAATGTGGTGATTGGTGAGGGGAAGGGATGCAGAATAAATGGCGATGAGCATAGACTTGACTTGGGGCAGCGAACACAGGATGCAGTGAACAGTTGATCTATTGTAGAATAGCGCACCGGCAACCTGTATAATTTTCTTAACCAGTGTCACCTCAATAAATTCAATAAAAAGGAAAATAAAAGACTTAAAATTGATGGTGCTTAAGAGCTCATATAAAAGTCATGTTCCCATCCATAGACTATTTTTTAGAGCCCTGTAAACAACTATAGAAGGGAGAAGTAAAAAACACTTTGACATGTGTTTAAAGCACATTGTCAGTCATAAGCTATTCCTTCATAGCCTCCTTTATTCTAAACGTGGTTTAAAAAAGTCAACCTATAACATGCCAAGAGATCCTTCTGTAATTTTACCTAACAATTACATCCACACTGTATCCAGGAAAGTTGCGGCACTGCATGAAGAATAAGTTTACGGATTCTTCTGTTAATAAACAAGTTCAGTGCATTAGTAAACAGCTTTATCTTCTAGGAAGAAGGGATCAATGAGATCTGTATAGGCTGTGAGATCAGAGATGGGAATAATACAGGAAAATAAGTCTTTGAAGTAAAATGTGAATACAGAGAAAAATGTGGTTAAGTGAACCATAAGGTCTTCTTTCTTTCTTTTACTGAGCTGGCAGGAGAATTAGAAATCAACTAGCTTAGCTAATCACCGCTTGAGAGGAGAAAAAACTAAAAATCAGAAAGATTAGTGGCAACACTGATAAGCAGTCTTTCTGACCTTTACCTGCTACACGGGCTCTATGACATTGACCTACCATTCTCTGTCGCTTCTCTTTGGCAAAAGTACTTAATTCAGAAGACAATTTAATTATAGCTTTCTTTATCAGTATTTCTTCAGCAACTCCAATTTAAACTTTATTGATGAAAGTTTATCCACTTGGGTTAATTAATATTAGAATAAATTTACTGTGTGACCTCATTATTGCATTATATACCCATCTCTTTCCCAGTAAACAACCTGTTTATCAATAGCGTTCCCTTTATCAGTATTATTACGCATGTTTAAGTTACTCAAGCTTGGGATTGCTATATTTTTAAGCACATTATATTATGTCTGGGGAAAAAAAACTAACCAAAGAACACAGGCTATAAAGGTAAAAGGTAATAGAATTACTGCTTGCTGTAGCACACAGTAAATATATTTTTACATATTTATATTTTTTTATTTTGTAAGTCTTTCTGTCAATAAATAAATTCAGTTTATCAATGAACATAGAAAGTTAAAATGCATGACAAAATTCTGGATATTAGCCACAATCTTAAGTTAAAATAAAAAGGTAAGATTTAAGAAAGACACAAATGTGTTTTTCATCATATTGAAAGTTATGAAGGGAAAGAAATAATTGAATGATTCTTCAGGCATCAAACACTGTTTATTCATCTGATCATAGTTGAAATAATCTGCATGATTTAATTTGCAATCAATCTTGATAAATTTGAATAGCTTGAGTGGCAAAATTTCAAAATATGGTAAATTAGTCATGTGACAAAATATATTTTAAAATGCATTCCTCAATGAAGTTATATGAAAATCATATTAAATTGTATAGAGACTAAAATAAAAGTATTATATAATTCTGTTTTTATAAAACTTTATATATGAAGCCATTATATTTTTATAATTGCTGAATTGCCTAGTGTTATGATCACTCGTGTGTGTGGGTATGTGTGTGTGTATTTGGTGCAAGCTACCTTCACTATCACACTTTTATTCTA
This sequence comes from Rhynchonycteris naso, assembly GCA_037038555.1. NCBI lineage: Eukaryota > Metazoa > Chordata > Mammalia > Chiroptera > Emballonuridae > Rhynchonycteris > Rhynchonycteris naso. The sequence continues at coordinate 6,703,425 of CM072998.1, read as the reverse complement.
CTTTGCTTGTCAAATATATTTCACACTAAAAAATAGTTATTTATAATAATTGATAGTTATAAAATAAAATATTCCATCCCATAGTACCTTTATGGGAGTGGAGTCTCAAATTTCTTTTTAGCAATTTTTTTTTTAGAAAATATTAAGAGAGATATCATATTTTAAACTCTATGTAGCAGGACAAAATATATTCTTTATTTAGCCAAATCATGCCTTAAATAAACTTAGGTGTATGCTTACCTGAAAATAAAGTTTACAGTCCAGCAACAGGCACAACACTGCTGAGCAACACCACTGGTCTGCAGTGGCCAATAGTCTAGGGAAGTAGGTATATAGCAATGACCTGCCAAGTTTTTAAAGAAGTGATTCAGGCAGAATTCTTGTCTACCCCAAGCATAGTGTCTGTTCTGCATTCAAAAGCTGTTATTATTTCCAAAATAGGGAGTTGAGGAAATCAGATCAAAAGTCCAGTGCAGCTTGTATAAGCTTTCCAGACACAGATACTGGTGTGATTAAAAATTTGGCAAATCTTTTTAGACGTAATGCCCATGGGCAAATTAAACAAATGGAGCACCTAAACAACGTTTTAGAACCTAGGAAAGTATACATAGAAGACTTTTAATTTTATCCCTAAATTTAAAAAGCTCTAACACCATCGAGAGTAAACAATTCCACATTACTTTATTGCTTGTTTATTTGAAAAAATACCTCACATTTTAATTACTCAGAATTACAGTGTCCTTTATTTAATTCAGAACTTCTTTTTTCTGAACTCAATTATTTTCATAGTTATTTGTTAATTTTTGTTCCTTGTAATCCACATACTTATTTTCAAATTTATCTTTCTTCTTTTATTCCGGTCTTGTGAAATATATCACACATACTAAGGATGGTATAAAACACACACACACAGTATAGAATACGAAATACAGGTCCGAGATCCTCTCTGGGCCTTGATCCCACTCACTCTGTCCCTCCCAGAGTAACTGAGATCCTGGATTGGCTGGTGGTTGCAATTGCTTTGCTTTAAAGATTTGTCCTACACATAAAATCTTTTAAAGAGTGCATGCTGTTTTGTCTCTTTTAAATAATAATAGCATCATTCAATGGCATAAGGTTCAATAAAGTTTTGTTTTGTCCCACTGGAGCCTTCACCTAATTGAGAAAATGTCATGTTTAGAAAAAACTCCAAGAAGGGTCCCCAAAAGTTCAGGTTTGAGGCCAGTTTGCCTACATCTGACAATCTCAGCAATTATTGATTTTGTGTTTTATACAGGTTTAGATTCGTATATCACCCTAAGTAAAATATATTGAAATTTATAGTGAAAACTATAAATTAATTTCTGTGAAGGTCTAATGGAAGGCTTGTGTCTTGATTCATTCTTTGCCTGCCAACGTCCAGTGGTTCCAGCACCACTGGTTGAAAACGTTACCTTTGCTCCTTTGTCAACGATCAGCTGGCTGTATCTATGGGGGTCCATGTCAGGGCTCCATTCTTTTCCATTGATCTATTTGTCTATGCTTTCACAATACCATACTGTCTTGATTACTCTAAGACCATGAAGTTCAGTGGTATCTCCTATAGGATTTCAATTGCTCACATCCTCACTGACCTTTTAGTCATAAATTCTAATCTTTCAGGTTTTTTGAATACTTGATATTTTTTTTTTGGACTCTTGATCTCACTGTTCAAGAAAATCATTAATGCCTAAAGAGAAATATCAGCATAGGGTACACCACCCATTCTGCGAACATAATTTACACTCAAATATTGACATGTTTATTTCTAAAAATATTTTTGTTTACATTTTTTGTTTGTCATATACAATCCAGATTTCATTATTATTCCTTGGGCATCATGTTATAATAAAAATACTTTAGGCATGGCCAGAGGTAGAACATTGTGTCTTTCTGAAATTTTATATTTTTATAAAATCTTCCCTATGCAGAGTGTTTAATATTCACTATTTATTTTTTTTTAACAGGGACAGAGAGAGGGATAGACAGGGACAGACAGACAGGAATGGAGAGAGGTGAGAAGCATCAATCATTAGTTTCTAGTTGCCGTTGTGACACCACAGTTGTTCATTGATTGCTTTCTCACATGTGCCTTGACCACGGGCCTTCAGCAGACCGAGCCACCCCTTGCTGGAGCCAGCGACCTTGGGTCCAAGCTGGATAGCTTTTGCTCAAGCCGGATGGACCCACATTCAAGCTGGCGAGCTTGGGGTCTCGAACCTGGGTCTTCCGCATCTCAGTCCAATACTCTATCCACTGCACCACTGCCTGGTCAGGCGAAACTGACTTACTAACTGAGGAAAATTGAATTTTCACCTATTATTAGTTTAGTTTATTCAACAAACAGAAAACAATTCTTACATGTGCAGTTTTCCCCAATTAAAAATATTCTTATATTGCAAATTACAGATACAAAATAAATGATATGGCTATTACACTTTTGTTTGATACAGAAGCTTATTTTAAATTTGTATGATAAAAAATAATGCTATTAAATTATCAGATCAAATTTTATTTAATATTTTTAGATTTCAAAATATGGACTACATGTGAATTGGACTCTGATTTGTGGAATTGCAATTAATTTTTTATAACCATAATTTTTTAGGAAAAAATGTTTTGTCCCATTCTAAAATGATGGGCATTAATCAAAAGCATATTCATTTAGCAAAACATATTATAATAATGAATTATATATAGTACATGCATTAAATAAATGATTGACATTGCTTAAAAATGACAGATATTGTATTATTGATTTGCAGGATATTTTAGTAATAATAATCTTCTGTCATCTCAGTTATGAGAGTCATTTAGCTTAAATGTTATTTTAGTTTGTTTTCTAAGTTATTCCCAAAACTTTTGATCTTAGACAAAAATAAATCCCAGATAACTATTTTTGGACATAAACCAGTTTTATTCTCAGACAAAACCTGATAGTACCTGACCAGGCGGTGGCGCAGTGGATAGAGCATCGGACTGAGATTTGGAAGACCCAGGTTCCAGACCCCGAGCTCGCCCGCTTGAGCACGGACCCATCTGGCTCGAGCAAAAGCTCGCCAGCTTGGACCCAAGGTCGCTGGCTCCAGCAAGGGGTGGCTCGGTCTGCTGAAGGCCCGCGGTCAAGGCACATGTGAGAAAGCAATCAATGAACAACTAAGGTGTTGCAACAGCAACGAAAAACTAATGATTGATGCTTCTCACCTCTCTCTGTTCCTGTCTGTCTGTCCCTATCTATCCCTCTCACTGACTCTCTCTCTGTCCCTGTAAAAAGTTAAGAACAGACAGAGCTACTTGATGTTTCCTTCAAGGAGTGTTCAGGATATGAGAAAAAAATCCTCGAGTTTTGTTTTTTAACCAGCTCATGTTCTCTCCATTTCAAGGTGAGACAGAGGTGGTGTTAGACCCGTACAGAGTTTGGCCAATAGCTTTGAAGTCTTTCTTAGGAGGTTTTATTTTGTTTAAGTTGAAACATGGAATAGTACCACTTAAAATGATACAATTTCCTGATTACCTTTTGGTTATTTTAGTTCTTTGTTGTTGTTTTATTTACTTTATTTTATTTATTTACTGTATGGTCAGCTGTTAGGGAAAGAAAAGTTTCTATGACTTGACTTCATTTCCTCATCTTTACCTAAAATCTGGTAGGTATTTTACAACTTTCTTAAGTTACTATATCTTGTAGCCAATGCTTGCTGAAAAAAATATTAGTTAATAATCTATAATAGTAATCAGAATAATGATAGCCCAAAGGAGGTATGTTGACTATACTTTTTTTGCTACAACTTAGCTGTCCCAGTCAATATAATTAACAAAGAACTTCTAAAATGTTTGCTCTTTGGAGAAAGCATGTAAAAGCCAATAGGTATAGTGGACAAAGATATAGGAAGAGGGCATAATGACTGCAACTTCCCCAGCAAAATAAAACAAACTTGTACTTTAATTTTATGAACTTCAGTTTAGGTATGTGTGTGCATTTATCAGTTTAAGCCCTAGAAAGCCCTCATTTCTTCTTTAAAATAATATGTCAGTATTATCTAAAGTTATATAGCATTTCTTAGAACCTCAACACATTATTTTCTATTAAAAAAAAATTGTGTTTTACTACTTGGGATTTTGTTGTCATTCTGTACTACAAAGCTTTATTTACGTAGTTCTTCAGCATAGGTGTCCGTTGACCACCCAGTGTTTTAAGTGTGAAATGATATTAGATAGATTAGATTTATAAGAAAACATAAGAGAAAAAATAAGTCTACAATTTTGTATATACAGTACCAGTCGTGATTATTATTTTCACTTTCTTTTAAGGATAATCCACTGACTTATGTTGTCAATGCAATTTTATAGTGAAGTTATTCTTTTTTTTTAATTTTTTATTTTATTTTATTCATTTTAGAGAGGAGACACACAGAGAGAGAGAGAGAGAGAGAGAGAGAGAGAGAGAGAGAGAAAGGGGGAGGAGCTGGAAGCATCAACTCCCTTATGTGCCTTGACCAGACCAGTACAGGGTTTTGAACTGGCGACCTCAGTGTTCCCAGGTCTACGCTTTATCCACTGCGCCACCACAGGCCAGGCGTGAAGTTATTCTTAAGAGTAGATTTCAGCCTGACCAGGATGTGGTGCAGTGGATAGAGTGTCAAACTGGGATGCGGAGGACCCAGGTTTGAGACCCCGAGATCGCCAGCTTGAGCACGGGCTCATCTGGTTTGAGCAAGGCTCACCAGCTTGAACCCAACCAAGTTCACTGGCTCAAGCAAGGGATCACTCGGTCTGCTGTAGCCCCCCCCCCCCCGTAAGGGCACATATGAGAAATCAATCAATGAACAACTAAAGAGCCACAACAAATATATATATATATTTTTTTTTTTCCCCAGGGACAGAAAGAAAGTCAGAGAGAGGGATAGATAGGGACAGACAGACAGGAACAAAGAGAGATGAGAAGCATCAATCATTAGTTTTTCCTTGCCACACCTTAGTTGTTCATTGATTGCTTTCTCATATGTGCCATGACTGCGGGCCTTCAGTAGACCTAGTGACCCCTTCTTCGAGCCAGCGACCTTGGGTCCAAGCTGGTGAGCCTTGCTCAAACCAGATAAGCCTGCACTCAAGCTGGTGACCTCGGGGTCTCGAACCTGGGTCTTCTGCATCCCAATCTAACACTCTATCCACTGTGCCACCGCCTGGTCAGGCAAGAATTGATGTTTCTCATCTCTCTTTCTTCCTGTCTATCCCTATCTGTCCCTCTCTCTGACTCTCTCAGTCTCTCTCTCTTTCTCTCTCTCTCTCTCTCTCTCTCTCTCACACACACACACACACACACACACACACACACACACACACACACACAGAGTAGATTTCAGCAGTATCAGCAGCTGGATAATAGTCCAGTTGATGGAATGCTAAAGCTAATGGATTTTGGAATTGCAAACCAGATACAGCAAGTATTGTTAAAGACTCTCAGCTTGATGCAGTTAATTATATGGCACCAAAAGCAATCAAAGATATGTGTTCCTCAAGAGAGAATGAGAATTTCACATAAGGGTATAAGCCCTCAAAGTGATGTGTGGTCCTTAGGATCCATTTTTACGTTACAAAATATGGGAAACATTTCAGCATGTAAAATATCAGATTTCTAAATCTCATGCCATCATTGACCCACATCCTCAAATTTCATCTCCTGATATTCCAGGGAAAGATCTTCAAGATGTGTTCAAATGCTGTTTAATAAGGACCCTAAAATGGAGGATGCCTATTGCTCAGCTTCTGGTAAAAGCACATATTCAAATTCAAACCCACCAGGTAACTATGCGGAACCTCTGAAGAAAGAAAACATGATCCAGGTCCACCTGTTGGTCTGAATTTCCCTAATGTATTTGAAAGCTTCTAAAACTTTATATGGACAATATACTAGTGATGAAAGTCATGATTTTTCGACATCACCCAGAAGCTTCTGGGGGAAAAATGGTAAAAAAAAAAAAAAAAAAAAAAAAAAAAAAAAAAAAAACTCCTTTGTAGCTACTCTTTGGTTATGGCAAGAGAGACCAGACCAGCAGGGGTCATTTTCTCTGTCTTTCAGTAGGAACATATTGTTTAGCATTCAAAATAATATTGAGTTAGGAAATAAAACAGAAGCAGTATAAAACACCACTGTAGAAGTCTTACATGGCAATCTCAGCTCCTTGCGGTGAGAAGGCTGCGTGAGAAAAATCATAGATATTGCCTATAGACTTGTGCCCAGATTCACAGGTCTGCTCTGTTTGTCTGTGTTTTTGTTGTAGTTACTCCGGATGCAGAGCAACACATCCTCATCATCTTTAACCCAAGAGCGTAAACCATGTAGTCTACTTTCTTGAATACAAACCTAGTTCTTGTCTGATTAAATGGTAGGGGCTGATTTCTTATTAGAGTTTTATATTTTATATTTCTCCTACAAATGCTATCCAGAAAGGCAGGAACCTGTCTTATGCAAGCTTCTTGTTTTGTTTGTGATACCAACCTTGGGGTGAAGTGAGTGTTATTGGGTGGAGGGAGCCCTGGGAAGAAGATGCCAATGCCAGTAGAGAATGCTACCAAGTTCACTGTGAGCAGAGGTGAATGATAAAAAAATTATAGTTTTATAGTTTCTTTTGCTATTTGCTTATCACATTAGACATTTGATTTCTGTTTTTCTTAAGAAATCCAATCCAATGAGATAAAGTGATTTTTTTAAAAGTCAATATTTTTTATACGGTTTTTCATTTCTTACAATATGGTCAATAAGTTTAGACTTTAAATATTTGTAAAGTTGATTTTTTTTGTTTTATTTTCCACCTTTAATGTTTCTCAGTTTCCTTGACACTTAATTTTATTTCTGTTTTATTAATAAGTGGCATTTTCATGAGCCCTTAGTTTTGAAGATAGCAGTTTATCAAAATTATTTCTTTTTTTTTAATTTTTATTTTAATCATTTTAGATAGGAGACACAGAGTGAGAGAGAGAGAGAGAGAGAGAGAGAAAGGGAGAGAGAGAAAGAGAGAGAAAGAGAGAAAGGGGGGAGGAGCTAGAAGCATCAACTCCCATATGTGCCTTGACCAGACCAGTGCAGGGTTTTGAACTGGCGACCTCAGTGTTCCCAGGTCGATGCTTTATCCACTGCGCCACCACAGGTCAGGCTCAATGTTATTTCTTATACTTTCACGCAGCCTTGATCCTTCCCAGTGTGTTAAAATCATGAGTCTTTTTCTCAACCAGCTCTTCATAATTATTAAGTCCTTTTAATTGTCTGATGACTGCAGTATATAGTATTTGCTAGTTCAGCAAATCCTTTCTTCTTGGCTCTGTTTACTGCCCAGCTGTGCTACACAACTTGACACCCAGTGCTTTTTTGAACAAGTCTCCACACAAGCTGGGTGAACAATGGGCTGGATGGCTTTAAATCTGAAACTGAGTTGAATGCTGCTGTCACATTATTTTCTGAAATCACTGCAAACTTTGAAGGTGATGTGTTTGCTATTCATGTTTCTAAAAAAATTGTATGCTGTATAATCACATGGTTACATTATGTAAAATACTTTTTATTTAAAAGGGACTGATAATGTTTATAAGGATTAAAATAGACAAGTTAAAAGTCTCAGATATTTTTAAAAGTCTAAAAGGTTAAATATTGTACAAGTTCAGGTACCAAATTCTACAGCTCATCTCTGTATTACCATAATTGTGTGTTTACTTCTGCCGAGTCAAGAGATAAATGGTGATAGACAAAGCTACAGCTTTTTGTATAGTAACTGGGTGTTTTGTACCTTGTTAAAATTGTTTATTAGTTTCAGTTTTCCATCAGTTCTTTCAGATTCTCTTAGATGAATAATCACATATTTATTGATAGCACCACCTTTTCACCATTTTGATCTTTCTCTCCCTTTCTTCCCTGCCTCCTTCTCTCTCCCTCTCCTTATCTCCTAGCCTCCCTCTCTCTCTCAGTCTCACCCACACAAATAAATAATACAACCAGCCTAAACATTTGCATAGAAATAAACTCCTTATTTGCCTACAACTCTACCTACTCTACCACAAAATTACTATTTTAAAAAATAAATGAATTCTCTGAGAGAAAGGGGAAACTTACTAGTTATAACTTGAAAACAGTGATGAGTATTAATGACAGCAATTAATGTCTACAATTTCTTTGTCTTCAACTGCAACTCATTTGTAAAAAAATAAATAAATAAGTGGTAATCTGTATATTGTCTGGTTCCAAAGGTCCGTCATGGACACCATCCTAAACAAGTACAAGAAGTTATTCAGAAAGTAGGCTTTAAAATGTGAAATAAATGTGGCTTTTTGGTTTAAAAAAATAGCAAAAACATAAAAGAAACCCCATACCCTATGTCCTAAAGGAAAAAGTGAGAACCATCAACAAGAGCTAACACTTTCTCAAACTCCTTCTTTTCCAGTTTCAGTGAAAAATATTAGTGCTAATGTGTGTGATACTTTCAGGAATTGTTGCTATTTACAAGACAGATTGTGGAGCTTGAACTTGATGCGAGCTAGTGCTGTCTCTCTCTCTTTTTCTATCCCTCTCTTCCCCTCTTTCTCTCCACTTGCCTATCTCCCATCTCTCTCCACTACAATGTACTTCTCCATCCTGCTTTTTACTTGTCTCTTGTGCAATATTTTGGTGTATACAGCAAAAGTTGAGAATACAACTCACTGAAGTGTCTAACCTAGGATTTATTTTTATTAACTTTAATGGGGTGACACCAATAAATCAGGGTACATATGTACAACAAAAACATCTCCAGGTTATCTTATCATTCAATTATGTTGCAAACCCGTCACCCAAAGTCAAATTGTCCTCTGTCACCTTCTATCTGGTTTTCCCTGTGCCCTTCCCCTCCTCCCTATCCCACCCTCTCCTCCCACCCCAAGCCGTAACCACCACTCTCTTGTCCATGTAACCTAGGATTTTGATGCTTTCAACAAAACTTGAGAAATGCTTCTAAATAAATCACTTCCTAAATAACACAAAGTAGTGATTAAATTAGTCACAAAAATATTTTTAAAGAATATTTTTAAATAAACTTTGCTTTGTCCCTGAAAGAACTGTCAATTGGTTATGAGTAAAACGTACCACTTCAATGGATAACACAATTTTGTTCATGTTGATTTAAAAATGGAAAACAGTATTTGGTGATAAAATCACTCACTTCATATGAGAATACTGTCTTACATGGAATCCTCCTTCTTGTTTAGTTTAAATAATAAACAGTCATGCTAGTATTTGTTTTTACCACGAGTCTTACTCAAAGTTATTTATTTATTTATTTTTCACAGTGGAGAAAATGATTGCACAAGGACCTAGGGTAAAATATGCCGTAATAGAAAACAATCTATTGTAGGTATGTATTTTTCTTAAAAGCCCACGTCTGTCTGGAAATTCTCTGTGCAAGTATGTGCTACTTCTACCAGTCATTTCTATTTATCATTGAGCTCTGGGACACCTTTGGCAATTTAGAGAAGATGAATGCCCTACAGGTTAGAGACCAACAACAGGAGATTCTCCCATAAAGACAAATGTTCTGAGGATTTATCTGTTTACCTACATAATTTTTTCCTGTTTAAGATACCCAGGGATTTGTGTGCATCGTTTGGCACTGATTTGTGAGGTACTGTTGTCAGGAGAGTGGAAAAAAAAGAATGTTAAGTTTCTCAATGAAAATAGCTCATTTTGTAGACATTGAGGGGGTAGTAGAACCTGTTTTAAAAAATATTTGTGAATTTCAAAACTAAAACACCAAAAACTAAACAACTTTGAAAACCAAAATATACAAATGACTTCTGAATTTTCCATGTGAGAAAGCATCATGCTTGGTAGAATTGCACTGTTAATTCAAAATTTTAAAACATAGTTCACTCTCTATAGTTGCAAAAGCTACAACCCATTTTGAAGATATACTTTATAAAGGTAATATTTTTGAAAATTAAATTTCTAAATTGACATGACATGCACCAGACCTATTAAAGATTAGCATGTTATAAATAATTGGCACTCAATAATAAATATGTCACACAACTACTTTTGAAAGAATTACATAATTATCAAATATTTTTAATAGTTTCTTTCAGGTACCGGCACTAAGTCATGCTGTAACATCAATGCTGGCATTTCCATAAAATGAAAAATATTAATACTGACATTGCGCTGGGGAACAAAATTTTTGTTGCATCCACAAAAAGACTTGTTCCTACCTAATTCGAGTGTGCTGATCTCAAATCTGGCAATAGGTTTTCTCTGTAAGCTACAGTTTATTTTTCAATTCAATATTTTAGGTTTTCATCTTATTGTAAAATTTTCAACATTTAGTTTAACATAATAAAGTAGAATGTCTTCTTGGACATCATCATTGTGAAAATATAAAAATTTATATAATGCAGTAAATACACTAAAATATACGGTTGCATCAGAATTTGTCTATAATTTCGAAATAGAACATATTAGGACACTTATTTTAATCATAAAATTTGAGCCAAACATTTAAATTCTATTCAGGCAAAAATTTGTGTTTGTAGCTCTTACGTTTGTGTACTTGCTGAGGACAATCTCGCTTGATGCTCCAACAGTAGTCTGCTCATCACTAACAGCTCCAAGATTTTTGGAAAAGTTATCAAGGTGACTGTTCAGGAAGTGAATCTTAACGCTCATGTTCCATCCAATGTCGCAGAAAGCCAACAGCATCCTTTGAACCAGAAGTTCATAGTTTTCTGCTTTTTTTATTGCCAAGGACGTTCCTTGTAACTGCCACAAAAGACTGCCATACTGCTTTCTCCTTCTTATTCATCTTCCTGGCAAATTCTTCGTCACGTATGAGGGTTTGAATTTTTATTTATTTATATACTTTATTTGTTCATTTTAGAGAGCAGAGAGAGAGAGAAGGGAGGAGCAGGAAGCTTCAACTCCCATATGTGCCTTGACCAGGCAAGCCCAGGGTCTAAACCAGCAACCTCAGCATTCCAGGTCAAGGCTTTATCCACTGCACCACCACAGGTCAGGCTGAGGGTTTGAATCTGAGGTCTATCTAATACATCTGCTTTTATCTTCTCAAAAGACAAGGCAGGAAAAGCAGAAAGAATATGTTGAAAGCATTCACTTTCTCTATTCAAAGCCTGAACAAGTTTGATGTGAAGTGGGGAAAAAATGATCCTGTCTCAAATAACTTCAGGTTCATTCACAATATTTTGCATCCCTACTTCCAGAGCTTCAGGTTTTGGCCACTCCTTCTGTGTTCAGTGTTTCTCCCGAGCTCAGCTGTGCCACAAACACAGAAAGCAAGGATACTTTGTTGTCCTAGGAGGAAATTTACCATTTTAAGATCCACACAAATGACCCAGGTATGCTCCTCACACTTCAGAAAGTTGAGGATAATTTTTATGTCATTATAATCTTATCGCAGATGACTTGAATAGCCAATTGAAACTGCTGCATAAACATTACCATTGTGAAGGAGATCACATTTCAGATTCCATTTAAAGCTGTCAAGAAATAGCTGCCATCCTGTTGGACTGTAAGTGGTTACACCTAGCTGGCTGAGAAGACTACTGATATCATGATAGTAAACAAAGTGTTTGTCTTCAGAAAAAAAGTCCACAAAATTTGTTCATGCTTCCTTAAATAGTATACTTTAGCTGACTGGTGAAGTACATTCTTTTCTTGAATCCTGGAGGCTAATAACTCAGCTGCTTTCTTTGATAGGCCCAAATGTCTTACTAAGTCATTCAATTTGGGTTGGCTAAACTGCTGAGGGGTTAATGACTGCTTGGCATCAGAAGAAGACCCTTCTGATTCTACAACCATTTCCTCATGCATCTTATCAAAATACACTTGATCACCATGTTCACTTTCTTTATCCTTAGAAGAAATAAAACCATTGAAAACTGGAACCAGGAGTGTCTCAGAGTGTGGGATAGGTCGTATTGCTGAAGGAATATTAGGATATGCAATCATATGCCCTTAGTATTGATCAGACAGAAATAACAGTCACTGCTGTGGTTCTTAGGTTCATGCCAAACCATGGGAACACCAAAAGGAGCCAAAGTCTTGTTTTGATCACCAAGGGGATCTTGAAAATAGGCAATATATGCACATGTCACAAATGATGAAATATTGTGCCTTTGATGTTTAAGTGTGTAAAAGCCACATATATAACAGAAGGTGTCAGGACTATTTTTACATTTACGATTTCTGGAAGAAGCCATGACTCAATTTTAAAACAAAAGAAGAGGGCCTGACCAGGCGGTGGTGCAGTGGATAGAGTGTGGGAGTGGGATGCGGAAGACCCAGGTTCGAGACCCTGAGCTCACCTGCTTGAGCACGGGCCCATCTGGCTTGAGCAAAAGTTCGCCAGCTTGGACCCAAGGTCTCTGGCTCCAGCAAGGGGTGGCTCGGTCTGCTGAAGGCCTGTGGTCAAGGCACATGTGAGTAAAGCAATCAATGAACAACTAAGGTGTCACAACAGCAACAAAAAAACTAATGATTGATGCTTCTCACCTCTCTCCATTCCTGTCTGTCTATCACTATCTATCCCTCTCTCTGATTCTCTCTCTGTCCCTATAATAAATAAATAAATAAATAAATGTTACCTAAAAAAGAAGAGGGTGTTTTTATCAGATAATAATTTTTTTTACATTTAAAAATAACTACAATTATGTTAAATTGATGTTTGTAAAATATTAATTGCCTTGTGATTATGTTCAATCCAAGAGTCATTGCCCTTTAACTTCAATTTAAAAACCGATGCATGTCATTAACTGTAACAAAAAGAAATTAAAATTGCATAACAACTAGAGCATGCACCAAAGAAAAATGATTTCCGATTTGGAATCAGCGGTGCAGAGATATAAAGAAAAAGTTCTAAAACCTCAAGCAACAGAAAATTAAAAAAAAAAAAATGTTTTCCAGTGTAATAGCTGAGTTTAACATTGAAATAGTGGTTAATGACTTCTTTACTTTTCAGAAAACTGAAGTGAAAAATATTCTTTCCTACACGAATACTACAGATAAGGCTTAGACATGAAAAATTATGTTTGTAGTTAATGTAGTCATTTAAAAATAATAGTATAGAAACCAACCACTTGAAAGCGCCCTTCTTCTGAAAATATTGAAAGAAATTAGTACTCTTGTGTGGATTTAAAACACAGTCTTTCCCATAAGCATGGTGAATTTTCAGCCATTTGAATGTTACCTCTGTGCCAAAAAGTGATCGATTTGATTGTTCTTAGATGGAAAGTACAACAGAAAATGAAGAAAAAGTCTCCCTGCTGAAAGTGCTTCACTCTTGGCACTCTTCAGTCTCATGCTCTGAGGATTTTATTATAGAGGACATGATTCCTCCACAGTAGAGTGGCATTCTCAGCCAGTGGAAAGTTGTTTACACGTCCACATTCCCAGCTTTGATGGCATCTGTGAGGAGTTTATGCCCCATGGAAGGAAGGCGTGCTGTGCACTGAAGGTAGCATCATTGTTAGTACACCCAGGGCGCTTGTTGAAGGATCTATCTTTAAACAATGACTACAAGGCCCATTTAAAACTCACTTTAGCTTTGAACACACTTTTAATTTATCTTGAGAACCCTCAAATCACCAGTGTACTATTTAGCAGGATGTAGTTCTGATTTAATCTGCACAGATCAGTATTGACACCTACAAATAGTTCAAAGAGATGTAAAATTGGGTCTGTGTGAAAGGTTAAATGCATCAAAAGAGACTACCTTCAAATTAATAGTCAAGCACTATGATTCGGTAAAATCGTTAAACATAAGGAAAACATAGGTTTAACCATTTGTCTTATACACTCAAACTACAACAATTTTAAATAGATGAAAATATTTTCTTTCAGTCTTTTCTTTTTTTATGACAGATACACAGTGAGAGGGATGGACAGACAGGAAGGGAGAGAGATGAGAAGCATCAATTTTTCATTGGGGCTCCTTAGTTGTTCATTGATTGCTTTCTCATATGTGCCTTGACTGGAGGGCTACAGCCGACTGAGTGACCCCTTGCTCAAGCCAGTGACCTTGGGCTTCAAGCCAGCGACCTTTGATCTCAAGGCAACGACTATGGAGTAATGTCTATTATCCCACGCTCAAACCAGCGACCCCGTGCTCAAGCCGGTGACCTCTGGGTTTTGAACCAGGGTCCTGCACGTCCCAGTCAGATGCCCTATCCACTGCGCCACTGACTATTTAGGCTTTTTCAGTCTTAAGTTAGGTTTTTAAGTTGGAACCGAAAACTGAAAGTCAGGAAGGTCATGAACTATGCCAAATATTAAGAGAACATAATGGATATGGCTGTGCACCTTTTCGTTTGTTTTATTTTCCGCTGGAGAAGACTCTCAAAGGGGCATGAGCTCTGACATGTTTGCTTTCATGGATATAAATGGAATTTTTTTCTCATGGTGATTGTTACTATTTCTAGAAGAACAGTAGAGAATTAAATACCAAGAAATATCTCATTTGAAAATATTTTCACTTCCCTAGATTACTAAAATTTACGCCAAATGTTTCTCCAACCACAACTTACAAACATTAACATTTCATTTAAGATGGGGCCCTACATAGCTTGGTTGGTTAATGCATGGTATCGCATACAGAGGTTGTGTCCCAGCCAGGACACACATAAGAACAGATTGATGTTTCTCTCTCCCCCTCTCTCTCTTTCCCTTTCACTCTCTCTAAAATAAATAAATTTAAAAAAAAAAGTGTCCTGGCCTGTAGAGCATCGTCCCTATATGCCAAAGCTGCAGGATCAATCCCAAGTCAGGGCACATACAAAAATCCAATGAATGCATAAATAAGTGGAACAATAAATCAATGTTTCCCTCTCTCTGTAAAGTCAATAAAAAAAAGTTTCTACTGTGAAAGAATTTAAAAAAAGGGAACACATAAAAATATTTAATAATTTTTGTATTTTTTTTACAGCTCAATTTATGTCTTCCCTTCTATATGACTTTTACTAATTTTGGTTATTTGTGACTCTATGTACCTTCTTACTAGAACATCCTGTACAACAAATACATTGTCTAGTGTGTGTCAGGTGTCAGGAACACAGTTATGAACTGGAAACATGGTTCCTGAGCAGATAGCCTAAGAAGACAAATATGTACCTAATACTTGCACAAATAATGTCAAATAAAATTATAACTAGTAATAGAAAATAGAAACATAATTTTATGTGACTAGAAAATAAATCCTAATTACCTGAAGGGCAGAATGATCTCGGAATATGAGAATGAGTTCAGAGGAGAAAGTGCTTGGCATAATGGATGGTATATTTAAGCTAAAGTGGCTTGAAAAATTGCTCAAAATCTCAGTTCTGAATGTAAAATGTATTTATATTCATACAATCTCTGTTTCAAATTATTCTTCAGTATTACTTTCTTATTGGGTGAGTCTTTTTCATAATCAATTCATCAGTGTGTCCTTTTGTTGTTTTTCATTTCTATAACATTGGAACATATTACTAGCCTTTGATAAACTCTTCCAATATTAATCTGTAAAAATACTTATCCCTTTCATTTTTCCTTTTGAAAATGATTTAGTAACACTATGTACTATCACTGAGACTCCAGTCAGAGGATATATCGCATTAATAATTTTCATGTGCTTGAAGTCTCTTTATGTGCTTTGACCAACTAACCCTGAATACGAAGTGAATCAGTAATATCTTGAAATGTAAAGTCTGTCATTCTATGTTTTTAAATATTTAGATTTAGTACCTTCTGTTGCTGCTTAGTGTTGAGAAGCTGATGAGGATTTTACTGTCTTTATGAGTGAACTGCGTTGTAATGAAAGGCTACAGAGCAGTATTACTTATCCCCAGAGACTCTCACTCTGGTTTCACTTAAAGAAATGCACTGCTCCGAACTTCTCTGAAAGCCCAGAGCCTGTGTGGCAGTATCCCTTGCTATCATGTTTCTGCTATTGCTTTGAAACTCGTGAACGAAGCACACAAGGGAAGTTTTTATTTTTCCAACATACCGTTTGCCAAGTAACTTAGGTTAAGCATTGGAAAGGACTGATGCCATACAAAAGACCTCAAAAGAGAACAAAACGTAATCTTATAATGTATACTATTTCAAAATATATTTAGAAATTGTTAACAAAAAGTAAACCTGTTGAAGAAGAAAAGTACTCATAGTTTTCTATCGAAACGACCTAGACATATTGGCAGTCCTAAGACTTTACCACTTGGGATTAGATACATGCATTTTCCATTAAAAATTTGATTCTATAGTCTCCTTATATTAAAGAAAGCAAGCATGCTTTAAATTTTAGTTCAACGAACGATATGCGTTGGCGGTAATAAAACTGTCCTGTCTTAATGCCCTGTCAAAGCATGTGTACTTAAGTTAGCATATGATTTCTAAAGGACAGTGAACTTAAGAAAGTTGAGAATTGCATAAAAGAACAAAAGTATTTTGTTTTTTCCCCCTCCTTAGCTGGACCTTTGTGGGAATTTTCAACTGTTTGTAAAACATGATGAAACATAATTGAGCCCTTACTTATCTGAGGGCTTACATACACTCTGAGGCCTGGATCACAGAGGACGGGGAAGAGCTGTCCTCAGTATTTTGAAAACACAGAGGCTATTTACACTTGAGACTAAAAATGACAGGTTCAAGACAATTGTCATTCTTTTTTATTTTTTTTAACTGCAGTATCACATAGTTACTCCAGACTGCAGGATCCTTTTCTGCAGAATGTGTATATAAACTGTACTTATTTATGGAGTAAACATTACGGTTAAAAGAGGGAATCTATGTAAAACTGAGAAGTATAACAAATCAGCTTTCTTTTAACATTTGACACTCTGCTGCCTTGAAATCTATTGAAGTTTGTTTATATAAAGTGAGCTGCATTTCATTTTAAGGACTTATGTTAAAGGTAAATCAAGTATGTTAGCAATAGTATGTAATTATCAAATATATTATACAAAATGGAAAGAGAAAACCTCATCGCGAGTAAGAAAACAGTCTTGATTTACCAAATCAAAAATATTCATTTAACATCTGGTATAAAAATACACAAGCATTAATATTAAGAAAATTATTGAGAAAATTATCTACTTTCTTTTATCAGTCTGTGACCCTCAAAGAAGCCATTCCCATGTGCTTCTTCAAAACCTACTAGTTTAATCAAAATAAAACCTAACCGCAAAGTCTTATCCATATATCCAAGGCCTTATTTTGTCTTGCTCTATAATATCTTCTCTGATCCCTCTCCTTACTCCCTGGTACTTCAACAACCCAGCTTCCGTCGCTTAAATAAAACAAATGACATTCCTGCTTCAAAACCATTGCTCTTCTACCCTTTTATTCTGGAAAAATGATATCTTAGATGTAGTTTTAATTTTTTTCCTTTAATTAAGTCTCTTCTTAACTATTGTCTACTAAAGATTATATGTGTATAGTCGTTACATATGTGTATATGTATATACATATGTTATTCAAATAAGTTTGTGAGATATGATTTTTATGTTTGCTCACTTAGTTTGCATTGAGCAATGCCAGGGACATGGCATCTGTGAAATTGTAAATTACCTTCCTGCTTGGGAAGGGCCACTGTCTTGCTAATGTTTGCAGAGAGAGAGAGAGAGAGAGAGAAGCCATGTTTGCAGAGTGAGAACAGAGAGAGAAGGGGTGCAGATGGGGAGCTAAAGCTGATGGGATTTTGTGAGCTCTGCTGAGACAGGTGGGGTCTTTGATTCTAGGAGGAACCAGAGAAGATTCTCCTGGTAGTGGAACGGGAGAATGTGTCAGGGATTTGGGAGCCCTGAATGAAAGGAAGTGTTTTCCCTGTGTGTTTGCTTGTTGGCCGGTAGGAGACTTTAATAAGGAAATGGCCCACCATTTTTAGCTCCAGTGTTTTTTACCATCTGCCCGAATCCCATGAGAACCTGCATGTGAATGGCCAGGATGGCGGCCGCGACTGCTGGACATACACATACGTATTCACTGTATTTTTACAATTTCTATTCTACCCTTAACCAGAAATTCTTTTGTTTACTTTCTCTACCTAGTTACTGATTGTATGCCTCAAATCTAACGTTTGTTCCTTTGAGAAGAAATTCTTCACAGGCACTGTCACAATGAAACCTTCCTCAGCCTGTTCTATTTATATATAGACTCTGCTGGTTTATTTACATATCACGCTGAATTGTATTGTATATATGAGTGGATTGGGTTCCTTGTTCTCCAGAAACTGAGTTTTGAAGGAACTAAGACTTCTCATTTTCCCCATCTCCACCTGCTTGCAAGTGCTTCTCACATTGAAAGTGATCGTGTGTGAAGAGATGGTGAGAATTTTAGTTCTTGCTTCTCTTTTTATTATAAACTAAAAAATTATTATCTAATATTTTTCTAGTGATTCTTTTCTTATTTAACCCCTTCCTTGTAGAGGAGAGCAGAGATTGAATTTAAATGTAAATCAAATGAATTTGTCATTGTATTTGTCAAGACCTCAGCTGAGCTGGAGAGAGCAATCACCCGGTGTGGCAGTAGTCTATTAAAATAACAAGCCAAAATAAAAGTATCCAACCACCTATACAGGAAGTCCTGACTAACGGTCAGATAGGCTCTGTGACTTTAAGCCAAAGGAGGTATCTGGAAACTCATTTTTTATAAAGACTGCTTGATACAAACAAGTGTTAATTTCCTAAGGCATCTCATCAACATTTTAAGGAAACCACAATGAACCAATGGATGTTTTTCGAGGAACGGCTGTGCTGCTGTTTGTTGAGGGCACCAATCCCCAACCCCATCCGGTTCCATTTTACCCCAGGAACCAACGTGAGAGCCACGTGACTCCTGAGCACCGCGTCAGAGTGGAGACAGGTCTTCAAGCCTCCTCCCTCATACACAGGTCTGGGCAGACTTGGGGAGGAAGGCTGGAATCAAGGTACCTGGCCTAGGAATACAGCTCTGGGTAAGGCCATGCCCCGCCCGAGAAGCCCCAGTTACTGAGAATGTCCTCCAGAGACAGCAATGCACTGAGTCCGGCAGGGGGGAGGGGTGGCATTCCCCTGCCCAGCTGGCCAGACAAGGCCTTTGCTCAGCCCTGTGGCTGGGCCTGAGAAGTCACACACAGATATTCGGCCAGGAGTTAGACCCTCCTGCCTCTGATTCTACCCTCCTAAGTTTAGCTGTATTGTCAAAACTAAATGTATATACATGTTATACATGTTTCTTTTTCTGTTTACTTTGCCAAGGCTATTTCATTTTAAAGTATGGACATTTAATTTTTCTAAGTATATCGATACTTTTCTATTTATAAATTAGTGAGAGGCATTACAGAATTTGGGAAGGCTGACATGACTAATAAAATTCACTTGAATTCCAAAGCCAAGTGACAATAGCCTTTTCCGAGTGTGCCTGTGTGTGCTTGTTAGATACGTAAAACATAGACTGGTAATATTGGAATCTGTTTCTCTCAATTAATAATTAACTATATATTTGACTTTATTTGGTATGGATTTTTTACCTCATTAGTTTTAATTACAACCTACTATTCAATCAGATATATCTAGCAAAATGTGGAATCATATAACTTTTTCATTTTTGGACACTTTATAAGTAATTATATTAATAAAACAATTTAATTTAACTTATCTATAGTTTGCATGTTTTAGAAATTGTTTTACTAAAATAGAATATTTATTCTTGGGCCATTTATGATAATACCTATCAATCACTAGGTTTTACTATTTATGAGCAGAATGCTCAGCATTTTTACAAATATTAACTCAATGATTACTTGTAACAATGACTTAAAATAGGTAAAATTATTAACATTATTACATCAGAAAAAACAAAAGTTAATAGTAAGAGTTTCACACAAGTTTGGCTAATGTTCATTTTAGTAAGTATTCTAAAGTGAATGTGAATTTGTCCATAGCACAATGTTTTGAAATAAAATCGTAAAGGACTAATTTTATACTGGGAGAGACTGCCTGGCAAAACAGAAACTGCTTAAGAATATAAAAATTTCAAATTTCCCTTCAAAGTGTTGAAATAATGCAATAAATAGAATACAGTTCAAAATGAAATGTTTAGTCATCCTTTGCCTAGAATGTTAGATCTTGCCCGTCGAACAGAAACTATTCTTTTATTAAAAACATTGATTGATTGATTTTAGCAAGAGAGGAAGGGAGAGAAAGAAGGAGAGAGAGAGACAGAACATTGATCTGTTTCTGTATGTATCCTGACCAGGGATCCAACCAGCAACCCCTGTGCTTCAGGACAAGGCTCCAACCAACAGAGTTATTCAGACAGGGCAGAAACTGTTCTTTCTGACCAATGAAAACAATGTAACTAGCATCTTTCCTTTAAGCGTATCCATAGAAAATAAAACAGCCAGATAGATGTTTTGTGCCATAGTGCAGTTTATATCAGCCACAAAATGTTTAGAAAGTATTCAAATGAAATTACACGTTTCCTATGGACACCATGAGATAATGTCCACCTCTGGTTTCCAAGCCACTGAGATTTGTAATATAAAATACTGGCTGCTCTGTATTTTTTGACAAATGGAGATATTTCTTAATCTAGTTGAAGCCTTTGGGGCAAATGAGTTTGTAAAATTTGTATTTTTTGAGTTTGCTCACATTTATTGTTAAAAAATGGCACTGGGCAGCCACTGGTGTGCTTGCCCTCAGAGCAGGGCATTTGATTACAAATTGTGGGTTGCATTCCTGCTTGGGAGGGGCCGTTGTTTTGCTAATGTTTGCTGGAGGAGGGGTCTTTGTGGGCCCAGCCAGTTTTGCAGGGAGAGCAAGAGAATGCAGAGGGCTGAAGAAGAAGCCAGTTTTGCAGACAAGGGAGAAGGTGTGCAGATGGGGAAGCAGAGCTGAGGGGCTCTAGGAGCTCAGCTGAGACTGGTGGGGGCTTTGATTCTATGAGGCACTGGAGAAGATTATCCTGGTTGTGGAATCAAAGAATGTTTCAGTGGCTTTGGGAGCCCTGAGTGAGAGGGAAGCAGTCTTCCCTTCCTGTTTGCTTGTTGCCCTGTGCAAGACTTTAGTAAAGGAATGGCCCACCATTTTCTGGCTCCGCTGTTTGTTTGGTGTGTGTGTGTGTGTGTGTGTGTGTGTGTGTGTGTGTGTGTGTGTTTCCGAAGTTAGAAGCGGGGAGGCAGACAGACAGACTCCTGCATGTGTCCAACTGGGATCCACCCGGCATGCCCACCAGGGGGCAATGCTCGGCCCCTCTGGAGCTGGTGCTCTGCTGCATTCAGAGCCCTTCTAGCACCTGAGGTGGAGGCCATGCAGCTGTCCTCAGCAACCCGGCCAACTTTGTCCCAGTGGAGCCTTGGCTGCAGGAGGAGAAGAGAGAGATAGAGAAAAAGGAGATGGGAAAGGGTGGAGAAGCAGATGGTTGCTTCTCCTGTGTGCCCTGATCAGGAATCGAACCCGTGACTTCCAAATGGCAGGCCGACACTCTCCCTCTGAGTGCCTCTGTTTCTTTACCATCTGCCTGAATCCAGTGAGAACCTGCATGTGTATGGCTACGAAGGCGGCAGCCACAGGCCATACAGCACCCAACGAGAATGCTCTGTTTTCTGGCTTTATTTTCTTAAAGATTTTATTTAGAGAGAGGAGAGAGAGAGAAAGAACGGCAGGTTGGGAGGGGAGGAGCGGGAAGCAGCAGCTCATAGTTGCTTCTCATTTGTGCCCTGACCTGGCCAGTCCCGACTTTCTGACCGGTGACCTGGGTACTCCAAACTCACGTTTCCCCGTGCGCCACCGCGGCTCAGGCAAGAGTGTTCTGTGTTCAAAGCGGGTGGTCATCGCCATTTCCCTTTCAGACTAGCACTAGGGAACAGTCTATCGTCTGCTAATTTAGTTAATGGGAGAGCCGAATAAACTAGCAGCTAGCTCACTTAACTCCTCTTTCATGTTGTGGAGATGAGGAATTTAGAGACTTAAATCATTTTTTAGGGTCCTCTTTCATTATTTTGAAATATACCATTAAAACACACTGAGTATGTTGAAGGATTTCCAGAAGACAATTAGTAATATTATAGACGCTGCTGAGACACGATCTTTAAAAAAAAATGACTTAAAATCCGAACAGTAAATAACATGGTCTTACCAGAAAAGTCATCCATCCATCCACTCTTTCATGTGTAAAGTGCTGATGTCATAATATTATGTTACTCTACTAAGAGGCCATTTCAGACTTCTTGAGGAATACAGGTCCAGGAGTTTTAACAAAGGACTTCAGGAATGTAAAGATATTTTACATTTGAGAGCAGAGTACCAAGATAGTCAGCAAGCATATATTGAACATCAGCTAATTGCCAGAGACTATAGAGTCTGATGATCCTATTCGGTCTCCTAGTATCACAGAGATGGTATTATAGTATCATAGAGAACCCAGTCTTTGGAGCTCACTGCCAAATGACAGTGAGAAATAGGAATAAGAGGCCTAGCAAGCACTTGAGAGATTTAAGGCTAAGGTAAAAAAGAAATGTCTAGAGCAGGGATTTTTATCCAAGTTCCTAATGTGGGGATTGATAGGTGAGTTGTTAAATGAGAAATATAGAAAAGGTAATTGTGATCTGTCTGATTGCACTCTTATCCTAGTCAACAAAATTGAAAACTAAAAAAGCACACATCCATCAAATAAGGTGTCTCTGAACACTTACTAAGCAGGCAGTATTTATACGTGGTATCTGGCTACTGCTCCTTGCAATACATTTTGCTTGTTCAAATCTTATCTGTATAAACAGACAGAAGAAAGAAAAGAGATTGGGAGGAATGAGGTGGAACTAAACAAGAAGCAAATACACATGTGTTGACTATCGCTTCCTTTTAATAGAAGCATTAATTTCCTTGAAGGCAGTTTAAACAAATAAACAACATTCATGTTTACCACGATCAGACTGAGGAAAATGTAGTGTCATTTTTTTTTTATTAAATAGGCTTCGTTTTCCTTAAGTATAATATACATAAAGAAACGTGCACAACTATAATTTGATGTTTTGTCAAATGCATACCCATGTGTACCCAGCTCGAATAAAACAGCCGACGTCATTCTCATGGTCACATCTAGTTCCTCATTCCTGGGGGTCCCTGATTCTCACTTTGGCACCTTAGACTGATCTTGGGATCATATGGAAACTTCCCTGTGTCTCCTCTCTACCTTTCACTCAGCATTGTGTTTATAAGATTTATTCATTTTGTGCCATTAAAAAGCTGTTTGGGCCTGACCAGGTGGTGGCACAGTGGATAGAGCATTGGACTGGGATGTGGAAGACCCAGGTTTGAGACCCTGAGGTCGCCAGCTTGAGTGCGGGCCCATCTGGCTTGAGCAAAAGCTCGCCAGCTTGGACCCAAGGTCACTGGCTCCAGCAAGGGGTGGCTCGGTCTGCTGAAGGCCCGCGGTCAAAGCACGTGTGAGAAAGCAATCAATGAACAACTAAGGTGTTGCGAAGGCAACGAAAAACTAATGATTGATGCTTTTCACCTCTCTGCATTCCTGTCTGTTTGTCCCTCTCTCTGACTCTCTCTCTCTCTGTCCCTGTAAAAAAACAAACAAACAAACAAACAAAAACTGTATGGACTTTATTTCTATTGCTACATAGTCTTCCATTGAGTAAATGACATTTCCCAAAACACAGACTGTGCATAGTCTCAGATCTTTACTGGATCATTCATATGGGCAAGCGAGGCAGTCGGTCCAGTCCTGAGGATCAGCGATCTGGGGCTGGATCTGCTCTGCTACCGACTGTCTGAGAGGTCTTGGAGTTAATGTGTGTGTGTTCTTTGTGGGCGAGGGTAAGGGTTTTTTTTGTTTGTTGTTTGTTTGTTTGTTTGTTTGTTTTTAGAATGGGGATGGCAGTATTACCACATTGATTTTGGAGTAACTAAATGACCAAAGATAAAACATGCTTTATTTTGTTTTCCTATACAATGTCAAAGGAGTCTGCCGATATGACCAGTATCAGGGTAAATGTAAACTCTACTGTTAGCTGTATGTGAGAGTTAGGTGAAGCATTCCATTGATGGAAAATTTAATACAAATTTCATACAGGACTTCATTCCAAGTGAGGTGAAATACATAATTTCCTTCTTTTTATATTCTTTAATTTGCTGTTTCCCCAAATTAAATGAAAATACTTTAATTCTCCAAAAGAAAGCTTATAGAGACACTGGAAGTATTTGTGAACATGTTGTGTTAGCTTAGTTTTTCTTTTCCAAGTTAACATACCAGTAATATTGACTCTTTTCCAAACCCTTTTCCATCGTGAAGAACACCTCATCGGAGTCCCCCTACCTTCCCACCCCGGGCCTTCTTTGTTAAGCCTCATAAACCCTTCATATGCTCAGACACATACAGTATTTCTGAATAAATATCTCTCTATCCCTTGCATTTTTAGTAAATATTCTGACGTGGAGAGTCATACGTGTGTCTTTGATGTTGATTTTAAGTAGTTACTGTATTTTAATTCTGAAAGATGTTCCCTGGAGGAAATGTGTAGACTAAGCCAAAAACAAAAGAAAAAGACACAGTAATGGTCATCATTTCAGGCTGGAAAAGGACAGACTGAGAAAGAGAAGAGGGAGAGGAGGAACAAGTAGGAAGAGAGAGAGAGAGATTTATGCTAAGCGGCCTTCTGAGAGGCCCTGTCCATTGGTGTGTAGGAACGCACCTCCCAGCTGTTACTCGGTCAAACTTTAACAAGTTTATCCTGTGTACTGTGAAATATTTTGCAGATATAATTAGATTTGTGGTCATTGGTTAGCAGAAATTGAAAACTAATGCAATCTCTATGTGGATACTCCTCTTTATATTAAAAATCTTTATTTATTTATTTAATTATTTTTAAAAGACTTTATTCAATTTGTAGAGAGTAAAGAGAAAGAGAGAGAGGAAAAGAGAGGGCAAGAGAGAGAAGGAGGAGGAGCAGGAAGCGTCAACTCCCATATGTGCCTTGACCAGGAAAGCCAGGGTTTCGAACCAGCAACCTCAGTGTTCCAGGTTGACACTTTAGCCCACTGTACCACCATGGGTCAGGCTAAAAATCTTTTTAATCAAAGTGTATTTAAATGAAATGTTAGGGCTCTGGTCAAGGTCAGTCTCCCTTCTGGGTACTGACTTAGTCCTTCTCACTTCACAGTTTACGCTTCTGCAACTGAATGCAGTGGCTTCTGGTCTAAAAACTTGGATTTCCCCTCAATTTATTTTAGTTACACGGATCTTGTGTGACACTCACATAAGTTTCATGTGTCATAAGGATATCATATTTTAAAATTTTACTGAGAAATTCTTATTTTTGTATATTGTTACATAAGTATTAGATTTCCTACAAACTCATGTGCTTGTGCACAGAATTTTTCTATGTAAATTTAAAAGAATGTGCCATATGATACTTACAACACATTTTCTTTAAAATTGCATAGAAACTTTGAACTTCATATAGTTTCTATGAAAATAATTAAATTTGGTGTGATGTTCATTCATCATCTTTGATGTTGAATATATAAAATTCTAATGAATTCAAATAACATGGAGAAATACTTATGATACTACTACGCATGATAAAATTTCTGATTCTGCATCTTTTGAGGAGTAGAGAGAGCGTGTGGTATATTGTTTACCTTTTCAAAAAGTTTCTTGATTTATAATGTGCCTTAGGTTTGTGAAATATTTACTGTCACAAGATGAGGCTTGATTTATCACAAAGAGGGAAACTATAGCATGGACTGAAAATTTATGAATACTGTGGTTTTAAGTTCATACTTTTAAAAAATTGTGTCCGTTTTAAAAATAAACCTTAATCTACAGTGCTATGAGACAACGTTTATTATTTATTAGTTTTATATAAACAACATGAAGTTTTCATTTGTATGTGTAATATTTCAAAATTGTTTTTTATTGTGTTATACAAAGATATAAAGTAAGGATGATACAGAGATAACGATAAAGAAATATCAAGAGACTTGTAATGTGCATTAAACAAGGAAATTCATATTAGTGAATATTACTGATGAGAGTTATCAATTTATTATTGAGAACAGTGACTAATATATTTCTTGTTTTGGCTATATGGTATATATTTGTGGTTATAGTGATATATTACGAAAAAGTATATTTAAAATGTATGTGATAAATAGTATTTTTCTTAATATGTGCTAAATAATAATATTTTTCCTTAAATTGAAACATAACTGACATATATTATTATATGACTTGTAGATGTACAACACAAAGATTTTATCTGTTTATATATATATTACAAGATTGTTAACACAGTCAGACTACTTAACAACCGTCACCTCACCTATGTACAATATTTTATGAGAAATTTTCAAGATCTATTCTCTTAGTAACTTTCCAGTATACGATACAGTATTGTTAACTACAGTCAGCATGCTATACATAACATCCTCAGATCTTATTCTTCTTATAACTGAAACTATGTACATTTTGACCATCTACACTCATTCCATACCCTTAACCCCTCCCCACCTGCCTCTGTCAGCCACCTGTCCATTCTTTGTAACTACGAGTTTGACGGGGTTGTTTCTGTTTTCTTAGATTCCACATCTAAATGAGATCAAACAATACTTGTCTTTTTCTGTCTGACTTATTTAGCTTAGACTAATACCTACAAGTTTCATCCATGTTGTGGCCAATGGCAGGATTCTTCTCTTTCTTTTTTATGAGCAAATTTATATATATATATATATATATATATATATATATATATATATATATATATATATATATATAATATACATATAAAATATATATAACAGATATATATCTCCATTCATATTTACAAATTTAATATTCTATTGTTTTATTGACCCCTTTATCTTTTCATTTTTCTTTTTAAAATTCTTTTTTTATTTATTCATTTTAGAGAGGAGACACAGAGTGAGAGAGAGAAAGAGAGAAAGGGGAGAGGAGCTGGAAGCATCAACTCCCATATGTGCCTTGACAGACCAGTGCAGAGATTTGAACTGGCGACCTCAGTGTTCCCAGGTCGATGCTTTATCCACTGCGCCACCACAGGTCAGGCTTGACCCCTTTATCTTTATATAATAACATTTTTATCTTATTATAGTCCTTGCCTTAAGATACTGACATTCTATATGATTACGATAATTAAATAAAATTAATGACGAATAATTAACACAAAGAATTACAAATTACTATTAAAAAGACCATTGTATTTTGTATCAAAACATTTTTTTTCTAGTTCCAAAATGTATTATTATTATTCATTCATTTTTTATGTCAGCTATATTCCAGGTACATATTTGTTTGTGCACAAACTCAGGAGTTCCCCAGATGAAATTCTCAACTGGCCTCCACCCATAGAGGACAGGGAAAGAGAGAAGAAAGAGGCCGACACTCTAGATTGGTAAGTGAAGATTCAGTAAACAAGGCAGTTCACAAGCAGGTTTTCTTGGGTGACAGCCGATGAGTAGATTTTCACACCCAGTGCCCAGAATCTTAAAAGTTTGTATAGAGGAATTAACAAGATTCAGTCACATTTCCAGTGCAGATGGTCTCAACGACACATTGCATTTTAAAGGTTGTGTCCTTGAAATAGCTGCTAGTCTGGGGATAGTTGGTGAAGTGTGTATTCCAAGTGCAAGGGAAGGAGTAAGCAGCCTCCAAATAAGTGCTTGGGTCCAGAGTGTTGGTCCACTGGCTGTCATGGCTTTGGACAGCCTTCTTCAATAGTATTAGGGGAATACATATATGTGTGTTGTCTGTATAAAACTTAAGTTATAAAATTTAGTCACAATAAAGTACTAGAACATTACATTATTGTACATTTTTTAAAAAACATTCTAACAATTAGATGTAAATTGATAGCTGAAAGGTACCATAGTAATCATGCAGTTTAATCGTGTTATTTCACAGAATTAAGGCCACTTACCGGAATAATAAAATCACTACCTAGAATTCTATGTTAAAACTAGATCTAGGTACAAAAGTTAGTTGTAGGGAAAATTATGTTAATTATTTTGTTTATAAGTTCTTAAGGAGCTGCATGAGCATGTTCACATTTAAGTGTTAATGTTATGTTCAAGCAGGTCTGCTTTGCTAGCTTTTAACTTTTAGATGCAAATATAACTGATGCACACATAGCCCAATTATTAAAACATTGAATATGAAGTAAGGCATGCTTTTTATGAAACCAAAATTCACTAATGTACATTTATCATCTGCAAAGACACCATGAAAAGTGAAACATTTTAAAGGGTTGCTTCAAGGGAGTGGAGTAATATTAGCAGGTAATAACAAACAAGCAAAGCCAAAGAATATTTATTTCCCTGTAAGTACAATGCAAAAGTAAATATGGCACTAACATAAACAGTTTTTAGTAAACACACTTGGTATGAGAGTCAAATAAATATCCAAATTAATGAAATGATTCTTTCACCATTATTTCTTATATGTTCGATCAAATTTGTTGGTCTCCTCAACATTTTTTGATGGGTGCAGGAGAATGAGCCTGAAGGATTTGGGAGTCTGAATGTGTTCCCTCTCTGGCTCTCAGTGCTCTATAAGCCAGGATTTGTAGCCATCTGCTCTCGGAGATGGACGCTGTTATGCTGCATCGATTGACTGTGATTGACTGATTCATTAAATCAAGTGGTTCTTATCAATCAACAAAGATACCAAAGGGCAGTAAACAAAAGAAGTAAGCTCCTGCTCTTAAGAAGATTGTGTTTTACTGAGAGATACAAACTATTAACAAGTGTACCAACCGTCAAATTGAATTCAGTGATAGATATTATGAAGGCAATGAGCAAGGTGAGAGAGAGGGCCACGGTGGTGCTATCTTAGATGCGCTAACCTCTACAAAGACATGAATTTGGGGCAGAATGAAGGGACAGAGTGAACCATGGGATTATCTCAGTAGAGGACGTTACAGGGAGAGCACCTGAGTGTAGACATCTTGAGAAGGAGCACACGCCATCGTGGCAGGAGCAGACTGATCAACAAGGAAAAGATCATATAGAATCTTGATCCCAAGAAAAAAAATCTTATCTATTATCTATCTATCTATCTATCTATCTATCTATCTATCTATACCTGGAGGACCCACTAAAAATTTATAGAAAAAGACATTTACAAACACTATACATGAATACAAATAGAATTCTAAGAAAGATTCAAGCAACCCCCAGGAAAGAAAAAAGATAAAACAGAAGAAACACAGTCTAGACATAATAGACAAACAAAAACTTCCCAAACATAAGAATTGAATTTTAACACATAAATAATAGCATGAAATGTAAAAGGTCTACCTACTCCGATTCAAAGAAAATGATGGGTAGGGGAAGGTCGAAGATGGTAAAGGGGATAAATGAGACTTAACTTTGGGTGGTAAACACAAAGTACAGTATGCAGATGATGTATTATAGAGCTGTACACTTGAATCCGGTATAAATTTATTCACAAATGTCACTCCAATAATTCTAAAAAGTTACCTCTTTTAGGGAATTTTTATGGCAGTGGAATTATTCTATATGCCACTATCATGGTGAATACATGACATTATTTATACATGTATCAAAATCCATATACTGTACAACACAAAAAGTGAACCCTAAATAATGTGTGGATATTAGTTAATAACAGCGTATCACCTTGATTGTTTCATCAATTATAACAATGGTACCACATAATTGCAATATGTTAATAATTTGGGAATGGGGGAAGAAAGTATACTTCTACAGTTTTGCTTGCTTTTTTTGTAAATGTAAAACACCTCTAATACGTAGTCTATTAATTATAACAAAAAGAAAGAAAAACAATTTTAATAAGTTACAAATTTCAAAGTTCCTAGTGTAGCTTATTTATGCAGTATATTATCTGTTTATATAAATATCACATTTCTTAAATTAAAGATATTAGACTTTTTCAAAAAATCACTACATTTTTTCTCTTGAATTTTACTAAATAGTATGGTTATGTGGACCATCTTGTAAAATAAAATAATGGAAGCTGCTTTAAATGTGAGGAATATATATTTTTTTCTTTTAGGTAAGAATGCAAACCCCTTGAATCTTGCATAACTGTTCCCTAGCCTTTGTTTTCAACTTTTGGAAATAAAAACTTACTTTTCATCTTTTATGAAGTATGGCCATCAGGCTGCATTCAGAATGACACATAAAAATTTACCGGAGGAAAAACCCATGTCTATCAGTCAGATGAAAATGGATCCATTCAATTTCAAGAGACTGAAATGAAACAATTGCAATGCTAGTTGATTGTAGGATAAATCAGTAAAGACTCTTACAACATCTGCTGTAAGTTTAGTGTTTGCTGATAGAAAGCCTGCCTTCTCTTCCTAGCCATCACCCAGAGGAGTCCCGACCCGTATAAAACTCAGTGTTCATAGATACACACAGATCATGAGAAAGCAGTGTCACAGTTTCAAAAAGCTGACATTTTTTTCTGGCACCTCTGAATCACTAGCAAATAAGTTCATAGTTATTTTCAGTTTAAAAAAATTGATTAAATTATTCTGGAGCTCTTAAGATTAATCAACTAAATTTTCACCTAACTTTATATGTAAAGTTAAAAATTATAATTCCTTAGCAATCAATAGCTTCTTGGATCCTATCTTTAAATTGTAGAAATGACAAGCTACTACTGGCAAATACGGAGAAAAGAGTGAGAACCAGGGCACCATCTTTACTGAATAGTTCTCTGTGGTTGGCTTGGTCTTTAAATTTAACTGTACTTCACTTCTCTACTGGTGGTTATTTTCTATCACCTAGCAGAAATAGACATGCTTTAGGAAGTGTATAAAAATCACCTTTACATTTACATATTCTAATGAACATATATTAACAATAATATTTACCTTAGAAAGTAGGATTAAATTAGTTATGTATGCAGTGTACTTAGACTAGTGTCTGAGACATATTAAGAAATACATAAATATTATATATCATCATCATTGCCCTCACCATCATTATCAGAAGAGTAACTTGATTAGTGAGAATAAATTATAAACATCTACTTTGCCTCAGGGATTAAAAAAATACTGTGAAATATATTCAAAGAATGCAGTAACCTATTACCCAGTGGCAAAACCCATATTTGCTGATACATCTGTTAAAGGATTAATATCCAGAATTTATAAAGAATTTATAAAACTTAACGGTAAAAAAATAAATTAGTTAATGGGCAATGCAATTTAAAAATGGGCAAAGGACCTGAATACATACTCTTCTAAAGAAGACACAGATCTCCAATAGCTATAAGAAAAGATGCTCAATGTCACTAATCATCAAAGAAATGTAGTTAAATACCACAATGAGATATCACCTCACACCTGTCAGAGTGGCTGTCATCCATAAATCAATGAACAGTAAGTGTTGGTGAGCGTGTGGAGAAGGGGAACCCTTGTGCATTGTTAGTGGGAATGCAGATTAGTGCAGCCACTGTGGAAAGCAGTATGGAGTCACCTCAAAAAAATTAAAACTAGAGCTGCCTTCTGATTCAGTGACTCCACTCCTGGGAATATATCCTAAGAAGCCTGAAATAATAATTCGAAAGCATGTATGCACCTCTATGCTCACTGCAGTTGTTTACAATAGCCAAGATCGGAAAACAGCCCAAGTGCCCATCAGTAGATGAATGGATAGCAAAGCTGTGGTATATTTATACAATGGAATACTATGCATCCATAAAAAAGAAAGAAATCTTACCTTTGGTGACAGCGTTGATGGCCCTGGAGAGTATCATGCTAAGTGAAATAAGCCAGTCAGAGAGAGACAAGTACCAAATAATTCCTCTCCTATGTAGAACCCGATGAACAAAATGAGCTAACAAGCAAAATGGAGACAGACACATGCTCAGAGAGTGGGCTGACAGCGGTGGCGGTGGGGTGGGGGTGGGCTGGGAGAGGGAGGAGAAGAGTTAGGGCAAAAGAAACAGCAACAACGAAAAAACCTCATGGACACTGACAACTCATCAGATGTGACACTGAAACATGTCATTACCAGGTCTATCTCTTTTTCTGTTTTTCTCTCTTATTTTGTTTTTCTTTCAGGATATTTTATTATAACTCTTTTTCTGACTTAGGTAGAGGAAACACCATGGTCCTTGCTACAGTTCCCCAACTAATCTTTAAATATATGATCACCTGGCTGGCTTCATTACGAAATTTTAAATATGTCATTCCATATTATAAGGACTAATATTTTATTATGTCAATGTGGTAGGTAGGCAGTCTCATAAGCTCAGTGAAGGAAGTGGTTATTTTTAAAAGGCATCATCATGCGAACAGAAGCACCTCTGAAGATTCTGAGAGAGGTCTGAGGATGATATTAAGAAGTATACTGCCCTGGTGCGTGGTCAGGTAGCTCAGTTAGTTAGAGTGTCGTCCTGATATGCCAAGGTTGTGGGTTCTACCCCTGGTCAGGGCACATACTAGAATCAACCAATGACTGCATAAATAAGTGGAACAACAAATTGATGTTTCTCTGTCTCTCTCTCTCCCCACTTTCTGTAAAATTAAGTAAAAAATTAAAATATTAATAAGTGTACCACAAAAATTGCTCTAATCTAGGACAGTTCCAGATATGCACTCATGTTCATCAATTCACCCCATCAAATTAAATATATCTTTATACAGTGCATTATCTGCAGAAAATCATTGTTTTCATTAGGGTTTCTTATGATGTTGTATAAGACATTAAGCAAGTACACTTGGACTGAAAGTAAGTAAGAGGAAGAATATCCACATCCTAAAATAACTATGTTGTCAAATCAGCTGGTATTTTGACTACCCCATATTTTATCAACCAGTCCTGATGCATCTGTTTTGCTTGAGAGAGCATGGTGGTGTGGGCATCTAGGACTGCTTCCTTGCTTTATTTTTATTCAGTGGAACATGTTCAAATTAGATTCAAATTAGCCTATCAATAATGTGATTTTTGTTGCTTTAAAGATTACTATAAAGAATCATGTGTCTTTACTTATTTTAAAAATGGTTATTTTATATGCCTTGGAGTGCTAAACCAACAGTAATTTTTGCTGCAGTGAAGGACACCTATTTTTAATGGAATTAATCTCCTACTTTATGCCCCAAATAATTTTTAAGAACATTTATTAAAACTGTTATTCTGTGTGTTCTAGTCTTATCAGCAGAGAGGTACAAGGCATTTATGCTATAATGCCTAATGGGATGTTAGATTATTAAAGCCTTTTCATTCTAATTTTTGTCATAGAGTTAAAGGGTGACTAGAACCCAATGTGATGTGATGACAGTACATTGTTATCTCTGCTTTCTGCTTCTGCTATTCTCTAAGTAGTGGAGTAAGAGGGGTAAACCAACACTTGACACTTTAATTAGTGTTAATCAAATTCTAAGGCCACATTGATTTGCCTATGTGAAGAAAGATTATACGTTAGCTTAAATCTCCGAATTTGAAGTTGTCGCTTAATAAAACTTGTTAAACCATGATCCTCCTCTGAAAACCACCTGACTTATTTGGAAGACTATGTGCAATCATATTTTATGTTTTTGTTGGCGACACTAATCTCGGTGATCTTCCCGTGTGAAGTAGTATTGCTTTTGGTTAATTATTTTGGGAGAAAGATGTCTCCATTTAGCCCCTCATGCTCAAATGATCCCATAAGGATTAGAGCTGATATGAGAATCCTGCCAAGTGCTATTACAAACATATCTTTAAAAACAAAAATTATAACTTTAGATGAGATTAAAAGACTCAGAAAGAAAACTGTGCATTCCTTGACAAAGTGTGCTCCTCTGGATTCTTTTGCCCCAATATTATGATGAGCTCAGAGCCAGTTTCAAATATTTTCTGTGATGTTAATATCTAGATATTTTGGATTTTTTGGCACTATTTACTCTGGGGAAAAAAAAGAACAGAAATTACACTTGAGGAGTCCTAGGAACAAGATTTATGGAACATGCCTGTATTTTATGAAATACTTTTTCAGACTTTGCTATCCTGGAAATCTGGAGATTCCAAACGAAATCAGAAAACCCATTTAACTGAAGTACCTCCCTACAGGGAACATTTAATCTACAACCGCCTTTTAAGGCCATCGGGGTCTCTCTTCAGTGGATTTCCTAATGCCTTTGGGAACAGGTTGACCTCTGTGTCTGCTCAGAGGGCACCGTTTAGGGTAAGAGAGTAGCTTTCACCTGATAAATCTACTCAAAATTTTTGTTTTGACATGTCTGTTCAACCTATCTGCTACCTTATAATCAGGAATTGCTGGCATCTCTAATTTACTTTTCATGACCCACTACTGAATACAAATGTGTCAGCTAATCAAGAAGAGGGATTGTAAACACTCCCACCTGCTTGACCTAGTGCATTGGGTTCAGAATCTCTGGCCAATGCGCTCATATTCATAAATTCAAGCCAAATTCCAATTATGTTCAACCCTAATTTTGTGCAGCTTTTAGAAACCACTTACAGATACACTTCTGATTGTGTCCTAAATAATAAACTTGAGTACAATTTTACAGTCCTTACACGTATATCTTCTGCTCCCGGGTTTGACTTTGTAATGGATCCGCAGAGCATGATCGAATCCGGCTCAATCTGGAGAAATGAGGGAGAGTGAGGGGTAGGCTTGAATAATGTTGCTTTGCTCTTGCAACATTATTTTTTTAGGGGATGTTGAAGAATCTTTAGAAGGAAGAGAGATAAATAATCCTGCTAGCAAGGGAGGCCCTTCATTAAGATAATTTTTAGGACAGGATGGTTTTGTTTTCTGTAGCATGTAGAACAGGTTGTAGCACATAATAAACTCTCAAGAAAGATTTGTCGAATGAAGAAAGGAATGTAATAAATGTCAACCTTCACATCTGCCTTAGAAATGTGAAGTTTACATTCTCTTTATTTAAGCAGGGCATTGGAAAGAATCATTCTTCCTCTATCATCATTGAAATAATGAAATAGAAATATGTAAATTTTTACTGTAGCAGTGGCAATTTGTTCCCTAGGTCTTTAACTCATTTATACATTCAATACAAAATGATTGTTGAGCACCCATTCAATGTCAGACACTGTGTTGTTGGCTGATGGGAAATAGTACTTACTTATTTCCGGTCTATCTATACATCCATTTTGAACATATTAAAATACATTACAATATTTTAATAATTAAAATAATCATGATAAATTTAATAGAAATAGTGTGTGGCACACACTGGATGAATTCAGTAAGTGCTTGTGTAAAAAAATAGATACAAATCAATGATTTTCTTGTATAGAAGTAAACGCCAGTTAGCTGGTAAGGCCCACATATGTCAATTAACTGAATCGTGATAAAGCTCATCTGATACTCATTTTGAACGGGCCTTACTCAGTAAGTGCTTAGAGGCTGTTAACTTGTTTCATTTTTTAAAAAGTTTTGCAAATTATCCTATTGGTAAAGAAAAAAAAAAAATTAACTTAGGACATTATTACATTTAACAGATAATAAGTTGTCCAAAGGAGAATTTTATGATCAGTTAAAGAATTAATTTTTTTTATTTTTTTTATTTAGTGAGAGGAGGGGAGGCAGACACGACCCCTGCATGCGCACCGACTGGGATCCACCTGGCTTGTCCACTAGGGGGCGATGCTCTGCCCATCAAGGGCCATTGCTCCATTGAAACTGGAGCCTTTTTTTTTTTTTTTTTAGCTCCTGAGATGAGGTCATGGAGCAATCCTCAGTGCCAGAGGCCCACTCACTGAAGCAAAGTGAGCCATGACTGTGGGAAGGGAAGAGGGAAAGAAAGAAAGAAAAAGAGAGAGAGAGAAGAGGGATAGGCGCATAACCAGATGGTCACTTCTGTGTGCCCTGGCTGGAAATCAAACCCAGGACTTCCACACGCCAGGCCCACTCTCTACCACTGAGCCAACCAGCCAGGGCCTAAAGAATTTTAAATATTAACAAGTTCTTAATAATTCTTCTTATAAGTCCTAAATTGTCAGTGTAATCCCAAGGCAAGTGATGAATGGCATAAAACTTGTGTGACAGTGGCAGAACTAGGATCCAAGTTCTTAGTCATTTTTTTTACATTATTTAAGACACATACTAAACCAATATTTTAAAATAAATAAATATTATGGCACAGTTTATATTCTTTCAAAAAGTTTCAGTTCATACATATTTTTATTACTGCCTTCTTCATTATCCATTCTTTTCTGTGTTCTTTTGCTATACTGACATCAAAATAAAGTTAAAATGCAGACCAATGTGTAGTAACATTTGTCCCAAACATTGATACATACTATTGGTTATATATCATAGTTTTGATACATTGAAGAATTAAAAAATAGAAAAGGAATGTTTTTGTATCTCCATTTATCTTCCATGAGGGATATAGTGCCATAATTTATTGAATAATAAAAGCCATAATAATAGTTTTATTATGCATTGTTAATATATATATTTTAAATGGTTAACTGGAAATTATGTTATATGTCTTTTAACTTATTTAGTGAACATTGCTTATGTTATGGGAGTGAGGTTTCCTTTATTTACAACACAGATACTAGTCTAAAGGAAAGTAAGCTGGAAAAAGACACCTCAAAAAGCTAATTTGCATCATATCCAATAGGCAAAATCTAAAAGTGTTCCCCTTAAGATCAGGAATAAGACAGGGGTGCCCCCTTTCACACTCTGACTCAACATAGCACTGGAAGTTTTAGCCACAGCAGTCAAACAAGAAGAAGAAATAAAGAGCATCTAAATTGGAAAGGAAGCAGTAAAACTGTAATTATTTGCAGGTGACATGCAGCCCATTTAAGATTAGTCTTTGATCCACAAGGAGAGCCATTATAGTAAAAAGTTAAAATTCCACTATTTTCTCCTTAATCTTTGCATTCTATTTCTATTCTTCAAAAAGGGAGTAAATTCTGTTTATTTCATAAAAGTCACTCTTATTTGCTAATGATTTTTACAAGGGCACAGCTATTATATATCTTTTTAAAGTGCTGCCAGCCGTAAATTACCTGGTTTATTCATTCTCCTTTATGTTTAAGTAGACTTGCTCAAAGCTTCACTTTTCATACCAAATAGAGGGCCACATCCATCCTCAATGTTCTGGCTTTGTTCTCTTGCTGGGTTTGCCATTGGGTTTCTCCTTCTGTGCATGTTCTCTCTGTTTTATATATTGTAGATGTGACCCATAATTCAGCTTCCTCTTTCATTTCCTCACATGTTCTGGTTATGCACAGACTCATCCACTTAGAAGACTATATTGCATATGGAGAAAGTTACTTGAAATCTTAGTAGGTAACCACATCTCAGATTTGGAAGGGATTCGTCT
This sequence comes from Rhynchonycteris naso, assembly GCA_037038555.1. NCBI lineage: Eukaryota > Metazoa > Chordata > Mammalia > Chiroptera > Emballonuridae > Rhynchonycteris > Rhynchonycteris naso. The sequence continues at coordinate 6,666,094 of CM072998.1, read as the reverse complement.
CTAGAACAGGCAAGGAATTTATCCAAATTAACTCAATTTTTAAAGAAAAAGATAATGCTTCATATAATCAGGTAAATGCTAGTTTTAAAATGTGTTTTCACTTTACAGTTATTGGGGTAGCAAAGCACAGCTTGAGAATACCAAATATCAGAAAAAAATTGGGGATTCAGAAATCTCTATACTGCAGGTGAAAGAGTAGACTGCTAGAATAATTTTGCAAAGCCATCTGACCATAATGAAGTTCCCCCGTCAATAAGGCAATTTGTTGAAGCAGAAAGAGAAGAGAAAGAGAGAAGTAAAAGAAAAATTCGTCTTCTTATTCTTTCTTTTTTTATTTTATTATTTTATTTTTTTACAGGTACAGAGAGAGAGTCAGAGAGAGGAATAGATAGGACAGACAGGAACGGAGAGAGATGAGAAGCATCAATCATCAGTTTTTCTTTGCGACACCTTAGTTGTTCATTGATTGCTCTCTCACATGTGCCTTGTCCGCGGGCCTTCAGCAGACCGAGCCACCCCTTGCTGGAGCCAGCGACCTTGGGTCCAAGCTGACGAGCTTTTGCTCAAGCCAGATGGGCCTGCACTCAAGCTGGCGACCTCAGGGTCTCGAACCTGGGTCTTCCGCATCCCAGTCCGACGCTCTATCCACTGCGCCACCGCCTGGTCAGGCCGTCTTTTTATTCTTATAAAATCAAGTGGCCACTTTACCATGGAGCAATTTCAACTTTCAGCCACGTGGTTCATGACCTCACCTCTGTCTTCTCCCCAAATTTGTTTTCATCTCTTTGTATGCTCTCTCTCGCACTACACTTCATTGAATTATCTCAAAATTTCCTGTGACGAGCTGCTTCATCATTTCTCTTCTTTGTTATTTATTTATTAAATAAATAAACAATTTACTTATTAAATAAATAAGCAATCTAGCTTATACGCAGGCTCTCATCTTTTAACAGAGTTTATGCAGTACTTTGCCAAAGGAAAAAAATTTCTTCCTAAAAGGTAATCTCTCAGCTGTCAAGAAAATTAAATTTTCATTATTCTGTGAAAAACACTCCTCTTTACTAGAAACGTTTCCTCCAAGGGATTAAAAAAAATAGTTACTACAACTAACACAGAGGAGCTATAACTCAAACTTCCATAAAACCATCTGATTTAAAGTTTGGGCACATTCTGTAAGCTTACATTTTGTAGGGTTTTCTTTAATAAAAGGTAATCTATTAAAGAATTATTCTTAAGGCAGAAGTTACCATCAAAATATTTGCTTCGTTTTGCTCAAGGACTAAATTAGCGAAAAGTGATTGATTTTAATGGGTGGATCTGAACTGAACATAATTCGCATCAAGAGATTCCAAAGTTCCTTCATATGCTGTGATCTGTCTCCCTCCTCCACACTTAAGAGAAGGAACTATCAAAAGCAGCTACATTAGCAATGGGGGCCAGAAAGCCTTTGCTCTCATGGAAAGGAAAGAACAGTTAGGATAACATATGGTTCATAGGCACGCTGATTAAGGCTGTAAAAGGCTAAATCAGTGATTCACCCATCTTGGTCTCTAAGGAGATCCACGTTCTTAGTAAAGCAAGAGTGGACTGACAAGCCTCCTAACACAAGGGTGCCTAAAACTCACTGATCTTGCCAATCAGCTCTAAAATAATACCACCATTATCTTTTAGATTAGTGCTATCCAAACTTTTATCTGCATTCAAACACGTGAGGTCCTGTCAAAATGTGGAATATCGTTCAGAAGGTATGGATGGATCTCAGGTTTTGTGTTTCTCACAAGCTCCCAGGCATTGCTGATGCTCTCATGCCCGTGGATCACGCATCTGTAGAAGAGCTTTATTTAGTCAAAGCAAGAGAAATAGAAATATTAGGTAAATTACAGAGCTCCCCGTATGTGCTTAGAGCATGTTTTGGTTTAGAGTGTTCTTTATGCATTTTCTTTTCTCAGATAATAAATAGTTCTTTAAATTTCTTTTTTGAAAAGGTTAAATACACAGTAGGTTGCAAAGTTGGAGCAGAAAGGACTCAACTGCCCTTCAGTCAGTTTTTCCCAGGGATGACATCTTACATAACTATAATGCAGCAACAAGGCAGAAGTGTGACGTCAGTCAGTGTGTATGCATACTTACAGATCATGCTGGTCACATGTGCAGATTCAGGCAATGACCACAGCAATCACCATACAGGTAATAGGATGTTTTAATAGCTGAATGTAGAGATACTAGTTCAGATACTAGTCCTTGGTCCGATACAGAATTTGCAAACACATTTTGTATGTAGCTTTTCTTCTTATCCCTGTAGCTGTGTATTTTACAGGACAAATATGTGAAATTTTGAATTAGGTCCAACTTACTGATTATTTTATTTCATGGGTCATCTATTTGGCGTCAAGTCTAAGAATTCTTTGCTTGGGTCCCCTTTCCCACGTTTTCTCCTGTGCTGTCTTCTAGAAGTTTTATACTTTATATTTAAACCAGTGATCTGTTTTGAGCTAATTTTTGTTCAATAAGTTTAGGTAGGTCTTTTACCATCTCCCTCCCTCCTTTCCTTCCTTCCTTCCTTCCTTCCTTCCTTCCTTCCTTCCTTCCTTCCTTCCTTCCTCCCTCCCTCCCTCCCTCCCTCCCTTCCTCCCTCCCTCCCTTTACAGGGACAGAGAGAGAGTCAGAGAGAGGGGTAGATAGGGACAGACAGACAGGAACGGAGAGAGATGAGAAGCATCAATCATCAGTTTTTCGTTGCGACACCTTAGTTGTTCATCGATTGCTTTCTCACATGTGCCTTGACCACGGGCCTTCAGCAGACCAAGCAACCCCTTGCTTGAGCCAGTGACCTTGGGTCCAAGCTGGCGAGCTTTTGCTCAAGCCAGATGGGTCCTTGGGTCCAAACCGGTGATACATACTCCCTTCCTTCCTTCCTTCCTTCCTTCCTTCCTTCCTTCCTTCCTTCCTTCCTTCCTTCTTTCCTTCCTTCCTTCCTCTCTCTCTCCTCTCTTTTGTTCTCACTCGCTCTGTATAGCTACTGGCTCTGTCAGCATTTGTTGTTGTGTCTTCATAGAATGGTTTTCAAACCTTGTAACCTGTCAGCTGGACATACTGGTCTGGGCTATTTTTGAGTTCTCTGGTTTCACAGACCTGTGTGATTCTGTCCCTCGTGGAATACCACACAGCCGTAATTACTCTGCCACAGAAAAAAAATCATGAATGCAGAGTGCACCCTCCCACTCTGTTTTTCTGTTCGAAACTGTTTTAGCCATTCTGGTACCTTGGTACGTTTTTGAGTAATGCAGTCTATATATACAAAATGTCTTGCTGGGTTCTTAATAGAAAATATGTTAAACGTATATCAATTTGGGGACATTTGGCTGTTTTACTATTTTGAAGCTTCCAATTAATAGAGTATGATTCTCCATTTATTTAGATCTTTCAGCAGCATTTCTGTTGAATTCTGTGCATATCTTATGCACGTTTTGTGAAATTCGCACCTAAGTATTTCTAGTTTTAGCAATTGTGACATACTAATTTCCATTTCCAAACGTTCATTGTTAGTATTTTAGGAATGTAGCTATGTTTTGTAGGCTGAGTCCTTAGCCTATGAACTTGCTGAACTCGGTTATTACTTCCGAGTGTCTCTTATAGATCCCTGGAGTTTTTCTACACAGAAAATGTTATCTGTTTAAACAGTTTACTTTCTTTGTAGTATGCATTCCTTTTATTTCCAACCCCCCCTTCTTTTTCAGTGATACAGTACTGGCTAGACTACAAGTATTATGTCGAGAAGCCAGTGTGAGCATGGACAAACTGCATTGTTTATGATTCTATATGCAGAACATTCAGTGTTTCATCAAATATAATGGTTACTGTCATTTCTTGTAGACTTTATTTCTGAGTTAACTAAACTATTCTCTTTCTCATTTCTAGAAGTTTAATTCTGAATAGGTATTAAATTTGATAGGATGCATCTTGCTGCATAAATGAATATTATCATAGTTTTTCTCATTTAGCTGTTACTATAATTGATTGCATTAACTGACTTTCTAATATTGAGCCAGCCTTGTATAAAATTGATCATGATATATAATTCTTTGAAAATATTTCTGAATTCTATTGCTAATATTTTATTTTAAAATTTATGCTGTATTAAAAAATAAAATATTATACTATATTAATATTATATTACTGACACTGTTGGCCTATAATTTTTCAATTTTCTTTCTCTCACTCCATTTTCCCGCTGGATACATATTGATTTTCAAAAATTTCACAATTCCAGGGAGAAAGAACAGTTTTCAACAGTTGGTGCTTAGACAATTGGACAATCATTTCTAAAATAGTATTTTCATGTCTGACCAGGTGGTAGCACAGTGGATAGAGTGTCGGACTAGAATGCAGAGGACCCAGGTTCAAGACCCTGAGGTTGCCAGCTTGAGCGCGGGCTCATTTGGTTTGAGCAAAGCTCACCAACCTGGACCCAGGGTCACTGGCTCCAGGAAGGGGTTACTTGGTCTCATGTAGTCCCCCAGTCAAGGCACATGTGAGAAAGCAATCAATGAGCAACTAAGGTGTGGCAAAGAAAAACTAATGATTGATGCTTCTCATCTCTCTCGTTTCTTTCTGTCTGTCCCTATCCCTCTCTCTGACTCTCTCTCTGTCTCTGTTAAAAATAAAAAAATAATAATATTTTCACTTTTTTATACTATATACAAAACTTAATTCAAAATGTATTGCAAATACAATACTAAATCAAATATATAAGAAAATGTTTTGTGACCCAGGGTTTAAGCACAGATTTTTTAGATATAATGCCAAAAGTTATATTCTATATTTAAAAATATATAAATTTGCTATTATGTCAATTTCAAATATTTTTCTCCTCAAAATAAATTGTTGAGATAATGAAATTACAAGTCACAACCTCTAAAAATATATTTTCCAGTTGTTTTTGTGATGAAGAAATTGTAACCAACATATACAAAACTCAATAAGAAAACTCTGAAATACCTTGAATGTTTTTAAAAAAGTTAAACATGTACTTTCTTAGCCTATCTTTTTCTTTCTTTTTAATTGGATTTTTTAGGCGGCATTTGTTAATAAAGTTATACAGGTTTCTTTTCTTTTTATTTTCTTTCTTATTTTACTGAGAAGAGGGAGGCAGAGACAGACTCCCACAGGTGCCCAGTAGGGGGCGATACTCTGCTCATTTGGGAGCCTTGCTTGGTTGCAACTGGAGCCATTTTTTAGCACCTGAGGCAAAGGCCATGGAGCAATCCTCAGTGCCTGGGCCAACTCACTCCAATTGAGCCATGGCTGCAGGAGGGGAAGAAAAGATTGAGAGAGAGAAGCAAGAGGGGGAGAAGAGAGAGAACCAGATGGGTGTTTTTGTTTGGGAACTGAATCCAGGACATTCACATACCTGGTGATGCTATACCACTGAGCCAACTGGCCAGGCCAAGTTATACAGATCTCAAGTATACAATTTTGTAATACATCATCTGTATATTATATTGTGTGTGCACCACCTTAAGTCAAGTCCCCTTCATATGCCTTTCACCATCTTTGACCTTCCCTTACCATTCATTTTCTCTGAATTGTTGTAGGTCGACCTTTTATATTTCATGCTATTATTCATGTGTTAAAATTCAAATCTGACATCTGGGAGGTTTTGTCAGTCTATTGTCTGTATTATTTTTCTTCTGTTTTTTTTTTTCTTCCTTTTTTACTGGGGATTACATGAACATTTTTTAGAATTTCATTTGTATTTATCCATAGTGTTTTTGAATGTCTCTTTTTATAAAGTTTTAGTGGGTCCTCCTGGTAGGTAGATAGATGGATAGATAGATAGATAGATATAGAGATATATAGTTATATAGATATATACAGTTATGTATATATACATCTATAGCAGTGATTCTTTTTTTAAAATTTTTTTAATTTATTTTTATTTATTCATTTTAGAGAGGAGACACAGAGTGAGAGAGAGAGAGAGAGAGAGAGAGAGAGAGAGAGAAAGGGGGGAGGAGCTAGAAGCATCAACTTCCATATGTGCCTTGACCAGGCCAGTGCAGGGTTTTGAACTGGCGACCTCAGTGTTCCCAGGTTGACACTTTATCCACTGCGCCACCACAGGTCAGGCCCTATAGCAGTAGTTCTTAACCTTTTTTGAGGTACTGAACCCATCAGTTTCATATGCACATTCACCGAACCCTTCTTTAGTGATAAGTAAAATATTTTTTTTCCAAATTCAAGACATAGGCATATGTTTTTTTTACTGGTGCACAAAATGAGCCGTGCATGAACATCCTCTTGCTCAAAGAACAAAACCAACAAAGTGCATAAACTCACAACAAATTACAGTATTACTTTATTCTGGCCTCTGTGGCAGAGAGTTCTCCAAAACCCTGAGACTGACTCATCGAACCCCTAGGGTTCAATAGAACCCAGGTTAAGAACTATTGATCTATAGTATTACATGTCTCATTTTTTATTGGCTGCTCTATAGGTAGATAAATGGATATAAATAGATGGACAAATAGATAGCTAGATTTATATACATGTATCATGCATATAGATATACAGTATTATAGAGATGTAAAAATAGACATAAAAGTATATATGTACATTTATATCTATAGTGTTTTTTTAATGTTTTGAGCTCTTTCCTTTATCTGAGTTTGGTTTGGACATTTAACATTAATCATTTTGCTTTGTCTTAAAGCTTTATCTCAGTTTTAATCCAATAAATAATTTGTATTAGTATATTAATTCATCAATTCATTTAAAAAATAATGAATTGTGAAGGCATTACAGATTATTGAGAATATGTGTGTGAGCACTGTTTGTATTTTATTGTTTGGGTTTTTTTTTTTTGTATTTTTCTGAAGTGAGAAGCAGGGAGGCAAGAGACAGACTCCCGCATGTACCCAACTGGGATCCACCCGGCATGCCCACCAGGGGGCGATGCTCTGCCCATCTGGGCCATTGCTCCATTGCGATCAGAGACATTCTAGCACCTGAGGCAGAGGCCATGGAGCCATCCTCAGCGCCCGGGCCAACTTTGCTCTAATGGAGCCTTGGCTGCGGGAGGGGAAGAGAGAGATAGAGAGGAAGGAGAGGGGGAAGGGTGGAGAAGCAGATGGGCACCTCTCCTGTGTGCCCTGGCTGGGAATTGAACCTAAGACATCCACACGCCAGGCCAATACTCTACCACTGAGCCAACCAGCCAAGGCTATGTATGTGAGCACTGTTTTCAAGATATCTTTTTCATGATTAGTGAAAAAGGAAGAGATTGTAATTTGTACAGTTTTAGATTCTTGATATATCAGGTACATTTTGTGTGGAAGAGTACATCCAGAAACAGAGCTTCTCCAACTTTAAAGTGGAGATGTTGTTAAATGCAAATTATGATTCGTTGGGTATGCCATAGCACCTGCAACTTTCCATTTCTAGCATACCAGTCAAAAAGCTACAATTTGAGGGGCAAGGTCTTAGGAAATGTATCATTTTTAAGTAATCTGTGCTGGTGGTTTGTTTGTTGCATGACATTTTAATAACATACCTTGAAAATAATATAAAACAAGTTAAATGAAAATCTGAAAGAGAGCACTCTGTATAAAAAATGAGTAAATATTTAATTTTATAATTGTATCATCACCATTATTCTTTTTATTTTATTTTTCAATTAGTTCCATAAAACCCAAGTAGATAATTCATAATTTTGCATACTTCAAATATGTCTTTCAGAAATTGAATAATGTAAAACAGTTTGATTGTTTAAGTACTACTCATTCTCTTCAAAGTTTTCTTTAATATATTTTATTTAAAATTAAAACAATATAGATATATTGGTATACCTATATAATTGATGTGCATAAATTTTTTTAAAGAATGTCAGGTTTTGTGTAAATATAAATCACTGAACTTACATTTTCTTTAGTCCATTCAAGTATTTATACCCTTACTTGTCTTCTAATGTATTATTTTTAGATATTTAATCATTATTTTAAAATTTTAAATAATTTTTAATAATATTTAATTTCATTGTAATAAAATAACTCATTATCTGTATAAAGTTTAAAAAATACCTAACTTCTGACTCTCTAATGGTTCTGCACCTGTAATTATACTTCAGTAATGACTAGACCACTTAGAAACACTAATAAAACATACTTAATATGATTTTCTAGTTTATTGACTTAAAAGAGAAAAATGAAATTTTTATTAAATAGCTCTGCACCTTGCTGAAAATGGAAATAGACTCATCTTTTAAAAAACAAAATATTTAAATTTATTGGCAAGATTCAAATAGTGTGAGAATTACCTGACAAGGTCATAGTACAGTAGGTAGAACATCAGACTAGGAGGTGGAGGAACCAGGTTTGAAACCCTGAGCTTGCAGGCTTGATGTGGGCTCATCTGGTTTGAGCAAAGCTCACTAGCTTGAGCCCAAGGTCACTGGCTTGAGCAAGGGGTCACTCAGTCTGCTGTAGCTCCCAGTCAAGGCACATGTGAGAAAGCAATCAATGAACAACTAAGGCTGACACAACGAAAAAATGATGCTTCTCATCTCTCTCTTTCCTGTATGTCCCTATCTGTCCCTTTCTCTGCCCCTGTCAGTCTAAGTCACACACACACACACACACACACACACACACACAAAAAAAAACCCAACAAACAATAGTGTAAGAATTTAGCAACTAACAAGTGAGTGAAATTAGCACCCCCATTCTAAAACCTTGCATGGCACCCAATTCTCACCTAGACTATGCCTGTTCTGAGTTGTGTTTTTTTTACACTAGCTACTTTCAATATCAACCAGGTAGCAAAGGTTAACTAATCTTTTTTCCTCTAGTAATTTTACTCATAATACTTCCTAAGTGATATATTTATGAAATAAAGTTACACAGTAGTAAATTTTTAAAAACAAACACTTATTCAAACAGTTCTCTTTGAAAAGCCATGCATAATTTCAGGTAAAGCTTTATAATCCATTGTCTAGGTTTGGTGACAAAACAGTTGTCTTTGCTTATTCAGATCTTCATGGTAAGTTACCTTCCTAAAAATTGTTCAAGTATAACAAAGAGTCAAGAATAATGACCTTTTAGTTTTTCAGCTGCTATTATATGATTTTCTCTTGATTTGCTTTTTCTATTTTTAAAAATTTCCTAGCACTTTTTTTAAAATTTATTTATTTATTTATTCATTTTAGAGAGGAGAGAGAGAGAGAAAGGGGGGAGGAGCAGGAAGCATCAACTCCCATATGTGCCTTGACTAGACAATTGCAGGGTTTTGAACCGGCGACCTCAGCATTCCAGGTCGACGCTTTATCCTCTGCGCCACCACAGGTCAGGCTTGATCTGCTTTTGAATTTTGTTCAAGTAATAAAAAAACTTATAATTTCTTATTAAAGAAATCCCATTATTTTATAGTATTTCTGAAGCTTTTCTTTAGAGACCAATCTAATGGCCATGAAGAAACCATGAAATTAAGTCAGTCTAATTAATTTATAGTTTTCCTTCTGGTCTGACCACAGAAACTTTGACTCAAGTCATTCACCTTATCTACCTCCATGTTTTAAGAGAAAGTATGAAGGAGGCAATGTTACCCTTTGAGACAGCATGGTCAGAGCTGCCAAGTGAAATAAGCCAATCAGAGAAAGATGAGTACATATGACGTCACTCATATGTGGAAGCTAATGAACAGAATAAATAAACAGATAAAGTAGAGACAGACTCATAGAGACATAGAGACAGAGAATGGACTGACAGCTGTCAGAGCAGAAGGGGGTTGGGGGATGGGTGAAAAAGTTGAAGTGATTAAGCAAACACAAAACAAAACTCAGACACAGACAACAGTATGGGGGAGATAGAAGAAAAAAGATGGAATAAATGGTGATGAAAGAAAAAATAATAATAAATAAAATAAAATGAACAGAAAAGGAATTATGAGTACCAAGTTTCTATGTCAATATCTATTGATAATAAAAATTAACTTGATGAATATTCAGTTTAGAGACCTGAGATTGCACCTGAAGAGTTGATAACTCCCTATGTGGGAAATCAAACCAGGTTTTTAAGTTCCTCAGACTGGGTTCAAATTCTGGGTATTTTCAGTAGAGCTAACTAATTAAAATTTCACAAGCATGCTGCCATCTTCAAACTTGAGAAATCTTCTTGTCCATTATAAAAGTGGCTAATAATAAATTGAACAATTTAAAAGTACCGATTTATACATAGAAGTAGTCAAACACCAGCAAATTCTAATATTTTTTTAATTTCTTTTTATTTATTTATTTTAGAGAGGAGACACAGAGTGAGAGAGAGAGAGAGAGAGAGAGAGAGAGAGAAAGTGGGGAGGAGCTAGAAGCATCAACTCCCATATGTGCCTTGACCAGACCAGTGCAGGGTTTTGAACTGGTGACCTCAGTGTTCCCAGGTCGACGCTTTATCCACTGCGCCACCACAGGTCAGGCGCAAATTCTAATATTTTAAACTTTAACTTTCCAGTTTTGTTGACAATGCGGAGCATTAGTAGTGCTTTGTAATGTTAATTTTTATTCATTTTAACATTGCTATAATAATAAAAAATTACAAAGAACTCGATGTCCGTTAGAAGAAAGGGTTCAATTTAAATATATAAAAACTGTACCTCAAAATAATAAAGGCAACAATAATAATGTCAAAAATGTTGTATTAAATAAAAAGAGAAAGTTAAAATGTAGGTTTGTTTCTTCATTTTGTGTTATGAAGTAACAGAAATGAAAATATATGCTCATATTTTTACTTATATTGATATAAAAAACTCTGAAATCAGACATAGCATTAATGGAGCTCCTGTGTGGGCATGATGGTAATTTGTTCTGAGATGGGAAGAAAGGAGGGTTTTTTTTATTGTATAATGTTTCAGTTTTAATAATTTTGAAGGACTTCAAGGCATTCAGAAATTATGAATAAAAACTGTAAAACTTTATTGTCTCTATCCTTATGATCAACTTCTTCCTACCCAATCTTATACCTCATTCAGCCTGTGCACAGTAGTAATACAACTTTTCCTGATGTAAATCTTTTTTACTTTAGACTTTCTTTCAAACTGGTTTTCTCTAATATTCATATTTCCCCAACTGCAGCATGTAACAGAACTCACTGAAAAGTATATGGATGGCTCATCCTATGCTAAGACCTGTCAGAGAAATAGTAGCCCAGGTCACTTGTTAACCTTGTATTTATTTAGATTCCTTAAGATTTCTCTCTTTTGCTTTTCCCCTTCATCTATCAATATCAGATTTCTCTGGAGATGAACCCATTTTAGTAAACCCATTGGTAGTATCTCATGAACACTTAATGAAGCATCCACAACGAGAGGTCTCAAACCACGTCTACACATGCGGGTTATTGATGCCCACTCAGCTTACAGGTTCTTGCTTTTGGCTCAGACATCAACCCATTGAGCAGTGAATTGTGGCTATCATACTATGGTTGCATTGTATCATACATGCCACACTTACACAAAAAAAGTTTGCCTGGGAGCATTTTTTTTAAGATTGGAACTCTGCACATAAGAACACATTAGACTTGCTGTGACTGTCTATTTCTTACACAAACATCAAACTTCCCTCATACAGTCTATGTTAATGTTCCCACAACTTGAATGATTACATCATGAGTACTTTCAGTGCAATAAAAATCATTTATTGATTAAGTCATATTATTATTTTCCTATTAAGTGAGAGGTGAGGAGGTAGAGAGACAGACTCCTGCTTGTGCCTTGACCAGGATCCACCCTGAAAGCCAACTAGGGGGGGATGCTCTGCCCATCTGGGACTGCTTCTCCATTACCCAGCAACAGAGCAATTTTAGCACCTAAGGCAGGACATGGTGCCATCCTCAGCACCCAGGGCCAACTTGACCAAATGAGCCATGGCTGTAGGAAGGAGTCAGGTGGAAAAGCAGATAGTCATTTTTCCTGTGTGCTCTGACCAGGAATCAAACCTGGAAATTTCACACACCAGGCTGACACTCTACTGCAGAACCAATTGGCCAGGGCCTTGATGGGAAGATATTTAAGAATTCGAAGAGCATGATGTCATGTGTTACTTCCAAATTTATTTTCAAATATTATATATTCCCAAGATTGAGACTAGAACATGAAAGTAGGAGTAGTTTTGGTGGAGTTTATAAAATAAATTTGGACTGTATTTAGTTCATCAACCCATAATGTTCAAGTTAACTGTAGCAATAATATTTTGTTACACTATAGAGAGAACTCAGATGAAAATATGAATTAGGTATCATCACAGTTAAAAATATATATAAAGAATGTAAGTATTCTGTTATACATTTATTCCTAATATTATATAAAACTTAATTCTTTTAAATGCCATTTTTAAAACAAACAGAAAACTTATTTTATTTCCCATTGCCATGCCAAACTCTGATCAGAGTATGTAATCAAATTAAAGGAACACTCATATGGTATTGTTGGTGAATTCATGGAGACTGAGTGTGGGCTAGTATAACTGTATGTGTTTACTATATCTTAACAAAGCTGTTAAAAATAGAATGGCCACTGTGGAGTCAGATTAGGGTAGCCAAATTATTATACATTTCCAGAAATTTTTAACTTTATCTCTAAAACATTCTTCTTCAAATTAACCACACAAATAATACGTGATAAAGATACTTACGGAGCACTGAGGGCAGTGCCTCGCCAGTAACACTGAATCATTATCAGTTATCAACGATAGGCACCGTAACTGAAAGTTTCTACATCAAGAAGAAAAAAAACACAAAAATTTTTTAATACAGAAATATCATACATATATTTGAATTAGCTTTTGGCAAAAAGGGATACGTTAAATTGACAAAAATGAGGTTGTTCGGGTCTCTATTTATAATTCCATTAGCTATGCATAATTTTCTGAATATTTGTACATTTAACTGGAAAGTAAACTCAAAGACTAAAGATCAGATTGGGTAAAATATACACACACAATTCAGGAGGCAAGTCTACTAGGATAACCCTGGGTTGGAGGGCAGGCTCCAAAGAGTCAACCATATTCAAGACTTTACATTTTATCCCAAGAGGAAAAACCAACTGAGAAAGAGATTTCAGAAAATTTTTTTTTCTGTGACCAACATCAGCTGAAAACACTATTTGATTAATACATAGAGTAAAGAAAATAAGTCATATGATTGATATAAATAAAGCTGAGTTAAGAATATTAGAAAATGTTTTGTAGGAGGAGGAAGCCTGTTCAGAAGTTTAGAAAAAAATTTTAAGGAAATGCATATATGTGTATTATATGTTTATTTCCAAAAAAGTAAATATATTTAAATTTACTTAGGCACATTATGTAGTTTAAAGGATCTATAAAGTAAATCTAAAAATTGACTAGAAAACCTCTAATGATGCTTAAATGTGAGATGATGATTTAAATCAGTGCTAAACAGTGTTTGCGGCACTTTCAAAACTAGATAATCATGTCAAATTTATTAAATCAGAATTTCTGGGGATTAGTAATGGATACACAAATTTTGTTTTTATGCCTTTTAATATTTAAGTTTTTTAAATGACTCCTAAGTAAGCTAGTTTTGACAACCACTGATTTAACTAAGTCAAATGATAGAAGAATTATGCATAAAGATACCATAAATGCACAAAAATTGGTAAAATGGAAGCTCTATGGCTTACTATTAAAGCCATAGGGCATAATTTAAGATAAATTAACATAAATAAATATTCTCTTTTCATTGTTTTTAAATAAATTAATTCAAAATATTTAAATTCAATTAAATATTATAATATCTTAATGGCTAACAATAAATGGACTTTTAGAAAGAATCCACACCCACATATTGAGACTGGAAATCAGGTAAAAAATTGGCAAACTCTAATAAAGTTATTGTCTATGGAGGAAATGTCTATCATTAATAAAATTCATTGGGTAAATGATGAATGCTAATTTGGTGGTCTATGTTTCACCATATTAAATATATGCAGATTTAGTAGCCACTGTATTGTGCATATTATTAAAGATTTTTTATTGCCAAATGACATCAACCCATTTCAACTAGCTATAGCAAAACAAATGAATTTTAACTGAATTACTGAGTTCCCACATAGTTGACAAGATTAAAGAAATGACTTGTTTGATCTGTTGGGGCTTTATTGGGGTGGAAGTTGACTATCTATGTCTCCTTTTTGGCTACATTTTGTCAACAAGTCCCCCATCAATATGGTTCAAAGTGCAGTTTTACAACATTGGCAGAAAGAAATAATATTCTTTCTCTCAGTGTATATATTATTATGTTTATTTCTTTATTTTTTTTACTTTGCTACTACTTGGTCATGTTTCCATCCCTCAAGAAAACAAGTATGACACACATATAGGCTATGTGTTTGCTGTTACTAGAATAAAGGAGTCGGGAAAATCTATATGCAGAGCAAAAAATACACTACCGTCGTTCACCTTGCAGTGATTAAGAAAATATTGTAAGTATCGAGGTAACTATCTCTCCATTTTATCAATAAGCCATCGTAAAAAATCAATACCCATTTCTTCCTTTCTGAATTATGTTACTGTAAACAATAAGTTAGTATGTCCCCTAAGGGCTCACCCATGTTGAGTGCTACATAATTTTAAACTCATTTTATATTGTGAGGTACTGAATAGAAACTACTGATGAGTTAGTGAGATAATAGTAATACTTCTGTTCTCTTAAGTCATTAGTTTTTAAACTTGCTTCTAAAAATTCCCCAGATGTTGAAGATGCTGGTCTAGAGGTCACACTTTAGAAACTACTATCCTTGAAGTCTATAAATTATATAAATATATTAAGAAATGTTTCATTGATAATTATTTTCAATCTCATTAACATCATGGCTATCAGGACATATATGAAAATAATTTATGGTGAAAAAATAGTGATAAAAATATTATAGAAGACCAAACAACATTCATGAAATATTGAGAGCTAGATCAAGTGTAATAAGTAACATAAAATCCAACTCAAACTGGCTTCAACAAAAACTGACTTTATTGATTCAAGTAATGAAAAAGTCCAAGGACAGTGCTAGCTTTAGTCAAGACTAAATCTAATGTCTAAGACCATGTCACCAAGGTCACAGTTCTTTTTTTTTTTTTCTATATGTCTGCTCTGCTTTTGAGATTTTGAGTTATAATAAATGCCTTCCCCTTGGCTGATCAAAATTGACTTCTCCGGCCAATCCAGTAGTGGTCCTATAGTGTAAAAGAAGCCAGAGCTGCTGCTTCTTAACCTTGCATGCAAGAAAATAGAGCATTTCATAGCATTTCCCCACCAACTGTAACAACATCTTCTCATGCCTAATTAGCTCTGCTAAGTTGTCGTGCCCATCCACGGAGGCTAGCAGGACAAAACACACTTATTCACATGAGAAAATCAAAGCCATGTTACCACAGATGGGATAATTTTTCTCAAGGATAAGTCAAGAGCCAGAGAGTTGCTTCTTTTAGAAGAAAATTGCGGTACGAGCTTATCAAAAGAAGTGTGATAGTGTGACTACAGACTGAAGAATAAAGAAACAGTTGTCTTCCATACTTAATATCAGATATATAATGTTTATGTAACTCTATACAGGAACAAATATATTCTAACATATTGTTAGACAAAATGTTGGCCCTGGCCATTTGGCTCAGTGATAGAGTGTTGGCTGGGTGTCTGGATTTCCCAGGTTTGGTTCCCAGTCAGGGCACACAGGAGAAGTGCCCATCTGCTTCTCCATCCCTTCCTCTTCAGCTTCTCTCTCTTTTCTCCTCCTGCAACCATAGCTCAATTAGAGCAAGTTGGCCCCAGGCACTGAGGATGGCTTCATGGCCTCTGCCTCAGGTGGTAAGAAGAGCTCGGTTGCTGAGCAATGGAGCAATGCATCAGATGAGCAGAGCATCACCCCCTAGTGGGCTTGCTGGGTGGATCCTATTCACGGTACATGCAGGAGTCTGTTTCTGCCCCCCCACCCACCGAAAAAAAAAAAAAGTAGGGGAAGAACAAGTGATACATTGATAATTTCAACATATGTGCCTTCACTGGGCAAGCCTATGTGCCAAACTGTTGACCTCAGCATTCTGGGTTGACACTTTATCCACTGAACCACCATAGGTCAGGCAATAACTTCAGACATTTATAAATATGAAGCCTTTTAGTTTTTATTCACAAAGATTCTTTCTTACAAATAATACAGTGGTTCTTCCTTACTTCATTTTAAACAAGCACCTCAAGTAAGTTTCTCCTTCAATTCTTCAACATGCTGATAGAATTTTTAATTCAATTTTTATCTGCAAGTTCAGAAATTTAAATGCAAAATTCAGGTAGAATAACGTGGTTATTATATATGTTAGACTCCTTTCATTGCAAGGGAGAGAAAACAAGTTCAAAGTCACATGAACAACAAAAAGAGCAATTTTTAGGCTTAAGGGAAGAAGAATAAGATCATCTTAGGCTCTATGTCATCTCAGCTGTCTGTGGTCTCCCACGGCTTCAGATCTTGCACTTGCAGTCGTAAGACAGAGACAGCCTTGGAAACTGTACTCTCACCTCACCAAATCCATGAGAGAGAGAAAACGGTAATTTAGCGGCAACTTCAGCAAATATGTACATTTCCTTGGTTCCTATTGGGGAAAGTGCTTATACCTGAACCAAATGTACTTTCTAAAAGAATGAAATGTATTGGATGGCAAGTGAGAGCTAAGGATATTTGTCAATTTACCCCAACCATGCAGATTAGAATGGCGGGAAGGGCTGTGATGTCTCAAATGAAAATAAGATGGCTATTCTTGGAGGAATGGAGGAATGGACGTTATGGAGAAAGACAACTTTTTTTTTTTTGACAGAGAGAGAGAGAGAGAGACAAGAAAGGGACAGATAGGGACAGACAGGAAGAGAGAGAAATGAGAAACATCAATTCTTTGTTGCGGCACCTTAGTTGTTCATTGATTGCTTTCCCATATGTGCCTTCACCGGTGGGGGGAGATAAGAAGAATGAGTGACCCCTTTGCTCAAGCCAACGACATTGGGCTCAAGCCAGCAACTTTTGGCCTCAAGCCAACGACCATGGGGTCATGTCCATGATCCTGCACTCAAGCCAGTGACCTTAGGGTTTTGAACCTGGGTCCTCTGTGTACCAGTCAGTCTGACGCTCTATCCACTTTGCCACAGCCTACTCAGGCAACAAAATCAACTTGATGGAATGTAATATGTTATATTTATTCTCTATTGCTGCCATTAAAAATTACCACAGACTTGGTGGCTTATATCAACACAAATTTACTATTTCACAATTATATAGATCCAAAGGTTGAATTGGGTCTCAGTGAGCTAAAACAAAGGTGCCCATAGAGCTGGTTTCTTTCTGAAAGCTTTGGAACAAAGGTTGTTGTTTCCTTGCTCATTCAGTGTTTGGCAGAATTCAGTTCCTTACTGCTGTGAGACTACGGTTCCCCTTTCCTTGCTAGCTTTAAGCTAAGGGCCATGGCCAACTTCTAGAATCTGTCCTCATACCTTGGTTTATGTCTCCCTGTCCCCACCTTCCAAGCCAACAACGGAGTTGTATCTCTCTCGCTCTTTACATCCCTCCTGCATTTTCTTCTGTCCCTAACTCCAGCCAAGAAGGATTCCTTCATTTAAGAACTCACGAGATAAACCAGGTAAGTCTCCCCATATTAGGACATCTACTTTAATCACACCTGCCAAGTCCCTCTTCTCAGCAATGTAACATATTTACAAGTTTTAAAAATTAGGGCATAGAAAACTTATTTCTTTTTCTTATGGGAGCGAGGGAGGTCATTATTCAATCTACCCCATATTGCATGTTGTGACAACCTAAATCTTCAGGGTTTTTTCAATATTATTTTTGTGAACTCGATTACGTGTAAATTTAAGTTTTATTATTAAGTCAGACCCTGTGAATAATTTTCTGTGGCTAGCAAGCAAGTACACTGTTACAGCACTAACTATATATGTATGTCTCTGAAAAGGATAAAGACAGGACCTGATTACTAACCCAGCGGAATGTCCTGAAGACTTATTGCTCAGTCTCTCTAACGGGATGTACCAACTCTTGTTCCCAAGCCTACCTGCTGGTCCAAAATCGCTTTGCTCAGGAGACACATATTATGCACAACACCCTCAGTCTATGGAATACATGTCTCCCAACCTTGCCATTCTTATTTTAATAATTCTCCATATGAGTCAACACCACAGTCTTCAAAACCTAAAAAATAAATAAAACATGAAATGGAGGAAGCATGGTCTCTTTGATTAAAAAAAAACTCGATAAGCTTAAAGGTGGACAACTGTCATAGCTTTAAACATCATAATTAATAATTCAATCTGTATATTATACATTATAAATCAGAGAATCTCTAATTACATTCTGTATAACAAAGAAAGGGTCACCTATTGCAGTTTCCAGGATGTTGCAGTGAAAAGAAGGGTTGTGCATGTTAGTGACAATGTCACCTAAGACCCAGGATACTTGAATTTGCCGGGAAATTTTAGACTTGGACAATTATTAAATTTTCAAACTTTCAGTTAGCAATTCTGGGAAATGACTTTATAATATATAAGCGAACTTGTATCTCTGTAATTTGGTTATGAAGCATCAAGTATAAACTATTTATTTGAAGAAGTATATTTTAAATCTATGTATATCAAAATTTATTCTTTAAACATTGTCTAGAAAAATACTCATGCCTATTTTTAGATATTCTCATGTCTTATGAGTTGTGAAACCAATAGGAAGTAATTTCTGGCCTGACCTGTGGGGGCGCAGTGATAAAGTGTCCACCAGGAACGCTGAGGTGCCTGTTGGAAACCCCGGTGCTGCCTGGTCAAGGCACATATGGGAGTTGGTGCTTCCTGCTCCTCCCCTTTTTTTCTCTCCCCCTCTCTCATCTCTCTAATATAAATAAAGTCTTAATTATTTTTAAAGAAAGTAAGCAATTTCTAATCTTTAAGACAGAAGAATAAAGGTAATTTCAACTCACCGAAAAGTGATTTGTTAAATCATCTTTTATGTTGTTAGAAATGAAGTATAAAGGTTTAACGCTGAATTTTCTCTCAATAATATGTCAATTGTTTTTCCTCTGTGATCACTAAGTGGTTTATTCACTCAGGATTTTTATCATCATCATCTACAAAATAAAAATCTTACTTTTTTATGGAGCCTAGAAACATTCTTTCTTTCATTATGATTGAGCAGACTTAAGTTTTGTGTTTGATGCACTGCTTCACTCCCTTTAAGAAGGAGAAATATTGTGGCTGATGCAAAACCTTTGGCCAAAGGCACAATAAACTCCAGTAAACTCACAGGAGAAAGCAGAGGCTTTTCACATTTAAATATGCTCTTCATTTCCCACATTGAAACAGCGTCTCACTTTTCAGTGAGTCCCAGAACAGCAGGCGTCTCCAACTCCATCAAAGTGCATGAACCCATAGACTAAGCAAGTTACATGTAGCACTTGATGCATCAAAACCACTTGTCTTTGTCTTTAAGCAGTATCATCAGAATCAATATATACCCCAATCTACAGCTATTCCCCAACTACTCCTTCCTATTACGTATCCAAACAGTTGCACACAGATTAATAAATTGCTCTGGACTTTTGTTTCCTTCTCCTGAATTTTAATTGATCTGTATCCCTGGAAAATCCACGCAGGCTTGTTAGGTTGGCATTTTCCCCTTTTCTGGCGTGAAGATGAATCCGTGAATAAGAGCTCCGTCCGGCCTCCCACTTCTCTCCCCACTTGTAGTTTTGATGTTAGGCTTAAAGAGAGCTCTTCTGTTAGACATTTAGTGTATAATTTTCTTCTATCATTGAAACACAAAACAAAAGAGTTTTCTCATCCAGACCGTACCAATGTGTCCCCTAACGCCAGAGAATGACAAATGTACAGATGCTGTTAGAAGGCATCCAGCCTGCAGCAGCCAGTCAAGCAGTGGTTAGGTAACTGACATCTGCCCAAGTAGAATATGCTAGAACAGTTACCAAACCCCTGACTTGCATGTTATATTAAGGAAATTACCCAATTGAATTTCTTCATTTATTATTCTTATTTTTTATTTATTCATTTTTTTAGAGAGGAGACACAGAGTGAGAGAGAGAGAGAGAGAGAGAGAGAGAGAGAGAGAGAGAAAACGGGGGAGGAGCTGGAAGCATCAACTCCCATATGTGCCTTGACCAGACCAGTGCAGGGTTTTGAACTGGCGACCTCAGAGTTCCCAGGTCGACGCTTTATCCACTGCGCCACCACAGGTCAGGCTTATTATTATTTTTTAAAAAATTTTATTTCTTGATAGCATGTTTTGTTTTCTCATAGTGCAGATGGCATTACTTATGTCTGGAGTATTATACTTCGAGAACAACTCAGCAGTTCAACTATATTTAATCTTCTGTTGTTAAAAACATTTAAGTCAACTTCAGATGAGGCCTGCATCTGTTACAATTCTACATATAAAATTATAGATATCCTGGGAAGGTAAACAAGAGAATATAAAAGGTACAAGGTTTGGGGTTTCGAGGCAACACAGCTATTAACCTGGACATGTTATGTGACTGATGTTAGCAAGAGGTTGTTAAGCAGTTAGGTGTGGATAAAAATATGTACTTCCTATGTTTATTTTGAAGGTTAAAGATGAAATGCTATAGAAGTGTCCAGCATAATACTCGATAAAATTTATTTCTGGACACCCTCAGCCCCCCACTTTCATTTGCCCAGGTAATCGAAAGAGTAGTCGTCTTTTGTGATAAACGTGGAGTGGACAGGAATCTCAGGGACTCTGTCAGACAGGGTCACACAGTTCTCAGCTTCACTCACTTCTCTATTTGTGGTCACTCAGAAGTATGATATGGCCGCTGTGTCTTCTGACAAAGTATAAGTGTAAACATTGATTGGCCTATGATGTTAAAATTTTCTATTTTATAGGGTTTGCTCTTAAGAGGGAGTTCCAGGGTTGTGAACCACCGACATAGGTATTCCAAGCAAATATATCTATTCTGCCACTTTTGGAATCTTTTAAAAAAGAAGACGAAATGCTTGTGTCCCCTCCAAATTCATGCGTTAAATCCTAAGCCCCATGGGATGATACAGGGGGGACCTTGTAGGTGACTAGTCCTGTAGAGGAGCCCTCACGAATGGTATTGATGCTCTGGTATTAGCGACCCCCGATACCTCATTCATCCTTTTGTCACATCAGGTGAGGATGCACCTGTCCACAAACCAAGAGGCGGGCTATCACCTGACACCGAATCTGCCAACACCTTTGTCTTGGAGTTGGTAGTTTCCACAACTAGGGAAATGCCGCACAGCCTAGGTTATGTTTGTTACAGCTGCTCAGCAGACTGAGACAGGTGGGTTGCCAAAATAAAGCCCCAACAAGAGTTGTACTGGTTTTCTGTTACTCCTGTAACAAATTGCTAAAACTTAGCTGCTTAAAACAATGCACATTAGATATCTCACAGTCCTGCAGATCCAAAGCGTGGCCCCGGTGTGGCTGAGTTAAAATCACATTGCTGGAAAGACTGCTGTCTTTACTGAGGGTCTAGAGCAGTGGTTAACCTTTTTTTGAGGTACCAAACCCACCAGTTTCATATGAGCATTCATTGAGCCCTTCTTTAGTGATAAATAAAATATGATTTTTTTTCCAAATTCAAGACATAGGTGTATGTTTTTTTACTGGTGCACAAAATGAGCCGTGCATGAACATCACCTTGCTCAAAGAACAAAACCAACAAAGTGCATGAACTCACAACAAATTACGGTATTACTTTATTCTGGCCTCCGCGGCAGAGGCTTCTCGGAACCCCTGAGGCCGACTCATCGGACCCCTAGAACAGGTTAAGAACCACTGTTCTAGGGAAACTTGCTAAGTTGTCGGCCAAATTCAGTTCCTTGCGGTGCAGCACAGAGGTCCCCATTTTCTTGCTGGCCATCGGTGGTTCTAGGCTACTGGTTTCCTTCTCAGGCATTCCATTAGGTCTTAGAGACCTCTCCCCAGGTCTGCACGGGGCCCCAGTCAGAAAGCCTACAGTTGTGCAGTTAAGTCCATCTTGTCTTTGAACCTCTAGGACTTCTGCTTCTTGTCTTTCACCATGGCTGGAGAAAGTTCTCTGCATTATTTCAGTGCCCAAGAGATTAGAATGGGCCCACCCAGAAAAACCACAAAAATCTCCTTATTTGAAGGTTAGAGTCCTTAACTTGATCTGCAACGTCCCTTTTGCTACATACGATAACATATTCATGGGTGCTAAGGACAAGGCGTGCCCATCTTCGGGAGACTGTGCAGCCTGTTCTAGTAACCATGTTTCAAATTGGCTTTGAACACTCCAGAGCGTCACGAGTACGGTGCTTTTTATTTACATCCCACTGTACAAAACCAGGGCCCGGTTTTGGGGTTTTGTTTTTGCCGGCTGGGTAGATAAGGAGGCGCTGGCTGGCTGACCTCTCTGGACCTCAGCCTCTGACTTCGGGTGGAGGGAGTGGCTCTAGCCCGCCGCCCCACCCCTACCCCCACCCCCGCCCCTACCCCACCCCCACCCCCACAGCACAGCATGAGGGTGCAGGAATGAAACAGGAAGTGTACTTGACCTCTCCAGGAACCTGGCATGGAGTAGGTCCCCAAATGCTATTTTCCATGCAACGGCTGCGTCTCCACATGTCTAATTTTGGAGTAAAAAACCCTCGTTAAATTTTCAAATCTGGAAGAAGATACTATTTCTGCCCATTTTTCAAGGATATCCTGCTAATGAAGAGCAGAGCTGACTTTACTGAGTCTAAAATCTGGGCTGTTTTCAATAAACTCCAGGCAGAGGCAGATTAAGGTCGGTTGAGGCCCTGGGCGCACAAGAAAATACTGGACCCCTTACATTAAGAAAAAGTGCGAAGTTGGGGTTCTGCTAGGGCCCTTCAGAAGTCGGGGCCCAGGGCACGCACCTGGTGTGCCTGCCCTTAAATCTGCCTCTGACCCCAGTGCACCTTTGTGCCTTTAATGGAGATCAGCGCAATGATTTATTTAGCTAATGTTATAATTTCTGCAAGTGTAATTCACATGCTTCTTAATTATAGGAAAAAATGTTTCCTATTCCTCAACCTGAAGCTTCCCAGACACTGAACAATAGTTGCAAAATGATAAAAGAAAACCAACCAACAATATTATGCTCAGGAGGGCTGTCCTTCAGAAATAATGGAGAGAGAATGATTTCCCGAGCAAAATTTATAGAATATCATCGTTAGAAATACTTTACAAAATATGCCAAGGGAATTTTTTTCAAGTTGAAACAAGAAGATTCTACTAACAATATGAAAACATTTGAAAGTAGAAAACTCATGGTATGGTAAAAGTGGAGTCAAGTTCAGAATATTTTAATGATGTAATATTTATGAGAAAATAACTTTTAATTCTAGTATAAGAGACAAAACTATTAAATATAATTCTAGCTGCAATAATTTGTTAAAAGGAAAATATGTAAAAGATATAAATGACAGCAATAACAGAAAATATGGGAGTACAAATAAAAGTGTTGTTTTTGTATAAAGTCAAAGTAATAATATCTGCTTAAAGTAGACTGTTCTACATCTCAACAGATGCAGAAAAAGCATTTGACAATACTCAATATTCTTTCATAAGAAAAGTTCAGCAAGTTAGGTGTAAAAAGACTAGATCATGATAAAGGCCATATATAACAAGCCAACAGGTAACATCATGCTCAATGGTGAAAAGGTAAAGTCTTACCTCTAATGTAAGAAGCATGGCATTGTTGCCCACCCAGCACTCCTGTTCAACAGAGCACTGGAAGTCCTAGCCTAAGCAATACACAAAAAATAAGATCAGAAAGGAAGAAATAAAATGTTTTGTTTTCAGACAGTAATATTAAATAGGAAACCCTTAAGCTCCACAAAAACAAACAAACAAAAGCTGATAAAACTAAAAAATAATGCCATAAAGTTGCAGGATCCAGAATTAACATACAAAGATCAGTACTGTTTCTATATATTAACAATGAACTATCTGAAAAAGATATTAAAGAAGTAATCCCATTTATAATAGCATCAAAAATAAAATCTTAGGAATAAACGTAACCAAGGAAGTGAAAGATCTCTACACTGAAAACTATAAAATATTTAGGAAAATATTGAAGGAGACACAAAATAAGTATAAATATCTTTATGTTCAAGGAGCGGTAGAATTAGAATTAATGTTAAAATGTCCATACTGATTAAAGCAAACTGCAAATTTAAGGCAATCTCTATCAAAATTTTAATCACAGTTTTTAAAAATAGAAAAAAAAATCTAAAATTCATATGAAACTACAGAAGACTCCAAAAACCAAAGCAATCTTGAATGAAAAGGAATGAAAGTAAGAGCAAAACACTACTAATGGCAAAATACACTACAAAACTACAGTAATCAAAACAGCAAGGTTCTGGCACAAAAGCAGATATAGACCAATGGGACAAAACAGAGACGTCAGAAGTAAATTCATGCATTTATTGTCATTTGGCATTCAACAAAGGTGCCATGAACATACAGTGGAGAAAAAGCAGTTTCTTCAATTACTGTTTTTAGGAAAGCTGGATTTCCACATGCAGAAAAATGAACTTGCTAAAAGTATACCTCTTAAATACTCTCACAGCACACATAAAACGTGATAACTATGTGAAGCGATAGTTATGTTAATTAGATTCCTTGTGGTACTTATTTCACCACATATACATAGATCAACACATCATACTGCATTCCATAAACGTATACAATTTTTATTTGTTAATTATACCTCCATAAATTAGGAGAGGGAAAAGAAAAATGAATTGGAGTTTTACATTTGGAATTTTCCACCCTTGACGACCTTTCTAGATCAGCTTGCATCATGTATCAGGGAAAACCAGTCTTTAGAGCAGGGGCTTAGACACAGGGAAGCGGAAGCTTGTATCTCCCGGTGGGAAGGGAAGGTCATGGTGGCAACTGTCAGCCATGTTTCTCTCTCACCCCTGAACGTGTGTGATGTTCATACAGTTCATGGCAGGAGTGAAGACCTTTTCAGGACTTCCCTTTGCCCCACTCACCTCTCTGTCAGAATGAAGGTAGTTCTGTAACTGGCTTGCTGTTCTGTTGTCCTCAGCTTGTTACCTCACATGAGGCTTTTCTCTGATTGGTTGTTTTCCCCTTGAACCCTATCCTAGGCTTGAGTATTACAATTACTTTTGCTTAACACATTTTATCTTACTTAGGGAGACAGGCATGATGCATCAAACACTCTTCTCACTAAGTTATTATGATCAGAATAAAATTACCAAGGCTGCATAATGCATTTTATGCTGAAACTCACTCCTATCTAAATTGTAAATATGCCAAATGGTATTTTTGTTTTGCTTTCCAAAACACAGAACTTAATATTCTATGTGTAAAATTATTTTACTAGGAGACCGAGATTTCCTTTAACTGATCTAGCCAGACTGTTGAGTTCATCACAAACAAAATGTCTTTAAAAAATTGAAAAAGAATAACATTGATATATTCTGGTAGGACACTGGAAGAAGGGAAAAGAATTTCTTATGATTAACAATTACTTTGATTAGCTATTTTCTCATTTAAATCTAAAAGCAGAGTACGAAGTAAGTGTAGCGATTTCTTTTTTGAGAGGAGAACATTGAAGAACCGTATGACTCAACTGAGTCACTCATTTGAAATATGACATGAGGTGTGTGGCAGGACAAAATTGCCACCCAAGTCTGGTAAACACGGTGTAACTGGGACGTGAAACTATGCGACATACCGGTAATGTATTCTTGTTCTGGGGTCAGAATGCGTGGCTGTGTATCCTAGCATTACCAGGTCATTCAAGGTATTTTAGGAAGTTTACTTAATCATCTTGTGACATATCTCAAATTATTGTGAAGATTAAACAAGATAATACGGGTAGACTACACAGCACACAGCTGGCCACAGTTAAATTAAGTTTGAATATATGTTAACTTTTCAAGTCCCCTTCATTAAAACCATACAGAGTTAATGTATGCATTTTTTACAACTGAAAGAGCAACATTCTGATTATTCAATGTTTTTAAATTTAATTTCTTTTTATTTTATTTATTTTAGAGAGGAGACATAGAGTGAGAGAGAGAGAGAGAGAGAGAGAGAGAGAGAGAGAGAGAGAGAAAGGGGGGAGGAGCTAGAAGCATCGACTCCCATATGTGCCTTGACCAGATCAGTGCAGGGTTTTGAACTGGCGACCTCAGTGTTCCCAGGTCGACGCTTTATCCACTGCACCACCACAGGTCAGGCCTGATTATTCAATGTTTTTAGAAATTATGCAATATTCCTGGAAATTAGAAATCAGATTTGAGGGGTCAGGTCATTTCAAGCCTACTTTTTTTTTTTTTTTTAAGAATAAAAATGGGGAAATAAAAATGAGGAAGTTCATAAGAATAATCTCTTTTCAAATTCCACACCAAAATCTTCTTCACTTCAAGAGATAACATAAAAATTTCCTAGTTTTTATGCTAGAATCCTGAGAATCAGTCTTCAGTTTTCTTCATCCTACATCCCACAAGCATTAGCATGTTCATTGATTCTGCCTTCACAATACCTTTGTGAGCTATCCACTTTTCCTCAGCCCACGGCCAAATCTCGAGTCTCTGCTGCCATTATTGTGCAAGTGGGTTATTTCAGATCATTTTACTCCTAGGTGTTTCCCTGCTCTTCTGCATCTCAGCCTCGTTATCCAAAGTAGCATTTTGAAATCTAAGTCTAAAAAATATAACCCTTTAAGTATTATTCAATATATTACCATTGCATTGAGCAAAACCCCCACATTTTTAATCATATTATTAGATACAAAAACTATGCATGCCTTCTAAGAGTCCCTCCGTATTGCTCCCCCCTTATTACAAAGACGAGGGGAGTGGAAGATCTAATTTATACGTGCGCCAAAGCTTTCCTGGAAAGACAGGAGGACAAGAAGCAAGGCGCGGATGTGGAGGAAGAGCAGCCAAGGGCAAGGAGTGCCGTTCTCTCTGCGCCTGAGGCAAGGAAGGACCTCGGGTGTTCCAGCATAGAAAAATGGAACTGTGTCCACAGACCAGTTTCCAAGGGGCAGAGGGTCAGGGGACAGCGTGGCGTTGTCAGGCTAGAACATTTCTAGCAAACAGTTGTGGAATATGTGACTGAGCCCGTGTCCACAAACCACGGATTCTCGGGAAACGATTAAAATTTTATTTGTGTTTCCCTGCCCGTGTCGTGAGACTGAACAAACACGGAAGTGAATGGATGGTAAAATGCAAGCTAATTTATTGATTTTAATTTATTGTGTTTACATAGATTCAAGCATCCCACTGAATACATCCCCTCCCTGGGTTCCCAACATCCCCTTTGCCCCCCGCCCTCAAATGCCCTCCCCATTTCCCTCCAGGATTTGCTTTTCTGCTCTTTATAATGCCGTTATGTGTATATAATTTCACCAATCTCTTTCCCTTTTCTGATCCCTTCCTCTCATCCCCTTTTCCTCTGTCCACTTTCCCTCTGGACCCTTTGATTCCACCTCTGCCTGTATTCTGTTCCTCAGTTCACATTGTTCGACAGATTCCTCAATGAGTGAGGTCATATGATATTTCTATTTCTTTGCCTGGCTTATTTCACTTAACATAACAGTTTCCAGGTCCATCCATGTTGTCGCAAAAGGTAAGATTCCTTCTTTTTCATGGCCCCATAGTATTCCATTGTATATATGTACCACAGCTTTTGACAGTCTCTTTAACAAATGGTGTTGGGAAAATTGAACAGCTACCTGCAAAAAAAAAAAAAAAAAAGAATCTAGACCACCAACTTACACCATTCACAAAAATAAACTCAAAATGGATAAAAGACTTAAATGTAAGTCGTGAAACTGTAAGCATCTTAGAAGAAAATATAGGCAGTAAGCTCTCCAACATCTCTCACAGCAATATATTTGCTGATTTATCTCCACGGGAAAATGCAAAGAAATTAAGGACGACAAGTTACATAGTTGGCCCACAGAGAACCAGGAAGAGACACAGCTGGACTCTCAGGAAACGTACTTTCTCAGAAACTGAGCCTTCTTCAGGAAGATTTCTGGATGAAAACTAAACTTGGGATAGTTCTGCGGAAAGAAAAAAGGATGGGGTAACTTCCGTAAATCTTTTATATTTTTTCCTGTGAGTCAAAGGTCTCATTCACACCTCTCCGCCTTCAGGCTTTGTCATTGTGCTCTGAAATTCTCATAATGCAGCCTCCTTCTAAGAACAGAAGTGGAGTGATGATATGAGAACTGTAGGGTAATCCGTATTAGAAAAGGAAAAATGAGAAACAGGGTGGCAGTAGAGAAAGAGAAGCAATATTGAGGGACTTTTCAAAGGCAAATAAATTTTGTGCCTAATATGATTAAAAGTGTAGGATTTATGCTCAATGTAATTTTGTGTTTATTTGCTTTGGAATAATTTTTAATTTTCACCAAATTTTAAGATCCACTAGAGTGGGAACTATGTTTTTATTTTATATGTAAAAACCCCCAACTGAATTATTCAGTAGGTTTAACTAGTTTTAATTAAATTAATACATCTCTATAATTGGTGATTCATTCTCTAATCTACCATGTAGAATTACTCTACATGCAGAGAAAAATAGTATAATCATGTCCCAAGGCAAATCATGAAAAATAGTGACCAGAAAAGTCTATGAATCTACTACTTTCATAGTATTTTTAGAAGAAACAAATGCCATGATGAGTATTGACTTTTTGCAAAATGTTTTATAATTAGGAATATTGAATTGAGAGTATTGATTTATTAAAAATCATATGCTCAGAGGTGCATGCTTAATTAAAGAAAAGAAATTAAGTGTTAAAAAAGCCTTTGTCAAACACTTATTAATAAGAAAAGTTAATTTCATTTCATGGATAAGTCACAATAGGACTGTCCTTACATTTAATCAAAACCCACTATTACTAATTACTTAAAATCATCAAATTTAAGTAAATATTTAAGCGAGATTTAATGTGATTGTTTTTCCTATAGCTCATCTCATCCATACTTTTCCTGTATCTTATTATTTGTATAACTTAAAAGTTAAATTTGAAGGATACGGCATTATATATAGAAATTATCTATATAATGGTATAAACAGGAAATTTTGAAGCAGAATGATAAAAAATATTTCTAAAGACTTACTACTAAAATACATTATATACAAGGTGAGTAAGTTAGTCTGGCCTTAGATTTAACTGCAAAATGAAATTTGAACAGATAATGAAATATTCACTACTGAATAGTTGAAGAAAAATAATGTCATTTAAAAAGGCACAAAATCTATCCTGGAAAAACATATCACTGAGACAAACTTCTAGGAAAAAAATATAAAACATATATATATATATATATATATATATATACATCAAAGATGTTTTCAGAAATAAGTACTCAATAATGGAAAGTCATGATTAAAGAACTTATGTTTAGCATAGAAATTACTACATATTTTCCTATTGCCTTTTCAAAGCTCTTTTGATAACTTAAGTGACAAAATCTCAACTAAAGCTATCTAAAGCAAACCAAACAACAACAACAAAAACAATTAAAAAGGGCAGAGGAGCCTCAACAGTCAGTGGTGCAGTAGATAGAGCTTCTACCTGGGATACTGAAGACCCAGGTTTGAAACCCAAAGGTCACTGGCTTGAGTACGGGCTCATCTGCTTGTGTGTGGGATCACCAGCTTGTACATGATGTCATGACCCCATGATTGCTGGCTTGAGCCCAAAAGCTGCTGGCTTTAGCCCAAGGTCACTGGCTTGAGCAAGGGGTCACTGGCTCTGCTGGAGCCCCCCCCCCTCCATCAAGGCACATATAAGAAAACAATCAATGAACAACTAAAATGCTGCAACGAAGAATTGATGCTTCTCATCTCTCTCCCTTCCTGTCTATTTCTCTCTCTCTCTCTCTCTCTCTCTCTTTCTCTTTCTGTCTCACTCTCACAAAAAAAAAAAGATAGAGGAAATCGACAGATATACAGTAGTTCCTCCTTATCTGTGGTTTTGTTTTCCACAGTTTTACTTACGAGTGATCAACCACAGTCCAAAAGTATTAAGTGGAATATTTAAGAAACGAAAAATTCATAGTTTTAAATTGTTCCATTCTTTGTAGCGTGAAGAAATCTGATTCCATCCCACCCAGGAGTTGGATCATCCCTTTGTTTGGTATCGCCACACTGTAGACGTCCCCCCGCCTGGTAGTCACTGAGCAACCGTCTTGATAATCAGATTGACTCTTGCAGAATCACACTGCTCTGTTCAAAGCACCTTAATTGTAACCTAATGTTTGTTACAATGCCTGCGACATTCACCTCACTCATTTCATTATATAGGCATTGTCTAGTCTCATGTCATCACAAGAAGAGGAGAGTGAGTACAGTACAACAGGATACTGGAGAGAGAGACCACATTCATATAAATTTTATTACAATGTTATCATATAATGGGTTTATTTTGTTATTACTTAGCATCACTAATCTCTTCCTATACTTAAATTATAAATTAAACTTTATCATAGGTATGTATGCATAGGACAAACATAGCATATATAGAGTTCAGTTTCTGGCATCCACAGGGGTTTTGTAAAATATCCCCCATGGGTAAGGGGCCTTCAGGAATATCCTTTTCCAACTTTCAGCAAAGAATGAATATTATTTTCAAGTATACATAAAATATTTAGTAAATTATTTGTGTATTGGATCATAAATAAGCCTCAAAATCTCATAGATGAAATCACTAATAATTTATTAATTCAACACTGAAGTTAAACAAAACAAAATCAATAACAAAAATCAAAGAGTGATGTCTCCAAGAAGCAAAATAAAAGAAGTTGTATTGAAGCTATTTAAGAAATTATTACGGATTGAATAAAGTATGGATAAAATAAGCAGTTCAATAAAGTAGAGGTCTTGCTCTAATCAAGTCTGGGTATGAAGATTAAACATACCTCAAACAATTCTTCTAGAGCAAGATTTCTTATCATATTAGGCAAATATACATGATAAATTTCCAAGTGTGAATCATATGAAAATATACTCAAAGCTGGTTGAGCCCTGAGCTTTTCTTGCAAGAAATAATTATTTCCCTCTATACACTAATGTCCCTTGGAAGATAGCCAGGGTCACTTTATTATAGAACTATTATTCCCAAACATTTTCTTTGTATTTCTGCCATCTTGTCACAGGCTCTCTGCACATGATTAGATGAGCAAGAATAAGAGGGGGATGCTTTTTAGATATCCCAAACCCAATAACTGAACACATAATTTTATCACTGTAAACTAGAAGGATAATAAAGAGAAGTAATTGATTCAATTCAAACATTCAGACACAACTGTGAGGTCCTTACAGATCTCCTCCTTGCCAGAAAATAACCCGATGATCTCACTCAGAAAGTAACCATATGGACCTGACAAAGTCAGCTGACTCTTAACATATTTTGAAATTTCCAGGAAGCTAGTTAATTAGAGGCATGATTTCCAAATTGTTCTTATAAGCTGACTGGTCAAACTTCATGCATTTGGAAAGGCATTTTGGCAACAGATTGCTCGTAGGTGAATACAATTTGTTGTGTTATTTAAATCTCTGTATACAATATGAAATGTTAAAATAAATTAAATGTCACCCAATCGCTCAAATGTCCTAATAATATAAATTATGTTTTTGTTTTGTTTGTCTTGATACCAATATATCTAGAAGAATGCAATAATTTCCTTTCATTGGGAAAACTGTGGAAGCATTTGCCATAAAACCTTGCTCTCTTCACTGACCAGTTCAGATGTCACCTCCTTCATCATTCTAGTCCTGTAGACTTAGACATTTGTTTCTCTAATTGCCCTCAGAATATGCCTCTGTTTCAAAATGCTGTCTTTACATGACTATCCATGGATCAATGAGCTTCATACTGAAAGGTTTATGCAATGCACATATTAGAATATTTATGAACAAATTCTATCGATTGAACAACATTAACATTTACTTTCAGCGACAATGAGCTTCTCTGAGCTGCCACGCAACGACATCAAGTCATTTAAACGTAGCTATACTATATAATCAGTCAGAAACTTAAGGGGGAGGTTTCATAAATCAAAGTTTAATTCCACTTGTTAAATGGACAGACTTACCCTGTAAAATATCATGAATTCCTGCCTTGAAAAGGAGTTGATACCTGTCAGGTATGTTTTGGCTGAAATGATGACAGAATACACACAACACACACACACACACACACACACACACACACACACACACACACACAATGCCTATTTATTGGAAAGTATTTAGGGCCATAGGCTTTGGAGCCAAGCTACTTTATTTAAAAGGGCTTCATGCTGAAGTTTCCTCGTCTGAAATTGCAGGTCATCCGTTTCCTACTCATGGGACTCTTCTGAGGAATGAGTAATGTTTTTAAACACTCAGAAAGTTCATTCTCAAGCTGCTCCCACCTTCCTGAGGAGAAGCGGAAGGCTCTAGTTCTAGAGTCTAAGAGGCACATTTGAGATCTGGAGGGGGAGAGCAGGCTGGACATCCTACCACCTTTTCCTGACACCATCGCCAGCTGACTGGGGTGTGAGGTGAAGAAACAGTCCCCAGGGGATCTGTTGTGACCCTCCCCTTTCTCTTGCAAACTGAGGGAGGGGGAGGGAGCTGCACTGTGAATTGGGGGTCTTGGTGAGAACCTGGGAAGCCTGTCTGCACTGGAGCTGCAGGCTATGATGGTTGGAGCAGCGCCTCTGGGTGTCATTGTTGGAGGTGACACGCTTCTCCTGGGGCACAAGGGACTAGAGTCACGCATTCACGCATTCACGTAGGAATGCGTCCATTAATACGTACCAGTGCTTCTCATTGCTCCCGCACCATGGCCCAGTAGTTCCTGGGTGAACTTTAATGTTAGTTCCTAAATCTATGCAATTTTAAATAAATACTTTTATAATATATGATATAATAAATACACAAATTTTTCAAGAAGATATAAGTCACAAGGAATTGGAGGAAAGGATGACATCAGACCTTCACTGATAATCCCTATTCCTGAGAGAACGGGGAGGGATTTTTACTGAAATAGAAATGATATTTTGCCGACTCAGCGAAGAACTCCAGGAGAGATGGGCCTTGACACAATCACTGAATTCTCTGGGAAACAACTAAATGTCGCGCCAACTGGGTTCTTTCCCTCGGGAAGAGTTAGTTCATGTAATTAAAGACAATAAAGAAAATAAATATACAAATATATTTTAAAATATCAGAAAAAAATTATCCTTATAAGCGAGGGACATAATGAATGACTGAAAAAGTTTAAAAATTAACCAGAAACATACTGGAATGAAGTAAAACAGCCCAGTGCCTATTATAAAATAATCAGTAAACAATTGATAAATAATTACGAGTTTGAAATTACAATTGAGTACAGATACATTTAGATTGCACAGCACATATTTTGTGAGATCTAGGTCTCCAATGCAGAAGTTAATATATAACTATTATTTTATATATAAATTATATTTATAATTCTCTTTACCGAGATCCTCTCATAGTCAATGAAATGTTCCCTGACATAATTTGGGTGACTTAAACACATCTCAGAGATTTCATTTCTAAGACACAAAGGCTAGAATTTTTTCACAACACAGCTTGGAGAACCCTGGGAAAGCCACGTTAGGTGTGCCGAGGGCGATGCTGGAGGCCATGTCCTGCCCCAGCTGTTCTGACTGTGTGATGTGACTTCCGAGCCTTCTTTAATTACCATCTGTTACCCAAGGCTAGTATTCTAGGCTTTCCACTTGTGTGTGTACTACAATATATCTTTTCATAAATTCCCTTTCGGTTTACATTACCCAGAGTAGGTTTCTACTGAACACCGTCAAGAGCCATAACTGTTCATCAGTACCAGCATCTGCACAATTTAGAAGTAAAATCTCTGTGTATGTGTGTGTGTGGTGTGTCTTTCCTGAAAAGGATGCTCCCAACAATTCCTCTTCTGGAAAATTGGTTTTAATAAGAATATGAATGCATATAAAATTTATCTTTCTTGTAAAATTATACCAGAACATTCCTTCTCTTGATGAATTTTACAATGTTGTTATATTCTTTTATCTAATTTATTTATCATATTTGCATTATTTATATGGGTGAGACTTGAGTATAGTCTTTATA
Organism: Rhynchonycteris naso; assembly: GCA_037038555.1. Classification (NCBI taxonomy): domain Eukaryota; kingdom Metazoa; phylum Chordata; class Mammalia; order Chiroptera; family Emballonuridae; genus Rhynchonycteris; species Rhynchonycteris naso. The sequence continues at coordinate 6,631,876 of CM072998.1, read as the reverse complement.
AGTAGTGCTTTTTAAAAATAGAACCAGCAATAATTGCACTTTTCTGTTGAACAAAATTTATTTATTTTTTTACATTCATACATTATTTAGCTTATGATTTATTAGTCCATTGTTAGGGAGAAGATGTTTGAAGCATACTTAAACCTTGAATATTTTAATATCTGTTTTTACTAAAATAATATTTTATTACTGTATTATATACTTCTATTTTATGTAATTCTTATAGGTTATATGTAACTTTTATATAAGTCTTACATATTTTATTTAGGTTTTAATACAGTTTTTCAGGACTAATCAATAGAGTGAAGAAGCAAGTCATAGAAATAACTTAAAGTATAATAACATTTTTTAAATAAAACAACATATACACAACCACACATATTTGAAAGAACATCTTCAAAAATAAACTCCAAATCTTCAGCATTATTTTGGATAGTGAGGACAGTCATGATTATATTTCAGTGTTTATCTATTGTAAAATTACTGTTTTCCTGGTGACATGTGAAAATAAGTTATAATAACACATAAAAATATTAATAATGTAAGTGTTTATTATACTTATAATTGACACTCAAGATAAAACACAGTAATTTAACATTGTCAGCATGTCATTGGTATTGTTAAAGAACTATTTACTTTTTTAGAGTGAGCCACCCATTAAGTGGGTAGGTCCAGATATAAAATTACCCGGTATGCTCATTCAGACATACTGGATGGCAATTACTTCAATAATTTGCGGTATTTATTTGACACAGGTCCATCTTTCAGCTATCACTAATTCCAGTTGCAAATATTGGTAATAAATGTGCAGAAAATTTTAAATGTGCTTCCCAGATCTTATTAGCCCAAGATATATATTCAGTCATAATCAGTCTTTTGTAAATTATCGTTTCGGTTTACCGATGATACGTAGTTATGTAATTCAATTCTTTATAGAAGAAAGGGCTGCAAACCTTCGTGTTCTTTCTAGTTTTTACATTGCTATTTCAATTCTGTCTCAATGAAATTGTCAGCATGGTAACATGCAAACAGATAAGCATAGTTAGAAATCATTTTGATTTCTATAACAATGTGTCCTTAAAGTATTGATAACCGATCATGTCAAACCTAGATTATGAATGCTACTTAGTTCAGATTTGGAGATAAGGGCATATCTTTAGCCACAACACTGAAGAAGGTATGTTCTATCAAAATGTTAAGTGTATTGTTCAAAAGTAAGTGGTAATCACTTATTTTTTGTCTTGTTTACACAGTTTTCATTTCCAATAATGAACTATCAGCCAGTGCTGATGCAATAAACTCCTAAGTAAGACTCTATAGTGACTAAGTTTAAATTCATTTTGCCTTGCCTCCTGCTCCCTTATTTGTTTTAATAATGTTATCTTCACATGGAACTAAAGGTGAATATTAATGATCTCCTTGCAACATCTCCCAATTTTAATTAAAGTACCCCCAAAACATTCTGAAAAACGTTATTTGTCATTCATTCTGCTCAGCATTATGGAAGCATTATGTGGCGTGCAATTCAATTTTCTATATATTTGATACAGAAACTCTACAAAATCACTATCTTTTTTCTAAGCATTCTAGACTCTTCAGAGAGAAGACATGATTCTGATTTAAGTAAACTAAAGTCCTGCAGATTCTCTAAGAGTTCTTGGAAGATCGTGGCAATGTTGAAAATATCTTGTGGCTATGTGGTCCCAAATTTTGTCGTTTTACTTTAAGTTCTCCAAAGTATATGTTTTGCCTCTATGTGTTTATTAGAAGTTTCTAAGCTCCATGGTCTGTGTTTAAGCTATTCACCCCTGTGGCAACGCGAATTCACTTCATGAAGCACTAACGTGCAAATATAGCCTCACATGATATCTCCTGGGAGGGCCGTGTCAGGTAATGATGACATTCGCTGGTAAAGAGACCACAAGTTCCTTTAAACTGAGTTTATTTATTCTTCACATAGACAGTGAGAGTTGGGATAGCACCGGTGTCAGCTCCTCACATCTCTTGTCCCACGGGGTCAATCCTGAAATAGAAGAGGCCACAGGACAAAGAGGAGAATTTCAGGCCACGCTGCTGTGGAGCTGGTCTCAGCCGCAGCTCTGCAGGTGAAAAGCCCACAGTTATAGGTCAGAAGCAGGGAAAACAAGCAGCCTCAGAGCCTATCAGATCCCAGGAGCAACAGGAAGCTGTCTCACGACAGCCCCATGACACATAGGGAGGTGACAGAGAAGAGCCTGATAGCAGCTCCTTAGAAAACCTCCCATGCTCTTGTGTTCCAGGACCGTCAGGGATTTTACCACTACTCTGATCACTTGTCCCTGAGCTATGTCTATATGTATGTCCCAGAGGAAGACTAGTATCAATAATAGTTAAGAACATGCTCTGAAGTCTTCTCTAACTTATATATGGTGGACACACACACACACATCGAAGACAACACCTAACATCATATACTAATTGTTAAAAGTACATAATAATGGGTTAAATGGCTCAGTGGATTCACCTTTTTCTGAAATGTTAGAAAAAATAAGCCACAGTTTAAATTACTCTTTAATAGTAACAAAAGTTATAATGCAAAATATCTACCTGTTATTGAATACCTAGTTTACTACAAACTTTGAAAAAACACAGAGAAATAGATAAAGATCTCTCAAAACTATGCACAGCTCACCCAGACCTTATACATGGTCTGGTCCTAAAGACTCAAAGTTTTAACCCAGAGCATTAACAGAGGACTCAATTATATGTGACTTCACTCCAGATTAAGTTTTGATGTTAAACTACCACCAAAACCCACCTGCACAATTACCCTGGTTCAGAGGATGTAAAACCATTGGTGACTCAGTGAAAATTTAAAACGGAATTATAGCGTTACCAGATTTCATTTGTAAGATGGTCCCTATTTTGTCATAGAAGTTAATTTTGAATAAATCAATACATAAAACGTTATTGAGAGCTGGCCACCACATTTTGATACTTCTTTGCTGACTTTCGTATTTGTTTCAATGTTCTGTTACTTTAATTTCTTAAGCTCATGCTTTGCAACATTTTATCTTTTTTAAATTATTCTTAATATCTTGTATATTATAGTTACATGGTTATTTTACCAAAAGATCTATTGTCATTTCTACTTTGTAAAATATGTTCAAACTGATAGCTATTACACAGTTTTCTGTTTATCGTGTGTGTGTGTGTGTGTGTGTGTGTGTGTGTGTGTGTGTATGTGTTTCCAGTCAATCTCTCTCCTCAGATCAAATTTTCTATTTTTCTCTATATCTAATTTATTCATGTTCTGTCTGGCTATGATGATGTCTATTTTATTTCTCATTTATGATTATGTGCAATATACTAAACTGATAGCTTGGGATTCCTTACACATAAAATAGAAAATTTTGTTCCCATTGTATTTCAATTTACTGATAAACTTATCTTTAGTTTTGCTATAAGTTGAATTGAAACTGAGAGTAGTTTTTAAAATAAACAGAACAATTCCTCAGTCCATAATATAGTCTGTAACAGTAGGAGGTGTTGCTGGAATTGAACAGGCTTAATGGTTGGCTGATGTAAGATTCGACACTAATAGGAAATTTTTGCTTGTGTAAGGCATTTGATTAGAATGTCAATATTTTTCTTTCATATCTACTCTGTGTCCCCTAATGGAGGCTGGGAATTCCAATGGAAAGCCCATTAGACAAAGAATGCAGTGTGCTATATCAGTTCTGCAATGTACTGCCTATATTTAAATGTGCTGGCTATGTTAGCAATTTAAATCTTAGTATCTTTACTTGAAAATGTAATAATAAATAAAATATATAGCTAAATGAAATGCTAAAGAAAAACATAAAGAGTTTTGAGATAGTTGGGAAGAAAAAAGAAAAACGTTCTTATAGTTGCATATTATCTATGAAAGACTGCCCATCATCATAATATTAGATTTATTTATAGGTGTTTATTATAACTTAAAACTTAATAAAAATAATGAATGAATCTTAAATGACTTATTTAATAATAAATGATACCTGTTTTTGATGCCATAGTATTATAAGATTCTATAAAAATACTTTTTTATCTTTAAAATATTAATCAATTAAGAAATATAAGCTACAAGTTTGTAGTGTGAAACACTATAGCTAAAATCACTTGTTTTTAAATTTTGTTAGCTTGTAACAAGACTTTCAAAGGAAAATGGTGAAATAAAACTACATAATTATAAGGAGATGATTGATCACCCTGTGTTTTTTTTTTTTAGTTAACTGTATTGGGTGACACTGGTTAATGAGGTATATAAGTTTGAAGTGTAGATTTCTGTAATACATAACCTCCATATTTTATTGTATGCCCACCATCCAAGGTGAAATCATCTTCCATCACCATACATTTGGATCCCTTGACCCTAACTACCATTCCACCACCCTGTCCATCTGGTAACCCGCATACTCCTGTGTCTATGAGTTTCAGTTTTATATCCCACATATGAGTGACATAATCTGGTTTTCAGCTTCTTCTGACTGGTTTACTTTTGTTAATATAATATCCTCAAAGTCCATCCATGTTGTCACAAATGGCAGCATGTCATTTTTCTTATGGCTGAGTAGTACTCCATAGTATTTGTGGACCAGGTCTTTTCTTCATTGACATACAGCTATTGGGTGCCGCTGGTTCACAGAGTTATGCAGGTTTCTGGTGCAAAGTTCTACAGCACAACCTGTGTACCTTATTCTCACCGCCACAGGTCAAGTCTTTGTCCATCTCCATTTATCTTCACCTCTTTGTTTTGTATTGAAACAAAATGGGATAATGAACATCGGCCATTTCAAGGACTGGTTTTCATAAACTATAATTTCCATTATATTTAGAAATATGTAATTAAGGGTAGATTTTTATATTTTCACTACCATTTTTGAGGAAGAAGAGTTTATCTTTATTTTGAGTAAGACCATTTTTCTTACATCATCATGAGTTATGCAATATCGTATTTTGAATCATTGAACTATTTTAACATTAATCGGTATTTTCTTGTGGACAGAGAAGTATATTTAAAATGAGTCTAATGACTATACTTAATTACAAAATTTTTATACTGTAACTATAAACATTGGTTTAAAATGGTGGGAAGCAACACATATAGTTATCAGATCAGACCTTTAGACGCTTAAAGGCACATGGCTTCTTCCGCCACAGATAGTCTCTTCCAGGGTGATATTAGGTCTGGATAACTGTTATACCTTAGTCGCCTAGTATTACTTAGACTTATTTCTAAGCCCTAAAATATACTACTGAAAAGTTTATGCTATGACAAGCTATAATATATTTGATGTATATTTTTTCTTGTTTAATTATATTTAAAGCTATCTAAAGTAGTTTAGGGCGAGTTTGTCACTATTAAGTAAACTTGCATCCACATGAAAACATAGTTTAAAAAATAATGTTTATTATAATCTTAAAGTCATTTAGAACAAAACCAATTATCTAAGCAAAGACAATATCTATTGTACATTTTTCTCCTGCTGTCGCTATGCATACATTAACATGTGAGACAGGCTGGATGAATTTTTAAGAATTGAACCATAGCAGTGTAACTGAAACTGATCGTCTGCTTCCTAAAAGTCCTTTATCATCTTGCCTTGTATAATAATATCTCACAAGGATACCCACTCTCTCGGCATCTGACACAAGAGTTTAGCTTTGTTTGTTTTACTGTTGTTTTGCTTTTTGAATATCGCACAAGTTGCATCATCGATATGCTTTCTGTGTGTGCCCTTTTTTTTTTGTTAGACATTAAGTTCATGAAATTCGTTCCTTTTATTGAATATGGTTTTCGTTTCTCCATATTCAGCAAAGTATGTGATGCGCGTGTTTGGATACGCTGCGCATGCATCCTGTGTACTGCCGGGGGGTTGCGGAGGTTTGGGCTCCTACCCACCCTGCAGGCACGAACAGCTTAGTGCGTGCTTTCTAGTGAACCCATGTTCATTTGTTTTGGGTCTATACCCGTGAGAGGAACTGTTAGGGGAGAGCGCATGCGCATATTTAATGACAGTAGATATTGCCAAAGAGTTGTTAAAATTTATTTTTATCTCCAGGTCTACATTGGAAATAGCACGAGCATATCGTTTTCTTTTCGTTTTTGTAAAACCTACCATGTCATGAAAAGCAATCACCTCTGAACGTGTCATAACCCTTAAATCCAAGTGGAGTAACCACGTGACCTTCTAGTGCCTTGGCTTTACGCCCGCACGTTATACCAATTCTCGAAGTTCAAAGCGTTAATAAAGGGTTATCTTATGCCGTGCCATGTTGCCCTAGTTTAAAAAGGCCGAGGGTTCTCGCTGCCTCCAGAGAGCTGACATATCCCGCCTAAGTGCCCATTAGGAGTGGTTTGCTTTCAGGGTCATTCTTGCTACTGTACGACTGTGGGTTCCCTAGAAAGCAGAGCAAGAGAAAAATGCGCGTGTATGTCTTCGCATACAACCCCAGGTCCGCAAAGGGGGGAGAAAAGAGAGTGTGTCAGGGAAGAAGGGAAAGTAAGTGCAAGAAGGTGCCCTAGTCCATCAGTCTCAGCCTCTCAAAATATTGTCAGTTTTCTTTCGTTTTGTTTTTTTTTTTTGGTTTGTTTTGACACGTAGGGGGGCTATAGAACTCAAGCACCTGATCATCAGCAGGTGGGGAAAGAAACATGAAGTCAACTTCTGAATCCTCCGTCTCTTCCACGGAAAAGGTTCACTGCATTATGCAATAACTTTCTTTCTCCTTCTATATTGAATTAATTATGAGGCTCCACTGGGAAGATTCTGGGGAAAAGGAAAAGCTCTGTGTTGTGATAATTCTGGGTCCATTGGACTTAAGCATTGGTACTGCCTGGGCTCCAACCATAGCGGATATAAAAGAGGCTAAACCCTTATCCCATGGGGAAGGCTAGAATGGCCAGCACAGTTTAGTAGGGAGCTGTAAAATCAACCTTCATATTGCAGGTGCTTCTGAAATTTAAAGAGGTTAGTTACTATTAATTATTCTAAGCATAATAATTATACTAAGAACACAGCATAAACTATATTGTCTTAGTCAAATTGAGACATATGGTCATCCTTGGAGGATAAGGTAACATCCTTGGTATCTGGGTCTCTTATAAAAGAAGTAGATGAGCCTTGGCCAGATAGCTCAGTTGGTTAGAGTATTGTCTAACAAAGCACAGAGGTAGCTGGTTCAATCCCCGGTCAGGGCCCATACAGGAGCAGACTGATGTTTCTTTCTCTCTCTCTCTCCCTTCCTCTCTCTTTAAAATCAATCAATAAATTATAAAAGATATAGCTTAAACCCAGAGGCCGATGGAGCCATCCGAATCTCTTAAGTGTATAAATGAGTTAACAGACCCTTAGGTAGGTACTATTATTATCCACCTCTGTTGGTAAATAAATTAACAGTGTTCTACTGAATATGGTGAAATTTTTTGGAAGCAAAATAAAGATACTCTTTTTCTAGCCTATATAAAATCAATTAATAAGACTGAACAGGTAAATAACTGAACAATAAGAATATAACTAATATTAATGAACATGTGAGAATTTGTTTTAGATGAAGAATACTCTTATATATTAAATCCTTGGTATCAAAATACTATTCAACTGAACTGACTAGGTACAAATTTCATGGGGGTAGAGCCTCTGTCATTAACTTGGTAGCTCATTAGAGAATAGTTTAAAGTGTTTCATTTTAATTTGGTTTTCTTAGAGTTGATCCCAAGTGAGAATGTTAGATCGATAAGACAAATCTTGCCAAATTCTGCACCCCAAAGCCACAGTTAAATGAAAGCCGAGCATGTGAGCAGACTGAAGGAGCCTGAGAGTATTATGCATGTGCTACTCTCTCGAGATATTCCGAACGAGATAATCCAAGAAGAGATTTTCAAATTGTTTAACAAAATTATCTTATCACAAAAAAGGTTATACTAACTTTTAGGGTATACATATTTTTGCACATGACAGGTGGTGATGATTTCCTGTCAGAGTCATTGCTGGACCGGAGTGCATGCATCTTGTTATTTCTTTTTATTTATTTATTTTAGAGAGGAGACAGAGAGAGAGAGAGAGAGAGAGAGAGAGAGAGAGAGAGAGAGAGGGGAGGAGCTAGAAGCATCAACTCCCATATGTGCCTTGACCAGACCAGTGCAGGGTTTTGAACTGGCGACCAGTTCAGTGTTCCCAGGTCGACGCTTTTCCACTGCGCCACCACAGGTCAGGCGCATGCATCTTTTTAAATCTGAATACACAATAGTGAGTGTGCCAGTTTATACCCCTGTTCACACAGGGAGCTATTAGAAATATTATACAATCACTAGAACGCAGGCACTGTCTAATTAGAACATGTGCTGGTAACAATTAGAACACGTGGACACACTGGGCATCTACCTGAATATCAACCCTGTACAAACAGTGCATGAAAACGAATGCCCCTCTCAGTTATTGAGATGAGATAGCATTTAACATTCTGATTTGTTGCCAATCCAATACAGAACAAATTTCAAGTCATTGTAATTTGATTCACACTTATTTGGAATTTTTAAAATTTAACTTGCTGCTCACTTTTAATTTCACCGTATTTGCTTGACTTGTCCATCTTTCTTAGTGTACATTTCATATTTTTAATTAATTTATGAGTTTGTGGCAACCTGAGAAACTTAGACTAATGACCTTGATATATGTTTAAATGTCCATCATATAAAGATAGATTTCTTAAGGTTTTTTAAAAATTGTATTGACTTTATTAGGGGGATATTGATTAATAAAATTATAGTTTTCAGGTGCACAATTCTACAATACATCTTCTGTATATTACATTTGCCATACCATATTTTTAAATTTTTTCTTAGATTTTAATCAAACACATTTTTAGTGCATTTTTATTGCTTCTTGGTTTTCTTTCTACTTACAGTGCCAACTCCAGTGCCACGATTAAAGATAAACCCAAACATTTTTCTTAGTACTTAACATTTATGGGCTAATCCATTAGGAATTCATTTTTTTGTAAAGATTAAATTAGTGATCTAATACTTTATGAAAAGAGCGTGTTACATGTCCCATTACAATTCATTGGATAATTCATTTCTTTCATCACTAAAATATATCTTTACCATTTACAAAATACTCACAAATATCTCTATTTATACATTCATTTTATTTCTTTTTTATTTACCCTATTCCTACAGTGATAATTATGGCCCCCGACAATGTCAGTGCATTTACTCATTTGGTCCAGCCTACAGCAAAAAATTGTTTCATTCCCATACCAATACCACTACTGCAAACAAATATACAGTTTCAAGATTTCTTTGCAGTTATTTTTGTATTCAGAGTGAATATCCCATTGAGAATGAGCCATCATAGTGCTGTGTTTCAAAGTTACTTTTATTCTTCGCATGTGTTGTTATGTTATGGGATTTGATACAGGGTTAGGTTTATTTATTTATCTTCTTTTAAGTGTGATTATATAAACTTTTTACCCGCATTTAAAATTTATCTTACATTTCAAAAAAAAAATGTATTTTTTGAACGTGAGCCTCATTAATATACGGAAAGTCAAAATTATCTCCTACTCAAGTGTCACTCACCTGCTTCATAAACATTTCTACCGGGTTTTATTTGTGCTGTGTCCTTTCTATTTCTTGCCAAAAGTAAACACATACGTTTCAGTGTGTGTGGTGGCTTGGTAGTATTCTGCACCTTGCTGCTTGTCATTGCGCATTGGCTGATTATGCCAATACAGATCTTTCTTAAATCTTTTCACTGCTGCACAGACCCCACTGTGTGGGTCTAAACCAAGTGTCTTCCAGGCGTAGTGTTTTCCAATATATTGCCATTGCAATTTCGCCACCGTATAGGTAGGTGGATGAATGGATGGATGGATAGATGGATGGATAGATAGATGATAGATAGATAGATAGATAGATAGACAGATAGATACAGTTTCTTTGAAAACTTTCAAAAGATACCTTTGGAGTTACATCTAGAAGTGGGATATCTATCAGGGAAACGCGTCTGTGGCTTTGTGGGTCGGCAGCGAACGCTGTGCACTGCGCAAGTCCGTTCTGCAGTTCTGCAAGCAGTGCGTGAGGGAATCTCGCTCCCCACAGCCTTGCTGCCTCCGTTTGGTGAAGAACTTGAAACATGTGTGTACTCTACTAGGTGAAAACTTGTATCGTAATGGAAGTTTCTTTTTCATTTTTATTATTATGAGTGCTATTGTGTTAAAGGCCATTTCTGTGAACTGTCAGTTTTGTTCTTTACTAATTTTCTATATTTTTCATCGTAATCCTGAAAAATCATTTTATATCTTAGGATGTTTTATTTGTTAGTTTTGACCGGTTTTATCTGGTGTTGCTACTGAGTGGTATGCGGCTCATTGGAATTATTTAACTTTTTGGTGATTTGTTATTTTTTTTCTAGAAGCTTTACAAATGTGGTAATGTTCTTAAGTTCTACTAAAAGAGGTCTGCTTTTGTGTTTTTCCTTATTTTCTCTTCTTTGGCACTCTTTGAGCCTTTTAAGGGGAAATTTAATCTTTTCAAATTCTGTATAATTTATGACCATATTTGGTCAAGTACAACCTCATCTGCACCTGTGGTATTTTCCCTTCCACACTCCTACAGTCTGGTTGCAATTATTTAATGTCCTCATTTTCTTCATCTGCTCCAGCTACTTCCAGATGTGTCCCTCTGTCTCCTCTTCTGGTTGACTAATTTTTATTTCTGCAAAATCCACTACATTTCCTTTCTCTACAGTTTATATCTCTCTTGAATTAAAAAAATTAGCATAAAAATTGTATTTAAAAGCAACATATTTGCCTTGACATTGTTAGATTAAGGATAACATTATAATGCTCTCCACAAGGAAACGATTCTTCTTCTTATGATCTTATATTTTCTTTTTTAAATAATTTTTTTATTGATTGATTTTTAGAGATGAGGAAGGGAGAGAGAGATAAACATTGATTTATTGTTCCACTTACTCATGCCATCACTGATTGATTCTTTTATGTGTCCTGATATGGCAATCAAACTCACAACAACAGTATATCAGGAGGATGCTCTAACCAACTGAGCGACCCGGCCAGGGCCTCAGATGTTTTTATCTTCATGAATGGAGACTTTGACTAAAAACTTCCCTACGTAAAATCATCAATGAATAGCCCCTATCCAGTATCTTTTATTTAAATCAATGATTGTACTGGTCTATCTATTCAATTTCTAAAATATTCCCCATAAATGTCATCTCTTCTCTATTTCTATTGTTACAGCCATGTTGGAGTCATCCTGGTTTTTTGTTGTTGTTGTTACACACTGTCGAAAGACAATGCATCCACTTGAGAAGAACACTAGGTGTATTAAACGTCCTATGTGGAAAGAGAAGGAGAGATTGAGAGGGAGGACAGAGGAGGAAGAAGGAGCAAAACGCAGGGCATTCAGGCCTTCAGTTCTCTCCGTGCTGAACCTGAAACAGGGCTTAGGCATGGTTCCTCTTCCAATCTCAGCAGCTCTCCAAAGCCTCCCACGCTGTAAATATTTCTCCTCTGAACACCTTCCTAGGCTGGAACATCATGTGTTTATCACAGCGTACACCGACAGCAGCTAGATACTTACATCTGACTCTAAGCAGAAAAACAAGCACAAAACCTCCTCTCTATCCCCTCAGGAAGACAGCCTGGCTATTGTTAACTCAATTGGCTCTGCAACCAATGTTTATGAAGCATGTGCAGTGCCAGGCACCAGTGCCAGCCCTAGAAATGCAACGATGAGGATCCTGCAGTACAGCCCCAACTAGTAGAAGCTTACTATTCTGTATTTTTTATAAACAGGTGGCGTTTTGGTTCTGAACATGTCAAATTTCTAACCGATGTACCTGGGAGATGTTGACTATAGCTTATATATACCTTCAGTTGTAAAATTCAGAATCAAATCCTTTTGTGCAAATGACATCGTAGCCCTCTGTGAGGATTCTCCTGCTCCTGCCTCCCACTTGCTCCACTCTCTCTATTCTCTGGGGCTTCCAATAAATATCAAGTAGCTATCTTTAACAAATCGAATATTGCTTTGGTCACGTTCCCTGGGGCTCTTCACTCACTCTGAAACAAAATGCAGACTTCTACTGCTTTCAGCGTCTTCCTTCCTGGTTATCCCGCGTTTGGGGTTCCAGCTCTGGGCTTGCTGCTTGCTGGGCACCCTGACCTCACAATGAACTTCCAGAATAGGACATGTTCACGTTCCATCCCCTTGTTTGCGATACTCTACAACTCTGCGCCTTACTGACAAAACACTGCCCGATTTCACCCAGACATTCTCCTTTTCCTGCCACCAGCCTACAGCCCCCACGGCCCCCAGTAGACGTAGAGGCTTCTTCTCTCCTATTCCCAGAGTATTGAGTATTTTTCTCGAGGATAGCCTGCAGCTTCAGATTGTAATTCTTAACCTGTTTCTCTTTTCTGTAGGCTAAGAGGTTTTTGTTGTTGCTATTTTAATACTTTATAGTTTACAGCAGTTTTACGTTCACAGCAAAATTGGACAGAAGGTATAGCAATGGCCCATATAACCCCAACTCTCACATACGTGGCACTGCCTCCCACACTAATGTCCCCCTACTAGAGTGGGACATTTATTGCCATTGGTATTACTGCATTAACACATGATTATCGCTCAGATCATAGTTTACACTATGGTTCTCTCTTGAGAGTGTACATTCTCTGGGTTTGGACAAATGTGTAATGAGGTGTATTAACCATTTTAATTTCAAACAGAGTATTTTCACTGCTCTAAAAATTCTCCATTCTCCCCCTATTCTTCCTTCCTCCATTAACCTCTGGCAGCCACTGGTCTTCTCCTGTCTCTATAGATGTGTGAGTTATAATTATGACAAATACTAACTTCTCATATTCTTGTACTTCTGGAAACAAACTCAATTCTTGTCATATAAATAAGATATATATGATATATATATATTGAAAATAAATAAACATTGGAATCTATAATAGATCTGAATAGATCCATAGATATTGATATTGAGGAAAAAACCACAGTTATTCTTTTGACAAGAATTGCAAAATTTGTAACTAATCTGTGCTGGAATTTATTGCTAGTAAAACAGCTCATAAAAAAACAGCTCATAAGAGGCCCTGACTGGTTGGCTCAGTGGTAGAATGTTGGCCGGGCATGTGGAAGTCCCAGGTTCAATTCCCAGCCAGGGTACACAGGAGAAGCGCCCATCTGCTTCTCCACCCTTCTTCTTCTCATTTATCTTTATCTCTCTCATCCCCTCCCATAGTCAAGGTTCTATTGGAGCAAAGTTGGCCCAGGTGCTGAGGATGGCTCCATGGCCTCCACCTTAGACACTGGAATGGCTGCAGTTTCAATATAAAAACACTCCTGATGGGCAGAGCATTGTCCCCTGGTGGGCATGCCAGGTGGATCCCAGTCAGGCACATGCAGGAGTCTGTCTCTCTGTCTCCCCACTTCTCACTTCAGAAAAATATAAATAAATAAACAAACAAACAAACAAACAAATACATGCAAGCAGATATAAGAAAATAATATATTCTTAAATATACTATGAACGAAAATAAATAAAAATAGGATAAAGATAGAAAAAAGAAAGAAGAAAAATGAGAAAGAGAAAGAAGGAATATAAGTAGACAGAACATTGGTTACATTGGTCAAAGATGAAACTGAAAAATTTTACATCTTAGCAATTAGACCACCAGTACTTCTCAAGGGGGTTATGTCTTTGCCTTCTCCAAAGCTTTGTAAATGAATAGCTTTTCATTATATTTGTTTTATGGGCATGGTATATAATAAAGAATAGAATGTGTTTATTTTTTCATAGGGACAGTAAATATTTGAATATTTTATATTCAAATACACTACAGTATATCCGTAAAGTCATGGTGTACTTTTGACTGGTCACAGTCATCATTTAAGAGAATTGTGCATAATTTTGCCCAAGAAATCTGATAATTCCAATATAATACAAAAACCACTTAATTATTCCCTCTGTACACTAATCCTAATTTGATTGCTAAGAGCACAATATCAACTCCACCTGATGAAGAAATAGGCACAAAAGATGCTGACTTGCATAAGGTCACTCAGGGGATCAGCAAATGTGTCACACAGGTCATATCATCACTCTCCTGGGGCAGATCATTTAAATTTGGTGGCATCATCTCTTGCCATAAAATAATCTCATTCAAACGTCCTCACACACTGGCTCAGGTAAAGCTGGTATATGTACGTCATTTCTTATTCAGAATTCCTCAACACTTGTAACCTGATGGCGGATCCTAAAAAGAAGGCATTACATGGATTTGTTGGGTAAAGGATAAAATTGTATCTTTGAATAGGTTGCTGATAAAATTTTAAATAAAAAAATCTATTTATTTATTAAACATGGCATCATATGTACACTCCACTCAACGTCTCTACATGTATTTATGATGCCATGTTTAATGAATAAATCGATCATCTCCAAGCAAATTGCATCTGAGTTTAAAGTGTCGGTTATTATCTGTGAGAACAATCACTTAAAACCAATGAATAATTTCAAATGACGATAGAATACAGCATTGATTCTTGATATCTATCATTTCTTTCCCTATGGTTTATTTTTATTTTGAAATATCAATTTGCTTGAAAGAATTTTATGGGAGGTGAGAAATCTTTTCTGAAACAATACTTTGATAATCTTTTGCTGTTGATACAGAAATAGAATAGTGTAATCTCTATTTTTCTAAGGTTCTACATTTTAATACACATATTAATGCAAATGGAAATGTGAATGTAAGCACTTATAATTGGTAAACCGTACTGATTTTGTAAGGAACATTTAAGGAAATATATTTTGTGCTATTTTCCATTGTGTAGTAGCAGCATGAGGTCAGTGTACTTACAGCTAGTAATTAGATAGAAGGTTCAAAAACATATTACCCAATATGACATTTTCCATTTTAATTAAATTACACATGCAGACACAGCAGGTCTAGCTACCAAAATTAAGTTAAATTTCCTTATATATGCAATATTGTTATCTTGGCTTTAATCTTTCATGGTGAAAGATAACTTTGTCTACATAGTATATGTATACACACACGAATATAGTACTTTTTCCTCTCCATTTCTCTATCTCAAAAAAAAAAAAAATAATTTCCCAAACAAGAACAAAGTCAAAGTTGCTAAAATAAATGACATGATTTGAACTCAATCTCTCCTATAGCCAGTGTTTCCCAGAGTATGGTACAGGGGTCATTTGCTTTGAAATCATGTAAGAAATTTGTTTTTATTTCAGACTTCTTTACTGGTTCGCAAATTTGAATCATAATCTCCGGGAACAGAATTCAAGTACTCATATTCTTAGTAAAGCCCTAAGTAAATCTCTACCACCAATGATATAACATATCAATTTATTATATAAAAAAAACTTACTGCTAATACTCCCTCTTAGTCTATTTCACCTAGAGAAAGTCCCCAGGTGTAAAATAGCTAGTGAGCTGAAGAAGTAAATGGGATTAAATTGGTACCCTAACTTAGCAGAGCAAGAAATGGAAGGCTACAAATTCATTTTTTTATTTATCTATACAACACTCATGTTGAAATTGCATCAATAAGCAATGAATGCTACGTGAGCAGGACATTGTTAGGAGAATTCCAGCCATTAAAAAGAGTGGGCATAGCAAAATCAAAGCAAAACTTGAGGGAGCCTGACCTGTGGTGGCGCAGTGGATAAAGCTTCGACCTGGGAACACTGAGGTAGCCAGTTCAAAACCCTGCACTGGTCTGGTCAAGGCACATATGGGAGTTGATGCTTCCAGCTCCTCCCCTCTTTCTCTCTTTCTCTCTCTCTCTCTCACTCTGTGTCTCCTCTCTAAAATGAATAAATAAAAAGAAACTTAAAAACTTGAGGGAGGTACCCTTCTTCACCATTCTGAGCCCAGGGTCTCTTATTAAAAGAGGGAAGGAGAGAAGTGTCTGCTGTTTCACAAAGCTGTTGGGAAGAGATAATGGTGTGAGGTGGCTTTCATTGCCTCCATGCGTTTTCTTTCCTCTCTCAGTTCGCTCTTTCTCTCAATACAAAAGTATGTTTTCTATAACATGTGTGTATGTGCTTGCATGTATATTAACACTGTTTAAGTTAATTGCAATCAGAGTAAACAGTGGTGAGCAAGATTTTTCTGGAAGTAAAATAACAGTGTCAGTCAGTTTATTTAAAAAAAAACTATTTTTTCTTTAAAAATGCAGTATTTAACAATCAACATCATTCTGTTTATTTCCTTCATGATGTATTTATACCCATTGGTCTTAAAGTTTAGAAAACAAGTTACTGGCCTACGCAGGAGTATCTGATTTTTGTTATTGAATCTTTGAGAGGTTAAAACTTTTAATCTAGGTTTATTTTGGCTTATTTCACTGACTTTTTAAGCTTAGTCATTATTAAATTGGGTTTTGTCACGTTGTATCCTTCAACGTATTTCTTCTTCAAACAAGACCTTTCACAAAGGTCGTTATTATGACAAAGAACGTTATTATGACACATAAAATAATTCTTGGCCCACTTCAACTGGAAATGACATTTTCCATCTTATTCTCCCGTGGAGAGGAACTGTTTGTGAAGAAACTCCTCTTCTGCCTGACCAGATGGTGGCGTAGTGAATAGAGTGCCAGACTGGGATGCGGAAGACCCAGGTTCAAGACCCCGAGCTCGCCAGCTTGAGCATGGGCCCATCTGGCTTGAGCAAAAACGCTTGTCAGCTTGGACTCAAGGTTGCTGGCTCCAGCAAGGGGTTACTCGGTCTGCTGAAGGCCCGCGGTCAAGGCACATGTGAGAAAGCAAGCAATGAACAACTATGGTGTTGAGAAGGCAACGAAAAGCTAATGATTGATGCATCTCACCTCTCTCCGTTCCTGTCTGTCTATCCCTCTCTCTGACTCTCTCTCTGTCCCTGTAAAAAAAAAAAAGAAAGAAAAGAAACGCCTGTTCTCACCTCTCACAGCAATTTTCTCTTTCTTTCCTGAGACAATTGTGATATCTAAAGACATGCTGGAATAGTCTACCCTCACTTTTCCCTCATCTCTCCCATGTAGCCAATAGGATGCCAGATTATATGTTAGTATTGGGCGCTGCAGAGAACAGAGCACTTTCCTTGAGTTGTGGTTGCACAGAAATTAAGTACATAAGGGGACTAGAACGTTGCCGTTGGATGGTGGAGTTTTTCAGTTCTCAGTCTTCGGGACTCATCTCTTTTCTGGCCTCTCTCTATTCTCTTCACTTAAACCTGATGAATGTTAGGCCAACGTGGCCCATTACCTGTCTGGAGTAGACATCAAAGGTGAGAGGATAGCTACCCTAATTGACTTTTTACTGAATGTTTAATTAAATGAGCTTGCTTTGTTGGAGATAAAGAGGAGCATTATTTGACCTCATTCAAACAACACTTCCGAAATCTTTGGGTGTGATATTAGAATCCTCATGGAGGTAATCTATTTTTGTATATTTTTATATAATAATATTATACATTAATTTATATAATAAGTATTTATATAATAAGACATTCACATTTAAATGTAGCCAATTCATAAACATTGAGAGATCGTATTTAAGAAGCCCAGTAAATAATCATGCTCTATTGCATGCTCAAGGGTAGGTTGGGTTGAGAGATGGACGCAGGAGTCAGGCAGATGTAAACAAATGCTTACTTGATTGATGGATATAGTCTAGACTTGTCCTCTTCCTTTATCTGAGTACTTTGAATTCTACTTCTATTCTGCTCCCAGTCATGGGCAGTAGGAAGGTGGTGAGTAACTGCAGGCCACCACCAGAGAGCGTGCCCATATATCCTTACAGGAGAGAGGGGAGCCTGCCCATGTATACTTACAGGAGAGAGGGGAGCCTGCCCATGTATACTTACAGGAGAGAGGGGAGCCTGCCCATGTATCCTTACAGG
This sequence comes from Rhynchonycteris naso, assembly GCA_037038555.1. Lineage (NCBI taxonomy): Eukaryota > Metazoa > Chordata > Mammalia > Chiroptera > Emballonuridae > Rhynchonycteris > Rhynchonycteris naso. The sequence continues at coordinate 6,613,900 of CM072998.1, read as the reverse complement.
AGAGAGGGGAGCCTGCCCATGTATCCTTACAGGAGAGAGGGGAGCCTGCCCATGTATCCTTACAGGAGAGAGGGGAGCCTGCCCATGTATCCTTACAGGAGAGAGGGGAGCCTGCCCATGTATCCTTACAGGAGAGAGGGGAGCCTGCCCATGTATCCTTACAGGAGAGAGGGGAGCCTGCCCATGTATCCTTACAGGAGAGAGGGGAGCCTGCCCATGTATCCTTACAGGAGAGAGGGGAGCCTGCCCATGTATCCTTACAGGAGAGAGGGGCATGCTGTTTCCAAAGAGGGAGAGGAGGAGGCTTAATCAAACACACGGAGGACTTCTGCCAAACTTACCGACCAAACATGTCACTGCTCTCACCACGGGTGGAGACTAAGAGGCTGAGACAAGAGATCAAGGCTGTTGCACTTGGGAACCTTCCTGTTATCATCATCATCCTCCTCCTCCGCGTCATCATTATCAGTACTGTTATATAATTACTTTTTATAATTATCTTACATTATCATTATACAAAAGACAATGTAGCCACATGGAAAGATGCTCCCAACCCAGAACATTCATCCCTTCCCACTGACTCGTTCTGCACTTAGCCCATGTCCATCAGCTTTTGCCTATTCAACTTCATTATCCTTTTTGAGCCATAACAACCAAGTCCTTCCCAAGCTGCATTTGATTAAGCCAAAATACTCTCATGATTACTTCACAGATACGAGTATGGAGCCCTTCCCTCTCAAACTCTACCTACATTGCCTGTGTTCTCCTCCCTCGTTCTCTTCCCGTTGTCCTTGTCTAGATTTCACTAGCCGATGCTCCCTAAGGATGTAGTCAGAATCCTCTGTCTTTTGTTCTTCCTAATGGAGCCAAGTACAGGAGAGGGCATTCAACACTTTTTTTTAAGTTATGTTAAGTAAGGAAGTGTCGTTGGATTTTCTAGGGCACATAAATAATTTTTAATAGAGTATGGGCCTATCTCTCCACTGTTATTCCTCAGAGACTATATAACTGTTGTCCTGTAAGGATAACCATGTAATACCTTTTTATAATTAGTCACGAGTCACCTGGCCTCTGCAAAGAGGTGCAGACCGATCCTCTGGGTCATGTTAATCAATACCATGAGCCTTATAAAGAGAACTACCTATTGTTACCAAGGGTAAAGAAAATCCCAAGGGTGTTCTGTGGTCTGTCAGGAATAAGTGAGACTAAGCCAAAGGCACAAATTACACAGAAACACGCTCTTGACAAAGGAGTGTAATTGTACGTGTGGATGTCAGTGTCTGTATGCATCCAAACACACTTTGGTAAACTTTTGACTGTTTATGAAATTTTTATTAAACTCTAATAAGGCTCAGCAAAAATATTTATTGAAATTTCCGAAAAATACATTTAAAATACCTTGTAAAGAAGTTTTTCTGGGAGAAAATTATAAGCAAACGAAATTATAATAATTTAATGTATTGGGCTTAGATGGGTAATATTGGTTATCGGTGAATAGGAAATTTATTTTTTTCCAAAGTTGAATCATATTTTAAGAAACATAATTATTTTATAAATAAGTCAGAATAAAACCACAACAACAGAGAAAATAAAGAACAAGAAAAATCTACTTATTCTACACTATAACAAGCTTACCAGGGCTTTAAATGAATATATATTTACAGAATTGCCTCTGACAATTCTTACGATCTGATTATGTGGCAGGGTGCTCAGACATAGGATTTGATTACATGGTGCATTGAGCTGTGGCTAGTGAATAATAACCTTCCCTGGTCATGTTTCGACTTGTTATTGTTAGGAAAGAGGCAGGATATTGAGAATTCATTTGTCTCATAAACAAATCAATTATGATACAGGACCTAAAATGGCATGACATTTATGTTATGACACTGAAAGTTATGAATGGATAATAAATTTTTCTAAAGTGGATGCTAATTTTGATTAGGTCAACTGTGCATGTGGTAACGGGTCCCTGTCACAGATTTCCACCATCTGTGCCAAATGAGTCTGAAAGCTTGTAAGGACATGTCTTAGGTAGACGTACAGATATCATTAATCATGCTTTTGTCTGGCATAATTGCCTGAGGCTCTGTATTCAAGTCCTGCACCAGAGTTGAAGGAAGTGATCATTTAAATATTAGGGGAAGAGTTTGAATTTGAAGAAGGATAATTTCAGGAAAGAATATAATATTAAGCTAGAAAAAAACATAATCTAATGTAATTATTAAAATATCTAGCTTTCTTTAATATTGCATGCTCTGTTCAGTAAATACCAGTGTGCTTAGCATAACAATAAATGCTATGACAAATTTTACTAAACTTAGTTATAGGTTTAATGTAATAAATAAATGTGTGTGTATGTATGTGTTTGTGTATTTCCAAATGATATTAGGAGAAGGAGATAAAAAATATACAATAATGTTTATTTTATATATACTCAAAAATAAAAAGTACTGCTGTAGCAAGCAATTAATCTTAGAAATGCAAAGTATTCACAGTGGGAAAAGTGATGTTAGTAGGTGTGAATTATGCATGTAAAATTACAAGGATGGTTCAAATTTGTGTTTTTGATTTATTTTTTAATTAGAAGTTTATGAAGTGTAGATATTTTATTTACATATAGCAATGTCCTACATAAAAATGACGCTCAATCGATACTATTTGATTTTATCAATAAACTTTGGAAATGAATCCACATATTCTGACATTCGATTAAACTAATAACTTATGTGGTTTTATAATAAAGCTTAATATGATTGCTAACTATTGCTACTGTGTGTTTTAGTGTTCTTGCTGCACTGACAAATTATAGTAGAAACGTTGGACCAACCCTCTGGTCCGGTCTCAGTTGTGTCCCTCCTCTGGCACTGCGTGGAGGTCATAACCTACAGTTTCTAAAGTTACTTGCAGCTAGGATACTTTTTTTTCTTTTTTAACTTATTTTATTTCTCTGACTGTTTTTTAATTATGATACATTTGTTTGTAAGAAAAACAGTAGAATAATTTATAATGAATAATATACGAGTAAACTCTGTGTTCCGTGTAATAAACGCTGCATGTCTGCCTCTGCCCCACCCAGTATTCGAGGGGCTAGGCTAAAAGGAGCCATTCTTATTTCTTCTTCATTCATTTCTTTTTTATTTTTCAATTACATTATACATGCTATATTATTTTGTATTAGTTTCAGGTGTGTTATTTCTATTGTTTTTTTTTTTAATTGTAAATATTTAACTTTTCATTGAGGTATAATTGATATTAAATTATATTAATTTTAGTTATACAAAATGATGATTTAATATTGATGCATATTGCAAAATGATCAGAACAATATTCTTTTTTTAAAATTTTATTTTATTAATTTTAATGGGGTGACATTAATAAATCAGGGTACATGTGTTCAAAGAAAACATCTCCAGGTTATCTTGTCATTCAGTTATGTTGCATACTCATCATCCAAAGTCAAATTGTCCTCTGTCACCTTCTATCTGGTTTTCTTTGTGCCCTTTCACTCCCCCCCTCTCCCTCCCTCTCCCCCCCCTCCATAACCACCACACTCTTGTCCATGTCTCTTAGTCTCTTTTTTATGTCCTACCTATGTATGGAATCATGCAGTTCTTAGCTTTTTCTGATTTATTTATTTCACTCCATATAATGTTATCAAGAGCCATCCATTTTGTTGTAAATGATATGATGTCATCATTTCTTATGGCTGAGTGGTATTCCATAGTATATATGTACCACATCTTCTTTATCCAGTCATCTATCTATTCAAGGGCGTTTTGGTTGTTTCAATGACTTGGCCACTGTAAGCAATGCTGCTATGAACATGGGGCTGCATGTATCTTTACGTACCAATGTTTTTGAGTTTTGGGGGTATATACCCAGTAGAGGGATTGCTGGGTCATATGGTAGTTCTATTTTTAGTTTTTTGAGGAACCACCATACTTTCTTCCACAGTGGTTGTACTACTTCACATTCCCACCAACAGTGGATGAGGGTTCCTTTTTCTCCACAGCCTCTCCAACATTTGTTATTACCTGTCTTGCTGATAATAACTAATCTAACAGGTGTGAGGTGGTATCTCATTGTAGTTTTGATTTGCATTTCTCTAATAGCTAATGAAGATGAGCATCTTTTCATATATCTGTTGGCCATTTGTACTTCTTCCTGGGAGAAGTGTCTGTTCATGTCCTCTTCCCATTTTTTTATTGGATTGTTTACTTGTTTGTTGTTGAGTTTTATGAGTTCTTTGTATATTTTGAATATTAACTCCTTATCTGAGTTGTTTGAAAATATCATCTCCCATTTAGTTGGTTGTCTGTTTATTTTCTTTTTACAGGGACACAGAGAGAGTAAGAGAGAGGGATAGATAGGCACAGACAAACAGGAATGGAGAGAGGTGAGAAGCATCAATCATTAGTTTTTCGTTGCCATCACAACACCTTAGTTGTTCATTGATTATTTATCACGTGTGCCTTGACCGCGGGCCTTCAGCAGACCAAGCAACCCCTTGCTGGAGCCAGCGCTCTTGGGTCAAGCCAGATGGGCCCGCTCTGCACTCAAGCTGGTGAGCTCAGGGTCTCGGACCTGGGTCTTCCGCATCCCAGTCCGACGCTCTATCCACTGCGCCACCGCCTGGTCAGGCAGGTTGTCTGTTTATTTTGCTGTCAGTTTCTCTTGCTGTGCAAAAACTTCTTAGTCTGATATAGTCCCATTTATTTATCTTTGCCTTTACTTCCCTTGCCTTTGGAGTCAAATTCATAAAGTCCTCTTTACAACCAAGATTCATGAGTTTAGAACCTATGTTTTCTTCTATGTAATTTATTGTTTCAGGTCTTATATTAGGTCTTTGATCCATTTTGTATTAATTTTAATACAAGGAGACAAACTGTAATCGAGTTTTATTATTTTGCATGTGGCTTTCCAGTTTTCCCAGCACCATTTGTTGAAGAGGCTTTCTTTTCTCCATTGTGTGTTGTTGGCTCCTTTATAAAAAATTATTTGACCATATATATATATGGTTTTATTTCTGGGCTTTTTATTCTGTTCCACTGGTCTGAGTGTCTATTTTTCTGCCAATACCATGCTGTTTTGATTGTGTGGCTCTATAATATAATTTGAAGTCAGGTATTGTAATGCCCCAGCTTCGTTCTTTTTCCTGAGGATTGCTTTGGCTATTCGGAGTATTTTATAGTTCCATATAAATCTGATGATTTTTTGTCTCATTTCTTTAAAAAATGGCATTGGACTTTTGATGGGAGTTGCATTAAACTTGTATATTGCTTTGGGTATTATGGTCATTTTGATTATATTTATTCTTCCTATCCAAGAACAAGGAATATTTTTTCATTTCATTGTATCTTTTTTGATTTCCCTTAACAGTGCTTTGTAGTTTTCATTATATAGGTCCTTTACGGTCTTTGTTATGGTTATTCCTAGGTATTTTGTTGTTGTTGTTGCACCCGTGAAGGGGATTATTATTTTTTTTTTTTAGTTCATTTTCTAATGTTTTGTTGTTCGCATATAGAAATGCTATGGACTTTTGTATATTAATTTTCTATCTTGCGACCTTACTATATTGGTTTATTGTTTCTAGTAATCTTTTTGTGGAAACTTTGGGGTTTTTGATATATAGAGGATCATATCATCTGCAAAAAGTGAAACCTTTACTTCTTCTTTTCCAATATGAATGCATTTTATTTCTTTGTCATGTCTGATTGCTCTGGCTAGAAATCTAGCAACACATTAAATAAGAGTGAAGAAAGTGGACATCCTGTCTTGTTCCTGATTTAAGAGGGAAAGTCCTCAATTTTATGCCATTTAGTATGATGTTAGCTGATGGTTTATCATAAATGGCCTTTATTATGTTGAGATATTTTTGTTCTATGCCCATTTTGTTGAGTGTTTTAAACATAAAATTATGTTGTATTTTATCGAATGCCTTTTCTGCATTGATTGATAAGATCATGTGGTTTTTGTTCTTTGTTTTGTTGATATGATGTATTACGTTAACCGTTTTATGTATGTTGAGCCATCCTTGAAATTCTGGGATGAATCTCACTTGATCATAGTGTATTTTTTAAATGTGTTGTTGTATTTGATTTGCTAGTATTTTGTTTAGTATTTTAGCATCTGTATTCATTAGAGATATTGGTCTGTAGTTTTTTGTGTGTGTGTGCCGTCTGTGCCAGGTTTCGGTATGAGGGTTATGTTGACCTCATAAAATGTGTCTGGAAGTATTGCTTCTTCTTTAATTTTTTCGAAGACTTTGAGTAGAATAGGAACCAACTCTTCTTTGAATGTTTGATAGAATTCACTAGTATAGCCGTCTGGGCCTGAACTTTTATTTTGGGGGAGATTTTTAATAGTTTTTTCTATTTCCTCCCTACTTATTGGTCTGTTGAGGCTTTCTGCTTCTTCACAACTCAGTCTAAGAAGGTTGTATTGTTCTAGGAATTTATCCATTTCTTCTAGATTGTTGAATTTGGTGACATATAGTTTTTCATAGTATTCTATAATAACTCTTTGTATATCTATGATATCTGTGGTGATTTCTTCTCTTTCATTCTGAATTTTGTTTATATGAGTCCTTTCTCTTTTTTCCTTGGTGAGTCTTGCCAAGTGTTTGTCAAATTTGTTGATCTTTTCAAAGAATCAGCTTCTTGTTTTATTAATTTTTTCTATAGTGTTTCATTTATTTCTGCTCTGATTTTTATTATTTCCTTTCTTCGGCTGGTTTTAGGTTGTCTGTTCTTTTTCTAGTTCCTTAAGGTGTGAAGTTAAGTGGGTTACTTGGGCTCTCTCTTGTTTGTTCATATAGATCTGTAGTGATATGAACTTTCCTCTTATTACTGCTTTTGCTGCATCCCAGAGATTCTGATATGTCGTATTGTCATTTTCATTTGTCTGTATGTATCTTTTGATCTCTGCACTTATTCTTTGACCCACTCATTTTTTAAAAGTATGTTGTTTAGTTTCCACATTTTTGTGGGTTTGTTTACCTCTTTTTTGCAGTTGAATTCTAGTTTCAAGGCTTTATGATCAGAAAATATGCTTGGTACAATTTCATTTTTTCTGAATTTGCTGATGTTATTTTTGTGGCCCAACATATGATCAATTCTTGAAAATGTTCCATGTACACTTGAGAAAAATGTGTACCCTGTCACTTTGGGATGAAATGTCCTGTAGATGTCTATCATATCCAATTGCTCTAGTGTTTCATTTAAGGCCAATATTTCTTTATTGATTTTCTGTTTGGATGAACAATCTAGATTAATCAGTGGTGTATTGAGATCTTCAAGTATGATTGTATTTTTGTCAGTTTTTGTTTTTAGGTCAGTCAGTAGCTGTCATATATTTTGGTGCTCCTTGGTTTGGTGCATATATATTAAGAAGTGTTATGTCTTCTTGATTCTGTGTCCCCTTGATCATTATGAAATGACCGTTTTTGTCTCTGATTACCTTTGCTGTCTTGTAATCAGCACTGTTAGATATGAGTATTGCTACACCTGCTTTTCTTTGGATGTTATTTGCTTGGAGTATTGTTTTCCAGCCTTTCACTGTGAATTTGTTTTTATCCTTGTAGCTTAGATGTGTTTCTTGTAGGCAGCATCCAGTTGGATTTTCTTTTTTAATCCATTCTGCTACTCTGTGTCTTTTTTTTTTTTTTTTTTTTTTTTACAGGGACAGAGAGAGAGAGTCAGAGAAAGGGATAGATAGGGACAGACAGACAGGAATGAAGAGAGATGAGAAGCATCAATCATCAATTTTTCGTTGCCATTGCGACACCATAGTTGTCCATTGATTGCTTTCTCACATGTGCCTTGACCGCAGGCCTTCAGCAGACCAAGCTATCCCCTGCTGGAGCCAGCGACCTTGGGTCCAAGCTGGAGAGCTTTTTGCTCAAGCCAGATGGACCCATGCTCAAGCTGGCAACCTTGGGGTCTCAAACCTGGGTCTTCTTTCTTTTTCCTTCCTCTCCCTCTTCCTGGTCGGTGACAATGTACCCCAGGTTCTGCCCTTGTGACATGCTTAGGTAGAGATTTGCAGTTGATGTGTTGCTATGGTGATGTCATATACTAGGTCTCAATCTCGTTGGTAGTCGGGTCTTGTTAGCATTTGCAAACTCCAACAATGGGAGAGTCCATTTTCTTGGAGCCTCTCTCCTTCCTGAATTAGCAACCTGGTGATCCAGCTATGAGGTTGCCGCTGCCACTGCCTGGATAGTAAGAGGCTCAAAGAGCTGGCAAATCCCCACCCTGTCCCCACTCAGCGCAGAGCTCTGGGTAAAGCTCTGTCAGTCAGAGCCATCAGCGTAATCAGGCAGGGCTGGGAGCCAATTACTCTCAAGGTGACTTTCTATGAGCCTCCAGGCATGTCCAGTATGTCTCAGCACTCTGTGGGACCACTCTCCCCAGGCTTTTTGCACTTTGTACCCTGTCTTGGCTAAGAAGATGCTCTAGTTGCTGCCTGCAGAACAGGAGGTCTTAAAAGCTGCCAAGTTCCTCTTTTTAGCTCACAGTCCAGAGTATGAAAGCTCTGCTAATCAGAGCCACCAGCATAGGCAGGTTTTTGCCCTGTATCGGCTGACTGGCAGTTGCCCCCGCCCCTCTGTGCAAATCAAGAACCACTAAAAAATATCACATCTCTTGTCTTAGATCACTGAGCTGAGACACACCTTGTCATCCAGAGCCACATAAGATAGTTGGGCGGTGAGCCTACTATGAGTTAAGCTAACTTGAGCGATTGGATTCACAGATTTGCTACAGAGACTGTTTGCAAGCTGCCTGTGTGCCCCTCCCCCAGTGCTAGCCTGAATGGCTGGCGAGGGCGCCCCGCCAGCCCAGAGAAGACCGGGAGTAGGGGAGCCCCGCGAGCTGTGGTTGGTGGAGTAGGTGTTACACCGTGCCTCTACTCGCAGCCCACGCTGGAGTCTCTGACCCTTCCCCTCTGTCCAGGAACATGGACGCCCACTCCAGGGATCCTCAGAGGAACCTTTCACCCACTGCCCGTGCTTGCTGACCAGGCTATCAGGGTAATGGAGGCTGCCGCTCACCCACCTCTGCCAGGACGGTGCTGCGATAGCTCGCACAGGCTGAGCCACCCACTCTTTCCTCGGCTTGCACATCTGTGCCGCAGCCCGCCCCTTCCACGTCCAAAGCTCTCACGCTCTCTCCGTTCCAAGTGAAAGCAGCCCTTGCTCAGGTTAGTGAGGGAGGCGGAGGGTTCCCTTCTCTGTCTTATTTCCTCCAGGGTTGCTTATAAACTTAGTCTGTTTTTTTGACACTTCATACCTTTTTGTTCAGTGTGTGGGGCCCACAGATGCTCCAGGGATCGATTTTTCTGTCTCTGGTTGTAGAACTTGTTGAATTTTTGGAGAGAAGTATCGGGAGCGCTCCTCACAGCGCCATTTCTCTGACGTCACCAGAACAAGATTTTTAGATAACAATCATCACCAAGTACAGTTACAGACATTTTTTATGTGACGAGAACTTTTAAGCTCTTTCTTACCAACTTTCAATTGTGTGGTGCCATCAAGTACAGCGGCCGTGATCTGCGTCACCTCCCCAGGATGGGTTTATTTCATGCCTGGACGTTTGTCTCTTTGAACCTCTGTTAGGGGAAAAGGATAGAAAAGTGCTCATGTACATGACCAGGATGTTGTGGGCTCACAGGGAGCAGAAAAACTTGACTGTGGTCGGAAATTGATGGCAGGATCTATATTGGGTGTTGGGGGCCTGACCAGGCAGTGGCGCAGTGGATAGAGTGTCGGAATGGGATGCAGAAGACCCACATTCCAGACCCTGAGCTTGCCAGCTTGAGCGCGGGGTCCATCTGGCTTGAACAAAAGCTCACAAGCTTGGACCCAAGGTCGCTGGCTCCAGCAAGTGGTGGCTCGGTCTACTGAAGGCCCATGGTCAAGGCACATGTGAGAAAGCAAAAAATGAACAATTATGGTGTCCCAACGGCAACAAAAAACTAATGATTGATGCTTCTCATCTCTCTTCGTTCCTGTCTGTCTGTCCCTATCTGTCCCTCTCTCTGACTCTCTCCCTGTCCCTGCAAAAAAATAAAATAAAATAAATAAATATTATATTGGGTGTTGGGGTATGTATGAGGCCAACCTTAGGCAGGACCCATTGACCCTGTACTTGGGCTGGGTTTTTATTAAGATACAGTTTAGCCTGACCAGGCAGTGGAGCAGTGGACAGAGCATTGGACTGGGATGCAGAAGACCCAGGTTCGAGACCCCGAGCTCGCCAGCTTGAGCGCGACCCATCTGGCTTGAGCAAAAGCTCGCCAGCTTGGACCCAAGGTCGCTGCTCCAGCAAGGGGTAGCTCGGTCTGCTGAAGGCCCGCGGTCAAGGCACATGTGAAAAAGCAATCAATGAACAACTAAGGTGTCACAACGACAACAAAAAACTAATGATTGATGCTTCTCACCTCTCTCCATTCCTGTCTGTCCCTATCTATCCTTCTCTCTGACTCTCTCTCTGTCCCTGTTAAAAAAATAAAAAAAATTAAATAGTGCAACAATGAAAATCACATATGAGGTAAAAAAAGGGTGTATTTTTTTCTTTTGAAGAGATAAGACATATCAATAAAACAGAGATTTGCAGGAGTTAGTGCTTACTAATTGAGTATCCTCTTTTTTGTCATCCTAAAATTCTGTGATGAAAAAGTATAGTAGCCTGACCTTTGGTGGTGTAGTGGATCAAGCGTCGACCTGGAAATGCTGAGGTCGCCAGTTCAAAACCCTGGGCTGCCTGGTCAAGGCACATATGGGAGTTGATGCTTTCTGCTCCTCCCCCTTCTCTCTTTCTCTCTTTCTCTCTCTCCTCTCTAAAATGAATAAATAAAAATTTTTTAAAAAGTTAAAAAAGGTATAGTATATTACACATTTTCATTTTTTCTCTGACTTTTATATTACCAGAATAATTGTTTAAACAAAGCCAAACTAAAAGTGCAGACATTATCGATACTGTTTCTGATAAAATATGTTCATGTTTATCTTCTAAAAATAATTATATTTTAGAGATATCTGACACTAAACTGTGATACTCTCACACAATATGTGTGTCTGTGTCTCATAGGCATTGCACATCTTTCAGTTAAATACTCTAATGAACACACCTACATATGCAAGCAAACCCACACATATTTGTTGATGATATAGTTTCAGAATTACTGCCATTCTGATCATAGTGTTGAATGTTCAATAAATGGAACTTTTAGAGAAAGCTAAGGAAAAAATATATAAAATTATCCTTGTAGTAGGGAAAAAAGTACATTTTAAAATATTCATAATTATTGAGACAGGGGTACTCTTTCACAAGATTTATTATATGGAAACCATTCTAAATTAAAAAATACTTATGTACTTCATGGTTTTTATAACACTATAATATGAAAATTAGGAGCTACATTAAAACTTATCAAAGGGAAATGATTAAAAATGTAAACATGTAAAATATGAATAATATGATATGAATAAATATAAAAAATTAATAATCTATTAAAAATTTTGCTAATGAAATTGTAGGTTATTTTACTTCTACTTCCATATATTTTCAAAATAAAAGTAATGTAATGTGAAAATAAAAGTGGAATTATATAAACTGTTCTTAAATTTACCAGCTTTAGTGGAAGTCTCATCTCTTTTATTGTTTATTATGATTAAAAACAAACAAGGAAATAAATATTCCTAGTTAAATTTTTTTGTTCCATTTTATATTTGGTTTGTCAAATCAGAATATATACCTAAAAAGCCTTTTTAAGCCTAACACATTATTCGTAATTGACAGAATTGGACCCATTCATGTTGTTTATAAATTGCTGTAAGAATGAACCATTTTGCCTGACCTGTGGTGGTGCAGTGGATAAGGCATCGACTTGGGAACACTGAGGTCGCCAGTTCAAAACCCTGCACTGGTCTGGTCAAGGCACATATGGGAGTTGATGCTTCCAGCTCCTCCCCCCTTTCTCTCTCTCTCTCTCTCTCTCTCTCATTGTCTCTCTCACTCTGTGTCTCCTCTCTAAAATGAATAAAATAAAAAGAAATTTAAAAAAAATGAACCATATTAAAGAATATGTAAGTTATTTATATAAATTTTTCATATAAAGACTTGTAATCTAGTGGTAGATAAAAACTTGCTTCCAACATTAGTACTTTGTTTATAAAAACAGTAGCCTTGAGCTAAGAACTTCACGTTGATGAGACAACATCAGATTTCTGATGCATAAATTGAGGATAAAAATCTTAGTGCTTATTAATAAATAAACATAAGTGTTTCTTAAAGGAAATTGCTGAAGGTTGGATAGTATTTCATCCTATGTGCTTTTCCTTAGGATATACTCTTGTTTGCATTAAAAGATAAAAGAATATCATCAAACATTTAGTATCTGCTAAAGAAGACAACCACTTTTTCTAAGTACCTGGTAATTTCCTCATCAAATTAGAAAATAAAGAAGCAATATTTTGAGATATTTGTAGAAATATATCTGTATTTATATATAATTTTTTTATCTTCTATATATTTATGCATATATTGAAATAATGATATAAAATAATATTAGAGGTATACCAAATTTTTAATTACAGGAAAAGAATACTGTCCTTGGAATGGGCACGAAGCTGCCGTTCCCCGTGTTGTGGGATGCACAGTACACAGCCAGCATGCTCTCTGCAGCAGATCATTGACAAAAACAGAGAATTGCATGTAGAGAGTATCACACACAGATTTACCCATTGCCCGGATGTCTTCGGTAGTAACACAGAACAAAGCACACATCTTTTTTGCTTAATTTTCTAATTATTTCATGGATAAAATTCTGAAGTTATACTACCTCTTGATTGTATTAATAGCTCCTTTCACTTTTAAATGCTCTATGCAATGTGCAACTTAATTCTTGAAAATAGGTTTTAAATATAGGACAAAAATTGTAATAATGTGGTTTTAGATATCGTCAGTCTTGCTCCTTGGTTATCAATACATTTAACATAATGTTTATCATCTACCTTTTTTTGCACACCACATTTTCTCTCCTGAAATAAACATATAAGACATATGTATGCATAAGATTGTGCACCATCCAAGTCTTTCACTATGCAGACAAAAACCTGGGCATTTTAAAGGAAGTTTTATTGGATATTATGTACAAAAAATAGACTGAGCACAGAAGCGTGTAAGACCCTAGGCAGGAGAATTGGAAAGGAGGTAAGAATCCACTAGAACAGAATGCTTTCCCCAGGAGCTATCTGCTAATGACAGAGCTCTAGCATGCTCTTCGTTTTCCTCGGTTGAATGTGCTATCCTTTAATAGCCCATTGGGAATACTGGTGCTAAGACATTATAGTTGAATCCAGATGAAGAATTGTTTCCTCCTTGGGGTGTCACCGCATTAATTTCTTAAGCTTGGTTGTTCTTTCTGTAACTTGTCCTTGATCTCTTACCTGCCATTGTTTCTTAATTTAAATATGTAACAGGAATCATGCTGACAGCTACAAATGAGTCTCTCAGACAGAGTATAACTTCAGAAACTGAAGGAAGCCACACCTATTACACTATGATATCATGTTAAGCAATCCTCTGGAATTTCTGCTACTGAGTGTACATGAAACAACTCCTTCATAACATTTCTAAAGAAAAAAGGAATTAAATAATTGTTCAGAAATATTACTTCTGTATATTGTACGAGTCTGATTAACTTTGGTTTTCCATTATTATTGTTACTGTTATTATGATGGAGGACAGGAGAGACCTGTATAGTGATGACATAGCAAAATATAGATAACATAGTTACATACATGAGTGCAACTCTCACTGAGAGGAATCTTCAGCAGGTATACAAAATTATCAGCTTTGATGTCTAGTGTGTGAAAATTAGTCAAAAAAATTATTTTAAGAAGTAAATAACAATTACTTTAAAGGAAAATTTATACAGATTTGTGAGAGACAGGAAGGGAGAGAGTTGAGAAGCATCAACTTGTTCTTGCGGCTCCTTAGCTGTTCATTGATTGTTTCCTCATATGTGCCTTGACCAGGGCTCCAGCTGAGTTAATGACCTTGGACTCAAGCCAATGAACCTGGGCTTCAATCCAGAGACCTTTGGGCTCAAGCCAGCAACCATGGAATCATGTTGATGATCCCATGCTCAACCCAGTGACCCCACATTCAAGCTGGTGACCCTGTGCCCAATCTGGCGACCTCGGGGTTTCAAACCTGGGACCTCAGCATCCCAAGTAGACATTCTATCCACTGTGCGACAACCAGTCAGGCAATATGTGCAAAAATTGTAACTGACATGATTTTCAGCTAAAAATCACAGAAAACCTGATTGAGGTATTCTAATATATTTATAAATAACAAAATTAAAACTAAATAATATCCAGAAGTGCTAGAAACAAATTATTATTGGAAACATTTTATTTATTTATTTATTTATTTATCTATCATTTTTTAAGTAACAAATCATGTAATTTTCTTTATGGACAAAATAAGATTCATTTAGGATAACAGTTTCATGAATGGGAAAACAGCTCTTTTCAAATATAATTTTGTTTTTTACCCCAAAGCAGGAACTGTATGCATCTAATTGAAAACTATACAAAAAATAAATCACTGAAAAACTGTTTTTAGTACCTTGAAATAGATTCCAGGTTTCTGACACCGACATTTCTATGCACAACTTGGCTCTTTCCCGTATTGATTGTACCGCAAGGAACTGGGGAAATACTGCTACTCATAAGCAGATTAGAGGTCAGAGAAGGAAATGCAAATTTAAAGCAAACAAAAGAACACAGTAAAACATGAAAACTTCTCTAACAAAGGGACTCTTAAGTATTCGTTTAAAGCAGAGATCTGAGAAATGAACAGGTAACACCCAAGGGTAGGGAGTACTTTGGGGAATTGGAAGAGCATATCTCAGGAATTGGAAGGCGAGCAGGAACAGGACGCTGCAGGAGACTGCAATTGTTTGGGTGAGTCACCACGTAAACTGGAGGAGGCATTGCTGAGGGACGATCACGGAAAAGTGAGTGGAGGTCGGAGCATGAAAGTGTGCTCCCTTCTGAAGGCTGTTCTCTTTGGCTGGAAGAAGTCGGGTTCCATTGCAAAGCTTTAAGTAAGGGTGTTTTAGGAGTATGTAGCTTTAGTGTAGAACAGGGGTCAGCAAGCTTTTTACAAAAGGAACAGATAGCCCTCGCCAGGTAGCTCAGTTGGTTAGGGTATCATTCGAACAAGCCAAGGTTGTAAGTTCGATTCCTCCTCAGGGCACACACAAAAATTAACCAATGGGTGCATAAACAAGTGGGACAAATAGATATCTCTCTCTCTCTCAAATCAATATTTTTTTATTTTATTTTATTTTTTATATTTTTTTAATTTTTTTTTATTTTATTCCTTTTAGAGAGGAGACACAGAGTGAGAGAGTGAGAGAGAGAGAAAGGGGGGAGGAGCTGGAAGCTCAACTCCCATATGTGCCTTGACCAGACCAGTGCAGGGTTTTGAACTGGCGACCTCAGTGTTCCCAGGTCGACGCTTTATCCACTGTGCCACCACATGTCAGGCTCAAATCAATATTTTTTTAAAAAAATAAAGGATCAGCAGTAAAAAATGTTTCCTTTACTTGCAATACTGTTTCTAAAACAACTCAGTCCTAACACTTTAGCTTGACAACAGCCATGGACAACCTATAAGAATAAAATCTAAGGACATGTGATTTACTAAAACAGCAGGGTGGGGATTTGCCCCACAGACTTTGGTTTGCCCACCTCTAGTTGAGAAAGATCACACTGGCTACATGAAGATCACGGATGCTGGTGAGATTTCAAACCACATACCTGTAGGCTGCAGTATCGGCGTTGGCTTTGGGAATAAAGAACTACATTCCAACGTTATTTAGGTGATAAAGGACAAAGAACTCAGCGATGAGTTAGATGCAAGGTCTGCAGGGGAGACTGAATGTGGGATGATGTGCAGATTGCTGGCATGGACAAACAGCTGTTGGGTGGCAAAGCGCTCAGTGAGAAGAGTGGAATCGGGACGTAGTGGTGGTGTAAAGCCAGGAGCCAAGGCCAACATCACAGCCACCTGGCCAGTGCAGGTTCGCATTAGATTGGGATAGTTGGTAATGAAAAACAGAGCCAAGAACTGGTGAGCCATCAGCTTTAATTCTAGCTTGCGCCCAGCGGGCAAGTAAAAACACACACGGGCTCCAAAACCCACTCATTCAGTGTTCACAAAGCCACTGACTTATCCAAGTTTCCTAGAATCAAAGGTTTCTAGCTCACCAGACGTGTTCACCTCTGTTCCCCATCTCCTTCTCTCTGCACAAACTCTGCACTAACTGGCTTCTTCCTCAGCACTCTGCCATCTTGGCTGCTTCTCCTCTCCTCCACATGGCCTTAATCTTCTCTCCTCTCTAATGCTAACCTCAGGAACCAAGACAGAGCAAACTCCCGGCCTGCCCAACTTTTTAGTGTAGAAATCCAAATGTTTAATCCAATCTACAAATAAGGAAGTCTCTGATACAAAGTCACTTATCTGAGACATACTGGGAGGATTCCTCATGAGAGTGTACCACCCTACATCATTCAATCAGTTAAGGGTGTGGGGAAAAGCTTACTCTTAAAACTTACATGTGGGCAGCACCATCTTTAACAAAGTGAGCATAATATATTTTATTTGCCCAATAGGTGGGGAGAATGTAACTTTCTGGGTGCTCCTTCTTAGATGCCACTTGACATGCTGGGAAAGCTCCCAGTTAAGAAGCTGTTCAATGTGCCTCTGTCTAGCAGAGAAGGCTACTCTGGGCTTTAGCACCCAAGGGCTACCTGAAGATATAACTAACTAAAATTACTCAGTTTCAATATATGGCATAGACTGGGAATAGGGCTTAGGAAACTATCCTGAAAATGCCCATATTCAAGCTGCAGGCTTAGAAATTTGAGTATGCAAAGGAAGTTTGGGAGAACTAGCCAGACAAATGTAGTCAGGTAAATACGGTACATTAAAGGTTATGGAGAGAGTCTAGCTTCCAGGACCCAGAGAGAGCAAAGAGCGTCACTCGCATTCCTGCAACAACAAAAAGTGAAATAACCTTTCAGTTAATGTATTTATTCAAACCCAGGGGATAACATACTTTTAAAGAAGTCATATCCAATATATTAACAGAGGAGATAAAATAGAACCAGAATATCTTCAACTAATAAATTAGAAGGCAGACAGGGAGGAAAATGAAACAAAGAACAGCTGAAATAAACAGAAGTTAGTGACTTTGGGTAAATTATAATCCAATTTATCACCTTCAATGTGAATATTTTAACACTCCAATTAAAGGAGATTGCCAGATTGAATAAAATAGCAAATCCAAATGTATGCTGCCTACAAGAAAATTACTTTGACTATAAAGAAAAATATGATCAAATCACATTGCTGACATATGACTAGAATTCAGATTTTATAAAGAACTCTTCAAACAATAAGGAAACAAAACAAGAAGTGACTAAGAATGAAAACACTTGCAACTTATTTATAGCACGGATGAGAGTAAGAAATAATGGAGCTATTTCAGGAATCAGTTAAACATTTTCTTATCTATTCACTGATGCTCCCCGTGTGACTTACAATCACCCCGCTCATCCAACCGCTGTGTATCAACTGAAGAGATAAGAAAACTTACATTTGCACAAAATCGCCGCAAATATTCACCCTAAATTTAGTCAGACACAGTGACTGATGATGGCATACACTCATTCCAAGAGACTATGAAAAGGCTTACTGTGAACACTTAAGAAGTCTCTATGAAGAGCAGGGCAGGCTTCTTGTGGAGCTTTGAAATGTCTTGAGACAGCAAGGGGGAAAAAAAAACTAGCTTGGTTTTCACTGTGGACAGAGGATGGGACTCAAGTGAGTTTCCTCTTTGGAGGGCTGGTGCTTGACTGCTGTGGATCCCCTGCTGGGATCCCAGCAGGGAGTCGTCTGGCTTTCTTACCCACCTGTCCAGGTGAGGGACAGACACAAGGGAAAAAGAAGGTGAATGTTAAAAGATGCCAGATGCTTCTTTTTCTCAGGGCACGACTTATTTTTATGAGAAATAACTTTATTTGTGCATGTAAGTAAAGGTATCATGTAGAATGAGAGCTTGGTTATGCTGTTCGGAGTCAAATATATCAGGATGCTCCCATAATAAATACACTGAAAGTCACCTTGGACGATAGTACTCCACCTTAAAAAGAAAGTAGATTCTGTCTGACCTGCGGTGGCGCAGGGGATAAAATGTAGTTCTGGAACACGGAGGTCACTGGTTCGAAACCCTGGTCTTGCTGGTCAAAGCACATGCAAGAAGGAGTTGATGCGTCCTGCTTCTCTCCCCTGTTTCTCTATCTCCTCTCCTCTCTTTCAAAAAAAGATCATAAATAAATAAAAAAGATGTAGATTCTGCCATGTGCCTCATCACAAACAGACCTTGAGGTCAATGAAATAAGCCAGTCTCCAAAAGACAAATACTGGATGATTAGAGTAGTCAAATCCATAGAGACGGAAAGCAGAATGGCGGTAGGTAGATAGGGGGATGTGCATGTATTAGTGCAGTTAGGACATCGATTGCATGGACCTATGTTTCTGTGTCTGTAAAATGAGACTAGCTAGAAGCAGACAGTCCAGTAGCAATGAATGGACTCATCATCCGGAGGCTAGATTGTAAATACCACTCTTCAGTAAGAGGAGACAGGGATCCTTGAGAACTAGTTGATTGTAGACCTGAGGAGGAAGAACCATGAGATGATTGTAGCATGTCGTCTCAGGAAACAGCGAAGCACTCACCCTTCCTGATATTATTATTCACTCGAAAAAACTTAGGAAGAGGAGAGTGTGTTACTGGACGTGGAAGGGTCAGCGGCAGCTCAGAAGATAAAACTGATAAGGACTATCCGGGTCCACTGATTATATTTTATACTTTAGATATTTACACGTCAGCATATTTTATTGATCAAAATATCTGGTTTAGCCTGACCTGTGGTGGCGCAGTGGATAAAGCGTCGACCTGGGAACACTGAGGTTGCCAGTTCAAAACCCTGCACTGGTCTGGTCAAGGCACATATGGGAGTTGATGCTTCCAGCTCCTCCCTCCTTTCTCTCTTTCTCTCTCTCTCTCTCTCTCTTACTCTGTGTCTCCTCTCTAAAATGAAAAAAATAAAAAGAAATTAAAATATCTGGTTTAAATTATAATTATTGGCTTTGAATTTCAACTTAAACTCCAGATATATGATGTAAAAAAGTCATAAAATTATGAGGTGTTTTCCCCCCACATAATGGTTTTCATGATCTCAGTGTTGCTATAGAGAAAACAAGAGGGGAATCAGTGGAAAATACAGTTACAATGTATGTATGTAATGTTATGCTGAGAAGAATGGAGAGAACATCGAGAGGGAAACTATTGCCCAAAATAATAATGCCTATGCATTACCCCGTCAGTTGTATGTGAAGAAACAGAAAAATTGTTATATCGTGGCTGGCTGCTTTTATTGTGACACACAATATCTGTGGTATGTCTTTAAGGGTAGTACGTGTTTCATGGTTTGTATTTCTCTGCTTTGCTGCTACCTCCTTCCTATGGAGGTTACACAAATATATAAGACTGTGTCTATCTATGGATCTCTCTGATGTTTCCGGTGCTTTCGGGTAGAATATCTACAAACCAAACAAAGCTTTTTTGTAATCCACAAATATTGCTGAGCTCCCACCAAATCCGGCATCTATTCTGCATCCTAGAAATCCAGAAATCAACCAGCCAGAGCCAATCCCAAGGCACAGAGGACTTACATTTTGGTGGGGGCAGCAAATGTCCACATTAAAAAAGTAAATAAATAAATACAAAACTAGTTTTAGATAGTGATTAAGGATAGGTGGGAATATCACAGGATAATACTGGAGTGCAACTAGAGGCGGGCAGTAGGAAGAAAAACCCAGTCTACAAAGATGATATTTTGATGAAGACCCAAACAAAGAGAAGGAGTGGAAGCCGACGGAAGACACAGAGGAAGAGCGTTGCAGAGGACGCTGCAGGAGCAAATCTGCAAGGCAGGAACAAGCATCGTGTGTTTCATATAGAGCAACAAGAACAATGCGAACATTACCTTAATTCAATGGAGTTTCCTTGGGGAAACCGAGGGCATTTGTAGCATGAGCATTCAGAAGTTGTGTGATTTTGCTTAACCTTCAGACCATAGTTTATAACTTATTCATGCTCCCTATTTACCTAAATTTAAATCTCTATATTGTGACTTTATTAAATATTATGTATTCAGTCGAATATTAAAGGCTGGTACAACTCTCTGCTAGATGAACTTTCTCATGAACCTCATGATAAGACAAATGTTGGGCAGCCCACGGTTTCATAGCAGACGCAGGCATCATTGTCTAACAGGTTCACCCGAGGATTATATAAGGAAATAGCATTCTTTGTTCTACTTACAGCTTCTTCTTGATAAAATCTTAGGTTTAGTAAAATTCAGAACGACTTTCAATAGAAAACATAGCCCCAATAGTTATTGGTCTCTGCCCTAAAGGATATTAACCAGTTTTATACTTTTAACATAACAAAAGATCTCTTAACATTCTTTTACCTTTCCATAATTACTGACCTTCTTCAGTGCTCTTTGAACAAGCCTGACCTTTTTTCTGGTTAGGTTAGGAATCATTATTTAGTGAACCAAATAAAATGGTCAATGTTACAGTAATATAATGTCAGAGTAATTAAATATATAGAAATGTAAAAGATATATACAAATAAATTAGGATATAATATTAAGAGCCATTAAGGCAAGGGACTAAGGCTACGCCCTCTGGGTGAGAGCTAACCTAGTATGTAGGTATACAATAGGCAAGGCCAAGCCCTCTGTGAGGGGCCCAGTCAGTGTGCGTGTTAAATTATACATAGATAAAAAGAGCTCCCTGGGAGGAACTCCCTAAAAGTGGTTTGATGTGATAATCCCATAGATTAACACCTGTTAGAAGGCATTGGCCAGAAAGGGTACTAAAGCCGAGGGGACCCAGCTGTAGTCAGTCGTCCAAACTCCAATGTCGAACATGGACTGTCTCCATGCTGCTCTGACCAAGGACACCAAGAGGAGCATGCTGACGAGGCCTTCTGAAGCTGTACCCAGGCACGCCACAGGATCTGTAATAAACTGCCTGTGTGATTCTTGCAAATAACTTGTGTGTTGGTCATGTCTTTCCTCTGGTGGCAGTTGGTCTTGGTACCAATAAGTAGAATCCTCATTGCCACTTGCTTCAAGAGTCGTCTCGAAGAGGCTGCCAGCCCTGCGGCTAAGCAGGGGTGCCCCATTGCACAGGGAAGTGAAATTGGGACGCCTGAATGATTTAGAGCTCAGGCTTTACTGGGACAAGATTCTTCTGTTTTCCTGTACAGTTTTCTGTTTTACATTTCTGTCTAGAGTAGCTTTTATATGAATTTTCAAAGATTTAAGTCCCACGTTTGAGGTCATTATTTTTTCCACTTTATTACAGCGGTCTCTTTGTTGAAAAATGATGAAAATTAACTGTATAGGTTTGTTTCCATATTCAATATTATACATTCAATTAATGTATATGTCTATCACATCTTGCATGATTGTTGTGTTTTGATTACTCTAGTTTTTTGGGTTTTTTTAAACAGGTACAGGGAGAGAGTCAGAGGGACAGATAGGGACAGACAGACAAGAAGGGAGAAAGATGAGAAGTCTCAATTTCTTGTTGTGGCACCTTAGTTGTTCATTGATTGCTTTCTCATATGTGCCTTGACCGGGGGTCTAGAGCAGAGTGAATGACCCATTGCTCAAGCCAGTGACCATAGGGTCATGTCTATGATCCCACACTTAAGCCAGCGACCCCTCGTTCAAGCTGGTGAGCCCGTGTTTAAGCTGCATGAGCCCACGCTCAAGCTGGCGACGCTGAGGTTTTGAACCTGGGTCTTCCGCATCCCAGCACAAGGCTCTATCCACTGCTCCACTGCCTGGTCAGTCTGATTACTCTTAACTTAATAACAATTTTTGAAAGTAGGTAGCATTCGTCCTCCAACTTGAGTAATTGGAGTCAATGAGGTTCCTCCCAGGATGTGAGGGAAAAGGAGAAATGAACCACACATGAATATGTGGTGAGAAATACTGATGTCCACCTGTTTCACTGGACGGCACGAGGCCAGGAGCTCTCTCTGTTGCTCACTGTCATCAGCTTCTGGCAAGATGTCTATTATAAAAAGTTCTCTGTCCAGAGAATTCCAGGCTGTCTGAAATAACAATCAGTCGGAGGAATCCGTGAAGTTTCCCAATACGCTCAAGCTTTAGAGATGCTTTTGAGAGAGCTGCTTCCCAGTTAATGTTTAAGTCAAGCCTGCTACTTAATCCCAAGTGAAATATCCCAGGCTGGGGCTGTACTTTCCTAACTAGGGACCCTGGGTAATTAATTCCCTAACTCTCATTATGTTTCCTAACTCTTCTTTATCTATGAAGTGTAGAAATAATTGCACCTACCTCACTAGCTTGCTTTAAGGATGGAATGTCTTAGCACATGTAATAGTGGGACCATCAAACATTGACTGCCATGAGGAGTGATAAGAAAATAATAGCAATTACCAACAGCAGCATCATCACCATCGCCACGTCCTGCGGCATCGGTGCGTTGGGACGAGGGCGGCCTCGGCCAGGACCGTGCTTGAACGCAGACGCACCTGGCTGACGCTAAGCTGCACTTGGTTTTCTGCTCTCTCTGAATCAATCACCGGGTGTCAGACTGTTCTGTTTTCCCTTCCCTTCAAAGATGCCTCCATCCTGTTCATTTCCTGAGTTTTGCTACTTCTGAGATGTGAAGAATGTGAAGCAGAAACAGTCTCTTCTTTCTTTCCCCCCTCCCCAAGCCTCATGACAAGCAAATAAAGCTCACTTCCAGCGGTGGTTTTGAGGCTAATTGAACCAAGCATGGGAGAGTTACCCAACTAAGGTGCCTTAAAAAGGTTATGACTCTAGCTTAATTCTCCAACTTGCCTGATATGACACTAAGTAGAAAGATTGGAGAGTTCAGTAATTCACTTGTATTCCTGATGGTGTTGTTCACCGAGAGCCTGGAACAACACTCAGGATTGCTCTTTCATAGACAGACATCACATTGCTGTCAGATATATTGTGATTCTAACTCCTTTATTTATTTATTTATTTTCAAACTGCAGTCTGGAAGGCTGGATAGCATAATGTGTTTTCCTAAATAGGCTGGTCTACACTTCTGAAGTTCCACTGACTGGTTTTACCCATGGAATGTTGATCGTACTCCAGAATCGACCAGCCCCTCTCAATGTGTCCCCCAAACGCAAGGTCTCACTGCGAGGAACCAACAAACCACAGGTCAGAAAACCATCTTCTGAAAATAAAGAGAATAGGAACCATCTGGAGCAGAAGGGGAGGGGTTTCTGACCTAGACAGGAACCTCACTGATACTTTAAATGTAAGTCTAACTTCATTGTCTTTTACGAAATGTCTTTCTACGGAAAATGGGACGGGCTGAAGTGTTAGCGCCTGGCTCTTATCTAGATCACTCTGCAGACGGCTTTGGACGTTATCTGTGACCCCAAAGGCTCTGGGCGTCGTCAGCGGCACCGCTGGGGATTTCTCAGTCAGAGGAAGTAAGAGGTAAAGAAGTTTATACATATATTTTTTCTCAGTCTTCTCACAATGCATTGAGCAAAAAAGTGTGAGGGGTGAAAGAGGAATAGGAGCAGGGAAACAAATATCAGATAATTTAGACATAAAGCAGAAGAAAGGCAATCTACAGAAAAGGCTAGTAATTACATGTATGCCTTTTCAAGGGCAGTTTTATAGAGAAAACGGTGTGTGTGTGCATGTGTGTGTGTGTGTGTGTGTGTGTGTGTCTGTGTCACGTATACATAACATCTGTGAGCAATATAATTTCACCGGTCAGAGCGTTACAGTAGGCAGTTAGAGAGATATTAACGAAAGGAATGGGAGGAACATGGATTAAACCAGATCAACTAGGAAAGAACAGTTTCACAGTCACTTCAGGGACTAGCCCACATTGGAGAGGGCAGTAAAGACCCGCTTTCTGATCGCCCCAGGGAACAACTACACCTCCTTCCCCCAGATTAAAGGGGTGGGGGAAAAGAGAGGAGGGAAGAGGGAAAGCTCCTTTATTCATGCGTGCCCAGGGGAAGCCAAAGAGGAGGCAGAACTTTGGGGTGCGCACAGCAGGAACCAAACTGGCAACCAGAAAAGGGAAGTGACTACCCTGGGAAGATGGAGGTGGGGGTCAGATAGGGTAAAGGCAGGAAACCCAGGAAAAACCAGAAAAGAAAGCATTGTATCGTTTGAATGATATACTGCTCTTTCCCCAAACTCAAGAAAATAGACGGAGGCTTAGCCAGGACCGCGAAGCAGCTGCTGCTCTCTGCCTCTCTGAGGGTGTGCTCTCTCTTCCCACTCGAATAAATCCTGCCACTATCACTGAAGACCCTCCACGGGTGTTCCTGAAACCCATTTCCCGTGACACGGCAGAAGAGCCTTCAGTAATAAATATACTTTTCCTATTTTTCTTAGAGGACTCAATGCTAAAAATATTATCATTTACATGTTACCATCAACACAACGATTAGGAAGCTGATCGATCAAGCATCTTTCTTTTGGTTCCATATTCCAGACAAGCAAGCTCGCAGGTTTATTCTTTCACTTCCTGTCAAGTTCTATATAAAATTTGCAGGGGGAAAGAAAAAGGCATCTTAGTTACTACTGAGTCTGATTCCCCCAACAGTATATTGAGTAACTTCTGCACTCTGCACAACAGGGAACTCAGAAGTAGCAAAATGTGTTTTTTTTTTTAGCCTAGTACCAACACTGTTTAGAAATATTTAACTAATACCGACCAATTTATGAAATACTTTGGAAGGGAGTGCACTGTGTCCTAAAATAGACGCGTTGAACCAGAATGCGCGAAGGCAGATATGGCTCTGGCTGATGATCCCTCGGTTGCATGCTCCGGAAGGAACGGAAAGTGATTACGCACAGTGGTTATTGTGGCTCGCCGCTATTCTCCTTCGAGTAAAATGGGAGCCGAACTTCAATTTCTTTCTCGCAGCCTCTTATAATTTTATCAGTAATTTGAGTGCTGCTTTAAAAACAGGACAGGTTAAAAGTGTTAGTCATAATGAAAAAAAAATTCAGTTAATATTTTCAGCATTTTTATAGGTAGCAGATACTTCGAGTTGACATTAAAATTCTACATTAAGATTTTTATAAAAGTTTTTTTTTTTTCAGAATAGACTTAAGGAGGAGTCTACAATAAAGGTTTGAAAGTATTTCTGCACAAAAGAAAGCTTTTACTGAAAGTATCTGTATTTAGCATCCTAAGGGATTTAGTTTCTGCTCCAATGTTTCGTGTGTGTGTGTGTGTGTGTGTGTGTGTGTGTGTGTGTGTGTGTGTGTGTGTGAAAGAGAGAGGGAGGAAAGGAGAGAGGTGAGAAGAATCAAATTGTAGTTTTGTAGTTGCGGTACTTTAGTTGTTCATTGATTGCTTTCTCATATGTCCCTTGACCAGGGGCTACAGTACAGCGAGTGACCCTTTGCTCAAGCCAGCGACCTTTGGGATGAAGCCAGAGACCTTTGGGCTCAAGTCAACAACCAAGGGGTCTTGTCTATGATCCCACACTCAACCTCGTTGAGTTCATACTCAAGCCAGAGGCCTCAGGGTTTCAAACCTGAGTCCTTGGCATCCCAGATTGGCACTCTACCACTGTTCCACCACCTGGTCAGGCTCTGACTCCTCCTTGTTTCTCCAGTGCATTTTTCTTAGTATATCTAAGCATTAGTTTATCGTTAGGAAGTCGTATAATCCAGAGTAAAGTTAGACATGAGGACCAATAAGAGCTATAAAAACAATGACAAAACTTTATTTATTTAGATTAATGTGAAATTAATACATTTCATCTACATAAAATTTTTGAATGTTAAAATTATTTGAAAATGTGGGAATATAAAAAAACATATAAATTTATTCATGTTGACTTCAGAGATGGATATAAATCTGACTGCCATGGGAAAAATAAATAAAAATGACTAATATTTGTAAATACCCAAGAAAAATATTTATGTTTTTAACTCTAGTGAAAATAATACTTAGCACAAATCATGTAATAGAGTCATATAATGCATTATAGAAATTGTACCTCACTAGGCATCTATAAATATACCTCTGAAGTTTTCTATAAAATAGTGTGACAATCTGGGTTGTGTGCAATGTATAGGTTTCCTGATCAATGAAATTCAACCAAGTAAATTTGAAAAGCTAATTGGATTTCTTAAGCTGTCTATAGATCAGGCAGCATCTCATCTTTAAGCTAGAGGGTTATACCAAAGGGAAGACTTTTATTGGGAGAAGGGTGAGGGAGCTCATATAACAGGAACAGGATTCTTTCTGGGCAGAGATATCTTTTTTGAGGGGCATAAGGTAGAGGAAGGTTTTTTATCCTGAAGATTGCTTCTTGTTTCTAGCGGGGATGGAGATGGCCCATGTGACAAATTGCCGTACATGCTTGACCTCAAAATTCCAGACTGCTGTTAAATCTAGGTTTGTTCTCCTGGGCTTTTGACATAAGGAGAGCCACTCAGGACCTGAAGTTTTTTTCTTTGTAAAGGGTATAAAAAATTTTAAATAATATTTAAAAAGTTTGAGAATTCTGTATCACACCTATTTCTAAAGGAGTCAATCTATTTTTGACAAATTTTTAGCATAAAAGAGAAAAGTGTTACTGTTTCATTTAAGTGCATTTTATAAGAAAAAACAAAGACAACCCTGAATGTTAAAATGTAGTGATCAAATATGATCATCCTTGTTTGTAAATAAAAAACGAAAACATGGTCTTTGCCCGACCAGGTGGTAGTACGGTGGATAGAGCATCGGACTGGGACACAGAGGACCCAGGTACAAAACCCCGAGGTTGCCGGTTTGACTGTGGGCTCATCTGGCTTGAGTATGGGGTTGCTGGCTTGAGCATGTGATCATAAATATGACCCCATGGTCGCTGGCTTGAGCCCAAAGGTCGCTGGCTTGAGCAAGGGGTCACTCACTCTATTGTAGCCCCCCGGTAAAGGCACATATGAGAAAGCCATCAATGATCAAGCAATCAATGAACAACTAAGATGCTGCAATGAAGAATTGATGCTTCTCATCTCTCTCCTTTTCTGTCTGTCTCTATCTGTTCCTCTCTCTGACTGTATCTCTGTCCAAAAAAGAAAACAATAGAAAAAAACTGAGAACAGCATGATTTCATACATAGGTGGGGCATAAAAGTGAGACTATGAGACATGGACAAGAGTGTGGTGGTTATGGGTTGGGGGGAGGGAAGAGAGGTTGCGAGAGGGGGGAGGGGAGGGGCACAGGGAAAACCAGATAGAAGGTGACAGAGGACAATTTAACTTTGGGTGATGAGTATGCAACATAATTGAATGATAAGATAACCTTGAGATGTTTTCTTTGAACATATGTACCCTGATTTATTGTCACCCCATTAAAATTAATAAAAGAAAAAACAAACAAACAAACAACCAAAAAAACATTATTTGAGACGTCATCGTACAAGTTGATGTGGTCATCAATTCCTAATTGGACAAGTCAGGGTTGGGCCCTAAGCCCAGGTCATGCCCTAAGTATATGACTTCTTTAATAAAAAGCTCTAAATAAATCTACTTCATAAATCTTTGCCTTGAGCAAGCCCTATTCACTGTTTCTATGCACCTAGGTTCACACACCCTAGAAATGCCTCCTTCCAGATCGCCCCTTTAACACCGAACCACCCTTGTAGTCTCCTTCTAAAGCATACAAGTGGTCATTCTTAACTGTCTTGCTTTTTCTCACCTTCTTGTAACCTTCTTTGCCTACCCTATTCATCTCACATGCATAAAAGAAACTGCAAATTTATTTTCCAAAGCATTTATCTCAGTCTGTTGAGATCTCGCTCCCAGGTGTATCCTCTGCTTGGTTCAAATAAGTTTTTATAAAAATTCCCAACCAGTTTGGTCATTCTCATGCCAACATGTTAAATATGAATAATATTCTCTCTCTGTCTCCCCTTTTTCTATATACATAATATATTGTACACATTATGTGTAACATTATGTATATTATAATATATATTATATATACAATGCAAACACTCACATACATGCTTTCTGATTTTACAGAAAAATAAAGTGATGCAAAAAAAGGTTTTATATCTGCTTTACAGTTAATCACCAGTAAAGTAAGTATCAGAATCTAGGTTCATACCTGTGAAACTGATTTATAATAAGAAAAATATATTTGGTCTTCCCCTTTTTCTGGCACAGAGCTTATCAAACCCTTGGAATTTCCTAAGATATGGGAGCACAATACATACAGAACACCTATATGGACATAGTGCCATTGGGGCTTGGAATAGAGTCATTGTCATGGCTGTCTCTTCATAAATCTACTAAAGCCTTGTCACACTGTGTGTAATATATCTATTGACATGTTAGTCTCCCAACTTGATTGATTAAAAGAAGAGGAATGATAAAATAAACTTCAGCTATAGAACCTTTTACTTCTTCTGGCTATTTAATAGTTCATCTAATTTTAACTTTACATTGTTTCCTGAATTACAGATCAACCATCCTAGTTATAGCAAGTATACTGCATTTGGGTGATCTATCCAAAAAAGTTTCACTCTAACATGCTCTTAGGTGAGAGCGCACATGTGAATATATACTATTTCCCAAGAATCCTGTTCCATGAATCTCTTGAGAGGTAAAGACTTCCATATGGGATTTTCTAGAAATGCTTAGAGATACCTGATGTCTGTTGTTTATGGACAGTATGCTGACAGAGCATGTTAGTTCTAACATACGCACAGATTTTCAATGGACTCTCATTTATTTTAACTTGGGATACAGTTATGCTCTCAAAAAAGATGAGTCTTATTTTATTGATGACACGTGTTGCTTGATATGCACAAATCAAGTGTTTGATGATTGACTGTGATAGTTTGCACCCTTCACAAATACATATAAACTATTACAATTAAACTCTGTGGCCATTCATAGATCCTGAAGTAGCATTGCTATAACTTCAATTCTCTTGTTCAATATCTATTACTTGTATATTTGTTTGTTTGGAGATTAAGCAGAGCCAGAGGGTAGGCAACTCTTCAGAAGCCTTTGAACTGAAGTATGATTATGTTAAATATGAAATTAAATGATTTTCTCTTAGCTTGCAACTGTTCATAAAATATTACTTTACTCGGCAGTGCACACCTGAGACATTTTGGAATTACAAAAGAGTAAAAGTACAAATTTATTGTCATTATCAAGCCTCAAAAGAAATAAATTAGACATAAGTGTAGTTAATACTTAACATTACCAATATTTTCCAGATTTTTAAATGAAAATGTATGTGAAATCTTACCTCCCATCTAGTGATACACTTAAAATTATGCAAATTAAAAATATATATATATTAAATTCTTAAAACAATGGTGCTGCATTATATTGTATTTTAAATCATGTTTTTTGGGAGAAAACAAATAATGTTAATGTATATTAATACATTCTAGTGTTTAAATTCTAAGTTTAAATTTCTTTTTATTTTATTCATTTTAGAGAGGAGACACAGAGAGAGAGAGAGAGAGAGAGAGAGAGAGAGAGAGAGAGAAAGGGGGGAGGAGCTAGAAGCATCAACTCCCATATGTGCCTTGACCAGACCAGTGCAGGGTTTTGAACTGGCGACCTCAGTGTTCCCAGGTCGACGCTTCATCCACTGTGCCACCACAGGTCAGGCTAAATTCTAAGTTTAAAAGTTTTATAGATAAATAATACTTTACAGATATGAAGATATTAAAAGTTAAAGAATTAAAATGTAAATGTGAAAATTATACAAATCTCAAAATATTAATTTTGTCAATAAATTAAAATAAAAAAACATACATATAGTAAAATATTTATTTTGAGTGTCATAAATTATTTTATTTTTACAAAATATTATTCTTTTTGAAATGCTGTTGTTTGATTATAATTTTTTTTATTCAGCAAGGTTACTTATTTAGTATGCATATTTCCACAATTCAGGTTCTTTAAAAAAATTTTTTTTTTTGCTTTCTCTTTTAGGACCACAAGAAATATATATGAAAAATAATTCAATGTTAATGTAACAACAAAGTTACAAATCTAAACAAATATGTCAAAGCAAAAAAGTTATAGTTCTCATGGTAACATTATATTATCAAAATTATACAGCCTTGCTATATAAAATATGTATTTAGAAACTCACTGTTAAATTAAAAGACCACATGCTATATATATTAAATGAGGATAAGTTAAAATCCTTAGGAGAACCTTAACTTATCAAGCTTTGTATTAGTCTGTCTTAAATTCACAACATTCTACTATTAGTTTTCTATGCTCCATTATAGTCACCCTGTTGAGACCTTGAATTGATTTGTCCTTTCTCGCTGTGCATGGATCTGCTACAGAACAGAAGACAAAGAGTTGGAAATGTGTTGAGATGATATGTTTTATACATTAGATGATTAGCTTCAGCATTTTTTTCTTGGACAATGCTCCACCATTACCATATTTTATTATAGTATGATAACTCTATATCTGAGAGAAAAACAAATTAGATGGAACCACACCATTAGCGTATCCAGATGCAAAGCTTTCCTTTTAAAATTCTAAGTGAAATATTTATGAGCTCATTTAAATAATAATGAAAATACACACAATGCTATCATTTAAGAATTATATCACATGTGTAATTCTAGAGGGACTCCTCATCATAGGAAACGTAGCTTTCCAGCTAAAAACCAGATTCTGTGTTACACAATTTTGACCTATTTATTCAACTGTGAAACATATTGAAATAGATCCATTTAACTTCGGATTTATAAAAATGGTTATTATTACAAAAAAAATGCTTATTACACAAAACCTTTGGATATGCCATTTTACATGCAACTACATATATAAATATGTGCATGAATACCATTAATATTGTAATAGGTGATTCTTATGAATCTAATCATACTAATATTAATTTATAATGTAATTTATAATTATCAGGGAGCAAAGTTTCATATAAATCTTCAAATGTAAGCTAAATTAAATTAGTAGGGAAATACGTATCTTTGGACAACTTTTAACTAGAAAATGTTTTAATTTTTAAGTTTTAGAGATATTTGCAGTGCTCAGACAATGCTTAGATTTGAAGATGGTAGAAGTCATATTTTATTTTCAATGGAATTAGGATTAAAGTGCTCAGATATTCTACTTTCTAACAACTCCAGTTGATTTAATCATAAATATGCTTACCATGTTGTGTTTCTTTCTTCTCCTCTACACTAAATAATCGGGGACATAAACGGTAACATGTATTCACTTTTTGATAGAGTGCATAACCGTTTGATTTAAGAAAGCCAAAGGGTAAGTTACTCTCTTTCATGTCTCAGTTGCATTTATTGTAAATACTCAAATACTTAAGAGCGTTAATGAAATGCTGTTGCTGTTTTTGCACATTGTTTATGATTCTGAATGAGGTCAGAAACACAAAAATCAATTCAATTCTTAACTTATATTTAGTTGGAAATTAATTTATGCAGTCTACGGATAGAAACTTGAGTTAGTAAGCAAAAAACAAACTGGGTCCTTCTCACCAGAAAAGAAAAAATAATCCAAAGAGTAAACAGGCCAGTACCTGCGATGTTTTGGTTCTGAGTCATGCCAACTGCTGCGTAGTTTCATACAAGATTGTATGAAAACAGGTGCCAGAAAAAAAATCAAATGCTTTTAACAATACTTCGTAAACTGTTATATACACACCTTATTATACACACACACACACACACACACACACACACACACACACACACACACACACATTGTCTTTAACATGCTCTTCAAAAACCTAGTCAAGTTATTTAACTAGAATCTGTGTATACCATTGAATTTCTGAGATAATAAAGCACGGAGGCCAGCATCACACGTGTCAATGTGCAGGAGAACACCACGGCAATTTCCAAGGCCAAGCTCATTTTAGGTTGTGCATTCGTTTCTTAATGCTGCTGCAACAAAGCACCACAATCAACGTGGTTTAAAACAATAGAAATGTATTATCCTAAAGTTCAGGATGTCCGAAGTCGAGAATGGGTTGACAGTCTCTGTTCTGTTTGGATGCCTCATGAAACCGACTATTCCATTGTTTTCTTTTTCCAACTTCTAGTGGTTTCCTGAATTTCTCGGACAGGGGTCCGTTCTATTTTCAGAGTCAGCAGTGTCACGTCACCGAACTCCATCGTTCTCTCTCACCTCTGCTTCTGTCTTCACATCCTTTGCTCTCCACCAGCTTCCACCCTCAAATTGCCTTTTCTGACTCTGGCTCTGCCTGTCTCTTAGAAGAACACTTGTGATTGCACTGGGCCCCCAGAGTGTCAGCCCCGAGAGTCACGCAGTGCCTGACTTCAGCATCGGTTTCCCGGCCCTCTTCTTCAAAAAGGCACCCACTTCGAAGATGGCTGTCTCAACAAACGTGACCAACCACCAGGTTGTCTACAGTGCCGGGCCACCGCCTTCCCTGCTTCGTTTTAGAGATCTTGGTTGATTTTGATAATAGACCGCTATTTGAGCAGCTTTGTTCTCTTCTCTTTCCAAATTATAAAGTCCCTCTGTTCTGTCTTAAATTCACCAATAAAGAATAAACCCATGAAACCCTCTGCTTCTGCCCTTCACCTAAATATACGCAGGACTCCAGGCCTGTGCTCACTTTCAACTTCCCTCTCTCTCTCGGCACAACCTTGCTGTGTGGCCTCAGAAGCTCCATGCGATTGTTAAGACCTGTGAGTAGTAAACTGTTTGTTTTCTTCCCCCAAAGGTTCTTGATGGTTATTCTCAGGGCATCTTGCAATGAAAATGAGAGCCACTGGGCTGGACCAGCGCAACAGTGGTCTCCCATAGGCCAAAACTGTCACAAAACGGACCACGTGGGTGACTCAGAATAATCTTTTCATCTCAGGACTCCTAATTTAATCACACCTGCAAAGCCCCTTTTACTGGGTGCAGCAACATAGTCACATATCCAGGAATTAGAGTGGGGACATTTTGGGGGGAGCTTTTGAAAGGAGTTTTCTACTCAGCTTTTGACAGGAGGAAAATATTTAAGAAAAACTGACAAAGCAAAGGATGGCAGGTTAATTTGAGGTGTCTATTTGGTGGGGTTCTTCATATTGGTAATAATATTATTTCTGAACTATACAATTAGAAATTAAGCACACTGATCAAGTCCATGGACCTTGACAAACATTACATAAAGTTAAGTCCGCCTAGTCAGATTAACAGTGAGAGAAAATCAGGATTTAAAAGTTTCTACTTAAAAGGCAGACTTAATACTCTTCTTGAGGTCTTCTTTTGTGGATATTTCCTAGTAGTAATGAGTGATTATTTTACAAGACAAAAGAGGCAAAATAATGACTCTCACACAAATAGGAAATGAACATGTATTACAGATTTAAATAGCTCACTTAATGAGGAAGCCAGGCAGCTGTTATATACGAATCAAAGAATCACAAATTTATATGGAGTAAAGGATCATTCAGATAAAGTACAAACGAGAAAGGAGCTAGCTTTGTAAACAAGATGGTGAAGGACAGTAAATTGAACTAAGCAGAGAGAATTTGTTTTGTACCTATCAGTGTGAAATATTTACATTGCTATCAGTTACCTACAATTTACAGAGCTGTAAAATCGCTCAAATACACTGATTTTTGGGAATCAGATGAGCTGGATAGTGTACTCTAAGCAATACATAGTTTTCCACTTGAGACAACCAATAATATTTTGTTTTGCTTATTCAAAAATTTTATAAAATTAAGTTAAATTTCTCCTTGTTTTGTAGATTTAAGTTTTATATCCTGTAGGTATGTCCACTTTTCTCTTTACTTCCATGTGAAAATCGATACAAAAGCGTCAGCCATGTTAGGAGAACAACTATCAACTTACACAGAATTGATAACCTCAGGCTCCCTCTGTTGGAAAGAAAATGTGCTTTCTAAAATGATTTAAAAGCTGGATAAATTGTTTAAAGTACCTTTGCAGCATAAGAATTACAAATAATTTAGGGGATAGTCTTAAGAGAAGCAAAGCATCCTAATGAAGACACATTCCAGTGATTCTTACACTTTTCCTTCAGGTTCTGGAAAAGCAGGGATGAGAGCTAAGAATGTGTCTGTCCTTACTACATAGTAGACACAGGGTGACAGGGCCTGGAACATTGCAACATTGTCGCTTCTCATCACATCTGGGTGGAAGGGAGGACACTCCTGGACAGGAAATGTTACTGAAAGGAATTTGTATCCGTTTCACTCCAGATTGTCCAAAAGTCATTCTGTGTCATCTGAGATGGAACAAGAACAACATACTTCATTAGTGACCACAGTTTGGTTTGAGTGAGATACAGTTAATGGCTGATTCATTTTTCTGTCACTGCATCACAAATTTAGCAACTTAAAACTACAGCTGTTGATTTTAGCACCTTTTGTTTCATAGGTCAGGGAATTTGAAATGGATGGGATTCTGCTCACTTTCTCACAAGGCAGACACACGGCTGTGGGTGGGCTACATTCATCTGTGGTCTCAAGGTCCTCTCCCAGATGTTCTCAGAGTGCTGGAAGGATTCAGCTCCTTGTTGGCCAGGGCAGTGGGTGACTCTCAGGTCCTTGCCGACATCTCCCGGTCCTTGTCATCTGGCCTGTGCGCCTTCGAACCGGCAATGGAGAATGTCTGGTACGTCAGATCTCCCTGTACTTCCTACCTCTTTCACCAGAAAGAACCCAGGTCCTAATTAGGGCAGCCCACGGTGCCATACAACCTAACTTGTATCTTCCACTGCGCTTGAAGATATTTTTGTTCAATGAGCTTTGTCTAAATAAAGTAGAAAATTTAACAGTCAGAAATTGTTTTTCTGACATTGAAAGAAAAACATACCACTTTAGAAATAGTGGTAAAAATATGATGTCTTAATTTATTATCAATCTAAAAACTTTTAATTCGCAACATGAGTTGACTGAACTGACAATTTTCCGCATTGCTCATAATAGCGTATCAAAGATTTTTGTAATTTTATTACTGTATCTTTTTCAAGTGTATATGTCTGATCCAAGGACATCCTCTTATTTTTTTATAGTGTCCGCATGTATAAATGAGGATGCTGAATTGTATATCATAAATACACATACACAGTGCTAACCAAATAACATTGTGTTCATGCACAAACCCAAGAATCTTACATTACTCTTCAAGTACTTGTGACTATTTTATTGTAAAATAATACGTTTCTTCTCAAAATGTTCACTGCTACATTGCTTCATCTCACCTCAACCTATGATCAAGCCCGTAATTTTTGTTACAATTAAAATGTAAATTTCATCCATTACAGATTGCAGATTATCCACTCTAAAGCAATGCATCACCAACTGGAAACTATATTGAGCAGTATAATTTCCAAACTGTGATTGCAAAATTATATTATTGAAGTCTAAGAACATGTAGAATATGGTTTCTTTAACGTGTGTGGGAATTATAATTATAAATGTTAATTTATCCCCAAACTGATTTGAGAATTTTCAAATGACACTCAGAGCTGCTTAGCGAAATTGACAGTGTAATATTACCATTTACATATTTTTGTTGTTACCATGAAGAATATAGAGCTCTCCTGACAGGTTTGCTCTGCGGTAATGCAACGTGGGGACACAAATGAAAAACGGGAGGGAAATGTGTCTTCCATACTTTCTTTGGGGCGTTGTTTTAAATCATCTCTATTTTTTGCAAACTGCCAGTTCTGTGTCTTTAATGCTTAGAAAAACTCACATAATATTGTCTTTAAATATCCGCTGTCTTCTGTGATTGCAGTCTTTAAAAATGTCCTTTTCTTGAGTCTCATAAGCACTTTGGTTAATATTGTGTATTTTGATGTAGCTTTACTCTGGCACCTAGCATAGTTCAGGAAGTGTGCATGTATCAAAACAATACATTTCTGGAGGCTATTTTTCTCCTCTTTTCTTCTTTTTTAAGAGCCAGGGTGCTGTTAATATCCGCAGGAGGAAGAATTCTCGCAGGGGACCGTAAGTGGAGTGTAGTTTTGCTCTTTATAGGTAGTTGGCAGTCGCTCTTTTCATTTTCCGTGGTAATAAAGCAGAAAACAGTACTTTTCCTAAAAGGGGAAAGCATATTTTCTAATAGTGGAGAGGCCCAACTGGTAATATTTTTAATCACAAGATCCACTTAAACAGCATGATCCCAGATAAAGTATCAGAGCGCGGTTCTGTGTGAGTTATTGTTGAAGCTCTCAGTAGCTTACTGGGGTGAGAGCAGATGGTTCGAGTTTGATGTCTTTTGTGCTTCTCAGTTATTGATGTGGATGATATGAAAAGATAATTGGCAGGGTTTTGCATGTAATTGATATAAAATGCTATTTTGGATCTTCTCTGATTGGTCAAGTTTCTAAGACAGCTGGGACAACCATCTCCTGGATTACATATGGAAAAGATATAACTTTCAATCATCTTTTTGCTAGCGGCAAACTGCTACAATGCTTTATAATTTTTCTGCACATTTCAAAAAATTAAAACGCGTGTTCTCTTTGGAATATTACATGATTCAGAACTGAGTAACCACTAATTAAAAATATCTGTCTTTTTCCTTTATTTATCCCTACACAGGGCGGCAGGAAAATAGGTAAAAATATGAATCCAATTTAATGGGAAAGGAAGGAGTCTTATTTGAAAGCCATAACAGTGTTTGTGATACTGTTATATTCCCCCAGAAATACCTTTTATTTCCCCCAGTACATAATATGCTAATGGTTTCACACATGTCATCATCAGTCTGGAGGCTTGAAAAACACCGGAGGAAATGTGAGTAAAGGTAATCTTCAGAACAACAACCAAAATCAACACGGCAGCACCTATTTACACAGGTGGAATGTGCATCTGTCTGTCTCTTCTTTTCTATAAAGCCCCTGCTTCCCCTCAATTACTCAACGCAAGTGTTCTCCACAAACAATACATTCTTATCACCCCGGTTTGCAAATTCCACAATTCCATATAACACCCAACTAGAAATTTTGCCTCTCTTATTTTTCTTCCTATGTTCAAATACCATGAAGGTTTAAGGAAGTTCAAATACACACACACACACGCACATACATACATACAAACACATGCATAAATGCAGTTAGAAAAATAGATAAATGGATGGATATTCTTGTCCCATTGACAAAATTTCTCAAAAACAATATATTTGGTTAAGTTGGAGAGACTGGAAATCAATTTAGAACGAATAATAAAAGTTAATTCATCTTCACTGAGCAAGGCATGCTGGGCTGTTTAACCTTTCACATACAATGATTGCTATGATAATGTAGATCGATTGTTGTCATATTTTTAAATGCCTTGTAATACCATTATAGGTACTATTGAGAAGTGGTGGTGCATATGTGTTCCAGCTAGATGTGTTTATAAAATATATCCACTGTAATCCAAGTGTGATGATTATAAGTGTGTCATTTAGGAGGAAACCACAAAGTTCTGCCCCTGGAGCTGTGCTTCCAAAATGTATACTAATTACTGTGCTCTTACGGGATATATTCTTCTGCTCTCCCTAAGGCATATATAATTCCTCTACCTTTTCTTCCACTTTCAAATTTTACTCTGCCTACATTCTTCCCTGTGGTCAAACATTGCTTAACTAAGCTAACCATATTTCAAAAGTCATACTATCCACAAGTAGCATGCTATATGTTTCCTTCCTTTAGGTTTCAAAGTTCTCTTAGGAATATTATGTTTTCTCTCCTCACTTATTGTTTGACCATTCATAGCTCTTCAGCAGCTTATTGTCTGCCTCCAGACAAAATCTCTGCAATGTAGCACTCTTCAGGTCTGGTATTCAACCACAAAATCTTTAGGCATGCAAAGAAGTGGAAAAGTATGATCTAAACCGAAGTGCCCATCAGTGGGCTAGGGGATAAGAAAAGCTGTGGTCCATTCACACAATGGAATACTACGTGGCCATAAAAAAGAAAGAAAATCTTACCCTTGTGAGATCATGGATGGACTTGGAGAGCATTATGCTGAATGAAATAGCCAGGCAGAGAAAGTTAAGTACTAAATGATTTCACGTACACGTGGAATCTAAGGAACAAATGAAACTGCTGAACAAAATAGAAACAGAGACATGGATACAGGGAACAGACTAACAGCTGTCAGAAGGGAGGGTGTTGGGAGACTGATGATAGAAGGTGAAGGGATTAAATAACAACAACAAAAGCCTATATTCTATGTATGTATGTATCTATCATCTATCAATCTATCTATCTATCATCTATCAATCTATCTATCTATCATCTATCAATCTATCTAATACACAGACAGACAACAGTGTGGAGATAGCCAGAGGGAAAGAGGGCTCAGTGGTAGGCAGAGGTGGGCAGAGGTGGGGACATGGGGACAAAAGAGACTTTTCTCGAGTCAACAGGCAGATGATCCAGTGTGCAGATGGTATTTATTTATTGGGTTTTTTTCTATATTTTTCTGAAGTGAGAAGCGGGATGGCAGAGATAGAGAGAAAGGAGAGGGGGAAGGGTGGAAAACCAGATGGGCGCTTCTCCTGTGTGCCCTGCTTGGAATCGAACCTGGGACTTCCACGTGCCGGGCTGACGCTATACCACTGAGTCAACTGGCCAGGGCCTTTTTTTTTAGATGATATTTTATTGAGTTTTACACCTGAACCTGTATCTCAATAAGGTCAATTAAAAGATAAATCAATAAAAGTCTAGAGAAAATGTAGGCAGTAGAAATAAAACCAAGTGACTCAGATTTAGCAGAAAAGAGCTTTCTCACATACATAGTTATAATAAAATAACAAAATAAACATACATTTCTTACTCTTGTGGGTGCTCCTATTTAGACATTTATGCTGAGCATGTCTCCGCCTAAAAGATACCCAGTGATTCTCTGCTGTAGCATCTTCCCGAGAAATAAGAAAACAGTGCAGTGAGCACCATGTGTGACAGTCACCTGAACTGACTTCGTTTCCCTCCCACTAAACTCCATTGTCCAGTGATCAGCAGCTTGACCAAATATAGCTACAAAGACTTAGAGAATATATTTGAGTAGTCTCCAGAAAGAACAGAGATAATTCTGTTGGGCATCTAGCTAATTACTGCCACATTCTCCAAATTCTCTGGCTCCATCTTTTTTCATTACATCTGAGATAAAAGTCTTACTTAATTCATATGTTAAACCTTTGTCACTTCTTGTCCATGCTTTCTCAGAGAGATCAACCCTACCTATACGTTTAAAGATCAAATGCCTATAGACTAATTTTATTTTTAAATATACACATTCGGTAATATTGAACAGACCCTGGGGGAATAGAAAATACTGTAACTCACACATTAAATAGGAAATGAAACGATCAACAGTTCACCAAAGCTTGTGCAGATCAATTAAAATTTGCCTGCACCGATGGGCACAATTTCTTCCCAAACTATGATGGCATTGCTCTCTTACATTTACCTTTGACCTGTGTCTGGTCCTTCTGTGACTGTACACTCCACCTCTCCACCTGGAGTCTGTCTAGCATCTCAGGCTCAGTGTGATCCAAACTGAACCCAACTCTCCCACCAATATATTTCTTGCTCTTTGCTCCCTGTACAACAGAATATGAAATTCCTCTAATTTAAACTGAAAAACATGGACTTCGATGCATTCCGCTGTTCTTCCCCGTTGTTAGTCTGAACTTAAGAGTCAGTGTAATGTCAAATTCAATGCAGTATCTTTTTTTACTTGTGCATATTTCATAACATTGCTGCTCGTCATTCACTTTCACAAATTTAGAATTCTGGATTTATTTGTGAAATCTCAGTTGCTTATACATATGAAACCATAATGAAGTGTAATTTATATAATATACTTTGGCTGATGACAAATTAGTTATAGCTGAAGGGTGGTGCACAACTGCTCCTTCAAAATATATTGTCATGCCTGAATGAGGCACATTGAACACCATGCTCCCTACAAGGTATGAAAAGGGAAGTTTACGGTCTGAAGTGGGTCCATAAGAACGTTACTACAGAGCTGACGATCTGGAATGTGAAGTACGTAAGGACCACCAGAAATCCACGTTATTTCAAATGTCAAATAGAAGCAGTAGGTATTCGTGACAGCTCTCTTCAAATATCGAAGAGTGATGTTTCTCCGAGAGAATACACTGATTATTGGTCCCAGAATGCATACCTGAAATACAAAGCGATGAAGTCCCAGAAAGCTATCAAAGTCTGTTGTAAGCAGGAATTTTTTAACTGAGACTTTCATAATCGAAATGGCAGCTTTACAGATCTTCTTCATCTGCCTCCGAGATTGCTCTTGGTAAGACTTAGAATATTTCACTTAAAAAGCCACTGGAAGCTAAAGTTTTATAATTATACGCATCTGTATAAATTTCATAACAGACAAATTGTATAAAGAAATACTTGAAAATCAATGTACATGATCATTTTGCACCAAGGCATAGAAGGATTCCAGGAATTCATATTTGTAAGCGCTGAGGACACAGCTCTACCTGCACAGGTGCGAAGGCAGAGGGGCAGAGCAGTTCACCTGCACCACGAGGTCCAGGACATTGGCCTGTGAATAGCCACATGCCACATAATGTTTCTGTCGGTGACTTATATAAGAGGCTGGTCCCATACGGTTATAATGGAGCTGAACATTCCTGTTGCCCAGTGATGTGGCATCTGTTACCATGTCAGCACAATTTGTTGCTGGCGTGTCTGTGCTGATACAATGTGGAGAAGCTTAGGTGGCAGTGTTCATACAGTCACAGCAGTGGGCAGAGACGTCCCAGGCCCTCACATTCCCTCACCACTCACTCACTCACTGACTCCCAGCCAGAGCACCTTCCCCCCCACGAGCTCCGTATGTGTGCTGAGATGCACAGAAACTCCCCGCTGTGTGACAGTTGTCCCCAGAGGTAGGCAAAGTGATACACCGTGCAGGTTGGCAGTCCTGGAGGCCCAGGCCATCCCAGGCGGCCCGGGTCTGTAGTAAGTGCCCGTACGATGGTCGCACAATGACAAAGCCGCCTAATGATGCACTTTGTTACACGGCTCATGACCGTATTCTAATTCTCAGTAGAACTTAAAACAATAACGAACAACCAATATGAAAACTCCAGAGAAGAGAGTTGGAATTGCAATTTGTCTTTTGTTTTGTTTTGTTTTCGTTCAATCATTTTTTAGTGGGATATAATTTATATACTTTGTAACTTCCATATTAATGTGTACAACACCTCCCCTCACCCGTGTCCTTGTCGGAGTCCTGTGGTAAATTTGCCCCAAGGTTTTTATGATCTCCTGCTACTTTCTCAGCTTCAAGTTACATCCAAAGCCTTCCACTCCCCGAAGCCCTCGCCTTGTGCATCCACCTTTCTGGTTTCCCCTTCCTGTCATTGTCCTAGGGACAGCATCACAGGGGGAGAGAGGGGTGGCGGGCACTGTTGCAGGGATTAGAATGCACATCTGCCCATGGCCAGCAGAGAGTAGCCCTGACATCAGAGGGAAGCACAGAACCAGGGGACGGAGGCAAGGTGACTGAGCTTGTTAACCAGACAAGGACCTGAGACCCGATCTTCTCCTGCCTCTGCTCACCTTTTGATAAAGTCAATAATTTCATCGTGATACAGCTTAACTGTTTTATCTGTCCACCAAATGGACTACTCTGACTGCTTGTACCCGGATTGGTTTTTCTTTTATGTGTTGCAGTAAAACACTGCCTTGTTCTCAACACAAGAATGTATACAACTTATTGTTTCTATGGTAGATTGTGAACTGCACTTGAATAGGAACCTTATGACCTGCACTTGAATAAGAACCTTATCTCTCTTTATGTGGAGCTAGATCTCCAGCCCTTAACAAAAAGGCTGACAAATAGCAGAGGCTCAGTGCATATTTGTTGAACAAATGAATAAATAAACACATAAAGAACAGGCCTTGAGCAAATACTATGAGCTAACATAACATGCAAGGAAACAGGAATCCAGGAGGTAACACCGGAAGAAGAAATGGCGTTCGTAGGCTGGCACGGGTTCTGGCTGGCACTGTGGTTTCAGAGTGGCTTTTATACCCTGCTTTTTTTCTGTGGAAAACCTATGGTCACAAGACCAAGACATGGTGCATTCATTCAACAAAGTATTATTCACGGAGTATTTATTATGCGGCAGGGCGTAGCACCACGCACAAGGACATTGCACAGGACGAGACACAGAGACCTTGGCAAGAAGACAGTAATAGTCAAGACAAGAAAGAAAAACTGCAATTAGAAATTGTGATGAAATTGCCCCTGGCCGCTTGGCTCAGCGGTAGAGCGTCGGCCCAGCATATGGAAGTCCTGGGTTTGGTTTCTGGTCAGGGCACACAGGAGAAGGACCAACTATTTCACCACAGCCCCCCTCTTCCCTTCCTGCAGCCATGGGCCAAATGGCTTGGGCAAATTGGCCCGGGAGCTAAGAATGGCTCCCTGGCTTTGGGTCAAATGGCTCGGGAGCTGAGAATGGCTCCATGGCTTCACCTCAGGCACTAAAATAACTTGGCTGCCAAGCAACGGAGCAGCAGCCCCAGATGGGCAGAGCGTTGCCTGGTAGGGCCAGGGCACATGCAGGAGTGTGTCTCTGCCTCCTCGCCACTCACTTAATAAAAAAAAAAAAAAAAAGAAGGAAAGAAAGAGATTGTGATAAAATAAAGCACGGTGATGGTATTTGAAAACGTAGAGTGCTTCTAACAAGACCTGAAACAGAATAGGGCCTCAATAATGACCTATTCAATGACAAGAAAAATAATAGAGGGAGGGGAAGATTATATAATGATGCCAAAGAAAAGCACTTGAACTTAGATCTAAAGGGAAGGGGGGGATATGGGGAAAAAATAAAATAAATCAAGTTTAACATCCCTGGCATAGAAAATAGTTTAGTGTATGTACCTACAGTTCAGAAAGAAGGCCAATATGGCTACACTGGTCCAGAGAGGAGGGTGGGAACAGTTCAAGTTTACATTTTCAAAAGAGAAAACACTGATGGGTATTATTAGCAGGGTAAGAAATAATGTATGCACATTTTCAAACAGATATTTGTGGCT
This sequence comes from Rhynchonycteris naso, assembly GCA_037038555.1. NCBI lineage: Eukaryota > Metazoa > Chordata > Mammalia > Chiroptera > Emballonuridae > Rhynchonycteris > Rhynchonycteris naso. The sequence goes on along the minus strand of CM072998.1, from coordinate 6,570,653 downwards.
GAATTGAATAATGGATTAGAGCAGAGAAGATTGTGAAGGGTAAGCGCCAGGTTGGAGGCTATGGCGTTTGGGTCCATAGCAGATGGCACATGCATTGTTGATTTGCATCACACCATTTATAACAGAGCTGAAAAATCGCTACCACCTAGTGATGCCATAGGCATCATAAGGCTGTATCCAAATGCATGTATTTGAAGTGATGTTAGCGTAAACCAGCCTTCTACACTGCCTGTTGTGTAAGAGTTCAGCACATATAGTTTGTACAGTGCATCATACTTGATAAGGATGATAAATGACTAGATACGTGGTTTATGTGTTTACTGTGCTATACTTTTTAGAGTTATTTTAGAATGTGCTCATTCCACTTATAAAGAATGTTCGTGATAAGACAATACGGTGTGGTACGTGTGCCAGCGGCAGCATCCTATGTCTCATGTTTGCATGACTTGATTGCATCGTTTCTTCTTGTGCTTGATTTAATCTCATGACTTGTACATAAACATGCTCTATGGGCTTGTAGCCTGGGAGTATTCGGCCGGACCATATATCCTAGGTGTGTCGTAGGCTCTGCCACCTAGATTTGTGTCACTGCGCTCGGTGACCACACAGCAGTGAAATCGCCTAATGGTGCATTTCTCAGAATGCCTCCCCGTGGTTAAGTGGCACATGACTGTAGACATTTGCCATTGATAGTCTGTCTAATCATATGGAAAAGCTCAATAGTCATTCAAAAACAGAACTGTACAACAAGATTATGATGTTCACCAATATTATAGAGGAGGTAAAAAAATAAGTAAGCCCTAGTAGTTCTGGCAGAACTCATGAAAAGTCTATAAAAATGACTAAGTTGTTTGTACAAGGTACACTGTACAAAACTACAAGCCTGTACAGCAAGCAGTCACTCTGCACATTCAGGGGTAAAAAGGTTGAGGAATGACACTAGAAGATTCTTTTTATATGAAACCATAATGATGCTCACAGGGACTTCATTACAGCTATTCATTTAAAAAGCATTCTGTATATAGAGAATTTCCTTCTCCCCAATTCTAGAATATAAATTTTCTATCTCTCTCTCTCTACCTATCTATCTGTCATCTATCTACTACCTATTTATCTATATATCATCTATCTACCTATTTATCTACCTATGTCGAGAAAATAAGGAAGGACTTTACAATGGAAGTGAATAGCATCCCTTTCCCATCGGTACAAAATGTTTGGAGTCAATAGATATATCCTGAGAAATGCAAGAATTAATAAGCAACCTGTTTGGACTTTCCTCTTCAGGAATCATTTTCTTCATGAGAGGACACCTGGGACTCTCCTATCAGAAAGTCCAAGTAGGTTTCTCTTCATCAAACTTTATTTGATGGGAAGAGAGCAGAGATTTCCACAAGATCCTATACATAATTTGTTTCTCCAAAGGTGCCAGGAGCTTAGTTACTTAAACATTTTGGACCTCGTTAGTTGTTTATTTGCACGTTATAATCATTACACCTGGGAATTGGAGAAAGGGGTGTCAGACCCAGCTCATCAAGTGCCATACGAGGCCTCAGCAAACATTCCCATAGCCGCAGTCAGTGCAAACTCCCTGTCTTCTGCTTTTATACTACTGCACTTGCCACTTAACAGGAAACACCTAGCGAGCCCAAAGCGGACAGTTTCAACCAGAGAAAGTGACTCCCGTCACAGGGAATGGCAAGGTTTCAACAGACGCTCTGTAGAACTCTGATCAGGTGTTTTTGTTTTCCTTCAAACATCAGGAAAATTGATCAAACTCCTTCCGGTCCAGCAATTCAGACGGAGAGAAGGGACTTTGAAAGCAGTCGTCTCACCTGTTCACGAAGAACTTCATATCTCCGTCGTCTTACATACACGGGGATCCATGCGCCAATAAACAAACGCAGGAACCACTCACACCGAAGCAACGCAACTGACAGTCTCTTATCTTTTTTTTTTTTTAAAGAAGAATATACATTTTTTTATTTCTTTTTATTTATTTATTTTAGAGAGGAGACACAGTGTGTGTGTGTGTGTGTGTGTGTGTGTGTGTGAGAGAGAGAGAGAGAGAGAGAGAGAGAGAGAGAGAGAAAGGGGGGAGGAGCTGGAAGCTTCAACTCCCATATGTGCCTTGACCAGACCAGTGCAGGGTTTTGAACTGGCGACCTCAGTGTTCCCAGGTCGACGCTTTATCCACTGCGCCACCACAGGTCAGGCGACAGTCTCTTATCTTTTAAAGTCCTAACTTCACAGAAAGGTCTGACTAAGACAGATGCTTCCCTGCAATTAGTATCAGCCAGTCCCGACACAGAAAGTGACCTGTCCCGCGTCCAAGAGGTCTGGATCGTTTGGCACGGGGCTTTCTCGCTGGCGGGAAGCAGGAAAGGAACAGGGAATTGTGTGAGGAAGGGCTGCATCAAAAGAGGGAGCACTAAAGGCCAGGACAAAATGTTCGTTCAACGTCTTTGGGAAGGAATTTAATAATTAGCACACAGAATATACTGTAGTTTATAGTCTAACTTGGATGCACTACAGTTAAGTTAAATATTTTTTTCTACATGGTTCCGCAGCGGGATTCCAATCACCTTATACCCTGAGTGTAACTGTTGTTAGCACTTCTGTTAAAGAACCACCTCCCTTACGAATGGGAGAAACCAGCCCTGCATGGCTTTAACTGACACTAACCTGGAAATCTTAATAGTCACAATATGTAAGACAGACATCCGTACTGAATGGTGCTTCAAAGATTTGATTTCGGTTATAGAAGCCATGACATTCTATAATGTTATTTGAACATCACATTTCAATCTAGCACCCTGGTCACTGCCCCAATGCTGACTCGTTCGTTTCTTTGAAGTGGTACAAAACAAAAGCGGTGCTGATTTCTGTTTGTATCATGTTCAAAATGGTTTTGCGTTGAATAAATACATAAAAACCTACTTTTCATTAAAAAATAAAATAAACAGCCTGACTAGGTGGTGGTACAGTGGATAGAGCGTTGGACTGGGATGCGGAGGACCCAGGTTCGAGACCCCGAGGTTGCCAACTTAAGCGCGGGCCCATCTGGCTTGAGCAAAAGCTCGCCAGCTTGGACCCAAGGTTGCTGGCTCCAGCAAGGAGTGGCTCGGTCTGCTGAAGGCCTGTGGTCAAGGCACATGTGAGAAAGCAATCAATAAACAACTAAGGTGTTGCAACAAAAAACTGATGATTGATGCTTCTCATCTCTGTTACTGTCTGTCCCTATCTATCCCTCTCTCTGTCCATGTAAAAAATAATAATAATAATAAAATAAAATAAACACCATAAATAGCTGCTCTTAGGACAGTTCTGTTTATCTTCTAATTTTTATACTCTATCTATATATAAATATTTTAGTGCCCTGACCGGGAATTGAACCATCAACCTCCATACTTTATTTCTTTAAAAGATCATAATTACAGTCCATACATTTACATTTTTTTCTTACACTTTAAATATTATATTGATTGATTTTAGAGAGAGAGCAAAAAGGAGAGTGGGAAGAACTGGAAGCAACAGCTCATAGTACCTGCTCACTTCTATGTGCCTTGACCAGGCAGCCTGGGGGTTCAAACCAGAGACCTTGGGTCAGGCTCTTTTCTCATGTTGAATGCCATCATGTATTTTGCATATCATGGAATGCTTTTAGTACTCGATTTTTGGCCTCCATGTTACTATGCTTAGTAGATACATAAAAATTTATATAATTATTTTTTATGTTTTAGAACAGTAAACATGCCTTGTATTTTAAAGAATGTATTTGAGTACAATTTAAAACCTCATACCTGATTATTTTCTTGTACATAGCTCTAGAACTTAAATGTATGAATGTTTTAAAATACCTTTTTAGCTGTATCTAAATTGCCTTCAGAAAAGGATGTTCAATTTGCATATTCAGTTTATGAAAGTAATTATCTCACTCCCTCTGAAAATATATTTGGTATTGTAATAATAAATTGTTTTCTAATTTTATAGGAGCATATGGAATCCCTTTTTTTCATTAATTTGACTGTTTTTATTTTAGCTTAAGTTAAACTTAATTTTTAAACTTATCTGTTAATCAGTTATTTGTTTACTTGGTGAATAATCTGTAACAGATTCTGTTCCTTGTTTTGTTTGAGTATTAGTTACCATATGATTTTTGCACAAGGGCCATTCTGATTTCAGCAACAAACTTTGGCTTATCTTCTTTGCCAGTCAGTCATTGTCTTCTCTTTCTGACATTTTATTATTGTTGATTTCCTTCTCTTTCCCTAATTTTTGGGCCTATTTCTTAGAACAATTCCCCCAATTTGAAAACAACTTATTATTTCCCTATGTTTTTACTCTGGTAGTTTTATCATAATATTGTTTATATTTAATACTGTAATGTACCTAGAAAATAATTTGGTTTTGACTTTGAGGTAAATTGTTCTTTTAACTGTCTTTTTGTTTTCTGCTTTGTGATCAAGCTGCTAAGTAGGACACAACTTTGATTTCTCACATTTATTCTTTATTCTTTTAATTTGTATATGCGTAGAGCCGCTGTATTTTACTTATATATGTTTGTGTATAACATTACATCAGTATTAAATTAGCTGTTATATATAATGTGAAATATATGATGTGCTTTCAATATGAAAAATTCCAAATATTTGTAAAAGTAAAGAAAATAGTGTAACAAACCTCAAATGAAGCTCTTTGGTAATTATCAATGTTCTGTTGTCTTGTTTTATCTCTTCACTCCCAAAATCTTGTTTTCATTTTAGAGAGAATATTTTCCCACTAACAACAAAGAAAAAAATCAAACATGCAGAGAAAGTACAAAGCAATTATATATGGTCTATGTACACCCATGACTTATTAATATATTTTACTGTAATATTTGAAAGTACAGTATGAAATTTAATGAAACCATAGTATTTATTGCATTCTCAAATACATTATTATATAGCCTAAAAAATGAGAGTACTCTTTCATAAAACTACAATAAAATTTTCTCTTCCAAGAAATTAAACATTGAGACAATAAAATTTTCTAATATAGTGTCCAGATGTACTTTCCCATATTTGTCCATCATGTCTTCTTAAAATCTAATATCTAGTCAAGGATGTTTTGATTTCATTATACTAACTAATATCTTAAAGTATTTTTAATAACTTTAACTTTTATTTTTCAATACCATCTGTCTAAGAAAGACACAAAATTTCAATTTGTGTGATCATTTTTAAGAGACTAAATTCAGAACAAACATATTTGGCAGGACAAGTATAAAGACTAGAGTTATGTATATATTTTCTACTGTACCATATTGTGAGATACATGACTTTATGTCATTGGTTAAATATAAGTGTTCACTTTAGTTAAGGTGTTTTTACCAACTTTTTCTGCAAATACTGTATGTTTTGTTATATATCCTTTTAGAATTCATACTTTAATGGTGTGAGGCTCTGGGAATATCTTATTCTACAGTAGTTGTTGAAGTTTTTAATTGCTTGAACTAATCCAGGTGTCAATTGTCTGAATCGATTATCTGAATGAATTGTTAGTGGGAAGATACTTCATCTGTCTGAAAGGAAAACACAATTTTGGGGCAAAGAAATGAAACAAGACAACAGAACAGCAATAAGGTCAAAGAAGCCTCATTGGGGTTCGTTATGCTCCCCAGATTTGGCCAGTTTCAAAGGTTGTAGTGTCTTTTTGAAACAGGCACCTTTTTCATTTCAATCCCCAGAAGACGTCCCTGCCTTATTTTTAAACGTATTTTTACAGCCCTACATCTATATTCAATACTTTCTTCAAGGAGCTCTAATTCCTTTCAGGGGGATGGTATTTAGAAACCAAGGTCTGAGCAGTAAGTTTGCTTATTGCTACATCTGTGTTATTCCTTCTGTAGACCGTATCAGTGAACAGAAGAAAGGAATGTATTCTTGAAAAGGTCTGGGCTACATATTGATTTCTCCCCATTCAGCTTCACAGAGTTTTTCCTCTTCTGTTACTCAAAATGTTTCCTTTCTTACTGCCACAGAGTCAGTGCTGGTTGTTGATAATACCTTTTTATATAATCATTTGCTCAATTTTACAGCATTCACAGAATATTTCTAGAATCATTACACTGCTAACACTATCCACCACCCCGAAATTTAAAAAAAAAAAAAAAAAAAAGTTACTGAAAAGGATCATGGTTACCAGGTAGATTGTCTTACTTAGAGTAGATATTTGCATGCTGAGCTCAAAAGTTGCCTAAATAAATTAATTTTTGCTATGCATGTATGTGTGAGACTTTGCTGAAATGCAATAGTTATGTAAGTTTTGTTCTATTTATATTCAGTATTATGTTTTGCTTTTTAAAATCCTTTTGATTTTTAAAATTATGTATTATATTCATAGACTTATGGCTCCACCTTCCAAGGTCCATACTGAGTGAACTTTGCTGTATAAAATTAAAATCAACAGAGGTTGAAGCAATCCCAGGCAAGAAATACAGACAGTGACAAACTAACTTAACTGTCCTTTAATTATATGACACGACCTCAAAGCAGAGGGTGAGAAAACAGAAACTTTTTTTTTTTTTTTTTTTTTTTTTTTTACAGGGACAGAGAGAGTCAGAGTCAGAGATAGGCAGACAGGAATGGAGAGAGGTAAGAAGCATCAATCATTAGTTTTTCGTTGCTGGTGCGACACCTTAGTTGTTCATTGATTGCTTTCTCACACGTGCCTTGACTGCGGGCCTTCAGCAGACCGAGCCACCCCTTGCTGGAGCCAGCGACCTTGGGTCCAAGCTGGTGAGCTTTTGCTCAAGCCAGATGGGCCCGCACTCAAGCTGGTGACCTTGGGGTCTCGAACCTGGGTCCTCCGCATCCCAGTCCGACACTCTATCTACTGCGCCACCGCCTGGTCAGGTGAAACTGACTTACTAACTGAGGAAAACTGAATTTGAACGGATGGCAGTAAAGCCAAAGACTGAAGAACCTAAGCCCACACTGTCTTCTGCTTCTGGTAATTTTGTTTCTCACCGAGTACAAGTGAGCAATTCTGAAACCACTTCTTATGTATCCCAGGGTTCTTTGCATAAGTAACTATACAGTTGATAATGAAAGCCCGGTGTCCCGGGTTATCTGTAACTTCGGAGAAAGCAGTTGCCCAGTCACAGGAGAGGAAGGCTAGAGTGAGCCAGGCAACACGAGAAGAGAACCTGAAAGAACAGTGGGAGCTCACGTTTGACAGAACTAAGTTTATCTGTGTGTGTAGACACCTCTTAGCATCCTTACCCAGATTTCCTAACTCTGTCTGTTGAGAGGCCACTCTAAGAGCAGTAAAAATAGCCGAGACCTACATCTTGGTGTCAAAATACCCCTGTCCATGCAAAGGAAGCAGGGTTCCTTGGGGAAATGGCTTATTTCTAGACCTGGTATTATACAACGTGATCCTAGAACAGACACTCCAGGGGAAGGGATTCTGAGCTCTACCCTTTTGTGTGGGGCACTTAGGGGTTACAGTAGAGAGTACCTATGTCAATGATTTTGATTTGTCTTTACTTTCATCTTTATTTATGTATTCATTTATTTTAATATCAGCATAGTGCCACAGACATTTATTTTATTCTTGGGGTTATAATATAATCGTTATTTAGGTGCTCAAATTTTTTCCAATTTGCACACTTGGGGCCCTCAGATTGACTGCTGCCCCCTTTGGCATGTTCTGATTCTGCAGAAACAAGAGAGCCGTTGGGCTTTGGGGTCCAAGAATGCCTCCCATGATGTCATCTCCATAGGGAAGCATGGAACTATAGTGTGAAGGATTCCTTTACTAGTATAAAATTCACACTTTAGTTTGACTTTGACTCTAAATTAATTCTCGGTGATCTTCTTGTCTAATTTGTAAAAATTAGAGCAAATATGTCTGACATTTCACTGTAGCATGTGTTGTAGTTTCTTTGAAGTAGAACACGCAGATGAAATCTGTTAATAATGGAAATTTCACCAGGATGAAAACAATGAACATCTGCTCTGATATGGAAAACTTGTATTCTAATCAAAGTAATTTTACCTCTTAACTAATTCATGGAAAGGTACAAGATTAGAATAAGTGTTCATTGGTAAAACTCCAAAGTTCATTAAAAAAATCCACTTTATTTCATTTTAAGCAGAATGGACGGGAAGTTTTAAGTATAACAACCTTGAGCGGGGTGCTGCTGATGGTACTACGTAGAGTATCTGTGAAACAAAGTCGCCAATAAAATTGCATTTCTCTCCATATTCTTGGGGTTCGTCATGTATTTAGGAATGACAAGTGCTAATTAGTCTGTGGTAGTTTTACTAAAGTGAGGGGTGGGGGTTGACGAACATCCCCAATTTTCTCCGTAGGTGAAATATCTGTTGGATTTGTTATCTAAAAATAGATAATGTTATCAAAAAATTGTGTTTTAAAGTATACATATGATAATTTGGCTTTTAATTTGTTAATTCTGAAATATAGTATGTATGGTATAGTCTTCTTACGCTTAATAAATAGCGTAATACATTATTAAAAACAGAACAGCCTTGAGACATCATTAGAGTGAAGAAATAATACCTTGCCAATATCCCAGGAGCTGTTAGAATAACCCTTCCCAATTACCTACACTCCTTTAAGCCATGGGGAACCACCTTCACGATGTTTATGGTAATTGTGCCCTATTTTTTAAGAATGGTATGACCTAAGTATATGTACAGCATAGCATAACAGTGTATAGATTTGCTGTTGTTTTATTGTACGTGCCTGAAATCCTCTAACGGGAAGCTTTTCCGGGCTGCTGCTGCCCAGCATTATGTTGTTTCAATTTATTCATGATTTGGTGCATATTTCTAAGTTCTTTCCCACTGATGTGTAGTATTCATCAGTATAGAAGTATGAAGTAGAACGTCATGGGACAGAAGAGGAAGGAGGAGAGAGGCAGGGAAGGGACAGGTGGTCTCAGTGCACAGGCTGACCAGCAGTTCCAAGTCTAAACTTGTTGTCCATCTCTGTCATTAGCTGTTAAAATCAGATGTTTCTGCCCTGTGATTTTTTCGTAATGACGCTGCTATTGTATGAGTCAGTCTTGTGAATTATTGGAAGTGAGAAAGTCACAGGAACCCCACATTTATAACCAGCTGGATAGTGGCCCGGGTACACCCAGATACAGCTGTAGTCTGAAGTATGGGCATTCTGGTGGGAGAATGTGCCCCTGAATTTTATCCCTGGCTGTTTAGGAACAATACTGAATTGCAGTACCCTCCCTGCCCCCGCTAGGTTTTTAACAGAACAGAGGGCCCTATGATTGGTCAGTAGTCTTGGATCCAAACAATATAAACAATTTTGTCTTACATCCCCGACAGCATTTGCTTATTTCTGTGGTCCCTTTCACATATTTATTTTTAAAGAGTGTGCTAGGTGTTCCTCATGTCTTGTACCTTCCTCCAGATTCTCCGGTGGCTCCTACCCTAGGTTAATGTGCATTGACGTCTATCATTTCCCGTATCAGGCTTGCTTTCGAGCAATCCAATTGGTTCTTATGGTGCAAACTTTTCAGGGGCTCCCATGACTTGAGCAGATATCTGACTCATTGTCATATAACTGCAAGGCCCCCCATAATTTGGACTCTTGTTATTTTTCTTGATGTGTCCTTCTATAGCCCCTGAAACTACAATGCTGCTACACTGTCCTGTTGTCTCTTTTGTCAAGAGAAGTTCTTGTGTCTACACAAAACGTTCTCTGCTCATATGTTTCCTTAGCTATGAATGCACAAAGTGTTTGAGAAATGTTCTCATTTTAATTTATCGATAGGTAAATAAATAAGCGATTTTACTGAGTGAACTGCCTGAGGGTTGTGGGTTTTAAATAACCTTTACAATTACAAAATGAACCGGACACTGACTTTCTGTAACTTTCCATCTTCTGTGATTCCATATTTCAAGAATATACTGCTTTAATGAATAAAAACTCTAAGGCAATTCACTGAGTCCTCTGAAATATATTGTAAATATAATTACAATTTTACTTTCAAGCTAGAGAAAAAAATCTCCAAATTATTACTCTTCCAACACTACTCATGGGCTGTTATCCGGGTTGGTGTGGTGTGGTGTGGTGCGTGTGTGTTTGCGCACACATGTGTGTAAGTGTAAAAAGTTTGGTAAATGTCCTCCAGATGGCATTATGGGTAGAGGGAATTGCTGCCTTTTTTCTTCTCACTAAAGCCCTGGGAATCCCCGTGGCTATGCATGAGGAAGCTCTCCCTGTGGCTATGTGTGAAGTTGCAAAGCTTTTTTCTTGTTTTGTAAAAGTTTCCTTTAGCATAGTAACATTCAGAGATGAATCTGAAAGCAAAATAACTTTTAAGTTTGCGGTTCTACTATGAAGATTACTTTCTTTGGTAAAAAGAATCTCAAATAGAGTCTGAAAACAGGTCTCCATGGACCTATTTTATGATTTGAAAGCTTTTTTTCCCCTTTTTCTTAGAAAGGATGTTTAGAAACCTAAATAACTAACTTTAGTAATAGAGAAATGGAGCCCACAAACTTTGGAAAGTAGAAAAATATCTTACCTTGCCTCAATGGTGGGATTCAAGTAATTTAACAACCAGTTTTCTGACCTAATGACTGTTTATGTATAAAAAAGCAGTATGCCGAAAGGTAGTTTATTATTTCATGCATTCAATACTTGAATAAGAACAATAAAAGAAATACACAAAACTAGATATGTTATAAGAAAGAGTTTTAAAATATTAATGGAAAAATAGTAAATAATACCTGACAAAATAAAACAATAAAACTTAGGATATATCTATATTGCTTCTTGATTGGTGTTCTCACTTGTAAGTTTTTTCACCTATGGACAGAATGAACATGACTACGGGTGCTTAGAATACGCTGTTGGGCAGATGAATGTTAAAAAAAGAGTAAAGAATGTCATCTTGTGATTTCCACATTGGGTGGCTGCCCAGGCGCCCACCTTAGAGAGAGCCCTGATGACAAGTGCCATTTTCACAGCCAGTTTGCCAAACTCAACAAAAAAATAGGGCTTGATTCTGCCGAAGCATGCAAACCAGCTGAATCCCACCACTGCCTTGACTGCTTTCCTTCTACAAACAGCTGTGGAAGCTGCAGCCTTACGCCAACTCTAAAAACCACCTGGTGTGTAAACACCAGATTCTTGGTACCCAACAGCAGACATTTCAACACATCCATTTGTTGTGCTCATGTAATACTTTTGAGGGGTTTCCTTTCTATTCATTCGGCTTGCTTTTCCTCCTTTAATAAATTGGGCGTCTCCTATGCACCATTTTAGATCCAGCACGTCTCTCTCCCCTGACTCTTATCCCAGCCAATGCGTGAGTTCCAACCACGATTACAGTTTCCATGTTGTGGCAAGTCCTGTGTCATACTCCCAAGCCACCGCTGTTGATGTGGGACGTTACAGAATCCTACTCTGTGCCCACGCATACACAACCCAGAGATGGAGGTGAGTTAACTCTGCCTAGGATAAACACTGATCACTGGAGCATGGGTTATTTCACAAATGGTCCTTCAGGTAAGAAAGGAACCGAAGATCAATCAGGAGGCATGTGTGCACTTGGCAGTCTTTGTTGACATCTCTGTGCCTATGGTCTTGGGGGTCTTACCCCCTGTCTAGTACATTTGCCATCCTCAAAACATATTTAGGTATTACTTGCTCTGAAAAATTGCTTTGATTGCCTCCATGATAGAGGTGTAAGCCACTCCTTTCTTCATACTATTCTGGTCCTTTTCCATCTGTTATATCACAGATCCTTCTTTTTTTCTGTCAGGTATGTATTGACTTGAATCGTGTGTGTTCACCAGAAAACATTTCTTTAGTTATTTCTTTTTTTAGTACATTGTTCTGTGAGGTAATCTTCATAGGTTTCTCAAATTTTACATGTATCAAATTACAGATTCAGAGAGTGCAATTTATTCTACATCAATTATACCTTAATAAACAGTGATTTTCAACTGGTGTGCTCCAAATATTTTAAAAAATGCAGTACTTGACTCTTTAGTCAGGGACATGACCTCTTTTCCCTTAGATTGTCAGATAAAAATATGGCAACGGCCAAAACAACAAGAGCCGTCTGGTGTGAATGAATCAAAATTACACCTAATTTTTTTTTTTTGTCAGATAAGTAAGAATTATATTTTCTGTTGTGCCACAGAATTTTAGTAATGAGTTTATCATGAGACAAAAACGGTTGAAGAGTGCTGCTCTCACGGACACCATCGAGTTCCAATCATCCACACGTTTCTCAGAAGATGGTCCCTCTCGGTGATTCTACTACCAACCTGCCTTCAACCGCCTCAGAGTCTATCAACAATTTTATTTTCAAATAATAATAGCTAGAAGTTATAATTTTAACATGTGTCAGAGTGGAGGGCTTGGTATACCTTATGTCTGCCTGAGCATCCCACAGTGTAGAACCCAAGTTTTCGAATCTAACTTCAACTGTACACATGCACACATAATATTTATATATTTCTGTAGAAGACATAGTTATAAATATGGGCATGAATTTATGCATATACATGTATTAATATATTACAAAAGTAAAATATTAATAACAAGAATTGAGAATCCAGAAAATAATTAAGTGCTTAAATTTATTAGTTGACAAATTTGAGTTTTCTTATCAATGATTAGTAGTATTTTGTTTCATAAATAGCACTTGATATTACTGACAAGCTATTCACAAGCTGAAAAATATTGACTTAAATTTCACACTAGGTATAAATATAATTTCTAATAAACTATATTTAAGAACAGACAATATATTATTTTTTAAAAGTAAAATTGAGTGGGTGCTTAGCAAAATAAAGTGGAGATAATGAATACAATGAAAATTTAATGGATGTTTTGGAGTTCTACATTTTTAACAAAACAGTCACTATTTTCAGATTTTTAAACCCTTTCTGGGTTCCAAGCTTTTCATTTTCTGGTCCAATTATGCTGGTGGAGACATGTGCATCTTGAAAGAAAAAACATGCACACATTTCTGGCATTCATGGCATTTTCAGGATAATATCTATACAAAATAGTTCCTTTTATTTGAAATTTTCCAAGAGTGACATATAATTTTTGAAGAAAACAATTTATAAAACATGCAATTAAATTCACTTTAAAAACTAAGTTTCCAGATTTGATGTTTATTTTCACCTTCCTCTTTTATGTTTTCAATACTATTATTCTTCTTTAGTTCATTAACATAAAGAAATAAAATTTTGAAGGAATATGTTTATTTTGGTTTTCTAGAGCAAACCAAATGCAATCTGCCAATTTGTTTTGCAAATAGGGCGTAGTCACTTCCTGCTTAAATCCCATGTTCATGTTCCTCTTAAGATACTTTGCAGATGGTGAACTACCAGCACACAGACTAGTGAGAAAAACTGAGTTCTTCCTTTAAGGGATGTTGTAACAATACTTCCACATTGGTTCTGTGCCTGTTTGTGAGCCTTTCACAATGTGCAGTAGAAAACGCACAATTTCTTGTGGGTTTTCTTTATTTCTCTGAGAGCACAGGGCCATGTGTTGACTACATTTGTATGTCTGACCAAAGCAATCATACATTTTTATGTGAGTCAATTTTTGAATTTTCCAATAGGCAGTTTATGTTGTCTTCCATCCTAATTTGCATAAAATAAATATTAATCTAATTTAATTCTGTAGATAATATTTTCAAATAAACCTATATTAAAAAATCCCAAGTAGCATTTTTAAAAACATTAACAATGGGAACTATGATAACAGAAGTTTTATAGAAATATGATATTTGTTATAGTGTGTTTTAGAATTTAAAATATCTTCACCACATTATCATTTGGCTTAAATGAAATTGCTATTCATACACCATAAATATAGCTATCATCTCTGAAAACTTACAAAACCTCTGCTCACTTAAGAAACTAAAATAAGATACAAGATACCAAATTGATCCTATCAATATTTACTTAGATATAATCACAGAATGTTTTATTACATTTTGTGAATGTAATAATTCTTACTATTGAGTTTTTATTATTACAATTGAATTTTACTGGGAATGATATTTAAGGAAAATATTGCCTTATAGTGAGTCTCCTCCATCAGATTGAACATAAGGTCCAGCTGATTTTCTGCTCAGGTTACTTTCACATAAACAGTGAAAACAAGTAGATGGAATGACATTTCCTTCCCACTTACAGGTCCAGTCTATTCATAAGTTAGGAGCATCAGCAACTCTTCACATACCTTTGATGTTCTCCATGTGCCTGTCAATGATCCAGGAAGGAAAGGGAAATGCAATTTATTTATGATAGAGCTGTGGTGAGTTCTCAGAATGGCCCTCATATCCTACTGATTTATTACACTTGCCTTCCCAGGTGTTTGATTAATTTGAATGACTACGCCTGCTCTTATAGCATATGCAGAAACAAGGTTAGCGTGTAGGTACATTAAGACAGGGCATGTTTTATGGGAAAACTGCTCTATAGGTAAAATGGAAAGACATCTTTTGCTCTATCTCAGGTTAGCCAGGACTGCTTTTGCTTCCCATAGTACAATATAAGACAAAAAATATTTGCCATTCCGAGTAGCATGGTGACGTCACACGAATGTGCCAGGACATGGCCCCTCCCTTTGCCCAGTGTCTCCACGCTGCACATGCTCTGCTGCCCCTCAGTCCAGAGGGGCCACCTGGCCGATCACGGTGTCTGTAGTGGGGTCACAGTTCTCGTGTTCAAGTCACCCTATTTTACTTAATAATGGCCCCAGAATGCAAGAGTAGTCATGCCGGCAATTAGGACATGCCTAAAAGTAGCCGGCAAGTGGGTCCTCGTAGGGAAAAGGTGAAAGTTATCGACCTAACGAGGAAAGGAAAGAAAAGCGTATGCTGAGGGCGCTAAGGTCTATGGTCAGAAGGACTCTCTACCCATGAAGTTGTGAAGAAGGAGGCAGGCATTCACGCAAGTTTTGCTGTTACACCGCAGGCTGCCACAGTTATGGCCACAAGTGCCTGATGAGCCTTTAGATAAGATGGAAGGGGCATTAGATTTACGCATGGCGGACATGAACAGAAAATGTGTCCCTTTGATGTAGCGTGTGGTGCCGGAAAGGTCTCAGCCTGAAGGAAGACTCCAAAAGAGGTCCCTTGGGTGGGGTGATCACTGCAAGTCGGGATGCGGGAATCGGTTTGTACCGGATCATCTTAGATCCCAAGTAGGAGGGTGAGTACGGTGCCGTAAGATATCTAAGGAAAACCACACACATTCCCGTAATTTTATTACAGCAGATAGCTATGATTGTTCTATTTTATTATTAGTTATTGTAAGTCTCTCTTACTGTGCCTGATTTATAAATTAAACTTTGTCACCGATGTGTCTGTGTAGGAAAAGACACGGTGTATATAGAGTTTGGTGCGACCCTGGGTTTCAGGCGTCCACTGGGGGTTTTGGACAGCATCCCACACCGATAAAGAGCAAATTGCTGTGTCAATCTGTATCATAATTATGCAATTACATCGAGGTTTTAAAACTACTATATGTGTATATATACATTGCATATTATTGACGAATTTTATTTCATAGTAGAAAATGGAACATTAACAAGTTCTTTGATGAACGGTGGGTATAGAGCTTCACACAGTTGAAAAACTCATTCTAAGGCACAGAATTTGTGTATTTCTGTTCTGTTTAGTCTTCGTTAATTCTTTAAAGAACTGGTTTTAAAAAAACAGAAACCCTGTTGATTGTGGTTTGAAATCCTATAATGAAGATCAATGTTACCAGGCATGCCCAGAGTGGCCCTCTGAACGCCCCCAAATATTGTTCAGGGAACATTTCCCACGTTCACTGGAAGAGCCTGCAGGACAGACCTCACCTTGGGGTGTTTTACCCAGGCTGAGACTCAGGCTCCCCCTTGGTCTACCAGGTCACAGTCCACGTTTTACCAAGTTCTCCACAGTAACATCTGAGAAGCTCTGCCCTCCCGAACACTGACTCTCAAGTCACCCACCGGCCCAGTGGGACAGCCGCGAGCCTGGTCCCCTCGCGGTTTTGTGCACCGGGGTCAGCAGGCTCCCGAGGATACAGCCGGGAATCTTCCGCTTGTAGGCACGTTACTGTTGCCCGTTAGTTTCTGAGTGTGAAGGAGGTGTGTGGCGTGTGTGATTCTCTGCTATTGTGAGCACGTTGGAAATCACGGTTTCTGTTAGGGAGGAAGTTGGGAAAGGGAAGGAGCAATGATGGGGTTGTCAGGGAGGGCTGTCATGGCCGGACCTAAAATGTCACATCAGATGCAGTGACAGATACTGGGAGGCACCCTCCCCCTCTCGCAGGGACTCTTGCCTCTGCCATAAGCGCTTCAGTTGACTTTCCTATCACTTCTCAGAGCAGCAGCTGGACACGGAGTTTTGTGACGGACCCAGAATCGTGTTTATTTTCTCTCTTGCAGGAGATTTTCTTTTGTAAACGAACAGCTATTTTTCTTTACCATTTAAAAATTTGAACTACAGAGTTTGAGTCAATCCTCCTCCCCATCTCCCTTCTCTATCTCCCCGAAGAGGACTGCTCACCCTGTATCGCCATGTCTACGTCAGTTTAATTGCAATAATCCCTAGTCACGAAGGCTCTTTAATTGAACAAGCAATTCCTCCCTCACCCTGTACTTGCCCTTTGAAGTAAGCCGATCTTTCCTAATACCTAAGACACAGAAATTTCTCATCACGCTCAGTAATGGAAACTTGGCCTTCTATCCACCGAAATAAAACAAACAAAAAAATCATTAATTTCAGGGAGTCTAGCATATTCCCTTGTCCATTCTGTTAGGAGGGGCGGGGTCAATATAGGAAAGAGACTGTCATGATAACAAGTCATTTTCCGGCATGGAATAGATCGGAGGAAAGTGATCTGGCCCGGAGGCAAGCGGCTGAAGAGTGAAGTAGAGAAGGATGTTGAGGAAGAGCGGCGGGTGCTACCTGCAAAGCCCGCGGGCATTGATTCGGGGCTGGGCCGGAAACAAGGATTTCTGACGCTGCATCGAATATTCTTCCAGGAATTTAAGTTTAATGTCCCTTAGATAAACTTCGCTGTCAGCTTGAAGTCTCTTGATCATTCTCATTAACACCTGGGTAGGAATGATGAAAAACCAAAGAAAGGAAAAATATTATTTAGCCATTTTTAATTCCCTCAATTAATATGTAAAAAAGAAAAAAAAAGCTTTCTGTTATTTCTGTTCTGTTTACATTTATGTTACCCTTAATCTCTCCTATTTAAAAACCTTTGAGGTAGGCCCTGGCCGGTTTGCTCAGTGGTAGAACATTGGCCTGGCTTGTGGAAGTCCCAGGTTCGATTCCTGGCCAGCACACACAGAAGAAGAACCCATTTGCTTCTCCACCCTTCCCCCTCTCCTTTCTCTCTGTCTCTTCCCCTCCCACAGCCAAGGCTCCATGGGAGCAAAGTTGGCCCCCCGCGCTGAGAACCGCTCCATGCCCTCCGCTTCAGGTGCTAGAATGGCTCTGGTTGCAATGGAGCTACGCCCCAGATGGGCAGAGCATCGCCCCCTGGTGGGCATGCTGGGTCAGGGAACCCAGTGGGGCGCATGCAGGAGTCTGTCCGTCTGCCTCTCTGCTTCTCACTTCAGGAAAAAAAAAAAAAAAAAGAAAATCCTCAGAGGTAGAAAGCCTCTAAGTAAACAGTTAACTCCAATTTTACACAAAATGTATATACACCGGGGCGGTTCATGTTAATCAGGCAAGGTTCACACACACCCCTTGCGGGCTGTAGACACGCTGTGTGTGGCTGACCACGCACTTGGCCATACAGTGCGCTCATCCTGGGCAGACAGTCCTGGGCAGGCAGACACTGCCTATCATCAGCAATCTCGCTACCAATTTAATAATACAGACGGTTAAGTGGCCCTATTACAACTGACAAAGAGGCTTTGGAAGCATGAGCAATGTAAAGGTGAAAGTGCACAGTCTTTTTAGAATTTTAGGTCCTTAATGCTGAAAATGTAGAAGCGTTTTAAAGCCTCCAGGAAAAAAAAAAAAGTTTCAAATTATTTTTCAGAATATCCCGGCATTTGCACACTCCCTCCACGTTCCTTATCCTACCTGGACTCCTGTATCCTCAAACTGATCCTTACCTCTCCAGTGACTAACCGTTCAAATACTGCCTCCTTGGAGATATATTTAGAGTTCTTATAATCTGCTGTACTCTACCCAGCCCATTCCTAATTGCCTAACATCACTAGGCTAATGTCACGTGTACCATGAACACTCAAAGACATAGCAGGACATCCAGCCCTGTCCAGAGGTATTTCACCTCTGTGGAGCACACAAATACCCTGCTTCCCATGTATAAGATGCACCTTTATTCAAAAATGTTGAGGTCTACAAACTGAGTGTGTCTTATACAGTGGTTGTAGATTTTTTTTTTTATGGGCATTTCCCACTTGTTTTTGTGCTTATTGTTGAAGACAGTGATTCGTCATCAGACCCAGATGAGGACAACGTAATGGATGGGAGTTTTGACAGTGATGAAGAGTTGTATGAGTTTTAGGATGAAAAAAACTTGAGTTCAATTACTTTATGTAATAAATTATTTTTCAAAATTCGGATCCCAAAATGAAGGTGCGTCTTCTAAATGGGAGTGATACTTTGTCAGAGCAATGGGATTCTCCCATCCACAGGCCAGATTCTTCCCTGCATGCATTAGCCAGTTTGTCCTTGGAACAGCACTTTATCCTCTCCTAGACACGACCAATAATTCATGAGAGAGCTGAGAACAGAAAATAGTCCTCCCTATTCCCAGCAGGACATTTCTGCCACTAAATTATATTGCCTCCTTATACACATTAGCCATTTCACTTGCACACTGAAACAGATCAGTATTTTTGATTGAGTTTGACATTTTGAAATTTAACTACGATAGCTTACCCTATAAACAGGAAGTGACTGTAAAACAGATGTTCTTATTTAGAGAACATGTTAGTAAAAGAGCAAAACACTAAATTTGTCCTTGCTGTAATTGTGTCATTTATACCAAGAGGAAAAAGTCAGAGTCCTAAAGACTCAAGAAACCCTGATAGAAAAATTATACCATCATTCAATGTTATAAGATGTCACCTGAAGAAAGAATGTGATTTAAGGTTCAACACTGTTCCCATGTGATATGAATAGCAATTTCCATAATCTGGTGTATAATTACTAAAAAAAAAAAAAATCTTCCAATATGTATGAAAGTAAATATTTGTGGGTATTTTTTACATAGTTAAGAAAAAGAGTCATCCTTAAATGCTGGAAAACATTGGCTACATTTTAAAATTTGGTGAAAATTCTGTGCATTCATTAATCATGAGCTTTTGTCTATGAAAGTTAAATAAATTCATTTTTAAAAATTTAGCATGAAGGAAATCAACTCTAAAATCAAAACGCTATCTGTCATGAATGAATGTATGAGTTGAATGGATTTTAAGAACTAGTGAAAATTGCTTGTATAGTTTTTAGAAGGATAAAGTGAGTATCTTCAAGCGCTTTAAGATAATAATTATGACTACCTTGTTATGCCTACCAAGGTAACCTATACCCCTCCACAGTTCCTCAGAAAAAAGGGTACTATATTTGTGTCTAATGAATTACTTCACCTGGTCACAGCTGACCTCGCTATGGTGGAAAACTTGACCCAAGTTGGGCCAAGGGATATGGAATGAGCACATCGAGAGACTTAGTCAGGTGCAAAACAGAAGTCAAATAAAATATGTGAATTTATTTTACAAGATCACAAGTGAAGGTACCTTTAGAAGAAGCCATGATGACACATGACTAACTAGAGCTCAGGTCAAATAGTGGTAATCCGTTGAGAGAGGGAAACGAACCTTTGAAAAGGAGATGTGATGAGAGACTACATAGCTATGATGAATACAATATAAACGTGGTTCTTGCCTTTCAAAGATAAGCCCAATGTGATCCTCAATGTTGTGGCATCTGCTAACTTCTTCTTTGAAAAAAAAAAACATATAAAAAGTAAAAATATGCTCTATTACTTTAGCCAGCTTGACTACAATAGTGTTCCTTGTATAACAATAACATTCTAAATATTATTAAGTCTAAAAAATTCTGATATGTAAAATTGTAATTCTAGTTCTGACTTTAATTTTTATTTCTTTACTTTGAACCTGCCTCATGGAAGAGAATTTAATCTAAACTGTTTTGGGCTTCCAATTAAACAGTCTTCTCAGGTCATATAAATTCATGATAATCTAGTTCAGAAATTTCTTTCTAGGATTTTCCTGCTTGTCTTACCATAAATACCCTGGAGAGAAGCTTGGACCTACCAAGGTGTACTCCATAAGAACCTGCTTATGGAAGTGGATACAGGCAGGGTCAGGCACTAGGTAGACTAGAGATCCATCATATTCTGAATAAGTGGTTCTGGTCTGGTATCAGCCATTGATTTTCTCATCAGTTCGAAGTAAGAGGTCTCATCATGGCCCACACCACTGACTCATTCTAATTTGCTGGGTGCAAACTCTGATTTCCCCGGAATATTTATTTGGCTATATATTTTATCTACGCTGAGGTTGTGAAATCATGATGAGTTTTTCCGATGTGATACTCCTTGAATCGGGGGCTGATGAAACAAACTTCAATTATTACTAGTTACTAAGTTTAGCTCTAAACATTAGACTTCTTTTGCAGGCACTTGGGAAACACAGAATCTATGAGGCAAGAGATTAGGGGCCACCTCTCACGTCTAGCTGTGCTAACCTATTGGATATTCTCATTCAACAGTGAAATAGGAATTTTACAAAGTTACTCATTCCAAATTCTCTTTTCTCAGATAATCCCTACAATTCAGGGATCTTACTTCACTCATCATAATACTTTGTCGGTTACATTTGCAGGATCAAAAAGGAGTCTGAGCTTTGGGAATTTGTTATTTTATTCTCTCTGTATTTTCTTTCTTTCTTTCTTTCTTTCTTTCTTTCTTTCTTTTTCTTTCTTTTTTTTTTTTAGAGGGACAGAGAGAGAGAGAGTCAGAGAGAAGGATAGATAGGGACAGACAGACAGGAATGGAGAGAGATGAAAAGCATTAATCATCAGTTTTTTGTTAGGACACCTTAGTTGTTCATTGACTGCTCTCTCATGTGTGCCTTGACCGTGGGCCTTCAGCAAATCGAGTAACCCCTTACTCAAGCCAGCGACCTTGGGCCCAAGCTGGTGAGCCCCCTGGCTCAAACCAGATGAGCCTGAGCTCAAGCTGGTGACTCAGGGTCTCGAACCTGGGTCTTCCGCATCCCAGTTCAACGTTCCATCCACTGTGCCACCGCCTGGTCAGGCTCCTGTATTTATTTCTTGAGAAAATATCAAAAACCCCATTAAGCATGATTCAAGCAATTGAAAAGATAAGGGCCATCATGAAACCAATATTGAACGGTATACAACGCGTATAGAATTGTAACAAAACAATACGTAAGTTTCATCTTTTATAAAGGTATGTATAAGCAACACTAATGGCTAATCACCCCATCTATGTTAATAACCAAAGGAGGGAAAGAATTTATTTTTGAGAGAAAAAAAAACTTTGAAAATAAGAGAAAGAGTAAGGATAATGAGAGAAATTTAGAAAGAGCAACTCTGGCCATTGATGTTGGGATAGTCTTTATAAGAATAATATGTTAATAGGAGATGTGGTTGTCTTTCTTACTTCTTACCTATTTACAGAGATTTCAATAATAATGATACTGTGATGACTTCACAATGGATAGTGAAAGCCATTTAGTGAAAGAAAGCGAAGCAATGCATAATCATCTTACTTAGCTTTCTGCCCCTGTGCTCAGGAAATAAATTGCCCGAACGTGTCACATTATTTTTGACTCCACCTCATTTGTTCACATTCCTCCCTCTAATGACAGTTTGGGTGCCAAGATTATTAGAGGAAGCTTAAGGCCAATGGTTCAAGACAAGTAATTTCTATCTATTAGGAAGGGGAAATGAATGAAATACAAAATGTTTGTTTTTCACCTCTGTATTGTTTTCTTTGACTGATTGGACATCAGAGGGGATCACAAGACATGGACTACCTATAATTTATCTCATTAACAATAAATGATTTTTATGTTGCTTGTATCTAGAAGCATGCAAGAAATATGATGCATCTCAACTGGCTGAAGCAGGAACCTTATTAAAATTAGGTAATGTAACTTGCAACGGTAAGCCAATAATTTCTTGGTGTGATTAGTCTTTTTTTTTCTTTTGCTAATAGATTTCCGTATCCAAGGTTAAATAGTTCAATAGTAAATAGCTCTAAAATGCTATTGATACAGGAGTGGAAGCTATCCTCTGTCAAAGGATGTTGCAGAAAGAGTCACCAGAACTACAAAATAATACAACTGGGCTATTAATATTCTAATATTTTACAAAATAAGATTTGTAAATGTTAATTTATAAAATTATTTTAATTTTAAAGAAAAATTAACCACGGAGTCTTCTGATTGAAAAATACTCTATGAATAAACAGAATAATAAAATAGAATAGAGTTTAGTATAAAATTATCTTAAAACTGGAGAATTTGTGAGAATAAAGTCATAACATAAGAAATCATACACAGCCTGACCTGTGGTGGCGCAGTGGATAAAGCGTTGACCTGGAAACACTGAGGTTGCCAGTTCAAAACTCTGCACTTGTCTGGTCAAGGCACATATGGGAGTTGATGCTTCCAGCTCCTCCCTCCTTTCTCTCTTTCTCTTTCTCTCTCTCACTCTGTGTCTCCTCTCTAAAATGAATAAAATTAAAAAAAAAAAAAGAAAAAAAAAAGAAATCATACACAGCCACCTTTAAAATCATGTTTTAAAAAGTCACCCCCCAAGAATATGATTCTAGATTGGACATCATTTCTGGATTCCCTTCTCTTCTTTTAAAAATAATGAAATTACCAGAACCTACTGAGAAAATTTTTCCAAGCTTTTAGTATGTAGAGCCTGACTGACAATACTGAGCCTCTTGCAAATGCGGTAAATGTGGCGAATTTCTGTTGTTTTTGCAGGGACAGAGAAAGAAATTGAATGACTTCAGAAATAAAATAGCCTGAACTTTTTAGAGTTCACATTAAATTCCTTTTACTGCATTACACCGAGCTAACATAATTCTTCTATTACACACAGCCTGGGAAAGAAAATGTTCCTGCCTGGCGACTCTGGACATAATCCCAAATCTAGTCAAGGTAAGGTAGATGTAGTAAGTCCAAATTACTTTAAAATTCTTCCTGAACATACTTTCACATCTTACCTGGACTCACTCCTATTCATTTTGGAAGAAGGAGTGAATTGTATGCTGACTTCTTTCCCAATTTCCTTCTCTGGCATTTTTGCTTATGGTATGTTCCAAAGGATTTTGGGAATGACTCTCATAGTCATTTATGTGTATCGTTTCTGTAGAGATTGTCCTTGAGAAAGTATAATTTTGTTTTTATTTCCTTCACAGAAAATATTTCCCAGCTCCCTTTTTAATTTTTACAGGTTTATCTTTGTGAACTTTTCTCCCCCAATCCCCTCAAATTCTATCAAAGAGCAACCACTCCCAAAGTTAGTTCTATATTATGGAGGCTGGCTCAAAGTGCAGGTATATTTCTTTATTCCAGGATGTTCATAATCCTCAAATCAACTATACTGTTTTTGCAAAGGTGAACTAGGATTTATGTGCCACTTGGAAACATTTATCCAGGAGACAAGAAAATAGTCCACCTTGTCTTGTAAGCTCAGGTAAAATGTGTAGTTCAGTCAACACACCAAAATTTTTGAAATATCCATAATCCATATGAGAGAGAGAGGGGGGAAGGTACATATACTTATGAATACATGCATTTTCTCACCTATGTTTATTCTATCAGATACTCCCCTTCAATACATAAAAAAATTAAGGGTTAGTGTTTTCCTTCCACTTCAGTATTAGAGACAAATTTATGAGGTAAGTCATCATCATCTATGATAATGCAAAGTCAACTTATTGGCCATTCTACAAAGTGCTTGGGCTTCAATGCTCATATTAAAAGTGATGTCCTATACTACTGTAATGTAAGTACCAATATAATAATAATAATAATAATAATAAAAACTTTCCAGATTTTTCTGGAAGTCAGTAGAGATAGGGAACTTTTTATTCACTAAAAGAATGAGTTGGTTTTAAACTCTTTCATTAGTCAAACCAAAGATTTCTGCTAATATTTGCATAGTCAAATTGAACTGATTTTCCAGGTTTCATGACTATTCAATGGAAGTGTCCAGACTCCATCTCTCACTTTTACCATTAAAACCTGTCCTTTCAATATGCCCCACATGAGACTCTCAATTATTTTTTAAATAAAAGGATTACAGACCTATGACAGCTCTAATCTACTCTGAGCACTTCTGTTGGATCTCTAACTCCAATTCTTTTTTTAGTTTCCCCGTTTTCAGTCTTACCGTAGCCTGTGACCTATGGTTGAGAAAAAACAAACGGCATAGGAAGTTTGAACATAACCACCTGGGAATCTGATAGGACTTGTAATGTCTCAGTCATGGTAATCATGACTTGGATCAAGGGAGAGAGACAAAAAGAACCTCTGGTTGTTTTCATATCTGTATGTTTGTTTTCCAAACATATAAAGAGCCTTCCTATCTAGACCAAAACATTTTAACTCTTTTAGTTAGAAAGTAACTGTGAGGTTTTTTGGCCATGGAGGAAGGTTACATGAGGAACCAGGCCTGGGAACTTTGGCTGGAATCGTCCACACCCATGCACACCAAAAGAAACTTCCCAGGAGCCATTTGAAAAGGAACAACTGTTAGCCAATGAAATTTTTCCACGTCATATCAACTCGCCATCACCCTCCTGACCCTATAAATTACCCCCCCCCCAGCAGAAGAACCCATGCGTGACTTCTCTGGCCCATCTCATGGACCAGAGAACCTCATCCGGGATGCATTCTACTAAATAAAGTTTTTTCTATTCCACACTTGGTGGCTATGCCCTTCTTTCTTCCTCGGCAGGGAAAATACCTTACAGCAACAAATGGACATACACTAATATGTTTTAGGTAGGTTCCTGCAAATTTTGATAACCATATCTGAACTGTCTGAACTTCTGAGCTTAGGTTATTGATTATGTGTAATGTGGAAGTGGAAATCTATTCCCCTAATACTTTCTAGAACCACAAACTTTCATTCTTTTATTTTTGTTCTGACATTCTTAAAAAATTGAAGTGTCAAGAGAGGTTCAAGTTTTCTGACAAATAAAATTTTCTTTTCTTTCACAAACATACATGTACTCTATCAATCCTCTTTCTCTCTCTCTCTCTCTCTCTCTCTCTCACACACACACACACACACATACACACACACACACACTCTGGCAGTGATATCTTCTGGACATCCAGAATGATAGCTCCATTGCTACTTGAAGCTAGGCTTAACTATGAAACTTCCTTTGGTCAATGAAAAGTAAGCAAAAATGATGTGGTCACATGTAAGTAAAAACACTTAATTTGTGGTGTTGTAGACAACACATTTCTCTTTCTCTCAAAATTCCAGATTATAGTACTTTATCAGTTTGAGTCCCAGACAAAACAACTGTCATAATTTACCAATATTTTAAGATATAAATAATAGGTTGACAATTAATGGGTTATAATAGTTCCCTTAGCAATTGAACAATTATAGTTGTATACATGCTTTATTCATTTACTTATTCATTTCTTTTGGAAACAAAATATTAATTCTAATTTGAGTAAGAAGATTCTAAATGTAAAAAGTTATGAAAATGAACTTTGCTTTAAAATGAGATAAAGGGACACTATTTGGATGTACAGGGGGAGAAATCATAACGCTAGAGTCATGGAGTAATTAACCGATGGGTTTGCCCCAGGCCTGAGGGATTCCCCAGGAAAAGATCTTTCAGTGCTGAAACTGGTGAGTTGTAGGCAAAGTGGAACAGTTGCTCATATGAAATAAAGTACTAAGTGCTGGAGCTTTGCTTCTGACCATTTATCACAGGCTACGGAATCACCTGGAGAGGCTCTTAAAATCTAGACTGTTGGAGTGGTTGACAGAATTCTACTCTGCCCTTTGATATTTCCAGCTACAGATCTACAGATACTGTCCTCAACTTAATCAAACAGTAATTTAGTTACTGCTCTTAAGGGATTACTACAGAGGTAATTGAGGTCCTAGTCAGCGGACCTTATGAGAGGGTGATCATGTAGGCAGTGACCTTGAGCTCAAGCCAATGACCTTGGGCTTTAAGCCAGTGACTTTTTGAGCTCAAGCCAGCAACCATGGGGTCATGTCTGTGACCCCACACTTAAGCTGGCACTCAAGCTGATGAACCTTCACCCAAGCCGACCACCTTGGGGTTTTGAACCTGGGACCTCAGCATCCCATGTCGATGCTCCATCCGTTATACCACCACCGGTCAGGTCTCTTTTAATTTTTGTTAAGAAAATATTAAAATATATACCGGGAATGAGAGAATAGCTTCATGAACTCTTGTGCATTTATTAACCACATCAACAAGCTTTAATGATGAGTAACAGAGATCAACCTAGCTTTGTTCATTGCTCTGTCTAAATTTCTCATGCCCCAGCGATTGTTTAAAATGTCTAAATTTCTCATGCCCCAGCAATTGTTGAAAATCTAACCCCATGCATT
This sequence comes from Rhynchonycteris naso, assembly GCA_037038555.1. Classification (NCBI taxonomy): domain Eukaryota; kingdom Metazoa; phylum Chordata; class Mammalia; order Chiroptera; family Emballonuridae; genus Rhynchonycteris; species Rhynchonycteris naso. The sequence goes on along the minus strand of CM072998.1, from coordinate 6,543,970 downwards.
ACTATATTATTTAACCTTTAAGTCGTTTAGCATCTCTCACTGATATGATCTTTTTAAACATAACCACAGTATTATTACAACATCTAATAACAATGAAAATAGTTACTTAGTGTCTTCAAACAAACTGCTGCTGAATTGAAAAAACGATTGTGTCCTGATCTATGGGTTGAGATTAGAATATTGGTCCCTTTATTATTCCGTTCCTGCCTTTCCAGGGAAGAATCTCTTTAAAGGGACAACTGGGTTTTTATCTTGGGAAAGTCTAAAATATTTCATCTGATTCAGAACTTCTAACGTTGCTAAAACATGATTTTGAAGAGTGCTACATATTGTGAGGGAGATTTACGGATGGTAAACCACTATTAAAAAGGCTATGGGGATTCCATATAAGTTACCTTCCCAGTTTTCTTGTATCCAGTCATTGTATGTGCATATATGCCAGGCTCATTTCATCACTGAACCTCTATTTAATGAGCAGTTCTTATGTTTGATTTTTGTTTTTGTTTTCTCAAAGAATGTGATAGCATTGTATATATAAGTTTGAGAGCCAGAGCTGGGAAAAAGTGAAATACTCCACATAAATAACAGAGAACTTACTCCACAAATAAAAAATTTTGGAGGGACGGATTATTTTTTATTAGAGAAGTAAACAAAAGATTGTTTAAGTAAGTTGCAGTATGCCACCCTATAACAATGTTCAAATCTTCAGTTGCTTATAAAGTCACAGTTAAAAAATAGTATAACTGCATTTCTTAAAATTATTTAAGATTCAAATAGCACATTTTTTATGCTGAAGGAAAAAAAGAGATAAAACATATGAAGGTAACAAATATGTAGGCAAACAGCAATATAATCCCACATTACCTTTAGTTTTCTGTGACTTTCTAGTCTATTAAAACTTGGATTTATTTAAAAAAGATAATCCACTAACTTTGCTATATTTATTATAAAGTAAAAGAGTGACATTTGTGTTCTGATTTCACTTTAATTGCAGACATTAGAGTAGATATTTGAAGCCCTGGGCAGTTTCTCTATCCCAAAATTCTAACTATCACCTTTTACCTCATGTTTCCACAAAGTGATAAGCTTCATGGCAGAGCATATAAATAGTTCAAAAAGAGATGTACTAAAATCTCTGAACAAAAATATTTTTAGATCGCAGGGCATATTTTTGTTTTAAAACTTACTCTTTCTGTGTCATCTAAACGCTGCTGTAAGTTCAAAATTATGGGACATTGTCTACTATTGATAATGGAAGAAACCTAAGTCAGCAGAAACTGCCTAATTATTTAATGTTTTAAGCATTAGTTATTATAAGTGCCAGGAAGACCAAAATCTCTTGAATGGTTTTGACGGAAACCTCACAAAATTTTCTCCCACAAAATTGAGGGCTTCCAAAGACTAAAGTAGATTCCTAATATAGTATATCCTAAAATTTTGTAAACCTGATTGTTCTCCGTTTTAGGATATAGCCCTAATGACTCTGGGGGACTGCCTTTGTTGAGTGGGACATTTTGGTAGAGACAGACTAAACAAAGAAGTAAATACATTTACATAAATACATTTACATTTATATTAATAAAGCATTTATTTACACTATAAATACATGACTATAATGTCACCCCTTAATCTGTTTCATTATCTGGTTCCTCTGTTCTCTGGCATCGTCACTCAGTGGATTTCCTTAAGCTCTCTGTGCTTCAGGCTATCAGAATACAGTTTATTTTCTTAAGAAACATGATAAATACTGCCTGCTTTAAGTCTAAATATTATATTCCTTTTTTTCTAAATGATTTGTCCCTTCTTTTGCCTTGTAGTTTTCTAACTCTTACTGAAAATAGGAACAGATTCGTTGATACAGAGAACAGGCTGATAACTATTAGAGGAGAGGGGGTTGGGTGAAAAGGGTGATGGGATCAGGCAGAAAACAAAACACTGAAAGCCCTCAGAGACAGAGAGAACATTGTGGTGATTACCAGAGGAAAAGGGGGGTAGGGAGAGGTAGAAGATGCTATAAAGGAGGTTGGGGGGAGATAATGGTGATGGTATAAGACTTGACTTTGGGTGGTGAACACACAATATAATATACAGATGATGCATTATAGAACTGTACACCTGAAACCTATGTAATTTTATTAACCAATATCACCCCAATAAACTCAATAAAAAAATTTTAAAAAGGGTTCATCCCAAACTCACCATCAGATTTTTTTAACTCTATTTCTTCTGTCCTCATCATCCTATCAACAAATAAAAAGGTTCTATGCTTAATAATCAAGTAGTATTATTTATAGTTTTTTGTTTTGTATTTTTCTGAAGTGAGAAGCAGGGAGGCAGAGAGACAGACTCCCACATGTGCCTGACCGGGATCCACCCTGCATGTCCACTAGGGGGCGATGCTCTGCCCATCTGGGCTGTTGCTCCATTGCAACTGGAGCCATTCTAGCACCTAAGGCAGAGGCCATGGAGCCATCCTCAATGCCTGGACCAACTTTTCCCTGGCCTAGAATCAAACCCAGACCATCCACACACCAGGTTGACACTCTACCTCTGGGCAAACCAGAGAGAGCCTTATTATTTACAGTTTTATCTTAAAATATACTTTTTTAACCTGCAAATTAAAATACTAATGTTGCCTATAAAGTACCAATTCCTCAAAATGTTAAAAGATCAAATGATTGAGCCAGTGAATCCAGGCATCCTGAAGACATATTTTGGGCTCGGCTCCAAAACATGGCAATAAAGCAAGTCACACAAAATTTCCATTTTCCCAGTGTGTGTCAATGTTTCATTTATACTGTACTCTAGTCTAGCAAATGTGAAGTAGTATATCTAAAAAAAATACCTTAATTAAAAATACATTTTATTGCTAAGAACACTAAGTATCCTCTGAGTCTTCCGTAAGTCATAATGTTTTTGCTGTCGGAGGGTCTGGCCTTGGTGCTGATCCCAGCAGACTGGTGATGGGGACTGAGAGTGGTGACCGTAAGCTGGGATGGCTGTTGAAACTTTTTAAAATATGACAACAATGAAATTTGCCACCTCTATTGTTTCTTCCTTTCACAAACAATTTCTCTGTAGTGTGTGGTGCTGTTTGATAGAGTTTTACTCGTAAAGGAGTAAAATTCAAAATTAGACTCAATCCTCTCAAGCCCTGCTGCTGCTTTATGAACTAAGAGTAGGTGATATTCTAAACCCTTTCCTGCCCTCTCGTCCATTTTCATAGCACTGCACCAGGGTAGGGTCTAACTCAAAAACCCTCTTCTCTGCTCATCTACAGAAGCAACTCCTCACCCACTCACGTTTTCTCATGAGATTGCAGCAGTTCAACCCCATCTTCAGACATCATTCTCATTCTCTGGCCCTTTCCATCACATTTGCAGTTACTTCCCCTACTTAAGTCCTAAAAGCCACAGAGGCATCCACGAGTGATGGAGTCAAACCTTTATTTCAAATTCTTCCTCCTCTTCTTCCTCCTCCTCCTTCTCCTCCCTTTCTCCTCCTCCTCCTCCTCCTCCTCCTCCTCCTCCTCCTCCTCCTCCTCCTCCTTTATCTTTCTCATTTTTTAGGTGAGAGGAGGGGAGATAGATAGGGAGGCAGACTCCCACATTTGCCATGGCCAGTATCCACCCATCAACCCACATCTGGGGCTGATGCTTGAATCAACTGAGTTATCCTCAGTCCTGGGGCTTGAACCAATCAAGCCACTGGCTATGGGAAGTGAAAAGGGATAGAAGGAGGTGAGGGAGGGGTAGGGAAGCAGATGCTTGCTTCTGTGTGCCCTGACTGGGAATCAAACCCTGGGTGTCCATACACCGGGCTGACTACCAACTGAGCCACCGACCCGGGCCTCAAATTCTTCTTAATATTGATATTTTGACCTTTTCCCATGAATCACAAGTGTTTTTTAATGGCATTGAGAATGGTGAATCTTTTCTAGAAGGTTTTAAATGTACTTTGCCCAAATCCAACACAGGAAACACTGTCTAGGGCAGCTATAGCATCATGAAACGTATTTCTTAGTAGTAAGACCTGAAAGTCAGAATTGCTCCTTGATCCAGGGGCTGCAGAATGGACGCTGTGTTATAGGCATGAAGACATTAATCTAGCTATACCTCTCTATCCGAGCTCTTGGATGACGGGGTGCCTATCCATAAACAGTAGTGTTTTGAAATAAATAATTTTATTTATTTATTCATTTAGAGCAGTAGGTCTCAACAGCGGGCTTAAAATAGCCAGAAGACTTTGTTGTGAACAGATGAGCTGTGCTACAGGCTTTGTTATTCCATTCACAGCACACAGGCAGAGTAGGTCTTGCATGACTCCTCAGGGCCTTAGGACTTTTGGAACAGATGAGCACTGGTTTTACCTTAAAGTCACCAGCTTCCTGAGCCACTGGCAAAAGAGTCAGCTTTGGAGTGGGCATTGACGTCTCCCCTCTAGCTATTAAAGTCCTAGACGGCATCTTCTTCTGCTATCAGACTGCACTGAACACGTGTTACTCCGTGTGGCCACCCTCAATGATTATCTCAGCTGGCTCTTCTGGAGACCTTGCCTCAGCTTCTACGCCAGCACCTGCTGCGACCCCTGCCCTTTACTGTCACGGATGGAGATGGCTTCTCTTTTTCAACCTCATGAACCCACCACTCGCCTTCTGCAGCCTCCTCCCCTCTCTCAACCTTCGCAGAATTGAAGAGAGTGAGGACCTTGCTCTGGATGAGGTTTTGGCTTCGGGAAATGCTGCGGCTGGTTTAATTTTCCAGCCTGATGACTAAAACTTTATCCGTATCAGCAAGAAGGATGTTTTGCTTTCTTTTCATTTGTGTGTTCACTAACGTGGCATTTTTAATTTCCTTCAGGAACTTTTCCTTCACATTTACAAATCGCCTAATTGTTTGGCACGGGAGACCTGATTTTGGGCCTATGTCGGCTTAGAACCTGCCTTCTTCACTAAGCTTAATCATTTCTAGCTGGCCACTCAGAGTGAAAATATGCAAGTCTCCTTTTTTGTTTGAACACTTAAAGATTGCTGGGGGTTTTATTAGTTGGCCTAATTTCAAGGTTACTGTGTCTTGGGGAAAAGGGAGGCCTAAGAAGAGGGAGAGAGAATGGAGACCACCCAGGCAGAGGAGCAGTCAGAAAACACACATGTATTGGTTAAGTTTGACATCTTCTGTGGGTGTGGTTCATAGAAAGTGCCCTAAAACAATGACAATAGTAACACCCAAGATCCTTGGTCACTATAACAAAAAAAATAAAATAATGGAAAAGGTTGAAATATTGTGGATTTCCAAAGTGTGACACAGAGACACCAATTTGGAAAAGCACGGATAGATTTGCTCAATGCAGAGTTGCCACCAACCTCCGACTTGTAAAAAGACACGACGTCTGGGAAGTGTAGTAAACAAGGGTCGCCTGTATAGTGACGTTAATTGTGTGCACAAAGTCATGCCTCAGTAACTCGCAGAGACTGGATGGTTGTTCAGAAAACCTACTTTTTTCTTTTCTGTTGAACATAGTTTTACACTATATATATATATCCTGGCCAAAACTGCAAGATCAGCCCAGGTGATTTATTTTAATCAGAGTTATGTAAATCATGTATAAAACTTCTAGTGACAGCCGACTAAATATTTATTCTGTGATCCTCTCCTCTCTCTTTATCCATCTGCTTGCTTGATTTCAAATTCTAAGCTAACTTTGATATATATATATATATATATATATATATATATATATATATATATATATATAATCTAACAGCCTGTTCAAAAATTTGTGAAGTTCAAGTGTCCTCTCCATGCTTATCCAATACTACCCATCCATGCAAGATACAAAACTGTTCTTGCTACAGTGCCTAACCTTAACTTAATTCATACAAGACTTATCAGAAATAGGATACTAAATTCAGATTCCTTACATGCACCTCCCTGTTGAGCCAACAATGAGCTATAAGTGTACTGATACAAGAGATAGAAAAAAGGAGATGTCTATTACACAGTGAAGAAATAAATGTTCAAAATGTCATCTGGGATACCTTATAATATGTATCACATGCCCACTAAGCCTCTAGCTCTACAGGAGACTGGACTACAGAAATCAGTAATGGATGTTGGCCATTCACTGCATTTTTCAGGGAATTAGAAGGACGAGATGGCCTTAAATTATTGTACACTTGCCTTATTTGTAAGCCAAAGTGGGAGGGACCAAAGAAAGTAGGGGCATTTGAGAGCATGGTAGATTAGCTTCTGGACCCCAAACAGTAAGAAATAAAATAAAACCTCAACATATTTTGAACATCAAAACACTTTTGATTCAGTTTCAAAATCAATCAATCAATAAAAATAAATAAATAAAAGGTAAGCCTAAGGCCATCTGCTTCAAGATCATTCCTATCAGATTGAGCAAGAATACCATTCGAGACCAAGAAGCAGCTAGGAAGAGAAACAGAATGAGGCAAGGCACCTGAAACTGACTGAAAATACAAGTATTGGAAGACTAGTATGTTTTTGAGAGAATGTAACTGTCAAGGAGGCTGCCTTTGTAAACAAAGGAAGTAGACCTCTCACAGACCATCTGGTCCTACAATTGTACCAAGGAGAAAGTGGCCACATAGTGACAGCCTCCAAGAGGGTGTGTTCCTCAACCCTCACCTTGAATAAGGCTACTGTACTTGTAGCATGAGCAAGATCCTTCCAGCTGGGGAGCCAGAACAAAGCCCACGAGTGTCAAAGGTGTGGCACCAGATAGCAGACCCACCGCCTAGCCTGGCTTTGCCATCATCCATCCCCACACGTGGGAATGAGGAGCACCCGGCCTGACCTTTGCCTGCCCAGCGCGATTTCACAGGGACCATGGCTGGCCGTGTTTCTCCCATTTGTCCTTCCCGTGACTTCAGGTTTCCGCTGTTATCTGCCGCACTCTCTGCATTGTATGTTTGTTTCTTGGGGTCTGCTCTAATTGTTTGATTTTTAAGTCTCCATAGCACAAGGAGCCCTATGTAGATTCAACCGAGCTGTGGCTGGGTAGGATCTGGTGCTATCTCCCTGGGGGTAGGGTCGCTTGTGGTCTGTGTAAGAGAAGAAAGGGAAACGTTACTAGGTGACGAGAAGGGCAGGGCATAATGGAAAGTGTTTACATGTCCTTACATTGTGGAGACACAACTACATCTCATTTTTTATGCTCTTCCCGAGGTCTATATGACTAAATTCTGGCCAGTGGATTATGGTTTGATGGTGTATTCCACTGTTAGTTAAAACACCTTCTCCCACACATACGCACAAAGTAAAATACAATAAAGTAAAACAGACTTGCCATTCAGTCACCTACCCGGGGTCAGTTGACTGCTGTTAACATCTAGTCACCTGGAAATGATGTGAATATGGCGGCCCACGATTTCTAAATAAACACGGAGGAAAAGACTCTGCCTCCTCCACATCTCTGAGCAAGAGACGTTCATTATGTTAATTCACTGAGATTTAGTGATTTGTCTAATACAGCAGCATTTTAATTAACAGCGCGACTTTCAATTAAATCTCAAATTTAACAAGTTACATACTTTGCTAGAACTCCATGAAAACATATAATTTCTCAAATGCCACTTAGCATCCTTCTAAAGGTTTTATTTTCATGCATTTCAACACCCTTTATACTTAAGACTCCTGTATCCATTTCACAAAATACTTCTGCCTCCCGCAGATCAGACCGGGGTCATAATTCTGCTCACCCTCCTCGGAGCTGTCTCCGTCCTTGTTTACCACACGGCAGGCTCCCTATCACCTCGTTGGGGTCTAAAGGAAGAAGTTCTATTTTCCCTGCCTTAAAAATGATAACCCCAATTAACTTGTTTCAGGTTCTCGCGTTTTCCGTGAATCACCAGAAAGTTGGCTAAGTTAAACTTCATTAAGTTTTTCATGTAGAATATTGTCTTTGGTACGCACATAAAATCCTGTGTCGGAGAGGTAGCTGCTATTGTCTGAGTCCCATTATATTCACAAGTAAAGGGCCAGGTGTCCCAGGGCCTCCAGCTGGTGTGTGGCTAATTCTGGTTTTCAGGTTCCTACTTGGGGTACATTACACCCAACAAAGTCCTGTCAGTTTTTAACCTAGCACAACAAATCATTGCTGATTGTTTTTTTAACCTCGATTTTTGAGGTCAGAGAAAGCATATTATAAACTGTTATCTGTAGCACCTCTCCTAGTTTCTCTACTATCACACGCTCCATTGGGGGAAGGGGAGCAAGTTGATTGGATAGTTGTTTCCCTGCTTCATCTCAGTTATTTATTAATTGACTTGCTTCCCTGTGAGGAGTTGCTCTTGACCTTCCTGACCATTCACAGCAACCTTTCTCTTGGTAGCTTCTTTATTTCCACGAGCAATGCTTATTAAATGAAATTTACCATCTGTATTTTCAGATACTGGAAGCAGTATTAAAGGAGAGAGATTTACACTTCTGTAGGGTTTGTGTAATGGTATATACATAACCTCTGAAGAAAATTTGGAAGAATAATATGGAAAATTTTTCTACACCTGCTTACTTAGTGCAAATATTTATGAAAGAAAGCAAGCCTTTATCAGTCTTATGGAAGGTCATGTACCTTCTCTTGGACAGCTTATTATTTCTTCTAGTACTATCATTTACAGATCATTTGCTATTACTCATACCTTATAAATACTCTAGACGTCTTTTGACAGTGGTTCGCATGTCTGTGTTTAAGTGTTTAGGGATTAAATGAGAAGCACGAGGGTAAAGGCTCTTACAAAGAATACAAAGATCTAATGTATTCATATTCGTTTTCAGATACACAAAGAAAAGTTTTTAGTTAAGTTGTCAGAATCATTAAAAAAGGAGAGAAGATATCAAAAAGGATGATATTGGGACTAGAAGACTGGCCAAGGGAGACTCACTGGAGAATGGGTTATTTGGAGAGTCCTCTGTGCACGTTGACCAAGGTTTTCTTTGGCCAGCCCGGTGCTCTGAAGGCTGTGTCACCTCATCATCCCTTCCGTGCTAGTGCTCATGGCTTGTGGGCTCTCTTTTTAATGGGATGTTAGGACTCCCCAGGAACTCCCACAAGCTGTGTTACATTGCACCATCTTCTCCAAGTGAACCAGAGCTGGGAGCTTTTAACCCACCTGCACTAAATAGTTTCTGAGGACCCTGGTGCCCTGGGACAGATCTCTGTGCCAGGGAACGTCCTTTAAAAGACTCAACCCAGAAACGGATAAAGGCTATCCAGGCAAATAAGTGTTTGCAGGCCTTGGGTTGGGAGACCCCGCCTGGTCCACACGCCTGAGGAAAGGCTATCCGCGGACTCCCCTCCCCCTTCTCTAGTCTCCCAACCCGCACCATTCCCCCACCCAGCCCTGTGTGTGTCACAGAGTGTGAGCCCCCCCTCATGGGTGAGTTGAGTTGAATGTTTTAGCCCCAAAGCTATGACTGGGAGGAGGTGGGTTTGAATGGAGTTCTGTGTGGCCTCCGGGTCCCTCTTACGTGTGTTTTCCCAACGACGTCACAGACTGTGTTCTTCAGACAAGAGAGCTGAAACGTGGCGGATAATTGACCGCCCAGCGTTGTCTCAGGCTGTCCCTGCCACATGGGGTCATGGCCCTTTCTCTTTAGTTTCTAAACCCCATGCCCTGGATACTATGCCATCCTTTGTAATTGCCATTTTAACAAGAAGAACAAAGTGACTGGGTAGGGTGATGGATGGTCAAGAAACTTAATGTGGTGATTATTTTTCAGTGTATACACTTATTAAAGTGTTGTACTGTCCACCTTAATCTAATATGGCATGTGTCACTTTTATCTTAATAAAACCAGAAAAAATATAAAGATAAAAATACCATTCCATTGCCATTTTACATCAGGCTAACATGAGAATTGGTAATGTTCACAGTTGTGCTTAACTAGTTATTTATTATTGTAACCACTGGAAATGATCATTCCAAGCCATATATATAATACAAGCCTCTGGAAATAGTCTCAGGAACCTCAATGAACGGGCTTTTGGGTTTGAAATTAAAAAAAAAAAACAAAAAAAAAAAACCACAAAAACTCTGCAATACTGTCCATATAATTTTGTATCTAAAACATGGTAAACTCCATGAATTTGATCCTTTTTCAATGTGTTTCATAAATCAAAGAGCCAATTAATGGAGATGCCTGTTATAGAGTACATGTCTTATTTTTCTGATGATATTTTATGCCCACAAACCCAGCCTCCCCTGCCCGTGCTTTGGACGTGGTGGTCTGCAGACATTTGCGGCATTCTGTGACGGCAGAGAGCCATCGCACGGGCCCATCCCCGAGTAGCCGTATGGCAACGGCCCCGCCATCTGCTCACCCCGACATTCCTCTTCCTGGCAAACCTGGGACCCATATGGGTTCTTTGCATCTCATCTGTGGACCTCACAAGAGGAGGCACAATCACAATCTACTTTTCCCTGGAAACAACATCCATAATTGTTCTGAGCCTGAAGATCAATTTCTTTCCTATTTACCTTCCTCTTCCTCTAGGGTTTACACATCTTCTTTCTTCTAACTGAGTTAGGGACACATTGATTTCAGGACTTATGTGAGAGCTGTCAGGGCAAGCTGTCAGGTTGGATGTGTCACAACCTCCTCACAGGCTGACGGCCTGCGCTTTGTGGGCTTGAAACTTCATCACTCGGGAGATAGAACGATCCATTCCTTTACATGGTGACAGGATAGCAATTTGGTGTCAATGTGGAGAGCCGCATATTCAGACAATAAGGCAACATAGAACCAATGAACAGGCCTCTTACCTGTCTCGTGACATCCACTTTCGACAGTGTCTAAAATATTTGATAAAGGGTTGTTTAGAAACATTTTCAGCAGCTAGGTCTATTTCTTGGGTAACACATTTTTATATGTTATTGGGAAATCTGGTACGAGCTCATTTTCCAATTTGCTTTTTTATGTTTGCCTTCAAGCTAAATAATTATACGTATGTTGTTAAAATAGTTTACAGCATGTATGCAAGCCTCTCTTGTTTTTATTTTAGTGTATTTCGATTCAATTTAAAATCTGTTGGTTTTTTTTTTTTTGGCGTATGTACTTTTCATAACCTAAAAATACCTCTTTCATATTAATCAGTTATTATAAAAAATCGTTATTATGTTGGGAAAAAATTAAGTAAATGAATACAATCCATCCAGGAGAACTGTGTTTACATAGAAGGAAGACAAGCTGACCTGCTAGGCAGAATTAATGTTTTAGCAAGCAGGAGTCCACAGGTGATAGAGTATTCCCAAAGAAAATTTGCCCGTGATACAAAGCCAGTTTTGTTTGGTCTCTACAACAGCTCCCGAGCCCTGAAGAGAGTCGACATAGCACTGGAGAAATCATCACCTATTCCTCGGCCAGAGCCTCAAGCTTGTACCTGTTCGAATGCTACTTCCTGCCCAAACCAGAGGAGTGTCACGAAACTGAACAACCAGAAGACCGGTAATTTACTGTGGAAGACAGATCCTTAACTTGAGAGAACAATAATCTGAAGCTTCTGGAAGTTAAGAAGATGGCAGGCAATATAATTATACGTTTTAAAGTATTTTAACTGAAGGATCCTAAGCATTGACACAGACCACCCTACCTCTAACAAAAGCCAGGGGTCACACCTCAGAGGCCTCCGTGGCCCTCTCCAAGGCTCTGAGCGCTGGCGCCCCTGTGGGAGGAAATACGGCGGAGGCTGCCGGCAGCCTCCAAGTAGTTTTCTGGGAATCTCAGCGGAGGAAAATGCCGGCTCCCTGCCCACAACGGCCCCTTCCTGAGAAAAGCGGCTGGAGTCCTTTCAGGTGCACAAGCAGCATGCATTTAGCAACCTCCCCGCAATGGAAAGGGTCCCAGGGTTTGAAGGACGCAGACTCAGTGCGTTGAAACCCTGCAGGCACTTTTCTCGGAAGGGAACCCTGACTGGTAGGCATGTTAGGAGCTTGATGGATGCCTGATAAACTCAGGCTGCTAAAGAGGTGCTTTTCCATATCGCAAGTTAGACACACAGTCTCTGTTTTCTTCATATAAGAATAGCCCGAGTTTCTTATTCAGTAAGCTTGACGCCGTCCTTAAGAGCCTATGGCACTGACGCCCTGCTATGGACAGTCTGTACAGCGAAAATGGTCTTAGTAACCTTAGTTACCGGCTCTCACTTTATCCATCAGAAGCAAACCTTCTCTTGACTGTAGCTTTGCTTCTGGTGCCGGTGCCTCAGAAGCAGGGGCTTTCACCCCATTTATTTCTCCCCAGATTGGACTCAGCAGATGGAGGTGGTACTTCCTGCGTGCACGTGTCATGTCGGAAATCAATTTACGCACATCTAATCTTCTTCCCAGGTGGATTTCAGCGACTAGTGGACTTCATTTGATATTTTAAATTAAACATATGTAAGGTTTAGATTTAGTCCTACATATTGGCAGGAGGGCGAACAATAAAGCTTTATTTATCCAAGTAAAGTCGATAAGAACATTATCCCATGGAAAATTCCCTTATCACTCGTTTTCTTGTTCCCTCATCAACTCTCACTCAAACTCACACACACACACACACACACACACACACACACACTCTTGCCCTCAATGAGAGGTTGTCTATTGAGGAGGTCTTATTCATCCTGAATCCTTTATTAGAACTACAGAAGTACCACAGGGATCTGAGTCTTGCTTCAGCCGTCTACTAGTAGCGTTCACTTCCGTGACCACTGGAGTTTCTTGCCCCTTGAACAAATCAAACTCTCAGGATGATAAATCTTTAGGTCACTCCACATTCCAACAGAAACAGTCTTACCTTACTTTAGCTTCCCTGTCAGGTTGCTAATAACCATTTTGCTCACACCACTGCTCCATTCTTCCCAGCAGAAATGCAGGAGGGAGAAGGATCACTTTCCTTCTGTAGAATTCCACCCGTTTGTTAGTGGACAACAGTTGCTTTCTATTGCTTACAATCCGTCTCCTTTCCTTTCTGAGCAGCTCCTTGATTTTCCTATGAATTTCTTGGAACTGTGTCCATTTATTCAATCACTCCAGACATGGCAAGTAACTCAAGACGTTTGGTGAGATACTGTGTTGTTCTGACCAAAATAATCCATTAATGGGAGAGTTGAAGTAAGGCCAATCAGAGCCATGAGACACCCCTGGCCAAGAAAAAATAAATGGCCACTCTATGTTTATAATTCTGACAGAGTACTACCAGGAGCTTCAGGTTGTCTTCTTTGCCAATGACTATGAAGAATCTGAAGAAAGTATAACAAAGAGGCATTGTGTGAACACTGTTAGATTTAAGTGACCCTAATCTCTTATGTGCTTCTTTTTAATGTGCTGTTTTCAATATTAAGTACATATTTGAGATGTCAAAGGGATGACTAGACAGCGCCTCCTTCCTGCTACATCTCCTGTTGGGCAATAATGAAGTGAATAGCAGTTGTTTTTGCTGTTGCCTCTCTGTTAAGCATTATTATTGTATGAGATAGGAAAGTCAATAGGAAACATCAGTTTGAATATGTGGAACTTTAATTGTAAAACCTTAATACGATGTTTCAGAGCATAGGCTGATGCAGTAAGTAGGGATTTTCGCTATGCATGTACACATTGGAATTATACTGAGGTTGACAATTTTGAAGTGCCAACTATGAAAATATTAATCAGATAGTTCTACCTATTTCATTTTCACTTACATGTCCTTGGTGTTTTTAATCAAAAAATTTTCATTGCTAGTTATGAAAACCTACTGAAGTTGTTGTGCACCAATAATCTATTACTTGATTGCCGAGCAGTATTCTATTATACGGAAATATCATAACATTTCATTCATTCCCTTGTTGAGGGAACTTTCAGTTGTTTCCAGTTTGCATCTTAAATACTAAGCTGTTACGTGCAGTTTTGTTTTTGTATGGACACATACTTTCTTTTCTGGCCAGTAAGTACCAAGGAGTGAAATAACTGAATTCTATGGTAGATAAGTGTTTAATTGAAAAAAAAATAAGAAGTAAAGTTGTCTTTCAAAATGGTCATAACATTTTATACTCTCAACAGGAGAATACAAGAGCACCAGTTCTTCTATGTACGTACCAACACATGGTACGTTCAGTGTTTTGAATTCTAGTCTTTCTAATAACTGTGCAATGGTACATGGCTGGGTGTTACGGTCCCTCCCTAGTGACTGACGACATGAAACAGCTAGCCATTTGCTGCTGTTATTTTTCTTGTTCAAGTTTCTGTTCAAATGTTATACACATTTCAAAGACTGGGTTGTTTGTTTTTTTATTATTGAATTTTGAGAGTTTTATATACTCTGGATGTGGGTTTTTGTTACTTTGTTTTTCTTTTTATGAAATACATGGCTTGTTAATGTTTTCTCCAAGTCTTTGGCTTGTCTTTTCTTTCTCTTAATAATGTTTTTATAAGACCAGAAATTTTCAGTTACGATGGAGTCCATTTTATCAATTTGTTCTTTTATGGGTTTTGTGCCTTCGTATGATTTATCAAAATAACTATGATGATTAGGAAAGTCAAACAAAAGATTATACAATATACAACTTCATTCATATATGTATGTGTATAAATATATATGGTGTTTTGTATGTACATATAAACTATATAATATTAAATATATAGAATGACAGAACGTGGATCATTGATTGCTTGGGGGTAAGTTTACAAAAGGAAAACTTTGAGCACAATCAATATATATCACTGTCTTGCTTGTGATTATGATTTTTGGTGTATCATTTATGACAAAACTTCAAATTTTAAGTTTACATATGCGGAGTGAATTGAATGTCAATTATATCTCCATAAAGCTGATGAAAAACATATACATGACATGGCAACATGAGTGAATATTCATCTGCTAGGAGCTTGAGTCAAATTAAACAAGGCGTGAGCATCAGCCTGGCATGTGGATGTCCTGGGCTGGATTCCTGGTCAGGACACACAGAAGTGCTCCTCTGCTTCTCCACCCCTCCCCCTATTGCTTCTCTCTCTCTTCTTCTTCTCCTCCCACAGCCATAACTCGATTGGCTTGAGTGAATCTGCCTTTGGTGAGGAGGATGGCTCCATGGCCTCCACCTCAGGTGCTAAAATATGGCTTCAGTTGCATCAGAGCAAGGGTCCCAAATGGGCAGAACATCGCCCCCTAGTGGGTATGCCGGGTGGATACTGATTGGGACACAAGCGGAAGTCTGTCTCTGTGCTTCCTCTCCTCTCACCAAAATAAAATAAGAGATATTAAACAAAGCATGATATTTTAAAAATATATATATTGTACCTTGACTGTCTATTGGTTTTGTAAACTTCTAATTCTTAAAATAGGGGAAAAAAGAAGTATTCAGTGATTATCAGAGAAGGATTCAAAGGATAATGAGGCATGTGGATATGTTAGCTCGTAATGTCAGCGATGATAAAGTCTCACTCCCCCCTCCCCCGCCCCCGTTTTGACTACATAGACAGACCTGACAATGCTGGCTGATAATATTCACAGTTTCAATATCCCATTACTGAGTCCCCTAACTTTCCCCCAGGTGACTTCTTCCTACACTGAATTACTGTTAAATTCCGTTTCTTCTGCTTACATTTTAGCTACAATGGAGAGTGTTTATTTTCCACTAGACTAGCCTTGGAATAACTCCTGGTCCCAGTGTTCTGACAGGCTATTTAGGAAAAGAAAGAAAGTAGAGGAAAAAATCAGTAAGTTAGTGAAGGCCAAAATATATGGCGATGAAAACTACAATTAATTCTCTTTTATTTAGAAAAGGAAATAATGGAAATACAATCGAAATGTGCTTAGTTCCCAGATAACTTGGCTTTAAAAAGATAACTTCTTTAACAACTAATGTGGTTGCCATGGGAATATAAATGCAAAAACCATGAGCAGTACAGGCATATAAATATGAGAGGCTTCAGGCAAAGCATTTCACCATGATTATCAGATTCCTAACCCAATCTATTTACTTAAAAAATAAAGAAAAAAAGGTTGATTCTTTTTTTCTTCTATGAGACTTAAAGCTACCAGTGCTTTTAATCACTGTAAAATAAAATTTAAAAATAAATTACAAGCCATCTAAAAGCAATACCTAAAAGTTTAAAAGTGTTAATATTTAGAGGTAGGACAAAGTATGTATTTGTTAAGACTTAAAACAAATTTAGAGCAGTAATGAAAACACATATTCAATGAAAATTTGTTGGTATAAGAAAAAAAGACGCCTCCAGGTTTACTATAAGAAGCACCCATTTTATTTCTCACTGCAGAACAAGGGCGAAAAACATTATTTATTTCTGCAAATTTTCTGTTCTCTTTTACCCAGGTACCCTTTTCAGGTCCCTAATGTGTCTATGCCAGGTGAGTGGCATCTTTTTTTTTTTTTAAGGGACAGAGAGAGAGAGTCAGAGAGAGGGATAGACAGACAGAAGCAGAGAGAGTTGAGAAGCATCAATCATTAGTTTTTCATTGCCATTGCGACACCTTAGTTGTTCATTGATTGCTTTCTCACATGTGCCTTGACTGCGGGCCTTTAGCAGACTGAGCAACCCCTTGCTGGAGCCAGCGACCTTGGGTCCAAGCTGGCGAGCTCGGTGCCTCGAACCTGGGTCTTCCTCATCCCAGTCCGACGTTCTATCTACTGCGCCACCGCCTGGTCAGACGGTGAATGACATCTTAAAGTTTTACCATGCTCTTCCGATTTTACATTCAAATACTACCCTATTCTATCTGGAACTATTGCTCACTGAGAAATGAGCTGTTCTCAGGGCTGGGTCTGACTTCTAGGGGTGATACCACATATGTTGAAGACAAATTCATATGCATAGATTCCTTCCATGTAAATGTATTGCTTTGTAATTGTGGTAAAAACAATAACATAACATTTATCACCTTAACCATTTTTAAATGTATAGTTTCAGTAGTGTTAAATATATTTCCCTCATTACCCAACAGATTTTTAGAATTCTTTTTATTTTCTTTTTGACAAACTGATACTTTGTACCCATCACACAACACTTCTCATTTACCCCTTCCCCAAGCTCACTGTGGTTCTACTCCTGGTTTTCAAGTGGTTGCCTACTCTAGGTATCTAATATGAGTGGAATGATACGGTATCAACTTTTGTGACTAGCATATTTCACTTAATGTCCTGACAATAAATCTGTGTTGTAGCTTATGACAGGATCTCCTTCCTTACGAATGCTGAATATTTCATTGTATATATAAACCATATTTTCTTGTATTCATTCACCCATGAATATTTGTGTTGCTTCCAGTGCTTGGCTATTGTGATTATTCCTTCAATGAACATGAACATGCAATTATTTCTTCAAAATTCAGCTTTCAATTCTTTTGGCTATAGAACCAAAGACCAAAAGTGAGGTTGCTAGATGATCGAGTAATTCTATTTTAATCTTTGTCATACCACCATCTTGTTTTTCATAGCAACGGCACCATTTGACAGTCCTACCAACACTACACAAGTGTTCCAATTTCTCTACAACTTTGCCAACACTTGTTATGTTATGCTTTCTGGATTTTAGTTTTGCTTTGCTTTTTAATTTTTAATGGTGGCTATATATATATATATTTTTTTTTTTCATTTTTCTGAGATTAGAAGCTGGGAGGCAGAGAGACAGACTCCCGCATGCACCAGACCTGGATCCACCCGGTATGCCCACCAGGGATAAATGCTCTGCCCATCTGGGCTGTTGCTCCATTGCAACAGGAGCCATTCCTGAGGCAGAGGCCATGGAGCCATCCTCAGCATCTGGGCCAACTTTGCTCTAAAGGAGCCTTGGCTGTGGGAGGGGAAGAGAGAGAAAGAGAGAAAGGAGAAGGGAAGGGTGGAGAAGCAGATGGGTGCTTCTCCTGTAGGAATCGAACCCAGAACTTCCACACGCCAGGCCAACGCTCTACCGCTGAGCCAACAAGCCAGGACAATGGTGACTATCTTAATGAATATGAGGTAATATTGTGGTATTGTATTTTTCTAATGCTTAGTGATGTTTGGTTTTATTTAATATGCTTATTAAACATTTGTGTATCTTTTTGGGGAAATGCCTATTCAAATTCTTTGCCTATTTTTAATAGGGTTATTTATTTTCTTGTTGATTGTATAAGTTCTTTAGATATTTTTTATATTAATTTCTTATCATAGTTATGATTTGCAAGTTAACTCATCCTGTAGATTATCTTTTCACTCTGTGGTTTTCTTTGATGCCCAAAAGCTTTTTGAATATTTTTGTGATTCTATTTCTCTATCAGGTTCTATTTGTATATTTTTGTTTTTGTTGTCTGCAATTTTGGTGTTATATTCAAGCTATCGTTACCGACTTGAATGCCATGAGTCTTTTCTTCTAAATTTTCTTCTAGGAATTTTATAATATTAGTTCTTATGTATAGGTCTTTAATCCATTTTTAATTAATTTTTTAAATATAGGTAAGATAAGGATCCAACTAATTTTTCTGAATGTGGATATATAGTTTCCAACATTAGTTAGTAAAAATACTGTTCTTTACCCACTGTTTTAACCTCGCATCCTTGTCAAAGATCACTCTACCATACTTGTGAGGGTTGAGTTTTGGGCTCTGTATTCTTTTCCCTTTCTCTGTAAGCCAGTCTTCATGACACTTTGACACTGGTTTAATTACTATAGCTATGTAGCCTGTTTTGAAATCAGGAAATGTAAGGTCTACAATTTTGTTTTTCTCTTTAAACACTCCTTTGGCTATTGAAGATCCTTTAGAATCCTAGAAAATTTTTAGAATTTCTTTTCAATTTCTGCAAAAAATGCCATCAGAAATTTAACAGGGTTGTATTGAATCAATAGATTATTTTGTATAGCATGGGCATTTTAATAATGCTAAATTCATAAAGGCAAAAGTAACATGCTTATAATAACATAATGAATGATCCTTCATATATACAATATTTTATTCTTTTCTCTCGTTTTGTTATAATCTTATCTTGACTTAAATTTCAGGTAATTAAATATGAAGTTGACTAACAATAGCATCAGCTTAAAGAGTATAATAGAAATAGCCTGGCCTGTGGTGGCGCAGTGGATAAAGCATCAACCTGGAACACCAGGGTTGCCAGTTTGAAACCCTGGGCTTGCCTGGTCAAGGCATATATGGGAGTTGATACTTCTTGCTCCTCCCCCCTTCTCTCTCTCTCTCTCTCTCTCTTTCTCTCTCTCCACTGTCTCTCTAAAAATGAATAAATAAAATTTTTAAAAAAAGAGTTTAATAGAAATAGTATAAGCCCTGGCTGGGTAACTCGGTTTGTTCAAGGGTTGTCCAGATATGACAAGGTTGTGGGTTTGATCCCTGGTCAGAACACATACTAGAATCTATTTTAAATTATACCTATTTTAAACTTGTAACAATTTTACTTAAACTGACTACCATCTGCACCCCAATTTTATGTTACTGATGTCATGTACTACATTTTATATATTGTATATCCATTAATACACAATTATAGTGATTTTTATGCTTTTGTTTTTTTTTTAAACCCATACCAGAATAGTGAATTTTCCATAATTAAGTTACAGAAGTATAACATAATACCACTAAATTCTATCTGTGTCTATATTTTTCTATACATGTACTTCATCAGAGAGTTTAATGTTTTTGTGTGGTTTCTTGTTGCTGCCTAACACCCTTCCATGTCAATGTGAAGGGCTTGCTTTAGCATTGCTTGGAGGGCAGTTGTAGTGCTGACGGGCTTCCTCAGCTTTTCTTTCTGGGGAAGTCTTAATTTCCCTTCCAGTTTTGAAAAATTGTTTTGCCAGATATAGTATTATTAGCAGGCATTTCCATACTCTGAATGTATCCTCTCAAACCCTTCTGGCCTGCAATATTTCTAATGAGAAATCCGCTGCTATTCAGAGTTCCCACAAAGGCGTGTTGTCTCTCCATTGTTGTTAAATCGGTTTTTCCTGTGGAGTTCTAAAGGCCCGGAGCACCCTAATCTGCAATTTTGCTGACATCCTTAAAAATATATTTTAAAAATAACCACTTTGTTTGTACATTGTACTGTTTTAAAATTGTTTTTTTATTAATTTTAGAGAGTGACAAAGGGAGAAAGAGAAATAGAGAGAGGGAGAAAGAGAGAGACAGACATCCATTTTTTTTGTTATTGTTGTTCCATTTATTTTTGCATTCATTGGCTGATTCTGGTCTGTGTTCTGACTGGGGATCAAACCCTTCCACTTGTCATATCTGGACAACCCTCTAATCATCTGAGCTACCCAGCCAGAGCTTAGATTATTTTCACTATACTCTTTTCTGTAAAGCATGCTTAACCATTTGCAAGTTAATGTGCTACAAAGAAATCAGCTTCAAGGAGCAGAGAACGTCCCGTGTTCTGTTTATCCCTGACATGTCAGAAATGGCAAAGAAAGTTGCTCCAACTCACCAAGAAGAAGAAGCTGTCTAAACTAAAGAGAAACAGAACAAAAGCAACATCTGGGAACTCATCAGAAGGATGACATCACAGGACAACCAAATATCATCAACTTGGTAAGGCAGAACAACTTCCAATGGTGTGATGCCAGCTAGCGTGGGCTTACCTACATAGGAAACAGGTCGACGAGATGCTCACAGCATGTCAGCTGCTGGGAAGAATCCATGGAGACTTAGCGTACTGTTCAAAGCTTGGTGTGGACCAGTCAGGCAGTTTAGAATCCCTGGCAGCCACAGACTTTGTTCCCACTCGCAAGCTATTCTTCACACCTCTCTGGGGAGGGCATGACAATAAGTCATAAAAAGATGCATAAACGTTATATTGACCACATTTTTATCGTCAAAAAAATTTACAGTTAATAATATTCGTACCATTTGATGGACACTGCTACCTGAAATGTAATAATTTATAGTTGATAATTATAGTTAGATTTAATAATTTATAGTTCATTTCATTTCTAAGAATAATTCATTTGCTCTCTGAGTCAAATATGTAATTAAGAAATGTTTACTATGAACACAAGTGCCATTTTAGAAAGCCCATTGTTTCCTAAGTGATGAAATGGTTAACTGCAAATCCTGTTTCATCCTAGGCCTTCTAAAGCTGAGAAGTATCAGCATGAAAAGCTGAGTTCATACGTGTGTATATATACCTACAAAATAGGTAAGCCGTATCAGATTTAATTACATTCTATTGTACCTTTGAAAAGGTGTTTCAAAGAAAATCATATAGAGTATTGTTAGACTTATTTATTTATTTGCTTTGGAATGTTTTTACCAGCATCAAACATCTTTAGATAATTAAATTTATCAAGGGTTTTTACATGAAAATAATAAATTACAATAAGTTAATGAGTTCAATATGCAATTCATCTCAGAAGCATTACCTAAGCTTTCGATCTGCCTCAGAGCCATGTCCCAAAACATTTTAATTCACTATACTGTTTAATATACCCATTAGCTTAAATCAGAGATCAAAATGTAACATTTAGGCCTGTAATCTTTGTATGGTCTAGGTCTGTACTTGATACTACTAATAAAAATGAATGATAGAAATTCATAAATGGTTTAACAAGTCAAAATGTGCAAAAACCCCCTTGAATTTACTTATATGATGTATAGCTTTTCTGGGAATAAGGATGTTGTATTCAAAGGAATATAAATTCAAATGATATCAATTATAAAGATAAAAGTATAAACCAAACTGCTATGGAGTGTTTCTGTATGTGATCTCCATGACAACGAACCCTTGTAGGTCTGGTCTTTCTTATCATCGCATTCCCAAGTGTTTGTTTAGTACTTGCTCATTAATTATTTTGTAATGAAATGGTAATGAAGAAAAAGTGTAAATCTGTTCAATCATGTCAAAAACTGTTTCTGAAGTTCAGGGGCAAGATGGCGACGGAGTAGGCGGATGTGGCAACTTCCAAATCCCAAAAACAAAGTGGATTATAACTTGATTTTAAGAACCATCATCTGAATAAACCAACGTTGAACTGGACTGAGAGGACTCTGCAACTGGGGAACACTGAAGAAGCAACATTGAGACTGGTAGGAAAAGGGAAAATGTGGAAAAGGCTGCCCAGCTCCCCGGAGTGAAAGGCAGCTTGGAGAGACTCGTGTGGTGGAAAGAGAGGCTAGCGGAAGGGTAGGGATCCGGGTCCCAGGAACAAAACCCCAGCCTGCAGCCCCAGAGCCTAGAAGAGGTGTATGGACAGTATTTAGCTGTGAAACAGGTTAGGATACTGTTTGTGAGAAAGAGACAGTTATCTCAGACCCAGGATTCTTCTTAAAGGGACGGAACAGAAAACCTCTCTCACAACCACTCACCCGGGACTCCAGGAGAATGGGGACAGAGGAGAGGACCAGAGCAGCAGGAAGAGAGGGCGATCTGGAAGGCACAGGGAGAGAAGCTTTGAGGGACAGCCACCCTAAACACTGGGCTGAGTCACTCCACAAATCTGAAACAATATTTCCCCCAGAACCAGCAAGGGGAAGCAGGACACCAGCCAAACAGGCTTACCTGCAGCAATTAGAGCACAGTCACTTAGAAGAAGGGAGTTTTCAGGACTACAGTATGGAGTGTTAGGGTCTGAGCTGCAGTGCCCCCACCCACACTGCTGAAGGCTTGCTGGAGGGCGGGTGGCCCTGGGATGTGGAAGTTCGGTTCTGCTGGCGGGACCAGAGGCCAAGTCAGCTGGTATGAGCTCTGTCTAGCCCAGCAGGGGTGAAGGGGAAGTGCAAAAGTGGTCTGGTGGCTGCTGGCCTCCTGCGACCCCATCAGTTGGGGAAAAGCTGGAGCCTGGAATGGGCAGAGATCTGCTGCTGGGCGGGGGCAAGTGGGCACGCAGCCTCACCCAGCCCCTGAAGCTTGAAGCCCGGCACAAACCAGCTTTGCCTGCGGAGGTGGGGCAGAAGCCCGGCTCACAGCTGAGCATGCATGAGCAGCCCCTCCCAGCCAGAGAAGCCGGCTGACAGGGACCTGCAGCTGAACAAAGGTGCTCACCCCTGCTCTTGGTGCCCAGGCTTGTGGCCTGAGTGTGGTGGGCAATCCCACCCATGGGAGAGGGGCGAAGGCTTGTAGAGGGCAGCACGAGAACACAGCACCTTCTGCGGAGTCAAGGTGGAAACCGCAGCAACAGCCCCAGCCAGCAGGTGCCAGCAACACCCATACCCAACCACCTTAGGCAGCGGCAGAAGGGGTGGCGGGCCTAAAGACAAACCACACCTAGGGAACACAGAGGAAACACCCATTGGACTCCAGTAGCCACACCCTTCTTATGCACAGACAAAATGGGCAGGTAAAAAAATGCAACCCAAATGAATCAAGAGAAATCCCCAGAGAAGGACCTGAATGAATTAGATATAACCTAATTACCAGCTGCAGAATTTAAAGCTGGATTTTTTTTTTTTTTACAGGGACAGAGAGAGAGTCAGAGATAGGGATAGACAGGGACAGACAGACAGGAACGAAGAGAGATGTGAGAAGCATCAATCATTAACTTTTCATTGCCCTTGCGACACCACAGTTGTTCATTGATTGCTCTCTTACATGTGCCTTGACCACGGGCCTTCAGTAGACTGAGCAACCCCTGCTGGAACCAGCAACCTTGGGTCCAAGCTGACGAGCTTTTGCTCAAGCCAGATGGGCCCATGCTCAAACTGGCGAGCTCGGAGTTGCAAACTTGGGTCTTCCGCATCCCAGTCTGATGCTCTATCCACTGTACCACTGCCCAGTTAGGCAAGATGCAGAATTTAAAATAATGATTGTTAGGATGTTCAAAGAGCTTAGAGCTACAATGGATGGTCATTACAATCACCTAAATAAAGGAAATTGAAATAATAAAAAAGAATCTGACAGAAATGACAAATACAATATCAGAATTAAAGACCACAATAGAAGGAATTAAAAGCAGAATGGATGAAACTGAGAATAGAATCAGCAAGTTAGAGGACAAAATAAACAAAGGCACAGAAGCAGAGCAGAAAAAAGAAAGAAACTCAAAAAATTTGAGGAAACTCTAAGGGAGCTCTGTGACAACATGAAGAGAAATCACATCCACATCATAGGGGTTTCTGAAGAAGAAGAGAAAGAACATGGGATAGAAACTTTGTTCAATCTTGTTCAATCAAATCATAGCTGAAAACTTCTCTAAATTAAGGCTAGAAAACATTTCACACATTCAAGAGGTACAGAGAATTCCATTAAAGAGAAACCAAAAAAAATCTACACCAAGACATATCATAGTTAAAATACCAAAGCTAAGTGATAAAGAGAAAATTTTAAAAGCTACTAAAGAAAAAAAGGCTATCACCTACAAAGGAGCCACCATAAGGATGACATCCAACTTCTCAACAGAAACACTTGAGGCCAGAAGAAAATGCCAAGATATATTCAAAATAATGCAGAAAAAGAACCTACAGCCAAGAATACTTTATCCAGCAAGACTAACGTTTAAAACTGAAGGAGAAATAAAGAGCTTCCCAGAGAAAATAAAACTCAAGGAATTCATTACAACCAAACCAATTCTGCAAGAGTTGCTAAGGGGCCTGTTGTGAACAGATCAAAGGGGGAAAAATACAGCAAAAGAGGAATATAGCTTTAAAGAATAAAATGGCAATAAACAACTACATATCAATAATAATATCCTTATATATAAATGGATTAAATGATCGAATTAAAACAGATAGGGTAGCTGCATGGATAAAGAAACAGGACCCATACATATGCTGTCTACAAGAGACACACCTTAAAACAAAAGATTCACATAGACTGAAGGTAAAAGCATGGAAAAAATATTTCATGCAAATGGAAATGAAAACATAGCCTGGGTAGCAATACTTATATCTGACAAAATGGACTTTAAAAAAAAGGCTGTAGTAAGAGATAAAGAAGGACACTACATAATGATAAAGGGAACAACTCAACAGGAAGATATAATTATTATAAATATCTACACACCAACTATAGGAGCCCCGACATACATAAAGCAGACTTTGATAGATATAAAGGTCAAGATTAACAGCAATATTATAATAGTTGGGGATTTAAATACCCCACTAACATCACTGGATAGATCCTCAAGAAAGAAAATTAACAAAGAAACAGCAGACTTAAAGGATACACTAGATCAACTCATTTTAATAGATATCTTCAAAACTTTTCACAATAAACCAGCAGAATATACATTCTTTTCAAGCGCTCATGGTACATTTCCTAGGATAGACCACATGTTAGGACACAAAAGTGGTCTCAACAAATTTATGAAGATTGAAATCATATCAAGCATTTTCTCTGATCACAATGGCATGAAACTAGAAATTAACCACAAAATAAAAAGTGAAAAATACTCAAACACTTGGAAACTAAATAGCATGTTATTAAATTACAAATAGATTAACAATGAGATTAAAGAAGAAATAAAAAAGTTTCTAGAAACGAATGATAATGAGCATACAGCAACTCAAAATTTATGGGACACAGCAAAAGCAGTATTGAGAGGGAAGTTCATAGCACCATAGGCACACCATAAAAAGGTAGAAAGAGCTCAAATAAGCAACCTGACCCTGCTTCTAAAAGAACTAGAAAAACAACAGCAAGTAAAGCCCAGGACTAGTAGAAGGAAGGAAATAATAAAGATCAGAGCAAAAATAAATGACATAAAGTCTAAGGAAACAATACAGGGGATCAATAAAACCAGGAGCTGGTTCTTTCAAAAGGTAAACAAGATCGATGAACCTTTAACTAGACTCACCAAGAAAAATAGAGAGGACTCAAATAAATAAAATTAGAAATGAGAGTGGAGAAACAACAACTGACACAACAGAAATACAAAGTATTTTAAGAAAATAATATGAAGAACTCTATGCCAAAAAACTAGACAACTTAGGTGAAATGGACAAATTTCTTGAAACATATAATCTTCCAAAAATCAATCTGGAAGAATCAGAACACCTAAACAGACCAATTACAACAAATGAGATTGAAACAGTTATCAAAAACTCCCAATGAATAAAAGTCCTGGGCCTGATGGCTTCACAAGTGAATTCTACCAAAAATTCAAATAAAAACTAACTCCTATCCTTCTCAAGCTATTTAAAAAATTCAAGAGGAAGGAAGACTTCCAAACTCCTTTTATGAGGCAAGCATAAGTCTGATCCTGAAGCCAGGCAAAGGCAACACACATACAAAAAAAATTATAGGCCAATATTTCTGATGAATTTAGATGCTAAAATCCTGAACAACATATTAGCCAACCGGATCCAAGAATATATAAAAAAATATCATACACCATGATCAAGTGGGATTTATTCTGGAGAGGCAAGGCTAGTACAATATTTCCAAATCAATCAATGTGATTCATCATATAAACAAAAGGAAGGACAAAAATCACATGATAATTTCAATAGATGCAGAAAAGGCATTTGATAAAATCCAGCACCCATTCATGATCAAAACTCTCAGCAAAGTGGGAACACAGGGAACATTTCTTAACATGATAAAGGCCATCTATGACAAACCCATAGCAAACATCACACTAAATGGGCAAAAATTAAAAGCAATCCCCTTAAGATCAGGAACCAGGCAGGGGTGCCCCCTTTCACCACTCTTATTCAACATAGTTCTGGAAGTCCTAGCTACAGCAATCAGATAAGAAGAAGAAATAAAAGGCATCCAAATTGAAAAAGAAGAAGTAAAACTGTCATTATTTGCAGATGATATGATATTGTATAAAGAAAAACCTAAAGTCTCAGTCAAAAAACTACTGGACTTGATAAATGAATTCAGCAAGGTGGCAAGATATAAAATTAATACTCAGAAATCAGAGGCATTTTTATACACCAACAATTAACTGTCAGAAAGAGAAATTAAGGAAACAATCCCCTTCACTATTGCAACCAAAAAAATAAAGTACCTAGGAGTAAATTTAACCAAGGAGGTTAAGGACTTGTACTCGGAAAATTATAAAACATTGATAAAAGAAATCAAGGAAGATACAAACAAGTGGAAGCATATACCGTGCTCACGGTTAGGAAGAATAAACATCATTTAAATGTCTATATTACACAAAGCAATTTATAAATTCAATACAATACCAATTAAAATACCAATGACATACTTCAAAGATATAGAACACATATTCCAAAAATTTATATGGAACCAAAAAAGAACACGAATAGCCTCAGCAATCTTAAAAAGAAAAAATAAAGCAGGAGGTATCACTCTTCTGGATATCAAGGTTTACTGCAAGGACATTATACTCAAGACAGCCTGGTACTGGCATAAAAACAGGCACATAGATCAATGGAACAGAACGGAGAACCCAGAAATAAACCCACAGCTTTATGGACAACTGATATTTGACAAAGGAGGTAAGAGCATACAATGGAGTAAAGACAGCCTCTTTAACAGATGGCGTTGGGAAAATTGGACATCTACCTGCAAAAAAATGAAACTAGACCACCAACTTACAACATTCACAAAAACAAACTCAAAATGAATAAAAGACTTAGATGTAAGCCGTGAAACTATAAGCATCTTAGAAGAAAACATAGGCAGCAAGCTCTCCGACATCTGTGGCAGCAATATATTTGCCTATTTATCTCCATGGGCAAATGTAATAAAAGACAAGATAAACAAATGGGACTATATCAAACTAAAAAGTTTTTGCACAGCTAAAGACAATAAGAACAGAATAAAAAGACAAACCACACAATGGGAGAACATATTCGACAATACATCTGATAAGGAGTTAATTACCAAAATTTATAAAGAACTTATAAAACTCAACACCAGGAAGACAAACAATCCAATCAAAAAATGGGCACAAGAAATGAATAGACATTTCTCCAAAGAGGACATACAGATGGCCAATAGGCATATGAAAAAATGCTCAAACATCACTAATCATTAGAGTAATGCAAATTAAAACCACGATGACATATCACCTCACACCAGTCAGAATGGCGCTCATCAGCAAAACAACACAGAATAAGTGCTGGCGAGGATGCGGAGAAAAGGGAACCCTTCTGCACTGCTGGTGGGAATGCAGACTGTCGCAGCCACTGTGGAAAACAATATGGAGATTCCTCAAAAAGTTAAAATCGAACTGTCTTTTGAACCAGCTATCCCACTTTTAGGAATATACCCTAAGAACACCATAGCACTGTTCAAAAAGAAGAAATGCGCTTCCATGTTCGTGGCAGCGTTGTTCACAATAGCGAAGATCTGGAAACTGCCCAAGTGTCCATCAGAGGACGAGTGATTAAAAAGCTTTGGTACATATATACTATGGAATACTACTCAGCCATAAGAAATGATGACATCGGATCATTTGTAGCAACATGGATGGACCTTGAAAACATTATACGGAGTGAAGTAAGTAAATCAGAAAAAAACTAAGGACTATATGATTCCATACATAGATGGGACATAAAAGTGAGACTCAGAGACGTGGACAAGAGTGTGCTAGCTACCCGGGAGGTGGTGAGGGAGGGGTTAGGGAGAGGGGAGAGGCACAAATAAACCAGATAGAAGGTGACGGAGGAAAATTTGACTTTGGGTGGTGGGTACGCAATATAATCAAATGTCAAAATAACCTGGAAATATTTTCTCTGAATATATGTACCCTGATTTATCAATGTCACCCCATTAAAATTAATAAAAAATACTGTTTCTGCTTTATAAGACATGCCATTTCTATTTGGGAAGAAAGGAAAGGAAATAAGAAAACAAAATCACCTATTGAAGACTCAGTATGGTTCTTTGCAAGTATTTTTCTCAGTGTTCACACCAACATTTTAAGGAAGTTATTGTCTTCATTTGCCAGAAATGTGAAGCAGGTACAGTAGTAATAAAACAAAGTAACCAAGATTGCATAGTTAGAAGAACAATTACCAATTGCCAGGGTAAGTTGTTTGATTCTCTTAGAAATTAAGCCAAGACTACATTCACAGAACTAGCAAGCATTAGGGCATAGTCGATTTGGTCATTCTAATCATTCTAGTTTTCCATAACTATAATTAATTATGTAACCATATATTAATGAGTTAATTATTTAACTTTTAATAATATGCATTTTATTTTATTTTTACTGTATTAATCTTGAAGAATGTACTTTATTTTCAGAGACTATGTCCTTTGGACCTAACTGCCTAGAATCTTTAAACTCTTGCTCCAATCACCCAGCATAATTTCCTAAGAAATGAACCGCATGGATATGCCAACCACATGCATTCACTTAATTCCCGGAAAGGACTTCTGATGTGAATTTTTCCTGTCTCTTGTACTAAAAGAGAAGCGATAAGAAACTGATCAGGAAATTGAGGATTCTCTCAACCTGTTCTGTCTCTTTCCCATCTGGATTCTGACATGATCCCTAAAATTATTCAATAATAAGAGAAGCCTCCCAGTTAGGAGAAGACAGCACCTTTTGAAGCTTTTTCTCAGCAAATTCCATCAGTCCCTTCCCCAAAGGGGCTCTGTAAATCATAGAAGATATAGCGCTGATTTTGTAAGCATGAGAATGCACTGTTCTCATATTGGTTTTTAATTTCATCACATTCCTTAGCAGAAACTGGGCCACAAACAGAAAACGTGGGATCTTTCTAGAAGCCTTCTGTGGGGAAATAAATATGTGCTAAGAGTGTGTTCTGCCATGAAGATTACATCTCTTTCCTTATAATCCTTGGAAATCAAGGACCGATGTACTGAGTCTTTTTATCTAATACTATCAACAGCGAATTAGGTAGATGTATAGGTAGGTAATTTTATTTTTATATTACCGGTATAAATCTGAGACTCTTTTCATTTCAACAGAGGAGGACATCCCCAGGTAATGATGAAAGGTAAAGGTGTTCTGTCTATAGGTACCTTCTGAGAAATAACCAATGACTTTTATGACATGTCTCGATAAATAAGAAAAGTTGCTAAAAAGGAAAGTGAAATAGTTAGATAACTGCTATATATTGGGGTATTTCATAAATTAAGGATTATGTTTGACTCATTTTACAGAGATATTTTCTTGGTTTTGGTATCATTACAAAAATCATGTTAATAATAACTCTCAAATAATAAAGATTTACTCTATACAGTGCTCTGGGCAGATGGTGTCAAGTTGATTA
Source organism: Rhynchonycteris naso (assembly GCA_037038555.1). Taxonomy (NCBI): domain Eukaryota; kingdom Metazoa; phylum Chordata; class Mammalia; order Chiroptera; family Emballonuridae; genus Rhynchonycteris; species Rhynchonycteris naso. Next base: position 6,513,881 of record CM072998.1, on the reverse strand, counting down.
CAACATTAATCCTCAGAAAAATTACTTTCATTATGTATTATAATTTCTATTATATAGCCAAAGAAACTGAAGAAGAGCAAAAACTGTCACATAACTTGCTTCATATAAGATGTTTATGAAATGGTAGTGTTAGAGGTTATTTGATTTACTTTCTTGATTGATTCACTATTAACTGCTATTGTATGGGTCCTACCATTGAAATTGCTTTCATTGCGATGGTAATGCATATAGTACCTGAGCAAAATTAAGTAAAACTTCTACATCCTAAATTAGAGAAATGTTACTTAAATAAAATGTAAAATTATTAGATTTTATATTAATTTTCAACATCAAAGTCCACTGTTAAAAGCGATACCAATATTTAACATGTAGATAAACTGATACACAAATATATTTTCACATCACATTTACCATAACTCTTTTAACTAATAAATCCTATCATTCTACTCTATACCACTTTCTTCTCTGAAAAGAAAAAATTGTATAAGTTATTTCTGGTGGCTGCTAAATGGCATTTTTAATAATATCATCATTATTTATATGCAATATAAAAAATTTGATCTGACTTAGATGGCAACATACATAGTTATCCAATGTAGTGTGGTAAGAGGTTATTAATAAACTTAAAATAAATTGATATTTAATTTATCTACTGGTAAATGTATAATAGATTTAAAATCTATTATAAGTACACATTTTTAATTTGTTATATATTATTAAATATATTATAACATCTTATTATAGTTTTGTATCATGAATACTTATTATAAATATATTATTCAATGTATCAGTCCCTACCCTTGTATTTTCCCACAATTACTTCTAGAGTTACAGGTTTAATTAATGTGATAATATTGAATTATTTTTGACATGCTTCTTTATAACAGGTATCACATATAAATAATTCTAGAAATATTTCCTTGTTCTCATTAAAAGAACAGGAAAATGCAATATATAGATTTGCTTAGCCGTGCATAACTGGAAGCAAGCAGTTTGGGTGCCTGCACTTAACATCCTGTCATGGCTGAGTTCTGCCTCTTTGCCTCTAGCGTTTTATGGGCAACAGTTACAGGAATATTATGCACCTGTTTAATACTACGCATTTTAAAAAAATTAACTACCTTAAAGGAGGTAAATTTTACTTTTTTAAGTACTTGAAAATAAAATATTAAAGATATGTATTTTATTATTTCATTAGCTGAGAAAGTTTATAAAACTCCTGAATTTAAAAATAAGCAACTTGAATATTTGAAATTTATTCTTTGAATTATTACTCAGGCATGTCCAACTGACTTTTAGCCTAGGTAGGCATTTGGTTTCCACAAGCTTGGTACTGGACATGAGAACACTTACAGACATGACTGTTTTCTCAGTATGTATTGATGTTCCCTCACAAATTACAGGGAGGTAAAGTAAAAAACACAATATATTTTAAAATAATAAAAGTAGGAGTAAATGTAGAGAAAAAACCTAAGTTAAGAGCAAACAAACAAAACACAAAGAAGGGAACAAGTTTCATATTACAGGGACTATTTCTACACAAGCTGGAGGCTGTCGGTAAATTTGTTTCTGCATCTTTAACAATAAATATGAGAGAACAATCTGGGACTGTCTCCCCTCCCCCCAACTCCAACACACATACTCTCACACACAGGACTCTGGGGTTATTGCAACAGGTGTTTCCATTAATTCTCTGGGTTGAAGATTCTAAAAGGAGTGAAGTCTGCTCCCTTATTTCCTTTCACTCTATTTCTAGTTTTTGAGTTGGAGCAATGTATTAAGATGTTCATGGCAACCTAAGGTTTCTATTGGTAATAGTTTTAAAGATTTTGTTATTTAGAGTGAACTTTTAAATTACTGTATAATCACGCAAAATTTCATGTGTATAGTTGCGCATTTGAACTACCTGATCTCTGTTTTACCACTGGCTAAAAAAAAAAAAAAAAAAAAAAAAAAATGGTAACATTTATATTCCAGGGTGGGTTGGTTGGTTGGTATTTTCCAGCTTTAATTTTGACATAGTTTTAATCTTAAAGGCAAGTACACGAGTCACGTAAACTCCCAGAGAGCCTTCACCTATGTATCACAAATATTAACATCATAATATTTTACTTTTTCTCTCATTCTAGTTGTTTATCTATTTATACACCAGAGTTTCCCAACTGCAAGTTGATGTTAGTTTACTCTTAAATGCATCAATAGGTATTTCTTTCTTAAAAACAGGTGTTTTATTATATTACCATAGTAAAATTATCAAGATCAGGAAATGTGCATTAATGTAATATTATTATGTAATCTTCTGACTTTATTCAAACTTTACCAATTACCCTAAGAATGTTCTTTATAGGAAAACAAATCTAACATCACGAATTACATTTATTTCTAATGTATAATATGTCTCTTTCACCAGGCAAATTTGCAGAGTAATTCTTTGCGTTTCACGATGAATTTTCTAGGGGTGCAGGACAGCTGTTTTGTATATAATCTCTCCATTGGTGTAATACCGCAGCACAATTAGACTCAGGTTATGCACTCTTGGCAGGAATACCACAGATGAGAGGGTGGGTCTTTCTCACTGATTTGGAACCACGTGCATATGCTACAGATGAGTCCAGTTACTATACATGCTAACTTCCATTTTAAAAAAATATATTATTGACTAGTTTTCTCCACTGTGATTTACTATTTTATTTTATTCTTTTGCTTAAGCTATTGAAAGATGTCATGAGCTCCACTGCAGCAGGATTTAGCTCATACTACCGATGCGTGATTTGTGTATATTCTAAGATGTGACCCCAAAGGAGGGCTTAGCTCCTTAGATATTTTCTTCCTAGCTTTCTGTCTCCATATGGACTGGACTTTGGATACGTTAATATGTGCTGGAGCAGCCATTTTAGACACTGAAGATGGTCTTGTGCGTGGACCTTATGCAATAAGATAAAACAATGTCTTGTTTTCTAATGCAATCCATGCCATAGCATGTCTGGGGAAATAAATACCTATCACCCTTTTGTTTGGGGCTATTTTGAACTTTAGAAAATGGAGTCACAAGGTGGATGTTATTTGAAACCTAGTTACTTCTGCTTGACAATATGATTGTTCAATGCTTACATTTTGTGAAATATAACAATACCTTGCTCATTTTTATTATTTCTACACTAGTCTATTGTATGAATTTACCACAACTTATTTTAATATTGTACTATTAATGAGCTGAGCATTTTAACTATCTCTAGTTTTTAGTTGTAAAACTAATATTGAACTTGCCAAGGAGGTTCAATTGTATTCCGGCACAACACAGAAAGGCGGAGCCAAAAGGCATGAGGTCATTCCCTTTTATTGGATTGTCCCCACGCAGGTGAGCAAACAGGCAGAGAAAAACCACTTTTCAGGATGGCAGGCCAGCGATCTGCACGAGCCTTATATAGGCTATACACACATGTGGCTTTCTGCCACATGATCACGTGCTAATCGTGCAAAGTGCCTGCAGCTGAAAACAAGTGAGTAAGCTGAAGCAGCTGTTTTCCCTACAGTAGTTAATGCTGCTTTCAAGATATTGTATTTCTCTTTTGGCAACTGTGTATGAGTGAGTGTGTGTGTTGTATGTGAACTCAACTAATTGGTAAATATATTTATTTATTTTCATTGACTTTAGAGAGAGTACAAGAGAGAGAGAGAGAAACATCAAATTGTTGTTTCACTGATTTATGCACTTATTGGTTGATGCTTGCCTCTGGGATTGAACCCACACTTTTGGTGTGTTGATCCAACGCTCTAACCAACTGATCTACCCAGCCAGGGCCAGGCTATATTTAGACAGTATATACATACACACACATTGGAGTACAATTGGTTGGCGATATAACATATTATGTAAGTATGTAAAGCAGGGGCTGTTCCCATACATGAATTGCTTTGTCTATTTAACTACTCTTGCACAATTCCTGTTTTTGACTTGATATTTCTCCCCTGCTGATGGTCATTTTTAATGTATTGAGATTGAGTGTTTAAACGTAGCCCAAATTATCTGTTCCATAATGGATAATGTTTCAGTGTGTTTAACCAAAAATTTTAATATAATCCAGGTTTTTGTAATCTTTCACAGATCTTCCTGTTTTTAAATTTACTCTCAAATCTACAATCCACCTGAGATTGCGTTTTGGAAATGTCAAATGTTACAATATATGGTTTATGATATCGTGTGCACTAAGGATTATATTTTTAATACCACATAGATATTCAGTTGATGCAAGACCATTTCTTGAAGAATTCATCCTTTTTCACTCAAGTGTCCATATATTTATTGGCTTGGTTTTGAATATTCTCTGTTGTTCCATTTGCCAAGGTAGCTTTTCACTTTTTCATACTATTTTCTTTAATACATTTCTGTTATACACAATTGTACTGTTTTACATAGCTAGAACTGTAACTTTAATAAAGTCGGAGATGCGAAGTAATATAAGACTCTCACCATTTTTTATTGTTTTTCTTTTCAAGATCTTCTTGACTATTTTGGAGTCTTGTATTTCTTAAGAATTTTTTATGAAATGAACCTTTTTAATCTGTTGGAGGAGAAGTTCACTCATTGGCATTTCAGACACTGTGTCTGTGTCTGTTCCATCCACTTGTTCCTTTTCTTTTCCAGTTCTAATAGCACATGTTACAACTTCTCCCAGCCCCATGTGATGCTTACATGTTCTTTGTCTTTTTTTTCAGTGCTTCTGCTATCTCTAATTTGTTGTTAAAGTCAACTATTTACTTCTTCATTTTGGCTTTTGTTTATAGATCTAGAATTCTCTTAATATTTTTAAATGTGATTTCCAGTTCACTGCTAAAATTCACCAAATTATTATTTACTTTTCTTCTTGCAATCATTAATCAAACTATTCATAAAGCTGATGCTTAAAAATTTTAATATTTTAGATAATATTTAAATTATCTGAATACTTAAATCATCATTTCTAGAACTTATGTTTCTCTTCCTTTATGACTTATCTTTTCTCTCAATTTCCACTTAATTATTGTGTTCCTGCAATTATTTTGCATGCCTTTGTTATTTTTGTTTGTTTCTTTGTTAAAGGCAGACCCTGTATCAGAAAAAGTCAAAACTCTTGGTGATATCATTTTCCACTTGAAAGGATTAACTTTTGCTTCTGGTTAGCAGTTTGCAAGGGCTAGTTATCTTAATCCAATCAGATATCAAGCTTATTTGAAGCTGGGTTTCATTTCTTTTCAAGCCTTATTTATTTATAGCTTGCTGTTACTCTTATGCCAGAACTTCTGGATCTTCAAAGGAACGCCTGGAGTATTTACAATGGTCCCTTTTCTGTAGTGACTCCTTGATCCAATTTCATTTTATACTTCCAGCACTGTGTACCTCCTGCCAGCCCTGTTCTCATAGCAATTGCTTCCAAATCAAGAAAAGTCACACAAAATGTTGAACCCTTATCCCCTGGGTTTTCTTCTCATTACCATCCTGCCCCCACAAGTCCATGTTAGCTCTCCAGTGCCATCAATCAAACTTATTTCATTTTTATTCCCAGTTATTAAGTTGTGATTATAAGAAAGTCTGATCTGAAACAAGCTAAGCCACCATTTCTGTAAGTAACATCTGCCTCTACGACCACCAGTAGACCACTGTTGTTTTGGTAGTATTCACCTGTACATGAGCATTATTCCAGACTGCACCAATTTGGTAATACACAAAGTTTTAGAACAAATTGTTTTGCAAATAACTATTGTTATGATTTCCCTCTATGTTAGAGACTGAGATCCTCCTCTTCGGACACTGGGCTCTATGTATTCTGACACAGATATGTCAACTGGGTGTTCTACCCAGAAGCACTTTACTGTCACTTGTAATTAGTCTGAAGCAGTTCCTGAAAACACACTTTCTATAGATCTTATCATTCCCGTGTGAGGAACTCTTACCAGGGAATGATGTCTCACATGCAAACAGGTTGACATTTGTAGTATTACGGCGGAGCCCAGGGATGGCCTTAAAGCTCAGTGATGCATGAACCTCCTCTCATTGGTCAGGAGTTCAAGTAGAGTAAGTACACTCTAATAACCAGTCTCTGCTCCTTCCATAGTCACCCATGGTTTCACCAGTTGTTCAGGGAATTGGAAGGGAGATGACAGAAAAGGTGTTATGATAAAATATTTATGATGGGGACCTTTGGGAAAGAGTTCTGTTGAGGAAATCTTCAAAAGAGGTTTACAACTTTGAAGTATCTGTGTCCCAAGTGAATTCCCACTGTGGACGAAAGAGGAGCCACATGCTGACGCTGACCAGCTCAGGGAAAGCCCGCACGGTGGCCCTGCAGACTCAAGAGACCTACAGGCACCACACAGCAGGGTCTGAGATGAAAACTTTCTAACTGAAAGCAGGTCATGGTGGGTAGTCCGGTCCTAGGGAGGCATCTTTCTCTAACTGAGAAACATTTTCTGCCTGCCCTTCTCAGGGCCAGCATCCCAACAACCCTCCTCATTGTTGTCATTATCATGTCAAGTAACTAGGAGCTATCTTATTCCTGTCTGTGTGAAAGGAGGTTCTGTGCATACCTTTTTACTTTTTATCCAACCCCAGAGATGTCCCCACTTTGCTTTCTCCCACCTCCCAAATCTCTCCCCAGTCAGTTTCATACAATTCCCCTCAGTATTCCCTTTGGATTCGCATGTAGAAAATCAGTGCTGAAACCTGCTTTGTCCAGAGCATTTTCTCAATCTGTTGAGACTTTGCTTCCCAGTGATTGTCGACAGTTTGGCTCAAATAAACTCGTAAAAAAATTACAAGTTCGGAAATTTCTTACGCTGATAACACCAACATGTCACAATGTAGATGTGGCCCTAATAATTATGTGACCAACCTGAGCACCACACTCACCCCGTTGCTTGCTTAATAATGCCACCAACGATTGCCATAGTGACAGGGAGTTGTAACTGTACCTAGCCTTAGCGTGCAGAGGGGGCTGAATAGTGAACGGTCTGTCTGCACCGACCTCGACCTCACAGCTGGATACAAACCCCCGCCAATCATGAAGACTGCCACAGTTTACAGTTTACTCACACCGATTTTACATTCATTCTGCATGTGGTGCTTCCTTCCCCACCTAAAAGAAATTTCCAGCAATACCATCCTTGTACTTAATCCTTACTGTCAATACACATACAACATTGCTCCTGAGTAAGAGCCATTTTGCATTTACAGATCTTTGCACACTCTCCATGGCCCAGAGGCTGCTAGCCTGTAGAATTATGGACTAGTCACTAGGCGAATGAAGACGTAACAATGACCCTGAAGAATATAATACTCTACAGTGTTGCCTGTGCTCTTCCCTAGGATGATGTTGGTCAAATAAGTTTGTCAAAAATGATTTTTATGTTCGCTCGCTTATAGTTTGCTTTGGGGACTGGGAAGCACCAGGTATATATGTGGTCTGTGAGATTGCAAATTACCCCTGTGCTTGGGAAGGGCCACTGTTTTGCTAATGTTTGCCGGAAGAAAGGTTTTCATGCCAGAAAGTTTTGAAAAGAGCAGAGATGAAGGAGAAGAGGCAGAGAGAAGCCATGTTGGCAGAAAAAGAGATGGTGTGCAGATGGGGAGCCAGAACTGAGGGGCTTTGTGAGCTCCAGTGAGACTGATGGGACCTTTGATTCTAGGAGGAACCAGAGAAGATTCTCCTGGTTGTGGGCCTGGAGAATGCATCAGGGCTTTGGGAGCCTGAGTGAGAGGGAAGTGTTTTCCCTGCCTGTTTGCTCGTTGGCCAGTGCAAGACTTTAATAAAGGATGGCCCACCATTTTTTGGCTCCGCTCTCTCTTTACCATCTGCCCAAATCCAAAGGGAACCTGCATCTGAATGGCTTCGATGGTGGTGGCCTCTAGCCATACAGATGGGCTGTCTGTCCTGAACTTAGAGAAACAAATGACTCTATTTCTTCCACAGACAAAATAAAAGCACTTAGGGATGAATCTAGACCCTTCTTCCCGTGCAAGTAGTTTTTCTTAAATATGACTAGAAGTGTTTTCTTTCTATTCCTAAAATTCTAAGCTTTACTGGTAGAAAAGCACTTTAAAAATATCTTTTCTTAAATGTGTTTTCATACAGAAAGAAAAATAAAAAAACGTGCCATCTGTCTGCCCTCACCTTGTAGATACATTTATTTGTATGATGAATGAAATAGAGTTCACACGTGGTCAGTGTGGGACTAATGATGTACACCCGTCCATTTTCTGGCAAATCTTGTTCTTAGCATTCTCTCATACTTTGTTTCCTATTCTTTATATTTTCCTCTATGAAGATGGTCTTAATGTTAACTTTTTCTTTTAGATTTATTTTTATGTTTTAATTTTTGAAAATATTTTCTTATGTGTCCCCTCAACACCTTACCTTGCACAAAACTTCAAATGCCTTGAGAGTAAGCTTACTTATCTTCAGAATGCCATTTTTTTTCTGTATCTTTGGTAAGTTATTGTTTTCACTAATGAAAGAAATAATAGTTTTCAAAAACATTGAAAATAAATACTGTAGTGTGTTGTAATTGCGTTGGGACATCTGTACTTCTTACTAGAAATATCTGGAGCACAAGAACACAGGTATAAGTTTTGAATGATCAATAGAGTATAGATCTTGTTAATTTCACTTTTCTTATACAAGCCTGGCTACAATATTCAGTCACGTGAATTAGTTGACCATTGTGGTGCATGCCTATGTCGACCCTCGTCTCCTCTCCCTGTTCCGTTGCCTACAGTTGAATCCATAGAGAAGCAGCTCCTTCTCTGCTGTCGAATAGCTAATTCTAACGGATTCTGTATAGGCTGTTGTCATGTTTGGACCTACTCTTTTAAAAGTGTAATTAAACATATTTATCCAATTCTCCATGAACTACGGATAACCTAAATTTGCAGGTATGAATATAGTATGATTATAATGAGTACTTGTTTGCATTTTTTATGTAAATTAAAATGGTACTCATTTGCAATTCTGTTTATCTTTTATGAAGGTGATTTTTAATTTTTTTTTTTAACTTTCATTCCAAATAACTTAAAATATTTACTTGGATTTTGGATTAAATTAGTTGACCTGAAACTAGGTTCTGGTTTATTGCAGAAGGTACATTTTATTATAAAATGAATTCCCTCTTATCTTCAAATGTTGGGACTATTTTAACTTTTTTTTTTCTAAATGGAACAGTGGGGTGATACCATATTTCCCCATGTATAAGAAGCCCCTTTTTTTTTCCAAAAAATTAGGGGTCTAAAAACTGGGTGCATCTTATACAGTGGTCGTGGCATTTCCAATGCCATAGATGGAACTGAGGTTGAGGCAATATGTGAAGACAGTGATTCGTCATTAGACACAGATGAGGACAAGCTAATGGATGGGAGTTTTGACAGTGATGAAGAGTTGTATGAATTTTATGATGAATTAAACTTGAGTTTAGCAACCTTATGTAATACATTTTTTTCCAATTTTGGGCCTCAAAATTAAGATGTTTCTATACATAAGGAAATATGGTATTTGCTATACGATAGGGGGAGAGAGAGAGAGAGGAAAGAGATTTTATTTTTGAAAGTGGATCACATTATATTTTTTTAAAGATTTTTTTATTGATTGATTTCAGAGAAAAAAGAAAAGGGGATGGAGAAGAGCGGAAAACATTTTTTAGTTGTTTCTTGTATGTGCCCTGACCAGGGAAGCTGGTGTTTCAAACAAGGGACCTCAGTGTTCCAGGTCAACACTTTTATCGACTGTACCACCAGAGGTCAGGCAGATCACATTATGTTAATACTTATTTGTCACCGCCATGGCTTGAAATACTTCAAAAGATGATTCAGGGACAAATTTTGTTTTTGACGTTTTGTTTCTCTAGACTGGAAGTTCACCTAAATAAATTCATGTATCTGTATTTATACACTAATGGAGGGAGAGAGAGAAACAATTTCTAGCGTGGCACACACAGTATGTGCAATCTTGAAGTCACAGAATAAATGTGCTCATAAACTGAAGGAATGAATATATGGCTGTGGAAATGCAAATTCATCTACGTGGCCTTATGCCCTTGCAGAGAGAATTTAGCTTTTTAATGCCTTTAATGCATCTAATCTTCCTGGTGTTTCATTCATTTGGTCAATTAACAAACATTTATTTATTGAGTTATAGAATATGCTAGAAATTTTACATTATAGCAGAGAAATGCAATAGATGAGAGTAATAGTAGAAAATATGAGTATTTTAGACTGAGCTAAGTACTAAAGACAAAATAAATTTGGAGGAAGGTAAGTGTTGAAGAAGGGAATCTTTTATATACAGTGTCCAGAGAAAGAGCTCACTGCTTTTTCAATTACAGCCTAAAGAACATGAGCAAATGAGCCATGCATTATTAAGAGTAGAGGATTCTAGGTGGGAGAAGGACAAAAGCAGAGACCCTGTGAAGGAAGAGCGCTTAGCAAGTTCAAGAAAGCTGATGAGACTGGGAGGTTGGTGCAATGCTGAGAATAGGCACAGAGTCAAGCAGGTCACAGGGTATTGTCGTTTGAAGACCTTTAGTTCATTGCAGGAATTTGGGTATTTACTCTGAATGATATGAGATACTGCTAGGAATTCTGAACAGGAAAATAGCCAGATCTGATTGATTTTTTTCCCCTAGCTTTGTTAAGCTAATTGACAAATAAAAAAATTGTCTACATTTAAAGTGTACACATGCTGTGTTGATACACACACACATATATTGTATATACATAAGGTAACCAATCGTCCTCCTTTAGGGGGGACAGTCTTTCTTTTGTAAGTTCTGTCCTCCCTCAAACAGTGTCCTTCTACATGTTCTCCCTTTTTTGATACTGGAAGACAAATCTGAAAATGTCCGTATTCGATCAATGCAGAGTGGATCCATTGCGTGTGATGTGACGTATTTGTATCTAAATGAGTACTTTTTTCTTTCAATCATTGTTAAAAATTAATAGACATGTAATCATAATTACAATATAAAATAGTACAAATGTTTTTGTTATATAATTATTATATTATAGTATATTATTGTTGCAATGAATAAAATGTTTATTTATGATATTGTTTATTTTTGTCTTTCTTTTCATTGTAAAAATGTTGGTCACCTTAATATGTATGTTGTGAACTGATTTACCACAATCAGATTAACTATTTAGCCATCAGTTCACAGAGTTATGAATTTTTGTGTGTGGTGAGAACCCTTAAGATCATCAGCTGTCTTATCCAACTTTAGTTACACAAGGCAGATGTGTTACAAAGCAGGGTTGCCTGGTGGTCCTTAGGGCTGTAGAAACTACTGTACTTACCTTGTAAAACTGAAACATTGTACCCTTTGCCTCCTCTCCCCTGTTCCCCACCCTCATGCCTGGCCACCCTCCCGCTGCCTCTGCTTCTGTGGGTGACCTATTTAGATTCTACATGTACAAGAGATCTAACTTCTGTGCTGAACAGTTCATGGCAGGCTGAAAGGTGGACTGGGATCTCTGAGTCCCTCGCCTGGCAGTTCCCTCCGATGGGCTCATGAGAGAGAATTAAAAGTGTGTTGTTTTAAATATGCCCTGTGCCAAGGGCGATAACCACAGTGTGCAAGTGGATGACTCTCTTGGGGAGGAATCGCCCCCGAGAGGACCTGGGCTGTTCTCCCGCAGCACAGGTGTGCTGCCTTCTTATGTCATTGCTGTTGCTGCCTTTCCTTTTAACTTCTCTGTTTTAATAACATAAAGTAATTTAAAATGGATAATTAAACATTTTATTTATTTATTTATTTATTTAGTGACAGAGACAGACAGACAGGAAGGGAGAGAGATGAGAAGCACAAATTCTTCGTTACGGCACCTTAGTAGTTCATTGATTGCTTTCTCATATGTGTCCTGACCAGGGGGTCACAGCATACTGAGTGATCCTGTGCTTGAGCCAGTGACCTTGGGCTCAAGCCAGTGAGCCCTGCTCAAACCAGTTGAGCCCACACTCAAGCCGGTGACCTTGGGGTCTCGAATCTGGGTCCTCCGCATCCCAGTCCAATGCTCTATCCACTGTGCCACTGCCTGGTCAGGCTAGACTTGAACTTTTCAAAGGGGATAAAGAGATTACATTTTTCTAATAGCCACCCTACCAATGGCATTTCCCATGCTGGAAAAGTATTTATTTTAGGGAAATACCAAAGCCTGCTAGGTTTTACTCTAGTTACTGAGCTTTAAAATACTCTGTTCCAAATACTATTTTTAATATTTATTTCTGCAAGTATATGTTAACAGAGACCATTTCTAAAATGTATAATAAAATAGAAATATCTTTGAGGTACATATTAATATTTCATATCTAATCTTATCAAATAATTAAGTTTAAAATGAATGTGTCCTTCAGATCATTATATTTGTTGGATATATGTATAATTCTGTGCCGAAGAAATTTGTCATTAGAAGAGCAATTTTGGTTGGTCGGGCCATTTCCTTAATCTGTCCAAAATTTCATTAACTCTGTCAGCATTGAGCTAGCTTGCACCAAGTTTTGAAGAACTGAGAAAGGTACTTTTCTCCCTTATTTACTTTTTAATTTTTAAATAAGGGAGCCATAGAACAGACTTTATTAGGTTTTCTCTATTTTGATTTTTTTCTAAAATCTTGATCTGCTTAAATTTAAAATATTTGAATTATTGTTGTAGATGTCTTATAGTGATAATTATTCAAACAATAACATTAATCTTTGGAAGTACACAAATTTGGTTTTTTGTCTTTGGAAATGTGATACTTTGAAGATTTTGGGTCCTAAAAATTACTAGTCAAAAGACCAACTGTCATAATTTTTATAACACTATTTAGTATAGCAAATGTCTAAAACCATACAGTTTCTAAGTTTTAATATATTTCATTAACAAATATGCCTCTTTATTGTAATCAACTCAAAACATATTTAAGTGTTTTCTAAGACCTTTGTGCAAGGTACCTTAGACAGTATAAGGATAAACTGCATGATTTATTACATGTTCTTTTTCTGAAATAAATTGAACAAGAGGGTAGAGGGTAAAGAGATTTGCATACACTTTGTATAAAGTACATATTAACTAAGGTAAAGATATGTTTCAAAAAGATCAAATGCCAAAAACATTATAGTTGAATAGTAAACTGAAAAGAAAGCTTAGTGTAGAAGAATGAATGTAACACATTCTACAAATGCCTTAACTTTTGTGAAACATGATATACTATATCTTGGCCACCAATGCAAAACAGTTACAGAAATCATTGTTTAATATACAGCAACATCCCAGTAAATCAAAAGAAAACAGTGTACCCCTTGATTTCTAATGTAGGGGTGTCCTCAGGTTACAAAGAGTTTCAACATAAGATGTTTCTTGTTTACAACACTTCCATAAAACTTAAAAACATTGAGGTGTGCGTGTTTGGGCTTATGCCATTAGTGTTGTATAGCAATAGCAGATTCAGGAAGGTCTACAGAGCTGTTACGGATGCCTTGCAATGATGTCGGCAAATTTTGGAAGAGAAGAATTCATCAGCCTTGCAGACTAGCCTGCAACTATTCTTTAAGAAGGTAGAGAGGCCTGCAGCAGATCCTCTACCCTCTACATCAGCTGCTTCTCGAGATGAAACACCTGTAGTACAGGTAGAATCATGTCCAGTGTCTCCTGCATGTTCCTTAGGCAATCCTGAGTCATCTGACCCAGTACTTCCAGCACTTTCTGCAGGTTCTCCTGCCTCTCCAGCTTCCTTCTCCTCCTAAAAGGTTCCTCTCTCCCACCTTGCAATTCCCCTTCCAATGTGCAAGCCAACCACAGGAATAACGGTAAGAACTATTTTTTCACACTCATTTTTTTCTGTTACTACAGTACAGTGTGCAGTACAGTATATTCATGTCCTTTTCCTCTTTATGTGGCTTAGTTGTGTTTTTATGTTCTCAATTATGATTTTACAACTGTGTCAGTATAGGTAAGTGACTTAGGCTAGGGTAGGGTATGTTTCGACTTACACCCAAATTCGTGTTATGTCACTGTCATAGGAATGGAACTGTGCCATAATATGAAAACCCCCTGTATATATAAAAAAACTTGTAGTTAGGTCCTCACAAAGGGGTTATTTAGTGAATTAGAGAATATGACTCTGGACATAGTCCAATAATTAAAATCACAGAGATTTCTGTATGTCTTCTGTTAATGTGTATGTGCTTTTGCTTGCTTTGTTTATTTAAGGGGTTATCTTTTAAAAATTAACTCCTCATTTATCTACCCAGATTACTGATCACTGCTACTCTACTTTCTGTCTCTATGAAATTCATTATGCTGAGTACCTCATATATGTGGATTAGCTACTCTACCTTCTTTAGTGTTGGGCATATTTCACCTAGCATTATCTTTTAAGATTCATAGATCTTTCAGCATGTACCAAAATCTCAGGCCCTGGCAGATAGCTCAGTTGGGTAGAGTGTCATCCTGATAGACCAAGGTTTCAGGGTTTGATCCCCCATCAGGACACATAGAGGAATTAACCAATAAATGCATAAATAAGTGGAACAACAAATAATTTCGCTCTCTCTCTTTCTCTCTAATTAATCAATCAATTTTAAAAAGTATTATTATTATTATTTTATTATTTTTTTACAAGGATAGAGAGTCAGAGAGATAGATAGATAGGGAAAGACAGACAGGAACAGAGAGAGATGAGAAGCATCAATCATCAGTTTTTCTTTGCGACACTTTAGTTGTTAATTGATTGCTTTCCCATATATGCCTTGACCGTGGGCCTTCAGAAGACCGAGTAACCCCTTGCTGGAGCCAGTGACCTTGGGTCCAAGCTGGAGAGCTGATTGCTCAAATCAGATGAGCCCGCACTCAAGCTGGCAAACTCGGGGTCTTGCACCTGGGTCCTCCGCATCCCAGTCGGATGCTCTATCCACTGCACCACTGCTCGGTCAAGCAATTTTTTTTTATTTATTTATTTATTTATTTATTTATTTTAAGTTTTTTATGTCTGAATAATATTCCGTTGTATGTATGTATTACATTTGGTTTGGTTTATTCAACATTGAGTAAGTATTTTGTTTCTGGTATACAAAGGTTTACCACCTCTGGGCAAATGTGAATAATACTGTCTTGTAATTCCCTTGATATTGTCTTTCACAGAGCAGAAATTTTTATTTATATTAATTCTATTAATTTACAGAGTGGGGCAGGAGTTAGTTTACAGTTGTGAGTACACAAAACACAGTTTGTTCTCATATTATTATTTATTAATTATTATATATTTTTTCATACGAATATCTAAACCTACTTTTGCACCACCTTGTATGTACAAATGCATATACATACATAACTAAGATTGTTTTAAATAAATGGTTTGCATCTTTTATTAATATGTAATCTTGCTAGTTTCTAAATCATAAAAGAACATTACAATTTGACTTTTTCTTAGCTTAGTGCTGTTGTTCTAGAACAAAGTATAAAAATCATTTTAAACTATGAACATGATCTTGATGGTCAGATGTGGTCAACGCCTCTTTCTTATCTCCTTTAAAAAAGAACAAACTATTAAAATTGTACAAGTAATTTGAAATTGGTATCATAAAATTTTAGATTATATAGAATTATGTACTTTGGTTGCCTTTATTTTTCTGATTCAAAAAAAAAATTCCTGGAGCTTTAAAACTTCACTATGAAAAAGTAGTATGCGCTTATTTTTATAAATACTTCTGTGCATCTTAGAATTTTTTTTCTACTTGAATTATTAAACGTTAATTCAAGGCACTCAAACTTACCTTACTTTAATTATGAAATCACTGATGTCTCCTAATTCTACTCAAGTCGTTTCCAGAATCATTTATTGCTAGTCAGTCTTTATTTCAAGATTTAGCAGTTTAATTTTTCTTTTACATCAGTAATCTTTCTGCCTATTGATTTCCAAGACAAGAATATGTATAATTATGGCTACCTGGTCAGCTAAAATGCCATTTTGACAAAAACTGTGCATTAATTTATTCTGGATCTTACAGGAAAATAAAACTCAGCTTGTTTTGTATAATTTGCTTTAAGACAGTATGCCCAAATATAGATCAAAAGAATAAAATTAATTCACAGATAATTAAAAGTTAAATTAAATACATAATACCTGTCCTCAGCCCTGATATTTGTAATAATTGCTTCCAGACTTCACGGTTTGTGCTGCAGTCTTAAAGGTAATTTTATTGGAGCAATGGAACTCCTGAAGTCCTTTATGATTATAAGTGATAAAAATCCATAGACTAGCATAAGCAATAAAAAAGGGGACATTAATTATATGTCAAATGCTTTTGTTTATAAGTAAAAATGTTAGCATAAATGAAGACGAATGGTTAGTATAAGGTTGTAGAGTTGGCTCATGAAATGCAAAGGCAGGGGTTGGTCTAGCACTCAGATGTAGGCTGAAATTAAGGACTAATGGGCTTCAGAGGACTGCTTTTCAGACTTGAAGGTGCATACAAATCGCCAGGAAGTCTGGTTGAATGGCGTCTTCCATTTCTGTAAG
This sequence comes from Rhynchonycteris naso, assembly GCA_037038555.1. Taxonomy (NCBI): domain Eukaryota; kingdom Metazoa; phylum Chordata; class Mammalia; order Chiroptera; family Emballonuridae; genus Rhynchonycteris; species Rhynchonycteris naso. Next base: position 6,497,362 of record CM072998.1, on the reverse strand, counting down.
TAGGCCTGGATGCTGGACGCTGGCTTCCCAGTGATCTGTCAGGTCACATTCCCTGCTGTTTGCAGTCACAGGCTGAGTCGCAACGGTCTAAAACCGCAGGAATCCTGCTTTTTTCAACCATCTAGACTTCACTTTAGGTCATTACCTCAAGCTTTTCTCCCCTTAAAAACTGAATTTCTTTTATCTAGAGAAGATGATTCACATAAAACCAATTTTATTCCATCTCAAGACCGGGACCTTATACAATAAATCACCAAGTTTGGGGATTATTGGAGCTGAAATAAATAGAAAACTATTCTAATTGGCTAGAAGGACCACAAAGCCAAGATGGAGATTTTTTAAATTTGAGGAAGTTCAAACCTTACATAAATCAATTATGTTTGATCACCCAAAGACATGCTGTACCAACATGGCTATTAGAGGACCATCCTTAAAATTTGACAGGAGATCTCAGAAAAGCAATAATTACCCAGTGCTAAACATTCTTTTTTAAGCTCAGAAACTTCTCATCCAGAAAACTTAGAATTTAAGGGAAAATAAATTAAACAATTACAATAGAGTCCCTATCACAAAGGAAAATTAGATCATTTTTAAAATAAAAGAGTAATTACAACACATAAATAGGTATATTACTGTTCATTTTCCTTTATTTTCCTCATTCATTCATCTACAGGTAACATAAACAGCTACAACTGCGGTTTCTATAAAACAGGGGTTTCTTTCTCCTGTAGGATGGGGTCAGGAAGTTGACCTTACGGGAAACATGGGTAGTTAAAAACTGCCATGAGGAACCCAGTCTTCTCCTAATTCTTGCTTTTCTTTCCATCAGATATTATTCTTAACTGTAAGGTTGTTATTACACATTCAAGAGATTTTCCACAATCCAGGCAGAATAAAAAGAGAAAAGGCAAATGATGACAGGGTTGGAGATGGAGACTATATATATTTTTTTATCAGAAAACAATTAACTTTTGCCAAAAATATACTTGAAAAGGACCTTCACCAAACATTATATATGGCTGGTAAATAAGTACACGAGAAATGCTGAGAATCATTATCAATTAGGAAATTACAATGAGGAGGTACTACTGGTCCCCTATTAGAATGGGTAAAATGTAAAAACTGACCATACCAAGTATTGATTAGGATGCAGAGAAACTGGAACTCTCATGTATTGCTGCTGGGAATATAAAATGGTACGACCACTTTGATCTGGGAAGACTTTTTTTTTTTTAAGTTAGGTATCTACCCAATGAATCATCCATTCCAATCCCAGATGTGTGACTAAGAGATATAAAATCATATGTATGCGTAAACACTTTTGCACACATATCCATTATCAGCTTTATTTGTCAAAATTTAGTCAAAACTGGAAAGAAATTGAAATACCCATCAACCGATGAGAGGATGGATGATCGAAATCCCTCAGTAATAACATAGAATGAGCTGAGACGAAGAGGCTAGATAAAAGAGAACATTCTGGATAGAAAGCAAATAAGTGTCTGTCTGGTCACACGAGAGGGCAGGTGAAACTTCTGTTTGTCACCTAAATGTTTATTATTTATATGTATTAATGACATAGGAATTTTTAAGAAACATCAAATTTCCATGTGTTGCATGTCAATTTTATTACAAATACATATTTTAAAAATAGAAGGATGTGTTGTGCAGACACAGCGTCATAAAAGCACAAAGCCCAGCCAGATGTAAAGAAAAAGATAACTTTAAAATCAGCCAGGAGGGAAAGATTTATTAAAAAGAGCAGTTGTTGGATTGGTACCTATTTTGAAATATGAACATTGGATGGAAGAAGATAGGGAAATACTATCTCCTATTGGTGGAAGGGCTTGGTGGAATTCTATAACCAGCATATTTTTATAACAAGCAAATTAACAAAGGAAAAGAGAAGAACAGGCTTCAGGCAGAAGGAACATGCTCTCACATAGACAGTGTTCTCTGCAGGACAGAAAGAAGGACAAATGAAGTTGGGTATGATAGAAATCTAAATATATGCTAACTACAATAAGCAACAGAGAACTAATGTTCATAGGGTTTGAAGGAAGAGAATAAAGTACATCATACAAATTTGAGAAGAGATAAATAACATCACAGTACAAAGATCCAGCGTAAGAGTAAAATATATAAAAATTGGATGAAAGTTTCTCATAGAGAAATTGTGATTGTTCTAACCTACTAGTTCTTGATTTACTGAAAATCAAGAGGGCTGCTCTTTCTCTTCTGTCAATATCAAAATACATATTCATTTCTAAGTGTACTCAAAAAGCACACTTACATATATATCTGTATAAACATAAAATGCTCTCACTTGTGATTTAAGATTAGCAAAAGAGAAGAAATAAGAGTAAGTAAATCTATAAATTAGTTTTATTTTTGGCAGTATATGAAGTAATTTTCTTTGGTTTCTGCTCAAAGTGAATAAATATAATTTAAAATGATCAACCCTATGACCGTATGACTTTATTATATTTCAAAGAATGACTTTGTTTCCGATAAACTTTCTAAATAAAATACAATGAAGTTACATGCATAGAGAGAAAAGCCTAAAAATATCTGGAGAAAGTGAAATTAGGAAAATCAGCACTTAAACATTTTAAAAATATTTAAAAATATATGCACAGATAAGCACACACACATATATTGCGCATACATTTTTACACAATTTTTTTTGCTAAGAAATCTTAATTTTAGTTCCATCAGCTCTATTTACTTGACAATTCACTTGCTATTATTATTTTAATTGTAAGAGAACATGCAGCCATGGCTCAATTGGCACAATTTGGACCAGGGAGCTGAGGAGGGCTTCATGGCCTCTGCCTCAGGTACTAGAATGGCTCTATTTGCAATGGAGCAGCAGCCCCAAGTGGGCAGAGCATCGCCCCCTGGTAGGCATGCTGGGTGCATCCCAGCTGGGTGCATGTGGGAGTCTGTCTCTGCATTTCCTCTTCTCACTGAATAATAATAATAATAATAATAATAACAATTAAGCACATTTTTAATAACTCAACGTTTAATTTATTTAATAAAACAGAAGATTTATTCTTAATTCTCTGACCAATGAGAGTTTTCAATACTGATGGCAATGCTGTATGTAGATTGGATGAAATATTATAACCATTGCTTATTCATGCTTATTTTCCCTGCAATACTCTGTTCCTGTCTGTCTGTCCCTATCTATCCCTCTCTCTGACTCTCTCTCTCTGTCCCTGTTAAAAAAAAAAAAAAAAAAAAGCAGCTTATTTTCCCTGCAACAGTAAATACCTTACACTAGTTTTTTCTTTCTCTTTTTTTTTCCTTTTTGTGACAGAGAGAGACAGAGAAAGGAACAGATAGGGACAGACAGACAGGAAGAGAAAGAGATGAGAGGCATCAATTCTTGGTTGCGGCTCGTTATTTGTTCATTGATTGCTTTCTCATATGTGCTTTGACAGGAGGGCTACATCAGACCGAGTAACCCCTCGCTAATGCCAACGACCTTGGGCTCAAGTGGTGAGCCTTGCTCAAACCAGATGAGCCTGTGCTCAAGCTGGCAACCTCGGAGTCTTGAACCTGGGTCCTATGCTTCCCAGTCCAATGCTCTATCCACTGTAAACCACCAGGTAACACTTGTTTAAGAATTTACACCTATTGACTTAGTCAGTTTGGATTGCAATAACAGAATGCCAAATCCCAGATGGCTTAGGCAATAAATATTTATTTGTCACTGTTCTGGAGGCTGAGAGGTCTAAGACAAGAGGCAATTAGATTTAGTGTCTGCTAAGGCCATCTCAGATGGCTGTTTCCGTGCTGTGTCCTCACACGGCAGACACAGATGGAGCAAGCTCCCTGGTCTATGCTTGTAAGGACACTAATCTCATCATGAGGACCCCCACCCATGTGACCTCACTGAAGCACAATTACCTTCCAAAGGCCCCACATGTGAAGGCTTCAATATATAAATTTGGGAAGAATGCAGACGTTCAGTTCAGACAGTTAGTATCCTCCAATCTCTGCTCTGTTCCCTTCAAGAACGGGGACAGCTATACTTACAGTCTGTTTGTAGACTTGTTAAATTACACCACTGATTTATTCTAGCAACTGCTCTAAAATCATCAGAAAGCTGACTTCATATATTTTATAGTTTAAATATGAATAGTACTGTTTATTCTTTGAAAGCAACATTTACTTTATAAATATTACTTGCCAGAACAGGTTTTCAATTTATTATGCTACACTTCTGATGTGGTATTCAAATTCACTCTCTTCATTGGACACTGAGATTTCCTTTTTCTTCACCTCTGTCTTTATGTCAGATTATAAAAGAAGAAAAACAAAGAAGGAAGAGGATATAAGGGTGGGACAAAAGTAGGTTGAGAATTGTTTGTATAAAAAATAATACAATAATTAATAAATAAGAATACAAAAACAAACTGTTTCACATACTCAAAACTATAAACCGACGTTTACCCCACCTTGTATGTTTTCAGTTCTAAGAAAGATTATACCAAGATTCTTATATTTTCAAAGAAATATTAAATTTTATTTTGTTCTCTCTTACTTATTTTTATATCATTTACATTCTTAAGAAATTTGAGAGTTCTTGATTATAAATCTTAAAAATACATAATTTTATTGTTTAAGCAAGACTAATCACTGATAACCACATGTGATTTTTACCAAATAAATAAAATGACTTATATAAAGTTATAAGATATAGAATTATAGTTTTTATTATTATTTATTTCCCATTAGTATTCTCTCATAATATTATTAGTTTATTCTTTAGAGATACAACATCATAACTGTAGGTTTTCTGTATCTCCTGGCTATCGGTGCAGAACAAATTATTCATGTTTCAGTTCTTCAATTCTGAGATATCCGCCCAAAGTCTCGCCATTGAAGGAATCGTGAGCAGTGATTTGGTCCCTGGTCATCTGACCTCAATGCCATTTCAATTTTGCCCTCAGAAGAGAGTATGTGTTTAAACCCGGGAGCTCTTATTTCTAGGATTTTATTTATTTATTTATTTATTTATTTATTTATTTATTTATTTACAGGAACAGAGAGAGAGAGAGTCAGAGAGAGGGATAGATAGGGACAGACAGACAGGAACGGAGAGAGGTAAGAAGCATCAATCATTAGTTTTTCATTGCCGTTGTGACATCTTAGTTGTTCATTGATTGCTTTCTCACATGTGCCTTGACCACGGGCCTTCAGCAGACTGAGCCACCCTTTGCTGGAGCCAGCGACCTTGGGTCCAAGCTGGCGAGCTTTTTTGCTCAAGCCAGATGGGCCCACTCTCAAGCTGGCGAGCTCGGGGTCTCGAACCTGGGTTTTCCGCATCCCAGTCTGACGCTCTATCCACTGCGCCGCCTCCTGGTCAGGCAGCTCTTATTTCTTCTAGCTTTTGTTTATTTGTTTGTTTTGTTTTCCATAATATCACACAAGCATGTCATGTATATGCATATTTTAAAGTGAAAAACACATGCAAGGTATGCCTGGGCATAATTCTAACTGAAAGATAAATTCAGCAGTAATCATACACACAGAAAACATTTATTAAACATTATTTATTTTGAGTAGTTATTATAAAGATATATTGACAGTATCATCTTGATTTTTATTTATAAAATCCAGAATGAATCATTGAGGCAGTTAATTTTCAGTTGCAGCATGGTAGGCATGGTTGTTTATTTATTTGTTTAATTCCATGCTTTTAATGGTGTTAAAACTAATTAAAATACTCATTTAATTATTTTATATACATGAGAGTTTCCTTTGCTATTTCAGGAGTACCAAGCAAAATGATTATACACTAGTCGGGGTTCTATCAAAGAAACAGAAGCAGAATATATGTATAGTAAGAGCTCCATTGCAAGAAACAGGCTTACAAAATTGTGTGGGTCGGTGAAACAATTAGGAAATTTATAGGCTAACCCATCCGGAAAGGCAGTAGAAACTCTCAGGCTAGAGCTGAAGCCATAGTCCATAGGTAAATTCTCCTTGGGGGGGAGGGGAGGGGGAAGAAATTCTGCGCTTAAGACTTTTAACTGATTAAACCAGGCTCACCCATATTATCTAGGATGCTCTCCTTTACTTAAAGTCAGCTCATTATCCACAAAATATCTTCACAGCAACATCTAGAATAGTGTTCGAATGAATAATTGGGGACTTCAATGTAGCAAGTTGACACAGAACACTGACCATTGCAGGCTATCTCCTGATTTTATAGGACTAGCAGTCACTTGAAACATAATGAGGAAACTGTAAGTACTCAAACTCAAGTCTTAATGAGCTCGATTCATATCACTGGAGGTATCATAAGATCTGAAACACTTTTCTCTATATATTCAAGGTTTATGTTATGGTATGATATATTTCAGTACTGCTTACAAATTTCAAGATCCTAGAGCTGGTACATGTATAAATTTTAACCTTTTTTTAAATTTTTAACCTATTTTATATAACTTATTTTTTGTGACAGAGACAGAGAGGGACAGATAGGGACAGACAGACAGGAAGGGAGAGAAATGAGCAGCATCAGTTCTTCATTGCAGCTTCTTAGTTGTTCATTGATTGCTTTCTCTCATATGTCTTGACAGGGGGCTACTGCAGAGGAAGTGACCCCTTGCTCAAGCCAGAGACCTCAGGCTTTTTATGCCAGCAATCTTTGGGCTCAAGCTGGTGAGCTTTGGGATCCTATGGACAATTCCTTCTCTCAAGCCAGTGACAGCACACTGAGGAACCTGTGCTCAGAGCCAGCAATCTCAGGGCTTCAAAACAGCAACCTCAGCATTCAGGGTCACTGCCTTATCCACTGCACCTCTACTACCAATCAGGCAAAAAAATTTCATGATTTATAAGATTAGTAGACAATGGCTAAAATTTCTGGCTTGGGGACTTCAGTACAAATGGTAGGAAACTTGGCACCAGTACTTTATGTTTTAACCTTTTCGGTTTTATTTTTCTCAAAAATATCCTTTATGTTTTACAGATCTCCTAATACATCTCTAAATCCCTCTATTTCTTTTCTTTATAGTCTGTATTAGTTTTCTATGGCTGCATAACAAATTATTGCGAATGTTGCTTCTTGAAGCGACAGACATTTATTATCTTACAGTTTCTGTGGGTCAGGAGTCAGGCTTACAGTTTCACTGAGTCCTTTGTTCAGGGGCTCTCTAGGCTGACTTCAGGAAATCAACCAGGGCTCTCATCTCATCTGAGACTCAGTCCTCTTCCAAGTCCACTACTTGTTGTCAGAATTCAGCTCCTTGTAGTTGTGAAAATGAAGTGCCATTTAATTGCTGGCTGTTAGCCACAGACCTCTCTCAGTACCTTGGGGTCACCCTTAGGTCTGTGCCCCCCAATGCCCTCCATGGGCAGGGTACACATATTTGTTTGTTTCTTAAACACTGAGTGGAGTTCCTCTTTTGCTTTTAATGTGCCTACTCCTTTAAGTTTCTTCAAATGACTCACCCAATTAGGTCAGTCTCACCCAAAATAATCTCTCTTTTGGTTAATTCAAAGTCAACTGGTTAGGGACCTTAGTTATATCTGCAGAATACCTTTGGCCATGTAGAGTAATCTAAACTTGGGAGTAATCTACACCCTGTTCTAGTCACATCTCCTCCCCACACTCAATGGGAGATAACACAAGGGTATGAATCCTCTTAGAAATTTGCCAGCCATACAGTTTAAAATAAAATTTCTCAATATGTTGAAAATAATGCAATTATCTAGTAATATAGACAAATTTGCTTTGCAGTTTATTTCATGTATTATTTGTTTGTTTGTTTGTGACTAGTGTAAATAGGAATGAGGAAAGCCAACATTTCAAAGATGTAATCAACTATTCAAAGTCCATTTTGAATTTTTAGTTTCCTAAACTCTGAGTGAATGTTTTTTAAAGTCAGAATAAATTTAACTTTGTTATATTTATTTCATTTAATTACCATAAAAGCATGCTTGGACTTTATATTTTTCTTTAATATTTTACTTAATTATTATAACATATTTCTCAGAAATTTGTACATAGTGCACCTACAATTACAGTGGGGAACAAAATTTTTGTTGCATCCACAAAAACACATGTTCTTACCTAATTCGAGTGTGCTGATATCAAATCTGACATTAGTTTTTCTCTGTAAGTTACAGTTCTTTTGCAATTTAAGATATTAGGTTTTCATCTTCTTGTAAAATTTTCAACATTTAGTTTAACATAATGAAGTAAGTACACTGTCTTCTTGAGCATCATATTTGTGAAAATATAACAATTTATATAATGCTGTAAATACAGAAATACACTAAAAGATATGATGATTGCATTAGAATTCATCTACAATTTCAAAAATAGAACATATTAAAACACTAATTTTAATTATAAAATTTGTGCAAAATTTATTTAAATTCTATTCAGGCAAAAATTTACTTTATAGCTCTTGTATTTGTGTACTTTTTGAGGACAATCTCATTTGATGCTCCAACAGTAGTCTGCTCATCACTAACAGCTCCAAGATTTTTGGGAAACTTATCAAGGTGACTGTTCAGGAAGTGAATCTTAACGCTCATGTTACATCCAATGTCACAGAAAGCCAACAGCATCCTTTGAACCAGAAGTTTATAGTTTTCTGCTCATTTGTTGCCAAGGAAGTTCTTTGTAACTGTCACAAAAGACTGCCATGCTGCTTTCCCCTCCTTATTCATCTTCCTGGCAAATTATTCATCATATAGGAGGGTTCAAATTTGAGGTCCATCAAATACACCTGCTTTTGTCTTCTCAAAAGACAAGGCAGAAAAAGTAGAAAGAATATGTTGAAAGCATTCACTTTCTCTATTTAAAGCCTGAACAAACTGCTTCATTAAGCCAAGTTTGATGTGAAGTGGGAAAAAAATTATCCTGTCTTGAATAACTACAGGTTCATTCACAATATTTTGCATTCCTATTTGCAGAGCTTGATGTTTTGGCCACTCCTTCTGTGTCCAGTGTTTCTCCCAAGCTCGACTGTCCCACAATCACAGAAAGCAAGGATACTTCGTGAAACCTCTCTGTTGTCCTATCAGGAAATTTACCATTTTAAGATCCACACAAATGATCCAGTTATGTTCCTCATACTTCAGAAATTCTAGGACAACTTATATGTCATTATAATCTTCTCACAGATGAGTTGAATAACCAATTGGAACCGATGCATAAACATTACCGTTGTGTAGGGAACACATTTCAGACTCCGTTTAGAGCTGTCAAGAAATAGCCACCATTCTGTTGGACTGTAAGTGGTAACACCTAGCTGGCTGAGAAGACTACTGATATCATGACAGTAAACAAAGTGTTTGTCTCTGGAAAAATGTCCACAAAAATTTGTTCACGCTTCCTGAAATGGGATACTTTAGCTGACCAATGAAGTACATTCTTTTCTTGAAGGCTGAAGGCTAATAACTCAGCTGAATTATTTGATAGGCCCAAATCTCTAAGTCATTCAATTTGGGTTGGCTAAACTTCTGAGGGGTTAATGACTGCTTGGCATCAGAAGAAGACCCTTCAGATTCTACAACCATTTCCTCATGCATCTTATCAAAATACACTTGATCCCCATGTTCACTTTCTTCATCCTTAGAAGAAATAAAACCATTGAAAACTGGAAGTGTCTCAGAGTGTGGGATAGGTTGTCTTGCTGAAGGAATATTAGGATACGCCATCATATGCTGTTTTTTCTTGCTGATGCCCTTTGTATGGATCAGACAGAAATAACAGTCACTGCTGTGGTCCTTAGGTTTACACCAAACCATGGGAATACCAAAAGGCATTCCTTTTGTCCAGTCACGAAGCATTTCCTCACAATTTTGACACACAATATGAGGAGCCCAATTCTTGTCTTGATTGCCAAGGGAAAATTGAAAATAGGCAATATATGCACATGTGACAAATGATGAAATATTGGACCTTTGACATTGAAGTGTGTAACAGTCACATATATAACAGAAGGTGTCAGGACTATTCTTACATTTACTCCTACTCGAAGAAGCCATGATTCAATCTTAAAACAAAATAAGAGGGTGTTTTTATCAGATAATATTTTTTTACATTTAAAAACAACTACAATTATGTAAAAGTGATATTTTTAAAACATTAATCGTCATATGACTATGTTCAATTCAAGAGTCATTGCCCTTTAACTCCAATTTAAAAACCAATGCGTGCCATTAACTGTAACAGAAAGAAATTTGAATTGCATAAAAACTAGAGCATGCATCTAAAAACAGATTTCAAGTTTGGAATCAGGGATGCAGAAATATATAGAAAGTGTTCTAAAACCTCATGCAACGGCAAATGAAAATAAAATTGTTCCCCAGTGTTATTTGTAGGATTTTAAATGCACCCTGACTTCAAGAAGTTTGAGAACCACAGGTCTAAGAGTAGTTCAGTGGGATAAGAAATGACCCCTTCTTCCTGAGAAAATTATAAATAACCTGGACAATTACAAAGTTCTAAAGCACAGGATTCTAGAAGTATAGTTTCTAGAAGTAAGGTTTAATTCAGAAACACAAATATTAAAAATTTGAAAATAAATAACTTTATGAAAGAAAATTTGTACAATCTTCATACATCAGATTATGACATCAACTACATAATGCTCATTTAGCTTGTCTCAGTGAATCACTTGATTTTATTCATAATCATTATCTTTATTAATAAAATGTCATAGTTGAAAAGGAATATGAAGGAAAGTACTTAATGGCTGTATAAGTTGTTGCCAATTTAGAGAAATAATAAACAAGGCTCCTAATACCTTGTTCTAAATTTAACAGCATTAATAATTTTTTCTTCAAAAACATACATATGCTTTTAAACAGCTGCTTATTCACTGTTATTACAAATGAAAAATAAATTTTCTAAGTCATGGTATAACAAAGAAGAAGGACAAATATTAAGAAAATGTACTAATTCAGAACAGTCATGGAGGAAAACATACCGCTGAAACGGGATATAATGGCATAAACAATAATGGAAAAGAGAGAAAATAATGAAGAGATCTGTTCAAGCTCAGTTTTCCTTCCTCAATCTTTTGCATTAATTGATTGTCTTCAAAGTTATTACGGCTCGCAAGCTGTGTGCTAAAGACTAGATCCCACTCAGCATCACTGACAGCAGAGGAGCAGGGCCGGCTACGCTAATACAGTGCTGTCCCGGATAACGCATCTGACATTTTCAAACGGGATAAAAAGCAAATTCCTCTGTAATCCTCACTGAATTTAGGCTTATTTGTGCTTAAGGGAGGCTTGACATACTTCAGGTCCCGGGAGGGGGGGGGGGGAGGCGGGCGGGGAGGGAATTAGTACGAGGTTCATAAATTTTGTAAAAAAGAAAAAGGAAAGAAAACAGAAAGTGAAGAAGCAGATGCCATGTTTGTAATGCACCAGTGATTACTTCCTTAATTAGATAAATAAATTTAAGCTGAATCCAGTACACGATGCTTTTTTGACACAATGTCAATTTTCACTTTGCTTTCAAGTCTTAATTAGATTGATACTTTTCGATGCAATTGTTGTTTGAACAATTGAGACATTTCTAGGCTCTAAAACACGCTCGTTAGCAGCCTGCCGTTAAATCCATCGTTTTTCTTTTGTTTTACTTGCCACACCGCTTCGTCATATGATCAGCATGTGCTCGGCCGGCATCTTCCTTTTCAGGTCATTAATAAATAAATTCTTTTGGAAATTTACTCTACCTACAGACTTCGTTTTACTCCAAGTTTTTGCTGTTTGAGGAGGTATTTTAAAAACTTTGCTCACGCTCAGTAGCTGAACATATTAGAGGCAGAAAGGACGAAGGAGTGACTGATGGTGTTGGAAGGAGAGACATGCCTGGCGATACTGAAATGATGAAGAGGGAGACGATGGTGCCGTGGTGAGGATGACAGCTCACGCTTATTGGCCTCCGTCCACACACCAGGCACTGGCGCTAAGCAACTCACATAAAATCAGCTGAGTGAGTCCTCACAACAGTCCTACAGGTACACACAATTCTTTTCCATTTTCACACGTACTCTAAGAATTAGGCAGGCAAATTGCATAACTAAGTTCATAAATCGGTTAATAGCAGAAGCAACAAACACACCTAATCAAGTCAGTACCCACACAAGTAAGTGGGTAATCAGGGGTGTCTGATTGTGCAACGGAGAGCATGCACTGGTCTGATAAGAGACCCCCCAAGAAAAGGACGTTACGTTTACATCCAAACAACACAGAGTGGTGTCTGGTCACTAGACTATTTTATCACACTATTTTAAGCCCCATTAATGTCTTTCAGAAATTTAGGAAAACCAAAAATCTGGAGAAAATATTTTGATATGGTGCATTATAAATCTTGAAGGTGAAATAATCAGGTGAATGGGGCGTGCAGTGTGAAAGGAAATTGACGTGGAAGAACATAAGGAAATATTCTGTATCACATTGAGGAGTCTGAATGCAATGGTGCATATAACATATGTAGGGCATAATTTAAAAAGCCAGTATGAATGGGATGTAAAAATCATGGGAGTCAGGTAGCAATATGAGATTGGAGTAACAGAAACATAGGTGGGAACAGTCTTCTATGACATGTTAACATCTTAACCCTTGCTCTTTGTTCTAGGAGTGAGATAAAGCTTCCAAAAAAGCTTTAAACAAATGAGGTACAATATAATCCCCACCTGTGTTTTGAGAAAGATCACTCTGGTTGCACTGTCTGTGGGAAGATAACGTGAGTGCCTAAGTAAGGGAACAAAAACTTGGACTAGGCTGGAGATGTGGAAATGAAATGGAGAGAAGCTCCCCACGTAACTGACAGGTGTGGAGGATGCTTCCAGGGCCCACCTTAATCCACTCAGCCAACTTGGAGGGTGTCTGTCCCTAGTTCCAAACATGCTCAGGGCACTGCTTTTTATTATTCTGAATGTTCTCTTCCCAGTTCTTGTTCTGTCCTCTGTGAAGTGGTGGGAAGAGCTGGAGAGTTAATAGCCAGGTGTCAACCTCACCCAGAAAGAAGGAGGCTGGTGGATAAATACACAGACCCTCTCTCCTCAGGGAGGAGAGAGAAATTATAGACATATAGTATGAAGTCTACCAGTGGTTCCTCAGAGGGACCGATCCCCGGTCGCTGGCACCAATAATCCATTCATACATCTATTATGGCCTTTTCTTCTGTCTCTGTTTCACCACCTGTGTAGATTTCTGGGACTGCTTCCCAACATAAAATACCCTCGCATCCAATCCTGGCTCCAGGGACATCTTTGCTTGGAAAGAATAGGATTCAGTGATTTCCTGGTATGACAGAGCAGGATAAAAGGAAAAGTTGACAATGACACCAGATTTTTGTCCTTTAGAATAGGATGAGTTTTGCCTGACCAGGTGGTGGCGCAGTGGATAGAGCGACGGACTGGGATGCGGAAGACCCAGGCTCCAGACTCCGAGGTCTCCAGCTTGAGCGTGGGCCCATCTGGCTTGAGCAAACGCTCGTCAGCTTGGACCCAAGGTCGCTGGCTCCAGCAAGGGGTTGCTCAGTCTGCTGAAGGCCCGCGGTCAAGGCACATGTGAAAAAGCAATCAATGAACAACTAAGGTGTCACCACGAAAAACTGATGATTGATGCTTCTCACCTCTCTCTGTTCCTGTCTGTCTGTCCCTATCTATCCCTCTCTCTGACTCTCTCTCTGTCCCTATATATATAAAAAAAGAATAAGATGAGTTCTGAACACAATTTGTTTTTAAAACAAGAGATCATGGGAGAGGAACTACTTTTGGAGGAAGTTCATGAGAGCCATTGTTTTAACATACTGAGTTTAATTACCTACCGGTGGAAACATCCAAGAGAAACACCAAAAAGTCAAAGTTTTTTCACAACTATAGGTTGGAGCTAATGACTTTGAACATCATTGGCATGTATGTAGTGATAGGATTGTGGATGTAATTGGCTAGACAGAGTGTTAGTCATAGAGTACCATGAAGCCCTAGGAAAAAGCTACAAGAAACCCTACATATAATGGCCAATAGGGAAAGAATGAATTTGCAGGGAAGATAGAAAAAAAGCAGGGTAAGTCACACAGGAGGAAAATGAGGAGAGTGGTGGTTCAGAAACAAGAGAGGCACGCCTCAGCCCATACTGGGAATCTTCCTGTATGGAGAGCGTGGGTTTTAGGAGCATATAAAAGATAAGGACTGGGGCAGGTGTCTGGTTTCTGCTTTCTTACAAATTTAGGGATTGGCAGTAAAATACTGTTTTTAACAGCCCCATGGAAAAGAAGTACACCGGTACCACTTTCCTGCATTTTATTCACCCTGGATGCAAACTATAACGATGTTTTCAGTCTCCATCAATAAGGAGGCAGGACCATATTTTAAAATACAATTGCCTTATATTTCCATAAAAGGAATAATTACAGAGCAATTGCCATCAGGAACGTTCGAGTTCTTCCCGTGAAGAATTAGAGTGGAACTACCAACCTAAAAACCTTCACCGTTAATGCATCATTCATCGCATTTGCATTTCCTTCTCCAAGGGGAGGCTTATCAGGGGAAGGGTTAAGGACCCTGTCCTTGAACACCTGCGGTTCTGCTCATTTCCTCTACATCACTTGACCAATAGAGTGCAACTAATAATACAGTGCCTATGCAGCCTGTTAGCATGTTGGCCCATCAGGGCTATTTTGGGCTCATAAGTGCTCTGTTACTAATACTTCTAAATGTTAAGGGATGTTATTTAGAACCAAGGAGGACATCTGAGAAAATGTTTCTGCCATATGTGATTACTACTCAGAATTCAAACCATGACCAAATGCTTAGGGTTCATCCAGGTTATCAGATGAAAGAGCTGGAAGACAAGAGCATCCTTTCCACAAATCATTCCGTAGGTTACATTGCAGAGCCACTTATATTTGAAATTGAGCTTTCCTTTCATCCGATACTACCTTGGGATTGTATCACCTTCTTTATTCACCTGCTACCAATTGCCCTCTTTAGGGAATTTCTTCACCCGGAATTCCGAATCTAATTTTTCCTTAAAACTTTTTAAGCTGATATGTCAAGTCTATCAATTTTTTTTTTTTAGATGGATCCAACCAACTTGAAAAATCTATGGGGAATTTTAGATAATTTTTCTTCTAGTTCTTAATGTAGAAAGGTCCTCCCAGACATATTTGTGTATTTACAGTCTAATGAATGATAATATGAATATTTTGATGCATATGTTAGATACTTTTCTTCAGTTGAAAATGCTCTTATTATTTCTTTCTTCTGTCTAAATGGTGGCAAAATGTCAAGGATGGGATAATTTCTAACTCTTCCATGGCCTCTTCAACTAATGGAGTCAACAGTTTTAATCATGGTCATAAGTTGAGTTGACAGCTATATAATATGTATCTATTTTGCTGTTCTTTTTGTATTCTTTAACTCCTCCCAAAATTACAAACTCACTGAAAACAGTGCTGTCTTATCTATTCACAGCATCTTACCACACTGATGGGACTATCCTCAGTCAGATTAGATCTCTCATCCATAGTGCTCATTCTCTTTGAGATTTAAGCCCAATCACTTAAATTCTCTTTCAGATTTAAGCCCAATCACTTAAATTGACTATGTCTTAATTTCTTCATTTTTAAAATGGAGAGAGTAAAGGTACCTACCACAAAAGAAATTTTGAAGGAAGAAATTAGGTAATTTACATCATAAAATTAATAAGGGCATATCCATACTATTTTCTCAATAAATGAAATTGGTAGTTATGAGATATACTTGCTTATAAAACTTGAGAATGATATTAGTCATTATAAATTTGTAATTTTAGGAGAGGAACATTTTAATATTCATTTTATAACACTTATGCCTAATAAATATCTATTTCGAAGATTTTATGTTCAAAATTCTAATAGCACTATGTTTATTCTTTACTAAACCTGGGAATTAACCCATGGCTTTGTGATAAATCAAAGAAATGCAGTAAATATGTCCAGAATTCTGCCTGACCAGTTGGTGGCGCAGTGGATAGAACATCGGACTGGGATGCAGAAGACCCAGGTTTGAGACCCCGAGCTCGCCAGCTTGAGCGTGGGTCAATCTGGCTTGAGCAAATGCTTGCCAGCTTGGACCCAAGGTCGCTGGCTCCAGCAAGGGCTGGCTCGGTCTGCTGAAGGCCCGCGGTCAAGGCACATGTGAGAAAGCAATCAATGAACAACTATGGTGTTGCAAGGAAAAACTGATGATTGATGCTTCTCATCTCTCTCCATTCCTGTCTGTCTGTCCCTATCTATCCCTCTCTCTGACTCTCTCTCTGTCCCTGTAAAAAAAAAATTGTCCAGAATTCTTAAAATATGTATTTTTCAGAATAAAAGTTACCTATTACAATTAACACTAAATATTAGGTAAATATAGAAGAGAATCAAATGTAAATATTTTAAGGATGGTTCAACATTACTATGGTAAATAAGGTATGTATATTTTAATTTGTTGTTACTTCAAAAGCTTTAGGAAAGTGACAAATGCTTGTGATCAAAGGAATAAAGCCTAATTAGTAAAAAATAAGATTTATAAAGGAACCAGCATCATTCTCTTGCAAATCTCCAATTAATTTCACAGAAGCTTAAAGATTTGTCATTAGCATTCTTCACAAAACATTGAAATAAATACATTCAACAGCATTCACATGTTAAACTAGAAAGGCAAATAATTGCATTTTAATTTATAGTATTTGAGAGAGTTTGATTAATATTTTCGATCAAAGTTGAACCAATTTATAGTTAAATTAACTTGTTCTCTGGATGATTCCTAGAGGTTACACATTTTCTTGATTTAAAGACAAATATACTAAAATGAGGTAAGGGTGCTCATTTCTCCATTGCAATTTAGCACTGGAGGACTGAGTGTAAATAAACTATTTATTTCTGTCTAGCATTACGTTTTCATTTAAGTACCACAAAATAAATCATGGTATATATTTATGGCAGTAGAACGGGGACACTTATTTTATTTATATTTATTTGCTCTTGTTTTTTCATAATTGCTCAGCCTCCTTTTGGCTTTTCTCTAAATGTAAACACAAAGTGCCAGGGTGAGAAATGTGACAGTTTGATGTATCGGTGTGTGTGAGATTGACTAGCACGGGGTGAAACATTTATGCCTAATAAATATCTATTTCGAAGATCTGAATATCTATCTCAAACAGATCTGAATCACTCATTTTTCCTAATCTGTAGTTAATGTGCCAAAAGACTAAATACCTCCTCAAAATGGTAGCATTATGTTTGTATGCTAACTTTTCTAATTTTAAGACCCTAGTTCTTTCTGAAAATATAATAGTGATAATGAATGTGCTTAAAGAAACCTATACTAGGAATATAAATGATCAGTTATTAAGAGAAATAAGGTTATATTGCATTGTGCACAATGTTATGACACAACCAAAATTTTTACCAGTTCTTCTATTACATGGATATGAATTATATTACTGGGTGGTGCCATGTTTATACAACAATATAAATGGACTTAATGTCATTAAGCTGTACACATAAAAATAGACACAATGGCAATTTTACATTATATATACTTTATTACAATAAAAATGACTACTATATTTGAGAATTTGTATTATATTTATGGTGTGTGTCATTAAACAATTTGCATATTTTAAATATTTTGCATACTTATAATCTGACTTTCTTCTGATTTTAGTTTTTATCTTGTATTATGATGTATGAAAAGTTGAAGAGAAAACTAAGGAAATTTTTTAAGTCTATAATACATATATTTCATCTAGGAGCAAAATATAGAAAGGGCTTAATATTAGATGTATACATTATCCTAATCATTTTAATTCTCTGTAATTTTAGGCACTTAAAAATAATTTCTTTGTTTTTTTTCATTTTATTTGGTTGTAATATTAGCTCTTCTAAATGCTAAAGTAGAAATAAAGTAATAAATAATATAAAAGTGCAATGCTCATATTTCACTATGCACTTTTCAAGATCTACCAGTATTAGGCATGTTTTAATAGAGGCTGTTATCTTGTTTCTATAGATAACATTTGTTCTTTCACATTACCCAAAGGTGTCTTCCTCTGAAAAATTATTGTTAATGAAATTGCTGTCTAACCATGAATTAAGAAGCCTCATTTTGGTGAGGTCTATATTACTGGTTAACTAACATCATACCAATTTAGGAATAATTCCTGATGTTCTCTTCATTGTTATCAATGTTAGCAAATAAGGTGACACACTTGGGTGATGTGAGCTATCACCTGTATCGCCGCCAAGTCCTGAAAGAACATTGGAAGAAATAACTTTCAGTTTTACAAGGCGTTTCCGCCATTAATATATAGTAAAATGGCACATTTTTCTCTTTTACTTTGAAATCTCTTTTTTTTAAAAAATTTATTTTATTTTATTCATTTTAGAGAGAAGACACAGAGTGAGAGAGAGAGAGAGAGAGAGAGAGAGAAAGAGAGAAAGGGGGGAGGAGCTGGAAGCATCAACTCCCATATGTGCCTTCACCGAACCAGTGCAGGGTTTTGAACTGGCGACCTCAGTGTTCCCAGGTCGACGCTTTATCCCTGCGCCACCACAGGTCAGGCACTTTGAAATCTCTTGACACATCTCTTTCTATCATTTTATCCTTCTTCTTCCTCTTTTTTTTTTTTTTTTTTTTTTTTGTATTTTTCTGAAGTGAGAAGCGGGGAGGGAGAGAGACAGATACCTCATGCGCCCAACTGGGATCCACCCGGCATGCCCACCAGGGGGCGATGCTCTGCCCATCTGGGGCGTTACTCTGTTGCACCCGGAGCCATTCTAGTGCCTGAAGCGGAGGCCTCAGTGCCCAGGCCAACTTTGTTCCAGTGGAACTTTGTCAGTGGGAAGGGAAGAGAAAGATAAAGAATGAAAGGAGAGAGGGAAGGGTGGAGAAGCAGGTGAGAGCTTCTTTTGTGTGCCCTGGCCAGGAATTGAACCCAAACTTCCACATGCCAGGTGGGCAGTCTACCGCTGAACCAGCTAGCCAGAACCTATTCTTCTTATACGCAACAAAATTTATTTCATGTTAAGCTATTCGTTTTATACAGTGTAAAATTATTTGTGAACTATTCTAATCAACACCCCTCTGATACAGTATTAAATAACAGAATGGTTAGTAACACAAAGTGTGATGTATTCAGAGAACCAGAAGAATTGACAAGATGTACTAGGACTCAACTGTGAACAGGGTTAAATATTTGTCTCCTTGGCTTATATATAGTCCATTGTCATTCTATAATAACTACTTCTAATTAAATAGGGATGGCAGGGGTACTGAGACAGGGACTGGAGTAGAAAAAGGAAAGGACAACACTTTTATGTGCCTCTCACTGGCAAGAGAATGAAAACCCATGCCAGCCTAGGAGAATATTTCCATAAGACTCTTCTGATAAAGGGTTCTTTTACAAAGATATAATAATAACCTTTATAACTTAATTCTTGAGAAAAAAAAATCTGATTTAAAAATCGACCCCAGACCAAGGACATCTCACCAAAAAAGATACACAGAGGGCAAAGAGCATGTGTAGAGAAGCTTGACGTCATAAGTCAACAGGGAATAAAGTTAAAACAGCACTGAGACACCACTACGCATCTATCAGAATGGCCAGAATGCAGAACAGTGACACCACTAATTGCTGGGAAGAAAATGGAGCAATAGGACCTATTTTCCAACCCTGGTTGGAATGCAAAACTTGTGTAGCCACTGTGGAAAACAGTTTGAGATCCACAAACATGCTTTTGGGCATTTACCAAACTACTTAAAAACTATGTCCACACAAAACCTGAGCACAGATATTTATAGTAGCGTTACTCATAATTGCCAAAAGTTCCAAGCATCCAAGATGTTCTTTAGTAGGTGAACAGATAAATAAACAGTGGTGCATTTAGGCAATTTAATACACTGGGGAACCTTTTTTTTTTTTTTTTCATTTTCTGTAGCATCCGGTTTTAGAACTCTTTCTATATATATTTCTGCATCCCTGATTCCAAACTTGAAATCCGTTTTTTGGTGCATGCTCTAGTTTTTACGCAATTCAAATTTGTTTTTGTTACAGTTAATGGCATGCATTGGTTTTTAACTTGGAGTTAAAGGGCCATGACTCTTGGATTGAACATAACCACAAGGCAATTAATGCTTTACAAACATCACTTTTATATAATTGTAGTAGTTTTTAAATATAAAATATTATTATCTGATAAAAACACCCTCTTATTTTGTTTTGAGATTGAATCATTGCTTCTTCAAGTAGGCAAAAATGTAAGAATAGTCCTGACACCTTCTGTTATATATGTGGCTGTTACACACTTCAACGTCAAAGGCACAATATTTCATCATTTGTGACACGTGCATATATTGCCTATTTTCAAGTTCCCCTTGGCAATCAAGACAAGAATTGGGCTCCTCACATTGTGTGTCATAATGGTAAGAAAATGCTTTGTGACTGGACAAAAAAAAAAACGCAAAGGAATGCCTTTTGGTATTCCCATGGTTTGGAGTGAACCTAAGGACCACAGCAGTGACTGTTATTTCTGTCTGATCCATACAAAGGACATCGGCAAAAAAAACAACAACAACAAAAAACAAAACGACACATGATCGCATATCCTAATATTCCTTCACCAATACAACCTATCCCACACTCTGAGACACTCGTGTTTCCAGTTTTCAATGGTTTTATTTCTTCAAGGACGAAGAAATTGAACACGGTGATCAAGTGTATTTTGATAAGATGCATGAGGAAATGGTTGTAGAATCTGAAGGGTCTTCTTCTGATGCCAAGCAGTCATTAACCCCTCAGAAGTTTAGCCAACCCAAATTGAATGACTTAGTAAGAGATTTGGGCCTCTCAAAGAAAGCAGCTGAGTTCTTAGCCTCCATTCTTCAAGAAAAGAATGTACTTCACTGGTCAGCTAAGTATCCCATTTCAGAAAGCGTGAACAAATTTTTGTTGACTTCTTTTCCGAAGACAAACACTTTGCTTTCTGTCATGATATCAGTAGTCTTCTCAGCCAGCTAGGTGTTACCACTTACAGTCCAACAGAATGGTGGCTATTTCTTGACAGCTCTAAATGAAGTCTGAAATGTGTTCTCCTACACAACGGTAATATTTGTGCATCGGTTCAAATTGGTTATTCAACTCATCTGCGAGAAGATTATAATGACATAAAAATTGTCCTCGACTTTCTGAAGTATGAGGAGCATAACTGGATCATTGGTGTGGACCTTAAAATGGTAAATTTCCTGCTAGGACAACAGAGAGGTTTCACGAAGTATCCTTGCTTTCTGTGTTTGTGGGACAGCTGAGCTCAGGAGAAACACTGGACACAGAAGGTGTTGCCGAAACCTGAAGCTCTGGAAGTAGGGGTGCAAAATATTGTGAATGAACCTGTAATTAATTGAGACAGGATCATTTTTACCCCACAATCTACTTGGCTTAATGAAGTAGTTTGAATAGAGAAAGTGAATGCTTTCAACACATTATTTTCTTTTCCTGCCTTGTCTTTTGAGAAGATAAAAGCAGGTGTATTTGATGGACCTCACATTTGAACCCTCCTATATGATGAAGAATTTGCCAGGAAGATGAATAAGGAGGAGAAAGCAGCATGGCAGTCTTTTGTGGCAGTTACAAAGAACTTCCTTGGCAACAAATGAGCAGAAAACTATGGACTTCTGGTTCAAAAGATGCTGTTGGCTTTCCGTGACATTGGATGTAACATGAGCGTTAAGATTCATTTCCTGAACAGTCACCTTGATAAGTTTCCTGAAAATCTTGGAGCTGTTAGTGATGAGCAGACTATTGCTGGAGCATCAAACGAGATTTTCATCAACAAGTACACAAACGCAATAGCTACAAATGCAGATTTTTGCCTGAATAGAATTTAAATAAGTTTTGTGCAAATTTTATGTTTAAAATTAGTGTTTTAATATGTTCTATTTCAAAATTGTAGACAAATTCTGATGCAATCATATCTTTTAGTGTATTAGTGTATTTACTGCATTATATAAATTATTATATTTTCACAAAGATGATGCTCAAGAAGACATTCTAATTCATTATGTTAAACTAAATGTTGAAAATTTCACAAGAAGATGGAAACCTAACATCTTGTATTGTAAAAAGAACTGCAGTTTACAGAGATTAACTAATGTCAGATTTGAGATCAGCACACTGGATTTAGGTAAGAACAAGTGTTTTTGTCGATGCAACAAAAATTTTGTTCTCCAGTGATATTATTCAGAGCTTAAAAAAACAGATCTATCAAGAGCTATCAAATCATGAAAACATGGAAGAAACTTAAATGCATTTTACTAAGTTAAAGAAGCCAGTCTTAAAAGGTTATACACTATATAATTTCAGGTACATGACATTCTGGAAAAGTCAAAACTATGGAGACAGTAAATAGATCCGTGATGCCAGGGAATGTGTGTATGGGGGAAGGCATGAACAGGTGGAAGAGGGGATTGTTAGGGCCATGACACCGCTCTGCATGTACTTTAATGGCCGTTGCATGTCTTTATGAATTGTTCTGAACTCAGAATATTTAGCACAAAGAGTGATCCCTGCTGTAAACTATGGACGTTGGGTGACTATGACGTGTCAATACAGATTCTTCAATTGTAATAAAATTATCACTTGGGTGGTGGATGCTAATATGGCAAAGGTTTTTCATGTATTTCTGCTCAATGTTGGTAAATTAAAAACTGCTCTATTAAATATTTTATTAAAAATAGTACCACACTTAGTTTATTGGTAGCATTTCCAATAATTTTAATTATTCTGTTTGATTTTACATCTATTACTCTGGCAAAAATATTTCAAGGGAAAAATTTATGTACTTAATCATCAAAATTACAGTAAAAAATCTGTGGGGTCTAGAACCACACAGACCTGTACTTGAGGCTTTCTGTTTCATATGACTTTTATAATCATGGGCAAATGATTAACCCTTGTACCCCTCAGTTGACCCTCATATGATAGCTCAGAATTGTGGGTATAGGATACAATGATATGAAAAGACAGCCCACACAGAAGCTTGTTCCAAGTAGGCAATGATACACATTAATTACCTGCTAAGTGTTGTTACCAAAACCTACTAATTAAACAGTAATGCTTCTTATTTCAAATTGTATTTTGACACTTGGGTTTCTTAATCTCTGCTCCTACTAGGAAAGACTTCAGAACAGTAGTTATCAATAAAAGGAAAATCTTTTCTCAGCACAGTTGGAGAGTAGAGTTTGTACTTTATTAATTCTTTTGCTAAAACGAGTGAAAAGTAATGTGATTTATGCAGTGAAACTTTTTAGCTAATGATAATTCAGCAACTTACTGATTTCTGTGTCAAATTATTTATTTATTATTTTGAAAAGAATACTCTGAAAAGGTTTTATACAGACTTATGTGTCTCTGAGGATGTTGCAGAATAAGTTGAGAGGTGATACTTAGTTCTCCACACGAACAAGACTTTAATAATTCACTGAGAGTTCCACAATGATAGATATTTTTGAATTAAAGGTGGATAGGAAATGTGGAAAGAGAAAGGAGGTTGTGCAATATAACGTGTCAGCCATGAAGGACTTGGTAACGGTTCAAGGAGTAAACAAGACAAACCTCAAGTTGCTCTTTGAGCTCTAAGATAATGAGCACAAGTCCTCCAGATCTGCTGGTCACGAAGCGGAAAGTGCCAACGTTCCCTGAGAAATTAGGTGTGAATGAGTAAACTAAGTAGCCTCGAGAACACCGGGGCCGCGTCTCCTCACATAGATGTCATTGTCCTGCAGACACACTGATGTGGCCCTCTGTGATTAAATATCTACATTGTCCTGGGCCTTTTCCAACAATGTTTGTACATACTTCCTTTCCTTTCTATGTATCTAATAAAGATATTTGTAAACCTGTGATATGGAAGTCTTTCAAAGTAGCCTCCAAACCTTTTTATTTATTTTTTTGAAAACTATAGGTAAATACATTTTGAATGTAGTCATTTGGTTTAATTGGTTTCTGAGTCACATTGGACTCTATATCTTTGAGTCTGTTCCTATTGTGTCTGTTGATTTATTTTGTTCGTTAGGTTCTGCAAAAAAAGTGAGGTCATCTGGCCCTTGTCTCTCTCTGACTGGTTATATCACTAGCACAATGCTGTCCAGGGCCATCCGTGCTGTCACAAAGGGTAAGATCTCCTTCCTTTTTATTGTTGGGTAGTATTGCATGGGGCTTGTGGGGCTGGGTGACAGAAAGTGAAGGGACTAAGCAAAAGAACCTTACAGACACAGAGTGCAGCATGGGGGCTGGCAGGATGGAAAGGGGAAAGGGGGACACAGAGGACAGCAGATGGGAGATAAATGGTGATGGACAGAGACTTGACTTGGGGTGGGGAACACACAGTACGGTGTACAGAGATGTGTTGTAGAGTTGTGCACCTGACACCTGTACAACTTTGTAAACCAGTCACCCCAATAAATTCTATAAAGATTAAAAAATAAATCACACTGGACTTTGGTTTTAATATGGTACCTACAACTGAGCACTTTGTTACTTTGGAAAGTTTTGTCCTTAAAATTACTATTAATATTTTAAATTAAGATTTTAAAAATATTTTGCCATTGAAAAATAACATTGAAAGTATTAGGAATACTACATAAAAATATGGTATCCATGAGTTACTGTTTTGGACGTAGTGGATTAAGAGTGCCCTGCATAAAGTCCAAAAGGAGACACTCAAAGCAATAGAGGTGGAACACGGATTTAGAAATGGTCACTATATATCTGGTAATTAAACTTTTAGCTGTTCATGGGATAATTAAATGGACTATGAAGCATCAGAAGTTGAAAAGACCTAGAATGTTGCATTAGGGGAAGTTTGGGAGAAAACTCCTTTTATAGAATAAGTGGGAAAAAAAGTACTCAAGAAGAAAATTGAAAATGCATATCCAGGGAGTTATGAAAGAACCGTAATAGAATGATGTCAATTTGTTATGTTTCTTAACCTTTATACAATTACATTGTTCTTGATGACTAAGATCATTAGTCTAATAACTATAATTAGTTATAATTATGCAAAATGGGAATGTAATTTAATGTGTTTTCTATTTACTGTTCTCAATAGATCTCATTAATAGTGTTTATGAACAAAGTGTTTGTCTTCATCTTTAGACCATCTCTAAGGTCCTCCCAGCTATAAACTTAGGATGCACATGAACTCTTAAGATGTATTTAGAATCATAGATTGATTTATAGAAATGCCAAGTGACTTGCACACAACTTTGCACATAATAGTTGCTCAAAAAATAAATGCAAGGGATTTTTTAGCTTAATATACTCATTTTATTAAAAAGTAATTAAGGCATAGAAATGATAATTTACAAAGTTCACAAGTACATCTAATGTGAGAACTAGGACTCAAACAGAGAGGCCATCATTTCTTATTTCATCATCCATTTTTTTCCTCACATTGTTACAACACTTCCTTTAAGCAATTAGGAACATTTGCTAATGTATATGTCTTAAATGATGCCAATGAAAATTATTAAATGACACCTAACCTTTGATTTTTATAAGTGGGTACTCAATGTATGGTCTTTTCATTCAGCTAATGAGCTATTTTAGCCTTTCATAAACATAGATGTCTTTGATCCTCTCCAATAACACGCCAGTCATCAATAAATTGCAGGCTGGGCATGGACATTGTTACATATCTATTTCTGCAATGTATTTTCTGTATGTATCTATAAAAATAAGCAGTACACTTAGGATCTTAAAGGGATGAGAAGGTGGGAGAATCAGGACATGTAAAACTCACTAAGCTCACATCATCAAGGGACACTTGTCAATCTGCCACTTATTTCTTCACATTAATGCTTGTTAACTGCTGACACATGGTGCATTTCCTATTTTCTATACTATGTCTTAAGTGTATTGTATCTTATATTTTGATTATATGGATCCTTATAAATTGAATGGTACAACATCTGAATATTAAGGATTGCTAGAAGCACCTACTACCACTGCAAAAACGTTCTTTTCTGCCCTTCCTGTTTGAGTTACAACTTAAGGACAAGGATGAAACAAGCTACGTCATCCTACAGAATAATGTTCCTTTAAAAATTATGCTGGTGATTTTAATTGTTTTTAATGATAGAAATGATCTAAAATAGTTGTAGATAAACTATTATTTTGGAACTATTATATTAGAAGGCTGAGAACATATGTTTTGTAGGCTTTTATAATTTTTGATCCTTAATGAACTTTATTTTAAACTAATAATTATAGGTAGGGAAAAATAAACAAAATATATAAATGCAAATTATGCTAGCAATTGTATATAGTGTAATGGGAAACAAAAACTTTCTGCTTACCTGTTTTTATAAATAATAAAAGAAGCCTGACCTGTGGTGGTATAGTGGATAAAGCATCGACCTGGACCACCAAGTTCGCCGCTTTGAAACCTGGGGTTTGCCTGGTCAAGGCACATATAGGAGTTGATGCTTTCGGCTCTACTCACTTTTCCCCTCTCTAAAATGAATAAATAAAATTCTAAAAATATAATAAGAGAAAACTTTTTGCAAAGGGGGCATTCTGAAATACTCTAACTTTATTAAACTCTTTTCTAAAGGTACATTTGGATTTAGGAAAAACACTAAGCCATGTGCATTATTGGACAGATCATTCTGTTTGAACATCTTTTTTGCAAAGAAAAATAAAATTTACAGGGTACTCAAGTCAGTTTACTTTAAAAAAATCAAAACAAGAGGCACAATTTTTACATTTGAGTTAAAAGCATTTTTATAAACTGCATTTTGTGCTTGTTATGACAAGGTTCACGAAAATCACATACCTAAATGCATTTTCTAGTAAATATACATGATTTAAAAAAGAGTATAGAGTAGGAGTACTCTAAAGTGTGTCACTTTAAACATAATATATGTAATATCACCAATCTATGTGATATGCAAGCCAGGCTAACCCAATTTATAATCAAAAGAAGGCAAAATGTCACATTTAAAGTGCTTCCATGCTGCAAAATCTCTAAAAAGCTTTTGCATCGTCATGACTCCATATGATCTTTTAGATGGTCACAGAAAATAAATATGAATATTGAAAAGTAATATAATATCCTATTTTCTGTTGATTTTAATAATCTGCAAAATAAGACAGCTAATAAATTCTGGAATATTTTAGGTTGTAAATTATATTTATTTTTTACTGTGTTCATGTAACTTGTTTGAGAGTAGCTATCAAGGAAAAAATATGAGGAAAAAAATGATACAAGTTGATATTAAAATAGTGCAACTTGAAAAAGGTATATCAGAGCTATAAATCCAAAAGACATTGATGTCAGATCCTTTAATTTTTACTCTCCTTTAAAATCCATTTTATAGATAATACTTGTGAAAATTTGACGAATCAGTTGTTCCTGTTTTTTTTAATTACTGAGTACTTATGCTTACAAAATAGTTTTATTTATCACCATGGAAAAACGGTTTTGGATAGTTTCACAAAATACAATTATTCTAAAAAATCAGACATTCTGAAAATTTTAATTTCTTTTGATTTAGTTATGTTTATATAAATAAATACATTCATCTGCTGTCTACATGCAGCAAGTGCTTTCAAAGGTAAAGCTTTGGGGCTGAAAACATTCCCTCAGGTCTAGAAAATTACTTTCTGCCATTTTAACAGGAAGTTGATTTTGGTAATAAATTCTCACCACATATCAGAAAGTGTTTAGAAGTAAGTATTTTATTTGCTTCAAAAAGATTTGGTTTCCTTTCTATGGGCAGAGGCTAAGTGCCAAAGTCAAGCACACGAATTTTCTTCTCACTGGGCTCACTTGGTATTATTTAGATGCCGTCTGTGATCAAATGTGTCAGGGTTCATGTCACATCATAATGAAATTAGAGACTTGGTGTGTTTTGTGTTTTTTATTATTTTGCATTTTCCTCTTTAATGTTTAAGTTAAGCCTCTCATATGCTACACTAATTATATCTTAACTAAATGAATAACACTCTCCAAACCGAACCTTTGAGCATCACAGGTGAAAACTTTTGTATGGAAAGATTAACTTGTTTTCCTGACTGTCAGGGTTGAGCCCATCGAATTAAGGAGGAGCTGCAAATAGGTTATCCTGGCCTCAACTTAAGGTGACAAAATATTTACTGAGTATCTAACTTTAGCCTAGAGCTTAATTACTTTTGAGGGAGTGCCAAAGAATGCTTAAACCAGTCACTTTCTGGGCTCATAAATCACAATATCTACTTCATGGGAGTTTTTCTAAACAGATGTCCTAAATCCTCTTTTGAAGGGGTAAAAAACCCAAAATCTCTCTATAGTGGAGAGGTCATCTTACCAATACGAAATGATTAAATTAACTATTGAGTTTATGTGTCTATTCCTTGAATTGTGTTTATTTTGAGCCTGTATCAGGGAAGTTGACCAACTCAAAGGGTAGCACCAACACATTTTCTTATTAATCCAAGATTAACTATAATCATGGAAAACAAAATCCAATTTCTATGAAAAATGAGATAGAATGATACTGTGTTGGACTTTTCCTTGCCTTCTGAAATCCACAACATTTTTTATTGTGACTACAACTACCTTATATAATGATTATAAAATAATGAGACTGTTTCTGCAACTACAAAGAGAAGTGTATCATTATATTAGAATTATAAATCACAAACACAAAAAAGGAACAAAAGGAAAGAGAGAAGAAGAAAAAACCCGAAGAGGAAATTAAGGAAATCTCAAAAAGAAAATGTTGAAGAAGGAATTCAGATATAAATATTTAGCTAAGCCCAACTGGCTGAATTAACAGTTTATACCTTTAAATATTTTTTAACAATAAAAATAGCATTTATTTCATAAATATAAGACTTATTTTGGCTACATAACATCATAAAATTAAAGAATTACAGTGACTCAAACTCAAGAAGCAATAAAAGATAAAAATTGTAAGTTTTGCTCCATAAAAGTTTAAAAGAGTTTATATGGCAATAAAGAAAGAAAGAAAGAAAGAAAGAAAGAAAGAAAGAAAGAAAGAAAGAAAGAAAGAAAGAAAGAAAGAAAAGAAAAGTGATTTCAGCTGTTCTTTCCTGCATTGGGCCTCTATGGAATTATAATTATTAACAATCATAACAGTAATTACTACTAGCGTTCTAATTACCAAGTACTGTTACATGTATTCTTTTATTTCAGCCTCACAACAACCCTATGAGATGGTACTATGAGTGCCAGACCATGTTTTACGAAGGACCAAGTTCCCACACCTAACAAGGCTACAACTAGGACTCAAACCCCTTCTGTCTGAATCTAAGACCCATGCTTTAAAAATATTTTTTAATTAAACTTATTGAGGTGACACTGGTTAATAAAATTATGTAGGTTTCAAGTGTACAATTCTATAACACATCGTCTGTATATTGCACTGTGGGGGGTCTAAGAGATCATGCTTTTTACTTTTATAGTTTGTTGACTATATTTGCATGCATATAATTTTTAAATAATTTTTGAGGGGGAAGTCGAATAACACAAAAGTAGCCATTAAAGAGAGAATAGTCCAGTAACATTCAGTACCTTCACAATGTCCACAGCCACCACTTTCATCTAATTATAAAGCATTTCTGTCCCTCCAAAGGAAAAAAAATTCCACTTCTCTGTATTCCGCCTCCTCTCTGCCCCTGAAGGAGGTTTCATATACATTGAATTATATAATATGCATGATTTTAAAATGTAACAGTTGAATGAATAAAGGCAGGTTTGCAAACTTTTTTAAACTCATACTTGAATACTTTCAGCACAATGTGCTTAAGGTCAGAGCTAACGGCTTCCAGGAATGTGCAGAACTTCTTGAATCCCCATTAAGCACAGCAAAAAACTTTAGTTAGATGTGTTTATTCTCTTTCATTAGAAACCAGCACTTAGAATTCTTAGTTTGTATTTTCAGTCTAAGATTTTTCAAACTTCTCATCATTTATGTTGTTTTTGTCATTGTCTTTTGAATCTTCTTACTGAAAGGCTGTCGCAAATTTATCTTCCGCATTACTTATATAGCTTTCTACAAAATAAACTCTTCTCTGATTCCAATAAAAATGGTAATTTTGTTACTGCACATTGTTTCTAAGCAGCTAATCTTACTCTTTCTTTTTATATGGACACATTTGCTTTATGTGTCTTTCTGCTACCATTTTATGAAAACCATACTACATTGCCTCTTTCAGATGCTAAATAATTTTCTAAGATCATTTTAATATCTTTATGTGCAAAGGTACAACTAACTCAAAGACAGTACCTTTTTTGCTACAATAATCTAAATGCAACAGATGAAAGGATAGAGCTCAATTTTAGCAGAATTTACGTTCATTACTTACAATTAATATTTATTTTACCTCTTATTCAAAAACATTAAATTGATATTCTTATATAAATTATTGTTCAAAATAATATTTGTATTTAAATTAATATAAACATTTACATGGTGAAGTGGGGATCTTGAAGACACTACCCCCAGTATGCAACCTGTATGAAGTATTAGAAGCTCACGCATGGCTTTTCCTAACAAATTTTGAAACAGTTTTGACATAATTTGTTATCTGTCTTTTAAATTTAGCATAGAGTTTTTCTAACATCTGTTTAATATCTGTAAGTAAACCTGTTGGACTCAATGATTTATCTCTTCTTAACTAATATAATCTTGCTTCAAATTTTAACCTATGTATTTAACCTAAACTAAATCAAGTTATCTTTTCTTTCTTTTAATTTTCTTTCTTCAATTTTTCTTTATTGGATGTATTAGGGTGACATTAGTTAACATAATTGTACAGGTTTCAAGTGCGCAATTCTATAACACATTTCTCTACATTGTACTGAGTGTTCACCACCCCAAGTCAAGTCTTTGTCCATCATCATTTATGCCCAAATATATCTCCACTCTCCCCCTTCCTGCCAACCACCTTTCTGCCATCTTATATTTATTACCAAAATACATCTTTTTTAGATCTTGAAATTCAAAGGCTAATCAACTAATTAAATAAGTAAAATTATCTTTATCTGAATGAAGAAAAGTTCAAATCATAATTTATTTGGCAGAAAATTTAAGTTAGCATAAACTACATTAAATTTTCTAGACTATTGTAAAATAGAGAAAAGACTTAATAAGTGCTCAAATTATTTTCCAAACATCTAAAGCTATCTGTTTATACAAATACATGGGATTTGTGACTGTTGCACACGTATCTTTTTTCACTATATTGTACTGTCTAACATACAAAGGCTTAACATAACTGAGAACATGTAATTTCGTGATGAATGCAGAACTGTATGTCCTAAGTACCAAGTAGATAATTTAGTTCAGTTAAAAAATCTTTTCCTTTGACTTTACTGTTTACTGAAGTCAATTAGATAGTTCCTAAGCATTGGTTTCACAAAGGGTATCTGTTCAAATAGACACATTGAGACAAATAATGTCTGGTACTTCTCACTTATCCTTGACTAGCTTGTGTAAGGGAAACACACAGAATTTTACTTTCTCATGGTTGCGAGGACTGATTGAGGATGGAACTCTCTTTATAAAAACGTAATAGTTGAGACAACAAACACAAATCAATCTGAAGGCCAGATCGCAGAAGCTTTCCATGCCTTGATGTGATAAATGGGTAAAAATAGACCTTGATGCTAGGAAAGAAATGATTAGCGATTAGCAATTAAGTTCATCTAATTGATTTTGGTGTCACTCAGAAGCATTTTATTCCTATGTTATGAACATTTTACTGGAATAATTATTAGGGAAATATCACTGTTTAAGGATTCTGTAGTTTCCGGCCATGTAACATGGAGCATCAGCAGTCAAAGTAGAAAGATAACTGGCAATCTTTTGGAGAATTTTCTTTCCACGACAGAGCAGCGTACAGAATTTTATGTGAAATGGCTCTTCCTTGAACCACGCAAAGAAAACAACTTACTAGGGGAAGACATTATAGCCTGATCACATATTTGTTAAGACTCACTAATATTATTAATGTTTAAATATTTAAATAGCAAAAAATAGTGTGATGTACACATATATACTGCTCACAAAAATTAGGAGATATTTCAAAATGAATATGAAGCGATAAAAAAAGAAGCATTTGATTTTTTTTTATTAAACAAGAACATCAGAAAAGCAAACAACAAGTCAAAGAAAGTTGTTTGATTATGCAAATGAGATGCAAAACCAACTTTTATTTCATTGGTGAAAATGCAAAATGCACTATGCGAAAGGCTGAAAGTACTGGGGTATCTGCACATTCCTTGATCCCCTAATTTTGGGGAGCAGTATATTTATTATATATATTTAATTTCTATTTTATCATATATTTTATATAGTATATAACTTATAATTTTGCTAAGATGATAGCTGTGAAATAAAATATAACTTTTGTACCACAAATAAAACCATAACTTTTGTTCAGGGCTTCTCTTTCTTCTCTTAAACTAGCTGAATATTGACATATTAATTGGTGGTCTTTTGGCTAAACATGATTAACTGACGCCTGGGTTATTTATATGTTTATCTCATGGGGTAGGGGATTTTAAATGGTAATATACAAATCTCAGAACTGAGAGTGTACAAGCCTATATATGCCGCAACAAAGTTTTTATTGAAAATAGAGGAAAGGGTATGGGATGTATGAAGTTGAAAAAAAGATACAGTCCATGTTACTTTGTCCTTGACTGTAGAAGAAGAAAACAGGGAAATTACCCAGAGGAAAAAAATAAAGTACAAGTTAATATCTCAATATACTAACCAATCATATATTTTGTATTATATAAAAAAATTTATAGTAATTAAAAATACAGGTAATTAAGCTCCAAGATGCTGAAATCTCAGATCACGTGTTGTGCCACTGACTTGAAGGCTATGTATTATTTATTGCTTCATAACCCTTATCATTCTATCATAATTTTATACTCACATATGAACGTTTGTTCTCTTGGAGCTATATAAAAAATGGAAGTATGATAAACCAATTTTTAAATTTCAAAATATTTAAAATATTTTGCCCAGGTCAATAAACACTATTCCACTAACAGTAATGTTTTGTTAAAGTAGTACTAATTTTGGATCATGCAGGCTCGTAACGCAGACTGTGCATTTGAATCAGTAGAGAAGTTAATTAAAAATAATAATGCCCATGCTCCAACTGTGTAGAGCTTGGCTTACTAGATTTAAACTTGGTCTTAACAAAATGGCAATAATCATTATGTTGCCAATGAAAGCTTTCAATCAATGATTATTAATAATAGTCTTACATATACAAAAATAGAGATAGTATAATAAACTGCATTTGTCAAATTAATCAATTCCTGGCCAGTTGTGTGACAGATGTACTTCCCTCCACTTCTACCCTTGACTGGTCTTAAGCAAAAGAAGACATTATGTATCTCAATATGTAAATACCTCAGCATTTATTTTATTATATATTCTCTAATATATAAACTCTTTAAAAGTTTTAACTATATTACTGTTATCATATCTTCAATGACTAACAGTCATTATTTAATGTCTCAGATATCTAACCAGTGATTACATCCCCCTGTTGTCTATTTCACTTGTAAACAATTTAGAAATCTAAACAATTGAGCTTTATGGATTCCATAGGTTTCTATGTTTCTTATTTAGACTCCGATACCCCAAATGACCAGTGCCATCCTGGTTTTTTGTTTGTTTGTTTGTTTGTTTGTCCAAGTGTCATTTTAAATAATAATCCCATTTAGTCTCAGAGATTCCCACTGGAATGACATAACATACATAGTTACCCTTCTCTTAAGTATCCTGTCATCTGTAAAGTCTATGTTCTCTCCTTATTTCCCAAGAATACATTTTTGTTGAAGAAAGTAGATTGCTTATCCTATAAATTTTTTTTTGAAATCTGTAATTTGGAATTTGTTTTTATCATTGAACATGTTATTTTGTTCCCTGTGTTTGTATAAATTTGTTGCCAGATGTAGGCATGGTTAGATTCCATTTTGATTTTGTGGACTAGAATGTTTCCGAAATGGTATTCCATATTTCCATCAAGTTGTTCTCCCTTTTCTTGTGATGCTTGCAGTAATTAATGACCAATTCTAAATCCATTATTTCTTTAGAGGTTAAAAATGGTAACCTTCACCCTAGCCAGATAACTCAGTTGGTTAGAGCATCGTCCCCATACGCAAAGGTTGCAAGTTCCATTCCCGGCTAGGGCACACACAGGAACAAATCCGCGTTTCTGTCTGTCTGTTTCTCACTCTCAATCTCTTAAAATAAATAAATTAAAATGGCTAAAATAGTAAAGTTTTAACATTCTTTATTGATTTTTTTGGTGGAACATTTTTTCAAATAAAAATTTCCGCGGGAAACAATAGATTCTCCGAGGTACTGTTTGTATAGGACAAGACAGGCATTGTTTGTACAAGATAGATGCTTGAGGTTTCTCCTATTTTCCTAGTTTTCAAAACGCTGACTTGCAGCTCCCTCAGCAACTGCAAGTGTGACGATTATGAAGCCATAGATTTAAAATATTGAATGTGTTTCCATTCATCATAGTTATTCTTGTTGAAGCTCAAATGTCCCTCTCTTTTGCCAACGGTTGATTCCTCTTGCTGTCTCCTCTGTGCTCTCCACAAGAACACAGTAGCCTATGACAGCTAACTTGCACTGTGCTTTGGTCAGGTATTCCACGTGCATTTTACTCATGTCCTGCCCAGACACGACAGTAGCCACTTTTAGCCTGATTCTCTTTCCTTTCTGGGGGGCAATGCATTGGGAGGCAATGACACTTAGCGAGTACAGTCTAGGTGTCAGGGGTGTTCATTGCTATGGGATTGGCCTTTCAAGAAACAGAGAGAGGAAATAGGTTTGGTTTGTGAGAGATTATCTGTTTATTCTCGTGCATTCAAGGATACAGGTTTTTACTGGTTCTTATTAATCTTGTTCCTGTAATGGCTTTATACACATAAAATCCCACCTGGTGGTGACATCAACATAGTTCATTTACATTCATGTACAATAAAGTCCTCAGAATAATGATAGCTACACTGTCACCAAGAATTATCCAATAGTCTATTTTTGTCATTTTGCCACTTTAAGGTATATCGTAGTAAGGAGTTAGTTTCAAATTACTGTATTTTAACTTCTCTTGAAAAAAAAATGTCTTCACCATGTGTTACGCAAGAACTCAACGTACTAATATTTTGCTTCATTAAAAAAATTAAGTATTATATTTAAAATAATAAAATAGTTACATACTTCATATCAAATGTACTAAGGAAGTTCAGTTTCTATTCTGGTAATCTCCAAAGTGTTCACTTCAATTCTCTCTCTCGTGTGTAAACACTTCTAAAAAATAGTTTGGTTCCGCCTTCACATTATATATAACTGTTATATATACATGAATATACGTATGTTTTTAGATAAGTAGTAGCATAATATGCATACTATATATACTTTTTATTGTAATTCTCTTGATGATAGCTTTATAAGTATGCATAAAAACGCACTTCTTCCTTTTCATATTTGCCTAGCATCCCATTACCTGACTGGACCATATCTTATCCATCATTCCCCAGCTAATAAATATTTCCTGGTCTTCTGACTGCAAAGAATAACCAAGTGTATACTAACGGTTCTCACTGAAAGGCTGCTCAAAACTACTTTCAGCAAAAAGACACCAATAGTGACACAGAGATAGTTGTACTAACTCTATGGTCTGTCAAAATTAGGGATTCTTTCCCACTGGTGATAAACTATATTTGGATTATTTTTACTGCATTGAGCTAGAAATTTTCTGGCATGCTAAGTCAGTGACTAATTCAGTACTTACGTACTAAATGCATTGTCAAATACTACCTAGTTGCTATACTTGTCCACTCCTTTGAATGAAGGACGAGGACATCTGATCACGACAATGACAATGATACTGAACCCTGGAACTTTTGTTGTTGAATCGAATGAACATCTGATAGCTTTTGATGAAAGCCAACACCCCATTGGGAGCACCATGTGGTATTTATAATCGTTTAACTACTTTCTGCCAAACAGAAAGGATGGGCTAATTATGGAATCCAGTTACAAATTTTTCTCACATTCTTTAGATACAAAGGACAGTGTCATCTTGGTTGGTTCAAATTTATATGCAAAGAAAATATACACAAATTATTAAAAAATGGCATTTTTTTTTCCAACAAAGGAACTTTAGGCAGGGATTTGCAGATTCATCTTTTTTTCTCTCTGAAAGGGTAGATGGAGGCTGTGTGCTATATTGGGATACCAGCAGGTAGCAGACAATTCTGGTCCAGTGGTCACATCTCTTTCTGCAAAGAGAAAGATTTTTACATGGTCTAGTTAAGTTCTCAGGCCAGATCTGAAGAATTTTTTGAGAGTCTTACATAGTAACAAGAAAACAGAGTAGTTTTTTAGTCCAGACGTCATCAAAGTTGTCCATGAAAAGGCCACAACTGGTTCAGCCTTTTCAGAAATTCCAACTAGATAATATTGCTTCTATTTTAGGAGATTAAATTTACATGTCTAATAGTTATTTGAGAGAGTATATATTTATTATTTTCTTTTCATTCATTTGGGTCACATATAATATGCATTGTGTGAAATTAATTTCCAGTAAAATATTCTAATATATATAATTCAAGAAATGCACATTTAATTGCAGTTACTATGACTGCTATATTTTTATCTTTTTTCTTGAAAACTATCTAAAAACAACCTGCAAATTATCCTCTAGTAATAGTTCTTTTTAGTACTGTTCTTTAATCAAAATATATCTTTTAGTGGAAGAAAGTTGAGAAGAAATTATTTTCTCTTTTTTTTGAGATATTATGTTAAGTAGCTATGTTTTATCTTCCGAATGCAGTACTTTACATAAATAAAAGTATTTTCTTTTAATTTTTTGACTATTAAAAGATATAAAAGCAAAACTGTGAAGCAACTCTGCCCATATTTATATAATTCACATTTCCAAACATTTTTGTGTCCATCATTATTTTACCTTTATGTTTCTCATATAATTTATACTATCTGTTTAACTAATATATCAACCTACTTTATATTAGTGAAGGAGATATATTATTATCATCATGTCACTATTATTAATAATGGCAAGAATAATAATTATGCTTCTTTGCCAAGATCATTCTGTACCAACAATTTCAAAAAACTGATCAATTTACTTTAGAAGTTGATACATTAAAAAAATAGTCTTTTTGTCTTGGTTACCAGTTATTTAACAATCTCAATGATTTTTCTTCATGAGAAATTAACATATAAGAAAAAAACATTATTTCTCTTGTTTTCCTTGAAATCTTTTAGCATTTGTAATCAAAGTTGGTTTTTTTTTTTTTTTGGAACTTTCCAACAGGAGAAGATCAATTAGTGGGTAGATGATGACATCATAACCTATAATTATGTACATAAATACTTTAATAATTAAAGTAGCATCAATCTTATGTACATTATAAAATTGAAGTAAACATTAGCAATGAGTCAATTAGTTGGTTGAGAATTGGGGATGTTGGATTTACTTAGATGTATTTTAGAAATGGTGGCCATAGAATGAAATTCTAAATGACATCACCCTCCAACCCCTCAAGTATATCTCAACTTTAGTTGACCACTAAACAGTTGAAAGAATCTTTATATCCAACCAGCAGTTGCCATAAGAGGCAATTAATGATCCATATCAGGGGATCAATCTTCATTATTGCTTACCTTTGCTTGCCCTACTGATTTTTTTCAGAACAATAGCCCAGATTGAACAAATTAAAATAGAACAAAGCACTACAAGAAAATGTTTCACATGCACAGATCTAAACACCTTATAAAAACAAGAAAAGCAATGTAGTATTAAGAAAACCTTTAAATTCCAGAAAAAGAGTGCAATCTTTTTCCATGATTCTCTTACAATAATTATTATACTACATGATTCTCAGCGAGTTATCTATTTGGTTATTGAGTAACGTGAAATTTACAGAGTAGCTTGCTAATACTTGTAAACGATCTCTCATATTCTTAATCACTTTAACAACTTAGATTTGCACATATAGTAACATAATGTATTTCTGAATTTTATAGTATATTTTATTTATACACAATGAATATTTAATAATAAAAGACCTAGTTGTCCAATATGAGATTTTGACTACTTAAATTGTATATATGGGTTCTTCATTTATTATATTTTATGATTGAATAGTTTTAGAAATACAGGTTTTAGATTTCAGAAAGTTAGCAGAAAGCAGATATGACTAATTTATATCTTTCTGAAATTTCTACCATTATCCAAAAAAAAAACCTTGAAAGTAAATGACTGTTTTTATATGGGTTTTATAGACTCCTGTTATTACTGTTAGTAGAGAGTCTATATACGTATGTCTATGTATTTGTCACTATCTACTCTCCCTGCAGAATCCCATACACCAGGTGTACCCAAACTTTTTACACAGGGGGCCAGTTCACTATCCCTCAGACCATTGGAGAGCCGGACTATAAAAAACTATGAACAAATCCCTATGCACACCACACATATATTATTTTAAAGTAAAACAAACAAACAAAAAAAACGGGAACAAATACAATATTTAAAATAAAGAACAAGTAAATTTAAATCAACAAACTGACCAGTATTTCAATGGGAACTATGGGTGCGGATGCATCCTGTGCTCCTCTCACTGACCACCAATGAAAGAGGTGTCCCTTCCGGAAGTGCGGCGGGGGCGGATAAACCCGTGGGCAGTAGTAGTTTGGAGACCCCCTGCCATACACGTCTTGTGGGAATTATCAGGTGACACACCATGAGAATATCAGTTCATTGCCCCTGTGAATATTATTATTTTCATGTATTTTAAAGTAAAATCAAATTAGAAAGCTTACTGAGTCTTGTAGCCAATTTGGGGAAAGAAAAGAAAGATGATAATCTTTGGTAACAGTTGAGTGAAATTTCAAAGTTTACCCACAGAGTAATACTGTATGTGCTGTGTATAGTATTTGGTATTTCCAGTTGAGTGAAATTTCAAAGTTTACCCACAGAGTAATACTGTGTGTGCTGTGTATAGTATTTGGTATTTCCACCATGTACTGTGACAGAGCATGTACTTGCCCTGCCGTCTGCTGTGTGAAGTTTTTGCAGGATTTCCCTCTCCTGACAGGCCATATCCCCTAACCTCTGTCCCATTTAGATGTGACCAGTAGTTGGGTTCTACCAATGGAAATATAACTTGGAATGTCACTGTGTCACTGTCATGAAATTTTATGAAGCACGTGCTATTATAGGTTTTTCCTTTTTATGTTCCTCAACTGACTATAAGCAATATGAAGCAGTAAAACATGGTATAGATACAAAATAAATTGTGTGGATTACTACATCAAAACATGAAGGAAAGCTGAAGACAATGGGTCTTCCGTGTGTAAAAAATAAGTGCTTATTGACACTGATGTTTTAGCTCTAAGTTCTTAAGGTAATTTTTCACTCTAATATATATTTATAACATACTTAGTTACTTGCATGTCACTGTGGATCAACAAAGCAAGTGCACTCAGGAAAGAATATATTTATGCATATTTTATCATCTAGGTTGACAACTCCCCTTTGCCTTTGGTATCAAGGTTTTCATCACAATATTTTAAGATTTGTGTTGCTGCTTCATAGAAAAACTTTTGATTTTATTAATATTTTCTTTACATCTTATGGTTTCCTAATGATATTTAGTAATTCTATAGTCTTAAAAAATGTTTCTTAAGATTTTATTTACCTAAACATGAAATCTGCTGTAACAATATTTTATTTCTTTCTTTATATTTTCATAGCTTTATTAATTAATTTATTTTTGACTAATGGCCCTGGTTTCTACTGTGAGTACAATAATAAAATAATAACAGATACAGTAAGAGTGTGCATCCTTAAAAATAAAGAGGTTTGACCAGGCGGTGGCGCAGTGGATAGAGCGTCGGACTGGGATGCAGAAAACGCAGGTTCCAGACCCCGAGGTTACCAGCTTGAGCGTGGGCTCATCTGGCTTGAGAAAAAGCTTGCCAGCTGGGACCCAAGGTCGCTGGCTCCAGCAAGGGGTGGCTCGGTCTGCTGAAGGCCCGCGGTCAAGGCACATGTGAGAAAGCAATCAATGAACAACTAAAGTGTCAAAACGGCAACGAAAAACTAATGATTGATGCTTCTCATCTCGCTCTGTTCCTGTCTGTCTGTCCCTATCTATCCCTCTCTCTGACTCTCTCTCTGTCCCTGTAAAAAAATAAAATAAAAAAAGTGCACATCCATTCAATTTCCCAATCCTAGGAGGAAAGCATGCAGGCTTTTACCAGTAAGGGGGATATCATAAATTTTTCGTAGATAACTTTTACTAGGTTTACAAAACATTCTTCTGTTCATACATTTCATATGAAGATACATACATATATATATATATATATATATATATATATATATGTTTGTTGATATTGTTTGGATTTGTTGAGTCATTTGGATATGTGGGGTTTGTTTAAATCAAATTTGAAATATTTTAGTTATTTTTAGAAATACATTATTGTTTTTAGGCTTCCAATTTTATTTATTATAAAACTATCAATATTTTCTGACATGTATCTAAAGTTGTGTTTGTTGATTTTAGTCATCTTTCTCTCTTTGCTTTATTTCAATAAATTCTATCGATATGTATTCAAGTTCACTGACATGTTATTCTCACATCTTATATGCTACTAACCTCACTCAGAGAACTTTTTATTTTATATAATATATTTTCCAATGTTTTGAGTTAAATTTGTTATATATATGTATATATGTACATATAAATATATTCATATATCTTTATATTTACATATAAATATATAGAACAACTTTTACTCAAAATGTTGAAAAATAGCTTCTAGGCAAGACGCTTGGACAATAATGGAACTCACTCACTGGTGCCCCTTTTTCTGTGATTATAATGTTGGTCTTCTTATTGCTGAATGTCAGAAAAGAGTATTTCTCCTCTTTTGCCTCATTTCTAATTTTTAAAACATTGTAACACATATTATGCTTTAATAAATGTTCACCATAATTATCTACTGATTAAGATCATAATTATACAGGCAATATTTAGGTTATATGATTTCTACATGTAAAACAAAGATGAAGGTACACATTGCACTTAAATTATCAAGAAATATTGATTGTACTAAGCCATTTAATTTAATGTTTTTCCTAATTCAGAATAAGATATAAGAATAATTATTTAAAATTCTTAAAAACCTGTATTGATTAAATTTTAATAGCCATTTATAATTTGCTGTTTAATAAATAATATAATAAATGGCTATTATATTATTAACAATAATATTATGAGGCATCAAATATGTCTTAGTATATGTTTACTAGAACAGTTAATAGATTTAGCTATAACATATTCCATTGATTACAGTTTTAAAAACAAAATATTGTAGACATCTTTGCAGCAATTTTATAATTCGAACCTCTGTTTTGCTTCTAGACCATAAAATAACAGTAGTGTGATTACTTAGAGCTACTCTTCAAACATGTGAATGCCATCTGATGCACCAAAATCGCCATTTTCATTTGCTGTTAGTAAGAAAACATGTTGATTTTTAAATCTATAAATTTTACTTCTGCAAGTTATTACAGAAACGAATGTATTATTTTCCACAAATCTTGTTTGTTTGCCAGTATAGATTTAACCTAAGCAGCGTTTGGAGCTCTCTATTTTGCAATGATTATTATGAATGTGACCTTTTTTTTCTATCTAGGAGGTATTTATGCAGTCTGAATGTCCAATTACTTACAAGTCAAAGAAATAAATCAAAAGGTTACACACAAAGTTTTTCTAGAGGTATAGTAACATGAAAAATTAAACACTTGTGTGATTTTTTTAAAAACATGAACTTTGCTCTTCATGTCCAGTCTATTTTTTAAACTTTTTATTTTATAGAAAATCCATCTTCTAAAGAAATTTGCTTTATGATTGCCTATTGGAAATTTATTAAAGTTTAAACTTTATTTAGCTTTTTTCTTACTATTTGACATTGTTTTGACTACTGTGATCTATCTCTCTGTATTTTAAACATAGTTGTCTCATAACATTTCAAAACTGTAGCGACCTTCCTTCCTATGTGTCTGTGCGTATTCAGTGGAGAGCCTGTCAGTGACAGGTGCATCTTACCACTTCAATCCAATTAACTTGCATATTACCTGGCGGAGTATCGTCACCTAAGAAATGTTTGTTAATTGAAGGATTTTGATACAAAAATATCGGATGGATAAGCTGACTTCTGCTGTGCACAAAATTTGATACTCTATGCAAATATCCCTGGAATTTGTTTCCTTTTATCACGTTAGCTTTATCCTAATGCATTTTCTGCTCTTTCCTTTGTCAGGAAAACCGTGAACACCTTCAGGTCAAATTCCTACTAGCTAAGCATCTTTAGCAGGAAGGCAGTTTCATTCCCTCAAAGTTTCTCCAAGAGCCTTAGAATGGACTCTCAGTAGCCTTACATTAGTTACATGTCCAGGTATGTGTGACATGCCATAGAATCAGCTCCAACTCTTGGTGACCCTATGAATGAGGGATGTCCCCAATGTCCTGGTTACAACAACCCTGCTTAGGTCCCATGCATTCATACCTACAGCCTCTTTTATGAGGACGACCTTTTCCTATTTGGACTTCTTCTTTTTCCTGCTGCCTCTATTTTCCCTTTGGTATTATTGACTTCTCCAAAGAACCCTGCCTCTCATGAGAGGCCTAAGGCAGGACAGCCAAGTTGTGTCATGT
Source organism: Rhynchonycteris naso (assembly GCA_037038555.1). NCBI lineage: Eukaryota > Metazoa > Chordata > Mammalia > Chiroptera > Emballonuridae > Rhynchonycteris > Rhynchonycteris naso. The sequence goes on along the minus strand of CM072998.1, from coordinate 6,454,530 downwards.
GTGCCACCAGTGATGTTTCAAGCTTCATTGGCTCTGGGACTCAACTGTTCATCTTCCAGGTGGTCCAGGGTATCCTGAGAGCTCTCTTCCGCCTCCAGATTTCAAATGAATCGTTTTTTGTTTTTTGTTTTTTTTTTCCTATCAGCTTTTTTCACTGTCCAACTTTCACATCTGTGTATAGTAATGGGGAATCTGAGGGGATGGATGATCTTAACCCTGGTCTCTAATGACACATCTTTGCTCTTGGTGACCTTTCCTCATGCTTCCGCTGCTGCCCTTCTGAGTCTCAGCTCTAGAATTTTTATGTTTCGCAACTCACATTTGAATTTTTGAGTTCATTTTAGTTTATTATTGCAAATGGTGTAAGTTGCTGATCTAGTTTCATGAATTACAAAACCTTCTTGTCTACCCTTTTCTAGATAGATGTGTTTTGTAAAACTCATCACTTTATTAAAAATGACTCTCTCCTATGGTGCTATAAACTCTTCACTACGTTTTTGCCTGCATAGTGCCTAGAATATAGGGAGTACTTAGTATCTGTTGATTTAATGAACAAGTGCATATATAAAGGGGTTGCGAGGAATGAAAAGAGAGAGTTCTTGTGGAGACATGCTTGTATATAAGTAAATGAGACTAACTATATAATTAGCAGATGGAAATAGTTATTTGTTTATGCAAGATAATAGCCTTAAATGTACTTATCTTCTTTTCAAATAGTTAGGTTTCTGCTATAACTTTCATAAATCATAAGTGTCATCTATATTTTCATTGTTTTCCTTTCTTAAGGTTAAAAAATATGATTCCTTAATTGTTCAGCATTTTGTTGTAGTTTATGTCTTTAATATAAACTGTGAATAAGAAATAAACTAAAGTCTGAAATTTTTTGCTGATTAGCAATAAATAAATTTTATAAATTTTATCATAACTGGGTTTTGGTGAAGTTTCTGGAATGAATTTAAGTCAGGAACAAAATGACTTGTACATTTGTGTTTCCTTTCCTGTTAATCAAATCACCCATTTATATCTTGAAACCACACAACAGTTCAGCAAACATTCAAGGAAGAGTTGGAGGTTGGTTTGGTTATTTTGTAAACAAAAAGACATAGACAAGACTTGATGTGGTCTAAATGTCTCTGACAGGAATTTTGAAGTACAACTTGCAATGTATAGAGAGATTCTGCCCAATGCTAAAGATACAAATGATGGCTTATATGGTAATCTTTTTAAAATCAGAAGATTATAACTCAAGATGGTAAAATGCTTGCTTGTTCAGTAGTTTGACAAAGACAAAGCATTCCTGTAGGTTATTCTACTTGTAAATAGTTAAAAATGTCTTTCTAGCTGCCTTCTGGCACTTGTGTTATTTATTTTAACCTCATAAGTTTATGTGAAATACATCCTTCACTAAAATAGATTATATAGCAAATTTCTCAAGTTTTTTTTTCCTAATATAGGATAATAATACATAAAGAGACAGCAGAATTCTAATTTTAGTTTTTATACCCTATTTTAAAGGGTTTGACCCCAAGTCATCAACTCCCCTTAAAATTCTTAGTGAAAAATCTATGGATAAAAAATGTTGTCCTGTTGAGCTTAAGTGTGCTAGTTTCATTTAACCAGGGTACTATTTCTAAGCTGTTTGGGAATTTTGTGGCAGAAGCCCATATGATTTCTACTTTGCACAAAAATTGATTTTTGTCCAGAAGAAAAAAAAGTTGTAGGACTAATGGCAAATTTAATAATCCAATATATGGTTAAAAATAATAATTATCAAATGTTAATTTCAGCTTAACCTCTGGAGGTCAAGTGGATAGATTATTGACATGGAATGCTGAGGCCGCTGGTTCAAAACCTTGGGTTTGAAGTCAAGGCACATACGACAAGCAACCAATGAACAATGGAAGTGAAGCAATTATGAGTTGATATTTTTTACTCCCTACCCCTCCTCTCTCCGTAAAATCAATAAATAAAATCTTTAAAAAAGAATGTTACTTTTAGCAATATTTTTAGAAATCATTACATTTTCCAATCAACTATGAAATTGACTGATGATCTTTCAATCATGTCACTGAATTTTTAGATAGGCTTCTCAGTCTCACAAATAGAAAAACACGGTTGATATATTAAAATCTGGTGTGAATTTCTGGGAGTCGTAATTTAAATTGGTATAGAAAGTGAAAAATAATTACTTTCCATGTAGCCTTGATAAACATTTTTTTTCAGTTTTTACTCACCCAAAATTTTTAGAGCTAATTTTTATAACCACAGGGTTAAGTAAAATAAAATAAAATAAAGAATATGAATCACAGAAAATGCAACTCATAGAAGTAGGCAGGTGAGAAAACAGGGGCAAAATGAAAATTAAATAAGTATTTTTCCTCAAAGAGGAAACAATTGACAAGAGAAATTTACATTTAAAAAATCAATAATAGGGTGTACAGAAGTAAAAAAAAGAAGTACTATGTCAAAAATATAATTAACAAAACAAAACACAATTTAATATGAGATGATTAAGCAATATAAATTAACCATAGCTAATATCTCAGCTGCAATGATCTTTTTACCCAATCTACTTGTCTATTTTCTCTGTTCTGAATCAATAATATTAAGATAGTAAATATTGATTTTAACTATTTGAAGTTTTTCTACTAATCAGCTCTTTTCCATTTTTCAACTTAAATACTTGCACACATAAAGCTATACTAATTATTCCATAGTATATACGTACCAAAGCTGATGGACACTTGGTACATATATACTATGGAATATTACTCAGCCATAAGAAATGATGACTTCCGATCATTTACAACAAAATGGATGGACCTTGATAACATTATACAGAGTGAAATGAGTAAATCAGAAAAAAACTGAGAACTGCATGATTTCATACATAGGTGGGACATAAAAATGAGACTATGAGACACGGACAAGAGTGTGGTGGTTACAGGGTGGGAGGTGGGAAGAGAAGGAGGGAGACGGGGGAGGGGAGGGGCACAAAGAAAACCAGATAGAAGGTGACAGAGGACAATTTGACTTTGGGTGATGGGTATGCAACATAATTGACTAACTAGATAACCTGGAGATGTATTCTTTGAACATATGTACCCTGATTTATTAATGTCACCCCATTAAAATTAAAAAGAAGGTATACTAAATAGCAAAAAGGAAATAAAAAACCACTTTGGTTAAAAGTTTTACATTTCTACAACCGTAGCCTCCCTTAACATAGGCTGGACTATGGTGTCTCAAGCTTTTGTATCTTAACATTTCCTCGTCGGATTCGTTTTGGAATAGGATGTGTCCATTTCATTTCAATGGAAAAGCCGGCCATCGCCGTCTGCCTTATGCTCAGGACACCAAAGGAACATGATCAACAATACACAGAAATCTCTTAGTGCTTTGTGGGCTCCTCATATCGCTGGTGGGTACTTGGGTATTCCCCCTAGCTGCAGGGCTAAGGGACAATAAGAAAAGTTTAGCCTTGGACACTGCTCCTTAGAATCAAAACTTAAACAATCAGGATGGCGAAAGAGCAAGGCTGGTTTCCGAGAAGGGTGGTGGGTGCATTAAGGCTCCGGGTGAGAAGTGAATATGGGTCACGTGGACAGTGAATGACAGCCCAGGGCGGCTGCCAGAGCAGGTCTGCAGGAGTCCCTGAGAGGTGAGGCAGGTGTAGTAAACCAGCCACCAATGGTGCAGGGCTTTGGTGGCTTTAATCTCTGAAGCCACAGGAAGCCTCTGGAGAGATTTAAAGAGTCTAGCGACGTGATAACTGTTGGCATATTTTAGGACACAGAATACAGGACAGAGAATGCACTGATGTTGGGGTAAAAATGGAATGAGGCCAGAAGGGAGTCTATTTTACCTGCCCAGGTGAGAGATTGTGGTAGCTCAGAACATGGCAGTAGCAGAAGACAGACTGGAGACATGGTCAAGAGATAATATTGACAGAACAGTTTGGTCCTGAGCAGCTACTGATACCTGCTGATGGAAACGGACCCGATAGTTCTATTCACTTCAGATCTTAAAGACTTATATTTATCTGCTCATATTAAAAGGTGGTAAAATAAAGGCTTCCTCTTTAAGAATCAATGCACATTCTCTAGTCTTCTGTTAAGCGAGATCTCTGCTTGTTCTGAACCCAGGAAACATTGTTTCCACAGTTTCCCGGTCTGGGTTCATACTGAAACTCTTCTTCACTCACTTTAATTAAGTTTTAAACTTAGACCCAGTTCCTTCATTTGCCAGTAGGATGTCTGAGTACCAAACTGGCAAAGGAACAGATGTGACCGGCTGCTCTATTCTCTCCAGACAGCTCACTCTGTTGCCAGGAGAAAGGTGCATTTGGAGAAAGAAGTAGCTTCTCACGAGGAATCCATATAATTTATAGCTATTATGATGTTCTACTTTCACAGTAAAACTATAAAGAGATTTATTTTATTCACACTTGAAGTCCGAGAAAACTGGGTCACAGGAAATTTAAATAATAATTTTGATGATATGGAATTAATTTGGACAGTAACGGGAAGAACGTGTGAGAAAGTTTCGGCATAATGCAGTAACGCCATCACATTTTTATAAGTGAGTCTTTAAATCTGCCTTGAGAATCTAGGTCAGTGTTATGGAATGATCTGAGTCAGAATCTCCTCATGTTCATTTTCTTTCTCAAAATCCCCTGCTCATGTTTGGGACAGTAATGCCACCAAAAAGACCTTCCCATGCCAAACCCAAAACTCACATACAATACAATAGCCAGCACAAACCCAGTGCTCACATGCAATAACAGCTGTCAGTCATGTTCAATAGGCTAATACTTCTAATAAGTCAATTTTTCCATTCAGATTTTACTAATTGGGGAATATTTCCCCCCCCCTCTTTCTAACAGACTTACAGGCATTCTTCATGACCAATTTAAAGTGTCCATTTCTTAATTTCTTTTTATTTATTTATTTTAGAGAGGAGACACAGAGTGAGAAATAGAGAGAGAGAGAAAGCGGGGAGGAGCTAGAAGCATCAACTCCAATACGTGCCTTGACCAGACCAGTGCAGTGTTTTGAACTGGCGACCTCAGTGTTCCCAGGTCGACGCTCCATCCACTGCCCCACCACAGGTCAGGCCTAAAGTGTCCATTTCTATGGCCCGACTCTTTCAACTTCTCCTGAGGAATCACTTATTCCTCGCTACACCTGTTTAAAGAAAGAAATTTTTAAACATAGACCATAGATTTTATCTTACCGTGTTAATTTTTTTCCACGAGGTTGCTTTATTCATTACTGCCTTCTCGACATTTCTACAGTGATGGTCATAGAGCAGCATGGTGTTTTGGAAGGCAAAGGATGCTTGGTTATTTGCCAGGCTGATATTCAGCCATTAGGCACCAATACATTTGTATGAGTTGTTACAATATTAAAATGCTTTCCTTTCCTACGGTAAACTGCAACTGTTCTTGGCTCCCCAATGTTCCCCTTATGAACTCCCATGCGATCCCGGCACTACACGGTTAACAATGATACAAGGCAAAAGGCCTTTAGGAATCACCTGCTCCAGCTCATGCCTTACTCAACTCTCATGGTTCCGTGGCTGATACATTTTTAATAACACCGCTGTTACATTATGTATCCCGGTGTACCGTTGTCACATAGGCCAACTTAGAAAAACACGTGTTAGAGCTGGTGGAAGGTCACCCGGTGAGGTTAGTGGCCATAGTGGTTCTACTTGGCTTTCATTATGTTTAGTTTATACTGGGGTTTTCCCCTACATTTTAGGAAAACTCACAAACTATTTTAAAAAGTCATCTTTTCCTCTGTCAAAGTTAATTACTGAACCACAATCCTCCGTAAATTCTACACCCCCTGGATACTGAGCAAACCTGGCAAAAGCTCCCCTATCTTTCATTAGGCAGTTTGCATTAAGGAAGCAAACGGGGACAAGATGTTGTGGGTGCCTGCTCCATTGTAGTCCCTGAGGGGAGCTCGGTAGTTAGGGCAGGAGCAATGGGCTACTGTTGAGTCAGGGAAGCAACAAGTTCGTCGTGGATAAGTAAGATCATTGTATGGCATTGGAAAACTTTGAGATCCTTTTCTCAAAGGTTTTTGTTTAGACTTTTAGACTTGAAATTGTAGCCTTCATTAACATAACACAAGCTGTGATTTGCTTTTAATTATTCCTTGACACTAAAAATAATTTGAGGATGAGTAGTTATCAATAACTTCTTTTCCCTGTCATACAAAAATCTCAACCATATTTCAGGTCAGTTTTAGTTCATTGAAGATTTTATAACATCGTTACAGCTATTCTGGTATATAACGCTTTTATTTTATAAAACAACTGTACTGAGGTTTAACAGATATGCAAAGAGCTGTAAATATTTAATGTGTGCAATTTGAGGAGTTTGTGTATATTCTAACACCCATGGTACTACATACCATCACCACATTCAAGGGACTAGATGTATCCAACATCTCCAAAAGTTTCTTTGTATATTTTAGTGGGTTTTTTTAATATAATGACTTTTAAAACAGTGAAATACAGGTATGTTTCTACTGTGATAATTTTTTTTTTTACCAATAAATCTAAAATTTGAGTCATTTATATTTTCATATATACATAGTGAGTTTTTTCCACCTTGAAAATAAAAATGAGGAAAAGTACAATTATTGTGGAATGCATTATAATCTTACTTCTTTTAAAACATTCCCTGAAGGTATTTTCTATAATTCACCTATCCAAGTTCGCTAGGAAAGTTAACCATCATTTTGATATTTACTAATCATTGGTGTTTTCTTAGACTTAGTTTGGCTTTCGCTATTATTCTAGAGAGCCTAGAATGGGTGGAGGGAGAAGAGAGATGAGAAATTGAATGAGATTTTGAAATGTAATAAGAGAAATAGAAGGGGAGAGATAGACTAATCCTCAAACCTTCTTTTGAACTGGGATAACTTCCTTCCCCTTAGTTATTTTCTATCACTACCCTCTGTTAACTCCTTTACAATCACATCTGTTCTTTTAGCACTTGACTTCTTTTAGCTCTTTAAGTTGGTTTATTCTGACTTGGGTTCTTCCTACCTTGCAGGAAGCAACACCGATGGAGGAGACACTCACTCAACTTAATTAATAAAGGAGGAGAAGGTATTAATAGCCAGTGGAGTATGGGGGGCTAGTATCACCAAAGCACGAGCTCCCCGAATTAGATTTTCTTACAGGTTATATACATCTTTACAGTACCTAAGCAGCGGGAGCGTGCTTCCTTTGTTTAAGGTTTCTCAGGACTCAAGGATAGGGGAGTGGGAGTTTTGGTGGGGTCAGCAAGGGGGAAGGGGTTTCCAGATAACTGGTTGTAACTACACACAGATCCTGCTTTTCTTGGTTTGTGTTGCAAGCGGCTCCAAGCACCATTTAGAGAACTATGGGATGTAGTTAATTTGTAACTGGTTGAGTCAGTTATTCCTGCCGGCTTCTTTCCCTTGTATTTTTCTGGTTTCTGCCCTCTGACCTAGAGAGACTCTAGTGGACAAAGGGTCATTCTGGGCCATGGAACTTTCTCAGGGAGAACATTTGATCATAAAATGCAGATGAAATTATAATTATACTTTTAAATATCATCTCACTGTCTACACTCTATTTTCTCATTAGTTGTAGATCTTGAAAATGAGTATTTTATTTAGTTCATATATTACAAATGATTGATACTTTATTATTTGTAAAATATCTTTAATTCCTGGTGATGGACATTCAAAACAAAGATTATTTTACATCCACAAATATTAAATATTCAAAATGGTCTAGAAAGAGACAATATTTCTGGCTGCCAGAGATAGTCAAGTCCTTACAAAATGATACATGAGAGTAGCACGTATTAATTTTCTGGGTTCTCCATTAATACACTTAAAGTATCAACTAATTATAGAAACATGCTCTCTAATTTTCTAAGTACCAACTTGATTTTCCTTAAAAAGATAGTGACCATGGAACATATACATATCAGTAAAAATTAACAATATTACATCCCTCCGCTTTGTGAAGAAGTCATTATTTGTATTTCAACTGTTAAACAATAATCTTTTAAAGGCAAGAGGCAAACCCTATTTATCCAGTATATATTTGTATGTAACTGTTATGAAAATTATTTTGAATGGGTAAGACTGGTTTCCACATTCAAATTATCTGTGAAGTGTCTCTCCCAACCTATCTTCATCACCACAAATAAATAAAATCTTGTTGTTAAAAACCTTAATTGGAGTTTTAAGAATATATTGATACAGTTTTTTTCCTTCCATGATTATACCTAATGATTTTTATTTGAAATATAGTATTATAGCTGAAAATTCATGAGGGAGAAGAATTCGGGTCATAAAAACATCATTTTTATAATATAAAGTTTTAACAGAAAATAATTATGATATTTGAACTTTCTGCTGACATTTTTCCTATAGATATTTCTGTTTTACAGTTGGAGAGTAATCATCAAAGTATTTGAAAGCTGGAGTACAGCTAATCAGAGGCATTATTATACGATACCTTTTGTGGAAGCTGTATTTTAAATCTGTTCTTAACATTCCCCAACATTTTAATAGCTGTCCTCTGGCTATTTATTGATATAAAAAATCTACAGCTATTTCATTTACTTTTGAGTATTACAGTCTCACAATCTTCCATTTTCAGTACTTCTTTGTGTGTCATATTTTTATTTCTTTTCTATTTAATGAAGTATTTTTTACAAGCTGTATTTTGCATTTTATTTTAATGATCTAAAAAGCTATCAAACTTTGTTTTTAATTTTCTCCCCAAAATATTCAAATTAGAATTTTCATTTACCAGCTCACTGTGTTGGTAATAATCAGCAGAATAAAATGGTAAATACAAGGAAATGCATCTTTTATGGTTGGATAAACCCATCACTAAGAACAAAAAAAAAGGCTGCCTCTCTTTTTTTAATAAGCTTGAGAAAGCATCTGTCTTACTATAAAAAATATACTTCACCAACCATGTAAGAATTTATTTCCATTGTCATGATTTAGTTAGTTGAAAAACTGCTTTTACCAGCTTGCAAGTTACTGATTGTTCTTATTAAAGGAAGTTTTTCTTGATGAAACTCAATGGACTGTAGTAGATAGTAATTTTATACAGTAGAGGTTGTAAAACTAGTGATTTCCTAACTATTGCTGCACTGCTTAAATATCAGCCACATAAAGCCAGTTAAGAGAACTGATGACTTGTGAAAAATCCTCTTGATACATACAGCATGGAAACAGACGCTGAAATCTAGTAATATGACTCTTTTGTCAATATCTAAGTTGAATCAAAAGTGAGACTAATTACATGATGAAAAGAGAAGAGGGACCTTGTATTTTCAGTGCACCGGGGAAAAATGATAATATAAGAGTTACAAGTAGAATACAGCAGATTTAACTTAAAAAAATTCCTTTAACCTCCTATTCTAGTGCAGATGTTTTATTGACACTAATTCAAAGGTTATGAGTGCCATAAAATAAATATTCCGATGATAATATATATTTTACCACATAGATGATGATTATCAGCACGTTAAGTATTTTTTAATAAATGTGTGAGTTATAAAGTCAGAGAGGACTTGTAAATGATGTGACATGTAGCTACCGGAAAACAGTCCTTGAAGGATTGGACAGGAAAATACAGGAATTATTAAGTATGACAATGAGAATGCAGGCATACCTGAAATATTAAAGAATCGTTACATTTTGCAGGGCTACTGACAAGAACACAGAAGGGTGCAGTTTAAGGATGTAGTATTATTATAAATGTGAATCATCGGGCACCTGACTTAAGGACTTAATTAAATTAGGTAAGAAACAATGCAATACCTATATTATCTTGGGTGAGGGCACCACATAAAAGACTATCTCAAAACGTATTAGTTTCAGAGAAGAGCCATTGGGTTCAGATTTTTTTTGTATTTTCTCCTCTTGGAGTTTTGTCTGGGGTCATTCATGAGGCTACTGTGATGTCACTCCAGGTGGGTGGAGAGCAGGAATTGAGTCTCAGTTTGCTCCTGCACCTTGTGCTCCTCTTCTCCCTGGACTTCAACCGAGATTCTCACAAGGCAGTACTGTGTTCCAAGTGGGCGGGGAACTGGTGATTGGCAGTTCTGAAACCCAGCCAAACAGTGACACCAGATGACCCCCCACTCCTTTAAGGAGAGAAAATATTCTTTAATGAGGATGAAGTTGTCATTCTCATAGGATTTTCTGTTGCATGATTTTCCTTAACTCTAAGAAAAGTTATTTGGTTCTTTGATTTAGGTGAAAGACATCTTTTCATATTTATAAAAAATGACATGTATTTATTTAAAGCTAACGAGCTTTTTTTTCAGGCACTTTCTAGCTTATAGAAACTTGAAAACCCAGTCTTCTTTTCATTATCAACCTTGTTTTTCTTTTCTTTTAAGTCCTATTTGTAAAATTCTCTTATAAATATTAAGTGCTATCTATGTATCAGGTTATTACTTCATTTCATTAGGCAAATTTAAACTAAGAATTCTTTAGAAGACTGGCCTCTTTCTAATTTGGGTGTTGTGTCTGGGTGCTGTTGAACAATAATTTGAATATTTTCAGAAGCGTTTCACCTAGTTGGGATGTCTACGCAACATCACCTTAACTTTCTCTAAGGGCTTGCCTAAAATTTCCATGGCCACACCCCGGTTTTCATCTTTATGAACTAATCATCTAGAAGAAAAAACTGTTATTTTCTAAATTAGTAAATTCTAAGATTCATCACACTTTCTGTTATTTTGTAAAATTGATTTTTTTTCTTTTTTTAAGTTTATCACTCACTATACTTTTTAATATACAGAAAATCGCATTCACACTCCATATGAGTTTATAGATTACCTCAGCCGGATTCTCTATTCTGAATTACCACACATGGACAGCTTTGCCAACTCTTCACTAACACAAATTTTCCCTCCCCCAAACTTCAACAGGCCCTTTACCAGCCTTCATCAACAACACTAGGTTTGGCCAATGGCACCCATTTGCCACCAATCCCAAAGCTAATATAACAAAGTTGAGATTTTTGTTACAGCGATACCCACTTCTGAGCACAAATTTCTACATTACTTTTTCTATCTCTAGGTAAAACCCACACCAATTCTCAGCGGTTTGAAACAACAACCGTTTGACTTGCTCAAGACTGTGAGGGATAGCAATTCGTCCTGGATACCACAGGGTGGTTCCTTTTGTCTTACTGGGGAGCCATGATGTAGTTGTCATGGGATGGTGGCTCATGATGGAGCTGACTGCTCTAGAAGGTGATGGCGGGGTCAGTCTGTCTCTGCCCCACGCTTTCATGCTACAGAAAACCAGTTTGAGCTTCCTTATATCACAGTATCGGGATCGAAGAGAGAAAAAGCAGAGGTGCACAGTTTCTTGGGGTATAAACCTGAAGTTGCCAACACTTCTGCTGCATTCTATAATCCAGAATAAGTCACAATGGCAGCCTGTATTCAAGCCCGGGGGAACAGAGCCTTAATGTGAGAGGAGCTGAAGTCCCATTGCAAAGGCGCTGCACCCAAGGATCAGAGGAATTGCTTCAAATATCTGAGCAGAAGTTTGGTTTTTTTGTGTGTTTTTTGTTTGTTTGTTTGTTTGTTTGTTTGTTTTTTACAGGGACAGAGAGACAGATAGATAGGGACAGACAGCCAGAAACGGAGAGAGTTGAGAAGCATCAATCATTAGTTTTTCGTTGCTGTTGCGACACCACAGTTGTTCGTTGATTGCTTTCTCACATGTGCCTTGACCGCGGGCCTTCAGCAGACTGAGCAACCCCTTGCTGGAGCCAGCGACCTTGGGTCCAAGCTGACGAGCTTTTTGCTCAAGCCAGATGGGCCCGCGCTCAAGCTGGCGAGCTCGGGGTCTCGAACCTGGGTCTTGCGCATCCCAGCCCAACGCTCTATCCACTGCTCCACCGCCTAGTCAGGCAGACGAAGTAACTTTTTTAAGAAAAGGATATGAGATTGGAAGAGAATATGCCAGAGGTAGGGAGGTCAGGGAAAAATGAATGTAATGATTCAGGTGAAATTCAAACAGAAGCTGAATGAGGGCAGTGGGGATTTTAATGAGAATGACAGCTTGGATGTTAAATACATGTTAAAGGAATAACTAACAGTTAGTAATTGACTTTATGATGGAGGGATAGGGCAACTTTTAAGAATCAGAAAATTGGTGAATGTTGATGCCAATAAGGTAAATTTCGGCTTAGTTAAGTTTTATGCAAAGGTTATGAAATTGATTTAGGACATGAGGAGTTTGAAATGTCTTTAATCCAACTGACACTGAGAAACAATGGATGGTTGCATTGTTTTCTAACATGCTCTTCAGATCACACAGATAAGTAGAAGAACAATCTATCTTCTAAAATTATAGTCATCGAATTAGCATAATAAGTGCATTTTCTTAAGATACCATCAAAAAATGCATACAGCATCAGTAAAAATATATATAGTACATACTGAGAGACTTACATGGCTACTTATAGGTATAGAATGTAAATTTCACTTGGCACTATGCTGTATCCAAATGTGAAAAAGTTACACATTCTAAATCGACAAGGACATTTTATACAATTCAAAGTTGTCAGAAAATTCCGTGAGACAAAAAGAGAGTTCCATAAACTTAAAGTGTGTGTGTGTGTGTGTGTGTGTGCGCGCGCGCACGTGGCCTGTGTGTTTTTTTGCAGGCTGGGGGAGATTCACAAATAGGACTGCTTATATCCACACGTGGTCTACATCTGCCAAAAGCCTGGCCAATGATATTCATACTTCACGAAGGAAAAGAAAAGGAATTTAGCATTCAGCAACTAATGGGTAATTTTGCTGGATACTCTACACGTGATTTCATTACACTTTATATAACCCTACACTAACATAGTTTTTAAACGGTATTATTCTTGTTTCCGTGTGAGGAAGCAGAGAACGAGCCACTGACACCAGCGTGTTTAGCACAGTCAGTAGCCGAGCTGAAATCAGGATCGACGACTCAGCCTTTACGACACCCCGTAAATCGAGCTGGCAGCGACCTCGCTCAGCTCCCTGGTCACTTTAATTTCATAAAATGTAATAACGGGGAAATGATATTTGGATGTTTGCAACCTCCGTCTCTATATTAAATATTCAGTAAGACTTGGGGGTTGCCAAAGGACAGGAAAAAAATCTCCTGAAATACAAATCATTCAGAGTGAAGACTAGCTCCCAGTTCAAGCCAAAAACGGTATACAGGCACACACACTTGAAATAAATCGAGGATGACGTTTGAATTATCATTTTATCTAATAGCATTATGAGGGTTTTGCAAACAGTCTCTTCCTGCCCTGGTCAGCCTCCTCATCCAACCTTACCCCACGAGGCAAAGAAAACAAAACACACCAAAAAAAAAAAAAAAAGCCCCCGAAATTATTACGGTACCTAATTTATGGTAGGGAGGTAAAAATTAAATGTTGTTTTATTAATAAATTGACAAATAAACTGAATTGTTTGTTAAATAGACACAAAAACAGTATAAGAAAATCCAGAGAAAAGCAACCCATTAGTTACTAGAAAAAACATCCTGAATGACAGTGAATTTCTTATCAGAAATCGTGGATGTCAAAAAGAAGCGGCATAATATTTTTCAGCACTGAAGAAAATATAAACACAAACCCGGAATCCTAAAGCCAGTGAGAATCTCAATTAGGTTTGACAGTTTAGCAGAGGCACCGTCAGATGATGGAAAGCTAAGACAATTTGTCACCAGCAGACTTAGCCTAAAGAATGAATAAATAAGTCCTCTAAGCAGAAAGGAAAATTTAAAAAGAAACTTTGAAAGTTCAGGCAGAAGCAAAGAACACAACAAGCAAAAATATGGGATAAACATTAGGCTTTCTTGCTCCTCTTGAATTTTTAGATTATGTTTGACAGTTGAAGCTAAAATTCAAAAGCTGAGAGGTTTCTAAGCCTACGTAGAGGAATGTTTTTAAGTCATTATATTATAAATAAAATGGAATAAAGGAATTTAAGGGGAGTAGAATTTCTATGCTTCATTCACACTGATGAAGTGAGAACACCTTTGGTCTGTGATAACTTATATGTACAGAGTGTAATACTTTGCATACCCAGGAAAAACGCTATACAAAATATTACAACCAAGCACATTACGATAAATAAAGATGAGATTCAAAAATGTTTGAGTAACTTTCTGATAGGCAATAAAAGGAAAGAGAAATGAGAGGGAGAAAAGACCAAATCTAGAACAAACTAAATTGTCAGACTGGAGCCCTAACCAATAAATAATTGCATTGTTACTGAAAGCAGGTGATTGGCAGGTGGATTAATAAGCATGCCTTCATGATATGCTATTCACAGGATGCGCACTTCAAATATCATGATGTAGATCATTCTAAAGTGAAAGGATTAAAAAGGATATATCATGACTATTATAATAAAATAAAAACAGGAGTGGCTATGTTAATATCAAATAAGCTGCAATTATAATTAATATTAGATAGTCCTCAGAGCAAAGAGAGTTGTCAGGGTGAGTGAGGGGTGTTATATAATGATAAAGGTTAAGAACAAAAACACAGCCTAATGCTAACTATATATGCACTAAACAAAACACAGGATAGAATGGGAAGCAAAAACTAATAGAACTAAAATGAGAACCAGACAAATCCACAATTATAGATGGAGAGCACACTTCTCTCTCAACTGTGAGAGAACAGCTGGACAGAAAAGCAGCAAAAATGTGAAAGAAAACATCATCACCAGCCAACAGGATCTAATCCAGACTTCTAGTACACTTCACCAAGCACAGCAGAACACACATTCTTTCCAAGTGCCAAGAAAATCAGCAAGGTAGATCATACTGTGAATGATAAAGCAACCCTCGACACATTGTGCTGAGCACGTCCTCCAATTACAATAGCATCAAACTAGAAATCAATAACAAATAGATAACAAAAAAAATCCGTAAACACTTGTGAACTGAACAATATATTTCTTATTGATTCAGGAGCCAAAGCAGAACACATACCCAGGGGAAATACATTGAAATGAATGGAAATGAAAATGCCACATATTAAAATATATTCAGTACAGTTAAAGATTAATAAAAGAAATTTTTTTAACTCTAAATGTCTCTTTTTTTTCTCTCTTTCTTTTTTTAATTTTTAGTGAGAGGAGAGGAGATAGAAAGACATCCTCCCACACATGCCCTGCCCAGGATCCTCCAGGCCACCAGCAACCCCCGTCTGGGGCTGATACTCTGCCCATCTTGGGCCATGTTCGAAACTGAGCTATTTTTAACACCTGAGGCAGAGGTTCCAAGGAGCTAGCACTAGCATGTGGGGCTTATGCACTCAGGCCAATAGAGCCAGGGCTGTGAGGATGGGCAGGAGGATAAAGAAGCAGATGAGTGCTTCTCCTGTGTGCCCTTACCAGCAATCAAACCCGGGACATTCACATGCCTGGCAGATACTCTACCACTGAGCCAGCTGACTAGGGCCAACACTAAATTTTCCTTTGATAAATATGTTTTAAATAGCCAAATTAATTATCTAACATTCACCTACAAGAACCTAGAAAAAGAAGAGAAATATAAACTAAAAACAAGAGTAAGAAAGAAAATTTTAAAAAGATGAGCAAAAACAATGAAATATATAATAAAAAATAAGAAAAGATACACAAAACAAACAATAATTTTTTCTAAAAACTGATATCTTTGCAACCGCAAACCTTTTTCAAAACTGTTATCTTTTAGATAGAGAGAGAAAACGAAACACAAATAGAATTAAGAGAAACAGTTCTCACTACAGATCCTAAAGACATCAAGACTCTTGTCGCATACTATATATACAATTTAACAAACATAAATTTAACAACTTGATGAAATGTACCATATCCTTGAAAAACAAAAACGACTAGAACTGCCTCAATATGTAAAAGATAATAGGAACAGCTTGGTAACTGTTAACCATTACCAAGCTGGGTATATTCCTGTGATACAAAGCGGATTCAATATTTGAAAATGAATCAAGGTAATCCACCATATTAACAGATTTTAGAAGTGAAAATTCATACATTCATATCAATGGATGCAGGAAAAAGTATTTGTCAAAATTTGACAAATTTTTATGATTAAAAATACTTCCACTAAAACAGGAGTAGAGAACACCTTTTTATTTTGGTATGGAGCACACACAAGAAACCTACAATTAACATACTTAATAGTGAAATATTGACTACTTTTCCATAAGGTACTGTGGAAAGCTCTAGCCAGTAGAATAAAGCAAGGAAAACATACAAATATATTGTAATAGCAAGGAAGAAAGAAAAATTTTCTTATTTCTAAAGAACATGATTGTTTACATAAAAAAATTGGTCAGTATTCTAATAAAAAAACAGAAACCAAAACCTCCTAAAATTAATAATTAAGGTCAGTATGGTTGTATGATACAAGATAAACATAAACATACAGATATTAGTTTTATTTATACAGCTAACAATAAATATGTGGACAATAAAATTAAAACTATGATACCATTTAAAATTTCTCCAAAAATAGGGGAGCTGGAAAACACTGATGAAGAATTTTAAAGATCTATATGGATGGAGGAACACACCATGTTTATCAGTTGAAAATACTTAACAGAGTGAAGATATGAATTCTTCCCAAATCTAATAAAAGTTTAATAAAATTCCTATCAAAATCCTAGCACATTTTTAAAGATGTATACAAGCTTTTCTAAAATTTATACTAAAGATGAAAAGAAAAGATACCAACAGCTTTATCATGATTGAAAAAGAACAATGTAGTGGGAGGAATGGTCTTCTTGATTAAAAAATTATATAGGTACATTACTCACAACTGTCTAGTATTGTCAGAAAGATAAACACATAGATCAATGGAACAACAACAACAAAAAAGAGCTACAGTTAGATCCACACAAATACCTTCAAATGATTTTTGGCAAAGACAAAAACAATCTAATGGATGAAAGAACCATCATTTCATAAAATGGTACTGGTGCACTTTATACTGGACCAATCAAATAGCCATTGACAGCCTGACCTGTGGTGGCGCAGTGGATAAAGTATCGACCTGGAATGCTGAGGTTGCTGGTTCAAAACCCTGGGCTTACCTGGTCAAGGCACATACAGGAGTTGATGCTTCCTGCTCCTCCCCCTCTCCTCTTTCTCTCTCTCTTTCTCTCTACTCTCTCTCTCTCTAAAAATGAATAAATAAAATCTTAAAAAAAAAAAGGGACAAATAGCCATTGACAAAAATCAACCAATCAATCAATAATTCATTCAATCAATCTAAGCCTCATACCTTATATAAAAATAGATCACAGGATTAAGAGTAAAATATAATAGTATTTTTTAGAAAAGGATAAAATCTGCAAGGCATAGAACAAAGATGTGTGGAAACTGGACCACTCTTGTACTGGTGGTGGCAAATGCAACATGCTACAGACGCGACAAGATAATCTAGTGCTGTCTTACAAACCTGTACACGCAACCACTACATGAGCCAAAAGTTGCACATCTGAGCATTTGTCTTAGAGAAATGAAGACTTATATTCACCCAAAGACGTGTACACCAAAGTTTACAAATGTTCTATCCATGATAACCCAAACTTTGAAACAACCCAGATGCCTGCCAATGGTAACCGGCTAAATGTGGTAGCCCATATCATGAAATACGACTCTGCAGTCAAAGGCATGCGCTATTGACATTCAGAGCAACCTGCATGAGACTCCCGAGATTTCTGTCAAAGAAGATGTCCAATTCCAGAAGGATACCTGTTGTATAATTCCACTTATATAAAATTCTGGAAATGACGATTATAGATATGGATAAAAGACTAAGGATTTTCAGGAGTTAGAAAGGGGATGAGCTCGGGAAAGTCGGGGCTGTGGGTATGTAAGGAAGGTACGAGGGATGCGCATTGTGGCAAAAGATTCTGATGCTCTTCATCGTGATTGCATGCATGCCAATATCCTGGTGGTGGTATAATTTTGCCGATTGACTATGGGGTAGGGATCTTGACAATGGATACGTGTAGTCTCTCATATTATTCCTTACAACAGCATGAGAATCAGTAATTTTCTCGAACTAAAAATTTTAGTTAGAAAAACACGATGAAAAACACTGGCAAACAATGACCCGTCTGCAACTCAGCACATGCGTATCTAAACGTACTCCTTCAGCTGCCGTGTAGCCAAACTGAATGGGTTGAACAGTTATTGAAAATTACATTTACATTCTAGCAAATTCTGAAGTGTTGGGGACTTGAGTTTTAGCCAGCCTAGTGCGAAAGTTATCCTGTGACGACTAGAACCAGAAGGCATACAGACAATGCGTTCTAGAAACAAGGAACAGCTCAGAGAATGCCTCAGGAACGTAAAAGCTCCCGTTTCCAAAATGAGCAGCTACCAAGGGACTGACCCCATCACTAAGTTCTGCTGGCCCAACAGCCTTGGCCTGAAGTCTGGGGGAGGCTACGGAAGAAGTGGGCTGGAGGCAAGTGCTGTCTTCTGATGCTTAGTATGCGAGAGCGCAGGAACATGTGTCAGCATCCACAACACCACAGACGAGCAGGAAAAATAATAAGAAACATCCTCATGAGATAACGTAAGAAGTACACATTTTTAAATTGCATTTCCCACTTCATTAAAGGGAAGTGTTTCCATTTCCCTCCTATCTTAGTAGAGCAAATTGCCTCAAAGGTAGTGGCTTAAACACCACACATGTACGATCTCTGTGCTCTGTTAGTGCAGAAGTCCGACTGGCTCTGTTGATTTCTCTGGCTGGGGTTCGCATGACCTGCATCACGGTGTTCAGCAGCTGTGCACACAGCAGGAGGCTCTGGGAAGACTCAGATTCTAAACTCAGTGAGGTCCTTGGCAGAATCTTGTAACACTGAGGTCCCTGCTCCACAAACCACTTTTACCTCCTAGGAGACCATCTTTGCTCCTTATGTATGAGCCCCACCTCTCAGAACCAGCAACAGCCTCTGGAATTCTCCTCACACGTGCTGTCTGTCCAACTACCCCTTTATCCGAATCTCTGTTACTCCAGCCTGGGGAAGTTCTCTGTGTTTGAGGGCTCATGCGATTCAAGTGGCGACATGGATAAACCCAAGATAGTAGTGCGAGGCTGCGGCCCTGATTTTATCTGCAAAGTCTTCTCTGCCATGTGAAGTTCCAGGGATTATGGTGTGGGCATCTTTAAGGGATGAAGGACATTACCCTGCTACGGCAGAGGGCTTCCTACAGTAATTGTACAACAATACAATCTCAAGCAGAGCGCTGATTAGAGTTCTGGCTATTCACCATGTAAACTATGAGGTCACTCTCACGTTTATTTATCCTCGTTAAGCCTCAGTTTTCATATTCAAAAATTCATGAAATTATTGTATTAATGAGCACTATTATTTATAGTACATCTAAAAA
The DNA here is from genome assembly GCA_037038555.1 of Rhynchonycteris naso. Classification (NCBI taxonomy): domain Eukaryota; kingdom Metazoa; phylum Chordata; class Mammalia; order Chiroptera; family Emballonuridae; genus Rhynchonycteris; species Rhynchonycteris naso. Next base: position 6,435,068 of record CM072998.1, on the reverse strand, counting down.
ATGAGAAGGGAGTAAAATTACTCTTAGAAATATTTCTAAGAACATCTTTATATACAAAATTACTAGCATAGAAAAAGCAGTAAAAATGAAGGCAAACATTTTTGGCCACTATCCACATGAAGAATTAATTTGTAATAATAAAAAGCCATGAATGGATACATGGCCATAGGTTACAAGCAGATAATTTTCTCTAGATCAGAATCTCACGACCAGTAGAAAAACAGAAAAATGTTCAATCTTATCAAAGTAATTAAATAAATGCAAATTAAGAGAAAATGCAATTTGTTAAGCTAATGAAATGAAGATTAGAAAGTTGATTTGAAAATCCACAGATATGTTGAAAAATATCTTATTGTCATTTATCTGATGAAATGGATATACACGTCTTTGTAATAAATTTGTAACAATCTCATCGTCGAATTGAATCTGACAGCCTTTATAAAGAGTCCACCACTACCTATACCCTTCAGCATGATAAGTATTCTTCCAGAAATCTTAATGAAATAACCTGTCACCGAGCTCTCCTTGTAAGTATATTCATCACAGTGCTATTTATACATATAATAACAGCTATTATATACTGAGTGTTTGAAATGGGTGAGGCTCTACTATAAAAGTTTTATGTGTTGTGGTAAAGCGGTTAATGCTCATCAACTGTCTCCTGTGCTTCCCCATGTTTTCCAGCCTTCATACTATTTACATTTGGGCCATGTGACTGAGATCAGTAGGCTAGGAAAAGGTTTGATGTGCTCTGTTTCTAGATTGAGGTGTTTATGAAACTGTATACCTTGACCACCCTTCTTGTCCTCTGCTAAGAGGACCGTGAGAACACGTGGCTTGAGATTACATGGAAACGTTGCAAAATGGAGAAAGTCTGGTGTTCTGAGGTAACAGATAGAGGAGATGCAATGCACATCAGGTTTGATGTGAGTGAGGAGTACCTTTTTCTTTGGCAAAGCCATTGCAATTTGAGTTGGCATGTTTTTCTAACATAACCTTGCCAAACTCATACAGTAGTACGTTAACTCATATAATTCATTAGAAAATCCTAAGATGTAGGTATAATCATTTCTTAATATTACCTTTGAGAAAATTAAGTTATAGTGTGGTTAAGAAAAAAATGATCAGTGTCATCCAAACAGTAGAGAAATCACATCTGAGAAACTGGCTTTAAAGAGAGTCTTCTTAACTATTAAAACAACTATTATTGAAAGCAATTTAAGTTCAGTAGATAAAGGAATCAATACATGATCAATATCTATTACATATGGTAGAATCTTATACAGCTATTATAATAATGCCCCTAATTTGCTTTAGATAAATTTTAAAAAAGAAAATGAAACTAAAAATCTAATTTAACTGTGAAGAGAGATGTATACTATATAAAAACTTTGAAAACTGTGGGTAAAAGTAAAGCTTCAGATCTAGTTAAAAGTATACAAATAATAATTGAAATTCCTCCTGAAATAAATACGTAGAAAGGAACATTGGTTTGAATGTACGGCTGAACCTGCTAGCAAGAAACATTGTCAACTACCAGAAATAGAGAACTGTTAATGGGGAAAGATGGGTCATAAACAGGTGCGGTCACCGCCAGTAGGTAGGATTAGTTGCCAAGAGCCTTTGGTGTGAATGCTCATGCAGGAGAAGTGATGAGGATGTGCTGTCTAGGTCAGGGAGTATGAACGGGAGATACCCCCACAGGCAGCAATCTTAAAGGAGTAAATCTTACTGGACCAGTGGAGAAAAAAACGAAACCAAAACGAAAACGTATCGTTTGACACAGAGAGAATACATATCTTTCTCCACCTGGAATCTGACCAACACAAAGATTTGCCCTAAACCTATGAAAGTTTAAACTTGCACTTCACACGGAAACTGGTTAGAAATTCTACTTAAAATGCACGCTGAAAAATCTCAAGGTTTAAGTCACAGTGTACCTCAAGTTGATGGAACTCTTGGAGCAACAGAGAAACAAAGGCTTGGGAGGGGTGCGCCCGCGGAACAGGGGAGGGGGGATTCTCACAGGGAAAAACTACATCTGTGCTTCAGCTACACACCGAAAATTACAAGCAACATCCAAGAATGAACTTCTATAAACAAGTAACAGCTGATGTCGTAAGCAGCAAGTTTAGACCGATAAACACCTGTAATGATAGTATTGCTTTCTATTTTTATTAAATTTAAGAACAATACACTATGAAAAAAGACCAGGCACCTTTGAAAAATGAAACCAATTGCACAAATAGAATAAAATAGCCATTAAAGCCAAAAGAAAATTCAAGTAAATTAGCTAAACAGTAGGTGAAACACATTTAATAAGAGAATTAGAGAAATCATGGACAGAAAGAAATAGCTAAGAATGTAGAAGAGAGGAAGATGCTTTAATATATGTCTTACTGATTTCCAGACATAAAGAGCAAAACACATTAAGATAATGGCTAAGTTTTGTCTGTTACGAGCACCAGTAGAAAACATAGTGGGATTACAAAGTACCAAAGAAAAATTTTAAAGTTTAAAGAAGCATACTTTCACTGATAAGAGACTTTTCAATAAGACACACTGAGGAAATTCTGGGGTAAAACATTTCAAAATAGAATTCTATAAACCCATCTAAAATAAAATTCAAGTGAAAGTTTTAAAAAGAGGAAAAAGAAGAAAGACTTTTGCCATTGACGGAGCCTTGTCGCAGAACTGCTAATTATGTACTTCCGCCACAGGGCACTGAATGCAGAAAGAAAAAAAAGCTGGAATTCACTAAGCAGTTTGAGCAAAGAAAGTGATACCTGGGTGGGCAGACCTAATCAGCAAGCTATGAAAACACCACCTCCACATTAGTATCTGGATTAATAGTGACTCAGCCGTCGGGGCATGAAACAAGAGGACTTTAAAATACTATAAGAAAGAAACTTGCAACAAATGGGACAAAGTAATGGAGGTTCGTGCCAACAAAAAGCCTTGCAGTGCTGTACGGAGGGTAGAGGCATTATCAGCAATGCGTTCGTTATTAAGCCAATTATCCAGGAACAGGATAGCGAAGGGTCTGGAGCAGGCACCGCTAGCATCTGTCATGGCAAGCAGCGACGATTCTGTGGGTAATTTGGTGCAAAACGTTGCTAGCTTGGCTTCTGCATTGAGATGAGGCGCGGGAGTTGTTTCCAGACCTTCCCCTTAAGCCGGCAGGAAAGGGGATCATAGGGGGGCCTAGTGTCAGTCAAAGGGAACTGCTAATGGCAGAGGAAAGTGTCTGTGGCCTTTCCATTCAAACTCTGCCACGACAGAGGCCACTTCCAGGTTAACGAAAATGCAAACATTTCTGCATAAAGACACTTATTTTTTACGTCTTTAGCTCTCATGCTTCGTTATGTGCCCCCTGATTTGAAGGAGTCAGCAGACAAAGGCGAAAACGGAAGCTTGAAAGAGGACCACCGAGTGGAATAGGTCCCCTCCCCCAGCGCACGGGTCTGAGACAGGTCAGTAGGAGTGATTGGTGGGACAGGAGAGCCAAGTTGTCATGCAGAATGGCCAGATTGTTGGACTGAGGAAAGTGAATAGTAGTGCTCTGTAGAAGGCAGGATTGCAATTCACAAGAAAACGATGGCTTCGTCCCCAAATGACATCTAAATTAAGAAAGGTACTTGTTCACACCGTATGTGTGAAGGATCAATGGGAAAAACTCTCATTCAGGGGCCTGGATGCTTTATAAAATGGAAGACTCTAAAAGTCAAAATGTATGCAGATGCGAGTTAATGTTTAATATTGTTAATTTATAAAGCATATTTAGCAAATTAAAGTCACAAAAGGATATATACAGAATTATGTTATTAATATGAAACCTTAAACAAAAAAATGTATGTACACACACATACACACATATGTATATACAACTGGAGTAATTCTTGGTAATGTGCAAAAATATCTTACTATGTCTAATATAAGATCAACTCCAAATTTAACTGTTATCCTTTCTAGCATTTTGTTCATATTCAAAAAGGTAATTTAATATGTACATTTTTACAATATAAACTGTGCGCAAATTCCTGGTAGCAGTAAGTACAGTCTAATGATATTTAACATTTCTTGATTCTGTCTACAACATGAGAGGACTCTCAAAGTCTAATGCTTTTTCAATGACTGGGTAGGGCATCTATATACGGCCCACACCTTTACGCATAAAAAGAGATGGCGGCCTGACCTGTGGTGGCGCAGTGGATAAAGCGTCGACCTGGGAACACTGAGGTCGCCAGTTCAAAACCCTGCACTGGTCTGTTCAAGGCACATATGGGAGTTGATGCTTCTAGCTCCTCCCCCCTTTCTCTCTCTCTCTCTCTCTCTCTCTCTCTCTCACTCTGTGTCTCCTCTCTAAAATAAATAAATAAAAATAAATTAAAAAAAAAAGAGATGACAATCGTCATATGCCGTTAATTTAAGTATTTATTAATGGAGTGAATGTAACTTCCTTGAAGCATTCCTTATTTACCCTTAACACTGTTAAAATCAATGTCATATATATTTATAATCATTTTATCCAGTGGAACTGGTTGATAATAAAACCCGCTCATACAAATCACATAAGATCCAAAAGGGTCTTTAAAATGCTATGTTCTTGAGATAAATTATCAAGGTATTTTTCTGAGTTTAATGCATTCTGAGCTCTAAATTATCAAAGTTTTTAGATGATAATTTATGTTACTTCCATATCACAGAGATTAATTTTTAACTTTCAACTTTAGAATGAACTCTCATCATGGAGATAGTTTAATACATAAAATTGTGTCCTTTGCAGTTTAATGGTGATGTAGAATTATATATATTTAAAATCTGAAGAGAATGAAAAACAGTCCAATGATCTCACGTACAGTTCAATGTATCCGAGAAGAAAAGTTGATAAAATTAACACAGATAATTAACAAGTGTTTTTCTCAGAAATGACAGTTCTGTTTCTTGCACTGATGATGTATCTGTAGGAAGTAAAGATTCAGGAAGACAACGTTAGTATGTAATTTTTTGATAGGGTTGGGTGACTGCCATTACCAAGGTCAAGATTTTCAGAAAACCTGAACTTCTGAAGTCCATAAATTTCAAGATTCATTTACTCTTGACAATATACCACCTCTTAGTTCAAAGAAATAAAAATACAGATATATTTAAGAGCTAAGGTACAAAGCTCATTACGGAATTTAATTTTATACAGTTATTTAAAATAAAAAATTTTATAAGTGCAAGATAGTAAAATATTACTTATTATAATTATTATTATTATTATTATTACTATGGGCTTGGAGAGTTAAATGAAAGTTGAAAGTGATCATAAAATATTCTATTGGTTTCACATTTCCCAAAGCACTAAAGGAAAATATATTGGCAATATTGTGTGAATCCAATTGCTGACTTTATATGACTGATTTGGAAGAAACCATTATGAACATTAAGGTATTAATCATAGAATAGCAATAAATCTTTTGAAAGAAACAACCAGAAAATCAGTCACTCTTCTTACTTTATTAAAATTATGAATTTTATTCTTTTATTGAAATAGCTGATTGTCTATATTGTTTTGTTTGTTAGTACTGATTGATTTCACCTAAATGTTAGATTGTGGAAGGTCATATTTGAATATTTGAGGAAAGAGTTGGTCGATTATAAGTGGTCCTATTAGAGAATATGTGTGAAAAACTCAGCTTTTCTCTAAGGAATTAATTATAACTGATGTAAATAATTTTATCCCTGTGGATTGGAAAGCCTGATCAAATTTGTCTAATGCAACATCGTGGCAATAGTTCCAGTCACACTATTTGGTCTCATGTAAATTTTTGAGAGCTATAATACTTCTTTTTCTCTTTGCTTCAGTTTATGTTTCTTTGTCATTCTCTTAGCTTAGTGCTTCTTTGGCCTCCTTGAGAAGATCAGACGTAGTGGTTTATAGCAACGTATTATGAACTTCCCATAAAAATTGTTCTACTGAAACTTTACCTATTTTTTCATTTATCTTCTAAAATATATATGAATTTTTATGAGTTTTAATTATTTTTATTTTTTGTATATAAGAACCATTTATTATTTCCAACATTTTCAATTTCATTTCCATTGCCATTTTGATAAATTTCTTTTGCCCTAATCTGTTTTGTTTAACCTGCTTTATAACAACTTGAGACATAGTTTAGCTCATTTATTTTCTTAATTTTATGTTACCGGCCTTTTTATAGGACTATCATTTATTAAGTACACTTACAAGATTAAAAGTTTAAATGTATGTTATTTTATGTTTATTAATGGCATGGTTGATTTTAGTGTTATATTAATTTTTGTCAGAGAAATGATGAATTATTTACCATAATTATATACAGCTTTACCAAGAAGGGAGCCGGTTTTTTGTTGGTTTTCCCAAAGGTATAGTTATTAGTAATTATACTTTTACTTTCATAATAGCAATTTGGATTACTGATTATTTGTTCTTTCTAAAAAATAATTTCTATTGACTGATGTTTAAGATTTGCTTTCTATATAATATATTATATTAGGCAACTGATAATAAAGTTAAAAACAGCTAAATTTGTGCTAGGCATTTTCTCATACACTTCCGATGAATGAAATAATTTAATGCTCAAAGCCTCCTTATTAGAAGATATTAGCCTCATTCCATAGATAACAAAAGTGAGGCATAGAGAATTAAACCACTTACATTTAGTTAAAAAGATAACAATTAGCATGCTTTATTATTGAATTATGTGTTTTATAGTCATTATGCTGTTATTTTATATTAGTCTAAGAGATTTTCACTTTTTAATGGATTAGGTTAAATAATATAAATAAATATTTTAAAACATAATTACTATTGCTCCACTCTGAATGAACACATAGACCAACCAAGGACATAAACTATATTGCGTTATACATCAGCAACTTTATTTACAATTTTCTAAAATATTTCTCTCATCAGTACTTTGCCTTAGAAGATACTAAGCTAACAACCCATTCTATTCATTTTTAAAGAAAAAAAAATAAAGCAAACAAAAGACATATGAACACCAGAGAAGCTGCTCTATTGAATGAGAACAAGGAAGGACTGTGTTTATTCATTTCTCTCTCTTATTCTAGAGGAGACAAGTGGTTTGTCTCTGTCCTTGAAGAAAGCTTTTGGTATGAGCTTTGAAATGTCAAGTATAATTAAGACAAAGTTTTTTTTTGTAGCCCAGCAAAAGAAATATATCTTTCAAAATAAACAAAGTTCAAGAACACAGTCTAGAACAATGAAACAGCTCACAGTGTTAAATCAATTGTCAACTTCCACATCATTCAGTTGAGTGGCCAGTCACCACCCCTCATGGCTGGTACAACCAATGGGTACAATCACAACACATTTATAGTGTGACTATTCAAACAGGGCCCAGATACCAGATGCCATAAAATGTAAACAGTATAAATTTGTTTGTGACAGAATCAACTGAAAATAGTAAATCCACGAGGAGTTGGGATAAACTGTGTTAGAAAAAAGGCTAAAACACAGTTTAGCACTTTACTAAAATTTCTCATTTAGTTGTCATTGTTACGTACTGTATTTTAAACACGTGAAAGCATATTTCTTCAGAAAACAGCGATGTAGCACATTTACATAGAAAATATAAAGTTCTATGTGATTTTATGGATGACATCCCAAAACAGCATATATATTAATGTAACATAAAAATACATGTAAACTAGCCTGACCAAGTGGTGGCGTAGTGGATAAAGAGTGTTGGAGTGGGATGCGGCAGAATCAGGTTCAAGACCCTGAGGTTGCCAGCTTGAGCGCGGGCCCATCTGGCTTGAGCAAAAGCTCACCAGCTTGTACCCAAGGTCGCTGGCTCCAGCAAGGGGTTGCTCAGTCTGCTGAAGGCCCGCAGTCAAGGCACATGTGAGAAAGCAATCAATGAACAACTAAGGTGTCGCAATGAAAAGCTAATTGATGCTTCTCATCTCTCTCCGTTCCTGTCTGTCTGTCCCTGTCTATCCCTCTCTCTGACTCTCTCTCTGTTCCTGTAAAAATAAAAATTAAAAAAAAAACATGTAAACTATATCGTAGGAGATTTTTCAGGGAATATGCTTATACTTAGTGCCGCCCACATACAAATATGTTGTCAAAAATAACTTTTAATGTATTAAAAGTATATATTCATCTTTTTTTCCCAATAGGAAACAAGCCAGTATACTTTTTATGAATAAGTAGTGTATTGTTTCTAATGTTTTATTTCTTATGAACTAGTACAGAGAATCCTCACCATGCAGCTGGCGGACCATAGCTTTAGATTCCAGGGTTTCTGAGTTCCCGCGTAGGTCTGCCACTAACAGGTGTAAGAGCCTGTGGTAGAAGATTACTTTACCTTCTTTTCTTAAAAGAGAGCTCTGGACAGTTGTCCCACATTCATTTCTGTAGTGCTGAAAACATTTCTGCCACTAAAAACATTTCCATTTGCCTTCAAAACATACGTATATGAGTACAGATTATATGAAAGTGGGAAATTTCAATATAAATATTATGTTGACCTTTAACATGAAAAAAGAAGAATCAGCAAAAATCAATAGCCAGATTATTTTAAAAATAATATAACTGCTAAACATTAAGATATGCCCAGTAAAAGTGATCAGTTGATCAAACGTGGTCCATTTCCCCTTGGCCTGACCTGTGATTATAATTTCATAGGATAGGACTGTGTGAAGAGTCTGGGTTCTGATTAAAATTATGTCTGTGATGTTTCTGGCCTGACCACAGGCCATTCTCCTGATGGGCTTCATGGAGGAGGCTTCCAGCCTACACATACTCAGATCTCGGATGCCCTTGACACCCAGGGTCTTTATCGGAGGCTCTGGGCAGAGGTCTTTCTCAGGCCTGTGTGCTGACACCTTCTTATGGGAAGAAGGGGACATTTCTAGACACTGGTTCCCACCCTAAGTACTCTGTAGATTCCCACACCTACCCCTCACCCGCCAAGCCCTCTTCCACCCCAGGGTTGATAAAACCACCCTTAGGTCAGGTTTCTGTCAGCAGTAAGATGACCCCCCTGCCCTTCCATCTTTCCCTCCCCACTGTGTCCTTCTATTGGGAAATGCAGCAGGCATTCGGACATGGGGACTGGCCTCTTGCTTCACCAATGGCTGCCTTCCCCAGACGACCTGTGGCTTCAGTGGGTGACGCCCCCACCCGGCAGCTCAGCTCACCTCTCCCCAGCTCAACTGAGCTCCTGACACCACGAAGAGAGTCAGAGTCCATTTTCTGATGCACAACAGCTATTAACCTCCACCCCTCTCCTTTCTGCCTCACATCTGAACAAGCTAATGAGTCCAGATGTTCACTCCTTTGGTGCCAGTGGGAGGTTGAAGCAGAGAGCCTTTCTCCGTGAGCGGCAGCTGCCCCAACCCAGCCCTGACCACGGCTCTCAGCTGGCCCTTGCTCTTTCCAGCTACTCTAAGACTTTGGGGGAGGTTTCTCTATTCTGTCCAGAAAGTCCCATTACATATGTGATAGGATTTTCCTTACTCCTTTGGTGTGTGTGTGTGTGTGTGTGTGTGTGTGTGTGTGAATGTGTGTGTGAGAGTGTCTGTGAGTGTGTGTGTGTGGAGAGACCCCAGAGTGCTCTCTCTGTGCACACTCAGAGGAAAGGCCATGTGAGGACCTGACCAGAAGGCAACCAACTGCAAGCCAGGAGGAGATCTCATCAAACTAAAGCTCGGGTCCATCCATGGATAGGCCTGGAGACGATTATGCAAAGTGAAATAAGCCAGGCACAGAAAGACAAATACATATGATCTCACTTATAGGTGGAGTCTAATGAACAAAGGGAACTGAGGAATGGAATAGAGGCAGAAGTGTGGTCACAGGGAGCACAGGGACCGCTGTCAGAGGGAAGGGGGATGAGGGGATGGGATCAGAGAAGGTGAAGGGATTAGTGATATTATGTATACATAACACATAGATACAGGTAACAGGACAGCAAACCCTAGTGGGAAGGGGGGAAGCGGATAGGGAAAGGGGACAAAGGGGGTGCAGTGGGAGACAAGGGGGTGGGGTGAGTGTGTTTTATTCAATGGGACACTTGAATACATGTTAACACAATAAATTAACATTAATAATAATAATAATAAATTACTAAATCTCATAGGCACCTTGATCTCTCACTTCCAGAACTGAGAGAAAATACACATCTGGCGGTGAAGCCCCCAAATCTGTGAGGTGTGCTTATGCGAGCCCGCGCAGACTCATGTAGATATCATTGGTTCCAGATAGGGTGTGAAGGGAGCATTATGAGAAGAACGAGGAAACAGAAAAGTTGGGTAAACTAAGAATCCCAGTACACATTAGCTTCAGAAAGCGAGGTGTCCAGTGTAGAAGCAGTTATAGGGCAGGGCTGGGAGGAGAAGCCGGACTAGAGTAGGAAAAAGCGTGAATGGAATGTTTAGGTTTTGACAAAAACAGGAGACGCGTGGACGTAGAACAGGCGTGAGGCAATGGGAGAGAGTAGGAAAGCTACTCTAAAAGAGATTGAGGTGAATCTATTTAAATGCTGAGGAAAATGAGCCCCACAGAAAGAAACTACTGGGTTCTTCAGCATCCTTCCTTCTAGAAAACGTAAATAATACGTTTCCAGAAGCACGACAAGCATTTTTGACCAGGAAGACAAAAGGCAAAGTAAGAAAAGGTCATGCAAACCTAGTCTGGGTTTCTGGATGAGATCACTGAGCACAGACCTTGGAATGCTGACACTCGGAGCTCCCTGCGAATGCGGGACGTGAACGGGGTCTATGTAGCAAAGGGGAACACCGCTCTCACACAAGCATTGCATTTGCTTTAGCAAAGGGCTATGCATAAAACTAAAGAACGTTCAGAAGAGCTCCACTTTGTGTTTCTGAACACTTCTCCTGTAGTAGTGCGTGAAGCAGAGACACTGTAAATCAAATTCTTTCTTTAAGCAGATGGTTAAATATAAATAAATTAATTAATTAAAATAAACGTAATACTTCTATTTCCCTCTTGGTCCTTGTTGAGCCAGTAGCTGCGGTCACCATCACAGCTGCCTGGCTTTCTCAAGTTCGCATTAGATCTGGACAGACAGTGAAGAAACTGCAGAGCCAAAGACTAATGGTCCATTTCCCTTTAATCCTAGCTTGCACCTGGCAATCGAGAATATACACACAGCAGAGAAAACACTAACCTTTCCATTCAGGGCTCCCAAAGCCACTGACTCATCCGAGTTTTCCTAGAATCAAAGACTTCCACCTCACCAGTCTTATTCACCTCTGTTCCCCATCTCCTTCTTCTGTGCAAACTGGCTTCTCCTTTACTTTTCCACCATTTTGGCTGCCTCCTCCACATGGCCTCCCTGCCCTGCCTCCATGGGCTGTTCTTCTCTACAAGAACGTGCTCACACCAAAATGGTCTCCTAGCTCCTCCTTTTAAAATTTTTCAGCATGGAAAGCCCCCCCCCCCGCTCCCAACACAAATTAGCATAACCAAGCCCCTTCCCAAGCAAGAAGACAATCTGCTGCCCCATGTGGGCAATGGCCATCTTTAACAGAGTGAGCAAAATATATCTTACCTGCCTGACAGTCTTCTACAGAGGCAACCAGAGAATGTCTCCCTTTCAAGGACAGTATGCAGACAATCATGGTAGTGGACATCTATATTTGAACACAAGCAGCTGGGAACATTTAATTCCTTCTAGGCTGAGCAATGGTGCTGTTACTCTTGACGACCATTTACTGTGTCAGCCTGGTGTGCCAGGGCAGTGCTGAAGACTAAATGATGAAGGGGCATTCCAGGCTTCTAGGGAGTAGAAAGAGTGACTAATGTATGAAATGATGGGGACAGGATACAAGGGCACACATTCCTGCACAGAGGTGATACAGGTCAGAAGATGGCATGCTTTTTCTCAAAAGGGCCTGAGAGCAAATATTTTATTCATTGAGAGTCAAGAGGCAAGACCAAGAATGTCATGTAGGTAGTTGCATAACAAGTGAGAAAATACATTTTCACAAAACTATTATTGGCAAAATTCAACATATAGTAATAGCCGTTGAGTATAATTATTTTTATTATTACACAGGTCAGGAATGAGAACAAAGAAATCCATGGACACTAAGGTATAAATTTTATTTAATTTTCATGTCACAAAAATCAATTATTCTTTCAATATTTTTTCAACTCTTTAACAATATGGAAAGCATTTTTAGCTCATAAGTTGTACATCTTTGCTAGTAGTTAGATACATATTTCACTATTTAAATCTACTGTCTATTTCATTGTTAGTAAAAGATCATTTAATTTTACACTATGTATTTGAAAGCAGTGGTTTCAAAAAGAAAAAATTGTATGGTTTTTATTTTGTTTGTTTTCTAAATTAAGTGAGAAGATGGGAGGCAGAGAGACAGACTCTGGCACACGTTGACTGTGATCCATCTGGCAAGTTCCCTACTCAGTAATGCTTTGCCCATCTGGGACATTGCTCTGTTACTCAGCAACTGAGCTATTATTTTAGCACCTGAAGCAAGGCCATGGAGCCATCCTCAGCTCTTGGGGCCAACTTGCTTAAACCATTCGAGCCATGGGTGTGGGAAGAAAAGAGAGAGAGAGAAGGAAGAGGGGAAGGGTGGAGAAACAGATGATTGCTTCTTCTGTGTGCCCTGATTGGAAATTGAACCAGGGACTTCTACATGCTAGCTTGACACTCTACTGCTGAGCCAACTGGCCAGGGCTAGAAAAATTTATGTTTAATAAAAAGCTAAGTAGTGATAACACTGACCATTTGAAAACCAGAAAATACACATAAAATATTGGTAGCTACTTTAGGAAACTATTTCCAAAGCAAATAATTTGACATTATTTTTTTTCTGTGAAGCATAACTGCTTTACTAAATTAATTTCACTTTAAAAACTTAACTTGTTTTGGTGCATGTACAAAATGTTAACATACTTCTGGATAATATGTTAACATATTTATGGAAAGACTGCACAAAATCAAATACTGCATGCTCATCAGATATTTCAAATTTAAAAAATGATGCTGCCAATTATACCCTTTTGAACCCAGTTTATGGAAGCAAAGTTTTTAGAAGTAAATCCTATCAAAGCAAAATATGAAACAATGTTGCGAATGCTATTATGTATTGAGTTAAATAGCTCTTTCGTTATCGGTTATATGGCAAATGGAAAACAATTAGATTGAACAAGCATTATGATAAAAAGTAATGTTCTTTATAAACAACTTAAGTGTCCTAAAAGCGTGTTAGATTATTTTCTGTCATTGCTGTTTAATGATTTTAGTCTTTCATTCAGAAATATAGTCAGAAAGTTGCAAAAAATGCATAGAGATATCACATGTATCCTTCATTAACATCTCATATAACTATAGAACAATATCAAAATTGGTATGAAAAATGCCAAAATCAGGAAACTTACACTGATACAATCAACAGAGCTTAAGATATACGGGTACCCATTTGTGTGTGTGCCCGTGTGTGTGAGTGCGTAGCTCTGTGCACTATTATCAGATGGGTAGCTTCATGCAGCCACCATCACAATCAACATATTGACTGGGACCCTTCTGGTACTCCTTGAAAGTCACTCTAACCCTCCCACCCCATTCCTATCCTCTAATAACCATTTTGATAAGTGTGTAGTGATAATATACTGTCGTGTGGATTTGCGTTTTTCTAATGACTAACAGTGTTGAACATATGTAGTTATCATGTATATATATATATGTATATATTTAATACAGTGTCTGATTTTACTATGCTCTTCTAAGAATTCTTTCATAATCTAGATACAAATTCTCTCTATCAGATATGTGATTTACAAATGTTCTCTTGCAGTGTGTCATTTGGCTTTATAATCTTTATTAAAGATCTTTACAGTGTTTTTTATAGTCTTCAATTTTGATTAGACTATCTATCAATTTTTCTTTCTGTAGGTCCTGACATTAGTAATAAGAAATCTTGATTTAATGCTAGGCTCTGAACATTTTCTCCCTTTCACTTTTATTCTTAAAATTTAATATATTTTTTTTAAAGTTTCTGTTTAAGTCCATGAGATGGGCCATTTTGAGTTTTGATAGATTATTTTGGTTCTTTAAAAAAAAAAAATCTTTTTTTTTTTTTTGCCTGTAGTTGTCCGAACACTTCATTACAATGTGTTAAAAAAATCTACCTTCCTTTATTGAATTATTTGTACTTCTTTGTTGAAAACTAACTTGATGTACTGGTATGGGTCTATTTCCAGATTTCTCCCTGTTGTACAATATTATCTTTATACGGCTCTCTCAGCCCCTGCTGTACTGCACTGCTACAGTTCTATAACTGTTCACTTTGGGGAAGACCAATTCTTCCAATTTTGTTCTTCTTTACCCAAACTGCCTGGGCTGCTCTTAGGCCTTTTCAAGTCGAGATTAATTTTAGAATGAGGGAAGTGGATTTTTATTTTCATAAATAAGTCCACTACATTACGGTCGTGTTTTGTTCAAAATGGTTTAGGAGTCTTAGAGCAGTCTGACAGAGAAGGCTTCAAAACCTCAGCCCTTCAATATCTTAACAGACTAAGGTTTTTCAAATCATGACTTGGAACTGGAACAACATTGAAGCATATTCCCATCAAACCAAGGAAGGCAGCAGAGAAATTACACACTAAGAATCTGCAAAAGGTATACAAGATTGGATATCAAAATTATAAAATTGTAATTTGTTGTGTTAAGTGGGAGAAAAATCATTTGATGGAAAATATGTTTAATTACAAAAAGGTATCATGCACTATACTAGAATAAAATTGAAAAGGCTCACAATATTTTGGCATCTAAATTTAGTGAAACAGTCAAAAGAATCATATATATTTATTTGATGGGTATGCCAATAAAACCTATATATCAAATAAAGGTATATTAAATTAAAACAGGGTAGTATTTGAGATGTGCTATAGCTCAGAATCTATTTTCCATTTTATATTAAATATTAAAATTGCTTTAATTTAGGAGAACCATCACCCAGTTTTCTATAAATGAAATAATTTCTCAAATAAAAATCTTTCGTTATAAAAAGATAAGTCATTTAAGTGTCCAATTTTCAAATGAATAACAATAAAGTAGAATTTTGAGATTGCAGCCAATCTTACAAAGAAAATCTAAAAATAGCATATCTAAATTAGCACATTGTTTCAAATATACCAAATATGTAATACTAAAATTTGACTAAGTGACTATGACCCCCAAATAACCATTCAACTTATGTAACATCAATACTAAGTAATTAATATAAAGTTTAATTTTTAATTTATATGGCTGTATATTATTTTCTAGAACTTTAATTTTAAAAATTGATATAAGATCAATTATAAATACATAATTTCAAATATATATATGCATATATTGTACCATAACCTATATAGAATGAGTATCAGTTATTTGCAGCTGAGCACATTTTTCCTAAAAGTCTTTTTTTTTTTTTTTTTTTACAGGGACAGAGAGAGAGTCAGAGAGAGGGATAGATAGGGACAGACAGACAGGAACGGAGAGAGGTGAGAAACATCAATCATCAGTTTTTTGTTGCAAAACCTTAGTTGTTCATTGATTGCTTTCTCACATGTGCCTTGATCACGGGCCTTCAGCAGACTGAGCAACCCCTTGCTGGAGCCAGCGACCTTGGGTCCAAGCTGGTGAGCTTTTTTGATGAGCCTGCGCTCAAGCTGGCAACCTCAGGGTCTCGAACCTGGGCCCTCCACATCCCAGTCCGATGCTCTATCCACTGCACCACTGCCTGGTCAGACTTTCCTAAAAGTCTTGATACCTAAGAAATATCAGCTGTAATTCACTTGTGACATATCTTAACTATTTTCACTGAAAATTTTTAAATTTCTATACTATAGCCTCTGAAGATTAGACATTTAACCCCATGGTTATGACCTTAGTCTGAAGCCAGAGGTTTAATTTGCTACTCCTCACTACCAAGTTACTGCTACTAATTTGCTAGCTCCTCAATTCCTCAGCTTACCTTCAGGGAAAAGAGGTCAGAAAGACTACCTACTCAAGACGCCTTATGGAATGTAATCAGAAAATATCTCTGAACCATTGACCTCGGTGACGAGTGCATAGTGTGCTCTCAACAAGTCGTTTTCTTATTTTTACTGGGAGAGTCTTGTTTCAAATGAATTAAGTGATATGTTCCTGATAGAGTATCTACCAAGTTGTCATTTAAATAATTATAAAGATGATCATAAAAAAGATAAAAACTCATGTTATTAAAACATTTAACTGGAAAAATTACATGATGTCAGATTTTTAGAGATGTCCACACTCTATTGTGCAGATGAACTGTATTTATACTTTGGGGAAGAAAAAGAATTTTTTCTCTACTCATCTTAAGTTCTTGGTAAACTTACAGGAAAAAAAGGAACAGAAGTTTTGTAGCCTCTATGCCTCTGGTGTACTCAGGAGAGTAACTCCTCAAATGACTCACGTGGTCACCTTAAATATACATCTCCTCCTAAGGACAAAAGAAGATGATGGTGACGGGGGAGGCAGTTTGGGAGACTAGCAGGACATGCGCAGGAAAGTAGGTACAGTTGTGATGCAGACTTAGGCCCTTGCCTTCTCATTGATGACAGTTTTCAGACATTTAATCCTCTCGCTCCAGGTACAATGAGACACCCTTATAAAGGTTAACTTCTACTAAGTTTTCAGAGCTTTGCCTATATCTGCTGTTTCTTAAAAGTAATCAGGCCCTGGCCAGTTGGTTCAGCGGTACAGCGTCCGCCCCGGCATATGGAAGTCCGGGGTTTGATTCCTGGTCAGAGCACACAGGAGAAGTGCCCATCTGCTTCTCCACCCTTCCCCCTCTTCTGTCTCTCTCTTCCCCTCCCACAGCCAAGGCTCCATTGGAGCAAAGTTGGCCCCGGCACTGAGGACGGCTCCATGGCCTCCACCTCAGGCACTAGAATGGCTCCAGGGGCAATGAAACAACGCCCCAGATGGGCAGAGCATCGCCCCCTGGTGGGCATGCCGGGTGGATCCCGGTTGGGCACATGAGGGAGTCTGTCTGACTGCCTCCCTACTTCTAACTTTGGGGGGAAAAAAAGTAATCAGCCTAAAATAAATGCCAAGGAAACCTATTATGGAGTGACAAATTCTGTTCCTATTCAATATACACACACATTATCAATACACATATACACACACGCTATTTACACAATGGCTTATCTAGGCTTAATGCTTATAAAAGAGAGTTCCGGCATAGAGGTTTAAGAGTCTTTGTACATACACGCCTATAGTTTCTGATTTTTAATTTAGAGATCAGTGGTTTGTATTCTTCAAAAACGGAGCCCTTCCAAAACCTTTGCCACCCACGCTGTTCTTTGTTATGGCCGGAGCACTGCCCCCAAGGTCCCCACTTGTCTGCGTTCCCACCGATACTGAATGTCCCATAAGATGGAAGTCCACTGGATGGGAAGTGGGCCTGGTGGCAGGAGTAGGACATGGCAGGGGCGGTGGGGGCATTCCAGCATCTTGGGGAGTGCAGAACCGATTTAAAGAGAAACAAGGAAAGGTGGAGTGGAGGCTGCTACCATATTTATACTTCACGCTGAAATTCATATTAAGTTTACATACTTATATATTTAAAATAGATAAAAACTAGGCCATACTGGAAAGGCCATGTCTCTAACTGGGGTTGCAGTAGCAGAATCAGTTCTCGAAGCAGGTGAGTACTTGAAAGGAGCTTTGCACAACAAGCAATCAGAGACTTAACAGAATGGAAGAGGGAGGTGGGCTGTCCCCCAAGTATACGGTTCAGACAAGACCATGAATTAGTCAATCTTTGGGAGAAGTCCTAGCCAGTCAAAGGAGAAAAAAGTTTAATGGAAAAGTGAAACAACAGATGTCATTGACAAATGCAAAACAGAACCAGATAAAAGTATTAGAGGAATACTCAGAACAAAATCTGTTTCTAGAAAACAGTTGCAGGAGACAATTTTGATTTGTCATTCATAATGGTATGCCACAAGTTATAGACTCTATAATAAGAGCCTCAAGGTCTCACTGAGAAAATCAAGTTGAGTTGAAAATTCACCAGGATCCAATTAAATTTAACAGAACATGAAGGAAAAAAAAATGTAAAAAGTAAAGAAAAACAGATGATTTATGGCAGGATTGCAAAGGAATTTAAATACAATGACAGAATACATCCCCATGCCAGCCGCAATAAAAGGCAGACTCTGTACTGTGGAAATTCATTTCAAAGTTCATTCTTGATGATGCCCTGAGCTGACATGGGTGAGTCCCCTCCCCTCCACCCCCCCACCCCCCAGTGCAAACACAAT
This sequence comes from Rhynchonycteris naso, assembly GCA_037038555.1. Lineage (NCBI taxonomy): Eukaryota > Metazoa > Chordata > Mammalia > Chiroptera > Emballonuridae > Rhynchonycteris > Rhynchonycteris naso. Next base: position 6,416,737 of record CM072998.1, on the reverse strand, counting down.
GAAACACGGACATGGTTAAGCTTCCAAAGAATGGGAAACAAAAACAAAGAAAGAAATCAAAGCCACTAAGGGAAAGCTGACTCCATATCAGTGTGTGACAGGGTTTGCATCTGTTCTGGGACCTGGTGACAGCCAAGGTGCCTGCTGGCGCCATGCAGGAGGAGGGACTAGGCTGCCTACAGGGACCTGGAGCCTTAAACACAACCAGTTATGGAAAACGAGGGCTACAACGGTTTATTTTCCCCAGAATGGCAAATGATTTGGTCCAGTCTTCTTGATGAATTCAATTAAAGAGCAAAAAAAAATATGATAAAACATGACTTTGAAGGGACCCAAGAGCTGACCAGGAAGTGAAGAATTGTGATATCAAGGTCTGGCCCGGGAGAGGTTAACCGAGAGCTCTGAGCCTGTATTTGTTACCGTCTTTTCCCTTGGCAAACCTGCTCATATTAGCGCGCAGTTTAGAAGAAGACCTGGGTAATCTGAAAAGGGTAGTAGATTTAACCAAGTTCTGGAAAAACGAAGAGGCAGCTAAAACAAGGACTGGGCTGCGGTAAGTATGCGTAGGAGGGCTCAGAGCGTTAGATAATGCAATCAGTGTGTAGCAAGTTGGGTCTGATGTCTGTGACCTGTTGAGTTTGCTGTGTGTTTTCAAATTATCTAGTCTATCTATTACTGGTAAATTTGTCATTGAATAAAGAAAGGGAAAAAGAGTGACAAAAAGAAATAGGCATATCCAACCAAAAGTGTGGCTCCTAAGATCCTAATACATATGAAAGAAGTCACTTGGCAGTGTTTTTCAGCTCTGCCCAGATTGTTTGGGCATTGTGTTGGAAAAGTTTTTTGTTTGCTTAAGAATCTTAGCATTATAAAACAGAGGAATGGTTAGAAACTAATTAGTTCTATATTTAGTTCACATGCTGGAATCTATTATTTTGGTCCCTTAATGTTAATCTTTATTGAAAAATACACAAATGCACGCTCTAGGGACTATCCCTATTTTCCCGGAGAAATGGAAATGCAACCTAACGAAAGCATCTCTCCCTGTTTCCACTTCCTGCTCCTCTGCATACACACACGCACATACACACACTCAAGATTATCAGCCTACTGAGTGGGGGCCTTGGGCTTAGAGAAAACTAGATCCACGGGTAACTTTCTGAATTTAGTTTAGATTCAAATAAGTCTTGAGTATGCACAAGTCATTAAAACACCAGCCTCCGCCGGAAGTGGTTTTCCTTCAATATTTTATAGGAAGGATTTTGATCTATGATTTATTGGTCAACTAACAGCACCAAGGGCAGAGAGGTTTTCTATTTTTTTTTTCATTAAAAATCAATTCTTCTGGCAGATAGATTTTTATTTCTCTTCTCATTCTGCCCGTTGGGGGAGGAAAAAAGTCTGCGTTGGGATATGTCAATCAATTTGAGTGACCAGGCACATAAGTGGTCTAAAATGCAGAAATGTTCAAGCCGTAAGAAGTACTGCAACACTGTAAAATGCACACAAAGAAAAGAGAATAAATAAATACGTAAAACTTTCATGGTTTGGAGGTGCTTTTGAATGCATGAAACATGAAAGAGTAACGCATTTAATTTATCTAAATGTCACTGTTGGGTTCTGTTTCCATATACCGCTTATCAGCTCATGTATGGATTAAGAAACTGGGTAGGCAAATATAATTATATATTTCTGGGAGATCTGTAGTTCTTATCTTGGTTCAGTGTCATCTACTTTGTCATATTTTGTCATTTACTCCAAGTCATGTTAGCATATTTTTCATTCCTCGGCTAAGCATCACCGAATATCAAATAAATTTTTCAGTCAGTTTACATTGGCTTGAAAAAGTAAGCATTATGGAAAAGAAGCTCGCAGGTTTCATGAGAAGATAGATGGTCCTGCTATTTACTTCTGCAAACAAGGCCGGCTACGAAAAATCTGGCAGGCAGAGAGCGAGAGGGTGACTGCGAGGCTTCGGGGGACTGTCCAATAATGGGGAAATGGTTTTCTTAGAGTCCCGTTCTCTCCTCTTAAGAAATCACGAGTTTCAGAAGCTCCTGGGCCTTTCCCATCGCTTCCCTGAAAAGGTGCTAGGTGTTCACACACCAATGATAGTACAATGATGAGTTGGAATTAAAATGGAACTCGACCACCCGCGAGCCGCGGCAATGCAAAGAGCCCTCTGTTTTATCCGTTTCTTCCTATCGGCTAAAGAACGCATTTCACACGGTGCGTGAATGTGATCCCGCTAAAATCATAGCACACACAGCCCTTGTTTATACGCATCCAATGATGACGGCGTTTCTATAGCATTCGTGTGAAAGAAACATTTTTTAAAAAATATTTAAAATATATGTGGTCCTTGCTCCTTAGATCCCTCCTCCATATCATGATGTTCATAAAACAGAGGTTTCTTACTTCTATGTTTTGCTATCCTCTGAATTTAGATGCTACTTTTGGAATCTAAGCTACATGGGAGTATGCATTTTATAATTTTATTAGGATTGTGTGTGTGTGTGTGTATAATTTTTCCCCCTGAAGTGAGAAGTGGGGAGGCAGAGAGGCAATATTCCGCATGCACCGGACCACCGGGGTCCACCCGGCCAGGGCTAGTATGTATCCTCATATTTGCTCAGTATCTTTAACCACCATTTCACACCAGCTTTCAGATAGTTCTTTTTCCTGATGTGTCTACGTCAAAGAAGGGCATATTGTAATAACACACTATTATCTCCCCCAAGGAGCTACCAGGTTAATATAGTGCATCTTTATCTTTAAACTGCCACTTTGTGGCAGACTCCGTGCTGAGGATTACATGTGGCACATAAAGTGGTGTGTGTTTGTATTAGCGAAGGAGAAATATTACTATGTAATGTGTGTGAACGGAAGGCTTTCCATCTCCCCCAGGAAATACAACTTGATTCCAGGTTGATAAAACTGTGCTCACACACATGCTAAGAAAGAAGCAGAACCAAGTGCCAGGCAATGAAAATACTACAGTTTCCCCACCCTCACTTCCTCCATCCACGGTTTCATTTTCAACAGCCTCAGTTACCCATGGTCAGCTGGTGTGTTTATATGTCAAGTGGAAATCTCCAGAAATAAACAATTCTTAAGTTTTAAACAACATACTGCTTGAGTCGTGTGATAAAATCCATCCCTGCCTCACGGTGTCTCAGGCGGGACTTGAGTCACCCCTTTGTCCAGCATCTCCACGCGGTGGACAGCCCCTTCCTGTTCCTCACTGAGGAGCCTATTTCGGTGATTGGATCAGTTGTCTGGGTACCTGAGCACTTATATTCAGTCACCCATGTTTCACTGACTAACGACTCCACAGTGCACGGAGTGACGCCGGCAGTTTGGATAGACCGAAGAGAAGCAGTCAAGTGCTTCCTTTAAGTGAAAAGGTGCAATTACTTGATTCAGGCAAAGAAAAAAATCATACGCCAAGGTTGCTGAGATCTATGGCAAGAAGGAATCTTCAAACGATAAAATACGATGTTTTGAGAAAGCCAAATTTACATATCTTCTATTACAGTATATTATTATCATTGTTGTATTTTATTATTAGTTATTGTTGTGAATCTTCTATTGTGCCCAATCTATAAGTTAAACTATATGGTAGGTATGTATATGTAGAAAAAAACATGCTATAAATATGGTGTGGTTCTATCTGGTTTTAGTTTTCCGTTGGGGGGTCTTGGAAAGTACTGCCATGGATGTGGTGAGGAGGGCTGTTGTACGTGAATATCTAGAATGGTTTTGGTCTCTTAAGGAATACTCTTCTCAAGTCACCATGGAGGTTAGGCTCAGATGGGACTACTTATTAGGAAAAATAATGGTGATGTAAAGAAAATAGAAAAATAAGAAAATACACTGCACAAAATATAAAACAATTTGATGACATTCAGCCTGTTGAAAGTCATTTAAGAAATCTTATAAGATGGACTCAGCCATAACTATGAGTTTTAATTTCCTTCTGATGAACAATATGTAATGTAAAATATTTTTTTGAAAGAGACAGAGAGAGAGTCAGAGAGAGGGATAGATAGGAACAGACAGACAGGAACAGAGAGAGATGAGAAGCATCAATCATTAGTTTTTCATTGAGACACCTTAGTTGTTCATTGATTGCTTTCTCATATGTTCCTTGACCGCGGGCCTTCAGCAGACCGAGCCACCCCTTGCTCAAGCCACCAACCTTGGTCCAAGCTGGTGAGCTTTTGCTTGAACCAGATGAGCCCACGCTCAAGCTGACGACCTTGGGGTCTCGAACATGGGTCTCCTGCATCCCAGTCCGGCGCTCTGTCTACTGTGCCACCACCTGATCAGGTAAAATATTTATATTCTGGAAAAATAATTTGCTGTACTTTAACCCCCCCCCCTACACACACACACACCACTGGGTTATGTATAGGTTGCACTTGTAAGAGGGACCACGGCAGAGTCAGGAGACTATATTTCTGAGAGGTCAACTGTAAGAAACCTGCAGTCCCCCTCCAAGTGGCACATCTTACCAGACTGACACTGCTGAAGGAAGTCTGATCATGTCATTAATGACTCAAACCTTCAGTCATCTAGTCATTTAAATTAGTCATTTAAACGTTCCCCTTTGCCTTCAAGACCAAACCCAAAGGTCCTTATAACCTGATGCCATTAACACTTCCATTCCAATCTCTCACCATGCCTGCCTTCTCTCCAGGGGACATCTAGGTCACATAATGGCTTGCGGAAATGACCATGTCACATTATTTTGGGTTTCTTTGTGTTGTCACCTGCTGCTCTCTTGACTTGCACTGTGTTTATCCCTGGCCCATTTATTTTAAGATCCTATTAGATATGGCTGGGCTGACATTGCCCCTGAAAGTGTGCTTCAAAATACCACATATGTGGGGTTGTACATTTTAAACGATACCCCAGAGCTAGATGCACATGCTTGTTTCATAGACTCTGACAGACTGGTTGTTGCTTTGAGTCCATCCTAATGACTTTAAGTTTCTTGAAAACAAAAAAAGTTTCTGTTTGTTGTTTTCTTTAGTAAGCAGCCCAGAGCTGAGGATGTAAAGGAAGGGAATCACTTGACAAGAAGAAGGCAAGAAGAGAGGGAGGGGAAAGGAGAGATAACAAGGAAATTATTAAAATAACGACAGACACGATAAGAGAAAACTCCGTTCCCAGAAAGAACTTAATTTTTAGTATGCAAAAGGAATACTAATTTGAAAGAAAGAATACTGGTCCTAAAACCTGCATACAGGTAAGCATCTTCATTTAGCTAATGTATCTTCACGGTCATACGTCAAGTCCTGTCAGCTTCCTGAGCCCTGGGTTTTATTCTGGAAAGCTGAAACACTGCCTGCTCATTCTCAGCCTCCTCTTCCTCCTCCTCCAGGGTGCAGCAGGGTCACATGGAATAATATTTGTATGTGGCCTTCCTATGCTGTTTGTTTTTCATTCTTTTTTTTTCTTTTCTTTGCCTTCATGTGTTTTAAAATACAGAACAACTATAAAATCTTATTATTTCAAAACAGGTATCAGATTAAAAATAAGATGAGATAAATAGAAATATCTGAAAGTATACAAAGCTCATCTGTATCATTTTTAAAGAAGGATGAATACATTTTCTAATGGAAAGCCATTCTAAAGGTAAGTGGTAAATATTCTGTAATTAATCATGATCTTTTGTGTTTTTACACAGGCACTTTGGGCAATCACAGAACATTGACTCAGCAGAGCGGTTCAGTGTCCAATGACATTGTCTAGCTAGCATATCGTGTCCTTCCATTTCTGCTCTGTTTAGCATCGTTCGTTTATTGTCTGGGATTCTGACCAAATATTTGGGACCTGTTTCCATTAACTAGAGGGAGAAAGGCTTGGCCAAAAGTCACAGCTGTAGAACATACACAGGCTTATTTTCCACGTGCAGCTTTTAATATCACAGATCCAGGCTAACTTCGGACTCTTTTCACCTAGAATAGTCCGTTCATTCAGACTCATCCATCTCAACTGTTTTCTTTTTTTTTTTTTTTCTGAGACTATGTGGAAGCCTGTAAATTCAAGATGGGAAACTAATTTGGGAATTCCCTTAGCAATTCAAGAAATATTATTTATACCTCATGTAATCGGCAGTGTACCTCAGAGCCAACAGTTTATTTATAATACTTTTTTATTTGCCATCTTCGCTGCAGAAACAAAGGACCAAAATAGCTCCAAAGGTTTAATTTATGCTCTCTTTCCATCTGTGCTTTGAGCTGGTGGTAGCTTCATTTCTATCTTACATTTCTTCCTATTTTACGACCGAGTCTGGAGAAGCTGCATCCTCTATCGAACTTGGTGTTCTCCTGGGGGAGGGAAAAAGAGAAAGACAGCTTAGCAAGACCAGAAGATAACGGTGGCCCTGGAGTCAGTACACCATAATGGACAGAACTGCCCTGAGCAGCTGGCCTCTTAGTCCTGCTCATATACTTATGGCCCAAAGTAGTCAAGAGGACAAGTTCAGGTCAATGCGGTGGCGACATTTATTCTTTCCACAGGAAGGCTTTGCAGTTGCTTGGCGACATAGCAGTATATAGTCCATTGAACGGGCAGAGCAAAACAAATAAGAACAAAAATGCAAAGAACAACATACCCCTCTTAGTCATCATGCTCGCGTGCCAAGGGAGATGTGCCAAAAGTCCAACCAGAATAGGTGTCCGTTATCTAGAGTCAACGCTGCTATTTGGAAATGGGATAAATGGGTGGCACGCAGAAATGAATGGCCTGTAGTAATTCTGAAATTCTATTGACCAGATATTTCAAGATGCATAAAAATATCTCTGGATTATGACCTGATTTTTGTTTCCTGGAAGTTCCCCATCTGTTCTTCTCAGTGAGTCCCACCCTCTGGGTTCTTCTTCCTTGTTCATTATATATTTAAACTTGGTGGTATCCGAAGATGGCTTTGGAGGATATGCCTTCATTTGTGGTTGTATTTTCAGTTCCAAAATCTGTTTAGTATATATCTCAAATGGTCACAGTCTCTATTGATCCACACTATTTTGGACAGTGTATCTCTCTTACCTACAAGCTTTACCTCCATCTGTTTCATCTCAATCTCCACCAGGCGTAGACTGGTAAGGCCACTGTTCTCTCTAAGGTAGCCACCCAGCCTTTTTTCCTGTCTCCCCTGCTCTAAGGTGACTTTGACTTCATCAGAATTCACTCTGATGCCACCCTTTGTCTGTTTGTAAGTGTGTGTGTATGTGACATGTTTTGTCCAACTGAAATGATTTATTTGTAGCTACCGTAATCTGTCCAGATGTTTTAACCAAGAGCAACATGACACTTGTCTGAATCTGGTCTTTGTCTCAGGTTTATTGTTGAATAGTCTTATTGGTTCAGAGTGCTTCCAAGTTGTATGGATCATCGGTTGCCTATTAGAAACAGCTGAGTCATTCAAGTCTGAACGATGTTACTGGTCTGGATGTCTCATTCCTCTTTCACTCTTAGCTAACTAGTGAGTTCTCTTCTGACTTGGTCTTTGTTTTCGTCCAATCTGACTAATGACAAAGGCACGCCCAATGCAGTTTTATGTCTGATGCCCATTGCCAAAAGACACGAGTGGTTTAGGTACAGTCTGTGGCTTGCATGTTATTGTAAGGGCATCATTGCCAATCGTATTAATATGTACAATTTCAACATGACACGAGCCTAGTGACCATTGTCTATTCTCCAGTTGTAGTTAACACGGTGCACGCAGCATAGTCAGGAAGCCAACAGCATATCCTTTTTGTTCTTTTTTTTTATGTAGCCCTGCTTCACTTCTTTTATTACTGAATTCATTGAGATGACACTGGTTAACAAAATTATAGAGGTCAGGGGCACCATTCTACAACACATCATCTGTACACTGTACTGTGTGGACACCACCTCGAGTCAAATCTCTATTCATCACCATGGACTTCCTGAACAACTTCTGAACCACTCGGCTTTGTGGTGTCAACCAACCACCGCGAAATATCAGTGGCTTACCACAGCAATTGCCCCCTCGCCTAATGTTGGCTGAGGTTTTGGACCGCTCCACTCAGGTTCCACTTTTATTTTTATTTTTTTCATTAAGGATGAGAAAAATTACTCATACAATATGACATATCGTTTCGTGGCAGGTAAAATACAGAAATAAATCTCTACAGTTGGTTAAAACCTGCAGTGGCTCTCAGTGCTTTTGTTTGCAATAGATGACTGTCCCATCATGCACCAAGAGAAATCCCATGGCCGAGTCAAAGACGCGAGTGAGTATCTGTTTTCACCCCTTCACGAAAGCCCTGCAGATTCACTACAAGCCACTGATCTATAATCCCTTTCCAGGAACGAGGTAGTAAATAACGGGGAGTGGAGGGGAGTTATAACCACGATAACACAAATGGACTAATACATATGTGTCCCTTGGTACACTATGTAAAAGCTCATTAATTATGTAGTTTTTTGTTCCCAACACTAGATCATACAGTTTAGATAGTTGTGGGTTTTGCCCTTGACTTTATTTCCACTCAACTGCACGCCCTTCCAGCTTTATTTACATAAGTTCAGCTTCAATTAATCGCTTTAGCTGGACAACATATAAGGAGCTGAATTTATGAAAGTAAATTTCACTTGGAATTTGTTCTGCTGCCCTGAGTCTCAGAGATTAGAATAAGTGACTCCCAGCCCTTTAGGTGAAAACGAAGCCTGCTCTTGAACTCCTGGAAGTTTAGGTCTAATTTCTTGCCTACCATTGGCCACCTGTCTCCGCGGAGGCTAGAGCCTACTTTTTTGCCTTGTGGGTCTCTTAGTTTTCCTATGTTACCAGGGTACTTGTCATAGCAACACTATTTAACTAGACTGCTCACAAAAATTAGGGGATATCGCAACATGAATATGAAGCGATAAAGAAAAAGTAGCATTGGTATTTTTTTTTTATTAAACAAGAACATCAGAAAAGCAAAAGGCAAGTCAAAGAAAGTTGTTTGATTATGCAAATGAGATGCAAAACCAACTTTTATTTCATTGGTGAAAATGCGCTCTACAGAAGGCTGAAAGTACTGGGGTATCTGCACCTTTGCTGATCCCCTCATTTTTGTGAGCAGTGTACATACCAAAGTCTCTGCAAAGTCCCAAACCCCTCAAGCCTATCCTCATTAAATCTGACCGCTTTAGAGGACAGAGATGGACTGAGTTAAGACTAGGTTTTTCCATTCCCTTTCAACATTGCAGTTTAAACTCTGACCTGGCCAATAAAGGCAAGCTCACACTGCAGCCACGTAGACCCAGCGCACTCAGAACTTCCTGTTCGCCCCTTTAGCATGTCCTTTGTCCTCAACCACAGCTTCCTGCCGCTGTAGCCAAAAGGCGCTCACCCCAGCCTCCGCCCCCCTCAGCCTGCCCCCTGAGCGGTCCGGTGCTCGCTCAAGCAGCCCTGCCTGGCATGCCCGCTCCCTTCCTCCCGGGAACTATAAACAACTCAGTCAAGGCCTTGACCTCATCAAGTCACCACTCAGTCAAATCTATAAATTAAGTCCTGGTACATTGTAAAACCGGAAGTTGTTTTGTCAGTGAATAACTCCAGCCGGCTGCACAGAATGTGCGTGTTTACCTGGCTTGGTTGTTCTCAGGTCATCATAAATTTTAATACGTCTTTTGACTTGTTTGAAAATTTCATTTTCAGGTACACCGAGATCCCGAGAGATGTGATTCTCTATCAGGATGTGTACAGGAAACACATGGGTGTCAATAAAGGTATTACTTAGAAATAAACTAAATAACTAAAATAAATAAAAATAAATAAAAATAAAAGTCAATAACCTATACAACTATTTCTGTACTTAGAATTTGGGGAACTGCAAATATGCATTTCTCCCCAACTCTTAGTGCCTTCTGTGCATTCTTCATTAAATTAATTCTCACCACGGTGTTAGGATTTTAAAGGGCAATGGATCAAAAAAGGTCTAAAACACAGAATAGCCTTAAAAGCTGTCTCTGTGCGCATCTATTGGGCGATGTGCATGACACTATACTATTCAAGAACTGTAGACAGCTAGTTTTCAAGTCTCAAGAGCAAATACACAGTTAGAATATTAGAAATTCCAAAGGATTCCACCTGGACATTTTTTCTCCCATGACATCCTTACCATTAAAAATGTCAAATGGAAACTCTAATCTTTAAGCGAGTCTATAGTTGTTCATGCATATACTCTATGTGTTCTGGTGGACCAGGGACCTGTCTGCATGCCCATTGGGAAATGTATCTTAGGAGTCTGCACCTGGGCAGCTCCGTGATGTCGGTGTGTGTCTTTCCGTGTGACTTCCCTGCATCTGGACAGGCGACAGGATCTTGGTTAAAGTGAGAACCATTTATCGTTGGTGTTAGTACTTCATGTCATTTCTCTCCTCACCTGAGATCCTCAGCCCAGGAGTGGCTTCTACTTTCCCTCAGTTAACTGATACATCTACGAAAAGCATCCTGTCTCAATCGTCACCCTTGGCGATGCGACGTGCTACAACAGAAATCGCCGGTTAATAATTTATCGTTTCTGAACATGTTTGCTTGAATTCACTGTTTTCCTGTTACATTGTCATCTGAGAAAGGGCTGTCACTGGCATCACAGAAAGTACAACCTGGTCTGACAGTTCCTGTAGAAAAATATTGTCATTGGTGGGTCCGCCAAGTACTGAAGACACAGACATGTCCGCCCCGTGGAAGGAAACAGCTGTCTTTGGGTCAAGCGCCTTCGTCTCGGTCCGTCGTTTCACCCACTTGAGAGAGAGCCCGGGGTTCTGCTTCCCAGCTCCCTTTGCTTATCCGTCCTCAGTCCTCACTGCCCAGCTTCCCACACGGCTCCCACCCTGGGGTGTCTCATCAGTCCTCATCTAGGACCAGGAGGGAAATGGAGAGACACAGTCTGTTTTACCTGACAGCTTAGCTGTTGTTTGAACTGACATTGCCCTCATCACTACGCCATCACCCCAGCTGTTTACCTGCTTCTCAACCCAGTTTCCATGTCCCTGTCCAGCCAGCGCCCGGAGCTCCCCGAATGAGCGCAGACAGTATCACTGTCCCCTTCTAAACCGCCTCCTCCTCTGCTCTCTCTTCCGTAGTATCTCTAAGTGGCACAACCATCCACGTGCTCTAAACGAGTCATTCTGGGGTGAACTTCACTCTTCCTCGTTTCTAACAAGAAGTCAGCGTAGCTTTAGTCTGAGCCTTTCCCTTTAAGGGCGTCTCTCCTCCCCATTCCTGCCTGTTCCTGCCCGTGTCTCGGGTCTCATCATCTCTCATTTAGATCGTTGCGGGGGTACCCTCCTTGACCTTAGGCTCTTCCCACACGGAGCCATCAAATTTACTATTTTAAGAAGCCAGATTTCTTCAGTTTTTAAAGAGGCATAGCCTCCTTCCCTCGGGATGGAGTCCAAACTCCTCAGCCCTCCACAGTGTGCCTCCTCGCTATTTTCCGCTTCAATATCCAGCCACAACCCTTGTAACCCTTCTATTTTTCTGCCCGTTACACTTCTTTGAAATCCTTCCCCTTTGCACATTTTCTGCTCTTGCCACTTGCTTTTAATGACACTAAGCCCTCTTCTTTGATCAAACTTATCTATCAAGCAATTTCAATATCTGCTCATCGAGTGACATCTTGCATAATTCCTCTGGAAACCTAATTCCCGGACACCCCTGTCTGCACAGCACCTTCATCACCGGTCATTTGCGCCTATAGCCGGCTGTTTGGCTTTTGCCTGCTGAAGTAGAGTTCCCCAGGCTAACTGAACCTAGAAGTATTTGAAGACATAGACATTGTTCACTCACAGTTCATTCCTGAACTCCAAACACTTCAAAAGCTTATAAAAATCTCCACTGATGGCATTGTCTTCTAGGCAATGACTAAACCCATGTTCCCAGACCTCTGTTGTCTTCTCCCCAGTTAATTATTGCCATTCCAATAAACTACAATATCCCTTATTCCTGCCTCTAAGTCAGGGGTCCCCAAACTTTTTACACAGGGGGCCAGTTCACTGTCCCTCAGACTGTTGGAGGGCCGGACTATAAAAAAAAAAACTATGAACAAATCCCTGCACACATTGCACATATCTTATTTTAAAGTAAAAAAAAAAAATAAAGAAAAACGAGAACAAATACAATATTTAAAATAAAGAACAAGTAATTTTTTTAATTAATTTTAATGGGGTGACATTAATAAATCAGGGTACGTATGTTCAAAGAAAACATCTCCAGGATATCTTATCATTCAATTATGTTGCATACCCATCACCCAAAGTCAAATTGTCCTCTGTCACCTCCTATCTGGTTTTCTTTGTGCCCCTCCCCTCCCCCCTCCCTCCCTCTCCTCTTTCCCCTACCCCGTAACCACCACACTCTTGTCCATGTCTCAGTCTCACTTTTATGTCCCACCTATGTATGAAATCATGCAGTTCTCAGTTTTTTTCTGTTTTACTTATTTTACTTCGTATAATGTTCTCAAGGTCCATTCATTTTGTTGTAAATGATCCGATGTCATCATTTCTTATGGCTGAGTAGTATTCCATAGTATATATGTACAAGAACAAGTAAATTTCAATCAACAAACTGACCAGTATTTCAATGGGAACTATGGGTGTGGATGCAACCTGTGCTCCTCTCACTGACCACCAATGAAAGAGGTGCCCTTCGGAAGTGCTGCAGGGGCCGATAAATGGCCTCAGGGGGCTGCATGTGGCCTGCAGGCCGTGGTTTGGGGACCCCTGCTCTAAGTCCTTGCTTACATTCAAGTCATTCCCAGGTCACAGGACCTCTTCCTAATACAGTGGAATCTCTTCCTCCTCTTCCCTCTTACATCTAGAGCTGAGAGTGGATGGGATGTGTTGTGAAGATATTATGCGAATGTAGACAAGTGCCAAACTCTTACCAGTTAAATGCTTTGATCAGTAATCCTTCCCGTATCACATAGGTGTGACTTTCTTAATACATTTAAGTCTCACCTTACAGTCATTATTTATCACATACGAGTACCGAAGGGTGCTGGAGCAGCTCCTAATGGCTCACGGGAGCCCATTGCTAAGAATTTTATGAACAAGTTACTATATGCATAAATTACTTTAAGATCAAAGTATATAAAATTACAATTAAATTACATTAGAAACAAAAGTAAGAAATACTCAAAACACCTTATTTCATAATCCTTTTACTGCTGCTGATACTTTGTAGGTTATTTGTGTCTGTTGGGGGAATACTATGCAATATTGTGCCATTGTGCCTCTCTTCTGAACATTGCCTTCACGTCCTCACACAGCTTGAAATTAGCCACAATGGGGCTATTTATATCACAGTATTTAGAAAACTCTACAGATCAGGCCTTGAATTATTGTTTCAACCAAATAAAACAGAAATTGCCTAAACTACAGAAAGTGGTGCAGAAATATCTGTAAAGCAGTTTAAGTGTAAAATTGTATTGTGTCTGTAGACATTACGTGGAGGCTAGCATAAATATTAGAGGAAATATACTTTTAGTTTTGAAAAATTATTATTCAAGAAGGAATCTATTCATTTCACTGTTGAATGAACATATTACACTGGGGAAAAATTTTTTTGTTGCATCCAAAAAATCACTTGTTCTTACTTAACTCGAGTGTGTTGATCTCAACTCTGACATTAGTTTTTCTCTGTAAGCTACAGTTTTTTGCAATTCAAGATTTTATGTCTTTATCTTCTTGTAAAACTTTCAACATTTAGTTTAACATAATGAAGTAGAAAGTCTTCTTGGGCATCATGTTTGTGAAAATATAATAATTTATATAATGCAATAAATACACTAAAAGATATAATTGCATCAGAATTTCTCTACAATTTTGAAATAGAACATATTAAAACACTTATTTTAATCATAAAATCTGCACAAAACATATTTAAATTTTATTCAGGCAAAAATTTGCATTTGTAGCTCTTGCGTTTGTGTACTTGTAGAGGACAATCTCGATTGATGCTAAGAGTAATCTGCCATCACTAAAAGCTCCAGTATTTTTGGGAAACTTATCAAGGTGACTGTTCAGGAAGTGAATCTTAACGCTCATGCTACATCCAATGTCGTGGAAAGCCAAAAGCATCCTTTGAACCAGAAGTTCATAGTTTTCTGCTTTTTTGTTGCCAAGGAAGTTCTTTGTAACTGCCACAAAAGACTGTCATGCTGCTTTCTCCTCCTTATTCATCTTCTTGGCAAATTCTTCATCACATATGAGAGTTCGAATTTGAGGTTCTTCAAACACACCTGCTTTTATCTTCTCAAAAGACAAAGAAGGAAAAGCAGAAAGCATTCACTTTCTCTATTAAAACCTGAACAAACTGCTTCATTAAGCCAAGTTTGATGTGAAGTGGGGGAAAAATAATCCTGTCTCAATTAACTACAGGTTCATTCACAATATTTTGCATCCCTACTTTAAGAGTTTCACGTTTTGGCCACTCCTTCTGTGTCCAGTGTTTCTCCCGAGCTTGACTGTCCCACAAACACAGAAAGCAGGGATACTTCGTGAAACCTCTCTGTTGTCCTGGCAGGAAATTTACCATTTTAAGATCCACATAGATGATCCAGTTATGATCCTCATACTTCAGAAAGTCTAGGACAATTTTTATGTCATTATAATCTTCTCGCAGATGAGTTGAATAATCAATTGGAACCACTGCATAAACATTACCGTGTGTAGGAGAACACATTTCAGACTTCATTTAGAGCTGTCAAGAAATAGCCACCATTCTATTGGACTATAAGTGGTAACACCTAGCTGGTCAAGAAGACTACTGATATCATGACAGTAAACAAAGTGTTTGTCTTCAAAAAGAAAAGTCCACAAAAATTTGTTCACGCTTCCTGAAATGGGATACTTCAGCTGACCAGTGAAGTACATTCTTTTCTTGAAGCCTGGAGGCTAAGAATTTAGCTGCTTTCTTTGATAGGTCCCAATCTCTGACTAAGTCATTCAATTCGGGTTGGCTAAACTGCTGATGGGTTAATGACTGCTTGGCATCAGAAGAAGACCCTTCAGATTCTACAACCATTTCCTCATGCATCTTATCAAAATACACTTAATTACCATGTTCACTTTCTTCGTCCTTAGAAGAAATAAAACCATAGAAAACTGGAACCAGGAGTGTCTCAGAGTGTGGAATAGGTCGTATTGCTGAAGGAATATTAGGATATGCGATCATATGCTGTTTTCTCTTGCTGATGCTCTTTCTATAGATGAGACAGAAATAACAGTCACTGCTGTGGTCCTTAGGTTCTCACCAAACCATGGGAATACCAAAAGGCATTCTTTTGAATTTCCCTTTTGTCCAGTCATGAAGCATTTCCTCATAATTATGACACACAATATGAGGAGCTCAATTCTTGTTTTGATCGCAAGGGGAACTTGAAAATAGGCACTATATGCACACATCACAAATGATGAAATATTGTGCCTTTGACATTGAAGTGTGTAACAGCCACATATATAACAGAAGGTGTTAAGACTATTCTTGCATTTACTCCTACTTAAAGAAGCCATGATTCAATCTTAAAACAAAATAAGAGGGCGTTTGTATCAGATAATATTTTTTTACATTTAAAAACAACTACAATTATGTAAAAGTGATGTTTGTAAAACATTAATTGTCATATGACTATGTTCAATTCAAGAGTCATTGCCCTTTAACTCCAATTTAAAAACCAATGCATGTCATTAATGGTAACAAAAGTAATTAAAATTGCATAAAAACTAGAGCATGCACCAAAGACACAGAATTCATATTTGGAATCAGCGATGCAGAGATACATAGAAGACATTCTAAAACCTTATGCAACAGAAAATGAAACAAAATTGTTCCCCAGTGTTATCATCATACATCTTCATTGTCCTTTTTGCACTCATTAATTTAAAGAAGGTATCAAAGAACATGTTGGAATGACAGTTATCACCAACTGCAACCACAATTAGTTGGCTTCTGGTACCAAAGTTCAGCAAAATCAACCAAAACATTCTACTAGAATCCATTGGCTATCAGTGATTTTCAACCAGTTCGTCTGAAGAATTGTTAAAACATGCAATACCCGACTATTTAGTCAGAGACACTGACCTATTTTCCATTAGATTTTCAAATTAAAAAACAAAAAATGGCAACAGCCAACACAACAATAGCTGTCCAGTGTGGATGAATCAAAATTATATACATTGGCAAAAAAATATAGTTCTGGTGTGTTGCAGATTTTTAGTAATTAGTTTATGTGTGCCATGAAATGAAAAAGGTTGAAAATTGCTAGGCTACATGAAAATGACAATAAAGAATATTGCATACTATGTTATCATTTGAAAATGTGTTCTACAAATGCTTTATGTAAATAAAATTTGCAACAAAATTATGTCTGTCTGTACACACATCCTTTTAAAGACAATCAATTGTTAAGCATTTACTAGTTTACCACCAATAAGACCACATGGGTGTCAAATGAAAAAAGAATTAAACAATTTTGAAGTACCTGCCGATATGTCATAGACGGATAGTATAATTGAAAAATATTTGTAGGGATTTACATTTTATAATCCAGTATTCTGTTTATAAGCTAAAATAACTTAAATAATTTGCTGAAAAACTTGAAGTTATACCCAAGTTTCCTAATACTTATTATCATTTCTGCTTTAGTCCAAATAAGATTTCCACTTTTCTGTATGGACTGGTATGATGCTTTGAACAATATCTAATTTTCACTTTCATCTGTACAAGTAAGGCTTTAGAATAGATGTGTTTCTAATATATGTAATTTATAAACTTCTTTATCAATTCCAACATTATCCTAATTTAAATGAATTTATAAAATATATGTCCAAATCAAATATATGCTGGATCTACGATAGGAGAATGATTAAACTGAGTAAGCTAAAAGTCCTCATCAATAATCATTGGCCCCAAGGAAAAGAAGCCACTCAAACAAGTTAAATTTGGAGGTGAAATGGCAGACTTATTAGGACTGTTTCGAGGTACCTGATATAATTCTTAGGTAGTGAGACCAGTTGAACTTCTTTGGGGACCTCATGCATGACCTCCCTAGGGCCTCAGCTCTCTGATTCCTTCAGAAATCCCAGGGGTCCCTGGCTCCCCTCTCCTCCCAGCTGCTGGGCTTTGGTTGTTATGCACAGTTTCAGTCACTCTGGAAGAGCTCCCATTGCTTCAGGTCAACACCACATGAGCTCAGACTTGACATGAGCTAGCCCACGGTCCTAGTGTCCAACCTACAAGTTCCCCTGGGAAGGTACTTACTGGCCTAATTTCGATCAAGAGGACCCTCTTGGTTCAGTGAGTTATAATTGTGAGGTATGGGGTGCACTCAGCCAGAGCCCAGAAAGTTCTCGGAAGGGCAACTATGGGCTGATTGAGGTACTTAGACATTTTCTAGGGTAATTTCCTATTATTTTTAAGCAGCTTCACTATTTGGCCTAGAATGTGTTTTTTATTCTTAGATAGTCTTAATCTAATTGTATTTTTGAGGAATATTCTTTTCCTAGAGACTTTTTAGTAAATTTGTTTTTATAACACTTCTTTTATACTTCTAAATTATCCATCCTTTAATTGCAAACCATTTATTAACTTGATTTATTTCTGAAAGCCTGACCATTCCAGAATCTGTACTTCCATTCCTTATTATGCATAAACAGAATAATATATAAAATTTAAGACCACAATTATTTGGGTTTTTTTTTTTTTTTTAGATTTTATTTATACAGTGTTAGAGAAAGGAGAGAGAGAAAGAAAATGAGAGAAGTGGGGAGGAGCAGGAAGCATCAACTTCCATATGTGCCTTGACCAGGCAAGCCGAGGGTTTTGAAACGACAACCTCAGTGTTCCAGATCAACATTTTATCCACTGTGCCACCATAGGTCAGGCTTGACCACCATTATTTGTTTTTATAACTTTTCTATAGTTAAAAGCAAAATCTAAATAGACATTCCCACAAAGAAACAATTAACTAATAGTATTTGCTTACGTGCTTAATGAAGTCAGAAAAATGTTTCTGACTTATTTTCATAATTAATATGACAACAATTACTAGAATCACTTATTTCTTTCTCAACGAAACATTGGAAATAATGCTTTGATGTCCTAGAGGTCAGCAAGGCATAAAAACTTCAGAACAAATATAGCCACCAAACCTAAGTGATGACAGTTTGGCAGGAATAGATGCCAATTAGCAGTTCAGAGAATCCGAATTGTGTTTGGAACCAAGATGCTCTATTGATAGGAATATAAATTTCACCATTAAAAATATTGTTGTTCACAAATTAAAATGTTATTTTTAGGCAAGTTGTGGGGGATGGCTGATTTGCCAACATGTCTCCGTGTCCTGTGTGTCAGTGCAAAGCCTCTTCTGATGTCCCTGCAGCTTTTTAAATAAATCTCAGGCACACTGAAATTGCAGGTTTGTCCGAACAGAGGAAAGCAGGTAAATCAGGAACCTTGTTTTCTAATAAATATGTACACGGTGTCAGATAGACTGTCAAGATGCCACACTTGTAAGTAAAAAGCCATATCTTTCAAATAAATAGTTGGTCCCTTTCATGAATACTCAGAGGCAGCAATAGTTACTGTCTACTAAAATCATAACCCAACTGCTATTTTACAATTTTAGGAAACACCATACTCATAATGGCAGTAATTTACATGCTAATAGACACAACTGTGTTTTTTTTACTACCAATTATAGTCTTATATGTATTTCCATGCCACTGTCTCCATCTGAAAATGCAGATAATTTGGAAGTTTAAGGAATACAAACCAATGCAAAACTCAAGAAAACAGGCTAACAGATGCTGGGTTTCTAAAACAAGAAACTAATGAGTATTTATTAAATGCATATTAATTATGAATAAAGCTACAATCAAGTTTGGAGATAATACAGCTTGTCTTTTCAATATCTGTCATCATTGACTGAAGAGTGTGTCTTCAGATAAATGAGATGAAATGCTCATTGTCACCTAACATAATATGTTCTAGCTCTTAGGCTTTGAAGATCTCGGTTTCATGTTTCGTGAATGTTTAGGCTGCTTTAGTTTGGATGATAAATAGATGAATCACTCACAGTCCTCTGCTCAGTGAGCTTACACTCCACAGTCAATCATCAGAAAAAGGCACACAGGCACACACACAGCAAAAGAAAAAGCAAACACCCAAGAAGATCATCTTTCTTAGGAAAAAGAAATGGGATGGCAAAAGGGTGAATCTCTTGAAGTTGACTTTATAATCATGTACCCCGTTTTCACTAACTAGGCAACATAATCACAAAACAAGTTTGGAAACAACATTTTCAAAAATACTAGTTATAGACTATTAAATGGTAGGTGAATCAGGATTGTTATATTATTTTTCTTTAGGTGAGAGTAGGGGAAGGAAATAGTGAGACAGACTCTCATATGCACCTGGACTGGGATCTAGCCGGCAACCCCATCTAGGGCCGATCCTCAAGTATCAAACTATTTTTAGCACCTGAGGCTGACACAGTCAGATCAACCAAGCTATCCTCAGTGCAGGGAGGGGTCATGCTTGAACCAATTGAACCACTGGCTGCAGAAAGGGAAGAGGGAGAGAAGAGGGAGAGCAAGGAGAAGAGAACCAGGGGGTCATTTCTTCTTTGTGCCCTGACTGGGAGTTGAACCTGGGACGTCCATAGGATAAGCTGATGCTCTATCCAATGAGCCACCAGCCAGGGCCAGATTATAAACTTAAAGTATAAAAATATAGTCCAGAACAGTTATGCTCTCCTAAAGCTCATACAATCAATGAAGTCTTCATGGAATCTCAATTTAATAAATGCAGATAAATATTAATTTATAAAAAGCCTTTCTTTTCAGTGACACTTTAAAATGCAACTACTTTTTAAAATAAACAATATAATCAATTTAACAAGTGCAGCAAGTATTTCACAGAAGCACAGAAATAGAGGCATTTTCAGAGTGCCTCGTCTTGGATTACACGATTTTTCCTAAGGTGTCCTTCTCAGTTCTAATTCTATGCTTGGTCCCAGCCCCAGTGTTTGAGAGAATGCTTTCACTGTGTTTTTTCCCCCCTATCTTGGCTCCCTGCTACTAAATACATTGTCCTTCCATTTGAAGGAATCATTACTGGATAAATATAACTAAGGGAGGTCTTTTTCATCATCCATTAAAGAAATTTTCAAGAACGCTGTTGTACAGCTGGCCATGTTCCAGGGGCTGCGGGTGAGTTAATAGGGCAACAAACGCTGAAGTCGGGGTTTGGCTTGTGTCTCCATCTGTGAAGGAGAGGCGCCCCCCACCCCCTGCCGCTCACAGCGGAACCACCACTGCGACAACTTGACGGGGCTCTTCATGAAGGCGGCTGCTCTCTTGGACATTTCTAATAAAGAGATTAGCTGCATTCATAGGATCCCGTCGTTAGAAGAGCCTTTTGTTGAGTCGAAAGGATTATGAAATACGAGAAGAGCAGAAAGGCAAGTGGCCAATGCAGAGGTGGGGTGGGATGGGAGATGCTCAGGATGGAGCCCCGCGAGGTGCTCAGAATCAGAGTGTGGCAAGGTAGGAGAGGGAACACCTGACATGGACGAAGCCGGACTTTGGTCATTAAATGGTCATAAGGTGGGAAGAGCAGGATCAAATTTGCATTTTGAAAAGACAACTCTGTGGGAGCCGGGGTGTCCATCTATCTGTCTGTCTGTCCCAGAGAAGGGAGGAGGGGCAGCAGGCGTGTGAATGCTCTCGATGGAGAAGGGAGAATTACTGTCCGATGTGAGAGCTATGTCGTGTTACAAGTAATAAAGCCATAGGATGGATTCTCAATGGTAGTTAGAAAATAGGAGAAAAACAGCTCCATGTATTTTGAATTTCCGTTGAATTGTTCTAAGTGCCAATTATTGAGACAAAGAATGGGAATGCAGACGATGACGAGCTCAGGTGCCTTGGAAACAGCCAAGAGCAAATATCAAGTAGATCATCGAGTGAACCAGCCTGGGGATCAGAGAAAAGATGTAATGTAGGTGTATATAACTTGGTGAGTCCTCTGCTTAGACATGGGAGCAGAAACGTTCGATGTGGTGAGACCGTATCGGGGGAGATGCTGGAGGACTGCTCAGACGAGGGACCGCCGACATTCTGGGCAGGGCAAGTCCTTCTTATGCAGACAGTACACAGCCCAGGCTGCCACGTGCATTAGAGGTTAGGTCACAGCGTTCCTGACCGCCTCCCTGGACAGGCCAGCCACACCCACAGTTACAACAGGCAAAAATGTCTCTAGTGATTGCGAAACTTTTCTTGGGGCAAAATTACCCCATTGGAGAACCTGTGGCTTTAATTTACGTTTCTCTGGTGATGAGTGATGTTGAGCATTTTTTCGGACGTCTGTCGGTCCCCTGTGTGTCTTCTTTGGAGAAGTGTCTATTCAGGTTCTTTGCTGGTTCATAAAGAAAATGAGCCCTTGGCGAGGACGCCATGGTCCCGCCGGGTCTGCAGCATGTGTTCACTCCCTGCTATTGCTGAGCACGTGCGACCCTGGTGGTCTTTGCCAGAGTGGCTGCTGCCGTGCAGCACACAGGGGTTTCCCCGGCCTAGGCTGTGAGCAGCTTGCACCTCCCTCTTCTGACCAGCAAGGTGCACTAGCCTTGCCAGTTACTAGGCAGGACAAAGCCGAGATGCAGCAGAAATACTGGGCGGGGCTGCTGATGGCGGTGCAGGGCTGACATCTGGGAAGGTGGAGAGAAGGGGAGGTTGGACCGGGTCAGAGAACTGTGGGACAGGACAGCACAGGAGGGTAAATGGCCAGCTCCAGAGACAAGCCTGCCTGGAGGAGGCGCCTGGGAAGGGATGCGTCAGCAGGGATGGCCCAGCGCGGGTAGCCCTGCTGTCTGGGTCACTGCCCTAGAGAAGCACAGGGATGATGAGCCCTTGGCATGAGTCCAGGGAGTGGAACAGAGCCAACATGGCCACAGCTAGAGTCTGTCCGGGAAGCACCCCCTCCCAGCCAATGCCACAGAAGGAGAGCACAGCAACCTGCTTCCCTGCCGCCAGAGACGCGTACCCATGGAATGAGCAATTATTCTCTTTCAGTTGAGGCATCTGTAGCTATAATCTCCCTCTAAACAATTCTTAGGCTTGACCAGGCAGTGGAACAGTGGATAGAGCATTGGACTGGGGCCTGGAGGACCCCGGTTCGAAACCCCGTGATCACCAGGTTGAGCACAGGCTTATCCAGCTTGAGCGCAAGGTTACCGGCTTGAGCGTGGGATCATAGACAGGACCTCATGATCAGTGGCTTGAGCCCAAGGTCCCTGTCTTTATTAACGGGTCACTTGGTCTGCTGTCATGTCCCCCCACCCCCAGTCAAAGCACATATGAGAAAGCAATCAATGAACAACTAAGGTGCTGCAACAAAGAATTGATGCTTCTCATCTCTCTCCCTTCCTGTCTGTCTGTCCCTATCTGTCCCTCTCTCTGTCTCTCTCTTTCTGTCTCTGTCACAAAAAAATAAAAAATAAGCACTTGTTGGTAGCATTTCAGTCATTTTGAAGGTAGTATTGCTATTCTCTGAATTTTTTAATAGCCATCCTCCTTAATAATTATTTAGAAGTATTTATGTTTATATTGAAAAATATCTTTTCTTTCTATGATTATTTTAAATTATCCTTTTTGAAGAAAACATGTTTAATATATAATTGTGATTGTTGAACATTTAGTGTGGCTTGTTTGAATGCTACATATATGCATGAAAATAATTTATGTTATTGTGATAGAATTGGTATAGGGATTTATAAATATTTCAGGTATACAGCACTATAAGCTTGATATTTGCGTACACTATGTAGTGTTCACCATGTAAATCTAGTTACCATCCATTGCTATAAAATGATCTCCTTTGTCCATTTTGCCTTCCGCAACCTCCTTCTCGTCTGGTGACCAGTTTGTTCTCCGTATCCAAGAGTTTGCTTTGTTTGTTTGTTTTGCTTTAGATTCTACATATAGGTGAAATATAGTACTGCTCTTCCTCTGACTCATTGAACTCAGAGTCATATCCTCAAGGTCCATCCATGTTGTCACAAATGGCAAAATTTCTTATTTCTGACTAGGTGGTATTTCTTTCTTTTTTCAAAGAGTCAGAGAGAGGGATAGACAGACAGGAACAAAGAGAGGTGAGAAGCATCAATCATTAGTTTTCTGTTGCCTTCGGAACACCATAGTTGTTCATTGATTGCTTTCTCATATGTGCCTTGACCACGGGCCTTCAGCAGACCGAGCAACCCCTTGCTGGAGCCAGTGACCTTGGGTCCAAGCTGGTGAGCTTTTGCTCAAGCCAGATGGGCCCACGCTCAAGCTGGCGAGCTCGGGGTCTCGAACCTGGGTCCTCCGTATCCCAGTGCGACGCTCTATCCACTATGCCACTACCTGGTCAGGCTGACTAGGTGGTATTTCATTTTATATGTATGCATAAACTCACATACATACATGTGCAACACAATATGTACATAGCTTTGTATATGTCTACATATCCACTATATATCATATCTTTATCCATTTACCTACTAAGCGGCAATTTGTTTTCACAGTTTGTCAATAATAAATAAATAATAGTGCAATGAACACAAGGGAGCATAAATTAGTGCTTTGTGTTCTATGGATGAATACCAAGCAGTATAATAGGTCATATGGTAATTTCATTATTAACTCTTGAGAAATCTCCATAGTTTTCCACAGTAACGGCACCTGTTTACGACCCCACAACAGTGCACACGGTTCTCTTCTCTCCACACCCCACCATCACTTGTTATTTCTTGTTTTACTGAGACTAGTCATTCTAATATGCATGAGGTGTTATCTCTTTGTGGTTTTAATTTACATTTCCCTAACAATGAGTGATGCTGAACCTCTTTTTATGCGCCTGTCCGTCATTTCTAAATCTGCTTTGGAAAAATGTCAGTTCAGATCTTCTGCCCATTTCTAAATTGAGTTGTTTGTTTTTACATTGTCAAGTTATGTAAGTCCTTTATCTATTTTGGGTATTAAAACTATATCAGACATATGATTAGCATATATTTTGTTCCATTCAGAAAGTTGTATTCTCTTTTTTTTTTTTTTTTTTTTACAGGGACAGAGAGAGAGTCAGAGAGAGGGATAGATAGGGACAGACAGGAACAGAGAGAGATGAGAAGCATCAATCATTAGTTTTTCATTGCGACACCTTAGTTGTTCACTGATTGCTTTCTCACATGTGCCTTGACCGCGGGCCTTCAGCAGACCGAGCCACCCCTTGCTGGAGCCAGCGACCTTGGGTCCAAGCTGGCGGGCTTTTGCTCAAGCCAGAGGGGCCTGCGCTCAAGCTGGCGAGCTCGGGGTCTCGAACCTGGGTCTTCCGCATCCCAGTCTGATGCTCTATCCACTGCGCCACCGCCTGGTCAGGCTGTATTCTCTATCTTGATGGTTTCCTTTGCTGTGCAGAGCTATGTGGTTTGTCGTCCCGTTTGTTTATTTTTGCTTTTGCTCTCCCGGCATCAGGGCTCACGCTCAGGTCTTTAATATATTTTGAGTTAATTTGGGGTGTGGTATAAGATGGTATTATTTTTTCATTCTTTTCATATGGCTGTCCATTTTCCCCAACACTCATTATTGAAGAAACTCTACTTTTCCCATTGCATATTCTTGTCATAAGTTACTTGTCCACACACACGTGAGTTTAATTCTGAGCTCTTTATTCGCTTCCATTGATCTCTGTTGTTTTGCTACTGCCAGACTGTTTTATTGCTATAATTTGTAGTATAGTTTGGACTCAGGGAATATAATAGCTCCAGCTTTTTTCTTCTTTGTTTCTCAAGAATGCTTTGGATATTTTGGTAATTTTTTGGTTCCATACAAATTTTAGAATTACTTGTTCAAGTTTCATGAAAATACCATTGAAACTTTGATAAGGATTGCATTGAGTCTGCAGATTGCTGTTGTTAGTAAAAAACATCTTAATAATATTAATTCATCTAATCCATGAAAATAAATTACCTTCTCACTTATTTATGTCTGTTTCAGTTTATTGTACCAATCTCCTATTGTTTTCAGTGTACAGGTTTTTTACCTCCTCAGTTAAATTTATTTTCAGCTATTTAATTTTTTATAATCAACAATGTGATTGTTTACTTTATTTCTCTTTCTGATAGCTTGTAATCTATGTTTAGAAACCCCACAAGTTTCTATGTATTGTTTTCATTTATTCTAACAGGGTGCTTGGGAATTGTTTTTCTATCTCTTTGCAGAAGTTTCATACATGTTCAACCATCTTCTCAAGATCAGTGAGCATTTATATATCTACTAGTTTTCATTTTTTATCAGGTGGACTACTTATTTTTGGTTAATTGGGGTTTGTTTTTGTCCTTTGGAACATATCCCTCTATTTCCTTATTCTGTTCAACTCTGTCTGTTTCTATGCATTAGGTGAAACAGCTGTTTCTCCTGGTGTTGGGGAGCCATCATGGGAAGACTGGGGCGTATGTTTTAGTTTGCTGCCTGTCATGCCCTGGGGGTAGTAGCCTGCCAAGAATTGCCTTTCTGCGTGTTTTAGTCCCGTCAGGGTCAAAACATAAGCCTAGTCTCTCAATTTTATCTCTGATGGCTTTCTTTATTTGATTGACAGGTGTGCCATGGAATTAAAAAGAATTATTTTCTATATGTTTGTATCACTAAAGGTTTCTCTAACACTTTTTTCCCTAGTTTTAAATTGCATAAAATTGTTTCACCATATGAGAGACAGAAGTCACCCTTTCTTAGCGGTTTATGCTATGCCAACATTGGTTTCCTTTTGTTTCTTAGTCATGCTGCTGGAGCAACTTTAGTTTTAAGTGGTGATCTCACGCTTGTTCCTGTGGTTACTGCTAAACAGCCCCTTTATTCATACACATTCCATGATGCCACAAAAAAATAAGTAAAAACAGGAAATAGGTTAAGTTTACATTTGCTTGTGTGATAAATTGAGTACTACTTTCCCCGGTAGACTGTGGGATGCTTCAGAGGACAGGGACTGCGAGTCCCACCTGATCTCCCGTAGCGAGCCCCATGCTGCTTCTTTGTCAAACACCGGTTCAATGCACGGAGGCCAGAGACAAGGAAATTGCTTTGCCAGTCTTCATATTTACAATAATTTTACAACCCAGACTGGATTGATGTAACATGTCTTTCTAACGGCTACCTTAATTTTCTGCTCTTCTTCACAGTAACACATTTTTTTTCCCCCTTTATGTTTTGACCAGGATCTTCCTTGTCATCTCCTGCTCTTTTGTCAGGCCAGCCCAACCTTCTAGGTAGATTGTCATTGTCATGACCTTCAACTTCTTGGGAAGTGTTTTGTCAAATTACCAGCAAGCATGTAGTGATGTGAAAGTGCCCTTGTCTTAACTCACTTGACCCCTTATCAGTTAGCTCCTTCCTTCCTGAGGTTCCTCTTTTAGATTCTATAACACCTGCCTCTTCAAGTATGTATTTATGCATGCAATTTACAAGAAGACTTAAGTGTCTCGTACTGTTCTAGATGCTGAGGGTGTGCCTGGGGTCCCAGCAAACACACCCAGAACTAAAACGATACTGCCTAGCCATTTTTAACTATACACTTCAGTGGTATTAAATACCTTCCTAATGGTGCACTCCATCACCACCACCCATTTCCAGAAGTGCTTTCACCTTGAAAATTGAAACTCTATACCCCTTAGACAACAGCCCCCTAGTCCCCCTGTTCACAGCCCCAGGCCACCACTGTTTTCTTTTCTGTCTCTATGGTTACAACCGTTCTAAGTACTTCATATAACTGGAGTCACATGGCATTTGTCTTTTGTGACAGGCTTATCTTATGTAGCCTATGTCCTCAAGGTTCATTCATGTTGCTGACTCTTCTTTCATGTGCATATTAGCACATATTAGTTATCTATCAATGGACATATGGACTGCTTATGTGTTTTAGCCACTGTGAATAGTACTATTATGAACATAGCTGTACAAATACCTCTTAAAAACTTTTATTTCAATTTCTTCAGGTATGAAACCAGAGTGGAATTGCTGGATCCAATAATAATTCTATTTAAAATTTTTTTAAAGAACTACCATACTGTTTTCCATAGCAGCAACAACATTTCACACCGTCAACAACAGTGTACAGAGGTTGCAATTTCTCTATATCCTCACCAGTGCTTATCTGTTTTCTTATTAGTGGCTATCCAAATCTCCTGAAAGTGTGATCTCATAGTAGCTATGTTTGCACTTCCCTATTGATTAATGATGTTGAGCATCTTTTCATGTGTTTATTGGCCATTTGTATATATTCTTTGGTGAAATGTCAACCCAAGACTTTAAATCATTTTTTAATTTTGTTGTTTATTATTTTTTCTTCAATTGTAAGAGTTCTGTGTATATTCTAGATCAGTGGTTCTTAACCTGGGTTCTATCGAACCCTAGGGGTTCGATGAGTTGGTCTCAGGGGTTCGGAGAAGCCTCTGCCCCAGAGGCCAGAATAAAGTAATACCGTAATTTGTTGTGAGTTCATACACTCTGTTGGTTTTGTTCTTTGAGCAAGATGATGTTCATGCACGGCTCATTTTGTGCACCAGTAAAAAAACATAGACCTGTGTCTTGAATTTGGGAAAAAAATCCTATTTTATTTATCACTAAAGAAGGGTTCGGTGAATGCGCATATGAAACTCGTGGGTTCGGTACCTCAAAAAAGGTTAAGAACTACTCTTCTAGATATTAAGACTTTATCAGATATATAACTTGCAAATATTTTCTCCTGTTCTGCAAATTGCCTTTTTACTCTGCTCACAGTGTCTTTCGATGCACAATTAAAAAAAAAAAAAAAAAAAGACTTGCAAAACCCAATTTGTCTGTTGTTTCTTCTGTTCATTGTGCTGTTGGTGTCCTAGCAAAGAAATTCATGCTAATTCCAAATGCTGCGAAGTTTTCGGCCTGCACTCTTTCTAGGAGTTTCATACTTCTAGATCTTGCACTTATGTCTTTGACACACTTCACGTTAATTACTGTACGGCAGTAGTGAAGGGCCCATCTTCACCCTGCCGGCTTTTCCACACTATTCGTTCAAAGAAATGTCTTTTCACTATGGAATGTTCTCGGCACATTTTCCAAAAATCATTTGACCATATGGGCAAGGGTTTATTTCTGGCTCTCTATTCTATTCCTTTGGTCTACATGCCTGTCTGTCTGCTAGGCCCGCACAGCTTTGATTTCAGTGTTCTGTAGTATGCATGGCTGCTTGGTGTTGGGGGGGTGAGGCGGACGGTGGGTAGCTGCTATAGTGTTAAGATGTGGTAATGACCAAAACTAGCTGTTGACTGGCAAAGCCTTCCCCCGGAAGTGGTAAGCCTTATTAGACTCCAGACCTTCAAAATAGTTATCAAAGTCAGATTTGGCTAGGGCAGTACCTGTCTAGCTGTGGAGACAGAGTCCTGAAGCTTCCTACTCCTCCGTCATCTCAGAATCTTCTCTGTGTCTGTGAACTTAAAAACCAACCAGATGGCACAATCAAGTGGAACTAAGTGGAACATGAGGTTGATGCTTCTCTGCCTCTCTCTCTTTCCACCCCTCCCTTTCTCTTTCTCTCCTTTAAATGAATGGGGGAGGAGGGGAAGGCAGAATGACTGCTGCTTTTCTCCAGCTACTTTTAGTTTGGGGGGCAAGGCTTGCTTGAGAATTGAATTTAATCAAGATTTTGTTTGTTCCCTGCAGATATATACAGTGGATCAAATGAGGTGGTATACCATTACCTCAATATTCATTTTTCTTAGGTCTTTCCTGCTTGTCCTTTTTACCTCTATTATTAGCATTTTCTGAGGTTTGGTCACAGATTCTCTTCATGACAGGATCTTCATCCCATTATGTACTTAGCACGCCACCCCGATGCACCCAGGTATGTATTCTGAGTTCCTATGCCTTCCCTGCATCCAGATATATACATCTGGCCCCACCTGGCCTGTGATCCACCATTGACAGAGGGCAAAGGAAAACCTTATGTGCTTAGAGTAAGTCCGTCTCTAACCACTTTCTGAACACAACCACCGTCACGAATGGAGAGTGGGTCCCCATACTGAGTACCTCTGGGATGTATCTTTCTGTTGAGGCATACAGCCTGACTGTACCAAAGTGCTCTTCTTCTTCATTGGCCTCATTATGCACCTTGGCAGAGGGTGGGGGCCATGCACCCTCCTGGAAGGCTGTGAGGATCTCTAAGCCTGTTGCATGGGGAAGAAAGAGTCAGCATCTTGAAAAGTCTCAGAGTCATTTTATACAGGCTCACAGTGCTTAGGCCAATACCATTTAATAAAACTTTGAGGCATTCTATTCACTTGTTTCTATTTCATTCTATGTGCCAAAAGTTATAACCACAACAGATTATTCTCTTCCTCTCTAGATTTAAGTAATATTTGATATCATAAAATACTACATTGGACAATGTCTCTAGTGTTCTAGAACCCAACACATTCAGTTGAAAGGGTATTTATTGTCTTCATGGCCACAACCTAGATGATATTTCTGTCTTAAGGCTATGAATTAAAGTTGGAGATGAAAGCTACCTTTTTTTCCCTGAGTTTCGGGATTTAAAAAATAGGTATAGTTTTACCTTTTGAGAGTTCCTTTTCTTACTCAAAATCCCTGGATTTTCAGGATCTTCACTTAAAATATTCATCGAGTATGAGCTATTCGCTTCTTTTTTTTAAATTTTTTTTTATTTTATTCATTTCAGAGAGGAGACACACAGAGAGAGAGAGAGAAAGGGGGGAGGAACTGGAAGCATCAACTCCCATATGTGCCTTGACCAGACCAGTGCAGGGTTTTGAACTGGCGACCTCAGTGTTCCCAGGTCGACACTTTATCCACTGCGCCACCACAGGTCAGGCGCCATTCACTTCTGAGTGCAATACTTTTACTGTTACCTTGATGACAGCTGCCTAACAGACAACAACCATGGTGAACATTCTGCCACAGACGTTTCCTACCTGGGTCATAAGCACATGTTTTAACTTCTAGGTTAGCACAGGTGTAAGTTACACAGAATTTCGTCCCATTTTGTTTGTTGTTACTTTGCATCTTTTTATAAGGGCTGCCTCACTGCACACTGGCTTGTCCCAAAGCCAATGCCATAGTTTGTAATAGAATGGCAACATCCCAAATTCAGTATCGCTGTCTCTCTTGATCACTTTTGGATTAAAAGTAAACTTAAATATCTCACAATTATAACACAGACATTTATTTTTATGTTTATGAGTAGACCGGTCTGAGAGTTTATGTAGAGCCTGGATGACATTGATTAAATTCTGTTCTGCTTAGAGCCAGGCTGCTGGTTGGATGAGCTCCATTTCTCATCCTGACACAAGCCACCACCCACAGCAGGTTCTTCTTATGGCCAATATCAAGAAGGCAAAGTAATATTTCCATCTTAGCAGAGTTCAATGTAACTACATAACACATTAACCAAGGCAAATCTCATGGCAGACCAACATCCGTGAGGTAGAAAAAATGCACACTTTCCTCAGTAGAAGGTACTTCAAAGTTACAAAGTGACGGTGTGAATGTGCAATTCTGTTACAGAGGAGTAAAGCATTGCATCTACCAAAGCATCACTTAAGTGAAATCACCCTGACTACTGTATTAAAACTGAGTCCTCCATAATTCTCTCTGGGTGTTGAATGACTGTATCTATATATCAGTTTATGTAGATATAGAAAATATCTTTCAAACACAATATAAATAAACATAATTGACAATTTTTACCTCCCACATATCCTTCCCAGAAGTGCCCAGATCTCTAGTTGGAATCAGCACATTGATTAGAACAAAAACAACAAAGGAAAAACGCTACTTTGTGTATTACTTTATTTTACTCTTCACTTTCCCTTCAACATTTAATTCATCAAGTCCTGTTTATGACTACGTCTATAATCTATTCCATATTATTTCATTTTTCTTCACCTTCCTAAATATGAATTAGAAAAAAGACACCACAATTTTGTGTCTGGACTGAACTGCATCTGAGGAATTTCAGGTAACTTGGCATGGTTTCTTGGCTCCCGGTTTTCAGAGGTCAGATCTTAGTTTGACTGTTGCTCCTTTGAAGGAAATGTGTATTTCTCTCCCCTCCCTTTGAGCATGTTTCTTTTTTTTTTGTCTTTAGTTTTCCACAGTGCTATGATTCCTTTCTTTATATTTATTCTGTCTAGAATGCTCACAGATCCTTGACTTTTGGGAGGTTGTTGTTTTCATCAGTGTTAGAAGTGTTTTGGCCGTTATCTCTTACCATACTAGGTCTCCCTCTTTCTCTCCCTTAGGGCCCCGTTCACCTGCATGTTACAATGTTCTGCTGTGTTTCCTGTGCTTCCAATTTTTCCTGAATTTTTTGCTCTCAGATGTTTTGGTGCTGCAGTTTAGATGGCTTCTGATGACTTGCTTTTTCATTCCTTAATTCTCTGTTCTGCACTTCTTACAATTCAATGAAAACGTGCATAGGTTCCGCTTAAACTTTTCATAATATTCTCTATTCTAGATTGCCGTTCTCTGGGGAATGCATGCTGCATGTTATAAGGTGAATAGACATTATTGAAAGAGTGATTTAGTACATTTAAACCAACACTTTCTTTACCTATTGGCTATATGTGTTCTAAATGTCCATAAGCTTTAATGAGACCATATTCAATCAAATTATATAAATATATAGCACATATTGGGATATAAGATAAAACTTATGTCTTTGAATTTATAAGACAGCATATTCACTCAGATGAAAAAAGGGAGAACAGTATTTTAAAGGGATAAAAGTATAAAAGCATTTAGTGATATATTGAGAACTAGAGCAATTTTAGAAATGAAATAAGTGTGACTCACAAGGAAGAATAAGACTTTTGAAGGAGATCTGAAAGAGTTCATAAAATTACAATATAAGAAGAAAAGATCACTCAAGATGTGATGACATGGCCACTCTTAATAAAATAAATGAAATTTAAAAGATAGAAAATTTCTAGGGGAAAAATTAGTGTATTTGTGGACTTAATTCACTTCTTATTTAAATGTTAAACTTATTTGTAAAATTTTAGTATATCATCTATTTATTAATGGTGTTGCAATTTCATCAAAACTGTTTTCTACCTCTCAATATTTCTAAAACATACATTAGTTTTCTAATGTGTTTTATTTTTGTCAGTGCTAACAAAACTACTTCCACAAATCTGTGGTAAGGAGTGGGTGGGTGGGCAGTGCCAATACTCGGGTTTTAATTGTCACGGATAAAGCTAAATTCATTTACATTTTGTCACAAGAAAAATGCTGATGTGCTTGAAGATCCACGTTTGCTTTTGAAAATTGTAGTAAATATTTGGGGCATGATTTCTTCTTAATTCTAAAACTGTACTTAATTAGTTGTGATATAATCAGATTCCAAAATAAGAAAATGATATTAATTTTAAATTTATATACTCTCCCTCCCCTCATCTTGTCTATTCATTTTTAGCACATTGTATTAAAGATACCAAATGCCAAACACATGTAAAAATGGCAGAAATGGATCCGTGGAGGCCACTCTCAACAAGGGAGATGGTCTAAAATGCAAAGGAAAGCCATATGTTTGCCAGCTATCCATGTATTTACGTATCTCTTTCCCCATCTGTGTTCTCCACAGTCTGGGTCACAAATGTTTCCCGTAGTATCAAATTCATTGTAAGTTTTATGGAAATCTTTTCTGTCATGTTCAAACATGAAATATTTCAGAGGCCAGAAAAAAATTAGTACTAAATTTCACCCTTTCTCTGCAAAATTACAGCTACCTGAAAAAGTGAATAGTGTTATGTGGCTCTTGCAAATAGCTCTTTTTATTTAAGTTCCTATTTTGCAAATAACTAGGTGCATGTATTGAACTCTGAAAGCACAATTTGTGGCAAAATGTGTTTTCTATGGTCAAATCTTTCAGCAAAATAATGTAGAAATGCATTTAATATATTGTAAAGCAAGTTACTTAAA
Source organism: Rhynchonycteris naso (assembly GCA_037038555.1). Lineage (NCBI taxonomy): Eukaryota > Metazoa > Chordata > Mammalia > Chiroptera > Emballonuridae > Rhynchonycteris > Rhynchonycteris naso. Next base: position 6,383,707 of record CM072998.1, on the reverse strand, counting down.
GCCATAAATAATATTCTGAAATGCATTCAACTCATTAATTGAAATACAGGCTTCTGAAGTTTCTCAAAGGTTTATCTTAAATAATAATACATTTATAATCATTATTACAAAAAATATCATATTAAAGTATTCTGGTGGATACTTAGCAAACTTTCCATAAGGAAGTGTTGGTCCCAGACATATATTTTAGAAGAACAATTTAATTTAAAAATTGATAACAAATACTTTGGAAACAATTTTGAGATTTTCATGTTTTATCTGGTTTTTTTGTGTGTTGTTGTTTTGTTTTTGCTTTTTCTTTTGTGACACAGAGACAGAGAGAGAGAGACAGAGAGAGAGAGAGACAGGGAGAGGGATAGACAGACAGGAAGAAAGAGAGATGAGAAGCATCAATTCTTTGTTGCAGCACCTTAGTTGTTCATTGATTGCTTTCTCATATGTGCCTTGACCCCCAGGGGGGTTCCAGCACAGCGAGTGAGCCCTCGTTCAAGCAAGCAACATCAGGGTTTCAAACCTGGGTCCTCCACATAACAGTCCAATGCTCTGTTCACTGCGCCACTGCTTGGTGAAGCTACCTGTTTTTATGACTTACAAATTCTTAGACGTTTATTTTCTTTCCCAGCTGGACATAACTAGATCATAATGTAAGTTATAGAAGATTTTAAAATTTGTATTTAAAGGGGGAAAATCATATAATAGGGTCAATTCAGCAGTAATAAGTTAAAATCTGAATTTCAACTTCCTTACCTGCAGTTAGGTGAGACAATATTTACCTAGAAGGGATGCTTGAAATTGACACACAGTAGGCATTACATATCTATACACATTGTTGTCAACATTATTTTATTCTTCACATTTTGCCTGGGTACAAATAGGCATTAGATGTTATTATTCAATGTTTTTAAAATTATTTTTAACAAGACTATTAAACTTTTATTATAAAATCATAATGACACATATCACCAAAGAAGATAAACATATCTCCTAAATCATGCAAAATCACCAATATATTTAACGTCAAAAGGGAGTTAATAATACCACAAGCCAAGTGACTTGGAAATTTTTCATATTCATTTGATGAGGAACATTAAGGTTACAATTGGCCATTATATTCATTAGAAATATGCAAGCTAAACCAAATAAGCCCCAAAAAATCAACAATATATATGAAATTTTAAAGAAAGAAATATAGCCTCCATGTTTTAAAATGGGAACAACTCTTGAGGGCAGTTGAACTCCAAAGCAACTTTTTGGGGACAATGCCGAGATTGCCCATAAAACTGCCCCCATATATGTGTAGCTTCTTCCATTATACACATTCCCCAACAGGATGCTTCGTTTGTTGTTGTTGATGAACCCTACATTTACATACCATAAACACCAAAAGCTATTTCCCAGTAGGGTTCTTCTTGAGGTAGACGTTCTATGAGTTTGCACAGATGCTTAATGGCATGTATTCATCATGACGCTTACTACGCGTATTCACCACCTGAAAATGCTCAGCACACTGCCTGCTCATCCCGCCCTGTCCACCCTCACTCCTGGCAACGGCAGACCTTTCTACTGACTCCAGGCTTTTCCTTTTCTAGAATGTCATAGAGTGGGAACCGAACAGTGTGTAATCTTTTCAAGGTGGCTTTTCTCAGTTAGTAACATGCATTTAAGGTTGGTGCAGGACAGCTCTTCTGTTTTTAGTGCTGGATAATATTCCATTTTCTGGATGGACAGTATACCTCACCGTTAAACATTATGTTACCTGTGAGTTTCCAATAGATCGTCTTTATCAGTTTGAAGAAGATAACTCTGTTTCTAGTTGCTTGAGTGTTTTCATCATGGAAATGTATTACATTTTTCTCAAATGCTTCTTATGAGTTTATTGAAATGATCATGTGGGGTTCTTTTTGCCTTTTATTTTATTAATATGGTATATTATATTAACTGATCATTTAAAGCAATCTTGCATTCATGGCTTAAATTCATCTGGGTTATATAGGCTTTGGCATGACAGCAATTTGTTGAATGTTTTATGTCTATATTATAAAATACATTGGTCTGTGTTTTTTGTGTGATGTCTTGATATCTTTTTTGGGATCAGGATATTACTAGCCTCATAAATAAATTGAAAAGTCCTCCTATTTCTTTTATTTTTATAAAGGTTAATAGAAGTTTGGTATTAATTCTCCTTTAATTATTTGGTAAAATATATAAGTGAAGGCTTGGCTTTATTTATGGGAACTTTTAAAATTGTTAATCTATTTATTTGTTATAACTCTATTTTGTTTTTTATTTTTTCTTGAGTCAGTATTCTTGGTTTATATCCTTTGAGGAATTAGATCAGGTTATATAATTTGTTAGCAAAAAGGTGTTTATGGCATTCTCTTAAAATCTATTTTAATTATTTATGGTTGTTAGTGAAATATAATTTTCCACAAACTTCCATGATTTTTAAAATGGAAGTTTTTTAAAACGACCTAAATAATAATCCAAAGGAATATGCAATAAATTATTCTAGGTAATAAAATGATTAGCAAGATTGTTGAAATCAATGTTCATAAAGTGAAATTTGCAAACACATTGACAAATATTTAGAAAATAAAATTAAGATTTATAATTGATATAAAGTATCTAGAAATATATTTTAAAAATATAGACATAAATTTTATAAAATTACATTGAGAAACATTGTATATCACCTACATCTAGTGAAAATATATCACTTCTACTTTGTTGAGGATTCAATATAGAAAATATATAAACTTTTCCTCAAAATTTAAATATTCAAAACAACCATGTTGGGTGTGTTTGTCATTGTTTTTTTGTTTGCTTTGTTATTATTTTGTAACTTGAGAAAGCATTTTTTTATTATTAATTTCAATGGGGTGACACCAATAAATCAGGGTACATATGTACAACGAAAAAATTTCCAGGTTATCTTATCATTCAATTATGTTGCATATCCACCACCCAAAGTCAAATTGTCCTCTGTCACCTTCTGTTTGGTTTTCCCTGTGCCTCTCCCCTCCCCCCATCCCATCCTCTCCTCCCTCCCTCCACCCCGTAAACACCACTCTCTTGTCCGTGTCTCATAGTCTCACTTTTATGTCCCACCTATGTATGAAATCATGCTGTTCTCAGTTATTTTCTGATTTACTTATTTCACTCAGTATAATGTTATCAAGGTCCATCCATTTTGTTGTAAATAATCCGATGTCATCATTTCTTAAGGCTGAGTAATATTCCATAGTATATATGTACCAAAGCTTTTAAATCCACTCGTCCTCTGACGGACACTTGGGCTGTTTTCAGATCTTCGCTATTGTGAACAATGCTGCCATGAACGTGGGGGCGCATTTCTTCTTTTCGAACAGTGCTATGGTGTTCTTAGGGTATATTCCTAAAAGTGGGATGCCTGGGTCAAAGGCAGTTCGATTTTTAATTTTGTGAGGAATCTCCATACTGTTTTCCGCAGTGGCTGCACCAGTCTGCATTCCCACCAGAAGTGCAGGAGGGTTCCCTTTTCTCCACATCCTCGCCAGCACTTATTCTGTGTTGTTTTGCTGATGAGCGCCATTCTGACTGGTGTGAGGTGGTATCTCATTGTGGTTTTAATTTGCATTTCTCTAATGATTAGTGATGTTGAGCATTTTTTCATATGCCTATTGGCCATCTGTATGTCCTCTTTGGAGAAATGTGTATTCATTTCTTTTGCCCATTTTTTGATTGGATTGTTTGTCTTCCTGGTGTTGAGTTTATAAGTTATTATAAATTTTGGTTATTAACCCCTTATCAGATGTGCTGTCGAATATGTTCTCCCATTGTGTGGTTTGTCTTTTTATTCTGTTCTTATTGTCTAGCTGTGCAAAAACTTTTTAGTTTGAAATAGTCCCTTTTTTTTTTATCTTGCCTTTTATTTCATTTGCCCGTGGAGATAAATCGGCAAATATATTGCTGCTACAGATGTCAGAGAACTTGCTGCCTATGTTTTCTTCTAAGATGCTTATGGTTTCATGACTTACGTTTAAGTCTTTTATCCATTTTGAGTTTGTTTTTGTGAATGGTGTAAGTTGATGGTCTAGTTTCATTTTTTTGCAGGTAGATGTCCAATTTTCCCAACACCATTTGTTAAAGAGGCTGTCTTTACTCCATTGTATGTTCTTTCCTCCTTTGTCAAATATCAGTTGTCCATAAAGCTGTGGGTTTATTTCTGGGTTCTCTGTTCTGTTCCATTGATCTATGTGCCTGTTCTTATGCCAGTACCAGGCTGTCTTGAGTACAATGGCCTTGTAGTAAACCTTGATATCCGAAAGAGTGATACCTCCTGCTTTATTTTTTCTTTTTAAGATTGCTGAGGCTATTCGTGTTCTTTTTTGGTTCCATATACATTTTTGGAATATGTTTTCTATATCTTTGAAGTATGACATTGGTATTTTAATTGGTATTGTATTGAATTTATAAATTGCTTTGTGTAATATAGACATTTAAATGATGTTTATTCTTCCTAACCATGAGCACGGTATATGCTTCCACTTGTTTGTATCTTCCTTGATTTCTTTTATCAATGTTTTATAATTTTCCGAGTACAAGTCCTTAACCTCCTTGGTTAAATTTACTCCTAGGTACTTTATTTTTTTGGTTGCAATAGTGAAGGGGATTGTTTCCTTAATTTCTCTTTCTGACAGTTAATTGTTGGTGTATAAAAATGCCTCTGATTTCTGAGTATTAATTTTATATCCTGCCACCTTGCTGAATTCATTTATCAAGTCCAGTAGTTTTTTGACTGAGACTTTAGGTTTTTCTTTATACAATATCATATCATCTGCAAATAATGACAGTTTTACTTCTTCTTTTTCAATTTGGATGCCTTTTATTTCTTCTTCTTATCTGATTGCTGTAGCTAGGACTTCCAGAACTATGTTGAATAAGAGTGGTGAAAGGGGGCACCCCTGCCTGGTTCCTGATCTTAAGGGGATTGCTTTTAATTTTTGCCCATTTAGTGTGATGTTTGCTATGGGTTTGTCATAGATGGCCTTTATCATGTTAAGAAATGTTCCCTGTGTTCCCACTTTGCTGAGAGTTTTGATCATGAATGGGTGCTGGATTTTATCAAATGCCTTTTCTGCATCTATTGAAATTATCATGTGATTTTTGTCCTTCCTTTTGTTTATATGATGAATCACATTGATTGATTTGGAAATATTGTACTAGCCTTGCCTCTCCAGAATAAATCCCACTTGATCATGGTGTATGATATTTTTTATATATTGTTGGATCCGGTTGGCTAATATGTTGTTCAGGATTTTAGCATCTAAATTCATCAGGAATATTGGCCTATAATATGCTTTCTTAGTGTTGTCTTTGCCAGGTTTTGGGATCAGAATTATGCTCTGCTCATAAAAGGATTTTGGAAGTCTTCCTTCCTCTTGAATTTTTTGAAATAGCTTGAGGAGGATAGGTGTTAGTTTTTCTTTGAATTTTTGGTAGAATTCACTGGTGAAGCCATCAGGCCCAGGACTTTTGTTTTTGGGAGTTTTTTGATAACTGTTTCGATCTCATTTGTTGTAATTGGTCTGTTTAGGTGTTCTGATATTTCCAGATTGATTTTTGGAAGATTATATGTTTCAAGAAATTTGTCCATTTCACCTAGGTTGTCTAATTTTTTGGCATACAGTTCTTCATAGTATTTTCATACAATGCTTTGTATTTCTGTTGTGTCAGTTGTTATTTCTCCACTGTCCTTTCTAATTTATTTATTTGGGTCCTCTCTCTTTTTTTCTTCGCGAGTCTAGTTAAAGGTTCATCAATCTTGTTTACCTTTTGAAAGAATCAGCTCCTGGTTTCATTGATCCTCTGTATTGTTTCCTTAGCCTCTATGTCATTTATTTCTGCTCTGATCTTTATTATTTCCTTTCTTCTACTGGTCCTGGGTTTTATTTTGCTGTTGATTTTCTAGTTCTTTTAGATGCAGGGTCAGGTTGCTTATTTGATTTTTTTCTAGCTTCTTATGATATGTCTGTAGTGCAATGAACTTCCCTCTCAGTACTGCTTTTGCTGTGTCCTATAAATTTTGAGTTGATGTATGCTCATTATTTGTTTCTAGAAACTTTTTATTTCTTCTTTGATCTCATTGTTAATCCATTCATTATTTAATATCATGCTATTTAGTTTCCAAGTGTTTGAGTATTTTTCAGTGTTTTTTTTTTTGTGGTTAATTTCTAGTTTCATGGCATTGTGATCAGAGAAAATGCTTCATATGATTTCAGTCTTCTTAAATTTATTGAGACCATTTTTTATGTCCCAACATGTGGCCTATCCTAGAGAACGTACCATGAGCGCCTGAGAAGAATGTATATTCTACATCTTTAGGGTGAAAAGTTCTGAAGATATCTATTAAATCAAGTTGATCTAGTTTATCCTTTAAGTCTGCTATTTCTTTATTAATTTTATTTCTTGAGGATCTATTCAGTGTTGTTACTGGGGTATTGAAATCCCCTATTATTATGGTATTGCTGTTAATCTCGCCCTTTATATCCATCAAAGTCTGCTTTATGTATGTCGGGGTTCCTATATTTGGTGCGTAGATATTTATAATACTTATATCTTCCTGTTGAATTATTCCCTTTATCATTATGTAGTGTCCTTCTTTATCTCTTACTACAGCCTTTGTTTTAAAGTCCATTTTGTCAGATATAAGTACTGCTACCCAGGCTTTTTTTTCATTTTCATTTACATGAAATATTTTTTTCCATCCTTTTACCTTCAGTCTATGTGCATCTTTTGTTTTAAGGTGTGTCTCTTGTAGACAGCATATGTATGGGTCCTGTTTTTTTATCCACGCAGCTACTCTATGTCTTTTGATTGGATCATTTAATCCATTTACATGTAAGTTTATTATTGATATGTAGTTTTTTATTGCCATTTTATTCTTTAAAGCTGTATTCTTCTTTTGCTATATTCTTTCCTCCCTTTGAACTGTTCACAAGAGGCCCCTTAGTATCTCTTGCAGAATTGGTTTGGTTTTAATGAATTCCTTGAGGCCTACATTTTCTGTAAAGCTCTTTATTTCTCCTTCAATTTTAAATTATGGCCTTGCTGGATAGAGTAGTCTTGGTTGTAGGTTCTTGTTCTGCATTACTTTGCCATTCCCTTCTGGCCTCAAGTGTTTCTGTTGAGAAGTCAGATGTCATCCTTATGGGGGCTCCTTTGTAGGTGATAGCCTTTTTTTTCTCTAGCAGCTTTTAAAATTTTTTCTTTATCCCTTAGCTTTGATATTTTAACTATGATGTGTCTTGGTGTAGATTTTTTGGGGTTTCTCTTTAATGGAGTTCTGTGTGCTTCTTGAACATGTAGAATGTTTCCTAGCCTTAATTTAGGGAAGTTTTCTGCTATGATTTGATTGAACAAAGTTTCTATTTCCTGTTCTCTCTCCTCTTCTTCAGGGACCCCTATGATGCAAATGTTGTTTCTCTTCATGTTGTCACAGAGCTCCCTTAGAGTTTCCTCACATTTTTTGAGTCTCTTTTTCTTTTCCTTCTCTGCTTCTGTGCCTTTGTTTATTGTGTCTTCTAACTCGCTGATTCGATCCTCTGCATGATTCACCCTGCTTTTAATTCCTTTTATTGTGGTCTTCAGTTCTGATACTGTATTTGTCATTTCTGTCTGATTCTTTTTTATTATTTCAATTTCGTTTTTTATACTTGTTATCTCTTTATTTAGGTGTTCATAGTGACTATCCATTGTTGCTCTAATTTCTTTAAACATCCTAACTATCATTATTCTAAATTCTGCTTTTGGTAGTTTGGTTATATCTGGTTCATTCAGGTCCTTCTCTGTGGATTTCTCTTGATTCGTTTGGTTTGCATTCCTCTGCCTGCCCATTTTGTCTGTGTATAAGCAAGTTGTGGCCACTGGAGTCCAGTAGGTGTTGCCTTTGTGTTCTCTAGGTATGGTCTGTCTGCAGGCCCACCACCCCTTCTGCCACTTCCTAGGGCTGTTGGGTATGGGCATTGCCAGTTCCGGCCCACTGTGGCTGTTCCTGTGATTTCTGCCTCTCCTCCGCGGGATGGGCTGTCACTCAAGCCACAAGCCTCAGCACCAAGGGTAGAGGTGAGCAGCTTTGCTCAGCTGGGGACCCATCCTGTTTCCGGGATTCCGTCCAGCACCCGCGGTCAGAGCCTGCTCGCCACAGTTTTGCGGGTTGGATGGGGCTTCTGACGTGTTCTCAGCTTTGAGCCTTTGCCCGTCTGGAGCTTTAGCCCCACCCTCGAAGCCAGTGCCCTCCTGTGCAGGGTCGCAAACCAAGGTTTATTGGGCCAGGCGTGGCTGCTGTCGTGTGCTCAGCCTCAAACTTCCACTCATCCCAGGCTCTACCCTGTCCCCGCATTCAGAGCCAACTCACGCAAGGTCACAGAGCAGATCTCTGCCTGTTCCTTGCCTCCTGCTTTTCCCTCTCTGGTGGGGTTATAGGCGGGCCCGCAGCTCCCGGACCGCTTTTGTGCTTCCCCTCCGCCCCTGCTGGGCTAGACTGACCTCACACCGGCTGGGCCTCCGCCCCCGCCGACAAAACCGTATTTCAGCGTCCCGCTGCCACCATCCCTCCAGCAACCCTCAGCAGAGTAGGAAGGTCCCTAATATTCCATACTGTAAACCTGAGAGCTCCCTTCCTCTAAGCAGCTCTGCTCTAATTGCCGTGGGAGTGCTTGTTTGGCTGGTGTCCTGTCTCCCTTTGCTGGTATTGCTAGTTCCAGGGGAAATATTCATTTTTGATTAGGGAAGTGACTTAGCCCAGGGGTTAGGGTGGCTGTTCCTCAGAGTGTTTGTCCCTGTGCCTTCAGTCCACACTCTCTTCCCGCTGCTCTGTCGCCATTCCCCAGAGCCCCGGGTGAGTGGTTGTAAGAGAGGTTTTCTGCGCTGTCCCTTTAAAAAGAATCTTGGGTCTGAGAAAACTGTCTCTTTCTCACAAACAGTATCCTCACTTGTTTCACAGCTCAATACTCTCCAAACGCCTCTTCTAGGCTCTGTGACTGCAGTCTGGGGCTTGGTTCCTGGGACCCAGGTCCCTCCCTCTCTGCCAAACTCTCCTCTTACCACGCGGGTCTCTCTGGGCTGCTGTTCGCTCCGGGGAGCTGGGCAGCCCTCTTCGTGTTTTTGCTATTTCTACCAGTCTCAATGTGGCTTCTTCTGTGTTCCTTGGTTGAAGAGTCCACTTAGTTTAATTCAAAGTTGGTTTATCCAGATGATGGTTCTTAAAATTGAGTTATAATCCACTTTGGTTCTGGGAGTTGGAAATTGGTATGCCTGCCTACTCCATCGCCATCTTGCTCCTCGAGAAAGCGTTTTTAAAACTGTAAATTTATACATGGCCAAGGATATCTAAAGAACCCTTCAAAGAAAATAATAAAATGAAGTGTATTTCCTTACCAGGTACTCAAGCTTATCATAAAACTATGTTAAGTAGAATATTGAAAAACTAATAGAAAAAGCAATCAATGGAACAAAAGAAACATCTCAGCATCACACTTAGAGATACTTGATGTGTGCAAGAGGTAGTATTGTAGAAAAGCAATAGTATCTATAATTAATTTTAAATAAATTACAGATTAGTAAAATATCATTGCAAGCTTGGGAGAAGACACACTTTTGAAACAACACACAAAGCATGTTTCCCATAAAAGTAACATCTGAAATATTCTACATTTAAATTGAGTTTCTTTTCTTTAAAATATGCTATGAAATAAAGCAGGCTATAAAACGGAATGGTATATTTTTAACCCAGAGAGACTCTGTATATGTAGTTTTAAAGAAATCCTGTTAAACAATAAGAATAATAATTGGTCAATAGAATAATGGCAAAACACTATAATTTTTCAGAATGGTAGTACAAAAATGACCAATAAACCTATGCTAAGATACTCAACCACATTAGTAATCAGAAAATTTTAAAGGAAAAACCTCAGTAAATTTTTATTCTACATTTAAATGGTTATCAGAAATAAAATGTTAATAGTATTACAATACATGGTTAGTACCAGAAGATGGTAAATATGAGCAATGATAGCAACTTGCAGGAGATTAGAAAAGTGGGAGTGGTAGTCAGTCGTAAAACAGAACATGAAACCTACAGTACTGCTCCATAAAGAGAGAGCTTTTTAATGGCTAATTTAATTTCACTATGAATTTCCTTTAGGGAAGTTACTTATTTAGAGGTATTTTTGTCATAGTCATTTGAGGTGGTTTCTCAAACTACCTTCCATCTCCCCAGCGCATGAAAGTGCTTCCTGAGCCCTCACCAGCATGTGGGTGTGGCTACTCACACTTCCTCTGACCACCCTCTGTCTCTCTCCCTGCTGTAAACACTGGGTCAACTAGTGATGTCAACATCATATTGCTTCTTGTGCTAGCTGTGTCTATGACTCAAGTCAGCATGCAAATGCTAGAACAAAACTTACTCAATTCCTCAATAGAAATAACACCTAGAATGTGACTTTAAAGCAATACCAGATCCCTAGTCATATTCCCGATAGGCAGTATCTGATACTGTAATATGGGCAAATTTCACAACTAAATTATTTGTATTTGATAATTTTCAAAAAAAAAGTGAAAAAATTAATTGTTATTCCATCTTCAGTGCCTATAAAGAGTCAACTTTCTAAGTACCAGGGATATAATTATAAGTAGTACTCTTTCTGACTCCATGATCCTTACATTATTTGATAAGATGACCATCTGATTTAGTGTTATATACACAAATAAAAAAACTATGTCTGAAAACATCCAACATCGCATTCCAGTCTGTGTTCCACAAACAACTATTGTAAAGAAGTGTTTTAGGCATATCGATTGTGAAAATCAAAGTTAGTATAGTGTATGTGTATTTTTGTTTATACATCTATCCTGACTTATTCCCCAAAATATTTACATCCAATTTTTATGCAATATGAATAATATTAAATATAAGCAAATGAAACAACTGAAGAAAAGGGAAATAAAATATAAAAGAATTCTCTCAACTTGACTTACGTAGGAGTGGAGCATATATTTGGCTCTATTTTTCTACCATCTAACACAAATAGGAGCATTTCAACAGTTATTTATAACATCAATTGAGAGTAAAATTAATTTTTGATACAATAACATGGTATAAGATGGGAAATTATTTTCTAACATAATTTTTGAAGACAGATTTCAAGAGCATTTTTATTAGATGTTTCCCTTTCATCCTGATACAGACAGGGAATTATGTCACAACATTTATTGTGTTTTATAATTATATATTTATTGTTTACACTTATAAAATATATTTACAGAAACAGAAACTTATTAAAAAATTTCCTAAGCATGTCATAAGGCGTATCTGAAAAAAGACCAATTAATATACTGGTTTCATTTTAAAATGTAACTAAATCCTTTAAACAAGGCATACATTTTAAATTGAAAGCAATTTCTGCTGAACCAATGGGAATTTAATATAAACTTTCATTTAGGCCGAATACAGGTATAAATTGTTTGGGTGTATTTTCTAAAGAGACTGAACTATATAATATATATTAAACCACAGCCTCAACCATGACTATGGCATTAAAATTGATACTATAAAATATATTTTAACTACTATTAACTTAGTCATATTCAATTTACATAGACCTTACTGAGCTTGCATAAGGAGGAGTTTATTACTATAAGTAATTTTTAAAATAGCCTACTTATATTATATAAAAATGGCAGCTTTATTAAACATTTCTTTAGAATATTTTCTTCCCTCATATATATATATATATATATATATATTTGACAGTGCAGGAAGAAATATAAATATATGAATCTTCATCTCTATGCAGATGAGAAAGAGTAAACTCTTGTCTTTGATTTAACATTCACAGAAAATAAACCAACTTAAAGAGTAATTTAAAAAAATATCTGTGTCAGCATTTTTAGTGTAATCATGTATTTCAATACAGTAGTGTACAACTTAATGAGAATCCCTTCCAAAATAAATCACAGCACTAAAACACTTGTGCAAAGTCTAGCTCATCATTGAAAAGTTCCAAAGAGTGAAAGTCATTTCTGACAATATATATAGACACGCACAAAAAGACATAAAATGGGATCACGGTCAGCTTGTCTGAATGCTTCCTAATGCATTTCCAATTATTCGCATTACCAAGTTAATCTAGCCTGCTCTGAAAACGAGATTAAGACCAGGAATCTTCTGCCACAGAAATATAGCACTCTTTGATCTGCTACTCAGTTTAAAAGTAATGCTGTAAACAAGCTTCCAAGTATCTTTGTTTATGTACATGTAGATATGTTTTGCCTGAACATAATTTTGTATTTATGAAGCAAGTCAATTCTCTGTAAATAGATCTGAATGAAAAACAAATACTTCAAGCATCAAGCATGAGAGAATTTCTGTTTTGATCAACTAAATTCTTTCTCAGCTTTATTTGTCTTTTGAGGACCGTTCCTTTCTTTATAAATTATACTCCATGCATCACTTGGTGAAATTTAATTTCTTTCCTGTGTCAAAGCAAATATTACCTCTTGTTTAGAAGATGCAGACATCCAAAAATGTAATTTTGATATTTCTTTATATTGCTATGATTGAACAATGATTTTCATGATTTCTCTTAAATCACATAAAGTGTATTTTAAATTTGCTAATACATCTATTAAGTGGCTCTCCAATGTGTAACAGAATTTGACAAAAGCAGTTACTACAGGCATGTCATAGATCAAGACACCATTCAACCTTCAAACGTTTTTGTTAGTAGCATGTTTTTCTTCGTTTCACACAAAGGTGAGAAGGCAGACAGTGTGCATTAGGATTACAAGGTTTACAAGGATCTTCTTAATTATTTCTCCAACTTTGCTCAAGTCTTGACTTTTCTGACATTGAGAGAAGCTCTCACATTTATTCATAGTTCTAATTTATTTGATTATATTGAGAATTCAAATCCTATGCTGAAAATTTTATAATTTCTCTTAAAATAGACATCATATTGGCATGGAAATATTCTGCCATGCATACTAAAATATATATGCATATATCCTGATAAAGGAAGAGAAAATGTCATAAATAGTTGATATATAAAAAATATGAGATGCAGATAGAATATTTCATGTGGCAGTGTGTACAATAAACCAAGATAGTGCTACCTACTAATTCCATGCTTTACTGATGTAAATTTTGGCATGAAAATTTTAGTGTTCAGCTTAAATATTATCTCTTAATGAGCCTTTAAGAACTAATTTGCATAATCTTCAAACAAAAAAATCTTGGATATTCCAAAGAACCATCGGTGTTCTTTTTTGATGGTCATATTAATGCATCTTCAAGAAAGGACTGTTATGTTAAGAAGTTCTAATAACTGCATAGTTTAAAAATGTCCCTAGCTTTAATTATAGCAATATTCTGCACCTAACGTATACTCTCTGCTTTGCAGGTGTCTTCTATAATTTATATTCTATCTCTTTTTAATGCCTGTAAAACATAAAACAAATAGCAAGGTAATCTAAAATGCGATTAAAATTTTTGGCAACTGTACTGTTTTCTACTTTGGTTGTTTTCTTGGGAAAATAAAAAATAAATGAAGTGTGTTCTCTCATACCCTTCATAATTCTTAACTATGTACCAGAGTTTGGTGAGAATACTGAAGTCATAAACCAAACTCTCCTTATCCAATTTTTCCCCTTTGCTTAGTCTGACCTTAGTATCGCAACATTCTCCATGATTATCTGTTTCATTTAGTTAACTAGTAAATAAAATAGGTGAAAATAGTCATTGAAAAGGATTCGTTGAAGCTAGTAAATAAGATAGACATAATTTTCAAAATAGGAAAAGCATGATCACACTTCATTTCAATCGTTTTATATGTCTCTTAGAATCTTCAAATATTTGTTGTGAATTTTTTAAAAAATTATTTTGATTTTGCACTTCACAACTATTTCTGCTGGTTTCATCTCCATAGAGGTCTAAAATAGGATTAGAAAAATATTTACACTAATATTCTCACTGAAAGCTAAAATATAAAAGAAGAAAATCAAATCAGTTTGTCGATTTAAGACCTGCACATATTGCTATGTAGGTAACCTAAGGATTTATGAAACTGGCTGAATCTGAATAAAATAATATAGGGTTTAGAGATGCAAAGTAGATAACTGTGTATTGGAAAATAATGCGAACCGAGTCTTCATATTGTTGTAGAGATTTCACATTAATTTTTTTAAGGTTTGAAGATGAATGAGACTGAATGTGACTGAAGTCCAATTACTTGATGGTTGGACAAACTAGAGCAAGTTATTTGAAGTTTTTTTTTGTTTTCTTTTTTTTAAATTCTTTATTTTATTCATTTTTAGAGAGGAGACACAGAGTGAGAGAGAAAGAGAGAAAGAGAGAAAGGGGGGAGGAGCTGGAAGCATCAACTCCCATATGTGCCTTGACCAGACCAGTGCAGTGTTTTGAACTGGTGACCTCAGTGTTCCCAGGTCGATGCTTTATCCACTGCTCCACCACAGATCAGGCATTATTTGAGTTTTTTAAGTGTCAATTTTCTCTAATGTGAAATGAGAATGAGTAGTAATGCTCCCAAATGTACATTGACAATATGGACATTTAATGAAATTATTAAATCAGAGCTCCCTGCTCATCAAACACCCTTAAACAATATATTGCCTTGCCTGATTTAATGAGTAGTAGAGACATGTTAAATTATTAAACTATAATTGTAAATAAAAATCTTTGAGTGTTTAGAGGAATTAGTTGTGATCTAGAGCTCTCCCACTTACTTGTAATGTGACCTTTGATCATTAACCAAACCTGTCTGAGCTTTGGTGTCATTCTATTGTAATACAAGGATAAGGTTACTTGGCATGAATCCTTTGTGAACTGCACATTGACATGAAATATTATTTGTAAACTATGTCAATTAATCTGTCTTAGTTATCATTAGCATTTGTTATAGCAAAGAACATTCATTTTTCCAAACATTCTACACCCACCAACTTCATAGTTACTTCCTTGGTTTTTAAAAACATCTCAGGTAATGGAAGAGAGAGTAAGGAAAAGGGAAAGTGAAGGAAAATATACCGTCTAGTCCAGTACTCTGTAATCTTTACTGTTGCCCTCTGCAAAACATTCTGATATTAGCCTCCCTCCTTCTCTTCCATCTCTGTCTCTATCTTCCACATCCTTCTAGTCACTCTACTTTTTCACTTGCCTTCTTCTTTATTCCTCACACACTCTCTTTCTTCCTCCATTAAAAATATATATATATATTGGGCTACGATGCAGAGAGTACAACTAGTTGCATCGATGACTTTTCGAGACCCAGTCATTCTTGAGACATCGAGGCGTCACTTTTGTCTCACTTTGCTTTAGTTTAGTTCTATTCTATTTTTCAGCCTGGACAAGTCTCACTTGGGTTGGGACAGTCTAAATGCAGATATGCCGTAGAGTGAGCTCAGCAATGATGATGAAACTTCTTAAATCTATTTCACCTCAGGTATTCCTAGACTGTTGTTACAAACTTAAACTGTAAAGGACTGTACCCTAAATAAATTTGAAAAGACACAGTGAAACTTTCTTGCCACCTCATTTACTTAACAAAATTTCCAGTCATTAATCTGTACAAATACAGACATACACACACATCTCTTCTCAAGGATTCCATATGTGCAAATGTGTTTACTAGCCAAATTTGTCATTTGTGTCCTCAAAATCAGTATTTGCAGCACTTCATGCTTATTCAAGGATGTGTGCAGAGCACCAAAAATCTGATCCACTCAATGAGCATATTCCTGGCGAAGGCTGACCAGGCTGCCTCCTCTCTCAGAGCTCAGACTGCTGACCACCGTCCTTCTCAAGCGGATTCACACTATGGTTTTCACAAGGTGATAACTTTCTGTTGGTGGTTTCACTGCTGTTGGCAGTTTCACTGCTTAAAATGTCCCCCAACTAGAGTGCTAAAGTGTTGTCTACTGTTCCTAAGAGTAAGAAGACGGTCGTATGCCTTACAGAGAAAATGTTATATGCAACATAGAACAATATGTACACATTGCATATTATATATGCATTATGTATGTGTTATATATAAAAATATATCATGTGTTAAGGATACCCCGTCATAAGGCAGCCCTAAACACCCATAAACACTACTGCTATTGTTTAAGCCATAATACATATATGATAATATGCTATATATGTAAATGATATATATTATACATATAATATTAAACATTATGGTATGTGATATGACTTATTTAGTGCTAGTGATGTTAAATTATTAAACTATCATTATAAATAAACTCCTTGCATTTTTATACAATGGATTTTTCTCTGGTCTATTGCTCTTCCACTTATTCACTCTGTGACCTTAGAAAATTAACTGAACCTCTCTGAGACCTGATTTCTCTGCTGTAAAAAAGTAGGTTCTTATTCAGGCATGAGTCACGGTGTTGTTGGCCCTAAGATCAAAGTTAACGAATAAATAATACAGTACATCCAGGAAGAGGACGAGGAATTTTTTCAATCTGTATGAGGCCACTCCAGAACTGGTAAGTTAGCATCAATAAGAAGTCACGAGCCCATGGGAAAGAGACTGTGGATTCCTGAGAGCATACCAGTAGAGTACATCAGACAGCAGCAGAGGATGAAGGCAGGAATCTTTCACCAACACACCACCCAGGGTCAGGGAAAGGTCCGAACACTTCTTGGCTTGGACTAGCTGGTGTGCATGCTTCAAAAGGCTCTGTGTGGCTTGGAAAATGTTAAGTTTACAGGTGAGGTTGCCACTGCAGATCAGCAGGCTGCCAAAAACTTTTGAAAGAATTGTTGAATATTATACAGAACAGCAATCGTGTGGAAGAGCAGGTGTCTACACCAAACAGGCTGGCTCATTTTACAAGGACGTTGGCAACTAAGTCGACAGAATGCAAATGGCCTTCAAAATCCCAGCTTTCTTCATTCAAAGGCAATGCAATTAATTATTCATAAGAAATAGATGTTAAGTGAAGTATCTTAAAACAGAAACACATGAGACATGGACAAGAGTGTGGTGGTTATGGGGTTTGGGGAGGGATGTGAGGGAGGGAGAGGGGGAGGGGAGGGGAGGGGCACAAAGAAAACCAGATAGAAGGTGACAGAGGACATTTGACTTTCGGTGATGTGTATGCAACCTAATTGAATGATAAGATAACCTGGAGATGTTTTCTTTGAACATATGTACCCTGATTTATTAATGTCACCCCATTAAAATTAATAAAAAAATACACACACATGCACACACACACACACACACACACACACACACAAAAAAAAAATATGGTTTTGTACAGATCAGTTGATGGGCATGTGGCCCAAGTTCCACAGGAATTTGACCTCCTATTTCCCTTAGGAGCGATGTTTTTGTATTAGGCAATTCAGTGTTTACAGTAACTTTATGCAGCATAGCCACTGAAAAAAAACCCTAGAATTTATCATTGGTTTGTTGTCTATCCAATGGTGAATGTATACAGTCAGATATCTATAATATTAAGTTTAAAAATGTGGACAACCTTAATGAGATTGCTACCCCAGAAGTTGTGAAAGTAAATGACTTTAATGAATAACTTACATTTGAAATAGCTTCTAATTATTTGCTTTCAAGAAAGTTGAACAAGGATCAAGGCAAGTTGGTAGCTGAGGAGTCATTAAAGGTATTTTTAATAATGGATCACTTTTGATTGTTAACATGCAACTTGTGAGTTGTTCAAATAAATATCTAATTCCCCCAAAAGTAATAGTATTAAAGAAAAGGTTGTTTTGTTTTTTAATAGCATAAAAGTGGATATTAAATAAACAATATTACTTATGTTAATTGATATATTTAGAAAAAGTGATATTGATTTCAGTTTAAAATAAAATATGTATCTCAGAAATTATATCATTTTTTAATATTTAAACTTAGTGCAAAAATATTTAATATAAACAAAATATGTTAGTGAGCTACATTTTTTTCTAATATTTTTAAATATGCAAAAGAAGAAAACAATTTTTTTTTTACAGGGACAGAGGGAGTCAAAGAGAGTGATAGATAGGGACAGACAGAAACAGAGAGAGATGAGAAGCATCAATCATCAGTTTTTCGTTGCGACACCTTAGTTATTCATTAATTGCTTTGTCATATGTGCCTTGAAAACGGGCCTTCAGCAGACCGAGTAACCCCTTGCTCAAGCCAGCGACCTTGGGTCCAAGTCAGATGGGCCAGTGCTCAAGCTGGCAAGCTCGGGGTCTCGAACCTGGGTCCTCTGCATCCCAGTCTGACGCTCTATCCACTGTGCCACTGCCTGGTCAGGCAAGAAGAAAACAATTTGATGTGACATAAAAGAGGTCTTGTTTTATTGTTTTTCATATATTTAGCCAATTTTCCCAACACTATTCAACCTTCCTCTTGTTTTTCTTCATTGAATATTTAACTACTTTATAATTGAGAACTTTTATAAATTTATGATTATAAATCATAAAATTTGTAAATAGACATAAAGTAGATATGTCCATTTCTGACTATTTTGCTTTATTATATTGTTATATTTATTTTTTCTTGTTCTAGTAATATTTTTAAAACATTGCAGCCCTGTACAATGCAGTTAAATATGTTAAACTGAATGGCCTCATTTAGTTTTCTTTTACAAAGTTGATAGTTATTTGTAACATTCTTCTATTAAAAAAACTTAGAATATATATTTCAAGCCACTCAATATCAAGCTCAGTGATTAACTAGAATTTAAATACTCATGAACATAGCAAATCTCTCCATTTATTCAAAACTTAGTACGCTTGAAACCTTTATGATTCTCGGGAACCAATGTCAACCCAATAAGTTCAATTAAAGAAAAGTTATTTAATTCATTTAAAAATTTTCTTTGTCAAACTTATACACGTTTTCTATGGTTGATTCAGTTACTGTTTGGAGTGGTTGATATTGATGTGAATGAGCTTCAATAATATTTTTTAATATGATTTTCTAATGCGTGGCTGTGGTCCAAGGGAATGAGGGACCAATCAGTAGATAATCCTACCATTTTCCTGCAAGGCCTAATCTCTTTGTAAAGAATCAGCGGCTTTGTTTTTAAATTGAGAACCAAATTTAGATGATACAATGGGCAGCAGTAAATTTATTCTAAAGAAGGAAAGGAGGCCAGTAACACAGCAGGCATGGTCAGATTCTGAGCTGCTGGGGACTCCCAGAGCCACTCATTGGCACCCCTCGCCTGTATATAAGAAATACGGCTGTGCAGGTTGAGACTACCTTTGGAGAATGACAGTTTTGCAGATTCTTTTATGCATTTAAAATTAAAGGGGGAACTAAGGAAGATAATATGAAGGCAGAATTGGATTACAGAATAATTTATAAGATTATGTGCTTTCTTAAGTGTGGTAATGCTAATTTCAAAGGTGTGTTAACCTATATGAACAAAAACAGTGGATAGGGCTTGCGTAAGGCAAAGATAAAACCTTTACTAAAAAGGTATATGCCTGGGTTGTTTTTACCCATTATGGCCTGCTAAGCTAGAAATTTATTGTACCTCGGTGTGCAATGTTTATTTTTCTTTAATGCCTTCGAGATGTTTTCTTTACAATTTTTCAGCAAATTGATTTAAATTTTTTTTTTCAAATTTTCTTTCATTTTGTATTTATCTTGTAGATATCAAATCTTCTTTGATATGAGTTTTGTAGACCTTTATTTATTTTAGAATTCTGGGGCCATTATCTCTTCAAATAACTCCTTAGCCATTTTCTTCTTTCTCTTTTCATCCTATAAATAAACAAATACATGTTAATTTTTTAATTTCATCTGACAGTTCCTAGATGCTCTATTGTATTTTTATTCTTTGCATTTCCTCTTTGCATTTTATTTTCAATAGTTTCCATTGACCTATTTTCAAGTTCAGTCGAGTCTTTTCTTAACCATATCTAGTTTATTGGAGAGACTATTAAAGAAATTTATTTCCAATATAATAAATAAGTACACATTTCAGACACCAAGTGTAGAAGAACAGAAAAGAAAAAAATATATTTTGGGGGGGGGGATTTTTCTGAAGTTAGAAGTGGGAAGGCAGTCAGACAGACTTCCGCATGCACCGATCAGAATCCACCCGGCATGCCCACCAGGGGGCAATGCTCTGCCCATCTGGGCTGTTGCTCTGCTGCAACCAGAGCCATTCTAGCACCTGAGGTGGAGGCCAGGGAGTCATCCTCAGTACCTGGGCCAACTTTGCTCCAATGGAGTCTTGGCTGTAGGAGGGGAAGAGAGAGAGAGAAAGAAAGATGGAGAACGGGAAGATGGAGAAGCAGGTGGCTGCTTCTCTTGTGTGCCCTGGCCAGGAATCGAACCCGGGACTTCCACACATTGGACCGATGCTCTACCACTGAGCCAACTGGCCAGGGCCCTGAGGTACATATTATTTATGCCCAGTGACAGACAGGCCTCCTGCTTTGCCAGGTCATTGTTGTGGAGAGGTAGGTCAATATGGTTGGCTGTTGAGACAGACGTGTGTTCTGTGGTCATTATCATCATCTTCAGTTCCCATGGACTTCACATTTATTCAACTGTGAGCTGTCACTGTGTGTAATTTTGTGAGTCCTGGGGAATTTTTATTCTTGTTCCTTCCACCTTCCCTCATGTTTCCTTTTTTCCTAGATTCTTGAATCACAGAGAGGGGTCTCTCTCTGACCTCTCACCCAGTGGCTGATTGGGAGGCTTGTTGTTGTGCACACGGTACTATTGATGGGGTTGCTATGCTCCCATTTGGAGTGGGGAGTCCCCGGCTTGCCTAGAGCAGCCTTAATCTTAAATGGTATGTGTGCCTGGGTCTCAGGGGTGGGCCTTCTCAGTGTTTCTGTGTCTGCTCCAGCTCTGTGTCTCATGTGGTCTCATGCAGAAGAAAGTCAGGTATGTCCCCTTTGCTTGGTGGTAGCAGAACACTATTTTGTAATGAGGATGCACCTGGGTCAGTTTTCCCTGCCTCTCTCATAAGGGAGATTACTAAAGCCTTTTAGAATAGTTTGTTATCAGGTAGCCTGATATTTCTGACTTTGTTCTTCTGTCAAAGATTGCTGTGGTTATTGGGGATTTTGTGTTTGCATATAAATTTGAGAATTATCTGCTATAGTTCTGTGAAAAAATGCCATTGGTATTTTGAGAGGCATTGCATCAAATCTGTAGATAGCTTTCAGTTGTATGGACATTTTAACAATGTTAACTCCTCCTATCCATGAGGATGGTATATTCATCCATTTGTTTGTATCTTCTTCAGTTTTGTTCTTCAGTGTTTCATAGGTTTTCCAGCTACAAGTCTTTTACTTCCTTGGTTAACTTTATTCCTACGTATTTTATTCCTTGTGATGGCATTGTAAATGGGACTGCTTTCTTGATTTGGTATTAAACCAGCCTTGCTTCTTGGTAATAAAATCACAGGATCATGGTACATGAACTTTTTAATGTATTGCTGAATTAAATTGCTAATGATTTGATGATATTTGCATCTATCTTTATCAGAAAATATAGGCCTATTATTTTTATTTTCCGTAATGTCTTTAGCTTTGATATCAGGGTAATATGGACCTCATAAAATGAATTCAGGAGCTTTTCCTCCTCTTCGATATTTTTTAATAGTTTGAGGAGAAAATATATTAATTTTCCTGTAAATGTTTGATAAAATTCACCCATGAAGCCATTATTTGATTTAGGGCTTTCGGAATATTTTTCATTAGTGATTCAATTTCATTAGTAGTTATCGGTCTGTTCAGATTTTCTGTCTCTTCCTAATTCAGCCTTGGTATTGTATGCTTCTGGGAATTTATCCATTTATTTCAGGTTGTCCAGTTGCTTGGCATATAATCATCCATACTATTTCCTTGTAACCCTTTCTGTTTCTGTGGTATCTGTAACTCTGCCTATCTCCAAGAGGCTGACAACATCCATGCATTCTGTCAGCCACCTTTGCAAAATGGACGACACTTCCGGGTGAAAAGTTGCTCAAGTTTCCTTCTTTTTTGGATTTTAGCCTAGTACTTCTTTACTGATATATATATTTAAATCATTTGTAGTCGGGGCTGGTCTACATTAGCTAGAATGCCATTACCGTAAGTGAAAGTGCATCACCATAGAATATTTCTTCTATTTTCATTTTAATTCAAGGCACACACACATCTTGAGTGATATACATTTTAGTGGATTTTGCTGAAGTGATTAGAATATGGAACTATGAACTAATTTACAATTTAAAAACATAATTTAAGGTATTTCTTGAGTCACAGAATTTTCTTACAGAGGCTACATTGCATGGTGCTTTGACTTAATTTTACACATAAGCCAGATTTAGTACGAAGTGATTTTTGTAATAGTAATGAGGACTAGTGAGAGGAAGCATATTACCTATGTTTTGGTAAGGCTTTGTGAATTCTGTGCTTAAAAGCATATGAAAAAATAGTTGCTATATGTCTTCAATGAATACATCCCATATCCACTTTAAGATTCTGTAAGTGGTTTCTGTATAAACCATATTTACTCAGTAAAAGCTCAATAACAGTTAAGGAAAAAGCTTTTCAAAAAATTTTATTACATTTGATGATTAAAATGTTTCTACTTCACTGGCAACTTTTTTTGTAAGAAATTTGATTTTCTGAAGCATTTCTCATTTCTATATTATCAGAGAAGCATAAAAATGCTACTTATTCAAAGGTCATTGTCCTTCTGGGTAAGTATAGAGGTTTAACATTTAATTTACATTTCCGTACTTTCTGCTATTCAAAGTTCTAGTTTATTTTTCAGTCATCTCTTTTTAATTCACTTTAGTTATTTTCCACTTGTTGGGTCCCATGAGCAAACACTCTTAAAAATAGATTGGATCAATAAAGTTTATGGGAGATAAACCTTGATAGCTGAAATAATTGAAACTCCAGCCTTCTAAGATAAAAATTCTGTGATGAAATTTAAGGTTATTAGGAAAAAAGAATGATAGTTTTATATTATAAAAAAAAAATCTACTGAACTATAGAAGTCATTTTTTTATTTAGTAACATACTATCTCGACAATTCCCGAGAAACTGAGCACAAGTTACAACTCTAGTATATGCTGTTCTTAATCTCTTACAAGTCATAATTAAACATCAGGCAATCTACCAATGGTAATATAAAATACAATCTTTTCTCCTATGAGCATTAGCCCCTCTTTTACAAACACCTTTTGTCGTAATCCTGCCACACGTGTCTATTACTGGGTCCTCGAACGTGAAAAGGTATGGAATTAAATAAATGATAGACAGAGACATAAAGGTATATATATATATATATATATATATATATATATATATATATATATATATACCTCTCTCTCTCTCTCTCTCTCTCTCTATATATATATATATATATATATATATAGAGAGAGAGAGAGAGAGAGAGAGAGGTAGATGGGTTTGGGAGGACTCCACGGCAAACAGTTTCCGCTGTTCTGTAGCCGTAACCTCTCTTAGCCCAGAAGCACATCCACTCTCATTCATAGAAAAAATTGTGGTCCATCAGCAATTCAATTAAGTTTCCAAGGCAACTCAAAGACAACCCCCACCATACCATTCAAATCTACTTTACACTAATAAGAAACTAGCTTCCAGCCTCCTCCGGAGAACATGGGTGAGACAAATGAGAATCAGCTGTAGCTCTTTGTTGAGTAGGCAAATGAGGTGTGGTTTGGGCCCAGCACCTCTAACTAGATTGCAAAAATACCCTGTTTATTTATTCGGCCCCCAACAGCCTTTTACTAGTATAATTGTATATATTTGCTAATATTAAAAAGGATAATAAGGAAATAATTAAGAAGTCTAATCATTTTGTTTCTTATTTACATTTCTACCAATAGCTGTAAACCAATATATTATTGTCAGTGTTTCTCTTGTGGTAAAGTTTACAAAGGGGTTATCAGTTGGTAAGAGAAGGTACTAAACTTTTCATATAAATTATAAAAAAATTTCTTCCTGGTATTATTATTTTTAGTATAATTAAAAAGGTTGTTCCTATTCCTCACTTATTGTCTTTTGGTATATAGCACTGTTATTACAGATTATGTGATACACATTGCCATTCAATATTACAGTAATGCACTATATTCTGTGGTTGGAATAATGTGCCCTAAGAGAATTCTGAAAGAGTCACACTTCCACTTCCATGCTTTTCATTCAGAGGCATGTCCAACATTGGTGGTCCTCTCTTTCCCTCAACATCAAGCAGTGTTCTCTTCTGGGCATGATTTTCTATGAAAGTCTCCTAACTCACAGGCGTTAGGAGAATTTATAATGTGTTAAAAACCTCACCCTGCATTGAAAAGACATTTGATTTTCTGTAATTTATTCATTACTTTTAAGTTAGGATAGTCCTCCTGTGAAAATATGCCTAGTACTTACCTTATAAAAATGTTTTTATTTTCTGCTTACACATATTTTCTTTTACGCATAACATAGTTTTTGAAAGAACAACTGAGTTAAGTTATAATGATAACATTTATGAGCAAATAGATTAAGTCCCTAAAATAGTTTCTATGACCCTCTAAGTCTAAAGCAAGTTAGTGTCCCCATATGTCTTTGTGTAAAGTCAATTTTGATACTGATAAATGTGTTTAATGTTTAGATTTAAATATGGTCTAAAACTTACTATAAATAGATTATATTGAGATTTACTTAAAAATGTAGAGGTACTTATGACTTGTTTCACAAGTTAATTTGAAGTAGACTTTATTGATATAGAAAAATAAATATACAATTGATAAAGAATTGTCATTGTGAATATATATTTCACGTAAGCACACATAAATCATGTAGCTCTGCAGTCAGAGCTAAGGTATTTAAACATACAACACAAGAGACTCCAATGCAGTCAACTAATATTATAAATTTAAAATAAGTGACTTAGAAATAAATGACCAAAAATGCTATGTGTTCATCTTCAATGTATTTAAAGAGTAAAGAAAAATAAGGCAGCTAATGTATTCAGTAACTCAAATTACTTAGAATTGCATATAATTCTGAGAAAATATCATTATCAAACTTGGTATAAGGAGCAAGATTTTATACATAAAAGTATTTAATGTTGTATAGAGATATTTTACTTTTTCATGGAATCAAAAAACAAATAAATTTATTAAAACTGCTGATGATCTTCACCATTCTAAACGAGTAAACACAAACACATTCACAATTTTACGAATAATTCCGTATGATTTCTGAAGTTAAGAGCTTGTACTTAATATACTTTTGATAATACTAGGAATATTACAGATAATTGCTTGTAGGTATGTTTATATTGTAAGAGCTTTATATCTTTTAGAAAATCGAACTCCTGGTATACCACTGTTAAACTTTCATATATATATATATATATATATATATATATATATATATATATATATACACACACACACAAACACACACACACACACACACACACACACACATTTACTGACATATTTATCTAAGAACTATGTTCTTCCAGGGCATTCTGCAATGTCATTCACATATGAGAATATTGGCTTTCTTGGAATATAAGAAGTAGATAATTTGTTTAACTTTGGTCTTGTCGGTATTTTTCATGAACACATTTTATGCAAAATAAACATGTAGTTGGCGTCTCATTCATTAATAAGTAGAACCCCATGGGCTACAAATACACCATCTATATTATATACTCTTAATGCTTTCTGATGAAAGTAACTTACTCATACTCAAGTGTCAAATCAATTGTTTACAGATAATGTGTGAGAAGTCTTCACAAGTAACAAGCCCCCTGTGTACCCCTACAGGGTCTGTGGAGTATAAGCTGGAATTTGATTTGTTATTTTCCCAAACAACCTGTAGTTACAGTTGATGTTATTTCTGTCACATACTTTTCTTTCTCTAACCCATTATATCGTTTTCAACTAATGTGGAGAGAGGGTAGCTTTTGTACCTTTCACACAAAGGAACTACTGTTTGTGAAAAATTGACTAAGGTGTTTGGGGTTGGGCTGGCAAATGGGTGAAGAAGTAACAAAATTTGTGTTCCAGTCTACTTAGTCCTGAAGTCCCTCCCTGAAGCAGTAGCAATGCCTTCCCCTCCCCAGGGTCACACATGGCTTTCTTCATGGGTGGGAATTTAAGTCCTGCACTCAGAGAGACAAGGGTCTCTTCTTCTGCGACCATGGAAAACCTTAAGATTTCCTTTGTTGGTCCTAAGTTCCAAAGCTTTGGAATTAGGTCTTCAACACTGAAAAACACTTTTTGGAGTGGTGACCACAGGTCATACGTTTTCCATGACTTCTCATCCAATCTCTTTACATGGCACAAGTCTATGGACAAAGGAGCCCAAGCTTGTCACTCAGCTGGCATTTAAAGAGGGAGAGCTGGTGACAGAAGGAGGCAGGCATCTGAGACCACACTGTCCTAACTATTAGGAAAGGTAAAATTTATATACCTTGTCACTACATAAGATCAGAAGACCAGTGAAGTTCAAAGACGAGATCAGAGTAGAATCTGTATTGTCCCAGATCTGGAACATTGTGTGACCTTTGCTAGTAGTCATGTTGACATCCACATATCTCCACTTACCATGGACCTGACAGTTTGGCTTTGTCGACTGGCAAACTCTTTCAGGATTTTGGTCCACCCATATATAATCCTGGGTCATCGGGCAGTCTAATTAGAGAAAGAGCTAAGGTAACCTCTTAAGCATCTAAAAACATCTGGTGATTTGACAAACACCTGTGCTATAAAAGGTAATGCTGGATCCACTTCCGATCTCTTTGATTTGAAGATGCCATTTACAGAATCAAACCACAGCGTCTGATAGCAGTACTGCCCTGTGTCAAACACGTAAAGGTCAGTGGCATTTGTTTCATTACAAAGGGCAATATTCTCACTTGTTGTGTTCAGCTGAGCAAGGGATAGTCCTTGAGCTTCCCTAGAGGCTTTTCAGGGTTTATGTAAGTCATTCAGAATGGAGGCACAGTGATGTTTCTCTGGTCATGGACACCACACCCTGCCACTCAGTCATACTCACGACTTAGTATGCCAGGCATTCACGTTGGCAAAGAAGGAATGCCATTCAGGCTCTCAGGCACTTTCTATCAACAGTGAGGCTAATTAGTGCATGTGGCCAGGGTTTAGCAAACTGGATTAAGGGTCCCTCCCCTGATGGAAAAGTAAGGGTTAATATGAGCAAGACACAGGTTGAAAGAGAACATAGCGTGTAAACTCAGAGAGGCAGTAGTTTGCTAGATTGACATTATCAGCCTCCAGTCAACCTTCTAATAAATGATTAAAAACTATGGAAGAAAAAAAAAAGCGTTCATTAATAAGAAAAGATGGTGTGTGTGCGTGTGTGTAGGGAATCTTAACAATTGTAGGAGAGGTGAAAGCAAAGTTTTTGACCTGTGATTTTGGGAAAAGTTATCTACTTTGTGATGCTGCCTTCTTCTGAAGCCTGGGGATTGGTTCTGGAAATCCTTACTTTAAGGTCACCTACAGCAACTGTCTTCTAGTTGTTTGGGGAGTGATGATCTGGCCTTATTTGGGTGTGACTTGCATGAACCCAGGAGGATTTTTCTTGTGTTTTGATGGCAATGGAGGTGGTCAGCTGTACTCACAGGTCCCCCCCAGTGTGGTAACAGCATGTGCTTCTTTCTGAACACTCCGCTGCGTACACCCCGACTCCCCTGGTTTAAAGGGGTGGCAAGGCTAGCCCGTCGGTGAACACCATACCCTTTCACTTACTGGCAATCTATTTCAAGTGGGCTAGTTAGTCTTTGTATATAGCTACTGACAGCAGCAAACTGCTTAATTTCCCACAGCGTTCCTTTAACAGGAATGGAAGGTATAGATGTGCAGGCACAGGGTTGAGGTATCCAAACACTACTTCAAAAGGGGTCAAGCTCTGTTCGCCTGGAGTATTCTGGATCTTTCCAAGGGCCAAGGGTACTTCTTTTGGCTTTTAAGTCCAGTGTCTTGACAGATTTCTTCCCCTAAAGTTCTTTTTATATCTAAATTTTTACTTCCCATCTGCCCTGATGATTGAGGATGGTACCAGATATAGAATTTTAATGAGTGCCCGAGTCTTGGTAAGCAAGTGCTTTATCTTGGCTGTAGATTGAGTTCCTTGGTCGGATTCAGTTCATAAAAGAATGACGAGAGGCGGATAATCTCAGTTACTCTTTTCTTACTGCTGCGGCATCAGCACATCTAGTCACACAGAATTTGGTTCACCCATGAAACACGCAGACGACAACCAAACTGTGACACACAGCTGAACGATGGAGGTGCGTCATGAATCTGTTCGGACTTCTGCAAAAGGCGGTGGGAGGCTTGAAGGACGTCATGCAGAGCACTGATTTCTTCTAGAAATTTGGTGAACTTTCCAAGTGGTGAACAGGGAAATCATTTGCCTGGAAATTCTGTGAATGCTGGCACATGACCAATTGTCTTTCAGTTGTTGTTGCTCAGTCCAGCTAACAAGTGGAAAGAAAGCAGCTTCCCGCTCAGGACTGTTAGACACGTGTTAGTATCTACTTGTCCTTCTCAGATTGTGTGGCGTCTGGCTGGCAGTTAATAAAGTGAGTCCGGGCTAAAGGCAGGATTAAAACAAGAGAGAGTGGGGGGTCTATTTGAGGGTGCACATCTAGCACCCTCTCAGCTCTGTCATTCCTTAAAGATGTGTGGTCAGTTTCCTCAGTGTGGTCTGAAGAGTGAACATGACAGTCTTGAAAGGGAGCTGAAGAGCTTGGAGCGGGTCAGCGAGACTCTGCCCGTCAGTAACAGGAGCGCCTGCAGCGGCAAAGAATCCATAGGATTGCCAAGCTTTGCCCACGCACAGCAGAACAAGCATGCCTGCAGTCAGCGTGCATTGGTGCAGATCCCAGTGAGAGTTCTGGGCCAAGCAATATGGGCAAATTCACCATGGGCTAAGCGTGTGCCTCAAGGGTTTCCCGTGGCGCAACTCTGGCCTGACCAGCCATGAGACATTTCCCGGGAATTCCATTTACAGGAGCCATCCTAAAACAGGAGCTGGGATTGTTTCAGGGGATGTCTCGGAGGTCCAGTCCTAGCTTTGACACCATTCTGTAGCTGCAAAGCTCTGGTGTGGCCAGGAACGGGACTGCCTATCCCCTGGGAGGGGCAGGCGCAGCTGCATTTGAGTGTCGCAGCGAGGTGGGGGATGGGAGGTTTCCGCAAACCTCGCTGTGACACTCAAATGCACACACAGGGTCTGTCACTGTGCAGGGAGGTGCTGAGTCTTACCAACTGTGAGAAAGCAGACCAGCATGGAGGACCACAGTGGACGGGGAAGCATGAAGTCACATGAAGTCACAGTACTCACAGTGGCAGCTGTGGCAACTGCATGTGAGGGTGGGCACATACCTGATGCCGGAGGGTCTAAGTCAGGCGTCCGCAAACATTTTACACAGGGGGCCAGTTCACTGTCCCTCAGACCGTTGGAGGGCTGGACTATAAAAAAAAAAAAGCTGTGAACAAATCCCTATGCACACTGCACATATCTTATTTTAAAGTAAAAAAACAAAACGGGAACAAATACAATATTTAAAATAAAGAACAAGTAAATTTAAATCAACAAACTGACCAGTATTTCAATGGGAACTATGGGTGCGGATGCATCCTGTGCTCCTCTCACTGACCACCAATGAAAGAGGTGCCCCTTCCGGAAGTGCGGTGGGGCTGGATAAATGGCCTCAGGGGGCCGCATGTGGCCCTGGGGCGGTAGTTTGGGGACCTCTGGTCTAAGTGATATGAGACATTCGCTATAGGAAGCAGACAAGAGGCAAAGGCTTCTCCTAGAATACCTGCAGTGGTCCCATTGTTTTTATGGCAGTAAAGATGAAAAGATTTGTCAATTAGTAAGCCTAGAGCCAGAGGTGGAGGTGATGTTTATTTTACATCTTCAGAGGTGGTTAATGCGTCTGAAGGTCAGGAAATGGGCTCCAGGGTGGTGTTGGAGAGAGAGACACAGAGCGTGAGCAAGGGCCCCCAAATTAAAAAGCCACTGGCACAGTAGCAAGCTGCGTCTCCAAAAGTTACAGAAGTGCTTTCTTGTTTTGGGTAAAAGGATGAACAAAATTGACTCAAGGCATTTTGGGGCGAGGTTCTGAATGGCTTGAGATAACTTGATATCCTTAGTTGGTAACAATTGTCTGTAATTATCCAAGTTGAGATCGGAAGACTTGTGTGGCCTCTTCCCACAAAGTCCTCTAAAGAGGGGAGGGGCTGTAAGCGCATCCTGTTCAGTTTGGTTACAGAGCGTAAGGTCATCAACGGGCTGAACAAGGGTGGAGCCTTGGGTGAAGGCTACGAAATATATGTCCACTGTAAGGATCTTGGAAAATATCAAGGGTGACTCACACTACCCCGAGGTAGGCGAGTGCATGTTAACTGTCTTTCTCTAAATGCTAGTGTGAAAGAAGTGGTGAATTTAGTGCAACAGGGGTGGAGAGAAAGCTGAACAGAGGCTGGTTGCTGTACCCTAGGTCGCAGCAGGGGATAGAGCATCGGACTGGCACACAGAGGATCTGGGTTTGAGACTCTCAGGTTGCCAGCTTGAGCGTGGGCTCACCAGCTTGAGCACTGGATCATAGACATGATCCCATTGTCCCTGGCTTGAAGCCCAAGGTTGCTGAGTTGAGCCCAAGTTTGCTGGCTTGAGCAAGGGGTCACTTGCTCTGCTGTAACCCCCAGGTCAAGGCACATATGAGAAAGCAATCAATGAAAGACTAAGGAGTCACAACGAAGAACTGATGCTTCTCATCTCTCTCCCTTCCTGTCTGTCTTTCTCTCTGCTACACACACACACACACACACACACACACACACACACACACACACACACATGGTATATGGCTCTTAGGTTGTGCAGAGATCAATAGATTTGGTTCCTGTAGCAGTCAAGTTTGCCTTCTTTCTTTACGGTGATACTGGAGTGTTGCATGGTGAGGAAGCGAAGACACGTGCAAGCTGCTGCAGACAGGTGTCCAGGATAGCTCAGTCCTCCACCTACAGCCCTGGAGAGAGCATGTCTACATCCAGATGCTGATGGAGAAGGTTTATCGTTTTCCAAGTGATGCAGATAGGCTCCGTACCCACGAACAATCCCACTTCGGTTGCCTTGTGGCCCTGGGGCGAACGGGGTATCTTAAAAGATTCATCCTCTCCAGAGAATTTAAATTCTTTTCTTCTTTTTCTTTTATTTATTCATTTTAGAGAGGAGAGAGATTGAGTGAGAGAGAGAGAGAGAGAGAGAGAGAGAGAGAGAGAGAGAAAGGTGTGAGGAGCAGGAAGCATTAACTCTCATATGTGCCTTGACCAGGCAAGCCCAGGGTTTTGAACCGATGACTTCAGCATTCCAGGTCAATGCTTTGCTTTATCCACTGCGCCACCACAGATCAGACCTCCAGAGAATTTAAATTAAGGTGAGTTTCCAGTAGGAAACTTGGGATATGGTCTGGGGTCAGGAAAATGAAAATACCTTTCTTGTTAAATTTCATAGCGGCATTATATTTAAATAACAAATCTCTAGCAAATAGGTTTGCTGGGAAGACGTTAGAAACTCACAAGGCAAACTGGGTGTTAAGGGGACCTGGGGATTTTGGGGTGGGCTGAGAGCTGGCCAATGAAAACGGTTGCCAGAGATATTGACAGCTTGAATAGAATCAGAGGGGACAGAGAGAGGAGAATCCTCTGAATGAATGGTGGAGAAAGTCATACCAGTGTCCACTTAAAATTTCAGACCCAAATTTTATATTTTAATTTTAATGGTCTGTCCCAGGGTACAACTGAAGAATTGCTGACCCTGACAATTGGAAAATTGTCCCAAAGGAGAAGAAGGCTAAAACTTCTAGGGGTGCTGGAGCCCTGGGGATTGCTTTTTCAAATTTCCTCTCTCTTAAATGTAGGACAATTATTTTTCCAGTGTATAAGGTTTTTTTGAGTTCTTTTAATGGTCTGTTATTTATTTATTTATTTTAGAGTATCTGCAATTGTCTAAAGACAAATGAGAAGGTCTCTTAATGGACTTCAAATTGCTCTTATATTTAGAATTTTATCCCTCTAGGGTCTCAAGTTGAAGAGCAAGAAATATTTCTGTTTCTGAATTCCTACCATCTATTTTCAAAAAGTTGAGTAGCATTGCCATTGTTATTGTATTAAATTTTAGGTTGGCTGGCCCAATCAAGTCCACTATTTTGAGATTTTTCTCTATAGAGGAACTTTTAAGAGTGAGTGGTAGTTAGAGCTATACATTATCCTTTACATTCAGCATTGTCCACATCAAGTATGGCATATGTAATGTAATCGCTTCATTTGATCATTTTTAAAAGTCAGTTATTGTAGCTTGGATAATGTGGACATGGGACCTATTTAGGACAGTGTTTTCTTTAACATTTAATTTCAAATTATTTGATTCAAGGGCCTTTTTTTTATTAACTTCAATTTTTTCTGTACTGCAAGATTGTACATATGGTTAAATAGGTCATCTTTGCTTTCCCAATATCTCCTAACCAAAGGACAAACTATGAATAGTATCAACACTGCATTGTATCAAAGCTTTGTGTGCATTTGTTTATGTGGGCATACTTATACACATATACATGTTTTATAAGGTTTTTTCATCTATGTGTATGTGTCTAATCTCCTTTATTAATAGAAATGTTTGGGTTTTATTTTTCTTGTATGTGCTAATAATTTGTTTGGTTTTTTTGATGAGATAGACCTGATCTACCATCTGAGATTCAAAAGCAATTTATCTTCCTTGGATAACCAAGGTTATTTCCTGTAGCCTCTTGCTGGAGCAAGGAGATAGAAAAAAATATATACAGAAGTAAAACATTAATCTTCAACTAAAACATCTCTCTTGAAATGCCAAAATACTTCATACATTTTCATTTCCCATGTAGGAGCAAGTTCTGATATACAAATGAAGAATGAGAGAAATCAAGAAGGTTTAGAACTGGTTAACAGACTTCTCTTATCTGTTGGTTTTTAGATAAAGCAATAATAATACAGGCTATGCGCAAATTTTTTCTAATTTTCATTCATATTCATATGATACAATTTTAAAATTATTATAAATGCAGATCAAAGAGCATAAATATTCCTACTATTCTGAGGGACACTGACAAAGCTAACGAAGAAACTATGAAAATTTATATTTTAAATAGCATTGTCTACTAGCCAGTTGATTTTGATTCTTGAAATAGCAAAAAAAAAGGATTAAAGCAAAGTTATACCTAAAACACTTCCAATATATTTTTCATTTTTATCTTAAAATAATTGCACTAAATGGAACAACCCAGTTTATTACATTCTGTCCACAAATAAAGAAACTATTTTTTTCACAATGCTTGGTCCAGATACAGGATATTACTAAGTTACCCACTGTATTACATGTTCAATAATTTATTCTTTTTAAACAGAGAATTAATTTTACAACAATCTATCATTTTGATTTTCATTATAAGCGATTGGCTTCTTTCTTCATTTTAATCTGATAAATTGTGCTTATGGAGAAAGTGTCTGAATTATATATTCTTTTCTTTCCATGCTTAATCTGAGATCAAATACTCTTTAAATGATCAATCCTTCTCCTATAGAAGTTACTCTTATTGGAAGTTATATTTTCATTGAAATATGTATTTTCCTATTTCTCCTCACATTTACAGGAAAAAATAAAGTCAGTTTTATCACATTTCAAAATCTCTAAGATTAAGTAATATTTTGGATGCTTTATAAGAGATCATAGTCACCCTTCTTGTTTCCATTCACCTTCCTCTGCAATGAATTTCAATAGATGTTACACTGTATTTTTTAAACTAATATTTGTCTGAGTTCATTATTAATACAGACTTGTAGACTCAATTTGTTTTATTAATCTGCATTTCCTGTTTTTTTCATATAGATTTGCCCAAACTTCATTCATGACTATTTGATGGGTGTCATTCCACAATGGTACTTTTATTTATCAGGTAAGTATATAAAACTTTGATTAACTGTAAGCATTGTAAAGAATCCCATCAACTTTATCACAGAGCCAGATTTTAAAAGGCTATCAGATCTAGCATTAATCTCATTTGAAGTCTGTGTGCGCATGTGTTTTGTGCAAAGACACTGATAAAGCTAACTTTATAAAACCACAACGACCCTGAAGAAATTCCTCTGTACAGGACAAAGCTGAAAGGAAAATATCAGTGCAACCACTAAAAGTCGTATTTGTGTATCTGTTTCTGTGAGTGTGTGTACAGACACTCGTGTAAAATATGCTGAATATTTTCATAAATTACATAATCAAAGATTTTTAATTATGACTTTATGTTCAATGAGGTGAAAAATCTTAAATTTACTTCAAAGCTTACATGTTTCTTTGTTTTTACCTGTCTAAGAATCCTACTGAAGTTTATGAAGCTTTTGCATTTGTGTATAGGTTTAATATCCATTTCTATGCCTACTAGTGGTGGTTGTCAGAATAAGTGACTTCCTTTTGAAGAGAAGGGCTTTTCATTGCAAAGTTGCTCCTTCCATCAACCAAGTTACAATTAACACAGCAGGAGGGGACATAGCTCAAGGCATTCTTAACCAGATGCTTTTACACTTCCAAAGTGATCTGAAATTCTAGAAGGCTTCATTTTCTAGATGGAGGATGGGTTAATTGCTTTTACTCAGTTGCCTAATTACCCTAGCCAGGACTATATTTGTCCATATATATATATATTGTGCCAGGGACCAAAGACCTCAGGGCAAAACTTCCTACATCAGATTGTTTCTCTCTGCAATCCCTTAATCTCATTCTCCTAACCGGCTCTGAGCCGGGATCCTCAGCACCCTCTCTAGGACCAGAGAACACAGAGACACATCTTCATTGACTTCCCCAGCCTGTTGTTGGGCAGATAAAATATATGCTCACTTTGTTAAAGATGGCGCTGCCCACGTGCAAGTTCGTTGATATTAATGTATGTTCTGGAACAGGCTGTGGGCAGGCCGGGTTGTTGTAGCCTAAGGCTTAGTTTTAAGAATAAGCTCTTCTCCACACCCTTGACTGATTGGATGATGTAGGGTGGTGCACTCTCCTGAGGAATCCCATTATACAGAGACTTCCTTGTTTGTATAATTGGATTAAAGGTTTTGATTCTATGGTATAAAGTGGGAGAGACCAGTAGCTTGATCTCTCTCTCTCTCTTGGTTCCTGAGTTCCTGAGATTAGTATCAGAGAGGAGAGCAGATTAAGGCCACGTGCAGGAGAAGCAGCCAAGATGGCAGAGTGCTGAGAGAGAAGCCAGTTTGTTAAGAGTTTGTGCAGGAGGAGATGGGGAACAGAGGTGAATAAGTCTGGTGAGCTAGAAACCTTTGATTCTAGGAAACTCGGATAAGTCAGTAGCTTTGTGAGCACTGAATGTGTGGGTTTTGGAGCCCAGTGTGTGTTTTTGCTTGCCCGCCGGGTGCAAGCTAGAATTAAAGCTGATGGCTCACCAGTTTTTGGCTCCTGTGTTTCATTACCGACTGTTTGAATCTAATGTGAACCTGCGTAGGCCAGGGGGCTGTGATAGTGACCACGACTACTGGCTTTACACTTGTCTTTTTGCTTCAAAACATCTTTGTTCTTGAGCCTTATGGCCCCAGCCAGGAATTTATTTTCCCTGATGACATCTGCTTGTGACCTCTTCTCAATGAGGCTCCTGCTTGCTGGTCGCCACATTTCATCCCACCACCTTCCTGCATCCTTTGCTCTTTCTAATTGTACACAGAACCAACAATCCTCTTCTGCAGCCTTATTTTTATCAACACATATTTATTTTTATTGTCTAACCACTCTGACGCTGTCTCACCTGAAGTCAAGAATCCCCCTCCCCTCCATTTTTATTCACGGTTATGTCCTCAGACCCCAGGGAGCTCCCTGTCATATATAGGAACTCCATAAAATCGGTTAAGTGGCTGTAAAGCCAGTAGCCAGGGTCAGGATCACAGCCGCCTGGCCCATGCAGGTTCGCAATAGATTCGGACAGTCAGTAATGAAACAACGGAGCCAAAGACTGGTGAGCCATCAGCTTTCATTCTAGCTTGCACCCGGAGGGCAAGCAAAAACACACACTGGGCTCCAAAACCCACTCATTCAGTGCTCACAAAGCTACTGACTTATCCGAGTTTCCTAGCATCAAAGGTTTCTAGCTCACCAGCCTTATTTACCTCTGCTTCCCATCTCTTTCTCTCTGCACAAACTCTGCTCAAACTGCCTTCTCCCTCAGCATTCTGCCATCTTGGCTGCTTCTCCCCTCCTCCACATGGCCTTAATCTCTAATACTAACCTCAGGAACCAAGAGAGAGCAAGCTCCCGGTCTGCCCCACTTTATAGTGTAGATTTGAAACCTTTAATCCAATCTACAAACAAGGAAGTCTCTGATACAAAGTCACTTATCTGAGACATACTGGGAGGATTCCTCATGAGAGTGCACAACCCCACATCATCCAATCAGTCAAGGGTGTGGAGAAAAGCTTACTCTTAAAACTTGCATGTGGGCAGTGCCATCTTTAACAAAGTGAGCATAATATATTTTATCTGCCCAACAGTGGGTTACTGATTGCATCACCCCACATGTTTTACAACTGACAACTTTTGCACGTGTTGGGGCACCAGGTGACGAGATGGAAGTTTTCATTGCAGCTCGCTCTGACTGCTAAATGTTAGAGAAAACTTCCGAAAATGCATAAAGTTTTACATCCCTGTTCTCACTACTCCTAAAGTTTGACAGGCATTAAATATATAAGGCAAAAGTTCCACTGAAGGATGAGTTTTAGAAACACTTCATTATGTAATTAAAGAAAATGATCAGGACAAGCTTTTCGAAATATTGGTTGTGACACTTGGGGTTTAAATTTGCACCCCAACCAAGAAGTGGAGAACTATTTAATTGGGTCCTAAATTAACTGGGTGGAGAAATATATGTGCTGAGATTTAACACTCAATATAATTGGAAATGATAAAAAATACATTATTTTTCTAGCTATCTTAGATTATTTTAAATGTGCCAGTCATTCTGATTTGGTTTCATTTTTTAATAGTAGATTTCCTGGTTTAAAAAGTATTGTGGTAACATCAACAATTAATACCAAACACCTCTGTTATTCTTGTGAATTAAATGTTAAAACTGTTTTTTTTTTTTCCTACTTCGTTTTAGCTAATTTGAGAAGTTGACTCACTAAATAATATAACATAAATCGGTTGGGGATTGTTTTAGAAAAACAAGTTTCTGGCTATCACAAGACTGATCTAATTTGTACTTTACTTTTAACCTTATATTTTTGTAATGCTTCTGATCAAAGGGGCTGGACAAAAGGCTGTACCGATATGTCCAAACTAATTTCTACAGAGACGGCCTGAGAAGGATTAAGGAGGAAGGAATGTCAGGCAGTTACTGTCAACCTTATTGCTGCTGACAGGTTTACCAGCTCTGTAGATAAGGACTACACCCTGGCCCACAATCAGAGCCCAGAGTTTACAGACACCTCTGAGTCAGAACTCTCCCTGAACAGGAAAGTTTTAGCACTGGGGATGGGACTGGCAAGTATTACCTGGATACTACTTGCCCACTACATTAATCCCTTTAATACAGGCACTTTCAAAGTCTGCTCACTCTCTTCAATCCCTTCAATGGGTTCTTCTTTTTTTTTCACAGGGACAGAGAGAGAGTCAGAGAGAGGGATAGTTAGGGACAGACAGACAGGAATGGAGAGAGGTGAGAAGCATCAATCATTAGTTTCCCGTTGCGACACCTTAGTTGTTCATTGATTGCTTTCTC
Organism: Rhynchonycteris naso; assembly: GCA_037038555.1. Classification (NCBI taxonomy): domain Eukaryota; kingdom Metazoa; phylum Chordata; class Mammalia; order Chiroptera; family Emballonuridae; genus Rhynchonycteris; species Rhynchonycteris naso. The sequence continues at coordinate 6,345,866 of CM072998.1, read as the reverse complement.
ACATGTGCCTTGACCGCGGGCCTTCAGCAGACCGAGTAACCCCTTGTTGGAGCCAGCGACCTTGGGTCCAAGCTGGCGAGCTTTTGCTCAAGCCAGATGGGCCAGCGCTCAAGCTGGCGAGCTCAGGGTCTCGAACCTGGGTCTTCCGTATCCCAGTCCGATGCTCTATCCACTGTGCCACCACCTGGTCAGGCCCCTTCAATGGGTTCTAACCAGCCTTTCTGTTGTCTGATTTTCTCCTGTCTGGTCATTCTTCCTCAGTTTCCTTTGCTGACCTCTGATCTCGGCTGAGCATTATGTCCTAACATCAGCCCTTGCACATGTCCCATTCTCTGACTTTTCTCCATCTTCATTAAAAGCCTCCTGCCTATGTCTAGTGGTTATAAATTCCTTCTCTTACTAACTTCTCAAAACTCAGGTATCTAACTGCTTATAAGACTTCACTAAGCTCCCTAGTGAACATCTCTAACTGAGCACATCCAGACTCATTGCTCATACCCACCCACAATATCTCGCCCTCATCAGCCTTTTCATCTGAGGATCCCTGTATTTCCAGTGGTTCAGACCACAGATGTGATAGTAACCCTTCCTTCTTCCTTCCTTCCTTCCTTCCTTCCTTCCTTCCTTCCTTCCTTCCTTCCTTCCTCCTTCCTTCCTTCCTCCCTCTATCCCTTCCTTCCTTCCTTCCTTCCTTCCTTCCTTCCTTCCTTCCTTCCTTCCTCCCTCTATCCCTCCTTCCCTCCCTCCCTCCCTCCCTTCCTTCCTCCCCTCTTACTGTAAAGGCACTGTGGGATGAAATTCTTTGGGCTCTACTCGGAAACATATCCCACATGCTACCTCTCCTTACTTTCTTCATGGCTACGATCCTAGCCAGAGCCAAGAAAAGCTCTCATCTGCTACACTACAGGGCGCCTCTCTGGTCCATTACAGATCTGTTGGAAAGGTCCATTCACGCTGTAAGTTACATCACTGTCATTCTTCTCAGAAAACTCTAGTGCCTTCTGTTGCTGTCAGAGTACAACTCAAGTCCTTACATGATCTCGTTACACTTCTGACTTCTAGGTGGTACCCCTTCCTTTTCACACTCCACCAACCACACCAGCCTTCTTTAGCTGTTTCTCAACTACGCCTGATACACTCTCCTGTTAGAGACTTTCTCTGTCTGGAATGTTCTTTCCTCCAGAAATACACAAAGATCCCCCTTCTACCTCCTTCAGGTCACAGTACAGTATCATTTTCTCAGGGAATCTCTCCGGGACCATCACAGACAGAACAGCAAACCATCAGTGTCTGTCCTTTGAAACTAGAGGTCATTCCCCTCATAGCGTGTATCATATTCAAAGGTATGATTTAATGTATTGATTTAATTAAGATGGGTGGGATTTACTTTATTTCTTCCCCAGTGAGAATGTCAGGTAAGAATACCTATCTGTCTGTTTTAGTTTTTCATTCACTCTAGGTGCCAAACACATAGGGAGCACTAAGTAAATATTTTTTGAATTAATGAATCAAGCAATATTTAGTGATCTATACTTTTATAAAATACCTATGAAATATTATAAAAATTGACTATATATTAAGACCGCACAGAAAACCTTAATGAATTTTCAAAAAGAGAAATTACAGGTACCTTATTCTCTGCTCACGATGTAAAAACAATATCTTAAAGTAAAGAAACTAAAGAAACTTTAGTTTCTTTAACAACTGTTAGGAGGACAAAATTAAAATGGAAATGACAATTAAAAATTCTTCACTTTAGGACCAAAAGATTATTCATTTCTTTTTAACTTATTGAATTTAATGCTGAAGAAATAAATTTTAATAAATATCAAAGCAGGAAATAGGGAGAAAAATTAGATTTGATCTAAAAAAATTAAAGAATTAACTTTTTGAAAAATATAATTAAAAGATAAGGAATGAATTGCCGTAAGTATTAAAAACAGGGAAAATACACAATATTCGAACTATATATGGAAATAGAACACACAGAGAGAAATTATAAATGGCTAAAACAATACTTTAATCAAATTTGGAAACCTCGATGGAACTGATGAATTTTAGAAAAGGTCAATGTCCGTCACTGACTGAGAGATACATATAACCTCAGGAGACCAGTTATTATGAAATAATTGTGACGTTATCAAAATCTAAGTACCTAGTAAAGATAATGCCCAGAAAATTTCACAGTTTAATTACCTAATCTAAAAAGAACAAAATTATTCTAACACTATTTTAACTTTTTCATAGAATAGATTTAAAAAGTAAGTTTCTAAAACTGTTTTACAAAACTAGTGTTACACTCATCTATATTTTGGGATAGGGAGATTTTAAAAGAAAAAAAATATATAGTATTTTTTTTTAATAAGATGTGGTGGTATTGAATAAATTCAAGAAGATCCATACATTCAACTCGCATAGAACATTTTTCAAGGCCAAAGTTTTACTAAGCATCTCAAAATACAAATGACTTGGGTTGGGTGTCAGAATGTAATATAATACAGTGGATCACTGATATAATGAGAACACACAGTGAAAATATAGAATTTCCTACATATATTTTATTGCCTATAATACACACACACACACACACACACACACACACACACACACACACATACGGAAAAATATAGCCAAAGAAAAAACATTCACAGCAGCACAATTAATGATAGCTAATAACTGTAAATATTCCAAATGTCTATCAATAATAGGATAACTAAGTACTAGTATATTTTTATAACATAATACTGTAAAAAAAATGAAAAAAAATTACCTTTAGTTCTAACTGCATGAATAACTTTCTTAAATATAAGATAAAATATCATTAAATATAGTGGGTTAGAAGTCAGAACAGCGTTAACCGTGGAAGGAAGGTAGGGAATGGTGACTGGGTTGGTGCTTAAAGGGACTTTTGGAAGGCTGGCTAGCTTCCGTTGTGGTATCTTTGGTTGCACAAATATGTCCACTCTCAGAAAACATATAGTAAACTGAGCACTGCTATGTTCACTTTTTATAACACATGCATGTTTTATATCAGTGAGACACCCTGAGCACACAAAGTAAATAATCCATCTTCAAGAATACACAAAACCGGCTCTCGTCCTGGGAGCAAAGTCATGCCTTTCCGGTCCCCTTGGCTCCCGGCTCCCTCATACGGGTTCCCTTTGCCTGCCCTCTCCTAAGCCCCAAGGGTCCTTTCTGCCTCTACAACTTGTTCCCTGAGCCCTTGCAGCCCAGCGGGCTCCCGTCTGCTCCCTCTGTAACTTTCTAAGTCCTCTTTCCCTTAACGTGTATTTGGGGGGGGGGGGGAGTACACAAGAAACTGATCAAATTGGGTTTTCCAAGTACCTTAAATGAAAGAGAAAATGAAGGGATATTTTAATTTTAATTGCAGAAAATGTTTCTTTAATCATAAGGCTGTCCCCTTTCATCTACTTAGTTGCACAAAGTCACATTCTTGTAAAACTTTGAAACAATTTCAGAAAAAATTAAAAAAAAGTGTTCTCTTTGACTTATTTCACCAGGCCCTTCCACTGTAACTGGGGTCTGTCTACAGAAATACCTCACTTGGGTTCTTTGTAAGAATTAATACAGTATCTATGATATACAATTTGGTTTCACAAGGTATGCAGTATATAATGTATTTTGGAGACCGGTTTATAAAGAACTGAAATTCTAACTCATTCTTTCTAGGTGTTGTGTGACATGTCACGGCGCGAGTGTCTCTTTTGCTGACCTCTAAAATCATTTGTTGCTATCATTAACAATTATTTCAGACAAGTTTCCTTGTTTGCCATCTTTTGTGGTGTTACACTATGAGTGCCTGCCTCCATTTCTTCAGGATTTTAAAACTTCCAGTTCCTGTAACTCCTGTCATAACATACAGATGTATCAATGTTCACGTAGAAATTCTTCAAACCACGGCTTTAGGGGTGTTGTCCTTTTCCCTCCCTACCCAGCCAAAATTCCCATAGTCATACCTAACACTGCGTCATTATGTCCATAATCCCCAAATTTAAACATTAAATAACAATCAATCTTGGGTCCCTTTTTCACTTTCTAGCATTCCAGTTCCAAAAATTCATAAATCACTCCCGGACCTTCAACCCACTGAAGGTTCATTTTTGACTTCTCATCTCATGTCCTATTGTCTTTATCCTGTTTAAATTCTTTGAGAACATGAGTTATTGAGAAAGGTCGCTATAGTTGGAGATCTGCCCCCATCATCTGAAAATCTCAAGGTGTTAGCCAAATGTCTTAACATTTCTGTGCCTCAACTTCCTCATTTGTAAAAATGGGGAAAATATGATATCTACCTAATAGGGCTATTATGAGATTTAAGTGGGTGAGTAATTGAAAAGAGCTTAGGATAGTACCTGGAATGTTATAAAGATATATTAGTTTTTGATAATAAAAATCTATTATTATAATCATTCCCAGACAAATACTCTCAAAGACTTGATGCCTTTTATCTCATAAGATGCATTTTACAAAGTATTAACTCTGGAAAAATCTAACACTTCACCTTCTCAATGACAACCCCAGTGAAGGGAAGGGTGGCTGAGAAAAAAAAAAAATGGCTGAATAATCTCATTTTTTCCATTCATCATTCCTAAATTCACTGGGCTCTTAGGTTTTCCGGCAATCACACATTTCTTCTCTCCCAATCTCTTACATATCAGTCTCTTGCATTATCCTCTTTATTTAAAATCTTTAATATCTCATTTTCTTTTCTCACACTCAGCTGCTGACTTTTATTATTTTCTCTTCACCAAGAAAACAGAAGAAGCTTTTTGAGGAATTTAGACAGCTCCCGCCGCCCGGTACCTGCGCTAGTGCCTCTATGATCTGCTTTTCTCCTCTTACCGTGGTTGGGCTAACCGAGGGCCCGGCTGACGTCAGCCCTCTCTTTTACGCTCTCTGTCCCACTCTCTGGAAGCCTTTCTCCTCTCGCCTGGGACAAACACGCTTCATTGCTTCTGTTTTCAGCATCACACGTAACAAAACCCCTCCCCTGCCCGGAAACAGGTCCTTTAGCGCTTTGGAAATACTCAAACTTCCATTCTCTTTTAAATTCTTTTTTTTTTTTTTATGCTTTATTCATTTATTTATTTACAGGGACAGAGACAGAGTCAGAAAGAGGGATAGATAGGAAAGAGGGACAGATAGGGACAGACAGACAGGAATGGGGAGAGATGAGAAGCATCAATCATTAGTTTTTTGTTGCGACACCTTAGTTGTTCATTGATTGCTTTCTCACATGTGCCTTGACCGCGGGCCTTCAGCAGACCGAGCCACCCCTTGCTGGAGCCAGCGACCTTGGGTCCAAGCTGGTGAGCTTTTGCTCAAGCCAGATGGGCCCGCGCTCAAGCTGGCGAGCTCGGGGTCTCGAACCTGGGTCTTTTGCATCCCAGTCCGATGCTCTACCCATGCGCCACCGCCTGGTCATATTCTTCCAATCAGCTTTTTAGCCCTTGACCTTTACAAGCTCCCCAGTACTCACTATACTGGTACTTAGAACAGGTCATGTCCCGGTGTGACCTCCTTGGGGCTGCTAACAGTTGACACCACTGTCCTGGAAACTTTTGTTTGCTCATGGCACAGCACGGTATCCTGATGCTCCTCCCCCCTGGCTACTCCTGCTGAGGTTTCTGTTTGTCCTCTGCTCTGTTCCCCTCTCACAAAACCAGCCCAGCCGCCACTGACATGCCGAACGGACCCAGAGCCCAGAGCTGTCACTGTTTCTCGGTTATCTAAATCATCCCCAGCTGTCAATCAGGGGAACACGACTTCCTTTCCCATCCAGAGAAACGGGATTAGCTCCGAGTTTCTCAACACCATGCACGTGCTCCTTCTAAAATAGATTTCAGGGGCTTGTGCCCCCTTGTCACGTTATTTCAAACTGAAAGGAAAATAAATATTACATTTGAATCATCTTACATAATTAAAATGTATGTAAACACAACCTTGATTCTGAAACACATTTCTTTGCAACTCAGTCAGTCAAATGATATATAACTCTTTCTTGTTTTGTTGTTAAAATCCACACTCACTAACCCTGGCCGGATAGCTCGGTTGGTTGGAGCATTTCGCTGATGTGCAAAGGACATATGGGTTCGATCCCCACAGAGCACATACAAGAATAGATTGATGTTTTTGTCTCTCTCTCTCTCCCTTCATCTCTCTATAAAATCAATAAATAATATTTTAAGTCCACACTCATTTAAAAAATTATTCTATTATATACTATACTATATGGCTTCTATAACTTTATAGGGGGCCTAGAAAAACTATTCATTTCCTATAAAATATATGCTATGTCAAAAATTTATGTAGAAAGATACAAGTATTATTGCATATAGTGTTTCAAGTTTAAATAATGACATCATAAATAAAATTAAGTTCATTAATTGAAAAATCATGACATAAATATGACTTAAGATATTACTGGTTAATTATGCCAATAAAGTCCTGTTTCTTCTCACATTATATCTTACATTTTCAGTTTCACAAATGCATCTTAACTGTTACAATTATTATTAAATGTATTAGTAGTTAATGTTACATTTCTGAGGTCAACCCAACTTGTATTGTTTTATTAAGATAGAAGTGAAATGTTAAAATAGGGCAATTCCTAATGTAGTAAGTGGAAATTATCTAGCCTAGTGTTTAATTCCGTTCAAAACTGGTCAATTTAAATTGGAATCTATCGTTAATTAAATTGAATTTTTATCTCTGAAAGAGAACATTGAGAAACTGTCTCTAATCAACCTACCAAAAGCAGGGTTTACTTTTTTTTTCTCCAAACCATTGTTTATCAGATCAAAGAGACTTGATGTATCTTTGATTAAAGACAGAATAGTTCTTTGCAGATAACTAGTTTACCTTTTGAAGATTTTTCTAACTCATAAGTTAATAATTAAAGAAGTCTAGATGACATCAATTCTTTATAAAAGATACTTAAAATATGAGCATCATTAAAAATATATAACTATAGGAGTATGATGTCTAGCTTTCTTAAGTTGAGGTTGGCTTTTACTGTGTGCAATACAACGACTCTAAATGTATTATATTCAGGAAGTAAGCAAAACATGTTTCCTTCATGTAATAGTTTATCATTCCTAATTTTGGCAGTCTTTTATATATATTTTCTTTTTCCTAGTTTTTCTTAAAAATCAATGGATGGAATGGGAGATATTGAACTTAAAATTAAATCTAGAGACATATATACATGTTCAACTCATAGAAACACGTTTAAATGTACTGATATATTTATACACTGTATTAAATATTCCAACACTCATTCTTAAGCAAACCATGATTCAAGCTTTTATAAAAGGACAGTGTCTTTCTAATAGGAAAAGGACTATGTTTATGCCTAGAACTTAGGTAATTACGTTTGATATACACATGATTTGATTTGGATAACCGATCAATGTTTGGTATCATGTAAACACTGTTAGATCATACAACTCCATCAGTGACACAAAATATCCAAAGCAGTTTTTTTGGTACTTCTTGAATTACATATAACTGACAGCATTTTTTTTTTTTTAAGACTACAAACTATTTTTGTAGAGGCAGCATCTCATTTCATTTTAGTCTTGATTACACCGGGTCAGTAAGTTTCCTCGGAAGGCTCTCTTCTCTGAGGGTATTGTTCTCGCTGCGTAAGCAAGCAGCGTCTGTCGCAGCTGCACCGTTACCACGAAACCTTTGCGTTGTAAGCGCTTAAATTCATTGAACAGTGGTTTCGTTTTCGAAATATGGAGTAAAATCAGATAACTGACAAAGCTGTAGAAGAGAGAACCGGAGAAACTGTAGAATTCATAATTGCACTGGAAGGACGGCTACTAGTTAATTTCCGATTTTGTAGACTTTGGGCTTAATTTCAACACATGTAAAGACACGGGAGAGTAATAAAGAAGAGGGATGGTCTAAGTACAGTGCAGTCTGCTTTGGAAAAACATTGACACAAGCAAGAAACCATGTCAGCATTTGACGCTATTTGAGGATCTAGGAAGTCATACACTGTGGGTTAGGTTAAAAAGAAATAGAAGAAAAGAAACAAAATTTGATGGATTTATCTCCTCTATAACAATCAACAAATCGGTTGGGCAGCCTACACGGAACAAGCCAACCTTGTTTTCTGCTTACAAAAGCGATCTGTGCCACAGAGTAGACGTTGCTGGGGTTCTGAGGGCATAACCTGAAAACCACAGGGACTGAGACCCATGGCTGACCGTTAAGTGGGTACAAGAACCCAAGCCTTTGCATGAAGTCAGGACACTTGCAGAGCGCTATTCAAACCCCAGTGGTTCTGATGACCACAAGCTGAGCCACGCCTGTGGGGCTGGGGTTTTTCTACCGTTTCGTTTCCATCACGTCCTTGCCCATGTACCCCGAGAGCACCCTTGCGAGAAATCACTTTCCATAGAAAGACCCCCTTTGAGGATCATGTTTTTGGGACTCAGACCTAAAAAAAAAAAAAAAAAAAAAAAATCCATGAGATGAAATTAAACACTAGAAGTATACATATTGTAGAAAGACTTCCAAAGTCAATCATAGTTCATGTTTTTGATAGCTAGTCTTCATTTTTTTTTCCTTTGCTGTATCACCAAATATTTGGATATTCTTTCTTTAAAAATTAGTTAACCTTTATGAATCAGTTGGTAATAGCGGTTAACCCTCCTTTATAAGAGGATTTCGATGTGGTTTGATTTCATAGGCGTTCTTATTACAGAATAGTCGTAGAGGTTTACAGACCAACTCTGAAGCTAGGATGGAGGTCCCCCACACCCCACAATTCCTCCTACGTAAGATGTGCACTCCACTCTTCCCTGGCTCCAGCCTCTCAGGCTTCCCCTTGACCTGTGTTAACCCGGTACTTCTCACTAGCTTCCTTTAATTTTCTCTACCTGAGTCTCTCTGTTTGGGGTGGGTTCTTGTAGGCAACAGACACACAGTCGGTTCATCTTCTTTTATCCACCGGACCATTTCTGCCTTCCGTCGTCTGTTTATGTCAGGCACATTTATAGGGTTTGTAACTGGTACTTATCCATGGCAACCAATTTTTCCTTCCATTCCCCTCTTCCATGGCCCTCTGGTTTTAATTGAGCATTTTATATCATTCCATCTTAATAGCGTATCAATTATACTTTCCACCTTAGTTTTTTTTAGTTGTTGCCGTAGAGTTCACAACACAGACTTGAACCCATTTCGGTCCATCTTCAAGTGATACTGCATTTTGTTCTATGCAGTACAAGTACCGTGAGGGGGAGGATTCCCTGTCTCTCCCTCCTGTCTCTGGTGACACTGCTGTTCTCCACATATGACAATTCCTCCATCCGTTCTTACCACCAATACTTCTATCTGAATGGAGAACAAGAAAAATGAAGGATTTTAATTTTACTTCATCTTTTTCTAGATGTCTTCCTTTATTTATGAAACTGAGTTTCTGAACCTGCATCATTTTTCTTCTTTCTGAAAACCTTAACACTTCTTGAAAAGAAGGTTTGCTGGTAATGAAACTTTTCACTTTTGTTTATGAAAGTCTTTATCCTTTTTGAAGGATAATTTCACTGTATTTAGAATAAAGGTTTTTGTTTTTCTTTTAACACTTTAAACAACTCACTCCACTCTCTCATACTTGCATGGTTCATGGCAAGAAATCCACTGCTGTGTGGTTAGTATGCCTCTCCACTCATTTCTTTCAAAATTTTCTAGTTTTGTTTTTCTTTCTTTTGAAAAGCAAGATGCCTAAAAGTAGGACTTTTTGATTGTTTTATTATTCATCCTCCTTTACCTACTCTGAGCTCACTGAATCTGAGATTTTGTATCTATCATTAATTTTAGGACATGTTCAGGTGTTATTGCTTAAATTACTTCTCTACTCTGTTCTCTTTATCTGCTTTCTAATTGTGCATATGTTATAGTTTAATGTCCCACATTTGAATATTCTTTATTACAGTGTGTCCGTAAAGTCATGGTGCACTTTTGACCGGTCACAGGAAAGCAACAAAAGACAATAGAAATGTGAAATCTGCACCAAATAAAAGGAATACTCTCCCAGTTTCATACCTATTCAGTGCAGTTTGATGTGGGCTCCATTTGTTGCCCTACACACAACCAAACGATAGTGAAGTTCTTGCCACACATGGGTAAGGACGTCTGGTGTAACAGAGTGAATAACATCTGTGATTCTCTGTTTTAAGTGATTAATGTCATTATACATTCAATGCACACATGTTGCTTCACATAACCCCAAAAGTAAAAGTCTAAGGGCGTCAGACCCAGGGATCGTGGTGGCCATGGCTTGACAGAACCCCTGCCTATCCACTGCAGGGGGGATGTTCTATCCAGAAACTCACGAGCAATAGTGGCGTAGTGTGGAGGAGCATCGTCCTGTTGAAGGATGACATCTTCTGGAAATTGTGGCACTGCATACAATTCCAACATGTCAAGATAGGTGTTTGCCGTCACAGACTGCTCTGCGAAAAAAAATGGGCCTATCACCTTATCATGCATCAGGCCACACCACACGTTCACTTTAGGGGTGCTACGTTCGTACTCAACGTAGGCATGAGGATGCTCAGCAGCCCATATTTGGACGTTATGGCGATGAACATGTCCACAGATATGGAAGGTCGCCTCATCACTAAACACAATCTTTTGCAAAAATCTTGCATCATTGTCGATCTCATGAAGCACATCTGTAGCAAATGCGCATCGTGTGGGTCTATCCGCCAGTTTGATAGTGTGCAACAGCCGTAATTTGTACCCCGTAAAACAGAGACATTTCTTTAACACCTTATGAGCTGTAGTCCGGCTTAGGTGTAATTGTCGAGCCCACGCACGCACAGATGTCTTAGGGCTCCTTAGGGAGCTATCCCGTGTAGCCTCTACAGACTCGTCACTGACTGATGGCCTACCAGACGGGGTTTCTCCACCAAACTGCCGGTTTCCTTCAACTGCTTATCCCACTGAGTAATGTTATTCCTATGTGGTGGCGCTTCGTTATAAACGCGCCGATATTCACGTTGCACTTTGGTCATGGATTCGAATTTAGCGAGCCACAGAACACACTGAACTTTCCTCTGTACCATCCACATCTCGACTGGCATGGCCGTGGGCTGCTCCGCTGTATACACGGTGTTACGTCATCATCTGCGCATGTGCACATGCTGCCACATCATCCTACAGAAACTGAGAGGGTTTTCCTTTTATTTGGTGCAGATTTCACATTTCTATCGTCTTATTCTGCTTTCCTGTGACCGGTCAAAAGTGCACCATGACTTTACGAACACACTGTATTTTTAAGATTTTATGTATTCATTTTAGAGAGGAGAGAAAGAAAGAGAGAAGAGAGGGTGAAAGGAGCAGGAAGCTTCAACTCCCATATGTGCCTTGACCAGGCAAGCCTAGGGTTTCAAACCACTGACCTCAGTGTTCCATCTCAACACTATATCCACTGCGCCACCACAGGTCAGGCTTCTTTAAATTTTTATTATTCGTTTTTTCTATTTTTCCCATCTTTGGGAAGTTTCTAGTTACTTATAGGCTGATTCTTTCCTGAGCTATGGGAAGCTTACTGACTATCAAAACTACTTCTCATTTCCATTACAGTGTTTCTTCTTTTTATTTCCAACATTTCCTTTAGATTCTTAGCTTAGAATGTTCACTTTGACATCATTACCCTTGTGTTCATGCATGTTGAACTACCTTATCCATTAGAGCACTTAACATACAGATCACGGTTCTTTCAAATTCCCTACTGAGAATTCCAACACTTGTGTCACATCTGAGTCTGTTTCTCATGACCCCTCTGTCTCCCCCGATGATGTGTCCCTGGCCTTTGGCCATGTTGTGTGACCTTATCATTTTTGCTGAAAGTTCAATGGTGTGCCGGCGATGGTTGCTGAGGCAAGCAGGCCCTCCGTGGGAGCTTTGGCTACTCGGGTCAAGTTGGGCTGGGTATCATGTCTGCTCTTGCCATCGCTGGCAGAGTTTTTATGTGCCCATTGAGTCCTTCTTCTGTCCTGCCTTTTGACTCTGGGCATTCCTAGGTACCCCTCCAAAAAAAAAAAAATCTAGCTTCCTGCTCTTCAGCTATAATTCGTGATTATAATGGTGCCCTAGGGTGGGGCAGTGAGCTGTGTGCTGTGGAAGTGTTCTATAATCTTCTAATTACATCCTAGCCCCTTAATGAGCTCATGTCTGGGACTAGAACCTTCATAAGCCTCTCTCCCCAGTGGAATAGCTTACTGTGTCCCATTACCCCTCTCTCTCCTCTGGCTGTCAGCTTTGTATCACAGGTCCCCTTTCTCTCTGGAAGCAGAGCACTCCTATGAAACCTCTCATAAGTTGAGAGGGCTTTGAAAACTAAGAAGCAATGACCATGTATTTAGATGGAAATTTCCTGAACATTCCCAGACCAAAAAATCATTTGACCAAAACATGTGAAATATGCTTAATTATGTTTAGTTTTACACTACAGATATTACCCTGCTGAGCTCTCTTCGGCCTTTCTGATACCTTAGGATACATCTTGCTCACAGATGCGCACAGACACAGTTCAAGCTCTGACTGCGTGGTGCGAGATGCTGAGTGCAACTCTCAGGGATGGAGCTCTGGGGGACACTGTCGCTATCAGTCAGAACTGCTGTGATGACATCCTTACTATTTTAGGAAGGAGTACAGACAAGCAGTTTAATTTATATTGTTACCTTGAAACACAAAGTCACCATTTGGGGATAGAAAAGTATTAGTGTAGAAAGAAAGATTGATGCATTCTGCTGTAATATTCACAGAACAAGTTCTGTACAAAACCATTCAGGATCTTCAGGCAAACTGTGAATAGTTCTGGAATCTTAACTTATAACCAGGTAGAAATATTGGAAGTCAATCAAATGAAATATGATCAAGAATCTGGAGGAACAGTTTTATAGATACTTATGTAAATTCAGTAACTATTGCCTAGGTAATTTTCAAAAAAGGAATTAAGATAAGTGTTGACAAGCACTTTGATGATGGAAAACAATAACAGGTTTAGGAGAATAAAGATTATCCTGATGATAGCTGATTAAATGTCCAAAAAGATTTAAACTAAATTAAAATAAAAATAAATTAAGAAAAAAATACTATAATGTACCTACACTCTTTCTACAGTTTGATGTTGGAGCATGATAAATACACTGACATTTAAATCAAGAAAAATCATGAAAAGCCTTCTACTGAAATCTAAAATATTAAATTGATAGTGGGTTTTGCCGCCGACTTTCTTTCATTTGTACAGCTCAATTCCACTCAAAAACATTTATAAGTGTTAACTATTTCAAAAGCCAAATATGGATTTTTAGAAAGTGACACCAACCCTCTAGGAACATCTAACTGAGAAAACAGAACAAAGCCTATAAGTACACGTGACACACATGAAACTGCGCAATCGTAAGTATCATTGTCTGAATGTACGTGAGCACCTCGGGGAAAGCGGAAGTGAGTGCGCATGTGACAGGTGCAGGCTGAATTTAAATTCAGAATCTCTTCTACGAACCTGCACTCTAACCTTTCATTCAGAAGGAGGCTGTACTCAATCCTTTTATCCATCATAAATGGTCTGAAGGTGGAATGTAAAATATTTTTGGCATTAGTGCTTAAAAACGTCCACATGGTATTATATCATTGTTTTTCCCTTTTATGAATGTCTTTAAAAATGTTGATTAAGGCCTGACCTGTGGTGGCGCAATGGATAAAGTGTCGACCTGGGAACACTGAGGTCGCCAGTTCAAAACCCTGCACTGGCCTGGTCAAGGTACATATGGGAGTTGATGCTTCCAGCTCCTCCCCCCTTTCTCTCTCTCTCTCTCTCTCTCCCTCTCTCTCTCTGTCTCCTCTCTAAAATGAATAAAATAAAATAAATATTAAAAAAAAAAGTTCATTAAGCACATACATAATATCGGGGTGCCACTCTGCACGGAAAGATGTAATTGAGTATCAGGGAGTGTACGACTTTAAATATTAAAGTTATTCTACCTGAAGACTTTAAAGGAAGGGCCTTCAAACAATGATGGGTAGCGTGACCAGCTTAAATTAAGTTCTAATTTGGGGACTGGATTTCAAGGGCCAGGGAGCAGTAAATGGGGTTCCCATAGTTCAGTGGGGAGGTATGCCAAAATTTCCTGGGGATGCACACGCAGATACTTTTAGGAAGATGAGCATCCTACATTTAGTTTCTCTATGTGCTTTTCTTAAAATTAACCTGCCAGAAATGTCACCTCTGCCCATTTTCTAAAGACAGGCAGCGCTCTTGCATCCTTAGTCTAGACATTGCCTTCCATGTAAAAGACACGGGAGCACCTGAAAAATAAACCAGCAAACAAAAGGCATGACATCGGTGTGGATATTGAAAAATGTGTGACTAAGGGCAAGGCAACCGCTTGTATGCAAGTCAAGTGATCTCTGCATCTTCATTCAAGACAAAACTGAGGTGAAACCAGATCAGGCTATGCCCCAGTACACCGCAGAGTTTATTCTCAATGGTGGACCACTACACTGGTTTTCACTTCTCAACCTGTAGATGTTCAAATACAGTGTAACTGTCACCCTGCTATACCACAGTACAGCACTTTCTCTTTCACTTATTTACACGAAGTTTTCAGTGGTTATGATCATAAAGTTAAAAAATAAGAGTAAGGTTGATGCGGAATACCATCATATTCAACCAATAAGTAATATTTACTCAGATATCCATAAACTCAATTTTCAAAGGCTTATCTATTTCATTAAGATCCAATTTGAAAAATGTTCATTTATACATTCTAAATTAGTTATATGTGCTGTAGGTATTTATTTGAATCAATTACATAAAACTAATAATTGCTCAAACTGAATCCAGAAAAAAGTTATTTAAAAACTTGATCCTTAAAATTAAATTTAAAAAGGTGTATGTGTATATGTTTTTGTATAACATATAACTCCACACTCTTTAATGTGTATACATTTTTATGGAGTAAATAAAATGTTTTAAGTATAAAATATATTAGTTTAACTTTTTGGATTTATAAATATTCATTCCAAGAGAAAAAAAAGATTGTAAAAGGTTTTCATCTTATAAATATTTTCAGAGTTTATAAAGGAAAGAGGGTATCAAGTATTTATGACACGTAAACTTTATTGATTGTTTTAAATGTGGTAATAATTTGTTTTTATTTGGAATAACTATATTTAGAATATATTAAAAATTTACTTGTAACTGTTGAAATTTGTCAAGAAACTATTTGATGACAAAGTACATATGTGTGAAGGATTAAACAGTTTATAAAATTCTTTAAGGAGTAGTTATGCAAAATATTTTAGCCACTGCCACTGATACATATGGAGTGAACAAGGACATGAATCTTTTGTGAAGACACCAGTTAAGTGGCAGAACTTAAAATAAGTATTGAAGAAGAGATGGCATTTATGGACAAGCGGAGTAATCAGTATAAAGACATCAGTATAGAAACGAATGTAGAGACTATATGCAGATTCTATAATAAGGTAGAAAGAGTGTCAGAAATATCTGACAAGATGAAAATGTTGGTGTCATGTGAAGTTATGGAAATTTATGAGAATCAAATAAAGAATTCTGGGTTTGATTTATGAATAAGTTGATATCTGCTGGAAGTTTTTGAGCTTCAGTGTAGAAGTATATTGACTGTATTAATATATAATTATATCTATGTGCCACAGTATACACATATAATTTTATATTAAATTATATTATATTAATGTTACAATTATATTATAAGAAATTATAACATAAGTATAATGCTTATTGTGATGATAACAATTATTTTTGCTTATGATTTAAATATCTATCCCAATATTTGAAAATAATAAAAATCACTCAGTGTCACACAATGTGGTTGAAGGAGTCAGGGAGATTGAGGTAAAAGAGTAGAAAGGACAATTCTCAGAATAGAATTATGACAAGCATTTGTGTATCTCAGGGATATTTAGAAAGACGGTTTTCACGTGTGTATTTTTCAACAACAGAACACTGGTTTCTCAGAAAGAAATGCAACGATATCCTCACCTATTTAGCAACAATCGTTGTCTCTACTTTTTATGACTTTAGTCACATTTAGGTTAGTACATACCATAGAGTTCTTCTCAAAGCTCTAGGTATACAGTTGAGAAAATGTTCAACAATAATTGATTTCGTACAAAATGTGGTTAACCTTTAAAAAATTGTTAGTACAATAGAGATTGTGGTTACTGCTTGCAAAATTCTCCTTCACTTACATCAAAATCCCTGCTCTTAAACCTAGCACCATCACACACACAAAAAGAGGGCAAAGATAAAAATAAATATTTGATAGCATTATTTCAAGAGAGGTAAGTGATCCTTAGGACACAGGGTATATAAAAACAGAAACACACAACTAAAGCCAATACATGGTAAATTACCAGGGGTAAAACAAGACAATCATGACTAATGCTGAAAGGTATTCAGAATAAGGCAGATACTACAAGCATGGGGGGAAAGCACCTTTAAAGAAGGGCATCATTCATTAATAGTGGCAAAAAAGAAACAGTGATTGTTCTGACTGCTCATTTGAGGATTTGGTGTGAAAAAAAGAAAGACCTGCATCGACTTTATTGAACCAAATTCCTAATTATTTTATAATTAATTTTGTGGCCTTTTGAATAAGAAGCACCCATCTAAGCACTGAGGCAAATGTGTTCCATTTGGACCGCATATCCTTCATGCATGACCTGAGGTTCTCAAGCACCAGGGCACATATATGTGCTGACCTGAGGTTCTCAAGCACCAGGGCACGATAATGTGCTGACCTGAGGTTCTCAAGCACCAGAGCACGTATATGTGCTGGAATTTCAGAATGAGAATGCCAACAATGTTAAAGAGTACCTGTCTTTGAAAAACTTGCTTTTAAATGTCTTAAAAAATAATTTAACGTTAACCTGATGAAATGAGATTACTGACTTCAAGAGTAGATTGATATTTTCTTTTCTTTTCTCTCTCTCTCTCTCTCTCTCTCTCTCTCTTTCTTCCTTTCTGACACAGAGAGACAGACAGAGGGACAGATAGGGACACACAGATAGGAAGGGAGAGAAATGAGAAAGACCTTAGTTGTTCATTGATTGCTTTCTCATATGTGCCTTGACGGGGTGGGGAGGGGGGCTACAGCAAAGCGAGTGACGCCTTGCTCAAGTCAGTGACCTTTGGGTTAAAGCCAGCGAACTGGGGGTCATGGCTATGATCCCACACTTAAGTCAGTAACACCACACTCAAGCTGGTAAGCCTGTGCTCAAGCTGAATGAGCCCATGATCAAGCCAGTGAGTGACCTCAGGGTTTCAAACCTGGGTCTTCTATGTCCTAGTCCGACGCTCTTTCCACTGTACCACTGGCTAGTCAAGCAATTGATGTTTTCTTAAAATAGGTCTCTGATCATTTAGAATAGTTCCTTAGCTACACTTTACATTCGTTCCAGAAAAATATATTTTACTAAAAATATTTGATGTTATATTGTCCCACAGATACAATCATAATATAATGAAAGAACTGGGTAGATATTTAAAAATAATGGGCTATTTTACTAAAAATAACATATTTTAGATATAACAAGCAGCTTTTAATTCATGAAACACATTGGAAATATTCAAAACTCAAATATTTTAACATGAAAGTTTTATTTAATCTACTTTTTATCAATAATTTATATGATGCTTATCATGGTACAAGTACTCTTCTAAGCACTTATAAAGAGCAAATATTTTAATTACTACAATTACTATATGAAATAGATTTAAAAATTTGCATCTTTTAATTTTACATGTTAATTTTTAAAGAAAAGTCAAAATGAGAAAGATTAAAAGTATATATAATTATTGCAAAACACATATATTGCAGCTTTAACCTCCTTGTAAAAGATTTGTGAGACAGCTTCATTTTGCCTGTGTCAAAAGAAATGACCATGTTTTTGTTTTCAAGTGATAACTATTTTATTATAACCTTCAACACCATCTTATGTTACTTTGACAAGATGGATGTAGTGCTGAAATATTTGGGAAATACAAATTGTGAAAAACAAATATTGAAAGTGAGATTGATTACTATGGCAGTAAGTAAGAGTGGATGTCAAACATTTCAAAGAAGGAAATCCCCAAGGCTATTAACATTTATATTTGGTTACATTTGGAAGTTTAAGATTTCATCAGATTTGAACTTTGAAATTATACATGCATTGGTATCTATTGCATTCTTATGGCATTTTCTAATCGCAGGTGTTTATATGAAGTAGATTGGCTAATGATAAACTTAATATCACAAAAATAACAGATTTATTAAATATAGTGTGACATTAAAGATCCTATATTGTTGTAATTCATTGAGTCATCATCTGCCCAAGAATTCAACATAGTATGCCACTGAGATGGAAAATGAGTTACAAAGGTAGGTTGTCTGGGATGTGGAATAAGTGATGGAAGTCAAAAGGATGTCTTTAATGATCCTTATATAGAAGTACCTCTCACAGGTTAGGTACAGTTAACCACTTTTCATTATATAGTGGTTAGGACCAAAACCCCTTTTTTTGGTATAATTGTATTTTAATTTCAAACATATAAGATTGATATGTTATAAAAAGTCATATGTTGATATTATGGTTTTAGGTGAAGACCATCATCAATTT
The DNA here is from genome assembly GCA_037038555.1 of Rhynchonycteris naso. NCBI lineage: Eukaryota > Metazoa > Chordata > Mammalia > Chiroptera > Emballonuridae > Rhynchonycteris > Rhynchonycteris naso. The sequence continues at coordinate 6,327,173 of CM072998.1, read as the reverse complement.
ACTTGGTGTGGTTTCTGATGAACCAAATACTTCACTAAAAATAGCTACAGAGAAGTGAAGTCAGCAAGATAGTGGATTAAGAAGAGCTAAGCTCTTGTATCCCCATAGAAACATTGAAAACAGAACAAGAGAAAGGCTAAATTTGGAAAATAGTCAAAGATCTGCAGTAACCAAGTGCCCAATCAGGAGGAAGCCACACTCTTTTTTTTTTCTTTCAATAAAGAATTTATTTTAAATGGAATTTATTGGGGTAACACTATTTAATAAAATTATATACAGGTTTCAGGTATCCAATTATACAACATATCTACAGTCTTAATAGTAGATGTAGAAAGTAAAGTAAATATAGACAACTCCCAACTAATCATGCTGGAAAAACTGGATACCCACATAACAAAAATTGTAGCTAAACTCTTATCTTATACCAAATGCACAATTAACTTAAAGGGATGAGACACCTAGATATAACAAGTCAAACTAAAAACCTTAGAAGAAAACATGTGAAAAATGCTTTGTGACAATAGAATTGGTGGCAATTTATTGGATGTGACAATAAAAGCACAGGCAAGAAAAGCAAAATAAATTGAACATCAAAACTAAAAATCTTTTGGGCATCTAAGGACACTGTCAACATACTGAAAAAACTATGTACAGGAGGAACTATTTTCAAATTATATATCTAATGAGCAATTAATATTCAGAATATATAGAGAACTTCTTATATTTAACAGCAGCAACAACAACAAAAAAATGAACAACCTCATTCCAAAACTGGGCAAAGTACTTGTATAGACATTTCTTCAAAGAAATACACAGATGGTGAATAAGCCCATCAATAATCATTAGTTAAATGCAAATAAAAACCACAATGAGATGCTACATCACACCCATTAGGATGGTTATTATCAAAAGCACAGAAAATCAAAAGTGTTGGTTAAAATGTGGAGAAAATAATTCTTTTTTTTGAGCGCGTGAGAAGGTCAAACAGGCAGCCAGTGTAGAGACAGTATGGTGGCTTCTCAACACAGATAAAACTGTTACTATCATATGATTCAGCAATTTTATCAGTATTACCTAAATGTATTAAAAGCAGGAACTTGGGACAATATTTATACACCAGTGTTCATAGCAGCATTATCCCAGTACCCACTGAAAGGTGGAAACCACCCAGATATCCATTGGTCTTGGAATGGATAAACAAAATATTGTACATACACCTATGACAGAATATCATTCAGCCTCAAAATGGAATGAAGTTCTTGTAATGCTACCACATTGGTGAACTTTATATACCTTACACTATATAAAATATGCCAGGTACAAATAAAATTATTGCATTATTCCACTTGTAAGATATAACTAAGAGTAGTCACATTCATAGAGACAGAAGGCAGAATGGTGGTTACCTGAGGCTTAGAAGAGGAAAGAATAAAGAATTATTGTTGGATGGTATAAAGTTTTAGTTTTGAAAAAAAAATTCTGAAGATGTTTGTTGGTGATAGTTACACAGCAATATTAATAAATTGGTGTTACTAAGCTGTGCATTTGAAATGGGGACATAGTACATTTTATATTACATATATATATATACTGCTCACAAAATTTAGGTGATATTTCAAAATAAACATGAAGCAATAAAATATCCCCTAATTCTTGTGGGCAGTATATTTTATGTCAATGAAAAAATAGAAGTGATAAAAAAAATAGCTCCAAATTCAAGACTTCATTATTATATATGGTTCTGTTATGAATGGTAGCCTTTCTAAACATTCAAAACTTTTGTGGGTTATTTTGTTTTCAATAATTTAATCTGTGACAGAAGAGCATGCCATTATCCCTTCTCCATGCAACTTTGGATATTCCTTTTTTGTCAAATGTGAGCATTTCAACATCAATTTTTCAAACACAAAATGATAATGGTTATGAGTTGTATTGAGACCCTCCTGTAATGTAGACTCCAATGCGAAAGCTTTGACTAAACTTGCTTGCTCATGGTAGAACAGCAACGCGAGTCTGCAGGGTCATGTCCTTGTAGAGGTAAAAAAGCTCTAATACAGAGGGTGAACTAGTTTGTCCAAACCATCCAACTGCACTGGGCAGAGTGAAAGCTTGAACCCTTATTCACTCCCCCCCCCCCTCAAATGCTGTGCGCTTGTCCCTTTGACACTGGATTGCTCGATTCATTCATACAGCAGTTTAGTGTCTCGTTACTGTTGTATTTCTATTATCAATGCGCGTCTATTCTGCAGGTTCGCAATAAACCTGTTGCATGACCTTGAAGGCAACGTGTGTTTTCCAAAAGTAAAATAGATTTCAGCACGTTAGATACATTGATGTGCATATGAATAAATATAGGGACATATTGATAAATACAGATAAGAGAGATGCAGGTGTCGCTGCAGATGTTTATCTAGATAGACATGTATAACAATTGAGAAACAGATACTAGAAAAAAGCTTTGGACTTTAAAATCCTTACAATGATTTAATGAAATCCATCTAGATGCCATTCATTTCAGGAGAGTCTAAACCTAATGAAGAATTAAGTAGCTCAAAGCATTATTACAATTAATTTCTATCATGGACTGACGATGAACAGTGTGCTTTTGCTCGAGCTTTGCCATACGGTGGTTACAATTCATATAGGTTACTGAAAAGAGGGGCATTGTACAGAGTTGACATGTGCAGGATATTATCAGAATGCATGGTATTTATTTCTACATAATTATAGCGTCGACTGAAACATCTTGAAATTATCTTTCTTTTTTTTTTTTTTTAATCTTTCAGCTTTTGTGTTTTCTCATGAGTTCTGTATCTGCCGAGTACACTTTATGCACAGCTGCTGCTTGGAATTGAGGTGGTGGCCGTGTCAGAGGTCATGTATTAAAAAATCTAACTTTAGTACAGAAATGATACTCTCTTCACGGGGTCCTACCATCTTCTACTTCCCATTCGGTTACAGTGGTCATGGAAATAAAACCCTAAAATAAAGCCCTGGCCTCAATTATGATTCATGTTATTTCATCATAAAGGTTACTAAACTTGGTTTTATATTTCATATATATATATTTAAATCAGTTAATTTAATTAAATCTGCAGTTTTTGGTGCAATTAGTATCTACATCTTCACCAAACAGCAGGATAATTTTATGCATGTGGGTCAAGGGAGAAATTAGGCTTTGCAACATCTGTGTTAGTGGGAATGAGATTTGGATGGTATAGAGTCCTTTAAAATAGTGTGCATTTGCTTTGAAACACTCATCCATTTGCTTTGGGAAAGACCTGTGTTTTAGTCCCTTTTTCCAGTTTTAGAAATAACTCTTTCAGCTGCTCAGTATTTTACAAAATATTATTTGCTTCTCTGCTCTATCAAAAATAATTTTCTCGCTCTTTGTGTTTTTTACACTTTGAACATATGAACTGTGTATGTGATATTTATAGGCCCCCATGCATTCTTGTCTAAGAGGCATTCAGGCAGAATGCTAACGATGATCGGCAACAGTAGCTCACCAAGTGCCAGTGTTCTCTCTTTTTTTCCAACAATATAAGCAAGATTATGGAAGTATCTATAGATTTCGATTCTTCTAGATTTTACCTTTCCTTTATGGTACAAGGTAACATCTGTGGATACCACTTTTGCCTTATAATTATGAGAAAGGTGCAGGTATGAATCCCTAGAATGGAAATCAGGGAGGAAAAGATGGAAGTACTGATTGATTTCTTCTTATAAGCCTGCTGAGAAGCTGAGTGAAGTCTAAGCTCATGGATAACTGACACCCTGGTCCGCTGGTATGGCGCCATCTCCACCAGAGGAGGGACACCCCTGTTCCTGCTGCCCATGAACAGAGTTAGAGTATAGCATCCCTACTAATAGCAGAGAGAACTGGGAAGTACACCGTATCTGTGTCATCCAAAAATAGGGAGCCTTCTCAGCCTAACAACATAAACACTTTTTTCCCCAACGAAAAGGACACTGGAAAGTACATTTATAATTCAAGGGAAAGTAGAATGTACAGACATTCATGGCTACTTCTCCCATGCTCTCTGAACAAGTTTAATGATTCTCTCATGTTTTCTTCTTTTCCAGTGGGAAGAGGTGCTCAACCCAAGTTTCCTTCTTCTTTCTAGCACACTCAATGGGCAATTACTCAGTTACGCAGTTATTAAATGCAAAATTATGAGAGCCTGTTTTAATTTCTTAGTTATTGTTACCAGTGTCATCATGGCTATTAAAGGATTCAAATACTTCAGGAATAATGAAAATTATGAAAATAATGAGATCACCTCATGTTTTTTAAGACTCTTTAAACAATCCATATATGTTTTTCTTTTCCTCATCAAAATATATTAGAGGGTAAAACATATTTGTATAACCAGTTAACAGCCAATCAATAAGAAAAATAAGTTAATCATATAGGTTATTTAGTGAAAGAACATAAGCTAAATGTAATCTATTTCTCCTTATTCCCTCAAGATTTTCATATTCATTTCTACTTTGTGTAATAATTTACTTTTTAAATATATCTTTAGCACTCATTCTTTTTTACTACACTGTCATTTTGCCTTTCAAATGACAATGTCTCATGATTACCATTTCATATAATTAAATATCTCTGAGAAAAAGATCTCTATCCTATGATTTAGATGAGCATATTTACATACTCATAAACTCTACATTTAGAAGCAGTATCCAGTTTGGGCTTCCAAATGAATTTCCATTCCCAGGTTGACTATGCACAAACATGTGCAATCCATTGACGTGAAGAATGTGTTACTTGTATGGAAACATGTATAGACATAAACTTCAGAGAAGCACTTCCTTTGGTCACTTTTGAATAAACAATCAAAAAAACTAAGCAGCACCTAAAGGTACATGTTTTAAAGCTTCACAAAGCTAAATGATTCATGTGAAGGTAAGTTGTTAGCTATCGGGGTTGGCTTCAACTCAGTAAAATGTCAGGAGTTTTAAAGGAAATAATCTAAGATATATTTGGATCTGAAGGAAAATGAAACTTTGGAAGTCATACTTCAAAAGGAAATCTTAGTTTTATTTCGAGGGTCTGTTTTGCTGTTTAATAAATTACATTTTTGAAAGTTAGATGTTATTTACCAAATAATATAATGGCCAGAGTTTATTTATTAGGGAGAACAAAAAGTTCCTGTCTTCCTTTCTAAATGTCTCAAGCAAACAGCAATATATGTTAGCAGTTCTAAGCATCTCCAAGTTGTTATAACTGGTTATTTATTTTTGAGCCCGGAGCACATTCTTACTGTGTAGTAGTCTGATTTTATGAAATTCACAGAGACTACTCTAAAAAATATTTTACAAATGTCATTCTATATTATTATTAAGTGTTTTGGTTTGGAGATTTTCAAAACATAATTCTTCAAAACTTGAAATCAACTTGTATAAAGCCAGCATTACTCTGCTACCAAAACCAGGTAAAGACATAACAACAACAAATTTACAGGCCAACATTCTTGACGAACATTGATGTAAAAATTCTCAACTAAATATTAGCAAACCAGATTTAATGATGCATTAAAAAAAATTATATATCATGACCTAATGGAATCCATTCTGGGAATACAAACATGGGTCAACACTCATTAATTAATATGATACATCACATCAACAAAACAAAGGATAAAAATATATGATTATCTCAACAGATGCAGAAAAGCATTTGACACAATTCAATATCCTTTTATAATAAAAGCTCTCAACAAAATGCGCACAGAAGAAATATACCTCAACATAATAATGCCACATAGGACAAACTGAGAGCTAATATCACACATGTGGTAAAAAGCTGAAAGTCTTTCAAGATCAGGAATAAGACAGGGATGTTCATTACTACCACTTCTATTCAACATAGTATTGGAAGTCCTAACCACAACAATCAGTCAAGAAAAAGAAATAAAGATATCCAGATTGAGAAGGAAGAAGTAAACCTATCATTATTTTCAGACAACATGATGCTATGCATAGAAAACTCTATAGACTCAACAACAACAAACATAAACTACTAAGTAACAAATAACTTCAGTAACGTTGTGGGATACATAATCAATATAAAGAAGTCTGTTCCATTGCTATGCACAAATAATGAACAATCAGGAGAAGAAAACAGTAACCTTTACAGTTGCATCAAAAAGTATAAAATACTGTAATTAGGCATATATTTAGTCAAAGAGATAAAATACATGTACTCTGAAAACCATAAAGACTGAAGAAATAAATTGGTAAAGATAAAATTAATTAAAAGATACACCATGCTTATGGATTTGAAGGATTAATCCTTCAAATGCTAAAATGTCCTTACTATCTAAAGTAATATAGAGATTTGATGCAATTTTAAAATATTAATGGCATTCTTCTCAGAATTAGAACTAATATTAAAATTTATATGGAATTACAAAGGACCCTAAAGAGCCAAAGAAATTATGAGAGAGAACAAAGTGGGATATCTCAGATATCAAACAATACTACAAAGGTACAATAATCAAGGCAATATAGGAATGGTATAAAAGTGATATATAGATCAACGGACTAAAACAGAGAGCCCAGAAATATATTCTCACTTATATATTCAATTAATCTATGAAAAAGAAGGCAAAAATATGGAGTGTAGTGAATTTTGTCTCATCAGTAAGTGATGCTGGCAAATATGGACAGGTACATGCAAAAAAAATTGAAATTGGACCACATTCTTATACCATATACAAAAACAAACTAAAAATTAAAGACTTAAATGTTAGACCTAAACCATAAAACTCCTAGATGAAACCACAGACAATAAATTGTGACATCACTCTTAGCCATAACATTTCATATATCTCCTTGAGGAAGGGAAACAAAAATAAACCCAGGGGAGTATACCAAACGGAGGAGGTTTACACAGTGAAAGAAATCATCAACAACTTACTGACCAGGAGAGGATATTCACAAATGATACACCTAATACATAAAGGCTTAATATACAAAAAATATAAGGAACTCATACAACTTAACACCAGTGGGGGAGAAGGGGAACAATCCAATTAAAAATTAGGCAAGGACCTGAGTAGATACTTTTTCCAAAATGACACACAGATAGCCAATAGACATATGAAAAGAGGCTCAACGTCAATAACCATCAGAGAAATGCAAATTAAAACCAGAATGAATTACCTCACACCTACCAGAATGGTTATCATCAATACCTCAACAAATAACAAGTGTTGGTGAGGGCGTGGAGGGAAGGAAACCATTGTACATTGTTGGTGGGTCTGTGAAATAGCGAAGTGAATATGGAAAACTGTATGGAGCTTCTTCAAAGCAATTGAAAATAGAGCTGCTATAATCCAGAAATTCCACTTCTGGGTATTAATCCAACACACACACACACAAATAGAAAATTATATATTCATTCCTATGTTTATTCTGGCATTACTCTGAATAGCCAAGATATAGAAGCAAGCTAGATGTCCATCATTAGATGAATAGATAAAAATGGATGTGGTAAATATATATAATGGAATATTATTCATCAATAGAAAATGAAACCTTGTTATTTGTGAGGGCATGCATGGACCTAGAGGGTATTATGGTCAGTGAAATAAGTCAGAAGACAACAAATACTATATGATCTAACTTGTATATAGAATCTAAGAAAATAAAATAAATGAGTGAATAAAATAGAAACAAAACCATGGGAGTAAGAGGAGAGGAATGGGAATAAATATATAAAATAAAAGGTGCTTCCCTGAAGGTTCAGAGCAAATTAGGTAGGTACAAAGCCAGGTTAGACTCCTGTCTTTCTGAGTGTTAAGTTAAACCTTCTCATTGACTTCCTTAAGTACAAAGAAAAATTTCTGCAGGGAAAAAGAAAAAAAATATGTTTGCACAGAAACACTCTTCATACAACAATTATGTATAATCTTCATGGTGGTAGGCCCTGAGGACACAGTATTGAACAAACATCTCATGGGGCTTATACTCTGATGGGGAAAATTAAAAGTTACCAATATTTTAAATAATTACAGAGTCAAAAAGCTTTACACAGAAAGTACCGAGTGCTATGAGGACAGTTCGTTAGAGAATCTTATCTATCTACTTGTCTATCCGTCTTTCTATCTGCCTACGTAACTACAGAGCAAGCAGGTGTGATGGGGAGTTTGTCAGATCAGAGAAATTTTTCTTGCAGGAAGGAAAAATTAAAATAAAATAGAGCAACACTCTCTTTAGCTCTGACACAGGTCTGGTTTCAAATAGAGTCGATCATGTTGACGTGCTGTAAGTGTATTTTAAATTATTAGATAATGCATGTGATGAGAAAATAAAATTCCAACAGTACACACGTCAGTGTGTGTGTGTGTGTGTGTATTTTTACTATCATGCCTCACTTAATGATGCGGATATATTCTGAGAAGTGTGTGGTTAGCCAAATTCGTTGTGCTAACATCACAGAGGGCACATACACGTAGATGGTAGAGCCCATTGCACACCTCGGGTACATATGGGCTAGCCTGCTGCTGCTGGGCGCTACTGCACCAAATACTGGAGACAACTGTAACCCAGGGCATCTGCCTCTAAACACAGAGAAGGTACACAGTAAAGATAATGTAGAAGAGGTAGACATGCACACCGGTATATACCCACATGGGACCCGACCAAGAAGGAAGCCTTCAGGACTGGGAGCTGTCTGGGTGTGCCAGTGGGCACAGCCAGGTGACTGTGAGGACCTGGGATGTGACTGCACACGTAAGCTACACTAAAGTGATTTTAAAATATTTTTCTTCCTTCGATAATAAATTAACCTTAGCTTACTGTAACATTTTTTATTTTATAAACTTGATTTTGTTTTTCAGTTGTTGACTATTGTAATAACAGCTTAGAATGCAAACAATACTACAATGACATTACAGTGGCTACTCCCTCACTAGAGGACAGAGATTTCTCAGCGTTATTACAATTTTTAGGGACCACTGTTGTACATGCGGATCCATCACTGAATGAAACATCATCATGCAGGGCAGGACTGCGTATACTTACTCAGATGTATATGTGTGGGTACATATATATATATATATATATATATATATATATATATATATATATATATATATATATATATATATATGTCAGTAAATCCTCCAGTGACCTTTGTCCTTTGTGTCCTGTGGGACCCACACTTCCAGAGCTGCTGCATATAAATTCAGGAATTGACACTCATATTTTCCTGTCCTTTTCTCATTCTGGATGATGCACCCCACAGCTATTGTTCTACAAGTTCTCTCTACATAGCACTGTACTTTGGAGGTAGAGTCCATCTCAGTGTTAACATTATCCACATGTTAACATTTAGCTTATGAATTTTCAGTTAAATTCAATTTGTGATATAACACCATGTCAAGTGAAGCATCTGATTGTTTTCATCATTCTAAATATCATAAGGTGAGTTTAGACATCTGTATTTAAATGTTAAAAGTAGGATAAGAAAATGAATAAAATGAAGAAAGAATGGAAGGGAAGAAGGAAAGAGGGAGGGAAGAAGGAAGAGAGAGGGACAGAGGGAGGGAAGGACATAGCAATGGAAGAGGAAGAGAAAGGAGGAAAGGAAAGGAAAGGAAGGACAGAAGAGGAAAGAGAGAAAGAAGGAAGAAAAGAAGGAAAGATAGCAGTATGAATGCCTGTATCCTTATCACATTCTTATAAAAATTTTATTTTTTATTATTATTATTTTTTGTATTTTTCTGAAGTGAGAAGTGGGTGGCGGCTGACAGACAGACTCCCACATGCGCCAGACCAGGATCCACCTGGCATGCCCACCAGGGGGCTAAGATCTGTCCATCTGGGCATTGCTCCATTACAACCAGAGCCATTCTAGTGCCAGAGGCAGAAGCCATGGAGCCATCCTCAGCACCCAGGGCAATTTTGCTTCCATGGAGCCTTGGCTGCGGGAGGGAAAGAGAGAGATAGAGAGAAAGGAGAGTGGAAAGGGTGGAGAAGCAGATGGGCACTTCTCTTGTGTGCCATGGCCGGGAATCAAACCCTGGACTTCCACACACTGGGCCAATGCTCTACTGATCCAACTGGCCACGGTTAGAAATTTTAATTTTGATTGAAGATTCTCCCCATTCAAGTTTTATGATTTGGTCACTGTATATAAAAAACATGCTAAACACTTTTTACTATGGACAACTATAAATTAGAAACATTCTATGAGGCAAATTTTCTTGTCATTGCAATTATAGGTTGGCATTTGTTGAAATAATTTCTGAGAAAACTCTTTAAAAAATATTTGTAGGAAAGTATTTTCAGAGAGTCATTGTTTGCTAGGGATAGATTATAGCCTTATGTCATCTTTTTACAAATAGAAACAGTGGTGATATCAATCTTTTATTTAAAAGCAAAGATGAACAAAAATTAGTAAAATTCATATATTGTTATGTCATAGATTGACAACTCCTAAAATGACTATTAGAGGAAAGCAAATTTAAAAAAGGTTACAATTATATTAAAGTTTCAATGGAAATATTATTTCCCAATCATCTTCCAATCTTAAACTAATGGACAAAAAAGGATATTGAATTCTGCACACTAGTTATTAAATTTTTATTCTCAGAACTGACATGCTCTTTATGAATATAATTCTCAAGATACTTCATGTAAAATTGTCCAAATAATGTGGAAAAAATCTCAAGTAAGAATGACATTAACTTCTGTGAATATTAATATAAAATTAGAGCATGCTTATTAATCATTTGAGACCTAAGTAATCAAAGGTTTCTTCTTAGAAGAAGATAATATTGTGGAGGGCCTGGAATCAGTGTGCTAACATTTTACTCCATAAAATGCCCACAGGATTTGTTGCACTAGTTCTATAGTCCTCAAACTATTGATCTTCTTATAGATATGTTTATAAAATATAACAATGGGAGAAACAGAATTAGAAGAAGATTAATTGGCTAAATATGGTGATAATAGATCAACCATTTTATTTCATTTGTTATGCTATTAATAAAAATGATTATTTTACATAATTGTCTTGCCTGCTGGTAGGTAAGACAATCCAGTCTCACCAGCAGAAACCCAGTCCTCTGGGATTCTGAGGATGACCTAAACTGCAGAACCCCAACAGCATCCTGTGAGAGAGCTTCTCCTTCAGGTGGACCCCACACTGTTAGTCTTCCTCGCCCACGAAACATGTTACCAAAATTTTCCGTTCAGTCCTCACACTTTGTACAAATCAATCTGAACGGAATACCTCCCCAGTGTCAAATCTCTGACCTGAAGCCAAATCTAGCTCACTCTTGATTTTAGTTCATTCTAGTTCCTTTTTTAAAAAAAATCTTAAAAAGTTTGGCAGGCTGTCTGACAGTAGTTCTGAAAGCAAATAAGAGTAAACTGTCCTCCAACAAACTAAATTATCCTGCAGCACCAACACCGAGAGTGTGATTTCTCTTGTGAATTCAAGCAGCAGAACCAGCGGTGGTGAGTAGGTCCCATCCTTGTCACAGCAGCAAAGAGAGCAAACAGGCTCCTTTACAAGCTTCTGCTAGCCTTCCTTGCTCAGTTTCCACCAATCTGGGCCAGACTGGAACGAAGAGTTTGGGTTGTGAGGAGTTTAGATATTAAGCTAGGCTTGGTACTTACATTGGTGGGAATGAATGTAATAATAATAGCTTGGTAAGGACGCAGGGGACCAGAGAGAGCCAATGTGTTTGGACAGTAGAACTGAAAATAATTAGGAATGTGTTTTGTTTTTAATTTTCAGTTCCTTTCATCTTCTTGAAAGTAGATAAGAAGCTATGCTGTAGCACAGATGTATAGCTCATTTTCTAAACCATTGGCTTGGATTTTATTTTTTCCTCCTGCTTCAGTGGAGAAATTTGGATTTCTCGCTTCCATGGGTGAACCCCAAGGTTGAAAAACAGAAACTTGATCAGCAGGGTCGGTCAGACTCTGAAGAACCTCACTTTCTGTACAATTTCTCTTTGATTAATTAGGCAAAACACCCATCCACTCAGGTATTCATGCTCATGTCGATGCATCGAGTACTTCATGAGACTGCCTTATAAAGGCACTAACTAGAAAGCAATGACAAAGCACAGGAACAGGATCCTTCCATCGAACTTAGACTCCTAGAGCCATAAAACACAGACAATATTCAATACATATAGTTCAGTCTTATGGGGAAAATAATCAAGATAAGGACTATAGTCTAGGAAAGTAGAAGTCTTGTTTCTAATTTTCTATAAGGCAGTCTGCATGTCACAGACCCCTGGGAACAAAGCAGGCAGGGCAGGGAGAACTACAGGTGATGTCTGGGAGAGGAGCAGTTGGACCAGAGAGCACTGGTGTTAGAGAGGGGTGCACTCAGCAAGTTAACCCCGTCAGCACCAGGGAACATCACGACAGGGAACAAGGAAATCTGAGTACAAGCTGCTGAGATACAAGAAAAATCTGAAGTCTAATTTAAAGCACAAGTTATAATTCTCAAGGCTTTTGTTATAATTACATATCTCCTATATATAACATATACTGAATTTCCACTGAGAGGTGACATAGTCTAACAATAATCAGAAGTAACTTTTGGACTGATGAATGGTGACACTGTGGATAGAGCATTGACCTGGGATGCTGAAGTGTCAGGTTCAAAATCCAAGGTGGCTGGCATGAGCGTGGGCTCATCCGGCTTGAATACAAGCTAGCCAGGTTGAGCATGGGATCATTGACATCATCTCAACGTTGCTGGCTTGAGCTCAAAGGTCGCTGGCTTGAGCAAGATGTCACTGTCTCAGTCAAGGCATGTATGAGAAGCAATCAATGAACAACTGGAGTCTCACAACTACACCTTTATGCTTCTCATCTCTCTCCCTGCTTGTCTCCCTCTTTTTCTCTCACACACACACAAAAAATAAATAATAGAAAAGAGTAACTTTTGTACTGTTTTGCAAAACTAATTTGCATCAAGCACGGTCAAATGATAAATTCAACAGTTGTATAAAAATATTTTATAATTAATCTTTACAATGGCTTTATTGAATTTAATCTTTTCAAAGGGCATCAAGTCCAGTGAGTTTATGTATACATGAATTAGCTATAGCTGAAATTTTGGCATTACATAGGTAGAACTATGCTTTCCTTTTTTAATTATACCATTTTTCAAAAGAGAGAGAGAAAATATTATGGTCTTAGTAGTAGATAACTGTAAATTTTGGTTTGATAAAAGTAAATGCTAGCAAAATGTAATAAAAGTTTATATTGTAGTATCATAAAATGGCATGTCAATGTTTCAAGTTTCAGCTTCTTAGAAACCTGGTTGTTTCATGTTGTTGAAACTAACCATACTGAAAAATAATTTACATAAAACAAAGAGTGCCAATTTTAGTTTAGAGTTCAATGAATTTTGACAAGTGTGTGTAACCACCAATACATTTCTATCCTTTAAAAAGTTCTTACAAATCTACTCCTCTGTAGTCAGTCTTGATATGCTTTTCATCACTGAGACTGAGCGCTGCCTGCTTTAGAACTTACTGGAAATGGAATCATATACATACATTTTTTGGCTGGATTCTTTCACACAGTGTAAGTTGTACCATATATCAGCATTATCGGGAATGTATTACGCCATTCATATTTACTGTACTTATTGCTCATTTATATACATCACGTGTGATATAATTCATTTGTTTACCCATTCACAATTAATAAACCTCTTGAGTAGTTTTCACATTTGGCATCTTTTGTTCTAAGACCTCTTGGGTAAAAATTAAATAATAGAATATCTTAAAAGACACTGTTTCCTACTAAAAATATTTTAATTATTACATATCCTCACCAACAATTAGTATTAAGTTTTAAAAATTTTAGCTATTATAACAGATATGTAGCAGCATCTCATTATATATTTTATCAGTATAGAGTTAATACATTTTGACATAGAAAACTATCATTACAAAGAGGATACTAAACATCTATTACTACCACAGTTTTTTTTTGTTTGTTTGTTTTTGTGTGTGTATGTGTTTTGGATAACCCCGTTTTCCAAATGTCTTTCTGCCAACCTCTTGCATCCTCAGGAAAAACCTAGTTTTACTTTTGTCATTGTAATTTGTGCTTCTTAGGCTTTTTAATAAGCAGATTCATAAATTTATAACATCACAGGCCCACCTCAAGAAACAAGGAATATGTCATGTAAACAATCTAACTGTTTACCTTAAAGAACTAGAAAAATAAGAACAAAGCTCAAAGTCAGTAGAAGGAAATAATAAAAATTTGAGCATGATTAAATGAAACAGAGAACAAAAAGACAATAGAAAAAGATAATGAAATAAAGGGCTGGTTCTTTGAAAAGATAAATTAAAATTGACTAACCCTTGGTTAGACTCACCAAGGAAAATCAGAAAATATACCCAGATAAAAAGAAATCAGAAATGAAAAGGGATAAGTTACAATGGACACCACAAAAATACACAAGACTATACAAGTATACTGTACACCACAAAATTTCATAACCTGGAAGGGATGGGCAAATTCTTAGATATATAACTTTCTGAAACTGAACCATGAAAAACAGAGAAAACTAAATAGACTCCTCAATAGTAAGGAAATTGAAACAGCAATCAAAATCTCCCCCCAAAACAGAAGTTCTAGACCAGATGGCTATCACACTACTAGACATAAACATACATTGAATACTTTTAAAATAAACAGTTTCATTAAGATGTGTATAATGCTAAAGTGAAGCAACAGTAGACAAAAGCGTAGAGAAATAATAATTCAAATGATGGATTCTGATATCATTTAGGTGTCTCTTTGAATTCTAACTCTAACAATACCCAACTTGAAGAAGTTAATATTTCAATTCACTCATTTGCAAAATGGAACTAAGAATACCGGCCTCGTTGAGTTATTATGAGAATTAAATAAAATACAGCTTTTGCCTCAGCATCTGGCACATCATAAATGTTCAATAAATATAAGAAAATGTTTTCATATAATTATTAATAGGAAGTAAACCAATAAAGAACTACAGAATGCTGGGGAAGAAGTTTAGGATAATTTTTTTGGTCTACCAGAGAATCGTCTGCGATCTTGATCCAACTGCCCATCTCCCCACTGTAAAGACTCTAATGTCCCCCCTCCCTGGAAGGGCAGCCTCCCCTTTCTTCAGAATGGTACTGATCTCCCAAAGATAGCATGAGCTAGTCTGGAGGTGAGCTGGTGAAGAAAAATGTTGATAGATCCTAGCAATAAATCTTCATATCAGAAAGAAAGAAAGCCTTTCGCAAAGCAGTGTTATTTGCTTTAAATATGACTCTCCACTCTCCAACAGAGCTTACCACCCCAGCCTTTTTATTTCAAGTCTGAAGCTGGACCATGATCTTACGCAAATATTATATTCAAAATTGAAGTAGACGATAACGGATCATGCTCGTGCTGAGAATATGCATTAAATATAATATTAATTGTACTGAGAGAAAAACATCCTTCTGAGAGTGTCAAGATTGAAAGGAGTGTCTTCCTGAATTAAGTATTTTGTGTCTGATGGAGAAATTAAATGCACAACAGCATTATATAAAGTACTGAACTTACAATCCCCGTTGCAGTGTTACGATTACTTGAAAAAGATAAAAAGCATAAAATTGTTTTATAAATATTATGTGTGATATACACAGCGACCCCAAATCCTGGATTTAAACTAATATTTGCATAGCTCTTATTTTCTCAATGTTCCATTCTGCTACTGTTCTGAAATATCAGTCTGGCATTCTCATGCCCTTCCTTGCAAACACTGAAGGAAAGGAATAAGCCTTACACGTACTGAGTGCGGATTTTGAGGAATAATCGTGGTCTCCAATACAGTTCTCAGTCTTCAAGCACTAAATCCAAAATTTTATTTGCAATAATATTGCTCTATAAGGAGGCTTATAATACACCAATGGAAGCATCTAACAATGAGTTTTTAATAAGGTAAAAAAAATAAATAAAAATAAAAATTCACCACAATAAAAAAACAGTTGACAGCTTGTTGTCTATGAAAAGTTATAGTTGTTTTAGTAGACATAGAGGCACCAAACAACATTTTTTGCTGAGACTAGAGACACTTTTTGTCAGTTTGATGTGAGACATTATTGTAGCAGGAATTTATTCTCTGTACCACACACGTGTGCCCTCCGGGGTCAGTTGGATCAACTGTAAAAACATTCCTATAGAAAATCTTCCTGGTTTGTTTAAAACGTGTCTCTTCGGCTCAGAAGCCATTTCTTTCTTGATGTGTTCACTTTATTACTTCTTAAACTATTGGAATCCATTACAATTTTGATCTCACTGTAAAATGGGAAACATCATCGCTTTGCTACTTGGTGAATAGCACCAAGAAAGGAAGTTTGTAAATGATGATAAAGTCTTTGAAACTTCGATAAATGCTTTTGAAAGGTCTATCTTAAAAGTAGAGTATTTCACATTATTTTGAAAGAGTTTTCTTATTTGAGAAGAATATTTTCTCTCGAGACACTATCTAGGGGGAGACTTGTCTAGAAAATAATGAGACTAGCAGTCAACAACACAGTGACGGGTGTTTCTTCTAGCTCAGGGCAGGCAAAGGCTCTCCTGTTATGGGGAATTACAATATGAAACAGCAATATTTCACCCAATAACAGGTCACTTGTATATAAACCGTGTTGGTTTAAAATGAAAACAAAAAATTTTAAATGCAGCCGACTTCTAAGGAGTACGAATCCTTTTATTTTATTATTTTTATTTTATTCATTTTAGAGAGGAGACAGAGAGAGAGAGAGAGAGAGAGAAAGGGGGGAGGAGCTAGAAGCATCAGCTCCCATATATGCCTTGACCAGACCAGTGCAGGGTTTTGAACTGGCGACCTCAATGTTCCCAGTTCGAAGCTTTATCCACTGCGCCACCACAGGTCAGCACGAATCCTTTTAAACAATCAAGCACCTTGATGAATTTAAACAAGTGAATATAAAATAGGCACTAGAAGAGGGGTCGCTGAATTAGTCTACATGATAGTAAAGGAAATAATGTAGAGTTTCAAGGTCAATCAAGGAGGCATGAAGGTGAGGGAGGATAGTACCACAGAGAATGACATGGTTACAGTGGAGTGGGAGGCAGCTGAGCCGGATGTGACGCAAAGGGAGAGTGGGGATGTTTCTGCCAGTGAAGTAGGTGAGATCATTACTGTGAAATGCAAGCTACTCCCTTGAATTTTTCAGGAGACAGTACTATAATAACCAGTACTTTCATACATAGCTTATTCAGGAAGTTTTATTTTTTTTATTTATTCTTTTTCCGGAAGTTTTATTTTTAAAAACAATATTTCCTCTTTTGGAAAGAAAATAAATTTGGAATAAATCTAAATTTTATTGTTTGGGGTTCTACAGCATGAAATAAATTCAGTAATTATATATATATATATATATATATATATATATATATATATATATATATATATATATATATATATATAGTGACAGAGAGAGAGAGAGAGATGGATAGACAGACAGGAAGGGAGAGAGATGAGAAGCATCAATTCTTCAATGCAGTGCCTTAGTTGTTTATTGATTGCTTTCTCATATGTGCCTTGACCCGGGGGCTACAACAGAGCAAGTGACCCCTTGCTCAAACCAGCGACTTTGGGCTCAAGCTGGTGAGCCTTGTTCAAACCAGATGAGCATGTGCTCAAGCCAGCGTCCTTGGGTTTTGAACCTGGGTCCTCCGCATCCCAGTCCGATGTTCTATCCACTGCACCACCTGGTCAGGCAAATTCAGCAATTACAGATGTAGAACCAAAGTCTAGGAAAGGCCATGATGTTGTAGGTCCCAAACAGATGTTAGGTGTTTACCTAAGCCTTCATTTCACACGTGCTGAGTGAGCTTGAACAAAGCAGACCTAGATTTCAGGGGACTAAAACATGGTCATTGATAATGAGTTTCATTTTTTCATTGCTGTTTTCCAAAACTAGTGTTCAGAGATCAAGTGACCATGTTGAAAGATAAAATAAGCTAAATGTTATTTGGAGGTATCTCCATCAGAAAAATGGAAAAATTACAAAAAGTCTATTAATAAAATATGGAGATATCATAGGAAAGCCCTGCTGGCTAGGGAGTCAGAGTCTGAGACTCGGTTTGATGGAGGGAGGGAGGGAGGGAGGGAGGGAGGGGGGGAGGGACGGAAGGACGGAGGGACGGAGGGAGGGAAGAGGGGACGGAGGGAGGGAGGGAGGGAGGGAGGGAAGAGGGGACGGAGGGAGGGAGGGACGGAGGGAGGGACGGAGGGAGGGAAGAGGGGACGGAGGGAGGGAGGGAGGGACGGAGGGAGGGAAGAGGGGACGGAGGGAGGGAGGGAGGGAGGGAGGGAAGAGGGGACGGAGGGAGGGAGGGAGGGAGGGACGGAGGGACGGAGGGAGGGAAGAGGGGACGGAGGGAGGGAGGGAAGGAGGGAGGGAAGAGGGGACGGAGGGAGGGAGGGAGGGAGGGAGGGAAGAGGGGACGGAGGGAGGGAGGGAGGGAGGGATGCAGGGAGGGAAGAGGGGACGGAGGGAGGGAAGAGGGGACGGAGGGAGGGAGGGAGGGAGGGAGGGAAGAGGGGACGGAGGGAGGGAGGGAGGGAGGGAGGGAGGGAGGGAGATGAATGGGAAACTGAGAGATTATGGATTAATAACAGCCGACCACCACAAGACCAACGTGGAAGTCTCCGGTGACCTTCTGACAGCACAGGGTAGCAGCAGAGGCAGATATTAGAAAGAATGAGCGAAGAAGCAGTTACGAGCAAAGAGACGCTTTTGAGGTGTTCAGCACCATCAATTACGAAGAAAAGGAGCTGTAGCTGAAAAGTAGTTTACTTTTCGTTGTTGTTTTAAATCATTAGAAAAGTAGAATTTTTAGGACAAAATGCACCACAATCGAGATGTTTCACCTCATCAAGTTTCCTCCTGCTCCTTTTCTGTTAACCCAACCCACCTTTGTTCAGGTATGAAAAACAAATCATGCGTATAAGATGTCTACACAGAAACTGCACAGAGCAGGGCCACGTACTGACAGGTCGGTGGCCACGTGACCAGGGGCTTGCAGGAACCCAGCCCACTGTTTTCCCAGGAGCAGCTTCTCAGTGCTGGCTCATTCAGTGTTCACGGCTCCCCTACAGAACAAAATCACCTCTGATCAGAGAATCAACTTCCTGTGTCTGCATCTATCTATTAATCTATCTGTCCACCCACCTATACAGTATCTATAATCAAGACAAGACATTGTATACGCTTTGTGAAATCACCAAAATAATAAAAAGGGGTAAAATAAAAATCCACATTTTCTAAGTACCCAGTCTGCATATAAGCACTGCACAAAACACGAACCAAAGGCAGATTCATCGGAACTTCACAACACAATTATGGAAACAAATGGTCAGAGATATCCAAGAACCTTCTAAGATCATATACCTTGTAGCTGGCATGGTGGGGATTCATGTATCATTGGCCTTCTTCAGTGTCTATATACTTTATTACAGCATGCTAACAAGCCAACTTCTAAATTTAGACAGTTTTACATTCTTAAGCGTGAGTCACAATTGGCGTGTGCAGTTCAAACTCAATGATGTCCCTACTTCTCCCTTAATTGGCCCTGTACCATTTCCCCACCATAATTTTTAAAACTCAGATCTCTAACTGGGTCGCACATATTATCTTCGGATTGAAATCCTGGTTAAATCCTCGTCTTCTCATTCTATATTCTGCTCTGTCCTCTCCTCAGTTTTTAATACCAGTCTTTAAGTTATTTCTTTCTGTTTCCTCGTTCAAAAATCAAATTGTGCAGCTGCTTATAATTCCTCTGCAGGTGCCACTGGTAGATAATTATTCCCTCTGGGTTTCTGGTATAATTCTGCCAGGCTCATTTATCACATACAATTACATCTATTCTACTTTTTAAAATGTTTTTTGTTTTGTTTCTGGTAGACTTACAAGAAATACCATTATATCAATTTTCAACTAACATCTGTGGATAAAAAGCATTATAATACAAAAGAAATGTCTTCAGGGCGTAGCTCAGCGTGTGCTTCTTTCTTCACTGCTTAAGCAGCACTATACTCATTTTATTGTCTTGAAATTTTAGAGGGGGGGAAAAAAGCGCATTTTACCGTGATAGAACGTGATAGAATATGTTTCGCAATTAAGGACTTAAGGTTGGTAAGAGACAAAATAAAGGATAGTGATTTCTTGTACAAAATTCTCACAATAACAACAACAACAAAAAAACAGCTATAGCCATGGCCTCTTTTTTTTTTTTTTTTTTTTTTCAGTTTAAAAATAAGCAATAGCAGTGAGTCTCTTAGGAACTCACTTCCTGTAACTCTCGGGCATGCTGTATACACATACACTGAGCTTGAGAATGATGGATAGATAATGTCAAACAGAAACAGACCATGCTTTTCTGGATATTTATGTCTGGCCCTTAACATTAAGCATTTAAAAGGAAGTGGTAACTATTTCAGCCTAATATGTTTATATAGAAATCTTTCTTTATACGTTAGTTTATAACCATGGTGTTTTTGTATCACAAGCGAACATACACTATTTTAAATGGGTCAGAGAGGAGCATTGTTTGAAATGGAATTGATTACAAGAGCTTCTTCTGATAATAAATTAACAGTGTAGTTTCAGGAGTTGCTTACCTGACTCAGCAGAAGAAATTTTGCATCAAAATATCTTGAGAATCAGGATTAGAAACAGAAATTCCTTTAGAGAAGAATGGTAAAAATTGGGAGATTTTAGCATAAAACCATAATCAGAGGGTTTTTTTTGCCTGAATGTGTGAACTCAGAAGAAAAAGTAGAATATGATACATGCTGCTGCTGTTTTGGAAGACATATTTTTAAGAGCAAGTCCAAGATCCAACAAGGACATCTAATATTTGGTCTTTCAATATTAAGGCAGGTATACCACCCTAGGTTCTTCAAGAGAGAATTTCAGTTGCTCAGAGCGTTTCCAATGAACCGGAGGAGATGGAGAATTTGAAGAATCAATCTGTATGAGTTGGTTTATGAGAGATTGTTCTGATCAGGGACACGGGGAAAGAGAGGTTATCTTTGCATAAATTCTTCATGTGCACGGGTTCAGGCACAGAGAAGGAGACTGGAGAATGTCAGATCCTTTCCACAGCCATTGCTATGTCTTAGAGTGCGAGGCTGATGGATGGAGGCTACAGAGAGACTCAAGAAATCTTTATAATGAGATTTCTTGAGAAAGGACCACAAAAGGACAGGAGGAGACAGAGTGTGACAAAATGTAAATCAATGACTTTCTTTTTTTCTCCTTGTGGGCATGTTAAATGACAGAGAGGCCATCTTTGTGAAATAATTAGGATTCTTATGTTAATCACTATGTCAGTATTGGTGAGGACGTGAATGAAGCATTCGTGCGGGTGGCAGTCTGAGAGAAAAGAACAGGGCTGACAACTGTTTTCTGAACTCACGAAACACGTCTCCATGGACAGGGAAGGTTTGGCTGGCGAGGCTTCAGGTAAGAGAGTTCACACTTGGGTGGCTTCCTGCTCTGGGGAGTTGCCAGATCTTTGAGGAAATATTGAGGTCTCTCTCAGACAAGATTTTAGGCAATAAAAGCAACTAATCAGACACCAGTTGTCCAGAACTCAGTGGAAGATTAAGCAAAAGACTCTGTGGCTTGGAGGGAAAAATTATAAAATCACATATCATGAGAAACATCTAGAGCCCCAGAGTTAAAATAATTTCCCTATTACAAACTAATCCATGCTTATAAATCCACTGCTTTTAGCGAAGTAAAAACCACGCTGACACAAGTATAAAACTAGACAAAGTTAAACCTGCTTCTTACCACTTATCACAAAAGAGTATAGTGACTCATTTCATAAACTTGTGTCTATCTAGTTCACTTTTCTATGAATTCTACTCTAATTATTTTTATCTTCTAATCATCCACATGTATTTTATGTCTATTTAAAGAATTGTATAATACAGAAGAATATATAAATATATTTTAGTTTTTGATTCTTTTGCATATTTTAACAAGGATATATTGTCCTTTTTTTTGAGAGAGAGAGAAAGGAAGGAAGAGAAAGAGAGAGAAAGAATCATCCACTCATTTTTCCACTTAGTTTTGTACCTATTGATTGTTTTTCATATGTGCTCTAACTGAGCTAGAAACCAGGGACATTGGGGTTGAGCTGGGGAACCGAGGCTTGAGCTAGTGACCTTAGCACTCCAGAATGACACTCTATCCACTGTGACACTGGCCAGGGCAAGGCTAGATTGTCTTTGATACATAGTGCTTTTCTATGCCATGACATTGAAGAGCTATAATTAATTACTATGAATATTAACAAGTTAGTGTGCCAACTGGTAGCAACTCCCAGAAATGTTAAATCACCATGCCCATAAGGTGATTTAAATATTTAATATCAATGCAAAATTCACACACATTTTTTAACATGCTGCAGCTGTCTGATACATAAATGGATACCACAAAGCAAATGAGCTAAACATTGAAAAGAATGGCATTAAATTTACCAAACTCAACAATGTACGAGTCATTTTGAAAAGAAAAGCAGGCGATCCATTGCTGTACTTTGAACTACTAATACATACAGAATGGAATATTATTTTCACAAAGGATAAATAAAACTATTTTAATTTTAATAGTACTGACATTTCTCAAAATCACTCTGAAGATTCATCAGAGAAAAATGAACACTTTACCAAAGGGTATTTTTGCCTCCAGTAAAATGTAGACAGTCCCTATATACCATCCTCCCAAACTAGCAGCGAAAAATGTTCTGGATAAGCTATAAAACCATAATTTAAAAAACTATCAGAGGTTTTAGATATAAGAAACCTAGGTAAAATGGAATCCTGAAATAAACAAGATGCATGTCTGGCCTCAATCACGGAGGACCGGTAGGAGAGAGAACAAATCTGCCAGGGCCCATGATAAGAAGTCTGGCACTTAGTGAAATTTAATACCTCATGTGCCTTGTAGGATGAATTAGAGTCCAAGTAGAACCAAACCACCAATCTTCCCCATGGGTCTTTCACTGTTCACATGGGATATGGGAAGGGAAGAACTAAAAGCGATCAGTGTAACCCCTCTCCAAAGACACAGCAACAGCCTGCTCTCCGTGTAATCATGCAGAAACCCCATTTTACTTCATTTGACCTTCTCTCCCCCACTCTTTTGTTCAACTTGACCTTGTTCACTTCGTTGACTCACTAGCTTCCTCCTTCCTTGCACATCCACTCCCTTAATCATGAGTTCTCGGGACAATGAGGTTCTAATCAGCATTAAACAATCTTAGAAACAAAGCCTCTGGCTGGTTGGTCAACAAGGAAGACAACATCTGGGCCTCAGTGGTGTTCCAGCTTCAGACCCAGAAAAGCAGAGAGGAGAACCCATGGACCACTTTGTTGCAAAACCAGGCAAAGTAACACCACGGCTAACCACAGTCCCTGATGCAATGATCAACTTCACACTACCCTAGCGCCGACCAATCAGTAGAGACTGTGAACCTCCCCAACCACGACCTTGACTCCCTTGGTCACCATGATTAATGATAGTTCCCTATATGACATCAGTACCAGATGCGATGATCAACTACACACTACCCTAGCACCGACCAATCAGTAGAGACCATGAGCCACACCAACCATGACCCCGACTCCCTCAGTGACCATGATTAATGATAGTACTCTGAATAACCCATGCCCTTGATGGCACTGGAGAGCCATGTCTCCAAGTGTGGACTCACCTCTGACTCCGGGCATGGCGTCATTTCCTTCATTTGTAGACATTTACTTCCTTGGCTGCAAACTCCTGATCCTATCTGATTGGGCTTGGGTGTATACATGCAAATAAACCCCTTCAGTTCAGGAAAATCTGTGAGGGGAGAGCACCAAATCTGAGCCAGGTCACCCCCAGATATGAGGCCTCCACGTCTTGTGGAGGTACAATAGGAGCTTCCACCAAGTGCCTACAGTTCCTGAAAGCCGAGGCAGAGCAGACCCCCAGGAGATCAAAGAGGAAGGGCAAGAAATACAAGAGGCTGCCACTGTCTTGTGAAACAGTGATTGGAAAGCTGGCAGCTGGCCTCGGAAACAGAGAGACCCTCAGAGTCTTGCCCACACTCAGATCCCAGGTCTTACAGAAGAAAAAATCCAAATCCTGCTCTGAAAACAGTTGAATCTGCTGGGGAAATAAATTTAAATAAATCAACAACAAGTCCTGTTAACACCTCAGTGCCAACTGGCCTAACGTGGCCACTCCGTGGGCAGTCTGATGGAAGAATGGGCTTGCCCCTTTCCCGGGAGAACATGATTTCACTTGTTCCTACCATTATTTCACCTATACAATAGCATACATGCAGTCAACTATTATGAGTCATAAAGAGCAAAGACTATAATTCATATTCAAAGGGAAAACACAGTCGGGAGCCGACCCACATCGACTCAGTAGTAATTACTAGCAGATAGGGTTGTAAGTCAATTAAAATAAACATGTTAGAGGGGCCAGAAATAAAGCTGATGGACAGCAACAGAGAAGTTATATATATAATTATATATAAGAATAAACAAATGCAAGTACTGCAAATAGAGATTATACTATTGCAAATGAAGAATTCATTTAATTTTATCATATTCTTCTAATGTGCACAAGATCAATAAAAATTATGTCAAGTGAGAACACATAATTTAATATGAATTAAATTAAGAGAGCCCCCAAAATTTATAGGAATAACATATGTATATTTGGAAAACTAGACGGGAAGGAAAGAGTAAATGGGGAAACGTTTCTGAGCAATAACGTCAGAATGATCTAAAAATGGTGAAAACCATGAAGTTATTTTATAAGATGCTGATTAAAGCTAAAATATTTTTAAAAGGAAAAAAAATGATACTGAGACACATGTTAATTGAACTTTGGTAAAACTAAAATAATTAAAAACCATTAAAAGCTGTCAGAGAATAAATGACAGAGGACCTCCTTCAGAA
The DNA here is from genome assembly GCA_037038555.1 of Rhynchonycteris naso. Lineage (NCBI taxonomy): Eukaryota > Metazoa > Chordata > Mammalia > Chiroptera > Emballonuridae > Rhynchonycteris > Rhynchonycteris naso. The sequence continues at coordinate 6,302,149 of CM072998.1, read as the reverse complement.
ACATGGGAGACCAGAAGGTAGAAGAATGACCTTTTAAGTGACGTATGTAAGAACCAATAAACTACCGAAGACTTGTCAATTTGGAACTCTACATTCAATAAAAATATCTTTCAAACATAAGGGCTCACTGAATATACGCAGGCAAATAGACCTTTATACCATTACAATCTGAGAAAGCCATATTCCAGAAGACTAGAAACATGGTAAATGTTAAAAAGAACCTTTAATACGAAAGCATAATGGTCCTAGATGGACAAAAGTCCAACATGAAGGAATAAAAAGCTTTCAAGTATAAGTAATTTTTCAAATAAAACAACAAAAAATATATCATTTTGTTTTAATAGATATTGTGTGGGCAGAACAATGGCACCCAAAGATACCCAAGTTCGAATTCCCCCAATTTGCGGCCATGTTTATTATGTGGCAAAAGGAATTAAGGTAGTAGATGGAATCCAATCTATCAATCAGCTGGCCTTTAAACAGAAAGCTTGCTGAGATTGTCTTGATAAAACCAATGTCATCACGACAGTCCTTAAAAATATAAGAGGGAGGCGGGAGAGTCAGCATCCAAGTGATACAATGTGTGAAATAAAGACTTGACCAGCCATTGCTGGCTTTGACCTTGAAAGGAGAAGGAGGTTGGGGGGAGAGGTGCAAGCCAAGAAATGAGAAGGTCTCACTGAAGCTATGAGACAGAAAAAAAAAAATCCTACCTTAGAGCTGCCAGAAAGCACACAGCCCTGCTAACACCTGACTCTAGCCTAGCAAGAGCCATTCACAATGTCTAACTTCAAGTCAGATAATAAACATGCCTTGTGTTAGCCTGCTAAGTGTGTGCTAACTCATTACATCAGTAATAAGATAACATACCTGGGGGCTAAGAATAGGTGGCAACCAGAGCAAGGGGTTGGGAGCAGGAAGATCAATAGAATAATACTGCTATATGTTTCTTCTATTTTCAATAATAAAGCCGTATGACATCTGAAGGTTGACACTTTGATCAGTTAAAGATGCACACCATAAAGAATAGACGGGGAAGGAGATAACCACCAATATAACAAATAAGTAGATCATGTTTTATCCCGGGGGCAGGGGGATTACGTGCTATTGGGAAAAAATAAATAGCAGCAGAGAAGGGCTTAGGAAGTTCTAAGGACAAGGTGTGTAATTTGACATGAGGTTACCAGACCAGACATGTCTGAGAAATGACATTTAAGGGAAGCTTAGGAAATACTAGGTTGTTAGCTCTGGGATGTCTGAGCAAAGGTCCTTCTAGACAGAAGTGCAGCCAGCACATATCTGTGAGGTGCAGGCATGGGGCTCTGGCATGGTGGCAGGAGAACAAAGAGGCCAGAGTGACCGACCTGGAGAAAAGATGGACAAGAGCAGCAGGAGAGGAGGTTGGCGGTTACAAGAGGTCGGACAGGTAAGGCCAGAGAGGCCTTCTCCTCCCCGTCCCACTGGAGTACAGGTGGTATGCTGCCTAACAACCATACTCATGATCCCGCCGGCAGCTGGAAGCCTGACTTGCTAAATTGATTTCTAATAGATTTACGTTTGTTGTTACTCAACTCATAAATCACAGTCCCATAGTGAGAAAACCTTCCCTTTATTTGTAAGAAAACACCTTTGCAAGCTAATGATAGTAGAGTTAGGTCAACATATAAGAAAAAACTATGCCAATTGGGTGGGTTAGTCATTAATATAAAGTTTGTATATCTTTCTTGTGAAGTAGAAACTAAGTCCATGCTAGCAAATGTTAAACAAAATGTTCAAAAGCCAAAGGAATTTTTTTTTTTTTTTTTTACAGGGACAGAGAAAGAGTCAGAGAGAGGGATAGATAGGGACAGACAGACAGGAACGGAGAGAGGTGAGAAGCATCAATCATCAGTTTTTCATGGTGACACCTTAGTTGTTCATTAATTGCTTTCTCACATGTGCCTTGACCGGGGGCCTTCAAGAGACTAAGCAACCCCTTGCTGGAGCCAGCGACCTGGGTCCAAGCTGGCGACCTCGGGGTCTCGAACCTGGGTCTTCCTCATCCCAGTCCAATGCTCTATTCACTGAGCCACCTCCTGGTCAGGCTCCAAAGGAAAAATTTAAGAACAGTAATTATGTTCATGTTAGCAGTTTCCTAATAGACTGCTAGGGATTAATACAGTATACATTAATACATGATTTGAGAATTATTACTGACTATTGTCATTAAGTGACTTAAAAGTAAAGTGAAACTTTATGAGAAAATAAGTGAATACTCTGTATTCTAGTAATTCCTCTTGATGGACATTTTTTCATACTTACTATCAATTAGCTTAAGAGAAATAGTGATTTCTTACCCTGGGTGATGCTCAGAAATATGACTTTTTTTCTATGTGGAAATGGAATCACTAAAGTCTTTTAGGAGATAAGAAACTCTCCTTCTTCAATGAATGCTTCTTGTATTCCATTTTCAATGAACTGTCTCAGTTCATAACACGTGCCTTCATTCTGTGCTAGGAGCTAGTGATACAGCAATGAATAACAACAGGTCATAGTTCTTCCCTTTTTCACTTTTAACTGATTATCTAGACTGAGATCCTGTAGCATTAAGATTTTTATTCTCTATAATTCTTTTACTTTTTCATTATGAAAGGGTATCTGAAATTTCAGCAGAACAGAGTGCAAGAAATGGGTATTACTCACTACCATGCATCACAAAATGATTATACTTGAAATCAGCTATTTAATGAGTATAATTCCACCTTCACACCATACAGATGGTACTAATGACATGTCCACATAGCACTTGTCATCCGGCTAGAGACTAATCAAGAGACATCAAAATCTACCACTCACATGGGTTTGGGTTCTTGTATAACCCTGCTATAGTCTAATGCATCACTAAGATGACATCCAGGACCTCCTCGTTCCAGATGAATTCAATCAATCCTTCACACTCACAAATTCCAGTGCTAGAGCAATGCAGTAGTATCCGACATGTGCATCTCAACACTCAGAAGCAGTTTCAAACAACTCGAGTTATTTACTTATTTTCTTCAATAGCATGGAGGAAATAAACTTATCCCAGAAAACTTGGAAAATTTGTACCCTAGCCATTGTATTTTCTTGCTTTCTTTATCCTTTCCTCCTGGTTCTTATGTATGAAATTCCCCCCCCCCCAAAAAAAATGGGTTGGGAAGATAGCATCTTCTTGGGTGTGTGGATAAGCAAAAGAACTAAACTTTTCTATGGTTGGCAGGGAACAGAAAGGATGGCTAAGATAATGTATGTTGGCGTGTCTTCACTGTTTTGTTCTATAGGACTGGAGACCTGTGAGGGAGAAAGGCCTCTTTTCTAAGGCTTCAGTCTACTGGCTGCTTCAAGAATTATAATCATCCTTATTTACAGTACATTACTAGTACTCCAACCCTGCTACTGAGTACACAGTACCGTTGATGCCTGGCTGTCAGCTGTCATAGCTGCCTCTTCCCCAGGTCTTGTAGTGGCTTCAGTACCCTTCCCACTGGTTCTTTTTCTTTAATTTTAATGGAGTGACATTAATAAATCAGCGTACATATGTTCAAAGAAAACATCTCCAGGTTATCTTATCATTCAATTATGTTGCATACCCATCACCCAAAGTCAAATTGTCCTCTGTCACCTTCTATCTGGTTTTCTTTGTGCCCCTTCCCTCCCGCCTCTCCTTCCCTCTCCTCCCTCCCCCCACCCCGTAACCCCCACACTCTTGTCCATGTCTCATGGTCTCACTTTTATGTCCCACCTATGTATGAATTCATGCTGTTCTTAGTTTTTTTCTGATTTACTTATTTCACTCTGTATAATGTTATCAAGGTCCATTCATTTTGTTGTAAATAATCCGATGTCATCATTTCTTATGGCTGAGTAGTATTCCATAGTATATATGTACCATAGTTTTTAAATCCACTCATCTTCTGACGGACACTTGGGCAGTTTTCAGATCTTCACTATTATGAACAATGCTGCCACGAACATGGGGGCACACTTCTTCTTTTCAAACAGTGCTATGGTGTTCTTAGGGTATATTCCTAAAAGTGGGATAGTTGGGTCAAAAGGTAGTTCGATTTTTAATTTTTTGAGGAATCTCCATACTGTTTTCCACAGTGGCTGCACCAGTCTGCATTCCCACCAGCAGTGCAGAAGGGTTCCCTTTTCTCCATATCCTCGCCAGCACTTGTTCTGTGTTATTTTGCCAATGAGCACCATTCTGACTGGTGTGAAGTGATATCCCTTGTGGTTTTAATTTGCATTTCTCTAATGATTAGTGATGTTGAGCATTTTTTCATATGCCTATTGGCCATCTGTTTGTCCTCTCTGGAGAAATTCCTATTCACTTCTTTTGCCCATTTTTTGATTGGATTGTTTGTCTTCCTGGTGTTGAGTTTTATAAGTTCTTTATAAATTTTGGTTATTAAACCCTTATCAGACGTGTTGTCAAATATGTTCTCCCATTGTGTGGTTTGTCTTTTTATTCTGTTCTTATTGTCTTTAGCTGTGCAAAAACTTTTTAGTTTGAAATAGTCCCATTTGTTTATCTTGCCTTTTATTTCATTTGCCTGTGGAGATAAATCGGCAAATATATTGCTGCGACAGATGTTGGAGAGCTTGCTGCCTATGTTTTCTTCTAAGGTGCTTATGGTTTCACAGCTTACATTTAAGTCTTTTATACATTTTGAGTTTGTTTTTGTGAATGGTGTACGTTGATAGTCTAGTTTCATTTTTTTGCAGGTGGATGTCCAATTTTCCCAACACCATTTGTTAAAGAGGCTGTCTTCACTCCATTGTATGTTCTTTTCTCCTTTGTCAAATATCAGTTCTCCATATAGGTGTGGGTTTATTTCTGGGTTCTCTGTTCTGTTCCATTGATCTATGTGCCTGTTCTTATGCAAGTACTAGACTGTCTTGAGTACAATGGCCTTGTAGTAAACCTTGATATCTGGAAGAGTGATACCTCCTGCTTTATTTTTTCTTTTTAAGATTGCTGAGGCTATTCGTGTTCTTTTTTGGTTCCATATACATTTTTGGAATATGTGTTCTATATATTTTAAGTATGTCATTGGAATTTGATCAAGTGGGATTTATTCTGGAGAGGCAAGGCTGGTTCAATATTCACAAATCAATCAATGTGATTCACCACATAAACAAAAGGAAGGACAAAAATCACATAATAATTTCAATATATGCAGAAAAGGCATTTGATAAAATCCAGCACCCATTCATGCTCAAAACTCTCAGTAAAGTGGGAATTCAGGGAACATTCCTTAACATGATAAAGGCCATCTACGACAAACCCACAGCAAACATCATACTAAATGGGCAAATATTAAAAGCAAATCCCCTTAAGATCATGAACCAGGCAGGGTTGCCCCCTTTCACCACTCTTACTCAACATAGTTCTGGAAGTCCTAGCTACAGCAATCAGACAAGAAGAAATAAAAGGCATCCAAATTGGAAAAGAAGAAGTAAAACTGTCACTATTTGCAAATGATATGATATTGTATAAAGAAAACCCTAACGTTTCAGTCAAAAAACTACTGGACCTGATAAATGAATTCAGCAAGGTGGCAGAATATAAAATTAATGCTCAGAAATCAGAGGCATTTTTATATGCCAACAATGAACTGTCAGCAAAAGAAATTAAGGAAACAATCCCCTTCACTATTGCAACAACTACAAAAAATATAAAGTACCTAGGAGTAAATTTAACCAAGGAGGTTAAGAACTTGTACTCGGCAAATTATAAGACATTGATAAAAGAAATCAAGGAAGCCTGCCCAGGCAGTGGCGCAGTGGATAGAGCATCGGACTGGGATGCGGAAGGCCCAGGTTCGAGACCCATAGCTTGCCAGCTTGAGCACAGGTCCATCTGACTTGAGCAAAAGCTCGCCAGCTTGGACCCAAGGTCGCTGGCTCCAGCAAGGGGTTGCTCAGTCTGCTGAAGGCCCACGGTCAAGGCACATGAGAGAGCAATCAACAACTAAGGTGTTGCAATGAAAACTAATAATTGATGCTTCTCACCTCTCTCAGTTCCTGTCTTTCTGTCCCTATCTATCCCTATCTCTCTCTCTCTGACTCTCTCTCTGTCCCTGTAAAAAAAAAAAAAAAAAAAAAAAAAAAAACACAACAGAAATCAAAGAAGATACAAACAAGTGGAAGCATATACCATGCTCGTGGTTAGGAAGAATAAACATCATTAAAATGTCTATATTACCCAAAGCAATTTATAAATTCAATGCAATACCAATTAAAAATTCCACCGCTTCTTGTACCTACTAGACTGAACCTCTATTGAATTTGCCATCTATTCCCAACTCTGTCAACTTGAAATTTTATACATTTGGTGTTTATTGGCACATCATAAATAGAAGAAATAAAAATGATCTATCCCATTTTCATGGTTTGCAGAGACTTTTCCCCACTGGGTTTTTCATAGTCTACAAAGACTCCTCACCATAGTGAAGAAAACCAGAAGTTATGTTCTCAGTCACTACTTGTCATCCCTGGGCTACATTCAAACTTCTACTACATTTACATATAACTCTTAATGATATTTGCTTGCACTTTTTAATTTTGTTTGCATTTTTTAAATTTGTTTGCATTTTTGTCTTTTTCAGTAAAAAGTTTAAGCTCCTGAAGTTTGGCTTCATTCCATCCTCATTGAATTCCCCTTCTCTAGCTTAGTTCTTGGTTTGTAGAAATGCTCAAAATATTTACAGAATGAATCAATGTATAAATAAGAGAATTACACAGTTATTAGATAGACTGTCTTTTGGGTAAAATATACTATATAAGACTTAAAGTCCAAGCAAGAAAAGTGTCTCAGGGCCCTTCTGAATTTTCAGCTACTTGTAAAATCTCCTAAGGGCCATTGCCATCACCTGGTATCTTATAGGTCATCACAGAAAAGTTTTGAATATGCAAAGGCAAAGACTACTGAAAGGCAAAGAGATGTTATTGACATTCACTTTAGAGGCTCTATGACAGTACTGCATAGGTGGTTAAATATCCACAAACAAACAAAATGCTTTCACATAGAATCATTTGGAAGAGACTAATGTCAATATGCATTTTTCTTCACTGTCTATATTTGTATCACTTCACCTCTTAATCAGACTATGACATACACTACAAAGAGAACAAGACAGGCAACTTATTAGTCTATTCTACACCTACAAGAGAGACAGTGACAATATTTCTAGGGAGTTTATAAGTTTAGGTCAGTGGTTCTTAATCTTTTTTGGGGTAGCAAAACCAACAGTTTCATATGCGCATTCACCGAACCCTTCTTTAGTGATAAATAAAATATGATTTCTTTTTCCAAATTCAAGACATAGGTGTATGTTTTTTTCCTGGTACACAAAATCAGCCGTGCATGAACATCACCTTGCTCAAAGAACAAAACCAACCAAGTGCATGAACTCACAACAAATTACAGTATTACTTTATTCTGGCCTCTGCAGCAGAGGCTTCTCCGAACCCCTGAGACCGACTCATTGAGGTTCGATAGAACCCAGGTTAAGAACCACTGGTTTAGGTCAACTGTTGACTGTAGTACTTTAAAATATCAAAAAATAATAAAATGCTCGTAAAAAAGGTCAAACTGATGACTAACTATTGACAGATTAAATGATCAGAGACCCAAAGGATGTTTGTCAGAATACTCCTGCCAATTAAATGATAAAGGCTGAAGGAAGTGCTTATACTGAATCTACAATAAATGAAGAAGTAATATTATACAGTGCTTACTTTACTGATCTAGTAAAGTCAAATGGCAAAAATGTGCTAAGGTGGGTCCAAGGTGGCAGCATAAGAAGATCCTAAGCTTACCTTCTTCCAAGGACATGCTCAATATACACCTACAATTAGAGTAATTTCCCTTGAAGAACAACTGGGGGTGAATGGGTGGACTGAACAGATTCTACATGATAAATGAGAGGGACCATATAAGGAAGAGTAGGAGAGACAGAGAGGTGTTGACCATGGGAATCCTACTCCTATGGGTAGGAGTTCACCTGCCCCAAAGCAAGACTAACTAGATCAAGGTTTACTTTCTAAGATGCTTTATCTATATCTCTCTCTTTGGAAAAATAAAATATTGTTGTGATTTGACTAGAGTGCTGAACATGAGATGTACCTTCTGAACAAAAGTTTAGTGGACAATACACTGTTGTTAGCTCTGGGCACACTGTTCTACAGCAGGTCTCTAGAACTCACTCATCTTGCAGAACTGAAAGTTTATACGCACTGAAGAAGACATTCCTGTGAGGACTTGCTCATCTGCACCTCTCTTATCCCTTTAATAGATGGATACAACTTCAGTGTAGAAAATAAACAAATTATCATCTCTTCTTAGTATGATAAATTTTAACTGTTTTCTGCATTTGTGCTAAAGATAATATCACATGTACATTTTTAAAAACTATCATTTTAACAAAATATTTCTAGAATTCAAATTGCTCAACCATAGTATTTGTTCTTTTTATTTTAAATTGACATAGAAAATTGCCTTCTAAAACCTTGCCAAGTAGCTTGTCCACCAACAGTAGAAGAGTCTCACATTTATATTTGCTTAGATTATGGAAAATTTTATGTGGTTTTTACTCACCTTGGTATTTTTTATATTTTCAAGTTTAAAACAACAATCTAGTCACATGTTGAATGTGGCTATAGTTGGAGTCAGGAGCCTTTAGCGGGTCATAAGGATAAATGAGGTAAAAGGATGGGGTCCAATTCCAATAAAACAGATGTCATTATAAGAGGAAGAGACACCAGAAACTGATACCTCTCTCTCCATTTGTCCTCTTCCCTCCCCTTTTCTCTCCACCTCCCTCCTCCTCTTTTCTCTTTCTCTTTTCTCAATATCATTCCTCCGTCTCCCCCCTCCATTTTTATTATTTTCACTCTCTCATTTTCTGTGACTGCACAGAAAAAAAGATAGTAAGAAGGAAGCCATCTGCAAGAGAGGTCACACTAGAAACTAACCCTGACAGAACCTTGGTCTTGAACTTCCAGCCTCTAGAACTGTGAGAAAATTATTTTGTATTACTTAATGCACCCGGCCTAGTATTTTGTTACGACAGCTCTCACAGACTAATACACAATTCTAAGACCTCTCTTTTTTCTTGTTAAAACTTATAGACACTCACATTATGTTTTCACAAATGGGGCATTCTTCTATGTAAGTGTTTTTAATTTGAGGATTAGTTCCATAGTTCATAGTCCAATCTCAGTTTCCCAAATATCTTTGCTTAGCCCTTTTCTATAACCTAGGGCCCAAGAGTAAGCCTTCCAAAGTATGGAGGAGTTGTACATTTGAAATGCTACTACAAATATGAACTATAAACATTCAATTATTCCAAGGTCCATAGGCAAAGTGAAAAAAATAGAACTGTATGGAAGAGACAAAAATCACAAGTAAGTGGGTGGTATAAAAAGAAATGTAGCCCTGGCTGAGTAGTCCAGTTGGCTTGAGCATTGCCCTGATGGGCCAGGGTTGTGGGTTAACCCCAGTTGAGGCACATACAAGAGTCAACCAATGAATCCATGGATAAAGCAGAACAGTGGGTCAACATTTTTCTTTTTCCCTCTTTTCCTCTCTTTCTCTCTCTCTAGAAAAAAATAACTCAATAATAAAACTTTTAAATACAATGGGCAAAATATATACAATCATCTTGTATATAGGTATATTCAGGTAGTATTAAAATCTATATAATTTAAACAATGATGAACTTTTTAAAATGGCATACCTCTATTATAGAAAAACTGATGAAAGCAAAGAAGAATCCTAATGGAAAGATATCTGTTGTAATAAAAAATAATTAAAATCAAAGTTTTCCCAAATCAAAATTTTGATGGGAATGGTTTTCAGTATACATACTATAAATCAAGTTTACTCTTTCTTAGGCTGAGGTAAAAAAAATGAAATAAATATATTAAATGTGATCACTTCTAAGAAAATATATGATTACTGAATTTTCAACAATTTATTCTTTTTTATTTCAAACAACACACTTCCACAAAACTCTTGAATTATTTTATTGTAAAGAGAATATATATTTTAGAGTGATTTTAAAAGCCAGAATAATATGAACTATATAAAATAGTTGCTTTTAGGTTTGGGGCTTTTGCTAAGTTTAACTTAAATTAAACATGGTTATTACTTTTGTCACAAATTCTAATGCTTAGAATTTGGACAGAAACAAATTGAGTTAAGCAAAGTCTATGCTCTGGAAAAAATATTAAAACCGCTTTTTTGAGAAGCAGAATTTTCCAACTCGAAATTCCGAAAGTAGTATACTCTCTGGATACTCACATGAATGACAAAAACCTCGATAAGAGACAGCTTCTGCACCAGCAGCTTCTCAGTAAAGCTAGAAGCATTCTTCATCTGTCTGCTTATTGAATCTACCCTTAATGAAATCTGAGGGCATAACATTAAAAATAATGCAACAGAGGCATTTCTGCAGAAATTTCAGAGGAAGTTTGAGTCAGGCAGGTAAGCATTTTGATAATCCAAGTTGATAAAATGGTGCAGTTTACCCTGATTTGAAATATGATGGATGTGGAGCTTTTGCGCTTGGATTATCTTTCTGGAACATTGGTTTTATCCTTTGTATGAAGAAAAATAACTTCAAGTTTAAACTCCCTGATATAAACCCAGAGTACAGGGATTCTGGATTCCTGAAACAGTACCGTGAGCATTGTACAATAGAGATTGAGAAGTATAATTTATCGTCTCCACAAATTAGTGTACTACAGAGGGGGAAGGGCCAGCATTTTCTGAATCAGTTTCAGATCTTTTTGAAATGTGTTCAGCTGACATCACACCTTGTAGACAAGTATCTCAATCATACACAATCTTCAAATGACTCCCACAAAACTTTTTTTCTACCTACAAAACTGCATTCTCTTATTCCAAAATTTCATGAATTACTAGCTGCAATCATCCTCCACTTAGATTCTCAAATCAGAGACATGATAAACATAATTTAGCTCTCTACATTCCTCCTCCATTCTCGACTTCCAATCAATATCCAAGCTGCGCTAAGGTTACTCTTAAGAATGTTCATGATATTTACCCTGTCCCCCCACTCACGGAGCCCTTGTTGGGCATTCAGTTATATTTACCCTACACTGACCCTCATGTCTTGTCACCTCACTTCAATCTACGTTCAATCATGCAATCAAAGATTTTTAAGATGTAGCCATTTATCGGCACTCACCACGGTTAACCCTTTGACATATTTCTCCCGGCCTACATACTAGGTCTTTAGCCTGGCCTCCAAGCCACTTCATGACATCTCCTTATGACTCTAGTCTCAAACTCCAGCACTGCACACTTGTGATTTAAATACCAGCAATATAGAAACTATAGAACTTCTTGTTGCCTCACCCTGTCCATGTTCCCTCTATTGACATGCATCTCCGTCCTTGTCTTTCTAGAGAAACCTATGTTGTCGAAGAAAGTGTTCTAATGTTTTCTCTGTGTGAGACACCTTTCCTGAAAACCTTACAAAGTCAGCTGCTATGTGGTTAGAGTACCAGGAAAATATTGGAGGATTCTAGTCGAGTTAAAAGATGGATAGGTAGTGTGATGATTGCATAGGTAAGAAAAATTAGGAGCTTTCCACAGACGATTATGGGAGAAGAAAGTCAGGAGTGAATGAAGGGCATGCAAAGTAAAATGTGGAAAGTGGGGTTGGATTTTGCGAAGAAAAAGCCAATAAGATTTGAGAACAATAGCCATTGTAGGCGATATTTAGAGTTGATGGAAGTGGGTACGTAACAGTTTTTTAATACAGAGAAGAATTTTCAATATGGTAGACTCTGCAGACTAAGGTGGATTATAAGTAAAGGTGATGATGTATAAGTTCTAGGGTCCAGGCTCTATTTTTCATTTGCAATTGCATGCTCTTTTGCCTAGACCCAGCCATAAAATTGTGAGAGAGCTTCAAGCTCTGAAAAACCTTGAATAAAAAACTGCATTAAACCAAACAGGAAAACATGTGGCTCTTATTTCTACATGTTTCCAAGTTCCTTGGAGTGATCTTACAATCTGACAGTCGTTGTTTCTTTTCATGTTTCCAAGGTGAGTGGCACAGGGGAAATTCCTAAGTCATTTTTTATGACCTAAACATTTCTTTGAAGGTAGCTGGAGCAAAACATGATAAGGAGAATCCAAAATCCTATGCTTTTTAACATATGTGATGTAGCCTATGTTTCTTTACAACTCCTGTTTTTAAAACATAGCTAAATGAAGATTATATAATAAAATATAAATATATGATGTATATAATTATATATAATATGTAAATAAATACATATAGATATACAGTATAGAATGACATGTCATATATGCTTTTACCTGTATTCATACACACACGCACACACACACACACACACACATACACACACACACACACACACACACACACACACTCCTAAATAATCTCTTTGAAGTAATTCAAGCTCTTGCCAGTTTTCACTTAAATTCCATATAAAGTGGAGTAAGGAAGGAATGCCTCTCAAAGATTTACTTAATTAAAACAAAAAATAACCTCAATAACAACAATGTATCATGATATCAATTATTGAATACCTATCCCGTGCTTTGTTTTCTGTTTGTGTAACAAATATTATTTCTCTTATAAATGTTTAAATCCCCTTAGAGAAATTAATTTCTAGCAGGCCAATAAGAGCTTGAGTGAGGTTAAAACCCATTTCTTATGGATTCGGTAACCTGGTCTCTTCCTACAAATTCATCAGATCATGCAGTTGGAAAGGTCAATCCCAGCCTTCTGGCATCAAAGGAATCCAGAAAACTGATATTGAACTCTCTGTTGTCTACCTTCCAAGAAGGAATTGGCAAACTCAGAAGTACGTGGTTATTTATAAAAGTTAGATGCAATAGCTTAGCAGTTTTCCTCCCTGGGTGGGACTTACTTCCATTTTGTAATTTTGCATTCTATGGACTGTTCTTAACAACTTGATGCAGCATGTGCCCATGATGAGACTGTACAGCTCACGGGTAAGGAGATAATATGCTCCCAAGGTTAAAAGCTGAATCTTTATGTCAGATCAGAGCTGAATTTTAGGCTGACCAGGCGGTGGTGCAGTGGATAGAGCATTGGACTGGGATGCGAAGGACCCAGGTTCCAGACCCCAAGGTTGTAGGCTTGAGCACGGGCTTATCTGGTTTGAGCAAGGTTTACCAGCTTGAGCCCAAGGTCGCTGGCTTGAACAAGGGGTCACTCGCTCTGCTGGAGCCCCCTCAAGGCACATATGAGAAAGCAATCAATGAACAACTAAGGTGCTGCATTGAAGAATTGATGCTTCTCATCTCTCTCCCTTCCTGTCTGTCTGTCTCTGTCTCTCTTGCTGTCTCTGTCACAAAAATAAAGAAAAAGAAAAGAGTTGGGTTTTAACCGCGACTTTACTGTTTGCTAGCACCGTGATCATCGCACACGCGTGGCACTGTTATGAAAAAGCATGTGTGGTCATGCATGTTCTGAGCTTAGCATGGCTCCTGCTCTCCTCCTCCTCGCCCACGTTCGGGGTGGGGGGGACTTTCCGCCCCGCTGCACCGCACAGCGTCCCGACTCCTCAGATTCCTGAAGGGGGCTCTACTGTCACAGAACACACCTGGGATGGGATGGGACAGCGAGGGGGGAGGGTACAGGGACATGTGACTGAGGAGCCAGGTGATTTCGCTTCTCTCCCATTCTTCTGCTTGATACATAGTTGGTCTCCCCCCGCCCCATATATGTAAATGGGATCCAATATAAAGCACATTAACTAAGTTTAGAATCTAAGGATGAATAAAATGAAAAGTCCACAGCAAAACTGTCATTCCAAGGGTTGGACTGGACACGGAGGAGCAAGCCCTCGGAGGGCGGTGTGTGCAGCCAGGTGTGGTCACCCCGGGATCCCTGCATGACTCTCTGTGAAGAACCCCAATATACCCCAGGCTGGGGACCAAAGTCTGAATGGCCTGAAGGCCAGGCCTCTGCCTCAGCAGCGCGGTCCCTCATGCAGGGGATGCGTTCTCAGTACTCTTGAGGAGACCACCCCAACTGTGCAGAGGAAATAGTCTCAGAAACCCGCTCAGCCTTCACGCGCGGACTCTCCCGGGGCTCGAGGATGGATCCCAGCAGTTCTGCTCTGCTCTTCTATCCCTCCGAACAATTCTGCTGTATTTGGACCAACATCAGAGAGTCCCATACTAAGTGTTAAATCTCATTTGTTTCTTAAAATTAGAACTTAAAAAAAAGTGAGGATCCAAAGCTATGTGAAAGTAGGATTTATTTGCATTGAATATAAAACATGGACACTGAAATATCTCTCTTAACATGATAGATGGGTTTTATTTTTAATTTACTTTTTTTTAATAATCTAATGCAAAGGATTTATGGTCATTATAACCAGAAAATAATAGCCTTATTCTGTCACCGCTGTTATATAAATAAGTAGAGTGTTGACACTTATCCAAACAATTATCTTGATTTTTTTCAACTTTCATCACTATGTGAAACAAAGGGTGCTTTAAATTCCATTTGAAACCAAATTAATAATGTGCTACATTTTATTACTTACTTTTAAATTTTTAGAGTAGACCTATAAAGAATACATATGCATTAATAGTCATCTATTATTTCCTTTGATATGAAATAGTACTTTAATCAAAAATATCCTCTCTTTAAATTAAGGATATAAATCTTGCTATGATTTTACCCATAGAAAGCCATGAAATTCCATGTCTGATGAATACTGATCGCATTATACTACTTGGAATGTGATAAAAACTTATTTCACGTAGTTGTGCTAAATAGTACTAACACGGTCACCAATATGTTTTCACTGCATGAGATTCTAGATATCTGATGGCTCTGTGACTTGGAAAAACAGTCTAAATGCTAAACAGTAACCGTCCGACTGAAGCTACGAAGCTTCATCCAAGGAAAAGGAACAATCAAATGAACTGACAGACCCCTTGTGTTGGTTCCAGATGCAGTTTCTTTTGTTGTGAGTAGCGGGACGGGTTAAACAATGCTAATGTAGAAATCTACCCGTCTAATTAAAATAAATTTCTACATTAATTTTCTTTTCAAGACAGTATGAAAATTATGCCTTCTCATGAACCTAAGTAATATCATGCACATCCTTATATGTATTTTGTTTGTTATAATCCAATACAGCAGATGCTTAGTGATCTAAGCTAAAAACAGAGAGCAGTATAGTGCCTTGCTCCAATCCAGGTGGCTTAATCTGAACCGCCAACAAAATTAGGGTCAAGAAGTATAAAGCAAAACCACAACTTGAAAACATTTACATAATTTGGTAGTAGTTATATTAGTAGTCATTCTCGTATCAGAAGAAGGGTTAATGGCTGCTATGAACCATAATTTTAAATTCTTTTATAGTCAAGGTAACTTATTATATAAATTGATTTCATCCATGTGCTTTTTAGGAAAATACATCTCTCCCTTTTAGAATAAAATGAAAAATACATGAAACCATTTTTAGTAATTTAAGGGTTTTCTGGTAACTCTTATTACACAAGAAATAAAATTGAATAGGAAATGACAGTGGTTTTCATGTCAGTGTGTTATTGTGTATTGAAGTTTATTTTTAATCTGATAACTTTATGACTGTAAAAATGGTTTTATAATATTTCTATACATGTAGTTTATTGGGCTGTCTGTATAGTTTGCTTGGGTTAATGGAAACTCAATCAACTTATATATCATAATGAATGCTGGTTTCATTTATGGATAAATGTTCATATTTGATATTTCATATCTCAGATCAGAAAAATCTCAAGACCTCTATTTTTTTTTTTAGTGTTAGCACAACGTGCAGTTGTTAGGAGAGCTGTCAATCGCTCCTTAATACATTCAGGTCCTTTGGAGAAAAGCGTGGGCCAAAGGGAAAACCCTCCATGGAAAGTCTCTGAAGTGGATGATAGAGAAGTCTGGATGGTACTCAAAGGGAAGTTCGCAAATGGATCTGATTAACATGGCTCTACCAAATAAAAACCAGGAAATAAGCCATTGAATTTATGGCTTTTTTCCCCTTCTACCTGGTTTTTCATAAGCTGGACTCTCTTCCAGGCTAATTAACCACTAAACATTTTACAAGCAATCTAAGTGCAGAAGCAGAAAAAGATGAATTGCACTTATGAAGGAACTGACAAAGGCTATCTTGGGCATTTTCAGCAATGATGGCATGCATCCTAATACCGGAAGGGAGGCTTAGATACTGTAATTGGACAGGTCATTAGTTATTCGCAGCACCAGGTAATAGAAACTCAAGGCTAAAATGAACTTCCATACTAGATGAGACTATCCTAGAGCAAAGAGCTTCTGGGAAAGCAGTTAGCTGTCCTGTCTCAGCATTATCAAAATACCCCTAGTGTTATCTCAGATGGATTCCCTAGTTATTCTGTATTTTTTTTTTGACAGTAAATTCAAAGCTGACAAACCTAGGCAGTGCTCAAAGAAATTCAATTACTGAAATGTCTGACAGCTCGCTTCTTACTAGAGTCTACAAAGTTGCCTGCAGCATGTATAACACACTTTGTTTTGCAAGACATGAACTGTACTTTATAAATAAGATAAAAATATACTCTCAAGAGATAAAAATTTCAGAAACAAAAATATGGTTTGAAAAAAACCAAAGTCATTATAATGAACTTGGACATATTTACAATGTTATATTGAGAGTCTATCAGCTTTCTAGTATTGTCAGGGAAGTCTGGGGACAGAGCACTAAATTGTTTCCCCCTGAAAGAAGACTGAAATCACCACCACCCAGCACCCACCGCCCACCAACCAGCACAGAAAAAAAAATTGAAATCTATAAATCATTTATTGTTATACAACCTGAAGTCACTAAAATAGTTTGAATTAAAATAGGGCATTTCTAAATTCTGAAATGTTTTTACTTATAAACAACAATATCTCACTGTCTTGAATAACTACAGTGAGTGACCTTCAGGGCATGTTTAAGTAGCATCTGAATCGTGTGACTTATTTTCTAAAATTGGGATAAACAGTAGAGGAGATAGAACACGCAGTGTGTGTCTATTATGCCACATATAATCAATATAAATTGAATTATCAACATATACTGGTTATATAAATCTGGGTGATTTATATTATTATGCATTAAAAATAATTTTAAAAATGAAAGATATGCTTGAGAAACAGATTGAATGAACTACCTTGCTCCTACTGGCTGCGTCACTTAAATTTTGATTCAACTAGTTCTAGTTTAAGATTAGGGTTTAAAGAAACATTACCCCAGGCTTGACACCCGGCGTGTGGGCAATAAAGAATTCCTTCAAGGATGAGAGTGCTTTTCGTAGCCTGCCTGAAATCCGAAGAGAGCATTTTGTATTGACTGCTAAGTTAGGCACTTACCATTTTCTTCTCTCCCCAGAGTTTCAACATCTGTAGGAAAATAATAATAATGATTTTGCTTAGGGACAGTTAGATATTTTCTTCCTGGAATTCCAAAGGGGTCTTTCTGAAACTAGATGCTGTCAGAAATTTAACCGGCATGCCCTTAATGATCATCTGGTTCAATGTGAGGGATTTAGAGTTAAATAAATAACGAAGGTCAAGCACTTATTAGAAAAAAAATACACGTGTCTTCTATACTGACTCTGATATCCTCGAACACCACATGCAGTTTTGATCATATGTACCAATTACTCATACACATCAGTTTTCCAGGACGTACTGATCTTTGAACAAATTTTAAGTACAAAGTTAGATAATGTATTTTTTAATTTATTGTGATATATATGTTCTAGAGAATCTTATGCAAGCTAATTTCAATTATATTCCATAACCTAAAATCGACTTCATCTTTCTGACTTACAGCAAGTACCTTTAAAAGTTATCACTGCCATGTGCAGATTATATGGGTCTGTGCGTATGTTTATTGTCTGTCTTCACCTCCTCAATTAGAAATGAAGTTCATTAGAGAAGAGATTTTTACGTGGTTTTTCTTCACTGTTGTATCCACAAAATTCTAAAATAATGTCCCCCACACGGTAGATGCTTGCTTATTATACATGATAGGTAAGTCATATACAAACCGCAACCCATCCTAATGAAGATTCAATGTTTTAAAATTTTAAGAGAAGAATAAAGGTTATATTTGGCTTTGGATTACACCCAGATCTGCTTTCCCCACCCAGTAAATGAGGCACACCTTAATTGCACACCCTGCAGTTTTCTACTTAACAGAAGTCAGTTTTGAACCCTTTGGCTACAGAATATAAAGAAAAATAACCTACCAAATGGTGAGACAGAAACAAAAAATTATATCCATCTACAGGTAGACTAGAGTCAAATGTGAAGTTCTAACCTGTGTCTGTATAAATAAAACAGTAAGACTTCAGCCGTGGAATAAAGCCGAGTCCTCAATATTTATAACAAAAGAACTACTTTATTCTATAAATTTGAAACCTGAACAATAAATTAGGGAAGGGACATCGTGACTGCTTTCCCATACAGGAATCTTATTTTTGGAAGGTGGTCATTCAATTTCTGCTAGAAATGTTCCAGTAATGGAGAAACCACTACATTAATATGAAACCAATCTGACTATTGGACACTTATCATTATCAGAAAGATTTTTCTTTTTTCAAAACTAAATCTGCTTCCTAATCACTCTCTTGCCTTGGGCTTCATGTTGTTATGTTCAATCTAATTATTAAATAAAATGTTTCGGATATTTGAATACTTTTAACATTTTCTTTTTAACTATCTTAAACAGAGCTTAAATCCTTCCTCTTTTTTTCACATTATATTAGAATTTACATCCTTTTGAACTAAGTTACCTTCTATTGAGTCTGTTAGAAGTTGTTAAGATCTGTCTACACTCGGCCTCCCAGTGTTCACCGCGCGGTGGGTTTTAACCACAAGCATGTCGATGCGTTCATCCCAGCTGCCCTCGGGGTGACCCACTAGGACAATGCCGACAGCTGGACCAGCCCTGTAAATGGAAGTCATGCCCGGCATTCCCCAATGGGAAGCTTGGATGCATCCCTTCTGAATTTAAAATGTGATGCTAGCAAAAAGGGTGCTTTCCATGGTGGTTGCTAGGGGTTTAGGGGAAGGGGTTTGATAAGCGTGGCGGTGATTAAGGGCACAAAGTGGTAAGTAAATAAGCTGCAGAGATCGAACACACGGGACAATGAGTACAGGCAACAGTATCGTGCTGTAATCATGTACTGTGGTATCTACCTCTACATCAGCAATCTTATCCCAACATATAAAGGGATTAAAGTTAAAACAAAAAATAAAAGGGCACACTCAGTCCTTGACTGGGAAATTCTACTCATTGAAAAAAGACGGCCCAGTGTCAGGCAAGCGGGTCCTGCTGGTCTCCTTCTTTCACAGTAGGGGACCCGATTCACACGAGACACAGGAAAGTGAGTGCAGCCATTGTTCCTGACTCTGGCTAACAACGGGAATAAGACTCACTGGAGCAGAGAGAGAAGAACTCACATACGTGTGATTGCTGATATTTGGCAGACATAACAAGAACACAGGACAGAAACCATCTAAGGACCAACTGTGGTTGGCAGGCCAAACAGGACTCATTGCTTCATCAGTTTAGAGAAGACACCACGTTGATCAGAGTCCCTTCTACAGACTATCATCTATTGGGCTCCATTGCCTGATGTCAGGATACTAGCCCATTGAAGGAATGTCATAAACTTAGACCAACTATCCTTCTGGGTGAATGTCTTAAGTTCTTCAGGAAGGCAAATAAACAAATGAAAATAAGGGATTCAAAAATCCTCACTCACTACTACTGGGAGAATGGCTGAACACTGATCACAGAAATGAACGAGCCAATCTAGAAAACTCTTGTGTACGTATATTTTTTGGAAACAAAAAGCTATTTAATAATAATTATATTGGCTTTATAGATAAGATGTGTAATAAGGTCAAAATACCCATGATCCTATAGCTATTAAAACCATATTGAAAGACTAATTTATCAAATATTCTCAATAATTTGACCCATTTGAAGTAACTTAATCCTCAGATTTTTTTTTTAATTTTTTTTTTATTTATTTATTCATTTTAGGAGGAGATACAGAGTGAGAGAGAGAGAGAGAGAGAGAGAGAGAAAGGGGGGAGGAGCTGGAAGCATCAACTCCCATATGTGCCTTGACCAGACCAGTGCAGGGTTTTGAACTGGCAACCTCAGTGTCCCCAGGTTGACGCTTTATCCACTGCGCCACCACAGGTCAGGCACAATCCTCAGATTTTTTAAAGATAGC
The DNA here is from genome assembly GCA_037038555.1 of Rhynchonycteris naso. Taxonomy (NCBI): domain Eukaryota; kingdom Metazoa; phylum Chordata; class Mammalia; order Chiroptera; family Emballonuridae; genus Rhynchonycteris; species Rhynchonycteris naso. The sequence goes on along the minus strand of CM072998.1, from coordinate 6,281,826 downwards.
TCTCCAAACCCAGAGACTAATCTTATTTGTTCATATATGTGAAATATCTTAAATTGAATATTAGCAAACTAAATCTGCCAAAGTACAAAAAAAAACATAAAACATGAGTAAGCTTGGATTTTTTCCAAAGGAGTAAAAATAATTAAAAATTAAGAAATATGAATGTATTTAACTCCATTAATGAGGCAAAGTATTAAAGAAAAAGTTTATAAACTTAGCCCCTTGCTCCTGAGAATTAAAGAATATCAATTCAATATTTACCATCCATTAGTACTTTAAACTATAATAGTAAGGAAAGTAATTTCTTAACTTCATAAGAATATGTATACGAGCCTGATCAGGTGGTGGCTTGGTAGATAGAGTTTTGTCCTGGGATGCTGAGGACCCAGGTTCTGAAACCCTGAGGTTGCCAGCTTGAGTGTAGGCTCATCTAACTTAAGCATGGAGCTGCCAGCTTGAGCATGGGATCATAGACATGACCCTATGGCTGCTGGCTTGAGTCCAAGGTTGCTGGCTTGAGCAAGGGGTCACTGGCTCGCATGGGATCATAGACATGACCCCGTGGCTACTGGCTTCAGTCCAAGGTCACTGGCTTGAGCAAGGGGTCACTGGCTCGCATGGGATCATAGACATGACCCCGTGGCTACTGGCTTCAGTCCAAGGTCACTGGCTTGAGCAAGGGGTCACTGACTTGCCTGGAGCCCCTGGGTCAAGGCACATAATAGAAGCAATCAATGAACAACTAAGCTGCCACAACTATGAGTTGATGCTTCTCCCTTCCTGTCTGTCTCTGTTTGTCCACCTCTCTCTCTTGCAAAAAATAAAATAAAATAAAGGACATGTATATGACGCATAAAGACAAAATCCTGTTCAAAAAATGTAATACTAAATACAATCTTGCTTGTTAAAGTCAGAAAAAGAAATGTGATTATAAGCCATTATTTAGGTTTGCATTGTTTTGCATAATTCTTACCAGATATAATTAAATGACTTGATAAATAACTGAGAAGAAAAAACAAAATATTCATTATTTTCAGATGATATTATTGTTTACCAGGAAAACACAAACTAATCATCTAATAATCTGTTAAAATAATTAAGGCCACTTGATAATATTTCTAGCTACAAATATATAGGCAGCAATCAATAATTTAGAGTTAGAAAGCATATTTTTTAAAAAGAGAATCCATAAACATTAGCAGATATTAACATAATGCGAAAAATCATTATGTTAATAATTTTTCATTACTGGAAAATTCAGGAACAGTATATATTTTTAGAAGACTACAAATTTTTCTTAAGTATCAATAAATATTTTGGATAAATTCAGTATTATATAAATAGCAATTCTTTCTACTTTAAATGATTAATTTGATGTATTCCAAAAGAAAATACCTATAATTTTTGGATAGAGTTTTATAAAAATTATAAACATGTAGTCAATATAGTTTTTTAAGTTAGTTAAGTGAGATAATATAATTAAAGGAGCATTGCCTCAACAAATTATTTAGAATTACGTAGAATATTCTATTGGGAGATAATTAAATGCCAATAACAAATTTTAAGAATTTTAAAATGTGGTAAATATAGCATGACAATTAAAAAAAACCAAGAATTGTTAAATAAGTGATATTTATGTCAACCATTAAGAAAAAATTTAGTTTATGATGAGTAAAAAGTCAAATAACACAAAATTCATAAGTATTAACTAAGACAGACATACAACAATTAAGTGGTTGGAAGAAAAACATTTGGGAATGTTCATATTATTTAGGATGACAAATGTTGTTCATTCAAATATAAAATTAAATGTAACATATAAACACTAAAAATGTATGGGATTTCCTGATAAATACTAAATCTGTATAAAAATTATAAATTTTTAAAAACATATGGGTCAAATTATAAAACATATTTTAGCTTATTTGAATGTTAAATGTTTAATTATAGGTGTGTAAATGGTTAAGTAAATAAAATTGTTACATTAAAAATAAATGAGACAGGAGGTAGTTCACAAAATGGGAAAAGAAAATATGTAAATAAACATAAAACATATTTAAATTTAGTAGTAATGAAATACAAAATGATCAAAGTTAGGTAAAGTTTTAAAGAAATTATCACAAATAAAAAAAGTGGTCAGTGATAAGGAGAGCTAAAAAATTGCTCATTGCACTTACGCCTGTGTGGTTGTACTTGTACAAACTGCAACATAACGTGGTCATATTCCAATGACTTGAGTAGTACGCACTTGGATTTGGTAGAATATGAAAAAAATAATTTAATATTGATATAAAGATATATTTTGTAGTATTTCTGGAAAAGTTAAAATTTTGGGAAATCATAGTAACTTTTAAATTGTTGATTACAATGGAGTTTGTATTACAGAATTTTTTGATTCAGGAAATTAAAAGAGATGCTATTTCTGAGTAAAGATGATAGGATGAAGTTGTATAATGGAATCTCCCTTTAATACCTTACAAAATAGCACGCGCGCACACACACACACATGCACACACACACCAGAACTCAAACAACAGAAGTAGAACAATTTTATTTGATAAATACTGAAAAATGATGACTAAGAAAATAACTATTCTAACTCTACCTCACTCTCCACAGCAGTTTGAGAGAATAAAGGTAAATGAAAAAGAATGATAATTATTTATGAACAGAAACAGCCTTGCTTGTGTCATGGCAGATGTGAAAACCTTCATAACTCATCTCTCCTTAAACTACTGCACCAGAAAATATTTGAGATCATGGGTGCTCTTCTAGAGTGGATCCAGCAGTGACTATAATGAGCATAAAAGTGAAATCAGACCATCTTCTTGCACCGGAGAGAAGAATGAACTCAAAACAGATTAAGACTGCCCTGGCCAGATAGCTCAGTTGGTTAGAGAATCATCCCAAAGCATGGAGGTTGCCAGTTCGATCCCTGGTCAGGGCACATACAGGAACAGATGGATGTTCCTGTCTCTCACTCTCTTCCTGCTGTCTGATTCAGCAGGTCTGGGAGGGGACCCCCCATAAAAATAAAAAAAAAAGAAAGAAAGAAATTAAAAAAAAATAAAAATAAAAAACAGATTAAGACTTAAATGTTACTCTTGAAAACATAAATATCCTAGAAGAAAGCAAAGACAGTAAGATCTTGGACATTTTCATGTAGCAATATTTTTTCTCATATATCTTCTCAGGGAAGGGAAGCAAATTAAAAATAAGTAAATCAATGGAATGACATCAAACTAAGAATTGCACAGCAATGGAAATCATCAAGAAAATGAGAAGACAACTCACTGAAGAGAAGAACGTTTTGCCAATGATACATCTGATAATAAGTGAATACCCAAAATTAATAGCAAACTTATAAAACTCAATACCAAATAAACAAACAATCAAATCATGGGCAAAGGACCTGAATAGACACTTCTGCAAAGGAGATACACAGATCTCCAATAGATATATGAAAAGATGCTCAATGTCACTAATCATCAGAAAATGTAAATTAAAACCACAATGAGATATCACCTCACACCTGTTGGAATGGCTATCAGCAATAAATCAACAAAGAAATGTTGGCGAGAATGTGGAGAAGGGGAACCCTCATGCACTATTGGTTGGAATGCAGATTGCTTTAATCACTGTAGAAAGGAGTATGGAGTGACTTCAAAAAATTAAAAATGGAACTGCCTTATGATTCGGCCATTCTACTTCTGAAAATGTTTGCAAAGAAACTCAAAAGACTGATTTGAAAGAACATGTGCACCTGTGTGTTCACTGCAGCGTTGTTTACAAGATCAAGATCTGAAAGCAGCCCCAGTGCCCATCAGTATATGAGTGGACAATAAAGCTGTAGTAAATTCCCACAATGGGATACTACTGGGTCCTAAAAATGGAAGGACATCTTACCTTTTGGAACAGCAGAGATGGACTTGAGATTATAATAAATTAAATAAGCCAATCAGAGAAAAACAAGTACCATATTACTTCACTCACATGTGTACCATAATGAACAAAATAAACTAAAAGAAAACAAAATAGAAATAGAATAATAGATAGAAAATAGGTTGACAGCTATCGGAGGGGAGGCAGGTTGCTGAGGTGGGTGAAAAGGGTAAAGAGATTGAGCCAAAAAAAAAAAAAAAGAAAACCTCATAGAAACAGAGAACAGTATGGTAATCATGAGAGGGAAAGGGGGTGGAGGGACGTGGAAGCAGGCAGGAGTATTACCGGTGAGAGAAGGAGACTTGACCTGCCTGGAGTGGTAAACACACAATCCACTAGATGACATGTTGCAGAATTGTACAACTGAAACCTATATAATTTTGTTAGCCACTCCAACAAATTCAATTAAAAAAAGATTATAAGGGTTGAAAAACTCTTAAAACAAGATTTTATGGTTGGTTTAAAAATATTTTTAACTTTTAAATAATCTTACTTCCTTGGTTTGTTCTATAAATTTAATATTCTTCCCTTAAACATAAAGTGGTACATATATAGAATGTTCAGACACCTGGCATATTACATGGCTTCAGGATGGAAGAGTACTCTCTATGATTCTTTCTGACTTTGCTATTTTCTCATCAGTGTTATTAGGCAATAAATAAATATTCTAATTCTAAAAAAAATGGCAGGCTAGAACGAAGGAGGGAAGGAAGGAAAGAAGGAAGGAAAAGGAAGGAAAGAAGGAAGGAAGGAAGGAAGGAAGGAAGGAAGGAAGGAAGAAAGGAAGAAAGGAAGGAAAGAAAGAAGGAAGGAAGGAAAAATTACTTCATCAGCAGTATTACCCTTTTCTTTGCCCTATTATTAGTGAAGAAAACCTCACTACAGAAAAACTTTCCATCATTGTCATTTGAGTATACACTCTTCTTCATTACTTTCAGTTTCTTGAGGAGAAATGTATTAAAGCCACCTGAGCCTGAGTTTTTGATGGATAGTTTCTCTCAGAATCTTAGAATTTGTCGATTTAAAAGGAGCCTCTATCAGGCCATCTAGTTTATTTCTCTTCTCATAGCTATTTTATTTTATAATATCTCTTAATCATCTCTAAAATAGAAATAAGCTGTAATCTGAGAACTTTCTTTTGCTATTGATTTCCTCTGCTTGTTCAAATGTATACGTTGTGTTACTGTGTTTTTACTTAATGTTAACATATATTTGTTCTATTACACACCAAGAGAAAAAGATTCAAATTTATAAGATACATAAAATTGAATTCTGCTATCATTTAGCAGTACCTATTATACTAAGTTTTGTACTTTTGACCTAAATGGTGTTTTTCTATATTTACAAGTAAATATTACATTCATAACTTGCAACCTTTTGACCGTATAGTACTGAAAAAAATTGTTACTTGTATGTGATGTACAACTGAAATATTTTAATATAAGATGAAGCAATTATTAGTTAACAGTTCAAAACAAATTATTTAAATGACCAGAAATAGTCATTTATTATAGTATTAGGTATTTATTATAGTATATATTATATAATAGGTAAGTATTATAAGGTACTCACAATATTTCAAACTAGCATCCTGGTCCAAAAATACTGCTATAAACATGAGAGAATTATATTTGGAAAAATCATAAATAGAAAATGTTCTAGAACAAACAGTATAATTTTTGAATAAAAAGGTTTTCAGTGTGTGTGTGTGTGTGTGTGGGTAAAAATAAGAAAAAAAGAGTTAGAAACAAAGGAAAGATGGAGAACAGTAGTAAGACAAAGACAGAATAAAATATTAGTGGCTGATAACACTTACAATGCAAATTGAGAGTGGGGAGAAATAAGATGGCGAAGAACAGTCAACTTCAGAAGAGTAGATATCCCAACTGCACATACAAATACCGTTCAATTTCATTCAAACTCAGTGCAACATAAACTAAAAACAAGGTGAAACGGCAAGACGCACCAACCCAAATACCTACATCTAAATGGATGGATAATACCAAGCTCTAAGTTCTATTGAGAACGTGAAGTGATAGTAGTTTAAATCGGTACCAACTCCTCAGAATTCTGTTGCCATTTTCTCCTAAGGTTGTCTAGGCACAAACTGGTATTCAGAAATTTTATATGGACGAAAATTACACACTATGTCCATCAAAAGACACATACTAAATACTCTTATATTGTTCAAAATAGCTAAAATTGAGTAAAATCCCAATATCCAGACACACAGTAAATATGAACCACATAGACAACTCTGTGGGGACTATATGAGGGAGAGAGGGGTGAGGGAGAGAGAAGAGAGTAAAGGAGAGACAGATGGTGATGGAAGGAGACTTGACTTGGGTAGCGAACACAGAATACTATATCTGGATGATGTGTTATAGAACTGTATACATAAAACCTGTATAACATTTTATTAACCAATGTTACCTCAATAAACTCAATTAAAAATAAATTGACATACGAAATCGTGATATTATTACAATAGATTACTATGTAGTAATAGGTAACATTATAAATTGAAAACAAACAGAAAAACCTGCCCTTATACACAATTGCAGGAGGGAATTCCTTAAACACTACGGTAGGTGAAAGAAGGCAGACACAAAGCTATTGCAAAGGAAATTCTATATAATTGACATGTAAGATTTTGATAAAGGAACGCAACTACAAATCAGAATAGAAGTCCAGAGAAAGAGAACCTTCGGAGAGGAAGATCAGTTTAATGTTTGAAAGAGGTTATTTGGGGGATTTAAGATTCATTAATATTCTATTTATTGATTTGAGTAGAGGTCACAAGGGTATGCTTACTGAGTTGCAGGTTTTCATTTTTATAATTTTCTGTATGTAAGTATATTTTAGCAAAATATTATATAAAGTAAAATAAAAAAAAAGAAACATAGCTACACCAGGGAGTATGGAAATATATACTTAATTACAACATCTTAAGAGGATAGAAATTCAAGAAGACCCGCCCTGGCCAATTAACTCTGTGAAGAGTGTCGGAAGTGCATAAAAGTTGCTGTTTCAGTCCCTGGTCAGGGTACACACAGGAACACCTCATTGTTCCTGACACTCTCTCTCTATCCCCTTCCTAAGCTTGAAACTTTTGTTAAAAAAAGAAACTCAAGAAGAAACCAACTAATATCTATTAAATAGGTTTAAAGGCTCAGGGAATCAGAGACAACAAAAAAGAGTAATTTAAAAAAAAAGAGTAATTTTGTTGTTTAACCTACTAGAAATGTATTTAGAAAAATAATTACTCAGACACACATGAAATAGGTGAACACTAGGTAGATTTTTTTTAAAAATAATAACTGCTACATGTTTCAAATAAAACTATCTCTTGCTTTATAAAATGTAGAATTAAAATAAAGAACACATTTTATTGATACAAAAAAGCAAGAACTGAATGGGCTCCGAGGTAGTTCAAATGAAATAGGAAGAACATAGAAATTAAAAATAAAGGTGAAGTGCCTGACCAGGCGGTGGCACAGTGGATAGAGCATAGGACTGGAATGCAGAGGACCCAGGTTCGAGACCCTGAAGTCTCCAGCTTGAGCATGGGCTCATCTGGCTTGAGCAAAAAGTTCACCAGTTGGGACCCAAGGTCCTTGGCTCCAGCAAGAGGTTGCTCGGTCTGCTGAAGGCCCGCGTTCAAGGCACATATGAGAAAGCAATCAATGAAAAACTATGGTGTTGCAACGAAAAACTGATGATTAATGCTGCTCATCTCTCTCTGTTCCTGTCTGTCTGTCTCTATCTATCCCTCTCTCTGACTCCCTCTCTGTCCCTATAAATAAATAAATAAATAAATAAATGTGAAGTGAAGGAACTGAATGATGAAAGATGAAAGAAAACAATGACCTGACCTGTGGTGGCGCAGTGGATAAAGTGTCGACCTGGGAACACTGGGGTCGCCAGTTCAAAACCCTGCACTGATCTTGTCAAGGCACATATGGGGAGTTGATGCTTCCAGCTCCTCCCCCTTTTCTCTCTCTCTCTCTCTCTCTCTCTCTCTCTCTCTCTCACTCTGTGTCTCCTCTCTAAAATGAATAAAAATAAATAAAAAAATTAAAAAAAAAAAGAAAACAATGAACTTACACACTATTAAAAGCCTGGTTATGTCCTCAAGGCATTTAAAATCATTGCAGGTGAGCTCCCGGCCGGGCCTGCAGAGTGGGGAGCACAACTTTAAACCAGTCACCCAAGAGAAGCCGCTGTGGGGAGCACTGCTCAGTGAAGTGAGCTGACCGGGACCCCCGTTCTCTTTGTCCTGGAAACAGCCCCACCCCGGGGATACAGAGAAGATGCGGTTAAGGATCACAGGTCTTTGTCCGAAACTAAAAAAATACATTGCTTTTATTTATTTATTTATTTTTATTTTTTTTATAGGGAAAGAGAGAGAGAGAGAGAGAGAGAGAGAGAGAGTCAGAGGGAGGGATAGATAGGAACAGACAGACAGGAACAGAGAGAGATGAGCAGCATTAATCATCAGTTTTTTGTTGCGACACCTTAGTTGTTCATTGATCACTTTCTCACATGTGCCTTGACCGCGGGCCTTCAGCAGACCAAGCCACCCCTTGCTGGAGCCAGCGACCTTGGGTCCAAGCTGGCGAGCTTTTGCTCAAGCCAGATGGGCCCGTGCTCAAGCTGGCGGGCTCGGGGTCTCGCACCTTGGTCTCCGGCATCCTAGTCCGATGCTCTACCCACTGCGCTGCCGCCTGGTCAGGCAAAATATATATTGCTTTTAGGATGTTGCTTTGCCTTTCTGTGACCTTTAAAAAAATAATTCAATCTCATTTATTCGCTGAAATAAGCCTTTTTTTTTTTTTCTTTAATCACAGCAAGGGATTCTGATTTAATGTGTCACCACTTCCTTGGGAGTTTGACTTTTTAACTGTGATAGTCATTACAGCAGGCTTGGGAGTTATTAAAATAAATAAGTCATGTGCCCTATCCTTGAGCAGCTCACGACCTACTGAGTTTGAAAAACCACAGAACGTTTTTAAACGTCTAAAGTTGGAAAGTGTGATGTGCTCCGGAATGGATTCTGAGGCCAGGAAAAGATTTGAGGGCAGGACCACGAAATAAAAATCTCCGTGTGGGATTAGCTGCTATGCGAAACTTGGGACCCATGGGTATAGTCTTCTAACCTTAGGAGGAATTCCTAGACCAGGAAAAGTAAGGAAATGACGGGGGTACTTTAAGCTTGATAATAGGGACATTGAAAGTTATTCTTACTTTGTGGTCTGCCTTGTCCTTGGCGTGATTCTTCAGAATATCGTGTGAAAATTTCATCTCCTGGACCCTTTCCTTGCTTGGCTGATAGTTCAGAAAACTCTGCCGAGGAACACTGGGTGCAGGGGCTTCCATTTCAGAAGTGATTTCTCATCCTGGAATACATACCTGTCTCTTCCGGGAAAAGCAAACCCTGTGACTCATTAGTACACGAGCCCTGGTTCTCCAAGACCTGCCCTTAAGTTTGCTGGGAGTTGCAATGATGGATTTTGTCCAACTGTGTTCAATTGTGGACTTCTAAGAGGCTGCCTACAACCCTTGAAGACAACTGGCCAGTGTTTCTTGAAAGCATGATCAGCTGACTGCAATGAACTATAAAAACTTCTTTTGCTAGGTCTTTAGATCAACTCAATTGATGAAAGATTAAATGAGCTCCCATATTCCCCAAAACTGGTCTGCTCTCTTGGTAAAGGAGGCTAATGGCAAACCAAGCGTTAGAAGTGAGATGAAATAAACACAGAAACAGTTCCATTAGTTGCAAAATACCAACTTTAACTAAGAAAATAGCCACGTATGTGGGTTGGGTAATTAACTAGAATTAAATTAAAAATTTAACTGGGAGTCCTTCCTTTTATATTTTGGTTTCACAAAATGCAAAGCAAGACCAAACTGTACACCCAAGATACTCACTTAGAGCCATAGCAAAGGTAAATATTACTTAAGAGAAACACTCATCTGTGGTAGAGAGCACCTAACTGTTTTTCCTAAAATAGCATATGCTAATGAGGTGTATCTTTACCTCGCTGTTTTACATCAGTGATCTATTTGGACAGCACTGAAAAATCACATCCATACTGCTTATTTTGCAGAAGCTCATTTGTTTTTCCCCAAAGCTCAAGTGTACAGAAGATAGAGTAGGACTAGCTGCATGCATCAAGTAAAAGACGTCTGAAAGCATCTCCAAATAGAACATTACCTTTCATTGATGCTACTGACTGGGAAACATTAAGTGTGAGTATCATCACTGAATCCTACGCATAACGCTGGTCCAACTGCAATATTCACAGAAGAGAGAAACAAAAATGGTCTTTCTAAGTAACAGCTGATTTGTCATTAAAACCCGGAACTGTGATGACTCACTCTGAAGCCAACGATACCAACGGTCTCTGAGTTTTGCAGCTTGCAAGTTCACACTGTGTTACTGTTGAGGAAACTAAAGAAAGAAGCTTGATTTCAGTGTCACAGGATTTAAAACCAAGAGTATTTAAAGCAACAGAAAGTCATAATGCTCTAGATTTTACCTTTTGACTCAAAATGACCAAAATAATTGCATTCTTTTCTTCCCAGAACATCTCACTATACACAACTAGAATCCTTGCCTCATTGCCTTTCAAAGAATGATCCTAAAATGATATTCATTCCCTTATGTTATCTAACGGGCAAAAATCCTACATAGGACTTAACAAAGACAGGATCTCTCACCACTAGCGAATCCAATAATATTTTAAGAGACTTCTAGAAAGATGGTGAGAGAGAGTGTCACTTACAGAAACATGGAAGAATCCATTGTCGGGACAGTTGGGAATTATTCTCAAGGAAATGCAGAACACTGAATATTGGTAAAAGATGTCATAAGAGAAATTTATTATAAAAGAATATACCTAATAAGATTGTTTTTCATTTTTAGAAAATAATATGGCCAACATTTATTTTTATAAATAAGAGAATTTCTCCCAAACTCTAGCTAATCAATGACATGAAAGAAAAATATACAAATTGGAGTGATATTTGTGAAAATAATAGCAATATACAGAATCACAAAACATTTAAACTGGAGTTCAAGTGTGCCTGAACTATGTTTAACCATGCGGCTCATTACTAAAGCAAGAACCCTTTACAGACACCAAAAAGGTGGTTGCTATCCCCTCTCATCATGCTTCAGAGTGGGGTCTATTCCTCCCATGAAACTGATGATAACGTTGTTGGAGAAGTCTCATTATTACAAATACCTTTACACTGCATTACATATTATAGCATAAACCCTCTTCAAAAAAGACTTTGCCACAGAAAGTTCAAGATATCTTAAAAACCAATTACACTGGGAAACAATTTTTTTTTCATGTTCTGTTTCTATATATTACTGCATCGCTGATTCTAAATCTGAAATCCGTTTTTTGGTGCATGCTCTAGTTTTTATGCAATTTTAATTTCTTTTTGTTACAGTTAATGGCATGCATTGGTTTTTAAATTGGGGTTAAAGGACAACAACTCTTGGATTGAACATAACCACAAGGCAATTAATGTTTTACAAAGATATCTTTTACATAATTGTAGTTGTTTTTAAATGTAAAAAATTGTTATTTGATAAAAACACCCTCTTATTTTATTTTAAGATTGAATCATGGCTTCTTCTAGTAGGTGTAAATGTAAGAATAGTCCTGACACCTTCTGTTATATATGTGGCTGTTACACACTTCAATGTCAAAGGTCTAATATTTCATCATTTGTAACACATGCATATATTGCCTATTTTCAAGTTCCCCTTGGCAATCAAGACAAGAATTGGGCTCCTTATATTGTGTGTCATAATTGTGAGGAAATGCTTCGTGACTGGACAAAAGAAAAATGCAAAGGAATGCCTTTTGGTATTCCCATGGTTTGGCATGAACCTAAGAACCACAGCAGTGACTGTTATTTCTGTCTGATCCATACAAAGGGCATCGGCAAGAAAAAACGATATATGATCGCATATCCTAATATTCCTTCAGCAATATGACCTATCTCACACTATGAGACACTAGTTTATCCAGTTTTCAATGGTTTTATTTCTTCTAAGGACAAAGAAAGTGAACATGGTGATCAAGTATATTTTGATAAGATGCATGAGGAAATGGTTGTAGAATCTGAAGGATCTTCTTCTGATGCAAGCAGTCATTAACCCCTCAGCAGTTTAGCCAACCCGAATTGAAGGACTTAGTAAGAGATTTTGGCCTATCAAAGAAATCAGCTGAGTTATTAGCCTCCAGGCTTCAAGAAAATAATGTACTTCACCGATCAGCTAAAGTATCTTATTTCAGGAAGCGTGAACAAATTTGTGTGGACTTTTTTCTGAAGACAAACACTTTGTTTACTGTCATGATATCAGTAGTCTTCTCAGCCATCTAGATGTTACCACTTACAGTCCAACAGAATGACAGCTATTTGTTGACAGCTCTAAACGAAGTCTGAAATGTGTTCTCCTACACAACAGTAATGTTTATGCAGTGGTTCCAATTGATTATTCAATTCATCTGCGAGAAGATTATAATGACATAAAAATTGTCCTTGACTTACTGAAGTATGAGGATTATAATTGGATCATTTGTATAGATCTTAAAATGGTAAATTTTCTGCTAGGACAACAAAAAGGTTTCATAACCCATCACTGCTTTCTGTGTTTGTGGGACAGCTGAGCTCAGGAGAAACATTGGACACAGAAGGTTTGGCTGAAATGTGAAGCTCTGGAAATAAGGATGCAAAATATTGTGAATGAACCTGTAGTTCATCGAGACAGGATCATTTTCTCCCCACTTCACATTCAACTTGGCTTAATGAAGCAGTTTGTTCAGGCTTTGAATAGAGGAAGTGAATGCTTTCAACATATGATTTCTGCTTTTCCTGCCTTGTCTTTCGAGAAGATAAAAGCAGGTGTGTTCAATAGACCTCAAATTCAATCCCTCATACATGACGAAGAATCTGCCAGGAAGATGAGTAAGGAGGAAAAACCAGCATGAGAATCTTTTGTGGCAGTTACAAAGACCTTCCTTGGCTACAAAAAAGCAGAATACTATGAAGTTCTGGTTTAAAGGATGCTGTTGGGTTTCCGTGACATTGGATGTAACATGAGCATTAAGATTTACTTCCTGAACAGTCACCTTGATAAGTTTCCCAAAAATCTTGGAGCTGTTAATGATTAACAAACTACTGCTGGAGCATCAAAAAGATTGTCCTCAACAAATACACAAATGCAAGAGCTTCAAACGCAAATTTTTGCCTAAATAGAATTTAAATAATTTTGCCCAAATTTTATGATTAAAATAAGTGTTTTAATATGTTCTATTTCAAAATTGTAGACAAATTCTGATGCAATCATATATTTTAGTGTATTAGTGTATTTACTGCATTATATAAATTATTATATTTTCACAAAGATGATGCCCAAGAATACATCCTACTTCATTATTTTAAACTAAACGTTGAAAATTTTACAATAAGATAAAAACCTAAAATCTTAAATTGCAAAGAAACTGTAGCTTACAGAGAAATACTAATGTTAGAGTTGAGATCAGCACACTCGAATTAGGTAAGAACAAGTGTTTTTGTGGATACAACAAAAACTTTGTTCCCCAGTGTTATTATTTACTATACAGATATTCTTTAAAATTCTGTCATTTCCCAGTTTAAGAGAGACCATCGTCTAAAATGCTTATAGGTGTCTTCTTTGTAACTGGGGATTTTTCCATAGGACATTGAGATACACCATGCCTACATGCTCACTTTATGTTCTCATAAATAAATACACACCCACAAACATGCCTGCAGGTATATATCTATTAATAAATGAATAAACAAAACCATTCTAAGAGTTTAGTTCTCTGCACTCTAGACATCTTTTACTGACCAGATATTTTAGTATTTTTCATATGCAAGTCATAATGACAGAAAAATATAATCAATTAAATGTATAACTTTTGTATGTGAAGGAAAATGTCAATATTCATTATATTACAGATATTATTAATTATATGTATTATGCATACATATTATAAATATTATGTTGTTCTGAGAAAATGAACTCAATGGTTAAAGTCTAGAGGCTAAAATAATCTCCTACAATAAATGATCAGGATCAAAAGTATTTAAGGTGAAACACTGGAAACTTTAAGATACAGGTGTATCGTAAATGGCAACTCCCAAAAGTAGCAGTTACATATTTACCTAAGTGAGTGGTACACCTGGGGTCTGTGCTATGTATATCTGCCGTGGTCCTACACAGCAGCCTGAAAGCATATACTGAATGTTCATGAGACTAAACAAAACAAAACAGTCAATATCTAAAGATGCCGTTCTACATTAGGAAACAGTGTGGGCTTTGGAATTAGACATGCCTTTGTCTGAATCTTGGCTGTTGTACTTAACAGTTCAAGAATTCTTACCTTTCTAGTAAGATGTACAAGAAAACTTTTTCATAAGAATGGCTCAAACTATGCTCCTCTCCGACCCTAGTTCTCCAATGGCCGGTGAAGCTGGGAGAGACAAAGAGGCCACTTTGCTCGCTGACCTGTGAGCTGCCCTGGGTGATCACAGGCTTCGCAGCCCCTGCTCTGTCCTCGGAACATGCACTCTGCCCATGGTTGTCACAGCTGGGGCCATGTGCAAGGACACACAGCCTTGAGAGAGCAATGTGCAACAGTGACTGAATCTCCTTCAGCCTTCTCTGTAAACTTTAAGATCCTGGTGGGCAGGTGCAGATTTCTCCTCATCTGGGGGCCACTGGTAAATAAGCCCCCTAGTTTATTAATCCTGCCACCTACCAATTTGGAATGGTCTGCCTCCTTCAACCTCTATGAATGGGGTCCAATTTGCAAGCCGGCAGTAATGGATGAAGGAGGTAAAACCCTGCTCTACGCTATGGACAGCTGGACGTGCTCATAGAGCCAAAAAGAACCATCAGAAAGTGAAGGTTAAAGGTGTACATCTAAGCAAGGATGGCACTGTGTCCTCACAAACACTCGGGTCATTTCTCCACTGAAAAATGACACAACTGACACGCAGTTCGATAAGTGCATGTGGGTCTCATTATCTTTTTTTGTATAGTTGATGGAAAGTATTCATATACTTTTAATAAGTAAATTTTTTATATAAGTAAAACTCAACTTGAAGTTGAAGGACAAATGAAGGTTGTGTGTTTTCGGGTCATACAAAATGATTTTTGCCCATCCTCTGTAGAGTCACTAAAGCCACCCTACAGGAGCCTAGGGCAATATTCACTGACATCTGAACGCTTCAGATAGGGATCCATTGGTTATCAGAATCTTACAGGTTTTACTTTCATTTATATTCAATAGCAATGACTCATAGCAGTTTAGCCACCCATTTCTATGCTGTCTAAATTCGTCCATCAATTATTTAAAAAATATTTTTCAGATCAGCTAGGTGTGTTCATGCAATTTTTTAAATGATTAAGAAAAAAAGCGTCCTTCGTTAATTCAAGTAAGTGCATCTCAACGTAAACTACTAGTATATTTGATTTCATTCATTGGACTATTTTATGAAGGGTACACTTGAAATTGGAAACAGCTGTGAGTCTCTTTGTTGTAAAAGTGGATAGGATAAGTTATCACATTAATCACATTTGGATAAATCTCAAGTTTTTAAAAGAGGAGAGATGAGTCCATTTTTTTGGCAATGTTTTGAAAATACTAAAGAAAGGTACAAATATTTTAGATACCCTTGTTCTAAAGATAAAATATAAATTATTTTGCCTTTCAACCCCAAGTTAATCATGCCATGCACCTCTTTACCTCCTACGGAGATTCTTTATTCTCTGGAACGATCCTAAACATTTATTTTATTACCTCTGTATGTCGTTAGATGCATGCTCACTGTTACAAGGGAAACTCTAACTAGATCACCCATTGTCTGCAGAGAGCTGGGATTTCAGATGAGCCTAGCAACTCTCATCTTATCATTAGGCTATAAGCAAATTTGAAAATGGAAAGTAGAGTTTATTTACTACACCTGGTGAGTCTCTAATTACAATGGTCTATATTCATCATTTACATACATTTGTCATTTTAATTAATTACTCAGGGCTCAACCTGGTCCCTTTGCTGCATTCTAAAATTCCCATTGATTTAAACAGGTATAATTGTTGCTACAGATTAACGGACTTTTTGGAATCAGAGGTGTTTATGCAATCAAGAACTATTCTATTCAATTTTCCTCCTTTGTGAAGTTCTGGTTTCCTTCCCCTTACAATCATTTTGACTTTCCTTTTATCTATAACTATGAATAAAAAGAACCTATTTTTAGTATTTTAGAAAACCATTTAAAAAATTGTCTTCACTCTTATAAGTACCATGTTTAACATCATTATAAGTATTCATAGGGGTTATTATAATATATTAAATTTTATTAATAATTGCTTTATATAAATATTAAAGACATATTTCTTAGGTAACATGTTTGCCTGAAGCCAGAGTCATTCCTAGAAATATAAAAATTAATGCTCAAATGTAATACAAACATTCTAAATTATTTATATGACACTGTTCACTCTTGAACTTTTCTTTCCCTAAGCATATCCTTGGTTTTTAATATAGTCAGTAACTTTAAAATACAGATTTAACCAATGTCATGAAAAATATCGTTCACAACCACATGATAGAGTTATTTCGGTTTTGAGTAACATATAACTCAATCGGCATCAACACTAAAACCAAACTGACTTAAATTACTATACATGTGCTTTTTTTTATGCATTACTAACTTGTATCAGCCAGTTAAGTAAAGTATGTATAATACCATGGGTGCTTTCCAATAATAACTGTGTTTATTGGTTACTTAGATTATGGTGCTATTCCAAGAGCTTCATGTGGAGAAACTGACTTAATCATCGTAACAAACTTGTCAATAAACCCTAGTTTTACCTCCATATTATAGAAGAGAAAACTGAAACACTGAGGGGCCATGTAATTTTTAAAGTTTACACAGTAAGCGGCATAGATTGGACCTGACATTCAGAAGCTGCCCTCCTAACCCCAGTGCTCCACAGCCACATTTTTTTTAAATTTATTTTTATTATATTATAAGATATTTGATAGTTAAGCCCTCATCTTAGGCATCTTTTATCTCTCCCACATGTCATTAAGAAATAAGTACTGATTTTGTTTTCATTGACACAACACATCACAACCCAGCACAATTGGGTGAGCAGACTCAATATTTGTACTGGGTCTTTTTCTCAGTCCACAATTTGTTTTGTTCTTTCTGTTTTGTTTTTCAACAGCTTTGATGATGTTTATGTTACATCCAAGAATTTTTATTTGTTTTAAATGAGCAGTTTGATGAGTTTTAGGGTACTTTGTATATCCATAAAATAATGATTGCAATCAATATAAAATTTACCAATATCCCAGAAAATTACCTCAAGCCCCTTTATAGTTAACATTTTTATTCCCCTGAATCTGGCCTATCTGCTTTTGGTCATTATTATTTGCTTTTTTCTAAAAGGTCATAGAAATAAAACACAACACTATTTATTCTTTCGTACTAGAATCTTTTCACTTAGCATGAACTTTTGCAACTTATCCAGATTGTTACACATGTCAACTGTTTTCTCCTTTTAATTTCATCATGTGTAGAACAGAATGGATGCAGCAGAAACTTGTGGGGCATCAGTTGATGGACAGTTAGATTTTTTTTTCTCATTTTTGACTATTATCAGCAATGCTACTACCAGCATTTGTGTACATGTTGTTGTGTGGCTATATATGTTTATTGATCTTTGGTAAATTTCTAGAAGTGAGATAGTTGGATCATACATCGTTGTAGATATATAACTTTATCTCTGATGAGAATTTGTTTTCCAAAATGACTGTACAATGTTGCATTCCCATCACCAACGTACGAGAACTCTAATACGCAGTATAAGTTTTAAATGAAAGTTGGGTCTCAGCATAACCTCAATGGACTGATCAAAACTGTAATTATCACCAGACACCCAGTGTGAGCAGCAAGAATATGGTTAAATAAGAAACCACCAGCCCTTTTTATTTTTGTCTGGTCATCCCAATAGACAAGAAATGGATGCACTTTAAATGGCTTCTACCAATTTTATATAGTCAACTCGGTGATTACCCAAAGTACTCATTTTTTTTTATCCTGTGTTAAACACATATTAAGTTTACTATAGGAAATTATAACCCAGCTTTAGACAGGGTAAAAGCTATCTGCTATTAATTTTGGAAGACTGTATTCTGCTTTACTCTGAACAAGTGATCAATATGTTCACACAGAAGTTCAAAATAAAATGATTGGTGGTCTTATTTATTTTAAAGGCTTTAAAGATCTGATTTATACTTATTTTTGTTATGAGATATGAATAAAAATAGATTATATAAGGAAGCTTCAGAAATTAATTTATCAGATATATTTTATTAGTTATAAATAATAGCCTGACAAGGCAGGGGCAGAGTGAATAAAGCATCAGACTGGGATGTAGAGGACCCAGGCTTGGAACACCAAGGTCGCCAACTTGAGCATGGGCTTACAAACTTGAGTGCAGAGTCACTGGCTTGAATGTGAGACCATAGATATAACCCCACGGTCGCTGGATTGAGCCCAAAGGTTGCTGCCTTAAAGCCCAAGGTCTCCGGATTGAGTCCAAGGTCACTGGCTTGAGCAAGGAGTCATTTGCTCTGCTGTAGTCCCTCCTCCCCAGGTCAAGGCATATATGAGAAAGCAATCAATGAACAACTAAGGTGCCACACCAAAGAATTGATGCTTCTCATCTCTCTCCCTTCCTGTCTGTCTGTTTCTACCTATCCCTCTCTCTGTCTCTCTCTCTGTCTCCGTCACACACATACACACACAAAACTAATAAAAACATTCATGAAATTTTATAGTTTTTAAACTTTCTAATATTATCATAGAAACCAAATCCGAATTTTCTACTCTACAGCCGGGTCAAAGTAAGTGCCAATGTGCTCAAGGAAAAACAGTTTGGACTGTTCACCTCACTTCTGTGATAAAGTATAAATGTCCCTAGGGTTGAGAAGAATCAGCAATCTCAATCAGAAGAAGGGGAAAATGAGACACCTGTCAAATGAAACACAAACCCTGAGGCTAAAAATACTTTAAATGGTGGATTAGACGGTAGTACAGCTATTGAATCCAAGTATTCTCTCCGAATTCAAGTTTCTTTCCTACAAACTTTAACAAGCACACTGTATTTATAAGTATCGGTATGCATGGCATTAAGAACAAGGGTGAGCCTGAGTCAAGAGTCAGGTTTTAAAACAAACAGTATGTTTTCTGTTCTTTAGAAAAGAAATAAGTACAAAAAGAATAAGTTTTCAAGTTAACAACTGTAGTGGCCTGGAGAAATAGAATTCTAAAGCTTATTTGTTCTGAAACATAGAGACAGGTTCTCTCTCTTGCTCTCTCTCTCACGCACACACACACACAAAAACTTTAAATATATTTTTTATAGAAATGTGGACATATCTATCACTATACTATTAATCTCTGTTTGATTTTCCTTTTCTTTTTCTTAATGGTCCAAGTACATGTTGATACCATATATTTAGAGGCATCATATCAATGGTCAGGATACAGTGGCAGACACCTCTAAGGTGGTTCCAATGGTCCTAGGATATCAGCGCTCATGACTGTGTAATTCCTCCCCTTGAGGGCGAGAAAGAAATGACTTGCGCTAAACCAGGAAGTAAGGTAAAGGTGCTGGGTTGTCACTCCCATGATTTGTTACTTTTGATGAGGTGCTACCTTGCTTGCAGACTCACTCTCATGCCTCCCTGGCAGCCTTCAGAAAGCAAGCAAATATGTTGCCAACTGCTTATAGAGACAACCACCAATGAGGGAACTGTTGGATGAGTTTTGGAGCTGATGTCAGCTTCCGGAAACAGGCAGCAAATAACTGGAGCTCTCAGTCCCATAACGAGAAAGGAATGAACTCTGCCAACAATCTGACTGAGCTCAGGAATGGATTCTTCCCCAGTTATGATTCCTGATAAGACCACAGCCTGGCAGATTGCTTGAAGCCTCCTTCTAAGACTCTGATGAGGGGAGAGAGCTAGCTATACAGACACTTTGGACCAACAGAAACAAATGAGATGATACATAGGTATTTTTTTAATTTGTGGCTAATTTTTATGCATCACGGCTGATTGACATAGCTCTATTTTAAAGTCATAGCCTATCCTTAAAAAAATACATTTTTCTTGCTTGACCAGGTGGTGGCGCAGTGGATAGAGCGTCGGACTGGGATGTGGAGGACCCAGGTTTGAGACCCCAAGGTCGCCAGCTTGAACATGGGCTCATCTGGTTTGAGCAAGGCTCACCAGCTTGAGCCCAAGGTCGCTGGCTTGAACAAAAGGTCACTTGGTCTGCTGTAGTCCCCCTGTCAGGGCACATATGAGAAATCAATCAATGAACAACTAAGGAGCCACAACGAAGAATTGATATTTCTCATCTCTCTCCCTTCCTATCTGTCTGTCCCTCTCTCTAACTCTCTCTGTCTCTGCCACAGACACACACACACAATACATTTTTCTTAACAATTTTACTTGTTTCTGATTGCCAAGATATTGATGGAACATGCTAATGTGTTTTGGAGCTGTTGGGCCCTAAGATGGCTGGTTGTCGTTGAATAAATTTGGATCTATAAAGTAGCTACTCATACATGAAGGTTAATTTGTACTCGAAATTTAGAAGATGATTTTAAAAAGCATATGCGAGATCTGCTTCTGTGGAGTTCACTAGATTAGGGGCAGACCAATGCCCTCACTGTTAACAACTAGTAAAGCAAGATAAATAATAAAGTTACAAAATTCCATTTTTGAAGCCAAGTGTGAGGTTTCAAACCTACGAGTAAGTAGATGGGCTCAATTTCTAAAGAAAGCAAACTGCTCAGATATGAAGCAAGGATTCACAGCTACTTTTTTTTTTTTCTTTTTATTCCCTACTTACTTTTGCACGTTGAGACTGCGGGCTTTGACTGAGAAGGGGACCGCGGAGTGTGAGCAGTGGGAGGGGAGGGTGACAGGAGCTTTCAGCGCTGGCACAGGATTGTCTAAAACAAAATGTGTATCTTGATGGGCCATGAACTCAAGACCAAATTTTCCCCAAAGCATTTTACTGAATTGGGAGGATGTGAAAATAAGACATAGGGTTACAGTGAAAGCTTCTTAAGAGCAGACTGAACAGTCTGTGCGTGCAACGGTATATCATGGAGAAAGACCTTCCAGAACAAGGGAGCATGGGGGCTGGAGCATAACTGGACAGTTGAATAGGTTATGACAAATCTCATCTGCCTTTCTCTTGAATAAATTTCTATACAAATACGTGGCCCCCAGCAGAGGACCACTACTGACGAATACAGTCAGAAATTGTGGTAAAAATTCCTAAACTGGAAACATGGGAGTCCTTTAAAAAAAGCAGCCAGTCTCCCCTGAAAGATAGATGACTATTTATTTTTTTAATCAGGAAAGATAGGCAAAAGAGAAAATATAAAAATCTTCTGAGAAACTGACACAAATAGCCAGTCTTCTTTCTGAGCTAAGGATACAAAGTCTGTCCAAGCTATCCACTGAACGTTCTCGAGAGACAAAGTCTAGACACAGAGTCAACCACAGGTGAGTTTAGACTTTCACTGAAGCCCAGCCTTGACCAGCTCAGTCCCAGGGTAGGGTATGGTGAGACATCTCACACTCTGGATGATAACAGGAGGAAGTATAAAACCCCTCCAAAGAAAAACAGCACACTCTCATAGTGCTCAAGTTCTTTTATACACAGAGCTCAGCACGTGTTAAAATCATACAAGGAAGAAGAAAGACTACATCATTAAGAAACAAACGAAACTTCAAACAACAACAGGAAACAAGCAGGTGATTCAGACAGGAGAAAGCGCAAACGGCAAGGATGAATTGGTTACAGAAAAGGAGGAGACCATGGATGGAATCATTGGTGAAAGAATGGAACATTTCCAATGGAATTTTAGTTTCCAGAAAATTACAATGCTTTCTAGAAACTGTGTTTTATAATTAAAAAAGAGGCACGGACAGAATGGGCTTAGCATAAGAATGGACACAGAATACAAACTGGCAAGTGGAGCAACAGATTGGACACAGCAACACCCAGATCCACACACAGAATACATGTCAGAAAATGAATCAACCTGGAGCACAGAGATAAGCAAGTGTCCATGTGAAGAGAGGAGCTGAAAGGATGAATGGGACACATGCAAAACCCTAACACACAACTAATTGAAATAGCGAAACGAGAAGGCGGAATAAAGGACAAAAATCAAAATTTGATAACATAATGTCTGAAAATTTGGACAAATCAATGGAAACTATCAATCCAGTCAACCTCAACCAATCTCAAAAAGTATTAAAAGAACCCTTAAACAAACACCTCACTGAAAAACAGGACAAAGAGAATATCTTAAAAGCATTAACTGCACAGACACACAGATACACGAGTTCTGAGCTGAACTGTGTCCCTACAAAACTCATATGTTAAAGCAGTAATTCTTAATACTTTCAGTGATGAAGTTAAAATGATGCCAATAGAGCGGGACCTTCTCCAGGCTGGCTGATGTCTTGGCAAGAAGAGGAAATTTCGACAGAAAAGAGAGACACCTGGGATGTCACAGAGCACAGACCATCTGAGGGCTCAGCAAGTAGGCCTCCCTCTACAAGCCACTGAGAGAGGCCTCATGAGAAGCTAGCCCTGCTGATACCTTGATCTTGGCTATCTACCTGTGAGAATATCAATTTCTGCTCTTTAAACTGCCCAGTCAGTGGTATCTACCCATGACAGCCAAAGCCAACTAGTACCCCTCGTCTGCAGAGATGGAAAGGGAAGACCGACTGCTGACTTCTCCAAAAGAAAGTTAAAAGTCAAAAGAGAAAGTAATGACATGTTGAATTATTACTAAAAGAAGAGAGTGAGATCTAACCAAAATTTATTTAACCAAAGTGCAGGCCAAAATTTCAAAGATGTAACTTTTGCAAAACATTCCCATACAAACAGGTCCCAAAAGCACAGAAACAGGCCAAACCGACCTGCAGTCAGGGCACGCGTTTTGGAGGTTATTTTTATTGGCTTTTGCTTACATTGCAATGTTCCTTTGTGACACTCTATTTTCTTTTGAGAATTGGAAAATATTTAAACCAAGGAGAAAAATACTTATAGTTAAAGAGAAAAGAGGCCATTGCTCGCCTGCAGTTTTAAATTTAAAGAAGAAAATTTGAAAAGTAAATGAAGCAAAATAAAAAACAATCATGCTGGAAACGGGAAATGCAAGGGGAGTGATGAACACGGAAAAAAGGAGTAAACTTCATAAATGTATGAGTCCATAAAACGACAAAGGTAATAGCTTGCGAGGTTTCCAATATCTTCAGCAGGAAGGGCATGCCATGACGAGAGGGGAAGTCTCCAAGGAGAGATGGATGCCCTGATGTTCCACAGCTAGGGCTCATCTTTGCATTACATGGAACAGGCCAAGGACACATGATGTAACCTTTAGAATCACTAAAGTATGAAAGTATGAAAGAATATCTAATGATTAAATGGACATAGGGAGCAATTGCAATATTCATTAACTGCAGGAGACACCATGGAAGGAAAATAGGATCTCCTTTTGTTGAGTCAAATGGAAAATACAGTGACGTTGGTGATAAAGACCCAATCATCTCACTTACTACACTGAATATGGGCTGACTTCTCCAAGTCAGACACCAATACCGTCAAACCAGATTTGATTCAAAATTTAAACCTAGGCTACTCTCAAGGGACATTCTGTGAAGATCAAGACATAGAACAATTGGAAATCCGGAGAACATCTGTAAAGACTAACCCCGCATAATCTGGGAAGAGTAAAATTTAAGGCAAAAACTATACCAGATATGAAGCTGGACATTTCAGAATGATAAGTTTATCATAAGCATTTCACAATCCTACACTTCCATGCAATCAGCAACATAAGTTAAACTATACCTTAAAAAATTGATCAAACTATGCCTGACCTGTGGTGGCGCAGTGGATAAAGCGTCGACCTGGGAACACTGAGGTTGCCAGTTCAAAACCCTGCACTGGTCTGGTCAAGGCACATATGGGAGTTGACGCTTCCAGCTCCTCCCCCCTTTCTCTCTCTCTCTCTCTCACTCTGTGTCTCCTCTCTAAAATGAATAAAATAAAAAAATAAAATTAAAAAAAATTGATCAAACTATGAAAAGAAAACAATTCAGAATCTTAATGAGGACATTAACAATCGTCTCCCAATAGATGACAGGAGAAAGCAAATGAGAAAGAAAGAAAATATTTCTTTAATATAATTTTAAAATTTAACTTAATTCCTACATACAAAGCCTGGCATCACAAAAAATAGAAATCACATGTTTTTGTTATTGTTTTTTCTCAGCTGCAATAAAACCCTTCACAAATTGTAGAACTGGTTATAAGGAAATTATAAAATAATTAAAATACTGATTTTTTAAAATTTCTCTGACCACAGTGTCAGCTAAATTTTTTTTAAAGTAACTCGAATATCCCTCAAGTGCTAAGATATTTAAATCACACACCACTGCCTTCGAACACACTGATTTTCGAACACAAAATCCAATACATATTAGACAATATTTAACTATGATAATATGAATAATAAGTACATGAATTCTTTCGGGGCATAATTAAAACTGGGTATAGTGACACGTAAATATTACAATCTGTATCCAAACGTTTCCAAGAATGTCTTCACCAGGTTTTCAGTTCCCAATGTATGTTTCAAATGAGGATCAGACAACTCTTACATCATCTCTGAAATCGCCTTTACTTTCCAGCTGCCTCTGAGCTTTTATTAAAAAAAAAAAAATCTATTACTCTGACACTGTGTTGCTGTTGTTGCTGCTGTCATTCCTTTGTTAAAAACTTACATACTGAAAACGTACAGTTACAGTAGTTCAGCGTACAGCGAAGTCTGATGTGTTGGAGGCTGTTCTTGCGCGGGGTCAGGTTAAGCGTTTAAAGCAAGAGGTGGGAGGTGCGCGGTGCACTTCATGATGCACCAAATCGGGTGATACACGGTGCCCTCTGCGCGCGCACGATCTAGGATGCTGAAGTTCTGAACGAAAATACAGTGTGTCCCTAAATACAGTGTCCGTAAGGTCGACCGGTCAAAAGTGCACCATGACTTTACGGACACACTGTATATACTTTGTCAGTAATCGAAGATATTCTGAAGTCTTGGGAATAACTGTTCCCAAGTTTCCTCTGAGAGCACTTGCTGAATCAAACATTCCCTGTATGATATTCAACTAACCTTTCTAAGTTAATTAATAAGGTTTATTAGCTGACAATTTCCTGTACAAAAAGAACTTTCTAGCTTTTAACTTCTTCCTAGAGAGCCAGTATGGACTCGTTCATTATTTTTCTAATTCGGCGGGTGATAACCGATACTGTTAATATCCTTTTCTTTTTTCTTCAATATCCCATATGTGACCAGGGAGAACCTGCTGTCGTCACTTCTCCCAGCAGGCCCCGGGGTTTAGGAAGCAGAGAAATATAATCATTTCATATTACATTGAAATTTTACACTTAATTTTGATACTTCAATTCTCTTAACGGCCACAGGGAGACAGTGCTCATGAGTAGAGTGACTGAACATCTCTGGCTGTCCTTGAGACGTCTGGAAAGGGGAGGGGATCCGGTCCTAAGTAGACTCTTGGAAGACAAGAGTTGAAAAACTCTGATGCATTTCCACTTCACAGTCAACACTCCAAATCTGTGACAGACTGGTGACAAAGCAAATAATAGATTAAGCACATACTTTGTTATTTTCAGCTTTCTCCATATATATTTTTTATACTTTTTTTTTTTTTTGTGTGTGTGTGTGTGTGTGTGTGTGTGACAGACAGAGACAGAGAGAGGTACAGATAGGGACAGACAAACAGGGAGGGAGAGAGATGAGAAGCATCAGTTCTTCATTGCGACACATTAGTTGTTCATCGATTGTTCTTTCATATGTGCCTTGACCCGAGGGGCTACAGCAGACTGAGTGACCCCCTGCTCAAAACAGTAACTTTGGGCTCTAGCTGGTGAGCCTTGCCCAAACCAGATTAGCTCGCGCTCAAGCCAGCAACTTTGGGGTTTTGAACCTGGGTCCTGTGCATTCCAGTCTAATGCTCTATCCACTGTGCCACCATCTGGTCAGGATTTCTCCATATTTTTAAATGAAATCTTTACCATAAAACAAAATTTATCAAAACAATAGTGTAAATTTTATCTAAACAAAGCAGACCTTCCATTTTGTTTATCTGTTATATGTGATAGTAAATGTAGAATGTATAACATTTTGTATCATACAGTATACATTCTATACCATGTAATAAACTTATTTATATTGGATATTACATATTTGATGTTATATATGATTCAGCTTGGATTACTTATATAGTATATATAGTTTAGGAATTTAATATTGAAAATATAAAAACCACATAAAAATATATTTTCATATTTGTTATGGATAGTTCCTAAGAAAATGAGAGACTGGTAATACATGTACATATGTGAATATATGTGTACACATACATACTCATGTGTATACACATCTCATATATATGAGTGGCAATAACTCTATTACAAATATATATTTATAGATATGAAAACTCATAAGAAACATTAGTTGAAAATACAAAAGAAACACAATTTACAATCTCCAAGCAACACAGTACTGTTTATAAAGGTAAGTATAGACAAAAGTAAATTTAGTAGTAGTATTTTCAAATTTGCTAATATTTTTCTTTTTCTTCTTTACCTTGGGGATGTCTTTGTTGCTTTGAGTTTATTTGAATAGATAAATATTTTCTTACGGCTGAACAGTGCAACTGCTCCATGTTTAGAATACATTCACATACACATTAAATCGCCCTGACCACCTGCAAATGTATTTAGGGATTTCTATTGTTTTACATACTTTAGCAACACCTATAGCAAAGAGACAGCACAGAAACAAAACAGGGAGAATCAGTTTGGATGTTTAATCACATTGTTTTATAATTTGGAAGGATAAAATAAAGTTTATAGTCTTTTGCGTTTTCATTAATATGGTTTACTTTTTAATTCACCACCAGCACCTTGAAAGTAGCGTGGGTATAGAATATAATTTTTTTTGAACACATTAAATAAGGTGGTTTGCACTTTCTTACTTATTTATATTGATCAACAACTGTAACTTGCTAAAAGCATGGAAACTTGAACCTGCTTTTTTTTTTCTTTAAGAGAAGTGTGGTTTATTTTAGTCCTTTACAAATTTTTTGAGAAGAGTCAAAGTCAGGGTCGTTCCAATTTCATGTGATGCAAACTGATATGGAAACTAGGCAAACACAATTTTCCTTTATTTAACTTGGGGAATGAGTGCTTCACAAATATTATTTCATGAATATGAAGAATAACAGGATATACCTGAACTAGAAACATTTTCTTAAAAATCATACATTTTGATCCCCTAAATCCAATCCCAGAACATAACAGTGATGTGGTTTCAGGTAATTAAATAACCTTTTAATTCTATTGTCCTCACTCTGTATTTCTTTTCTTTTTTTTTTTAAATCAAATCTAAGATTAAATCCGTACTCTAGGCTTTGGACCCCAAAGAAAGTTAGCAGAAAAAAAATAGCAAGAGGTATTTTTTTATCTCTCATGAAACCTAGAGGCTCTTCTTTCCATTTGTTACCATATCAGATGTCACAACCCTCCTGTCACAATAAGAGTAGTATCTATCCCTATTAGAGCAGGGTAAAATGACTCCCCTTCGACAGTCAGAGTCACCTTTCCGAGTCAGTGACACAATCACACAATAGAACCGGTTACCAAGAACACTGCTCCCATGGGAGCATCTGAATGATTAAAGCATCAACTAATCCTTACTATATTTTTCAATATGAAGAATCATTTATTGCTAGCAATTTTTGTAGGTTGTCAAGATGTCACAGTTGAACTAAATTATGTGCCTTTAATCTTATTTTTACTATTTTAAATTCATATTAATACTGCACTTGACCTGGTAATTAGAAAGTATCATTCACACAAATTATAATTAACTTTTACAATAGCAAAATGTTCTGGCCACTCAAGGAATGGTGCACCTTTCTATTTTCATGACCTCTAGGTGAATGCATCAACAATTCCTTCATTCTACTCAGAGACAACACACATTCTTTTAAAGCACCATAAATTTCCTGTTTATTTTACATGATGCTAATAAAATTTCAATCAAAAATTAGAAAACAAAAAAATAAGGACCTGAGTAGGTTGCTTAGAGTTTTGAATCAGAGCTATCTTCCTAAATCTCAAGTCAGATCAAAACATTTTTAATGAGTTCACTTGGCACTGGAATCAGGCTCCAAATGTGTTAACTAAGAATTCAAAACCGGAGACAGAGTGGCTCAGTTCTGAACATTATCTCTCGCTGTGTCTCTTCCTAAGTTCTGCTCTCCAGCCGTCAGACTTAACCGGCATTGCCCCCAAACACGTGCATTTTCACAGCACCCATATTTAAGGAATGCAACTGTCTCCATTCAAAATACCGCAACCCCGTCTGTCTCTTCTCTCAGAGGTCCCGCTCAGCCCTCACGTGTCAGTACAAATCGCTCTCTTCCCGACAACCTCTCCCCCACTCCCTCAGTTGTGCCTTGACTTGGAAGGATAAAATAAAGTTTATAGTCTTCTGCGTTTTCTTTGTTCCTCAACTTGATCTTGCATTGGCCATTGGGAACTAATTGGCTGCTATGTTCCTTGGATATATTTCAATCTGTGTGTGTTTGTGTGTGTGTGTGTGTGTGTGTGTGCGCGCACGCGCATGTGTGTGTGTGTGTGTCTGTGTGTGTGTGTGTGTAGCACTTCCTTACCTTCTCCTTATAATCTGGCCTTTGTCACGCCCACTCTGTTGGGATAAGCTCCGCAGCACGGGATCCCTTTGTTCTCCGTTATTAAAGAGCCAGTAAAAGCCACTCTTACGGGGTAGATTTTATTAAGGGGGTACACATCCTCACTGGATTTAGCAAAAAAAAAAAAAGGGATCTCAACAAATACTTATTCAAATCAAACCTTTGTATTTAGTAATCATCGTGCCAAAGCTCCTATCAGATGTTGCCCTGACCAGTGAAAATTAATATAATGTTTCCTAACAAAGACCAATACTATATTATTTCACTTAAATGTGTACTATAAAGGAAAAATAAACAAAACAGAAACAGGCTCATCGACACAGAGAACGGGTTGACAGCTGTCAGCGGGGGATGGAGAGATGTGTGAGGAAGAGCAAGGGACTAAGCAGTATGAACGGGCAGCTACGCAACAGTCACAGGGATGCATACTGGCGCACGGGGAATAGTGCCCGTGATGTCGCGATGACCATGAATGGAGGAGCCAGGTGGGTACTTGGGGGGACCACTCTGTAAAGTGTATCCTTGTCTAATCCCTTTGCTGTTTATCTGAAACTAATACAGAATACTATTGAATGCAATTTGTGATTGAGAAAAAAAGAGCACCTTGAGTGACCACTTTGTGACAAGCACTTAACTAAGTTTAATTGTCAGCTCCACCTCACACTATTGCTTGTAATTCCAGCCTAGCTCTCCCGGCTCCCACAGGGTCCCAGAGGCCTCACGTCAGCTTCCTCTTGTTCCCTTCTTTTTTCAGAAGTTCACTAGGCTTCACGGAGGGAATCCGGAAGAAAACACCTACATCAGTTCCTACGACTTGAACACAGAATTCCTGAGTTTATAATCTACACAGAAATACAAGAGAAACATGGATCTCACAGGGGCAATAATTACGCATCTCAACTTTTAAAAAAAATTATTTGTATTTATTCATTTTAGAGAAGAGAGACAGAAAGAGAGAGAAAGAGAGAAGGGGTGGGAGTATCAGGGAGCATCAACTCCCATATGTGCCTTGACCAGGCAAGCCCAGGGTTTCGAACCAGCAACCTTGGCATTCCAGGTTGATGCTTGATCCACTGCGCCACCACAGGTCAGGAACATCTCAACTTTTTAAGTTAACGTTACTCCATGTTTAGAAAACAAGTGATTCAGGTTAAAAAATAGCATTCTAGTGTCTCATAATGACCTTAATATCTTGCCTTTCTTTTAAAAATAAACTTTGTTTTGAGGACAATTATATGTTTACAGAAAGATTGAAAAGACAGCACAGAGACTTCCTTATATCCTATAGCTGGTTTCTCCTACTCACAACTTCTTACATTAGTAAGTGCATATCTTACAATTAGTAAACCAATCCTGATGCATGCCTGTTAACTAAAGTCCAGACTTTATTCAGATTTCATTAGTTTTAACTCGACGTCCCTCTTCTCTTAAGGGATCCCATCTGAGATAACAGTAAATTTAAGTATCTTCTCTCCTTATAGCTCCTCTTGGCTACGACAGTTTTTCAGTATTTCCTTGTTTTTGATGACCTTGCCAGCTTTGAGGAACAATGGTTAAGTGTTTTATAGGCTGCCCCTCCATGGGGATTTGTTTTTCTCATGATTGGATTGGGGTTATGGGCTACAGGGAGGAAGGTCACAGAAATAAAATGCCATATTCATCACATCATAGCAAGAGCACAAACTAGCAACATGATTTATGACTGTTAATGCTGACCTTTGTCACCTAGCTGAGGAAGCACCATATTTCTTCACTGTAAAGTTGAGTTTTTCTTTTTATATAATCTGGTTTCTGTACTGTGTGCTTTTTGGGAGGAAGCAACTGCGTGCAGCCCACACTTACAGAGCCTGGACGATGCCCCTCCTCCTGGAAGGTGGAGCGTCTGCACCAGTTCCTTAGACTTCTCCTGCATGGAAGGTTTCCTCTGCTCCCTGAACTGTTAATTTATTCAAGTACTAATAGCCATGAGGACTCAGAGGCATTGATATTATATTATGGGAAATAATCCAATGCTATTGTATTTATTTTGTTCCTCAAGTTGCTCTTGCATTGGCCATTGGGAACTAATTGGCTTCTATGTCCCTTGTATACTTTCCAATCAGTGTGTGTGTATGTGTGTGTGTGCACGCGTGTCTGTGTGTGTTTCTGTGTGTGTGTTTAGCACTTCCTTATCCTCTGCAGCTACAAGATGCCCCAGGTGTATTTTGTGTATTGACGACCCCAGCCCTGTCACCAGCCATTTGGTCCATGTGATTGTTACTTTTCCTGGAGTATTAGACTCTCATATCGGGGTACTAGGGGTGCTCATTTCTTTCAGGCTCTCTCAGCTCACAGGCCAAAAAAACACTGTCTGTGTGCTAACCTGTGTGTATACATATGTCTATAAATATTATGTATGTAACCATATGCATTACACTAAACATGAATCCTTACTTACGTCTCCAAAACCTTTGATGAACACATTGCTCCTCCTGACCTCTTCCCCTTGCTTGTACGCAAATTCACAGCCCACACTCAGCCACCTGGCTCCCACCATCATCGCCTCAGATCTTCTGAGCAGTCAGTTGGTTCTCTTAACGCTGAGCTTTAGGGGTCCTTTTCACATCTTAGATATACAAAAGAGTGGATTTTCATTTGTAGAAATAAAGACATCATGCCCTTAAAAATGTAGTTTGAGGAGATGATACCACTACTTTAGAGTCTGTAATAAAATACCATAATAAATCACCCTCACTAATTACATTAGTCACTTTCCAACTGGTTTTATAAAATCTGTGTTTTGTTTTGTTTTTTACATTATTTTCATTCTGTGTTAAAAAACAGATTGATCCAGAAAAAAACAGCCAACTAAATGACTTGGTAATATTTCTTTTCTTCCCTCTCCTCTTTTCCAAGAATAAAATATTGTATTCCTTGTTGAGTTCTCTTGACAGTTTGTGTTGCCCCCTGAATCTTCCGTATTTCCCTCTTTGGGGAATACAATGTATGCTGTATCTTTTTAAGGCCTCTTCACATTCTATATTGTTCATCAAAATGGAAGAAGACAGAGATAGTCCTTTAAATTAATTTATACATATTCACAAATATGTATATTTAAAAACAACAAATAGCATATAAAATAGAATAAAATTTTGTTACAGCCTCAAAAAGCAACACAATAAAAATGCATAGTTTTTAGAAAATTCCAGAAACAGAAAGTACTGAATCCACCTATTTCTTTTTCCATATTTGCCATGGACCAGTGTGGCTTAAGATTCTGGGTCTGAGGGAGAACCGGTGCAGAATTAAGAGAATAGACTCATCGAGAAAAGAGGATGGGATTGGGAGGCCTATTCAATGCAGATAGCAATATCCGAGAGATACATAGCCCCCAGTTTGCTTTATTATATAGCCATATGCAAATAAGGAAGTCTTTGATACAAAGTCACACATCTGAGGCAAAAACAGGAACCCTCTTAAAGCATAAACAGGAATCTCCCCACCAGGCATAAGTGAAATCAATCAACATCTGAACAAACAAAGGGTGAGAGGCAGGGCATGTCAATTGCTTCTAGCAACTTAAGCAAGCAAGTGAAGTGGGGCTATAGGATAAGTGCAAATACTCAGCTTCATAACCAATATGGAGGTTGGGGGGAACTTAGCCTTTTGCTAAGCCTCAAATTTACAAAGTCTTTTTGCCATTTGCAATCTACCACACATATTTAATATTTCCTTAGGCCGTATACACCAGGCATTGTCCTGACCACTAGGTACAGAGCACAGAATAGCACAAAAAATGCCCAGATGCTCAGGACACCGCTTTCTAAAAGGAAACAATGAAAAATCATGAATAACGATGTCAATTTGTGACAAGTAGTATGATAAAAAAATTATAAAAGCAGAAAGAGTGATAGCTACTAGTCTCTATTTCCAAATAATAATGTGTAACTACATATATAACTATTGATAAGACTAAAAATAGCTCTTTGTTTTAATATTATAGACTTTCTCTTTCTTGAGCTATATTTGTTTCTATGCAAACTTAATATGCAGGAGGTATCCGGCATGGATCTGAACCTTTGTTCTGTGGAAAGACATAAAACTCTCATGCGGGGCTGTGCACAAGTATCAGATTTTTTGTGTTTACCTAGCATCTCCAAGTATAAGAATATCAGAAAGTGTTTTTAACATGTAAGTGTGCTAGGCCACATGTCATTATTTTGAAGTCAAAGCACACAGAGAAATACTTCTGGGTGCCTAGAGAATTTAAAATGGCATTTTCTCATCTGAGAGCTCTGCTCTTTATAGCCTTTGAAATGGGATATAAAGTCACAATAATTCTATGTATT
This sequence comes from Rhynchonycteris naso, assembly GCA_037038555.1. NCBI lineage: Eukaryota > Metazoa > Chordata > Mammalia > Chiroptera > Emballonuridae > Rhynchonycteris > Rhynchonycteris naso. The sequence continues at coordinate 6,248,579 of CM072998.1, read as the reverse complement.
TACACCTGTATACAATGATGACTCAGACGGTCGTCTATGGAGCTTCATGGTACAGCCCTGTGGCTCCCACCAAGAACCCCCTCAAGGATTTAGAGCTGAGTGTGTGCTTGAATCCACTTATAACTGAACCGTGTCCTTTCACAGAGGAAAAGACACTGCCACTGGTGCTCAGCCTCCCGGAAGTGTCAGCTTATCACCAGTCACGTGAACCAAAGAAACAACTGCAACATTTTAAAAACCGCTAGTGAAAATACTTGTAAAGAGCCTGACCTGTGGTGGCGCAGTGGATAAAGCGTCGACCTGGGAACACTGAGGTCGCCAGTTCAAAACCCTGCACTGGTCTGGTCAAGGCACATATGGGAGTTGATGCTTCCAGCTCCTCCCCCCTTTCTCTCTCTCTCTCTCTCTCTCTCTCTCTCTCTCTCTCTCTCACACACACACACACACACACACACACTCACTCTGTGTCTCCTCTCTAAAATGAATAAATAAAAAGAAATTTTAAAAAAACAAAAAAAGAAAATACTTGTAAAGAAAAAGCAACAACACCTGGGTTGTCCTATAGATTAAGTACATATACAAACAAAAGTGTGTGTGTGTGTGTGTGTGTGTGTGTGTAAATACTAAGTTAACATGTAAGGAAGTCACAGCCTCGAGGAACACAGGGTAATCACAGAGCAGGTGCCGTTCTGACATGACACAAGGATGTGCTGTCTAAATGGAGGGGATGGGACAGCCACCTGGCCAGAGGCCAGGGGCAGGGTGGGAAATATTCCTTGAGATGCATGCTCCTTCTAGTCCTGATGACAAACTCCTAATATTTTCAGTAGAATCCATTAAAACATATGAACTTTTTATCAGTTCTGGGGAGATACTCCTTGTACTGAAATCAGTAAGTGACAGAAATATCATGCCAGAGGGACACACACACACACACACACACACACACACACACACCTTTATGATGTGATAAGTTAAAACTTAAAATGTCCTGGTGGCAGTTCAAGTTTCATGCATAAGCGGCCGTCGTAAGATAGAAAGTTGATTGCAAAGCAGTGGGAAATTTGTTTTTCGGGAATCTCAATGACTTGATTAGTCGACACGTTGGCTTTAAAATGCTTCAGCAGTGCCATAGCGCTTGCCTAAAAATGGATGTTGGGAAAAAACAGTTCTCCTAAAGACTATATCTCCGATTGCTTTAGGTACTATGATCAGGGAGCAGGGATTGAAGACCCTTACAGAATGAAAGGTAGGGTAGCACCCAGGTGCCATATTTCTGCCAAGGAGGTCATGCTGATGACCAAATGACACTACATAACTTTATATTCTACAGTTTCTCCCTTTCAAAACCATATGTTTATACACTGTTTTATAAATGAATCTAACTAATCACAGTTCAGTGAGGCAGACCCAAGAGAAACACTGCCCACATTTTGTATTTGTAAGTAAACTGGCTGAAACAGGTCACGTGCCTGGCTGCAGATCAGACATCCAGTGGATGATTACCAGATAGATGAACAGGTCAGCTGGGGCCCGACCTGTCAGATTCACAGCACAGAAGGCCGTGTGTGGAGCGGGTGGACAAGGGAGACCGGGCAGTCTCTGCCCTAGCCATTGTACCTGACTCCGACATCATGGCTGTGACTAATTCAACTCTGTGTGAATGGAGAGAGTGGGCAAGTCATGTTTTTCTCTGTTGTTGACATTTTAGATATTTTCCTAAACATAACCCTCCTCTTACGCTTACGGTGATTGTTAAAAACTACAAACTACTGCAGGAGAAAGACTACTAGAAAGGCCGTGGCCGCAGCCCAGCTGTGCAGACAGCCAGCTGCACGTCCTGGGGACAGCCCCCAGCTGCCTGAGCTCTAGCTGACGGGTTCAGGAAAGGGCGTGCTGCAATACATGCTTTCGCTATCAGATCATGTGATCCAAACACGGCCATTACTCCCTTGTATGCATTTCCTAAACCACAAACCCCACACGTTAAGAAAATGCTGTAACATACATACTATTGTTTGCTTGTTTTTAAATTTAGAAACAGTGCATAATCCCAGTATCGCTGAGGGCGCCACAAAGCTCAAGCAAGGGCTTTGCAGAAATGCATCTAGATGAGCATGCGCATAAAAGCCCGTTCCCGGTCTGTGGCCAGCACAGTGGTCAGGGTGCCCCGGCCCGACGCCCACTTCCTCCCACGACCACGCTGATCCTTGGTGCAACCGCTTGACTGAGAAGAGAGAAGAGTGCACGAAAGCTATTCTTGCTTAATATCACAATGTCAAACAAGGGTGGTCTCTGCAGCAGAAATGGCAGAAATGGATTGTTCTTAGAATGCTAAGTTAAACGTCAAGGAATGAAATCTTACCACTGCGACAATGCGAGGGGACCTACAGGGTATCATGCTACGTGAAATAAGTCAGACAGTGGAAGACAAATGCCACAGGATTGCACTTACATGTGGGATTGAATGAACAGAATAAAAGAGCAAGCAAAACAGAAGCGGACTCATACAGACAGGGAACATTGTGCTGGTTGCCGGATGGGCGGGGCTTTGGGCAGACGGGTGCAAAAGGTAGAAGGGTAAAGTAAACATGAATAGTCATAGAAGAGTCAGGTGGGTGGGAACACAGTCAATAATGTTGTACTAACTAGGTATGGTGCCAGGTGGGTACTAGACTTGCTGGGGGGACACTTAGTGAGTTATGTGATGCCTATGCTCTGTGGTGTATACCAGAAACTAATTTGATATTGTACATCAACTGTAATTAAAAAAGAAAAGAAAAGTATTGAAAGTTGAAAAATAAAAAATAAAGTTCTCTGAAGAACAGCAGTATTACTTACCTTAGAAATTGTCCGTAAGACACAAAGTTTATTTGGTGGAGAAAGAAAAAGTGAGGGGGTGTCACAGAACATGTTTGGGCCTTGACTTCCTCATCTCAATAAACCACACGTATCTGTGCACCCCAAGGAATAGCAGGGCACACACACACACACACACACACACACACACACACACACACACACCTTTCAGGGGGCAAGTCTTCATTATCGCTAAGTAAGGGAAATCTCCAAAGCAGAAGTCCTACAACTTGTCACATTTTTATAAGAAAGAATAAGACTAGAAGACCTGAAACTAATCAAGGGAAAATGGGTCAAAGAGTGAATTTGTGGATGTACAAAGAATATCCTCATCTCTTAAAGAGAATCAAGATTTGGTCTCTCGGTAGACCTTTTCAACGGCACTCTACCTAATAACTACTCTTTGACAACCCCTCTAGAAAATTAGGTCATTTTTACTTCCGCGGTCTCACGCTGGATCCCACAAGACGTCTTCGGTGGATAATAGGACGGGTTCCAAAACCCGCACCGACCTTCCATTTAATGAGAAACGCGTTGTGCTCCCGCCACTTGGAAAAGGAAATGGATTCCAGCAGTCTCTTTGATTCTGAGCAGAAGTCAAGCCAGGCTCATTTTTAGGGACAAAAGAAAATCATTTATAACTCAGCAAACCATCCAATCCGTGGATTACTGTCACTCACCTGAGCATGCTTTGGTTCACGGTGATGCCTGCTCCCCAAGAAGTGTAAAGAGCTGCATTGTGCACGGGGGACTCTGCAAGAAAAAGAGAAAAAATGTCTGCAGATTGAAATCAAGGGAGCTAGATCTTTTCCAAATAACACAGGATATATATATATATATATATATATATATATATATATATATATACACACACACACACACACACACACACTCACATTTTATAAATTTCATGTTTCTTATCTGTATATGAGACCTAAACTTACTCAAGTCCTAAAGACAAAAATTAAAAAAAAAAACTGTTTTTAAGTATTATCTGTCCCTGTAGAAATAAAAGCAATTTCTATTATTAGGACTTATTTTTGTTTTAAGAGACGGTGAAATTAATAATTTCTCAAGGTCCACATTGCGGTGATACTCCTATAATATTGTATCCGGTAGTCACATATTTAGAGGCACCTCATGTAGCTTTATACACGCTAATGAGAAGAATTTTACAATATAAGCATCTTGTGACAAATATGAAACATGAAAAAGCTTGCACTATCCAAATATGTGTTTGCGTGTGTATGTGTGTATACACACACACACACACACGTATAAAAATGCTGTAATATTTTTTTATTTTGTTTGACTTTATTAATGGGAAAGAAAATAAATATCACGTATTTGTGAAAGATAGGTCCACAAGTCACTTGAAAAGTATAACCGCAGAACTTCCACTTCCCCATCGTGAAATTCTAAACAACACACACAGGATCTCATTGTTTTATGACATGGGAAATGGGGAAGCAAAGTCCTCCTCAAAACTGTCTTCTGTTGGCCCTGGCTGTCTGGCTCAGTGGTAGAGGATCCTCCCAGCATGTGGATGTCCCAGGTTCGATTCCCAGTCAGGGCACACAGGAGAAGCACCCATCTGCTTCTCCACTTCTCTACTCTTGCTTCTCTCTATCTCTCCTCCTCAACTGCAGCCATGGCCCCATCAGAGAGAGCTGGCCCCGGGGCACTGAGGATGGCTCCATGGCCTCTGCCTCAGTTGCTAAGTAGAACTCAGTTGCTAAGCAACAGAGCATCACCCCTGGATGGGCATGCCGGGTGGATCCCAGTCCTGCGCATGCACATGCGGGAGTCTGTCTCTGCCTTTCTTCCTCCTGCTGAATTAAAAAAAGAAACAAAACTGTCCTCTTTCCTAGGTACTCCGTGTCAGCAAACAATAACCAAATTTCATAGCAAGAGCTATTTTCAGTTCCCTTTTAGAACTCTCTAGTGTTGTTCTGCCTTTCAACAACAGGTAATTGGAAAAGGCAATCTGCATTATACAAATGTTTTTTTTCTTTTCTCCGGGATTTCTGAAAAGGTGACATTTTTCTAAAAGTAAAAGCCAAAGCGTGTCTTAGTCCGAGGAAGCTCACATAATTAAAGCCTCCAGCTGGATGCGTCTCTAACAGCACGGACAACATAGTAATTGATGTGTGTGATTCAGGACCACACTTCCCACTTCAGCTTATTTGAGCCTGCTGGAATGTGTTTAAGTGCCCTGACCAGATAGATAGACTTTCAGTAATTCGGCTGCTAATGACTATCCTTCACTTCAGCACTACCTTTGATGTTAAAATGGTCTAAGAAATAATGTACTTTCCCCCACATGCTGGTTGGGTTACAGTCAGATGTTTCTTAAATATTTCATGTGAGAACTCTCCTTGACCCCGACCACTGTGAAAATGTGAGGAGATTTTACATACAATAATTTCATATCTTGTAGTTCACTAAATTAACTAAAATGATCAGGACCTCAACCGAAATTGATTGCTGAACCCAAAATAAGATCAAAGCAGTAAATCAAAAGAACATAGCAGATGTAAAAATACAAATTATAAGAATAAGTTCGGGATAATTAATATTTGTAAAATTGCACTGAGGAAGAAGGCCTCAGAGGTGGAGAGCTCATTGCACATTAAAATCTAAAATTTTAAATAGGCCTCTGAACCCAGAAAAGTCTACTAATTTCTACTTATTTCCCGTAAAGCCATGAGGCAGGATACCACAAAGCTTTATTACCAATTACACTAATTTCTGTGCTTAGCGTTCTAAATGCCTCGCTACCAGGCGATTCAGACATGAGAGCATTCAGAAGACTCCCAGTCACCTTTCGTATTCATTAGCCAAGGTTACAGTGCCTACACTCCCCTTATTCAATAGTTTAGACAAAATATAAATGTGTATAAAAAACACTAGAGAGGATTTCTTTTAATAAGTTAAATTTAGTTAAGTAGTCACTGAGCTCCCATTATCGGAGAACTAGCGAATTGTTTGGGGTACATAAAGAGATGAAATAAAAGTATTTGCTGTCTTCTGCCTTAGAATGTAATAAAATGAGAAGATAAATAGATACAGTATGTGAGGATCAGGAGAAATACTGAAAAAGGGAAAATATCAGGTTGAGTTTAACGTGGCTGGGTTTCCCTTAGTGGAGACAATAAGAAAACATCCCATGGTAGTGGCAGGCAGTTCATGAAAAAAGTTTTAAGGGAGAGAAGAAAGAGCATTTTCACTATATGATGAAAATTGATAAAGGATAGAATCGGCCCTGGCTGGCTGGTTCAGCAGATAGAGTGTCAGCCTGGCAAGCGGACATCCCGGGTTTGATTCCCAGTCAGGGCACACATGAGTAGAGACCATCCACTTCTCTCCACCTCTCTCTTGCCTTTTTCACCCTCTTCCCCTCCCATAGCCAGTGGATTAATTGGTTTTAGTGTTGCCCCCAGGTGCTGAGAATGGCTCCATTGATTCGAGCATTGGCCCCTGATGGGGGTTGCCAAGTGGATCCCAGTCAGTGCCTGTGGGAGTTTGTCTCTCTATTCCCCCTTTTCCCACTTAAAAAGATAAAATATAACAAAGAATAGAATCACAAAACGTGGGCATAACTGTTGGTCTGCAAGCAGTCTGCTTGGCTGTGACCCAGCCAGCACCAAGAGAAATAGAAGCAGTTAGAACTGAAGAGGTGGTATTGGTGGTTGGGTTGTGTACCCTGATCTGCACACTTCACAGTCTATTGTTCCTCTGACCACCTCACACCACTGCTTCATGGTGGTGAATACAGAACTTAGGTAGTCACACGGAAACAATAATGAAGAATTGGGTGCAATAGAACTTTCTTTTAAAAAAAATATTTAAATAATTTGATGGAGAGAGGGAAAAGACATCATATTAACACTAGATCCAAAAAAAAGTCAGGATAAAAGTTTGTCGGAAATTCCTATGGAATCTCAAGGAGCCCGGAAGAGCCCAAATATTTTCTATAAAAGAAGAAAAAAGTTGCAGGGTCCACACATCGTCATTTCAAGAGTCACAGCAATACATGCAGTCTGATATACACACAGAAACACAAACCGATGAAATAAAACAAGAAGCCTAGAAATAAACTCTCACCAATACAGTCAAACAATTTTCAGCAATTGTGCCAAGACAGTTCCTATGGGAAAAAGACTTTGTTTCTCAATGAATGGTGACGGGAGAACTGGATATCCAAATTCAAAAGAATGAAGTTGGACCCTCATCTTATACCATACACAAATATTTACTCACAATGGATTAGACCTACATGGAAAAGCTAAAGCTAAACATAAAAGGAATGAAAGTTTCATAACATTGATTTTGGCAATGATGTAACACAGGACAACACAATCACAGGTAACAAAAAATAGAGAGACAAATTAAACCACATCAAAATTTAAAACTTTTGTATTAATGAAAGGACACTGTTAAGACTGTGAAAGGGGCGATGCATAGATAGGAGAAAATATTTGCAAATCATATATTTGATGAGAAATTTATAAACATAATATACAAACAACTGTTACAATTCAACAATGTCAAAATTCAGCAATGACAACAACAAGCAACTCAACCTAAAAATGGGACTTGAATAGACATTGCTCCAAAAATGATAGTCACATGGTCAATAAGGACATGAGAACATGGTCACATCTCTAGTCCTTAGGGGAACATAAATCGAAATGACATTGAGATATCATTTCACACCCATTAGAGCACCTATTATCAAAAAAAAAAAAAAAGAAAATATAAGGGTTGCCAAGGGTACAAAGAAATCAGAGCCACCTTGGCCAGATGGCTCAGTTGGTTAGAGCATCATCCTGAAACCAGAGGTTACCAGTTTGATCCCCAGTCAGGGCACATACAGGAGCAGATCAATGTTATTGTTTCCCTCTCTCTCTCCTTTTTCTCTTTCTCTCTCACAAAAATGAATAAATACAAATATTAAAAAAAAAAGAAATTGGAACCATTATGCCTTGACAATAAGAATGTAACATGGTACCTCCACTGTGAAACACGGTACAGCAGTTCCTCAAAAAAGTAAACATAGAATTTCCATATGATCTAGCAATTTCACTTCTAGGCATTTCCCAAAAGAATTGAAAACAGGGACAAAAAGATACGTACAAGAATGTCTGTAGCAGCATTATTCACAATGACCCAAAGGTGGAAGCAACCCCAGTGTCCATTAACAGATGTATATTTACCCAAAATGCTGCATGTGCAGACGATAAAGTATTAGTTGCCCTAAGAAAGGAAGGAAATGTTTGTTTATGATGCCATGTGGATCAACTTTGAAATCTTTATGTGAAATGAAGTAAGCCCAACATAAAAACAAAACAAATACTATATGATTCTACACATATAAGGTACTTAGCATTGCCAAGTTTATTAAGACACAACAGAGACTGGGTTTACCAGAGACTGGGGGCAAGAGAGTGATTGGGAGGTTAGGGTTAGTTGTTTAATGGATACAGTCTCTGTTTGAGGTGAGGAGAAACTTCTGGAGACAGACTGTGGCAGTGCTTGCAGAGTGTAAGTGTATCTAATGCTACTAAAGTGTATGTGTAAAAATGGAGAAAATGAAAAATTGTATGTTATGCATCCTTTAGTGTAATAAAACATAAAGGGAGAAACCAAGTCTGCTGGGCAGAGGGGCTGAGCTGTGACACAGTCAGAACTAAGGCCTCGGCCAACTCCGCGGGGCACTCTGGAACCTTCTTGAGGGCACGGGCAGCAATCTTCATTCATTCCATTCACATCTACCAGACTTTGGGTGGAGGCCACTCCCTGCGAGGTACGGTAGACCTGCATGAGGCCTGTCTACCCTTCAAGGATCGCAAGGGACAAACTTGACCGAATGTCGCCTGCCCCCAGCGTCCCAGCAGCTCGTGGGTGAGTGCCTCAGTCCTAATGGCGAGCTTCAGGCCACACCTGTGTGGCCGTCATTGAACTCTCTGCCATAACCGTGGTATGGCTCCTCCACCCGCTGCTGGTTCTATGTCTCCCATCCTAAGAGGCACCCTAGAGTCACCGTCCTGCTGTCTAACAGGCGAGTGCTTCCATTTCAACAGCATTTTCTATCCAACCCAAGATCTTGCCCAGCTTGGCCCAATATTTTAAGAAGTCAATTCATTCCATATTCGTCCAGCTTCTCTTGTTACAAGTTGACTAAATCCTGCAACTCCTTCAGGTCTAAAATGTATTGCTCCTTCCTAGCATGATTCAACAGCACCTGTAATGCTTTCACTGACTTTTGCAGCTTTATCCTCTTTCTTAGTGCCCTTCTTCAAGACACTCCTGATTACTTGATTAACCTCCAGTAACTGCAGATGGCATCCTCGGTGAGATAAGCAAATGGGAGCAACATTTTTCATGGTTTTATGAGGTGTTTTACGCTACATATATTGCCTTAATAAGTTTAAGGCAAGTTGTACATCAATTTTATAGAAGAGAAACCTGAGGCTCAGAGAAGTTAATTGACTATAAAAGAATAAATACCTAGTAAGTAGCAGAGGAATCATTTGGCTACAAAATCTTTACCAATACTTCCTCATTAGTGATATCAATGAAAGCTCTCTCTTATTGGGCATCCAATATGCAACACTCACTGAGAAAATCACCCATAGTGTAAGTTTAACACTTACAACCACCCGATAGGAAAAAAGGAAAACTATTACTATAAAGAAGCTAATGTTATACCAATGTCACATGTGAGAAACTTGACCTTCAGGTAGAGACTAAACGCCTTAACAGAAACTCACACTACGATGTTTGTCCAAAGACACACGGTCTTATGGGGATTCCATAATCAATCTGAATCTGCCTTAGAAACTTTAGATATAGATGCAGAGGTAGAGACAGAGATAGAGCTATATAGATAGCCGGATCACACACACACACACACACACACACACACACACACACACACACACACACATATATATGCAATCATTCAGGAATAAAACATGCCTTTTGTGGTAGTACCCATTCCATTGAAAGTATTTCAACTTAGACAAAAAAAATTGTCACAATAAAATACCAGCTGGCAAATTTAAGCACTTTATTCTACATTACAAAAAATAATTGTCTATTTCATACAAAATATAAAGTAGATAAAACATTTATATTGTTTAGAAAGTCATATAACACATTGGGTATTCTATGTTGGTTTTAGGCTACTCAGGAAAAAATAAAAATTTCCTTTATAGGCTACAACAAGCGCATTATTTCTTCTCAAAAAGCCCCCTGAAGTTGTATCGCAGAAAAATGGAATGGTGCTCTGTTTTAATAAGGCTTGAATAATTTAAATTGATAAGCTCAAATCACTTTATTATAGCAAGTACTGAAACAACATTTAATTATCTGTAGTTAATAATACAACCTAATGGAATAAGCTGTTGTGCTCAGGGTTCCCAGAGGCACAGGGAGAAGGAAGCTGGTCAATAAGCTTCAGGAGTAATAGACTGTCTAAGGGCAATGTGCGTGGATTATCTGTGAGTGTGTTTGAAACAGATGCACCCCCAACATTGCATTAATCTGCACATGGCAAAGCAGGACCCAAATGAGCACCAAAATGGAAATAAAACCAGGGCAAGTTATCTAAAGAATAGCAGCTCTGCCAGGGTCGTGTTTCAGATAACTGGCAAAATGGAAGCTCAGTTCTGTGCATGGTACCAACGCCCTACATTGGAAAAGCCCTAAAGGGATTAGTTGGGCCAAAAAAAAAAAGGGAAACACACTCTAAATCCACTCAGATTAGAAATACATGAGATACAGCCTGACCAGGTGGTGGCGCAGTGGAGAGAGCATCAGACTGGGACCTGGAGGATCCAGGAACTAAAACCCTGAGGTCTCCGGCTTGAGCTCGGGCTCACCAGCTTGAGTGAGGGGTCGCTGGCTTGAGCGTGGGATGGTAGACATGATGTCATGGTCGCTGGCTTGAGCCCAAAGGTTGCTGGCTTGAGCCCAAGGTCACTGGCTTGAGCAAGGGGTCTTCTGTAGCCCCCCCGGTCAAGGCACATAAGAGAAAGCAATCACTGAACAACTAAGGTGCTGCAACGAAGAATTGATGCTCCTCATCTCTCTTCTCAGGTTCCTGTCTGTCCCTATCTGTCCCTCCCCCTGTCCCTCCCTGTCTCTGTCACACACACATACACACACACACACAGACACACACACACAGACACACACACACACACACACACACACACATACTTAAAAAAATATGAAATAGAGACGATCTTTCCTGTAATGGAGATTCTATGATCAGATTGGTAATTTCTTGAAATTCTTCCAAAATGGGCTCAATCATGTTTACCTATAGAATCGTGCTTAATTTCTTCTGCAAGTATTTGAAGATAACAATATGTGATCACCACAAATTAAATTTAGTCTTTTCCAATCTTGTGCATACAAGGACAGAAATGCAAGAAACAAAATGCAACGAAACAGCAAAACCACTAAGGTTTCTCAAGGAAACTGTGCAAAATGGTATTATCAGTACTTTGAGTGTGATTTTACTATTTATTTATTTATTTGTTTATTTATTTACTTGACAGAGAGAGAGAGACAGATGGATAGAGACAGACAGGAAGGAAGAGAGATGAGCAATTCCTCGTCATGGCTCTTTGTTGTGGCTCTTTAGTTGTTCATTGATTGCTTTCTCATATGTGCTTTGACCAGGGGGCTACAGCAGAGCGAGTGATCCCTTGCTCAAGCCAGTGACCTTGGGCTCAAGCTGGTGAGCTCACACTCAAGCCGGAGACCTCGGGGTTTTGACCCTGTGTCTTCCGATGTCCCAGTCTGACGTTCTATCCACCATGCCACTGTCCTGTCAGGCTGAGCATGCTTTAAGAGGGGCGGTTTCTGAGCTGGGTGACTATACCTCAATTGTTTCAGTGAAACAGAGAATTAGTGTGACAAGTGTTCTAGACAGACATGTGACACTGTGGCATTGATAGTATACAAATGTAGGGCTTGCAGAAATGAAATACTCTGTTAAGAAAACCGTTCATGTTTCCTTTCTGTTTTGTAATCATATGGCTTCAGTGTATTGTAGAAATAAAAGGCATCAGAAGAGAGAGTAGTCAGACGAACGCATGCCTCCCTCCCACTGAAGAACGAAGTTGGATATTACTGTGGGTGGAAAGACCTTGCTCACATTTCTGTTTTTATTTTACAAGTATGAACCTTCAAAGTTTAGTTTGGTCTCTACAAAAAAATAAAATAAAATCATTCAAAATAATATTAAACACCAGGCTAATGTTTTGTTCCTATTGCACATAAAAGTTCCTAACCGTGGCTCGCGTTCCTGACGAGACAGGAAGGCATCCGTAGAAAACCTTGCGCAAAGCAGGGGACGCGGCCTCTTGTTCCTGCCCAACGCGCAGAGCACACCAAGCAACAGACAAGCTATTACAAGTTTATTGTTTCAGGATATAAGCCTATTATCATTGGCAAATGAAGACACTGACATTTTCCTGTATTGGCTGAAAAGATTACCAGTTCACAAAGAACAGGACCAACTGAGCCAAATTAAATGTATTAAACTTTGAAGGCTGAACATTCGGTGTGTCCTCCGCTGTAAAAGCCCATAGAGATGCGGCTTTAGCGATGGAGTGCATGTCAGTTTTGTGGACGCAATTTAAGTCTTTGTTGTTTGGTAGCAAAACATGACAGAGTGGGTTTTTCTAAACCATTAATAGGCGAGTCGAGTGTTGTGAAACAGTGAGTCAATGTGTGGTGTGTGTGTGTGTGTGTGTGTGTGTGTATGACTATATTTGGTCATTCATGCCCTGGCACCCCTTAATAGACTTAAGAAGTAATAATCAAAATAATACATAAAATATTTAGATGCAGGACTTTTTAATTTTCATATTTAACATCTTTTTACTCTACCTTGAGTCCTCATAGGTTTTATTCAGTTCTTTTCATTTAAAGGTGTCTTTTATTTATTTATACACTGCACTTTATTTAAAAGAATCCCTTTCTTTTATGTGAATGCAAATTCCATAATATCATTAGTTATTTTTATCTGTTTCCACTTCATTCTCTGCATATGTAAACTAGTGATATTTATATCAACCCCAAACAGTTGTAATGATGATAAAATCAATAAAATATTTTAAAGCACTTGTCACAATCTTTAGCATTCAGAGGGAGAACAAAGCATGGTAAATAAGTGTGCAAAGGATAGAGCAATTATCTGTACCTCACATTTGTATTCTGCACTCATCTGCATTTAGAAACATCTCCTCAGAGAATCTGAAACACGCTCCAGACTCCAGAAAACACCCACTGACTCAGCGCCCACTTCTGGGGCCCAGCCATGACAATTTCATTCTAACTGACCTTCCTGTTTTCTCTACAGATGCTTCAAGTGTGTGCATTTCTACTTGTATTCAAGAATGATACTTCATTTTAAATTACAAGAATACTTATAATTCGGTGTTCATATACACCTATGTATATATCAAAGGCACATTGGTGTGCTCAACAGAATGACTTAGTTTAGTGAAACTTCCTAGTTGGTATTTTCATAGTCACAGTGTTAACAACCTTAATCAAAACGGAGAGCATAAGAGGAGGAAGAAGATCGGGATAGTAGAAAAGACTTTGTTGTCTCCTTCCAGGCTGGTGACGAGTCCATCCTGATCAGAGAAGTGCATAAACTTCCCCACAGAAAGATCAGCTGGTGATGGTTAAAGCCATGCTTTCTTGGTTCTTATGTTTTCTATTCCTCGCTGTTGTAAATGTCCCTGAGAAAATGCAATGTAAAGATTATATAATCAACATGCTAACTTTCTTTTAGCTTTATTTAAAGGAGTAGGATAGAGAGACAATGTAAAATTATAAGAGGGCAAATCCTGGTATTCAGCCTTTGGAAGGTTAGAATTGGTGAGAGAGTTTCTATTTGGTGGCTTAAAAGACTGTTTGACAGTCTCAGTATCAATAGATAGATACATAGATAGATAGATGATAAATAACAGCTAGACAGATAGGTAGATCCATCCTCAGGTTATGATAGTCTTGACTTACAACATTTCAAGTTTATGATGCTTACTCCCATAAAAACTTCAAAAAATTGAGACATGAGTGTTTTGGATTACACCAGTGGTTCTTAACCTTTTTTGAGGTACTGAACCCTCCAGTTTCATATGCGCATTCACCGAACCCTTCTTTAGTGATAAATAAAATATGATTTTTTCCCCCAAATTCAAGACATAGGTATATTTTTTTTTACTGGTGCACAAAATGAGCCGTGCACGAACATCACCTTGCTCAAAGAACAAAACCAACAAAGTGCATGAACTCACAACAAATTACGGTATTACTTTATGCTGGCCTCCGTGGCAGAGGCTTCTCCGAACCCCTGGGACCGAATCATCGAACCCCTAGGTTTCGATAGAATCCAGGTTAAGAACCGCTGGCTTACACCATTAGTGTCGCACTTACAGACTACGTGGGCAAACTAGTTTGGTTGCATGTGGCAGAAGAATATGCAGAACAGTGTACAGTACAGTATATTTATGTCTTTTTCCTTTTCTGTGGCCTTAGTTATGTTTTTATGTTCTTGATTGTGATTTTAAAACTGTGTTAGGGTAGGTAAGTGACTTAGGCTAGGGTGTGTTTTGACTTACACTAAAATTCAGTTTATGTCACTGTCATAGGAATGAAACTATGTCATAACCCGAGGACCCCCTGTACATAATAGATCTCTGTATCATACAGAATTAATTAAAAGACTTAAAATCTCAATTTTAAAGAATAATTTTTATTTTTTAATTCATTTTTTATTCACATTAGTGAGGGGAGAGACAGAGAGAGAGAAGGGGGGAAGGAGCAAGAAGTATCAACACTCATATGTGCCTTAACCACGCAAACCCAGGGTTTTGAACTGGCAACCTCAGCATTCCAGGTCAACACTTTATCCACTGAGCCACCATAGGTCAGGTTCTTTGCATTTTTAAAATAAAATCACTAGGCTAAATGCAACTAAGATTCTAAGAAAGGCATACTGTAAATGTTAGATGTTAGAAAGACTTAAGAGAGGTGATAAAATAATGACAAACCAAAAAGTCACAGCTTTGAGCTTACAGATGACAAGAGCAACATAAAACCCCAAGTTTAGATCCCTCCTACATCTATACAGCGATTTGCCCAGTAAGCACTTACTGGGTGTTCCATCTCGTGAGTACTGTTGACAAAGCGGAAAAGCAAACCAGAGGGAGAACTGTCACCCCAAAGTTCTCACATTGGGGAATATGTCAAAAAAGCAAAAAAAAAAAAAAAAGAAAAACCAAAAAACAAACAACTTTTTGTTTCCCACCCAGTTTCTTCACTATCTTCTCAATAATCCTTACTTTATTTAAAAATATTGTTAAAATACAGTCATTGGATTTCCAAAGGCTAGCTTTTAAAGATAGAAAAAAAATAATAATACAAAAAGCCAGATGATGGATGAAAACTACTTCTTTAAAATATTTTGAAATCGCTTTCCTGATGCTCAGCCATTAATTTCTTTATTTTTTCTTTCCTAACCCTAACCCTAACCCTAACCCTAGCTCAGCCATTAATTTAGAGGTAACCTGTGTCATGTCCATTCATAGTAATAAAGCACTGAAATGATTCAGACCCGAAGAGATTCCTTATGTTGGTAAACTGGTAAATATACTTTCTCAAACCAAAGAAAACAAATTTTTAGCTTTTTTGCAAATAAACTTTTCAGCTTGGTACTTAATATGTATCTGTCCTATTGAATATCAAGGAAGTTACTAATATTTTAAAAGAAACAGTTTAACTTCAATTTTTATATACAACAGATTTTAACATGGCTTTTCAAAAAACAGTGTAACATGAATCATGTTGACAGCTTTCACTGTAAGAGATTAGAAGTGACTTCCTTTCTTTCTGAAAGGCAGTACAGTACTAGGTCCTTGATGACCTGTGTTTCTCACATTTCTGACCAAGACAGCCTGAATAAGTAGCATAAAAAATAAAAACATATACACCTATTAATAAGCATTACTTATAAAGTTTATTTTCTGAAACATATTTTAAGATATATTTACTAATATTACCTTAAAGTTAAAAACAGTAGTATTACATATAGTATTATAATGTCTTTTCGACCAAATGTGAATTACCCTTTATGAAGGTGCTGAGATCCCTAGAAATCTTGCCAAAATAGCCAGATCACCTCAAGTGCATCTTGATGACTCACAACTTCATGTAATGTAAGGAAGACTTTTGTACGAGAGGTGCTCTATCTGAATTGTGCAGTCTCTCCTATAAGAGCAGAACTGATGACAGACAGAGCCTGGAGAATATCAGGCAAGGCTAACCCACCTGTGAGATCCAGTTTAGTGATGATGTACATCCAACTATAAACCAATTTCATTGCAGGACGAACAAAATATGAAAGGCACTTTGTGTTACCTCTGATAAGAAGTTCTTCACCTAAAAAATAACCTGGATGGAATAATTAGAATGAGAAAAAAATAGATATTATGAATTTGTGATTTTAAAATTAAACTTCATTAAATTTGAATGGATTCTATTGGTGAATAATAAGCCTTCAGTTTCTGTGTTGAATACCAGTCTCCTGCCGTCCCCACTGAACATCAGATAGGTAGGCATTGCTGCCTAACTGACACGTCCCAGATGTTACTAGGCAACAACCTGGAGGGTAATATCATTATACAACTTGAGTTCATTCATTTACTAAGATTTAAGCTCAAAACTTGAGGGCACCTCATTCTACCTCTTAACAAGTCCACCACCTGAGTCTCATACAGGAGAGCCAGGAAAGAAAATGTTTTGACAACTTTCAAAAACATGATTGACATGATCTAATTTATTTTTAGGAAGTCAACTATCATTTTATGATGTTTTATAATTTAAAAAACCTTTCACAGGATACCATGAATATTTCTAAATATATCTCAAAAACCAGACCAGCTTGACCAGGCAGTGGTGCAGTGGATAGAGTGTCAGACTGGGATGTGGAGGACTCAGGTTCAAGACCCCAAGGTCGCCAGCTTGAGCGCAGGCTCATCTGGTTTGATCAAGGCTCACCAGCTTGAGCCCAAGGTCACTGGCTCAAGCAAGGAGTCACTCAGTCTGCTGTAGCCCCTCGGTCAAGGCACATATGAGAAATCAATCAATGAACAACTAAGGAACCGAAATGAAGAATTGATGTTTCTCATCTCTGTCCCTTCCTGTCTGTCTGTCCCTATCTGTCCCTCTCTCTGACACTCTCTGTCTCTGCTACAAAATAAATAAATAAATAATAAATAAAAAACAGATCAAATAAAATGCTTAAATACTCCTTTGAGAAATATACTTTGGGAAAACCATAGTAATTCTCTCCCTGAAGTGGAAAAGGTCCCTCATACTGACATTTACACCCTTGATGGGCACTGACCTTGAGCACCCGCAGTAATCAGCTGTCTCCAAGGAAGCCAGCATAGTATTGGGGCCATGGGGCTTCGTCATCGTCAAATGAAACAAGAGACAACTCTATAAGAAAGTGTTATCTCCAAATTAAACCTTTCATTTCTGCAAATTAAGATGAAGACAGATTTATTCAGGAAAGCAATGATTCAATACTGAAGGAGAAATAAATGCACTTTCTTACGAACAAAACTGAGTTTTCAACACTACAAACACAATTTTATTGCAGGAGCCCATAATGACATAACTTCAGAAAGGGGGGGAAAATAAAGACCTCTAAAGAGGCTGAAAAGCAAGAAAGGTAAACGAAGAAATTGGTTAACCACAGGTAAACCTGAAATAATTTCTCTATATCATCATAATCATTATATCACATGGAATTTTTTTAAAAAAAGGCAAAAATAAATTGCAGGACCACAGTAGGCCACATGCAAGTATTGGCCCCGAGCATGCAATACAAAAGATAGACTTTAGAATTAAGATACATTCAACTAAAATAAAAGATAGCAATAGATCCATGAAATGCAAGAAGAAGTCAAAATGCCTACTCAAAAATAAAAAAATGAAACAAATATAACTTTCCCTGAAGATACATTAGTTTCTTGCTTAGCGCTTTCTGGGCAATTCTCACACTCTTCCTTCAGAGTCAGAGGTGGATGTGCTCAGGATGCTCTTTCTTACTTTGTGAATTACTACTATTCTCTGCAAACAGAATCATAGGTCTTACAAACACAGTGTCACCCCCAGCCTGTGCCGCCCCTGCAGTGCAGTCTCATTGATATCTTCCAGATCAGCAAGATAAAGAAGAACAGAACAAGCTCTTTATGCTCTGAGCAATATAGCTAGAGAGCTTCGCATTGCCAAAAAGATTCCTGTTCAAAATATCTTTTCTGTATGTCTTTCTTTGCCTTACCCCCACTTGCTTATTCCACACCAAAACTGAAGATTACACAATTAAAAATCATTTAACAATGAAAGCACACTGTTTCCATAACAACCTGCACAAAAGACTCATTGGCCATCACAGAATAATCCCTCCTTTGTGTCATTCTTACCCTCCTTCTTGTTTTATATGAAGCATCACATTCTTATTATTTATGCAAAAATAATACGAGATACAAATACGTGTCTAACGCTCTCAAAGTCACTTGTATACTGTTTCCATTTTTAATTACTAGAAAGGCTCCTGAGGAAAATGGTCTCTGTATGGTTTATTTATCATTTTACTAAATATTATAAAATACTGGATCATGAGCTAATTAAGGTTTAATTTCATCTGGTAATTAGAATTAGAATTAATCTCACAAAAGTTTTGACTCAAGTCCCAGTTGACAATAAATGTCAGTTAGCCAGGTAAACAGGAAACCCACAAAGACACAGGGCAGACATACATATCAGTAACTTAGAGAGAACAAACAGAGAGAGATTCCTTCGGAGGAAATGACTGGTGTGCTGAGGTCAGACACTGCCTAACAAAGGTGGACAGTGGGGGACATACTACCTTCTTCCTGAAGCCTAAGGAAACATGGAAATCAAAAGGGCCACCCTTGACTTAATTCTTGTTTCACTGAGCGTTTCCAATTTTGTTATATGGAAGGAGAAAGAACCAGCCCAGAGTCAATCTGATTCCTGCTTGAAGAGTATTATCCATGCACACAGTGAGACCCAAGCATGGAAGGGACCCCTAAAAAATAGGGTTTTACAGGGAGTAGTACTCCTGTGAATGCACCCTACCCACAGTCCATTTCTGAGCAGACAGTCTAAGCAGAGGATCCTGCTAAACACCATGGAAACTTAAGCTACTCTAGTAGCTAGTGAAACTCAGTTGTGGCAGTCTGCCGGACCTGGAGAACACAGTCATCTTAGAGCAGCATCACACAAGTAAAACTTGATGCAAGACATGACCCCTTCGACACTCTCTCGCTGTATTCCAAACTGAGGGAGGTGGGGGACACAGTGAATGGGAAAGAGAATTAGCCAGCTGCCCCTATTCCCAGGTGGCACACAATCTGCCTGAAGCCAATTCTATATGCCGCAATGAATATTCAAGTCAAATTCATAGTTCTGAATATTATACAGAGTCAGGCATTTTGCTTGCTGATCTCGCGATTTGTCTTGGGACTTAAAGTTACCACAGGACCCCCCAAGGCACAAACTAAAGAGTTAGCAGACCCACCAAAATATTCATTTAGTGGCAAAAGAATACCTGCCCTCATTTAATTATAGTAAAGGACTAGTAGGAAAAAATAAGCAGGTATATGAAAAGAATCTCACAAGTCAAGTCTGTTCAAAATCTGGATATAGCCCTGACCAGTTGACTCTGGTAGAGCATCGGCCCAGTGTGTGGAAGGCCCGGGTTTGATTCCAAGCTGGGGCACACAGGAGAAGCACCCATCTGCTTCTCCACCCTTTCCCCTCTCCTTCCTCTCTGTCTCTCTTTTCCCTTCCCACAGCCAAGGCTCCATTTGGGCAAAGTTGGCCTGGGCACTGAGGATGGCTCCATGGCTTCAGCCACAGGCTCTAGAAAGGCTCCGGTTACAATGAAGCAATGCCCCAGATGGGCAGAGCTTCACCCCCCTGGTGGGCATGCCTGGTGGATCCCAGTTGGGCCCAAGCAGGAGTCTCTCAGCCTCCCTCCTTCTCACTTCAGAAAAATACAAAAAAAAAAAAAATCTGGGTATTATTTTGTATGAATGGATCATCATTTATTCTCTTCAACAAAAGATAAAACATATTTGAAACAGTAGCTCAACTTAGCCTATAACAGAGACTGAGATGGGGAAGAAATGTTTATAGAAGTTTTGTTTCTTGGTTGGTTGGCTTCATGAGGCCCTTCTCATTATCACCATCTGGCAGTCTTCCTGTGACAATTACTGTAGACACAAGGAGTTATATTCCAGCAGTCACTCAAAACACACAATAGATATTTAGAAGAAAGAGAATCACCAATCATACCCAACACAGATGTCAGAAATTTAAGATGGTCGGAGAGACTTTTATTTATTTTTTTCTCAAAGTTTCACAAGTCCAGCAACATATTTTGATCACCGTCTATTTGTGAGTTTGATTATTTGCACAAACCAGGGTGTCTGTGCTTTGGCATGACTGAGATTGTGGGCCAGGTTGTGCTTTGTGGGGCAGGGCTGTGAGCACTATAGGATGTGTAACGACTCCACTGGCCTTTATCCTTGAGATTCTGGCACCTTTCGTGAGCTGGACAAGTGAGAAAAAAAATCTCCAGACGTTGTCATACATTGCTAGGGAGTTAAACTGCCAGTGTCACCTACCACCACAACAACCACCAGTCTACACATCAGCTTGCATCTAAATAGTTTGGTTGGCAATCAAATTCTAACATACTTAGTTTTCATTTAGACTTTTAAAAAATTCATGGTACTTTAACACCAAATGACACCTCCTGGTAAACTCAGCTTGGAAAGAGCTGGCACGTTACATACAAGTTGGAAATTAGGAGATCGTTTCCCTGAGGCTACCTGGGCTCTTCCAAGACGTCACGGTACTATTGAAATGTGTCATGAAATTGAGAAAACAGACTTACTTTAATAAACTCAGATTTCATTGAAAATTTAATAAGATTCTTTCTGAACTCTTAGATGCTCATGTCATCCAAAAAGCAGGAGAGTGTGGGTAATCCTAGCACAAATTTAGCAAGGGAAGCTTCACTATCACTACCAGATTATTTGGATGTCAACAACAATCTTCTGGTTGTATTTTTTTTTTTTACATGCAGCTGTAAAAAATAATCTTATGATGATCTCTTATTTTATTACTTAAAAAAAAGATGTTTTAGGTTACTAAATATTGATCACAGTCATAATTGAAAAAAAAGAAAGAAAATGTTCTGCTTATATTTTAATTCAAACCAGATTAATATAGTCCTAATGTCATGACCTTTTAACAATATTCAGATCATGGTATCTATTTTGAGATTTTTCAAGTATAAGTAAACATTTTTTTACCTTTACAAAGAACTCAGCATGGAGATATTTTTACCTCTTTTGAAATGGACCTCCCAATTAGGCACCTGTTTTTGATGACATTGTTTCTGCTATCTTATTAATGATTACCCTATAAATCAGAATGTAACCAGTTAAGAAGAATGAATAGGGTATATAGCTCTAACAATATATCATCATGATGCCAACCCACTTCTAATCAAGAGAAAAAGACACTACTACATTTTTATAGATTGTTTTAAATGGAGGAGAAATAGCACCCAATAGCTAATGAAAAATATTTTAAAGGACCTCTTTTATTGGACACATGGATTACTTTGAATAAGGAACATGAACTAATGTCATTTCCTCATTTATATGCATTTTCCTCTTCAAGCTCTATTTCCTCCAATGATATCAAATTAAATGATAGGTCAGCAAATCGTCCCAGCGCAGTCAGTCCATGTCCTTAGTTCCTAATGAGAGTGTAAGAGTTTCAATTGTGTGTATGTGAAGAGCACATTTTTCTCTTAATAGGAACACAATGGTGTGAAACAAAAGGCAATATATTAAGTGATATCATAATTAATGTTCTTTAAATATTTTACCTGTAGCCTTCCCTGAGCAATTGTTATTACCAAACGTGATCACATATACAACTTCATATAAAATTGCAGAATGATTAAACTGTCAATCTTGGTTTCTTTCGGTTAGAAAACGAGGACCCTCTGACTCAAAATTGCTTTTTTTATTATTATTTATTTATTTATTATTAATCAAAATTGCTTTTAAAAGTTCCTTTTGAAAGGCAGTGCTTTAGGCAAGACCAGGAAGGACCCAGAAACCCTTGACTCCTCTCAGGGACGTTCCTCTGATCACACTGTGTGGTACAAATGTCCCATGTCCTGCTCCCTCCCTAATTTCTTACTGTCCCTCACTGTCACTTGGTCATCCTGATGCAGACACAGGAGGCCTTTTGCTGTTCCTGGAATGCATTAAATAAGTGCAGCCTGCAGGCCCCTTGATGTGTTCTTCTCTGTGTCTAAACTGTTTCCCCAGATAAACCCATGACTCTCTTCTTCCCTCAGTTAGATGATTCTTTCATCAGAAATCCCCTTCTCTGAGAGGTCTTTCCTGGCAATTCTTACGCCACTTCACAGAAATACTTGGGTAAAAGAAGTGCTACCATATGTGTGTAAATGCAGGCATTAATCTGGGAACATGAAAATGTTGAAGGGTTTATTTCTACAAAACAATGCCTCTCAGCACACTTATGATGTCCTGTTTTGGGGGACTCCTGAGAACTACCTCAGTCACTATGAACTTCACCTAAATATCCCGCATTGAAAGCAATGGAATAACCAACAAATGTACAGTCAATAAAAATAAACGGTATCATTTAGATGTTTTTTCTTAGTGTTGTGGTGGCATACTTCAGTGCACAAAGGATCGTGGTGTAAGTTAATGGGCAGGTCATTTAAACAGTAGTATATAGCTAATAGAGTGGGAAAGGGTGAAACAAAAGAGAAACAGTAAGTCCTGTGCGCAACATTGTGATGAAAGTGGGAAAGGGTGAAACAGAAGAGAAACAGTAAGTACTGTGTGCGCAACATTGTGATGAAAAGCAGCTGGAGGACAATAGAAGAAGCTCAACTCACTCTCATTACGCTCCTGCAAAATCGTGTCACCACACAAAGGCATTATCACGGATAAAAATTCAGGCTTAAATGACACAATTGCCGTTCACCTCAGTGACAAGGCTTGAAGCTTATTGAATACATTTCCAATAGAATATTTATAGTCAGATACAAATTCTAATTAACCAAAGGTCATGTTACAAAAGGAAACTAATAACAAGGCTTCTAAGCCACACGTTTTTCCATTCAATGCTGAAAACATAATCATAAAGACCCCATTTTTTTCTGGGGGGAGGGGGAAGGAGAAGGACAATAGATGTTCAGTAATACTATAATTGACATAACAGAACAAGGAAAATGAGCCACGGCTGTCTTCTTTAAACAATCTGGGTTCTTGGGCTTCCAGATCCTTTCTGTATCTAAGTCGTGCCGTGTCAGGAACAAGATGGTTTGAGAAAGGGAACTGGGAAAATATCGTGCAGCTTTCATCACGACAGTCCTGGTTAACTATGACCTGTTCACATTCAACAAAATGTGTCCAATGGAATCTCAATGCATATGAATGTGGAATGAACTAGACTCTATAGGGGAATTTTTTTTTTTTTTTTTAAGTATGGGGAAAGAGTTTGCATTTTATTTTATTCCCTATAAAAGTTGTTCTCTGGTGAATGAAACTGAACATTTGATACACACCGCGTGAGAAGAGTGAACACCGCAGTTGCCGTGCGCAGGCAGACTGACCCTCCTCTCCTGGAGTGGCTCCCACAGGCACTAGGAAGCAGGGCACTCTGGCGTCCTGGTTGCTAAGGCCTTCCCACCGCTGTGAGTGACTTTGTTGGGCAGGACATAATCCAATCTCAGCTTGTATTCTCCAGTGCCACCATCGGCCAGTGTGAACCAAGTGTGAGTTCCTGGTTTGGGAGTCCCTGGCTTCCACCTCCTTGCTCTGTATCTTTCTATCCAGTCAGGAAAACTGATGAAAACAGTGAAATGGGAAATGTATAGGGAGAAAGGGGATCATTAGAGTCTAGGTGGTGTGGATGCTCTTCTATTAAGAATTGCCAGGAAAGACCTCTCAGAGAAGGGGATTTCTGATGAAAGAATCATCTGACTGAGGGAAGAAGAGAGTCATGGGTTTATTTGGGGAAACAGTCTAGACACAGAGAAGAACACATCAAGGGGCCTGCAGGCTGCACTTATTTAATGCATTCCAGGAACAGCAAAAGGCCTCGTGTGTCTGCATCGGGATGACCAAGTGACAGTGAGGGACAGTAAGAAATTAGGGAGGGAGCAGGACAGGGGACGTTTGTACCAGCAGATTATGGAGAGTGTCACGGGTCATTGTGAAGAATCTGGGTCATATTCTGCATGTCAAAGGAAGACACTGGGAGACTTGAAGGAGAGGAACAGTATTATATGACTTCTCCGTAAAGAAATCTCAGTGGGCTCAGAGTGGAAAATTTACAACACAGTGCCCTCCTGTGAATCAGATCCGGGTTAGAACAGCCGTAGGACACGTGACGGTGGCTCGAGCCATTGGTGGACACATTAAGTCCTGCTAGGAGTCCTGATACATTTTGAAGACAGAGACAGGACCTATTCCCGGGGGGCAGCTAGTTTGAGAAATTTGTGGCGATCCATTCCTCCAGGCAGTTTCAGAGCTGCAATCACACCGGTTTCTCTCCGACCTCAAGGGCACTTTCTTCCCAGTACTCAGTGGTTCCCCACCCAGGATGGCCACCGTAACACAGGGCAACGGTTACCCATCACGGATTTCTAGGCCCCGCTGCAGTCCTCCAGAGTTAGACAACCCGGGGAGGGTGGGTCAGGAAATTATTGTCTCCAATACTCAGCCAGGTTCGCACACGGCCGCGTATACCATGCTGGGGTTAGTATGATGGATGTGTATATAAGACACAGCCCTAACGCCACAGAAAAAATGACCGTGTCCGGGAAGCGTGCAGAGAATACTGGTGCTAGAGAGTGTTTTGCAAAGGAAGAGCGGACGCAAGGGCCTTGGAGCACAAATTGCCGCCTCTGAATGAAAAGTTGGAGCTTTCAAACACATCACAGAAGGAAAACACAAACCCTAAATGGGCCGCTCTCCCTCCAAGCCTGAAACTTAGGAGGGAAGGATGAATGGGGCAGGAACACATTTGTTTGTAGAGAGACGTATCAAAGCCAGGTTCAGTCCCCTGGTCTCAATTATTTCTGCAAAGCTGAAGAGGCAGGTAAGCTGCCCAGGCAGGTGATGATGGATATTCGGATATTCGCGCAAGAGGCTTGCGGAGAGCTGGGAAGTTTCTGAATCGGGACCGCACAGAAGGAGAACGTGGCGGAGAAAGGCGGGTACCCAGGGAAACTCCAGGGAACATGTCAGAGCACAGAACAGGTAGAATAAATGACAGGCGCATCCAGACAGTCGCGTGAGTTCATCCGCGCCACGCAGCCGCGGCGCTTTGCGGGACGACAGCAGCGAGGGCTTCGGAGGGGAAACCTTAGGGCAGTGGTTCTTAACCTGACTTCTATCAAACCCTAGGCATTCAATGAGTCGGTCTCAGGGGTTCAGAGAAGCCTCTGCCGCGGAGGCCAGAATAAAGTAATACCGTAATTTGTTGTGAGTTCATGCACTTTGTTGGTTTTGTTCTTTGAGCAAGGTGATGTTCATGCACGGCTCATTTTGTGCACCAGTAAGAACACATATACCTATGTCTTGAATTTGGAAAAAAAATCATATTTTATTTATCACTAAGGAAGGGTTCGGTGAATGCGCATATGAAACTGGTGGGTTCGGTACTTCAAAAAAGGTTAAGAACCACTGCCTTAGAGGTAAGGACAGATGTTTGATAGAAGAGCCGTGTGAGCTCAGGCAATCTGTTTAACTCTAAGATTCCCAAATTTCTCATCTGTGAAATTGAGATAAATCCAAACTCATTATGCTGCGAGGATTAGATTAGATAAACCAAACTGATTATTGTCTGACAAACGGTAGGCAGTCTAGAATGGATAACCATGGCTACTATTGTTATTGCTGTGAAGGAATGCTCCTGAGATACAGTATCAGAATTCAGAAGGCGGAGAAGGAGGTGGACAGATTTTTGGAATGTTGCTATGCAGACACCCTGAAGTAGCAAGAGTAATGGCAGGAGGCCTGTAAGTAAATGCGGACGACTGACGTGAAGAAAGCTCACTGTTTTTTCTTTATTTCTAACCTGTTGACACCACTGTGTACCATCACCCTGCCAGCCAAGTAATGTGATTGCTACCCTAATAGCCTGTGGCTTTTAGTCACCCATAAGTTTCCTTGACTTACATTTTTATGAGTATAGTGACCCATTGAAGTCCTTTCAGTTCTAATTCACAAGGTGAAGGAGAAGACAGGAGGTTTGAAAGCATGGTATATGCTTGCCTCTGTCCCAG
This sequence comes from Rhynchonycteris naso, assembly GCA_037038555.1. Classification (NCBI taxonomy): domain Eukaryota; kingdom Metazoa; phylum Chordata; class Mammalia; order Chiroptera; family Emballonuridae; genus Rhynchonycteris; species Rhynchonycteris naso. The sequence continues at coordinate 6,222,238 of CM072998.1, read as the reverse complement.
CATGGGCAGTTTCACCCTCCCCGCCTCCTGGCCACTCCTCCACATGCCTCCAGTGTGGCTCTCAGATCCATGCTCTGTGGAGACTGCCCCTTGTAAAAGTCGCAAGTGACTCTATGTGGCCAAATCCAAATGACCGTTTACATGTTTCACCTTCTTTGACCTCTCAACATTGATCCTTCAAACCCTGCATCCTGCATTCCTGCCGTCTTGGCCTCTATGAGAGCACGCTCTCCTGGTTTTGTGCCCATTGTGTTTACAGCTTGGTCACATCCCTCAAACATTACAAGTCAGCAAACCATGACGAATTAGCTGGCAAATCATTTCTATCCATGGACGCCTTCAATGCATGAAAGAAATATGACTTATTCTTACATACATGGCTACTTCTGTCCCTCTCAATATGGAAAGAATATGGCAAACCCAGTTTTTCTCCTCTTGCGTGACCTCTGCTCTACACTGCAGGCTTGCCGATCTACAGGATATTCACTGTCGCACGAGCACCTTAAACTTAATATGCTAGGACAACTGAGCTTTGATCTCAAACCTATATTTTTGAACTGGTTACAGTTTATATGCTTGTTCATTTATCTGTAATATATATATATATATATTAATATTATACAGCTATACATTATAAATTACATAATTTCCCTTCATAACTAGAATGTAAAACCTTTGAAACACATGCATCATTATTTTTTTTAAACCTTCAACAACTTCCCATCCTACAGCAGGTAAAATCCAGGCTCCGTATTCAAACCTAAAACTTTCCCAGTCTGGCCTGGGCTGCGCCCAAGCTTTTCTCCTCACTGTAACACTGCAGCACGCTGACTTCCTTCCGGACACCTGGAGACCAACAAGCTCTCCTTTCTACAGGGAATGCCCATACTATTTACCCTCTTACTTGGAACCCATTTCTCTCCTCCCTCTATGGCTGGTTTTTCTCATGACTCCATCCACCCTCCAGATAAATTTAATTTTCTAAATAAAATAAAAATTGTCTCCACCATTATGCTTCATCCCTTTACCTTTCTGTTTCCAAAATAGCATTTATCATAATTTTAACTACATATAATTCAGGTTTATTTTCTATTATTCTTTTTTTTTTTTTTTAATTGAGAGGCGGGGAGGCAGAGAGACAGACTTCTGCATGTGCCTGACCGGGATCCACCTGGCATGCCCCCTACCAGGAAATGTTCTGCTCATCTGGGACCGCTGCTCCATTGATCTACAACCGAGCTATTTTAGCACCTGAGGCAAGGTCATGAAGCCATCCTCAGTGTACGGAGTCAACTTGCTCTTACCATTCAAGCCATGACTGTGGGAGAAGAAGGGGGAAGGGTGGAGAAGCAGATGGCAGCTTCTCCTGGGTGCCCTGACCGGGAATCGAACCCGGGACTTCCACATGCTGGGCGGACACTCTACCGCTGCACCACCCAGTGCCTTATTTCCTATTATTCTTACACACACATACTTACAACCAGGGCCTTGAAAGCAGCTGTAAGCCAGACAGTACAGCGGCTTTGTTTTCCACTCACACTCAGCACATAATTCATACCTACATAGGCAAATAAAAATATTTTGAAGGAATAAATGCATAAAACACAAGCACTGTTTCTAACCATGTGAAATACATGTTTTTATGTACAAGTGCATATTGATTAGTAAACAGCAGAAAGAGCTCTAAAATATTTTGTTTTTATAAATTTCTTTATATAATATGTCACTTTGTTTTTATATTTTGCCTTTTCTTTAACATAAATTTTTCATCTTATGACCCACAGAGAAAACTGCTTTGATCAGGGGAGAAAAATATCTGAGATCTGTATAATATTTGATCACAATGATATGTATAATAAATTTGTTTTGAGGATAAAGTTTTTTAGCATAATAGCTTACTCAAATAGGAAAATGGTATTAAATACTATATATTTATAGTTAAGGAATAAATTTACCTCTGAACCTCAAGCAAATCCAGAATATGCTTAGGTTGATTTCGCAGAAACAGCGTATTTGCAAAACCTCTGATGAATAGAGTCAGCTTTCCTCTCTGAATGCCAGAAAGTGTGTGTTTGATTAGATCCCTACTACCATTTCTTAAAAATAGAATTATTTGTTCATATTTAAAAGTTGTTTTGTAACTAATGTAGCATTTGTGTGTGTGTGTGTGTGTGTGTGTGTGTGTGTGTGTGTGTGACAGAGACAGAAACAGAGAGGGACAGATAGGGACAAACAGGAAGGAAAAGAGATGAGAAGTATCAATTCTTCGTTGTGGCTCCTTACTCTTCTTAGTGTTCATTGATTGCTTTTTCATATGTGCCTCGACCAGGATGGCGGGGGGGGGGAGCTACATCAGAATGACTTACCCCTTACTCAAGCCAGTGACTTTGAGCTCAAGCAAGCAAACACGGGGTCATGTCTATGATCCAATGCTCAAGCTTGCGATCCCCCTCCCCCTGTTCAAGCCAATGACCTCGAGGTCTCAAACCTGGGTCTTCTGCAACCCAGTCTGATGCTCTATCCACTGAGCAACTGCCTGGTCAGGCTAATGTAGCATTTTTGAAATACGCAACAATGCTTCCCTAAAAATGCTTATGTATTATAAACTAGCATGAAGTCGATTATTTTATTTTTTTTGTTTCAGATTCCTGTTTTTGTTATTGGGAGGTTTGAATATATCTTAATAGTTTTATATATATATATATATATATATATATATATATATATATATATATATATAATCATTATATATTAAGTTACAATATATAATATATATTTATATTAAATATATATCATTATATAATTGTATTAGTTATATATAAATATATATATAATTATATTAGTTTTTATACATGTGTCCTTCAGAACTATTTTCAAAGGAGACATACAAATGAACTTATTGGAAGTTAACCTTTCTGGAGTAAAAACATTTACCCTGAAATGACACCCTCTCCTTGCCACAGTGGGACGTGGTTGGGCTGTCAATCCTTGCCCGCTGTATAACTCAAATTACATGTGAAAAAGATTCATATTGTAATTCCACAGTTCTTCTTGAACAAAGCAAATCTGACTGATTTGCAATCACTGAAACAAGTGTGAGAAGAGTTGTTTTTTTTTTTTAATTTAAATAAATGATTCCAGGTTTCAATCTACAAAGGTTCAAGGAGTGAACTATGATGAGAAACCCTCCAGTTCTTCCAGACTGCACAGAGCAGCTGTGAATTCGGACTCCACCCTCTGTCTTTCATTTTGATGTGTATTCTTTTGATCCCCGGAAAGAAACAGATTGATAATTTCCAAGAAAAAGTAAGTGCCTCAGAGGTAAGCGGTGTCCAAATATTGCTGTGCAGAGATAAAACATACATAGTGTCTGTGATATCAGGCTGTGGGTCGTGATGCATTGCCCAAGAACATAGAGACATCGTTCTCACAAAACATGTAACATTATGGGTTAGGGACCATTTAACCTTTAACACAAGTCATTTTTATTTTCCCACTGGAATTTAAAGCACTTCATTCATTTCCATTGAATTTCTTTCTTTTCTTTCTTTCTTTTTTTTTTTTTTTGATTCTCCATTTTCCCTGCAGAGAATGTTGTCCCGGGCAGGCTGGAAAGAAGAAAAGAATTGGGGGCCTGATTGCAAGGCAGTCAAACTGGGGAGAGACAGAGAACCAATTTTCTGAAAAGAGATATATTTTATGTAAATGAGCTCAAGTCCATGCCAAGAAAATATTTTTTCAATACAGAAATAAATTGGGTTTATGGTTTGTCTTTGTTTTGTTTTGTTTTGTTTTTCTGATAAGTTCTGCCAGATAAATGTATGCATAAAGAATAACAAATAAACAACATAAAAAATATAAAGAAATATAAAGCAGTAAGTGTTGTCCTGGTGTTTTTTCTATTCGATGTTGTAGAGCATTTTGTTAGTATGACTTGAGGCCACACCACTGACAGAGTAGGAAGAGAAAAAAAAAAACAAAACAAATAATTTTTCAATAAGAGAAAGGAAGGAGGAGTAAGAGAGATCATTTCATTTCAGAAGACACCTGCCATCACTGACACCTTTTGGTCTTCTTGTGCTAAATTTGGTGAAGACAGGGGTGGGGTACATTCCTTCAGTTCTTTCGCCGTAACGCGCATGGATGAGATTTAACATGTTTCTTCTTTCAACCCTGACAGAACAGCATTGCAATTGGTACACAGTGCTAAAAAGAAATACAAAGAATAAAATATTTTTAGTTCTATTGGGAAAATAAAATGATTTGTATTAAAGGTTAAATAGTCCCTGAACTACACTAATACAGCTTTTATGGGAATGATGTCTCTGTATGCTGGGGCAATGTATTGCCGGTGCACAGCCAAGTACCATGACATTGTATATTTCTATTTCTGCAGAACAGTATTTGGATAGCATTTGCCTCTAAATAAAACCTTCCAGATATGGAGCAATACCTTTTATCAAAAAATGAAACAAGGGCTCATGACTTTAAATGGCACAATAGATCATTCAGTATTAAGGTTATTGGGGAAGTGTTTACGATGTGGCTACAATTTGTGTTTCTTCAATTTTTAAAGTGGGCTAATTCTTTCTGTGAGAGTGGGAAATAGTTTGACTCAATATAAATTAAAATTTAAATGACTCACTTTGCCTTTTTATAAAACATCCCTGTGATGTGGGAGTTTTCAAAACTTACTAATTAATTATATTTAAGAGGTGGTTTTTAAAAAGGATGCACAGAATTGGCAATTATCTGCTAACGTCAGGTTACAGAAAAGTCATTCAAGGCAATTCTCAATAAATATTTTAATTAAATGAATGTCATATTCAAATGTATTCCATACACTTAGAGAACTCAAAGGAAAAAATTAAATTATTTCTAAATATGGAAAATATTATGTCAGATTCCTTTTGTGTGTGTCTGAGAGAGAGGAGAGGAGCTAGACAGACTCTCACATGTGCCCCAACCGGGATCCACCTGGCAACCCCCAAAGCTGTGCTCGAATCAACCGAGCTATTTTTAGTGCCTGAGGTGGATGCACTTGGACAAACGGAACTATCTTCAGTGCCCAAGGCAGATGCTCAAACCAAATCAAACCACTGGTTGTGGGAGGGGAAGAGGGAGAGAAGGGTGGGAGAAGCAGATGGTTACTTCTCCTATATGCCCTGACAGGGCATCAAACCCAGGACCTCTGTATACCAGACCAATACTCTATCCACTGAGCTACCAGTCAGAGCCAATGTCAGACTCCTTAATACAATTATAAGAAATATGACTTCATAACCTTTATTTTCATGTGGTTACTTGTATATCTTACCAAGTTAGTAACATATTCTCAAATATTAAATGACATTTTGGTGAAAAGTTGATATCCTATTTTATTTTAGAAAATTTTCTTGAAAGATCCTTGTCTGTTATGCATATTTTCCTTAGAGTATGTGTTTCACATGGCACCCACGATAATATCGGCATCACTTTGATGGAGCATGAAACAGTAAAAGTATATTAATACATTAACAAAACAAAATTAATTGTAATACTTTCTGATAACACCACAAATGCCCATTACTAGGTATCTTTAAATATAGAACAGACATATTTGACCTCTAACCTTCCTAAACAAAACATCATCGTTTTTGTTTTTTTTTTTTAAAAGATGAGATTCAGAATATTGAAGTGCTTTTTCCAAAACAAAGAGCTAGGTAATAAACTTAAACAACTATGAAACCAGAAGTTAGAATGTACACTAAAACTGTGTCTAACTTTATAATTTCATTGTGATTAAATTTTAAACTAAGCTGCCAGTAAAGATTTAATAATGGCAAGGTTGTAAACTCTTATCAAAATAAAACAGATCATCAACTGTTTTGGATTATTATAAATTCAACCCAAATGTAAGTTCACCCAGACATTGTCTGAATACTTCTGTTGTTGGAGAAGGATGAAGACAGAACTCCCGATTACATTTTAAAGCATGTGCCTCACAGAAAAGTCCAATTTAAAAGGTGCAATTACTCCATGATTTCAGATGGACATTAACCACTAATATAGGCCAAAAATTCTGCATGACAGAACTGTGTGGACTGGCATGTTGGACGGGGTCAGACACGGCTCAACCCTAGCTGCATAGCTACACCCTCTGGCCCGGACGCAGCAAGGCCAGAGGTACCTCATGAAAAATGCAGTGCATTTGCTAAACATAGCCAGGACCAGCAGTGTATCTGCTAAAATTCTGCGTAGCCAGGACCCGTTGGAAAAGAAAGGCCTGTTGATTTTGTCAAACCAATTTTGTTGAGTTGTCTAAAAAGACTATAAAAAGGTGTTTATTCTCGGAAATATTTTCTCAGTACTCCGTTATTTTCCTGGGCTACAGTAAACAAAATGTTGTTTTGACATAAATATATTGTAAACTACAGGTTCAGAGACAGTAAGAAACTACTAGACACCTTTAGGTTAATTAGTTTAAAAGCTTTAAATGCCAAGTACCTAACTTACAGCATTTCAATATTACCTCTTCCTCAGCATATAGAATAAGGTTAAAATGTTCTAATTAAATAAGTTCAAGCATTGTTAAGAGAACGCTTTTTAAATTACCTAGTATTATTAATTGGCACTCAATAAATTCCTGTTAAACCTTCCTAAAATTGTACCTGTCTTAGAAGAACAAGAGCAAATTTCAGCATTATTCTTTCTTCCTAGGTATACTGCATTAACCTTTGCCATATAATTTGTTTGGCATAAAAGGAGGTCCTAGAGCATAAAGGACTTTGCTTTATTATGGGTCCTTCTAAATTTGAAGATATTTTTTTCCCAAGCATGAAATTCTCTTTATATCACCACGCACATGCACACAGGTGTGTCTGTTACTAGAAATGGAAATGAGCAAGAATTACACCCCACAGTCAGCTCTTCCTGAGCTGCAAGTTCAGTGAGGCAAGGGCATGAATATTCTACTCATCTGGGCCTTTGTCTTTGGGAAACACCTTGCTCTAGACAGAGTACACTGCAGATATTTTTAAAGATCGGGTCGCTTACAACATTTATCTTAATAATGACATTCCCGCGGAGTGCCCTTTGTTCAGAGGACTATCCTGGGGCTGACTCCCTGGCTGATGGTTTACTCACCAAGTATTTCCCGAGTGCCTAGGAAGAGCAGGTGCTGTTTTCATACTGTGCCCATGGCAGTGAAGGACAGAGAAGGAATCTGTGGGGCAGATAAAATATATTATGCTCACTTTGTTAAAGATGGTGCTGCCCCACGTGGAAGCCCGTTGCCCAGGTGATATTAGTTGCCCTTATGCTTGGGATGGGTGTAATTATACTATTGTGTGTGGGGGGAACAGGCTGTAAGCAGGCAGGGTCATTATAGCCGAAGGCTTACTTTTAAGACTATAAAGTGGGGCAGACCGGGAGCTTTCTCTCTCTTGGTTTCTGAGATTGGCATTGGAGAGGAGAGCAGATTAAGGCCATGTGGAGGAGAGGAGAAGCAGCCAAGATGGTGGAGTGCTGAGGAAGAAGCCAGTTTGTGCAGAGGGAAGGAGATGGGGAACAGAGGTGAATGGGACTGGTGAGATAGAAACCTTTGATTCTAGGAAACTCGGATAAGTCAGTAGCTTTGTGAGCACTGAGTGAGTGGGTTTTGGAACCCAGTGTGTGTTTTTAATTGCCCGCCGGGTGCAAGCTAGGGTTAAAGCTGATGGCTCACCAATTCTTGGCTCTGTTGTTTCATTACCGACTGTCTGAATCAAACGCGAACCTGCACTGGCCAGGTAGCTGTGATGGTGGCCTTGGTCACTGGCTTTACATCTGGTGAGCTTGAAACCTTTGATTGTAGGAAACTCAGATAAGTCAGTAGCTTTGTGAGCACTGAATAAGTGGGTTTTGGAGCCCCATGTGTGTTTTCATTTGCCCCCTGGGTGCAAGCTAGAATTAAAGATGATGGCCCAACAGTTTTTGGCTCCATTGTTTTATTACCGACTGTCCGAATCAAATGTGAACCTGCATGGGCCAGACAGCTCTGATAGTGGCTGCAGCTACGGGTTTTACAGAAGCCCTGTCCTCGTGGGCTAACATCTCCGTGGGAAAGGGCAAACAAACAAACAAACAAACAAAAACCAAGAAACAGGTCAAGACACAGAAATCACATAGCCGTCCGTATGTGCGACGTACAAAGATCAGACTGGGGAGAGGGAGCGAGTGGGCTGCTGCTGCTGACCTCTCAAAAGCTGAAATTCTCCTCTTCTGAGCATTTTATTAGGAATCTTGATCAAAGTATAAATATTTACATTTCTGTACCTTCTCCAACCTTTATCTCGGTATTCGGTCTTGAACTTTACGCAGTGATAATACAACAGTGAGGAGTGAGGCGAGGTGTACTGAGGACTAAAACGCCTACGTCATCTGGGTATCAGATGCGTCACTATGTTCCCACTCACTTTGTGCGCAGCCTGGGTATACACTTTCTTGTGGGTTTTCATCCTCATAACATATGTATTTGCATTGCATGTACAGATGATGGTTGGAAGGGAATGTTCTCACTCTTATCTTCTGCTGTTAAATTGTAAATTATCCTATTAGTCAGCCAATTGGCTAAGGTTAGTAAGGATGCTTTCTGAAGCTTGGGTTGAGGTCTGCTGCCGTGTCTATTAGTCAAGTGGAAAGAATCCTCTAGAGTGAAATTATCTTTACCCTCACTACTAAAAGGACTAGACAAAAGTGATTTTTCAGTTGAATTGTGCAGCTGGGTTCTTTGGAGAATATTAACACAAAGACAAAGTGAGTGAAAGGCTGAACAAGGTTTCTAGTGAAATATAACATGTGGATAGCTTAATCCAGTACACTTACAACAGCAATAAACAATTGCTTTAATAATACATATAAAACAGCTATTTAGAAAGCCTAAAGACACAGAGGCTAAATAACATGCTACTAAACAATGAATGGCTGGAAAATAGATCAAGGAAGAAATTTAAAAATATCTTGAAACACCTGACCTGTGGTGGCTCAGTGGATAAAGTGTCAACCTGGAATACTGAGGTTGCCGGTTCAAAACTCTGGGCTTGCCTGGTCAAGGCACATATGGGAGTTGAAACTTCCTGCCCTCCCCTCACTAAAATAAAAATAAATAAAAATAAATAAAAATTAAAAATATCTTGAAAAAAATGAAAATAAGAATACAACAACCCAAAATCTATGGGACACAGAGAAAGCAATCCTAGGAGGAAAGTTCATACTATGATAGGTCTACCTCAAGAAAAAAGACATTTACACAGGTAATAAAACAGAACCATGAAAACAAAGAAAATCTTACCTTTTGTGACAGTGTAAAGCCAGTGGCCAAGGCCACCATCACAGCCGCCTGGTCCATGCAGGTTTGCATTAGATTTGGACAGTTGGTAATGAAACAATGGAGCCACGAACTGGTGGGCCATTATCTTTAATCTTAGCTTGCACCCGGCAGGCAAGTAAAAACACACACTGGGCTCCAAAACCCATTCATTCAGTGCTCCCAAAGCTACTGACTTATCCAAGTTTCCTAGAATCAAAGGTTTCTAGCTCACCAGACTTATTCACCTCTGTTCCCCATCTCCTTCTCTCTGCACAAACTCTGCACAAACTGGCTTCTCCCTCAGCACTCCACCATCTTGGCTGCTTCTCCTGGTTTCCACGTGGCCTTCATCTGCTCTCCTCCCGGCTCTCTGCCTAGAACATAATCCCTCTTCTCTTTAAAACCTTTAGGTGTAAAGGCCCTCTCCCAACACATATTAACATAATCACACCCATTCCCAAGCAGGAAGGGCAACTAATATCATCACCTGGGCAATGGGCCTCCACGTGGGCAGTGCCATATTTAATCAAGTGAACATAATATATTTTATCTGCCCAACAGACAGCATAGATGGACTTGGAGATCATTATGCTAAGTAAAATAAGCCAGTCAAAGTAAGACGAGCACCATATAATTTCACTCATATGTGGAATTTGATGAACCACACGAACTAACTAGCAAAAGAGTCAGACTCCTAGAGAGTGAACAGTCTGACAACTCTGGGGAAGCTGGGGACTGGGCATGGCTGGTAGAGGAATAGAGCAAAAAAAGTCAAAATACTCATGGCCACAGACAACAACGTGGTGATTGGTGGGGGTAGGGAGAGAAATGCAGAATGGTTGCAGACGTCTTCAATCTTTTTATAAAAACGGCCCACTTTTGCAGTGCTGGTCTACCTGGTCCCTACCGCCCACTAGTGGGCGTTCCAGCTTTCATGGTGGGCCAATCACAGTGCCGTTTGGTTGCTCCACTACTGCCCATCATGAAAGCTGGAATGCCCACTAGTGGGAGGTACGGACCAGGTTGACCAGCACTGCAAAAGTGGGTCATTTTTATAAAAAGTTTGAAGACGTGCCTGACCAGACGGTGGCACAGTGGATAGAGTGTCGGACAGGGCTGCAGAAGACCCAGGGTCGAGACCCCGAGGTTGCCAGCTTGAGTGATGGCCCATATGGCTTGAGCAAAAAAAGCTCGCCAGCTTGGACCCAAGGTCTCTGGCTCCAGCAAAGAGTGGCTCAGTCTGCTGAAGGCCCACGGTCAAGGCACATGTGAGAAAGCAACCAATGAACAACTATGGTGTCACAACGGCAATGAAAAACTAATGATTGATGCTTCTCATTTCTCTCCGTTCTTGTCTGTCTGTCCCTATCTATCCCTCTCTCTCTGTCCCTGTAAAAAAAAAAAAAAAAAGTTTGAAGATGTCTGGGAGGGTATAAATGATGATGCAGGAAGATTTGACTTTGAAGGAGGGACACAGAATGTGGTACATGGAGACATGTTGTAGACTGGGCACATGAAACCTGTATAATTATGTGAACTAGTATAACCCGAATAAATTATATTTTTTTAAAAAAGAAAAATCTAAAACAAACAATCTAACTTTACATTTAGAGGAACTAAGAAATAAAACAACAAACCAATCTCAAAGTGAGTAAAAGAAAGAAAATAATAAAAACTAGAGCAAAAATAGAATCTAAAAAATTACAAAAGATCAACAAAACCAAGAGCTGGTTTCCTTGAAAAGATAAACAAGATTAACAAAAGTTTATCCAACTCATCAAAAAGAGAGAGAGAGAGAGAGGACCCAAATAAATAAAATCAGAAATGAAAGATAAGTAACAACTGATACCAAAGAAATACAAAATTGTATAAAAATATCATAAACAACAATAGTCCAACAAATTGGACAATCTTGACAAAATTGATAAATTCCTAGAAATACGCAATCTTCTAAATTTGAATCAGGAAGAATCAGAAAATCTGAATACAGATTACAATTAATGAAAATGAAGCAACAATAAAGAAATAAAAAGCCAATAAACAACAGTTGTGAACCAGATAGCTTCACAGGTAAATTTCACCAAATATTCAAAGAACTAACATTTGTCCTTCTCAAATTATTCCAAAAAATTCAAAAGGAGGGTAAAATTACAATATCATTTTGCAAGGCAAGTGTTATCCTAATTCTAAAGCCAGATAAACATATTATAAAGAAAGAAAAATTTAAGCCAGTGTTTCTGATGAATATAGATGCTAAAACCCTCAACAAAATATTAGCAAACTAGATTCAGTGATACATTAAAAAGATCACACGCCATGACCAAGTGGGATTTATTTCAGTGATGCAAGGTTGGAATAATATCTGCAAATCAATAAACATGATACACCACATAAACAAAATGAATGATAAAACTCATGGGATCGTATCAATAGATGCAGTAAAAGCATTTGATAAAATCTGGCACTGATAATAAAAAACTCTCAGCAAAGCAGGATAGAAGGAATGTAATACAACACAATAAAGGCCATATATGACAAACCCACAGCCAACATCATACTCAATGGGCAAAAAATACAAGCATTTGTCGTAAGATAAAGAACAAGACAGAGATGTCTGTTGTTAGTACTCTTATTCAACATGGTACTGGGAAAAATAGCCACAGTAATCACAGAGCAAAAAGAAATAAAAGGCATCCAAGTAGGAAAGGAGGATGTAAAACTGTATCAGAAGATGATATGAAACTGTATAAAATAAATACCCTAAAGATCCCACAAAAAAACTACTAGAACTGATAAATGAATTCAATAAAGTAGCAGGATACAAAATAAATATTCAGAAATAAGTTGCGTTTTTATACACCAGTAATGAACTATCCTAACAGAAAACTAAGAAAACAATCCCATTTAGAATTGCATTAAAAGAAATATGGGAATAAATTTAACCAAGGATGTAAAAGAACTGTATGTGAAAAATTATAAGATACTGAAGAAATAAATTAAAGAGGAGTTGAATAGTGGAAGTATATACTATTTTCATGGATAATTAACATCATTAAATGCCCATACTACTGAAAGCAATCTATAGATTCAGTGCAATTCTTATCAAGATACCAATGGTGTATTTAACAGTACTAGAGCAGATATTTCAACAATTAAATGGAGAAAGAAAAAAAAGTTGGAATAATAACACTACATGATATTAAACTATGCTACAAGCCATAGTAATCGAAACAGCATAGTACTGGTATAGAAACAGACATGTGGATAAAGGAAACAGAATAAAGAGCCCAGAAATAATCCCACATCTTCATTGTGAACTAAATATTTGACAAGAGATGCAAGAACATACAATGAGGTAAAGATAGTCTATTCAAAAAATGGTGTTGGGAATATTGACCAAGTCAGTGCCAAAAATAAATAAATAAAACCAGACCACTTCCTTACGCCATACACAATAATAAAGTCAAAATGAATTAAAGACTTCAATATAAGACTCGTGACCATAATAGCCCTAGAAGATAGGCAGTAAGATCTCATGATCTCATACATTTCTGGTAGAAATATATTTTCTGATATATATATATCTCAGGCAAGGGAAACACAATAAAAAGTAAACAAAAGGGACTAAATCAAACTAAAAAGTTTTTGCACAAAATGGAAATCATCAAGCAAATGAAGAAACCCACGGAATGAAAGAAAACACTTACCAATGATACATCTGAAAAAAGGTTAATATGAAAAAATTACAAAAAACTTATAAAACTCAACAGCAAATAAACAATTCTATTTAAAAAAAAAAATGGGCAAAGGGCCTAAATAGACACTTTTCCAAAGAGGACATACAGATGACCAATAGATATATAAAAAGATGCTCAATGTCACTAATCATCAGAGAAATGTAAATTAAAACCACAATGAGATATCACCTCACACCTGTTGGAATGGCTATCAGCAATAAATCAACAAAGAAATGTTGGCGAGGATGTGGAGAAGGGGAACCCTCATGCACTGTTGGTGGGAATGCAGACTGGTGCAGCCCCTGTGGAAAGCAGTATGGAGTCACCTCAAAAATTAAAAATGAAACTTCCTTATGATCCAGCTACTCCACTTCTGGGAATGTTTGCAAAGAAACCCGAAACACTAATTCAAAAGAACATATGCACCCCTGTGTTCTCTGCGGCATTATTTACAAGATCAAGATTTGGAAGCACCCAAGTGCCCACCAGTAGATGAGTGGATGAAACAGCTGTGGTCTATTTCCACAATGCAATACTACTCAGCCACAAAACAGAGGGAAATCTTACCTTCTCCAACAGTATAAATAGACCTGGAATTAGGATAAGTGAAATAAGTTAGTCTGAGAAAAGCAAGTGCCATATGATTTTACTCAAATTTGCACTGTAATGAACAAAATAAACTAATAAATGAAGAAACAGAGTCATAGCTAGAGAACAGACTGACAGCTGTCAGAGGGTAGTGGGTTGCAAGGCTGGTTAAAAAAGAATTGAAGGGACTAAGAAAAAAAAAACATAGACACAGACAACAGAATGTTGATTACCAGAGGAAAAGGGGGATAGAAAAGGTAGACAAGGGTATAAGGGAGTAAAGTGATAGAAGGAGGTTTGACGTTGGATGGTGCACACACAATACAATATACAGATCATGTGTTATACAGTTATACACATAGCACCTATATAATTTTATTAACCAGTGTAAACTCAATAAATTCAATGAAGTTTTTAAAAGATATATTTTGTTGCCTGACCTGTGGTGGCGCAGTGGATAAAGCGTCGACCTGGGAACACTGAGGTCGCCAGTTCAAAACCCTGCACTGGTCTGGTCAAGGCACATATGGGAGTTGATGCTTCCAGCTCCTCCCCCCTTTCTCTCTTTCTCTCTCTCTCTCTTTTACTCTGTGTCTCCTCTCTAAAATGAATAAAATAAAAAAAATAAAAGATATATTTTGTTTATAGTTGAATTGACTATGAATATTACAGGACTATGAGATAATTATTTCACTTTCACTTCATGAGTTGGTCTTTCGGTAAGCCTGTGTTAATCATATTATATAACGTTTCAGATTTGTGACAAAGGAAAACTCATATTTATCTTTTCATCAGAAGAATAAACTACATCTTTGAAAATTAAGAGCATGAGACATTTTAAACCAGTATAATTCACATTTATTACAAGAGTGAAAAAAGTATCACACAGGCACCAAAACATGTGAATTTCATATTGAGACAAAGTATAGACAGAATTTGAAAAGATTTGAAGACCCAAGGACAGGAGATTTCCGTCTGCATATGGACAGAGTAAATATTAAGAGACGTGTATATGTGTGTGTGTGTGTGAGAGAGAGAGAGAGAGAGAGAGAGAGAGCGAGAGAGCCAGCGCACACACGCATGTGTGAAAGGTAGGTCTGTTGGTTGAAAACTCCTCCTGAAGGCAAATGAAAGCTATATATAGCACGGTTGTTTTTTATTAATGAAATAGATCATGAGATTGTATAAATGTAGGAATCAGAAATGTAAAATATTAATTAACTCATTATTTTAAATAAATTCCCAGGAAATAATAGATAAAAAGTATCTATGACAGCTTTATCTTTAAGATTTGTAGCACCTGTAATTGAGAGGGACTGGTAAAGGATGGCTCATAAAGAAAGTGAAGAAGACAAACAGATAATGAACTCTAAATCTATTTATATTATTTGAAAACAAACATTAATTTTTGTTATTTAATTTAACACATTGCAATTTTCACATGTTGGAAACTCATTATCCATTGACCTATTCTCTACTATCAATTCAAATTGGGGGGAAACAGATGTTTTATATTTATTTTAATCTTATTTTTTGTTCAAGTTAAACACAGTCTCTAGTAAAAACTGGGAGAACCACTGCACTAAAGCTAGAGTTGAATATGCCCACCCAGAGAGAGGGAAGTAGTTGGTTTGCCACCTGTTGGATGGAATCCGTAGCTTTGGAGAAGGGACTCATTTCTTCACAGGCAAGGCATTCGAAGGGCAAGAGACATGATGAAAGCAGAAAAAAGTCACCTTAACATTGCTCAACATTTACTTAAGGATCACTGATTTTTTTTTTTTTTTTTTTTTTTAAAGAAACTCAAGGCTGACCTGTGGTGGCACAGTGGAGAGAGTGTTGATGTTTTACGTCGAGGTCACTGGTTCAAAACCCTGGGCTTGCCTGGTCAAGGCACATACGGGAGTTGATGCTTCCTGCTCCTCCTCACTTCTCTCTCTCTTTTTCTTTCTCTCTCTCTCTCCTCTCTAAAATGAATAAAAATAAATAAATAAACTCAAGACACTAGGTATTATATTAAGGGCAGACCTACAGAGTGAAGATTTCTGATAACCACAGTTTCTAACAAACCAATGCATTAATTCTGCACTGGTCCTGAGGAAAGCCATACGTCAGCCACACAGAACGGTTCCCAGAGAAGCTCCCCTCAACATTCTTTTATTTGACAGTCTTCCGGGTCTGTAGCCTCACGCCTTTCTCACTGGGAGCCCCGGAAGGAGCCAGTGTAGATGGTACAGAAAGAAATTCCTCCCAAATGCATTCACACACTCCTTACCTGCCTAAAATCAAAATGGAACATTTATTTACGAATTAATTTGCTCATTCATATCACTAATAAAAATTAATCAAGCAGTCATTAATATGTGCAATCAAGTGCATATCACACCATGTTAAAAACACAAGATGAACAAGAAAACTTCAGATATCAGGGAATTACCTTTTAACTAGAAAGACAGAGTCTAGCCCTCGTTTCCAAGGCCCATACTTCCAGGGAAGTGCTTTGTTTGCGTAATAATCTGAAAAGAGGTGACTGCAATGTCAGTGGACCGGAGGGAAGGAAGGATGGAGGGAGGGAATGAGGCTAAAAGGATGTAAAATGAACAGTCCCTTCGGTAAAGGGCTCTCAATGCTCTTCTTCAAGTAATGATAACCTGCCTGCTGTCTATTAGGAAAGAAAAGTCATCTTATTGCTGAGGTCTCTCTTGTAGATTTTTGGGAATCATCAGTACTCACAGTTTACTTTCCTCTACAGAGCAAGAAAATGAAGGGAGATAGAGAACATTTCAAAAGTAAAAATTCTCAAATTAGTTAGAGCAATTATTCATGCAGAAGTCATTTGCTAACGTGCTGGAGAAAAACTTTGGTGACCCAGCTATTGTGGTCAGGTGTTCCCACGCAGAGAAGGACCCCGTCTGTGTGTGGAAGAATTGAGGACGCCGTACAATCCCTCACCTAGACAAGCACAAGAAAGTGCACAGGTCAACGGGGATCCAGGAAACTTGAAGAGTAACAGAAAGCAACTGGGAACATTCTACGTTGTTTTGTAATGAATTACATGAATATTTATCTAACAGTCTTTATTGGAGAGGTGTCAATAGTAGCTCTGCACTGCTATCTCTGGACTACACTAATCGGTCTTTAAATTCACGGTGGGGCAAACATAGGTTTACAGTGGTTCACATGGAAAAAAGATATATAGTTTGTAATGATTACAATAGCTTTATTAACTGTATGTTTTCTGTGCTCACAACTGTGAACCCACTTTTGCCAAACCCTGTATAATCCCAACCTTAGTAAACAGAAAAAGTATTCAGAAAGAGTTCAGGTATCAATCTCTGCAGCTTTATGCCTATTTGTCTTCCATATTGAACTACTTTGAGTAAATAAATATTTACCTTTTGAGTTGATCATTTATTTTTATAGTGATTCAACTACATCTTTCATATCTCAAAGTTTTCCAAGCATTGTGCATTATAAGTACATCAGGTAAATACTCGACTATACCACCTCTGAAATCCACAAGTGCGACTTTATGTTACACATATTGCTTTATGGCCCCCTCTAAACTTAATTTGAACTCTATCCATGTTTCTCAGAGAGCCTAGACATCTAATCAGTTTTGCTTTTGAGACCATGACTCAAAAATTTGGGGGGATGACCATGTTAGAAATATTTAGGTCAGCTTGGTAACTACCCAGAACTTAACAAGATCACATACCCAGTAAGGTTTAGAATGTCCATAAAACTTTTAGATTCTTGGTTTTATTTCTCCTACAGTGTTTTTACTCATTCTCCAAAGATTGTAATAAAATTTTATATTAGAAAAGGAGAAAACATAAGAACTAGACAATCTATCTCAGAGTGTTCAAAAGACAGTTTTTTTTAAGAGCATAAAGTGGCAATTTTACCGTGTCATAATAAATAAAATTAACATGTCGAGCAAAAGTTTACACGTAAACATGACACTCAGCTGCAAGGTTCTATTGAAAAAGTTTACTGGGATATTGAAAGTGGCTATGAACTATGGTGTGAAATTGCCCTCATCATTTTCAACTCCTAAAAAAACTTTACAAAGAAATGCAGTTCAGCTATGCTTGCAAATGTTTTTTTTTTTTTTTTTTATCTCATAGTCATAGAATTTGTAAAACATAGAACAAAATTCATTTGGACTTTAGCTTTTGCTTCACAAGTCACTCATGTGACTAAGGACAATCCCGGTGGTGGCCTTCCTGTAGTTCCATCACAAAAATGACAGTTTGGCAACACCCTGAGAAAAAGTTTCACCCCAAGTAACAGCGAGCTCAGAGCCGGACAACAAGTGCCGTGTAGGACATTTTGCACACCGTCTTCCTATATTGCCGGAATGCACATAGAGTCATAGATACCTCATCACCAAAAACAAGCTGGTCAAACCGTTTTCTAAAGGTGTATGTCATGTCTTTAATTGCATGCAGTTGATAATCTTGCCTCGATCCAGCGATATAAAATGTATTAACATGGAGAAGGAATCCTGGAAGGCAATGTGGCTTTCTATTTCTTCATTTGGTTTGGGTTTGGATTTTTGTTTTCTCTACTGGCAGGGTAACAGGATATAGCATCCAACCCAAGGAGCACAGTAAGTGTGAGCTCAAGGGAGTGCATTTCATCGATTATTGCAAAGAAAAAAAAGCAAGTTCAATTGACTCACATTCCTTGCTCTTGACACAGATGCAACTTTGCTGAGGGGAGAATAAGAATGAGGTAATGCCATCATAAATAATTGCTTAAATCATCCTGGCACAATGGAAGCTGAAATTTTGTAAAAGGAGTAAGCCCTGTAAATGGACTAGCAAAAGAGAAAGGCAAGTTCTTAAAGTAACTGAAGAGCTTTCATTGGACAGAAGCTTTATACAACACATGGCTTTAAATCTAAGTTTGGAGTTTCCTCTAGTTAATAACTTCAGATTAAAGCGGCTTTTAGAATTTTTACCACTAGCTTTAGTTACCATGAACAGAATTAAAGGGGTTAACAGAAGACACACAATTAATTAGCCTTCCATCCAATATTGAACAGCCACACAAGCAGAATAGGGTATTTGTGACAAACAGCCCCAAAGCCTTTAAAGGTATGTCTTGTCTAAATATTGAAATAGATATTGATCTGTATATTTCAAAAAGGAAAATATAACAACAGATTTAACAAAGATCGCTGAGATGTACTAATATAATATACAGGCTTTATTCTTGCCCCTTTTGTGAAAGCCTAGTATTAAAGATGCAGTGAAAAATGTAATGTCATTTATGTGATGCTGTTTGCCTATTTTTCCAAAATACCTTCTGACTTTAATACATAAAAGTTTTACTACGTTCAAATCTAATTCAACATTGTCAAAGATTTGATTTCTTGCCATTGGATCAAATTAACTAGTTAATAATAGATAATATAATGCATACCAATAGATAATCATAGAAGGCAGGTACCCTGCCCAGTCATGTACATCTACCATTTCATCTGTACGGGCAGCCATCTTTGTTTCACCGCAGAGGTAACCGTAGCATGAAGAGGGAGAGCAGTGCACATGAGTTCCTACTGCCATACACTGGGGCCAGGCCTCCATGGGGGCGGCAGCTCACTCAGAGGCTCAGAGCAGGGCCCTGGACATGCCTCCACCCCCAGAAGGGGATCATCTCTGCACTTGCTCCTGTATGACTTCTGTCATGTTTGTTACCTAGATGTTTCTCAAATTGCTCTTTAGTAAATTAGGGTTATGGCTTCAAAGTATATTACAAATACCACGAAAGTGTTTGGTAAATAAAGTTCTGATTTGCCAAACAGAACTTTCTTTTATATTCTGCAAAACTGCCCCTTTACCAGAGTGGTTTATTTGTGTTAAACGTTTCATCTATTAGATATGTGTAGAAAACAAATTAGAAAACTATGACTTTTAGAGATTTGGTAATTGTTGGGCAGATAAAATATATTATGCTCACTTTGTTAAAGATGGCGCTGCCCACATGGAAGTTTGTTGATATTAATGTGTGTTCTGGGACAGGCTGTGGGCAAGCTGGGTCGTCATAGCCTAAGGCTTAGTTTTAAGAGTAAGCTTTTCCCCACACCCTTGACTGATTGGATGATGTGGGGTGGTGCACTCTCATGAGGAATCCGCCCAGTATGTCTCAGATAAGTGACTTCGTATCAGAGACTTCCTTATTTGTAGATTGGATTAAAGGTTTTGAATCTATGCTATAAAGTGGGGCAGACCAGGGGCTTGCTCTCTCGGTTCCTGCTATCACCATTGCAGGGGCCACCCTAATCCCTTGCCCTCCATGGGAAAAGCTGGTTTTTTGCTTTTCCCTTGTCTTCTCTTGTGGCTTGCCTGTCTTTGTGAGA
Organism: Rhynchonycteris naso; assembly: GCA_037038555.1. Taxonomy (NCBI): domain Eukaryota; kingdom Metazoa; phylum Chordata; class Mammalia; order Chiroptera; family Emballonuridae; genus Rhynchonycteris; species Rhynchonycteris naso. Next base: position 6,202,215 of record CM072998.1, on the reverse strand, counting down.
CACCAATAAACAGAATGGCCTACCATCCTCCGACTCTGCCATTTCATTACTGACTGTTTGAATCAAATGTGAACATGCATGGGCCAGGCGGCTGTGATCCTGACCCTGACCACTGGCTTTACCGTAATTTTTGGTAAAATTGAACTCAGTGAAGAAACATTTAATATAACTCATGAAAATAACTTAAAAGCAATATTTTAATGTAGAAACCTAACAAACCATCAATTGCAAAAAATTATCTACCAAGGATAGCCTTTTCTTTAGCAAATAATCAGGTGCTACTGCAGAGTTTACTAAAGAAAGTTTATAAGCACCTATATAATTCTCATGAGAATGATTTTGTCAAATAGATTATTTTTTCAACTACTTGTGTTTAAAATATAATCTTCCCCAAAAATTATAAACACTAGTTTCTATTACTCCACTTAAAGTATTTTTTAAATGTTGTATAATGAATTAATGTTCACCTGACATTTATATAATGTCTTTTATTTGCAAATAGAACCTGCGCTAAAACATTCCTAAATGAAAGCGAAGAATTATTCTAATCAAAGCAAACAGACCCACAATAAGATGGTTAAATGAAATTTTATTTTAGTCATGAAAAAATATATCTCTATCTACAAAAATATGATACCTTTATAGTCAATCTTTTTTTTTAAGCTGTTTCTCCAGCACTGTGTTTGCTTGTATTGTGTGGTAAATAAGTTCTTCATTCTACAATGTCATTCAAGGATACAATAGAATACAAGAAAATAAGTCTTTATAGGATAAAGAGATGGAACTATAAAGACTAACCTATAAGTCATTATAACATAGACTAAGGCGTAGGTCCTATTTTAATTTTCCAATTCTAACGTAATAAAGAACACTGTCAGTAATCTAATTTGGTATTTTTCAATTTCCCTTGTCCATAGATCTACATTTTATTAAATAACTAGTATTAGGTAATTCCGTTTTACACTTAATCATAGATTGGCACAGAAAGCACTGCATCCTGTAAATATTTAAGGACATGAAATGAGAATGAACTTCTAACTTAATAGTATTTCTATCAAGTAATAAAAGTATGATGTATTTGATAAATATAATGTACTGAGCAGATTACAGATATATTTCATTTGACTCAACAGATGCCTAAAAAGTTGTATATAAATTACATTTTTTTCCCAATTGAACCGTAATTTAAATGAAATTGAAGAAAAGTAGATAACTCTGCTGTTTCCCTCACTTCCCTTCCTCTCTCTTCAAATGAGTCCATATCTGATCACCTGGGTGTGCCCTGGAGTACTCGCTGGTTTCTCCTGCAGACTGACGTGTCAAAGCTCACAGATTAAGAAACCAGAGAACTTCAACCAGGTGACTAGATAGGAAAATGGGAACTTAGTGTGTAGGTGACAGCTGATCAGAAAGAGAAGAAACTACTGTGCCCTGACTTCTCACAGGATTTTAGTCACTTCATGAACTCCATTAGAACTAGAGAACGATGAAAATTTCTCAAAAAAAAAAAAACACCACTTCTAAATGGCCTCATGGATTAACATCCTAGACCACAAGAATAAGCAAAACACAGAGTAGGCAAAAACCTACCTTTAAAAAGGGTTTAAAGAGACAAGCACTATTTTTAACACCACTGCAATAACAACAAAGAAACCCAACAAGGAAATTTAAGCTCAGCACGTGTGCACACACACACACACACACACACACACACATACACACACACACACACACACACACACACACACTTATTTCTGGATCCAAAGAACAGGATCTATTAATGTATCTTACAAGGCAACAGGGAAAAAAGAAAAAGAAAATACTACATTGCCAGAAAGACAAAAGTGCTCAACTACCCATGGCAGACACACACCCAGGACGCTGGAAGACATTAGAACAATGTGGTATCTACAAACTCAGCATCATAAGAACTATAGGTTACAAATAGAGTTTCAAGTCAAAATGTCAGTAAGTCATCAGAGTAAAAAGAAATATACCTATAAAATGTCATGAATTTGAACATTTTTCATCTATATACCAAACATAAGAATAATATTCCAGAAATTCTACTCAGACAATGAAGTGAGAACCCACATTAAAGTACACAGGAAAATGAAAAGACAGTAGTGAGTGGTAAGTCATTAAGCCCGGAGATGAGTGCATACTTATGAAATATATGACAACACACAGCTTCAATATTAAATAAGGATTTTTGAAGAAATATACTGGAAGAGGAAAGACCTAGTAACAACAGAGATTTCAAAGTAACAGCCATTTTAGGAAAATCTAGATGCCTCAGTGGGCTTGGAGATTACAGAAGTCCTGGCAAGGATGTCTTAGTCTCAATGGAGGACATGGAGAGAGTAGGTAAATGAAAATATTCAGATTGGCTTATTATGGAAGACAGAGAAGTAGAGAATTAAAGAATACCATAAAATAATAGAAGAATACATGGTAGGTTATAAGTACTATGAAAAAGAAGTTCTCTCTAACAGAATGAAGGAATTCTTGAGAAATTCTAAATTAAAAAGTGAGAGAGAGAGAGAGAGAGAGAGGGGAAGTGAATTCAACTATCCCTGTAAAGACAAGAAAAAAAAATAAGAGAGCAAAATACAATAAGTAGTAAACAGAAATATAACTATTGTTGTACTAAATGAAATTACACTTAATTATCCTATTAAAATGAAGAAACCAAATTTTACAATAAAATACAAAAAAGCAAAATTAATTTTAAAAAGTCAAAAGCATTCTACAATGTTTCCTTCAGGCCATTATGAGAATAACACAAATCAAGATTGGAAAGGTTGTGAAGGCCATGAGAGTGTGGGAATTTAGAACCTCTGAGAGCTCTAGGCAGGGTGTTTACGCCCACTCTCAAGGTGATCTACAGAGACCATCAATCTGTACTCCTGAGAGCAATCATGAGCAGAAAAGAAAATTGGAGGAAAAAAAAAAGACTGGGAAGAAAAAAAGAAATAATAGATCTAACAGTAACCATGTTGGGAATTATTTTTTCACATTTCTCTCAATAACAATTTTAAAAAATCAATAATTATATGGACAGATTAAATGACACAATGACACAATCAGCAAACTTGATTTATTTTGCACTAATTAATATTCCCTTCTTAATGCATATCCTGTGTACATGTTAAGACTCTCCCGTTTACTCAGCAGAAAGGGAAAAGGAGTGAACATGTGTGTAATGGGACACGTTCAAGATATTTACAAGACGTTATTTACAATACTCTCAAACTAGAATTCATTGGACATGTCTAGTGTCAGTTGAATGGATAAGGAAATTTTGGTACATTCAAAACACATAACTGAAAAATAAAAAAAAATTTGCACACAGTAACATACATGAATAGTCCAAACAATATTAAGTAAATATGCCAGACACAAAAAATTAGCTATTTTGTGCCTCCACTTATACAAAGTTTATGAAACAGACAAAACTGTAGTAATTAAGAATGTGTGCTTCAGTGATAAACGCATAAACAAAAGCAAAGCCAAACTAAGTAGTAGCATGAAACTAAAGGCACTGGTTAAATTTGGGCGACAGGTAAGTTGCAACTATGAGGGAAGAGCTAGAAGTTTCTAGGAGCCAACAATGTGCTAGGTCTTAACTTGGTGGTGATTATACATATTTTATTATGTGGAAAATCACTGAGCAGTCCCTTTCATTTCATTCAATCAAGTGGCTGAGAATGTTACAATAGTTAAAAAAAGAAATTAATGTACCTAATATGGCAAACTATTGGTAATTGTTAAACCTAGTTACTGGGTAGATATGGATATTATAGAATTCTTACTACTTCCTTGTTTGAGAATTCCAATAAAAAAGTTAATATTGCATTGGGAATAAAAATGTGTATCCAAATGTATTCTCATCCCTTGTCCTATTTTGTTTGATGTTTTTCAATCAATGATCATAATTAATTAAGAGTTATTGTCTCGTGTCTAGTAGTAGACCTAATCAGCCAAACTGATCAACAAACCTATTAAGGTAAGTAATGAAGTCTGAATACAGATTTGCCCAACCAAAGTCCATAAGGATATGGAATAACTAAATAAGCTCTTGCCCTAATGGTACATTGCTTGAGAGCCTTGATATACAGATTGTAATTAGCTTCCAAATCTTGAAGGACTTTTCTTAGTAAGTGAACCATTTAACTTTTAAACAACAATTCCCTTAATAGTTTGGAATTTATAATTAACATCTGGATTATATTGGTTCAGAGACTACCATTGGAATAGCTACTTTACGGTTCTAAACATATACCTTGGAAATTACAAAACTAAAAATACTAACCCCCAGTACCTTAAAGAAAACTGCCTAGATGTTTAGGAAATGACTTTTATAGAAACCAGTAAGGAAGTCTATGTCTTTTATTGTTTTTCTTTTTAAGAGGTATACTTTCAATATAACATTTAAATATTTCTATCTGCAAACATGATATTTCAGATGTTAAATTGCAGAAAAACTTAACTTTAGTCTAAACAGAATGCAGAAATCAGCCTGAGAGAATGTGGAAATGAGTAGTATCAGTCTTGCCGTAAATAGATTTCCTCTGTGCAATAATTTGACTCCAAGAAGTTTTCTCTTTCTAATGTTCTCTTGGTCTCTGAACTAAATCTACAGATCCTCTTTCTCATTTCTTCAACAGTATACCCCCCAAGTCACCTTCCCTATGCCATGCCTTCCAACAACCAGAGGTGTACATGGCAAAACATTCCTGCTAGTTCTACATCTTATGGGCTCTTATTTTTTTCAATGATACACTCGTATGTCTTGAATGTCTTCTAATGGTCCAGTTATCTCCACAGTGTGGGTACATGCACATACAAGTCTATAGAGTTTCTTAAAGTTGTCAAGTCTATGACCCTTCTGTAGATGCAGAAATATATTTGGCTTTGTCTCATATATATTTTTCTGTGGCAAGATTTATAGTATTAAAAAAACATTTTTGTAATCACAAAAAGGTTAGAAACATTCATGTAAATGGATCAGAGTTAACATGTCTGAATGAATATAGCATGACTTTTTTATAAAGTATGTCACTTTGAGATCCGAGACATTCTTCTCGTAGCCTACAATGGAAAAAAACAAAACAAAACAAAAAAATGGAAGGAGACTTGACTTGCAGTGGTGAACACATAGTGTAATTTACAGATGTTGTATTGTAGATTTACACATCTGAAAACTATAAAATTAACCAATGTCATCCCAATAAATTCAATAAAAATTAAAAAGAACTAAATAAGGAAATGTCTTGAAATGTTTTAGTTTTTTTGTTTGTTTGTTTTGTACAGAAGAGAAGAGCAAACATTACAATGGAGAGGAAAGTGACCCTGGGCAGTTACCTCAGTTAATAGGAGTGTCCTTCTGAAACAAGGTTGCAGGTTTAATGCCCGATAAGGGCAATGCAGAAACACTCAATGAGTGCACAACTAAGTGGAACAACAAATTAATGCTATTCTCTTTCTCTCTTTCCCTTCTTCTCTCTACTTCTCTAAAATCAATCAATTTAAAAAAGAGAGAGGAAAGGACAATTACCATATTATTAATAGAACTGTACAACCCATCACCAGATAATGGTCAGAGCAAAAAAATAAAAAGTATTAAACTTTTAAAGGTTTTCTGAAATCAAAATAATTTAAAGCTACTCCTAGAAATGAAGCTTAACTAAATTGTGTAGATTAAATTTAAACAACTTTTTTCAGCAAATATCTCAAGACTTTTATTGCATCATCAACAATAGGAAAGGCTAAAGTACAAAAATATCTTGAAATCAAATATAGATGAGAGAGTGTTAAAATAAGGTGAAAAGCTAAATTGTTATTAAGTAAAATTTTATGAAATACTGTCAAATAATAGTCTCACCCAAAGGTGTGAATATTTTCTTATAATTTATATGTCCTTGTGTTTTAGCCTGATATACAGTGTTCAATAATGCAAACAAAAGCACATCCTTTTTTTTTACTTAAGGCGCTATCAATATGTGTTCTTTTTTTAACTTTATTATATATTGTTTAGAAATTTAGTATGGTTCTCAATAACAAGTAAGTTTATTGAAATGAGTCTTATATGATTATATTCAATTTAAAAAGTTGTTTTTCAAGCAAGCTTGAATACATACCTTGGGCTACTGAACTGCCACTAAATATTTTCTTTAAAAAGACTGGAACAGCCTGAGCAGGCAGTGGCGCAGTGGATAGAGCGTCAGACTGGGATGTGGAAGACCCAGGTTCAAGACCCCAAGCTCGCCAGCTTGAGCGCGGGCCCATCTGGCTTGAGCAAAAGCTCGCCAGCTTGGATCCAAGGTCGCTGGCTCCAGCAAGGGGTTGCTCAGTCTGCTGAAGGCCCGCGGTCAAGGCACATATGAGAAAGTAATCAATGAACAACTAAGGTGACGTAATGGCAATGAAAATCAAATGATTGATGCTTCTCACCTCTCTCCGTTTCTGTCTGTCTCTATCTATCCCTCTCTCTGACTTTCTCTCTGCCCCTGTAAACAAACAAACAAAAACAGACTAGAACAGCTTGACCAGTGGTAGTGCTGTGGATAGAGAATCAACCTGGTACACTGAGGACCCAGATTCAAAGCCCTGGGGTCTCTGGTTTGAGCGTGGGCTCACAAGCTTGGGTATGGGGTTGGTGGCTTGAGCGAGAGATCATGGTCACTGGCTTGAGCCCAAAAGTCACTGGCTTGAGCAAGGGGCAGCTGGCTCGGCTGGAGCTGCCGGGTCAAGGCACATATGAGAAAGCAATCAATGAACAACTAAAAGTGTTGTAACTATGAGTTGATACTTTTTATCTCTCTCCATTCTTGTTTGTCTCTCTCTCTCTCTCTCTCTCTCTCAATAAAAAAAGAGAGCAAATAGAACAGCATGTCTTGTTTTGTAGATGCATTAATGAATAAGGAGGTGGTAATTTTTAAAAAGTACTTGAGTAGTCAATGAGAAACCAGAAATAATCCTCATAAACTGAACATCACTTACATAGTTGTGAATACAAGAAAGATCTTTATTTCCTTGCTACCAATTTCAATTAGCATCCCAGGCAAATAGAGTGGATGTGTGCTTTGATTTGTAACTTCGGTGATGCTTGCTATGATTTCCTACTGCGGTTCATTTCACAATCCGAACATTTTTACATTGATTTTCTTTGCTTCTGAAAGAAAATGTCCTTATCAACAACTACTTTAAGTACCTCTATATAATTTTAAAAAGTTTACCAAACATAATTTCTAACATAGAGTTCAGGTAACTCTAGAAAAATCTAACATTTGATTTTCTCATATTCTTGGAACAGTAAACAAATCATCATAATCCAGTAGCTTCCAAAAGTTTATGGTAAATTGTTTATAAAAACATTCTTTATAAATTACATATGGTCTCCTACCTCAGAAGTCACTGTTGAGAAATCAAAATTTTGCCTTCCCTCTAACAAGAAGAAAAGTCAGGATATTTAATTATTACTAACCCCATAATACAAAATATTTAAAAATTATACAATGTTTTTAACATTACTTCAAAATATATAAACTCCCCAAAATAAATGGGAAATGGTAGGGATAGTTTTATACCATAATGGTGAATAAATTTTCATTAGCTGGCCCTGGCTGGTTGGTTCAGCAGTAGAATGTTAACCCAGCACATGGAATTCCCAGGTTTGATTCCCAAGCAGGGCACACAGGAGAAGAGACCATCTGCTTCTCCATCCGTCTCCCTACTCTCTTTTTATCTCTCTCTTCCTCTTCCACAGGCATGGCTTGGTTGGAGCAAGTTGGCCCAGGGCAATGAGGATGGCTCCATGGCCTCCGCCTCAGGTGCTAAGAAGAGCTCAGTTGCTGAACAATGGAGCAACAACTCCAGATGGGCAGAGCATTGCCCCATAGGGTGCTTGTTGGGTGGGTCCTGGTGAAGACACATGCAGGAGTCTGTCTTTGCCTCCCCAATTCTCACTTAAGATAGATAGATAGATAGATAGATAGATAGATAGATAGATTTCATTAGCTAACATATTACCAATATGACAAGAATATGCTGATTTGAGCACCTACATTTTTATCTCTTTATGACCAACAGGACAAAATGTCACTTCATGTTTCACACGGCCCCTGTGATAGCATGCTACAAAAGGTTTTCTCACAGCTTGCTTTCCGGGGCAGACAGTCTCAGCTGGTGGATGTGAAGGAGGTCTGTGATACTAGTTTCCTCATTAATCGACAGGGTTGAGTCCTCAGTCAGAGCGATGTCAAAGCCTACCTCACAGCTCCTTGGAAACGCAGCACCTACCTATACTCTCAACAGTCCCGGTGGGACTGTATATTTTATCACACAGCTAACTCATATCTGTATCCTGTACTGTGCGGCACGTTTCCTGGGATCAGGAACCACATTTTGTCACAACTCTCACATTCCCAGCTGCCAATACACTGGCCTATTCAGCAGAAACGAATGAATGGCAGCAGAGAACAGAGGGACAAACAGAGAAAGGCAACCGGACACAGGAAGAAGTCAAATCTAAGGGGGCGAGTTTACAGGAGCAAACATTGGCAAAAACGTTCAAGCAAACACTCATTCGAGTTTAATGGGACCCTCCCTCGAGGTGAATAATAAATTTCTTAGTTATGCTACAGAGTTCTCTAACTGAATCTCAACTATATTTATATTTTGTAATTTTAACTTAATTTCAAATTTAGCTTTTTTCTTTAAATAAAGATTTAGAAATGAAATAAATATATTTTAATCCAATACTTTGTGTTTGAAATTTCACAAGTTTCCTTTGATGATTAATCATTTGAAATGATTATCCCAATTTTCCACAAAATGAACCTTTGGACATCAGACAGATAACGTCTTCGTGTGGTTCAGCCTTCCATTTCCAAACTATATAAAATATTTCTGTACAATCACATCCTGAACAAATCCAATTTTGTTTAATTCAAAAGAGGCAGGGCAGGGAAACTCCCAGCATGCCCTGGGAGGTTATTGGAGGTAGCGCTTAGCAGCCTCGCATGGCTGGGGACACGCCTCTCCTCCTCTTCCCACGGCTTTCCGTTAATATTATACTGGGTTCAGCGAGAATCAGACTTGCTGCTGCTACAGGTTAACAGTCTCCCACCGAGAAAAAGCATCTGTTCGGCCGTCAGGTTCATAGCAGCAGGTTGCAAGTTATTGCGATCTTCCCTGACATCCTCTTTCTTCCCACCAAGCCACAAATGGGCAGCTGATGACACCAGGAGAGAATGTTTTCTTTATAGTGAAAAAGCAACACCTGAGTACGCGAGAAAGAGCGCAATTACCTCAGCAGCGTCCCAATATTCCACGGGCACTGCGCTGCACAGAGGAGACATTCTGAGCCCAGCTCTGTGAGGCAATGTCAATTCTCTAAGACACAGGGGCAGGCACATTTTAACCTGGGACGTCCTCACTACAATGGGGACTTCATCTGAGAGAGGGAGGTGCCAAGAGCAAATACACAGTTTGTTCTCTGAACCTATGAGTTGTGGGGGGGGGGGGGGGAGAGGGCAAAAAGGGTGAAGGGGGAGGGCAAAAAGGGTGAAAGGGATTAAGAAGTACAAACCTCAGGTTATAAAAGGCAGGAATGCAAGGCACAGCATGGAGAACAGAGTCATAATAGCATCACGACTTTGTACATTGGAAGATTGTTACTAATATTTACTGTGGTCACCACTTTGTAAGCTATTAACATGTCGAGTAACTGTTTTACACCTGAAGCTAATAAAATATTGTATGTCACCTATAATTTTTAAAAAATGGAATAAACACATTAAAAAAAAATCAAACACAACGAATGCATAGAAGCTTCCTTGAGAGAACATTACTTTTGATGACTTAACAACATCTCACACTAGAAGGCACAAAATGTCCCAACACTCTCATATACCTCCTTTTCTTCACATGTTAGCCATTTTATTTTTATTCAATTCTGAGAACTGAGACTTCTGACTTTAGAAAACAAGTACAATACTTTCCATTAGCTGAATCCCATAGCTAACCATAGCAGAGCTAAGGGACGTATCCTGACCTCTTGACTTCAATAAAGTGCACTTTTCACTCATTGTTTCGTCTTCTCTACGACAGCTCACCCCTTTCCTCTTCTAATACAAAGTAGTGACAACACTTGAGACTTCCTTAAGCCTACTATATGTCTCTTGTTTTCAATCCTAAAATAAAGCACTATGTATCAGAAAGCAGAAAGTTCTCAGGCAATTCAGGATTGTGACTAGACAACTTAAATTTTCATTCCTGCATTGCATCCAGGCTATAAAATCTTTTTTTTTTTTAATTTTTGAGTTCCTTTTTTTCTATTTTTTACTGTAACTGGAACTGTAAGTACTAGCTGTGAGTAAATTCTTTCTGTCTGAAACAAGAAACAACCTTAAGACTATACTGAATAAACAATCTGATATAATACCATCATATCTACATTTAAATTAAATCACCTAAACTGCTTTAACCTTTCCATTTGTAATCCTCAAACTCTCTCGGTGAAAAACACTTTGAGTGCAACAATGCTCATAATATGCTTGTTATTACCAATAATAAACATCCTTATCCAGTAATAAAAGTTGACATTGCATCTGTTTGCTAAAAAATAATACCATAAATGGGATATTTTCTGTTTATATAAATGTTAACTGTCTGTTGTTATCACTGGCTTCAATAATGAAAAGGAGAATTGCAATGACTTTTTTTTAAAGAAATGGTGATCCTTACAATGTTTATAAATGGAGTTCAATTTTGCATTTGTTAGTGTTAACTAAAACTGTCTTATTTTTCTTTCTCAGTAAAGGGGTTTTCATAGGAATTGATGCTTCACATAACTTTTCAATAACCAAAATTACATTACTCAGCATTGAACACTTAATCAGAAACTGAGAGTTGATATTGCTAATGATAATCTTAAAGCGTCACAGGATTTGTGCAATAAGTTATTAAAAGAAAAACAACCTACATTGCAAAAATTCTTCAAATCAGCTTAATCACAACTCAAGAAATTAACCAAAGTCTTTCAATAATCTGATGAGTACTTATTCAAGACAAAAAGAATGGGTAAATATCCGACACAGTGATGTTTTCGTCGCCCTATTCTCATAGACCGGTTCAACGGCTGCCTTGAGAGTTAACAGGCTGAGAAGTACCTTTCGTACGAAAACCGAGAACTGGAAGTCTAGTATAGTAGCCACTGGAGGGAGGAGGGAAGCACATGGGTGGGGGCCTCCTAATGCCTCGTCTCTTGAGCTTACCCGCAATCTGACAGCTTCTGGAAACACCCACACACAGGATTTATCTTTCCTTGACCTGACCCTAAGTTTTCTCACTGAAGAGCTTTTTCATAAGGGCATTTGTTGAAAACAATCAGCAGCAAACGCGTGAGAAACTAAATAAAAAGAAGGAAGAATAATGAACCCCCGTAGGAAACTATCAAGTGTACAGAAATACACAATGGGTGTCCCGTATATAAAGGAGAGGGAAGGGGACTGAAAAAATGTATGAATAAATGATATCCTAAACCTTTCATGTTTGAAGAAAAACATTAATCCACCTATCCAAAAAATTCTACAAACTCCAACTAGATAAACTTATGTACATATGGATCTACATATAATACATTCATGCATCTCACGTAGAGATGGTCTTCTTTTCTATGTAACAGGAATATGCCACACATTTGGGGACGATGAAAAAGTTCTGCAGATGAATATTAGCAATGGTTGTTTAACAATGTGAATGTACTTAATATTTATATAATTTTACCATAATAAAACAAAAATGAAAAAAGTACATATTAATAGAATACACAATTTTTATTTTTATTTCATTTGCTGTTACATTTTTAAAGTAGCTTGTTATATCTTTTAACTTTATTTTTAATTAAATGTATTGGGGTGACATTGGTTAATAAAACTGTATAGGTTTCAGGTGTACAATTTTATAATACATCATATATATATATATATATTGTTTTGTGTGTTCATCACCTCAAGTCAAGTCTTCTTTCATCACCTTTTATACCTACTTCACCTTCTGCTACCTCCCTCTACCCCCTTTTCCTCTGGTAATCATCATATTGTTGTCTCTGTCTTTAAGGTTTATTTCTTAACTTAATTCCTGCTTTTATTATGCACACATTCTTGCAAAATTAATATTACATGAAAACAAAAAGAACATACTAGAAATGGAGAAACCTCCAGGAAAATTTTATATTGCTGATTACTGTTCACCAGCTCTGAGGCATTTTCATTAGCATAGCAAATTGTATAATCATTATATAATTATCTATAATTATAATATCATATAACCATAATTATAACTAAATGAAGATCTCCTAAGCAACTATGATATGCCAGGGGCTATATCTAATGGGAAAATATTTTATTGGCTTTGTCCCTTTCTAATTTTGGCAGAACAATTTGCTTCTTTATCTTTTGATGTCAAAAGAACTTCCCCTTAGAGTATAAGGTTTTTCCAAAGTTTTTCTCCTCTTCACCTACCTTATAAACCTTAGAACTTTTTGAAAGTATCCCAAAAAGCCTATTAAAAAATAAGGAGAGGAGCCAAAATACTAATTCTTATCACATTTACGAAAAAAAAATTCCCCCAAGTATTTATATTTATGGGACTCAAAATAGATGTCCTATTAAACGGCTCTGAGATTACACAGAGAGAGAAGCACAAAAGCTTGAAGGGATTAGAGAGAGAGGTTCAAAACATGTATAATGTATTTTGATGAGGGGAATCAAAGGAGTGCAGATTTAATCACATGCAGAACTTCAAAGTATAATTATAGGAGTCCATCATCTGGAGCCAAAGGCCAGAAAACTAATTCTTGCTGGTAACTGTGACTGCATTGAAGCTCACTTTGCAGAAGTATCAGCTGAGCTTCATGGGGCCATGGTTGTTTCACCCCTTTCGTCCGATTTACTTTGTTGGCAAAATTCTGCCAGAATATAAAACAAATTTGGGAACTCCTTAATTAGAAATTCTTTACTGCATTTTCAGAAAGGAAGATTTTCTGACCTGAAGCCATTCCAATCAGTGAAATTCCATATATATTCAATAGCTAGGTGAGGCTATTAAGCATAACATATTACTGATAAATCAAGTCTTTAAAGTGTGTGCGTTTGTGTGTGTGTGTGCATGTGTGTGTGTGTGTGTAAAGAAGGTTCTTTTCTGAAAAATAAAAAAAAAATCTTGTTGTAATACGTGGAAGACTGAAATTAAAATATATGCTTCTACGATAAGAAAAATCAAAGTTTAATCTGGGAATTTATAAAACAAGACTATGGGGGCATGTTTTATTTCATCACAGGGAATGGATGACGTCGGGAGATGGTATCTCTGTCAATGATCTCTGCAGTGCTGAAAACTTGAGTTATTCACCAGACATGAAAGCAGACACTAAGCTACACAAGAAATTCTCCCTCTTCTTTACTGAAGAATACATTGGTTTGACAATAAGAAAATGTTCGTGCAAACTGACATGTAACCCTCTGCTTGTTAGTGCACGGAGCTTTCAATAGAGTGTTTTTTGTTTGTTTGTTTGTTTGTTTTATTCATTTTAGAGAGGAGACACAGAGTGTGAGAGATAGAGAAAGAGAGAGAGAGAGAAAGGGGGGAGGAGCTAGAAGCATCAACTCCCATATGTGCCTTGACCAGACCAGTGCAGGGTTTTGAACTGGCGACCTCAGTGTTCCCAGGTCGACGCTTTATTCACTGCGCCACCACAGGTCAGGCCTAGAGTGTTTTTGATGCATCCTTTTAGCTCATATATCACACCGCCTAAGTAGTACCAGACACTACTGGGCATCCAGTACGTATTTGTCCATTAATTACATATCTGTGATGCGGTTGGATAGCGAGATGGGTGACTGTTCATTGGAAGCAGCACCCTAGTTAGTCCCTGAAAATGGAAATTATTTTTTAATTAGCATCTATATTGCTCTCAAACAAAAGCAATCAGTTATGAAGCCAATGATAAGATAGATATCTCTGTAGAAAAAGATGTCATCAGTGTTTTGTTGTAAAGTGTCTGAGTTTCAGATTACCCTCCACTAGTTCTAGGAACAGCAAGGACAGCTAACTATTTCCTGCTAGGACTTGGGGGGACTCACAAGTTCCAAAAATGGGTGACCTTTTGCTTAAATGTTATACATTTGATATTACTGAAACGCTATCCATTTGCCTGAGATGTATAGACTCTTGGAGATGAAAATAATCTTTATCAGTAAACGTTTTGATTCTGTTCTCTAACATGATAATTTTCAGGAAAAAAAAAAAAAAGATACACGATAAAACTAAAAGTTAGCCATCATTATAATGTTATGTGTTTCGACAGCAATTCTAGATGACTTCAATTCTTTTCCTGACATAGTTTTTCCAGTGCTTGTTTGTCTACCTTGTGCGTGTTTTCTCTCTCCTTCCCCGGGAAATGAATTGAACATCGGTCCATTCTACGAGGGTGCTTCAAACTCGGGGCCGTGTCACTGCCGCTGAATACAAGCCGTGGAAAGTAAGACCCCCGGGTTGAGTGACGCGGGTTACGTGGCATGGTCCGGATGGATAACTAGTTGTAGAGAACAAAACCTAAGAAGAGTAGCACGGAAGGGATTCCAAATCAAGGTGGCCTGCCTGCGGGGACACACGGCGCATCAGGTGTAGGAAGGTATGCGGTCGTCCCGCTGAGGTAAGAACTACAGACGTATGTTTTTGTGAGTCCTTGAATTCCTTCCGGTGTAATGGCAAAAAAAAAAATCCAATAAAAGAATATCTTGCTCTTTCACTTCAGTTTATATTTTTGTGTTCCCTATGCTTGTACTCTTTGAAAACAAAGTTGTAACTGTTAATCAGCTACCTAGGATGATGCCCTTCGCTTAGGTCACTGCAACCAATAATGCACAGCAGGCGGTATGTTCAAATCTTTCCCTACGTTTATTTCTAACTTTTTAAAAACAGATTGTTTTTGGACGTTATTCTACTTGGCATATAGTATAGTTTCATGTGCTGTATATTGAAGATTATTGTTTGGACTTCTGGTTTCTTTACCACATTATACCCTCCATCCCCATAATAAGACTGAAATAAAGAAATAACTCTTTCCAAAGGAAGAGTGAGCAGGATGCAGCAAATACTCCTGGAGAAAATGACATTATTAAGAATGGCAAAATTACTTGCATTTTCATATTGATAGAGCTTGGTATACATCTCTGCCCTGGGCTGAGAAACTGCAGGACAGGGAAGTTTTGGTTTTTGTTTTTGCTTTTTATGATGGTTAAATTAACTTCTGTTCTATGATTTATGGTTGGCTACCTACGTTGGCCCAAAGCCTTCCTTGAGAGATTGCTTTAGGACTCACACTTGAGTGAACGGTGTCTTGTAGAACAGCAACGTCGCAGCCCTGGGACTGATAGGGCTGGTCATTTACTTGAGCAAGAATTCATAAGGTGATAGGGTAATTTACCTGAGCAAGAATTCATAAGGCCGTAGACAGTGAGAATGTTGGAGACTTGAAAAGCCTTTGAAGGCATGGCATGGGCACTGTGTACATCATTATAGGATGAATATTGCCTTGAGAGCTTTCATTTGATTAAAAAGATAAGTTTAGAAAATAAGATTTGGGGCGCTTCTATAAAACAGACTTATAAAAGTGTTTTCTGAAGATGAGAAGTGAAAAGGGGAATAATGTCTAAACAACAAATGTCAATAGAAAGAAATGTATTTTCTTTCTGACAGAAAAGAAGAAAAGTCATTGGACCAGAAATAAAGGTTAAAAATTGAGATATATACAATAGTCAAGGAGAGAAGCCTTCAGAAGTTAATATTTTTTCCCTACTTCAACCTTGATGGAAGCGTTAACTGTGTTGTAAGAGAGAATTGACTGAAATGTGTCTTACCCTGCAACTTGTTTTTGTCCGGATCAGGGCCTAAAAAATTAATTACAAACTCCTGCATGTTTCAATGAAGAAATGAGATAATATAGGCTGAACCAGGGGTCAATATGTAGCCTATGGGTAAAATCAATCCTTCTTTCTCTTTTGATTCTGTTTTTCATTTTGTTTAATATATAATGTTTTGTTAGAGCACAGTCACACTCCTCTGTTTGCAGGTTGTCTAATCTATGGCCACCTTTAAAATATAATGGTTGAGTAGTCAGTCATAACAGAGACTCTGAATACACAGGCTATAAATACTAAAATATTTATTATCTGCCACTTAAATTATAAAAGTTTACTGCTTTCTGGGCTAGAAACTTAGAAAAACATTCTTGGAGAAAGTGAGATACAAAATTTATCAGAAGTAAATATAAATTATCAGAACTTTATTAAGTATACAGAAAAAAGAAACTAAAATTTATTGAATGATGATTTTATGTTGAAAGTTGGGATGGAATGGTTTTATGTATGTTTAAAAACCACCTTAAGTACCATTATCATTGCCCAATTTAGGAAATTGAGGGTCAGAAACATAAAAATGTTCCTAGTCCAGGGTCTCCTCATATTGTTGTGGATCGTACAACTGTGTCACACTAAGGAAGTGCCATCGGCTTGCAGATATAAGGTATATGCTTACTACAAGTATCTGATAGCAATAAGGTGTGTGCTAAAACAAAATCAGTATTACAAGAGTTTGAAGTAAAGTATATTAAGATAGAATGCCCTTATTTTGAACTCACATGAAGATATACCATCTGGGCTAACAATAGTGATTCATGCGGTACTGTACCATATTGAAATAAAAAATTAGCATGTTAGGGCAGACTGAGAAACCAGGTAAAGAAACATGAACAAAGACTTGAATTAGCAGTGAGCATGTGTTTCACCAGACTGAAGTGGAATCAGAGTACTGAGATATAACCTGACCAGATGGCGACACAGTGGATAGAGAGTCAGACTGGGACACAGAGGATCCAGGTTCAAAACCCCGAGATTGCTAGCTTGACTGTGGGCTCATTTGGCTTGAGCAAGACTCACCGGCTTGAGCACGGGATCATAGATATGATCCTATGGTAACTGGCTTGAGCCCAAAGGTCACTGGCTTGAAGCCCAAGATCGCTGGCTTGAGCAACAGGTCACTCACTCTGCTGTAGCCCCCCCCCAGTCAAGGCACATATGAGAAAGGAATCAATAAACAGTTAAGGTGCTGCAATGAAGAATTGATGCTTCTCATCTCTCTCTCTTTCTGTCTGTCTGTCCCTATTTGTCCCTCTCTCTGTCTTTGTCACTATATATATATAAATTAACATAGGTTGTACTAAAAGACAACCCCTATTTTTCTATGTAGAATTTTTACCTATTCTTTATACAGACTGCCATTGTTCATACTCTAATTTTTGTGATTCTATTACGGTATAAATTTTGTAGCAACATTAATAATGACATGTCTGCGACCTGTATGCATCTCACGTAAAATTGGTCTCTTTTTTATGTTAAAGGAATATGCCTTGCCTAGATTTTTAATATTTAGCATTATGAGATGCTGCTTTAGATATATAGATGAACTGTCTGCAGTAAATAAAAGCCTTTGGAGATGGTATATATACTTCTAAATTAAATCCAACCTTATAGCTCTTAAACTGACTGCATTTTAATACTACCTACATTTTCACAAACTCTAATGCAAAAAATCCTTGGCCATATATGCATGTATGCACCCACAGCTAAAATGATTTCCAAATGAATTTCTAATGTCTTGAAGGCATTCTTTAGTAAATTTAAAAATACTCTTTTAGTGCTATAAACACTTTTACTAAGCGAATATAAATGTTTTATATTCTAGAAATAGGTATGATACAGCACAACTGAGGAAGAGTTGATTTAAATTGGAGAATTTCAGCCTGACCAGGTGGTGACGCAGTGGATAGAGCATCGGACTGGGATGCAGAGGACCTAGGTTAAAAACCCCGAGGTCGTGACTTGAGTGTGGGCTCATCTTGTTTGAGCAAGGCTCACCAGCTTGAGCTCAAGGTCACTGGCTTGAGCAAGGGGTCGCTCAGTCTGCTTTAGCCTCCCCACCCTGGTCAAGACACATATGAGAAAGCAATCAATGAGCAACTAAAGTGCCGAAACAAATAATTTATGCTTCTCATGTCTCTCCTGTCCTGTCTGTTTCTAACTGTCCCTCACTCGGTCTCTGTCTCTGTCTCTGACACACACACACCCAAAAATATAAAAATAACAAAGACATTGGAGGATTTCACAGTAGGGTTGCTATCGCAACCGAGTTGTAGAAAGCAGAGTAGCGGGTGGAAGCCAATGGCTGTCCAGCAGAAAGTTATGTCAGGATGACTAGATGGAAACTCCCAGCAGGCACGGGAAACGTAAGACTGGGAGAAGTCAGCCCAGGGATACAGATCATGGGATTCATTTCCGCAAAGAATTCAACATCAGTTGCGAGTAGCGAGTTCACTAAGCACGACTGTTGGTGGGAAAGAGAAACAAACAAACGAGTGTGGAACATTTGGGGAAAACCCATGTTAGAACACCTTGAGAGGTCTGCATGGAACGCAGGGGACAAAGGCATTTTGTGAGAGAATTTCAAACTGTCGGTAGTGTCCCTGCTCCAGAAATGAAAGAGAAGAAGGGGTTGGGGGTGTGAAAGGGTGGTAGATGCCAATGAAGGGCAGAGGCGCTCCTGGCTGGGGCGGTTTCTACCGAACTCAGAAGCTGGTGTCTGGGAAGAGGTAAGAGTTCTTAAGGGCATGTTCTCTTTTCAGTATGTGTTTAATTTGGGGATAGGGGAAAGCTGAGCATATGTATTGCCCAGATTGCTGTGGTTAAATGAAAGGAAAGATATAAGAGACTGAAGATAGCGGCTGTCAGAGAATACTGAAGATATACCTGCACCATTTGAATGCACTAGAGGTCGAGCCAGGGAGACCATAATACAAAGGAAACTAAAGCGTTCTTTGAAATATACCTGAAGGTTGGGGCGACTCTATTAGGAATTCACAGTAATCAGAGACATCTGGAAAACTTAGGAATTAGTTTCCATTTTTACCTATTGGATCTAGAATACCCTTTCTTTCCTTTACTTTCCACGGAATAAATTTAGTATTATCTTACACACAAATATTTAAGTTAAATTATAAGACATCTGAGACATAAGAAACTTTTTTTAAATTATTTTTTTCAAAAACACAAAACTTCCCTCAGAATGAGTATCATTTAAAAACTGCACTATCTCAAACACCTGTGCCCCTACACTGAAATTTCTGACGTACACCACAGCCTACCCTGGCCAACCTCTCGATTTTGATAGCCCTTGGTAGGGGTCTTCCTAGCAAACATCCCTGCTGGTACTGGGACGCCATGATCTCTCAGGTGCTTGCCAACCCCTGCCCAATGGCTGGCAACAGCACGTCCTGAAACAAAACAGGAAGAAAGAGATGTGGGGGTATTTCCGCAGATGTGTGTGTGTGTGTGTGTGTGTGTGTGTGTGACAGAGAGAGACAAATAGGGACAAACAGACAGGAAGGGAGAGAGATAAGCATTAGTATTTGTTGCGGCATCTTAGTTGTTCATGGATTGCTTTCTCATATGTGTTTTGATGGGGTAGGGAGCTACAGCAGAGCAAGTGACCCCATGCTCGAGCCAGCGACCTTGGGCTCAAGCTGGTGAAGTCTGCGCAAACCAGATGAGCCTGCGCTCAAGCAAGCGACCTTGGGGTTTCCAACCTGGGTTCTCTGTGTTTCAGTCTGACGCTCTATCCTCTTCACCACCACCTGGTCAGACTCTGCAGATGTTTTTCTAATCACAGGGATTTCTTTTTTCCACAGCACTACCATTCAAAAAGCAAACAAACAAACAGTATACACAATTAGGTCATCAGGAGCTTGTGTGCACCCTCTTTCAGGAAAGGGGTTGCCAATAACTAACTGTCTTGTGCTGGCCACAGTGTGCTTAAGACACACCCCAGTTTAAGCATTTAATGATTCTCTGAGTGGCAAGGATCTAACTACAGACCGATTTACAGCGGCTCAACTTAATGATTTTCTTTTTCTTTTTCCTTTTCCTTTACAATGGCATGAAAACAATACACGCTCAGTAGAAACCTTACTAGGCATTTTGAGTTCGATGGTTTTGCAGGCTGGCGACATGAGATGCCATCCTCCCTCGGGATGCCGGGCTGCGGCAGGAGCCAGGCTTCCAGCTGGCCCCGCGACCACAAGTAGAGAACCCATGCTCCACTCCCCAGCATGCACAGCTGCCAGCATCCTTTAGATACTGTTCCAAGAAATTACGTGAGATATTCAGCACTGTGGGAGACAGGCTGTAAACTGGCAAAGTCCTTATAGCCTAAGGCTTAGTTTAAGACTAAGCTATTCCTACCCTTTTAAGACTAAGAGCTTCAAAGATCTTCTCAACAACCTTTTTAAGACTAAGCTTTTCCCCACGCCCTTGACTGTTACATGGTGGGTGGTGGTGCACTTCTATGAGGATTTCCATTTATGCCTCAGATGAGTGACTTTGTATCAGAGATTTTATTATTTGCATATGGCTTAAAGGCTTTAATTCTCTACACTACATAAAAAAGCAGATGGGGGGGTCTTGCTCTCTCTTTTCTTGCCATCAGCTTACAGAGGCCTCCTGATCCCATTCTTTTTATTTTTTTTTTTAATTTTATTTCTTAATTCCACATCGTTCTCCCTCAGGACCTGAAATTACTAGCTGTGCTGGTTCGCAGCACAATACTTTATTCCAAAATAGGCTTTGAGTCCTGTGACTCGCTGTAGGCTAGACTAAATTATGAGGTTTGGTAGGCGAGGTGTGTTAAATGCGTCTCTGACTGAGGATATCTTTTTTTTTTTTAATTTTTTTTTTAGAATTTTTTTTTCTTTTATTCATTGTAGAGAGGAGACACAGAGTGAGAGAGAGAGAGAGAGAAAGAGAGAAAGGGGGGAGGAGCTAGAAGTATCAACTCCCATATGTGCCTTGACCAGACCAGTGCAGGGTTTTGAACTGGCGACCTCAGTGTTCCCAGGTCGATGCTTTATCCACTGCGCCACCACAGGGCAGGCCCTGACTGAGGATATCTTTAACTGACAGAGAGTTTATCAGGACATATCCCCATCCTAAATCGAGGAGCCTCAGCAGGAAGTTCACACTTAGTGTAGTAACTGTCTCAGTCATGTGGGGGCGCTGTAATAGATCGAGGGGTGGGGTGAAGGGGGTTACCAGGAGGAAAAGATAGGAACGGTGTCCTTTTAATCTTGCTCGGTACAGAGCGGTAGTAGAGAATTAAGTTAGCTAAACTTTGTCACTAGTTCAAGTTTCTAATACAGTAGGGCTGTGTTTTATAGATTTGATTTTTATGATTCGCTGGGGCCTGTGAATTATCGGAGGGAGTGATATACTTAGGCCCGTCACATGGAATGGGAAGCATCATTTTATCATTTAAAACGATTACACAAATTAGCACTTGTATGTCTCACTTTATGACATATTTTCAGTCATGTCTATGATTGATCGGCTGCTTGGTCTTCCATATAATGTTAAATTATAACGTTGTTCCTGTTAGGAAATAGAGCATTTCTATAAAAACCTGCTCTGCTGTCACCTTCTAAGGCGTTGGGGTGATAAAGGAGGACGCTCCATCGCTGCTTTATGAACTTGACTTGGGCAGATTTTCGGTTAAAGGATAAAAGGCCCCCTGTGACTATTACACAGCTTATGCAAACGAATTTTAAAGTGTCGAGATACATACTTGATTTAACCTTTGCCTTCAAACCCCTGGTTCAGGGCCACCTCTCTGACACACCCACACGCCTTTTTGTGCTCCTGTCCTGAGGGTGACTACATGCTTTCCTAAAGACGTCATCCGCCTGATTCAGAACGCTTAGTCCCGCCCAGGCCCTCACCTGGCTGCGCTGCCCTCTGGCCTCTGTCCAGAATACTCTAGAATGCTCGTCCACATAGTGTTGCATCCGCGGGAAGATTACAGACTGTTCAATCGAATTAGAGAATGGGCATTAGGCTGCTTTTAGAACAGGCGATTCGCACACAGTAATTGGGGTTTAATAATTAAAACAAACAAACAAACAAAAACCCATGGTGATAGGTGTTACTCTATTAAGGAATATATAAACCTCAGTTTCATCTGAAGTTTATAGAAAGCAAAACCCCTAAGCAACTCAATGAGCCTGATTCATGAAGCAGAAGTTTCAACATATTCGTTGTAATGATCACTATAGTAGGATATAACTTTAAATATTTCTAAAGACAATCATTACAGCATAAATCATATCATGTATTGTTATAGAAAAATGAAATCATTTAGATAACTTCAAGCACAAGAAGATTGCTAAGCTAATTAGATGACTAACGTACTGCACCAAAAATATTGAGACTTACCCACGGTATTTGACCCCCCCAAACGTAAGGTAGAATTTCAAAGTAAAGAAGTCTGTCAGCAATTGTCTAAAGATTTTTCCAAACCCAGTGATTAGCAGAGGATGGAGAGCTCATCGCAAAACTCTCACTCTGCCTTCCGGGATCACTGTGGATGGAGAGATTATAGCTAAAATCTGACCTTACCCTGCTATAAAACTGTTTTCTTTTTTCAAGATAATACTGCTCTCAGTTGGTTTAGATACCAGATCTTCTTAACCTTTAGCAAGAGAACACTATATGAATGAACATTTAAGCCTGCTCAGACAAGATCTCAATTTCATATCTATTATATTAAATACTTACCTGTAGAAACCTACAGTGCATAAAGTATTTCCTGCTACTCTGAAATACAAAAAAAAGTCTATTACTCCTAAAATAGTAATCGTAGAGGAATCTCATCCAATGTTCAAGAAACATTTTTCTGAGAGAGCCTCTTGGAGGGCTCTCCTGAAAATAGATGCTTAATTTAACCCAGGTAGTATTTTCTTCCCTTTAACCCAGGTAGTATTTTCTTCCCTTTAACCCAGGTATTATTTTCTTCCCTTTAACCCAGGTGGTATTTTCTTCCCTTTAACCCAGGTGGTATTTTCTTCCCTTTAACCCAGGTGGTATTTTCTTCCCTTTAACCCAGGTGGTATTTTCTTCCCTTTAACCCAGGTAGTATTTTCTTCCCTTTAACCCAGGTGGTATTTTCTTCCCTTTAACCCAGGTGGTATTTTCTTCCCTTTAACCCAGGTAGTATTTTCTGCCCTTTAACCCAGGTGGTATTTTCTTCCCTTTAACCCAGGTGGTATTTTCTGCCCTTTAACCCAGGTAGTATTTTCTTCCCTTTAGCAGAATTGTGGCCTTGTCAAATATCATGCTACTTTACATAACGAAGAAAAGTGTATTCACACAACGCTCTCCATTGGAAATACCCAGCCGTAGTCATGTTATATAAACTGTTTAACAAATCTGTATTGGAAGGCTACCAGATATCAGCTGCTATTCTAATGGAGGAAAGGGGGCCAGAACACAGACTAGAGGGAAGGGGCTCCTAGTACTGGAGGGAGAGGAGAGCAACACCAGGCAAGGAGAGCAAGAGGGAGGACGGGAGGGAGGGAAATTAAACTCTGGAAACCTCAACAAATTCTAACTACAGAATAAAATGTTAAGGTGGACGGCGGGACAAAGGGGTTAGCAACAATGGATTCTACCAGAAAGGGACCAAGGGCTTTGGAAGTCCTAGTTTAATGAGTTTGAAGTTTTTCATGGGGTTAAAAAAAAAATTTGCATAAAGATTGTTTGCATCTACCAAAATTAACAAGCTCTTTTGGATGGAGTTGGGTTGGTTTTGCTTTGTTATTTGTCTTTCTGAACTCTGATGTTTTATATTGTTACGGATCCTGAGAATCATGGCAGGAAGTCTGATGGGGTAGTTACCGGGTGAGAATTCAGGAATAGTCTTTGTTTTATAAGTAATCTTACCTCCATTAAGATTTGGTTAATTAACCTATAAAAAGAGTTCTCTTGTGATCTCTAATTACAAGAGAGATTTTGGAAGTCAGATGTTCAATAAACTATTCTTCGAAGGTACTAAGAGCTTGGTAGAGGCAGAGTGCTACAAAGCGAAGTTTCAGGTAAAGCATCCTATGAAATGATAAATATTGATGATGTTAGGTGAAAATGTTCCAAGTATGCTATGGAAGCTGGTCCCCATCTAACAAGGAACACAGTGGTCATTTCTGCTGATGTATAGCCATGAGGTGTTTATTCAGTATTCAACCTTGCTAACCCAGGTGCCTTGCTGAATTACATTCTAAGCTACTCTTGTCACGTCTGTTGAATGCTGAAACCAGCAGTGCCATAAGAGATGCAGTTTGTGTCAGTGAGACAAGAAATGATTAGATAGATATATGCTCGTGGTATCAATGCACTCTCCATGTGTCTAATGCATTTTCATTTTACTTTTCGGCTTATTTACTTATCATTTTCTCTTTTTAAAACTTGCATCAATTTTAGGGTTCTGTAAATTTTTTGCCTCGACAAATATATAATAATGCAAATTTTGAAATGTTATGCAAGGTGCCATTCATGCTGCCCTGACAGTCTGGGGGTGCACCCAGCCCACACGGGTCACACCGCATCAGTGCTGGGCACTGGTGGCGAAGGGTATTGCCTTTCAGGCACCAGGGGTATCCAATAACCAAAGGGACAGTTGTTGGTGGTTTACAACCCCAGCATTCTACATGCACAGCCGATACACCGTCAGTCTTCCCGTGAAAAAGACCCATTTACTTGTCCTACAGCTTCAGCCCGAGGGCCCGTTTCAGGGTTACCACACACCTAGAGGTGAGAGAAGTGTCCTCAGGGAGGGTGGGCCTGGAGACATCATCTTTGTTCCATCCCCAAGCTTCACTCAGTGGTCCAGTACTGCCCAGAAAGGAGTTCTACGCTCATACGGGACCCGAATTCTTGTAACTCATGCAAAGCGGACATGCCCAGACCACCTGGTGTGGAGACCAGCAGGATTCAGAACTATGGTCCCCAAAGACTGTCCACACCTGCACACTGTAAAAGCTGCTGCCTGCGTAGCTAGCTTCCAATAGCCCAGGGCTAGGTGCTAAGACCCCTCCCTCCGTAACAGGGACACGTCTTAGCACACCCTAAAAAAGTTGGCAAGTTTTTCATTAAACTCAGCAAGAAAAAGAAAAGAGAACTCAAATGCATAAAATCAGAAATGAAAGAAGAAAAGGGGCAGCCAATGACACAGAAATACAAAGGATAATAAGACAGTACTATGAATGACTGTATTCTGACCAACGTAATGGAATAGAAAAAATAGATAAAGTCCTAAGTGCACACATTTATCTAGGACTGAATCAGGAAAAAACAGAAAACCTGAACAGATGGATTACTAGTAAGGAGATTAAATCAGTAATCAAAAATCTCCCAGCAAAGAAAGGTCCTGGACCAGATGATTTTATTGCAGAATTCTATGTAACACCCAAAAAAGATTTAATATGTATCCTTCACAAGCTCTTCCAAGAAATTGAGGTGGAGGGAACACTTCTAACCTCATTTTACAAAGCTAGCATTACCGTGATACAAAACCCAGACAAGGGCACTACAGGAAAAAAAAAAAAAATCATAGGCCAATATCTGTGATGAAGATAGACACAAAAAACATATTAGCAAATTTAATTCAACAATACATCAAAAGGATTAACCACATGATGAGGTGAAATTTATTCTAAGGAGTCAAAGATGGTGTAACATCTGCCAATCAATTAACATGATACAGTACAATAAGTAAATGAAGGATAAGAATTATCTAATCATCTTAATGGAGGCTCAAAAAGCATTTGACAAAATTAAACATCAATTCCCAATAAAAACTCTCAGCAAAGTAGGTATAGAAGTAACATAACTAAACATACTAAAGGCCATATAGGACAATCCCCCAGCTAACATTGTACGCATGGCTGAAAAGATGAAAGCTTTTTCTCTGAGATAAGAAGGAAGAGAAGAGTGCCTACTCTCACAACTTCTATTTAGAATAGCATTGGAGTTCCTGGACAGAGCCATTAGGCAGTAAAATAAATAAAAAGCATCCACAATGGAAGGAAGAAATAAAACTGCCATTATTTGCAAATTACATAATATTAAATATAGAAAACTTGAAATCATACCTGTTGTGATGCCATGGATGGACCTGGAGATTATTATGCTAAGTGAAATAAGCCAGACAGAGGAAGAAAAATATCATATGATCTCACTTATATGGGCAATCTAACAAACAAAGTGAACTGAACAATGGAATAGAGGCAGAGGCAGGCTCACAGGGACCAGAGGGACCGCTGTCAGAGGGAAGGGGGATGAGGAGATGGGATCAGAGAAGGCGATGGGATTAGTGCAATTATGTATACATAACACATAGATACAGATAACAGGACAGTAAGTCCCAGAAGGAAGGAGGAAGGGAGTTAGGGGGAGGGGGTAAAAAGGGTGTAATGAGGGACACATGGGTGGGGGTGAGGGTGTTATATTGAGTAGGACATTTGAATCCACATTAACAAATAAATTAAAATTGATTTAAAATTTTAAAAATAAAAGAAAACCAATTGCAATTGCATTAAAAACAATAAAATACTTAGGAATAAAATTTAACGGGAAGTGAAAGACCTATACACTGAAAATTATAAGGTACTGATAAAAGAAATTTAAAAAGACACAAATAAATGCAGGGATATACCATGCTCATGGATGAAAAGCATTAATATTATTAAAATGTCCTTATTACCCAAAGAAATCTACAGATTCCATACTAGTCCTAGAAAAATATCAATGACACTTTTCGCAGAACTCAAAAAAAAATAAATCTAAAATGCATATGGCACCACAAAAGACCCAAAATAGTCAAAAGAATCTTGAGAAAGAAGAACTAAGCTGGAAGTATTATATCCCTGATTTCAAACTGTCCTGAAAAGCTATAGTAATCGAAACAGTATAATATTAGCATAATAACAGTCACAACATAGATCAATAGATCAGAATCGAGAACCCAGAAATAAACCCAATGATATGGTCATTTCATTTATGACAAGGAAGACAAGCATACAAAGGGAAAAGGGCGTGTTCTTCCATAGTGTTAAGAACCCTGTACTGCTACGAATGAATGGAATTAGAGTACTATGTTATACCGTACTCAAAATTATCACAAAATGGATATTTTCTTCCCCTCGGTACTTTGAAGACAAATCTCCACCGCCTTCTTACTTTGGCTACTGTTATGGAGAAGTTGAAGACCAAGCTAATTTTTCCTGCTTTTAGGTGATATCATCTGGTATGACTGTCAAAAGAATTCTGTCTTTACTGTTGAAGTTTAGAAGTTTAATTTCAGGTTATCTGTCATCTTTGCCAGAATACCTTGGTTTTTGTTAAATGCCTTTTAGCAGGTTTCATTTTAATTAATTTAATGGTGTATCCTTTTCAAACAGAAGGATATCATTGGGTTTCAAATCATTTCTCCAATTCAATATATAGGACTGGAGTCTGTTTTATTGGAGAGAATCAGCCCTGGTCAGTTTACCAGGTTTTAACCCTTTTCTAAATGTGAGTCATTCCTGCTTTTCCTCCACCAGAGTTGGGGGAAAAAAAGGGGGCCCATTCAGATTGTTCTCCAGATCTGGTGGTCTAAACGAAGTTCCTCTGGGCTTTATCATATTTACCAGTGTGTTTTCTAAAGGGAGAAAGAAGGCAGTTTGAGGCACTGAGGTTCCTTTTTGCTTTGTCTGCAGGATTCAATTAGGTGAATTTTGTTCCTTGGCTTGAGGTATTGAACATGATTTCATTAAGCTGTCTCTTTCCTTATTCTGTTTATGAAACTTTGCTCTTTGTATGTTTGTTTGTTTTTGTTTCCATTTGTGTACTAGCGTATACTACTTTTTGTTCATTTTATCAGGATTTGGGAAGGACAATTCCCTGAAGTTAAATTCCACTATTTTACTGACACTCTTGTGTACTTTTTAACCAAAAAGGCAGTTAAGAGTAAATATAGTTGAAGGAGCACTAGAAGGAGAAAACAGACTTGGAGAGCCGTAAACAAATATAAAAACGTTCAAAGAGTCGGTAAAGTATGTTCAATAAAACAGAGATTCTTTTTAATAAAAACTGAAAAGAGAAATAATTTTAATTAATGGAAAGGAAATTATTTAGAACCAAAGCAACAATTATGTGTATTCCATACAACCACATGAAATTGTAAGGCTGGTGATTGTAATTTTATAACTTTAATAACTGTAAATGAGCCACTGTTTTCTAATGTACACGGCTTATATGTAGTGAATGAACTTAATGATTTTCTAAAGTGACAACATCAGTCATCTAAATGAAATTTATAAGCATTTTGCAGTACTGCTAGAAAAAATGTGAAGTTTTAAGTAACAACCAACACTAAAAAGTACATTTATACATTTTAAAACTCTAAGTGTCAAGAAGCATCTATGAAAAAAAACCAAAAGTTATAAAGTATTAAACTCATAATTACATGTTGATCCTCAGACTCTGTGGATACTAAATATGTGTCTTTGATTATAATTTTGAAAATGCTAATTGCTCTTTCAGTATTACGGCCTGTTTTCCTAATTCTGATCATGTTCCCAAACATAAAACCCATTAAATGACATTTTTTTAAAAAATCATAAATTGGTGCCTGGCTCCAATTTATAAATAAATATATAATTTGAGAGGATCTTCACACCTTAGACCTACATGGAACCACAGAAGTCAGATACTATAAAAGACCTTCATTTTACAGCTGAATGAAAAACCTCCTATTGTTAAATCTTGCAAGTTTCTTATTTACCTACAGAACTAGTAACTGAGAAAGCTGCAATTCTTCCCATGAGAATATATATTCTCCTTTTAAAAGAAATCATGGCTTCTGTTTTCTTTTTATTCCTAGAATAAGAGTAGATCACTCAACCCAATTGTGATTGCTTTCAAAATTTAATTACCATCTGATTTTCAATTTTTCCAGGCATTATGAAAACACTCATAAAACTATTTCCACAAAAATTAATAAGCATTTTCAATATTTGCTTAATCTTCAGCCTCCAGGTTTCTGGATGGTTTGTGGTTATACAGGTCTCCTGAGCTCCAGCCAAGAATTATCAGTCTTGTAGAGTCAGAATGAGGATCTGAGATTACAGTTGTAAATTCCCACACAGAGTGCCGACCTTGCTTCTAGCTGTGTGTTGAAAAACTCTCTACAGAGGGAGGCCTAACGAAGTAAGATTGAGAAATAAAATTTTTAAGTAGAGCATCATCTCCCAGAAATAATGCACTTAGTGATTTAGAATGAGAGAGTGCAAGAATGATATCCTCGCCACTTACAACTCTTTGTTTAAAAAAGAGGAAAAAAGCCATAGATTTATAAGACAACGCACAACATCTGCTGGTTTCTGTCAGGAGAAATGGAAGCAGACAGCACCTAAGACCTACCTGAATTTTGGTTATAAACATTATCTCATTAGGTGAGAATTCTTATAGTTATTGCACAGGTAATATTTAATACTAGTGCAAAAACAGAGGGGAACAGAGGTGAATAAGTCTGGTGAGCTAGAAACCTTTGATTCTAGGAAACTCAGATAACTCAGTAGCATTGTGAGCACTGAATGAGTGGGTTTTGGAGCCCAGTGTGTGTTTTTACTCGCCCACCAGGTGCAAGCTAGAATTAAAGCTGATGGCTCACCAGTTTTTGGCTCCATTGTTTCATTACTGACTGTCCAAATCAAATGCGAACCTGCATGTGAATGGCCACGATGGCAGCTCCTGGCTTTACAACAACCAAAATGCTGCAACAGTAATAACAATTTTGATAACCTAATAATAACATTTAAGAGGGAGCTAAAATATAGCCCTCTTTTTGCTAGGCTTTGGGATCCAGGGAATCAGAGAGATCTCAGCAGAGTTAAAGTAAAATATGCGCCACTGCCTTGTTTTAGAAATTGTGTCAGTGGCTCTGTAACAGATAATTGACATCAAATGAATGCATCTAATTTCTATAGATCATTATGGAATATACTTTTGTTTCAGAGAGAGAGAGGTACAATCAGAGACAAACAGGAAGGGAGAGAGATGAGAAGCATCCACTTCTAGTAGAAGAACCTTAGTTGTTCATTGATTGCTTTCTCATATGTGCCTTGACAGGGGGGCTCTAGTCGAACCAGTGACTCCTTGCTCAAGCTAAGGATCTTGGGCTTAAGCGAGCAACCTTGGGCTGAAGCCAGTGACCGTGGGATTATATCTATGATCACATGCTCAAGCAAGTGACCCTGAGCTCAAGTTTATGAGCTTTCTCTCATGCCTACAACCTTGAGGTTTTAAACCTGGGTCCTCAGCATCCCAGGTCAATGTACTATCCACTGTGCCACTTCCTGGTCAGGCAGAAATACTTCTTACAATTCCAGATTTTCTGAATAGCATTGTAAGTAATTCCTGTTCTTATTCTACTGATGCTGTGTACATAATATTTACATAATATTTAAAGGTTTCCACCAGCCTAACATTGCCCACCTTCACAAACTCAAGGATTTAGGCTACCACTGGACCTCTTCTAGTTGTTATTATTAGGTAGTACAGAAATGATAAGTTTGATAGAGTTTATTGTGTTTCTTATGTTCTTTGGTAATTCTGGTTCATCAACTAATTGTAAGAATAAACTCATGCTCAAATTAGCAAAGCTCAGGATATACAAAGTACACACCAATTACAGAGCCCTACACTTCCTTTGAATAATTTATGCTCGACCAATGTTTAAAGATGTTCCTTTCCCATTCACCTGCACTTCCCTGCCAGTCATCACTTCCCGTGCTAATGCAAAATATTCTTCTTCAAGTCAGAAACTACTTAATCCGTTTCTCTTTTCTGAATCTATAGCACAGCAATTCTCACGATGTTTAATATTGATGCCTTTCCCCTAACTCATATGTTTATAACCTCATTTCTCTCCCTCTATGTGCTAAGCAGATTTTATGTGTCTATTTATGGACCGTGGTGTTTTCCCCTCCCATCAATTAGTTTAATATGTGTTTTTGTATACTTACAAGTGTAAGCCTACTTTTCCCCACTCTGTGTATCTGGTTAAAGATATCCTTAAGAGTATTTCTATTATCATCCTATAACTTCTCAAACTCTTGCATTTTTCAGAATAGCATTTTGCAATCCTGCTGGCAGAACTGAGGAACTGAGCCCCGGGGCCCTGTGCAAATGTGTCTGGCATATCCCTCCCTTCTATACTGTTGGCATAAAAGCTCATGTAGACCACCAATGGGCCAAATACAAACTGCAAAGGGAAGAACCTCCCAGAGATGGTGTTTGATTAGGGACCTGATGATGTGGGTAATGGTCCAAGTACAAACATTGGAATGAACAAGACCAACTGATGTGATGATCTGAAAGCTGGTGACCACCCAAAGAAAACAAAATGTCTTTGAAGAGGTTGTGGAATTCTGCTGACATAGCGTTGCTACGGTGCTGGGAGTCTGAAGTTGAAGAGACGACTAGAACGTCTCCTAATGCTTACCATGACCACGGTGTGTCTGTGAATGATAAACTACTGTTCTTGTTGGTCTATTTGAATATTAGGTGAAAACCTCCAAAATAAAGATTTAAGAAGATCCTTAGCTATATATATATGGTCATGGTAAGGTTCAATCAAGAGAAATATTATACAAATCGTAACTAAAATGGCAAACCTTGAAATGACAATAAATTTATTTTAACCTGTAAGAAAAAAAAGGTGCTAATGAAATCAGAGTACAAAATATTGATTCAAAATTATATTCACAAAGATATTAGAAAAAAAGAAAGGAAATAATTGAATTACAAAAGACCAATGACATTTTTAATGAATCATGAGTAAATTTAAAAACTTAACAAAGAGACTACCATGAAAGAAAACACATTTGTTTAAATGTCACCTGGGTGTTATTTTTGTTGTGAATGGCTGCTGGGCGGTTGTCGTGAACGCTGGGTCTCTCTCAAAACTCTGCCTCTCATGGGAAACATTTAATTTATTTTCAAGTCAGCTCCCTTCAGAATGGTTGTTTATCTCCTATTTTCTTTCCCCAGAAGATAACTCAGCCTGGGTGGCTATTTTTGCTAAATCACACTTTTCCTTAGGCACTGCTTATTTATTTCTAAATG
The DNA here is from genome assembly GCA_037038555.1 of Rhynchonycteris naso. Lineage (NCBI taxonomy): Eukaryota > Metazoa > Chordata > Mammalia > Chiroptera > Emballonuridae > Rhynchonycteris > Rhynchonycteris naso. Next base: position 6,170,101 of record CM072998.1, on the reverse strand, counting down.
ATCTTTCTCTAGGGTGATGTATAGAGTACTTGCTTTGTCTATAATAAAGAATGTTTTATTAATGAATAGCACGTTAGCATGGAAAAGCTATACAGACAAAGTAATGGATTTTGAAATTTGATAGAGAAAAATACTTTTAGATATTTTTGTGATTAATTTGAATCTATAGATTTTACTTTTTAAACTCTGTCATACCTCACATGACTAAAAAAAAAGTTTCGCCTGACCAGGCAGTGGCACAGTGGATAGAGCATCAGACTGGGATGTGAAAGACCCAGGTTCGAGACCCTGAGCTCGCCAGCTTGAGCGCGGGCCCATCTGGCTTGAGCAAAAGCTCGCCAGCTTGGATCCAAGGTTGCTGGCTCCAGCAAGGGGTGGCTCAGTCTGCTGAAGGCCCATGGTCAAGGCACATGTGAGAAAGCAATCAATGAACAACTAAGGTGCTGTGACGGCAACGATTGATTGATGTTTCTAACCTCTCCGTTCCTGTCTGTCTGTCCCTATCTATCCCTCTCTCTGACTCTCTCTCTGTCTCTGTAAAAAAAAAAAAAAAAAAGTTTGAACAAAGTACGTACTTTCAAGCTTGAGCAAGACGACTTCAAAGGTAGTAGGGTGTTATCTATCAGATTTTTATAATCTTCATGCATATGTAGGTAAGTGACAGTTAAAAAGGGACTTATTCAAAACATCATCCCTAAAATAATCTCCAAATAATTCCTACAGCCTACTTCATTACCTATAGAATTGATGCTAACCTGCTAAGAAAATTAGTTGAAGAAAATTTAAGTGTGGGAAATTATTCTAAAATACCTAAATATATATTCTACAATTGAGCGGATGACTCAGTCTAAATCTTCCACACTAATTGCACAGTCTGACACTAGTTTTATTTTAAAATGAGACAGAGGTGAACGATCTGGACTCCGCCACCCACAGGACTCCACTCTAGGATGGCTTCTCTGTATCTTGGTGATTGATTTTAAAAGATTCTGGGAACTTGTTCAACCACCCCAGTTTCCCTTTTACCCTAAATCGTGATTGATATTGACATCTTCCTGCGTTCTTCAAGTCTGAACAACCAATCCAAAACTAACACCTCAGGTTCTGAAAAGACAAATTCCTATGAAATTCAAGTCTGGCAGTATCTCCTTATTTATATTCATAGGTCAAGTCTCATCCATTGGTCACTTTTCTATCAATCCTCCCCACTTTCACTCTAATAACGACCTCTCAGAATGTACTGTTGTCCTTTTCTGAAGATAGATATTTTAAACACCAGTAATCTTCAGGTAAAAAACAAAAACAAAAACAAAACACTCAAGAAATGCTTATATGAGTAGAAGAATAAATATACTTGGTACCTACATAATATCAATTTTTCTACATATTATTTCATTAAATACTCAAAAAACTTTATTAGACTAATGAATAAATGAAAATTCAAAGGGATTCTATCACTTTTTATATATGATATGGCTAAGTGGAGAAGTTAAATTTAAAATCTCTCTGCATTGAAAGCTGTATTTTCCATGATGCTTATGCTGCTATGCTATTGCATATCAAAATACGTGTCCTTTCTTATCATTTTCAATTACAAGTTTTGCTGTTGGTCTTCTAAATATCACAATGTTGTGGTGGAAAACAATGTTGTTGATTTTTCTGTTTTGGTAGGGTAGTGGTTGGGTGGGGTTCTGGGGGGCCCTGCTCATACCACTGTGAGATACTCACAGCCGAGAAATAGGTTCAGAATTATCAATTAGTGTTTGACAAAGGTAACCAGGTAATTTCATGGAAGAAAGATAATCTTTTCAGAAATAGGTGCTAGAAAATTAGGCTATCCATATGTGGAAAAAAAATCAACCTAACCCCTTACCACATACTATTTATGAAAAGTAATTTGAACTTACCTAACTCTTAGAACTAAAAATATAATTTTTTAAAAGAAAATGTAGAAAAAAATCTGAGTTTAAAAAATAGTTTATGAAAATAGTTCTTAGAAAAAAATGTTAATTGTATTCAAAACAAAGTGTTTAATTTGACACATCAAAATTTTAAATTTTTTTATTCAAGACTTTTTTTTTAAATTAATTAAAATGCAAGCCATAGACTAGAAGAAAATATTTACAAAATAAATACCTAATTAAGGATTTGTATATAGAACATATAAAGAACTCTCACAATTTAGTAATAAGATAAATATCCTCATTTGAAAGTGGACAAAAGATTCAAATGGACAATTTAGCAAAGAAAATATACAAATAGGCAATTATCATGTGAAAAGATGTTCCACACCATCAGTCATTAGGAAAACACAAACTAAAATCACAGTAAGATACCATGACATTCCTGTCTACAATAGCAAATGTTGGTAAAGACGTGGAGGACCTGGTGGACTCATACATTGCTGGGAAAGGCAGAAACAGCAAAGTCACTTTGGGGAACACTTTTGTGGTTGCTTATGAAGTTAAATACAGTGTGTCCGTAAAGTCATGGTGCACTTTTGACCAGTCACAGGAAAGCAACAAAAGACGATAGAAATGTGAAATCTGCACCAAATAAAAGGAAAACTCTCCCAGGTTCATACCTATTCAGTGCAGTTCGATGTGGGCTCCATTTGTTGCCCTACACACATCCAAACAATAGTGAAGTTCTTGCCACACACAGGTAAGAACGTCTGGTGTAACAGAGTGAATAATGTCTGTGATTCTCTGTTTTAAGTGATTAATGTCATTATACGTTCAATGTGCACATGTTGCTTCACATAACCCCAAAGTAAAAGTCTAAGGGCGTCAGATCCGGGGATCGTGGTGGCCATGGCTTGACAAAACCCCTGCCTATCCACCGCCGGGGGAATGTTCTATCCAGAAACTCACAAACAATGGTGGCGTAGTGTGGAGAAGCATCGTCCTGTTGAAAGATGACACCTTCTGGATATTGCGGCACTGTGTACAGTTCCAACTTGTCAAGATAGGTGTTTGCCGTCACAGACCTCTCCGCGAAAAAAAATGGGCCTATCACCTTATCATGCATCAGGCCACACCACACGCTCACTTTAGGGGTGTTACGTTCGTACTCAGCGTAGGCATGAGGATGCTCAGCAGCCCATATTCGGACGTTATGGCGATGAACATGTCCACAGATATGGAAGGTCGCCTCATCGCTAAACACAATCTTCTGCAAAAACCTTGCATCACTGTCGATCTCATGAAGCACATCTGCAGCAAACGCGCATCGTGTGGGTCTACCCGCTGGTTTAATAGCGTGCAACAGCCGCAATTTGTACCCCGTAAAACAGAGACGTTTCCTTAACACCTTATGAGCTGTAGTCTTGCTTAGGTATAACTGTTGAGCACACACACGCACAGATGTCTTAGGGCTCCTTAGGGAGCTATCCGTTGTAGCCTCTACAGACTCGTCACTGACTGATGGCCTACCAGCACGGGGTTTCTCCACCAAACTGCCGCTTTCCTTCAGCTGCTTATCCCACCGAGTAGTGTTATTCCTATGTGGTGGCGCTTCATTATAAACACGCCGATATTCACGTTTCACTTTGGTCATGGATTTGAATTTAGCGAGCCACAGAACACACTGAACTTTCCTCTGTACCGTCCACATCTCGACTGGCGTGGCCGTGGGCTGCTCCGCTGTATACACGGTGTTACGTCCTCATCTGCGCATGCGCACATGCTGCCACATCATCCTACAGAAACTGGGAGGGTTTTCCTTTTATTTGGTGCAGATTTCACATTTCTATCGTCTTTTGCTGCTTTCCTGTGACCGGTCAAAAGTGCACCATGACATTATGGACACAATGTATATAGTTAGCACCTGACCTAGCCATCTCACTACTTGGTATTTACTTGGAGAAAATGAATTCCCATAAAATGGCTTGTACTAGAATATCCATGCAGCTCCAAAAGCAAAAACTAGGAACAATTCAAATGTTGTCAACTGGTATGTGTGTGTGTATATATACACACACACACACACACACACACACACACATACACATATATATATGCAGACTCTGCTATATATACCTCTATAACATTTTTATTTAGCAATAAAAAATAAACGGCATCATGGATGAATTTCAAAAACATTATACCAAGTAAAAGAAGGTTGACCCAAAAGAATTATTACTGTAAATAATTCCACTCAGATGCAATTTTTTTTTTAATTTTTTTTTTAATTTTATTCATTTTAGAGAGGAGACACAGAGTGTGTGTGAGAGAGAGAGAGAGAGAAAGAGAGAAAGGGGGGAGGAGCTGGAAGCATCAACTCCCATATGTGCCTTGACCAGACCAGTGCAGGGTTTTGAACTGGCGACCTCAGTGTTCTCAGGTCGAGGCTTTATCCACTGCGCCACCACAGATCAGGCTCAGATGCAATTTCTGAAAAAGGCAATACTTGGGTGATAGTGGCAGATAAGTGGTAGCTCAGGATAGGAGCCAGGGGTTAAGTACAAAGAAAATTTGGGTGTGACGAAAGGTCCTTTCTCATGACTGGGGTGGTGGTTACATCACAGTATAAATTGATTAAAATGTATTATCCAATTGAACACTTATACATGGTAAATTACAATTCTGTGAATTATATTCCAATACAATTGAGTAAGAAAAATAAAAATAAAGCTGTTTTGAAAAAGAAAAGTGATTATAAATGGCGTAGTCCCACTTTCCCATCTAGAAAAGAAGGTTCCGAGGCTAGGACTTTGTGTCAGTCTGTGTAGTTGGTTGTAGAATTGGGCAAGTTCAGGCTGCTAATTTATACATCTATGGAAACACAAACCGTGAATGACCAGGGTGTGGAACCTCAGCCAGGAGCCCAGGGGGATGCTCTCGCTGGACGTGTGAGGTCATCAGCCTGGTTCGGTTGCCATGTTCCTGCCAAGAACATTCAGGCACCGGGCACCTCCCTCCATAAGCTTCCTCTAAATAGATCTTGCTTCTTCTTTACATGAACAATGACAGACTATTTTGTTTGCATTGTTTATATGTGTTGCTTATATTATCTGTGTCTTGTTTTAAAAGTAACATACATATTTTTTTTAACTTGAAGATTACACTACATTACAAAATATAAAAAGTGAGAATTGCCTGTAGTCCTGGTATTGATGATATTTTGGCCAGAGATAACACATGATCTTTTTTTTTCTCTCAAAACAACCAAAAAGGGAACGTATCTTTTGGAGCAAACATACAGAGTTTACAGAGTTTACTGGTATTGGATTGTCCCCATTTCTCCTGCTTGATTGCTCCCTCTCAGTCTCCTGGCTACTCCTCTTACTGTCCTGTATTTTTTGCTGTTTGTGCTGGGTCTCCTTCCCAGAGGACTGTTCTTCACTGATCTTTAGCTCTTCTGGTGTAAGAGTCTCATGGCAATAACCTCTGGTGCTATCTCTCTGGTTGGAGGTATATACATATATATATGTGTGTGTGTGTGTGTGTGTGTGTGTGTGTGTGTGTGTGTATGTGTGTATGTGTATGTATATATATATATATATATATATATATATATATATATATATATATTGTGTTTGATATCTTCTAAACATTAACATAAAAATGCCAAAAAGGAAGAAGAAGAAAAAGGAATATATATATTTGTATTCTAAAAGAAAAGGCAATACTTGGGTAGTAACATATATATAATATATGTATCCAAGGAATGGCTTTCTAAGAAAATTGCTTTTCACTTATACTGATAAGAAAGGTAGTGGGTTATGTAGTTGCACCTAGCATTCTTCACAGATATAGACCATCCTGGGTTTCATCAATTCTTCCAGCTGACCCTGACTTAGAACCACAGCGACAGCCTTCACAGTTAACTACTCTAACTGCTCTTTGATCACACGCAGATGAGGAACAGGGACTTCTGGATAATACAATTCTCTCTTCTAAATATGATTTACTATAACATGAACTAAGTCTGTAAACTGAAATATAGTTAATACCCGATTTAATGTTGCAAAATAAAATTCAATGGCTCTTTTACTACTCTGGGATAATTTTAGAATCTTGAATTCCCTGTTGTGACATATCCTGGGATTTTTGTAGTTTATAATGCCAGGCACCACGTCAGTATTCTGTTTCCTTGTTACCACAGATATGGTTGCTCCAAGAGCTATATGAATTGCAGAGTTATTGTCAAACAGAAGAGCCTAAGTCCAGTACTAGCTTTCTCTTTAATCACCTGAAATCTAGTCTCTTGCCAGATTGAGCATTATAAGTATCAGTTATCAATGTGCTTCAGATGTACATTTATAAATTAATAGAGTTAAACTTCATGTTTTTAATTCTTCATGTCCTTCTAAATAAAAAATCCTTATTCAAGCCACCTGTTTGGTATTGATACATTTCATAATAATCCTACAGAATACCCCTTTGATGCTCCATGAGTTCTTCTTTCTTCTTCTTCTTCCTCTTTGGCATTTTTATGTTAATGTTTAGAGGATATCAAAACCAATGAATCTGATTTTGAAAAGGCCTTGAAATGTTGTTAAAATATTGAGAAAAGAAATGTATCCTCTGTGCCTTCAAAGGGTGTGATTCAGCCCTGCTCATTGTGGACTTGAAGGTACTAACTAACGTTGAGAGAGGGCATATCTCAAGAGTAAGACATGAATTTGATCATGGCCTTGGTATATCGTGTCTTAAAGAAGGTCTTTGAAAAACAAGTTAGTGATCTCTTTCCTCTTGCCAAGGGTGAAGCCTCCACTTAAGATATCTGAGCTGATCTTCTCCGTCCTCTGTAGCCTGTGCAGGAAATTGTAGTACTAGATTTAATAGGCCCGGTGAACTGTGCTCCCCCGTCCACCAGGAGTTCCTCTAGGTAAATTATATAGCCCTTACTCAACTCATGAGCACGGTCCTGGTTGCAAAAGACCGCTTCAGCAACTTAAGTCTGTACGTACAACGTATATTTCAAGGCATTTTCCCCTTAAATTTGCTGCTGGGAGCTACTTAGTACAATAATGAGTGAGATCAACTACTTGGATACATAAAATTACCTTTCATCTCAATTTGTGGGGTGCTGTCTTGGGTCATTTTCCCAGGAAAAAAAAATCTGAGTCAGAGACAGAAATAGGGGCACAGAGGAGGATTATTAAGCAGGACTTCCTGGAGCAAGCTTTGGAAGGGGATGGAGCGACGTGGCTAGGCCGAAGTCATGTTGAGCAGCAGGACAGCTGTAGCGGAGGCCTCAGCTAATACCCTGACTGGCTGTGACGGCCTGTGAGTGATGTCTGCCCTTGAGAACAGGGTGTTGCTGCACCCTTGCAGCCCTGCAAAGGTAGGCAACAGCACAGTGTCGGCCCGCCAGCCAGGGACAATTCTTAGGAGGACTCAGGAAGGAGTGCTCAGCTCTGAGCAGGTGGAGAAATCCGTGGTCTGGTCCTGTAGGGAATGCTCTGTGGTTGTACCTGTGGGTCCCAAAGGGACACTTCACTCAAGGTATCTCCTCCTCTGGTGCCTCCACACTGTCTGAAATTCCAATGTTACATACATCCATTTCTCAGTAGAAGAGCGGGTTTCCGTCTGCTGCCTGTGGAATCGCTTGTCTCAGAGGCAGGAAGACACCACCATCTACCACCCCCTTGTTGCTGAATGGAGGTCAATATTTCAAAGGATGTGGCCAGAACAGCCGGGCCTCTCTGTTGGCAATGCTCTCTTTGCGTAAGGTTTCTTTCATAAGAGAACAAACCAACCCTCCAATACAGAAATTATTCCAAACAGACAGCTGAAAGAAAAGCTACTGTAAACAGCCGCGTGTGTATTTATGACGTAAGACGTTCTGTGGGAGGGGCAATGCGTCCCAGTCTCAATGTGCAGCTTAGCATGCAACCACAGTCTCTCCGGATTGATGGAGCTATCTGTGTGCTCACCTCCTCTCACAGATTCTGTACTCAGATTTCCACCGGCCTCGGTTTCTCCAATTCTCCCCTTCACACCATCGGTTTGCTGAGACCCCTGAGCTCAGCTTGTATTCACCCTCTGGATTCCACGATCTGAGAAATGGGCCGGGGCCAGAGAAGGATGGTTACAGAGCTTGCCTAACCTGCTTCTCCCTGCTCGGGGATCAGAGTACTTGCACGGCCCTCTCTTTCAATTTTTTTTAATGATTTTTTCATACATTTTGTTCATTTGTCATTTTTTTTTCATGGTAGGAGTGTATGCCTCGTAGCATTCACTATGTATGACATGAACAGAAGTGAAAGCCCTACATTTGTTTTTAAACCAAGCATAGAACTGACGGCAAATTCCAAACTACATACTTTTAAAAAGGTATAGACTTAGTTATGCTGGGTAAAATATCTTTAAATAAATCAAAAATATGTAGGACATAATATGGAACATATCATATATATATATATATACATATATATATGAATAAATCAAAATTAGGACATCTATTAATATACTTCACCATATCAAAAATTGGAAAATGACCCATAGATAATTTTATTATTTACATAGAAAATCCAAGAGATTCAATTTTAAAAAAAGTCAAAATGTTTAGAGAAATTAGTGTAGCAGCAAGATTCAAAATCAACATATGGATGCCAATATCCTCCCTGTATTTTAATGAACTTGTTAAGCCACGAGCAGATTCTTTAAAAAGATAACCAAATTGATACAACTTCCCAAGGCTAGCCATGAAGATACAGAAAATCTGAACAAAGAAATACTGGTAAAGAGATTGAATCAGTGACCAAAAACCTCCCAACAAAGGAAAGTCCAAGACCAGACACCTTCACTGAGAAGAAGATGAAAGGTTGAACTCCGGCACTCCCTGATTTCCAACTCCATCACTAAGCTATAGTAGCTAAAACTGTGGTATTGGCATAAAAACAGACACACTTGTCAAGGGGACACAATAGAGAGCCCAGATATAAACCCAAACATATATGGTAAATGAAGATAAGACAAAGGACTCAAGAATATACAGTGAAGAAATGACAGTCTCTTAAACAAAGGGTGATGGAAAAACTTGACAGGCATATGCAAAAGAGTGAAACTGGGCCACTAACTTAAACCATACACAAAAAATGAACTCAGAATGGATTAAAGACCTAAATGTAAAGTTCTTTTTTTCTTTTGGATGAGATTAGATCAAGTCCTGTTAGCTTCTTATCCTTTCAGTAACAAAATATTCTCAGATTAGTAGTCAACAAGTACTACCTAGCACAATAACTACCATATATTATAGATGCTCTTCAACTTATGATGTGGTTACGTCATGGTATACCCATCTACAGTTGACAACATCAAAGTGAAAAATGCACTTTGTACTACAGTAATGGTGGTGAGCCCTTGTGGTTGCATAGCCAAGAGGCGGCTGTGCTCACTGCAAATGCCCAGTCAGGGGAGAGTATCATACTACATGTCACTAGCCCAGGAAAAGACCAAAATTCAAAAGCTGAAGTTCTGCCTGACCTGTGGTGGCGCAGTGGATAAAGCGTCGACCTGGTAATACTGAGGTCGCCAGTTCAAAATCCTGCACTGGTCTGGTCAAGGCACATATGGGAGTTGATGCTTCCAGCTTCCTCCCCCCTTCTCTCTCTCTCTCTCTCTCTCTCTCTCTCTCTCTCTCTCTCTGTGTGTCTCCTCTCTAAAATGAATAAAATTTAAAAAAAATTTAAAAAAAGAAAGCTGAAATTCTACTGCCTGCATAGTATTTTTGCACGATTGTAAAGTCAAAAAATTGTAAGCCAGGGTCCATCTGTAATTTGGTATGGCCACCATAACAAAATACTGCAGACCAGGTTAAATGACAGACTTAATTTCTTACATTTCTAAAGGGTAGAGGCTGAAATCAAGGTGGCAGCAGATTTGTTCCTTCTGAGGCCATTCTCCTTGGCTTGCAGATGACCATCTTCTCTTTTCCCTTCACGTGGTCTTCCCCTGTGTCTGCCTGGGTCCTCATCTCTTATAAGGACACCAGTCCTACTGGAATAGTCCCCCCACCCTCCAATGACCTCATTAAAACTTGATTGCCTCCTTAAAGGACCCCTCTCTAAAAACAGTGGCATTTGAGTGTTGGGGGTTAGGATACCAAAGTATGACTGGGGGAGGGGCACAAGTCAACCCAGAACAATAACTAAACTTTAAACTGTTAAGTTTATAGAATCACCCCTTCTCAGAGCTTTGACTTGTTAACTTATTAGCATGCTGACAATGGGTGGGTACTGGCTGGTTTGTTATTGCCTTGTGTCTGTGCTCACTGACAATCTTGCTAACTATATATAAATATTTTAACCTTCCCAGGAGGACTAACACAGGTAGAAAGAAGGAGAACAAAGAAAAGAAATTGAACAACCAGCATCATCCTCTTTGGATCTAGCAGCTACTATTGCTAATTTCATCTTACAGTCAGTCTCCTTGTGAGCTCTTTGCATAATCTGCCATTGTGTCTCTGTCACATATATTTCACTTGGTGAACAGTACACACTCACTTTGGTTAGTCACTCCAGTTTGTCTTTGACCTCTGCTACTTGTAGGGTCATCTTGACTTAAGTTTTCTATTTAGAGAAAAAAATTAGGCACCTCTACATATAATTATAAATATATAATCTCTAAGACATACATCCAAAGTAAAAAAATAAATAAATAAGTGCATGGTAGGTTATTTTATATACTACCATTTTGAAAGGCATAAAATTTTGCTATCTATACAACAAAATGTTTCCTGCTTATATTTTAGGAGAAGGTCTGGGAGACTGTAGAATGGGACATTTCATGCTACAACTTTTTGGGCTATTTTCTTGATAAGTTACTTTGCTCTACAAATAAATAAAATTACACATTTTATTTTTAAAAACATCAGTTTGTGATGTGCATATAGATTCTTAGAATCAAAAGAGATAAATGACGACATGGAACAATTTTCTCTAAGAAATAGTAACAGCTATCATTTAATGAGTACTTAATATTTACCATTTACAGTTGTAATTTATGCTCTAATCAGAAAGATCAGAAATCATTTCATTTGGAGGAAGCCCAGGAAACTCAGAAACGTATGTAATTTTTTTCAAGGTCACAAAGAGTATTAAGAAACATAGGCAGGAAGAGTTTTTCCCATGTGTGTGTGTGTGTGTGTGTATATATATATATATATATATATATATATATATATATATAATTATTATTATTAATTCTAATGGGGTGACACCAATAAATCAGGGTACATATGTACAATGAAAACATCTCCAGGTTATCTTATCATTCAATTGTGTTGCATACCCGTCACCAAAAGTCAAACTGTCCTCTGTCACCTTCTATCTGGTTTTCCCTGTGTCCCTCCCCTCCTCCCTATCCCACTCTTCCCTCCCTCCCCCATCCCATAACCACCACTCTCTTGTCCATGTCTCGTATTCTCACTTTTATGTCCCACCTATGTATGAAATCATGCTGTTCTCAGTTTTTCTTTTTTTCTGATTTACTTATTTCACTCCGTATAATGTTATCAAGTTACATCCATTTTGTTATAAATGATCCGGCCTGACCTGTGGTGGCGCAGTGGATAAAGCGTCGACCTGGGAACACTGAGGTCGCTAGTTCAAAACCCTGCACTGGTCTGGTCAAGGCACATATGGGAGTTGATGCTTCCAGCTCCTCCCCCCTTTCTCTCTCTCTCTCACTCTGTGTCTCCTCTCTAAAATGAATAAAAATAAAAAGAAGTTTAAAAAAAATAATAATAAATGATCCGATGTCATTGTTTCTTATGGCTGAGTAGTATTCCATAGTATATATGTACCAAAGCTTTTTAATCCACTCGTCTTCTGACGGACACTTGGACTGGTTCCAGATCTTCGTTATTGTGAACAATGCTGCCACGAACATGGGGGTGCATTTCTTCTTTTCGAACAGTGCTACGGTGTTCTTAGGGTTTATTCCTATAAGTGGGATAGCTGGGTCAAAAGGCAGTTCGACTTTTAATTTTCTGAGGAATCTCCAAACTGTTTTCCACAGTGGCTGCACCAGTCTGCATTCCCACCAGCAGTGCAGGAGGGTTCCCTTTTCTCCACATCCTCGCCAGCACTTGTTCTGTGTTGTTTTGCTGATGAGTGCCATTCTGGCTGGTGTGAGGTGATATCTCATTGTGGTTTTAATTTGCATTTCTCTAATGATTAGTGATGTTGAGCATTTTTTCATATGCCTATTGGCCATCTGTATGTCCTCTTTGGAGAAATTTCTATTCATTTCTTTTGCCCATTTTTTGATTGGGTTGTTTGTCTTCCTGGTGTTGAGTTTTATAAGTTCTTTATAAATTTTAGTTATTAACCCCTTATCAGATGTGCTGTCGAATATGTTCTCCCATTGTGTGGTTTGTCTTTTTATTCTGTTCTTATTGTCTTTAGCTGTGCAAAAACTTTTTAGTTTGATATAGTCCCATTTGTTTATCTTGTCTTTTATTTCATTTGCCTGTGGAGATAAATCGGCAAATATACTGCTGCTACAGATGTCGGAGAGCTTGCTGCCTATGTTTTCTTCTAAGATGCTTATAGTTTCATGGCTTGGAAGTCCCATGTATATTTTTAAAGCACATACTCACCAAATCAGAGGCACTTCCCATTAGGGAAGCGGCTCGCAAAGCTACACATACAATGAAGTTCTTTTAACAACCAGGAACCTACTCTTTTCTTTGGAAACTATTCTGAAATTCCAAGTGCCAGGCATAATTCAGGGTGGGGGATGGTGACATTAATCAGAAAGAGAATCTGAATTTTTTAAAATAATCTCTGAATATATTAACTGTTCCTATACTATGTACACGAGTTACCAAATATACAACTGAATAATATTTACCCACATTTCCTACCATCAAACCTTCCAATGCCTTGAAATAGTTACATACTTTGTGAAACTTAGTGTAAAATAAAGATGGAAGGGAAGAGGCTTGTTCAAAATTAAGAATTTCAAGATTGTGACAGCAGATCATTAATCCAAGTGCAGGGACCTTCGAAATGCTGGCGTGCGGGGCCCCTGTGACTACACAGGTCACATACTCATGATGCCTACCCTGCCTCCCACCCCCATCCCTTCAGTCTGATGTATACTTAGGTTAGCCACCATCTCTTCATATTAGCCAACTAAATCATGATATCTTTGAATGCACCAAAAAGAAAAGTAGTTAGCCCTGGCCGGATAGCTCGGTTGATCGGAGCACTGTCTTGAAGTACAGAGGTTACCGGTTTGATCCCCGTTCAGGGCACATATAGGAAGAGCTCAATGTTCCTGTCTGTCTCCCACTCTCTCTCTCTCTCTCTCTCTCTCTCTCTCTCTCTCTCTTCTTACTCTCTTGCTGAAATCAATAAATAAAAATTAAAAAACAAAGAAAGAATTTAAAATGCCGCACCCTCTTGTTTTTCTTCCTGCCACAACTCTTCATAATCTTTGAGAGAGGAAGAGGAGGACATCAATGTGTGATTCCACTTGGTTGTGTACTCACTGCTTGCTTCTTGTGTGTGCCCAGACTGGGGACCTGCAACTTTGGCATATGGAGACAGTGCTGTAACCAACTGAGCTATGCAGCCAGGTCCAATTTGCTTCCCCCCCCCTCAATTTTCTGAAGTTAGAAGCAGGGAGGCAGAGAGACAGACTCCCACATGTGCCCGACTAGGATCCACCCGGCATGCCCACCAGGGGGCGATGCTCTGCCCATCTGAGGCATTGCTCCATTGCAACTGGAGCCATTCTAGCACCTGAGGCAGAGGCCATGGAGGCATTCTCAGTGCCCAGGCGAACTTTGTTCCCATGGAGTCTTGGCTGCAGAAAGGAAAAAGAGAGAGACAGAGAGAAAGGAGAGGTGAGGGTGAAGAAGCAGATGGGCGCTTCTCCTGTGTGCCCTGGCCGGGAATCGAACCAGAAACTTTCACACTCTGGGCCAACACTCTACCACTGAGCCAACTAGCCGGGGCCAATTTGCTTTTTATTATGTTTTATTTTCTATCACCTATCTCCCAATGATATGGGACTCACAAGTGAAGCACCCATTTTGGAGACACCTGGAGCAGTAAGTGTGATCCAGCATGTGTACAGAAATCTTTATTGATGAAATAAATTGACAAAATATTCTCAAAGGCAATGTCACTCACCAACTTGGGTTTTACTTCTTCCAATACTTCTATGTGCATTTAATACATCAAATGACCCTGTCAGTGATATAACCATGCTTTTATAACCTCTTCCACATTGGCAGCCAGCAAGTCTGAATGCCTGGCATTCTGCTAGTAGGCTAGATCATGCATTGAATATCTAGCTTTGCATAATAGGCATTTTGGGAATATCAAAGAATGTGTAGCAGTAGACTATTTTTTTAAAATTATTTTCATTAGAGGAAAAAGAACGTCCATGATGTGTACCAAGTACCGTGACAGAAGAACATTTAAATACACAGTGAGTGGCCTAGCTCCTGCTACACAGGGCAGCCTCCTGCCAAACCTGCTCGAGCTGTGATTAATGCTTAATAGACAAGTGGGTGGTGGGTAGCATGCCCTGCCTTTTATTACAGGATTGCACTTGAAAATGCAGGAGGTAAATCAATTCTAATTTTATCCAATGGCTTCACAGAGAAAATAATTATATGTCTTCGTGTTATGTTTAGCAATTTGCATTGGGAATAAAAACTAGTGTCCTTGGAACACAGTACTTCCTTAATAAATATTTTTGTTCTAAATAAATGACTGGATGGAGGGGTTAATAGAAGCTCCACCAGAACAATGAAAGTTACAAAACTGTCCTCTGTTCAGATGCATTCTGCACATAGACGGGAGCGTTAAGAGGAGGAATGAAATCAACTTTCTCACTTTCTGAGAGAATCAGTCTTGTGACGGTGTGGAGTGTGGCTCAGACAGGAGAGAAATGGACACAGAGATTAGCTAGCTGAGATGGCAATGCTCCCATCACAAATTTGGGGAACCCTTATGAACTCAGACTATGGATAAAATACTGGTGGAATATACTTAAAGACAAAACGTTCTCCAAACCCAGAAAACCTTCCACAAAATGAGAAGGGAAAGAAAAGAGTGTTATTGCACAAGCATTAAATGAGTATGAGATGTGCCTCACAGGCTGTCCCCCCACCCAAGAGATAGCAAAGACAGAAAGAAATCTCCCCCTTAGGGAGCTAAGCAAATATATCAACCTTTCACGTAGATGCTCTACAGATCAATAATTACGAGTTTTCACATGAGGGGCCTGACAACAACATTTATCACACAGTCCATTCTAAGTTCACATGACAATCAGCAACTGCCCGTCAGTTACTTGGCTTTATGACGAAGAAACACGAGTTTCTCAGATCTTCAACAGCAAGGATTTCTGCAGGTTGGAGGACGGCTCCCGTGGAAGTCCGGCCCCCCACCATCCAGGTAGCTGAAAGAGAGGGGTTCTATGTTTCTGTTCACATTCCAAAGAGAGGTTTCTCAAGTCCTGGAGATATCCATTGCCAGGTTTCACAGCCAGCAAGAGAGGCTCAGTCAGCTTTTTAAAAGTTTTATAGGGTCCTGGCTGGTTGGCTCAGTGGTAGAGTGTCTGCACAGTACGTGGATTTCCCAGGTTTAATTCCTGGTCAGGGCACACAGGAGAAGCACCCATCTGCTTCTCTACCCCTCCTTCTTCCTCTTCTCTCTCTCTCTCTCTCTCTCTCTCTCTCTCTCTCTTCCACTAGTGCTAAAATAGCTCAGTTTCCGAGCAACAGATCAAGCCCAGATGGGTGGAGAATCACCCCATAGAGAGCTTGCTGGGTGGATCCTGACTGGGTTACCTGAGGGAGTACGTCTCTGCCTTCCCTGCTCTCACTAAATTAAAAAAAACAAAAAAACAAAAAAACAAAACAAAAAAAACAAGCTTTATTTGCACTTCAAAGAGAAGAAAGAATATACAACTTTTCTAAAGTAAAGGCTATAAGGGAGAGTGAGGAGTGTTGAGTTATATTTCCAGCAGGGACTAAGTCTCTCATTTTTCATGTGTGCTTGTGCTTACACAGATCATCTGGCAAGAGAAGGCAAAGAAGGAGAGTCGCTGGGAGCTAGCCCTGAGAACCAATACTGAAAGTTTAGGTGGAGAAGTAGCCAGAAGTCGCTAAGACACGTGTGACCACTAGAAATGTGGAGGATGGGGTTAGGATGAACCAGAAAGAAAATTGAACACATTTGTATGAAAAGGTACTGATCCGGTGATATGAACTAAACTGGTGCCCTTGTCCCCATCACTAATTCATATACTAAAGCCCTAACCCTCAGTGTGACTCTAGTTTAGATAGGGCCTTAAAGAAAGAGAGGGTAGATGAGGTCACAAGGGCGGGGCCCTCATGCAGTAGGGACTGGTCTTCTTAGAGGGGGAGGAGTAGACCCGAGTGCCCTCCCTCTCTGCATGTGTACACACTCGGAGAAAATGCTTGTGACAGCGAGGAGGCACTCCGCACAAGCCCTGAAGAAGTCTCCCCAGAAATGTTCCCGCATGAGAAAAATAACTGTCTGTTGTTTAAGCCACCTAATCTGTGGTCTCTTGTGCTGGTGGCCTAAGCAGACTAATACACCCAATAACAGGCCAAGGATATTTGTGACAAGTGGAAGCCAATCAAGGAGTTGACAAGACACAGCAGAACAGCGATAGGAAATATCTCCAACAGAAGAAGGACGGTGTAGGTAGGCCTGTAGTTTTTCGGAAGAAGTCCCTGTCTGAAGGCTGTTTCTGTTCCTCAGGAAATACGATATCAGTTCTTCAACTGAACATGCGGCTGACAACGAGGATGGAAGAGTGGGTGAGAGACAGTCATTATGATACCAGAAGGGTGAGAACGGGTGCCATTACAATGACCATTCTGACTGTAAATTTAAAGTGAACACAGTCAGCTGGTTTGAGTGACTTCTCTCCAGACATACCCTTTGTTTGGTGGGAAGCATGGAAGACACAACAGATAACGGAGCTCAAAGGTAACACCAGCTGAGTGTGACAGAGTGCGAGGGGCAAAGAGATGTGGCTGCTTCCCTGAATGACACAGTCTACCGTGGCTGGGGGTGAGGAGCAGCCATATGGCTGAACAGGGGCTGATGAATACTAAGGAAGTGCCGGGGACAATGGCCTGGTAATCGTGATATGGTGGATGGAATACAAAAGTGGGTGTGTTGAATCATGTCAAAAGAAAAGTTGAATGCTGGCACCTAGAGTATTTGAAATCTGATTACAGGGTTATGGAAATCTCAGGGGATAAGACGCTTGAATTGCTCTCATTTGAATCGTATGTCTCCTATCTCATCCTACCCCCAAACTAAGATATGAAGTGCTAACCCCTGGTACTTATCCATGGGACCTTATTTAGAAAAAAAAAAAATCTTAGATGTAATCAAGTTCACATGGGGTCCTTCGGGTAGGCCCCTAATGACTGATGTCCTTAAGAGAAGTAGGAAATTTGGACACACAGACAGGGAGAATGCCATCTGAAGAAGGAGGCAGAGACTGGAGGGATGCATCTATAAGTCACACCCCCTGGGGCTGTCAGAGGCGGAAGAGGCAATCCTCACATCCTAGATTCAGAGGGACACAGTCCCGCCGACAGCCTGGTCTCAACCTTCTAGCCTTAGAACTGAAAAGATAAATTTCTGTGGTTTCTAGCCACCGAGTGCATTGTCCTTTGTTATAGCCGCCCTAGGAAACTCACACAAGGGCGTGACCCTAGAACTCAGGGCAGGTAGAGAAGACATCTTCCGAAAATGAGGTCAAGGAACTGAAAGGCCACAGTGCGGGGATCGTTCATCCACACGCATGGTGCTCTCACCAGGGTCAAGGCCTCATCCAGTGCAGCGGAGTGGCCAGGCGGTCAGAACAACAGGGTCAGGCGAGTTAGCTCGTGCAGGTCACCCTCAAATAGGTCGTTTCGCAGTTGGAGGAGTATTGCACTCAAAGCAATGACCAGGACAGAGGGACACCGATGCTTGCGTCCCGGGCTTCAGGCTTGTGAGATGTTAGAGAAAGAGAGCCCTCTGTGAGAAGCTGGTAGGTAACGTGCTTCGAAAGGTGGGGAAGCTAAAGAGAATGCAGCCTTCATCAATTAGATTGAGAACATAGAGGGATTTGTAACTCAGAAGGTGGTGTTCTAGCAGCCACTGCTCAAGGACTTCAATGAGAGGGCAGGAGGGGGAGACAGGTCAGCTCCCATGTTGTCCCACAAATGGGTGGGAGGGCCCGGGTCATATCTGACTCCTAAAAAACCTTGACCTTCTGACAGTGGGGAAGGCAAACAAGCAATATGCCATGGCTGGTGTACTTCAGAAAGCCTTGGTCAAGTTAAGAAATCAGACCCATTGATCTGTCCTACCTGGTTTGCTCTGCCGTAGGACAGCCTTCACAATGCTGGTGTCTGGTGCTGAGCACTGACTGCTGATGACTGGGTTGCCCCCCCCCACCCCAGCCAAAATCATATGTTGAAGCCCCAACTCCTAACGTGATGGCATTTAGAGATGGAACCTTCTAGAGGTATTAAGGATTAGATTATTCCTGGAGGAATAATTAGAAATACAGTTGATTCATACATCTTGGTTGAGGCCAAGAAATTCATATCATATATCTACTTACATATTTGTATGTGCAAATGTATATGTATGTATGTATGTATTTGTGTGTTGTGTGCATATAGTGTGTATCCACACCGTTCTGACATTTTGTAAGTAATCTGTCAGGTTGAAAGCATTTTAAATCTTGTTACTCAAAATATATTCTGCGGGAGCTGGAAGCCATGTGAAATTTAGAAAACACACCTCACCCAGATCTACCCAATCAGAATATTCATTGTAACAAGGTCCCAGGGCGGGGCATCCTCTCATTAAAGTTTGAGGAGCATGGTTCAACGACATTCAAAATACCTTATGGAGAAGAAATGCTGTCCAGGCTAACAGAACATGGTATCAGGATGGTCTGGCAAGAGCAAGTGAGTGAACATAGGCTAAAGCAAGGAATTCGAGATGGAACAACAAGGTACCCAACCGCCGAGAATCAGACACATTCGAACACTTCGCGAGGTGTGCGATGGTGATCAAACTCTTCAGCTGTGGGAAGGTAAGAACCGCACAATCGGGAAGATGAATAATTCTCAATGCCCGGGAAATGTAAGCACTGAAATGTGTGCATTTAAGAAACATCCACAGGCTGTCCACGAAGATGTCAGTAGAAGCCGCAGTCTGGAAGACATTAGACAGAAGACAAGAAAGCTTGCTCCCTTCCCACTCGCTGTTGTGAATTATGGGAATGCAATACTACGAGAGAAATAAACACAAGTTTAAAAAAATACAAAGGATGTAGTGTATGTGTAAAAACCCTGTATGGTTGGTCTGGAGAGCACACTGAGCTGTCTCTGGCTGACCTTGTGTCAAAAAAATAGAAAAACTGGCCATTGATACTCGAGGTCTAACCGCTCTGGGCCAATCGCTGCCAAGGTTGTGGGCCAGCGTCCTATTTTTCTGTGTGGCCTGGCCATCGTCCGTATGTATGTTCAGTCTCTCAAAGGGCAGAGTGCACCCAAAGTACACACACGCCTCTTCCAGGGAGGACGACAGGCAGTCAGAGCACAGGATGTGGCGGAAAGACCGGTGGTCACAACATAGAGACCTTCAAGAATGTGGGAAAGAATGTGAATGACTTATTTAAACTACTTGTTCAAACTTGACTGTTTGGAACAATTTTTTTCTGTCCCAAATTAGCCACCCAATTAGCCTTCCTGTCTGAGTTCAAATGATAATTGCCATCTCACCAACACCTGCATTGAAATTTAATTTCTGCTAGGTTTAAAAGTATTACCTGAGGCGTGCACATCCACAGTCCATGCTCAAAGCGTACGTTTCACCACCAACATTATGTCAATATTCTGAATTATAAAATGTCAAAGGTTGTGTTTTAAAAAAGACGTGAGATGAGGATTATAATGTAATCAGGGAATTTTACATTCAACACCATCACCCCCCAGAGCTGAAAAAGAATTAAAAAAAAAAAAAAAGTTTTGCCTAATTTCCATTCAAAAAAAGAGCCCAGAAGCCAACAGGAACCGTTGTCTGTGCGAGAAATTTATTCCAGAGAAAGGGAGCCACAGGTGGCTTCAGGAAATGAGATTTTCAAACTCCTTTTTATTAATTGCCTTTTCCAATTTGGAGAGAGGAAAACACTGAAAAGAGAAGAGCTTCCTCTGCACAGTTTTTGACAAGCGCCATTGCTGTGATGACACAAATACAAGCAGGGACATGGCGATGAGTGTGAATGCACATTGACGGGCTGGGGTGGGGAAGGAGGGCGGGCCCGGCACGCAGCTCTCGGGAAGGGCGGAGGTTCGGACAAGGTGTCCCCAGGCCTCTAACACAGGAACGTCCCTGCTGAGGAGCCAGGCAGAGGAGGACATCCCCATCCCATCAGGATGGGGAGCAATGCTCGAACCCAGAAGCGGAACTGTCACCACGTTCCTGGTGTGACACCCATGCACCTGTGTGCCCGTGACGGCATCCTGCCATTCGGTCGTGTTGCATCAGCACGAAAGCCTACACAGGCCTGCCTCCCTCACTCGTGGACAGAGTGGTGACCGCGGTGGGCTATGCTTGGAGTCATGCTGCAGAAGCAAGTCCCTTTCTTTCCCCTATGACTCCAAGACAGGTGACAAATCCTCAAGCGGGAGCATTTCCACCCAGGGGGAATATACTTTATTTTTTCCCCCAGCCTAAAGTCAATAGGATATCCTTGCTGTTTTAGACAATTGGAAACAGTTTCCTATGGCCTCAAAACATAGTTAAAACTCTTTAAGAGCACACGTAGAGAAAACGTTATTAGGAACAGAGTTGTTCAGAGAGGTTCTTGACATTTGCGCAACAGCAGGGATGGTTTCTGTCCATAGCTGTTTTCTGAGGAGAGGGCCCAACATTCCTCCGTCTCAAAGCGACTCCGTGACTCAGCAATTCAGAACCACTCATCTAAAGGGTAAGGACTGTTTAGTGGCCTTTACGATGAAGCTTCAAAAGCATTTACAGGAGATCTGGAGAGCGGCGTCTGGCCAAGGCCCATCTGGTACCAGATCCTTCCTGGTAAATTATCTCTCTCTTCTTACCCTGTTTTCTCACCAGTAGAACATGGACAAAGGAGTTGATCTCTAAAAGACATGCAATAATCTTATTACATGACTCACCCTTTGATCTAATAGTGCCCGTTATGGGTTAAATTATGCCCCCCCCCACCAAAAAGAAACAACAGCAAAGACATGTTAAAGTTCCCACACCAGCATCTCAGAATGTGATGGTATTGGAAACAGGACATTATTTGCAGTCCTGGTCAAGTCAAACTGAAATTGTTAGACGAGGCCCCATTGCAGCCAGATGGGTGTGATTAGAAACAGGAAGAATGGGTACACAGAGAGCTTCATGTGGGGAGCACAGAGTAAGACAGAGGAGGAGGGAGGAGGGAAGCACAGCCCACCCAGGGCTGTCAGGCATTTCTTCCCACCACCAGTACCCCAGAAAGGAATGTGACTGTCCCTAGAAAATAGTCTAGGAAAAAAAACAAGTTACTTGAACAAATAATAAACAAACTGAGCCAGAGCCGGAGTGATGCACTTGTGGATGGAAGGGGACACAGGAGTTCTGTGGTCAGTAGGGTTTATCCTAAGCCAGGGACCAGGTGGGGAAACTGAGTCACATAACCCTGAACATCCACACTGACACGTTCCCCGCACGGTGAACTGATTTGCTTCAATCCTTAGTTCCCTAAGTTGACCAGAAGCAGACACAATTTTATCTTTATAGGTTTGGAGGGGGGAATGTATTATTTAAAAATTACCAACTTTTTAATAGCAAAGTTTAAAACAAGAAGGCAGTGAAATAATATTTTTAAAGAATTAAAATAAAACAACCTGACAATCTTTCCAGAAATTATTCTTCATAAGTGATAGTGAGATACAAAGCACATTTGCAGGATTAAAAACTTTTTAAAAAATAAATGAATTAAAAATTAACTGTCAGCAAATGAACCATCACTAAAAGAACATTCTCAACCATATGTCTCAAGAGAGCATAACAGTGATACCAGAAGAATGGTATAAGACATACAGTGTGAGCAAATAATGGAGTCACATGTTAGAAAATGGAGTCCCATGTTTAGAAGTCAAAACAAATACTGTAGGTGTCTAATGCATTTAATGTGTGGAGTTTAAAAATGTAAGAACTACAAAATTGGACAAAAGTATGTAAGTTAAGAGGAAAAAGAAATAGGCAAACTCTTAAAAACTTAGAGGAAAATGAAAAGAAAGAATAAAATATATAAATATAGAGCAAACATCACTGAAAAAGAAATAAACATTAAAAAAGAGAAAAAAATAATGGAGGTGAATCTTCAAAGCCTAAGAAAATAGACCAAGGAACAACAACAACAAAAATAGGTCACAATTATTAGACATGAAAACAGACAAAACTACAGCAGAAATTTAAACATTGTAAGAGAATAATATAAATTTTGTCAATAAATATAAACTTTAAATGACATTGAGATATAATTTTACACCTATTAAATATCCAGAATTAAGAAATTCAAATATACAAAGTGTTGGAAGTGATATATATGAACTGGATGTCCTAAATCCTCTTAGTAAAGATGTAAACAGATACAACTATGTTGCAAAACAACATAGAACTATCCTTAAACTTGAATATTCAGATACTCTATTATAACAAATTCTCAATACTAGGTTTATTCCCTCAGAAATATCTTTACATTTGAAAGAGAAGATCTACACAAACATGTTTATAGCAGCATTGTTTATAATGAAAAACAAACCAATCAGGAAAGAATTATCACTCAACAGAAGAAAGTATTCTGCTGCGCTATATGCATGTGGTGGGTGGGACCTCTCAGTAGAGAAAACAAGCAACCTACAGCTACCTAGCACAGCCGGAGGGACTCTCTGATACGTCCTGGAGTGAGAATGTCTCCTCTGGGCAACTGAAAAAAGGTTCAATGGTACGAATTAAAAGCAAGTAAAACAATAATGTCTTATGTAAACTGATGTGCACATGCAGTAAAACTGCGCTATTCAGAAACAGACCAAGGTTCAACCCAAATTTCAGGACAATGCTGATTATCTTTTGGAGAGCTAGGGAAGGAAGATCACGCTGGCTCTTAGCTTGGGCACTGACTTCATCAGGCTCCTTCTTAAATGATGTTCTAATGCGTGTAGAGCATTTATTCTCCTTGTATACATATAAAGTAGCACATCAAAACTAGAAACAAACTAATTCAAAAAATTTGAAAACCAAAAAGAATTGATGAGAACAAATTGAGGCGTTGATTTATCAGCTGTAACAGAAAATAATTAAAATAACAAGTGAGATGATTAAAAATTCATTCTCTAGTTTCACCATCCAAAAAGTTAAAATAAAAAAAAAAAAACATACAGGAAAATATTTTAAAATAAATCGCTTTGGACATGATCCGCGACCGTTTCTTATTGCTAAGGTATCTAGATAGGTATTAATTTTTTAACAGCACGAAATAAAAGTTGGGAAAAGCAAGTTATGGGACAGTACACTTTATGACTCCCTCTCTCCTTCCACCGAGTGCCACTCAGAACACTCGGGGGGGGGGGGGGGCGGCTGTTCGCCTCTGCGGGCGGTATCTGCCCAGGCTGGGTGGGGGCCACCCTCGGCCTGACATGTTACTCCTAAGTGTACTATTCCCCTCTCACGTACAGCCAAACATAGTAAGCAAGAAAGCACAATGTGACAGGGAGCAAAATCAGAATGTTAAAATAGCTTTCCCCTCCTCCACGCTTAACCCCCCAGGACCACAGACGGTCTAGAGCCCGTGTGCAGGGCCGTCCGGTAGACAGTTCAAGGCGTGGTGTTTTCCTCTCTTCGGAAACGGAGTTTCGGGGCAGCTGTGCGTCCTGAAACACTACGATTCTCAGGGTTCTCACGGTTGCTTCGCTTCTCATCCTGTTGTCCTGTGTGTGTGACGCACACACAACCCAGCTCTTAAGTTTTCCCTTTTGTCTTGAGATCACAGCGGAGAAATTCATTTAGAAACCCAAAGTCTTTTTTTTTTTTTTTTCCAATCTGACCCCGAATCACTCATTAAAGCGATACTCAGATAAAAGGGACTTTTCCATCTTGAGCTCCTGCCTGTCAGAGAGGGAAGTTATTTTACTCTTTTCAAGTGTTCTGCTTCAGTTTTCGTCCTGTGGATCCCTTTCCTCTGACTCGGGGATCCTGCTGTAGCTGGTCCTGTCCTCCAATGCCTCGTCTGTTGTCTCTGTCATTCGCACCCAGCTTGTGGCTGTCCCCAAGCCCACCTTCGGGACACTGTGGAAAGCCCACATTCCCTCATCTCTGACTGGGAATCCGTCCTCCTAGGGACCTGCCCTTGGGCTCTGCCTCAGTGGCCTGTGTGACGTTCCTTCAGGAGATTCCTGCAAAATGGAGATGTTTTGATCATTTTGCTGTTTGACATATCTGACAATGTGAATCCCTGAGAAAGATCCACATACTAACCATAGAAACCCCAAATTCAGAATTCGGGCAGTCACAGATCATCGGCTAGAATTGCGTGTCTATTCAAAGCTCCCCGAAACCCCATATGGCTTTCTGGGGAAAGAGGTGACAACCAGCAGACTAACTCATCCCTGTCTGCCCTTACTGCCACGTCTCAGCGAAGGGCTGGCAGAAGTCCAAAAGTCCTCCGACACTTTGTTTTTACCTCAGATCCCTTTGAAACCCGGTGTTCACACTGACTAATGTTCACGGCATCGTTGGGATCATCACTGTAATAATAACAACCACCAGAGTGAGCATCTTTATCAGCATCTAATTGTCACTGTACTTAGGATTCCTGAGGCTGGGGAGTGCTGAGGCACAGGAATCGACCACCAGAGGGTCCGTCATTCTCCTGTTCTCCACCCCATGTTTTGTTTATTTCTGTAACAGTATCTTCTTCTCTTTTTCTTCAGTCTTTCTATCTGGAAGCCTCAGGTGGCCTTATACCCTGGTTTGCCCAGGAAAGCCATGCTATATCCCATATTCCGTGAGGATTACTTATGGAGACTTCTTTCATTCTCACAAGTTTTCCAGGTTGGAGACAATACATGATTACTTCGTTTAAGTCCCACAGAAAATTGATTCTACTTTTAAGAAACAATCCTGAGAGGCTACTAAACTCATAAGTATACTTATCCACAGACTCCTAAGTGACACTAAGACAAAAAACAGCCGGGAAAGATAACGACTACTTGAGTGGAGGGACGTGACAAAGGCTATCCCTGCTCCCTTGTTGTTCTTTTTTTAAAAAATGGAAACTGTTCTAAATAGTCTCTATCCTGCCAGCCCCAGCGCATTAGCTGTAAGAATCGCATGTGGCGGCTTATAACCGAAAACACAACCGCTTGAAATACACAAGGGGCTATTCTGTCAAGTGAGAAGAAGTCCAATAAGGAACACTCAGGTTCGATATTGCAGCTTCCATTTCATCAGAGATCACGCTCCATCTGAACAACGTGACCAGCGTGGCGTCCATTCCTGAGGTCACTTTGAGATCATAAATGACGGCCACAGTTCCAGCCCTCATGCTTGCGTTGTAGTCAAGAGGAAGGAAAGGATGGGCAGCCATAGAATACAAACACGCTCACAGACGTGCGCCCACACACGCAGCCGTCTAACTGCTTGACTGACCACCCCTCTCTCACTGGGCCCTTCTCGAACTCCAACTTAACCTCTTTTATCAACTTTCAGAATTTAGCCATTCCTAAGGAGGGAAACCACACCTAGAGAGAGAGAGAGGGAACTTACAAAGTTGTCCTTCAGTTGGGCACATGCCCCCCCACCCAGCATGGGACAAGGGTAAGATGCTGGGAAGGCAAATGGTCATCTCTGCAGCTCCCTGATACACCACAGCCCTCGGGAGTGTGGCTCTCGGGCTGAGCCCCCTGTGTGCATTATGATAACCTTGCTGTAACTCCGTTCCCGAGATGGGAGACTACAACTTTCATCAGAGGGTCGCTTTGAGGATTGAGAGTTATTGTATACCAAGTCCGCTCCGTTGTTCCTGACATATGCTATCTGTTCCATAACTATGGTGACAGTCTCCATTGTTGTCATATGGACGACCCCTCACAAATACATTCTTAAAAAGTCCTTCTGTAACTTCCCCGTGGTTACATGCTTTCATGCCGTAACCTGCTCTACATGTCATTTTAAATGCAGAAGTCTGTACTTGACTATATTTGTTAAGTTCGAGAAAGTCTATTAAATTATAGTTATTTACTTGCGTTGCCTCTGATTGCCAAAGCTGCACGAGGCAGATGAAGATGCTGCAGAATTTCAGCCCGCGGAAGGCCATTGCCCAGGACAGTTCCCTCGACAGAAGCTGGCAGGTTCTCCACCGGGTCTCAGTGGGGAATGGGTGCAGAGGGTGGGGGGTGTTTGCAGGGTTGGGGTGCCAGCCCCGCAGCCTCGGATCTCATAATAGCGCACAGTCAGGGGGGTGCTTGTCATCAACCAAATCTACGTGCTCCAATCTGTCATGACACAGGCAACCATAACAAGGACTAGAACTCTCAGACAACCAGACCTACACAGGGCAAATAATTTTTTAGCAGAACGCAGTGGGCTGAACCTTGAATTTACAACAAAGTACTTTCCATGCGTAAGGCACACACAGAGCGTGAATCTAGCAGTTGGAACTGATGGTTCCCCTTCCCGTTCCCTGAACCACACCCCTAGGGGCACCGTCCTGGGCCTCCACCGCTTACCGGGTCTTCTGACAAACTCTCGCTTTAGATGCTCAGTGTGCTCAGACAGGTTCCACACAAGCCTGGGGCATCTAGCAGGCCGCCTGCCTTGTACACATGCCTCTGTCAGGTCGTTCTCTGTGTGCTGTTAACCGATCAAAGAGGGTGCCTCCTTCCCCAGTTCATGTAGACCTTTCCTCATAATACCGAAGCGGCCACGAGCTCAGGGCACACATACCCACCAGGATGTGGGCAGGACTTCAGGCTAACTGGAACTATAAAGTGCCAGCAGCAGGGAGTAAAAGACCCAGCCTTCCCAGCTCCATCGGACCTGCACCCTCACACCAACGTGCTCGCCAGGCAGGCTTTTAAATATCTCCCTTCGCTGTAGTTTATTGCTTAGCATCTATTCATGCTACCAATCACCAGAAGTTGTCTCCCTTAACATACAGTTTTCATTTGTCTGGAGGGAAAGAGAAAAACAGGAGCGTGTGATGGGCAAAGGCGTGGACTGGACTGAATGAATTATGCCCCAGACATTCACGGATAGATGCTCCTTCCCACAGGGGAAATAAATGCACCTTTCATAGCAGTGTTTGCCGAGCGGTAATATTCCCTGTGGAGAGTCGCCTCCATATCATCACCCCTTGCTTCCCTCCTTCCTGCCTGCTTCAAAAAGCCTATTCGCCAGCGGACCAGCTCATTGTCCTCGCTGCGGCGAGCCAGGTGTTTGCGCTAAGATAATGCAGTCTGTGCTCGTGCGACAATAATGGCATCAGGCATGATTGAAAACACGGCCAGTCCAATTTGTCACAGCTCAGTACAATAGTCCCAGACTGGTGTTGAAGCGGCAGGACTGACAGAATCAAGATTCGACTTCTTGTGGGGGCCATGTAAGCAGATTTCACTGAATAAAAGCAAATGTCTTATCACTGAAGAAAAGCAAAGGATAGGCACATCCTATCCCTCATAATCACCTGGGCTTCAAATATACTCTATGGTTTGCAGACACGGTCTATCAGGTCAAGTGGGAAGGGAGGAAGTTCATGGGACCAGTACATCAGTGTTTTGGATACGGGAAGATCGCCTAACCCAGCCTTCTATATAAATAGATTTTTTTTACAAATGTACAATAATCCCCCTTTTCTTTACTCAACACAATCAATAACAAGGAAATTACAAGCATGAAGAGCACCCCACTCTTTTTGTAAAAGTGCAACTAATAGAATATTCTTTATGTAAAGGCAAAATCTGTTTGGAATATAAATAATAGTTGTGTATGATGGTTGTTAAGATATTCTGACATGCTGAGAATAAGAATTTCCTTCTCTAGGAACATCTCCAACCATCCCTCAGGGGACAATTTTAAGTCCCTTTGGGTTCCCTCAATTCATTCCAGTTTATCAAAGCCTTTCTTTTCT
The DNA here is from genome assembly GCA_037038555.1 of Rhynchonycteris naso. Lineage (NCBI taxonomy): Eukaryota > Metazoa > Chordata > Mammalia > Chiroptera > Emballonuridae > Rhynchonycteris > Rhynchonycteris naso. The sequence goes on along the minus strand of CM072998.1, from coordinate 6,141,935 downwards.
TTTTTTTTTTTTTTAACTGGGACAGAGAGAGTCAGAGAGAGGGATAGATAGGGACAGACAGACAGGAACGGAGAGAGATGAGAAGCATCAATCATTAGTTTTTCGTTGCCGTTGGGACACCTTAGTTGTTCATTGATTGCTTTCTCACATGTGCCTTGACTGCGGGCCTTTAGCAGACCGAGCCACCCCTTGCTGGAGCCAGCGACCTTGAGTCCAAGCTGACGAGTTTTTGCTCAAGCCAGATGGGCCCACGCTCAAACTGGTGAGCTCGGGGTCTCAAACCTGGGTCTTCTGCATCCCAGTCCAATGCTCTATCCACTGCACCATCGCCTGGTCAGGCTCAAAGCCTTTCTTAAACTATTTTTTGCTAAAGTAAAATATGCAATTCCTGGTGTCACCCCACCCTTATCTGTCTATGAACACAATAGAAAATGACATTTTTATTGGCGACCCTGAGCTTAGGGTGGAATGGATCTCAGAAAATAACTGCAAAAGGTAACTTGTTGATTGAGTCCTCTGTGTTGGGCACTATCTTACCATAGTTCCTTAAGAGAGGTACGAGTCCTGTGGTGCAGATCCGGGAACCAAAAAACAATAGAGTTAAAAGGAAGTTGCCGAAGGTAAAGCAGCTGTTACATGATGGAATGCCACTTGAATTCTGCTACCCAGATGCCAGAGGCCCTGTTCCCAACTATTACTCTAGACCTGTGGTTTTCAGAGAGCAGGCTGTGGGTCAGCACCATTAGAGATCATGCAGGAAGTTGGCAGAAATGTCTGGAATCAGCCCCATTCCAGATCTACTGAACCGGAAGCTCTGGGAGTCGAGTGACTCAAGCTATGATGACAAGCCTGTCCAGCAATGCTCAAGACTGAGGGCCACGGAATCACATGGCAACCATACCAGTTCTTAAAAATGCAAGGTGCTCAGTTGAGAAGACTACGGCAGTAGCCCTGTGAGCTGGGGACCAGAGAGGGTCAGAAAGACACACATGGTAATACTGACCAACAGCAGATTTTTAGAGAATAACTCACCTGTGCCTGACCTGTGGTGGTGCAGTGGATAAAGCGTCGACCTGGGAACACTGAGGTCGCCAGTTCAAAAACCTGCACTGGTCTGGTCAAGGCACATATGGGAGTTGATGCTTCCAGCTCCTCCCCCCTTTCTCTCTCTCTCTCTCTCTCACTCTGTGTCTCCTCTCTAAAATAAATAAATAAATAAATAAATAAATAAATAAATAAATACCTTTAAAAAAATATTTAAAAGAGAATAACTCACCTGTGATGAGAGTATCATTACTACTTATTCTAAAACAGGGTGCCAATATGAAGAATGCTCTTTTTGTTAACATTCTGTACCTTCTTTGAGAAACTATCTAGACCTCCTGAACCACTTCCCTCTCTCCTGCCACTGTTGATACTAAAGTTTAAAAGATTTATTTACTACAAATTATTTGATTTTTTTTTTTAATTTACCTTTTAATGCCTATTTTCTCAGAGATCGTAAAATCTAGTCTGTAATTCCACGACTAAATTAGAATCTCTAAAAAATCACGGATTAAAAATAAATTCCTTTATCCTAGGCGTAGTGAGGATTAAAATGAGTGCATTTTCTTGAATTACTTAAAAGAAATATCTTAAGACTGAATGAAGTCAAGGTCATTAGCATCGCCTGAATAAAACATCCACGGAACTTTTAAGAGATAATTTCTGAATCAATCATGGTGATGATTGGGCTGTAATTCTTGCAGTGTTTATCTGAAATTACAATGTTTGGTTATCAGTCCCAGAGGCAGTAAAATAACAGCCACCAACAGCCAGTTACAATGTATAGCTGCCATAGGTACAGAACCAGTCGGAATATATCTAGGTGCACTAACTGGCCCTATTTTGTAATAAGACCGTTTCATCAGGACTTGTGTGCACCCCCCGAACTGCTGCTCACAGCAGGAGTAAAGGTCGACCAGCACTTCCTGTTATTATACTTTGTAGGTTAGTTGTCTGCTTAAAAATTACTTAATCCAAAAATATGCCCTGGAAGGGTAAATGTATTTTACTCTTTAACTTTTATTTTTATCCATTTATATTTTTTAAGAGAGAGGAAAGGAAATAGAGAGAGTACCATCAATTTGTTGTCCCACTTATTTAAGCAGTCATTGGCGGATTCTTGGCTGTGCCCACACCAGAGATGGAGCCCGCAACCTGGGCGTGTTGGGGTGAGGATCTAACCAACTTGGTTAGGGCATAGTGCTCAGTTTTAATGTCGGGGAAACATGCAGAATTAGATTTTCCTGTATGTGTAAGGTACTCGAATAATCTCAGTTATTTCCAATTATTCTCTCAAATGTAGATGGTGAGTTGTCAGCTGTGGTTCTTTTAAAAAAAAAAGAAAAACATTGCACTTAGTTTTGGAATAAGACAATTTGGGTTGTTTGCCACACACCACCTGTGTGACCTTGCCAACTTATCCCAGCATCTCTTGGCTTTATTGCCTTCTAAGAAAATGGTGATATTAATTCTCTCTCTCTGTCTTTACCTCACAGGAGACATATGAGGATTCCTTGAAGTTTAGAGAGAAAAGCTCATGTAAAAGGTAAAACTTAGCTTCACTGGCTATGAGTTATTTTAATAAAACTACTGATTTATTGAGTTGTCTTTCTACAGATTAATTTTCATTCTCCCTGAAATACTGGGGGAAGGCTTGAATTTTCCTTTGTCTTTATCTTAGTTTGTCATGTTTCCTATAATGTTGCAGAAAATGAGAAAAAGTAGACAACCAAAAAATCATCATACTTTCGATTTATATAGTGCTTTTTTTTTTTTTTATAATATCCTGGAGACCGGGAAAAAGAAAATCAGCACTCAACTAAGGCATATTTATTAGAAATTTCAAGTGAGAGAATATGTCTTAGCTAGCAGGAGAATCAGGGACCCAAAGATAAAACGGGTACTGCTGATATGGATTTGCAAGTGGGTGTCAGAGTACGTGGGCCGGGGTGAGCTTTGTGATGAAGACGCTTTTGATACAGAATTAAAAGTGGGGAAAAGTCCATTTTCTTTTTCTTTATACGAGATTGTGTTTTCATCTCTTTGTTTATATGAAAAGATGAGAATAGTGAGAGAAAATAAAAATTTGCTATCATTCTATATTGTCTCCCCCACCAGACCTGGCGCTTAACTGAATTTCTACAACAGCAATATAAGAAATCAGAAATAAACTTCCAACGTGAATGGACTCCTCTCGGACTGATGAACGCCCCCGCGTGCCTGTCCTCTGGCAGGGGCGCTCCTGAACCGCCCCCGGTCTCAACAGAAAAGGGAGTAGGATTCTGGATCCCTGCAAATACAATCCTTCCAGCGTCCCAGCGCCGCTCTTTTCATCCTCAAACCATCCACGTCTCGTCGCATTCTTACCCAGAGAGAGAGAGGATCCTTTTCCTTTAGGACAGAGCTATTTCTATTATTATCTAAACTTCTTTTTCGGAACATCGCCGGTACAACTGGAAAAGGTACTTAGAGTGAAAAATGAAAAAGGGGGTAGCTCTCCTTGGGGAGCTGACAACACGATGAAATGCTGTTTGTATTAAAAGTGCAATTCTAGCTGAGGTTTTATTTTTTAAATACCTAATAATCCAAATTATCTGCAAGTCGGATGTGCTCCCTGGTGGTGTATTAGAAAGTTATGTTCACAAGGGCACTAAGTGAGTCACTAGTTGGTAAAGTTTCTACTCAGCATAGGGACAACTTTCTGCTTTTTAATTGACTTAATGTTTTTTTTGTACTGAAAAAGAAATATAATTTGAACCACTGGAAGGGAAAAAACCACCTCTGTTATGTTATTTAACTTAAATGAGGGCTAGGGCTTAAACCTCGCCATGTTTAAAGGTGATCGTGTGACTAGCAATCCATTATGGAGACTAATTTGCTTATGATGTCATAATTTTGAATCAGGGCACTTGTAGAGAAGTCAAGTTCATATTTTCCAGAAGTAATAACAGAGTAGGAAAACACTGTTGAATGTCGTGTGTGTGTGTGTGTGAGAGAGAGAGAGACAGAGACAGATAGGGACAGACAGACAGGAAGGGAGAGAGATGAGAAACATCAATTCTTTGTTGAGGCACCTTAGTTGTTCATTGATTGCTTTCTCATGTGCCTTGACTTGGAGCTACAGCAGAGTGAGTGACCCCTTGCTCAAGCCAGCAACCTTGGGCTCAAGCTGGTGAGCCTTGCTCAAACCATATGAGCCCACACTCAAGCTGAAGACCTCGGGGTTTCAAACCTGGGTCCTGTGCGTCCCAGTCCGACACTCCATCCACTGCGCCACCTCCTGGTCAGGCTGTTGAATGTCTTTTGCATGGGAAATCAAGCAGGAGGCCGCAAGGCTGAATGAGGAATGCTCCCAGAACATGCAGAGGGCAGAGAACAAGCCATTTGTTGGCTAAAGGGGAACCACCAAAACAAGGAGTTGAGCTTCTTCGCTGGAAAAAATTACTTTTTGTACCTGATGCTTGTGATTTGTTTCTTCCTTTAAAAAGGAAATTATTTCTGGCCCTTGAGTGAAACGTGGGAAAAGAAGAGTCTATGTGAGGCTCAGTGCAGGGAGCAGCGAGGGTGCCCAGGAGGCTGATCTGAAAGGCTGGCCCCTTCCAGGCCCTCCCACCATTCCCAGCCTCCAGAGCCATGTCTTCCCTCTGAGCTGCCCCAGGCCTCTCACCGGGGAATGCTGCAATAGGCTCTCTTAAAGACAGAAGAACCACAAAATGTGCTGATGGACGTCTAGTTATAGATTTAAGGTTTGGACATGCCCCCGCGAGCCCTACGCACTGAAACGCCTTGAACTTGGCCGAGTTCTCTTCCTCCAGTTCTACAATGTGGGTGTCAGTGCATGAGAACCAGCCCTGGGGCTGACAGGTCTGGAGGAGTGAAGTTCCGGCAAGGCAGAAATGGACACGAGTATCTATGTCTGACCCACGGCCATCCCGGAGAGCACACGCACACAGCGGGAAGTCAAAGATGCAGAGACCGCTGGGGACAGCAGTGACATTGGGAGTCCCTATGTCAGAAAAGTGCAGGAGGAAAGTGCAGGATGGGGTAGAATTAAGAGCACACAAGCTTAGAAGAGGTGAGTCTAGTCTCCAAGGGACAAGAGTTCTAAAAGCAGGAGGAGGACACCGGTGGCCTAGGAGTGACAACCAGAAGAACTGACTCATTGGCAAGCCTGGCTCCAGACCCTGAGCTAGATACAGTGCTTTGTTTAAAGGAACAAACCATTCCCTTGAGAGGACTAGAGGGGAAGTGGTGCCTTCATGGAGCACCAGGGCCCAGGTTCTCCAAGGTGAGGCAAGGAGAAAGAGAACATCTGACCAGCCTCCAGGTTCCCCACAGTGAGTTAATAAACAGCTAATCTATGTAGCACACATTTGTGAAATATACTGCTGAGGACACTTCTGTACACAGGAATAATTCAGCCTTTTTAAATCATGGAAGGACTCACAGGATTCTCCTTCAGAGACAAACGGAAGAGTACACTCGCTCGCTCTCTCTCTCAGAGGGGAATGACTTCGCTTCTGCGCAGAGCAAGCCGGAGGGATCCTTTTCGAGCGTGAGTGGAAAGACCAGTAGCCTGTGGAGACCTTACCTCCTAGGAGCTTGTCGCTCACGCAGAGCGCAGTCCAGACCTCATGCCCTGCCCCCAGCAAGCCCTGTGACTCTCCTGCCCCTTCCCATGGGCCTCCAATTGTTCACTTCCTGCCCAGTCTGATTCAGTCACACGCCGTGCCATGAAGCCGAGAAGCCTGGAACTGGCCTCACAGCCTTGGCATGGCGTTTCCTTCTGCACGGTACATTCCGCCCTTGTCCTGTTGCCAATGGCAGGTCTTACTTAGCATCAGAAATTGCCTTATTTTCACCCAAAATAATGCTGTGCTTCCCACCGACACCCACCCTGCCCCTTTCTACACACTATTTGAACATAAGCCAAGTAGGGAAACCAGCTGTGTTACACCCTTCACTGCTGGCTCTGTGGCCCCGTTAGGATGGCTGGCATACAGTATACCCCCAATAGAAGGAAGGAACGGGTGGGTTATTTTAGTTTCTTTCTGCAATTGTTCTTATTTATGTTTCTCTCCTTCCAGATGCACCCCTGCTTATAGTGTGCCCACAGAGGGAGCAAGTCTATATTTCTTACCTTCTCATCCCCAACAACTAGCAATTTTCTAAGTATAAAAATCACTAAGAGGACTAGAAACAGCTCTTGAAAAACTCACATATTAAAATGTGGCAAAGGTGATGATGATTTGCTAAGCGTCAGGGAGACTCCAGATGGTAACTGACAAATAGCTGGAGTATAAGATAAATTCAATCAGAGTTTTGATTACTTTTCCAGCCATGTTTGGCATACCATGAACTGTAATAAGGAAATTGCACTATGACTATTATCTGGGCTTGATAGGAATTGGGCTATAAATGGAAGAAAATATTAAAGTATTGGTGAATCGTTTGATGAAGTGTATGACCATAAAATTCAGACTGAACCAAATGTTCATTCATTGCTGGTTAAAGGTACGCAGAGCTAGAGTCCAGCTCAGATAGTAATGGGATTCCATAAGACCAATGTTTAGGAAAACTATCAACAATAATCTTAAGGAAGATGTCATTAAACTTGAATCTCCAAATGTAATTAGTGTGAGGATAGAACTTCTAGGCACTTGTAAACTTGATGCAAGTGAGTTATCAGATGTTTTAGATACAAACTTTGTTTAGTTTTGAAAGAAGACAGAGGTACCTGGATCTCAAAGCTTTGTGGCATAGGAGAATAATCTATCATTGACTTAGTTAAGGTTGAAAAATACCAGTGCCCACTTATGAATGATGGACCATGGCTAAATGTAAAAAATTTGAGAGATTCTATTGAAGAAAAGTAGAAATTTAGAGATGAAAGGAAAATTTGAGATAATCTGAGTTATTACCTTTACATGAGGAAATGGATGCACATTGCAAAATAATCTTGTTGGGAAAATATTTATTTTCAAGTTGCTGCTATGCATTACATGTGTGAGTTAACATTTGTGACAAAATAAATGTAATGATGCAAAGAACAATAATGTCTAAATCAGTAAAATTTTTAAAAAATAAGGTGGCCTGACCTGAAGTGGCACAGTGGATAAAGCGTCGACCTGGGAACACTGAGGTCGCCAGTTCAAAACCCTGCACTGGTCTGGTCAAGGCACATATGGGAGTTGATGCTTCCAGCTCCTCCTCTCTCTCTCTCTCTCTTTCTCTCTCTCTCTCTCTCATTCTGTGTCTCCTCTCTAAAATAAATAAAATAAAAATTTAAAAAAAAACTTAAAAAAATAAGGTGATATTTTTATTATCAATATATTAATAATCAATTAGATACTAGGGGAATCTGTTCAACTTTTTGTATGCACAAATTTGGAAATAATTGTTTTTAAGTGTTGAAAGTCTTTAATCTCGCCACTGCAAGCATTCTGGATGATATTTTGCAAGCTTTTTAGAAAAAATACTTTTGGAGGTCTCCTGGTCCCAATACCTGCATAACCTGTTCATTCACATCCTCATTAATCAGCCTACATTACACAGTTTTCCAACTTTGCTCACCAACAATGAGGAGGAGCTGTCTAATTCTAAGAGTTCTTGGAAATTTCTCACAGCATCGTTCATTTCTCTCATCCTAGTATAAACTCCATTCTTTAGGGGATAGACTCCATTTAACAATGGCACATCAAATAATTTTTGGAAGTGAGAAAGAGTGGTGTGCGAAGTTTGAAAGTGTGACATATTGCTGTCCTTTTCCTTACTTTCAACTTCTTCCAACATGGCTTCTACTATACACAACAGATTGTCAAATCTGATACCTTCATTTTCATCCTGTTTCTTTCAAGGATATCAAGGCACCAATTCTACAGACAGGATTTTCAAGGACTTATACAAATCCTTTAAGGAAGTCAGTTGACATGCCCATGGTTTTATTATAAGAACCAAACATTCAAATCCACAAACTTGAACAAGATTTTTATTAAAATGGTGGGCTCCTCCTTAGCTCTGTTTATAAATTCTTACTGGAGCTCATGGATTGTGAACAACTGAATTGATAAAACTCAGCACCTGGTAGTATCTCTGGTCAGTTAGGGGCTGCTGCTGGTTGTCTTTGCTGGGTTCGTCTCTTGTCTCTGAGTCCTTTGCCTTGTTTTGACTGATAAGATCCTGTAATTTGATGTTTTTCTTTAGGGCTTTCTCCAGTTTCTTCACCTGTTGTTTATAAAGTCTTAATTCATGCTGTAGGGTCTGGTTTCCAAATATTTTTGACCACTTGGCTTTTCAGTTAAAAGTACATCAATCTCAGATTTCAATTCCTTGAGTTGATTCTATAATGATGTTAGTAAGCCCTTATAACTTGGTAAGGCAGGAGGACTTCTGGAGTCTTCTTCTGACTGACTTTCATCTTCTTTATATTGCCTTTGAAGTTTTCTAATTTTAGATTCCAAGTAATCAATCAGACAAAGCAATCGTCCATCCAAGACAGTAGTACCAAGAACTCTTTCGCAGAGATAAGAAAACACTGTGTTGAGTGATAATGCGCCCTCTCCTTTGTTATCTATAGATGAGCTTTTGTGAAGAAGCAACAATCTCCTGTTGCTCCATCCGCTTTTTCTTACAATGCTGACACTGTGTCTCTAAGGCTTTATGCTCCTTTTGCAGATCTTTTATTTTATTCTGCTACTGGCAAACCCCATTTAGGGATTCGTCCTCCAATTTTCCCATTTTGGATTTCACACTCTTTATAATTTGTTCCAAGTCATTAGTTCCTTGTTCCTGATCTAATGCTGGGCATTTTTCTATCTGAAGTTCTTTTCTTAAAGCTGAAGATTAGTTTCTGTGAGCTTCTGAATCATGTTCTGTTGATGTGCTGTTTTTTCCACCGATGTTTTCAAGTTCTGCTTCATCCTTTGTGTTGACTCTTTTTCAGAAATGATGAGATCATTAAGGCCTGCTCTTTTGACTAGACTTAAAGGGCTTAAGCCACGCGTCATCAACAGCACATTTGTGCTTTTCCATTCTGTTTCTTCCTGCTGTTTTTCAGGCATGAGTCTATTTTGGATGATTTACTGGACTGCTGGGCTTTAGGGGATGCGGAAGATAGAGTTTAGTTGGCAAGTAGTGGCAATAAAAAATTTAAGTTGCTTTGAGATGTCGGCTCAAATTTCCTTCTTTGGGGAAATCTCTGACTCCATGATTATGTCAGGGCTTCTTGTTATATGTTCTTGTCGCACTGGTTATTCAAGCTGATCTCAATGAAATACTCACCCAGTGACTCTCACATCTGAAACCAGATCTTTGTCTTCCTCCACTATCATCTTCCACCCAAAGCGCACCCCATGCAGACAATTTAGACATAATCTTTTAAAAATATTAAAATAATATAGTACAAAATGTCAGGAGCTGAAAGGGTTGACCAGACCTTGAACTATAAACATTTTCACATATCTTAGTAAATGTAATAAATGTTAGAAACAAAATGAGTGTCAGGAAAGTCTCAGGCAAAAGTTTAAGAGACTAAAGAAATTAAAGATTTTTTAAAGTATCAAATAACTTAATCATGAGTAAGAAAAAAATTTTTGTTTTTTTACAGGGATAGAGAGAGAGTCAGAGAGAGGGATAGATAGGGACAGAGAGACAGGAATGGAGAGAGATGAGAAGCATCAATCATTAGGTTTTCATTGCCGTTGTGACACCTGAGTTGTTCATTGATTGCTTTCTCATATTTGCCTTGACTGCGGGCCTTCAGCAGACCGAGCCACCCCTTGCTGGAGCCAGTGACCTTGAGTCCAAGCTGGCAAGCTTTTGCTCAAGCCAGATGGGCCCATGCTCAAGCTGGCGACCTCGGGGTCTCGAACCTGGGTCTTCTGCATCCCAGTCCAATGCTCTATCCACTGCACCACTGCCTGGTCAGAGAGTGTGCAAAATTTAAGTGGTTAAAATTCATAGTATGAATTTGTAGACTAAAGTCTTATTTGCATATTCAACATAATATTTAGAAAGTTTTTAAAGGTTTCTTTCATAGTGACCAATTATGGACCTTTTAGAAGCTGACATAAGAAATATACCTACGACATACTAGGAGTAATTCTAAACTAAGGGTTGGCAGCCATTGCCTATGGCAAAATCCGTACCAAGTGTATTATTTTTTCTGTATGATCCTTGAGCTAAGAATGGCTACTGCATATTTAAAGGTCTGTAAAGTACAAGAGAAGCAAGGAGGAAGGATGAGGGAGAGGAGGAAGAGATGCAAAGCAGAAGCAAAGTAAGATCAAGAAGGGATACACAACTCAGAAGACATATGTGAGCCTTTGTAGAAAACCATGCCTATCCGTGTCTAGGCATTCCAACAGAGAATGACATGGATTTATAGAAAAGAGTAGGAAAGGAACAAATGTAATAGGTTTTTTGTATATATAAATAGACTTTGCATAAATAATGCCAAGAGATTGTTCAAGAACTGAAGGATTTAGATAGCATCCTGTGTAAGTTTTGTGTCTACAATGTGGTTATTATCTGATACATGTATTTATTGTGAAATAATTGCATACGAATGAGCTTATGTTGACCATAAGAAATGAACAACTTAGAATTCACAACAAGGACTTGGGAAAGATATGTGGAATAGCTAAGGTAACTACAAAGTTCAGAAATCAGAGATGATAATCCAAAAGGAGTCTGAGACTTAAAGGAAGAGCATTAGTCACGAGTTAGGAGCTTTAAGTTATAAGGTCAAATTTGGTACTCTGATCCGAGAAAAGACTATGTTTATTTTATTATTATTACTATCAGTAAAATAAGAAAGCTTAACTAAGTTATTTTTTTCTCTCCTACCACTGATATTCTATTAAAAAGCAACATGAGCTCTCAAAAACACATCCTTTAGCTTTGATGGTCTGACCATTCATCACTTCTGTACATTCACAACAACTCCCAGAAGGAGAAATTTAAAAAATTCACTTATAGCTACATGAAAAATAATAAAATGCCTAGGAATAGGTTTAACCAAGGAAGTAAAAAAAATTGTACACTGAAAACTCTGAGACATTGATTAAGACAATTGAAGACGCAAATACATGCCAAATTATTTTCTATTCATGGATTGGAAGAACCAACATGGTTAAAATGTCTATACTACCCAAAGTAATCTACCAATTTTTTTTTTTACAGGGACAGAGAGAGAGAGAGAGTCAGAGAGAGGGATAGACAGACAGAAATGGAAAGAGATGAGAAGCATCAATCATCAGTTTTTCGTTGCAACACTTTAGTTATTCATTGATTGCTTTCTCATATGTGCCTTGACCGCGGGCCTTCAGCAGAATGAGTAACCCCTTGCTGGAGCCAGCGACCTTGGGTCCAAGCTGATGAGTTTTTAGCTCAAGCCAGATGAGCCCGCGCTCAAGCTGGTGACCCCGGGAGTCTCGAACCTGGGTTCTCCACATCCTAGTCCGACGCTCTATCTACTGTGCCACTACCTGGTCAGGCTAGTAATCTACCAATTTTTACAAGCTCTATCAAAATTCCTATTATATTTTTCACCAGAAGGAAACAAACAATCTTAAAATTTGCATGGAATTTTAAAAGAGCCCAAATAACCGAAACAACCTTGAGATATGAGAATAGACCTGAAGGGGTTGTGCCTCTCAGTTTCACTGTGTTATAGAGTTGTAATCATCAGAACAATAACAGTATTGGAATAAAAACAGACATGTTTTATGAACAGACTAGAGAGCCAGAATAAACCAAGGCATTATGTGATCAACTGATTTAGAACTTGGGAGGTAAGGCTATAGAAGGAGAAAAATATAGTCTAATGAATAAACAGTGCTGGGGAAACTGGATAGCCACATGAGAAAGAATGAAACTAAACCCCTATCATAATCAATATGCAAAAATCTGTTTAAAGTGAATAAAAGACTTGACCTTCATCCCAATTCAAGTAGTCTGTTAGCTCTACAAGCCAAATAGATGCCAAGTCTGAGCACGGTCCACCTTCTGAGACTTCTCGCTGACACACTCAAAACTAGCCCTTGGAGAGTTGAGGTAGATTCTTTACTAGTTTCTGCTCCAGCCGTTGCCCTCGTGTGGTCTGTTCTTCACACAGCCACAAAGATACTTTGAATATAGACCACATTCCTACCCTGTTTGAAATCTCTAAAATCTTCTCATCGCTTACAAAACAATATCCAAAAGTCTCATCAAGTTAAAGCAAATGGCATGTGCCCTGAATCTGTTTACATTTTTTACGGCATATTGTAACAAACCCATCCTCATTCTCAAGATTTCAGCCACACTGGCTTTTCACTGTCTCCTACGTACACCAAGTTCACCTGCACCTTTAACAGGGCACATTCTTTTTTTCTGTCTGACACTGTAATTCCTCCTTAGTGTCACCTTGTCAGAGAAACATTCAAAGAATATCTTATCTAAAATACTTGCATGGCCCTGATCTGTGGTGGCGCAGTGGATAAAGCGTCGACCTGGGAACACTGAAGTCGCCGGTTCAAAGCCCTGCACTGGTCTGGTCAAGGCACATATGGGAGTTGATGCTTCCAGCTCCTCCCTCCTCTTTCTCTCTCTCTCTCTCTCTCTCTCTCTCTCTCTCTCTCTGTTTCCTCTCAAAAAATGAATAAAATAAAATAAAATAATTTAAAAAAAACTTAAAATACTTGCATGTGGTCATGGTCTTTATTTCTATTTTCTTGCTTTATAGGATATTTATATATTACCTTTATAATCAGATCATCCTATATATCCAAATCGGCTTTGTTATTATTTACTTATTTCTCCACTAGAATATTAATTCAATAACTTGATCACAGCTTTCTCCTCAGTATCTAAATTAGCACCTAACATAGAGGACATTTCCAATCAAGACTTTTGAAAGGGATGTTGACACAAACTTGGGGCTTACTCACAGCATCCTCTTAGAATTTCAGGTAGCAAGATTTAAAGATGCTGACCAGCTGGTTCTTAAATCTGAACTATTTAAAATTACTACTTAGGTTTAGAGTAAGAGCATGATTGGTCTCTTATATAAAACTTGATGCATTTCTGATACCATGGATAAATAATCCTGAGATTGCTAATATATTAAGTAAATCAATGTGTGCTCTGGACATTGACCTGTGGATTTGTCATTATGCAGTAAATCAGTGACTTTCAAACTCTTCTTTTTCTATTTAATATGCAAAAATATATTTTACCAGGACACAATAATTTATGCATGGGTTGTATGAGCACACACAATTAAAATGAAAGTTCACCAAACATTGACTCTTTCTGTGGTTAACATATTTCCACCTTTCCTGCTGTGTTTTATTTTATTCTACTCTAATTTGACTTTGTTATGTTTCATGTTTTAAATGCTTTTCCAACATAATGAACTGATTTTATGCATATGATTTATGCATAAGCTTCTCAACATGTAGTTTACAAAATATTATAGTAGGTTAAATGAAAGTTTTAAAAAAGTAAACAAGTAAAATTTGTCTCCAAATGTAAAGAGAGAATTCTAAAGATGCAAGGCTCTCTCCACCTCCGTCCTCGATGCTTCAAGTAAATAACTAAAAAGGGTGATGTCTGGTACATGTGTGGTTAGATCAGTCCTTCAACTACGTTTTGTTTGGTGGAACTAAACATAAATTCAGGTCAAGGAATCACAAAATCCAATCTGCTCATGTTATTTAGGTCATTACGTTCAATTTAATGACCTCTGCATGATGGAGAAACATTTTACATTGCATGTTGGTTCAGGTTTTTGGAAGCAAAGTGGCGGAGAGATGCGTTAGCTGCGACAGGAGCTGCAGAGCCGAGACTAAGAGGAAGCTGCGGACCCGACAGAGCATCCATCCGGTTTACGCAGGAGCTCTGAGGAAACCGCGGTCTCCATACAATCTGCCTATAGCTCAGGGATGCCTCCCTGCCAGCCCGGCTGACTTTGAAAACCGAATTACCAAAGTCAAAGCCATTGTCATCTGCATTGCCTAAGGCATCTACTGGGGGAAAAGAAAACGCTGACAATGCTCAAAGATCTAAAAGCAAATCACTACATAGGCATTGAGGAGGGAGTCATTTGAGATATAGAAAACATTTCTTCTGATTTTCAAATAAGCCATGGAAGGAAGGGCTGAGTGTTGTGGGAAGCTGTAAGATTTATTTTTAAATTAAATGTCTCGCATGTTGATAGAACCGGAGAGAGTTTTGATGCAGGGACAAGGAATCATTTTGAAGAGCTACCTGTGATCATCTCTGAGAGACTTTCATTGAAATCTGATGGTCTCAGATTTAGTAGAGGGGAAAATGCACTGATCCTCAATGTGATTATCAATATATTGGGAATTGTGTCATCCAGTTCATTATCTAATAAGCAACTCACAAGTTGTTAGAAATGGTATAAAAATGAGGTTTTCAAAATTAAATTTCTGTATTCTTTGTTTTTCTTGTTTTGTTTAATTAGTACACATAGAATATATGTATGTTTAAATAGGTCCAATAGAACAAAGTCCAATTAATGAACCCACAAACACGCACACACACACACACACACACACACACACACACAAAGTAAATATGATTACACCACAGCCTGTTGGAATTTTTAAGTAATAAATGTAAATCTAAATTTTCTGTCATCATGAAAATGATACAGGCAAATTAGATTATATATTTTCCATTGAGAGAAATCTTATATATTGTCCTGTAAAAAAAAAAATTTTAAAGCTATATTTCAGCCGGAAATTATCCCATGGGTACTTATATAAGTAACAAAGAGACGATCTTACCAAAAAATAGTTTTACAGACATTAAAAACCTCAATAATACCAAAACACTGTTTGTCCAGGCAGTGCTGTAGTGTCATTTATAATAAAGAGTGGAAGTCCTCACAGGGCAGGTGCTTTGAATTTTAGCAATATACATGTTGAGTCATATCTTAAAAATTATATAAACAGGTTATTGCATCCAAATAATAAGGTCTTAAAATGTAACACATGATTTAACTAATAATCGAATCTGCTAATAAGTGACCTTAGTCATATTCCAGAAGAAGTCTTATAAGATCTAGACTTTGGGCATCCAAGTAAAAAGTGATAATGTTTCAATGGCTTTCCTTGAGTCGTTATCACCTGATGGCAAAGCAAACGCTATGAGAGGACAGTAAAGACAATTCTGATTTACATGAGATCAAGAAGACTGCCTTCTCATTCACGGGTTGATACCTGGAAACTCAACACTTATTCCATATCCTATGATCACTTATTTTAAAGTTCAAATAAACCTAAGATGAATAACACTTGAAGATAGAATTAGATATTAAGCTTAGTGTGATTATTCTATCTTTTCCTTAAGAGAAATCACTGGGGACAAGCACATGCTGGTTTTATACTATGCAACTAGAGCTGATCTTCAAATTCATGGGCAGACCTTTACTAAAAGAAGCTTTAGAAAGATTACAGTGGAAAAGAAAAGTAAACATTTTATCTGACAGTTATGGATTCAACCACTGAAGGAATGTCAGGACATCATTTTTCTCTACTGAACACTTCTTCTCCACTGTCACTTCTCAGAATTTCAGCCATAAGGGTGTGTGTGTGTGTGTGTGTGTGTGTGTGTGTGTGTGTGTGTGTGGCTTGTTGGACTGACTGTCTTATTATTGTCTTTATATCTCTTCTAGATTCCAGTAGTAGGTATGAAAGAAAATGTATCACTTCAAACCCTATATACATGCAGACAATATTAAGGCACTATTACAAGCAAAATTTTTGGCAAAAATTTTAACAGCTTTAATAACAACAACAAAATTTTAAAAAGGGGTACAAATTACCAAAACAGAAGAAATACAAAATCTTCATCGCCCCACATTTACTAAAGACATTGAACTTATAAATAACTACCACAAAAAATAAGTATGTCCAGATAGCTTTTCTCTTTAAGGTTAGCAAACATTTTATGAAAAAGATGCCAGCCCTATAAAACTTCTTGAAAATAGTGGAGGAGAGAATGTTCCCAATGCATTATATGAAATTGGTTAAACTCTTACACCAAAATCTGACAAGGACATTGCAGGAGGAAAAGAAAAGAAAGACAATATTCTAAATCATAGAAACAAAAATTTTATAGAATATGTTAGCCAATCTAATGTAAAAATATATGAAAAGTCATGTATGTCATGAAAAAAATTATATATTGCTCAAAACAATGCACTGGATCACATGGAAGAAACCCATATGGTTGGGTGGATAGATGGAGGAAGACATTTCATGAATTTCAGCAATCATTTGTAATTTTTAAACTCTGAGCAAACGAGTACTGAAACAATTCCATTAAAATTACAAAGAAAACCTTCAAACAAGCTTTGCCTACAAAACCTAAGAGAATGCCACTCAGAAAAAAAGAAAGAAAAGAAAAAAAGGAATAAAAGGAAGAAAGAAAAAAGTAAGTTAAACTGACAAATACGACACTAAGTAAGGTAGACATAAGAGTGCATAAGGCTTAATTCCCTTAATTTGAAGTTTAGAAAAGAGCAAAGCTAAAGTTTGGTGATCTAAATCAGAACCCTTACAGTTACTGTAGAGCAGTGGTTCTTAACCTGGGTTCTATCGGACCCTAGGGGTTCGATGAGTCGGTCTCAGGGGTTCGGAGAAGCCTCTGCCGCGGAGGCCAGAATAAAGTAATACCGTAATTTGTTGTGAGTTCATGCACTTTGTTGGTTTTGTTCTTTGAGCAAGGTGATGTTCATGCACGGCTCATTTTATGCACCAGTAAAAAAACATATACCTATGTCTTGAATTTGGGGAAAAAAAGCATATTTATTTATCACTAAAGAAGGGTTCAGTGAATGCGCATATGAAACTGGTGGGTTCGGTACCTCAAAAAAGGTTAAGAACCACTGCTGTAGAGGGTTGGAGAGTGACCAGAACAGAACAGAGTGGGTGTCCTGGGGAGAGAGAAATCACTTATACTTTGTTTCGGTGTAAGAAACAAAAGTCTATACATTTTTCAAGTTCACTAAAAAGATTACTTTTAAAAATTATACCTTTGACATTATGTACATCATATCTCAAGAAAAAATTAAAATAATAGCACATGTGTCATAAAAACATACGGCATTTTCTTGAATTGAGGCGACTGAGTCATTCAGTAAGTGGACTGTAAACTCAAATGCTAAGAAGACTGTTTGGAAAGCTGTTGGTTAAACCACCTCTCTAAGATTCAAGTTTACTTAGGAACGCAAGGCGGAACTGGATCAGGGGCAAACAGGAAAACCAGTGAAAAGAAGACAATGATTAAGCAGGAAGGCAAGGAGAGGTTTCTTTTTTCTTTTTTTAAATATACTTTTAAATGTTTATTTATTGATTACAGTGAGAGAGGAAGGGAAAGAGAGACAGACAGAAACATCGATCCGTTCCTGTATGGACCGTGACCAGGGATCGAACCAGTAACCTCTGTGTCTCGAGACGATGCTTTAACTCACCGAGCTATCCAGCCAGAGTGGCATTTCTTAGAAGACATGTTAGGGCTTGACAACACACTAAAGAAATATTAATCTTAAAGTTTAACTAGATTCAGAGAAGGAGAGCCAGATTATACTACCCACGACATATAGATGTTTGCAGCAGCCCAATCTTACCGACTTTAACATCAGTGGGCAGGCAGGTATCCCTATAAAATATACTACTATAAGGTATGGTCCTATTCCAGAAAGAAAGGGGATATAAACCAGGACAGGGGCTATTCCGGTCCAGAAGTCACATCAATCCCACACAGAGCCACGGAGGACTGGGCCAAGTTGAAAAGCATGTTAATGTTCCTTTGGGGAAAGGAGTCACGAGACATCAGGGACAGCAGCTAAGGAAAGAGCACGCTGAGATAGCTGTGGTGCAGGTAGGTTACTTTCACAAAAGTCACTAACTAGCAGCACTGGGAGTCCTCGGGGGAGGGTCTGGCAGTTGACACAAATATAGGGACACAGGACTGCTTTCTCCTGAACTTAGGTTTCTGAGAACCCAACGACTCCTTAGCAAAAAGCAACGGCATGAACTCATGGCCCTGGGGTCCGGAAGCCAAAGGCTGAGGGGGGAACACTGCCCACCTGCGGCGTGAGGAAGACCCACAGGAGAAATGGTTGGTCTGGGGCCAGCCGCTTTGCCAAGCTCCTGCGGACCGGGATTTTGGAAAACAAGGGAGATCAAAGAAAACACAATGTGAAAACAGCTTAATCCATCCCTGACTCCCCTTTTCATTTCTCCGTTGGTTCTCAACATGGCTGGTGAACAGACGTCTTTTAAGTTTTCAATCACAGCTCACATTCGAATGATTTTGTGTTAATTTCAGGTGTGTAGCATAGCGGTTAGACAATCGTACACTTTAAATAGGGCTCTCCCTGATATTTCCAGTGCCCCCCTGGCACCGTATAGGGTTATTATGATATTACTGACAGTATTCCCTGTGCCATACTTGACATCCCTGGGACTATTCGCAATCATTCTGCACTTCCCAGTCCCGGAACACAGTAGAAATGGGCAACTATGGACACAGCAGATGCTACCAGACAGAGCCCCGATGGAAATCTCACCCACTGCCCAGAATTTGGAATCCTAGAGAGCTATCAGTAAAAGGAAAGAAAGGCGGGGGTCTGCCTCTCGCTCAGCTATGGGCTCGTCCGTCACAGGCATCAGCGCTGTCCTGTCCTTAAATACATCTCAGTTCCAGCTCAGGGTTCAAAATCAACAATCCCAGCCACTGAATGAACCAGTTAACCTTCGAGCCTGCAGGTGTGATCCTTCCTTTATTTAATGCAGATGGTAGGATGTCTCATGCTTTTTTTAGGCTTCTTGCTCCTTTCATTAATGTGTTGTAAGAAAATATTACCTGGCATTTACGTTTTCTATTTGGATGGCAAATAGTGCCAGCTCTCTGTGTCCCAGCGTGCAAGGTAGGGCAAAGTAGGTTTACAGTTGTGAGTACGCAAAACACAGTTTATTCTTGTATTATTATTTAATAATTATTATATTATGTTCCATACACACAGGTATCATCTTACTGTTGCCCCACCCTATATATGCTGTTATCAGAGCAAATAGACTATTATAATACATAAAGAAAAGAAAGAAGAATTTTCTACTTGGGACTGCACAACTTTGTTCAATAAGGTATAAATCTGCACCTAGATCTGTGGCAACATTGTTGCCAATTGAGGAGGTGACATTTCATCATACACAACCTAGCCTTTATGTTAAATGATTGCTTTTTCTGTTTGTTCAATCATTCTCAAGAGACAGTTTAGACATGTTGGTCTGAGAGAGACTCCATTATTTTATATAATATTTAGTCATTTTATATCACATTAAGAAGACAGACTACTAAATGATGTATATTTGATTAACTAACAATATATGCCATATGGAGAAATTGACAGCCGATGTTTGTGATAACTGATTAGCAACCTCACTTCAATAGCTGTCGTGTCTACACGAATTCCCTTCCGGCTCTGAACAGCCAAATAAAAGGAGGAAGGAAGGCATTTAACAAATGAGCAAAAGTTGTGCATTCATTCCTCTTACAACAGAAAAAAAAGTCATATGTGGCAGCAAAAATTAGCATTAAAATTTCTCCTAGGGGAAAAATGTATTTCTTTGTTTTTGCTATTTAAGTAAAATCCCAATCTCCCCAAATGTGCATTACAGGAAATTTCCATCCACTCAGAGAGCACTCATTTCACATCTCATCTGTTCTGTGAATGAGATGGGAAAGTCATTCTCGCTCTTTGTTTTCTGTAACGGTGTGAGAATCCATGGTGAATTGCACGTGTGCTGCACAGGACCGCCCATCCTGACACGCTCGGAGCACAGGCTCTCACACTACCCCTGACCTCTGCCTGCCCAGCTGACTCGTGTTGCTCTGGGACTATGCCATGCTCTACATGTTCAGTGCCATACATCATGATACATCCGGCAAAGTAGGTTTACAGTTGTGAGTACGGAAAACGCAGTTTATTCTTGTATTATTATTTAATAATTATTATATTATGTTCCATACAAGCAGGCATCATCTTACTGCCAAGGAACAATCTAAGCCTAAGAAACTGTATCACAAATGTGAGACATTACACACTCTTCAAAGCAATGTCTTTTCAACGGCCGTGCCCAACACCACCAGTTTTCCCACAACGAGCGGTGAAAACTCATCGCAAACTACTCCCGTAAAAACGATTCCATTCGCCATTGCAGGGGGGGGGGCTTGATCTCTGATTAAACATTTTATGAAAAAGTCTAAAAGTACTTTCAATTATTTATCGAATTGAAATCTAGGACTCGGAAGCTGCTGGCATCACACACACACACACACACACACACACACACACACACACACACACAACATTATCAGCCCACTGAGCGTCATTAGATCATAAAGCGCTGCTGTAGCCACATCTCTGGTACAGCTGCCGGTGCTCATGCAACTTTTACTATAGTTATAAAGTCATTTATTACAGTTTCTTTATGATGCTAATGCATTGCAGTCTGTTACTTTATTGTTCCCACTGTGATAAAGACTGAAATGTATATCGTGCCAAAAATAGACATATACATCTATCCCGAATAACAAAGCCTGTTGCATTAAAAAAAAAAAAATCTCTTCAACTTAAAAGGTCCATAAAATATTAACAGGGGGTATCAAAAAGAAAATAGATTTATAGGACATGTTTCATCATTTGTTTCATTGTTCCTCATTTTTGTTTAAGTTTTACTTTGCCAAAATATACTAAGGATATTATGAGTATCTGACGTTTTTCCCCCCTTGATTACAATATTCTTGTCTTAGAACAGAACTGGCAAATTCACGGTGTAGGAGAAACAATGATGATGTTATTTACAAATAATCACATAAAAAGAAACAAAAGTCATTAAAAAACAATAATAATGTCCACAGACCAAAAAGTACCTGTAAGTGATAATTACATCTTGTTCAAAGTTGTCTAAACTGAAGTCTTCCTTTGATACAACTGTACATAAAGCGAATGCAGTTTTCTGTGATCAGTTACGTTCATTAAGGGCTACGCTGTGCTAAGGTTTTTAGCAGTTGACACCTCCCACCAACAGGTGTCTCCATGGGGAAGCTCATTCCCAGACCAGGGGTCTCTGGAGTTACCATTCTAGCTGTTTCTCCTTCTCTCCTCTCCACACTCCTTCCCTTCCTTTGTTACCAGTTAAAAAAAAAAAGATTTTAAGACAAACAAAAAGTCCAAGGGAAACAATCGTTTGTTTAAGCAGTTCTTGAAGGTTGGCATCCAATTTATGGATTTTTGGATAGTTAATTGGCCCCAAAGAGTAGTCAGAATTAATATATATATATATACATACATACACACACACACACACACACACACACACACACACACACATAACATTTATGGAAATGCTGAACATTACATTTTTAAATTATATCAATTTTCTTCTAGTCTCAATAATCTTTTTTTTCCTGTAATTTAAAGTGCATTCATATTCTCCTATGAACATGATTTGTAAAACTGCTACAGCAATGGTCTAGCCAAATTAAATAATGGGCCTAAGTACGCCGCTCACAAAAGTTAGGGGATCAGGGAAGGTGCAGATACTCCAGTACTTTCAGCCTTTTGTATACTGCATTTTCCCCAATGAAATAAAAGTTGGGTTTGCATCTCATTTGCATAATCGAACAACTTTCTTTGACTTGTCGTTTGCTTTTCTGATGTTCTTGTTTGATTTAAAAAAAATCAAATGTTTCTTTTATTTATCGCTTCATATTCATTTTGAAATATCCCCTAATTTTTGTGAGCAGTATATTATTAAACACTAAAGTGACTTACAACTGGCATGCACTTGGAGCTGGCAGGCCCTCAGAAATGGTTTTCCTTACTGTCTCCTCTAAGAATTAGAAACATTTGTTTCAATAAGAGATGTTTACATAGCTACATAGGACATTCCTTGCCTGCCTGTGTTTACTCCCAGCTTGAGCATGGAGGCGGAAAAGGGACGGGTATCCTGAAGGTGAGACTCCGTCGGAGGTGAGCAGTGGAGTCATCAGGATCTCTGGCATCTCCCTCTAACCACCAACTGTGCACAAGGGCCCTTTGTGAGCTGTGAGCTGCGAGCTGCTCTGTGTCTTAGGTCGAAATTTCATTACACAGGCAGGAACTTTCAACTGCTGGTCCCGTATGCTCCCTTCAGGTTGGAATTAATAAGACAAAAGCTCTATGTACACCTAAATTAAATGAAAATAAAATACAAGTGCATTAAAAGAATTTTAAAGGGTTTCTAAAACTACTTAACCCTAGGCTATTGAATGCATTCCAAATATTTCTAAAGTTGGTGTCCAGTATGTTTTCAGACATTTCTAAAATGTTCATTATATTAATTTAGAGACTCAATGTATTTTATTATGCTGCAAAGAATAAATTTTAAAGGAAAATGCTGATATTAAAAAGATAAGAACATAGAACACATTTTATGTTCATCTGTAATTTACACTTACCTTCAGAAAAATATTACAGAAGAAATTTCTCAACTTACTGAGACTCTATCATATAAAGTTTTTGTATCACTGTGTACTTAATATTTTAAAATCTGAGAAACAGTAGTGATAAAGTAAACAGAATCTTCATACCAAAGTTATTTATCTAGGACGGGTTGTATACATTTCATCCTATCAGTAAAGGTTTATTTTTAACAGTATATATTTAAATGTAATATGATATTTACTATGTTTTTATACAATAGATATTTTCTAAACAAGAAAACCAAGGAAAAGAATGAGAGGCTTTTCTCAATTGGATGTGATATTTATGAATAAGCATATATTTCACACAATATTTGAACCATACCATGTTAGAGCAGTGATTCCCAGCCTTTGTTCAGTCTACTCAGTTTTGAAAAATGAGTTAATTTTGTGTCCCCAGTTATTTAAAGAAGTTTCGGAAGAATTTTCAAATTATATATAATTAATTTTATTCGAAGACACAAAATTATATCAAAGCATTTTGAGTAGGGTGAAGATATTGTAACATGAACACTGCATTGCCTGTAAGATATAATAAATTTCTTACCACTATTCTAGTCAGACAAGGTGACTGATTCCACAACGTACATTAAAGAATTTCTGTGTGAGAGCAACGTTCTATATATAAAAATCATTATGATGTTTCATAGGAGAGGGGAGTAGTTGATTTTTCCTGTCATCGTTGAAAAAGCCCAAGTCCCTAACATCAGAACACAGATCCAAGCCCTTCATTGTCCAACCTGGGGCTCTTCTATCCTGACCTATGGACTCAAAGTACTTTTCCATCAGGATGGTGACAGACTTCTTTCTTTCATGATACTGATCATAGTTTGTATTTTAGATGTTTATTTCTCATGACTTATTATTTATGTATTGTCCATCTTCTGCTCTAAGTATAATATAGTTTCCCTTAAGGGCAGAGGATCATGTGTGACTTAGTCACAGTTGATCTTGCTGCCTAATGTATATTAGTTACAGATAATTATTTGATTGAATCAATGGACAATTAAGTTAACAAAATTTTTAAATCTGGGCTCTGGGACTTACTGTGAAGTATTTAATATTTTTAAAAGGATTGTAATGGATATTCGTAAGCTAAATTTGATCTGCATTTTACTAGTATTTTGAGGTATATTTTATTACTTTTTCAGAGGATAGTCATTAGTTTACATGTTTTCTTCATATATTATATAGATGGTGTAGAATACATAATATGTTAATAAATAAATCTCCCAGAAGGACACATGTACTTGTTTGTAAGAGACAAGATTCGTTTTATATACATTCACTTATTGAAGGAACTTCATTACAGAATACTACAAAGGACCATGAATGCAACAATTATTAATAGATAATCTTTTTAACCAATAGTATATTTTCCTTTTTCTGCTACGTAAAGCAATGTGTTTTTTGTCCTCAAAAGTTTTAAATACAGGGTTGGTCAAATCAGGTTTACAGTAGTGGGTATGCAGAACACAGAGTTTATTCTGTATTGTTCTTTATTAATTATCATATTATTTCCCGCACAGACTGTAAACCTATTTCTGCCCCAGCCTGTATGGCTCATCATACCTGAGTAATGTTTGTGGGAGTTTTTGTTGGCAGTGGATGACTACACTCCAGGGAATGAAGATTCAGTCTTGCTGTGGTCTGCTTAAGACACAGTTGCAAATGCAGAGCTGTCTGTGAACCGGAAACTTTGCTCATTGTTTGGGTCAGAGCACAGTAAAGTGTGTCACGCTTTACAGCTTGTGAGGCAAAGCCACAGTGTTTCCAACCTTAAAGAGGCAGGGACACAAGTCAGCCGGTTCGCTAGTCATCCAGTAGACTGTTTATAGATCACATTATGAACCCGAGTGAAAACAGGCATTGATCGGGGTGAGAGCGGGAGGTAGCTTTTCCCAGCTGACTGCCTCCTGTTAAAACAAATTGACGCCTGTGTACCCTAACACCCACTTGGTTTTCACACACGTGTCTTCCACTTTGCACATAAACTACATATATTTTGTGGGAAACAGGTCAAAGATGCCTGAAGGAACACACGGATGAATGAAATAGGGTTAACAGGGTTTCCTACCATCCGAGAAACTTAGGAAAAGCCAAGAAATGGTCAAATGTAACTCAATCCCAATTGAGCTGTTGACAGAATCTGGCCGGGGCGGGGGGTGTCCCATTACTGATAGAATTCCCACCCACTCGTAACTACATTAAACTTTTCTGCTGTGCCTGCACAGTGCGGATCATATGTCACGTTTCTCCATATGCTTCTTAGGAGGCATGGAGAGCTCTTAGTGCTTTTTTTGGGCAGACGGAGCCCTGTGATATGATTCATTATCATATCACATAATCACATAAGTCCTGGGTTGCCGCCGCGTCTTTGCCACGTGGAAAATGGAGCTCACATACTTGATAGAAGGTGAGAGCACGGAGTGAACTGCGCACGCACCGCTCACTCTAATATAGACTTCAAGCGCATGCGTTTCCAGGGTCCCAAACAGATGAAAGTGACAGAGGATTAAATTCCTTGTATGAAACTAATTTCGGAAGCAGATGGCTCCACACAACTTTGATGGCCCTTCAGTTACTTTATTGCAAATGAAATGCTTGCCAGGTTCAGCAAAACAAAAGCGAGCGCAGCTGTCTTATCAGTACATATTTTGATATGGACGCCTAATCAGGCTTGAAGCGATGTGACAGTGAAGAGAAAAGAACCCTCCCGTTTGTCATCTTGCAGAGTGACTGAGCATAATACACCCAATGATGCGATGTCAGGGGCTGGAACTCCAGGAAGGGCTCATTGCCGCCAAGTAAGCGTCAATCATGGGATATTTTCTGAAAACGGGTGTGCGTGTGTGTGTGTGGGGGGGGGGGCTTATTCTGACATGGAAGATAATTTTTTAAAGTACAATGGTATAATAAAAATTATAAATACCTGCTGCTGTGAGCTTTGACAAAATGTAAACCATAATCTATTTGATAAGAACTTTGATCAGATCAGGGTTAGATTATCTCTGAAAATATTTAAAGATAGGTAGTGTCCTGTCTGGTCTGGCAAATAAATAAATAAATAAATAAATAAATAAATAAAAATCTATTTTACAATCCAGCATCTCCCAAATCCTTTATTTCCACACAGCAACGGCATGTTCATACATCTCCCATAAGAGATTTATCATGCTCTGTGATTTGAACAGCAGTTCAAATGAAACTCTGCCCTACAACACAGAGAGGTATCTGAAGGCAGGGACCATATCTTGCCCTCTTGGTGACCTAACACCTTGCACAGGCCTCACTGATTGCACTGGGGAACAATTATTTTTTTTAATTTTCTGCTGCATAAGGTTTTAGAACTCTTTCTATAAACTTTTGCATTGCTGATTCCAAATCTGAAATCCATTTTTAGGTGCATGCTCTAGTGTTTATGCAATTTTAATTTATTTTTGTTACACTTAATGGCATACATTGGTTTTTAAATTGGAGTTAAAGGGCAATGACTCTTGGATTGAACATAACCAACCACAAGGGAATTAATGTTTTACAAACATAATTTTTACATAATTGTAGTTGTTTTTAAATGTAAAAAATTATTATCTGATAAAAACACCCTCTTATTTTGTTTTAAGATTGAATCATGGCTTCTTTGAGTAGGCATAAATGTAAGAATAGCCCTGACACCTTCTGTTATATATGTGGCTGTTACACATTTTAACGTCAGACTCAATATTTCAATATTTCATCATTTGTGACACGTGAATACATTGTCTATTTTCAAGTTCCCCTTAGTGATCAAGACAAGAATTGAGCTCCTCATATTGTGTGTCATAATTGTGAGGAAATGCTTTGTGACTGGACAAAAAAAAAAAAAAAAAACCGCAAAGGAATAATGCCTTTTGGTATTCCCATAGTTTGGCGTGAACCTAAGGACCACAACAGTAACTATTATTTCTGTCTGATCCATTCAAAGAGAATCGACAAGAAAAAAATGGCATATGATCGCATATCCTAATATTTCTTCAGCAATACGACCTATCCCACACTCTGAGACACTCCCAGTTCCAGTTTTCAATGGTTTTATTTCATCTAAGGACAAAGAAAGTGAACATGGTGATCAAGTGTATTTTGATCAGATGCATGAGGAAATGGATGTAGAATCTAAAGGGTCTTCTTCTGATGCCAAGAAGTCATTAACCCCTCAGCAGTTTAGCCAACCTGAATTGAATGACTTAGTAAGAGACTTGGGCCTATCAAAGAAAGCAGCTGAGTTATTAGCCTCCAGGTTTCAAGAAAAGAATGTACTTCACTAGTCAGTTAAAGTATCATATTTCAGGAAGCGTGAACAAATTTTTGTGGACTTTTTCTTTTTGAAGACAAATACTTTGTTTACTGTCGTGATATCAGTAGTCTTCTCAGGCAGCTAGGTGTTACCACTTACAGTCCAATAGAATGGTGGCTATTTGTTGACAGCTTTAAACGGAGTCTGAAATGTGTTCTCCTACACAACAGTAATGATTATGCAGTGGTTCCAATTGGTTATTCAAGTCCTCTGCAAGAAGATTATAATGACATAAAAATTGTCCTTGACTTACTGAAGTATGAGGAGTATAACTGGATCATTTGTGTGGATCTTAAAATGGTAAATTTTCTGCTAGGACAACAGAGAGTTTTCACAAAGTATCCTTGCTTTCTGTGCTTGTGGGACAGCTGAGCTCAGGAGAAACACTGGACACAGAAGGAGTGGCTGAAAGGTCTAGCTCTGGAAGTAGGAATGCAAAATATTGTTAATGAAACTGTAGTTAATCGAGACAGGATCATTTTTCCCCCACTTCACATCAAAGTTCACTTAATGAAGCAGTTTGTTCAGGCTATGAATAGAGAAAGTGATGCTTTCAACATATGGTTTCTGCTTTTCCTGCCTTGTCTTCTGAGAAGATAAAAGTAGGTTTATTCAATGGACCTCAAATTCAAACCCTCATACGTGATGAAGAATTTGCCAGGAAGGTGAATAAGGAGGAGAAAGCAGCATGGCAGTCTTTTGTGGCAGTTACAAAGAACTTCCTTGGCAACAAAAAAGCAGAAAACTATGAACTTCTGGCTCAAAGGATGCTATTGGCTTTCTGTGACATTGGATGTAACATGAGCGTTAAGATTCACTTCCTGAACAGTCACCTTGATAAGTTTCCCAAAAATCTTGGAGCTGTTAGTGATGAGCTGACTATTGTTGGAGCATCAAACGAGATTTTTCTCAACAAGTACACAAACGCAAGAGCTCCAAACACAAATTTTTGCCTAAATAGGATTTAAATAAGTTTTGTGCAAAATTTATGGTTAAAATACGTGTTTTAATATGTTCTATTTTGAAATCGTAGACAAATTCTGATGCAATCATATCTTTTAGTTTATTAGTGTATTTACTGCATTATATAAATTATTATATATTTTTACAAAGATGATGCCCAAAAAGACATTCTACTTCATTATGTTAAACTAAATGTTGAAAATTTTACAATCAGATGAAAACTTAAAATCTTGAATTGCAAAAAAACCTGTATCTTACTCAGAAAAACTAATATCAGATTTGAGATCAGCACACTGGAATTATGTAAGAACAAGTGTTTTTGTGGATGCAACAAAAAATTTTGTTCCCTAGTGTTATCAATTCATTATTAGTGAGCAGCAATTGATCACACTAATAAATTAATAATATATGAAACCTAGACGTGGCTCTATGACTAAAATACACTGCTCACAAAAATTAGGGGATATTTCATAGCTTTATATTTATTTGGATGTATCCCCTAATTTTTGTGAACAGTATACAGGAATGAAAGATAACTATGGAGAGATAAGGGGTGAATAAAAGTCTCCTTGTGGGTTCTAACTTGTAGGTGATAAAAAAGATACGGGTTGTTCCAGAGACAGCCAAAGATACACTGACTACATGGAAGTAACAAACCCAAATGGCTACCGAGAGGAGCTATAACTTAGAATATTTCATACTGCTTATTTTGCTATCAAGAATAGTATTTTCCTAAGTATATTATTTTTCAAAACACAGTATGCGCTGCAGTGTTTGAGCCCTCACCTGCCAGCCATTCAGAATGGCAGGTTACTTAAAAATAAGACACAGTTGTTTCAGAAAAATGTCCAAGAGACAGTAAGCACTGCTGAGTGGGAAAATTCATAAGGAACAATTATAGACTCAGACTACTGCCCAGGAACATTCCTTAGAAAAAATACTCAAGCCAATAGAAGGGGTTCACTGAACATAGAAAGAGCATACAAGGGAATTACATGGTCCTCTCTTCCCACAAAAGGGAAGGGAAACTACTTGAAGCCCTAGGACAGTGACATCCAAATGGCTTACTCACACACTGCTTGGCAAATTGGTTACTGCCTATAATAAAGGAGTAATTTAAGGTTGAAAAAATGATCTTCTAGATAAGATTATTATGATGTATCCTATAGCTAGGGCATATAATCTGCTTAAATTATTTAAATTAACCATGCACATGCAACATGATACGTCAAACAATCCATTTCAAAGATGACAACAGAAAATAAGGTTCGGTGCGGGAACAAAATGAATATTAAAAGATGCAGTAAAACCTAATCCTGTGATATCCACACTAAAACTATTCTCATTCCATATAATGGAAACCTATAATGCTTATACTTATTGATTTGAGGACCAAGTGATTTTAGTGAGAGTTAACTTTTCAAGGGGCAAATATTCACTCCCTTCAGTTACTCTGAGCTTGATACTCTGAGGCTTTGCTTTGCATCAGGAAGGCACCCCAAGTAGGGCCAACAAGGTGTCTAATACCTGGCCCCCTCAGCCCTGTCACCCCATCTTCCGTTAAGTTGCTCAAACCTCGTGGCCAGGTTTCACTTCTTCAAACTTTCTCGATCATTCTCTGCGAGGTCATTCCTCTGCTCCGTTAGTGGAACACCCCGTCCCCACAGTAAGATTTCAGTTCAAGTTTTCCTTCTGCAGGAAAGCCGCTCCTGACCCCGGGGATCTCTCTGTGATTCATGTGCTTATACGACTCGGTGTCTTCCTACAGCCTTGGTTTGTAATGATCATCTGTGTGATGGTCTTGTTCCTTCCCTCCCCTTGACCAGACAGTGAACATCACAAGAGCCAGGCCCCTGAGGTTTCATCCTCAGGGCAACCTACCAGTTTCAGAACTATCCTAGGCCCCCCTTCGTGTTTACAGAGGGATGCAAGAATGAATCAGCTGTTGTGACGTTTGTGATGTACGCGAAGATCTGTTGATATCTTTACAGTTAATGAAGCGGATATTATTTTGTGACTAATTGGAGGGAAAAATTCAAATGAACAAATATCCTGAAAACAGCAAATCAATTGAATGAAGAGGGACAGAGAGGACATTAGGAACTGGAGGCACTGATACTGTTAACTGCTAGTTGCAAGATTTCTTTTAGGAAACTTTCTGCATAGACATGGCTCAATGGAAGTTAAGTGGAAAAAAATGCAAAAAAGAAAAGAAAAGAAAAGAAAAAATCTGAGACCAATGGATAAAATAACAAGCTATAGCATATGGCAAAGCATGGGACGAGACTGGATCAGGTGTGGATTTTTTTTTTTTTACGTTTTAAAATTTTCCTTGTTTTGCTCATTAAGAGCTATATCCTTAAGGCCCTGGCTGGTTGGCTCAGTGGTAAAGCATTGGCACGGAGTGTGGAAGTCCCAGGTTCGATTCCAGGCCAGGACACATAGGAGAAGTGCCCATCTGCTTCTCCACCCTTCCACCCTCCTTCCTCTCTGTCTCTCTCTCCCCTCCTGCAGCCAAGGATCCATTGGAGCCAAGTTGGCCTGGATGCTGAGGACAGCTCCATGGCTTCTGCTTCAGGTGCTAGAATGGCTCTGGTTGCAATGGAGCAACACCCCAGATGGGCAGAGCATCGTCCCCTAGTGGTCATGCCGGATGGATCCTGGTGGGGCACATGCAGGACTCCGTCTCTCTGCCACCCTGCTTCTCACTTCAGAGAAATACAAAAAAATAAAATAAAATAAAAAACTATCTTTTATTTGCTGAACCGGATACACTACTTTTGTATAAGGAAGAGCTTGACTCCAAGTGACACATAGCACTTCTGTTGAAGATGATATTCGCTGCTTATTCCTCGGTTTACTATTTCATTCTTTTCCTTTCTGTATCTAATCATTTCACAGCTCACCTTTTTAGAGCTGTTAAAGTTTGCTTTCAAGCTAGCCTCAGTAATTTGTGGTAGAAAAGCAACTTGTTAATTAAAAGAACTCGACTCTTCACCTTCTTTCCATAGACTTGTTAATGGAATGTGGTGGCTCACAATAGCCCACCTTATAATATAATGTCAGGAATATAATAATCCTCCTTGACAAAAAAAAAAAGCAGCATTGGTGTGAAGATAAAAAAAAAAAGAACTCATTGTACAAGAGTCTGGTCTGTGTGGGAGTTTTAAGATATAAAAATTGTTACACATCAAGGGTCAAAAGAAAGTTAGCCTACATGATAGCAGTAAAAAAAAAAGGTGAGCTTCTGGGTGAAATGTCTTGAGTCTATCTAGTTTACAAACATAAACTATTCTACTTTGAGCTGTCTTTTAAAGGTCCTACTTTTAACGCATTGGTAATGCATTTAATTAATCTTCCTTGAATGCTGGGTGAAGGGTATAAGGCCAAGCCTCCACTTTGGATTTCTCTGAAGAATTTTAGTCACGATGTAATTAGAAGATTCACGTTAATTTCGTTCCGTGTAGACGAACGCCTCACATCTCAGCCGTTCCCCCGCGGTGGGAAGGGAGGTCACACCACAGGCAGCTCCCGAGAGAGCGGAGGGGAACCGTGAACACAAGGGACAGAAAAGATACCAAACCTAATAAAAACCACCTTCTATTTCCTTGGAAGCTGACATTCAGCTGGTGTGTGCGGTAGGCTTCTTAGAAGCCATCCTTTCTTCAAAAGCTTGGCACACGGGATGCTTTTGCCAAGAAGTGACGCTTCTGCCGAGTTCCATTCAAGGCTGTCGTCATCATTCTTGCGTGCCACGCGAGGAGGATTGCGGTCTGGTTGGCAGAGTCCTTCTGTTGTCGGCTCAGGACCCCATGTCTGGGGTTCGCTTCATTCTTCCCTGCCTCGTATCCCCCGCTCGCGTTGCTTCAGTTCACGACGGTGGCCGCTGCGTGGCCCGCCGGTTATTTGTTCTTCTCTGTGAACGATGAGACCTTTCTTTCCACCATTCATGACCGGGCTTGGTTTCAGCCTATTAACATGCACAGTGCTTGGAACAGAACCTGCTATGAAAGAATTCAATATACTTTTCCCCCTGAGGTGAGAATATACATTTAAATATTTGACTGTGTAAGAATTCCACAACTTTTGCCAAAAATACAGTATTTTTTGTTCATTTGCAACTCTTTGCTTATACCTTGCCTAGAAGCAAGTAGAGTCAATTCTCATTATTTGTGGATTTGGTATTTGGGAATTCATTTGTAACCCCAAAAGTAATACTAGTGGTGCTTTCACTGGGGTTTCGGACATGCACAGAGGGGTGAAAATTCTGACTTTGCCAACAGGGACATTCCCAGCTGATGCCAAATAAGTGACCAACAGGCATGGACCGGACCAGCTCAGTTGGTTGGAGCATCATCCCCCACTACCAGATTCGCAGCTGGATTCCCTGTTCGGACACGTGCAACAATCAACCACTACATGCATGAGTGGGAGAAACAACAAATTTTTGTTCTTTCCTCTCTAAAATCAATTTTAAAAAATGCAATGCACTAATAAGTGTCCTTTTCACAATAACATATTTACGATTGCTGGTGATTTTGCCTTTTAAAATGCTCCCAAGCACATGCTGAAATGCCCTCCAGAGTTTCTGAGCACCGGGAGGCTGGGATGTGCCTTACAGAGAAAATACGTGCCTGGATAAGCTTTGTTTCAAGTATGTGTCACAGTACTGTTGCCTGTGATTTTAATGTTAATGAACCACACACATATATATGATGTCTTTAAACAGAAATATCCCAGAAACAAGGTACATATTAATCAGATGACGAACATGTGACCAGAGGCCTGCAGAAGCCGAACCCTGTGTTTTTCCTAGGAACGGTGGGAACACTGCCCCCAACGACAAGAACTGACTGCACTAAATATCAGAGGACACACTTGAAAATGCTTAAGTTATTAACACATTATTATTCAAACTGTGAATGGGGGGAGGGGACATTCAGACCACAGTGGAATCGTAGCATCAGGCTTGTCTTCTGGGGAAGGTAGAATGGGATATCAAACTGTGTGAAATATTGGAGGTATCTTGATCGGAGAGAAAACCACATTCCACGCTGCAAAGGCTGCCGTCTCGGTACTGCCAAGTTCCCACGGCGTGACGGTATTTGTTGCTAGGGAACGCCATCAGGGAGGGTTCACTCTACCCCCCACCCCCACCACCCCGCCACCTGAATCTTTCGATCACCTCTGCTCAGGCTTTTATGAGAATGTCTTTTTCCTGGGAACAGGCCATCTGGTTTTCAGCTCATCTCTCACTGACTTGAAACAGTCTCTATGGCCTTCCAAATCCAGTCCTGGCACGCTACCCCCCAATTTACCTCTCATTGTGTGCTAGTCCCTCCTGTCCTAGGGAGGCATTCCTTTATTATGACTTATCCTAAGTTGTAATGAATCATAAATAAGCCTCGCAGAGATACTGGAATTATAAAGAGCAAGACAAGAAGAAAAGAACTACCCTACATTAAAAGAAATGCAAACTAAACAGCAGGGGAACCGAAGACAGGTGAGGGACTCTTGGCTAGAGGCCATCCTAGAGCTGTGGAAAACGTGCTACAGCTGTTCCCCAGGAAGAGTCACACTGTGTGCGCTAGAGATGTCCTTGCGATCTGAGAACTAGTTCTAGGGCCCTGAAGGACTGTCCGAGGGTCCATTTTCTCTGAGGGTATTCCGAGTTTTGAAGCCCTATGTACATACAGTAAAGATCTGATAAATTTCAGTTCCTGTTTTGCCAACTCACATATGCCATGGGTAAACAGAATCATTGGGAAGTCCTCTGGAATGTCAATAAAAAGCGTATTTACACACACGTGCCTTTCCGTTCTGTGTAAGAACTACAGAGAATAACAAGACGGGGGCTTTTTAAATAGAAAGTAAATTTATCTCCTTCAAACCTGTTTAAGGGCTTCAATAAATAGAGACCATGGAAGCAATAATAGCATATTCCAGGGTCAAATAATTGGGTAGCAATGATCTCAGTATATTGATTTCAGGTCAGTAACATCTAGTGTAAGTGGAAGAGAAGTGTGTAAGCATCTGTGGCACCAGCAAATCCTTTGAATACCTCTATCGCTGCAAATTGCAACATTATGGTGGTGAAGCCTGGGTCTTGTGCATGAATGCTTTTGTGGATTAGGTAATTCTTTTATTGGGTGCACTTCACGGTAATACCTGTTAATGTTATAAGCAGTTTTTAACAATTGTAACCTGTGATATTTTCCTAATGAGTGTATTTATGCACACTGCTGTGTGAGCTGTTAGGCTTTAAGCATTTTTAAGGACTCTAACCTGTGACATTTTACTAATGTGTGTATTTATGCATATCACAGAGAGCTGTTAATGTTATAAGCATTTTTAAGGACTTTATCCAGGGATATTTTTAACCAATGTTTGTAAGTACTCAAATTCCAATGTATCTTGCTAGAATAATAAGACACGAAGTCATATTGTTTAAACAAGGTACGTTGCATGGTGTTCCTGCATGTCTTTCTCAGAGTTAAGACTTTTTGTTGTAGGAGTATGTTTCTTCAAAGGAATGAAACATTGAGGAAAAATAAATTTAATAGGTCCTTTAACACTAGATAACTGAAATTTATAGATGCTTATTGGATAGCTCTTTTACACAATATAGTAGATCAGGTAGTATTGAGGACAAAACAAGGAAGACTCTTCTTGCTAATGAGAAGGTCCTGACTCTGTTGACAAAGGACACCACAGAAAGGGCCGTGGTGGAGATCAAATGTAATAGGAAAGTAGAGGAGAGAATAATTCTGAAATAGTCACTGTCTCTATCCATGGATTTATTTTATTCATTACTCATATTTTATTCCAGTTATTATTTTTTTTCTGCCTGGACTACACCTCTCTCTTTTAGTCAAGATACTACTCAGCCGTCAGTACTTTCCTTCAACAACCCTAAAATCTAGAGACTCAGTAGAAATTTCTTGTTTTTGAAACCACTTTGAGACAACAGATAAAAAGCTATACGTTGTTAATGTATGTAACTCAATCAGTTTGGGGTTGTATATATACAGCCCTGAAACTGTTGCTTGCTTCCAATAAGGACACAGCCATATCCATCACTTCCCAAAGTTTTTTTCCACCTCCTTTATTAGTGTGTGTGTGTGTGTGTGTGTGTGTGTGTGTGTGTGTGTGTATGTGATATGAGAACACTTAACATTCTTTTCCATGGACATTTAGAAACATATTGCATAAACTAATTCTGAGAACATTACAAAATTTATATATATATATATATGAATATACAAGTGTTATCAATTTCTCATTAAAAGTGAAATTTTAAAAAAAAGAAAAATTAATTGAGATTCATAATCCCTTTGCTTGGTATAATTCTATACAAGTACTGTAAAAGTAATTTCCTTTTTGATCCAATAATTGATAGTTCTGCTTATTTGCCCTCCTAAATATTTCTCCATAGTTCCTGTTTGTTTTTTGGGTTTTTTTTCATCGTCGCTGCAACGGTCAGTACTTGTGAAGCGCCTGCTGTGTAAGGACTGGTGTTCGAGGATGGAGAGCCCCTGTGTACTGACCACGGCGCCTGTTCTTCAGGCGGGCCCGGTCCAGTGCGCGGAAGGCTTCGCTGGAGAAACTCTATACCAGAGTGATCCAGCCTGTGCTTTCGGGGAAGAACCCCCGGAGAAAAGAAGGGGAGTTTGCTGGGCAAAGGCTCTGTGGGGTGAGGACAGAAAGGGCATAATAATAGGGAAGAGAGCGTGCGACGTACCTGACAAAGGAGAGTAACTGTCCAAACCTGGCCGGAGGGTGGGGTCTGTAGAGCAAGGGAAAGTCACGTGGGAGGTCGCTGCCGTGGGGGAGGGGCCGGAGAACTGAGCAGGTGAAGCATCTGTCCTCAAGGCACTGGGGTAGGGAGGATTGATATCATCAGGTCTGTTCTTCTAAAAGAAAGATCTCCCTGTTGTGAGAATGGGAGTGAGCACGAGGCTGGGCAAGACTGGTTACCGGGAAATCGGGTGAGGAGAAAGCCGCATGGACTAATGGGATTTTATACACGCAGGCATAAAATGCATCAACAGACATAGACACTAATGCTTACAGTATAGTCATTAACTTTAAGTATTCGTGGAGTAGGTACACATGGCCATATGGTAAACATGTAAACATGATCATCGAAGAAAAGGGCTTTTTTTTTTTTGCTATCAATCTAACAATGTTGGCAAAGAAATGCCTTAAGTAATACTGTCTTTGGATATCTGTGCTTAAGTTGCTCACTTAGGCCCCTGGATTAGAGAACAGATGGAATTCTTAGTTTTAGTCGAGACCATGATTAGCCACTTCTGACCGCCTGGGCTGTCGTTTGAAACGTCAGCCATGTTTTACCCGGGTCCTTAATAGAAACGGCGGGGCATTTCTCGCAAGGAATAAGAACCGCGATAGTCCCCTGCGGGAAAACTCTCTAGCGCTACAGAAAAGCTCGGTCCCTGTGTCAGGACCGTCAGTGTCACTGAAGAAACCCGCATATCATGAGTTTCCAGGAGCAAGAGCAGGTCACCTTGCCAGCCTCCATGCTACGTGGGGCAGGAAAGCCTGGCTCGCAGGCGGAGTTGCAGGAAGAGGCCCACGTGCTGCAGTCGTTCTGCAAGTGAGCGGGCTTTTATTAATTATCTTTGGAGTTGAGCACGGTTGACACACACACACAAAAAGAAGAAACGGAAGTTGAATAAACTGTTGAAAACCAGCTATGCCTCTAGTTGGGTCAAGACAAGGAACAGGAAGCAAAGCAGTAATTTGGAAAAATTTACACACAAAAAACACGGTGTTGAAGTACTACCCTCTTTTGCTAGAGAAAAACGTCAAAACCATGCGGGTCCCGTGCGAGCTGCGCATCTGTAACTGCAGTTAATACGAAATTGAGTGAAATGACGGGGTTATAGCCAGTGGGCCTTTTCTGGCAGGACAGGTGCAGGAAGAAATACGCACAACCCCAGTTTGTGGTAGCGTACTTGTAGGAGACTTAAACTTACAGCCCTGTATCCATCAGTGATGGGCGCAGCGTGAGCAGAGTGCCCTGAGAAGCCTGTGAGGGGACCCTTATGCTATTTCTTCGGCAGCCTGTGACCGAGCAGTGTGTTGAGAAACGTACACTGTCGTGTACGGACTTCAGCATCCATCTCTGACGTCACAGTGATTGTCTTTCTCTCGCAATCTTGCAACCTTTCTAAGTCCTGTATGTTTCAGGCACTTCTGGGTTTGGGGGAATAACCAGAAAATCCTGATGCTTTTCCACGACACTAAAGAAACACTGCGTCAAAGTGACACGCAGACCTCTCTAACCTTCGCGCCCCTGCCTTTCCCAGCAAAGAGGGGGATCTCACCACTTTCCAAAGCTAACGGAAAACTGGGCTAACAGGTCACCTCTGCTCTCAAGTTCCCCCACTCTCTACTTCCCGGCCCTTCCTGTCCTACAAATGAGACCCACTGAAATAATGCCCTCTGATTTTTATCTGATTCCCTCCCTCACACCCACCCCAACCAAGTTAAGCAACATTTCCTGATGTTGAAGGCAGAGACATATCTGACATACGTTCTTCCAAGTTCTTTTTCTTCTTTTATCTGGAACTTTTGAAAATCCCGGGGGTCCAACCAAGTTACTCCCTCAGCATGCAGACATCTCACTGGTCCTACGTTTCAGTTCGCATGCCTCTCTTCTTGCATTTGGGAATGGCCAACAGGACGGCCAACCAGACAGGATTCTAGACCAGAATTCAGAGGATGCCTTCGGCTACTTCAGTGATGTTAACTACCTTTTTACTTATAT
The DNA here is from genome assembly GCA_037038555.1 of Rhynchonycteris naso. NCBI lineage: Eukaryota > Metazoa > Chordata > Mammalia > Chiroptera > Emballonuridae > Rhynchonycteris > Rhynchonycteris naso. The sequence goes on along the minus strand of CM072998.1, from coordinate 6,104,256 downwards.
TTCATCAAGAAAATAGACACTTTTTCTCACATGTTTGCTTTCTTAACATCATTTTCAAGGCTTTGGTCACCCTATTTATTCCTGTGGAATCGGATTAGCAACTTGAAGGCAGACAGGATGACTTGTTTAAATCTCTATAAAGACTTAATGCAATTTCTGTTACAGTATGGACATTCAATGTTTGATTGAATAAAGAGATAGGTAAATAAAAAGGTGAATAAAGAGATAGATTAATGAAAAAGAGATAAGAGGTGCTAAAAAGTATTGATATAAGTAACCATCACTCTGTTTCCCACCCTACTTGTACCTAAAAATATTTCAACTGAAATTGACTTTAAAAAAAATAGATGGAGAGATGAAATATGATGAACTTGAATAAAGTTGCTTTACTTTGGTAGAATCGAAATATAAGAACAAAACTAGAGATTTTATTTCTTGTAAAATATGCAAGGATTAAAATGAAAAGAAAAAAAGTGCTTGGCAAACATTTTTTTTTTAATTCAGCAGATGGATGGTTTTTCTACTTTTGTGGATAAAAGAAATCAACATAATGAAAATGCCTATTCTGCCTTGATTTTTTCATTTTCTTGCACTTCAGTGAGAACTTAAAGGCACTTCTGGCCTCTTCAGGTGTTGCCATAGTGAAGAGTTTGTTTTAATGTTTTCTTTTCTTGGCAGACAGGGCAGGAGAACTTACCCATGTAGGTATTTAATTAGACAGAGAGATCTGCTAACTTAAATAGGTTAATGATCATGGATGTATAACAATGACATTTTAAGTTACATCACTACAAGCCACGGACACATTACAGTTACACAAATATCTCAGCATATTTCAAAAACTACTAAAACATCTCTTATTAAGATTATGATTACATTTATTTCGGGGATTATACAGTGTTAGAATGACAAAATCATTTGTAATGTTTATTACTTGTTCTACGAATCCTGTTATTTTTTTTTTAAATGTCTTTTATTTTATTTTATTCATTTTAGAGAGGAGACACAGAGTGAGAGAGACACACAGAGAGAGAAAGAGAGAAAGGGGGGAGGAGCTGGAAGCATCAACTCCCATATATGCCTTGACCAGACCAGTGCAGGGTTTTGAACTGGCGACCTCAGTGTTCCCAGGTCGACGCTTTATCCACTGCGCCACCACAGGTCAGGCTACGAATCCTGTTATTAATTGCTGGTTATGCTTCTGTCATTTTTGCTATCAAAATACACATCCTGTTTCACACAGAACACAAATACATACAATTGACGTCAACCATATGTCAATAATGTTCGAAAAGTAAACTAAGAGCTTTGAACAAGACCCCATTTTGCAGTTAGGTGACAGTCTCATAATTATTAACTGACCATTAGATAAATATGGGCTAAATTCTGTGGGGGATAATTCACATATAGGTATGATTTAAAACTCATTTTTTTTTTAAATTTTTTTCTTTTTATTCATTTTAGAGGGGAGACACAGAGAGAGAGAGAGAGAGAGAGAGAGAGAGAGAGAGAGAAATAGAGAAAGGAGGGAGGAGCTGGAAGCATCAACTCCCATATGTGCCTTGACCAGACCAGTGCAGGGTTTTGAACTGGCGACCTCAGTGTTCCCAGGTTGACACTTTATCCACTGCGCCACCACAGGTCAGGCAAAACTCATTTTTAAAGATAATATTCCGTTATAATAAACATACTCAAATTCACAAAATTAAAAGAAAATCAAGTGTTAAAAAATACCTTTATAATACAAAATTGACAAGGATTTAAACAAAATGATTACAGCTAACATTAAGCAATGGTAAGTGAAACAGAAATAATAATTGGTGATGGGAATTTGCCATACTGCAATTCCATTGGGGAAATCAATTGAACAATATGGATTAGTAACCAAAGACACTTGAGAATTTAGTCAGTAATTTGGGTAAAGTTGCATTGTGCCATCTGTGATAGTGTAAAATGATGAATTATTTGTGTCCAAAATATTACAATGGTTATATGACACTACAGTTTAAGATAGTATTGAGACATGCTTGTGTTGCTTTAAATATTTTTATTCTTTGAACTAGAATAATCCTGCCATAACGCTTACCTTACCTATAAAGATGTGCAGACAAAGTGTATACACAGAGCATTATGCACTGTATAAAATATCTAAAGGAAATATTTTTAGGTAAGTGTATGTAAGCACTCTATATAATAAAACAGAAGCCAGTAATTTAAATCATTCTTTCAAGAATAATAATACTGGGAAAAACTGTTCATAGCAAATGCTAAACAAAAATACAAAGAGCAAGACAGCGTCTGTAGTATTATTCAGACTTTATATACAAGACGCACAAATATGTAAATGTTCACACAAAGAAATGCAAATAAAAATACAATAAATATATATACTAAAAGCCAAAGTGATTTATGTCCTGACTGCATGAACTATTTTTATAATTGCGTATATTTTTCAAATTTTCAACAATGACTGTATTTTATTATAAAAGATAATATCATGCCATAAATAGCACTTGGAGTGGCTGCCAAGAACACTGTGCAAAATGGTTTCTATATCTGAGAAAAATTATAAGAAGTATACATTTGGCAGATATTAAATTGGATGGAAATGATGATATGGTGTCTCACAATGATTTTCTATCTCCTTCATTGTTTCTACATTTAGTAACTTGACTTTTATTCTGCAAGAAATATTTCTACCTTTTATCCCATTTATTCATTGAGTTTTATCACTATAGACTCCTAGTTATTCATTTTATTTGGGGGATTATAATCTCTTGCTGTCACAATTTTGTTGGTGACATTGTCCCAGCTTTGGCCATTGGGGCATTTTGGGGTTAGTTCTGGTGTCATTTTAGCATGATGTCATCCTTTGTTTTGCTTTGGTTTACCACTAATTTGCTTTCTGGCACCTACAAGATGCCCCGGGTTCACCATGTGTGCACCCCTGCTCCACCCCAGAATCAGCCTCTTCTTCCACTGTAGAATGAGATCTGAAACCCAGGGCGAAGCTGTGGTTTCTCATGGCAGCTGGAGCACCAATCACCACTTCTAGGGACACGGAGTGGTAATTCATGCAGGCAAGATGCATAGACAGATGTTCCAACGTGGTCGAGACTTCCACAGAGTGATTGCATGCGTACCCGTTAGCTATTTACTATTGTGATAACTGAGACAGACGTCCACAAGCCTTTCATGCCCCTTGACTCCATCAGCACCGTCTGGAGTGTGGGCTGGGCTTAGCTGTCTTCCAGTGATGAGAGCAAGAAAAGGACAGAGTAACTGCACCCAACAGACTCCCGAAGGACACTTGTAGAGTAGTCAACAATGGGGACGGTCACGTGGGGAACTCAGGCCAGGGACTTTGACTAGGGACACCCACACAACTAAGCGCACCAAAAGAAAGTTACCAGAAATCTTTGGGAGAAGAGTGAACGTTCATCAGCCAGTAAGATTTCACCAAGTCATAATTGCTCGTCTACCCTAGAGGACCCCTTTAAATACCGCTCACTCAGTTTAATTTGTGTGACTCCTCCCACCTCTGAACCCCGGGACCAGAGGACATCGTCAGGCGGGATGTGCGGTACTTAATAAAGCCTTTGCTATTCCACACTTTGTGGCTCCAAGTCCCCCTCCTTCTTTCTCGGTGGGGGAAAAATACCTTCCAACACTTTCTTAAACCAATTAGTCAAGGTTAATATTACCGGAGGAAATCACGCTGCGAACCACCCCAATGTGACGTGGCAAGCACGCCTCCATGGTATTCCCCCACAAAATCAGCAGGTTAATCACAAGAGTTATCAAATAAATTCAAAGTGAGGGACAAGAGACAAAGATATCTCACCAGCAGAGATTTTTGGACCTTGACAAAAAAGTATTAAAAACCCAATTGGTGGCTATAGTTCTCTATAATTAAGGCAAGCCTGAAATGTAAATCTAAATTAACTGAATCCAAAACATTGATGTGTATGTAATAAGCCATACCCCAAAAAAAGAAATTTTTTAGGGGGAAAAAAAAGCTCACTATCTTAAAAGGCATGATGTGTTTGAGCAGACGTTTGGCAACTAATGACTTAGCAAAGAGGTACATACACAGCATTAACGCATTAGAACATTTCAATGAAATATATATATTTAAATTTAAAAGATAAGTAATTTTACTCACATTATAGGCATCAGTGCAGAAAACAATGGGCAAACCCCTTCTATTTCCATAACAGTATTTGCATCTTAGAGGACCACCTTGATCACACGGTACGTAGTTAGATCAGATATTCTGTCTCTCTCTCACCCTTCCCTTCTGCTTTTGCCTTGGGAGACCACCTCCCATGGAAAAAAATCCTTTCACATTTGGAAAATCTCAGCATCTGAGCTGTTTAGGCATGCTACTAAGGGATCTGGTCTAAACCTCACCGTCATGAGAACAACAAGGTTTATAAAGAGATACCTGTCCTTCCTGCTTCTGTCTCCTCCAGACAGGTGAGCCATAAAGCAGGAGTAAAAAAGACGCAAACATCACATCTGCTTGGATTCGACTCTGACATGTAAACCCAAGCAGCCTCGAAAGGTAGCACAAGTGCCTGCCATTGAAAGACATCCAAGGCCCTGGACGGCTGACTCAGGGTTAGAACATCGGCCCAGCATGTGGAAGTCCCAGGTTTGATTCCCGGCCAGGGCACACAGGAGAAGTGCCCATCTGCTTCTCCACCTTTCCCCGTCTCCTTTCTCTCTCTCTCTCTCTTCCCCTCCCACAGCCAAGGCTCCATTGGAGCAAAGTTGGCCCCAGGCACTGAGGATGCCTCCATGGCCTCCACCTCAGATGCTAGAATGTCTCTGGTTGCAACAGAGCAACACCCCAGATGGGCAGAGCATCGCCCCCTGGTGGGCATGCCGGGTGGATCCTGGTTGGACACACGTGGGAGTCTGTCTCTGCCTCCCCAGTTCTCATTTCAGAAAAATACAAACAAATATAGAATAAACTAAAAAAGAAAGACATCCAGAAACCTCTTACTTTTCACTCTCAGGTATTGTGTTATAATTTCATCTAAAGCTAAAACCTACTGCATCATTTGATTTTCTTTTGGTGGTAAATTAAAGCAAAAACTTTATAAAAGTCTATACAGGGTGGGACAAAAGTAGGTTTTCAGTTGTTTGTATGAAAAATAATACAATAATGAATAAATGATAATACAAAAATAAGCTCTATTTCCCGTACTTACAACTATAAACCTACTTTGCCTTGCCCTGTGTACTGAGCAGTAGCACCTTTCTAATTCATTCATCTGTTTTTCTTAATAAAATAGGTATAGCATGAGGCTGCAGAAAAATCAATCAGCCCCTTGAGTTTTGGTAGTGCCACCAGCCCACCAGTCCTGAAGCTGAGCTCTGAGCAGCGTAATTCAGAGAGATAAAGACCATGTGGAGAGATGAGCACTGAATAGCTAAGAGGCTGAGAAGAAGCTGGAATAAAGACCTGGTAGCAGGGGTGTGTACGAGTTCAGTTATTGTCCTCAGAACACAGCGGGAATCAGAGACTAGCCCTGTGAACACGCGGCATTGCAGTGATGGAAACTCAATAGGTAAGGTGGCACTTCCTGTGAGTGCCTGAGCTTTCAAAAGTAGCCTTCCAATAAAAAGAGAGCCTTCACATTCACTGGCAAGCTGCTGGGCTACATGAAAGTCATTTACTTAAAGATAAGCATAGTTATAGCAATAATCATCTTTTTAAATACACTGGGTAAGCCTGACCTGTGGTGGCGCAGTGGATAAACCCTCAACCTGAAACGCTGAGGTCGCCGATTCAAAACTCTGGGCTTGCCCAGTCAAGGCACATATGGGAGTTAATGCTTCCTGCTTCTCCTCTCTTCTCTCTCGCTCTTTCTCCTCTCTCCTCTCTCTCTCTAAAACTGAATAAATAAAATTTAAAAAGTAAATAAATAAAATAAAATACACTGGATAAAAGCTTCAGTAAACCCGTAGAATTCAGCTTCGCAGTTGGCTAGCCCAAAGCACCTATGGGAACTAGGATCTGGAACACAGAACAGCCAACACATATATCCTGAATTAATAGTAGTTTCTTAAACTAGACCAGACACTGAATACAGTTTACATCTATGTAAACTTCGTAACTGGCACATTCTCCAGGGGTTCTCAAAGCAAGGATGGCCCTGAGTCAATGGCGATTGCTCTGGGCTACCTGACATGGGTTGGCTTTCACAGAATCAGTGAGTGAGCTCACCTCCGTCCCCAAGGTGGGGTTGCTCTCAGGGCACACAGAGCTTTCAAACCAAAGCAGGGAATGCAGGACAGAGCGGCCACATCCCACCCCACATCCGAAGCTCACAGCAGTTTGGGGACACATACTGGTGAGCAACATCTCATCTGCTGGGTGGGAAAAGAGGGGAGGTATTACTGCTGTGCAATGCGATTTTAGAACTGTTTTATTCTTCATATTTCTGCCACCATTGCTATTCACAAATGCCACTCTTTTTATATGATAGCTCTGGTGTAATAATGGGATCGGTAGGGGGCACGATTTCAGCCCCTGTTGGTTTAGCAAAAGATAAGGAGTTATGTTGAATGCATATTTATATTAGCTATTCCAAAAGGGAACAAATGAGAAAAATACAGTAGTGGGAAGTCATTATGAGCTGAAGTCAGATGATTTTAGATGATGAACTATTGTACTTGGAAGAATACGTTATAAGTCCCTTGATAAAAGGGAGCAGCTAGACTGTAAAGCTGAGCAAATAAAAAAGTATGAAAAGGCCAGAGTGAAGTAAGTAACGAAAGGCTTTCCGTACCAAAGCACTGACGGGAGTCCAGTAAGGAGCGGAGATGGGACGCGGCTTGTGTAGGTTAAGCGAGCCCTGTGCAGCGTCCCAACTACGTATGTAATTCTACCGGCACGTAAAAACAAGTCGACGGACATGATTTTAAGGGAAAAATAAAAAGGAATGATCAGCAATGCAGAAGAACGTAAGAACTGGAGATAGCGATTGCTGAAAATAGAAACCCCAGCAGTAAGGTCTTCCACGGGCGCTGAGCGTCAGATATTCACAGAGGTGGGTTTACACGCCCAATACAATAAAAGTACCTATTCTATGCATTAGCGGTGAATCAAAGAGATGGCGGTCTACACATAGATCAGATACACACCGCTTAATTACACATGCCTTGTCAATGTCTGCGACACCAGAGCAGAGGACGAGCAGTGAAGAAATACACAGCAAGGCTAAGAATATGTTTAAAGAGGAAAGCAACGATGATTCACAGGCGGCATGATGAGCGATGACCGTCATTTCAATTACCAAACAGTGAAAAGCCATCACCGGCAGTGGCTTCCGAGGCTCTTGCCGTGTACAAGTCACCCTGCGGTCTGCTTTGGTCTACTAAGGTCCCCAGGAACAAGTGAGGGGCGCTTAATCACATCCCTGGAGGAACCCAATCTACACAACATAGAGCAAGTAGGGCAAGGGGCCCCACCCAGGGGTGCCCTGATAGGGAAGGTCTCACAGTACACTCCTGTGCCGCAGGAAGGGACAGCCTAAATGCCACTGTGGGGTTGCTACGCAAACAACTCCAACCCACGTCCCCTCACTCAGCTTCCACTGGACGGTCCCTCTTAAGCCCCTCCTACTAATAGACTGAAAACAAGACATTACCTTTGGGAGTAACGTGACTCGAATCAGTCCATGGAGATTACTGAAGGTTTTGCACACGCTCCCAAAGGCAGTGCAATCTGACACCCGTGCAGAGTCTGTAGAGGTGTTGTGACGGACACAGCCTGAGAGCAGTAAGGTTTGTCAAGTTCCCCAGCGGAACACTAGCATCGCAAACCCACTGGGAAAAGCAGAGGTCCACGGAACGCTGTCTCCTTCCCAGGGCGGGCTGCACATCTCTCTCCTCCAGAGACCCGCCAGCCAGCCATGCCAACTCCCTGCGCCATCACGGTCTCGGAGGAATCCACTGCTTGCACAGTGGAACTAGAAAAATGGGTGGTGGGAAGAGTGAAGACCATAAATGCACATAGGCTTGAGCCTTAACGTTCCAGTCGTGGCGTCCAAAAAACGGTGCGGGCAGAAGCCTCTCCCCTGTGAAGGGAGGCGTGGTCTCTCTAGACGGCGCTCTCTCCTATCAGAGTAAGCCCACAGCAATGTCACTGCGCTGCTCTTCCAGGAGCCGACGACGTAGGACAGGAAGGAAGCCAACCACCTACGGAGTAAACTACGAAGGGTGGGCAATGTACAGTCCAGCAAGTGCCTCTTCTCAGGGGCCCTCACGGTAGATATCCCCATTGTTTATCAAGAAAAAGAAAGCTAGAGGAAACTAATGGCTTATTGGCAAGTACCAGTGACTCCCACTCCGATTTCCCAGAAGCCTGCTTCCCATCACGGCCAGTGAGCTACCACGCCCACCCCCCACCTGCAGGCCAGGAGCACGTATGTGCACATTGGCAGGATAACCCGAGAGGCAGCAAGGAGAAATATGCCCAAACCAAAGAAGATCAAACGGTGGTGACAGATCTTCAGCCTCCTGAGCTCATAACTCTCAATTGAGAAGTGTAAAAAGTGTCACTTTCTAAAATCTCAGACGTGAGGGAAGAAAATTAAAAGTCTGCTGTATCCTGAATAGATAGATACATCATCAAGTCAATAATGAGTCACTATTCACTTGAGCTCAATAGAAGATCACTTTGGAATTTTTAGAACGTAAGAGAAACCACAGAAGAGGTTAGACAACCAGTTAGCAAAAATACTTAATAGAGCCCTGTCCGCAAGAAGGCCAGTGAAGACTGGAATGTGCCCAGGGCCATGTCAATGCTTAAGAATGAATCTAGCCTGACCAGGCGGTGGCGCAGTGGATAGAGCGGAAGACCCAGGTTCGAGACCCCGAGCTCGCCAGCTTGAGCGCAAGCCCATCTGGCTTGAGCAAAAGCTCGCCAGCTTGGACCCAAGGTCGCTGGCTCCAGCAAGGGGTTGCTCGGTCTGCTGAAGGCCCGCGGTCAAGGCACATGTGAGAAAGCAATCAATGAACAACTAAGGTGTTGCGATGGCAAAGAAAAACTAATGATTGATGCTTCTCACCTCTCTCTGTTCCTGTCTGTCTGTCCCTATCTGTCCCTCTCTCTGACTCTCTCTCTGTCCCTGTGTGAAAAAAAAGAAAAAAAATGAATCTAAGTCACATACACAGCTAGACCCACAGGGATCAGAGAGGCCAGCAATTGGTACCACAAAGGGCACCGAGTATAAAAACATGTGATTTAGGAGGGGATTCTGGAAAGAGCTCGATACTCTCGTGATGGCGGTATCCAGGCTAATAAAACTTAAATGTAATATGTCTTTCAAGAAAAAGGAACCATCATAACTCAGTAAAAAAAAAAAGAGAGAATATTATAAGATTTTATGTAAGAAACGTCAAGCTGGAGGGCTTGGTTTGGAAACCGGGAGAGGCAAACAATGCATCTCCAACCTTTTTACTAGAGCTTTAGAGCCACTCAGTGAAAAAGAAGGGAGGAAGGGAGGAAAGAAAGAAATAAGGACAAGCATGTGTCAATGTCACTACTGCAGGCCACAAGGCTTGGACTCGTGGGGACCGCTGGGAGTAGATTGATGGCTCCCCAGATGTGTCTCTAGCCTGAAGCCTGGATCCACCAGCTCATTTCCTGCTTGGAGGGTTGCTCTAGTGTGACTGATGACCCCTCACTTCTGTTACCCCTTTGTGCGGGGTCAGCCGGTTACCCCTACCCGGGCAGCGGGGGAAGAGACTGTCGACACAAGTAAGGTGCGCAGTGTAGAACAGCTTGAGCGTGAGTGGAATGGTGTTTAAAATTCAATTCACCAGAAATGTGGAAGATACTGTGCATCCTGACTGCGGTGATGTTATTCTATTAACCATTAGAAATAGGAATTCTTGTCTTTCGGGTTTGTTTCCTCCTGGTGGTGGCGGTGGGATTCCCTACACCAGCGGGCTCTCCTGGGTGATTCCCATGAGGCAAGGAAGGGCAGGGCAGAGAAAGCCCATGCTGTTTGCAGCCCAAAAACACATGTGGGGCTTCCAGTTCCTGCTATGCCAGGGGACCCTGACCCAGTGAGCTCTGACCCCGGCACATCCATGAGGATGCAGTCAGAGCTGCCCATCTGGTGGGGTGCATCCTCAGACCTTCAGGCCCTAAGAGCAGGTAGACGGCACCTGTTTGGGATGGGGACCGTACATCAGTGGTCAGGCCCAAGCAGACCCAAGTGTATCGAGTCGGTTCTGTGAATGGGAATCAGAACCAGTGGCTCTTTCTCAGCTCAGCCTAATGCATGACAGAGGTGCCCTAAGGATTATGGGGCCAGGGCAGGAAATAACTCAGACCTGGGTCACAGGCGGTCAGCTCAGTGTGCCTGTGTGCAGACAGCTCATGTGACTCAGGTGTTGCTACTGCACACCGCTCTGGTGGGGGTAAAGACGATGGGAGGGACAGTCCTCATAGTCGGTAGGTGCCGGGCTGCAGCCCACATCCCGTGTTGTGAAGAGGAGCCTCCTGACCGTAGGATATTTGATGTCCCAGGCAGGGGAAACTAGCTTGACAGTTGGTTATTGTTTCTTAAAATAGCAAGATGAAGATGCTGAACAAAGATATTTGTGGAAGAATCATGAATGGGCACTGGGGATAAACTATATCATGCGATAATCTTTGAGTCTGTCAATGTTCACCAGAAAGGACCCTCACAGAGGTGGTACTCTGCATCCTCGTTGATGGGATGGCTTGTCTGGACCCTCAGCCAGTCCCTGTCCTCATCCTGGCCAGTGCAGTGGGCCCACAGAAGAAACTGGCATGGTGACAGGGACAGAGATGGCACAGGGGCACCACACTCATTCCTGAATACTTACCCTGCCATCAGCATGGACTGCACTGCTCGTGGTAACTGACCTGTTTATCAGGAGTATCTAGGTTTGCTACCTGATGGGATGAATAGTCCACAATTAGGAGAAGGCCCCAGGCCACCTCCTGGTACTCCTAAGCCTGTGACAGAAGTGAATAAAAGAGCACAGCATTCATGATGTGAGAGGAGGAGATCAGGTCAAGCACAGACGAAATTCTGTCCCTTGACCGCCATTAGCAAGTGGAAAGGTTGGCCAAGGCTGCGAGAAATCTAGTATGGATGATGGAGAAGGGAGACGGGCGTTAGTTACAGCACTGAACCAGCTCAGCAATGGGGCTCACGTTCCTCCACTTACTTCCTGTAAAAATCTTTGGAAGACACTGTGGCTGATGACCACCCTGCTGAGCTGGTACCTAGAAAGACCTCATGATGGGTCCGAGCAGCACAGAGGGTGGACAGGGTATAGATAGAGCAGAAGATGCTTCTGCTTTTCCTCCCCCTTCCCCTGGCCCAGCTGTAACTTCAGAGAGGACCAGACTGGACAATGTCATGCAGACTGACCCTCCAACTGAGAGCATTCCACCACAACTGCCTTTCCGAATCCTTTCAGATTTCTGGCATGGAGTCACACTCTGTGTCTGGGACTCTGACCGGCTGGCCCCGCACAAAGGGGTAACAGAAGTGAGGGGTCATCAGTCACACTAAAGCACCCCTCCACACAGGAAATGAGCTGGTGGATCCAGGCTTCAGGCTAGAGACACATCTGGGGAGCCATCAATCTACTTCCCAGCGGTCCTCACGAGTCCAAGCCTTGTGGCCTGCAGTAGTGACACTGACACATGCTTGTCCTTATTTCTTTCTTTCCTCCCTTCCTCCCTTCTTTTTCACTCGACTTCCTTGTCCTCTGTTTCAGAGTCGAGTCCCGAACAAGCGCTCTGCTCTGATCTCACACTGTGCAGCAGGCGCAACTGAGAACTGTTTCCTCTGAAGCTCCTAGATGAAGAATGAGCCAGATACAGTCATATTGATAATATTGGTATTATTGAACTCGTACTGGTCGGTGTGTATTATGTACATGTACCTTAGCATATGGAAATGACATTAGTCCTATACGAGCCATTGTTTTATTCACAAATTATACTAAAACTTAGACTGGAATACATCATGCCTTTAAGGGTGTTAAAGGACACGACTCTCTATCTGCTGAGCTGACACTTTTTATCCTGACATCTAGTATGGACACAAACAGGAGAACAGCCCTACTGAGCCCTGCCTAGGATTTCAAAGGAAGCATCTCCAGACAGAAACTTTTTAATTACAGTTTTACTCAACGAAAATTAGGAATCACCAAAACAACGGCATCAACCAATATCAAATATTCAGACTGGGAATAAATTCGTAAAGTTTTAACCTGGGAGCTTCTGATCAATTCTAAATTTGCGTGAACACATAAGCACGTTTCAGATTTCCATCACTATCAATTTTATTCTATTTACTACCTTGTGTAATTTATAAACAGCCGATTTTCCTTTTTGGAAATGACTAATGTGTTTTGTTGTTGCTATACTGTTCAATATTGGATTCCCCAGAGTGACCTGTACATAGTAATAATAAAAGGAATATTAGGTAACATTTTGTGAGCTCATACCATGTAATAGTTTATATTTCACATGTATGTTCCCATATTAAAATTCCCAGTCTATGAAAAAAAGTAATTCCTATTTTATAAACCAAAAAAAAAGAAATCTTGGTACAGGGATAAAAAATAAATGTATCTAAAAATTTGCCCAATGGTAACACATGGATAAAAATCCCAGCAATCTGACTCCAAGCTATTCATTTCTAACAACTGGACAATTGTGGTTTAAGAAATTAACATATTTTTGGAAATAATTCCTTAGGAAACAACTCAATATATCAAAATATATAGTTGTGTCTGCAATTTTTCACCATCTCATATACTAGTTCATATTTTTCCCCAGTTAAAGTAGATTTTAACCTTCAATATCAATACTGCAAGGTGTGTGGGGTTCTTTTTACAAATTTCATAAGAATAATTTCCCCATCACCTTAACATACCATGTCTTCATACTTTAAATATTCTTTAAGAATATGCTTTGTTATTACTCCAAATCATCAAGAAAATCATTAAATAAGTAGGTCAAATCATCAACCCTCATGACAAGAATCAACAAAATTTCCTCCTGTAAGATTTTGTTAACTAATGTCATCCAATAAATTCAATTAAAAGAATTTTTAAATAAAACGTAAAACTTCTACACTGCAATCATATTTTAACTTCCAACTCACATTTCATCAAATCTATTCATACTTTTAAAATTTCATACATTTAATACTTAAATAAGAATAAAAAAGATACACAAAACTAGATTATGTTATAAGAAAGAGTTTTAAAATATTAATGAAAAAAGTAAATATCTGACAAAATAAAAATGTTATTTAAGAAATTTCCATATTGCTTCTTTTTTCAAATTTATTTTTAATTTTATTTAGAAAACTATAACTTTAACAGGGTGACATTGATCAATAAGAGCACATAGGTTTCAGGTGAACATTTTTATACCATTTGAACTGCTGATTGTGTTGTATACTCATCACCCAAAGTCAAATCATTTTCCATCACCTTATATTTGTCTCCCTTCACACCCTTCTGCCAAACCCTTCCCCATTCACTTCTGCCCATCCCCTCCCCCTCCCTCACATTCCCTTCTCCTGCTAACCTTTTCCACTTTACTTTTATCTATCTATCCATAAATATCATCTTATGAGTTTTTTACCAAGATCCTCCCAGGAATATTATTTTCTCTTGGCTATAATTAACCTATAGAATATACGTTTTATGTGTGGTGTGTGTGTGTGTGTGTGTGTGTGTGTGTGTTAAGAGGACTATTCCATTAGGAAAGTAAGTTCTTCTGTAATTAAAACAAGGACAATCATCAGTGGCATTCAAAACTCACTTTGAAGCCTGACCTGTGGTGGTGCAGTAGATAAAGCATCGATCTGGAACACTGAGGTTGCTGGTTCAAATCCCCAGTCCTGCTCTATCAAGGCATATACGAGAAGCAAGTATGAGTTGATGCTTCTTACTCCTCCCCCTCTTTCTCTTTTTTTCTCTCTTTCTCTTCCTTTCCCTTTCCTCTCCTCTATCTAAAATCAATAAATAAAATTTTTAACAAAAAATTCACTTGATGATTGCAGGGATTGATTGATTTATAAGGAAAAGTCTATGAAGCTAGATAAGCTGATATCTGAAGAGAAGTAAGCTAAAAGTAGTAATATAATTAAAAATTATAAAGACCATTGAAAAGAGAGAACTGTTTGTCAGTCTGGCTTTTCTGATACATCTTGGAATAATGTGACACTTAAAAGTGACAGAAACATTTTTGACCAAATGTAAGGTCACATAACCGGCTGCCCTAGAAATGTCACCATCCCCACAAGAGAACACACTGGCCATTGATATACTAGGTACCAGTTTTCTACACATAGACTTAATTTCATTGGACCTTTTGAGAATCTGTGTGAATCATTCTGCTAATATTGACTGTAATTTAACTAGAAGTAGTTCAATCAGAATGCCTCACATTCTAACTGAAGAACTAAATTAACTTACACCATCGCTATTCCTAACGTGAGACACAACACTTTTGCCTGCTCTCTGTGAAGCCAAGTCAGCTCTGTCCCACAGTCAGAAGTGCTCAGGGTGGGATGGAACTGGGGGCCGGACAGCTGAGCAGGGGGAGCAAACCACACTGTCGTAAACATAGTAGAACCTCACCTCACCTCAATATCACGTGCCCGAAAATCCAGAAACATTTGTCAAGCACTTAAACCAAAAGAGACAAAACAAATAGCATGAAAATTATGATAAAGTGTTATTCTCTAAGAAAAATAAGTAAGGCATAAACAATTGTCTGCGCTTGTCCTAGACCAGTGACGGGCAATCTTTTGAGCTTGGTGTGTCAAAATTTGCCATAAAACTGAGCATGACGCGGGTGGTGTGTCACTTGGAGAAAAATGGCCTAACCGGAAGTCCCAGAACTAGACGCTCGGTGCCAGAGTTCTGTTGTTTTGGCTTCCAGACCTCTAGCACAGAGTGTCCACACTACAGCAATGTTTTATCCTCGGCTACTGCACCTGTCCTTCTCGGCATGCAGCTCCATACTTCTCTGGTATGCGGCCGCGTGTCATCGAAAATGGCTACGTGTGTCAGTGCTGACACGCATGTCATAGGTTTGCCATCACGGGCCTAGACAGTGGAATCCACGCAGTCAAAGGATAAATATGCGAACCCTACACACAAGCTGATAAAAGGAAAGAACAAAGTCCTACTTAGAATTCTCAGGGCCTGAAAGAGATGCAATAGCATTTCTACCGAGATTTATTTGAAAACACATAATCCCAGGCAAAGAGCTGTGAAATAAGATTGGAGATATCTATGGGAGTCCAAGGATTTCCGGGGTGGGAAAATCACCTTTAGAAACTTTTTAAAAATCACCAAGGAGAATCATTAGTCATGTTGTGGTCTTCCCTAATGTATTAACCATGTTTAACTATATTTACAAATCTGTTTAAGTTGTAAATGCAATTCTCTAAAATGGAAATTAGTTAGCACTGTATCAAAAACATCCATTTCTCCTTTGAATTGCAATTGTCTTCATAGTATTTAAAATATCTGGCCAGAAGAGTTAAGCATGGTCCTGAAGATCATAACCCGGAATAAATCTCATTTTTAAGAGCCTATCTCATATGTAAAACAGTTATCTCAGTTTGTCACGCTGAACTTGAAGTGTCAAGCCCAACAGATAGAACACTCACAAGAATAGATAGTGCTCTTGACATGATTATTATACAAAGGTTTAAATTGTCGGTAAAGATAAGAAAATCGACAATATGTTTCTTTGACTTATAATCATTTTTCCTTTTTCTTTTTTGGTTTTCCCATTATATTTTTTTTATTACACCTTACAAATGTAAATGTCAGTTCTGTGGGAGGAAGCAGTAGCAAGGTCATCAGATTATTGGATGGATTTAATGTGAGCCGCTAGGAACTATGCCAGTTGCATGTGTGTTTAAGGACTTCCACTTGCAACAAATTGCTTTTTCCACACAGATAACTCCAAGTAGAATCTCAGGCAGTTACATTTACATGATCCCACTGGACTTTTTCATGCATTATAATTCCCCAAGCTGAAGTTTTAGATAAATTTAAATAAATTTTTAATGGGAACTTAATAATTTGATAGTTTTATAAAATATGAAACAAATTGTTACAAAATTATTCAAAATAAATTACTATTTATATAAAAAAGTACATTATCTGATATTTAATAAACAGAAAAGACAAAGGGTAAACTGATTGATTGCATGTGTTTGAGAAAAAAGTTTATGTGAGATATCACCCCAGTAGCATTCGAAGAATAAATGTTTTAATCCCACAAACACACCTGCAATGCTTTTAGCCATTAAAGTTATCATTCTTGATGTACCATATTTGACATAAGACATTCAAAGGCATTTTTATGGTTTATCTACCACATTAAATTTGCTGTGGACATGCAATTTTCTGTGTGAAAATTTTAGCCATCTTTAAATCTCATATATAGAGAAGCTAAGCAGAGAAGGTTCACTAAAGAAATCAGGTATCTTCTATATTCAAGGAATGACTGTTTTGAAAATGTCACCATCATGTCTAGTAAGCATCCTCTCAGTCTAGGACGGCTACTTTACATATAAGACATAGAGAGAACTCAAAATCTTTATATAAGAATGTATATCCTTTTTCTAAATAGCTTAACATTTGGCTCATTTATATATGTATGAGATCAGTATTAATGTATTTTTAAGTTCCTTGCCTAAATGTTTTGGTAGAAAAGAAACTAACTACATGTATTGGACATAATAGAAACTTGTTTGAAAAGCTTAGATGCCTTTTGGAGAAGGTGGCCAATTAATGAAGTCCTTATCATACAGGTTAGACAGCAGTTGAAAGGACACTCCAGAGAACTGAGCACTGAGCCTACCTGGACCACTCCACAGGCAGAGCCCTCACGATCTGCAAATGACCAAGGGCAATACAGTCAGTATTCCCAGAGTAAACCACACACTCATTTTCATTCTGTGTGTGCGTATAGAAAGGTTTCTGCTTCAGCCTGAATTAATAGGTCTAGCAAGTTCTATTTTGCAGATTAGAATTACAACACCTGCACACCTTGGGATAAAGAAATCAAGATTGTCAAGGACTAGCTTTGGCTGGGTAGCTCAGCTGATTAGAGCATCGCCCCAATATGCCAAGGTTGTGGGGTTTGATCCCGTCAGGACACATACAAGAATCAACCAATGAATGCATGAATAAGTAGAATAACAAATGATGTTTCTCTCTCTTCCCCACATTCTCTCTCTAAAATCAATCAATGATTTAAAAAAAAAAAGAATGCCGAGAACTTACGCAGAAAAATCGCTCTAAGCTAGCTATTCCTGTGAATGAGGTCTACACAACACGTGTGGGCACTGTTCCCAATTCTAGTCACAAAGGCCACAGGAACGTCAGAGGTACAGCCTCAGTGCAAGGTGCAGAAACAGGGCTCCTGTCAGGGGCTGTAACCTCAGGGAAGACACTCAACCAATTTTAGGGTTGTTTTTTATGGGTAAAGTGCCCTTAATAACCCCTGCTCGTCAACTTCAGAGGGCTCCGGTTGTGAGAATTAAGTCAAATAATAGATAAGAACATATGTCAGCCAGGTGGTGACATACTTTCTCTGTGCTGGGTTATCTGAGAGAAATCGGGCCCTACTTTCACTTCTTTGCCTTTTCCTTCATTCCTCTATTTCTCGTCTGTGAGAGGATAGATCTGTCCTGGAGGAGACCGTGGTCTCCCCCAGTCTGAAACTCTGTGCCATTAGCTGGCAGCTAGAAGGGACAGAGGGTAGAAGTCTAGATTCTCTGCCTTTTGTGAGTATCCGAAACCATAAGGAACATGTTCAATAATTTAAGAGTAATAAAAATCATTTCTAAATCCTGCCAGTATGTATTCTACCTGTATTCCTATGATCATTCAAATATAAAGTAAAAGCTTAATTTGAAGCTTTTCGAGCAGCACTGGTAGAAACAGAGTGGAATGTGGTGGTTGGGAGCTGGGGGCTGGGGGACTGAGCAGTGTCGTCTAAGACTAGAACTTGCAACCGTTGGAAGAAGTCCTGGAGATCTAAGGCACAGCACGGTGCCTACAGTCAGTATAGTGTCAGGTACTTCAGCGTTTCTCAGGGATTTAGTGGTTCTCACCACGGAAAGGAAATGATGGTTATGGGTGTGAGAGAGGTCTCAGCCAGAGCTGTAATGGTACCGTCGTGAAATAAATAGCTTTCTCAAACTGTCACTGGAACAAGCTGGAGATGAAGCTGCCCATCACTGTCAATCAACCAGAGAGATGGATCTGAGTGATAGAAGAGTGTCTTTTATTCATGTTGCTGACAAACTGAGAAGATAGGGGACTCCTGCCCCAAAGAACTGCCTTCACTCTCTCCTGGGGCTGGCTGTTTCTGTAGAATTCAGGGTGAAAATCCTTGAAGTTAGTCACCTAAAAATGTGCAGGAGGTTGGGGTTCAGTTGACAGGGATGTCTCCCTAACTCCCCTACAAGCTCTCCTGATGTTGACGCAGGCCCCATTAGCATGGTCCTATCTGGAGTCCTTGGTAAATTTTCAAGACAGCTGGGATCAGGTGTGTTCCAAGAACAGCCAGGACCTGGCACCTCTGAGAACATCTTCCTCTGGGAATTGTCTGCGAAAAGGGCTCCCTGTTTCCTTAGGAGACAGAAGAAAGATTTAATATTGGTGAACTCAGTTTCTAATTAATGTATAGCCCTTAACTTTTCACAGTAAATCCTTTGGCTAGGCTTTTACAAACAACTATTGTGATTTAACCTTTTCTAATGTTCAGGTCTCTACCCATGTAAGTTTTCCACTGGACATTTCTGCGAAGGTAAACTTCTCACCGCAAAGCAAAGGCCAGGGAGCTGTTAGAAAGAATAGCAAGCAGATCCACCACGTCCTGACCCTTACATAATCTCCTATTCATTACCACTAAAAAGCTGTTACAGAAGCCAGATTTCTCACTTCTGCGTTCCCCTATCAAAGCCAACTCATTGACACCTCAAACTGACCCAATGATATAGGTCAATTGTATCTGAATAAAAAAAAACGCGAGGCTTTCCTAACCAGGAGGATAAAACAACTCGCTTTGCCCCAGTCCCCAACTTCCCACGTCCTCCCGCTCAGGAAAGATCTCTCGAAAATGAAAGCGAAAACATCTTCAGACGGTTATAAAAAGAGAAAGTCCTGAAATCGTCATATAACAACATCTCACTGAGTGTTCAAGTTTCAAGATTTGCTTCAGAAGTGTCTCTAGTTGCCTCCTGACACAGTTCGGCTGACTTTTAGGTCCCGTGTTAAAGAGACAGAACATTTCAGGCTTACACAACAGCAGAACCACTTTTACACCAAGAGTTCAACAGAGCATGCACGATTGTGTGCGCACACACACAAATAAGCCACCTTCCATTGCTCACCAGCCTTCCAGCAGGTGCTTGAACCTAGCAGCGGCATCATACCAGACCCTCCCACCTGCAGTAAGTACAAACGTCGCCGCTCGCTCCTCAGCACGCAAACCCCTGGGGTACCGACGGATGTGCATCACGATCAGTGTCCGATCACATCAAACAGCTCAGAGCTTGCTGGGGACTCATCACCATGCTTGTTAGTGACGTCACGTCACGCACAGACAAGACGTCATGGAGTGCTGTTGTCACCTCGTCTCCAGGTGATAAACCGAGGTAACCTTTTTTTACAACACTAGATCATTCAGAAACAAATTGATTTAAAAAGATGAAAGTGTAGCAAAGAACCAAACAAACAAACAAAAAACCCACTAGAAGTCCAGTTAGAATGAAGTGTAAATGAGCCATTGAAGCACCAGACTGTGGGCCTGTTGTCACTGCTGGTCCAGAGACCTTGCATCCACAGCCAGAGTCATTTAGTGAAGGTGAACTTACCCACATAAACAAGGACGACAGTTGTGACAGACAGGACAAGGATGTCCCAAAGAGAGAAGTGGGTACACACTTCATGTTAAAGGAACGCGGGGGCGGTCCACGTCACTGACAGCACCCGGATAAAATGTTGATCCCAACTCGGGAGTAGGACAACCAGCCCAAGGCATAGAAAAGGTGCTCGCTCTTACCTTAAGTTACACAATGAGAAAAAAAGCAAGTTCTATTCAAAACTAGTTCTGGTGCGTGTTTTACCAAGAGTGGGCTGTGCTGCGCAACTACACATAGCAAACAACATCGTCTTCCAAGAGTCCTGACGCTGCAGCAGACGGATGTAAGACACGCACAGCGTGAAACCTGGAAGGAGCCACACCGTGGGAACTAGCGGCAGGTTGGGGATAGTTCTCTGATCCACACTCGCCTGCAGTTTCACCAGTTCCTTCACGGGAGGAGATGAATGTCACTGGTATAATAACGTCCAATATTCATTGTAGCTTGTTGGCTAAAAAAAAATAACTGGCAATGTTTCCAATGTGTCAAATGACAGTGCACTAAATAAATATTAGTTTTACTATTTTTTATTTCCCTATGTATTTAAAAATGGCAGTAAGTGAGTGTAATATTTAAACCAAAGGTCACAAAGGTCATGGGAAAACTGCAATTGCCTACTGATTAATAAGATCGCTTTGCACAGTTTCAGGTTGCGTGGTAATTTTCATGGTTCCACAGTAACATTCCATCTGCACACACACCTACATATACAGGGGGAGTGATTTTCCAGGTTTAAAAAAAAAAGTCTTGATTGGAGGGAATTGGATCAAGAATATTTTTGCCATATAAAAACACTCCTGACAATTTTGTTCCAATTTACTAATTTCTATAGCACTTGTCATGTAGACAAACCCATAATGCACGTGCATTTTATTTCTATAAAGTTTATATCTCTTCTCCTTGGCTTATTTTCTCATTGTCAATTTCTTTGTGCGAGGCTGTATTATTTTTATACCTTCTATTTTTAATCAGAAATGTTTGCTTTGTGTTTTAACACTTTTATTTTGTATGATTATGTTATAAGTACCTCTATAAAACCTGCAAGCCCTTACAATTTCTGCAACCTTCTCAGTTTAAAATAAGGATGTGCGGATATGTAGAGGGCTGTCTGCAGTGTGCTGCACTGAGAAACCCCGCCTGTTGAGACCATTGGAAGATTTCCTGATGTTGCTTTTCTAAAATGTGTGATAGTTCTCGTACCTCCCACATTTTCAGTTGTATTTTGTACCTTGTGTTACAAAACCATGGCACCTCATTTACCATCAACTACCTTTGTCCTCAATAATGTATCTGTGCTAGATAATCTGAGTGTTTTATATAAAAAGCTTTCCCATCAACATCAGCTCCGTCCATAACTCTTTCCAAAAGAGTTTTATTATCAAATGAGAAGAAAAAAAAATTCTTAGCTGACTTCTTTAATGATGAGGCTTTGAGACTTGAAACAACAAATAATTATAACTGCCTCACATATAAGGTCCATTTTGACACAAGCCTCCTTCCTGTGCATGATGAGAACACATTCACCATCAGGCTAAGGTTTACTCAGTAAATGAAGTTATTCAATCAAGAAGCAACCTGGGAAGGACCTCAGTATACTCATCAGGGCCCTGGGAGGAAGGAATGAGGCAGCGCCTTTGTCTTAAGTTGTCTCCTAATGACAAAAACAAAGACACATTAGTAAACTGAGACATGAGTAAATTGGTGCAGAGAGGTAACAATCAGAGCCTGGAGCCATGGACAACCCAGGGTGGACTACAGGTAAGGGGCAGGGTGCCCAGGGGCCGTGTATAAATACTAGCACGGGACAATGCTACTGAGAGTCACAAGCACACAGAAAGTCCAAGTTAGTGACCTTCCTCCTAAAAGATTGGTTAGATGGGTAAATTCACATCTATGCATGTTTTCTATCTAAAGGTGAGAAATGAACTTTGTGTAAAACTATTTTCTTCTGTAGTCCTTCAACAAGTCTAATAGTTCATGGTTAACGACAGATATCCCTTAATGTTGTTAGAATTAGTTTAAGTTGTTTTTTAGGTGTTATTACCCAAACAACACAGGAACGTGTATCATTTCAGAAAAGAAATCATGATATGTTTCTGAGAAATTAGGATATGTTTATTATGATTAAGAATTAAATAATCAAAATCAGTGTTTGTTGACTGCATATTGTGTCCTTAGCACTCCTACATTATATGGGAAACAGGAAGAATAAAATTAATGTCATCATATGTAAATTTAGTATAAGAAACGCACACTTTCTAAATGATTGTATCAGATAGCCGTTCTTGGCCTGCTCTGCAACAAGGTAAAGTACTTAAAATCCATTTTTGTAATGTAAAATATGATGGAAAAGAAAGAGTAAACACAGTTGAGAAGATGACATTTTCTCTCATTTAAATCAATAGCAGCTTAACAGTCTCCAATGGATTTAGGAATATCGCGACATTTGGCACAAATCTCAATTATCTGTTATGGTACTTATCTTTCTAATTTTATACTTAATGGTATATGATATCTACCTAAAATATGAATGTTTCATGGTTACTCCATGTATAAGGCACTCCCATGTATAAGTTGTACCTTAATTTTGGGGTCTGAAATTTGAAAAAAAAATGTATTACATAAAGTTATTGAACTCAAGTTTTATTCATCATAAAATTTATACAATTCTTCATCACTGTCAAAAAAGTGGAAAGTACAAGTTATAAAATCTATAACCACAGTATAAGACACACCCAGGTTTTAGACCCCAAATTTTTTGAAAAAGAGTGCGTCTTATACATGGGGAAATACCGTATATAGCTTGCTTTCCTACATGGTTTAGTAATTGCCAGTTAGCATAGAACCTAAAAGAAGAGAGGGTTTCACCCCCAAATGAGGAAAATTCAGTAAGCACGGCACCATGCAGAACAAGAACCTTCTTATCAAATTTACCTCATGTGGCTGTATACATTGAACAACATAATAGAAAGCCATCTAAAATGTAAAATATCCAAGGAAAATATGTTTATTCTTTGGAGAATTTTTTTGGAAAATGTTTACATATAATGTAAAAAAAAAAGACTAAAAAGAAAAGAAACAAGGAGGTTATGAACAAGCCAGCTGGTCTGTAGATACTCTCACACTGACAGGAACATGGTACCCAATGGCACCCCAAATGGAAATGCTGCAGTGTCAACTAGCACCCACTCCTGATGACTGTACTTCATGTGGGATTCATTACCATACTAATTCTAATTCAGTCAATGCCCTCCACAGATTGTCTGATGGGTTACTTTCACAGCGGGGTGTAAAAGAATTGCATGAATCACTACGAAAATTGACAGGCAAATCATATTAAAAAAAACAGTCTTATAAATTTGGTTAATGATACTTGCAAAATAACATTGATACAGACGTAATGTTTGCTATTCATACAGTGACACAGGAAACCTTAGGCCATCCCCAGAGAAGTCATTAATGAATGTAACCAGCTTAAAGGAAAAAAAAAAAAAACTTGTCTTTTCTTTGCAAGGCATGAAAATCTGCGTATGTGTTTGAATTACAACAAACTTGTCATCGAAAAAAAAGCGAAGCACTTTTGACCAAATGCAAGATAATGCTGTTAGCCAGTACAGTAAATTCTCACTTAACACAGTGGATAGGTTGTTAGAAAAGGTGATTTAAGTGAAATGAAATATAATGAAACCAATTTTACCCTAGGTTAATGGACAAACACAGACTTAAGTTCCCATGGCATCTTTCTGGTCACAACAACATAAAGCACACTTCTAAATAAAGACCCAAACACTGATAATATTGAACACTGAAATAAATGTATGCTATAGATACATTTAAGGAAGTTGAATTTTAAAATAAAAGTGTAATTCTTTTGCAAACTGCTTATTCAAGTTCTGGGACCCTGGTGACTCAAATCTCTCCTTGTAGCTCCGGCCCAAAGTGGGGCACACTCTGGACAGGACACCCTTCCATTTCAGAGACACCCACACCCTCTGAGACTGGGACAACGTAGACACGCCAGTTCACTTAGTGTACACATCTGCGGGATGTGGACAGGACCTGGAGGACCCTGGGAAAAGCTCCCCAAACATGGGGAGACCATGCCAGCTCCCCACAGCGGCGCCAGCCCTGAACTGATGGTGCTTTCCCTCATCCACATTCTAACTAAATGACGGCCCTGCACCTGTCACTATGAAATGTGAATAGCCCTGGAAACAGGTGTGTGTCTCCTCCCCGTAGAGTCCAGATGGAGAGGGAGCCTGGAAGCCCTCGGTCCATTAACACAAATCCAGTATTCCCTTAAAAGGTCAAGTCAAGTCATTGAAATTGATCTAGAATATTTTTTTCAATCATATACATTCTCAATCATTTTCACTCTTACCTTTATAACATGGAATTATTTATGTCTACCCCTGTACCCCAAATACGGTACATTTTGTCAGCTTCCGATAATTTGGCACCAGGCTTTCTCCATCACTAAATGGACTCAACTTCTCCCCTTCCTTCAAATCCTACAGCAAATATGTCTTTGGAAAAATTTTCCAAGAACACTCTTTCCTACCTCTGATTTTCACTACTATTTATTAAGAACTGATTAGTAAGAGTTGTTTTAGTTGGAATTTTTTAAGAAACTTATAAAAAATAGTCTAAAGTTGAAGACACAACCAAAGCAACTCAGCCTGACTTTAAGGATTGCAGCTGTTCTTGGAAGGTTAAGCGATCGATCACAGGGTTCCAGGTTGAAGAGCCACACGTGGACCGAGTCTGAACACACGGCTCTCAGTGAAACCTCCACTTCAACAGAATGCATCCACTGTGAACATTGTAAGTTCCTCATTTGAACAAGTTAGTCTCAACGTTGTAGGAGAGACGCTCGACGAGCCAAGACGACCAGTCAATTCCTTAGCTGTGAGTGATGGAGACAAGATCTGGCAGAAGTACACCGGCCAGTCTACCACAGAAATGGAAGCTCCCCTCCAGATACACCAGCTCAATGATGCAGAAAGAAATACCATCACCAGCAAACTGATAGGGTATCAGAAAGGAAACAAAGATGATGGTGGCAGACAAATTACATTGCAATCCAGACTTAACTGACTAACGGATCAATCTACTTCTCCTCAATGGTTATTCAACTTTTCCTCTACATAAGTCATTTTTCCTACTAACAAAAAATTTGTAAATAATTTCCTATTTCTTAATATCTTCTGCAATACCTGATCCCTCATAGAATCTTAATTTGATTTTCCTATTTATTTCCCACTTAAAACCATTACCAAGTATTTTATTTTTACTATAATGTGAACATCTTTCACATTGTATGTGTAAACATATACAGGTTGACACTTAACTCTTCTCATATTCATTTTTCTACATGTCTCAGTTTAGTTCAGTTCAGGTGCATTCTGTGTAAGGAACACACTAAGCTCTGCCCTCAGGTCTAGTGCATCTGTGCTTTATAGTTTTAGAAAATAATAATTACTATAATGAGTCACGGTCTAAAAACAATTTGTATTTTAAAATACCAGTGACTCTGTTTCCAGAAATGTAAGATGTCTAAAAATTTGAATTTATTATTTATTAAAGCAAAGGGGGCAAAGAGAAAGAATTCTCGTAAAAGCGAACAATTCAAGTCTGTTTTAGTCTTCACAGTACACACAGAACATGTATATTATTTCCTTACTAATATATAGCTTTATGCATACAGTCAATTATAATTTTAATTCTAATTATATTCCCAGAAATGAAAGGTTCACAATATTTAGCACTGCTTTTTTCTTAATTTCTGATCTTTGAAAATCCAGTTTTAAAGGTACATTAACAATTTGTCTTTACACTGGAATCATTCCTTCATTTATTTAAGTGACAATTATTGAATACAAACTATGCATAAACTATAATACTAAGTATTTCTGGGACCAGAATGTGAGGAATACCATGTGCGTAGAGGAGTTAATTTTTTAGTTTAGATGAGTTATACCGCAAATGACTCTAATACCAGACAGTATATGAAACTTCGTATAGAAAAATTTTTATACGAAGGATGTCTGTCCACCGTGCTTAGGGACATTCCTAGCTGCCATCATGCAGAAGCTGGACTTGAAGGCTCCACTCTCTTTCCAGCCTCTTCCATAGGTCACCTCTCTCCTTGCTGGGCTCATCACTCTAAAATCATGCCTTGAGCTATTTTTTACTTTGTTCGTTTTGCCATAATAGTGTCAATATCTATCTTTTTTTAAATGTATTTTTTAAATCTCTCTATAATTTTAGAGAAAGAGAGGAAGGGAGAGAGACAGACGGAAACACAGACCTGTTCCTGCATGTGCCCTGAACTGGGATTCCACTGGCAGCCTCTGCACAGCGGGAAGATACTCCAACCTGCGGAGCGATCCAGCCAGGGCCAACAAAGTTCAAGTTTCCATTCATTCATCTGAATTAAGTTTGAGTTTCTAAGTACTAGCCAGGTCCTGTGCTAGGGAATGTCATTACCAAGAGATCTAGTCTTTGACACCTCCAGAAATAAGAACTGTGGGACTAATCAAATAGCTCCAGTATGCACATGACACCAGAAATGGATTGTGAACATTTTGCTTGAAATCGAAATGGATTGTGGAATGGTGTTGCGATAAGGAAAAGACCTTCACAGAAGGTGAAATTGGCTGGGATTTTTAATACCGACTGTTTCAGGCAGGCAATTGTAGTTATAAAGAGTTAGTGGTGTAGAAATTGCTGGGGCCAAGTGTATAGAGAATTTGTGCTTTATGACCATCGGTAGGATGAGACTCAAAACAAAATTTTTCATATTTGACCATAAGGAGGCACCCTAATGGGAAAGAAAGGTCTCAGAATAGAGGCCAG
The DNA here is from genome assembly GCA_037038555.1 of Rhynchonycteris naso. Classification (NCBI taxonomy): domain Eukaryota; kingdom Metazoa; phylum Chordata; class Mammalia; order Chiroptera; family Emballonuridae; genus Rhynchonycteris; species Rhynchonycteris naso. The sequence continues at coordinate 6,077,410 of CM072998.1, read as the reverse complement.
GAGAGCCTAGAGAACTCACTTTCCTAGACCATGAGAAATGTCTATGCCTCTCACTTTATTAAAAAAGTTATATTGCACAAAATTTTAGTAGAGGTAGTTACCTCATTATTATTTCAATGTTGACCATACCATATCAGAACAGCATGTATTGTAGGGTATACTGCTGGAAGACTTTTAAAGCATAACTAAAAATGGTAATGAATTCATGTAATTTTTTTTTAATGTACGGAGCGCTTTCCATCATGCTACTGATAACATTGGGGAACAATTTCTTTCATTTCCTGTTGCATGAGGTTTTAGAACTGTTTCTATACAGGTATGCATCGCTGATTCTAAATATGAAATCCGTTTTTTGGTGCATGCACAAGATTTTATGCAATTTTAATTTCTTTTTGTAACAGTTAATGGCATGCATTGGTTTTTAAATTGGAGTTAAAGGGCAACAACTCTTGGATTGAACATAACCACAAGGCAATTCATGTTTTATAAACATCACTTTTACATAATTTTAGTTGGTTTAAAATGTAAAAATTATTGTCTGATAAAAACACCCTCTTATTTTGTTTTAAGATTGAATCATGGCTTCTTTGAGTAGGCATTTGTAAATGTAAAAATAGTTCTGACACCTTCTCTTATATATGTGGCTGTTACATACTTCAACATCAAAGGCACAATATTTCATCATTTGTGACACGTGCATATATTGCCTATTTTCAAGTTCCCCTTGGTGATCAAGACAAGAATTGTGTGTCATAATTGTGAGTAAATGCTTCATGACAAACCAAAAGAAAAATGCAAAGGATGCCTTTTGGTATTCCCATGGTTTGGAGTGAACCTAAGGACCACAGCAGTGACTGTTATTTCTGTCTGATCCATACAAAGGGTGTTGTTAAGAAAAAATGGCATATGATCTCATATCCTAGTATTTCTTCAGCAATATGACCTATCCCACACTCTGAGACACTCCTGGTTCCAGTTTTCAATGGTTTTATTTTTTCTAAGGACGAAGAAAGTGAACATGGTGATCTAGTGTATTTTGATAAGATGTATGAAGAAATGGTTGTAGAATCTGAAGGGTCTTCTTCTGATGCCAAGAAGTCATGAACTTCTCAGCACTTTAGCCAACCTGAACTGAATGACTTAATAAGGGATTTGGGCCAATCAAATAAAGCCACTGAGTTATTAGCCTTCAGGCTTCCAGAAAAGAATGTACTTCACCAGTCAGCTAAATTATCTCATTTCAGGAAGTGTGAACAAATTTTTGTGGACTTTTATTCTGAAGAAAAACACTTTGTTTACTATCATATCAGTAGTCTTCTCAGCCAGCTAGGTATTACCACATATAGTCCAACAGAATGGCGGCTATTTGTTGACAGCTCTAAACATAATCTGAAATGTGTTCTCCTACTCAACGGTGATGTTTATGCAGCAGTTTCCATTGGTTATTCAATTTATCTGCGAGAAGATTAAAGTGACATAAAAACTGTCCTCGACATTCTGAAGTATGAGGAGCATAACTGGATCATTTGTGTGGATCTTTTATTATTATTATTATTCATTTTAGAGAGGAGACACAGAATGTGTGTGTGTGTGTGTGTGTGTGTGTGTGTGTGTGTGTGTGTGAGAGAGAGAGAGAGAGAGAGAGAGAGAGAGAGAGAAAGGGGGGAGGGGGAGGAGCTGGAAGCATCAACTCCCATATGTGCCTTGACCAGACCAGTGCAGGGTTTTGAACTGGCGACCTCAGTGTTTCCAGGTCGACGCTTTTATCCACTGCGCCACCACAGGTCAAGCTGTGTGGATCTTAAAATGGTAAATTTTCTGCTAGGACAACAGAGAGGTTTCATGAAGTATCCTTGCTTTCTGTGATTGTGGGACGGTCAAGCTTGGAAGAAACACTGGACACAGAAGGAGTGGCCGAAATGTGAAGCTCTGGAAGTAGGTATGCAAAATATTGTGAATGAACCTATAGTTAATTGAGACAGGATCATTTTTCTCCCAATTCACATCAAACTTCACTTAATGAAGCAGTTTGTTCAGGTTTTGAATAGAGAAAGTGAATGCTTTCAACATATGATTTCTGCTTTTCCTGCCTTGTCTTTTGAGAAGATTAAAGCAGGTGTATTTGATGGACCTCAAATTTGAATGCTCATATGTGACAAAGAATTTGCCAGGAAGATGAATAAGGAGAAAAAAGAAGCATGGTAGTCTTTTGTGGCAGTTACAAAGAACTTCCTTGGCAACAAAAAAGCAGAAAACTATGAACTTCCGGCTCAAAGGATGCTGTTGGCTTTCTGTGACATTGGATGTAACATCAGCATTAAGATTCACTTCCCTTACAGTCACCTTGATAAGTTTCCAGAAAATCTTGGAGCTATTAGTGATGAGCAGACTACTGCTGGAGCATCAAGTGAGATTGTCCTCAACAAATACACAAACACAAGAGCTCCAAACACAAATTTTTGCCTGAATAGAATTTAAATAAGTTTTGTGCACATTTTATGATTAAAATAAGTGTTTTAATATGTTCTATTTTGAAATAGTAGACAAATTCTGATGCAATCATATCGTTTTTACTCTAAAACGTATTATTTACTGCATTATATAAATTATATTTTCACAAAGACGATTCCCAAGAAAACATTCTACTTCATTATGTTGAACTAAATGTTGAAAATTTTACAATAAGATAAAAACCTAAAATCTTGAATTGCAAAATAACTGTAGCTTACAGAGAAAAATTAATGTCAGATTTGGAATCAGCATACTCAAATTAGGTAAGAACTAGTATTTTGGTGTATGCAACGAATATTTTGTTCCCCAATATAATAACAATAATTCTCCAGGTTAAATATTTCCTTCCAACCTTCTATTTGAAAATAATGCTAGAGTTTAATACATTTTGTATCTCTATAAGTATACCTGGTTGAAAGATAAGGTCATAAGTCACTGTCACTCATGAGACATTATCTGTGAATCAGAAGTTATTAATGCAGTAATTTATCAATAGTTTGTGAGATACAGTATAAAGGACTTAGCATTTTCCTAGAAATTGATGAAAGAATACACAGGACAGCAGAAATATTGCATTATATTCAGGTGCTTGAGAAAGGGAGGGTTAAGTTAGTGACTTTATAATCAAAATTATCTACAAATTTGAGAGTCACTGCCCCAATGCCACCAGATATGGTTAAACAATATGAGCACACATTCATTTAACCATTCATTGTCATTCTTTAGAAACAGGCTGCATACATTCATTTTGATAGTCCAGATATCTAAGGCAAGAATGTATTTCAACAACTTCAAATAATCTCATGATAGCACTAACAATTCAATGTTCATGCATTGTTAACATATTCTAATAGTGACTATTTTATATTAAGTTAGAATTTAATAATGTTTATTAACAGTGGGCAAGCTCCACAACAAACACAGACAAGTTTGTAGTGAGACTGCATATAAACGGGACACAAAATGCTACTGTATCAACAATTCCCCCTTAACACTTGATCCCCATGATGAGCAATTGAGACAGAAACACTCATCACCCCTGGGACCTCTGTCCCTGTCCCCTCCTCTCAGACATGAGCTGGCACTGACATCCAAGCTCCAAAGTCATGGGCTGAGGGACAATATGCTGTTGGCAGAAGAAACATGGGCACAGTCATAAAAGTTCACTACCAGCATCACAGAGAAATATCCATTATCCATTGTTCTGTAACAAGCTATCTCAAAACATAGAGGTTGTGAACAATAATTTTTCTCTCTCGGTTTCTAATGGTCATGAATTCAGAAAGGACACTGGAGAGCATTTATTTCTGCCCCACAGAGCTAGACCACCCTGATCCAGGCCTGAACCACTGAAGGTACAGGTGGTCAGGTGGGTGACAAGCTGGGTAACAAGCTGGGTGGGCAGACACAGCTGTGCCTCCCAACACTTTTCCTGGCCACAACCGGCATTACATTTTAGTTATATTCTTCCTTGGTACAGAATTCCCTTTTTTCAGGAAGTTAAAAATGCCATTCCATTATTCTTTCCTTATGAATTTTCAGATAAGAAGTCTGCTGTCATCCTCATGTTTGCTCCTCCATCTGCAGCTGTTTTAATTAATGAGCCTTTACTACCTACTCCATTCCTTGATAAGGTTCCTGTTTATTAGGTTGGGTATGGATTAATTTGGGGGGTCCATGGATTGATAATGATCCTCATATTTGGGACTTTTTTAGCCATTTGTTATTCAAGTATTTTCAGTCTCCCTCTATTCTCTTAAGAAACTGGTTTTACACACTTCAGAAGACTGTTGCAATTTCCAAGAGAGAAGTCATAATACCTTGTAATAAAGTAGAAGCCATTGTGATAAAAAATGAATTAATGTATGTCCAGATTTCAGGGGGAGAATTTTGTCCTTCAGTTAAGATTTAGGGTCTTGAGTTTAGTTTACAGGTAAGATGTGAAATGACAGGAAATAATAAAGTCACTTGGAGGGCCTTGATGGAGTGACCCCAAATTCTGGGTCCAAGAAAAGGTAAAACTAAAAATATAAAGTTTTTTTTTTTTATTTTTTAAAGTATGGTAGCTTAGAAAACAAGTAACATGATAATTTTAGTAAGAGGGCAGGGGTCAGCTGTGTTAAATGCTGGTTCAAAGTCCAAAGGTCACAGACTGTGGCAAGATCCTTCTGGTAGACAGGATGAAGGTCAGGGAGGTTAGAAGAGTGGTTTCCATAGAGGTATAACAAAGACTTTTAGGATGGATTAAGAAAAAAGTGGGAAGAAGGAAAAATATTAGTTACACACAATTTATTTGACAAGTTTTGTTACTAAGGAAAGCAAAGAGTTTGACAAGTATTAGCATGTGTACATGTACATATAAATTTATTCCTATCTTGTGCTGTTATACTTACATAAATATTAATATCATATTCAACTGCATCTTGCATTTTTCATTCAGTAGTTTAGATTGTTCCTGTTGATAAAAGTAAATTCAATAAATTTCTTTAACTGAGAGGTATTCTATTTTATGATTATGGTGGCATATTGTATTTTCCATAATTTTGTTTTTCTTCACTGATGTTATTGCAAATACTGGTAGAGTCAACATCTTTTGAAACATCTTTTTATTAACAAGTTGAAGGTTTTACATACACAGTTGAAGTAGCTGAATCATGTTATGGGTTTCATTTTACTTGCTCATGCCAATTACTTCCTCGAAAGTATTCACAATAATTCTCACCTCTCCCCATAAGATGACAGCACATTTTCCCCCTTATCTTTACAACTGTTGCTCTTGTCAGTCCTGTCGTTTTACCACTAAACTATATCACTGATTTGTCAATCTCAGTTTCTAAATACACAGGTGAAGATCATCTCATGTCAGCTGGTCTTTTTCAACTTCTTCTTGGTGAATTGCTACTCAGACCATTTTTTCACCATTTTGAATGTTTTTATCTCTTTATTTCTTACTGACTTGCAGTAATTCATTGATTATACACAAATCATCGCTACATCCATATTAAGTATTTTCTCATAGAATCTACTCACACTGAGACTTTATCATTCCCCTCCTACACCCTACCTCAGATTCCCGGGAATGTGCAGATTGGGCTATGACCAGTCCCCATGAGTGCCTGTCAGGGGCTCCTAGCCTCTCTCACCTCCACGACCTACACCTCCCAGCATGTATCTCCCAGGATATGATTGCTACCAGCTGTGAGACCCCCACCACCACCACCACCACCACAGGCTCTCAGGATTCAGGAACTGTGAATATTTCACTCTTCAGGACAATCTTCATGACTTTCACTTTCTCAGGAAGTCCTCAGTTTCTGCACCCTGAGAAATCTTTTTCTTCTTTTGGATGACACTATGTAAATGTTTTTCTTCTTTATTTCTCTCTCTTTTTTTTTAATTAAGTGATAGCCAGGAAGGCAAAGACAGAGACAGACTCCTGCATGCACCCCAACTGAGATCCATCCAGCAAGCCCACTAGGGGACGATACTCAGTCAATCCTGGGCTGCAGTTTTATTGCTCAGCAACTGAACTATTTTAGTGCCTGAGACAAGGCCATGGAGCCATCCTCAGCATCAGGGGCCAACTTTCTCAAAACATTTGAGCCATGGTTATGGGAGGAGAAGAGAGAGAGATAAGGAGAGAAGTGGAAAAGCAGATGGTCTCTTCTTCTGTGTGCTCTTGTGCTCTGACCGGGAATGGAATCCAGGGCATTCACACCACTGAGCCAACAAGCCTTGGATAGTTTGTGGAGTAGAAGAGACTAAAGCCTACTGCAGTTTGCCCAACTCTGTTTCAGAACATATTGGCAGATGAAAATAGCTTTTGTAGTTTTATTACAATGGACCTTTTGCCTTCAAAACTCTTTAAGTGACTGTACAACCCACCATTAGCCTCTAGGAAGTGAACGTGATCCATAATAAGATGAAACAAAATCTCCATATTTTCTTTTATCACACTCAACTTTTAGGTTGGATGTCTGACCTGGTGGTGGCGCAGTCAACTGGGATAGAGCATCAAACTGGGATGCAGAAGACCCAGGTTCGAGATCCCAAGCTCGCCAGCTTGAGCGCAGACCCATCTGGCTTGAGCAAAAGCTCGTCAGCTTGGACCCAGGGTCGCTGGCTCCAGCAAGGGGTTGCTCAGTCTGCTGAAGACCTGCGGTCAAGGCACATGTGAGAAAGCAATCAATGAACAACTATGGTGTCCCAACGGCAATGAAAAACTAATGATTGATGCTTCTCACCTCTCTCCATTCCTGTCTGTCTGTTCCTATCTGTCCCTCTCTCTGACTCTCTCTGTCTCTGTAAAAAAAAAAATTAATTAATTACAAAAAACCTTTTAGGTTGGTAAAGCCCAAGCCACACACTAGAAAGCAGGTAAAAGTTGCTATCAGTAATTCCTTCTAGGTAAAAATAATACTGATGTTAGTAGGTTGCCAAATTAGCATCACAATAAATAAAGCTATAAAATTTAAGAGGAAAATAGTACTTTCACTTAGATCAGGGTCACCTTTAATGTGCACAAACCCCCTCTTTCTGCCTCAGCTCTCCATGTTGGGGCACTTCTGAACAGTAGGCCACCAGATGGGGATGCAAGGCAGGGACAGTTGTGAATGAGGGACATGGAAGGGTGAGAGTAAGGTGCTAACTGCAACAAGTCAGGAGGAAAAGGGCAGGACCGTATGATGTCACACATACATGTGACATAGAAAAGCAACACGTCCACAAACAAAAAGCAAGACTTGTAGATACAAGAGCATTCTGGTTATCAGAGGGGAAGGGGTGTGGGGAGGATGAAGAGGAAAAGGGAGTCAGTACAAGGTGATAGAAGGAGACCAGACTTCAGGTAGTGAGCACAAAATAGAGTAGACAGACGTCATCTTATAAAGTTGTACATGTGAAATTCATATGATGACATTAACCACTGTACCCCAATAAATTTATTTTTTTTAACATAGGGGAACAGGGAGGAAAGAGGTTTATGGATAAAGGACTGAGATGTTTCCCCCAGGACGAGCGGCTCCCTCCCCCTCCCGCTCACCCACTCTAGGAATCCAAGTTGTTGAAATATTCTTTACAGGAAGATAAAATTGGTGGCAGGAGTTTTGGATGTTTTGGTAAGATTGAGTTTATAAAATCATGTGGGTGGGTTTAGGCTGAGCCACTGCTGGTCTGCCCTGGAGAGAGTTCATGCCAGGTGGATAATTGCAGGTCCTAAGCCCAGCCAGATGAAACTCTTTTAAGAGAGAAGAGACAGGACCATCGGGTAAGGACGACCCAGCATTTCACAGATCGCGGTGAGAGCTGCAGGTTGGTTGGCAGGCCAGATGGAGCATCCCAGTGAGAGAAGCTTTGACTCACACACCACCTGACCAGGCGTCAACAGATTTCGAAATAACGCCCGCACGTGGCGCCTTCAACCTGAAGAGGAGGTTGAGGAAGAACCCCGGATGGACACTCAGAGTCAGGGTGGTAAAGCCCTGTGACCTTGTCCATCAAGAAACAAGAACTGTCGTTCAGTTTGAACTCTTGTTACAAGTACTGAGTCTTCCTACTCTCCCGTTTTTACTAAATACCGTGGAGGCTGCTTCCAGGAAAGCTACCAAACCCAGGCTCCCTTGAAACAAGTACTTTTAAGAACGGCCAGCTCCATTCACTTGAAAAGAAAGGAATGTTTACAGTGATTGTTTCCTCTCTCCCTCCTCTTATATTTAGACTTACAAAAAAAAACCTCAAAATAGACTTTCAAACATAGCATTTTTCTTTGTAAACCATTCCTTTGTAATTACAGGTAGTACCAAAGCGTTATGTTAATTGAAGCCTTCGTTATCACTGAATCGACTCAACCTGCAGTGTTCTCTTCAAAGCGTTAGTCTGAGGAACACACGCAGCTCGCAGATACCTCGCGAAAACGCGTTGCAAGCCCTAGAACGGGTCTTCCGGAAAGGTAGTTGTGACTGTAAATAACCTTCACCATAAATAACTTCCACTTCTAAGAATGGTGCAGATGCTGCTCATTTTAGTATTTTATTTTTTAATTGAGTTTGATTGGGGTGACACTGGTTAACGTAATTACACCGGCTTCAGCTGCCCGATTCCACATCTCTGTGACTCGTGTACCCTCCCAAGTCGCGTCTTGTCCATCGCCACTTACCTCCTGCACCCTCCTTCACGTCCCCCGACAATCACCACGCTGTTGGCCAAGATCAGGAGTTTTTTTCTTTTTTCTTTTTTGTCCTTTTTTGCTCTAACCCTCCAGCTCCCTCACCCAGACCAATAAATTTCACTTTTTTAAACAAACCATCCAACCCTCTTCTGCTTAAGTCCTAAGTGGCTTATATGTATAGTAAAAATGTGCTTATGCGATTGTAGACAAGTACCCCCTTTCTGCGCCTAGCTGAGCTGACTGTGCAGGACATTACCCAGTGGCAATGATGAGTGACCCCGGGTCATCCCTGCCCAATGCAGCGGGACCCTCGCAGTCACCAGTCCGTGTTTAACAAACGAAGAGCTCCAGGCCAGCTGGCTATTACACACTGGCTGTGTGAGAACAGAACAGGGGACCCCCTGCCCCTCTCAAGCTCAGGGGCAGGGGGGCGGGGGATATTCGTCTCGGAATCTCGAAGAAACCTAAGGAACAGAGGCATGGACCCACGGAACAGAGTAACAGCGGTCGGGGGAGGCGAGAGGCAGGCTTGGTGGAAGAAGGTGAAGGGTGGCCAAAGAGCTTCTATGCCTAACACAGCCCGTGTCCCCCAATAAATTCAGTTAAAAATAAAAGGAAGAAGAAGAAGAAGAAGAAGAAGAAGAAGAAGAAGAAGAAGAAGAAGAAGAAGAAGAAGAAGAAGCCGTAATAGTGAGCCGCCTTAGAGAAATGGAGTCAGAAATGTGGTCTGGTGACTAGGGATGTCTGCAGAAAAAACCCATAGAGTTTCACCGATGTTCTCTGACTCCGGGGTTGGGTTCCTCTGGCTGCTGCAACAACCTGCCAGGAATAAAGCTCCTCAACACAGCACAGTGAGTCTACATCCGGGCATGGAGCCGGCTGCCTGCCTCCTGGGGGCCCTGGGAAGGGCCTCTTGGTCCTCTGGGGCATCTGGATGCTGGCTGCACTCCTGGTTCCCTCTGCCTCTCGACATCACTCTGGGCTCCTGCGGGACGTCAGCTCACCAACCGCGGCTCTCGGTCCTGCCCCCTCCGGTAAGGCGCCTTGATTGCACCGACTCCACCTGGAGGACCTGAGCTGACCTCTTCTCCTTCGCGTGTCATGTCTCCTGCTCGTCACTGAATGCTTTCCAGAAGCCAAGCACCGCATCACGTGCTTGATACATGCTGCCTTCTCTTACACTCACAGATACTCTCCATCCACCAACAGCACTGAACCAAATCAAACTGAAACAATTGTGCCAAGGTCACACAGCTGGTAGGTGACAAGGCGAGGATTCTCAGCCTCGTCGGGGGGGCACCAAAGGCAATGTTCCTGCAGCACCTGGTACTAGGACGGGACTCCCAGAGTGTGGGGACCAGAGGGACAGTTGACAAGCCGCCCACCGACAGACTCCAGAAACCGAGGTTCCTGCCCGAGCTCAGCTGTTACCCCGGTTGTGGGGAAATGTTGTCCTCCCGTGGCTTCCTCCGTTATCTCTTTGTCTCAAAGAAAAAGATTTTTGCTTCTTCCAGACGAAGACCTGAGGATAACAGTGATCTAGACCAACTTTCCCTCGCGGGAGACTTTCTGCATGGGAGATGACCCTGAGACTGCACGGTCATGCCCATCAGTGGGGACCTTGACCTGGGAGCTGCCGTGAAGTGCCCCGTGCAGGAAGCTGACCTTCCTAAAGAAAGGGCTGTTATCCTGGGTGGACCACACTCTTGTGGGATTTCAGGTACGGAGTGTAGATGTAACAAAGCTCTTTTCTCAGTGTGCTGCATGCACATTATAACAAGGCAAAGTTCCTCATGTTTTTCAATTAATCACACATCTCAGAATTGTATCTCAACTGTCTGCATTACACAGAACAGCAGGAAACGAGAAGCTGAACCCTAATAAATGATGTAAGCATGTAGGAATACACCATCCAACACCTGTTTCATACTGACATTTGCAACAACATTTCTAAGGGAGAGTGAATGAGCCCTGCTGTGTCCTGGTCTTCGAATCATAGAAGAGTTCAAGGCTCTCTTGATTGGAAGGAGTGCCTATCTTTAGTTTCACGCCAAGAAAGAATGCAGTTTGGGAAACTGAAGCCAACTCTCCACACAAAGGGCCTGTCCCCCTTCCCACGTGAGCCACACATGGGTTCACCAGGCACCCGTCTTACAAGAGTAGCAGCACTTTCCTCGTTGCGTTTGACGGTGAGAACCCCAGGGGACAATGCGTATTGAAATTTTCATATGTTCTTGAGTTAAGTGAACTGAGAAGATCGAAATGGAAATAATGATTCTATTGCAAATGTGGCATTTTCACACTTTTTCACTCAACCAAAATGTATTTATTTGGATGATACGATTTTTCATCTAAGTAAATACATGTTGTGGGATATCAGATAGAGCCCAATGGATGCAGAAAAATTAGTCCATTTAGTTGAACGTGTCAATCCATATGACCCTTCACCTAAGCCTCCCAAACTTCCAAAATCTGTGTCATTTATAGGTCAGAGCTTATATTTTAAATATTTTTAAAAAGAGCTTGACCATGAACTCTCTCTAGTTCATTGTTGGTTGTTTAGGGTAAAATGCAATTCAACTGTTTGTTGAGAATGTTTAGCAACATAAAAGAAACATACCAATAATGTAAGAGTCTAGGGGTGCACTTATTCAGCGGCTAACCACACAGTAATTCATAATGGCACCCGAGCGTATTTTACACATGGGTCCTTCCTTAAGAGGACAGGTAGACCTGATTTTTAATATGCAGAGTAGCTTTTTTATCATTTTATGTATAATCATAACAGCATTTTCAATACCTGGTAATTCCCATAATTGCTCTGCGGTAGTTAGCCTGAAGTTCATCATTTCTCTGATTTTTCCTGAGCGTGGTTCAAAGACATTCAGCGTCTGGGGTATCAGGCAGTGTTCCCAAGTCAGCATTCAGATAGTGTCAGGACAATTAGTGTTTTTGAAAATTCAAACTAACTTTGAAGGGGAAAAAAAGCATTCATGATTCAACTAGACCTTTTTACCTCTATCTTCATTCTTAGAAATGGAATAGTGGAAAGCAACACAGAAGAAGAGATGTTAAATAAGTTAGTACAACATTTTCTAGCCATTTTAAGAAAAATGTGAAATTTCAGGGTTGGCATTCATCAGCGTCTATGTCATAACCGTTCTACAACCGCAGTGATTTTACCTTTGTTAACCAGTGATAGAAGGCACCCACGGATGGCCTCCAGGAATAGAGTTGTGGCTCATAAAACGGTAGGTGTATTTCATTTGCAGCCAATAATATACACACAAATGATCATGGGGGTTTCATAGGAGAAGTTAGAATAAGATAATTTTAGAATTTTATCTCAAAATATTTACCAAGGCAAAATACAGCATATCAATCATAGCAGCGGTGGCCTGCATTTATCAAGTAGAAGCCGCTCACTACTACACATGGTTGTCTGGATGGGACAGGGACAGACTTTCTTGATCACTGCACTCTTTCCTGATCACTCAGCCCCATGCTTACCTGCACACTTCTAATAGAATCTTAGTCCTCACTAAACTCTGCTTCCATCTTTTTTAAGAAAGTGGCACAGAGTACATATTTACATAGTGCAAATTATGCCTCCACACAGACACACATGGATAAAACATTAGCTGATGTTCTGATAACTTAAAATGATTGCTTAATTACTGCCTTTTGCACATGAAAATTCAAGGGAGTAATATTTATTTGTCTCATTGTTGGAAGCCTATTACCATGTTTACGGCAAAACACAAGGCGAAACAAAAATATATTGGCTTACGACATTTCTCTGGGGCATAGAGGATAAAAAACATAGCTTCCATCACTGGATGAAGAATGACTATAAGGACATGGTGCACTTTATGACATGATTACTGCTGTGTTTACTAAGGTGAGCATCCTTAGAAATACCAGATATAGGAGAAGTGCCATACTATAAAGATTTATTAAGGACAATAATTAAGCCACTTATACAAGCAGACATGTAAAATAAGATGCTATAAACCATGTTATATGTATTGTACCGGTATATAGGTAGTAAGAAATTGTGAGCTACCTCAATCTATAAAATCTCTTTATCCCCAAATATAGCAATACGTCAGACTTCTTGGTTTTTAAGACCGTTGGGTTCAATCGCTATATTCAACCTCCAAGTCCTTTGACCCTCACTGCATGCACTCACCGCGGCTCCCACTCCAATTGCCCCTCTGTCCCAAGGTGCCCCGCGCTCTGTCCAAATAGCCAGGCTTCGAGTGTTTTACTTCCTGTCGTTCAAGAAGCCCGTATCTGCCTGTCCTCCACATGAAACGCCGCCACGCTGACCAAGATGTGGCACAGCCTTCAACACCACGTGCCTGCCTTCTCCTAGCCCCTCTCTTCCACAGGTGGCCTTGGCTATATTTCTGGTGGCTTTTGAATTCCATGTCAATGGAATCATATATTATACAGTATTTCAGTCCGGCTGTTTGACTCCACTTTGGTGGAGGCGGTCAGGAAGGGGACATGACTAACAACTGCCCCACAAGCTAGCTAGGCCCAGGTCATCAGAGACTCCTGGTCCCTCCCGTGTCCTTGGAACGTGTGTGCTGCCCACCGTTCCTACAGCAGGAGCCACTTCAGAGACACAGCCCTGAGAGGGTCAAGTGTTCTTGAGACCGTCTGCTTCTGTGACTGAACCCTACTGAGGCCTCTGCACACGCTCTTAAGGTTCTAGCGGGCAGTGCAAAGATCTACTCACTTGTGGCCACCCAAGACAAGCCTCGGGCGAGTTTCCTTGCTTAGTGGACGTACCACCTGCCAATCTGGAGTGGCCTGCCTCTCTCCCTCAGTCTATCCTTGCCTTCCCCCTAAGGGGGCCAATTTCAAACATCAGCAGGGGACCTCACAGGTGTGGGAACCAACACACATTATGGATATAAAACCCTTTTCTTCAAATAATGTCAGCACCTCCATGTTTACTGCAACAGTACTGACAACAACCAAGACATAGAAACAACCAGAGGCTACTGACAGTTGCACGGATAAAGAAAATGTGATGGAAGCTATAGCTATGGATATAGATATATAGTTATAGATCAATAAGAAATCAATTCTGCCATTTGCAATGACGTGGATGAACCTTGAGGATGCCATGCTAAGTGAAATCAGTTGAACAGGGGGAGACAAAGACTGTATGATCTCACGTGTATGCAGAATCTAAAAACTACTAACCTCATAGAAACAGGGTAGATTGGTGTTTGCGAGGGGCAAGGTGGATGGGACAGGGTGGAAGTGGCCAATGGGTACAGACTTCCAGCTATAAAATGAGAAAGTCCTAGGCATCTAATGTATAGCATGATGACTATAGATGAAAATACTGTGTTATCTTCTTGAAAGTTGGTAATTGAGTAAATCTGAAACACATACACCTCACACAAACACACCCTACACACACAGGGTGAGCATGTGAGGGGATCCTTGGGTCAACTAACCTTATTGTGGTCATCATTTTTAAATATATACACATATCAGATAATCAGATTCCACATCTTAAAGCTGTTATATGTTATAGATAAGTGACACATCAATAAACTTGGGGGAAAAAATTAAAAACAAAATGCATTTCCTTTTTCTTCTTGCTGTTACATTTTTACAGAAAAAATAGGCTGTTACTCTTAAGTTTTCTCTTTTGAAGAGAATGAGTTTTACTCTGCTGCGTTGAAGACTTTTATCTTTATCTTTGTTCAGCAGTTTTCTATGAGCCACTTAGGTGTGATTTTCTTTGTGTTTTTCCTGATTGGGGTTCATACTGCTTCTTGAATTGTAGGTTGATGTCTTTTCCAGCGCCTGAACACTCTCAGGCGATATTGTTTCACATATTGCTTCTGTTTTACTATCCTCTAATTCTGGGACTCAAATTATGCATATTTTAGATGTTTTTCAGTACAGCCCCTATGTCTTTCACACTTGTTTCTGAACTTCCCGTCATATTTCTATACGTGTTTAAAGTATTTTGATGGGTTTTTTTAGTTTTCTAATATTTTTCTTCCATAGTTAAAATATTATTAAGTCTACGTCTTTAGTACTTCTATTCAATTACTCTATTTCTTTAGTTCTAAAATTTTAAGTTGACTTTCTCCATAGACTCAATATTTCTGCTAAGTTTCCCTATATCTCTTTTTCCTCTGTTTTTTTTTAACATTATAATGTTTATGTTAATACCAAAATCAACTGTGAGTATACTATTTTTTAAAGGAGAGGAGGGAGATAAAGACTTTCTTATGTGCTCCAACCGGGATCTACCTGGCAACCCCAAATGGGGCTGATGCTCCAGAACTAGCTAGTTTTAGTACCTGAGGCTGACATGCTCAACCAACCAAGCAATCCTCAGCCCCTGGGGCCATGAGCCAACCAATTGAGCCACTAGCTGCTGGAGGGTTAGAGGGAGAAAAAAAAAAGGAGAGGGAGGAAGGAGGAGCAGATGGCTACTTCTCCTGTGTGCCCTGACTGGGAATCAAACCCGGGACATCCATACAGCAGGCTGATGCTCTACCAATGAGCCACTGGCAAGGGCCTGAATACACTTTTATCCTCTGTATTTATATCTTGTTTTCATGCATTTCATAGACATGTCTGGTGATTTTTTAAATTACAAACATTGCAGAGGGTCTGGCTGATGATCTTCCTCACAAGAGGACTAATCTTTCTGTGGACATGATGTTTCAGTGGCTCATCCTGATCCAGTTTAGGAAAGGTTGGGGCTGTGTAAAATTAGGAACTTTCTTTGGTGAGCTCTTACCCCTCGGGCATAGACCTTGCTCTTAAGGCATGCACTTCCTGGGATCTTCATTCAGGATCCCTGACTTCCTTTGGGTTATCCAATTGTTAATCTCTGCACTACTTCTCCAATTTCCTTAGAACTATAAGTGGCTGAAATATTTGCTCAGTTCTTTAGATCTTAAACTGCAGCCTGCTACTCGGCACTGGATGTCTCTTCCTGCACATCACACAGTTTCAGAAGTGGCTGAGGCCTCGGTAGTAATCTCCATGTTGGCTCTCCCTCACTTCTCTGTGCTTAGTTTTGTCCCTGAAGGTTAGTTATGGGATCACCCAGCATCCACTTCTGTCTCCCCAACACAATGAGACCTACGTGAGCTCCAGACCTTGGCTTTCGACTCTGCCTCCCCATCCACTGGCTTGGCAGAACCCTGTGAGAAGACACAGAGATGAACATGGAACTCTTACGTCTTCCTCTCTCATCTCCGGAATTGGGGACCCTCGGGTTCTGTCTGCTTAGACTGTTCTCTGACGCTTTCCACGAGCTGCTCCATGTGCTAATGCAACTCGTACATGTTCATGGTTTACAGAAGGTGAGAGTGACATATGCTACAATGTGATGGCTGATCATGGAGATCACGAAATTATGTGAGGTTTCAGTTACAGAAAACACCAGTGATCGTGTCTCTTGAATAGATGTAACCACCTTGAGGGATGAAAACTATCTAGTGCAGTTCCTCCTATAGGTAGGGCTGCCATTTTGAATCTCTTCCTCTGTTCTTGAATTTTCTGTCCCTTCTTCTGTCCTTCTGTGGTTGTGGTGGGAGGTTCTCCCTAACGTTTGACCTGAGACCAACCTTTGACCCAAGTGGTTTTTATTGTTTGTTTGCTTGTTTTTGATGACTGTGATGTTTCTAGTGTAACATAGTAGCTAGCCTTCCTGGTGTAGCAGCTCAGGATCTCATGGTTAACCAATTCCATAGCAGCTATAATAATTTTTATTAACATTTATAACTAGTTTATTTTCCTTTAAAAACACCCAGCCTGACCAGACAGTGCCTCAGGGGATAGAGCATTGGACTGGGATGTGGAAGAGCCCAGGTTCAAGACCCCAAGGTCGCCAGCTTGAGTGCGGGCTCATCTGGTTTGAGCAAAAGCTCACCAGTTTGAGTCCAAGGTCGTTGCCTTGAACAAGGGGTTACTAGGTCTGCTGAAGGCCCGCGGTCAAGGCACATATGAGAAATCAATCAATGAACAACTAAGGTGTCGCAATGAAAAACTAATAATTGATGCTTCTCATCTCTCTCCATTCCTATTTGTCTGTCCCTATATATCCCTCTCTCTGACTCTCTGTCTGTCTCTGTAAAACAAACAAACAAAACACCCAAATATGTTTTTAAGAACACAGTATTTGAACATTTGAATAGTCTTTTAATGATGCTGTATGATGCCTATGCTGAAAATCGACGGGTGACTAACCCTCAGGATGTCAGGTGAGTGTTTTTAGGGCTATGAACTGGATTATTTAAGATCTACTCTCAAAAAAGTACCTGAAATGCCTATAACTCAGCTAGCTCAAGACATAACCACAGAGTGGAACTCTACATTCCATACGCTTAAGTAGCTCATTGAGCAAAAAGGTGTGTTAACATCTACTAGGCGGAGAAACCTAACGCTGATTTTTTGACTCTCTGCCAGTGGAACTTGCTGAGTCTGTTAAGGCAGGTATGAGACTTTTTTCAAGGAAGTATGCACAGAAATCAACCCAGGAGCAACATTTTTCTTTTTTTTTTTTTTCAGGAAGCTTTCTCACCACAGGAAATAGTCACTGTGAAACCGGAGGGGATGGCCGTGCCTGGGAACAGAAACTTGGTAACAGACTTCTCTGTGACTGGTGGCCCTGGATGTCCTGCCTGCCCATTCCTATGCACTAGGAACGGAAGTTTACAGGGACCTGTGAGATATATCAGCCTTTGTTATCGCATCTGTTCAGCTTTACTGCAAGCTGATGTCTTATTAAAATCCAACAACAGCATACTTTAGAGCCAAAAGTTATTACACCAGCGCCACGCCGGGGAACATAAGGAACAAACTGAATGGGGTAGAGTGAGCAGAGCTAGTTATTAAGCATAAAGATGATCCTCATCTGGGATTGTTTGGATGCAGAGTTAGACGCGTTTTATTCCTCCGTTGTCATCCCTGCAATAAATATAAAATTATTGTGGCTTTTTTTCTAGAAATGCACAGATATCCCATCTTGGAACCGGAACGGGAGAAGGGATATTGTAGAGGAGGATGGTTTTATGAAAAGAAAGGAAAGCTAAGAAAGACATAGGTGCAAACATTGATGTAGGAAGGGGGGTGTCCAAAGGAAAAGCCCAGATTACACGTGGGGGTCGGGGAGGCATCAGGGTTTCCATTTTGAGAAAACTGCTATTTTATTCTTTTTTTCTAAACATGGAAGCAAGATAACAGGGCCAACTTAGCCTTAGTTTGAACTACAACAGAGATTTCAATTCATTGTTTCTTGGGGAGGGGGGAGTCTATTGTAAGGCCCCTGCCAAGTTCCTTAGTTGCTTAGAGCATCATTCCAATCGGCCAAGGTTGCAGACTTGATCCCAGGTCAGGACACATGAAAGAATCAACCAATGAATGCATACAGAAGTGGAACAACAAATCAATGTTTCTCTCTCTCTCTCTCTCTCTTTCTCTCTTTCTTCCTTTCTCCATCGAAAAATCAATTTCAAAAATCCCTATTGTACTATTCATTTTATAATGACATAAAAATAGGCAAGCCTCATATCATGACCATGTATATTTTTATTTATCCAGGAAGATAACTTCATGTACATACTTTTATTATGCAGAAGTAGATTAAACATTCATTACTAAAATTCTGATTATTTTTAATAAAGTCGAATTTACTTTGTGAAAACACCCAATTATTAATCATTTGAAGGTGGTGTATTATTTTAATTAAAATAAATGACCTGAATAATGCACGATTATACGAATATGTCAAAAGTTAATTGCTTAAAATGCAATGATATTATGAAACACTTGGGTCAAAATCTATCGTCAAATACATGAACACAGATCCAACTGGCTTGAAATATTTACATGTGCCTCTTGGTCCTTTAAAGACTAACAGTAAATTTTATTTGGAACAGAGAACCTCTGTGAATGTTCAAGTTATATCCTCCTCTTGATCACTTGAAAGTGTGCTCTGGCTTCAGAATTAATGGACGTTTTACCAGAACACTTATAACAGGATTACCATAGAGATGAGCAAAGGTAGAAGGTCACACCTGATGGAGTTTACTCTCCATTCTTCAGTAGACAAGAAACAGGGGGAAATTAGTGGCAAAACACTTTCATAAAAGTAAGACACAGCAATGCTAGAGTCTGGTGGAGGGCAGGCTACTGGGTTTGCCTTTATTAACGGATGCCTCCTCCATTCACCGTGAGTCACCTACAAATATTTATTAACTACCTGCTACATCATAAACTAGATTTTTACGTCTTCCTTCAGCCTGTCTTGACCCCTTGATCACCAAAACGTTTCTTTTATTTTGTCTATATTCACTCTATGAACGTCTTCTAACGTTAAAACAGTGATACGCTCTATTCTAGTCCCATAACAGATTAACTTCCCTTGAAAATGTAATGTATTTCTATGTGATGTTAAAACACTGAAAAATGTGTTTGTCTCCGTCTACTCCAGTTGCTAGAATAAAATGCTATGGGCTGCGTTGTTGAAACAACAGACATTATTACTCACAGTGCTGGAAGCTGGCAAGACCAAGATCAAGGTTGCCAACAGATTAAGGTCCTGGTGAGGTCCCACTGAGAGAAAACTACCTTCTCACTGTGGACTCACATGGTCTTTCCCTGCTGAGTGTGGGTGGAGAAGAAATTTCTCAGTTTTACCTTCTTATAATTGTACTAACTCCATCTAAAGAGTCTCACTTTCATGACTTAACACAAACCCAATTACCTTCTGAAGTCCTCACTTCCAAATCATCTTAGAAGACAGGCTTCAATGTATGAACTTGAAGCCCTGGCCAGATACTTTGATTGGTTAAAGCATCATCTCAATACAGTGGTCCCTCGTCTATCGCCGGGGTTAGCTTCCAGAACCCCCCACGATAGGTGAAAATCCGTGAAGTAGTGACCTTATATTTATTTTATTATTTATATATATCTTAAGGCTTTATAAACCCTCCCCACACTTTTATAAACCTTTCTCACTCCGTTATTAACCTTTCCCACACTTGTTTTGCCCCAAAAATAATTAAAATAATGAATATATAAAAATACCTATATACCACAATACCCTGCAATATAGCGGAAAATCCGCGATACAAAGTTAGTTGTATACAATTTTAAAATCTGCAATGTGGTGAGACTGCGAGAAATGAACCCCGATACACAAGGGACGGCTGTACACCAAGGTTGTGAGCTGGATCCACAGTCAGGGCACACACAGGAACAGATCAATGTTTCTGTCTCTCTCTCTCTCTCTCTAAAATCAATAAATTAAAAAAAAAATACATACGAATTTGGAAGAGACACAAACATCCAACCCATATACAATGCTTATTAAAATTTTGTTGATGAATGTGAATATCTCTTATTGCCTTTTTAATATCCATGCATTTTCTTCTGAAAACATTATTGAACACTCATTGGGTCGTAGAAACTGTGAAAAACACAGGACATGGGACCTGTAAAGCCGTCAAGCTAATGAGAAGTTCACAGAGATATGCGCATCAACGGGTAATCAGTTGTTACACTGAAATACAAATGGATATTTTAAAAATTTACATAAAAACACAAAGGAGAATATAATTTATTCTGAGCGGAGAGACCGGGAAGGTTTAAGTAGGAGGTGAGAGTGAGCTGGATCTTAGTGTACGCAGAGTGAAAAGTAAGGTTGAAGACATTTAGAAGCTATCTGGGCAAAGAAAACTTGTATGCGAATAGATCATGGCTTCTCAAAAGCAGCCCACTTAGAATTGGTGAATAGTACTGTAAGCAGAAAGTGCGTGATGTTCACACACCCACGTCCTTTGGGGCACCCAAGGTAAGGACGGAAAGGGAACTTTGGGCCAGACTAGAAAGGGCCTTAAGTGGCACAGCCAATATTTTGCTTTTCCCTTTTGACTGTGGGAAATCAAGTTTTTTAGATGATGAAAGAGTTAGGTTTTCTGATTATTGATATATTAATAGGGATATATGAAGTGCTTTTGATACACCTTCACCTATGCTTCTACAAACGTTACACGCATTAACCCAGTGGTTCCTAATCTGGCTTCTATCGAACCCTAGGGGCTCGATGAATCAGTCTCAGGGGTTCGAGAAGCCTCTGCCGTGGAGGCCAGAATAAAGTAACACCATAATTGGTTGTGAGTTCATGCACTTTGTTGGTTTTGTTCTTTGAGCAAGGTGATGTTCATGCACGGCTCATTTTGTGCACCAGTAAGAAAACATATACCCGTGTCTTGAATTTGGAAAAAAAAAATGGTATTTTATTTATCACTAAAGAAGGGTTCGGTGAATGCGCATATGAAACTGGCGGGTTCGGTACCTCAAAAAAGGTTAAGAACCACTGCATTAACACCTATGTAGCTCAGAGGAACTCCGTAAAGTCCATGTCAGCATTTTTCCAACTTGCAGGTAAAGCTTGGAATCACTTATACAAGAGCACATGGGGAAAAGGTGACAGAAGCAAGTGTCACACCCCAGTCTCTCTGACTCCAGGGGCTGCGTGCTACCCTCTGCACTACATAAAATTGAATTTCTCAAGGTGCTTTCTAGAAGGGAATGTACAAATACATGATTAGATGACAACCTCGTCTTCAGTTGGTCTCCCAACCCCCTTGAACTTGTCATATTCTTGTTTTAGAGGTGGGGCGTTTGAGCTGGGGGGGACAATGGACATCTATTGTACTTTCTAAACATTTTCCTTGTACGTACATGAAAAATTAACTAGAAGCAATAAGGAAAAGCTAAATAATATCTCCCATAAAAATCTATTACTGCACTCCACTGCATTTTAATGCTTGCTTTAAAATATTATTGATATATTCAATATCTTCTTGTTAATTTCCCAAGTAACTTCCAGAAAATTTAGGTGAGGTCGATAATAAAAGAGATAAGGGCTACATAAAAAGTGATGAAGTTTAAATTTAAGAATATATTTTAAAACCCTCCTAATAAATGTTGACTATTTTAAAGTTCTCTGTTCAGTTCATGGCGCAGGAACAAGATGACAGTATTATTAGAGACTCCAGGTACAATGCTGCTACATGATCTATGGCCAGGGAGAAGAATCTTTTCTCAGACTTAATGATCTGTTTCCTATACTCGGTGACCTTGAAACATTTCCTTGAGTCTATCCACATCTGGTCTTGATTTATGATTTCCCAACTCAAAGCTAGGTCTGGTTGTTTTATCCTGAGTCTTATTCTCATTCTTCTTTCTGAATATTGTTTACATTGTGAGACTTTTTTCTCCTGATTCTTGTTTAGAGCCCTGATACAAACTAATCATTCTGTCCCCTCACCCCAGCTCAAAGTAATGCTCCCTAGAAAAGGATACATGTTCACCAAGGATTGGCACATTACCCATCCGACTGGGTTGTAGAACTAATAAAAGCCCATGTCAACATACTTGCAAGGTACAGAAGTTGTAAATGATATGATTATTAGATGACAATATAATTATTCACTTATAAATATCCATCCAGTGAATGATAATAACTTTATAAATTGACAATTTGATATTTTAAAAAATTATTAACACTAATGTACATTTTCTCAAATAATTATTTTGGTAGGCACCAGAGTTTTATATAACTTCTAACCTGAGAATTTCTGTAAATCTGAAATTGTAATATGTTATTCAAAATTAGAAACTCTGCTGTTTACACTTATTTCCCTATCTAATATGTTTTTTTCTTTTCGGTTCTTATATACAATTAGACAGGTTATATAAATTAGGATTACCATGAAATTGTCATCACTAAAGTTAATAGATACATACATACATACATACATACATAAAAATGCATTGATACATAAATCTATCTAGTTTAAAAAAATTTAGCATTTATATTATGATAAAATATCCATCATCCACTTATCAGTTACTTTGCTACTTTCTCTTTAATCCCTTCTAGTAGAATGACATAATTCAACAGTAGGTCAATAATATGCATCAAGAGCAAGAGTAGATTATTTCAGGTTTTTAACTTGAATCTAAGAAATGCATAACAAAACATGGTATGACTCTTTTCTATAATTAACGTGCTCCAAGGAAGTGAAAATACTTGAACTTTGACTTAATTTTCAGGACTGAATGTGGTGTGCTGTGCAAGTATTTCAACCCTCGTGCAAGGATGAACCAGCTCACACCCAGTCCTTGTGTATTGCAATGTTGCTTATATTTTCTCCTTATTTTTTAAATACCCATGGCTACTTTTAATTGAACCCTCCCCAAAATGTTATCATTATCAGCTTTTTCCCAAAGATATTAAAAATATTTATGAACAACTCTTCCCTACCCAAGGCTTTTGAACAAAATAAAAACGCTCTCTTATTTTAAGTCACCTTACATGGAAAATTTATTTGAGTTTTTAAATGCGGAAGTTGTCTAATTAACCAACAGCACACATTCATAATTTAACAGGTAGAAGTTTAGAGTTTGGTTTAATATGCATTTTATATTAAGATAATGTTAACATATAATTTGGAGTTGATATTAGCCTTATATAATTTGGTGGCTGTGCTGATTTGATTATCTCTGGAAGTATTCAAAAATCTAAGTAATACAAAACTAAGATAAGCTTAAATCCAAAAGGATGATTTATATAGAATTGTCGCATAAAAATATAAATCAGTTTTTATCTAAATAAGTATATTCTTGAATATACATAAATATATTTTTTCAAAAGTAAAAAATAAACTAACAAAACGGTATACATTCAATTTTGGAAATAAGGGTATGGTACATTTGTATTGTGTGGATATGTCAAAAAATTTTATTTTTTACCTTTCTATTTTCATTTTATATTTAGTCTGATCAGGTGGTTGCACAGTGGATAGAGCCTTGGACTGAAATGCAAAGGAATCACGTTCAAAACCCTGAGGTCGCTGGTTTGAGCAGGGAGATGGGGGGGGTCGCTGGCTTGAGCAAGGGGTCACTCACTCTGCCCTGGTCAAGGCACATATGAGAAAGCAATCAATGAACAACTGAAGTGCCACAATGAAGAATTGATGCTTCTCATCTCTCTCCCTTCCTGTCTGTCTGTCCCCATCTGTCCCTCTCTCTGTCTCTGTCACACACACACACACACACACACACACACACAAAATGTATTTATATATTACATAATTTTCTTAAAGTAGGACTTCAAATCAAGACTATGTGGTAATTCCTCATAATTCAGAATGAGAAGGTGGCCAAGGCCACTTTCTGCCACTTATTCTAGGTTATAAGTCCAGTGAGGCCCTTTGCTCTATTCATACGTGCCGTCCCCTGGACCTACTGAAGCACTTTATACACAACGCGTTCTTGATAAAGACATATTTGGTGAGTGCACAAGCAAACCCAGGTCCCCAGCAGGCTGTGATTGGGGACTATGACTGCAATGAGCCAATGGTCACAGAGGAGTGGCTGCAAGCAGCAGTACTGAGCAATGGTGACCGGAGGCTATCATGAGGAATAGAGTTCAGGAGCAGAGTCCCGGGTGCTGGGTTTGGGGGATTAAACTAGGAGTAGAAAACCTGAAAAAACAATGAGAGAAACTCAATCAGAGGAGCAAGAAGACACACATTCTGTCCTCAAAATTCTTAAGTGGATTTTGAAACTGAAGTCTGGCTATAATAAATAACGTTTAAAATATCTGACCTGTAGACAGTTTAACCAAATTTAATTCAATGCTTAGTCCAAAGAGAAGAACAAAGATATTTTTTTGTATTTCTGCTTCCAGAAAATAGCCTGGTCCCAAGGCTGTGGATCCCTGAAGCCAGCCATCAGAAATAAAGCTCCTGCCGGACATGCAGCAGGGTGAGGAGGCAAGAAAGGAGACGGGGCCCCAGCACCCACTGTGCAGGTTAAATGAGTGGGAGGAACATGGAGAATGTTAGGGCAGTGCAACCACTCTGTCTGATATTGTCAGCGTGGACACGTGTCAGTATCAAGGTTTCCAAACTCAGCGCACCTTCATGTAAACTATGGACTATGGTTGACAAGGACGTGTCAATGAAGGTTCATCAATTGTAAGAAATGTGCCACTCTGGTGAGGAATGTTGATCATGAGGGAGGTTATGCACGGAGGGGGACAGAGAATATAAGGAGGGAAAACATCTATGGACCTCTTACTCTCAATGTTTCTATGAACCTAAAATTCTCTAAAAAATAAAGTCCAATAGAAAAGAACGAGAGAGAGAGAGAGAGAGAGAGATGAAACTCATGGTAGAATAATAGAGATGGGAAAAAATGATTCTGGGGGAAGGCCTCTATTGGTCACTTTCTCAGTGTCCTAGCACAGCAGAGGAAAATGCTTAGTGCGTTGGGCATGTCCCAATGTTTGTGCTTCCCTCCCTTATATACACATATGCTCCTCCTACTATTTTCACTGTTCAGGGCTAACCACCTCTTGACAGTAGCATTTCAATGTACTAAGTAGTCTCCCTGGATCATCCTTTCCTTTTTATACATTTATCTGTGTGTGTGTGTGTGTGTGTGTGTGTGTGTGTGACTTTAAAGATAAAATCAAATTTAAAAAATCAACAATCTACAACTCATATAAGCAATTATCTTTTGCTCCAGTCATAACCTCAGTTGGTCAGAGAAATTAAAGTTAGTGCATGTAGTTTACTCCAATCTGAGAAGATGAACTTTGATAAGGGCATATTAGATCAAGCTCTGATGTCTTAACTAATTAATTAGTATATTAATTATAAAAATAATGAAACAAGACTATTAATAAGAGGAGGTGTGAGGAAATAGTATATAATAGGATATGGACTATGGTTGACAAGGCTTTAACTATGCTTATTAGTAAGAAATATGTTTCCAGTTCTGGCACTTTCCCTCGGGGTAGATGTGACTGATGACAGAAATGATATTAGTGGTCATTGGATTATGATTTTGCTATCAGTGACTGTCTTTCGTTTCTAAGACAAAAGGTGCAAGTTGAGGCTTAACACTTATGCAAAGCAGCAATTCTTTATTTATTTTTAATTCAGTGAGAAGAGGGGAGGCAGACAGACTTCCCCATGAGCCCTGGCTGGGATCCACCTGGCAAGCCCACTAGGGGGCAAGGCTCTACCCATCTGGGGCATTGCTCCATTGCAACTGGTGCCATTCTAGAGCCTGAGGTGGAGGCCATGGAGCCATCCTCAGTGCCTGGGCCAACTGGCACCATTCTAGAGCCTGAGGTGGAGGCCATGGAGCCATCCTCAGTACCTGGGCCAACTGGTTCTAATTGAGCCATGGCTATGGGAGGGGAAGAAAGAAAGAAGTGACAAGGGAAGGGGTGGAGAAGCAGATGGGCACTTCTCCTGTGTGCCCTGGCTGGGAATTAAACCTGGGACTTCCACACATAATGCCAATGCTCTACCACTGAACCACCCAGCCAGGGCTGCAAACCAGCAATTCTCTGCTTTTTAATAGTCCCACCCATTGCCCTCACTTTCTGTTACTTTCACTTACTGCTGACAAGAGGATGGTTGCTTTTTACCAACATTTACTCTTCAGGGAACTTATTAAAAGACAGTCCCAAATTGCTTTTATTGCAACTATTTACAAAAGGTGAAAACGTTTTGGAAAAAAACTAGATCATTCATTAACACTTTCAAGGCAGTCTTTTGCTGCTTCCTTTTCCTCCCTACTGTGAAAAATCCTATACACATTTGATCTTCGCTTTCCTTTACCTCCTGGCTAGCGGAGTTCAGTGCTTAAATCAGACTTCTCAAAGTCAAATCTTAGCTCTGCGACTCACTGGCCATGTAATAAACGACCAAGTCATTTACGCTCCCTGACATAAATTGTCATATATGTGTGTCTATATATATATATATAGTGGCAGGAATGATGGCCTGCACTTAATAGTTTCTTTTGAGGAGAAAGTAAGAGCAAATACTTGCAAAAAGAAATTTTTTTAATTGATATAAGATATCTCGAGGTGAGGAAAGTCACAAAATGCAATTTGAGGGTTTTCCATTCAATATGTAATTATTTCTATTCTTTAATAATCATCAGCAACCTCCAGGTTGTGGCTGGGTTTCTCAGTGGATAAAGTGTTGACCTGGCACACCAAAGGTTGTGGGTTTGATCCCCAATCAGGGAATGTACGAGAAGCAATCAATGAGTGCACAACTAAATGGAACTAAGTAGAACAACAAGTTGATGTTTCTCTCTCTCTCTCAAATAAATAAATTTGAGAGAGAGAGAGAAACACAGCACATGGCTACAATCAGTGGTCAGTCCCTCATCCCTATGTAAGCTGCCAGCAAGGAGAACGCCCCAACCCCTGCTTCCCAGCACCACCCTGTCTGAATCCCCTCGCACCATGTCTTCCATTACCTGCTGCTGAGCCCACCTCTCCTCAGCGCATGGAGTGAGGGCTCAGACCCTTCTCTTTTCTCCGTAGGCAATTCCATCCACATTATGATTTACAAAACCTTTATCGACCATTTCCTACATTTAAATTTCGCAGACAGAACTCTCCCTGACCTTAAAATTCACCTATCCAATCCCCTATGGGAAATAACCACATGGATGGCAAATAGACAGCTCACACTTAAATTTTTTCCACTGAAAAACTGTATTCCTACAATCCACTTTACCCACAATTTCCTGGATGTTCTTTTAAAGCAAAACCATCATTTAGAAGGTTAGGATCAAAACCCTGGAAAGATTCTAGGCTCCTCCATTCTCTGCAGCCATCTTCTTAAACCAGGGGTCGCCAAACTTTTTACACAGGGGGCCAGTTCACTGTCCCTCAGACCGTTGGAGGGCCGGACAATAAAAAATAACTATGAACAAACCCCTATGCACACTGAACATATCTTATTTTAAAGTAAAAATACCAAACGGGAACAAATACAACATTTAAAATAAAGAACAAGTAAATTTAAATCAACACACTGACCAGTATTTCAATCGGAACTCTGGGTGCGGATGCATCCTGTGCTCCTCTCATTGATCACCAATGAAAGAGGTGCCCCTTCCGGAAGTGCAACGGGGGCGGATAAATGGCCCCAGGTGGCCACATGCGACCCGCGGGCTGTAGTTTGGGGACCCCTGTGTAAACTGTCAGGAAATTTTGTTGCTTCTGCCATCAACACGCACCCCAAATCCACCAGCTGCTAGCCT
This sequence comes from Rhynchonycteris naso, assembly GCA_037038555.1. Taxonomy (NCBI): domain Eukaryota; kingdom Metazoa; phylum Chordata; class Mammalia; order Chiroptera; family Emballonuridae; genus Rhynchonycteris; species Rhynchonycteris naso. The sequence continues at coordinate 6,049,581 of CM072998.1, read as the reverse complement.
CTGCGTGGTAACCATGCAGGTGCAGGTCTTCCTGCTCTTATCTTCCCAGCTACAGGCAGTTCTCAGCTCATAGGCAATCGATGCTTCGGCATTATAGGACCACTCGGGACACTCCCCAGTTCTGCTCCTCCAGGGGCTGTCCTTTCCACTGAGAGTAACTGTCACTCCCTGTCCCTGGGCCCACAGGGCCTCTCCTGACCAATGCTGACCAGCCCCTGCTCCCTCTCTGAACACCTCTCTTGCTGTTCTTCTAATAACAAATGAACAACAGCAATGAAAATTCCAGGCACACATGAAGTGAACAGATTAACCAACACAATGTATCTATAATGTAGACTAAGAGAACCAAAAAGGCTGCAATGTTTCATATAGGTTTAAAAATCTGAGCACGTCCTTAAAAGGACATTTGAGATCTATAGAATATATATGTAAGAATTTTAGTCAACTCTTTCAGTAACCTTTTCAGTTTTCCAGAAGGAGCGATACATTAAATATTTTTTAAAAAAGTGATTCAAGTTGTCATTATATTATCTTTTATAGAGTGGCTGTAGAAAACAAGTTTGGCACTGAGGGAGGGGGTGGGGAATGGAAGGGAGGGAAGAAGAGAAAGGAAAAGAGAGGAGAAGAAGGAGGAAGGAAGCAAAAAAAGGGAAGAAAGATCTGTAAAGAAACACAGTTGTATGTTCTGGAAACACGTAAATCAACAATTCATTCCAAAATAAATTACAGTCATATAGATCTCTTGTTTGTAAAACCACTTACTTATACCTTCAACTTGCAAAGCATATGACATAACACGAAGTATTTCATATCGATGGCCACGGACACGCTACAAGAATTCCCTACCTAAAGAATTCTTGCTGATCATGACTGTCATAGTAACTAACATCTTATAAAATAACTTATCTCTAAGCAGAGCACTGGAATACAGTCTGCCGATGTACACTTTACTTATGAATGATTTTTATCGAGAATCCCATATAGACTGGTCACTCCTATGCAGCTTTATAGGTACCGATCCAGTTGCTTTGTTTGTATTTGAGATGGAAAGCCATCCTGTCGAACTGTTGTACCTGTGGTTTATTCATTTCACATTCACCTTCATTAAAACATTATCACCCGTGATTGGATGTGGTAATGAAAAATAACTAGTTGTCACAAGCAAATATTATCAAAAGAGCAATAGGGCAATGAAGGCCAGACAACAAAAAGTGCAATCCATTTGCCATTTCATTGAAGAATCCAATCAACGCTAGAGACATACAATAGCATAACTAAATAACCTGGGTTTATTTGTCGGAGAAACATTAAAGAAAATAAAATGCTGATATTTTGGTTTTACTTTTCTCTAGATGCTCAAAAAAATTTTTCTAAGACCTAATATGTCTGGAAACATATATGGAAAAGATGAGAAATAAATCTTACATATTCTGATAAAATATACAGGGGAAATTAGTTCAGGCCATAAGATAAATTGATCACATAAATCTCATGCAAAATATATTAATATTGACAGTAAATGAGATTTATTGGGATGATCACTTGGTAAATTATAAAATGCCTAATAAGTGGGGTGTACACCTGAAACAAATACAATATTGTATGTCAACTGTAATTGAAAAATAAAAAATGGTTTAAATAAAGGGAAAAGAGAGCTACAGTAAGATCCAATAGAACAAAATTAGCATCCCTCTGCCAGAGGCCCCTCCCCCCGACTCCTCTCACACACCCGTCTCCAGCACCAGCTCAGCTCTCACCCTCTGCCAACCGGGAAAGCTTGTCTTTAAGGCACTTATTTTTTCTTAAATAAGGAAACTTTATAACATTGGAAAACTCTGTATTAGAACTATATAGAATGGCTTGACCTGTGGTGGCAGAGTGGATAAAGCATCAACAAGGAATGCTGAGGTCACTGGTTTGAAACCCTGGGCTTGCCTGGTCAAGGCTCATATGGGGGTAGATGCTTCCTGTTCCTCCCCTCTTCTCTCTCTCTTTCTCTCTCTCTTTCTCTTTGTTTCTTCTCTCTCTCTAAAATAAATAAATAAAAATATAAGAAAAGAACTGTATAAAGCTTGTTTTGAATTAGTATCTAGACAAATAACTAGAAGAAGATTTACTCTTGTCTTCTTATTTGTATAAAGAACAACTTTAAAAAATACTTTTAATTCTGACAGCAATCCCTCTATTGAGTGAAATAAATGCAATGCTAACATTTTGCAAAAGGTAATGTATAAATCGTATTAGACTCTATGATTATAATTTTATTTACAAGAAAACATCTAAGACAGGGACTTGGTAATGTATAGTTGGCCAACCAAACATTACCTGTCATTATATGATAAAAGTTTAGATTAATAGAACTTTGATTTCCCCCTCAGAATAATTTCCTACTGATACATTAAACCACCTGCTCTGCTTCCAAAGTAGGTAAATTCATTTTGTTAAACCAATAATATAGTTCCTTATTAGCATAATTAATTTATTATTCAAGAGCAGGCTTAAGTGGTTGAACAGCTAAGCTTCAGAATTCTCTGCATGAAGGACCGCATTATTTTTCTTCTGTAATAAGGAGCGAGTCCCTATCTCATCATAAGGTTGAAGCAGGGTTATAGCGGTCCGTACTATGCATACCAATGAAATGCATGCCTGCCTGCCCAAGGCCAGGCGGGTTCCACGGATACAGTCAAATTACTTCCACTTTTCCAGTTATGTGAAGCCAAGCTAATGGCAGGAGTCTGTTAGAAAGAGAGGTCAGAACCTTGGTCTACTCAGAACGCCCACGTGTAGCAAAGCAAAGTCAAAGCCACCTACCTGCTCCTTTGTGGTCTGAGTCTTTCATACAGACACTAGGCTTCACACCTTGTACCCTGACTGTGGTTGGCCCACGGTCAGGCCACTTTCCCCTGTGGTTAACACTGAAAATCCCTGGTATTTGTTATTGCTTTACGATAGTTGTGTTTTTATAACTATAAACTTTATGGGAAGAATGAAATGGCAGTAACAGCTAAGAAAATTTGGAAATAGAAGAGCAAGAAAAAGGTACACCCCTTTCTGGGTTTTGAAATAGATTGTAAGATATAAAATAATTAAAGCAGGGCTGTGCAAAACATCCTGTTATAATAATTCACTACAGTAATTATCTGCTGCTATCCCAGGTTCAATAGGCAAATTAATAGAATCTGCCATAAAGTAGACTCTAACTATCTAAAATCATTGATTGGTTGCTGAGGAAACCATCCCAAAGCAATGGATAAGGAATATTAACAAAATCAGCTTCAAATAGACAAAAGAGGAAATATGGAAATATTATTAAAATCTAAAGAAAGGTATAACTTATTGCTGAATGGGAAGCAATGTGTAATTACTTCAACAACAAAAGCAATCACAAAAAGAAAATGTTGAGGATATAAGAACACAATAACTAAAGCTTCTTAATGCCAAGAAAGAACATAAACAAAATTAAAATTAAGAGAACTCATGGGAAAATATGTCAAGGTTAATGTTGTGTTTGTACAGACACAAACATATATACTCTTAAAATAAATGTGAAACATAGAAAAATATAATAATAAATAGGACAATGAGAAAATAAAATATAATTGATTCATAAGTATATAAAAAATTCAATTTCTATAGTTACTGCAGCAGTTAAAGTAAAACATTCTCTACATATGCTAGTAAGCGGGTAGAGGGAATGTAACCCTGGGAAGCATGTCAGGGCTGATATGGAGAGGCCAAAGCACACATGCCACCTAATTAATCTAAGTCTGATAGCTAAGTAGGGGATCTCATATTTAGCTATAAAAATATGTATAAACGTTTCCACTGAAATCTTGTTACCATAATAACAATCTGTGATAATATGGAAATCAGTCACATGTTCAACAACTGAAAAATAGTTCATTTAATAAGGGCAAATCTATATCAAAGACTATTTTATGTGATAAAAATGATGGCATGAGGAAATTGTCACAATATTCAGCAAGAAAAGCACTGTGTAAATTGTACTTGCTGTCTGATTACAGTCTGGCCACAGAAAAAATACTGAACAAAAATACACAAAATGCAAATACACTATGGCTACCTTCGATAGATGAATATAAAGTGATTTCTTTTCCTTAATTTTTTCCTCTATGTTCTAACATTGGCATCTACCTCTTCAGTAATTGTGCACACCATACCAGAAAGTGGCTTTTCTGAGTATCTAATGTGCTCACCCTCCAATCATGTTTTTCTTATTTTCTGCTAGTTTACAATAATTAAAATGTGACTCTGAGAAGCAGAGCTACTTTGAATTTTCTTTAAATGACAAAGTATTTTGCCACTATCAAATTTACCAAAAATATTGATATTTTATGTTATATTCTCTATAGTATGTCCGTAAAGTCACGGTGCACTTTTGACCGGTCACAGGAAAGCAACAAAAGATGATAGAAATGTGAAATCTGCACCAAATAAAAGGAAAACCCTCCCAGTTTCTGTAGGATGATGTGGCAGCATGTGTGCATGCGCAGATGATGACATAACACCGTGTATACAGCGGAGCAGCCCACGGCCACGCCAGTTGAGATGTGGACGGTACAGAGGAAAGTTCAGTGTGTTCTGTGGCTCCCTAAATTCGAATCCGTGACCAAAGTGCAACGTGAATATCAGCGCGTTTATAACGAAGCGCCACCACATAGGAATGACATTACTCGGTGGGATAAGCAGCTGAAGGAAACCGGCAGTTCGGTGGAGAAACCCGTTCTGGTAGGCCATCAGTCAGTGACGAGTCTGTAGAGGCTGTACGGGATAGCTACCTAAGGAGCCCTAAAACATCTGTGCGTGCGTGTGCTCAACAGTTACACCTAAGCAAGACTACAGCTCATAAGGTGTTAAAGAAACGTCTCTGTTTTACGGGGTACAAATTGCGGCTGTTGCACGCTATCAAACCGGCGGATAGACCCACGCGATGCGCGTTTGCTACAGATGTGCTTCATGAGATCGACAGTGATGCAAGGTTTCTGCAGAAGATTGTGTTCAGCAATGAGGCGACCTTCCATATCTGTGGACATGTTCATTGCCATAACGTCTGAATATGGGCTGCTGAACATCCTCATGCCTACGCTGAGTATGAAAGTAACACCCCTAAAGTGAACGTGTGGTGTGGCCAGATGCATGATAAGGTGATAGGCCCATTTTTTTTCGCAGAGCAGTCTGTGACGGCAAACACCTATCTTGACGTGTTGGAATTGTATGCAGTGCCACAATTTCCAGAAGATGTCATCTTTCAACAGGACGATGCTCCTCCACACTACGTCACCATTGTTTGTGGGTTTCTGGATAGAACATTCCCCTGGTGGTGGATAGGCAGGGGTTCTGTCAAGCCATGGCCACCACGATCCCCGGATCTGATGCCCTTAGACTTTTACTTTTGGGGTTATGTGAAGCAACATGTGTACATTGAATGTATCAAGGACATTAATCACTTAAAACAGAGAGTCACAGACATTATTCACTGTGTTACACCAGACATTCTTACCCGTGTGTGGCAAGAACTTCACTATCGTTTGGATGTGTGTAGGGCAACAAATGGAGCCCACATAGAACTGCCCTGAACAGGTATGAAACTGGGAGGGTTTTCCTTTTATTTGGTGCAGATTTCACATTTCTATCATCTTTTGTTGCTTTCCTGTGACCGGTCAAAAGTGCACTGTGACTTTACGGACACACTGTATTATCAACATGGATGAGTTTTATGATTCAAAAGTAAGAATTTTAAAGGCCATTAATTAGTACATTCACATTTTAAAAATATTTTTATAACTTCATATTTTCTTTCAACTGTCAAGGAATAAATGTTCAAAGAGATAAATTTAAAGAAAGTACTATTTATTTTCCTCGACACTTCACACCTCTATACATTTTTAATTTGGGGTTATATGCTCAGTTAGTTTCTGAAGAAACCTAATTTATAAGTGAAACTTATGAGTTTAAAGTATACTTATTTATATTACAGGCACATAAATCAATACAGGACAAAACCATTTTTAAGTGGCAATGAGGTGAAATATAACACTTAGTAATTTTGATTTGCCTAAATTCAAATGCAAATTAAAAGTAAAGGATTTCGAGCCCTAGCTCTTGGCTCAGTGGTAGAGTCGGCTCGGCGTGTGGAGGTCCTGGGTTCAATTTCCAGCCAGGGTGCGCAGGAGAAGCGCCCATCTGCTTCCTCACCCTTCCCCCTCTCCTTCCTCTCTATCTGTTCCTTCCCCTCCTGCAGCCAAGGCTCCATAGAAGCAAAGTTGGCCTGGACGCTGAGGACGGCTCCATGGCCTCTGCCTCAGGCACTAGAATGGCTCTGGTTGCAATGGAGCAACAGCCCAGATGGGCAGAGCATCGCCCCCTGGTGGGCATGCCGGGTGGATCCCGGTAGGGCGCATGCGGGAGTCTGTCTGCCTCCTCACTTCTCATTTCGGAAAAAATACAAAAAAAGAAAAGATTTCTTCAAATCATTGTTTCCGTTTTACCTAATAGTGGTCACACTGATATGAAATAGGCATCATTCTCCTGATATGTGATATTAGTTTTGACAAACATATATTCCAAGAGTAAATTATAGACAAAACTTTTTGGTTGAATCATTTAAGTAAGGTTATTATCTGTACTGTTTCAACATCATCCCCAACCTCACCCTGACCCCCAAAGTCCAAATACTTTAAAATTCAGGCAAGCTCACAGGCAAAAATGAGGGTAATTTTTCATTCACAAATCCCCTTCTCCTTAGCCTTTCTCTCTAAAACTTAGTATAATAGCAAAAGGAATTAAAAGACAACAACCTAATCTAGTTTAATTTCCTTGATTGCCGGTTAGGAGCCCTCCTTCCTTACATATTTTGTAAGAATTTGCTTTAATGAATATACACACAAAAGCAGCATTTTTAAAAAAGACATCTACACAGTACTCTCTCGTGACAGATGGATTTAGCCAACCTTCACTTTCTCGTGATCTCATCTAAGCTATTTTAGAAATTGGCTCATCACCTTTTCTGTTTTGTTTTATTTTGTTTTTGATCATTTACAGAGTATATTGGCACAAGTTAGATTGTTTTGACCATCGTGTTTTTACTCTAAATCTATTTCCCCTGAGCAGTCATAGCTACTGTGGTGTAGCATCTATTACTATTGTTTACTACTTTCAATCCTGTCATTACACATCACTTCTCTGCATTTCTGTCATTAAACTGAATGCACCTGTTGTTTTCCTCTTACAGATATGTTTCCGGGCTCCTCCTGGTGCAACAGCTACAAGGATATTACTCAATCAGTTTGTGTGAGCAGGGCTTCTGCCCCTCTTCTTTCTTTTTTCTCTCCCTTTCTCTGACCTAAGTCGGCACCCTCGAAATGTGGAAATGATTAGATATTCATTAAGTTCGCTAATCAAGTCTTGACACATTACAATGAGCAGCTACTACTTAGGAAATGTCAATAACCTTAGAAGTCAAGCCATGCTTTCGCTTCCAGTGAAGCATGATAAAAAAAGAAACACCCATGGCACTGAGACCATTCAGGAACAATTAAGCTTTCAAATGCAGACAGGAGTCCTGAGCAGTGTGGGCAGTGCCCTATATCGGAAGTAGAAGCTGCGACTTCTCGTTATGGCTTCGTGAGCCCTGACAGGCCAGTTACCGGATCTTTCCTGCATCTCCAATTGTTCTGTAAAGCAATAGTTGACTATGATTTCAAATTTTTTATTTAACTATCGTTGGGGAAATATAATCGTTTTTTAAGAAAATCTTGCCTGATCAGGCAGTGGCGCAGTGGATAGAGCGTCGGACTGGGATGCAAAGGACCCAGGTTCGAGACCCTGACGTCGCCGGCTTGAGCGCGGGCCCATCTGGCTTGAGCAAAAAGCTCACCAGCTTGGACCCAAGATTGCTGGCTCCAGCAAGGAGTTGCTCGGTCTGCTGCAGGCCCACGGTCAAGGCACATGTGAGAAAGCAATCAATGAACAACCATGGTGTCGCAACGGCAACAAAAAACTAATGGTTGATGCTTCTCACCTCTCTCCGCTCCTGTCTGTCTGTCCCTATCTATCCCTCTCTCTGACTCTCTCTCTGTCCCTATATAAAAAAATATTTCAACCCATAAAACACCTAAAGAGATAATTATATATATATATATATAATATAATATATATATATATATAAAATAAATATATATATATATATATATATATATATGCAGATATATATGTACATGTATAGAGAGACAGGAAGAGAGAAGGACTGATTGAATATGGGACTGGCTGTCCTGCTGATGGAGGTTGAGAAGCCCTACAATCACCCATCTTCGAAGTGGACAAGCAGCAAGCCAGTGGTGTAATTCACATCTAAAGGACCAAGAACCAGGAGCGTGGATCCACCGGCACGAGAAAACAGCTGTTCCCACACCAGCGGGAATGCAAATTCACCCGCCTCTGCACTGTGCCCTGTTCAGGCCCTCGGTGAGTCTGATGGCACCCGCATGCATTGGTTAAGGAGGTCTTCTTTACTCAATCTACAGATCCAAAGACTGAGCTCTTCTCAAAACACCCTCACAGAAATTATACTTGCTAGGGATCTAGGTGTCCCTCAGCCCAGTCAAGATGGGTCATAAAATTAAATATCACATGTTACAATTTTAAAAATGCCTCAAATGTCCTAAAGATTGATGAGTATTGAAATGAGAAACTTGTGAAAGAGTGATTGAATAAAAAACACACCAGGACTAATCTGTCAAGGGTGGACTTGCCATGCACGACCCAGCACGGTGACAGGACAGGACAATCAGCTAGTAAGCGCAAGGGAGGATGGGGAGAGTGAGTGTGGAGGGACCACACCAATCCCGGGAAGATCAGTTCACTATTCACACTTAATGGACTTTCAATTAATCACAGGTCTTCTCTGATGTTGCATGTAGTACTGACCTATGTTCAACTAAACCTAGCTTCTATCTAAAATCATAGATTCACTAAAGAAAAAGAATTCCCAATCTGTTATTCACCTTTTATTGATGAAATCAAACACTTATTCAGAAGGGCAATGTGGAATTGTAGAGAAGTAGTGTGTGATTTACATAGAAAATGCTACCTAGCCCCTGAGGAAGTCACAGCAACTCCTTGCCAAGATATGTTTCTTTTTTTCTCATTACTCTCGAGATTTCTTTTCAAGAAAAAAAAAAGATGGGCTTATTGTTCAGTCAATAAAGTATTGAACCATGCACTCAATAAATGTTGATTTCTTATATAGATTTTAAAGTACAGGCATTTCTTCTGTGTTTTTTTGAGTGTCATTTTGCACCAGGGATTCATGTGTCTGCTCTATTCTGTCACGTCAGTGACCTTTCCATGCCTGCTAAGAGCTGCATGGACCTTCTGATGAAAAGAGAAACATATATTCAGAAACATCTTCCATTAAGTTGAAGAAAATTTTGATTTAGAGCACATCATCACAACCAGGACACCAACAGACACGTTGCCCAACCGTGCTTGCAAAAACTGGTTGAAGGAAGTGCTTTATTACATGTTTTACCTACTCTGAGGTGCTGACTATTGAACAATTGCACTGCCTCTGAACTAGGTTAACTACTTAAAGTCGTGTAAATGTTACTGATGATTTCTGTTGCCTTTTCATACAATTAACATAAACTTGATCTATGTTGGTAATTTTTTTAAAAAAAAAAACCACAGGCACAGAGGATCTTAGGCAGCATTTAAAATGCTGATCTGCAGTTTGCTCCCGGGAATGCAGATGCGCATTCTTATGTACCCTAAGGGTGAGCAAATTGAGGACACTTCAATAAATTCACAAGTTAAATTGGGTAAAAGTGAACCATTAGAAATTACTGCTGAACTCTAAACAGGTTCGGATGTTCCAGCACTAGATCATAACTGATATGCAAATGTTTCTTTTTAGAGAAAACCACCAGCATAATTTTAAGAACTATTTTTAAATTATAGGAATGTGGGAAAAAAACAACTCACAAAATTACTTTGCAGTCACAGTTGACATGTGAACGAAGATCGAGGGGTTTCTAACGGACTTAATTTCAGGAGTGGTTCTGAAAACTACTACATATAAAAAGCATGTGGGCCTGACCTGTGGTGGCGCAGTGGATAAAGCGTCGACCTGGGAACACCGAGGTTGCCGGTTCAAGACCCAGGACTTGTCTGGTCAAGGCACATATGGGAGTTGATGCTTCCTGCTCCTCCCCCCTTTCTCTCTTTCTCTCTCTCTCCTCTCTAAAATGAATAAATAGTAAATAAATTAATTTTTTAAAAAAAGCATGTGGGGAGCTTCCAGAAACTGGTGACGACTGTGTCCCAGAAACTCCCATTTGATTCTTCTGAAACAGGGCCTCCCAATATCGAGAATGCTTGGATTTTATATATATAGATACACACACACACACACACACACACACACACACACTTTCCAGATATTTATACACAAAATACACTATGGACAGAGAATAAATGGGGAAATCCACTTTTTTCCAATGTCTGATATTAATATGTCAAACCAAGGCCATTATAGCCTCAGTTTAAAAAGAGCTTTGATACTTTATGCCAGGTTAACACTCAGGATGAGAACAAGGGAGGAAACAACAAAAAAAGGAATGTAAACTAGGACAAAATACTCCAAACACTTGCCAGACTGGTTTGACCTTAGTTTCCGGGCTTTCCCCAGGGTGGGCCCCTTCATACAATCTCAGCTGAGGGGAAAAGTCTCTGAAATCCCCAGTGACAGAGAGGTCTTCGGTTCAGGAGACTAGCCCTCTGCCTCTCTCCGAGCTGTTTTGTTTCTGTAGCTGAATAACACAAACTCCAAGTCGAGTTTCATTGGCTCGCACGCTGGTCCCCTACAAGGAGGACAAGGACAGACTGAGACAGCGGCAGATGGCTGCCGATTGGGAGGTGGCGGGTTCATAATCAGGGCAACTTGCATACCAGGCTAGTCTCAGGCGGCCTCCCGAAGAGTGGCTCTATGTCCACACTGGCTGCCAGGATCTTAAGAGTCTATGAGGGAGTTCAATTACATATAGTCGCCCCCTTATGTGCAGGGGGTCATGTTCCAAGACCTTCAGTGGAGGCCTGAAAGCACAGCTGGTACCAGACCCTATGCAGTACATGCTGTTTTGTATCTATAGGTACATGACGATGATAAAGTTTAATGTGTCAGTCAGGCACAGTGAGAGGTTCACAACAGTAACTCATAATAAAACAGAACAATTATGCCTGACCTGTGGTGGCGCAGTGGATAAAGCGTCGACCTGGGAACACTGAGGTCTCCAGTTCAAAACCCTGCACTGGTTCGGTCAAGGCACATATGGGAGTTGATGCTTCCAGCTCCTCCCCCCTTTCTCTCTCTCTCTCTCTCTCTCTCTCTCTCTCTCACTCTGTGTCTTCTCTCTAAAATGAATAAAATAAAAATAAAATAAATTTTAAAAAAAGAACAGAACAATTATGACAATAACTGTAATGAAAGTTACGTGAATGTACGCTCTCTCTCTCTCTCTCTCATAATTGATCCATCTGATAAACACAAGGGCTAATGAGTGGGCAGCCTATTGTTCATGCAGGCATCGGACAAAGAGATGACGCATGTCCCAGGCCAGACGGAGCAGGATGGCAGCAGTTTCATTATGCTCAGAACAGCCTGCAATTTAAGTTTATGTATTATTTATTTATGGAATTTTCCACTTAGTATTTTTAGACCATAGTTGATTGCAGGTTACTGACACCATAGATGTCAAAAATGTAGATAACTACTGTGTACTGTCCAGATAGCCTCAATAAAAAATTTCTCTTGCAAGGCTGTCTTTGAAAATGGCTCCGGCTGTGGGAACAGGGACAGAGGACAGAGGAGGGGAAGAGAAGCTTCCAGTGGCCTGGGTGCAGTCCTCAGATCAACATGCAGTCTATTTCTCACAATGACCTCCTCTGACAAGCTTTCCTAATCTGAGATGGACATTTAGAAATAGATATGAGAATATGTCCAAATTCTAGTTGTGACCAACATTCAGAACATGAAAGCAAGTCGATGTTAAGTTCAAGACTGGAGAATAGCCTGATTAGGTGGTGGCGCAGTGGATAAAGTGTCCGACTGGGATGCAGAAGACCCAGGTTCGAGACCCCGAGGTCGCCAGCTTGAGCATGGGCCCATCTGGCTTGAGCAAAAGCTCACCAGCTTGGATCCAAGGTCGCTGGCTCCAGCAAGGGGTGGCTCGGTCTGCTGAGGGCTCACGGTCAAGGCACGTGTGAGAAAGCAATCAATGAACAACTATGGTGTCGCAACGGCAATGAAAAACTAATGATTGGTGCTTCTCACCTCTCTTCGTTCCTGTCTGTCTGTCCGTCTGTCCCTGTCTATCCCTCTCTCTGACTCTCTCTCTCTCTGTCCCTGTAAAAAAAAAAAAAAAAAAAGACTGGAGAATAAATAATGATGCTCACCTTTCTTTCTCTGTTATTTTGGCATAAACACTTTCAACCAAAATGAAACAGAGATTTCTGCTTCAGGCCACTTCAGATTCTTACTACTGAAACTGCCTCCATGCTGTTAATAAATAGAAACTTTGATAAAATATATAAGGCAACCATTTTCAGACATTGGACCTCAAGCAGCACAGGACTGTGAGCCCTGCAGGAAAGAAAAAGACATGAAGAGCCCCTAGCACAACCTCAGCCTTCTGACTGGAGGAGGGCCAGTCCCTCTTATTCCAGGGAAAGAGATCAGAGCTCGAGGTGGTGGGATGACCAGAGCAGACAACTGAGGACAGGAAAGCCACACAGGGAGAGGTCTCCAGAAACCTGCTTTTGTTCATCTTAAGCTTATGGCTGAAAACTCAGGCCGAGTGAGACTCCATGAGGCTAGATGCCGATGACCAGGAAGCTGTGATCTGAACCATTCTCGAAGCTCTCCCAGGGAAAAGAGCATCTGAGTCCTAACCACCCGAAAGAGAAAGCCCTCACTGAACACACGGGGTGCTCAGCAAGACCACGGAAGAGTGACACGTTAGTCACTGGAGTCTACAAGCCCTGTGTAAAGACTGATCCATAGCCGCTTGTGGTAGGCAGTCTAAAATGGTCTCCATGTGTCCTGCCCTCTCTCATACACACCCTGTGCATTGCCTGTCCCTTGAGTGTGGACAGAATTTATCAAAGAAGTTCTATTCATTTATAATTTAACAATCCTCAGCAAACTCAGAATAATAGCAAGCATCTACAAAAGATAAGAACAAAAATCGGACGTTGGCCAATGGCTCAGTTGGTTAGATCATCATCCAGAAACACCAAAGTTGCAGATTCCATCTCTGGTCGAGGCACATACGCAGAGAGACCAATGAGTGCTTAAGTAAATGGAACAACAGATCAACGTTTCTCTCTGCTTCCCTACCTTCCTCTCTTTATCTCTCTAAAATCAACCAAGAAATAATTTTTTAAAACCCCCAAAATCAATGAAAATAATTGATACCAAAGTAAATTCTTTGAAAAGAAATTCAATAAAATAAATAAAATTGAACAAGATTGAGGATGCAAATTGTCAATGTCACAGCTCCAATGGTCAACATCACCACAGAAACCGTAGACATCAAAGGATTGATAAGGGAATACTGTGAGTGATTGTAAGCCAATAAATTTGACAAAATAGTTGAAATACAAAGAATTCTTAAAAGACACAAAAATTGATTTAAGAAGATAAATACAAACTCTGAAGAGCTTTATATTTCTTTAAAAAATTTGATGTTTAGTTAAAAAATAAAACTTCTCATTGATAAAATAATCAAAGAAAGAAATATCCAACAACCATTCATGGCAATAACTCCCAGAAAATTAGGGATAGAAGGAATATTTCTTAACTTGATAAATAATATCTCCAAAAAAACCTTAGAATTCATATCCCACATAAAGTGAAAAGACAACGATTTCCCACTAAGATCAGAAGTAAAACAAAAAAATATCTGCTCTCATCTCTTGTATGTTGCTACAGTGCAGTTGTAAGAAAGACAATCTGATAATGAAGACAGAGGCTTGTATAGAGAACATTAGGAGCCCGATAAAACTGGACCCAGTGGGGTCAGGGCACACTCCCCGTGGACACCCTGTAAAGGATGACTATGCTTTCACTACACAACATGGAAGAGGTGGCCCTCTAGAGAGAAGGCACTTGGGACCAGTGTTAATAGCATTAGTGTGAAACCTTCCCCAGTCAGTAGAGTGAGTCTCCACATCGTAAGCAAGGAGGCTGGAGGTTCCAGCAGGTCCCCTCTCCTGGGGACCCTGGGGGCAGGCCGACCGTGTGTACCTCGTAGGTGGTGGCAGACTATTGCTGCAATTCAGAGGGAGGATGATTTGAGGCAAATAAAACTGGAAGCAGAAAGGTGAATTGAAAATAAAGTAGACTCTTCTTAGAGTCCCCTGCTCTCATGTTTTAGATCATTTTATGAATGTAAAAGATTGTTTTTATTCTATCTTTTTTTTGTTGTTTTAAAAACACTTGACTATGAACGTCTTCAGATGTTCTACTGGACTACTGGTTCTGCCCAATTCTGAGGCTCTGAGAAAGGAATAAACGCGGAACAAAAGCAGTGTTCTCCGAACTGTTGTGATCACAGTCCCCTATAAGGAAATATAAATGAGTAAATAACAGTATGTGTGAGAGCTGATACAGCAATGAGCCAGTCACCCACTTACCTCTCTGTAAGGAAGGGACGGCATGTTTTCTAGTTTAACTGTTCCTCTAAAGCTAGAAGATGGATAAATAAAGGTCCTCTGTTGCCAATCCTCTTATTTCCCTCAAAGCATGCCAGGCAAGGACTATGTGCACCATATAGTCCATCGGGCTTTTCAACTAATATTTGCATAGGTTGATTACTCTTTTTAAGTTCATTGTCATGGCTTATTTTTGCCACCTCTGTGTATAGGAGACAGAATGAATTTATTTTTTTCTTTAGATTTTATTTAGTCATTTTATAAAAGAAAGAGAGAGAAGGGCAGAGGAGCAAGAAGCATCAACTCCCATATGTGCCTTGACCAGGCAAGTCTGGGGTTTCAAACCGGCCACCTCAGCGTTCCAGGTCACCACTTCATTGCAGGCTGAAATTTCCAAGAACATATTTGTTTGAACACATTATACGGCATAGTACACAGAGCCGGCCAGAAATTCACACGAGCACTTCTGAAAGGTCAGTCTTCTCAAACAAAAATCTGACTATGTCACTCCGCTCATTAAAATCCTTCAGAGACTCCCAATCAGATATGGATTATAATTCAAACTCCACAGTGAGGGAGGACGTGGTGGCTCATGATCTAAGTTCCACCTTCTGTTCCAGCATCACCTCAGGCCGCAGCCCCAGGCTGCCTTAGGAACTCCTTTATCCCCAAACACCATTTGCTGTCTAATGCCATTATGTCTTGGCATGACCTGTTTCTTTTATGAGAAATAAGGAACACGTGCCACCTCCTCTCCTGTCTGTTTGGCCAACAGGTCACTTTTCCAGAGAGCTAACCGGAAATCACTGTAAGAAATGGGCACTCAGCCCCCATATATCAGTCTATATCTGTGTGACGGTGCATATACACAGATGTGTATACGTACACCCTAACACACATGTATACAGTTATGATTATCTACATAAAATATCATAGAGCTTCAAAGAAATGAAGACCTTCTCAAGCAGCTCTCTCTCTCTCTCTCTCTCTCTCTCTCTCTGTTTGTCTCTCTGTCTCATAACATGATATATCTTATGTTTTCATTTTCCACCCACCTATTTCCTTCTACAATATTTTCGTCCGGGTCCTTTATTTACCATCGACATTGTGTACGACCCGGATCTGCATCCCGTCATCTCCGTATTCCAGCTGCCAAGCCGTAGCCCTAGAAGAACCTGTCTGCCTGTGTTCACCTGGGACCCAGTACACTGGCACAGAAGCAGAGGATGTAAATCTAGGAGCAATGCACCTGTCGGGCCGTGGCCCATGCACCTCCTCAACGGGAGGAACACGGGGAGTCGGGGAAGGGAGAAGACCCGGGATCTCCGCGCTGGATGGACATGTGAAGTCCTGCAGACAAAGCCTTCCGCATTCTTCATCTCCACATCGTCAGAGTCTGGCCAGACCTGAAGCACGCTTCGTCATCATGGACGATCTAACACAGGAACAAGAGACAGGGTGCTCAACGGAAGGGAGTAGCTGTCCAGAGAAAATATTTTCCATATGGGGGAGTCCAATACACTTACAGGCTAAGAGGTAGTAGTGTAGGTGAGAAAATAGAAGATATGAAAAAAGAAAACAAGAGTATAATTAGAAGAGCAGGCCATGGGAAGCCGGAAGATGAGAAGCTCTGAAGTACAGATTAGAGGTTTATTGCCAACTTTATCTCCCAACACAAACAGAAGGAGTTTGATCCATTTTATTGACTTACTGCCCATAACTATACTTTCATTTATTATCCCACTCAAAAAAGGCATTTTAGCCTGACCTGTGGTAGCGCAGTGGATAAAGCATCGACCTGGGAACACTGAGGTCGCCAGTTCAAAACCCTGCACTGGTCTGGTCAAGGCACATATGGGAGTTGATGCTTCCAGCTCCTCCCCCCTTTCTCTCTCTCTCTCTCTCTCTATCTCTTTCTCTCTCTCTCTCTGTGTCTCCTCTCTAAAAAAAAAAAATGAATAAAATAAAAAAATAAATTAAAAAAGGGCATTTCATAATTATTAGATGATAATACCATTTATAATGATCTTGGAAGAATAGCAACGATTTCTTACAGTTTAAGATACTAATTTACTGCCAGACCAGGCGGTGCCGCAGTGGATGGAGCGTCGGACTGGGATGCAGAAGACCCAGGTTCGAGACCCCGAGGTTGCCAGCTTGAGCGCGGGCCCATCTGGCTTGAGCAAAAGCTCGTCAGCTTGGACCCAAGGTCGCTGGCTCCAGCAAGGGGTGGCTCGGTCTGCTGAAGGCCCGCAGTCAAGGCACACGTGAGAAAGCAATCAATGAACTATGGTGTCGCAACAGCAACGAAAAACTAATGATTGATGCTTCTCACCTCTCTCTGTTCCTGTCTGTCTGTCCCTGTCTATCTCTCTCTCTGACTCTCTCTCTGTCCCTGTAAAAAAAAAAAAATTAAAAAGAGATACTAGTTTACTGTATAACAATGCCTAATAGTTTACACTCACAAAATAAATAAATAAATTTAAGGAAGGAGCACAATTATTTTACGTAACTCTCAATGTAATGTATTTTTAATCCCTTACCTTTAAGTCCTCTGAAACTATGTCATAAAGTGAGGGAAACTGGAAGGACACTGGGAAATAAAAGTGCCAGTAAACTCCCCAAGCACACTTCTCAAGTCAAGTCTCGTCTGCCGCACAGAGAGGGAGTGCGACCTTCTGGAGCTATCGGGCACAATACAATACATTATGAAATACATACATATTATATTATGTTTTTTTTTACAAAAGTAACTCCTTTATTGCACACAAAGTGCCTATCTTATAACATATCCCCTATTGTAAAACATACTTGCTCCTCATATGAAAAGTCAGAATTTCTGATTCTACTTCTGCTTCCACATGTTTCTGTAACCCTTATAAACTCATGTCCCTTCTCGGGCATTCCACAAACAATCACGCTCCATCAGCCTAATGCACCTGCTGCATACAAGGCACACCAAGTTTTTTAATTGAACAGATATATGTATTTTTTTGAGGTAGTTCTAATAACTGAATGCAGGTGAGCGGGAAGACACAAAACTTGAATTTCATATTATGACTCTATAAAACATAATATGTAGCTTTTGGTTCAACCGATGAATTTATCTAATGATGCTGCATATATAATATTTTTGAAAGACTTATTAAAGGAAAAGTATCAATTTAGAGATGCATTTAATGTACTCAAAATACTATATTATGTGCATATTAATTAACCTTCTGCTTATCCCTGAATGAACTTAAAGTCATAGCAATAAAATCTGATTAAATGTCAAGTCTAAAATTATTTTAAATATAGGAATTCAAATGATTTCTGATGACTTCAAAAGGACCTATACGTATACAAAGTGCACAGTTTATTTTTATGAAGAAATATGCTAACTCACTTAGTTACAGCTCAGCTCTCTATAACTCTTAAGCTAAAACTTTATATTCTGTTGCTTCCTCTAAATTGGTTTATATATAATTCCCAGAGCCCAAGCCCACACATTGGGAACTGTCTTTATTCTATTTTAACAGTGCAGAATT
Source organism: Rhynchonycteris naso (assembly GCA_037038555.1). Classification (NCBI taxonomy): domain Eukaryota; kingdom Metazoa; phylum Chordata; class Mammalia; order Chiroptera; family Emballonuridae; genus Rhynchonycteris; species Rhynchonycteris naso. The sequence goes on along the minus strand of CM072998.1, from coordinate 6,031,321 downwards.
AACAGCTTTTCTGTCTATTTCCGTAAGCATGTTAGGTCTCTTTGGGGGATTATTCATACTATGACTAATCCAAGGTGCTTTTTTTTTTTTTTCTTTTTTAATGTTGAAAGGGTTTTTGCTATTTTGTAATTAAAGAGATTTTTCTTGATGCAAATATTCAGCAACATTCTTCAGGGACACTTTTAAGCCAGCGCTTCTACTTCGGTGTAGCAAATGAAGTCGTTTCTGTGAGACCGTGGAAGTGCTTTGCTCCTCAAATGCCCTGCAATGGCTGAGTGCAGCTGTCTGAGGGAAGCTTTAAGAATACAGAAACACAATTTGAACAAGCTGGAGTAACTGTTGACTTTGGAGAAGTAACAACAGCAGACCGACCAACCTGGCACACAGCAGTCAGAAATGAGGTCATTCACATCTAGCAAGGCCTTGAGTATTCATTCTAAGGGAAGAGACTAAGTCAAAAATAACTGTTTCTCCAAGTCAGAGATTCTTCAGATATACAGTAAAAAAAAAAAAAAAAGGCTCCTCACTCCAAATGGGTCCTTGTGGGCACCTTCCTGCCCACAGTTAACAACAACATCCATTTATCACATCATGTTTGAATATAGAGTCCATCAGCATTCAATAAATCTAAGGGATCTGACCCATCTATTCAGCATGGTTCTCTCCATGTTCAAATGCTGACTTGACCATTCTTATTTTGTTCTATAGCTCTCTCTTCAAAGTAATTTCGTCCCTCGCCAGAGACCTGGAAAAATAGTTTACTTGAGAATTGTGAATCGCGTTCAGCTAGCTAGTAATTGAAACGTTTTCTAAGCACACTCTCTTCAGTAGGGTGCTGCTGAAAGGGCTATCTACCTCCCACGGACTGGCTCCAGCGTTACAATGACATCTATCTCCTTGTGTTTTCTCTTTTGCTTGAGCTTGGAATGGGGCAGGAGGGAGGCTATGCTGCATCCTCATTCGGATAAAGTGATTTTCATTCCCTATGTTCTGTTGGAAGGCTGGTAATTTTGCCGTGGAAGAAATGATGTGGAAAGTTGCATTTGATGTTTCTGGACTGTCCCGGGGAGTTTGAGAGTGAGCAAGCTAACAGATTTTATACACAGCGTCTTCCGTAACATTAGAAAGCTAAATATCCTTTCCCTCTCAAAGAATAATTATCTTGGTTTGATTTATCAATAATGTTTTCACTGTAATTGGAATAGAAATAATGAATGGATCTCCTGTCTTCTAAGAATTATGCTCTCTTGTGTGGAACTTGTGTGGCGGGCTCTTCTAATAAGTCAAACAGATTTAACATGTTCAGGCTGTTCTACGCAGTAATTCTCAGCACAACAAAACAATAACCCTATTTCCAGGCAATAGTGTCTTGTAATAAATTGACATCAAACAAATGAAAAATTGAAAACTTATTTCTACTAATGTAAAAATATGTTATATAATGAACCTGTTTCCATGGGGGTTTATGATGAAATCAGCACTTCGTCTAGATGCATAATAGTGTTAAAATGCACAAATGAACCTCAAGTAGGATCAACAGGGATAGTTCTGAAATTGATGGGAGAACAATTGATAGGTTCAAAAACTATCACCACTATTCTGATGAGCTTCTTCCTCCCTCCCGCCTTCCCCCCTCCCTCCTTTCTTTTCTTCATAGCTTTCTTTCTTCCCTCCTGCCTTTCTTTGACAGCCTTACTGAAAAACACAATGAGATCCTTAGGATGAAATAATGCCAGATAATTTCACAATCGCTCAGCCTTTCACTTGGCCATTTGGAGTGGTCATGCCTGTCACCTCATGGCTATATGCAATAATGAAAATGGACCTTTTCATTAGTTACATACAACACATCATGGCTGCAAGACTCTAACGTTCTTTATGCAAGTGATTCTGCAGAGACTATTAATTAGAGTTTGAGAAATATTAATTTCTCTAGCCTTCTATAATTATCACTACTGGGAAAAAGGCCTGAATTCATTTTAACTAAGATAAAACGGTGCTCCGTGACAATTCATCCAGCAAGGCAAAGGGTCTTTGGCATTAAGTGAATAGTGCCAAGCAATTATTATTGTTTCTTGTGGCGAGTTTTAATGTGTGTGCACAAATATGACTTTAAGCAAAATAAGGAACATCTCTGGTCAGATACATATGTTAGACACCTGGTTTGAGAGTAATCTGTATGCAGTAACATGAAGGTGAATCCAGAGGTGTTTTTATAAACACTTCTGTTTAAGCATACTTAAAATAAAATACAAATTTAAATAAAATAAAAATTTAAAAGTTGCCGAAGGGAGCATCTAGTACTGTCTTATAAAAACGTGTAAAATTTGTTTGATTTATTAGAAAGACAGTCTTTTAATCTCAACCAATTGGAATTCTGGGCCATGCCGAAGAGTCTATCCTTTTTGACTGCAAAAGAGCCCTTGGTTTTAAGTAGGAAATACCCTGGGGTAAATGCGAAAAGAAATAGGTAAGACTGACAAACCACAAAGTTAATTTTGTTAAAATTAACGTATCTTCTCTTCTCCAAATTTGCTATTAAATAGAATACTTTAGGCAATACCATGAAGTAATGTATAATTCACAGGTTGGGTATGTGAGAGGCTTAGTATCATTTTGTTTAGACCTTAGTAGTAAGTGAACAGAATCTCAGAACTCAAATATATTCTTGGAAGACTGAAGCTGAAAGCACATAAAAATAATTTTTAAAGTAAACAAAACAAAATATTGTGAACCATATTTTATGATTTTCTTTGCATTAAATGCCAGTTTAAAAAGATTAGCATCTGTGATCTATTAAGAAATGAAACTGATTAGAAGAGCCTGACCAGGCAGTGGCGCAGTGGATAGAGCGCCGGACTGGGATGTGGAGGACCCAGGTTCGAGACCCCAAGGACGCCAGCTTGAGCGCAGGCTCATCTGGCTTGATTGAGCAAAAGCTCGCCAGCTTGGACCCAAGGTCGCTGACTTGAGCAAGGGGTTACTCGGTCTGCTGAAGACCCGCGGTCAAGGCACATATGAGAAAGCAATCAATGAACAACCAAGGTGTCACAACGAGAAACTGGTGATGCTTCTCATCTCTCTTCATTCCTGTCTGTCTGTCCCTATCTCTCCCTCTCTCTGAATCTCTCTCTATCTCTGTAAAAAAAAAAAAGAAAAGAAAAGAAACTGACTAGAGACTAATTCAGTTTGGAGAGAAAATAGTCCCTGAGAGTTTTGAGATTCTCAGATCTGTGAAGGACAAACTCTATTTATGAGTCGCAAATAAATGATTCAAGGTGTGGCAAACTATTTATATGGGACAGATTCTATTACATAATACACTTATAGTGACTTTGAGATAAGTAAACAACAATGACCATTTACACTTTTCACTAGTTTTTTATTTTTTTGTTGTTTTTTTACTTTTCCATCACATTCAGTTTTTAAGAAATAATGTGTACTAACTACTCTGCAGGTTTAGAGATGAGTTAGAGAGAAGAGCTCCTTCTCGCCATTCACTCGTTTTTTTTTTGTTTGTTTGTTTTTGTTTTATTTTATTTTATTTTATTCATTTTAGAGAGAAGACACAGAGTGAGAGAGAGAGAGAGAGAGAAAGTGGGGAGGAGCTGGAAGCATCAACTCCCATATGTGCCTTGACGGAACCAGTGCAGGGTTTTGAACTGGTGACCTCAGTGTTCCCAGGTCGACACTTTATCCACTGCACCACCACAGGTCAGGCCATTCACTCATTTTTATTGCACACATATTTGTTTGTTCTATTCAAAAATGTTTTGAAGTTATTCAAAATAGGTCAAATGTTTTTTTAATACTTTGAGAGGTCTCAGATCCCACTGAGAATATGAATAATGTTTTGTATCTTCTTTTCAAAAAGAAAACACATAAAGAAGCGTATACAGATTGTTGCCAACTCTTTCTTTTGTTGCAAACTCGACACAAACACCTGGTCCTCTAAAGGCAAGCTTTGAACCCTCTCCGGAGACAAAAGTCTAGGCTGAGAAATTATGGCTTAGCCAGTGAAAAGCTTTGAAACTTGCTGAAAAAAGATAACCTGTCTAAAAACATTCCCCTTACCAGTCTGTGTTCATGTCTCAAATTATCCCCTATTGATATTAAAATAGTATAGCTTGAAAATGACCTGCTGAGCATGTTATGATAACTGTGAAAACTTACATAATATTATATCAAAACACGGGCATAGAACTTTGTCAACTGGATGCACAGAAACTTGTCTACACTAAGGTTTAAAGCACAGGAGACAAGCTGACCAATCCCAGGGCTATTCAGGGTCGGGAGCAGGGCTCAGGAAGCAGAAACAGCCTGAGCGCTCAGTGCCAGTGCCTGGCGGGGGGGATGCAGGAGGCCCACGAGGAAGGAGAGGGGATGGAAGACCAACTTCTCTTTTTTCAAAAGTTTTTTTGTAAGTAACGCCATCAGTTTGCAATAGAGCTATTATATCACATATTATGCTTAAGAATAGTGACCATACAAAACTGTACAAAGCCAAAGTCTTTAAAATATGCTGGTTTAACTTATGAAAATAAAATACCTTTCATTTCTATCCTGAACAAATAGCATGGGCATGGCAAATTCCCAGAGAAAGAAGCTTTGCTCTTCCTGCTAAGAAATCACCCAGGGACATTTCAAGTAATCAGAATGTGGCCGACTGATCAAACAAGGGGAGGAAAATTAGCCTAATGAAGCATCCAATTCCAGCACGCCTCATTAATCTTTCTTTCTCTCATTTTTAATTTCTACTAAAAAAAAAAAAAAAAAAGGATTCACCCCACATAGGACTCCTTATAAGCAGGATCTGTGATTCGTGCACATATGTTTACCCCTAGCTCTCACCTTCACACTCAGTGGTGGGTGGCCTGCACGGCCAAGTCCTCCAGATCAGGAGGCTACAATGTAGAGGGGTGAACTAACATGCAATGTGATTATACCGTGCAGCACCGAGACGGTGGGCTAGACAGCCAGTGAAAGGGAAGGAAAGTCTGAGATGGAATTCCAGACAGGTAGGATTTCTGGACTTTGGGGTTCTGAGCTTTTGAGTGGTGAGAAGGACACACGGGAATAGGAGAAACATGAAAGGCATTGAGCTCAGGAAGCCTTTGAGTCAATGAGGAAGACAGGATGGAGAGGCGAGAACACAGCAAGGAGAACAGAACACGCAGCGTCGCCCTGACGATCCACTCGATACCGTTCCGGGTAAAACCGGAGGAGTCCTGAGAGACGGCTAGCAGATGGCTTGCTCCATCAGTGCCGAATCAGCGACAGCCGTGGAAGTGAGAACGGAGGGCTTTCCCTCCGGGATGGAAAGGTGTAGGCAAGGGCAGCAAAGAGGATGACATTTTAAAGCACCCCAGAGGGAGTTGACGTTGCTCAGTTATTTCATTAAAATAGAAAAAAAAAAGTCATGTAGTGAAAGGGAAATCAGGTCTTGATGAGAATAAAATTGTTTGGAAGAGTTAATGCTGAGAATTCAAAAGCTAAAAGGAAGCGGAGAAACAATAAGGATTCAATCAGTCTTGAACAATTTGAATTGAATTCAATCGGTTCAATCACATCACTTGCCATAATAACAGCTGTCAGAATGAAAAAGGGAACAGTGGAATCAAAATGCAGGGGACACGGACACACACACACACACACACACACACACACACACTTGTATATATATGAAGAGAATTGAAAGAAATATGTTGATAAACTATTTCAAATTCAAGGTTAACCAACCAAGGACATGATCTGATAACAAAGCATGATTTCAAACTGAACGGTGGCCCTGGCTGGGAAGCTCAGTGGATAAAGTGTCCACATGGCATGCCAGAGGTCATGGGGTCAACCCCTGGTCAGGGCACTTATGTGAAGCAATCAGTGAGTGCACAACTAAATGGATCAAGCAAGTGAAAGAATGACAGATACTTCCCCCGCCCCTTTCTGTCTCATCAATGGGAAAAAATATTTTTAATTGTTTATAAACCCGAGTGGGACATTGGCTGCCCAGCAGCGACTTGAGTTTTGATCAGCGAGGTGAAGGCTGAAAGCGGATGGAGCAGAGCGAGTTGTCATGATACAGAAGAAGAGCGCGGGGTGAGAAACGGCTGACTGCCGGGGTGGGGGTGGGGGGGTGGGGGCAGACCTGGACGTATTGAGGGGTCCCACTGTAAGCTGTGTCTTGTGTGAAAGTGTGTCGGGAGGGTACCTCCGAAGTTCTGGACACAACACCCTCCTCTTGTAACCCCGTTAGGAAGCACGGCCCTCTTACGAGCACATTGGGAGGACGCTGGAAAGGCTGGCGGGAGCCTCCCGAGTGGGGCGCCTCCCTGGGTAGCAGCCTGGCTTGGGGTCTCTGCAGACTTTGGGGTTTGGCCAGGCAGGGAAAGTGCTGAGTAAGGTTCAGTCCGGGATGACGCGCTCAGAATCTGAAGTGCGTTCGCACTTGGGAAAAACAGGAGAGGACGTGGATGGCGTAAATGTGGAGGGAACAGCAGACTGACTCTTCCAAGTCGATTACGAGCAGAAACAGCAGTGTACTCAGAAGAGCAGATAAACTGCAAGGATGTGCTTGGGCTTTTTTAAATTTTAAATTTTGAGTACTCTTTCTTTCTCCAACCTTGCTTCGCCCAAAACATTTTGTACTTCCTACCACGCGCATGCGCGCGGGCAGTGGACACTTAATGTATGCAAATGACATTATGCATTTAAGGTGTGTGTTTTTCCTTTTCCACCTGAGCTCAGAGACCTAAAAATTTTGTCTCTTGATCTTGTCTTTCCAGTGTCAAGACTCCTGCACACGTGTTTGCTTACAAAATGGCACTCATCAGCAAAACAACACAGAATAAGTGCTGGCGAGGATGTGGAGAAAAGGGGAACCCTTCTGCACTGCTGGTGGGAATGCAGACTGGTGCAGCCACTGTGGAAAACAGTTTGGAGATTCCTCAGAAAATTAAAAATCGAACTGCCTTTTGACCCAGCTATCCCACTTATAGGAATATACCCTAAGAACACCATAGCACTGTTCGAAAAGAAGAAATGCGCCCCCATGTTCGTGGCAGCATTGTTCACAACAGCGAAGATCTGGAAACAGCCCAAGTGTCCGTCAGAAGATGTGTGGATTAAAAATCTTTGGTACCTATATACTATGGAATACTACTCAGCCATAAGAAACGATGACATCGGATCATTTATAACAAAATGGATGGACCTTGATAACATTATACGGAGTGAAATAAGTAAATCAGAAAAAAAGAAAAACTGAGAACAGCATGATATCATACATAGGTGGGACATAAAAGTGAGACTATGAGACATGGACAAGAGAGTGGTGGTTATGGGACAGGGGGAGGGAGGAAGGGTGGGGTAGGGAGGAGGGGAGGGACACAGGGAAAACCAGATAGAAGGTGACAGAGGACAATTTGACTTTTGGTGATGGGTATGCAACACAATTGAATGATAAGTTAACCTGGAGATGTTTTCGTTGTACATATGTACCCTGATTTATTGGTGTCACCCCATTAGAATTAATAATAATAAAATATATTTTAAAAAATGGTTCTAAAGCAAGAGTCTTAGCATACACTGTCACTTAAATTCTTGTAGTCTACTCCGTACGGCAGGCAAGGGCTTCTGTTTATACTGAAGTATAAAAATACGGGCAATTAACTCTGAATTTCTCAAAAGAATGGGAGAAGTCTCTCTCTGGAGTTCTTTCCTTTTTGTTAATGACTTACTTTGAACATGATACATGAAAAACTGAGAGCAGAGGGACCGAAAACTCCGTGAGGACGTGACCTCGGTGTGCCGCAGGGACTGTCCCTAAGGTGCCTGTGGGAAGAGACGGTAAGTGCGTTAGTGGCTTATTCCGTGGAACCTGCGGTGTCTCATGCAAGTTGTCATTTTAATTATTTATGCAGGAAAAAGAAATTCCAGCATGCACTTGGACTTTTTTTTTTCCAGTTTTAATTCAGTTTTAGAATGAAACTTTGGATTTAAATAGTGCATTTTGTCTTAGAAATACAGAGTGCTCTGGAAATGTTATTGTCGTTTTTCCAATAGCGTGAGATTAGATGCCTGCTTTTATTTCTCATGAACTGGGTAGAAAAATGACTTGGACCAAGCTCGCCAAGTTAGTCACAGAATTCAGAATTAAACTCAGGACTCTAAATCCTAACACAATGTGGTATGAGCCGACAGAAATGGTCTGGGACAAAGAGATGCATTCAGAGGTAGGTGGCACAATATATGTGGCGTTAGAATACTTGCAGTAATCAAAGGTATCTGAAAGAGTTTTTGCAAATTTGAACTAATTATAGGACAGACTTATAAGGAAATTCTTAAAGTTATGTAGACTACCCCAGGCATGACTCAACCTGTTCTAATAAAATATGCATTTGGCATTTTATAATAACTGGTGCCATGGGTGTCCACTCTCACTCACGTCCCCAGAACTGTCATGCTGGCATTCCGACCACTGATCAAGCCTCCCCAACTCGGCCTCCATCTACTTTGCGCCCCCCCCCCAGGAATCTACCCGAGGCAGATAAACACGGAGTCCTATATGGGACCACATGTATAGGTCTCTGTACTCCACTGTGCCTTCCCTGATTCTTGCAGTAGATCTTTCCTAGGGAACACAGAATGCAGTAGACAGTGTCACAGAGAAGCTGAGCCTGACAGGGTTTTGGAGCTGAATTAGCGTCCATCAAGAAAAGGAGCACAGAAGCCATTCCTGCAAATGGGTAGAGCAGGAGAGTGGAATGCCAGGCACCATGCCCAGCCCAGGCCAGAACACTAAAGATGCCAGCTACCTGTCCCAGATCCACCCCTCTGGACTCCGAGGCAGACGGTGAATATTCTGTTGCATTTTCTCTTCTACTTCAACTACAGGGAGCGGCCCAGGCTTGGGGCCCAAAGGCGGAAAGGCCGCCCGGGCCGAGGGCACGTGGGCGGCACATGCCAGCACTCGGCTCAGCCGCAAAGCCGCAGCCAGCTGCCAGGCTTAACCAGAAGACGGCCTTCTTCCTCCGTGGCTCTCTGACCTATGTTTATAGTCACTCAAAATCAAGTGTTCTGATTAACACTACAGCATGAGAAAGGCAAGCATTGGAATCACTTTGGCGCCTGATCTGCCCCTCATGGTGTAGGAACATATATTCAATATAAAATATATGTATTTATTGTGTCAAATGGTGGTGGGCCCTGTACCAGGTCCTGATAATTCAGAAGGGCAGCCAATGATGCTTGCCCTCTGGGAGCTTGAAGTCCACTGTGAAGATACAGAATATCGGGGAAACATTTATAAGTAAACTGCAGCACACCACGTGGATGTAATAGGCTTGTCCTTCCTCAGCCCCAGCTGACTGCACTGAGAGAGGCTCACCAGCTTGTGATGTCTAACTGAAACAGCGAGGCACAAGTCCCCTGACTCAGCAAGTCCTGAGGTCCTAACTTTCACCTCTGCCCTGGTTACACCTTCCTCCTCACTCGTGTGGGGTCGGTTGATAAAGGCCCTTAGAGCATGCTCAGATAAACCCAGGAAAACAAGGTCCTTTTTTTTTTTTTTTTACAGGAACAGAGAGAGAATCAGACAGAGAGATAGATAGGAACAGACAGACAGGAACGGAGAGAGATGGAAGCATCAATTATCAGTTTTTCCTTGCGACACCTTAGTTGTTCATTGATTGCTTTCTCACATGTGCCTTGACCGCGGGCCTTCAGCAGACCGAGCAACCCCTTGCTCGAGCCAGCGACCTTGGGTACAAGCTGGCGAGCTTTTGCTCAAGCCAGATGGGCCCACGCTCAAGCTGGTGACCTCGGGGTCTCGAACCTGGGTCTTCCGCATCCCAGTCCGATGCTGCTCTATCCACTGCGCCACCACCTGGTCAGACTAACAAGGTCCCTTTTTGGTGGCATTCGCAAGTGCTGGTTCAGGCTCGCATATTCAGGAGATGACTAGCAGGAAATGCAGTGCCCCCCCCCCAATCAATACAGAAATCCTTTCTCCTCTGCAGCCCTGCCGCTTCGCTGATGCCCCAATCCCCGCCTCCCTCCAGGCGGCGACCTGCTCTCCTCCTGGGCATGCTAGTACTATGCTGCTCCTAATAAACCTCACACCTTCGCTCAGTGTCGGTCATGTCACTTAGCTCAAGCATCTGGTAGTTCGAGGGTTTGGGCGGGTCCTCCTAGGGTGGACTGGAACAGATTTATTACTTCATTATCTGCTCATATCCCCAAACCTCCTCCTCCTCCACCCCTCCATCTACACCTCCAGTTAATGAATTTATTCTTACTTCATGAAGAAAAATGGAGCAATCACAGGGTAACAGCTAACACGCTCAAGACCACATCTATTCTCTTCCACCATCTGCTGCTACATCGCCTTCTCTGCCATCTGTTAACTTCGACGCACCCTCGGTGACCTTATTCCAAACTAATTCCTGCACTTCGCCCAGGATGCCAGCTCCTCTTAGGTGCTCAAGGACATTGCTGAAACAAGTCTCTCCTCGTTTTCCTACGTCGTTACTTTTGAATTCCGAGTGGCTTGTTCTAGTAACACGCATACGCGCCTATTCCTTTAATCCGGAGAAGAAGTCTCGTTTTCCATTGCACTTGCAGAGGGGAGGCTGCTCGGAAGGAGTGTCCGATGAATTAGCAGGGACACAAAGGAGCTGCGTTTGTTGCAACTCAAGTGCAAAAAAAAAAAAAAAAAAAACTAGTGTATTGAGGGAAGAAAGGGGGCACTGCCACACAGCACTGCAAAGACAGACGAGAGGATGGCATCTGTACCAACAAGGGAGGTTCCCACGTCGAAGTCACTGGGGAGCCGTAAGAGCAACTTGGATGGAGCAGTGAGGGTAAAAATATGAGGGAGCATGGTTGAAAAGGTCTGGGAGAAGAATGGCACATAGAGCACTGGGTGTTTCAAGGAACAAGGAAGTAGTGTGTCACTAACACAGCAAGTGGAGACATCCTTTATTCACAGCCCCTGTGTGGACAATCTGAAACGCAGCGTATGTTAGATGCAAGCACCAGGGACAGAGAGAGTCTGTGCAAGGTCCACTGATGACTTCGAGTGTTTGGTGCAATAGAACACAAGCTGAGGGGGGGAGGCATTGGGGTATAAAAATAATAAACAGGAAATGGTCTTCTTAGGGAATACGTTCCAGACACACAGTGTAAGTTAAGCAGCCCACCTGACGCTTCTGGTCACGAATTCAGAGTGACACAGGCCGGCAGGACTGTGTGTTCTTCAGCCTGCTGTCGTACAGGGATGGAGTCAAGTGGACAGTGGAATGTAGGCAGGGTCGCAGGCTCGGTCCTGCGAGCCAGTATGAGCAGGAAAAGTGGGGGCAGGAGGTTGAAAGAAAATGAAAAAATGTTATGATAGTGATTGACTGTGAAATTCTTGCTGGGTCAGGAGTGAGGACAGTAAGCAGCTAAGGGATGGTTACATGGTAACTACACCAGTGACTAGGGGTCTTGATGGTACCAGAACATTTTTGGACTAAGAGTGAGTGAGCTGTGTGATAAGAATAGGCTACATGAAATTTAAACTTTGGAGGGGTTATAATTTTTGACAAAGTCTAGTACCATGCATGGAAGTAGATACCAGAGATGGAACGAAAGGCCAGAACAGTAAATTCAAGTAATGGTATAAGGTACTCCTCCTTAAAATTGAGTGGCTTTCTGTTATTGCAGGAATAAGTCATAGTTCTATTGCGTCTGATACAAGCACCCCTAGGTTTAACTCTGTTTGTCTTATTCTCACCAAACCTCAGCCACTCTTGCTTGCCCTGTGGCGGCACAGTGAATAAAGGAGGTGACCTGGAATGCTGAGGTCGCCGGTTCGAAACCCTGGGCTTACCTGGTCAAGGCACATACAGGAACTGATGCTTCCTGCTCCTCCCCTCTACTCTCTTTCTCTCTCTCTGTCTCTCTCTCTCTCTCCTCTCTAAATCAATAAATAAAATCTAAAAAGAAAACTCCTGCCACTCTTTTATACATCCTACATTTCAGAAATTCCAAACTACCTGTTTCTCTGAATATCACTTTTACTGTTATTATAGCACATCTTTATAGATAAATATTGTTCCCTCTGCCTGTAATGCTGTGGGTTTTTTTCCTTCCTTACCTGAATGATAAATCCCATTGAGCTCAATCATCTGTGCATTTTTCCTGCTGACGTGTGTGTGTATCTATAGCTATATATCCATATATATCTAGATATTTCTATCTATATATATACATACATATACATATATGGTGCTTATTCTCTTTGCAAAACATGAGTTCCATGAGAAAAAAGAAGACTTGCTCATGTTTGTACATTTTGTGCCTTAAAGAATGTCTGACACACAAAATAAATATAACCGCGGCAAATACATGGAAAGATGAGCATTAACCATTTCTCTTCTGGATAGGAGGTCCATGACTCCACTCCCTAATTCATTTCACACCCTCATGTAGGGATATTTCTTTATGGAATCAAAGGCTGCCAGGTTGATTGAAAGGCACCTGCTACTTTTAATATAGAAAGGAAAAATGAGCTTCTTTTCTTCCTCATAATTCTCCAGGACCCAGAGACACTCAGGTTGCCACCACCCAGAAGACCAAACATTCCTGAAGCTCCCCTCCTGCTCGAGCGACAAGCCATTCTCCCAGTGTGTTTGAGAGAGCCCTGCTTCACAGAAGTCCATGGGTGAGGCATTTTTTTGTTATACTAGGAAAGATCACACTGAATAATGTAATTATAGATAGTTTAAACAGAAAAATCATATTGTTAACTGAAGAGTGGAACGTAATAAGACCACCGGAATGATGGAAGCTAGCTAAGAACATCTGACCTCAGCAGCTGACGGATCAGAGTGACTCGCCGAGTGCCACCAGTCTCCCCCAGCCACCAAAGACAATGTACCCGAAAAGGGAGGTTGCAGCAACATGGCTATTCTGTGGGTCAGCCCCTTTCTCTGCTGAGAACTTGCGTGAGGTTGTTGCTATGTGTCTTCACTACTTTATTGCCCTTCCTACAATCAAGTGCACAGACTCAGTTTGGCCGGAACATTGAAACACTGCCCAGATAGTCATGGATTTTTTTTAAAATATGCAACTGTTGCTTTTCCAGCTGTGGCTCATGGGCTCACCATCATTTCCCATGTGGTCCTTGAGGGACCGGGGAACCAGAAACGGGCCACAAGATGCCCCAGTATTAGTTAACCCCAGAGGTAGCTTCTCCTAATGGAAAGGTAAAAGCCTGTCCCCCCTACTCAGTGACATGTGCGGCATCCCTCTGCCGAGTGAGTGAGTTTCCGCGTTCAATTCTCTTCCCTCCCACAGAGCAAGGAGCCCTGGGAGAACCCACGGAAAATCTCCCAGTACGGAACTCCTAGGAATGCATAAAATAAGTGATGACTGTGTGTGCAGGTGTGAAGAGAGATCTGTAAATAAAGTATAAAGAAACCCCTCAGGGACAAACACATGGTTAAAGCCACGCACTGAAACCGTGACTGGCAGGGATCTGCTAACGTCGGTGAACTAACCGAGGGCTCAAGTGAATACCCCCACTTGAGGACAGGCAGAGGGGCCTTCAGGAGTTCTCACCGACAACCCCACATACATTTTGGACAAAGACTCATTCAAAGTGTAAAATGGGGGGGGGGGGAGGGATGCTCCTACTGATGGAGGAAGCCCAAAAATATTGTTTGCCTGTTTTTTCCTGGGCTCTGTTCAGAAAAACCAAAAGTGTCTTGGAAATTCATAAACACAATAGGCTGTCTGTCCCCCACTTCAGAAATTCAACCATAAATGCTCTCAGAGCAGCTGAGACACTTGCCGCCCCTGAAAAGCACAGACTAAAAACAAACAAACAAAAAAGCACACAACACGCTCTTAGGGAGCAAGCCCCCTGCACGGCCCCAGAGTTTCACTACAAATGAGACTCTCAGTGAAGATTTTCTCCCAACTCTTCCATAATATGCGAGCAAGCCACTCAGCAGTGGGTGGGCCAGCTGACACCACAGCCTGCAGGAGGAAATAAATACTCAAGGACTGCAAACGATAATCTGAGCTATCCATACAGACAGCGTGATGAGTTCTAACGACTACACACAAAAAGAATTACTAAAGAAAGAAAAAATGAACAATTGACTATTGGGGAAAAAAAAAGGCACATTTAGAGAAAAGAAAACCATGCATATTAAAAAATGCATGACCAAGCGGTGGCACAGTGGATAGAGCCTGGTATTGGGATGAGGGAAGACCCAGGTTCGAGACCCCGAGGGCGCCAGCTTGAGCATGGGCCCATCTGGCTTGAGCAAAAGCTCACCAGCTTGGACCCAAGGTCGCTGGCTCCAGCAAGGGGTGGCTCAGTCTGCTGAAGGCCCACGGTTAAGGCACATGTGAGAAAGCAATCAATGAACAACTATGGTGTCGCAACGGCAACGAAAAACTAATAATTGATGCTTCTCATCTCTCTCCGTTCCTGTCTGTCTGTCCCTATCTACCCCTCTCTCTGACTCTCTCTCTGTCCCTGTAAAAAAATAAAAATAATAATAATACAGTCACTGTTGTCAAACAATTGAATGGTCCAAGCAATGAGAGCGGAAAAGAAAATCAGTGAACGTCAACAACCACGGGCAGCAGCTCAGAGGCGGCAGATGGAAAGCTGCCTTGTGTACCTGGAAACTGCCTGTTTGTAGTCTGCGGGCCAGGCTTCTCAATGGACACCCTAGCAGGGGCCTGCACTCCTGTGGAGGGGACATCTCCCTCGCCTGGCTCCTGGCCACTGGTATCACCCTAGAGAGTCTGCTCACACACCCGCACCCTGACTTCTGTGAGGACCCTCCGGAGGAAACACCGCTTGGTCACCTGGCCCCGTGATGAGCTTGGCTACCTACCGGTCCTGGGTCCCACAAGACCTCAGTAAACAAGGACACAGTTCTTACCCGCCTCCCTGCCTGCCTCCCAGAGCGTCCGCAGCAAAGAAAACCTTCTGCAAAATGAAAAGGCATCTTAAGGGATAAAAGAAAATATTTGCAAATCACGTGTCTGATGAGGTGTTAATATCCAAAATATGTAAATATATAAAAATCGCAAACTTCTCAATAGCAAAATAATAAAAATAAAAAAGCAACAAAACAATTTGATTAAAAAATGAATCCCCATTTTGCTGAAAATCAACAAATGGCCTACAGGTATATGAAAAGGTGCTGAACACCACTAATTGTCAGGAAAATGCAAATGACAATCGCAGTGAGACAGATATCAGCTCCCATTTGTTAAAATGGCTGTCATAAAAAAAGCTAAGGATATTTCCATAATTCTGCATGGTGCCAGGTAGGTATTAGGCTTACGGGCAACCACTTCGTAAATTATAGAAATGTCTAACCTCTATGCTATGCGTCTGACACCAATATAAAATAATATTGAATGTCAACTGTAATTAAAAAGATAAAGAGAAGTGTTGGTGAGATTTTGGCGAAAAGGGAAGCCTTGTGCACCATTGGTGAGGATGCAAATTGGTGTGGCCTCTATGATAAACACGATGAAGTTTCCTCAAATATTGAAAATAAAACTGCCATGTGATCCAGGAAATCCATTTCTGAATATATATATATATATATATATATATATATATATATATATATATATACACAAAATGCACATAAAATATACTGAAATAAAATTGGGTCTTAAAGAGCATCATGATCAAGTTTCTCAGGACATAGGTAGTGAAAAGGACTGAATTGTGCCCCCCTAAATTCTTATGTTGAAGTCTTAACAGCCACTACTCCAGAATGTAACTATGTTTAAGTATTAGGCCTTCAAGAGTGAATAGATTACAATCAGGACCTTTACAATGAGCCCTAATCCAATGACTAGTGTTCTTATAAGGAGAGAGACAGAGAGAGACCGGGGAGGCACACACACAGAGGACAAGCCACGTGAGGACAGAGAAGGCAGCCACCTGCAGGACAAGGGAAGAGGCCTAAGGAAAAACTGAACCTGCTCGCACCTTGACCTCAGAATTCTACCCTCCAGAACTGTAAGAAAATAAATTTCTGTTGTTTAAGCCACCAAGCCCATGGGTATTGTTCATGGCAGCCCTAGTAAATTAATACTAAATTAGAGATTAAATATAAAAATCATTAAGTGCACTTCAATAGCTATCTAAAAATCAAAAGATAACATTCAATTTCAATACCTAACTTGAAAAGGAAAGTATTAGCAAAAAAGAAGTGGAAGGATACTGTATCAAGTGATTGGGTGGATTTCTAAAACCTCGATCAAACAGGATACATCCTGCTGAAACATGAGAGGACTTTCCCTTAAAGATCAGGAGTGTGTGAGGATGCTTACTATGACTACACTTCTTCAGTATTCTGTGGTAGTTTGTAAACAGAAAAGGACAGAAAATAAAGATGATCATAAAGACTGGAAATGAAAAATAAAACCTCATTCTTTGCATGTATTATAATTATACACACAGGAAATTTAAACACGTCTACAAACTTAAAACAAAATTGTGAGTTCAGCAAGTTTGATGACATGAACATTGTAAAAAAAAAACTATTGTTTTCTTGTAAAAGCGCAACAATAACAAAATAATTCTTTAAAAATTCAACTTGCCTGACGAGGTGGTGGCTCAGTGGATAGAGCGTTGGACTGGGATGCGGAGACCCAGGTTTGAGTGCGGGCTTGTCTGGCTTGAGCAAAAAGCTCACCAGCTTGGACCCAAGGTTGCTGGTTTGAGCAAGGGGTTACTCGGTCTGCTGAAGGCCCACGGTCAAGGCACATATGAGAAAGCAATCAATGAACAACTATGGTGTCGCAACAAAAAACTTGATGCTTCTCATCTCTCTCCACTCTTATCTATCTGTCCCTCTCTCTGGCTCTCTCTCTATCCCTAAAAAAAAAAATTCAACTTTACTATAACAAACAAATCTATATTTTATCTTGAAAAACCTGTAGCAAAATATATACAATATCTTTATGGAATTCTAAATATAAGAAGAGGTATGTGAATTGAAAACTCAATGTTGGAAAAATGTCAGTTCCCAAAATTGAGTTCTGGAGCCAAAACAATTCCTTTCAACATTAAAAAAAAGTAAGTTGTATGTTTTGCTGTTGTTTGAGAAAAACTAGAAAAATTGATTCTAAAATATGTATAAAAATTTCAATGGCAATAGTTCTTGAAGAAGGCCCTGGCCAGTTGGCTCAGTGGTAGAGCATCAGCCTGGTATGTGGAAGTCTCGGGTTTGATTCCCAACCAGGGAACACAGGAGAAGCACCCATCTGCATCTCCACCCTTCCCCCTCTCTTTTTTTTTTTTCTCTTCCTCTCCTGCAGCCAAGGCTCCATTGGAGCAAAGTTGTCCTGGGCACTGAGGATGGCTCCATGGCCTCCACCTCAGGCGCTAGAATGGCTCCAGTTGCAATGAAACAACGCCCAAGATGAGCAGAGCATCGCCCCCTGGTGGGCATGACGGGTGGATCCCGGTGGGGCACATGCAGGAGTCTGTTTCTCTGCCTCCCCGCTTCTCACTTCAGAAAAAAAAAAAAAATTCTTGAAGAAAATGAACAGTGGAGTGATGGGTTGTGATGCCTAAATGTCATATTCTAAAATTATTATAAATGAGATCGTGGGAATTTGTCGAGGATAGATGAGAAGACGAGTAGAACTCAACGGTGCTCAGCAGTGGAGCCACACACACTGGGAAACTTATACAGGTGTAGCTATCATGGTACACCAGCAGAGAAAGGAAGCCTCTTTCAGTAATTTGATCTGGGACAGTCGTTTATTCATGTGGAAAATAAATTAAATTAAATTCAAACCATATAAAAATAAATCCTAGGTACATTAAATATATATATATTTAAATATATATATTTTAAATATATATATTATATATATAAAGCATTTCTATAAAGTTTTTGAAATAAATTACGTAGCAGTATCTTAGATTTCAAGATGGGAAAAATATAGTTTTTTTTTTTGTTTTGGGGAAAAATATGTTTTTATTTAAGACAAAAATGCATAAAGCTATATGAATGATTAAGTCATTTCACTACAACAAAATTAAACATAAAGGTAGTAAAATAAACACAAACTGGAAGAAATATTTAAAATCTTGGTAAGCAAAAAAAAAAAAAAAGAATAAAAATTCAATATACTTAAAGAATTCCTTTAAATTGATAAGAAAAAGAAAAGAAATTCAATATAAAAACCAGGAAAGAAAAATTAACAACCAATTCACTGAAAAGCCAAATGGCAATAGGAATATGGAAAGTTCCCTAAACTCACTAGTAATCAATCTAACATAATGAGATGCTTTTATGATCGCTCAGATTTGTCAATATTCAAAATTTGACAAGATTTTCAAAATTCAAAGCTTTGACATTACCAAGTGTTGGCAAAATGTGAAGCGATAAAAATCTTACAAATTTCTGGTAAGAGTATAACACAATACAACTTTTTTGGAGAAGTATTTGAATACAGAATTCCCACCCATTTACTGAAACAACGTTTGCAAGAGCAACACGTAAGAACGACTGTTTCCTATAAAAAGTGAGGTGTAGGAGGTCAATTCACAATCCTAAGGCCACTCAGCTAGAAAGTGAGGACATCACTATTTAAATCCAGGAGTCTGATTCCCTTTTAGCCACTCCACTGATGTGCAATATATCAACATCAGTCATTAAAAATAATTATTCAGTTCTGTTTACTAATACTAATGAGCTTTAATGAATACTGTTACATAGAGCATCAATACTAACAAGTGTAAATAATCTATCAGGAGGTACAGATAATGTACTAGAACTACTAAGTGAAATTTAGAAACTTTGCTGATCACAAGATCCATGTGTAAAACTAATTTTTATTTCTATATACCAGCAACAGCAATTACAAAGTTAAATTAGAGATGTCATTTTATGAGCACCTATAAAACATCAAATACATAGGACTGAAGCTAAAATATACAGTTATTGAAAGCAATCAACAAAACCTAAGTAAACATATAGACAAGTGCATATATACACAGTGTGTTGACCGGTAACTGGTCAAAAGTGCACCATGACTTTATGGACACACTGTATATTAACCATAAAATAAAACATTGGTAAGCTAGAGTACAGCAAAATTTTTAAATTATACTCATCAAAACATATCATTATGGAAAAGAAATCAAATCTTACAATGAGAGAAGACACTTACATATAACCAATCAATAACTTACAAAACCAGAGTATATTAAACATTCCTTCAAATCAACATGAAAAGATACAAAACTCAATCATAAAATGGACAGAAAGGATACCCTTTCACAGAAAAGGCATACAAATGATATTAAAACATTTTTTTAAAAGAACATTATATAAACATATAAAAACGGTGCTAACCATCGTTAGTAACCTGAAATAAAACCTCCGTGAAGACACCACCATAAACATGCATCAGAATGGCTAAAATTAAAAAGAGATTTACAACTAACTTTTGGTGAGCACGTGAAGTAGGAACTCTCATAAATGCTGGTGGTGTTTGGAATTGGTGCAGCCACTTTGCAAAACACAGCCCATTAAAGTTGATCTAAGGCCCCACAATTCCACTCTCTCTCTATATCAAGCAGCAGTCCATGTATGTGCGCGCCCAACAACATCTTCAAAATATTTACAGCAGCTTCATCTATAACGTCCCCAAAGTGAAAAAAAAAAAAGCATCAAAATGGAAATAAGTGACTTGTGTCCTGTTCATATAAATCAGATAAATAAAATCCTATACACTGACTCAAGGGAAAAGCAGTAGCCGCACCATCACAGACATCATATCACAGAGACAATTTTGAGCAAAAGCAGCCAAACACAAAATAATATACACTAGTATGATTCTAGTTATGTACACTCCAGATCAGGCAAGAACAACTTTCAGGGGTAACAGAAGTCAGAAATGGGGAGGGAAGAGCACCCGGTGGCTGTAAGGGGCTCCGGGGCTGCTGGCTGGGGTCTGGGCAATGTTCTATCTCCTGACCTGAGATACAGTTGCATTCGTGGCAGCCCGGATGATTCTTTGCATTGTATCTCTACTGCTCACAAAAATTAGAGAATACTTCAAAATTTATATGAAGCTATAGAACATCCCCTAATTTCTGTGAGCAGTGTATATTGTGTACACTTTTAGGCGTGTGCATCATGCTACCATAAGGAAATATTTTATAAAATAATATTTCATACAGAACGCGTATTTTTTTATAGTATCTGCCTGTATGTGCATAGTTTCCGCAGACGTATTACATAGTGGGTGATGGTTACATTTGAGGACAATGGAGATGAAGGACAGGTCTGTCCCATGTTTCAAATATCATCTTCCCATTTTTAGGTAATTTCCTACTTTAGGTATCAAATCAGAAAACCTGCCCGCTCAGAGTTAATGGTCCTATTTAGTTGGTTTCTAATTCAGGCTCCCCGATCAGCTTGTAGAAACGTTGAGCTACCTGATCTTTGGAACACAATGTCTTTCTCCCTTAAGAACCAGACTGGTGCTTGTTATTTGTGTTGGGGAAACAGAATTAAACACAAAATCTATTCGCAATTCAGAAATCCTTCCCCAGGAGAGGAAAAGAAAGAGACCAGTTTTACGACTGAATAAGCCTCAACCCAGCGCGCGCGTAGTGCGTCACACAAGGTCCGCCAAGGGACCGCGGAGACAGAAAGAAGGTTCACCTCTCACCCCGCCAGGCAGTGCGGGCCATTCCAAACATGTCGCCTTTTAAGAAGACTTCAGCGCCATATGTCACACATGGTTCACACCCCACATCGTTGGGGTGAGCATCTGGGTTCGCTAATTGACTGCATCCAAAGGACAAATAAGCTTCTAACATCTTTATGGGAAGGGGTAGGTTTACAGCGTGGAGTGAGTGCGGTGCCCATGAAGTGGGTCTCTCCCTTCCCACGGGCCCTGGGAGCTGGGCGCACTTCCCTCCCAGTAACTGCGTCCTTCGGGGACAGCCCCTGGGTCCTTGAGAAAGACAGTCTTTGCTTGGATAGTTGGCTGGAGGCTCATTCGGCTTTTAAAATTATTTACTTCCATTTTAAAGAGACCAAGGGAGAACTTAACAACGCCAGGTTTTCTAAAGCGAATGTTTTAAGAACAGAAAAAAGGGAAAATCTCTTCGCTTGATGTCAGCTGAGAGAATCAAGCCTCCTGGATTCATCTGTAGCTGCCTTCACACTTGCCACTTAAAAACCTGATGAATGAAGAGAGAAACCATCTTGAATAACATCCTACCTGATACATCATAAATTTCTACTACCTTTATATCTTACCAGGCATCTATGTATCTCTACTTACATAGTTACATAGACATATAGGTAAAGGATACATATTTAAAAAGAAAAATGTTGTTTTCTGTTGGGCAGATAAAATATATTATGCTCACTTTGTTAAAGATAGCACTGCCCATGTGGAAGCCTGTTGCCCAGGTGATGATATTAGTTGCCCTTCTTGCTTATGATGGGCATGATTATGTTAATATGTGTTGGGGGAGGGCTTTCGCACCAAAAGGTTTTAAAAGGAGAGATCATGTTGTTCCGGGAGAAGAGAGATTATGTTCTAGGAGGAGCCCATGCTGGAGGAGAGCAGAGAAAGACCACTTGGAAGAGAGGAGAAGTAGCCAAGATGGCGCAGTGCTAAGAAGAAGCCAGTCTGAGCAGAGTTTGTGCAGAGAGAAGGAGATGGGGAACAGAGGTGAATAAGACTAGTGAGCTAGAAACCTTTGATTCTATGAAACTCAAATAAGTCAGTGGCTTTGTGAGCACTGAATGAGTGGGTTTTGAAACCCAGTGTATGTTTTTACTTGCCCGCTAGGTGCAAGCTAGGATTAAAGGTAATGGCCCATCAGTTCTTGGCTCCATTGTTTCATCACTGACTGCCTAAATCAGATGCAAACCTGCATGGGTCAGGCGGCTGTGAGGGTGGCCGTGGCTACTGGCGTTACATTTTCGTTCAGATCTATAAGATTATTTTTAAAAATCACTGAGTTGAATCTTTTCTGGGGTAATCCCTGTACCTATCCCAATTATTTTTCCCACTCACACAGCCACACTGAGTCAGGCTAGGTTCCCAGCAAGGATTCAGAGGTAAATGAACACTTGTTAGTTCGACAAAGCGCAGAGATGAGTTTCTAGGACAGGGAGGCAGCATCTCAGGTTCCCACCATTGCTATATTTAAATAGCATTTTAATGTGTTGAAACTCGGCGTCTCCATTTAATAAAATAAAGTGAGTTTAATTGCCGGTCGCATCCGGATCTCACCAGGTTGATTAAACCTTAGTGAAAGGTCTAGCAGGGGATTTTCAAGCAGCTCGGTTGTCTGATAGGTATTAAGTGATTCCCCTCACTCGCAGTAAAAGCAGTTCAGACATGAGGGACCTAGTTAGGGGACAGGACTACAAATGGCCTGGTGAGCTTCTTAATTAAAAGGAAGAATCTATGCTACAGTCGAGGTGTGAGTATTTTTTTTTTTTTTATAAAGGACTGCCATCCTTATTCCACTGCAAAGACTAGTGATACACACATCCCGTTTGAACATTTGTATGGCTATGCAGTTTAACAAAAACCATTTTCAAAAGAATATAAAATACACGATGGAATATAGTTCATGACTCAATCAGGAGTAATCAAAACCTTGATAAAAATGTGAGTGTGGTGAGCCCACAACACAATATATAGATGATGTATCATAGAATTGTGAACCTGAAACCTATGTAATGTTACTAAGCAATGTCTCCCCAATAAAGTTAATGGGGGGAGAATGAGATTGTAGCAAGTAAGAAAAAATGAATTATTTTTTCTTGCCTTTATTCTTAATAACATATATATATATATATATATATATATATATATATATATATATATATATATATATATATGATGCCCTATAGCATAACTAGTCTCAGCAATATATTCTAAATCTTTATACCCCTTACTAGGAAATTCTTTATTATAAAATCATATTAAATTATGGCAAATTTACTATACTTAAATTTACTCTTGTTGTTTTTTATGTAGACTATAACAATATCACCCATACTTCAGGATGGACAAATTATAAACATCCTAAAAAATCAGATAAAACCATTTTTTTCTAAATAGATGTTTTCACTTGTTCCAAACCCATTGACTCAATTCTCCAAAATGACATTTGATAATTAGCCAAAAACTTACAATTCAGTAGTCACTGTCCAGAGTCTCACATTGTTCTATAATTACATTGTAGTCCAGAACAGATTCCCGGAAGTGTTTTCTTAATTATCTTTTCCCAGGTAAACTATTTCAAATTGATACAATCCTTTAAACATCGCTATGATATGATATTCTTATTAAACCTTTTAAATTCTTTGCATTCATTTTACGTTTGACTCAAATACCTTTCTCAGAAATGTTTCTCTCTGGTCTATTGATTGCAGATTTCCCACATTTTTAGAATAGGACCAAGCACTAAAATCAAGTTGAGCTTTTGAGTTTCACCCTGTTTTCCCTTGCGTAGGTACTTAGACATTAATTTCGTATTATTTTTTTGGTGTTCCTTTGGGTTTCTGCTTGTTTGTTTGCTTGTTTTCCTGTCGTAGTCTGTTTTTCTCACCAGGGACATTTGTTCATAGAGAGCTTTGCTTATTTTCTTTATAGTCGCAGTTCCAGTTTTCAAGGGTCATTTACAATCAGGCTATCACTAAAATCTGCCTCTCACAGAGCCGCGAAAGGAAGAGTTCAAATTGGTACTCTGTATAAAAGACAAGTTAGTGAGCTCAGGTTACTAAAGGAACCCAGGGAGCCAACAGGAAGCATGAGAAGGCTGTGCCGCCCGCCACGTGAGGGTTTTCTTGCACAGCACTGAAACTGCCTGTAGACCCGTCAGTTCGATCTCATCCCTGCCTCGTTGCGCTGGAAACGCTGGGGCCCAGACACCGACAGACGGCCACACCCCTTTCTGCAATCAGTAGGATCTTGCAAAGCAGCGCATCCCTATGTCCACGGCCCTGTTATTCTGTAGGATCTGAATACCTGATTCCTTAAACTCTGCTTCTGAATCCCATCTTCTGTCCCTTCCCTTGCTAAAAGCGTCCCCCGGAGAATTAGGTTTCCCGAAGTTCTTTCTCTATGAAGGTCTCACAGGAACCTTCCCTTGGAATCCGGACGCTACATGTAGGGAGCAGCGTATCTTTCCTACAGACCACCATCAGGGTCTCAGACTTCGACCTTAAGAAAACCTCCACCACCACCACCTCCCCGATTGCTATGGGAAAAGTCAAATAGCCGCAGTGGAGAGTTGCCACAGAGTTATCGAGACAAATGTTCCTGGGGTCATCTCTCCACAGTGTCCCTCCTATGGAATTTTTACTTTTAAAATCCAAAAAATAACTCTGTCTCATGTCTTTAAACTTTTCTAAGCAACAAATACCTATCAAATCTGTAAAGTTCATAGAGGCTTTAGCAAATTCATTTATTGTTCTTAATTATTTTTGCTTCTCTCTTCCTTGTTTTTGTTCGTTTCACTTTGTATATGTTTTAGTGTCCTGTTTTGGTTCTTGTATGGCACGTGACCTATGAGTTTGTTAAATCTCTTCCTCAAATACCCAATATTGTTTCTCTTTAATAAGCTAATGTTATTTTGACCAAAATAACAGGAAAGGGTGGGTTAGAATTCTATTACTGAACGTCCCCTCCCTCTGTCAGTCTTCCGGGGTACAGAAGCTATCCGATCCGCCCCCTACACAATTCTGTGCAGCTCAGCATAGCAGACAGTCCCTTAAACATGTCATTGCAGGTGCCCACTGCAGTGATAAACCCATGCATTAGGCAAGAAGATGGTGCAGAGGAAGTTGCCAAATCAAATTGAGATAGTCAGGTTAAATTTCCTGGAGAAGGTGATATTTCTACTGAACCTGCGCCACGATGGATAAATTGTTAGATAATTTCAGAAAGAGAGGAAAGGGTAAATAAATGTTGAGTAGTAATAAGCAGCCCTATGAATATTTTGTATTATTGATAACTACACTGCAAAACTTTTGATGCTTCCCTCTGAATTGCTTTTATCTACCATTCAATTTCAGAACAAGACTAGAGCCCCCAGGAAAGGAAACGGTTAGATAGTGGTGAAGGCTCTCCTGCTGACTGCGTTAGTCACACGTAAAGTTATTGTCCGTTATAAGACAGGTAAGTAAGTTGGTAGAAAAGTTGTGGTAACTTACATTTCAGCACTGGAAACATTCTTCCCTTAGCATGCAGTTAAATATTACCAGTAAACAAACACAAAAGTATCTAGAAGATGACTTACTTTCTGTCTGAAAATCTGTACATCACTGAATCTTTTTTTCCTACAAAGTTAGCTAAGGATACATGATTTGTTTCTTTCTCCTTGTAGAAGACATCTCACCTAAATTTGATTTGTATGTGAATGAAACATTGAACACGCTAATTCAGTGGTTAATATTCCCCTTTGGCACACACCAGCAAAGGATAATTGGCAGTAATGGAATTTAAACTTGCTTGAATTCATAGCTGTTAATTGAACCTTCACTTTGAGTAACTCTGCATCCTAGCATAGAAATAACTCTATTCTTCTAAAATGTTCCCACATCTCCTCCTGAAGAAATAACCATTGGGCTAGAAAAGTTTCAGGATCCTCCCTCCCATCTGGAATTTAGGGGATCAACCCAAAATTACCTCCAGCATTACCTTCTAATCTCACGACTTGATGATCATGGGACGGGCTACTTATCTATTTATCTCTCAGGGAAAGGAGAGCCCAGAACAGTCAGTCCGAGGAGGGGGTCATTAATCCAGGAAGGGGACTGAGAACTAATTTCAGTGAGGGATGAACATAGTCAAGAGGTGGTTTTAAATTGTAATGATCAAGAAAGCAATCAGCTGATGCAGATTTTAGAAGTTGTACCAGGAACAATAATGAGAAAAGAGGGTACTTAATCACTTCACAAAAGAATTATAGGAATACATAATTAAAGCAGCGATAATGAGTAATGAAACTCTTGGTAAGACAGTTTTCAAATACCACTGGAAATAGCGTGAGGAGTAAAAAAGTCACTGGCAATGGGATGAAGACATTCAACAAGAGTGGAGGGCACACCTGCAGAGAAACAAAGTGAAAAACAACAAGAAAGCAGGTCAGTATTTTAATACAGTCTAAGAGAGAGGAGGGGGGCGTGAAGAATTCTATACATAAATCTGAAGGGAAACTGGGGGGGGGGGGGAAAGCCAGTGCCTCCCCAAAAAGGCAAATATTGGCCCAGAGAAACCACACAAAAGATTCGTGAGTGGAGGGTGTTGAAGCAGCGCCGGCATATTTGTAAACAGAGGTATATATCATGATGTGCTTAGACGGAATGGTGACAATGAATAGAATACGCAGCAGGATATCAGCACAGCAAAGGGGCACGTTCTCTAAGACATAAAACTCAAAATCATTCTATACAAAATGAAAGCCAAGAAAAACTGAAATTTATGTGGGTTTTATTTCTTTCCGCGTTTTCACTCCTCAAAGGTCACTTCCTGCTCGTGTCAGTATATTGCACCTAACCTCTGCCCCTAACGCATGCCTCTGCTTCGAGAAAACCAAATAATCAGCCGTTAGTGCGTTTACCTTAGGACAGGCTTTTCCCTGAGTTTTTCATCTTAGTATAGAGCTCAACTGACATATATCAAGTCTCTCAGATGGACCCTGACGGGGACAGGATTCCAGGCTGGGTAGGCAGAGTTGAGCGCTCGATGATATGAAGTCCTTAAGACAGACAAGTCTTTCCGAAAAGAAATTTGCCGCTGAGTCTTTATACGAGAGGTATGTAGGAACATGCTGGTCACTTTCTCAGTTAGAGTGCGTTCACACAGCCGCAGGGACTTCTTTCGATGGCTTCAGAACATAACATTGAAGTGTAGCTCAGGACGGATTTTTCTGTAGTAGGTATGATAATGTGTCCACTCAAGCATTCGGTGTACTGAATGAGTGATTGCTAAGCGCCGGTTCGGATATGGGGCACAGAATGAAGGCAGCCCCTGCTGTCAGGAAGCCAGCAGACTGGGAGACATGACACCACAGAACTCAGAGGTTGAGTGGACATCAGCTTGCATCCCTTACTCTGCAAGCACTACCCGCGTGAATGCACATCACCTTCCCGAATGTCAGTTTAACTTCTCTCTAATGGGAATGAAGTTATATCGATAGACAATTAACTTTATATAAAATAACTTTAGGTTAAAGAACTTGATCATATAAAACACAACACCTACCATTGAGGCACCTATGAGAAGCAATCAATGAACAGCTAAAGTACTGCAACTACGAGTTGATGCTTCTCATCTCTCTCCCTTTCTGTCTGTCTGTCTCTTTCTGTTTCTTTGTCTCACAAAAAACAAACAAATACAAAAAAAAAAAAAAACATACCTACCTGCCTTGGTTAGATGTCACTGTCTTTCTCTCTCTTTCCCTCTTCCTTGCTCTCTAAAATCAATAAATACAAATTTTAGGATGACACCCAGTATATCACACTGGCCTTGTAAACTGTCCCCCTTGTGTTTTAATACCATAAATATCCTGCTGTTTGAAATTTCTATGGCCTTTATCACCAAAAATTTTTCAGATCAGGAAAAGCTAAATTTTTCAAAGGATTATTTAAAATGTCAGATATCTGATGCAATTACAGAACAAGACAGTCTCAAAAAAATTATTCCAAGATAAAAGTTTCAATAAAGCAACAACTTTGCTTTTAAAAAGCTTGCCTTTAAACATTTTGTGGCAAATGAATTAAACATTTTTAATTGCTAAAGCAAGCAACCAAACATAAAAGCTCACTTTCATTTCCCCTAAAAAAAAAGTATTTTTGTTGCTCTAAATTGTGATTAGTGAGCAGCAAGTACCCCGTATTTCATGGGCACATGATTAAGATCATGAACTTCATAGCAAACAGTGATGATGATGATTTTTTTAAATAATCAATATGTATTTCAAAATACTTCCTCCACAATGAGAAATTCATTAGCAGCCTTTTCCAATAGAACTTTCTATGATAACGGAAATGTTTGAAGCCAGTGCTGATTGATGTGGTAGCCAACAGTCACAAATGGCTTTTGAACATTTGAAATGTGAATAGTGCAAATGAGGAATTGAACTTTTTATTTTATTATAATTTAATTAACTTTAAACCTAAATGTCTGTATGTGGCTAGTGGTTATCACAACAAGAACACAGAACAGATATTTTTTTAAAAAATCTTGTGGACTTATTTTAGAGAAAGAGAGGAAGGGAGAAACATGGATTTAATGTTCACTTATTTATGCATTCACTGTTGCCCAGACCAGATCAAATCTGCAACTCTGGAGGATCAGGATGATACTCTAACTAAACAGGCTACCTAGCCAGGATCAGAGAGATATTTTAAATATGTTTATGCTTGTGTGTGTGTGTGTGTGTGTGTGTGTGTGTGAGAGAGAGAGAGAGAGAGAGAGAGAGAGAGAGAGAGAGAAAGTGCAGACTGGTTGGAAGGATAGAATAGTGTACATTGTAATTGTGGTATTTATATAATAAGCTAAAAACTTCACATCTATTTCTCATTTTGAAGTTATATGACATTCATGAGTCCCAACTTCTTTTTGGCCTTATTTCATATCTTATATGTTGTAAAGCTATGAAAAAAAAATCACCTTTCAGCTTTGGTAAGGAGCTTAATAAGATTAATCTTTGTCATATAATTAGTGACCAATGTATGCAGTAAACAATATAATATTGAGTTTTCCTTAAGAAATGGTGAAGAATGTTTGGGTTTCCAAAATATTATTGTGTGGAGTCTATCAAAGGAGCCAGTATCATTGAATAACCCATTTTTAAACTCTCCTATTTAAAATATGCTTTCCTTTTGTCTAATAAGTAGAGGTTATTTCTTCTTCAAGTCTGTTAATTAGCCTTTTCTCTCCTTCATGTTTTTATAATAGATACCATATTTAAAATTAAAGTGAAAAAAAACTATTGTAGGGTTTTGTTGGCATTGTTATTTTTATAGGGACAGAGAGAGAGTCAGAGAGAGGGACAGACAGACAGGAATGGAGAGAGATGAGAAGCATCAATCATCAGTTTTTCGCTGCAACACCTTAGTTTTTCATTGATTGCTTTCTCATATGTGCCTTGACCGCGGGCCTTCAGCAGACCAAGTAACCCCTTGCTGGAGCCAGCGACCTTGGGTCCAAGCTGGCGAGCTTTTGCTCAAGCCAGATGGGCCCACGCTCAAGCTGGCGAGCTCGGGGTCTCCAACCTGGGTCTTCTGCACCCCAGTCTGATGCTCTATCCACTGCACCACTGCCTGGTCAAGCTATTGTAGGGTTTTTAGTCTAGAGATTGTGTTACTCTTCAAGCTAGAGATACAGCTAAAGGTGAGTGAATAACTTTAAAGTTGATGATTTCTTTGTATTTACAAAAAAGTTGACATTACACTAAATATATGTACCAACATACAAGATACCTAGATAAATGCATTATTTTTAAGGTCTTTACATCTGTTTATAGAAAGAACATTTTTAAAGATCAAATATCAATATGTCATTTATATTAAGAAAAATTAGGTTAGCAAGATTCAATATGTGATGGGAGTTTTTTATTTCTTGACATTTAACCCATCGTATTAAAAGCTTCTTCAAAGGAAAGAATTATCAGCTTGTCACCTGGAGACCGAAATTGAGCTGCTCTAAAACAAACTGCTGTTTCTTCCCCGTGATGAGACTCACAGGACAGACAAAAATGTCAGGATAAAAATAGACCATCTGAAAAAAAAAAAAAAAAAAAATAGACCATCTGAGAAAAAACGTCATCGGGAGAAGAAAGATAACGACTGTTATAATTATGACTAAACTCATTTAAAAGCCAGTTATTTTTCCTAATAACACATGAAAAAAGACCTAGCACAATGATTTATATTGTTAAATACTTATGTGGGAACAAAATGCGATAAGATTATGCTTACGGCATTATGTGGATTTAATTTTGATGAAAAATGAACCATAGATAACATGGTGCTTTAAAAAATGGCAAATATTTTTATTTGTAATATACAAAGGATATAGCACAAGCTGGCATCCTGAAACTCCAGCATGATGAAAAGTTATAGATCAATATTAAATATCATGATATATATGATCTATATCATGAAGATATAAATCAATATTAAATGTCATGCAAAATATTGGAAGGTTGGATAGCAAAATCCACACATCTTTTAAGAAAAATCTCTGAAAATTCAAGAGTGACAGAATAGCAAATAAATCTACCAATTTGAATCAATAACTTGTATTTTCCTGCAATTTAAACATTATCTTGAATAAACCCCATATACCAGAAGCAGAAAGCTCAAGATAAAATTAGCCCTAAAAAAAAATTCTTCCAAAGAAAAGACAAATTCTGTAAAATACCAGGCTTTCTAGTTTCTAAAAGAATATATGTCTGTGTGGATTTTATTATGTGCAAACACAGTTTGCCGCCAGCCAACTCCATATTATTCATTGCTCAGCTTTTAATGGTATATACTGACGGAACGATTAGTTACCCTTGTGGGTGCTTTATCCTGTAGGTTAGCTTGCACTATTATCTAGTGAGATTTTAATTCTTGGCAAATAAATACAATTATCAATCATATTTGGATTTTATTTAAGAATTATGTTATCACCTTTTTATAACCCATTTTCAATTATTTAGGGAAGTGTTTGCTAATGTTCTTATATTATTTATTTATTCTTTAATGTTCATTGTATTGATTTGAGAGAGAGAGGAAGAGAGAGAAGGAGAGAGAGAGAGAGGGGAACACTGATCTGCTCCTGTATGTGCAGGGACCGGGGATCAAACTGGCAACCTCTGCGCTTCAGGACAATACTGTAATCAATGAGCAATCCGGTCAGGGTGTAATGCTCTTATTTGATTCTACATTGCTTTCCCAATCAATATTTCTTATATATAATGAACAATGCAAACAGAGAAGGTATGGGTCCAAATCAGCGTGACTTTAAAGAAACTTCAGTAACTACCATAGTCTGTGATGTACCTGGCACAGGAGATGGGCAGAATAGTCTTTTGTTTTATAAAAGTGTTTGAATTTAGATTTTAGCACTAAATGGCAGAAAAGTGGAGGGAGTGCATAACAAATTATTGTGGGTTGTGCATAAAATACGTTACAGGAGGGATGACCAGTCACCGAGCCTGGTGGTGTGATTAAACAATGCTTCTGCCCAAGTTTGACCCAGACGTGGTACAGTTTAGCTTCCTGGCTAGCACTAGAAAATCAGAATGACCCACCTGTCAGTTTTTCCATTTATAGTGACAGGCGTGGTTTACATATGTGTTGTGTATTTGATGGCATTGTGAAGATATACAGGGAAACTGCTTTAACCAGAGATTGCCCATGTCATATTCAAAATTGCCCAATATTTTAAGAACCTAGGGTGCAGAAATTTTAGGGAATTATACTAAACATTCTACTTAGTTTTATAGAGGCATTACAAAAAAGAGATTTATCATGTAGCATATGTGTCAGTATAAACATTTGTCTTTATGCATTAAAATATACTCTAACATATTTGATTTTTACCACAGGCTAAAATAACTGAATCAATGTTTTTACACAAATCATGTTTTCATTTTTTTAATCAATGTTAAGTATTGAGATTAGACATGTTGGTTAAGTACTCTGTAGTATAGAACCAACAAATTTTGCTTTTATTTACTCCCTTACTAGGAAAAGTCTAAATTGCCTCCAATTTTCTTCTTCCACAAACATAATCTGGCATGTTCTTGCTTAGAATTGAGGGCTTCCTAGAACAGAATAACAAATACTGGATTGTTGAATAATATGAGATAAGCATTTGGGAACTCACAACTATGTGTTTTCCTCTAGAAAGGCTGCACCAGACCATTTTCCTACAAGCGGTAGCTAACAAGTATTATTCCCCCATATTCTTGTCAACACTTGGTTGTATCTTTCTCACTGTGTAGATGCAATGGGTGTGACATAGCATTTTATTCTTGTCATATTTTGCGTTTATCTGATTTTTTACACTTAGTTAGTGGTCATTCTGTGCCTATTTCTATCCTTTGCCAAATTTTCTTAATAATTTCCCCACTTTTTTTGTTGTTGTTGTTGCTTAGAAGACATTCTTGGTAGTTTTAATATTAAACCTTTTGCAAATATCTCCCAGAATGTGATCAATCCATCTGTTAATTATTTCTGCTGATATTCTATACTGAACAAAAGCCCTGAATTTGTACATAAATGCACTGCGGTTAAACCCACTGTTGTGCTTTTTGGGTTCCTTGAAGAACTTTCTCCCCTGGCAATGTTCTAAGAACTAGAACTGTAGCAGGAAAGAAAGCAGAAAGTTCCCCCACCCCGCAAGAATTTACCATCCTAGTGAGAGAAACAGACATACACAAGGAAATATGAACAGTTCCATTGTAAGTAACTACGAAGGGCTGCAAGTGTGCAGTGAGGAAACAGTACTGAGCTGGTAATTAAGTAGAAGTCGTAAAGGAGTGATCGAGTGAGGCAGGCGGTATACTCCCCGGAAAACATTCCTGGAAAGCGCCAGGACCCTCCGCAGGGCTGTGAGTCTGAGCAAAGCTATGGGAGCCATGTGAAGTTTTGAGTCACCATCTTCTCTTCTGGAGATAAATCTATGTCCCCGTCTGCACCTGCAGAGCGAGATGACCTACACTCTCTTCATAGCCTTTTCCTGTTGTCTACCAAGCATGTATCTGATAAAGATTTCCTAGACACAGGTAGGACTGTCTCCTTCCCAGCTGCCCAGCCTTGGAAAACTCTGAAACAGCAACATGAAGGAAATAAAACAGTTTGTGTAAGTCACCTGATTCAAGAATGAAATTTTACTAGATTCATGCCTATCAAGTTATTCCAACAGAAATGACCACATTTAAACAAGAGATAAACCATGTAGTTTTCATGGTCTCTGATTATTAGTTCTTTAATTTTCTCTAGGTAAGCTTTCAACATTATTCTTGCTTCATTCAATATTTTTAGTAAGTCTATTTTTTGTAGCTATTTTATTAGAACCTAAAAGTTTTGACCCCATCCAGTTAGCTCAGCTGGTTAGAGTATCATCCTGAAACACCAAAGTTGCAAGTTTGATCCTCACCCATGGGAAACAACCAATAAATGCAAAACGAAGTGGAACAACAAATGAATGCTCTTTCTCCCTTTCTCCCTCTGTCTCTCTCTCTCTCTCTCTCTCTCTCTCTCTCTTTCTCTCAATCAATCAATAAATAATAAAACTAAAGTAAAATGGAAAAGAACATAACATTTTCTTAAAGATTAAAAATACCATAATCTTGCTCTTGCATGAGCTCATAGCCATTTGAGAAGAAGAGAAGTCAAATAACATGTAACAAAGTGACAGAGCAGCTGCATGGTGGGTACAATGTGGTACTCTTTAAACAGGCCCCAGATTCACTGACACTCCTCCCGTGAGGAGGTCATATCTCTGACCCCTTCCTTTGAAGTTGGGCCAGCTGGTGAATGCTGTGACCTACAGGTCACAGAGGAAATGATGCTCTGTGAATTCCCAGGTACACGAGGTCCTCAGAGGTCTGCAATTCCCATTGGAATGCTTGCTTTCTTGGAATGCTTGCTTGCTTGGTGGTCCCTCTTGGAACACAGCCCTGGGAGCCAGCAGCCAGGCTGGAAGAACCCAGGTCCCACAGAGAGGACTCCTAAGTGCCTGACTGATTGTCTCAGCTGAGCTGTCTGGTCACCCCAACCCAGGGACCGACCTGGAGGTGGAGAAACCCCTCCCCAAGGGCCCCAGTGTCACATGTGTGTCCACTCCAGCCATTCACATCTTCCCAGGCACAGCCCCGACACCTAGCTGACCACCACTCCTGATGCCATTGTTAGTCCTGATCCACAGGAAGTCTAAGCACAAGGAAGCGGTTGACATTGTATGTCCTTCATTTTGGGGTGGCTGGTTATGTTGCAGCTGATAAACGGAATAGGTAATGATCAAATATTTCAGAATTTTCAGATGGCCTTTTCTTCAAATATTCAGCTACTTGAATCCTTCAAAACTCTACAGAGCATCAGGTACTAGGCTAAAATTTTCTTTTGATAGGCTCAGTTCCTCTGCCATGTCTCCCGCGTGGGAAAATCGGGGCAGGCTTTAGGGAGCCCGGACCGCTTGTCCAGGTTCCTGAAATGTCGCCTGATCTGTTCTGGGTGCTCTCCACGCCTCTGTTCAGGGTCGATGCCCAAACGCCTTTAATGCTTTGAAAAGCACCTCAAAATCGTTTCTCAAGCGCACAGTCCTTGACCTTCACTTTTGTTGTCTGCCTCAACTTGGTGCGTACACCTTCTGTGTCACCCTAGCGGTCATTTTGCAAGGCAGGCCCATCCACATGGGGACAGCAGGTGACACGGAGAGAGGGCCCCCTTCTACTGTCCTGACGAGGGATGCGGAGGAAAGGAGAGAGGGCCACATGTGAGGATGCTGCTGCCGCCTTCTCCGTGGAGCATCTCTGTGTCCGCTCCTCCGTGGCGAGGCAGGGACATTTTATTTTTTCTTCCTCCCTCCCTCCCTCCTTCCTTTCCTTCCTCCCTCCTTTCCTTCCTTCCTTCCTTCCTCCCTCCCTCTCTCTCTCTCTTTTCTTCCTTCCTTCCTCCCTCCCTCCCTCCCTCCCTCCCTCCCTCCTTCCCTCCCTTCCCCAGAGGCCTTTCCATGGGAGTGTACAGAGCTTAGGAAAAGTGAGAGCGCTGAATAGATGAAGACATTCCGTGCTCCAAGCTGTGAGGAGAGCATGTGCTGAGGACAGGGTACCATTGTCCTGATGAGCGAGCAGCCGCTGATGGCTTGAATTCCAAAGAAAAGAAAGGGCAGCAGCCCCCACAGGTACACACACAGCAGCTCACTGTCCTGGCTCCACCAGGAGCACTGCCCTCAGGCGTCATTAATCTATTCTTTCTCCATGCAGATCTCGTATTCACCTGTTCATTATAAATGGATTTCACACGTGGCTTTTCTTCCCAGTACACCTGCCCCGCTGCTTCTCCCTGTCTTAGGCTCCCGGGGCACCACAGTCTTATCCATGATCCATTCTGATCAATTCAAGTCCCACCAACTAACTCTCGCCGCGGGACCACGACTAATTTTCTCCTTTCCACTAAAGGTCAGAGTTTGTTTGAGAAGAACATGCGCGCGCGCGCACACACACACACACACACACACACACACAGAACAGCAAGACGCGTATTGACACCCAGGGGCGTGCAGTTAATGAACAAAAGATCATTGCTTCGCACCTGGCTGCCGTGTTACGGGTGGGGATTGAACTCACTGAGAAGGTGACGCGCCCAAGGACAGCGAGCCTGGCGACAGGGCGCCCGCCCGGCGCTCCCCGCTTCTTCCTGGCTCTCATTTCACTCCTGCGACTTAAATGGATCTTGGAGGGAACAAATGCATTTTTCTCCCTGGTAGGGAGATGCAGAGCCAAGTTCGTGCACAACATACGCCGGGTTTATGGTATGCAGCACGGCAGGTGGTGTGACGAAATGGCCTTCGTTCTCCTGCGCACGGGCGGGGAGGAAATACGGAAGGAGACCCGCGCACTCGGGGTGAAGTGGAGCTCATGCGGGTTTCCAGGCCCACGGACTCAAACACTGCGTGCGCGTGTGCAAATAATAAATGCAAATGTAACAATCTGTCATGATCTCATCACTAATGAAGCTGAATGACAGACACCCGTTCAAGAGAAAAAGTACGAAAAAGAAAGTGCTGGAAAATATTTTCAGATTCATAAAGATGTTTTCAATTAGAGTTACACTTCTGAATTAGGTTACGCTATCTCTGTTGGTATAGTTATGTGAATATACCAGAGTGTTCTCTAAAGAGAATGTAAAACGTATGCTAGTATTTTAAATTTCATTGTCAACTCTTCATCAAAATGTCCCTTCAGTGTTTGCTCATAGAACAGATTTAGGGTTGCAGAAAAGGAAACACTAGTGGATAGACTAGCAGTTTC
Organism: Rhynchonycteris naso; assembly: GCA_037038555.1. Taxonomy (NCBI): domain Eukaryota; kingdom Metazoa; phylum Chordata; class Mammalia; order Chiroptera; family Emballonuridae; genus Rhynchonycteris; species Rhynchonycteris naso. Next base: position 5,995,254 of record CM072998.1, on the reverse strand, counting down.
TTAAATTATGATCTGATATGAATGTTATAAAATACATAGGTATCTTTAATACAAACTTTGTGTTTTATTCCCTCAATAAATTTGACTGTCATATGTCAGTTACATTCATTACCATCTCTATAGGAATCAATCAACAAATTTTGGTGTTAGGCGAGAGATGATTTGTCTGTTTTGTATTTTAAGTAACCTAAATTGCGTGTTGTAATACATGGTTAGGCATCTAAAATAAAAAGGAATACTATTTTTAGCAATCCACCAGTAAAGATGGAAGAGACAAGGATGATCAAAATGCACATTTATAGAAAATAGCAAACATTTCAAAAAGACTAACAGAACAATTTTGCTATCTTATCTTTCCTACTGATAATTTTCATTATCTATAAAAAGTGAGGTTGACATTAACCTGCTTGTATCCCTGATTAGCCACTGACAGCTTGAATTCAGAAAAAAAAAAGAAAGTGAAACATTTAAATAAAGAATTTTTTGATGTCTTATTGTTAAAAGTTAATCATTTATATAAATATTTTGCTTAAAAATTAGAGATAATCTGTTTACTAACTAAAACATTTGACCTTTTAGTTAACAATTTGACCTTTAGGACTATGGAAGTATATAGGGGGTGTATAAATAGAGACATAACCCCTGCACAAAAATGTTTACCGCGGCCTTCAGGAGATAATCTAACAGACATTAAAGGATTCGAGGCAACATAACAATGGGACAAAGCAGGTTATATGAGCTGGAAGAGTTGTGACCGTTCACAGGCAAAGAGATCAAGGAAGGCAGAACGACTGGGCAGGAATCGTGGGTGAAACTCTCCCATTTGACAATTCAGGATATTGAATGCTTCCTGCTAAAACCAACCCATGATAACTGTGCACTTAGACTTTTACTATAGAAATAAAAAATGCATTTAGTAATGGAAGCAAGGAAAATTGTTCTTTGTAATTTAAAGAAATGTCCGTCGACAAAAATTAAGAAAATAGTCTCTGAAAAAATGTGATTTCACTCACAAATAATTCAAAATGTACAATTCACAAAATGTGTGCTTTTTTTTTTTTTTTTTTTTTTTTTTCTGACTGGCTCTTGTTTGTGATACTTCCAGCAGTAACCACTTCCTCTAAAGCAATTTACTTTCTGAACTTGTGGGTGCGAAACCAGCAAGTAAGATTCAGGTTATCTTATTTGGTCGCTTTGCCTCAAAATTTTTGTCATTTTAATGTTTTATTTATTACTAGTTCTCCTAAATATTGTGAATTGTACATTTTAAAAAAATATGTAAAGTTTTAAAATGATTAAAGAATCATTTAATGACCTATACATTTTTTAGAGCAGAGGTTATGTCTTATATTTGTACATTCTCCATATTTCTATAGGTCCAAAGGTTGTTAATAAAAAGATCAAATTTGTTAGTTATTAAAACAAATTACCTTTAACTTTTAAACAAATTTGTGAGTGATTAATCTTAATGATAAGACCATAGAGATACCAGCAAGCTAATTAAAACCTTCATATTTATAGGTAAGGAAAGTTGTCTGAAGATTAATAAAAGGTTCTTTTAGCAGAATTCAAAAATTTCATATGGGCCAGAAGTTCTATTGTATGACCCCTCAAATTTAAACTGAAGGAAATTTATACAATAATTTGTTACATGGTCATTAGGAGCAAACACTCAACATACTGTTTTTAATTTGCAAACAATAGTAATAGAAATACAAGAATTTGGGAGTGTCCCTAGCAGGATGAGGAGACACGGAGAAGCTATCAGAATGGGCTTTCTGTCCACCTTCAGGATTCGGTGAGGAGAGGTGTCACACTGGTCGGGGGAAATGGAGATAGGTGAGAAGAATTAAATGGCAAAGATATAATGGATCTGTCTTGGCAGGGACAAGATAGAGATGTGTACAACAGCTGAAAATACAAGAGGAACATGCATGGGTGATCACCAAGTGGCTGGCCGTGTGGAACTTAAATTTCTTTTTATTTTATTCATTTTAAAGAGGAGACACAGAATGAGAGAGAGATAGAGAGAGAGAGAGAGAGAGAAAGGGGGGAGGAGCTGGAAGCATCAACTCCCATATGTGCCTTGACCAGACCAGTGCAGGGCCTTGAACTGGTGACCTCAGTGTTCCCAAGTCGACGCTTTATCCACTGCGCCACCTCAGGTCAGGCACTTGTGGAACTTATAGCAGACAATTAATAAATACTCAGTAAGGCCCTGGCCAGTTGGCTCAGTGGTAGAGCACTGGCCCAGTAGGTGGATGTCCTGGGTTCAATTCCCAGTCAGGGCACACAGGAAAAGTGCCCATCTGCTTCTCCACCTTCTCTCTCTCTCTCTCTCTCTTCTCCACCTGCAGCCCATGGCTCGATTGGTTCAAGCACATCAACCCTGAGCATGGCTCTGTGGAGCCTCTGCCTCAGGTGCTAAAAACAGCTCAGTTGTAAGCACGGCCCCAGATGGGCAGAGCATTCGCCCCAGATGGGGGTTTCTGGGTGGATCCCAGTAGAGGCCCATGCAGGAGTCTGTCTATCTCCCCTCCTCTCACTTGGAAAAAAAGAATAAATAAATAAGTAAATACTCTATAGTTGATTTCCTACATTTTAACATGAAGATAGTTAGTATCCTAGAGCAAAATGGGGATTTGTTTGTTGAAATGTGCTTTTGCAGACTGAATAAATATGACAGAGCAAATGACTGGCCTCCAGGTATTCATTGGGGACTGGGAGGCATTAGACCCACCATTGGAAGCAAACAGTTTATAACACTGTTCTTATTAATTTATCCATAGAAAGGACAGAAACGCATAGAAAGGACAGAGTACGTGGAACATAAATATGAAATAGCTCACAAAAACAAAGTGAGAAAATACATGTTATATCCCGTGATAGAAGAAAAGCTAGATATTTAAATACACATCTAACAAAATATGAATAGAAACTATCATTTACAGATGTGCCCTTGACAAATAAAAAATGTTAAATATGTTGCTATAATCAATCGGATACCAGAAAATGTGCAGAATTTCCACAATGCCTTTCAAAAGGGAACATAAGAAAACGAGCTGTACAAACTGTACATCAAGTTGCACGTTCTCTGTCATTTCCCAACATAATCCCAGTAATGGCATTTGGATAGATTTAGCTGTCCTGGGTAAACAAGAATCAGATTAAAACTGGAAACAATAAATCCAGTGAACTATGTATGACTTCAACAAACTTAACTGAATGTCGGCATGAACAAACTTAAAAAAAAAGTAGAGGAAAATTTACACATGCATTCAATAAATTACTTAAATGATAACATATTTGAAACATGAATATTATTCCTTAATTGAATATAAACATTTATTCCACAAAAAAAAAAAAAACAGATCAAAGAAAAAAAGATAAAATTGAGTAAACCTCCAAAATAAAGAGCAAACATACTTCTACATCAGGAAAATGGGGATTTGTTTGTTGAAATGTGCTTTTGCAGACTGAATATATATGACAGAGCAATGACTGGCCTCCGGGTATTCGTTGGGGACTGGGAGGCATAGACCCACCACTGGAAGCAAACAGTTTATAACACTGTTCTTATTAATTTATCCATAGAAAGGACAGAAATGCAACAATCAGTAGAGTTCTGGGAATGACTACCAGCAGTGAGAACCCTTTGGGCAGAAGAGCCTCAGAAGCACACTTGAGTTTCTTCACCAGACCATCAGACTGTAATTTTATTAACTTCGAACATAGAACGTGGCCACGGTACCAGGAGGGGTTCTTTGAACACAAAGCAACATAAGCACATTCTCCAAGCAGAAGATGACGAGGTAATGTTATCCATTACCCAACTGGCTTATCTCCAAGGAGAAGAAAGAACGTCTGTGGTTTTCTGTGATCACATTAAAATAAAGTGTACAAAGACATCAAACCTACTACGTTCTCTAAAATGTCACGGGTATATATAAAACTCAGTTGGAACATAATGAATACAAAAGATATGTTTTTAAAAATGTAGTTTTGTTTATGTAAAGCAAGTCACAAAAGTCATTGAATTATATTAATACACCTTTGAGTGTAATTTTCAAAACATATCTATTGGGTTATATTTTCCATAAATTCAGTATGTCATGTTATTATAATGATATAGTGAAAGACAGTATTCTGACCCTAGGGCAAAGAAGTAAGACTCAGATTGCAAATAGTTAAAATGTTTGTGATGTGTCTCAACTACCCTACATGTTTACCCTGGCCGAGGGCTCCCCAATTCTCCACTGTGTCTTCCATGCCCAGGGGCCTCTCCCTAATTTCTCAGGTGTGTTTTCTCCCCCCAAGGCTGTCATCCTTATTCACTAGGGGTGTGGACCCCGACTTGCACTTTCTCTTTAATATCACAATTCTAATTACTACAAACCTATCATGTCTCTCTAATCCCAAGTGCTTTTACACGACCCTTGGTTTTTGCCCTGACTTCCAAGGTTGTACACACAAACCAGGAAGGTTGTACACACAAACCGGGAAGGTGTCTGTAATCCTCAGGTGTGTCTGCACTGACCTGGGTTGAAACTGTCACTTCCCAGATCAGTCACCATCCTGGGATATTGCCTCCGTTCCCCAGGGGTGTCTCTTCTGATCTGGGATGTCTTTCTAATTCACCAGTGTTTCTCCCCTGATCCTGAATGTCTCCCTCACTCCCCACAATTGTCTATATTAGACAGGATGGCTCCCCTATTGTCCAAGTGTGTCTACCCTGCCCCTGTATGTAGGTGAAATTCCTCTGCGGGTCTGCATACACTGACCTGTCGTCTCATAAATCCCCCAGGTATATCTACACTGACCCGGTACGTAAGAGTGAATTTAATTTGTTTTACTGTAGGAAATATGACTTAAGCTGGAAGTCAAATCATTGGAAACATTAGAAAAATCATAGACTGCATTCTTCATAGAACAATGATGAGGTTTCTGCGTCACACAATATCTTTGAATAATCTAAGGTCACGTGTTGAAAGGAGAGGACCTACTAAGTTTAGAGACTATGCAAAACTTACCAATGTCCAAGTGGACCTCCTAAGAAGGTAGCGTGCGGCAGTCACAAGAGAAAAAATACTGTTCAAAATGAGGGAATGTTCGTGTTAGAGAATGTGGGCCACCTCTTGACATGTTCTAGTGAGAGAAACAGAGGCCAGATTCAAAGGACTGATAGGCGTGTGCGGATGATGTTGTCATCATGGATTAATTCTGCTGGTGCTGATGCCTTAATGTACCACCGATTACTGTCCAGTACAGCGTGGCAATTGCTGGGAGGGGGTGAGGAGAGGGTGGGGAGAATAAATGGGCACAGTGGGGTGAACTCACAATGCAGTGTACAGATTTTGTGTTCTAGAGTTGGGTACCTGAAATCTGTACAGTTATGTTAACCAGAGTCACCCCAATAAATTCAATTAAAGACAAAAAATAATAATAAAACAGTACAGAAATTTCATTTTATTTTATTTTTTTTCAAATAATTCACTTCACTTTTAAGAAAAATATCCTCAGGAAAATTTTCAAGTAAGAATTAACTCAGACACACACTGCCTCAAACAGAGATCATCAACTATACTTGCAAATGAGGCATGGAAGCAGAACATTGGGTAACATTTCCATTTTAATTACTAGTTCAATTGTGCTTATTTGTAATTGTGAAAATCAACACTCTGAAAGTTATTTTTAAAGACTGTACTACACGGAGCCATTGCTATTTTTACCTTATACCTAATATTCTCACGTATATAAGCAACACCTAGGATTTAAATTTCATGTCCTTTCTCCTCACTTTGAGACTATGCACACTAGAAGAAATTTTAAAATAAAAGCATCTACCTCCTCTCTATTTCAATACTAACAATTATATACCAGACACAACGAATCAAGTCAATTACCTGGATGGTACTAAATATTTTCCCGTTTCATATCACACAGAGGAAATGAGCTGTGTAGGTAGGACTCAATTTTAATTATTTGTCGGATATTCAGTATCCTTTCGATAAGCTAATACGTGCCTTTGTTGGAATTTGTGGTCAATTGTTTAAAAGTTCCTACATGTCTCCCGTTATGAGTGCAGTATCTAAAAATATATCTTGTCAATATTTAAGTTTTCTTGGAATTAAAATAGGAATGGTATCCCAGGCAACCATTTTACTGTAGAATTTCAGTTTTAATCTACCTCCTAATTTTTTGAACCTCAGCAATTGGTAAAGTTCTGTAGTATTTGTTAAAGAGTGGAAATTACATAAAATATGTAATGCACATTTATATTTTATATAGCAATTACAACTATGTATATATTTCACATGTATAAGTCTGATGTGGTTTGAGGATTTGCATCTAAAACACAGAGTGGACTGCTACTTTAAGATGTTGAAAACGTGTTGCTAAAATACAGCTATACAATCACTAAACTTTCAGGTAAATAGGAAGACACAGGTACCTTGCATCTTAAAAGACAACTATATCTTATTTCCCTAACACAAAAATCTACAAGCAATTATATTTTTGCCAATGCTATTTGAACACAGCAACCCAAAATACTAACTATTTAGGATTAAGAATTTGTTTCACTCTCTTTAAATTATATCAATGAAATTCATGCATCGTTGGTTGAAGAGAAAAATCTACTACAACTTCATATGTATATATATGAAGTCAAAACATGCATTTTGTTGTAGTAAATGGACTTCTTAATGATCCACTCAGTAAGGAAAATTGCTTCCCAGCAGGAATTCTACAGATTTCAAAAAATGTCTGAATGCACAGTAATACAATTACCCAAGCTCAGGTATCGCCTTTTTTAAAAAAATTATTTTTAGCATCTGCCATTTTTCCATAAAAGCACATTCTCTCACTCTGTTACCTAATTAGCATCATGGCAAGTTATAACAAAGCAAACAGTGTAAGTAGAGAATCAGAGATAACATAGTTTGCCTGCAAAAGTCATCTCATCTGTTTCCCTTCAGACACATGTCAGCCATGTTACTCACTCAGTTTCTAAGCATCACACCGGAGTCCAGTCACATGGCTTTGAATCATTCTGAGTGACGTCTACATTCTACAGAAACATTGGTGATCTTAGCATTTGATTACGCTAATAAATAAGGCTTTCCTAACTTGGTGATTTTCAAAACTTTATTCTTAAAATTTGTATGGTGGAAATACTCCTAAATGTTCATTTTAATTTTCTTTCTATTTTGTGTCAGTTATTTTTAAAGTCGAAAAGTGCTTTGCAACAGAGCAGTCTCCTGCCTCACTAACCAGGACCAGGATGGCATTTCTATTAACTTTATTACCATGACAACTGTCTTTCTCATACAAAAATTAATGAATAACCTTATCAAATTAATTTATAAAAAATTATTATGCTTGGGGTTGAGACACTTAGTACCAGTGCATTTTATAATACACAGCAGATTCCAAGGAGGTGGGAAATTTTGTTTAAGACTGCCATTAATATCTCAGCTTTTGAAAGATTAAATTCGGTTATTCAGGTTGATTAGAAGTTCAACATCATTATTGAAAAATGTAAATTGATAAGCAATTTACAAACTTAAAATAAGTAAATTAGTAAAATTTCACAAGTTAGAAAATATAAAAACATACCCAAATTTTAAAAAAAAAGTTCTCTAATCTTACATTTATAATTATTTAAATCATCTTTTAATGGCAGTTGTATAATAATTTTATGTAGAGCTTCTGGACTATTTAGACTGAAAATTCCCCAAATTTGAAGTAACATCACATCAGGCGTTTAGCCTGTCTCAGGAGAGCACATCTCTTGGCATGTCCCCGCTTGCTGTAAGTAACAGTAAGCATGTTTATTTGCCAGCCATTGTGCTGGACCACTAAGAACAAGGTGATGAAACACATTCAAGACCTCAAAGAACTACAAACTTACAATCCAGCAGGGAACACAGCCAAGAAGAGCAATTATAACTTGATGGCATTATACTGGAATACAACAGATACAACGGAATGAGGAGAAAGAACAGATAACCCACCCTGAAGGGGTCAGGAAAGGTTCTGCCCTCAGTGCTCTCTGATGGCGACAATGAAGTGAGCCAGTCCAGGAAGGTGAAATGGGTTTCCTTTTGCTATTGTGTGTTTGTTATGAAGTAGCAGTAAATGCAGGAACAGAAAGACCACTCATGATGGTAGTTGAAGCAGAATTTGGTGACTTCTACTGGCCAAAACAATTGATGTTTATTTTAGTGGTTTAGTTGTTTTTATATGTTCTACATGTAGAAACTCTTTCATGTAGAAACATACAAATTTTTTAACACTGCTTAGACTTTCTAACATAAAAATAATTAATAACATTTCCATATATTTCTTTTCATTGTTTTCAATGTCACTACATAATTTTTATTAAGTTTGAGTTATTGAGAATATGTAGTTTTATACCTGTTTTTCTACTTAACATTGCCAGTATTTCCCCACATCATTACATAATTTCAACTCTTTTTGAAAAGAATAAGTTTAGTGACTGCCAATACATTCTCATCAAAATGTACCAACATATCAAAATGTGCCAACATGTACTTACACAGCCCTTACTTTTTTTTGTAGTTAGGTATTTGCTGTGGACTAAATTGTGTCTCCCCAACATTTGTATGCTAAAATAGTCACCCTTAATTTCATAGTATTTGGAGGTGGGGATTTTGAGAGATAAATAAGTTTAGAAGAAACATAAAGGTGGGACCCTCCCTTCCAATGAAGGATCACAGTCCTTGTAAGAAGAGAGACAGGAAGAAGGCAGCCTTCTGCAGGCGAGGGAAAGGCCCCAACCAAGAACCAACTTAGCCAGCACCTTGATCTTGGACTTCCCAACTTCCTGAACTGTGGAAACTAAATGCCTGTTAAGTCATCTAGTCTATGATATTTTGTTAAAGCACACTGACTAAGACCGCATTCATACATTTTTTTTTTTTTAAAGCTAGGAAAAAGTGTCATTATCTACTTATGTGTGATATCATTCCTGTTTATTTCCTTAGGCTAGATTTTGGGAAGTGGGATGACTGGAAAAGAGTATATAAACATTTTTAAGGATCTTTATGTAAATTTCTATAGTGACTTTCAGAAATACTACATTCCAACCAATAGTATATGAGAACCATTTTTTTTTTTTTAGTATCATATTTATATCTTTTCATTACCTGGATAATTTTTGTATCTTAGTCCAGCTTTTCATTTTAGATATGAAAAACAAATTTGAACTTTCTTAATCACATGCAGTATAGCAATTCTCATTAAGCCATGAGGTCAGCAGAGATTCACAGTTACGCAAGTTAAAATTTTGAAAACCTGAGAGTTAAAATTTTGCTTTTCAAAATGAGAAAACCGTACAAGAGACAGCTTTGCTCAACAGGTGGGGTTCTGAGCACTCCTTATCAAACGACTGTCCACAGGCTCTGGTGGTGAGGAAAAACGAATGAGGAAGGAAAATGATGTAACAGCTAGCCAATCCACTCTGTGTCCTGACTTCCTCATCCCTAGTGTTTCTCGCTGTTACATACTGAGACGAATCTTGGACGTGATGAAATTCCCTTGGAATTCAGAGCATTAATGTGCATAATGGCATGCTTCATCGAACCTACAATGGGATAAATTGAGCGTTTTGTTTGTTTGTTTTATTTTCTGAGACCAAAGCAAGAACTTTGAATAAAATCTCTGACTCCAGGGTTACTTCACCTGACAAACCTGCTAACCAGTGGTATTTATAAGATCACAACCTTTCAGAAAATCCAGACATGGCATTGCCAATGTTCCTGCCAAAATGAGGTCAGGGCCAACACTCGCTATAACAGAACGTGATGATGACACGTGTGCCTCTGATTTGTGTGGGCGGGAGCAACTTTAATTCACTCGGCGCCAGTTCCTAAGTGGTGGCAGACCTCAATGTCACTCTGGGTTCGTAGCGATGGCTGGATTCATACTTAAAGATGCTATATCACCTCTGAACAGTAATTTTTAGCCTCATATTCCTGAAGATAATTTAGTTTTTGCAAGAGACGCACGTCCAAGTCTCTATGGCTGAAAACAATGCTGGTATACTTCTTGTCCACCTAAAATCAGATACAGGCTCTTATTTTGCCTCACCGCTCGACCACCCGGAACACAGGCCTCCCAAGTCACAGGGAGAGAAAGAGCAATTCGGGAACCCCTCGGCACCGAGCGACCTCAGCTGACTGGGACAAGCTGTGCCTGCTCAGAGGTCAGTAGCCGAGCAGCAGGACAGGCTAGGGGTCTGCTGGAGTGCGCTCCTCCGCATGCGTCGTGCATCCTGACCAAAGGACCCGAGAGAAGTCTGTCACGTGGAAGGAAAGAGGGAACAGAGGGCCGGTGGCTACCGTAACGCGCTTATTGAGTAAGCCCGCCACCTTACAGTGAACACTGCAGGGAAAACACGCGAAGTTGAAGACACGATCTCTACCCTCAAAAATTCGAAAATGTATAATGCAGTTAAGGAATGGATAAAAAATGTATGACATGTGTAAGGACTTCTTTTTTTTTATAGCACAGGAATTGAAAACGTTCATCCTAAAGGGGGAGCTCCGTGAATAATTAAGGCAGGCTTCACCGGGAAGGGAGGGCGTGAGTCTGTCCCTGAGGGACAGAAGAGCGGGTTGATACTGGAGCCAGCAAAGGTACATACGGTAGGAACCAGAGAACGTGCCCCCTGGATCAAGCCAAGGTGGGTGCGCGTGACAGCTCCCCAGAGCCTTCGGGACACGTGCTTAATTAGAGGGGAGAGGACATCTGGAGACATCGTGGGGGACGAAACTCCACAGACAGAGCAGAGGACCTTGTCAACCATGCAGGAGAGCTCGGCACTGAGACAATGGAAATGCGGAAGGCAGGCAGAAGCCTGCGCCCAGGCTGAGATCGACCTCCTGGTGGAAGAATGACACTCCGCCTATTTCCATGAGGACGTGAAGAAGCTTATAAAATCAGGCATCCAGGAACAATAAATAAATCAAAAGCAAGCCGGGTCTGCTAGGTGATTTTAATGGGCTGAAGAAATTTAATGCGACAGAAGGAAGAGACACAGGCTGCCCAAGAACTGCAGCGACAGCTGGACAGTCATTACTCGGCGGCGCGAGTCATCTCACTCTTCATTTTCTTACTTAAAAACAAAGAGGGAGATATGCCGGGTAAAGTTACACTCCCCAGTGGGGCCCAAGGAAATCACCATCCCTCATAGGTGTCAGGGCACAAGCAGGGTTTGGAGATGACTCCCTTGGCCGTGTTCTGCAAGGAGAGATGGCAGGGAAGGCCGGAGTCAGAGGGAGAACAGCCCTCAGGAGGGTCCAAACGACCAAGCAATACAGCGGTGGCGGTGACCCAACTGCAGAGGAAGCTCCTTGTGTGTGTTCTGCATCGGAGCCCCTGGCAGTCTCTGGGTGGTCAGTTGTCACTAAAGGATGGTGAGGGCATGCTAGAGTTTAACCTACCGCTTAGAAAGGACATCACTGACACTGCGACCAGGGGCCACTCACTGAGCTCAGCAGTGACCTTCCACAAATATGGTCACAGTCCCCTTTCCTTCATTTCATCCCTTTTATTTCTACCAGCAGGCATTACACGGGTGTTGCCAAAGCCCCACGCTGCTAGCAGTGATTATTTAGACAAGAGGAGGAGATCGTGTAGATGAATACTTTAACTTGCCGGGACTAAGGGTGTTGCTTTGAGAACACACACACCTCCCTCAGAAAAACCACACCGTCCTATCACTGTAAGAACCCATCTGTGATCATTCCCCACCTTGTTCTTCTTTCACGTGGGGTGACGTTATAAATCAGGATAATGGCTACTGTTCTCAAGTCTTTTGGAAGAGAAGGTGGCATACTTTCTAACTGATAGGTGGCCTTAGACACTATAAAATATATTCAGCTTACAGATCGCTGTGTTTATAAAGAAAGATAAATAAAAGTAAACTCTCTATACTATAGAAAAAAAACAGTGCAAAGAAAAGGATTAAAAGCAATAACAGCTGTAATAACAAATGTATAACAATAAATGTAATAATAACAAATGTAATATGAACACCAATGTAATATGAACTATATTGTTCTTAAGATTTTAAAACAAATTAAGTGAAAAAAATGATAATAAGATAGTAAATTTCCCGATACTTCTTGAAGCTTGTTTTTGTTCCTTCTTCGAGTACCTAAAACATTGTGATACATGTTCTTCTGTGACCACAGACAAAGGGTATTTTATAAAAATATCCATGGCCTTATTAATAGGGGTGAATGATAACTGGCTTGTTCTCCCTGACTACCATCTCCTGTGTAATACAGAGAACACCAAATTTCAAAATCTATTTGAGAAAACATGAAATAATTAATTACAGTGAAATATTACCATAATAAATCAACACTGTCCTTGCTACTTCCAACCCTTGTTTTTATTTCTAAGTAATAATTAAGACAAAGTTGTTACTGCACAACTATTGCTTCTATCTTAATAAGATAGATGATAGTTTGTTCTTTGTGTTAATATGTGACAATCCTCTAAGTCACTGGATTCTAGACTGTGGACCTCAGAAATTATTAAAAACATGACATGTTGGACTTCTTTGAAAGAAAAGGTACCGATCTCTTTATTCCAACATTGGTACAATGTCGATGCACAAGGGTTTATAAGCTGGACAGTTCTACAAAAATGCCACTCTACAATGAACAAAAGCCAAGGGGTAAATTCAGTGTAATATGAACATCAAATAAGATGTAATATTTTTTGAGATTCTGCAAACAATGGAGTAAATAATTCTGTGATTCTGTCAGATTAAGTTAGGAACAAAAACTTGCACAATATATTATTTTTACTTTTTTTGTGACAGAGACAGAGAGAGAGAAAGAGAGAGGGACAGATAGGGACAGACAGACAGGAAAGGAGAAAGATGAGAAGCATCAATTCTTGGTTGTGGCAACTTAGTTGTTCATTGATTGATTTCTCATATGTGCCTTGACCAGGGGGCTACAACACACTGAGTGACCCCTCGCTTAAGCCAGTGACCTTGGGCTCAAGCTGGTGAGCTTTGCTCAAACCAGATGAGTCCACACTCAAGCTGGCGACCTCAGGGTTTTGAAGCTGGGTCCTCCGCGTCCCAGTTTGACGCTAGCACTACCACCTGATCAGGCTTACTTTGTTTCTTTTCTTTTTTTATAATACATTTTCTTAACTTGTTTCATTTGTTCATAAATTTTTCCCATTTCTTTAAAAATGAATTTTCTTAAATAAATAAATAAATAAATAAAGACCAGTGAGCCTGACCAGGCGGTGGTGCAGTGGATAGAGCATCAAACTAGGATGCAGAAAACCCAGGTTCAAGACCTCGAGGTTGCCAGCTTGAGCGTGGGCCCATCTGGCTTAAGCAAAAAAAAAAAGCTCGCCAGCTTGGACCCAAGGTCGCTAGTTCCAGCAAGGGGTTACTCAGTCTCCCGAAGGCCAGTGGAAAGGCACATGTGAGAAAGCAATCAATAAACAACTAAGGTGTCACAACGGCAACAAAAAACTAATGATTGATGCTTCTCATCTCTCTTCGTTCCTGTCTGTCTGTCCCTGTCTATCCCTCTCTCTGACTCTCTCTCTCTTTGTCCCTGTAAAAATAAATAAATAAATAAAATAAAATAAAGACCAGTGAAAAATATACTGAAAAAGGTTACTTTTTAAATTATAGATGAACAATATTGAAAACATTGTTAATGGACAAAGCAGTACAGTATGTTCATGGATACATAGCTTGATATCTTAAGATTCACATTGTCAAACTGACCTACATGGGTTAAGCTGAGACACGGTTGGCAATCAAGTTAATAAGCATGTAGCCATTTTTGAACTGTCTACTGTACCCTTTATAACCATGACAGCTTCTTTGTAAGCAACATGATCTTTAATTTTCTTAATGGATACTGCCATATTCATTATCTAAGGGCTGTGAGTAAAAGGCCTACCAAAATATTTTAAATAAGCAAATAGTTTATTCAAAAAGAGAACACAAGAGGAGGTAAGACTGCAAACTGATGAGATTTCAAACACTCTAAATTCAGATTAATTTCTACAATCCGCCTGACCTGAGAGGCTTGCAGAGACTTATGACTGGTTAAAGAGTATCATTTTTAATTTCGAAAAACAACTCCAGGGGTCTTGGGATAGATATTGTGACAGGAGAAGGAAAGTTCATAATTAGCTTTGAATTGTCAGAATTGCTAACCTTGCTCTCGTAGCTCAATGCTGTGAGATTAAATTTGATTTTTTTGTCAAATGGTGCTTTTGTTGGGACTGAAGTTCTGTTCTCACCAGCTTAAGCAAAACTGTTCTCTTCCGGTGAGAGATACTTGGCCAACAAATATAAAACACCACTCTGCTCTCCAACCACATAGGAACAAATGTACTAATAAAACACATTTTTCACCTGTGGATTCATTCAACGTGCTGCAGGAGAATGCGCACAGATATACGTCGTGTTCATAACCAGTGCGTGTACGACATTAACTATGTCTGATGTTTATATGTAAAGTTACATAAGTAAATTATTGGTGATATTTAGATTTTAAGTCCTTCATAGGTGGAGACCTTACACTATACACATATAGAACCAGGTGCATCACCGAAATGTCTGAGAAGCACAGCCTCTGGTCCTCAATAAATATAGGAGATAATATTATCACAGTTATAGGTTCACAAGGCTCCCATATTCATGAAGTCTAGGTCAGCCTTATAGACTATACAGGCGGCGTAAGGTAGACGAGCATTTTTAAAAATTGTAAGTATTACCACGCCACAAATATAAAGCAGCCTGTCAATAGTTTTTTTCTAAGAATAAGCTGCTCTATATGGTTTAATAAAATAATTTTTCAACTAATCTCAACTCTCGCCTGTCCCATCTCCCCATATATGTACAACTACACCTACAATTTCAAGAGGTTTATGCAAAACTCTAAAACCCACATGATAAATTTTTAGTAAAGAAATGTCTCAACTTGGATGATGGCATGCTCCTTGTTGACCACATAATTCATGTATTATTGTAGCTATTAAACATGGAAATACATGTATAATAAGCAGTACTTAGCTTCACTTTGCAGCTGTGCACTGATCTTTTCCCACTCTGTTTCATACTAGTCTATTCCGTTACATTCTACTCTGTGTTACGCTGTCTGGTTTGAAATAAATAAGGAAGACTGGTTTAACAAACCATATTGATTTTAGATGCTCAAGACTGAACATCCATCCCTGGTCAGTTGGCTCAATGGTAGAGCTTTGGCCCAACGTATGGATGTCATGGGTTTGATTCCCAGTCAGGACACACGGGAAAAGTGACCATCTGCTTCTCCCCCTACCCCTTCCCTTCTCTTCTCTGTCCCTCTCTCTACCCCTCCTGTAGCCACAATTCAATTGGTTTGAGCACATCGGCCCTGAGCACTGAGGATGGCTTCATGAAGCTTCTGCCTCAGGTGCTAAAAATAGGTTCACTGCTAGCATGACCCCAGATGGACAGAGCATCAGCCCCAGACAGGTGTGGCTGGGTGGATCCTGGTCAGGGCACATGTGGGAGTCTGTCTCTCTATCTCCACTCTTGTCACTTGGAAAAGAATAAAATAGTAAAACAACACAAAGACTGAATATTTCTGCTACAGTGTGTGATAGCCATGGTCTCAGGACTGTGAGTTCCCATAGGAGGCATGGCAGCATCAGCGGTTGGTCAGTACTCTAAGGAACATAGCCTGGCAGATGGACAGAGATAGAGCCGGACAGACGGCACTGAAGGAACTGTTGAGAGCACACCCTGTAGGCCACCTCCCTGCTTGGACACAGATCTGGAATAGACTCTGAGGAGGCACATCCCCTAGAAAACCATGCTCGGTGTGTAAGTAGACTATATTACCTGTATTTGCATAAAAATAAATGACAGAGAAGGGAACCATGAGACCTGGACAGCGCTATATCTCTCTGAAATAAAGCAATCTTATCACACTGCTTGCAGAAAAAGAAATCTTTCTTTTTAGCAAAAATTTCAAACAAAGTAAGTGGGAAATGGGAAGCGCATTCAAGTAGCAAGTCTCTGTATTTATTTATATTGACTTTGTTTCCAAGAGGATTTGAGAGGACTTCAGAAGGAATTAAGGATCTGTTTTTTTCAAATTAATTTGGAATTAAGTGCATTAGTAATGAAACACTTAAAATCGTGTAAGCATTGGTCCAATGATAATACTCTGGCATGCACTGAGTCCAAGGTCCTTAACACTCAATCAGGCAGGTTCTAATTTTAAAGAGGTAGTAACCATCCGAATGAAAGCCAACGTTGGGATGATGGCTACATGGCTTTTCCTTTTTCTGAGCAAAGAGTCGGCTGGAATTATACACAGGGAACATTTGCGGGTAGAGTCACACTTCAGTTCAGCAGAAGAGAGCAGGAAAGTCATTGGTTCCAGGGTGCGCTCGTTAGACAGGGGGCATCCGCAATAAACAATACACATGACAAAGAAAGCAAGCTGTACTAGCTATTAAAAGGGGCTTAGAGCTACAAGAGAGAAAAGAAAATCCAGACCCCGGGAAGGAAGATCAAGAGAGGGATGGGGAGGGCTCCACAGACCTGAGAGGAACCAACGCTCAGGGACAGGAAGGAACTGGAAAAACAGTGACGGAAGTAGCAGGCTTCTCAGAAGTCCCGCCCCCTGCCTGCGAGAGCTTTGGATCCCTTTGCTATCCCTAAGTCGTGCCAATTCAGCTGCCCGGTTTGTTCGGTTTATTTCTTGACAAATTACAGCTAGTGACAAAGTATAAGTGAGGCGTCTTTGCTTAAACAACTGTGAATGTCCCAATTTTGTCACAGGATAACTCCAAGTATCACCTCAATGCGGCGCATGAAAGGCGACATTAGAAAGCAGTCTGAGAGCGTTTTAGGAACGTCCCTCGGGAAAGAAGATTAAACCCACTTTCTGACAACCTCCTGTGTCCAAACGTTGAGAAATGGATTCAGAGTCTATTAAAAGCTACGTGATGCCTAGTTTATTGTTAAGTTCTGTGTGTGTTGGTAACGGTGTGTAGTCCCTAGAAAAGGGCTTAAAGACACATCTATACAAACCAAATAAGTATGTATGTAGTCTAGGCTTTGGATTGGGAGGTTTAATAAGTTTTCACTTGACAGCTATACTAAAAGTATATAATACTTCTGGGGGGTAAATCATTCTTTGAACATGAAATAATTTGGATGCATAACCCACATCACTTGATTGTATATACTTGATACTAATCCTCTGTGTGTTTTATATAAGGGAAACAGGACTATTGGAAATAGCTCACCAACTGTAACCCTAAAACTTAAAAGGACACTCTGTTTTCATTGCTTACATCCGTAATTCTCAAAAATGTTCCTGATGGCCTCTGTGTTGGATGGTGCTGGTATAGCCCAGGGCATGAATACTGCAGCGAGGGGGCAGGCTGACATAAAGACCTTTCACCAGAGGGTTGAGTTAGAAAGCCTGAGATCAAAGGAGAGTAGAGGTTACATGTGGGCACACGTGCGTGTGTGTGTGTGTGTGTGTGTGTGTGGGGTCTAGATTACGGTTTATTTACCAAACACATACCAATGAATCACACTGTTCCTTGTTATACTGTTTTCATTTGATCTATTTGGAAGACGGGTTTTCTAACATTGCCCGATCTGGCAGCTTACATGAAGCTATGCCTGTACCGTCTCTACAATGAAACAGGATTACTCCTGCAGTACAGCCTGTCCTTGGCTGCCATCCTTGAGCGTTCCCCTTACACTGAAAGGTGCCACCCATAGACTCAGGACCAAAGCGCAGTCCCAGTTCCGGGGCTGGTGTCTCAGCAATGCTCCCTGGGTTTGGGGACTAGAATTCCTTTCATCTCATCCTGAGGTTTATTCTCCTGCTTCTGCTTGGGCATGAGGAGAACTCGCACACTGTATGTACATGCCACGTAGGAAGCACACTCACCTACGAATGTGGTTAACTCCTTTTCCTCTACGCAAGCCGCTAGATGACAGGTGCCTGCCTCACTCCCTGCGGCACAGGGTCCTGTGGGGAGGCCCGGGTGAGGGTGCCCCCCCCTTCAGCTTTGCACCTTATTCCCTCCTCTCTGGAAATTTCCATGGCCTCTGAGCCACAGGCTAATGGTGCCTGGTTCCCCTAATGCATGCACAGGGAGAAGCACTGGTGACACAACCCGCTGTGACACAAATCTATGAGGCGGAGGGCTTGGGAGAAATACGTCCGACGTGGCCGCCACGCACACTGTGCGATGCTTGTGTCAGCAGCACGGGTAATTTGCTGTGATTCATAGTTCCCGAGGCTGATGGGAGGAGACCGCCCACCGTTGCTGTGACATATCTCAGTGAGCCAGGCTTTCCTCTCCAAGGAGCCCAGAGCATTGCTGTTACAATCTCACAAACGAGTAACCAATTCCTGAGAGAAAAGGGCCCATAGGGCAGGGAAGAGCCCAGAGAAAGAGCCTCATCTCAGATTTTCAAAGATGGCTATTATTTCTATGTGATTACTAAATAAGACTTTAGAGAACATCCGGTTTTCCCCAGTTTCTTTACAAAAATGGAAATGGAAAAAAAAAAGGAAATGGATGCTCCCTAGTTTTCAATGAATTGCCTAAAGTCACATAAACCGCTGGAGGCAGAAGAACAATAATCTTGATCTTTCTGTTTTAAAATCCTCCACGACCTTTTGTAACCGGTATTTTCCTAAGAAATGTAATGGTACCAAAGCCTGCAGAGAACTGAAGAGGAAGAAGATTCCATAAGAATTCTTAAGACTTAAAGGACATAATCAAAATTGCCAGCTCCTTTTGCTATTCTCTAATAGAACATGTTCCCAAATGACGCCATCTGGAACGGACGGGTTAGGCCGTGTGCTCCATCCAGCCCAGCGGCTCACATATGTGGGACCCTAGCGGTACAGTGGGGCTCCAGGGACTGTCCCATCACCAGGAGTGGCTCCACCCATTTACCCAAGTGTGTCGTATCAATACGGCTCTTTGCCACACGTGCCGGGACAGGAAAAGGACAGGGAATGAACACTGACCCAGCGGAACCTTGATGCCTCAGCAGAACAACAACTGGACCTTCATTGTCCCCCAGAAGAACCTTTTCTGACTGAGAGAAAGAAGAGAGACGTGAAATCTGTTTCTTTAAGTGTGGTCTGGGGGCCAGCAGCTTGTGCCTCCCGAACGCTGAGTGGACCTCAGTCTGGAAGACAGTGATCTGTCAGCCAAGGCGTATCAGCACGTGCCGTTCACGGAGGCGCCTGCCCACGCAACTCCGTGTTTGTTTTGACCCAGGGGTTGGCCGATTGCATCTCACAAGCCAAAGTCAGTTCACCGCCTGTTTGTGCAAGTCACGTTTTATTCTGACACACCCAGGCCCCTTTCATCTGTGTCATGTTGGTGGCGGATTTCTCACCACCACAGCAAGGTTAGGTACCCGGGACACAGACCGTATGGCCTGCAAAGCTTCAAGTTGTCACTCTCCGGCCCAAAGCTACCTCAACCTGCATTGATATATGAATGGAAAAATCCAATGTGCTATCACAAACAATAGAACACTAGTCAAACATTATGTTTTCTTAAAAAAGAAGAAAATCCTACAATAGGCAACAATGTGAATGAAACTTGAGGACATTATGCCAAGTAAAATAAGTCATCAGTCACAGAGAGACAAAGACTTCATGATTCTACTTACCCAGGGTGAGCAAAAGTAGGTGTACAGTTGTGAATACATGAAAAACAGAGTTTATTCTTACATGATCATATTTATTTTTGTATCTTTTATATGAACAACTATACCTATTTGCCCCACCTTGTATGAGGTATTGTAGCATCAAAAATAGCCTAATTCATAGGATTGAAAACTAAAATACTGGTGGCCGGGGAGTGGGGGGAGTGACTAATAAATGGCCATCGTGTTTAGATTAAGCAAAATGGGTGAGTTCTAGAGGTTTGCTGTACAAAACTATACCAGCCGTCGACCCTAATGAACTGGAGAAGTAAAAAGTTAAGACAGTAGATCTCATGTTAATTGTTCATACCATAATAAACTGAGTTTTCTTTTTTTAAATTAGGTTACTTAATATGTACTACTATCAACTGACCAGGCAGTGGCGCAGTGGATAGAGCGTCGGACTGGGATGCAGAAGACCCAGGTTCGAGACCCCAAGCTCACCAGCTTGAGCGCGGGCCCATCTGGCTTGAGCAAAAAGCTCTCCAGCTTGGACCCAAGGTCGCTGGCTCCAGCAAGGGGTGGCTCGGTCTGCTGAAGGACCGCGGTCAAGGCACATGTGAGAAAGCAATCAATGAACAACTATGGTGTCACAAGGACGAAGAGAAACTAATTATTGATGCTTCTCACCTCTCTCCGTTCCTGTCTGTCTGTCCCTATCCTCTGTCTGACTCTCTCTGTCCCTGTAAAGAAATTTTAAAAAATATGTACTACTCTCATTTTTAAGCAAAAATCCAAATTTTAAAATGAATACAAAAAAAAACTTTGTCAAAATCCTTGGTGAGAGAGCACTGTACTATCATAGTGGCTAGTTTCAGAATTCCTGTAGAAAAGATCTGAAGGTCATCACTCTATTTTAATCAGGCTGTATGTTTATGTGGTGACCCAACAGAAGCTGATGTACTATGGAGCGGGTAGAAATGAATGCCCTCCCTCGTTACCCAAGGCTCCTGCCCTGAAGGTAACGAATTGTATTAATTCATTCTTGTTTCACTGAGAAAGAACACGTGAGTTCTAGCACTTATGAATGAGCAATGAACAAAAAATTTAAAGCATATCTTGTAACTCTGAGTTGCTTAATTTTGACTGATAAGTACATCAAGTTCTATTCTACTGAGATGAGCCTTTTATCCCCAAGGAGAATAATCTCTTCATCTGTCTCTCTCTCTACCTCTCTCATTCCTTCAAGAAAATTCTATTAGTAAAGCCTAAGCAGAACCTCTTTTAGCTTTATCGATGTCATACCTGAATTATTACAGTCACTTTCTTAATTGTGATATTTGATCAATGTTCTTTTTCCTCCAAAAGCGTCAATAATATAATGAAAAATGGTTGTGCAGTTTTGAAATATATACATCAAAACTTGCTTAAAACTGGAAAATAGATTACTTGAATATAGATTATAAAAATGCTGGTGCAATCAAATTGGAACCTACTTTAATTGAGTTACTGATTTGAAAAGAAATTTTCTATCAGGAACTGCCATTATTCAAAAACTAATGTTATGCCTTTAAGGAACTTCTCCTACCATTTTCTTCGGAAAGAGGTTGGTGGCTAGGAAAGGCAGCGATGAACCGTCACCACCACTGAGAGCGTATTTGTTCAAACAATGTTTTGTTACATCTGATAAAAGGCTGTGGCTGAAGAGATTTTTATTAACTTCTGCAAGTGTCACTTTTTCTTAACAAAGACACCAGAACCACCAATTAGTTCTTCCAAATATAGTCGGTATGCTACCAGGGAGTTCTCTGAGCGCATAAGCTGTGATGCTGGTCACCAGTGGGGGAGGTAGTTAGGAAGCCTACCTGGGAATACTTATCAGGCAGTGTGCCGACATCGGGGGTTCAGAGTCTGGATAACAAGCCCGACAGGACAGCTGAACGTGGTCTATAGATTATTTACTCAGCATGTGATCACTGGCTTTAGCAAAAGAGGGGGAGAAAAAACAAACAACAGAAGTTTAAGGTTTAGTTGAAGTTGTGTAGTGAAAGTGGGACACAGCTATTCCCGCTGTCAGGAAAGCAAAGCATTCTGCTTCATCTGTGGCCAAGGCTTAGACCCTATGGGGCCGGGGAGGATCTGAGGTCTTTTGAATAGCCAACGGCCCAGAGCAGAAGTCCACATATTTGATGCCCCAGCTGAAAGTCTGAAGACAACTAATATCGGGCACTTCCCCTACAATGGATGTGTTTGCAAAGTCACGGCGATTTAGCAGGCATGGCATTTGGAGGAAAGAACTTGGAGCAGCCTTAAGTGTTGTATACCCTATAAATGCTGTTAGCAACCACAGAGCGGAGGGAGCAGAGAATCAGTCATTTTGCAGATCACAGATTTTAAAAGAAAAGGGGAAAATGAGTGGAACTCATGCTTCCAAAAGCGTCTGTCAGAGAAGGAAATAGGAAACTGTAGAAGCACCACTAGTACCAAAGAATTCGATCAAAGCATTTCTGAAACCCAGATCAGGATTCTGTCATGGTGTTTAATAAAGTTGTTTAGCATATGAATATACTGTTAATTGAATATCAGAACTTAAGAAGCATTTTAAATGATGTCATTCCCAACTATTAAATCATCACTATGTAGTCGACTCTTGTTATCAAAATAATAGCATGACTCAAATGATCCTCAACTCGAACAAAGTCGAACCAATCAACGCACAGAACAATTAATGCAGAAATTCAAAGGTGACATATTCTTCAACTTTTGTGCTTTTGAACTTTTTAACCCTGGTCCCCATGCTGTCTTTCATAGTGCAGAAGTGTGGAAATACCCCCTAAGTCATGGTAGTGGTGTTATGAAATGTGCACAGCATATATTTCCCGAGACCCCTTGATGCTGTTGTTCTGAAGGTCATGGTAGTCCCCCAGATATGTGATGCTAGAATTTTCTGCATTTGCTTTGTTCCAAAATAAAACAATATCAAAACAAAAGGTGAAACAAAAAAGAATTAAATCTAACCATAGGACTCTAAGACTGTAGTCATCATAACACTTATATTTTTTCACCAACTTACTAGAAAATTAGTACTTTAAATTCACCAACCAGGGGATGCAAAGCTGTTCTCAACACAATAGGAAATGTACCAGTTACATCCAACTGGTGATTTACACATACACATTATAGAAGTATTTCTGCACAGTCCCCAGGAATATTAGGATCTGTGTTATATAACACTTATAAAAGATGAAGATTAGGTGCCACAGATATGAAATATATCCAGTGCACCTATGCATGTGAAAATCTTACTAAGTAAAATATTATTAGTAAGATTGTCAGCATAAAGTTCCCATTATGCTCTACCATTATTTTTAAACCCACAGCCACTCACTTTTATTAGAATGTGTACTCACATTCATTCACCTAAATCAATGTCTTGGCACTGATAAATTAATTAAAACAAGGAAGCCATTTGACTGAGGTGACTGTAATATGATGGTGGCCTTAGTAAGCAAACCAAACCTAAGCCTGTAAATGCCTGAAGGCTAGGAAACCGAAATGCTCAGGATGGCCAATCACAGACAGCCAAGGGGGCTTTAAGCTACAGCCAGCCAATTATTTCCTTACTTTGCTTTTGCTTTTTCTCTGTAAAGTTTTTCCCTGAGCTCCTATTGGTGAGGCACTGCTAACTACTTCTGGTTTGGCACTGCTTAGTTAAAATAGATGTTTTGCTCAAAGAAACTCTCAAAAAGTTTTATTGAATTAATTGGGGATACATTGGTTAATACAATTATATAGGTTTCCCATGTACAACCCTATAATCCATCATCTGTATGTTGTATTGTGTGTTCGCTCACAGTCAAGAACCCGTCCATCACCCTTTATCCTTTCAATACCCTCTTCTACCTTCTACCCTTTACCTTTCCCTCTGGTGGCCTTTGTGATGGTTTTCTACCTTCAGGTGTTATTGCAGAAGTATTTTGTAATAATATGTATTTCATTGGCTTATATAGAAGCATTATATAAATTAAGTATGCTCTCAGAAAATACAAACTAATCCAAATGTTGTTCAGGTTCATGCGATCTAGAATAATCTTCAGTGAATAAAAACTAGTGTAAATGCTGTTGTCTGTGTCTAGAGACTTGGTCATCCTCCCCTTACTGGGACAGAGAAGGAGACACCCTTACAAAGGGAGATTTCCATTATAAATGTTAATGTCTAGTACAGAATGTCTAACTTCTACTTGGTTTTCAGACCTCCCCTTGGGTCTGGTTTTTCTTAACCATTGTCAGCTTATATTAATCCTTACAATAAAGACCCATACTTTGGAGCAGTGGTTCTTAACCTGGTTTTTATTGAACCCTAGGGGTTCGATAAGTAGGTCTCAGGGGCTCAGAGAAGCCTCTGCCGCGGAGGTAAAGACACACTTGTGTAAAGTCGTGATGACACGCCCCGCTTGGCCATCACTTGCTGCAGAGGATCACGTTACATTGCTTGGCCAACCAGTGCTGCGGGGAATTTAGTGCGCGCAGTAGTCAACGGCTGTTGTAGTTGTACGTCGTGTGGTTTCTTTCTTAATGTTTTAATCCATACTAAATATGTCGAGCAAAAAAAGAAAGTGGTCGGACGAATATGTACAACATGGATTCATATGTATTACGGAACGGGATGGGAGTCAGCGTCTTATCTGCATGATATGCAATGCCAAGTTGAGCAACTCTAGTTTTGCACTGGCAAAACTAAAGGAACACTTCTTGAAGCTGCATGGAGATGGTGAATACAAGAACACAACGCCTGCTGAATTCAAGGTGAAACTAGCCAGATTCAATGACAGGGCCACTCTGCCTGCTCTTGGATTTGTACCCATTAACAAACCAATCCTCACAGCATCATACAAAGTTGCTTACTTGATCGCAAAGCAGGGTAAGCCACACACCATCGGTGAAACACTCATAAAACCAGCTGCGTTAGATGGTGAATCTGATACTCGGGACAGCGGCCAAAGGTAAATTTCCCCAAATTCCTCTTTCAAATGACACCATCAGCGACAGAATAGAGAACATGAGTAGAGACATCTCGGCTCAAATAGTTGCAGATCTAATTTCAAGTCTGGCAAAATTCAGTCTTCAACTTGACGAGACCACAGATGTTTCTAATCTAAGCCAGCTTGCTGTTTCTGTGCGCTTTGTGAAAGAAGACATTATAAAAGAAGATTTTTTATTTTGTAAGCCTCTTACAACAACAACTAAGGCAGCCGATGTGAAGAAGCTTGTGGATGACTTCTTCAGAGACAACAATCTTTCATGGGATATGGTTTCTGCAGTTTGTACGGATGGAGCTCCAGTCATGCTGGGAAGAAAGTCTGGTTTTGGTGCGCTAGTAAAAGCCGATGCACCGCACATCATTGTTACACATTGTATTCTGCACAGGCATGCGTTGGCAACTAAAACCTTGCCTCCAAAAATGGCAGATGTATTAAAAACTGTGGTGGAATGTGTGAACTATGTGCGAAATAGTGCTCTGAGGCACCGCATCTTCAGTGAGCTGTGTAAAGAAATGGATTCTGAATTCGGGGTACTCCTGTACCATTCTAATGTTCGGTGGTTATCCCGGGGACAGGTGATGAATCGTGTTTTTGTCATGCATGTGGAATTAGCCATGTTTTTGCAAGAGCAGCAACATTGTCATGCAGATTGCTTCAAAAATCCTGAATTCATTGTGATTTTAGCATACATGGCTGATATATTTGCAGCTCTCAATCATCTCAATCAGCAGATGCAGGGTGGTGGAGTCAACATCATGGAAGCAGAAGAAAACCTGAAGGATTTTCAAAAAAAACTACCATTATGAAAATGACGAATAGAGAACAATAACTTCGCAAACTTTCCCCTTCTGGACGACTGTGTAAGTAAGATCAAATATGTGTCTGGAATCGGAGATGGTTCTGTACCCATGAAACTGAAGCAAACAATTGCCACGCACTTAGATGAGCTTGCAAAGTCCCTCGACGGATATTTCCCTACAAGAGAGTCATATCCAGCATGGGTGAGACAGCCATTTACGTTTACTGTTGAGACAGCGAATGTCATTGATGAATACCTTGACGAAATCATTGAAATTCAGCAGAGCGAGGTTCAACTTCAGCGCTTCAGAACAACAACACTCTCAACTTTTTGGTGTCGACAAATGGAAAAGTACCCAGTTATTGCTAAGAAAGCCCTGGAATTTTTTATACCATTTGTTACAACATATCTTTGCGAGCAATTCTTTTTGAGGATGCTGGACATAAAAACGAAGAAAAGGAACAGACTTCACTGTGAAGATGACATGAGAGTAGCACTTGCCAAGGTGAAAGCACGTATATCTGAACTGGTCTCCCAAAAACAACAGCAGAAGTCACACTGACTTGCAGGTATGTAATTTGGGCAATGCTTTATTCTGGCCCCACAAAAGTATTTGTGGATTCAAAATGACAAAAAAAAATATTTAATTTAAAATTTAAAAAATTAAGTTATTAAAAAAATGTTAAATTCTTTAAAAAAATCCAAATTTATTTTTAATTAGTAAAATAGTAAAATTATATTTTGGGGGGCTGAAATTCTTTTGTGGGCCAAAATATTTTGGGGGGCCAGAATAAAGTAATACCGTAATTTGTAATTTGTTGTGAGTTCATGCACTTTGTTGGTTTTGTTCTTTGAGCAAGGTGATGTTCATGCACGGTTCATTTTGTGTACCAGTAAAAAAAACATATACCTATGTCAGTGGTTCTTAACTTGGGTTCTATCGATGAGTCAATGAGATAGGGGTTCGATGAGTCGGTCTCAGGGGTTCAGAGAAGCCTCTGCTGCGGAGGCCAGAATAAAGTAATACCGTAATTTGTTGTAAGTTCATGCACTTTGTTGGTTTTGTTCTTTGAGCAAGGTGATGTTCGTGCACAGCTCATTTTGTGCACCAGTAAAAAAACATAGACCTATGTCTTGAATTTGGAAAAAAATCATATTTTATTTATCACTAAAGAAGGGTTCGGTGAGTGCACATATGAAACTGGGGGGTTCCGTACCTCAAAAAAGGTTAAGAACCACTGCTTGGGAGGGACAGCCTCTGCTTCTCCTCACAACCCCAAGAGAAAGGCTTTCTGCAGCTGCTATGGAGGAAGTCACTAAAGCACTCCAAAGACACACAGCTCCAAATCTAGAACACAGGAACCTTTTGATCTCTGTTTTAACTGATGATCTGAAAAAAGCAAACTGAAGATAATGTAGTGGAATGGGTGGGTAACAGGTTAATCTCATTCAGGTTGTAACTCAATTGTGTGAGAAATTAAGAACTTCCCTGCAAACTGAGGCCCACTTGTATAACTAGCCTTGCAAATTAAATCTTTACAACAAGAAGAAAAGCCCACCTATCCTTTTGACCAGTCCCAAAATCTTCCCTATTCATCTCAAAAGGCGTATAGGTACTTTAAAAATTCTAAAATGTCTACATTTGGGAAAGCAAAATCCTTCTTGGAAGAGCTCGCATTCTTTTCCTGTGCCTTTGAGATATAAATGTTCTACCTGGTCCTCCCTAGGAATGGAAGGAATTCTTATCAGAAAGGAAAATTTGGAAGTTAGGCAAATAAAAGAAAAATTAAGTCTTCTTCAGAAATATTAGCAAATTGCAATCCATCTAAGCAGATCAACAACATAGTCCTTCTGCCAGAAACACAATTTAGATCTAATTGCTAGTGCATAAACTAGTGGGTTTTGCATTATCATATACATCTCATAGCTAAAAATCTTTAATGAAAGCTTTAAGATCACTATTTGCATCTGTCTGTCTATCTATGTATGCCTTTGTATGTTACAGGCTTGTAATGGTTTTCTACCTTCAGGTGTTATAGCAAAAGTAATTTGTAATAAAATGTATTTAATTGGCTTATATAGAAGCATTATATAAATTAAGTATGCTCTCAGAAAATACAAACTAATCCAAATGTTTTTCAGGTTCATGTGATCTAGAATAATCTTCAGTGAATAAAAACTAGTGTAAATGTGTTGGCTTGATTAAAATAAGCAGGTGTTCAGAGTTGTCAGCATTTAATTAAATGCAGATCTGCAACTTTTATTCTACTTGGATTTATAAGTCGAATCAGTTATCTCTGTTAGAAAATCTGTCAACAAGAAAACAAACAACTTTTAAGGTAACAGCAGTTTTATGTCTTGTGAAACTTTATGAGTCATCTAAATATTGTCGTTATGAACAAGTGAATTAAATAGACATAAGTAAAATAAAAGTTTATCAATGAACTTTCTAACAATGATGAAGTTCCTATAAAATATGTCTATTATATACTTAAAAAATAGATTCTAGGCCCTGGCCTGTTGGCTTAGCTGTAGAGCATTGGCCTGGCATGTGGAAGTCCCAGGTTTGATTCCTGGCCAGGGCACACAGGAGAAGCACCCATCTGCTTCTCCACCCTTCCCCCTCTCCTTCCTATCTGTCTCTCTCTTCCCCTCCCTCAGCCAAGGCTCCATTGGAGCAAAGTTGGCCCTGGCACTAAGGAGGGCTCCATGGCCTCCACCTCAAGTGCTAGAACAGTTCTGGTTACAATGGAGCAACACCCCAGACGGGCAGAGCATCGCCCCCTCGTGGGCATGCCAGGTGGATACCGGTCAGGCGCATGCGGGAATCTGTCTGACTGCCTCCTCGCTTCTAACTTCAGAAAAATACAAAAGAAAAATAAAAAAAAGTAGAATTCTAAAATCTTTCTATAACTGAAGTCTTAGAGTTTTGTTAAGTTAAACGATGGAAATCCATTCACTATCCAAATCATTTCCAAATAAGATAAAATACTGAAACATAATCAACATAGGGTTATCGGATTCTGGCTTCCTATCACAATAAATAAATAAATAAGTAGCCTGGTGGCGCAATGGATAGAGCGCCTGTCCTGGATTGCCAAGATTGCCGGTTCAATTCTAGGGTCAGCTGGCTCAAACTCAGGGTCACTGGTTCCCCAATCAGGGCATATGAGAAGCAATCAATCACATAAGTAAGTGAAACAGTGAGTTAGTTCTCCTCTCTCTCTGTCTTTCTCTCCTTTCTTCCTCATCCTCCTCTTTCAAAAAAAAAAAAGAAAAAGAACACCTATACATATTTAGTTTTATTGCTAAGCCTGTTTTCTGCCACAGTGAAGATCTTACTACGAGGAAGAAGTATGAAATGCAGTTATAAGTTTAACAAGCCACAGGATGTTCGTGTCCACAATTGCTTACTCCTTAGTTTTCACTAGGAAATAAGAATCCCAAGGGGTAAGACTAGATTTATTTTGCAAACAATTTTGTCTGGCTGTGGTTTTCTCTGATAGAAATGAAAGTGACTGTGGAGGAAGAAATAATATTTTAGTAGAAAATTAAAACCCGACTCTATAGATATCAGATTCTAGTCCTGGTCATTGCCTTCAAGGTCTTGCTGTTGTTGTTATGTATCCATACACTTAACTGGACTAAATTATGGTAGTTTCCTCAAATATCTAGCCGCAAATCTTCAATCTAATGTTTTCTCTTTTCTTTCAAATCACTGAAAACACAGGCTGCCTTTGAACCTCGTTGGAAGGCGCCATCTCAGCTTCCCCTCACTGCCCGGGTGGCAACCAGACCGTGGGGACCTGATCCCCGGTCCACGTCGCTGATGAAAAGGACCCCTCCAGACTCTTGGCAGTGTCCCCCAGCTTCATGAAGGAAATAGCTCCCCCAAGATGACAAACCAAAATCTTTGTCTCCAGTATTAAACATTTCTTTCTTTTGCCTTTGTGCTACCTGTTTTTTCTCCCTGTCAACACACAAGAAGACAACTGTGACTGAATCTACTGCAAAGGCCATAGTGACACAAGCCCGTAGACATCCTTCCTAAGGTGGCTCGGTCACAAAACTGCTCAGATTCTTCACGGGCTGAGCACAGGGGAACCGGGGCCATACAAGGACACCCTTCTGTCCCGTGGTCACCACTTCCGGTACTGAACAAACACAGGAGATCGAGCAGCAAGCCAGGCAGCTAAAATGGCAGGTGCTTCTGGAGGTACGTTCTTTAATTCAGTCGACATCCACAGGTGTGGTTTGCGGGGGCCCTGGCTGAAGAGCTTCCTTCAGCCCCTTGGCGCTGTCCTGATGGTTGTTGTTGTGGTCTCCCAGGCATGCTGCGTTCTTTCCAAGGGCGACCATGCATGTTCACAGACAGCAGTAGCACGTCAGATGGGCGTACTGTGCGTGGAGAAACAGAAGCAAGATGAATGAGATGGATGGCAAAGAGTTTTTCACGAATCTGACATCATGTCCTGTGAGTCTCACGATGAGACAGGAGCAACTGAACTCTGAGGGGCATGAGAGCCCACAAACTCAATCTCTCACACAGGATAGGAAACCCAAAGGGGAGAATTATCAAATTAATTAAACAAGGAGGCCATTAGACTGAGGTGGCTCCAACCAAAGGCCTTGGGTTATGCAATCAAAATGCTAAGTACAACCAATCACCCATAGCCATCGAGGCTTTGAGCTATATAGACAATGATCTTCTTTCTTGGCTTCCATCTTTTCTCTATACATTTCTCTCTAACAGCTCCCATCGGTGGTACACTCCTCACCACGACTGGTTTGACATTGCCCAATGTGAATCCATTTTTCTGCTCAAATGAACCCTTAAAATTTTTAAGATGCTGCAGTTTATCTTTAAACAGTCCCCAGTACATCCGAAATTCTCCAGCTTCCCAGAGCCCAGGATGCCGTTTCCAGCCTAACTTTTCCTCTCCTGCCTGATTTACGAGTCCATGGATTTGATCAGAAAAGATTTCAACAGTTAAGCCTACTCCAGGAATCTCAAAGATCCTTTCAAAGCATTTTGGTTTGAATACCAGAGGAAATGACTGACTTACAACCAATAAAAATGAAGGATCATAAGAAGTGAAACAAGTTCGTTGTTCACTGAGGGTCCCTGAGGTGGATCACCACGTGAACAGAGAAATACTGAGCTGCCGCTCTTTCTGAGCCTGATCTGAGCCTATTGTCTTCAGAAATGAAGTTATCCCCATCCTCAGATGCTGTCTCTCCTCTAGTCACAGTCTGTTGTTACCTCACTGTTTTCTGCACTATATTGAGCTACCATCCCCTGGATTTCATTTACCCGGTCTTGCCTTTTGTCTGGCCTTTCCCGTGTGACACTTTGCACATCTAAGTGGGAGCTCTCAGTGTAACTACGGGGGCTCAGCCCATCTGTGTTCTTGCTCGCCATGCCATCATGAGACCGGCATCATCCTGGGTCCACAGTGTGAAGACACATGGACCCAAGTCATGTGTTTATAGAAGTAAACCACAGATAGGTTGATCTTTTTGTTAGCTCAGCAAAAACTAATACAGAAATCCGGTATCAACTCAAATAACCAGGAAGAGTCATATAAGAAACAAAGCACCATAGAGTAGCTTCAGTATGGTTTGAAAAATGAGGCTCTACTGTTTACCTTTGGTGGCCAGTAACACTGTATCAGTCATCAAACTCACATATGGTACAACACGAGTGAGCGAATGAGTGTGTGTGTGTGTGTGTGTGAAAAGACTCAAAATAATTTCAATAGACTTTATCTTTTGTTAATAATTATTTTAAACATTTTACTCAATCTTGAACTTCACCTCACAAGCTAAGCTCATTTCTCTTCTTCTGTGTTTTTGGAAACACTGGTACAAATCTCTTTTCTTATCATTTGTTTGTTGAATGATCATTTTCTCTAATAAGTCTTTCTGGTTAAAAACAGTCACCATTCAAAACCAAAGCAGGCAAATAGGGACTCCATCCAGGAAATAAGGCAGGCACAGAAAAGCAAAGGAATTATAAGTAACATCAACATCAGCCCATGAACAGAAGAAGCGGACGGCAAGATAGCCTGTCTATGACTGAGAGCTACAGGCTAACATCACAGGAAAGCAGGGATCAAACAACTGCACAGCACACGTAGGTCAGACGGGAGCCCTGGAACAATGGCACACAAGAGCAACAAGAAGGTCCGGCATCGCGGTCTTGGTTCCTAGTAGGATTCTGAAATAAAGGAATGAGGGATCCTTGGAGAAATGGTTGATTCTAGCATTAGGACAGGAAATGTGTAAGAAGGTAAGAGGGGCTTATTGCATCCTCTAGTGCAGGGGTCGGAAACCTATGGCTCGTGAGCCAGATGTGGCTCTTCTGATGGCTGCATCTGGCTCACAGAAAAATCTTTAATAAAAAATAATAATAACGTTAAAAATATAAAACATTCTCATGTATTACAATCCATTCATTTCCCACCGCTCATGTTCATGGTTGCGGGTGGCTGGAGCCGATCACAGCTGTCCTCTGGGAGAACACCAAATTTTTATTGGATAATGCGTAAGGTACATGGGTCTTTGTGAGGTCAGGAAGTGAACTTCCCTCCTTTTAATCAAGTAGTCAGCAAGCTAATGGCAGAAACCCTTTTGACAAAGAAGATGGCTAAAAGAAAACAAGATGAGAGTATTGTATTTTTCAGCAAGAATGGACAGAGGAATTCCCCTTTGTGGAGAGAGCAGGTTCTGCAGTGTGTCTAATATGCAATGATAAAATTGCATAGATGAAACGGTCAAATATAAAGCAGCACTTTGACACACACCACACTACATTTGCATCAAAATATTTACTGGGGGAGACAGCAGGAAGAAAGCATGTCAAGAGCTACTCTGCAGAGTGCAAGCTAGTCAGTAGCAAGTCCATGTTTGGACCCAACAAGGTGACTGGAATTCAGCTAGCTTTGCTGGTGCTTTAGCAATTGTGAGGACCAAAAAGCCATTTACAGATGGGGTGTATGCCAAAACATTCATGCTTGATGTTGCCAATAAAATTTTTGACGACTTTATGGATAAAGACAAGGTAATCAAATGAATAAAAGACATGCCTCTGTCGGCAAGAACTGTTCACGATTGTACCATCATGATGGCAAATCAAATTGAGGCAACATAAGTGAAGGACATAAATGCAGCACCATTCTTTTCTCTCACTTTGGATGAGTCAACAGATGTAAGCCATTTATCCCAGTTCAGAGTGATTGCAAGGTATGCTGTCAGTGACACACTGTGTGAGGAAAGTCTTGCTGTTTTGCCTATGAAAGAGACAATAAGAGGGGAGGATTTATTCCAGTCTTTCACTGAGTTCACTAAAGAAAATAATCTATCAATGAGTAAACTTATTTTGGTGTGTACTGATGGTGCTCCGTGCATGGTGGGGAAAAACAGAGGATTCATAGTGCTTCCTCGTGAACATGAAAAGAGACCAATCCTAAGTTTTCACTGCATCCTACATCAGGAGGCGCTTTGTGCTCAGATGTGTGGTGAGCAGTTTGGTGAGGTGATGTCGCTGGTCATTCAGGTGGTCAACTTTATTGTTACCCGAGCTTTAAATGATTGCCAGTTTAAAACACTGCTGGATAAAGTTGGGAATAATTATCTTGTCTTCTTCTGCACAGCAATGTGCATTGGTTGTCAAGTGGGAAGGTGGTCAGCCATTTTGCAGCTTGTCTGAGCAATATCCAGTCTTTTCTTAAAATGAAAAATATCGAACATCCTGAGTTAGCTAACACTGAGTGGCTCCTGAAGTTCTACTATCTCGTGGACATGACTGAACATCTGCACCAGCTCAATGTGAAAATGCAAGGCATTAGAAATAGAGTCTTACCACTTCAACAAGCAGTATTTGTATTTGAAAACAAGCTGGAACTCTTCATCGCAGACATTGAAACAGGTCATTTACTACACTTCGAAAAAATGAAAGAGTGTAAAGAAGCATGCACAGCAAGTGACCCTGATCAACATCTTGATCTCCAGCAGCTAGCGGGCTTCAAATATAATCTCCTGCAGTCATTCAAAGTGCGCTTTGGAGAATTTCGTGAGTGCACTTGTCTTTTTAAGTTCATCACCCATCCACACGATTGCGCAGTGGACAGCGCCAACCTGAGTTCCATCCCCGGTGTCTCCATCAGAGATTTTGAGCTACAAGCTGCTGACCTGAAGGCCTCAGACATGTGGGTGAATAAGTTTAAGTCACTGAATGAAGATTTGGAAAGACTTGCACGACAGCAAGCAGAGTTGGCGAGCAAACACAGTGGGGAGAAATGAAAAAACTTTAACCCGCGGAGTAGCTGTTTGTCAAAACTTGGAACGCACTTCCCATCACATACCACACACTGGGCGTGTAAGTATGGCTGTACTGACAATGTTTGGCTCTACATATGCATGTGAGCAGTCTTTCTCACATCTAAAGAACGTTAAGACCAACCTACGATCATGTTTAATGGATGGAACTCTCAATGCCTGCCTGAAGCTTAACCTCACCACATATCAACCAGACTACAAAGCCATCAGCAAAACCATGCAGCACCAGAACTCGCATTAATGGCAAGAAGTACTTTATTCATCATTGGTTAGCAACAGCATAACAACGTTATTAAAAGAATTCAGAGACTTATTGTACTTTAAAAGTGTTGTTCTTACATAAAATGCACACATTTACTTGTATTTAGTGTTCAACATATTGTATGGCTCTCACGGAATTACGTTTTAAAATATGTGGCGTTCATGGCTCTCTCAGCCAAAAAGGTTCCTGACCCTGCTCTAGTGTGAACAAGTAATGAAGAATTCAAAAGCATTAATGTGAAAAATCCCCACAATGTTGCATGGACAGTAAAGGAACACAGAGGGCAACTCAAAGAGCTGCCCATGTTCAAAGCTGGAGCAAACCGAGCAACAAGATAAAGCAGTGTTGGATACTTCCCAAAATAAATATAGATGCCCACACATCCGTACCATTATAAATGATTTAATTAAGAAGGACTAAATCTCATAGGCAGAAGGATTCCAAATAATTTTTGTAGATGTTCCATCCTCAAGAAGGTGAAAGAGGACTTCCCAGTCCTTACGTGTTGGCTGCATGGAGTAACTGGTTTCTACATAGGACATCATTGGAAGGGGAGGGGACAGGAACTCCCCAGAGAGATGCTGTCACACCCTATTCTCAGCTGGATAATCCTCAGTCAGCACCCACAGTGTTTACTAACTGTTGTTGGTCTGCATCTCTGATGTGATGAAAACAGCACCCTACATCTGTGGTTTTCCTCCCCGGAACGCATGACCCCATTCTAATCAAGGGAAAAGCATCACACCATCCCAACAGAGAAATGGTCTACAAGACATCAGACTGTTAATCTTCAAAACTGTCAAAGGTCATCAAAAGCTGCCCCAGCCCAGAGGATCCTGGAAGTAGACACAATGGCTAATGCACTGTGTGTCCTGGATGGAATCTTGAAACAGAAAAAGGACATTAGGTAAAAACTAAGGAGAAAGGAATGAAGTATGTGTAGACATATAAAGTGATAATGTTTCAATATGGGTTAATTAGTTGTAAAATAGCTACCATATTAATGTCACATGTTAATAACAGAGAAAACTGGCAGTGGAGTACATGGGAACTCTGAACCATCTGCATAACTTTGCTGTCAGTATAAAAATTCTAAAACTACCACTTTATTTTAAAAAGGAAATGCAGCCTTAAAATTTATTTTAAAAGTCATTAACATATTTATTAATATCTCACATTTTCTTGATTAAAATGAGAATTTAAAAATATCTTTTCGGGATACATTTATTTTATTGCCCATCTGACAGTGTAGAAGTAACTAAAATATATTATCTATATTAAACTTAAAGTGCCATTTCATAATTCTAGAGAATTTTACCATTTAAAAATATCTAGAGGTGATTTAAAAGTCATTATTAATTATAAGATTAAAAGTTATTTCAAATAAATTAGATTCTTATGCATCTATTAAGCCTTGTTCTAGAAATATATGAAGACTTCTAGGAAAGTTTGCATTATATCTTTTTTTTTTTTTTAATTTTTTTTTATAAATTTCTTTTTATTTTATTCATTTTAGAGAGGAGACAGAGAGTGAGAGAGGGAGAGAGAAAGAGAGAAAGGGGGAGGAGCTGGAAGCATCAACTCCCATATGTGCCTTGACCAGACCAGTGCAGGGTTTTGAACTGGCGACCTCAGTGTTCCCAGGTCGTCACTTTATCCACTGCGCCACCACAGGTCAGGCTGCATTATATCTTTTAAATATGTAAATAAAATTGTGGTAAAATCTATACAATGACTAAACAAAGAAGAAAAATCTAAAAATTACATTTGAGTGGAAAGATCTGAATACTAAAA
This sequence comes from Rhynchonycteris naso, assembly GCA_037038555.1. Classification (NCBI taxonomy): domain Eukaryota; kingdom Metazoa; phylum Chordata; class Mammalia; order Chiroptera; family Emballonuridae; genus Rhynchonycteris; species Rhynchonycteris naso. The sequence goes on along the minus strand of CM072998.1, from coordinate 5,959,306 downwards.
ATATGGCTGAGAATAAAATTCCAAGGTTTCAGCATCTTATACATAAATTTACACTAAAGTTTAATTTGAGTAATATATAATAAGAAATATCAGTAAGTATATAATATAACCTAAATTGCAATCATGTGTCTAATAACTAATTATATAATGAGGCATTAATGTTCATTCCAACCCCGCTTTACTTCAAAAGCCAAATGAACACATCATAGCACAAATTCTCTGAGGGGTTAACATTTCTGTAATAGTTTGCATTAAACTATGCTGTACATTTTACAGATACACATTTTCTCCTTCTAACATGTATTAATTTTCCTTACAAATATTACCATAGAACTTACTTTGCTGGGTGTTTATCGATTTTCTATTTCCTCTCTGAAGCACCTGGCTTACTTTACTTGTTGATGTTTTCATTGATTTTCTATTTCTTTTTGGAAATGAGATGAGAGCTTTTAAAGAGGTCACACTACTTGGTAAAAAGAAGATGCTAAATTGTGAGGGGTTCCTAGGGAATTTCACCATTAAACTTACTACTTTTATTCCCATAGAAACTAGTGATTTATTTTTACTCTATACTGTACACCATTGTGCTGTCTCTTTATTTTACATGTAAGTGTGTTATTGTACAGATTAGCTTTGCAAGAAAAATGTGGTTCTTGAGTGATGTAAATGTATTACCATGCCAATTTCTACCACAGTGAATTCTCAAAGGGAATAACCTAAGTGTTGGAAGGCAATTTCAAGTCTCATAAGATATATATAAAACCTTGAAAGTTGTGATGATTTAAACGATATCAGAACTATGAATTTTTTTCATATCACCTCTGAAAATAAACAATTATTGGGGTAAATCAAGTAACTATCATCTTCATCCCCTTAATTGAGAAGAAAAACCTGATGACTTACTAGAATGTGGAATTCTGCCTTAATGGAATGAGCAGGTCTCTTTGAATGAGAAGACAAATTGGACCTCTAAGGTTTGTAAGAGAAAATAACTTTGCTACCTATACAAAATCAACCACTCAAATGTCATCCAACACTAGCCCAATATACAAGAGATACCTGGTTTTTTAAAGTTGCTTTGTAAGGCACATAGATCCAATAATTCCTCTAGAACTTGTCTGTCCAATTTAGTAGCCACTGGACACCTGGAGCTACTGGACACTTTAAATGTTACTAGCATTAGTGCAGATATTAATAACTATAAAATAAATACTGAATTGCCAAATAATGTAATATATTACACCAATAATTGTATATTGACTCTATGCTGAAATAATATTTTGAATACATCAGGTTAAACAAAACATATCATTAAAATTTATTTTGCCTGTTTGTTTTTATATTTTTAGTGGGATTGCTAGCAAATAAGAATTAGCTAAGTGGTTTGCATTATATTTCTGTTTGACAGTGTTGTTCTATTCCTTTTATAGAGTTTATCACAGAGAGGGCTTTTTTGAATGACCATGCAAACTTTTCCTCGGATTAACCCTGTAAGTAAGACGAATGTTCATGTACATCCTCTTGCCTCCTGACCATCCACAGTATGATCATACAAAAATTTTTATTTTTCTTTTAAAAATGTGTAAGGCAACATTAAAAATAAGGCAAATGTATGTTCTTCTTGCTTTCATAAATTGGCTATCAAACAAACATGACTTTAAATTAATAAAACTGTAAATGGAACTAATTTCATTGTTTGAAAAATAACTCACTCCCAGGGGTTAGTGAGCATGAAAAACACTCATTCCTCAGAGGGTTAAAGGATCTCAAGAGGTCTGTCTAATAACTCACTCCCAGGGGTCAGTGAGCGTGAAAAATACTCATTCCTCAGAGGGTTAACAGATATCAGGAAGTCTGTCTAATAATTCACCCCCAGGGGTCAGTGAGCATGAAAAATACTCATTCCTCAGAGGATTAACGGATCTCAGGGGGTCTGTTCAGCAACATCCCTGAATACTCCCAAACCTCTTCATCCTCTGTCACTTATCTGGCTGCTTTTTATTTTTTTTCTTAATATCACACAAAAGCACTGAGTCCAGATTTTGTATTAGCAATACAAAAACAAACCTGAAGTCAAATTACAATAACATTCACATTCATCGGCAGAAAACACGAATACTTACGGTATGCGACTGAAAGTGGGTATATATTGCAGGTCTATATTGAGTTGGTTCCCAAACACTTGCCTGAGACCCTATTTGATCTTATAGAAAAGAACCCTGTGTGCATGTCTGGAAAATCAGAAACAAGATTTGTGTGTCTTAAAAGGATATTCAACACTGAAGATCCCAAACAGAGACCTGTTTTGCCAGCTTTTCGGCAGGCAGTAAACGCAAGAGACCGCAATCATCGGTCATTTAGAAACAGGATGAAAGGGCAGGATCACAGTTCAGAAGAGGCTGGGTAACCTAGCAGCCATGCCACTGACAGTGTGCCTGGGGAGAGCACTGTGGGAATCTAACCACAGGCAGCCACCGGGGGAGGCACTCAGCTGCAGACCACACTAGCTTCCTGTGGGGTTTTGTTTATTTGTTTGCTTGCTTTGTTTGTTCCTCTAACTACTGTGGATGATGGCAAGCTACGCCTCATATGCCCAGTCACTGGCATGGTGGAAGGAACTTTGCAACAAGAAAACGGAATAAAACATGCAGAATCATACCAATAAAGGAATGCCGGTTTCTTTCACTGGGTTGTATACCCATGGACAGTTTTAGGTTCTGAAGTCGAAATTCAACCTTGAAATGATTGCCATGAGAAGGAAACTGGGAATGAGATATACCTGAATTCTGCATTCAGTACCCACATTTGCTGTGGACCTCAAAACTAAGAGTCAAAGCGTACTCTTTAATAGGCTGCATTCTAAAATCAAGGAAGTGCCTTATAACAACGCCATTTCCTCCCAGCAGTGTATTTTGTCACATAGATGTTAAAGGACAATGCCTCCATCATGAAGCTTACTGGATTAAGGCATTGAACACTGTTGAAAGGGCTAAAAACAATGCTTTTCCGAAGTCTTATATGAATTAAAAAAAGAGAGAGAGAGAGAGAAATCTCTTCTGATTCCTTTGTTTTTGGAAACCTATTCAAGCTCTAACTTTAATGACTTTGGCGCAATGCAGCTGGTTACATTGGGACTCCCCCTCTGACCCAGGGATATCTTATCTTTTTATATAACCGTTAGTTAATTCTCCAAAATGAGTTGTGTGGACCCGCCATAAAGCCACAACAGAATGACTCTGCTGGCAAAGATCGGCCAACTGGTCGACAGGATTGGACCAGTCTCCTGATTGGAGACTCTGGACAGGAAACCAGACAAGGGGGTCTAAGGAGAATCTTACTGCCAGTTGGAAAAATCGGTGTTTTAAAGTCTTCATAAATGAAGGGAGAAGTTTCCACTCTATAGCCACCTCCATTTTGACACACTGGGAAACTGATAGAAAAATGTTAGAACCCTATTTTTGCTCACATTACAGGCTTCCACAAAGGTCAGTAACAGAGAGAGAAACAGCAGGGTTGTGTCTTTGCTACAAGTTGGTATATTGTCTTACCTCCACCGAAAACACCTCACTTTGATGGAAAGCGAATGACGCAATTGGTGTTTAGTCCTCCAACCTTTTATATATTCTTTACCTTGAAAATAAGCATTTAAAATCCCCCCCCCAAAATGTGAATTAAGCCTGAAAAGTAATATTTTGATTTTAATAAAATCAGTTAATGTCTTTAAAATTTTGTCCAAATTCTTAACATCCTCAGACCTCAGTTTTTCTTACTAAAAATAATACAAAAGGAGGAGAAGAAAAGGAGAAGGAAGAGAAGGAGGAAGTGGTAGAGGAGGAAGAGGAGGAGAAAAAGGAGGAGGAGGAGGAGGAGAGCAGCTCTATGCAAATTAATAGTAAATAGAGTACTGGTTTGAAGCACAGATAACTTCAGTTAATATGAGCACACTTAACAAAGAAATCACCTGCTGACTTGGAAAAATCAGTCTTACAACACATATAATAAAGGAAAAATTCAATAGTAGTTTGCTTGTTCCCAAACTAGCACACATTCGAATTAAAAGGCCTCCTACTTAATTTCCAAGTCTATTTTGTATCTGAAAAAGTAACCTTCACTTAGACTATTATTATACATGTATTTAGCCAATTTGCTTTATAAATGATTCTTTTAAGATGTTCAGAGATCACACAAGGAAAACATTCCCTCTTTCCTTTTGTGCCATAGCACTCGGCAATGCATTTTGATATATCCTCAGACCTAATCAAAGCAATACAAATATGCATCTGAAGCCAGCTGTCAATCATAGCAGCTACAGGGTTCCAAGAGGCAGCCTGCTAGTTTTCTAAATATCAAAAATAATCTTCCATCAAAGTGCCTCAAAGTCTACAGATAGGAAGTACATTCCAGAAATGTTTAAAACTGACTGTGAGGGGCAGAAACGGAGTCTGTGTTCTGACTAGATTATTCCAGGTTTAGGAAACTCTGAGCCATATTAGTGAACCGATGTGTTCTGACTGAGCCATCACCCTTCTGATCCGGGAGTTCTACCTACCACACAGGAACACGGAGATTTCCATCAGTCTCACTGCCGTAGGATGGTTTATATTCTTTCTTGTCCATTATCTCTTAGAAGCATAGTATATTACCTCAGTAAAAATATCATGGGGATAAAAGGTACTTTAACACATCTCCCATTTTACATAGTAGAAAATTAAGCGCAAAAGGATTAGGTTAAAGGCAAGAGGACAAGATCTCACAGTTCCTGAGAAACCCAGGATTGCTCCTATATAACATTTCTGTAAAGCAGCATGCCACCTAACCAGGAACGAGCCACGTGACCTAGCTGAAATGTCCAAAAGTGTGTGCGCCTCTCTAACCTGGATACCCAGGGTGGGTCACAAGGCAAGCCGTCTGGGTCTGGATTCTTGTCATTTGTTACTTGAAGCTGCACCTCTCACACGACTGAGTCATCACAGTTTAAACGCACATCGCACCTGACCAGGCACTGGCACAGTCGATAGAGCATTGAACTGGGATGCAAAGGACCCAAGTTCAATACCCCGAGGTCGCCAGCTTGAGTGTGGGCTCATCTGGTTTGAGCAAAGCTCACCAGCTTGGACCCAAGGTCGCTAGCTTGAGCAAGGGGTTACTCAGTCTACTGTAGCCCCACGGTCAAGGCACATGTGAGAAAGCAATCAATGAACAACTAAAGCATCACAACAAAAAACTGATGATTGATGCTTCTCATCTCTCTCTGTTCCTGTCTGTCTGTTTCTATCTAACCCTCTCTTTGACTCTCTGTCTCTGTAAAAAAAACAAAAACAAAAAACCCAAATCATAGAAGACCAGAGAAGAAATGTAATCTGGGGTCATAAAAACCTGCATTATACTCTTCCCTTTGTCAGGATTATAAAAGGTCCAGTGATAAAGAATGAAGACAGCCTGACCAGGCGGTGGTGCAGTGGATAGAGCGTCCGACTGCGATGTGGAAGACCCAGGTTCAAGACCCCGAAGGCGCCAGCTTGAGCGTGAGCCCATCTGACTTGAGCAAAAGCTCATCAGCTTGGACCCAAGGTCACTGGCTGCATCAAGGGGTCACTCTGTCTGCTGATGGCCCGTGGTCAAGGCACATGTGAGAAAGCAATGAATAAACAACTAAGGTATTGCGACGGCAACGAAAAACTAACAATTGATGCTTCTCGCCTCTCTGCATTCCTGTCTGTCTGTTCCTATCTATCCCTCTCTCTGACTCTCTGCCCCTGGAAATAAAATAAAATAAAATAAAGTTAAAAAAAAAAAAAGAATGAAGATGATTGGAGCACTTGGTTGTGCTGTCTCCCCGTGGCAGAATAAAATACAGATTTGTCGAGTGTTGTCACAACATCTGGAGTCTTGCAAACGCCATTTGATTGAAGTGAGCGTTTGGCTGTCCCGGGGAGACCGACTCCTGATGCTGCACAAGATTGATGGGTACTGTTTGTCTGAGCAGAGGTGGAAAGAAAGACCTCCAAGTAAAATTGGGGCCAAACTGCACTCTGACATCCTTTTTCTCTGGATATAGCAAACATAACTAAATCCATTTTATATTTTCCTCAAAAAATATTATTTTTAGTAAAATGTAATGAAGACTAACCACTAGACTCCTTGCCCCAAGTCATTGCTCCAGATGATGTAATTAAAACGCAATGTTAAAACTGGACTTGGAATCAGGTGCATTGGGGTCTAGATCTGACTTGGTCATGGTCCATGATCCTTCAACCTCTCTGTTCTCTGCAAAGTAATGGTGCAAAACGAGCCAAGCTCGAAGGTGACTTCTGCTTCCACAGTGCATCACTGCAGCCCGGTGATGAAAAGAGCACATTTATGCATTTGACAATTATAAGTAAAAAAAAAAAAAAAAAATCCCTCATGCATTTGCTACCATCATGGTAGATGAACAAAGAAGATTTTTCCAGGGACATGTCCCCATGCTGTGGGGAAAACAAACATGACACTTCAAAATTAAGATGCTGTCTACTTATTGTCTCTCTGGGTTTTGATCTCCAAATGAAACAGCAGAAAGATCCTTGTCTGTGAAGAGATGGCTACCAATAGTTCTTGCTCCCGTGGCCCTTATTAACGTATCACTACAGGGGATACGGGAAGACCTGAATTATTTTGACATTTGCAATAAGGTTTGTGCTTACAAGCACAAGATCGGACCATGTTAAGACTTATTAGCATATTATAACAGATTAGAGGCTCACAGTGGGCCAACGTGCTTGGTTTTGCCACCTCCTTGGGGGAAAAACAATCCAAGGGTAATAACAGCAATAACCTCAAATCGCAGAAATGCCTTTGAAAGTGTGTCCTTTGTCTTACAGCACTAATTTAAGAGGAAAGCATGGACAATACAAAGAAAAAATATTCCATTGAAGTCATTTTTCAAGCCATTCATCAGCACTGGAATACACGGCCCCTTTGCCTCATCAATTCAACAGGATGGTTCAAGACCCATGACTGAGCTATAGAAACAAAAGAGGTGCAGGAACCCCAGGGGGCTTGACAATGCCTAGGAATGTGTGTTTTCCCTCTGACAAGGGAAGAGCTAGCACGTAAATATGCTTCTTCTTGGGCTCGTAAATATGTACCCACTCACACTAAAGAGATGAATAAATTAGCTTCTTACTATATTAGGAATAGTTTTAAAAACCATAGGACCCTAAAGTCCAGTGCTAAAATGTGTCTAGTTAGGTGGATAGACTTTTACATCCTAAAGGAAAATAATTTCAAACAATGCATTAAATGTAAAACCTTCAGACAATAGCTAGAATGCATTCATCTGCAGTGGCATGCCCTGTCCTAAGCATGCCTCCGTTTAACGTCCTTTCCTTGACCCTTACGTAAACGTGCGGTTATTATGTCCACTTCTCAGGTGAAGGAATGGAGACGAAGAGAAATCAGTTCATCTGCCCGTGAATGTACAACCACTAGGTGACAAGATGGACGTTCACAGCCCAAAAGTTAAGCAGCTGCAGGGCAATGACTCCACTCACACCCCCACAGTGCACTGCCTGTCCAGGCTCTCTGACAGGCTGCGGTGGCAGTGAGCTCACCGGCTCCTCCCAGAACCTAAATGAAGGGCCAGACCCAAAGAGAACAGGGTGGCAGAGAGAAAGAACGCAGCCTGAGTGCTCTCCTAAGAGGCTGTGATAGCACACCTGAGCTGACAGGACGGCCTTAACAGAGCCTGCTGCCTTGTACGACAGCGATTCATTTCTCATAGTTCCGGAGGCTCTGAGAGCACGATGCTGGCAGAGTTGGCGTCTTCTAAGGCCACCCTCCTTGGCTTACTGGGAGCCGTCTTCTTCCTGGGTCTTCACATGGTTTTTCTTCTGTAAGTCCGACTCCTAATCTCCCCCTTTCAGAAGGGCACTAGTCATAGGGGATGAGGGCCCACCCTAACAATGTCACTTAAATATAGTCACACAGTAGATACTGCGAGTTTGGGCTTCAACGTAAGGAATGTGGGAGGACACGGTTCAGCTCATAGTGATTGTTTTTGTTCATTTTCAGGTGAATTCACACAGGTCACAAAACTGAGAAAAGCTGTTGTTAAAGCTGGACTCTTTGCACGTGCTACAGTTAGAATGGAGGTAATGTGAGTAATCCGCTGTAATACTTATTAAACATTCACACGGCGCGAGGCTCCATGCTGACGACTCCTGAAAGGCTGGGACATTTTTGTATGTATTCATGTGGCTGTTCTCTGAGGCTGAGCAGGGGCATAGCAGTCTGCCTGGGGCCCTGAAAACCATGAGAAAAAGTTAATAGCCCTGACCTCTAGGCTGCAAGAGGAAAATTTTTGTTGGAAAAAAAGTAAGACCATAATTGTAAAACACTAACACAATAGCAGAAAGCATGACAATAGATGACAAAAAGCCTTTATAATTGCAAATAGATGAGGAAGAGGAAAAACAGTCTGGTCCCAGATAGACCACACGAGCTTTACAGAAGATATGGGGACTCGGGAGTCTTCAGGAGGGAATGCAGCTTGAATTACTGCTACGGGGCAACAGGGAAAGGCCCAAGACAAAAAGGACACATTTCAGGGAAGCAAAGTCCAGAGGACTGATTAAAAACTAATGAGAGCCTGACCTGTGGTGGCGCAGTGGATAAAGCGTCGACCTGGGAACACTGAGGTCGCCAGTTCAAAACCCTGCACTGGTCTGGTCAAGGCACATATGGGAGTTGATGCTTCCAGCTCCTCCCCCCTTTCTCTCTTTCTCTCTCTCTCTCTCTCACTCTCTCTCTCTCTCTCACTCTGTGTCTCCTCTCTAAAATGAATAAAATAAAAAAGATTAAAAAAATTAAAAAGACATTTGTAAAAAAAAAAAGAAACTAATGAGAAAGGATTTACTAAAATTAAAGGTTCCATAGGAAATGGATAGAAGTTGATTTAGAATGGTAGACTGGAAAGACAATCTATAGTCACCCCATCGTGTAAGGTGAGTATTACTATAATCATTACAAATAGAAGAGAAGAGCAGGACCACAAAGGTTAGTGGCTTATCAACAGCTGTGGCATAATAGTAGGTCATCAATAGCCAAGCTGGAATTTGGGAGACTTGCACCTTCAAGTGTCAACAGATCCACAGCAAAATTTGGTTAATAGAAAACATACACCCTTGAGACATCTTCATGTTTATTTCCACCCAAATCAAGAATAGCATTTAATGACTTTTAAGAAAGTCATTAAATATTCTCTAGAAATATTGATTCTGTTATTAGGTCCATGACTCAAACGGTGCAGAAGATCTCTCTGAGAACAGGTACTAAACCCTGTTTTCAGGCTCGGCTTTAACTGGAATAGGAACATGAGAGGATTTTCTGCAGTGTCAAGGACCCAATATTTGTCTCCCCCCAGACATTTATTTAAAATGCTTCTGAAGAGGAAGCACTGCCTTCCACACAACTACTCTTGATGTCGGGGGTGTCTGTCTCTCTCATTACTGCCTTAGGGCGGTCAAGTTGCTTCTTGTGGTCAGGCTGGGGCCCAGAGATTTTACCTTGAGTACTTACAGAATCAATAAGCGAGCAAAGAAACTATGTTAAATACTTACAAAAGCATTTCGAAATTAGTAACTCTACGTGGCCCTAGGAGAATGACTCCCATTCCTCCCGAGTGAGGGGCATAGAGGAGGAGGAGGGTAGGCTGTGCGACCATGTCCACCTTTGTATAGATATCCAACCCCAACTTGTATGGTCTTTCTGAGGGTGGGAAAACAAGATTGCTGAGCCATTGCTTCCTTGACTGAAAAGGGAACGAATATTTAACTCAACCAGTTGTCATAAGGATGAAACAATAGGTCAAACAAGCACAGTGCTTGATAGCTAGCAGTTGCTCAAGAGAGATTAGCTTCCATCTCTTTCCTCATTCTCATGAGCCCCCCTTGATAAGAAAAGGGAAACAAGTCACCGGGCCCGGGGGCTTCAGACAGAGTGACGATGCAACGTAAACAGTCTCACCACAGAGGCACAGGGCAGTCCTGTCCTGGAAACCGGATCCAGAGGAAATAGAAAGCTCTGGTTTGTCGTGTTTGTGAGTTTCTGTGTAGATGCACCACTCTGACTCATTTCAAGCTACCAGGAGAATAACTTCCAGTCCTCAAACTCCCTGTTCTCATAACTGGTTTAGCTGCTGCCACACCCGAGGAAATGGATGATTATTCTTTTCCTGACGCCATATAGGGTCCTTCCGTCCCTGTTTCCTTTCTCGCCTTCAAAGCAGCGGTGCAGGGAGCGCTCAGGCTGAGTCCCGAATAAGCCAAGGTCAGTGTGGAAAGCTGGCAGGCAACAGTAATGGCTCAGCAACTATAAGACACAGATATAGAATAAAAGAGGTCGTCACAAAGTCACAGAGGTCTGTCTGCCGCACACGGATAGTGTGCAGCGTGTGCTTTTGCTGTCTGTAGCCACTGGGTGAATGTATCAATTAGATATTTTCATTTTATTTCAATTGAAATCATAGTCAGTGGTGCACTGTGTTTGGGGTAAGTAGAAGTTTCGACTCTAGCTGACACAGAGGTAGCTTGTGGACACTCAGCATATCAATCTAAAGACTGGGATACTGACGCCTAATCTGCAGGTTCGTTTAGGCGTAAAGCCTCCTTGGAAGGTTGGAGGGCAAAGTATTTAAGTGGATGGGCTCAGAAAGCTAAATCGCCAGGGCTTATACCTTGGTTGCTCTACATACAACCTGTGTAAAGTCATCTAGTGGCAGATTCTCTGTATGTCTTGGTTTTCTTACCTTTAAGATAAAAGTGAGCCTAACCAGGTGGTGGCGCAGTGCATAGAGCATTGACCTGGGATGCTGAGGACCCAGGTTCAAAACCTTGACATCACCGGCTTGAGTGCTGGATCATAGACATGACCCCACGGTCGCTGGCTTGAGCTTAAGGCCACTGCCTTTGAGCAAGGGGTCACAGACTCAGCTGGCTCTCCCTGATCAAGAAACGTATTAGAAAGCAATCAATGAACAACTAAAGTACTCCAACTACGAGTCGATGCTTCTCATCTCTCTCCTTTCCTGCTTGTCTGTCCCTGTCTGTTCTCTCTCTCTCTCTCTCTCTCTCTCTCTCTGTCTCTCTCTCTCATGACCATGATACCTGCTCACAAGGTTGGTTTCAGAATTACATAATACAAACCATGTAAGCTTTTCGGAACAGTGTTTGACACAGAATAAGCTAAGAATAAACATACCTATGCTTATTTGCAATATATGACCAGCAAATGACCCTTCTCCTGTATATCTGTCTCTTCTTGCTGACGCTTGCCTCGATGTTCCTCAGGTCCTTCCTAACTTGATGCCAGTAGCCAGCTTACCCTCCTCCTCGCTACACACCCACATGACTCAGCTTGTCTACTCACGCACTTTCTCTCCTGAAAGACTCGGCTCACTACCCAGCGTCTAGGCCTGCCACCCATGCCCTCCCTGCCTCTTGCACTCATCCATGTCAGGTCTAACCCTATTGGACCAATCTCTGTCCAGCTGTCATGGCTTCCCCTGCTTCTTAATTCTTCCAGCGAAGACACTCATGCCACATCATTAGTCATTTAATTCTATATTTCCTTGTATTTTTCTTTCTGCTTGAGAAAAGGAACTGTGTCAGATAGTTATCCTACATATACAATGGAGCAAGAAACATAGTACTTCCTCTTCTAGCTATACATCCATGGATTTATTTAGAATTAACTTTAATGCTATGGTATCAAAAGAGACTTTATCAAAGGAATTTCTGTTTGCAACTGGTACCAGCTACATTAAAATGTCAGCCATGTGAGGCAGTATAATGAAGAGATACAATTTAACTGCTTAAAGTGATTAAATCATTCACTGTCACAGTGTGCCATTTGAATGCGGATCATTGCTAAGACTTTACTTTTCAAGTTTGTTATCACAGATTCAAATGAATTATGTTATGATAACAAATTTATTTTAGAAAAGGTGGACATTTCCCATCCCCACATGCAGAGAGGTATCTGTCACATTTGCTCTGATTGAAGTTGAAGCATAAGGAAGAAACAAAGACACGCCCTTACCCAGATATAACGTGCAGATTTCTTTTCATTCTGATGATGATGAATGGAGTGTAAGTGGCCAGGCCTCTAAAGTGGACAGAAGACCACCCAGAATATCTTGAGACAGCAGAAAAAAACAATTAAGAAAAAATAACGTGCTCCCCACGAGCTCAACTCTGCTCTTGAAAGTAAGTGAGCGCAGTCACGGACAAGTGTGTGGGGACATCCACTCCTGCCCTGCGGGCACACGGGAGGTTGTTCTGTGAGACACACAGCAATGTCTGTCAGTTTACCCGCCATCTGAAAGTTAGCTGTGAATACTTGTAAACTCTATATGATAGCATGGGAGTAGTCTTCTGTCTGCATTTGCTTTACCAAAAAAGTCTTCTGTCTTCCAAATCACCTGCAGATATCCCATGGAATGTAAGAAAAGTCAATGATTTCAACCCCTAAGAAGTTAAACTAAGATCTACCAGGGTTCCTCCACCAAGGATTTCCTGAATTAATTATCTGGGATAGACAATTTTCTTTTTTTTTTTCCTTTTAATTATTTTCTAGAATGTATGACTTCTTTAGACAATCCCATTTTTCTAGGAAAGCACTGACATAAAACAGGGACTAAAGAAATCCTATCCTTGATATCTTAACCTTTAAAACATAGAACAACAGGTACTGAGCACAATCTCCATCTCTAAACCAGAGACAATGGTATTTATTTCTATACATGCAGACTAAACCCAAAATATATACATTTATTTGGGTGTAAACACCCAAATAGAGAGAGAACTTTTTAAAGATTGAGTTAGATTTTAGAGGTGTATAAACTGGAATAAGTAATGCTGATCCAATTGGAGCATCCGGAGAGGAAGGCACCTGGAAACCTGGACCTGGCTGCAGGGTTTGGGTCAGGAAAAGCATAGCCACGGGCTGGATACCTTTCCCTGATATCCTCAGAGCCAAGCGGAGTGTCTAGCTCTCAATAAACATTTACTAAAACAATGAAAGTGCAGGTGGCCCTGAATAATGGGGTTAGAGGTACTCACCCCCCCCATGCAGTTGAAAATCTGTGTATAACTTTAACTCGCTCAAATCTTAACTACGAATAACCAACTGTGGCTCAGAAACGTTACTGATAACATAAACAGTCGAGTTACAGATATGTTGCACATTATGTGTGTCATGTATGATGGTCTTACAATAAAGTAAGCTAGAGAAAAGGAAATACCACTAAGAAAACCATCAGAAAAAGAAAACACATTTAAAGTATTTACTGACAAACACACACACACACACACACACACACACACACACACACACACACACACACATACAAGTGGATCCTTGCTGTTCAAACCCATGGTTTCAAGCAGCAATGGTAGTTATGACAGAAAGAAGGGGATTTCCAGAGCGAGTGGAGGTGGGAAGTTGTCTGTCAGGACCAGGCTAAGTTCCGCACCATGGCAGGGGTGGGGTGGACAGGAAGGGGAGGGGGCACTTATCTCACTGTCCTCCCTGTATTCCTCATTCCCCCTCTACGCTTCCACGCTCCTGCTTCCTTTCAATGCCCTTTCTCAGCTCTGCTATTGCATCTCGTTGCTTCCCTTTAATGATTGTATTCTACCTTTACTCTCCCCTGCACCGAACTCCATTCCCTTTAACTTGCTATTAATTATGATTTGCTACAACGCCTTGAAGCAGAGTGGCAATGCATCGTTTTTAATGGGCATATTCTGTCACTCTCCACAGAGTTCAATAGAGATGTGCCAAGCAAGCATCAGGCAGGGCACGCAGAGAGTAGAATGAAGAAAAAGAACAGTCTTTACACAGCTATGTCAAGAAATGCTGCTGTTCCTGGCACCAAGGAGTAGTGCAGAAGGAGGGGAGAGATCTTACTATCCAGCCATCACTGATTTCCAGAAACCAGCCTGGCTCCCTTTGGTACCATCAGACTTGCAAAGCCCTGCAGAAGAGACATTTGCTACAGGTACAACACGTTAGCAGTCGGAAAACTGTATGTAGTAAGTCTACGATGCTTCCTTAAAATGTCACCAAAATAAGAACAGTATTGAGGGTGAAATAACGCTTCCCCCAGGTGAAACTCTGAAAATGGGTTCTACCTTTAAAACAGTGTGTCAGATGGAATTAATAGTTCAGAAATACATGATTATAATTCCCAATAATAAAACACTGAATGTGGAAGCTTTCTGCTGGAATGTAAGGTACGTACAGAAAAGAGGACTCCATCACATGTATACAGATGATGACTTCTCACTAATCATGTATCTAGTTCTTAAATCAAGAAACAAACAGTTTCAGAATCCTAGGGACAGTCCGTTTTGCCCCTCCAGTTACAACACGTCACAGCCCAAGGGTAAGCACTGTCCTAAATCAAATATGGTAGTGTCCTTTTGCCTGATCTTGTAATTCATATGGGATTTAATATTGTATTTCATATATTGCTCATTTTACTATGGATAATGTTTAGTAGTTTTAAATAATTTTCACTTGAGCAGGTTATTTTTCTTGGAAGCAACATGAATGAAATAGAAAATCTCTACGAATGAATAATTCACATAAAAATTTACCAATGATATAATTAGCTTTGATATTTTTAAAGCAAGTAAGTCAGTGTTTATGCTGCATAGTTAAACAATTATAGCAATATGTAATCCTGAGAAATCTAATAAATTTAGGGAAAAGGGAAATATTTCATTTATCAATATAAACACACACAAATTTAAATGTTTGATTTAAATTGCCCTACTATGGCCTGACCAGGCAGTGGTGCAATGGATAGAGCATCGGACTGGGACACAGAGAACCCAACTTAGAAACCCTGAGGTCACCGACTTGAGCGCGGGCTAATCCAGCTTCAGTGCAGGTTCACCAGCTTGAGCGCGAAATCTCTGGCTTGAGCGTGGAATCATAAACATGACCCATGGTCACTGGCTTGATCCCAAAGGTCACTGGCTTGAACAAGGCGTTACTTGCTTTGCTTTAGCCCCCAGGTCAAGGCACATATGAGAAAGCAATCAATGAATAACTAAGAAACTACAACAAAGAATTGATGCTTCTCATCTCTTTCTCTTTCTTTCTGTCTGTCCCTATCTGTCCCGCTCTCTGTCTCTCTCACTGTCTCCATCACAAAAAAAAATAAATACATAAATAAATAAATAGCCCGACTATGGAATTAATTTAAGTAATGCTTATTTTAAAACCATGACCTGGGAATTATTAAAATATATATGAAGTTCTACATTATTCCCTAAAATCTTACAACATAAGGAAACAATAGCTGAAACTTCAGTTCGATGAACAAATTGAGATGAAAAGTCCTGGGATGTTCCAGTCCCATTACTTGATCCAACTACTTGATTCAACTCCTCAAAAAGCTAATGCAATCAATCTTAGGCTTTAGTAACAGAAATAAAATACCCAAGAAAAATAATTCTCAAATACTCTGACACTGTCACACCTTTTTGGCATGTCACATGCTCTTGCGGTGCCTTTCAAGAGACATTTGTAAACAAGCTGTCTGCAGGACAGCCATCCATTACATGAACAGGTGTGGTGAGGGTTTCCTTGTAATCACTGGTTGAAGAACGTATAGAATAGTGCTTTGGGGGACATGGCAGCTGCCTCCACGTATTTAAAGAATTGTCATGTGAACAGCATATAATAGATCTAATTTAAAATTTTCTTGAGGGCAGAACTTGCAAAAATTAATTAACAAGAAAAAAAATTTGTTATATATGTTAAAAAGCACAGCTACTAATTATAGTTGTCCAACTGGAGAATTGGCTGACTCAGAAGACAACTTCCTATTAGAGTAAAACTTAACCTACAGGAAAAGAATGTTCTCCAAATATAAGAAAGTTCTACCTAATGACTATCGTTTTCCACAATAGAATTTGCTGACTCAAACAAGTAATGAGTTACATAGTTCCCATGATTTCTCAGAGAGGGGAAACCATGTTCACCGATGTCCAGCGAGGGGTTGTAGAACAGATCACAGAACTCTAAGGTCCTTTTGAATTTTAAGTTTTGATGATTTTACATCTCCTAGTCATTGAATCAGCTTTCATACTACCTTTTTTTTTTTTTAAGGAGGTTGATATTATGTAATTAAATTTGGCACTGTGTTTTAAACCTTGGGTACAATGTACTTCCTTAAATAACTGAGCCTA
Organism: Rhynchonycteris naso; assembly: GCA_037038555.1. Lineage (NCBI taxonomy): Eukaryota > Metazoa > Chordata > Mammalia > Chiroptera > Emballonuridae > Rhynchonycteris > Rhynchonycteris naso. The sequence goes on along the minus strand of CM072998.1, from coordinate 5,943,062 downwards.
TGTAAACATTCTGTACTAGCAATTAGCCAACTGCCAAACTATGACCCCTTGTGCGACCAGGATCATACAAGTAATGACGTAGTGACCGATGTCCCCCTCCCCCATCTCCACGACTTTAGTGAGTAAAGTTCATACTTTCCCCTTGCTACATGTCCGTTGCAAGTTGCATGGACTTAATCTCATCTTCCTCACTCCTGCCGTGCTGCTGGCTGTCGAGTCGGAGGTGGACAGGGCAGCACATCACACCCGCCTAGAGCTTCTTCCCAGGAGCAGTATCCACAACCGCTCACACTTCCCTGCTTAAAGGAAGCTTCGTAATTAGGAAGTTTGACAATGGGTGGCAGGACCTCTCCTTTACACTTAATGAGTCAATGAGGCGTGATTATTGCTGGGAGACTCAGCCCTCCTGCAGTGACCCCTCTGTAGCCTTACAAACACCCCCCCCCCACGCAGCACCTCAACCTATGACACAAGCGGGCAAACCACAGCTGACACGGGAATGAAAGATATTAAAAACCGAAAATGCCTATATTTTAGCTCCTTTTCTTTTGGTGTACTAGCGAGAGCTTTTAGTTACTGAGTTGGTATTGTTCTGATTAGAAATGAAATTTTCCTCAGAAATCATGATATTTGTGCACTTACTTATGCCAGTTTATGCAAAATTTAAAAGATTCTTTGATCTTCCTCACACAGAAACTGGACAACAGATCACACACACACACGCACGCGCGCGATAAACACTTTATGGCTGCAGGAACTAAAAATTAAATCAACTTTCATATATTATGACCTATCTCCCCACCTCGTTCTAGTATTGTGCTTTTCTGTCTGAAAAGATAAAATAAAACTTAAATATCTCCCCAAGGATGTCTGCCTTTATTTCACCAAAATTTCATTCTTGTGGGCAACTACAAGTTGTAACTGTGAGGAGTGCTATCTTTACACAGTGACACATCAGCCCACTAGGATCCTTTCTCTAAGTGACCTTCAAAGGAAGGTGGCTAATGTATGCTGGGATTGAATTCTATAACCACTTCCTGCCTGCCTCCGACACCTGCCTGGTTCCCTCCACATTGCTTCTTTCGTGTGTCCTTTCCCCACTCGCCTGGGGAGGTGTTCCTCTCTTCTGTTTAAGTAATGTGTCATTTTAAATGGAACTGCCCTGCCACTTGTCCTGACAGATTCTTGTGAAGCCATGCCTATTGGTAAGAAGCGGTCCAGATGGTGATATTTAACACACCGGTGGGCAGTTTCCGCACGGGTCAAGAAGGAGAGGCGGTCCAGGGACTTTGCGATGAGCAGTCACCGCTCCCGAGCTTGAAGAGAGAACCATCCCGGCGGAAAACCGAATGCAATCACAATGGAGTGTCTCCCGAGTCCCAGCGCGTCTCCTGTCTTTGTTATTTCCTTTCCCCCAAGTATTTAAAAACACTGGGTCCTGAATGCAAAGCCTTCTAGCATTGGCTCCCAAATACCTGTCACAGGACAAATCCTGACCCACCTGCCTAAGATTGTCAGTGAAGGTTTGTCACAAATCTAGCTTTTGGAGGGACTTTATCAGGAAATTCAGATCTGTACATCTGAAAGGGGTCCCTGGGAATCTGTAGCTCTCCCAAAGCTCCCCACGCTACATCCACACCTGCGGTTCTCAACCTGTGCACCGCAGAATGGTTAAAACACGCAGTACCTGTTTCCTCTGCGGTGCGAACCTCTGTTCCCACAGACCGTCATATATGAAAATGACAACAAGCAACACAACAATAGCCATCCGGTGTGCATGAGTCAAAATTATACCTATTTTTTTTTGTCAGATCAGCACAAAGATGTATTTTTGGTTGGCCACAGAATTTCAGTATTTTGTTGCTGTGTATGTACCATGAGATGAAAAAGGTTGAAAATCACTGCTCCACACAACCAAGCTTGGAGTGCCTGCATCAGAGCAAACTGTGAGAAGGCCTGTCTCACATATAAATAACTATTCAACCAGTAAAACACCAGGCAGTGAAGAATATTTTAATAAAATTAGTAAGAGTATGTCAGTGTGTTTCTATAAACCAAACTATCAGAGGTAAATGAGGTCTATTTAAATACAAAAATGTTATGCACAGCTTGTGGATAGAGGAACAATATTGTTTCTTCATTTCTTTTTACTTTTTTTATTTATTCATTTTTAGAGAGAAGGGAGAAAGAAGGTGGGAGGAGCAGGAAGCATCAATTCCCATATGTGCCTTGACCAGGCAAGCCCAGGGTTTCGAACCAGCAACCTCAGCGTTCCAGGTCACACTTTCCCCATTGCGCCACCACAGGTCAGGCCAGTATTGCTTCTTAACATAAAATGGTAAAAATGGAGCAACACCTGACTTGAGTTGTAGTGACTACTACTAACTAAAATCAACTATCGCCAAAGTAACATTGAATGGGTAAACAATGTACATAAAACACATTTTAGAGAATTATGCAAACTAGGTGAATTAAATATATTTAACTATACATCTTTATCAAACCAAAGGAAATAGAAAGTGTTGAAGGATCATTTACCTTTCCTCAGAGTTAAGAGTCTCATCTAGAAGGATAGTTTCCTCAACCAAAAAAAAAAAAGGACCAAAATGGATAAATAAGAAAAACAAGAAGTAATCAAGTTTCAGAAAGAGGCATTTGGGAGAGCTAAAAAATTATAAAACGCAGCTAAGGAAGTGATAAATCAATCAGCATGCGCCAGTGACGGGTAAGGAACGGGAGATGATGGAACAGGAGCTCAAAGTACATGCTGAGGAATTCCTCCAGCACCAGAGGAACGGTAGGGAAATTTACCGAGCAAAGAGACAATGTATCCCTCGTACATAGCCAAGTGGCCCGCTGGGGCTTGTTCCCAGAACTGACTGCGGGAATTCAACCAGCAAAGTGGGGCTTGGGGGACGACCATTTAAATGCTATCGTCTGTCCAGACCCCAAGCCCTGGGAACAGAGCATCCAACCGCAAAGAAAAGAATTGCGAATATTACATACAAAATAGCTGATACTGCAGAACCGGCCGGCACCAGACTAAAAGGGAATACAAGCAAGTCCATCCACTCGTAAATAAGCAAGCAACCTAGGAGCGTCTACACAGTTCCGATAAACCTGTAAAGCCCCGGGATTCGTGGCTAGGTTGAAATCAGCAGAGCTATACGATACTACATAAGGCTATACCATTATATATATATATATATATATGAATTCATCCAACCTCAGAAACACAGTAAAAAGGGGGGGAAATGCACCATTTATAAAATTCAAGGAGTAAAACTTAAAAAAATAAAAAAGCACAGTCTATAAAATTCAAAACAGCCAAGTAATGGAGTGTTTCGTGAGATACACCGCTGCAATTTACGGCATTGTTCTTGATGTAGACTATTCCAGAACATATCAAAGACCCTCCAAGTATAAGAATGCAGATTAACATGGTCGGCGAGTTTGAGAATTATACCTGGCTTTGGAAAATTACGGACAGCGTGGGTCATCTCATTAGGGTGCTGGTCTCAGTCTATCATGTGACATTTGACACCGGCTGTTTTTAAATGCAGGCCTGCTCTTTCTATTATTAATTTCTACCTAAGGGCACATGCCAGGAGAGCTTACTTTCGTTTCTGCCTCCTGCTGCCACTTCAACTGTCAGGCACAGCAGGAGCCAGAAATGAAAGGCACCAGCTTTTTTAAACTGACAGCTCTGTGCAGTCTCCAATCTTAAGGAAAAGAGATTGTCACCTGGGCCTCCCATTGCAGTTCTGACAAAGGAACACATTCTCACACCTCCAAAGGCAACAGTAATTTAAAAGTAGCAAGCAGAGATATATTTTCAAGTGGCAAGTGTGGACTTCTTTACCCCAAAGACTAAAACTACAGTGGGACAGGGAGTAGCTGAGACAGAGAGAGAGAGAGAAAGAGAAAGAAAAAGAAAACTTGAAAAATAAACATTTCTTTCTGACCTTGAATATGATAGAGTATTTTATAATGGGAGAGAGCTCTCTAATAAGCCAAGATGATTTTAGTTGTTTAAAAAAAACAATAGAAACTGGATTAGCTAGCTTTGTTATTAGGAGAGAAGGTAATTAACTAAGAAAAGGCAGCTCTGGAGTCAAGACGCTGACATGAACAGAGTGAACAGAGGCCTCAAGTCGAACGGTGCAAGCCCAGTATACTCTTTTTAAAAGAAAATTTATTTTCAAGAAACAGAACTCAATGTTAAAAAAAAGGGGGGGGGGGAGGCAGGACAAAGGGCGCGTGGAATCGTTTCTTTCCGCAGAGGACCGTTGGCATTGAAGGGGTCAGGAGGTAGAACTGTTGTGACCATGAGGCAAGGCAGGCGTTTGGGGGCACCACGTCATGGGATCAGTCCACTGACTGAAAGGAAAAACGGGACCGGTCCACATCCTTCCTCCCTTCAGATAACTGTTGTCACAGAATAGAAGCATTGTGAAGAAACACAAATCGCTGTGATTACCGGCCTTGTTTTATAACGAGAGGCACATTGATTACAGCTCTGTCTCCTTCAGGCGAGAACGGACAGTAACACTGCGGGGACCGTGCAGACAGCACCGCTTGGGCCTGCGGAGGACACTGCCTGCATAGAGGGATGTCAGAGGAGAGCTCCCTAGAGCATCTGTCTCCGCTCACAAACATTGCATGGTAAAGTGAAGGAGTGTAGACCTGGGAACGGACAGAAATAGGGTATTCCCTAGTGAAATCTAAGAGGACCCAGCGCAGTTTGATTGGAGAATACAGAACGGTCGTGAAGGTAGCTTTCTCATCCCTGCCATATGGAAAACGGATTCGGATTTGGAATATGAGAGGAGAGTCACAGCCCGGCGGACGCTGTGGGGGTGGGGACGCATCCCGGCTCCTGAGACACCCCTTCCGGTCCAATTGAGCTGTGAGGGCGACACCATGCGCAGAGCTGCTCAGGTCAGCTTCAGGACCTTGTGAAGGAGACAGAGGGTTCCTTCTGAGTCCGCGGTCAGGGCTGCCTTGATGGGGGAGCTGGGCATGCTCAGTAACTCAAGACGTAGCCATAAGGATGGGAGTAGCGGATGCGGTTGCCTGAACCGTTTTCTGGGCAGTCTTCCTCCACCCTCGGCTTTTCGGATCTGAGGAACCTCTCACCACCTTCCGTCAGAGCAGCCAGGTAATGCAGGATTTAGGTGTTTCCCTGTCACCGCATTAGGATACAGGCTATGTTCGGCTTCTCTTACGTTTCTGAATCCATTCATAGGGTAATGTCTGGCTTTCGAGTATGTGACACAATGACCCATCTTCTGAGAACACCTGACTTAAAGGTCTGGACCACACCTGAGTGCTGACTTAACTCTCTTTCACTAATATATTCTGAAGGCAGGTGTTCTGAAGTCATTGATGGCCCTTGCTGACAAATAGCAAAAACAAAGGTCTTTCAAAAATCTACCATTTGCTAGTAAAGAATAACTTTGGGAAAAATCAATCAATATCTTTTATCCTAACATGGGATAAGCCAAACCTCCAAATATGGGAGCAGTAAGCTATATAAAGTACTTGGCATGTAAGAACATGCCAAGATAGTTCCCTTACTATGCCTTCGCTTACAGTAGTTGAGAGAAAGAAACAATAAATTAGGCCTAAGGAGAATGTATCTCTTCATATGGAATTTGCTATAAACACTCACTAATAAATTAATTTTTATTATTTTGGTTTTGCATCAAGCACCCCAAAATCTTTTTTGCAAATTTATTTTTTTAATTTGTATTGATTGATTGCTTTTAGAGAGTGAGAGAAAGAAAGAGAGAGAGAGAGAGAGAGAGAGAGGAGAGAAACAGTGGTTTGTTGTTCCACTTATTTACGCACTCGATGGTTGAATCTTGTACGTGCCCTGACCGGGGATAAAACCTACAACCTTGGTGTATCAGGACAGCACTCTAACCAACTAAGCTTCAACTCCAAGCACCTGAGGCTGAAGTTCACCAAACTGATAAAGATGTGACTCCCACCATGCTCAGCCTGAGTCCCCAGGGTCTGGGCTGCCCTCAGCCCAGATATCGGGTTTGATTCCTGCAAAAGGACGGCATGAGGGAGGGGACTCCTGTGAACAGCGTGCATGCCTCTGAAACCAGCTCCTCCCCTTCCTTCTGTCTGGCCTGCTTGGTGGGCCGCCCTGTCATGAGCTACAAACCGCATGCGGTCTTGGGCTGTTGAGAGATTACATAGCTTTGACCTACTGCTTTTGACCTCTGACTTCTTGATCAAACCCGCTTTTCAACCCAGCCCGAAGTTTAATTCTGAACTTGGAGCTTGCTCTCTGAGTCCTGGTTTCCAGGTCAGTAGTTGCCCATGGGTCAGTCTGACAGCTCAGTGGATGTTCAGCATTAGCTGATGATTTAACACTCGGGATGCACATATTTGTGTCATGATTCCTAAGAGACTTAAAGATACATTACCCTGGGTATGCACCAGGTTTTACAGTGAGGGGGCCTTGTGGGATCATTACTGCACCATGAATTATACTCCTCCTATGTGACAAGTCCCAATCAATCTGTGTTCTCTTTTGACTAGTTGCTACATCCACCCTCTACTTTGGAGTTTCTAAAAAATAATGGGGTCATCACTTACATTGTTACTACTACTGCAAAAGTGCCAAATCACTCCTCCTATTCTTGCTATTCTTCTGTAAAGAAAAACACAGTATCTCTTCCCCCCCCCCAATCTTCCTATTTAGATGATCTAGAATGTGATAAAAAGTCAAGTGTTTCTCAGGGTTCCTAACCCCTCCACTCTCCTGAAATTGCATTGTTAGTGCTCACCAATGACATTACATTCGCCCATTTTATACCTCATTCCCTGTACCCCACGACAGAGTGTAAATGTTGAACCCACAAAGAGGTGAACATAGGTAATCAGGACAAGAGCAAATATAGCACAATTTTAAAGCACATCAGAGGCTACATGATTTCAGTTTCAAAGCAATTCATCCTGAGGACCAGACAAACCTTTTCATCAAAAATTTTAGGTGGGACCCTGGCCAATTGGCTGAGTGGATAGAGTGTTGACCCAGCGTGTGGAGGTCTCCGGTTTGATCCCCGGATTGATCCCGGTAAGGGCATACAAGAGAAGCAACCATCTACTTCTCTTTTCCTCCCTCTCTCCCTTCCCTCTCTCTTCCCCTCTCGCACCCAGTGGCTCAACTGATTTGAGCATCTGCCCGGGGGCTGAGGGCAACTAGGTTGACTTGAGCATAGGCCCCAGATGGGGGTTGCAAGTGGATCCTGGTTGGGGTGCATGCAGGAGTCTGTCTCTCTATCTCTCCTCCTCTCACTTAAAAAACTGAAAAAGAAAAAAAAAAAGAAAAAGAAAGTAGAAATCATGTCATACACTTCAGATTGCTATTACAACACAAAGGTCCCATGCAAAATGAAGGTACTCAACTCTGTTGGTTAATAAAATTTGATTACTCACTAAGTACTCAGCATTTTAGGAGTCATGTACCCCACAGAGCTTATAAATGTGTCAAATCAATTATTTTACTAAACATGTTAAACAAGATGCTATGGAACTGTAAATCACTGAGTGGGAATCTCAGACACTATAATTCTTCCTGAAGCTGTCTTTATCTGACTTAAATCATACTGCCTCTTCCTGGTTGGATCCAAGTGGTGATATATTTAATGTATGAATATTCCCAGTCTGTTTCTTATGACGATATTTGCCTTTTCCCAGAAATGCCACGTAAGACTAACAAAGTGGATGGACGGCACTTCAGTTTTTCATGTTTGTTATCTCTAATCAGAAACTCTGTCATCTGATGTCCAGCCAGTGACCAGGTCATGGAGCTGGAAAGCTCATGAGAAGGCAAAAGGCAAACGATTCACAATCTCCATACTGTGCTTGTCAGTCCCCAGGAATTTCCCAGCCCCCCAAGCGCCCTCCCATTCTGCCCTGTGCCAGGTTCCACTGCCCGAAATCAAGCTAATAGTCATTTATTTGTATAACAATCATCCAGAACCATAAATAGCCTGTTATATTCACATATACTAGAGAAATACGCTAATAGGAGGAGAGAGGAAAGAGAGCAATCAATTATTATAAGTATGTAACTGGAACTAAAAACCTTTCTCTCCCCACCCCCCAGGTAAAAGAAATAGGGGATGTGCAGCATTGACCCAGAGGAGGTGAACTTTTGAGGAGGTTTCTGAAACATCCATGAGAACGAAGCAAGGCAGAATGACAGACTTCACCAGTCATTAGCACAACAAAAATATTATAGAGTAAAACAAAAGACAGAACACATTGATAATTGCACTCGAGTTTTACTCGATTTAACTAGATTTTAGTTGCAACTGGAGCTGCTTGATACACGTCTGATAATAAACTCCTCTGGGTTTTCCCAATAAATGATAATCGTAATGACAATAGGACAAGTTTATGACTATAAAATGAGGTCCCCTAGCCTAAGAGGGTTGTACTGTGCCCTGCAGAAGCTAAACAGAAGGAATTTATTCTCCTATGTATGTGAGAGACAAATAGAACTCTTTTGCCATGGGTGTTACTGGGAGGATTGAATGAACTAATATATACACGAAGAGCTTTGAAAACTGTAAACCACTATGCTGATCTTCGTCATTAGTATTACCAGCATGACAATGATGTCCGGTCAGTTGACAAGGACCTGTGTCTCCTCCACACTGAGCGCTGAAGTGACTGCGTCCAGTGTCCGTGTGGTAAGAACCAAGAACCCTGAGTTTGACTTTAGCTTTGACTCTGCCCAAACTCCGTGTGTATGTCACATCATAACCAAACCTCGGCTTAACCTTTTATAAAATGGAAATGATTAGACCACTTACTCACCTGCAATTACGACATTTAACAAAGGTATAGAGACAGAAGTCCTTTCGCAATGGCAGGGCAGGAGCAGGTCAGGGAAGGAGCCAGGCTGAGCTGGATTCTCAGAGCTGAAGCCCAACAACTTGTTTCACTTCTCCGCCTCTCTGTTTTCCTTCTGTTTTACTTCTCTGCCTCTCTGTTTTTCAACTCTGAAAGATCAAAGCTTCAGGGCCATTGTGGAGATGAATGGAGGTCATCTATCGGTGCTTCTCGAACACTGGCGCCAAGTCCCTCTAAGACCAGGGGCGTAGAAGCAACTGGGCGCTTCTCCTGTGTGTCCTGACCAGGAACTGAACCCGGGACATCCACACGGGGGCCGACGTTCTACTGCAGAGCCAACGGGCCGGGGCCTCGTATATAAATTTTATATCAGTTGCATTTTAAATCCGTCAGCTCAAAGGCTACAGGTTTCTGCAAAGACAACCAAGGTTCTCAGGCCAGGGATGTTCAGTGAGCACACCACTGCTGCTCCTGTTGGGAGGTGCTCTCGGTCAGAGTACCAGCTTCCAGTCTGTGAGGAGGAAGACGTGTTGGGATGCGGGGGGTCAGGAACAGAGCAGTGGGAGCATCTCGGTCTTTGGCCAGCCTTGCCACCCTCAGCGACTACGGTGGCTGATGGTGACAATCAGCCACATCACTGAAATCAAACTAGCAGGTTACAGGTCCAATCTCTTATGTCGTCCCACTGCCGTACTGCCGCGGTGTCCGAGGATTGTGCAACGGCTGAGGAGGCGACCTACACGTAGGCTCATACTGTGGCCACATCGCAGTGCTCATCACACGGCAGGGGACCATCATTCACCCCCTGCGCCATGTGCCCTGGGGGACCAAGTGCAGCAGGACCAGCTGAGATCTATCTCCTGGGTTTAAAGGAAACAGGAAGACCTCGAGGGAGATACTGGGTCAGAGGAGCTCTGATGGAATTTGATCCCAGCGATAAAGAATTCTTTATGAGCGGCTGCTCTGGGAATTCAAGAGCACCATTAAATCTCAAGCTCTGCGAGGTTAACCATTTTTTTCTATATCACTGTAACTAGGTAGACAGCCGTCCTCAGGTGAAACAGATGTGCTTTGTAAAAGTGTCTTGGGTGTTGATTCATTTCCTTATTCAGAACTAATCATTGTATTTGCAGCACGGTGTCCTGTCTCCAGGTCCATCCTGGTCATCATTTTTATCGGGGTCTTTAAATGGAAATAGAAGACACACAACAAAGTCTAAGCTCATATGAAATAGCTCACGTTTTGTTGTTGTTTTTTAGGCTTTATTTCTTAATTTTCGGTGAGAGAGGCAAGAGAGAGAGAAAGAGAGAGAGAATGAGAGGGAGAGGGAGAAAAGGGAAGGGGAGAAGCAGGAAGCATCTACTCGTAGTAGTTGCATCCTGTATGTGCTTTGACCGAGCAAGCCCAGGGATTTGAACTGGCAACCTCAGTGTTCTGGGTCAACGCTTTATTCACTGTGCCACCACAGGCCAGGCAAAATAGGACCAGTTTTTAAAATGTACCAAGCAAGATCCAGAATGTAAAACAAAACAAACAAAGTAACAGCTAAAATAATGAGCTTAATAACCTAGGATATTTAACTGAGAATAAAAATAACATATACGTACTAAATGCACCATTTCTAGCAGGCGGCAGCAACCTCTTAAGGGGTTCCCTCCCATGATCCTACATACAGCTGTGTTTTGTACAGACTAAGACGCCGCGGTGGACAGACAGAATTTAGGGTGTGCACCTGATTCAAGGACCCTATCCACAGATTGTTCAGTGAGTTGTGGGCAGGGAGTGGGGGAGGAAAATATGAGAATCAGAGTGAAATTCCTTCTGGAACGTGCCGCTATCACGTGATGACGCTCAGGAAGGGTGACAGCTGAAGAAAAGCTAGAGGCACCACGCAGAAGAGGAAAGTGCGTTCTTTCACAGGAAGGAGCAGCAGAGGAGGAAAAGATGAGGAGAGAGAAGGAGAAGCAGAGAGAAATAAAAACAGTCTGGTGCTGGTCACCGATTAACCGGCCGAAAAGGAGAAGAGACCTCTGATCTGCAGCGCTTGACAGTCTGACCATTTCCAGGGTGTAAACATCCCCAGCCTGGCCAGTTTCAGACTACCCAGGTTGGAGGGGTCACTTCACATGCAGTGCGGACAAAAAGCGAGCCACACACTGGACCCGACAAGCTCAGGGGAGGCCTGCTGGGGGTCTGGCAAATCAGAGACCTGAAGTAACCACACGGGATGGTCTGAAATGAACACTTGTTAACTAAGAGTGAGTCACAGTGGAGAGTCATGTCCTAGGCCAGCATCTTCCTTGACAAAGGTCAGTCTGTGCTTTAACTGAGTCAGCCTGTCATCTGTTTGCATGGACGATAACATATCTTTGAATCGTCAGAGTAACCCCCCTTTCTCCGGGGGTTCCCCTCAAGGCACAGCCTCCCCCCAGAGCAGACCACAGACCTGCTCAACGCCCTCTTGTCCCCTCACACCTTCTCCACGTGCTGAAAATGGTGGCTGTCAGCTATCCTGCCCTCACCAAAGTAAAGGAAGTGGACGTCTACCGGCTTTACTTTTTATACAATCCCACCCATCCCCCGCCTCCCTCAGCTATCACCATTGGGTTTCATGTAACCCCTCTTCCCCTTAGATTCTGATGTATAAAATAAGTGGTGAGACCACCATTTTCTGGAGCATTTTCTCAAGCCCTTGAGATTTTGCTTCTGGACAATTGTTGTCAGTTTGGCTCAAATACTCTCATAAAATGTCTCTGCAGCTTAGGACACTCCTGACGTTGACAGCAGTCAGAGCGGAGGCTGCAGGCACCTGCCACCCCTCTGACCAGGCGCTCCAAGCCCCCCTGCCTGCCCACAGCTCCCAGGACTTGCAGGAATCTGTCTCGGGTCTCCATGAGGCTTGGGTTTTACAGTTACTGCTTATATATGTAGTTATTACATTGTACTCTCCCTAATTAAAGCTTCACCTAAGTGGTTCGATAATCACTATAATTGAAAGAGCTCCTCAAAACACTATTTTTAACCCACATATAAAAACCACAGCACCAGATGGAAACTTAGTTTTTCCTCCAGTAGCACAGACCAAAAAGACGTAGGTGCCTTAGACTGGAGAATGCCGTGGTGAATTCTCCATCTCTGTGTAACCAAACGTGTGCAGAGGCTGAACTTCCAACTTCCTGTCTTCATTTCCCTTTCCAGCGTGAACGGAGGTGACAATAGTAACACAACGTCTGTTTTGCTCCAAAAGAATGGCAGCAACAAGCTGTCCCAGCCCACTCCCCACCCCCGACGAACTGGGGCTGGGACATTTGGTGGCCTGGGAAAGCACCTTGGCTTGCTCTGGGCTGTCACACGGTGGTCTGTAGAATGCCATTTGTACCCCAGCTGCACCTCCTCACCTGGGAACTCCCGCAGGCCTACTCCATCAGACACTCCGGGGATGCAGCCCAGTACTTTCCGTGTTCACAGATCAGTCCTCCTGGGGACTCTGATGCATGTTCAAGGTGGAGAGCCTGCACCTGATCTATCTTGTGGCCTGAGATACACAGATGCACTCTTTCCCTCCTCATGGACGTTGCCTATGGAAACAAAGGCTTTTTCCCCTGCCCGGTGCCCTGGCAGTTACCTCGGAGTATCAGAGGCGGGGATCGCTTCTATTTCCTACTTAATGATTACTGTTACTTACAAGAATGTTTGCTCTGCTCCCATTTGTCTAACACACAACCCGAGATTCCTCAAGACTCCTCTCCTAGTGACCATCTCGAGCTCATACTCGTGTGGGTGCGCTGGTAAGGGACAGGTTATATAACCCAGGCGCGCTGGTAAGGGACAGGCTATATAACCCAGGCACGCTGGTAAGGGACAGGTTATATAACCCAGGCACGCTGCTAGGGGACAGGTTATATGACCCAGGCGCGCTGGTAAGGGACAGGTTATATGACCCAGGCGCACTGGTAAGGGACAGGTTATATGACCCAGGCGCGCTGGTAAGGGACAGGCTATATGACCCAGGCGCGCTGCTAGGGGACAGGTTATATAACCCAGGCGCGCTGGTAAGGGACAGGCTATATAACCCAGGCGCGCTGCTAGGGGACAGGTTATAAAACCCAGGCGCGCTGGTAAGGGACAGGCTATATAACCCCATCAGTGAAGAGAGGTCCAGAGTGACCATGACAGACAAGTCCCCCGGCATCGCGGAAGGGGAGACTCGGAGGGACAGGATCAAGGGTGGCTGAGTTCAACTCATATCCCTGGCCACCTTCATTACTAGGACTGTCCAATGTTTTAATCTCCACAGAAGACAACGAACAGAATGGGTGGGACTATCTTGTTGAACCTCTTGTCTCTGTTGTAATTTTGTCAGATTCCTCAAATGTGATCTCCCCTTAGCAGGGGCGGGGGTTCACATACTGATTGAGGTAAAGAACAACAAAACAGAACAAAAACTGTGTGTTCGTAAATCCCTCCGCCAAAGTAGAACCGTTCATTCCTCGTGGAAGTTTTAAACAGCCTCGGTGTTAAGTTGTGGTCAACAGACTTGCCTGGTGTGTACTTATCCATGTTCTAGGGACTGTTATAAAAGAGCACGGTAACTTATTTTAACTTTAATTCCAATCATAACCATTTACAGAGATAGAAAGCGGTTCCTAACACTCAGAAACTTAAAAATAAAATAACAGGCGTTAAATATCATTCCGCAGATTATGGCATTTGTAGGAATAAAGAGAAATATCCAGGAAAATGCCTGTGAACAAAGCGTAAGTCATCCGTTTGAAATTTAGCCAGATTTGTATAGTTTGTCCCCGGGAACCTTAGGGCAGAGTCTTTTCAAGTGCTAATGTCAGGAATTTTTATTTTTTTAATTAAACCTCAAAAAGGTAATTCAACAGCAAAACTTCTACTCGGTGAATGTCTAAGAGAACTAATTTCAACTTTCATTAGTGTGCAGTATAACCTAAGGCAAGTCTTGGACAGCATTCATTATCTTTCTGGTGAAGCAGCTACAATACAGACTGTAAGAAAGCTTCTCCACTCAAAACCGTCCATTGCATTTTGAGGATACATGGTATTAAGCTCCCTCCACACTTTACCCCCAAGAAGAAACGTACCACACACCCACGTGGGAATGGAGGGAGAACTTCCTACCGTACTTAGGGTCATTTCCAGCAGACATTAGTGTGAGATGAGGGGTTCATTGGCAACATCCCAGAAATAAGAAAATACAGCCCTTTAATGTTTGCAAGTGCTTACTTTAAGTATGCTATTGTGATTGTCATAGTTTATGCGGTATTTAAAAAAGAAAATTCTGGGCATCTGAGAAAAGGGTATTAATAAAAATAAAATTGTTCAATTGCAAGTTAATATTTACTTTTTAAAATTGCAATGAACTCTTTTTTGTGTGTGTTTTGAATGATTTCTATCCTTGGGCCAATACACGGCATATTCGTACCCGAACCCGTAAATACAAACCCTCTTTGAATAAACCTGTATTTTTCTTGCTGATAACAAAAGCTGAGTATCTTTTGCTTAAATTGTGGTGGCTGCCTACAGCTCAGGGTAAGAGATCTTTCCCCAGCACCAGGGGGGAAGAGAGAATGCGGATACACAGTTGGGTTGCTGTCTGTCTTTCCTGTCTGAAAGCTCAGAGAAACAAAGGTAACATTGTCATTGTTTCATGACTTTTTTTTTAACTCTGCTGGGAAGCTTCTCTAGTAAGTTTCAACTGTAGGGGATGCATTTGATGAAAATCTTAAAAGCAGCTGAGTGATATAAACTGTTGACTTTTATCCTTCCCTATCATGAGTTGCTTATTCTTTGAAGGCTCTTACCTAGAAAGCTTTCAACTTTCCTTGCTACGTGAAGCCTCCTGTATCCAGAGATAAAAACAAAATGAACTTTTCAAGGACATGGTGGTCTGAAAAGTTATTTAGGAACTAAACATAAATCAAAAATCTAATCAGTTCCCCCACTAAACTTAAGTGAACCACCTATTTCCTCACTTACATCAATAGAGGTTGTATGTAGAATGCTACCAAACCCAAACCACAACAAACAAACAAGCAAAACCTCTCCAAAGTAGCTGATCTGCAACAGCCCAGCATTTCTTCCTTGGATCAGTCCTCTGTGCATTACATACACATCAGTTAAGGTGCAACTTAACAAATCCTGAAAGCCAAGTACAGGTGCCACGAATCTACAAACTCCTTAATGTTAAATGTGTCATGCTCTGCTTATCGTAGTATAACTACTGTTTTAGCTTAGTGACTATAAATAATATAAATCTCCTCTAAATAGAAAGGATTTCCTCTTTTCTTTAGTTGTTTATTGGTTGCTTCTCTGATAGGCCTTGACCAGGCAAGCCCAGCGTTTCAAACCTGCAACCTCAGTATTCCAGGTCAACACTTTATCTACTGTGCCGCCACAGACCAGGCAGGATTTCCCCTTTTCAGAACTTTTATTTTAGGGCTGCCGTTACTCAGCCTTTGCATGCAGTGTGAGATCTACTGGAAATGAACACTTCTTCTGTCAGCACTTAAAGTTTGTTAGTAAGAAGCGGCTAAAATTGAGCAACACTGGCCTCTTCACACATCTGTAATTACAAGTACATGTGTGACTATTCACATTAGTCACAGATGAGACACTGAGGAAATGTGGGTTGTTCAACTACTAAGGCAGCTATAACTCTTAACCTCTGAAAAAGAATAATAATAATAATAATAATTTTTTACTGTAAATATAGAGCAAAATGCAAGCTAACACTTTGAGCCCTTCTGTACATTTATTCAACCTCCATTTATAAAACGCCTACTCTATAAAACACTTTCTGACTACATTCATGTGGTAACCCATTTCCATCTGTCCCTTGAAGAGGACTAGTGCCTTGATTTTATCAAATCTCAACCCTTTAATCAACTAATGAGATGCCTCAATAGACTGTCAACTGACTTACAGCCATTCTTTATTCCTATAGTCCCTAGAGCAGAGATGGAAATTAAAATCCTACACTTCAGAGTGTTTATTTATACTATTATATCATTTTATATTATTGATTGATTTGAGGACTTCATAGGCAAGCATGTCTGAAGCCAGTTCCTCTGTCCTGCTTCTGTCTTCACAAGCATTATTTTTAACAAGAAGGCCAATATTTCTGAGCTACAGTGAAAAATATTATAAATGTCAAAAGAGGTCAATAAGCAAGAAACTCAGAAGAAAACATGCCAAGGGAGTCTAGACCTCACCACAGAACCCAAGTGTTGAACAGATACAGACTGTAGAGAATATAAACAATGCAATCGCTTCTATGACAGGTTGAAGAGTCCAGTTACTTGTCTGGAGAGTTTACAAGCAGGTGGAGCTAGAACCCAGTGTCCTGGGATCCTGGTCCGGCATGTCCTACATCCTGCCATTAATGTTTCCTTATAGAAAAGTATATTTATAGTATGCACTCATTGGTGTAATTATTTTTTTAATAAAAATGAATGAGATAGAAATTATTGACCTTAAATGAAAAGTAATTTTTTTTCATTAATTAGGTATCTACTCTTATTATTATATATTTACAAATTCCAGTTTTTTATCAAATTTTGCATTCAAATAAACTCAACTTTCACATGGATATTTTGTTTTCCTTTCATTCCTTCTTTGCTTTCTTCTTCTTCTCTCTATTTTTAAGATTATAGATGTTTTCTACCTTACCAGTTTTTGTTTGTTTGTTTGTTTGTTACAGTGGCAATTAAGATGGCTTGAATGACTGGTAGGTACATAGATACAGGTTTGTGGGACATGATTAGGTAAACATATATTCTTCTCGGTCTCTCTTACTCACCTCAGATAATGAGATCGTTGTGTGTAAGTGGAACAGAAAAGGTCAGTGTACAATCAGCAATATGCATACTGTAAACACACCACGCATGCTCTTCTGTCTTCTGTGCTATATTAATTTTAGGTTTAGGTGATATTCTTCAGCCTAACCAATATCTCTGTTACTTCCATTAAAACCTAAAAGATGCATTCATCTCCTACCTCTTCCTCATCTCCCAGAAACAATTGATCATAAATTCTTCACAATTTTTTTAAATGTTTTATTTATTTATTTTCTTTTACAGGGACAGAGAGAGAGTCAGAGAGAGGGATAGATAGGGGCAGACAGACAGGAACAGAGAGAAATGAGAAGCATCAATCATTAGTTTCTCATTGCCATTGAGACACCATAGTTGTTCATTGATTGCTCTCTCACACGTGCCTTGACCACGGGTCTTCAGCAGACCGAGCCACCCCTTGCTGGAGCCAGCAACCTTGGGTCCAAGCTGGCGAGCTTTTGCTCAAGCCAGATGGGCTCGCGCTCAAGCTGGCGAGCTCGGGGTCTCGAACCTGGGTCTTCCGCATCCCAGTCCAACGCTCTATCCACTGCGCCACCTCCTGGTCAGGCCACAATTTTTATCATGAATAATTTTCAAATTTATTCCTTCTTTCCTAATTATCATTCTACCCTTTCTATCACTCACCTGGATGCTGACAATATATTTTTAATTGGTCTTTTTTGGCTCCCAAAGTCCCAACTTCATACTACTACTTAGATGAATCAAAATCTGCTGAAGGCCCTGGCCAGTTGGCTCAGTGGTAGAGCGTCGGCCTGGTGTGTGGAAGTCCTGGGTTTGATTCCTGGTCAGGGCACACAGGAGAAGTATCCATCTGCTTCTCCACCCTTCCCTCTCTCCTTTCTATCTCTCTCTTCCCTTCCAGCACCCAAGGCTCCATTGGAGCAAAGTTGGCCCTGGGTACTGAGGACAGCTCATGACCTCCACCTCAGGTGCTAGAATGGCTCCCCTTGCAACAGAGCAACGCCCCACATGGGCGAAGCATCACCCCCTGGTGGGCATGATGGGTGGATCCCGGTTGGGTGCATGCAGGAGTCTGTCTGGCTGCCTCCCCGCTTCTAACTTTGGGGAAAAAAAATCAGCTGAAAAGCCTTCAGTGGCACTCAGGAATACTCACAAACTCCTTACTCTCTTACACATAGTGCTCTGGGTTCTACTTTCCAATGTCTTCCCTGCTTCGCCCCCAGGTGAACCGGGTCCACGTCATGAATTCTGAACTGTACACCATTCACCGCATGCTGTTTACGTTATTCCCTCCTGCTGAACTTCACCTAGTTGCCCTCATGACATTTATGACAACTCAGTTCTGGTGTTGCTTCCTCTGGGAAACCCTCGTTGCCTTCTCAGTTTGGAGCTAGGTGACCTATCTTCTGAACTTTTAAATAACTCTAACCATTACTCTAGTCACAGAAAACACTCTATTGAAACTATTCAGTCCTACCTCTTTTTCTCTTACAAATTTGTAAGCTCTTTCATAGCGTTAAAAGTTCTCCTTAAGATGTTGAGGGAAATATGGGGGGGATGTACTTGGGATGACCCTAGAATCTATGTAAACACAAATAATTAAATTTAAAAAGTTAAGAAAAAAAAATTCTCCTTAAATGTGGTAAGTATTTATTTCAGGTGTGTCTACTTCTATAAGCAGTTAACTAATTAATAAGATATCCTGAAAAAAATACATGACTTCCAATAAGAATTTTTGAGAGGAGAGATTATATTGAGACAGGAAAATATCAGGAAAGAGTTCACAATGGGCGCGGTACCTGATACGGACATTATAAGACGTGTGAAATCCAATAAGCAGTGTTCTGTGAAAGGACATGTCAGAAAAAGATGTCAAACACAAAAGTGAGAGACTTGTCAGGCAACATAACATAGTCCAGCTGAGCAAAGATGAAACACGTAGTTGGTGTAAAACAGTGAAAGTTAAGACCATAAGACCAGAGGAAGAGGAAGAAGGGCTTTTATTGTCAAATGAGGGACACTGACCTAGAGTCAATAAAAATAATAATGGTTACCACTGGCTTGACCTGTGTTATAGGTTATATATTCTTCTAACTACTTTAAATGTTCACATTATTAATCCATTAATAGAAACTATAATAACTATTTTACAAATAAGGAAACTAGCCGCATAGAGGTTAAGCAACTTATCCAAGATTACACAGCTAGTTAGTATACAACCAGAATTCAAAACTAGACAACCTGGCTAGAAAATTTACACTTAAAAAAGCTGAAAGATTGTAGTCAGAGAAAGAGAAATAAAATTTTAAGATTGGTTTATATTTTGCCTGACCTGTGGTGGCACAGTAGATAAAACGTCAACCTGGAACGCTGAGGTCACCACTTTGAAACCCTCGGCTTCCCTGGTCAAGGCACCTTTGGGAGTTGATGCTTCCCGCTCCTTCTCCCTTCTATCTCTGTTTCTCTCCATCTCTCTCCTCTCTAAAATGAATAAATACAATCTTTAAAAAATATCTTGGTTTATTTTTAGCCAACTCAATCACCCACTACAAGTTCTGAGTTTCTACATGATTGGTTGGTTGAAGCCATGACCCATTGATGAATGAAGTGGAGAGTCAAGACATTTGTGCTTGTCGGTTTGCTTGTGTGTTCGATTGAGTAGTGTAAAAGGGATACAGAGAATTAGGAGAATAAATACTGCCGCTACATTCTAATGAGAGAGGCAGCAAACCACCCTTTCACTTAACCTTCAGAAGGTGGTCCCTTTATTAAGCCACTGAGAAAGGCGCTGCTGAGGGAAATCTCAGCATAAGCATCTGTGGGTAAAAGTAGGAATTCTCACCATCTCTATTCTTACCGTACACCACCTCTCCCTCCCTCAGAGAAGTGCTCTACCAGATGACTGAGCAAAAAAAAATACAAAACAAAAAGCATTTGACCTTGAATGACATACACTTGCTAGGTTAGAACCATGTGGTGGACCGGGTAGACAGCATTTCAGGACTACCAGGGAAGCCCTGGGTGGTCAGCAGGGAAGGTATGGCTTCCCAGCGGGCATCAGTTCCAGCGTGGTCGGGAAACAGTCTTTCCAGTGGTGACATATGCTTCCAGCCGTCATTCAGTGGGTGACGCTAAGTCTCCCAAAGCCAAAGTACACAAGCCTGGGAACAAGGTGTGAAAGTGCCGTCTCATTCTTCCACCTACTGTCTCTCTCATCATATGTTCGCTTCCCACCCATCCCTGGAGCTTTGGTATCTTGATTTTTTAGAGGTGTTAGTACTGTTGCATAGATGGGTCATTTCCCTCAGACTAACTGTCCCTTTCTGGTTGACAATAATAAAACACCCTGAGGATTTGTTTAGCGTATGGCTACCTGGTTAGAGACTACAAGTCCCAGCTTCCCATTGCGTCTGATAGAGTCATGTGATTCAATTCTACTTAATGAGGTGTGAGCAGAATGATGCAGACAACCTCCAGATCAAATCCCTTAAAAGGAAAAGCTTGAACTTCACATCCTTTCTCTCCACACTCACACAGACCAGAATTTACAGGGGTAATGCCAGTGAGCCTCTCTTCCGGCTGTGCAGACAAGACCCGAAGGCATTGCAGGGTAACAAGATAGAACAAGATGGATGGAGCCCTTGAAAAATCTTATTAAGCAGAGATGTTATATGCCCTAAACCACCTGCCGACTCTGAACTCACGTGGGAGGGAAATAACGATCTTGTTCGAGCCACTCTATTTTTGGATCTCTTCATTATAGCAGGTTAGCCTGTACTGCGACTGGAACAGTACCAAAGGGAGAAATGCTCGCAGCTGAGGCACTGAAATGGTCCCACTGCACTAGTACATGAGATCTGGTCACTTGGCAGGCGGGCCACTTGTCACAGGACCCACACAGGGAAAAGGAGGTCACCGTGTTTACTGGGGTGATTAACACAGTTTGGAGGGAAATAAAGTAACTGTGATCTTGTGAAGACAGAAAAGACCATGAGTAAAAACTGGGGAGCCCCTGGGTTACCTTCGAATTTTATGACTAGGAAGACTTGAGTCATCCTCAGGGAATAAATCCTGATATGCTTATTGTCAATTGAAAGAAAAGGCAATTTAGAATGGGTGATGTGATGATTAATTTTGTGTGTTAATTTGACTGGTTCACAGGGTGCCCAAATTTGGGGGCAAACATTCTTCTGTCTGGGTCTGTGAGGGTGTTTTTGGATGAGATTAACATTTAAATTAGTAGACTCCATAAAGCCAACTGCACTCCCTAATGTGGGTGGCTCGCATCCAATCACCCTGACTGGAATAACAACAACAAGAAAAGCTGACTCTCTTGTTTTATAAAAGGGACTCCTACTGCTTAATTTTTGAGCTGGGATGTTGGTCTTTTCTAGTTTTCAGACTCAGGCTGAAACATCAACTCATTTTAAGTCTAGAGGTTGTAGGCTCCCGGACTGGGACTTACACCATCCGCTCTCCTGAGTCGGCAGCTTGCCATCTATAGATGTTGGGGCTCTCAGTCTCCAAAACCAAGTAAGTCAATTCCTTGTAACAATTTAGATAGATGGTAATAGATAGATAGATAGATAGATAGATAGATAGATAGATAGATAGATACATGATAGATAGATACATGATAGATAGATAGATAGATAGATACATGATAGATAGATAGATACATGATAGATAGATACATGATAGGTAGACAAATGATAGATAGATGATAGATAGATGATAGACAGATGATAGAGAGATGATAGATAGATAGATGATAGAGAGATGATAGATAGATGATTGATAGATGATAGAAAGATAAGATGATAGATATAGATGATATAGATAGATGATAGAGAGATTATGGATAGATGATAGGTAGAACCAAATCCTACTGGTTCTTTTTCCCTGGACAAGCCTGGCTAATACAGGTAGCAAAGGGAAGAAGTAATAAATGCCTCCTATAGCCTGACCAGGCGGTGGCGCATTAGATAGAGCGTCGGACTGGGATGCGGAAGACCCAGGTTCAAGACCCCGAGGTTGCCAGCTTGAGTGTGGGCCCATCCGGCTTGAGCAAAAGCTCGTCAGCTTGGACCCAAGGTCGCTGGCTCCAGCAAGGAGTGGCTCGGTCTGCTGAAGGCCCGCAGTCAAGGCACATGTGAGAAACCAATCAATGAACAACTATGGTGTCTCAAGGGCAATGAAAAACTAATGATTGATACTTATCTCTCTGTGTTCCTGTCTGTCTGTCCCTATCTATCCCTCTCTCTCACTCTCTCTCTCTGTCCCTGTAAAAAATAAATAAATAAATAAATAAATAAATAAATAAATAAATAAATGCCTCCTATGACCTCATGACAGTTGTTGAAATAATAGGGCTGTAGAAACACAACTCTATTTTCTGTATTCTTCCTCCCTTTTCGCTACTGCTTTAAATGGGATCTTCCATTCTGCAGTTCGCGGGTAACTTGACAATGTGGTCCACACAGCTCCCAGAATGGCAAGAAGAGATGGGCGGTACCCAGCCCCTATGTAGGGACCAATGAGATTCTGGATCTCCCTTCAGATAGAGCATGTTTTGTTGTCTGTATGAGAAAGAGTTGCTTTTTGTTAGGTAAGAGCATTCTTTTCTTTTGCGCCCACCGTTTCTTGGCGGAAGTTTAAGAGTGGGAAGTGGAACGTGTACCGTATTGATTGGACCGAGAGCACAGCCCCTGGGCACCGGCTCACTGCACTACTACCCTTCCTGCCCCGCCGGCATCCCCTCCATGCTGCCACAGCCAGAGCTGAGAACTGACCGCAGCCTGCCCCTCCCAGACTGCTCAACTGAGCTATTTTTAGTGCCTGAGGTAGAGGCTCCATGGAGTCATCCTCAGCGCCTGGGGCCAAGGCACTTGAACCAACTGAGCCCTGGCTGCAGGAGGGAAAGGGGGAGAAGCAGATAGTAGCTTCTCCCGTGTGCCCTGACTGGAATCAAACCTGGGACATCCACAAGTTGCACCAACACTCTACCACTAAGCTAACCAGCCAGGGCCATAATGTTTTATTGCTTTACCATCTAACCTTTTTGATAATTTAGTTGACTAAGTAACTTATATAACAGAGAATTTGTTAATGGCAAAATGTCTCTAAATCAAAATCTTCCAGAAGACAGATTTGGACCATTGATTAGAAAACAAAAAGGGCTGCATGTGTCTTTACGTACCAGTGTTTTTGAGTTATGGGGGTATATTTCCAGTAGACGGATTGCCTGGTCATATGTTCACTGCAGCATTGTTCACAGTGACCAAGACATGGAAACAACCAAAAACCCTTCAATAGATGACTGGATAAAGAAGATGTGGTACATATATACTATGGAATACTACTCAGCCGTAAGAAATGATGACAATGGATCATTTACAACAACATGTCCCTGAGTCTCATTTTTATGTCCCATCTATGTATGGAATCATATAGTTCTTAGTTTTTTCTGATTTTCTTATTTCACTCAGTATAATGTTATCAAGGTCCATCCATGTGGTGGTTACCGAGGGTGGGAAGAGCAAGGGAGGGGCTGGAGGGAGAGGAGGGACACAAAGAAAACCAGATAGATGGTGACGAAAGACTATATGACTTTGGGTAATGGGTATGCAACATAATCAAATGTCAAAATAACCTGGAGATGTTTTCTCTGAACCTATGTACCCTGATTGATTAATGTCACCCCATTAAAATTAATTAAAAAAATAAAAAATAAAGAGGGCCTGGATAGCTAGCTCAATAGTAGAGCATCGGCCCAGCATGTAGAAGTCCCTGGTTCAATTCCCAGCTAAGGCACACAAGAGAAGCGCCCATCTGCTTCTCCACCCTTCCCCCTCTCTTTTCTATCTTTCTCTTCCCCTCCTGCAGCCAAGGCTCCATTGGAGCAAAGTTGGCCCGGGCACTGAGGATGGCTCCATGGCCTCTGCCTCAGGTACTAGAATGGCTTCTGTTGCAACAGAGCAACAGCCCAGATGGGCCTAGCATCGCCCTCTGGTGGATCTCAGTTGGGCTTATGCGGGAGTCTGTGTCTCTGCCTCCCTGCTTCTCACTTCAGAAAATAAATAAATTAATTTTTATAAAAGCAGCTGATGGTCATTTTTTGAATAGCGGAGACATATTGAACCAGCTGAAAAGGGCATGCATTTGGGTGCCTGGTGCAGGGTGCAAGGAAGTGACAAAAATTCACTTACTTAACAGTCACACCTTACTGAACACATGGCACCAGCTGTCCTGTGTCTTCCCCATCTTGAAAGGCTCTCACGGTGTCTCTTCTCCATACACCTCCTCTCCCAGTTGGTTAATTTTCCTTGGCAAATATACACACATACACACATGCACACGTGTGTACAGAAATGTAAGCAAAGCTGTATAACCCAAGTATATTTCAAGCATTTAAAACAAAAGGGAAAAGAAATGGTTGAAGTTAGAAAAAAAAATGACTATGAAGTCCAAGAGAAGACTACAGAAACAAGAAGATGGCACAGGGTGGACGTTTGGAGAAACAGGCAGGGAAATTCGTCACAGATGAAGCAGCGAGAGAGGTGAGGACTACCAGAGGTGTGTGGAGAAAGCCAGAGTGATTGATTTCTGCAACAGGAATGGGGTGGGGGCACTAGTGTTAGGCCCCCACCGCTTATCAAAGAGGATGGAACGCGGAAAAGGACCACAGTTCGTGTTGCTATGGTCACACGGGATCTTGAAGACTGTAGATCACTTGTTACAGAGTCTGGCGGGAGGCAGGTTATCAAGGGTTAAAGAATGAGAGGACAAAATGGAAGGTGACAGATTGAGGGTGGAAAATTTTTCTCTTTCAGAACGTTTGCTTATTAAGAAGGAGCATCATAGGCCGGTTCCCTGAGGAAATAGCACAGCTGAAGGAAAATTTCTATTTTGCTTCCGTTTCTAAGTACAAGCGATGGGGCCATGGGCAGAGACACAAAGGAAAAGAGTGGGGATGGAGAAGTTGAAGATGCAATAGAAGAGCGGATAATCAATTTTTAAAAGGGTTCAGAAATAATAAGGAAGAATTAGGATGGAAGGGAAGTTGCCTTGGGGGGTAAGCACACAATATACCATACAGATGATATATTACCTTTAGAATAGTACACCTGAAACTTATATCACTTTATTAACCAATACCACCCCAATAAATTCAATTAAAAAGACTATATATATAAAATAAGAGACACTGAGGTTCTGCAGATCATCTAAGCAGAGACAAGAGAAATAATTACCTCCTCCAACAGAAATTCACTTACAGTAGAGGTTTAAAAAATTAACCAATAAGTCTCTCAAACTGAGTTTCTTTACCTTGTTCTCAAAAGGAATATGAACACATAATTATGTTTGTTGTTGCTGTTGTTTTGTTTCAACGAGGTTAGGAGACTGGAGATTGCGCCTCGCCGTTCACACCCCCCCCCCCAGAGAACAAGAGTTCACTGCTACCCCAATTACAATCTGGAACAACTCTGTACGTTTCTGAAACGCAGAACAGAAGAATGTTGCAGCTAGGATGGACCTTGTGAGAGAATGTTAAATTCTTTATTCCCCATTTAAATTAAGGTTTTCAGAGAGGTCAGGCACAATAGAAGCCCAGAAATTCTCATTGAAAACCAACCATAAAGGAAAAAAACAAAACTGTTTTCTCTTCCAAATGCACTTCAGAAGTAGTTCACGTGCAAGCACGTGGTTGATGGAGAGTGTTCCAAGTTCACACAAGTTAATTGGCAGTAAACTCTCCGTTTTGTGTGTCTGATGGACCTATCTGGGCGAAACAAAATACAGTTGACCCTGGAACAACACGGGTTTGAATGGCGTGGGTTCACGCATACACGGATTTCTTTTTAAATAGATACCTATATTGTGCTCCATCAGTGGGGGGGTGGGGGCAAGTATGCAGAGGGCAGACTGCATGCATGGATCTGTCATTTTCTACAGGGGCGTGGAGCATCTGCGGACTTTGGTATCTGCAAGGTGTCCCAAAACCAATCCCCTGTGGATACCGACTAAATTTCTGGGAGTCAGGATTGTACACGGATTTGCAACGGCAGGAGGGGGCCAAGCCGTGCCGGTCTAGGGTCAACAGCACATCTGGATGTTTCAGGACCAAATAAAATCACAGCCCCCCCCCCTTTCATTTTGAGAGATATAAGCTGATTAACCTGAATTCAAAGGGCATTTTTCTTCACATCATTTTGTAATCTGTCCTTAACGGTTTAGTTTTAAGTGCATGCTTTGCAAACAGAACATGGTTTCTCCTAAGGTCAAAATACTCTCTGCAAATCATACTTCTGGGGCCCAGAGGACAAGAAGCTATTATGTTCTCTGAGAAGTCTTCCAAACTCCACGGTCTTAACTAAACTCTCTATGGAAAAACAAACACACAAATAAGAATGACGCAGGAACAGCGGTGTCGGGAAAGGTGGCCTCATCGCTGCGCTGTCTCCACACCACAGAGTCTCGGAAGAAGGGGCCGCAGCCTGGGCTGGGCTCAGCACCTGGGCCGGTCTCAGCACCTGGGCCAGCAATGGTGGCCCTTGCTTCGGGCCCAGGGAATGCTCCTTGGTTCTGCTTCATTTAGCCTGTGTGCCAGGCGGGAGCGGGCCAAGCCCACTGCGCATCTGTCCTCTGTGGGGAGGGGCTGGGCTTCTCCCCCAGCTGCAGGGGCGGGGCGCGCGTGGCGTCTGAGGCAGCCCACTCAGGCGGCTCTCACTCCGTCCCTTCTCCGTGTGAGTGAAGCATGGTTCCTTCCAGTATCCAGCTGCATGTGGGTGGTCTCCTTGCTGGCTCTGATACCAACACACAATGGTCGGAAGTGTCTGGATCGGTTTTGGGTGCTGGTGCGGTGACGTTTTGCCCTCTTTCTCGCAGTTGGAGCCCTCCCCTGGGATCGATAATTGGTGTCAGGTACTCCACTCCTATGAGATTGATAGCCCTGTGCCTTGTCCTCTGTTCCACAGAAAGCGAGTCAGAGAAATGCAACCGTGTCAGCCTCCGGTGCTAGAGATGTCTACGCGGCAACCTCAGTCACCCGGGGTCTTTGTATCTTTCCAAGACAGACAGTGGACCGACAGAAAACTTAACTAACAATCTGGCACGTGACATAAAATGTCATGTGGCCACAGGAGGTACAGAGAGTGCCAAGTCTCTGGGCATTTTAAGAGCCTTTAAGTTCTCAGTTAATGGTGTTGTATTATAGTCAGCCTTCCCAGGCTTGAAGAAAACATCAGTCATCTCCGGGACTGGCTTCCCCTAAGATGGTCCCCAGTGAAATCCACCTCCTGCTAGTCACATCCTTGCGTAAACTCCCTCCACTTGAGTGTGTCCTGGACGAAGGACTAGCTTTTAGTGAATGGAAGACAGTAGAACGTTCTTTCCTCAAAATTTGGTGGCTTCCATTTTGATGTCCTCAAAAATATGGTGGCTTCCATTTCTCACTCCCTCTGTCCCTCCTTCTACCAGGAAGCTACGGCCCATGTTATAAAATGATATAGGAAGAGGCCAATGTGGCACCGACTCTCTTGTGTCTCCGCCAACAGCCTGTGAGGACCTGAGACCGTACAGCCATCACGTGGGTGAGCACAGAAGCTATCCTCCTGCAGTCAGGCCTGGACAGAGCAGCCCTCACCAACCACGTGCTTGCAGCCACGGGAGAGACCCTGAGCCAGAGACACAGAGCCGGGTCGTGTCTGGGTGCCTGACCCACCAGGAACAATGAAAGAGTCAATGTCTGTGTTAAACTAGACTCGGGGATAATCTGTTACATCACAGTAGAGGACTAATACAATCTTGAAATTTCTAGCGTTAGATCTGTTCTAGATAGACGCAAGGTATTTCATTTATTTCTAAACAATAACTTGAATCCAGGCATAATTCTTTTTTTTTTTTAAGTTTTTTTTTTTTAATTTCTTTTTATTTATTTATTTGAGAGAGGAGACACAGAGTGAGTGAGTGAGAGAGAGAGAGAGAGAGAAAGGGGGGAGGAGCTAGAAGCATCAACTCCCATATGTGCCTTGACCAGACCAGTGCAGGGTTTTGAACTGGCGACCTCAGTGTTCCCAGGTCGACACTTTATCCACTGCGCCACCACAGGTCAGGCGAATCCAGGCATAATTCTAAGTGCTTTACAAAGACTGGTTCATTTCAGCCTTAGGACCACCATGTGAGGTAGATTCCGTTGTAGTGTATATTTTACAGACATCAGAACAATAAGATCACTTTTCCAATGTTAAACCAGTTGAGTGTAAGAACTTGAGAGGCCAAGCTTTCAACTACTATGCCATGCTGCTTCTATAAGTCAATAAGTGTTTGTTATTTTCACTGTGATTTAGCCAGAAACTTCTCCCAAAATAGAATCCCTACAACTGAAGTATTCAAGGTAAATAAGGGGTGAGTTTAAGAGTTTCTCAAGCCAAGGACAAGAGCCATACGGCCAGTTCTGCTGTAGTACCTACCTACCACCTAGCATACATTCAGCCACGGCTGGTTGAGAAATATTGACTTAAGGCGATGTGACAGCAGTAACGTCATGTAGAGAAAATGCACTTCACTTTATATGAAATGCAGTATTTTTCTGCTGGTCATCCCTATAATTATTTCAACCCAGTATGTAGAACAAAGCCCAGCCATGAGCTTACTACATACATTCATTTTTAGCTTCTTCTCTTTACTTCTATTTAGTTGGAAGTTGGAGGAAAACAGTTTTTGGCTGGCCAGTGAGAATGAAATCTGTGAGCACTGGGAGTGATCTGGGGACACCGGAAGCTCACCAGGTATGGTAAGACCTTACCCTATGATCAGCATTAGTGCTATGTCATGTCTTCCGTGAGACTGTCTGCAGATAGTACCCAGAACCACCTTCAAGTAGTGAGCACAGCACGGACACGCCTAAATCACTGGCTCATCTCTGAGCCAAGTCTCCCCCCAGAGAGAAATGCTCCTTGTCTAAAAATTAAAACATATAAATTTGGGCTATGATGTAACACAAAAGAAATAAAAAAGAATTCAATACTGAAAAAGTTCAGGGAAAAGCACCATGAAGAAAGAAGCCAATAAATTATTTATTTATTTATTTATTTAGAAAGAAATAAAATACGTTGTTTCTATCTAGAACAGATCTAATGCTAGAAATTTCAAGATTGTATTAGTCCTCTTGTGAGTTGAAAAGAGTTCAAGGAAAAGGTGTCCCATTGTTTGGATCTGGGTTACAAGGTGAACAGCTTTATGAGGGCGGCCAAAGGTCGTGGTCCACCGTGCTCAAGGAGCTCATCTGTTGACTCTCTAAGAAAAGCGGCAGGTGTGCATTCCTTCTTTGTCGGAGGAAGAGAGTGATTCCACAAAACCGAGAAGGGGTGGAACTTCAGGATTCCGTCCCATTCCACAGGGTTCCATCGGGACACACAAGCGTTGGAACTTCAAACTTCCCTTTCTAGAAGGAGCTCAGAGATAAGTTCAGAAATTGGTCTCAAATCATCTGAAAAAGAAAAGTCTGATGCTTAGACTTTCTGAGATTAAAGAAAAACTGTAGAAAATATATAAGAATGGGTTGTGTATTAATCTCAACATAATTACCATGTATCTTGTGACTGTTAAAAAATGCAGAGTATATCTTATTATTGTGAACTTATAGAGTGAGATATTTCAAAGGGTTCTTAATAAGGTGTATTTTCATTTTTGATACTTACCGTTATGTTTTTGCACATACTCAAGGACTTAGTATAGTTTTTATCAAGATACAATAGTGAGGTCACACATATACATTGTTATAAACTAGTAATAAACCCCCAAAAGGAAGACTATATAGCAAAAGGGAGGGAGGGGGGAAGGTCTGCTGTTGATAGAAATTCTATCTTTCAAAAATAAATACTGAATTTAGTTGCTAAATATTTTGCTTCTTATTAAAAAAGATTTTCATCTGTTACAGTAGCAGTATAAATAACTGATATTTGCAAATAGTTTTATCATTTCTGAAGAGTTTTCTTTTCTTTTTATCCTTACAAAAGCTATGTGAGAGATGAACTACAACTACCTATGTGACAGATGACACTGTCCAGGACTACTGCACTTTTCAAAGTAAAAATCTCATTTTTGTTTCTCGTTCCATGCTGTCTATAATCATAAAACTAAGGACTGACCCATGCTCAAGAGGAATGAAACTGAGTAGGCAATCACTAAGAACATATACTTTTCTTAAAACAGGTACTGTATTACAGGTATTTGATTTACATAAAACCACTATCACAGCCCTGGTGTGTTGGCTCAGCGGTAGAGTGTCAGCCCATTGTGTGGAAGTCCCAGGTTTGATTCCTGGCCAGGGCACACAGAGGTACCCATCTGCTTCCCCACCCCTCCCTCTTCACTCTCTCTCTTTCTCTCACTCTCTCTCTTCCTCTCCTGCAGCCATGGCTTGAATGGTTGGAACAAGTTGGCCCCAGGTGCTGAGGATGGCTTCACAGCCTCACCTCAGGTACTGAAATAACTTGCTGAGCAACAAAGTAGCAGCCCCAGATGGGCAGAGCATCACCCCCTAGGGGTTTGCTGGGTGGATCCCAGTCGGGCTGCATGCTGGAGTCTATCTCTCTGCCTCCTCACCTCCCTGCCTCTCACTTAATAATAATTAAGTAAGTAAGTAAGTAAATAAATAAATAATGCTATCACATGCCAAATAGAACCAATAAACAAAAAGAGAGAATAATGACACTGACTATAATACATATGACTAATGTGTGTCTAGTTAGCAGAAGAAACACGTTTAAAAGAACCAGAAAAAGGCCAGTAGGCAAAGAAATCAAAGTATGCACTGCACTCAAAAATAAATGCCCTTCTTGCTGTTTCAATTGCCAGATATTGGGGGAAAAATGTGAAAATGCATATTAGTAATTTTTTTTCAAATAAGATGGACACAAACATGATGATTTGAAAATTTATGGTAAAAATAATACCTGTTAAAAATTATAAAGTATTTTTTAGAAGATGCCCTCTATAAGATATAAGATTATAAGGAACAAAACAGAATGCTTTTCTCTTTCACCAACAAGAAAGCTGTGGGAGTTGAAGCTTTGATGTTACCATGCATAGCAGAATGCGCATACAAATTAGTTTGCTTTTAAACAAGATCTTATCAATTCGTGTCTATTTTAAACAGGCATCCTAAATATTCAAATGCTAAGACCTAAGTCTTAATATTAGAAGGCTAAAGGACTTTTAAAAGGAAAGTCCTGGCCAAGACACATAAAATACACAGAAAGAATACAGACGTCCCGAAAGAAAGCAAATTAAACAAGCCGCTTTCATCCTGACCTAAATTCAATGACAGGTCTGATATTCTGAATCTGTCCAGAGAAAATATATTCTACAAACACTTGATAAAGCTATGGGGCCTAGTGATTTATAATAGTAGTTCTGAACAAATAAAAACCCAACATTTTTGCAGTTGAACAAAATTGAGCTTGGGCAATAGGGAACCTGGAACTCATTTGGATTCACGCAGTGTTTCAAAAACACATCCCTAGGACTCCTTACAATCAATCCTGACCTAACTGGCAGCCAGTAGTACTGCAACCTCCAAGCAGAGGCGTACGTGGACCAGACTCTGCCTGCTTAAAGTCTCAGGGGTGGCATGCAGACCTGTGCAGGCTACCTCTCCCGTTTCCCGTGAGACACTTGAAGAAGACCTGCAGAGGCAGAGAATGGCTGGCATCCAAGGAGGATCTCATCAAAGCCTGAATTAAAGTCTCACTGCCCATCTGTGACAATACACGCTAGCTAGCGCTGTTGCTAAACTGATTACACACCCAGGCTTTTCCCAGTAGACCGAATGTAACTCAGGAAGAGCAGCAGCAATTAACGGTTAACGCCCTTGTGCACAAGAAGAGAAAGGTAGTCACTTCAGTTCTCACAGGAAGAGACGACTGTTGGCGGGTCCAGGGCTTTAGGGTGCTCGCGATGAATCTTTCACGTATTACCTGAATCGTCTTCTAGGATGTGTGAGGCCTCTGAGGCTATCCCTCCAACGTGGGACGACACTGTTCTTCCAAGCGCATGGCAGGAAATGCTCACCTAATGATAGCGAGGCCAGTTTCCCAATTCTGATTCTTGCTCTTTCCTTGGCTCCTAATAATATCTATTTATTCCTGAAACAGTTGGTGCAGATTGAGCCACGTAACTGCACAAATGAGAGAGAAAGGAAGATCTAGCTCCTGCCCCTTCACAAAAAGAAGAGGCTGCCACAGAACTAACAGCAAGCAAGCCGGAGGGAGCACAAGCCCGGCTGGTGAAAGTCAGTCTGATCCCCCGTGGGCCAAGGTTCCTGAGCCCCCACCAGGCGCGGGAGGATATCAAAGCTTCCGGGTTGCATTCAGGAAATCCAGTGAACAGTGCCTTAGAGCCTGAACATGGGGTTTGGATACAATAAGTGGGTTTGATTTATTTATTTATTTATTTATTTATTTATTTTTGGGTGTTTTAAAATCACATGGTATTTTGGGGATTGACCCACATATTTAGGAAATTTATACTTTTCCCATAAAAGTAAACAGGCATTTTTTTTATTTTTATTATTATTAACACAGGTTTATGTCTCTAAAATTTAAAATCATTTCATCCCCTAAATTACATGCATAAGTAATGTTTCTTTCATCTTTTTTTCTTCCTTATCAGAAGATTTTTATAATTTTATTGTGATCTCCAAGCAGAAGCTACTAGTTCTCAAAGTTACAAGCTAGCACGGAGCTTCTAGCCTGAACCTCGGGAAGTGCTATGTAGAAAAAGATTCTTTTATGATAAAGATAAAATTGATAGGGATGGATATATTGATACCAATATCCAAAAATCTTCACTCCAAAGTGTTTGCTCTTCTGGCCTCCTCAGAAATCTTCAACTAAAAGTTGTATATGTACATTGTTATCACATATTTCAAAAATGTGGGGTTTTTTTCCCAACTACTTAGAAAAGCAAAAACTAGTCTTAGCCCGTGGACCATTCTCAAACAAGTGATTGATGAGATTTGGCTCACAAGCTGTAGTCTGTCCACCCCAGCTCTAGGAAAACACAGGAGATCAGAGTTAGGACCTGTAACCGGTAGACGAGAGAAGCTATGGAGACACAACAGTGGGCTGGAAGGTCATGGAAGAAACGTCCTCGGCATTAGGAAAGGTCAAAGGGAGCATGAACAAAATTGTATAAAGTATCCACGGCTAGCTCTGATGGTCTGCTTTAGTGCGATATTTCTCGTAGAGCAAAGATGTGTATGTAACAGCGACTGGAGCTACCTGTGAGTGGAGTGCCACCAGTGAATTCCCAAGACCGACCGTTCACTAGAAGCAGGACGTAATCTGATGGGGAGAGTGCAGAGAGCTGGAGAGCGCCCTGTCCAAGAAGAGGAGGAGGCAGATCCGGCAACGCAGGCGGAAACAGACCTGAGGGAACTGCGCTCTGCTGACTCTATTCCAACAGCGGAGAGTCAAAGGGACGAATGTGGGCAAAGTAAAATGCAGCCTGTAGGAAGCATTCACGCAGAAACAACTGGCTCTCAAGAGTGCTCCTACATGGAAGGACTCGAAAACGATTACGGTGCACCCAAACTGTTACACATGTCAGGTGTAAATGAAAGAAAAGGTTGTACCATGACACAAAGATGTATGATAGAGAAGCCAGGTCAAACAGCACCAAATGAGCTAGGCGCTGGCCCTGGCGCAAAGAAATCATACCGAGGAGAAGTGGATTTGAGTTATTTAGGGTAACAACCAAGTCACAAGTCAGCCCAACCACAGTTTCCTTTCTGAGAGCACCCATTACTGCTGAAAACTCGGTTGTGCTGCGCAGACATCATTAATAAGCAATTTACCCAGATAAAATTATGTGCTCTATTAGAATGTCCTTAGTTAGGGCTAAGCCAGGATGAGTTTCATTTACTGTCAATTTTGTGATTTCAAACTTAGCGCAGGCATATGGCTGGGTAGAGTAATTATAAAGGGCCTTGCCTTAGCAAAACTCAAAACCAGACATTTTATAGACCTGTGTTTTAACTTTCTCATTGTGAACGTTTTCCTTGTAATTTTCCTCTCCCCGAGCCCACACCAACAGTACCAAGGTTGGAAATGCTTCTCTGTGTCAACACAAAAGTCTGACACAGCTGTCTGTGAATTCTACGCCTTCCAGAGGTACACGTATATTGTAGATATTGTAGATACTACCCAGCCATAAGAAAAGATAAAATACTGCCCTTTGTGATGACATGGGTGGACCTGGAGAATACTATGCTAAAAGAAATGTCAGTCAGAAACAGCTAAGAACCCTATGGTTTCACTCACATGTGGGGTATAAAACTGTGACTCAGACACAGACAACACTATGGTGGTTCCCAGAGGGATGAGGGTGGGGTTTAGTAAAGGCTAGAGGGTCCAAATATATGGTGACAGAAGATGATCTGACTTCAGAACATGATTGGATTGTGGGCACACAATACTATATCGAGATGGTGTAGTATATAGAATTGGACATTTGAATCCTATAAGATCTTATTAACCAATGTCACCCCAATACATTTCTTTAAATTTTATTTATTGATTTTTTTTTGGAAAGGTGGGGCGAAGCAGGAAGAATGAACTCACAGTAATTGCTCCCTGTATGTGCCTTGACCAGCAAGCCTAGGGTTTCAAACCGGCAACTTTAGTGTTCCAGGTTAACCTTTATCCACTGTAGCAACACAGGGCAGGCCCCCAAAATTTTAATTAAAAAATAAAAATAAATACAAATAAAAGAATAGCTAGTTCCGTGTCCTCTCTCAACACTCAAACAGACAGTGCCCTTCAGTTATACTTTAGAGTCACTTGTCTCATTCTTTTCAAGTTGGGGCAAACCTTTGCATAATAGGGACAAAAAGATCTAACAAAGGAAGTTAATTGTTCAATGAGATGTTATCAAAGTTTAATTAGGGGAAACAGAGGGTACCCAGTAACCTCATCTTTAAGACATATATTGAGAGAAAAACAAGTATTCCTCTAAAGGCAACCACTTACAGAATCTATATGTTAGCTCTGCAGAAGTACTTCTAAAATAGCTCTCTGTAGAATTTAAAGGTTAAAGAAAAACAACACTGTAATTCAAAAAGATATATCTTCTAGGTTCTGTACCAGTTACTTTGCTACATTTTTATGATTGTACAAATTTGGGTTAAGGATCAATACTAATAAAAGTTTTGCATTTATTCTAATTGTTAAGTATTCATCCATGGAATCTGGTTCCTAAAGGACATTACATCCTGATCTGGCATACAAGTGAAACAGACCTCGCATGTAAGCTCTGGCCTCAAAGAGGAAAAGGACAAGAAATAGCATTTCGTGGGATGTGACATGGTGGTGGCCCCAGGGTCACAGATGTTCATGGATGTCTTGGTCTTCGATCCTCTTGTCCCTGTGAGGGAGAGGGCTGTCACAACCACAGACAGAGGCCCAGAGACCAATTCTGCAAGGTCATCCAGGTACCTACGGACGGTGCTGAGTCAGATGGCTCCAAAGTCTACTGGCTTTCCACCCCAAAAAACACTGTTTCTCGTATTAAACTAAAGGATGAGAAAAAGGTAGGCTCTGGATAAAAAGGGAGAGAATAGTCTTCCTTTGCAAATGTATTTTGGTGTAGAACCCCACCCATCTTTCCAGGCCTAATTCAAAAACCTCCTCCTCCATTCCCTTCTTTTCCTCTGAGTCACTGGCCAGAAGTGTTCTCTCCCTCCTCACGCTCCCCAAGTGTTTTCCCAATCCGACAAAATCATGAACATATTATATTCACGACATGGTGTTACACATCACAGGGTCCCTTCGTAAGAGTCCCAGACTTCTCACATCTCTTTCTTCAGTTTAATGGCCATACTGTTAACAAATCAAACGTTCAGAAGAGCTCTCTGGCCAGAGTGTCAGAGGGAGGAGGAGCCCAGAATTATTGGTAACGTCTCTGCACATCATAATTTTACTGCCTTTAATCCTCTTTCTGTATCCAAGAAACATAATGGGTTGTGGAAGAATGTCTTCAACATTATAATGGCAGCTGTCATAGACACATAACATTTCTGTGCCTCTCAATTTGTTCCACGGTCCATCGTGCTTACACATGCAGACTGGCAGATAGACTTGTGGGTTCAGAGAATGGGAAGAACCTGGGGTCCCACTCCACACGCTCCAGCAGCAGGGCTGCAGCAGAAACGGAGACACGGGAGGGGTCTCAGACAACCCTACAGTCTCTCTGTGTGGCTGGGGACACAAAACCATAACCAGCACAGATCTAAAGCATGTTTCATTGTCGTCAGATTGAGTCGGAGTCGCAGAAGAATCCAAAATTTCAACTAACCTTGCAGATGGTAAACTCTCCCCCTTCCCATTTCCTTGCCTTACGCTTCCCATCGTTCATGATACACCAGAATAGTATTCCCCGTCACAAACTAAGATACAAATATGCAAGAATCCCATCAGAAACTAATTGGTTGAGCTGTGACTTAGGTCATTGTTTAAGTGAAATCATGTGCTTCATATTGAGCAAGATGAATGCCCCATCTCAATGAGTAGAACCCAGCCCACTATGATTGGAGGGTGGGGCTTGGTTTCTTACTGAATAGCAAGGAGTGAGGTTGTCCCAGAAGGCAGAAGAGGAGTGAAGTTGTCACAGAAGGGACAGAAGGAGTGTGAGAAAAAGGAGCCCAGATGTCCTGCAGATCTGTTGACAACAGCTTGGGCTAGATTTGGAAAAAGCCAGCTCCAGTCACAAACCGTCCCCTGGGATGAGCAGAAGAAAGACATAGCCATCCGTATGGGAGTGTTTAGACATTTTCCAGGGACACCTTTAAGCAGATGTTTCCCTTTCTCTCTGTCATTCGCATGTATTGTATATGTCTGGTACTAGGAGATGAAATAAACAAGGGGCCATTAGAGACCTGGCCCCTAAGTTATGAATAGGTTTAGAATTCCGGACATTATTTGACTTGGACTTTAGTTTTTGTTGTTTTTTTTTTTTTATAGGAATTCTTGGAGTTATCGGTGCTAAGGGTCTCCAAGTGAATGAAAACAAAAATTACTATGCTTATCCCTGTATCCTGGTTATTTACATACAAGATGGTCTCCCAGCATACTCTGAAAGTAAAAGAAAGTGTCTGTATTGAATAATTTCTCTACATGGGCCTGCATTCACTTCTTGGTGTGTTTAACTTAGCTATTGCAGCTCCCGGAAGAAAGCTCCATCTGGTGATAAAGCTTAGTGTTTTTTCCATCAGAAGCCACAAGATATAACAACGTAAATTCGTTTTCAATGAAGACCACCTTATCTAGATATTGGCTAAATTGTTTGACAGCTTACATACATTAAAACAAACCATAACCCTATTCTGCTCAGCAATTTATAGATCCAAGAGTTTTACTTGAGATAAAATTATCTACAGCGCCTTCACTAAAGAAAATACGGTAATAAGTCATAGTAAAAGTTGGCTCCTTTAAAAGAGGTGTCAAGATTCATTCTATAATTCCACGCAGTTATTTATACACAGAAACGCCTGCAGACACTGGAGTCGTCTCACGCGTCAAGGCCTTCTTCTTGCTCAGGACTCTGTGACCAGCCATATGGAGAACAGGTCAAGGCAGTACCTGGAGGTCCTTCCTCTGAAAGCACTTGGCATTGAGAAAGGGCCCTGTTGGAGCACAGCCGTGACCATTGTGAAAACCTAACCGCCTCCTGCTGTTTCATGTACCAGCAGACAGAAGGACCCCGGAAGCCAGGCTGACGGCCCCCCTTGCTGCGTTAGCCTGTACGATGACCTGGTTTTCTTCCCATTGTTCGGGGAGGTGAGTGAAGCTGGGCTCTCATACTGCAGCGTGTCCCTGTAAGCAAATAATTCAAAAAAATGTTAAACAGCTCCATCCTCTTTAACTACTTTGTTTGATTTCACCCAAAGCAAATAAAATGACCAAATCATTCTTCTGGTTGGTTTTATTCACACGCTAGAACTGAACGTGTCAGACCAATCAACAGAACCTCCGGGTCACATTTATTCCTGAGGAATGGCCCAGAGGTAGAATTGCTGGGGAATAATATGCAGCCTTCAATTTACTTTTTATCCCAGCTGGATCTGAAGCTGAACCCCCAGCTGCCGTTTAACTACCCGGAACCAAGCACCAGATGGCTTAGCTGCACCTCAACCCGACAGCTGTGTCCTGGTTCGCACAGCTGGTCTTCACGTTTGAATGACCATACTGAAATGATAACATTATGGAATGTAGAGAAATGTGTTTGGGTGGCGTAGGCCTATGGAAACGAGATGGCACAGTTCCTCTTAATCGGAGCTGCCCAGACCCAACAGCGGAGTCACACGCCTGCCATTTGGGTAGCTGGGCCCGGGCTGTTACAGGAGCTCACGGCCACCTGGAACCAGTCTAGTGCCATTCAGACTGTGCCACTCTCTGCCCATAATGGTTCCCCTAGGTCCTCACCATGTTAGATCTCCCTGCCCATGGAAATAAGCACATCATTTCCATTGCGAACTGGAGACTTTTTAAAACATTGCAATAATTAATAGATATTGCCTTCTGCCAAGAGGGTGGAATAAAAGGGACTTGGTAGAAATTGGGCAACAACATAGGGAGGTTATAATTCATTTGCTAGCTGAGTCACAAGTATCACCAGATTAACAAATGTAACAAATTTAATTCCAAAATTTAGCCCTTAAGAAAAATGAAACTCCATGAAGGGCAACTGTGGAGGAAAATGCATTTGAATACATTTCAGACATAAAAAAAAAAATCTGACGTGTTTCAAATGAGAGATGGATGAACAAATATGCAAGGCTTTAACTAATAAAATATATAGTGACAAATTCTCTGTTTTCACAAGTTGACAGGGGTCCCCTAGGCTGCCGCTCAAACTTTGATAAATGAAAACACAACTACCCCAGTGACCCAGAGAAAAGTTAGCCTTAATATATATCCAAAAGAGTTGCAGATAAAAGCAAAAACATGTTTACTGTAAGGAAACCTGGATTTATATCTCACTGGTATGTGGAGTAACTGAGTTTGGTCATGTCAATTCCTTCACCTGCAGGTGGGAGCCACAGATGAGATTACATGTGGGAATATGAATATGTTCTGTAAACTGCTAGGAAGCAGAACAAGGCAGTGGGAATATTATTCCATTTGTGGGAACTCAACCAATACTACTCTTCTCCCTCCCCAGGGTTCCGAGCAAGCTAAAGTATAAAGTCCAGGAGCGGCAGACTGAGGCTTGAACATCACGTTCTTAATCAGTAAAGGCTAAGTCAGAGGACACTGCTCACTGTGAGAGTCAGGGTGCTTCCCGGCCTCAAACCCCACATTGCCAGCTCACCAGCCGGGCACGGCAAAGCAGGGCAAGGAGCTGGTTGTGTCCGCGTGGGCAGCTCAGGCGCCAGAGGAAAAGGGCACAGGTTGGCATGC
Organism: Rhynchonycteris naso; assembly: GCA_037038555.1. Classification (NCBI taxonomy): domain Eukaryota; kingdom Metazoa; phylum Chordata; class Mammalia; order Chiroptera; family Emballonuridae; genus Rhynchonycteris; species Rhynchonycteris naso. Next base: position 5,903,875 of record CM072998.1, on the reverse strand, counting down.
CCAGGTCAACGTTCCCAAATTTGTTCAGTCACATAAGTCACTCAGTAAAGGAGTAGAGAGTCCAAAAGTTCAACAAGTACCCTCAACGTGAAAGGAAACAGAAGGAGTTAGGGACAAGGATCTCTCCCTAACGATTCCCAGCTCTTGTTCTTTTCTTCCGATGACTTACACATTAGTATTTGCTTGGCTGGGGGACCTGTCTCCTCTCTGGACGAAGACATGGGCAGTCCAGCCGCAGAGAGCTTCTACTGCCATGACGCTCACCTCCCAACACCGGCAAGCACTCCTGCGAATGTCCTCCGGAGGCCACCCTGAACAATGCCGATTGTACCCTTACAAGACTTGGTCATGGGTCAGACCACTGCAGTCAGTTAAGTTAACTCCAAGATCACTCTGCCCAAAGTCAAGTACTCCTTATCCCGCTTCTCATCCTCACTGATGTCTCGTCGCACCATCCAATATAGCTAGCTAATCCTTGGTGCCAACCCTGACCTCTTTCTCTCTCTTCCATCTGCGTAAAGCAAGTCTACAGGTCCTTCCTGCAAACCCCAGCGGGCAGCACACCATTTCCCAGCACCTTCACCACGAGCACCCCCTCTGAGCGGTCCCATGCCCTGTTTTATGTCCCTCCGTGGCCTCTGGTACTGGTTAACACACTGTATTTGTTTAGTGGTTCACACAGCTTCCTTCAGAGTAGAAGTCTGTCTGTTTTGTACCCCCGCTCTATCTACTATAAAAACATGACCCAAGCAACCAATAAATACCTTTGAAAAGAAGAAAATGGGAGAGGAGAGAAGGAAGAAAAGGGGGGAGAAAGAAAAGAAAGAAAAATGGAAGGAAGAAAGGAAGGAGGAAAAGGAGGGAGAGAGGGAAAAGGAGATAAGGAAACAAAGCAAGAAAAAGGAAGCCACAGACACTGGTGCAGCCACTGTGGGAAATAGTCTGGTGGTTCCTCAAAACATTAGGAATAGAGTTGCCAGAGGACCCAGCAATCTCTCTTCTGGGTACCTACCCAACAAACTTAAAAACATTTATTCACAAACATTTATTCACCCCTATGTTCATTGCAGCATTATTCACAGTGGCCAAGACATGGAAATACCGAGGTGTCCCTCGATAGACTAGGCTACGTAGCAAGAGGCAGAAGACCGTGATCAATCAGGATTCAGCATTACCAGGCTATCTGACCTCAAATGGAGCTCCAGCCCCACAACCTTTATTGTTCACTCATTGCTCCCCTTTACAGGACTCCCCCAAATGAATCTGCTAACATCCCTCCCCACGTCCTGGTCACCAGTTCCATTTCAAATGTGCCATAATCTTGGCGGGTGATTTTTACGACTCCTAGAAAATCAACACTACCAGGCACTATGCCCCATTTTCCTTTAATCTCTTATTCCCAAAAATAATCATCTTTTTATCCCAGAGGGAGAATTGCCCTTTTCTTTTCATTCTCTCACTGAGTGCCATTGTCCTAATTCCGATGTTGAAAAAGGCTTCTTGATCCTTGAGATAGTAATAAGATTGGCTCAAACTCTGCGAATTCCCACTCTAATGAAGTTCAAAATCCTTCCAAAAGTTTCTAGAAGTTTACAAAGGTTTTGAATTTTCAAGGCTGCCTCCGTATCTAACCCCTTTCTGTATGTATTGTTCCTGTTCTGTACTACATTGACCCAGAAGTGACATTCAGACCCTCCCTTAAAAAATAAAAAAGAGGCCTGACCTGCGGTGGCGCAGTGGATAAAGCGTCGACCTGGGAACACTGAGGTCGCCAGTTCAAATCCCTGCACTGGTCTGGTCAAGGCACATATGGGAGTTGATGCTTCCAGCTCCTCTCCCCTTTCTCTCTCTCTCTCTCTCTCTCTCTCTCTCTGTGTGTCTCCTCTCTAAAAAGAATAAAATTAAAAAAAAAAAAAAAGAAATAAGAAAAAAATATTCTAAGCATTGGCGGCTTTACTGAAAAGGCCAAGGGCCAGCATTCTGACCAGTGAGAATGAAGTAGCGGTGATGTTCTCACTCTGACCAATGAGAATGAAGCAGCTGTGACATTCTCACTCTGACCAGTGAGAATAAAGTACGTAGCAGTGACGTTCACATTCTGACCAATGAGAATGAAGTAGCGGTGATGTTCTCACTCTGACCAATGAGAATGAAGTAGTGGTGACGTTCATATTCTGACCAGTGAGAATGAAGTAGCAGTGATGTTCTGGAAGCCCTGGGAATGCTTTTGCTATCCTGTTGAGAAGAAAGAGAGGTGGCTGGTACCATGTCTGTCTCCCATTCCATGGCTTGAGTGTGGATACATGTCTGAGCAACAGTCCTGTGGTCATAAGGTAACCTGTGAGTTCTGAATGCCAGCAACTTTCTACATTTTAAATTGGGCAAAAACGTGAATCCCTTTTGCTTTAAACCGCCACTAAGTTTGCTTTCATTGAATACAGAAAGCACTTAAAACCAATACAGAATTTTAGAATCACAGTCCTTATGACCCGATACCATGAAATTCAAAGACATTAAAGATGTATGATGTAAGCCTTTTCCGAAAGAGCCATCTGGTAACAGGGCACTGAAACTACCGAGGGCCAGCTGGGCTCTGGGATGCAATTAAAAGCCAGTCAGTACACAGCTACTTAATTCTATCCCCAGGAGAAAATGATAAAGGTGGTAGGAGGGTTGAAAAACCTCTTCCTCAGAATGAGAGCTCACACAGTACCATGCCTTACAATCACTAGATTCTCTGAATTTGCCCTGAATGTGTAGACCTGCCAAAGCTCTCAGTCTTCCCTGACTCCTCAGAAACCCCCGTGTTAGTAACAGACGGAACTCAGTAACCACGCTTACCCACCTGAGCAATTTAGGAGTCCTTAATTCCTAATACCAGCCTTCACCATGATCTAGCATGACACTATAAATGACACATAATATCTGACATGTTAATTCTGAAAATATATTTATATATAGACTTATGATTTAAAATACAGTAGAAAACAATAATTCTTGTTCACTCATAAATGAACATTATACTCCCACTTAACATTGTGCTGTATGAGCAGTTAGGGGTTTTCAAAATATTCAGTTTGTTGACAGGAGTGGTGATTATCTGAGTGTTCTTTTATGCAAAATTCTTTAAGGTATATATTTATGTTTTATGTTTTTCTAAATTTACATTATATTTTACAATAAAAAGCGGTTTAAAATAATACAAAGAATATTTGTGGTATGCAAAGAGCGTAAAAGTATCTTAAATAAAAAGCAGTTGCCTGACCTGTGGGATAAAGCATCAATCTGGAAAGTTTAGGTTGCTGGTTCAAAACCCTGGGTTTGCCTGTCAAGGCACATATGGGAGTTGTTGCTTCCTGTTCTTCCCCCCACCCTTCTCTCTCTCTCTCTCTCTCTCTCTCTCACCCAAACCCCACCTCTATAAAATGAATAAATAAAATTTAAAAAAATAAATAAAAAGCAGTTTACATAACAGTGTGTATAATGTCAGGGTTTTTCCAAATAGATATATACCAAAATGTTAAGAGGTAGGTGATCTTTAGTAAGGGCTAAAGTACTTACAAACTGTTGAGAAGATCACATACGTGTTCCAATAAAAATGAATACTAAGTCACATGTAAACTAATCTTCCTCTTTAAATCTTTATTTATATGGACCATTGGGAAATAATAGGCTAGTTGAAAAGTTACACATTTGTTTGAATATTTTTCCTTTTAAATCATGATCAATGATTATTATTTTAAATGGTGTGGGCATTTGCTATTAGTCACTGTTACTTCATAATTTTGCTTTTATTGTGAATTTTTTTCATGGGAATCATCTGTGACACCAGTTAAGAGTGTCAAAGTGATTTTGAAGTGTTAGGCAGACATTATGACGTGTGTTCTTCTGCCCTAGGCCTTTAGTGTTGTAATGGGTCACATTCCCGAAGACATCAGAACACTATAAACAACTGTCATAAAAAACAGGTTCCACCGGGTCAAATGTCCATAGCCTTGATACAATAACTTGATTGTAGCAATGGCCCAGTATTAAAATTACAAATTGAAAATATGTTTTAACATAACTGACTTTGAAAACACTTAATAGGCCAGAATTCTGCTACACAATCTTGTCTTGTTAAGTCACCAAGATGACTTTTAAAGGTTAGGAAGTCAAAAAAGTTTGTGATTTGAACCCGCTATTGATTTGAACGATGGTTTCAGGGACACAAACCAGAAAAAAATTATTCCAGAAAGGATTACTTTCTTTTCTCATTTAGTGGATAATAAGACTTATTTCTGTATAATGACTAATTACAACAAGAATGTACAATCAAGTTATAATATCAAGGAACCCAGAATTAATGAAAAACGGACTTAAGTTGGAAACACGGGACCACAAATGCTCTCACATTAGTAGCATTCATTAAAGTTCGTAAAACTGACAGGGGCAAATGCCAATCAAATACATAGCTTATATTTAGATAACCCAGGTAGTAGTTCGACGGGGAGTTTTTTTGGGGAAAAAATTATTATTTCAATGCCAGGTCACGCTTACCGATTTGAACAGGTAGCAAAACATGGGCTTGTTTCTCAAATGGATTTCACAGCATCAGTGCCAAAGCCAGAGGGGACGGCTTAGATTTTTAAGCCTCAGATTTGAAATACGTAGATTCCCTGCAACTACAGCATTAAATCCTCTGTGGAAGCACAGCTTCAAATGATATCAGGAGAGACTCAACTCTTCATCCTTCTGAGACCGATAAATTGAAAGCCGTGAGGTCCAGAGAAAATGAAGGGAGCCCGCAGCTGCTGGTACCCCTGCCGCACCCCACACAGGAAGGCTCTACTTGTAACACCGCTTAAGCTTCCACGGGAGCCTGTCTCCTCGGGAGGCTTGAGAATGCTGCTTGTAAGACATTAGGAAATTTCACAGCCCTGCCATGGGCGATCTTAGAAACCTTTAGCCGAATTTTAAACAGCTCAAAGTAGACAGAAAACATTATTTTTAATCCCCACTTAAGACGGTCAAAAAGACGTCTAACTGCTTACTTTAAAATGCATTATAAGTATCTGGCCAACTCTGTATGATTCCCGTGGAAATTTCTGAATCTTACACCAATTACTTTTTGCTGCTCTGTATGTTTCTGAACTGCCTCCTCCCTGACATCAATTGATGGGTGCTCGGTAATTTCCAACTAAACAACGGAATTTTATTTAATGTGCTTAGTACTCTACTATGCTTTAGTACTCTGCGATTCCCTCACATACCCTAACTCATTCACAAGACTGTATAAGATAAAGAAGAACACTTGTTTCGTTCACCTTGCAGATCAGGAAAGTGTGGCTTAGAGAGGTTAGCTGAGTTCTCCGTGGCTGATACGTTGAGCCCTACGTCATAAAGGCCAGGCTCATTATAAGTAAGTTCTGTTTAGGAACATAAACATTCCACTAAAGAAAAGTGTACAATGCATTCTAGAGTTAAGTAAACATAATTTACAATTAATTCTTTTGACTTATCAGTAATGCCACATATCTCTGCTGGTATGTATAATTAATTATTTAAAATAATAAAAATTAGGAGAGAATGCTGGGAAAACAATGGATCTTTTTTTTTTTTAAAGGTCAGCTACCTAGTTGATTAACAGATGTCCTTTTTTATTTAGATTTCTCTCAAAATTAAGCATATGGATCCAATTTTATGAAGGCTCAAATGAAAAGCTGAGAATAACGTGAGGTGATTTCCAGGGCGAAAACTCAAACTATTCTCTGAGATGTAGTCAATGAGAAATTAATTCATAAGGAACTCAAATATCCAGACTAATTTCACATCTTTATGACAACTGCAGAGATGACTTTAAATTTAGGCAAACTGGATAGTGGATGCACTGGATATTTTAATGGATGGGGAAAAGCCACCAAATACATTGATTCCTTCGAGATGGCATAGCAATTATTTTAAACACAAATACCCTTAGAGGAAGCTGCCATACTGAGATCTTTTATCAAACATTCCTACTGTAATATAATTTAGTTGTTTTCATCCAACCAAGAGATGAGTTGATTTCAAGTAAGGAAAGTGGAATTTTGGGAAAAAGAGTGGACTTTGTAGTGTAAAAGTTAATAAACAAAAACCTCACTTAGAAGGAAGTCAAGAGACTAGAGAAAAGAACTCCCAAACACATGTCAACACACACTACTGACCTGAAGGGGAAGAGTTATACGTTGCATCTCTGACAGGAAGTAATACTACATCACAGCCTCAGAAAGTAGAAGAGATTCCTCCTTGCCCAGCAACAGTTCAACCAGTGGGAGACTGCCATAACCCAGCCAATGAGAAACCACTATCCCTAGAACCTCCAGTTTCCTGCAATGGACTCTTCCTTTACAAGAGCCATGCTCCAGACCATAAAAAGGGGTTCCTCACCCTTGTTTTTCTGTGCTTGAAAACTGCAATTTTTGGTCTTGAATAAGTCCATTTTGCTCAAGAAATATGTGGCCATTTGTTAAGGTCAAAAGTAGGACAGCAAAATTCAGGCTTTTTTAGCCAGAAAACCTGCAAATGCCTTAAAAATCAAAGGAATACTATTGAGAGCAAAGGATACCGACACCAATCTTTCATGTGTTGTTTTACACAATCTTTTGCTTAGGGATATCCTGGCTTCTGAGATTGTATCAAGAATATTAGGGTTCAGCCTGACCTGTGGTGGCGCAGTGGATAAAGTGTCGACCTGGGAACACTGAGGTCGCCAGTTCAAAACCTTGCACTGGTCTGGTCAAGGCACATATGGGAGTTGATGCTTCCAGCTCCTCCCCCTTTCTCTCTTTCTCTCTCTCTCTCTCTCTCACTCTCTCCCTCTCTCTCTCACTCTCTCTCTCTCTCTCACTCTGTGTCTCCTCTCTAAAATGAATAAAATAAAAAAATAAAATAAAAGAATACTAGGGTTCAGTTCCGGTGCTAACGAAAATGAATTAAAAGGATAATGTATGTTTTCCTTGCTCCTTACCATGTTTGGCTTCCCCCTTTACATTTCACCTGATTACCCAGCAGAAATTACTTGTTCTTTCCCCAAAATCCCATGGTAGAAATTTATAACACTTCTTCTATTGCACTTCCCTGCCTTGGGTAGGCTATCTTACACTATTTAAATTGTGTGTTTAATCTCAAAAAAAAAAAAAAATGTGTGTTTAATCTCATAATTCAGAGGTTTTATAAACCTCTCAGAAAGACATTCCAGAGCACCAAAGGGGTGATGGTCTCATGCATGCCTTACTGCCCAGACAACGGAACTATAAAAAAGTTCACCTCAATCATGCATCTAAAGTCTTCATTCCACCTTTTATCCATTAAAATTAATAAAGAAAACCTCATTCAAAATGGAGTTGGTAAACCACGAGGGAAAATGGCTTGTGCACGGACCACTGGCTGCACCAGGCATGGTGCAGCAGCAAAAACGGAGACTTTCTCTCCACCCAGCAACTGTGAGCAAGCTTCTGGTGCGGCAGCCAATGAGCAGCCACCACAGGTGCAGCAGCCAATGAGCAGCCACCACAGGTGCAGCAGCCAATGAGCAGCCACCACAGGTGCAGCAGCCAATGAGCAGCCACCACAGGTGCAGCAGCCAATGAGCAGCCTCCACAACGTGGAACCCTCATTTTCCTCAAGTAAACTTTTGTCCTTGTTCGAGGCCACCTCTCTTAGCTTTGTCGTTGTTTTCTTGCCTGTGGTTCCCGTTTCCTAGCCCTCAGTGCAATGCCTCTGCTGTTCCCGAATAAAGTGTATTTGCCTGGCTGAGTCTCTTATCCTGTTCTTTAAATGGTTGGCATGGACGTTTCTTGAGCACTTAGCGGTGTCGGGCTCGGGCACAGCACCTGGACGGGGCGGAGGGGCAGGCCAGCAACTTCAGAGAGCGGCGTGGGGGGCAGCCTGGCCCCCAGACTTGCCCCTTTGCTTGCGGGCAGGGGCTCACAAGGAGAGCGCGTCCTGCAGAAAGCCCAGGCGGGAGGACCCGGGGACTGGGACGGGGACGGCCTAGAATGAATGGCTGTGGGCAAGCAGCTCGGCGGGCACAGCGGCCGTCCCCGCCCTGGGAGGCCGGGGGTCCCGGCGTGCATTCTGAGTGTGCCAAGGGGTCAGCTTCAACTTCCAATTAAACGGATACGTTAAAACCAAATTTTAAAAGTTCTTAGGGTCAGGCAACTCAGGGCTGAATTTTTCATTCTAAGTTTCCCGTACGAAGCACAAGCTGCTTTTAGAAGAAGCCAGCGCAGCTCCGCAGGAAGCCTTGAGCCCAGAGCAACCAGGCGCCCCACTATTCGACACCTCCCGCGGGCTGTCCCGGAGGCCGCCGGCTCTCGCGAGACCGGGCAGGGGAGGAGCGGCTCGGGCGCCAGGGGGCGGGGCGCTGAGGTCATGTGCCGGGGGCGGGGCTGGCGCTGCAGCCATGGCGCCGAAGCAGGACGTTGTGCTGTTGCTGCAGCTCCTGCTGGGCCCCGCGCTCGCGCGCAGCTGCAGCCCTCTGCCCCTGGTGCTCAACACCTGGCCTTTTAAGAATGCAACCGAAGCAGGTGCGGGCGGGGGCCGTGGGCGGGGGCTGTGGGAGCACGGGCTGTCTCCTGTCCACCGTGCCACCTCTTCCTTCTGACCCCTCCGACCTCCGCTGTCATACTCCAGCTTTGCAAACGACTACTAATTTCCTAAAGAAAACATACTTATTTTACACGCCCTCCCTCCCGCCCTATATGCTGATAGGCTGCATTTGCTACCTGCAATGCTGGGGGTTCCCATCTGGGCTGTACATGAACATCGTACCGGTGCCTGGGCCCCGCCTCCTGAGATTTTGCTTCAACTGCTAGAAACAAGGCATCTGTTTTTCTTATGTTTTTTGTTTGTTTGTTTTTTAAGGCTTCCTAAGTGATTTTGATTTGCAGCCAGGATTGAGAGCCACTAAGCTAATTAATATATTACCTCTTCCAAGAAGCCCTCCCTGATGTTCTACCTGAAGGTCCAATCTGAGTTATAGGTGCCTATCTTCTGTGCTTTGCTGTCACCTGGATATGCCATTATCTTGTCATTTTCTTCTTGAACTCTTTGTTCCATTCATCCCAAGACATAATACCCCCTGAGTAATTTCAGACGCTTTCTGAGACTGCTGGTTTAACTTTTTTGAGGTAGAATTGGCTCCGGAATTTGGTGGAGCTTAGTTTGTACGTTGTAAAGTGAATACGGTCAGAGGAAATGAGGAAACAGGCCACGAGAAACAAATTCTCAGCGATAATGCCAGGAAAGGAAGTGTAGCAGCTGGAGCAGGGGACGGTGCTATGTGTGGTGCATACAGCTTCTTGAAATAGGCTTCCAAGCCGGTTTGGCCAAGTAGTAATACTTTAAATTATTTATCAAAAGCAACTCCTACCCTTTAAGGAATTTTCTTTTCATCAGTAAAGAAATTGAGCAGTGAAGACACCGGTTTTTTTTCCTTTTCAATGTGTGGGGCTCCACAGAACATAGTAGAGGGTTAAGAGCATGACCCCTGGGGTCAGAGTGACGCCTTCTGAAGCCTGGCTCTGTGACCTGCCATCTGTGTGACCTCAAATAAGTTACGTCCCTCCTCCTGCTTCCTCCCACTGAAAATGAGGACCATAATTGTACAGTGCATAACCGGAAAGCTGTTATGAAAATGAAATGAATTAATCCATGGGAAGCCCACACTGTAATTGTTTGTTCTTGTGGTATTGTTAACTGAGACTTGCTGTGATAGTTGCTACCCCAATGAAAGCATTAGTAATACTTATACAGGTTTAATGATCTCATGATGCAGACATTTATAAGGCTATGATCGAATGAATTTTCAGTGTCACTGTCTTGTTAGCAGCTTCAAGTGCAACTTTAAATGGAAGGAGAGGATGTTTCTTTTCTTACACACAGTAGAAATGTGTATTCATGAGTGAAGAAGAAAAGGCCTCACTTTTCTTCAGTAGCCAGTCTTTGAATTCTTCACTTGTAGTAATTGCATTATATTATTTTCTCTATGCCACATATATATATATATATATATATATGTATATATATATATATACACTAATCTGTTCCTTGGTGGCATTTGATACACTATTAAAAATTTTAGTTTTATTTAAAGTGGTAAATTTGTAATAATATGATTTCACAAAACATTTGTGGTTTGTTGCATTTGGCATTGAAAACATGTATAAACAAGCCCTGTTGTGATGCTCTGAGCAGCGTGGAAGACGTTAGTGTTAGGCGGCTCCACGCTGGATGCCGTGGAGCGCGGCTGTGCTGTGTGTGAGCGAGAACAGTGTGATGGCACTGTGGGCTATGGAGGAAGTCCCGACGAGCTTGGAGAAACCACACTGGACGCCATGATCATGGACGGGTAAGAACGCGCCCAGGGCCAGGGTATATCTGCCCCTTCACTTCCTGTGGACTTGACATGGTAGTTGATAAGTCTTCTACTGTGAGCAAGATGGATGATTGTATATGTAAGCTTTGTCCCAGGTCAAAACTAGCTTATTTCGTGGCCTCTCCAAACACAAGGGTTCTTCCTCTCAGTTAAAAGGAAACCATCTTCATGATAGAAAGATCACCTGGAGGAAGGTAATCTCTAGCACGGGAGAACCCAAAACTACAAAACCATGTGTGATCTGGTCCAGTCGTCGGCCTGCCATCCACAGAGGCTGTGGTTTCCCCTGACCTGAAGCCTTTACAACCCCTTTCAAAGGCCATATTAAAGCAAGCCGGGAGAAACAGTTTTAGTACGGTGGTTGGAATGGATGGTACATCATTTTTTTTTATTTGTTCCTTGATTTGTCTAATTGTGGGAACGTGTATGCCCTTGAGGGGTGTGCTACGTTGCCGTTTATCCGGCAGCTCACTCTGGCTGGAGGCATAGCAACATTTTTAAATCCACGAACCTATGAAAACGCCCTTCTGGATCTTCCTGCATTATTTTTCTTGCAGTGCAACGATGAACGTGGGAGCAGTGGGAGACCTCCGGCGTGTTAAAAACGCCATTGGTGTGGCGCGGAAAGTCCTGGAACACACGACACACACACTTTTAGCAGGAGAGTCAGGTATGGTTTTACTGTACCGACGTATCTAGTCTTTCTGTCTGTACTCACTATGGAGAAGAGACTCAGTTTAAGACAGTAGATAAAAGCCGAACCAAAGTTCAAATTCTAGGTGTTTTGCTTGATTATCTATTTAACTATGAGAAGTCAGCTACTGATTTCTAAATTCTTACTTTCTTCCTCTTTAAAATGGGGTTTTTAAAAATCAGTGCATGCCCGTAGATGGGGAGTTGGTGGGCCGAAAGGACTCAGCACCCTTTCTCTCCCTGAATTCCCTTTTATATCTGTACGAACCACAGTGCCTTACTCACCGAAGGAGATGGGCACAGGAGTTTTCTGCTCTGGCATATTCCAGGTTAACACCAAAGATCAGGTGGTGACTTTTCATTCACAGATGGTTTGCAATGATGGATTAGCTTAACAACTCTGATAGGCGGTGTTCCCTCTTGTTGAAACAGAATTGGAAACTGTCCCTTTGGTCACAGGGCTTTTTACAGGCCGGGCACCGCGCCCGGTAGAGCAGAGTTCTTCCTGGGGGAGAGCTGTGCAGTTTCTGCTGTCAGCTGCAAGAAGGGAGACCGGAGACCGAGGGGGGAGGAAAAAAGGGCCGCTGTCATCACACACTCCCTGTGGGTCTCTGGCGAGTCGCTTTCAGGAAGGACGTAGGGAAACTGAGACCTACAAACTGAGGCCCTTGAAAATGTCCATGTTCGAATACTCCTTTGTGTCTGTCCCCTGGGATGATGGTCTCCCACTGAAGAGACAGCTGGACTACATTACTTCCACTTCCTGTTTAGAAGACAGTAGTTAACGAACTGACACTTTTCCTCTTCTCCCCGATCTCCAGCCACCAAGTTCGCCGAGAGTATGGGCTTCGTCAGTGAGGATTTGTCCACCGATGCTTCTCGAGCGCTTCACTCAGATTGGCTCGCTCGGAACTGCCAGCCCAATTACTGGCGGGTATGTATGCATACGTTAGAAAAGTACATTATTTGCAGATGACAAGGGACCTCCCTTCTGTTCTCTGTTGTCTACCTGTTGCCCGAGGTGCCGATTAGCGCCCTGGTCACACTTTAGAACCCAGGATTTCAGTTGACTCTGGCACCATGTTCCTCAGAGCCCCTTTGCTGTGTCTAAGGCACTTCCCGGGAGAGAGCTGCTGACCCCGGGCCATGGTTGCCAGCCCGGCCGTGGTTGTCAGCTCTGTAGGTCCTGCTCTGGGGACCTGGGGCTGCTCTCCCTGCATCGCCTTAGATTACAACAGAAGTTTCCAAGTCTAAAACATCGTATCACTACAGAACCCAGGAATATCTAAACTAGTTCCTAGATTTCATCTATATGAAGTGCACTCAGTGCCTTGCCCTTGTTTGATAGGGGGCTTTATGCTGCTGGGTATCTAGCATGTCACTAGTGGGATACTTGATCTTTAAATCAGTGGGACTTAGACATCGATCAGTTCTTCTTTGCCATTCAGAGTGTTTCTGTGGACTGTCGTAGTCTCTCATCTGTTTCGTCCCCAAATCCTAATTATGTTTGAGTAAGCGCGGGGAGAGGGGTGTCTCTGGAGTTAGTACCTGAAAGAAGTTACTGTGACGAACCACTGCGCCGACGATAAGACACGGGTAGCAGGTTTCTTGCTTTAGTGCTAATTCATATGGTCAACCTAAATTGATGAATTTGGATTCTTTTCTTGAGCCTGTAAGATTCATAAAGGAATCTGAGAGTAAAATTTAGAGTATGTTCACAAGAAACTAGCTTTGAAAAAGAAAAGATGGTTTTAAAATAGATTTTGCTTTAAACTTTATAATTCTTCTTTGACCAAGAAACAAATGATGAAATTTAAAGGTCACGTTCCATAGCTAATTCCGTTGAGGATTAATATCTAACAAAATAGAATTTTATTTATATCTGCCCGTGTGCTGAGGATTTTAGGCATATCAAGAGAAAACCAGGGATCTTTTCCTGACAGTGTAGATTTCTACTCCACACGACGTAAGTCTGAGGCCAGACTTAGGTATTTAGTGGAATTATATCCATCTGTTCACATAAAACGTAGTTAATCTCTGGCTTTTAGTTCTTATCTTTCACTTACCAGATGTCCTTTTGGTTTCTTGCTAATGTTTACTGATTGTACGTAACTAATTACCAGTTTCTGAAACCTCCCTTTCTCAAAAAATATAAGATGTAAATCTTGTTTACAGAATGTTATCCCAGATGCTACAAAATACTGTGGACCTTACAAACCACCCAGTATCGCAAAGCAAGATGGTCCTACCTATAAAGAAACAGGATATGATTACGGTCATGATACTATTGGTAATTTGTCTTTTATTCAGTTTTTATGGTTCAAGTTAAGCTGTTTTTAATTGTCTTTCTGTAGTTCTTAACTTTCTCATCCCTATTCATGAGCCAGAAGGTGATTTTTATTGTTTTAACTGGCAAGCAAGACTTTATGGAGATATGTCTACATATAGCACACACGCATACACACGCACGCACACACACACACACACACACACTGTGCTTAGCATCTATACACTTTGGTAAATTACCTTATACAAGACCTTTCACATCTAGTAACTATTCACTTATGGATTTTTAAATGTCTATTCGTATGTAGTTCTTTAATAATTCGATGTTGTTTGCACATTCAGGTGGTCCGGGCTGTAGTGTTGAAAGTCCCCATCAGCCTGTGGGTGATTTCCTCAGGCATTACCCTTGACAAGACATTGCAGGGTAACTGAGCAAACTGGAGGCTCAGATACGGGGTGTCTACCAAGGGGTGCGGGAAGGCTGGTCCTTACAAAGCACAAGTTATTTCTGGTCTAACGCCTGGTACTCCCAGGTTTCCTGCTTCCTTCTACCTGAAGTTAATGTAAGAGGTTATTTATATTATCAACTGTTTGACTATTTGGCTATATTTGAGGTGAACTTTAGAGTGGATATCTGCATATACATATATATATATATTTTTTTTTTTTTTAAATTCCAGGCATGGTTGTAATCGATCAGGCGGGACACACTGCCGCTGGTACATCTACAAACGGTATAAAATTCAAAATACCTGGGTTAGTGTTTGCACCAGACCAGATCTCGCAGGTGTGCTTGGAGTGCGAGCCAGTACGTGGTTGGACCTGTGGGTGGTGCGGAAGCAGAGTAGAGCCCTGACTTCCTGGATGAGATGAGTAGGTGTGAAGGAAAAGAGATCAGTATCTGCTGATCCCAAAGGAGGAGGAGGCCCAGCTGGTGTCTTAGAGTTCCAGAAGTCCCTGGCGATCTGATTAAGCTGGGGTCATTAGGGAGGCCACCGGGGAGATGATGGGGACAGAGCCTAAGCCCAAGGAGGGGGTAGGAACTAACGGACCAGAGTGGTATGCACCCCATCCAGGGCTCCCATGTGGGGAAGGCAGCGGTGTGTGTGTGTGTGTGTGTGTGTGTGTGTGTGTGTGGTGCAAGGGATGGACAACAGTCAGATCTCAAGGGGTCTTAAGTTCATCAAGGAATTCTGGATTTGGTTTCAGAGTATTAGAAAAGTCCTGAAGGTTTATCACAAGGAAAATCTTTAGTACAATTTTTTGACATTAGCTGAAAAGCAGAAATAGATTGTAGGTGAGGAAAACTACTTCGAACCTGGTGAGATAACCCACAGATTAGATGATCAAGGATGGTAATAATAGAGCCATTACTATAAACCTTCATATATAACCACCTGGCGTCTGGTTCTTACAGAATTCGTGTAGCTTTGCAGAAGCCTAGGTTGAAACGTATAAAAGTCCTTTTTTTTTTTTTTTTTTCTTTTCTGGGTTCTGATGAAGAAATTACTTAAACCCATCCTCAGTGGCTCGGTTGAAGTCCCCGCTGTTACTGAAATAGCTCCTAAAACAATTTCGTTTTTACATGTGATGTCCTGATGTCCCATCCTGACTTACAACGCGGTGACCTCACCAAGCCGAATAGGAGACTCGCCGATTCCTGGCGCGGGGGCCTACGCTGATGACGCCGCAGGGGCCGCCGCAGCCACGGGCGACGGGGACGTGCTGATGCGCTTCCTCCCGAGGTGCGGCTTCCTGCGCTGGTGACCTTCTGAGGTCCTCCGGGGAGAGCCATCTATGGAGGGGATGGTAGGGGATTGTGCCCTGCTATCGGAATCTGTGTCTACAAGAGCTTTCCGGAACCTCTGCTGTCAACTCTTCACCTGTCGCGGTGATAACATAACCATGCAAATGAAGTAACCCTAGGCCTCTGAATAGAATAGTATTCCTGACTCTACTTCGCAGAGGACGGGCATACTCACGACGCACTTAAACAATGTGTGTGAGGCCGCTGAATAAAGCAGCTGTGGTCAGTGATGGTCAGAGTCAGACATGCAGCCACTGTTCAGTCCCAAAAGGTAGTCCTGACTCAAGTGGGTGTTCTGTGCAGGCCCAGTGTGCTTCCTAGTGACTGGAGCCTGGTGGTGTCTTATTTAAAGATGGCGCCTATGCTCTGCGACCTCTGGCTGTGATTACTATGTAACCAGTTCCTCGGTCAAAGCCAAAAGTAATGGTCCTTATCTGAAGCTAATGGGGGGAACAGTAGAGAAGAGCAGACCTTGTAGGAGGTATGCATGCTTTCCGCTTGCGGCTTTGCAGGAGTAGTGACCACAGCTGTCCGTGTATGTATCCTATCAGATGTGACAGTTAGGACAGTTTTAGACTTCTAACTTAAAGTAACGAACTTAGAGTTAGTTTTGTGACTCTGAAGCGTTGCCTCTGTGCCCGCCAGCTACCAGGCGGTGGAGTACATGAGAGGAGGAGAGAGCCCAGCCGCTGCTTGCCACAGAGTCATTTCCAGGATCCACAAGTACTTCCCAGAGTTCTTTGGAGCTGTTATATGTGCCAATGTGACGGGGGGTTACGGTAAGCCTCACTGGAGTTTGTATCTGTGGGAACTTACACGTGTGAAGCACACGTGCACTCAGATGCTGTGGTGCATTTTACTCCTCTGCCATGGAAGCAGGGACTTCGGCGAGAAGCCCTGCAACAACGTTAACTGATGACCTGGCACGACCCGCCAAGTGTTGAAAATACACCTCAAACCCTCCCGTGCTTGGCTGCTGGTAGTTGCGATGCCGTCTCTGACCGTTAGTTCTCCCCTCTGACTTCTGTCCCAAGTACAGTTAGCTTCACCTCCAGTACCCGCCAAGAGGGGCTAATCCGGTCAGATGCTTTAATCAGTTAGAAGCGGAGAGGGATGAATGATCAACCCTGCTTCTCTCGCATTCATTATTTAAACGTCTTAAGTCATTTAGATCTTCTCAGGGCTCCAAGGTGCAAAATGTATTACTAATTAGTAAGCCAGACAAGTTAGCAGAATTATGTTAGTACCGAGGGCCGTCCTTTGCTTTCTTTAATTTCCGTGTGGGCCTATCGAAGTTTCAAAGCATTCCAAGATCAGCCGCTCCTGCGTCTCATTAGTGAGCGTCCGGCTGGGGACGGCGCACACCTTACTGATCAATCTGACTTACTTGGTTAGACTGCTTAGTGTTGTCCTTTGATCTTTCCCTTCCCACAGCTCTGTGTTTGAAAAACTTGTTTGAAGAATTCCTTCTTCTTCTTTTCTTTTAAAGCACTAAGATACAAAAGTCAATATAAGTTATGGGAGGGAAAGGCTTTAAGGATAAAATAAGTCAGTTTCATTGATTTCCTCTTAAAAAATAAACTTTAAAAGGCTCCAAGTTGGATTTAACAGGATGTTCAATGATAATTATATCATTATAGCTGAATTTAAAATTGTAGATGATAATTATATAATTGTAGACAAACCTAGTCCCTTATATGGAAAGTCATGGTGTGAGAAGGGGACCCTCCAGATGTTTGGCACAGGTGGGGAGGGCAGCAGGAAACACTTTGGTGAGGAGGACTTGATTCAATAGGGAGCATCTTCAGGAGTAACTCCCCTCGCTTTCTCTGAGACTAAAAGACCAGGGAGGGGAGGGTTAGGGTGTATGATGGGAATAGGCCACTGGTTAGGGGAATACAATCTTTTAGCACATGCCTGAAAAATATTTTTTTGCTAAGAAAAGACTATGAAAACAATAAATAATAGTAGGAATGACAGCATGTGTATAGAGCAACAAATCAACCTATATTCTGATGTTCAAAGAGATCACTCGCCCACTCCTAACCTTTCTGATGGGCTGTCAGCTGCGCGGTACCCAGGCCAACAACACGGCGTCCTTCCCTGTGGCTGGGCTGGGCATCGGGTGTTCAGCCGGCAGTGTGTCTGTGTTGGTTGTCAATATGAAACCAAACAACTTTCTCTCTTCTTGGCCACAGGTGCTGCTTGCAATAAACTACCCACATTTACTCAGTTTAGTTTCATGGTTTATAATTCTCTGAAAAATCAGCCGACAGAGGAAAAAGTAGACTGCGTCTAACCCATTCTCTCCGTCGGCATCCGCACTTAGAGAAGAGAAGAGGCGAAGGCCGGAGAGGTTACCAAGCCCGCGGAGCATGCCTCCCGGACCCTACGTTCTCCGTGTGAAAGAAGCCCAGAAACAAAGCTGTGCTGAACTGGCACTTTCCCTTTAATAGATGAAACTTTTATTACCTACCGCCTGAAAATGAGTATGTGTGTGTATGTATCTTTTATATCTTTAAATTTTAGATGATATTTGGAGTGCTGTGCCACAGTTGAAGGAATTGCTCCTTTGAGGATTTATACCCACAGTGAAATCTTAAAGCCACGAGAAGTAATCTGTATTTGGATACTTAAAATAGAGGAGCCAGATTTCTTTCAGACCCACAGAGAAAAAGTAAGGACTAAGGTTGAGCATGATCCGTCCTGATCGAATTTCATTCAGCGCATGACAGGGAGATGTCTTCATCACTGATTATCGATTTTACATAATGCTCCCTGCAGCCTGGAGATTACAGATGCTGTTAACATAAAGAGCTTTTTGTTTTGCACCTATTAGAAAATGCGGGCAATCTTCTGAGGAGCAGTTCTGTCAATTCTCCTCTGGTCTGTTCCTCTGATAGAGTTCTTAATGTGCGAACGTTCTTTTAGCCACAGAAACCTCTGATCTTTCAGTGGCTAAGATTTAGCAGTAATAGTTTCTCCTGAAAACAATAAAAATGATGGAGGGAATTTGATCTCTCCTGTGGTTTCACTAATCTCTTGGGCTGAGTTCGGTGGTCACAGTGAGAAGGCAGTCAGTGAACCTGTCGTCTGGCTCGGTCTTGTTTTCCTGTGGCGGAGTCCCCTCTCTGAGTGACAGACGATGGGGCGGGGCTACATGTGTGTGTTCCCAGCACCCTCCTTTCCCTCAGCATCATTGCCGTGACCATCCGGGGTTGGTAATAAAACCAGGTGTGCCACGTTGTCCTCAAGCTTTGAGAGTCTCTGTTCTGGGTTGTTTTCTTACACTCATCTTAGTATGTAATGATCTTATAATGTAGGGCTAGAAAGCTGGAGTTTGAGAATGCTCTCAGGTCACGTGTCCTCACTGTCTGGGCATCTTCTGCTCCGTCCCCCCCAGTCAGGTTCCTGACAGAGGAGGGCAGAGCTGGCCTTACCACCTACTCACGGCTGCCCAGAAGCTAATAAGGATGTAATGCTACAGCTTTGCTCACAGAGCGGAAGAAAAATCTTACCTTTGAGGGCTCTCACAAGGTACTTGCTGACATCTGATACTGGACCTTGGAACAAGAGGAAGATGCTGGATTTAAACTTGTGGCGTATTGAGATCAAATGGGATGCCTGTGGGTGTGTGCACTCTCTGTCACCAGGCTAGGCAGCCATGGACCGCCGGAAAAGTGACAGTGAGAGTCTTCCTGGCCAGGCCCTGGCCGGTTGGCTTGGTGGAAGAGGGTTGACCCAGCGTGTGGAAGTTTCAGGTTCGATTCCTGGTCAGGGCACACAGGAGAAGCGACCATCTGCTTCTCTGCCCCTCCTTCTCCTCCTTGCACTCTTTCTCTCCCTTCTCTCTCTCTCTCTTCCCCTCCTGCAGCCATGGCTCGATTGGTTCAAGCGCATTGGCCCCGGAGTTGAGAATGGCTCCTTGGAGCCTCATCCTCAGGCACTAAAAATAGCTCGGTTGTGAGCAGAGCCCCAGATGGGCAGAGCATCTGTTCTAGACGGGGTTGCTGGGTGGATCCTGGTCAGGTTGCATGTGGAAGTTTGTCTGTCTCCCTTCCTCTCACTTAAATTTAAAAAAAAAAGAAAAGAAAGTCTTCGTGGTCTGCCACTCCCCAGCAAGTCAGGAGTTTAGCTGACAAAATCAGCCCAGTTATTTTTTTAAAAAGGTGTTTTCTCTTCAACTCCCCTTCTTCCTGATGGAAATCATTTCTCTATCACTCTACTCTAGAAAGGTAGAAACGGAATTAGCATCAGAAATATATTTCTAGGTTCCAGATTTGAGCATGATGTTTCAATCCTCAGAGGGTTGGCCTTCCTTTTGGAATGTTAGAATTCTGTCCATGGTGATGATATGCAGAGGGACTCCGCTCTGATGACGCTGTTTGATGTCAGTGACGGCTGGACTGAAGACACCTGGAAAACTAGGGAAGCAGCACAGATTGGGAAAAGCATTGTGAGCCAGTTACAGACTGAACCTGGAATTAATTCACTAAAACTTGGCAAAAGCAAGGAGGTCACTTGGGAAGGGAACCTTGGGCAGCTGAGCCATGCCCTAACTCCTTAGATGGTTTGCTGCACACCTCTCCCGGCCGGACGGATGGCACAGCTGTGCGGCCGCTCAGGGTCAAGGGGACAGACAGCGCGGACACTTTGCACTTTGCCAGGCTTTCCTCCCTTCACCCTATAGAATGTGTTTGTTCACCTGCCTACTATGAGATGAAATTGTCCTGGCACATGTATGGATTAACCAACTTTAAAAAACATTTTTTTTAATTGGTTGAATAATTTTTAGAGAAGGAGAGCAAGAAGAACAGAAAGGGAGAGAAATATTGACCCGTTGCTCCACCCATCCATGCACTTATTGGTTGAGTCTTGTATGAGCCCTGACCAGGTGCGAACTCACAACCTTGGTGCAGGGGGTAACGCTCCAACCAACTGAGCTACCTGGCCAGGGTGTAGTCAGCTTTCTTCAATGACTCATACAGCATCACCACTGTCATATGACTATGTGGTTACACACACACAGTGCTCACCCTGATTCTGTTCTCACCTCTCTAGTTCACACCTGTCATCTCCTGTAATGCTTATAGCATACATATGAAGGAGTTGAGTGGGTGTTATTTTGGGTATTATCTTCACTCAGCTTAAGAACACTTGGAAAGAGGAAATGATTCTGGCATCAGCAATGTCAAAGTTTATTGATTATTATTACCTCCAGAAGCTAGGTAAACTTCACTTAACGGTGTGGTATTTTGAGCCCAATAGGCAAAGAAAAAAAACCTTAGCCACAAATATATAATAACGTGGGTTATTTCACGTTCTTCATTTATTTGCATTGATTAGTCCCTAGAGAAAATTTTAAAAATTATTTGACTTTACTTAAATGGAGCACCAATGCTCTTTGGATTGGTAGAGTCCTGGTTGATCAGCCACAGTGAAAACCATGGAGTCATAAATCCTGTTCCCCAGCTTCTCTACCCTGCACACAGTAGGACCACTCTTACTGGCCCCTTGGGGTTTGGTTCAGCCATATGACTGGTTCTGATAAGGAGTTCTAAGCAGAAGTGAAGAGTGTGAGAACTTCCTGAGCTGCCTATTTTCAATCATTTCATATTCATCAACCTGAGCCCCTGAGTGACTATAATGAGTAGACGCCCCCCCCAACAGTACACAGTACACAATGGATGCCTATTGTGAAAAAGAAATAAGCCTATGTTATGTGACCAACCAGCATGAACTACCCTGTTCTCACTGATGTTTCGATTATGTGTAGTTTAGAAGTTTGATGAAGGTCATTAACTTAATGACAATGAACTCTTTGAAGGACAAAAGACATTAAAAAACAGGCAAAGACCCTTAGATATTAGTTAGAAATTAAATAAAACATTAAAGGTATTGCTAGTAGGAAAGTTAAGGATGACTTTTTCTTAAAAATACTTTTATGTTTTTTAAAAAGAAGCCTGGATACTATTTGATTCCAACTATGACATCTTGGAAAAGGCAAGACTATGTGATGAGTAAAAAGAAAGGAGTTTGACATAGGTTAGGGGGAGAGAGGGACGAACAGGAAAGCATGGTGGGCTTTTAGGGCAGTGAAGCTCTTCTGTAGGATGCTGTAATGGTGGGTGCATGTCATCAGACATGTTCCCAAATCTGTAGAATGTGCAACACTAAGAGTGAACCATGATGTACACTGGATTTGGCGTGATCAATACATATCAATGCATCGATCCATTTTCACCTAATGTGTTCATCAGTTTCAACAAATGCACAGTTCAGCTCCTGATGTTGACTGTAGGGGAAGCTCTGTGCGGACAGGGGTAGTAAGGGAACTTTCTGTACTTCCCGCTCAATTTTGCTGTGAGCCTAAAACTACTCTTTAAAAAAGAAAAAGACTAAGAAGGGAAGCTCGAGGACTAAAGGTCTTATATCTGAAGAAGTGCTGCAGTAGAATAGTAGCCTGCATTAGCTGAGCGCTTAAGAACACTAAGCACTTCTGCATGTGTTATCTTATTTAAATTATATCAAAAGCCAACGAGAGAGGTAAATAAGATAGCCTTCGCCTAGATATTTCACACCTAGTAGCTGCAATCTTGTCCGGCATGCAGGGTGCTAGCTAGTTTTCTGGATTATATTTTCAAGAATGTTTCTATGGCAAACGCCTTGAAGTTAGAAACAGCATCTCCTTCCCAGGCAAAGGGCAATTTGTTCGCCATCCAGTATGGTAGAAATAATCTCTCCCTTTGAGGCCAACAGTAGGCAGACTTCCTGTGCATAGTATTTGCTGCAGTCCACCTCTCTGCCCGCAGAGGACCTGGGAGGAGCCTGAACGGGAAGACACTGCTGCTTGCTGTGACATGAGCAGAAAGTCCTTTCTCTCTAACCCAGACATCTCTTATCTTCCGCCAGAGTCTTCATAGTCCTTGATACTATCACCAGTAAAGAGTAAAAAGTCCCTGATTTTGTTATTATTCACTGCTGCTTACACATTGGGGGTAACACGTTGTAGAGCTGCAGGTAAGCTACAAATGAGAACAAAGGGTCGGTGCCCACCCTAAAGAAAGGCTTCACAAAGGCCAGGGATAACCATCTGAGACTGTTCACACAGTGAACATGGAATGGATTGTGGTAAAATTGCCCCACCTTCCATTACCCCATCCAGGAATGCCGTCTCAAACACCTACACATTGACCTTATGCCTTTGAATGAAATCGTCACAGGCAGTGGCTAATGTAAATCAAATTTTCCATACCAAAAAATGGATAGAAATCTCAAGTGATACTTAGTTTCTTTTCCTTTTTCAAACTATTTTTAATAGATGTTGATTTACTCTTAAAGAATACTGACCTGAAGTTTTAGAAATATATACAGTATACATATACACTGTAGACACATAAAACAAACAAGAACAATGTCATTTTCCAGTATCAGTAAGTGATTCCTTTGGTTACAGAAGGCAAATAATAGGCTATAATGTACTTTTAATTGAGATATACACAGACTATAATATACTTTTAAATCCCATAGTTCTTAATTGTTACACTTTTTAAAGTGTCATTACATTTGATGTTTGGTGATTGAATTCAAAGCTAAGCACATAACTGAACTAATTTAGTATCTTAATAGTTTAATTAAATTTATTTTTTTAAGAAACCTGGTAACATAAATATATGTCCTAATTGGATGCTAATTATGAAGATAAATTAAGACTGCATTTATGTCACTTTGCTGTCATTTTTTAAGAAAGATCCCAGACCCATTAAAAAGCTTCTAAAAAGGCATATTGAAAAATTTTGCTTGCTTTCTTGAGTGTTACGCTATTTATGCGTTACTCAGTGTGCTTTCAACCTCTGACTCATGAAGTTAAAAGTATGAGATAATGAGGTCAACAAAAAATACGGACTGTTCGTGGGGTATGTGCTCTACGAGAAATGTTTTCCAGTACAACCCCAATTGGCCAGTAAGGGAGCGCCGTGTCTTTCAGGATTTGAAGAGAGCACACCCATTTGAAGGATAAAATGACTGTCACATTTAAAATGGATATAACAGGAGTTACAGTTGCCATGATCAACCCATTTGCTTCTGAGTTATGGGGACAGAAAGTCATTCCTCGTTCTGAGGCAGGGACAGTAAGCTAAATTGGGAACTGACTGAACCTTGTGGACTTCCTGTGCTACAACCTAGATGTGATTGCTCATTTATTGTCTTGAATTAAAATTGGCTTTCCATAATGTGGGTATTGACATATAAAAGCAGATATTGCCTGACCAGGCAGTGATGCAGTAGATAGAGTTGAACTGGGATGCAAAGAACCCAGGTTCAAAACCCTAAGGTTGCTGGCTTGAGCATGGGCTCATTCAGCTTGAGCACGGGGTCACTGGCTTGAGTATCAGATCATCAGATCATAGACATGACCTTAGGGTTGCTGGCTTGAGCCCAGAGGTCGCTGCCTTGAAGCTCAAGGTTGCTGACTTGAGCCCAAGGTCACTGGCTTGAGCAAGGGGTCTCTCTCTCTGCTGTAGCCCCCCCCCCCAGTCATGGCACATATGAGAAAGCAATCAATGAACAACTAAGGTGATGCAATGAAGAATTGATGCTTCTCATCTCTCTCCCTTTCTGTCTGTTCCTTACCTGTCCCTCCCTCTCTCTGTCTCTGTCACACACACACACACACACACAAAAAAATCGGATATTAAAGTAGCCATGATAAAGGAGAGTAAGTCTCTTCCAATGGCTAGCAATCTATCTTTAACTTGGGCAGTCTTCAAGCACCATAAATGTCAAAATACTTCTTTCTATTCCTAAATACAACCAGTATCATTTGCCTTTCTTTGGTGTTCTGTTCATTGTAATTAAGGCTGATAGAAAAAATAAATCTAAGAGAAGTTCAGAATAAAAGCGGCATTAGATGATCCAAGTTCACTCAGTTTAGTTCTAATGAGGCTAAAGCTGTGCTGTACCACGCCTGCTTTTTCCAGGGGGGCCAGTTGTTAAATTGTGAGTGCCTGGAGGGGAGCCAGGTGGCATTTATACCTCACGTCAGCAAACATTACTAATTAGGGCTTGTTTCCCCCTGGAGAGACAGTTGACCAGCACATCATTGACTAAAAGTGAGATATTGTAATATATATATATATATATATATTACACATGCACGCACACACACGCAGAGTCTTAGAGGAACTTTGGAACTGAATTGGTGCATTCACACCCTGGCTGTCACTTAGCCATTTGCCCTTGAGCAATCAACTCCCCTTCTCTGCCCTGAGTTTTCCTTTCTATAAAACAGAATGTTGACAAGGATAGTTCCTAGCTGACAGCCTGTGGTGGGAGACTCGTCTAAAGCAGAACAAGAACAGTGCCACACAGAGAAAGGGCTCAGAAATGCTGGCCAACAGTATTAGCTAGACTGCAGAAAGAAAGGAGACTAAAGTTTCTAAAAGCTCCCACACAGAAAAATCATATTTACATACAGGAAGTGGGGATCAAGCTAGTGCCATGTCTTTCCTTTATGAAATACTAGGTGCTGTGAAACAATGAAACTACCAACCTTCATTATTTTCTTTTTTTCAATAAAAAGAATCATCAAAATGTTTAAATTATCAAGCAAGAGTAAGGGCTAAAATAAAGATCTACACAGATATGAAAGGTTTGGAAATTTTATTTTCCATGAATTCTGTCTTAAGAAGTTTACTTCAGGATGAACTCCAGCAGAGTAAGCATAATGTTTGGGATGGAGGGAGATGTGGGTCCAAGAAAACAGTGGCTTCCAAGTCAGGAGTTAAGTGATATCAGTTGTATAGCAGGCCAGGTATGTTGACTGAATTTCAAAAAAAAAATTGAGGCTCAAATAAAGTTGATTAGAAGAAGTACAATAAAAAGCATGAGAGGAGGAAGGGAGGAAAGGAAGAGAAAGTGAAAGGAGAAAGAGACAAGCAGGGAAGGAAGGAAGGAAGGAAGAAAGGAAGGAAGGAAGGAAGGAAGGAAGGAAGGAAGGAAGGGAGGGAGGAAGCGAGGGAGGGAGGAAGCGAGGGAGGGAGGAAGGAAATTAAGAGAAAGAAAAACTTCAGGAGAAAAAATACCTGAGGATATCAGGGCACACATTGCCTGGCTCTGCAGATGATAATTGGCACCTTCAGATGGGCTGTTAATAGGTGAAAAAAGATACTATACACTTCTATGCCAAGGATATATACACTTAGTGAAAGTAGGGGTGACCCCTGCAGCTTTCCTTCAACCCCAGGAAGGCAAGCACTGCCAGTGACACTCCACACAACGCAAGATCGAGTCTGATGTGCGAAACTTAATTTTGTTCTCTGCAGAAGTCCTTTTATAGTCAGGAGTTGTATTACCACTTAGTAAGAATCGCTGCATCCCCAAATGTGGTGCACTGGAGTCAGTGCCCTAGTGTCTTGAGAAGTATCTTGACACCCACTTTACTGCACCCCCACATAAGTACATATGCAGAATAATGGAATCACTGCTACTGGTTTCACCTGCTAGGTCTGTCATTTAGAATCATCATTTCAGCTTTAGCTCTTACACACACACACACACACACATTGCACACCTTGAATGAATTGTGGGCAGGCATAGGAAAGCTAGCACTAGGGTTCAAATCATTTCAACTCTTGGTGTCAAACACAAAATTTAATCTGGTTAAAGATTAGACTGTAATTGTACACTTCCATACATGTATAACAGTAAAATTTAAATACAGATAACAGAACCTGAGAGATGGGAAGAGAAAGGGAGATTACATAAAGTATAGAGTGATGAACATTCTCATCCCACAAGGTGGAAAATCAGGACATTGCCAGTGGGAAGTGAATAAGACACAAAGGTGTCAATGTTTACAGGTAATCAAGAAAGAAACAATACCAGTCTAGTGATTTCACCACAATGGGAGGTATAAGCAAAATCTTTATCATCTAAACTTGATTAATCAGAGAAGAGGCATAAGCATTAACACCCCCCCCCCACACACACACACTGATATGCAAGTCCCCACCAGGAGACATCATTAACAGTGATCTCTTATGGGGAGAGGAAATGCTTCCATGATAAGTCTTCTTCTATTAGAGTTTGCTTGAATTATGTATTTATGTCTTTGATGATATAGCAAAGCTAATTTAAGCTCACTTTATAAATATATAAATACAGTGGTACCTTGAGATACGACTTTAATTCGTTCTGTAACCGAGCTCATAAATCAGTCAACTTGTATATCAAACAAATTTCTCCCATTTAAAATAACTGAAATAGATTTAATCCATTCCAGCCCTGTGAAACATCCCAAACCATCCTAAATTATGAAAAAAGACGTTTTTAATTAAGAAACACACATGTATACTTTACCAATGCCTAACAAAATATATGAAATAAAAGAAAAAAGTATTACTTAGTACTGTATTCTTACCTTGGAGACAGACGAGGGCGGCTAACGGAGGTGAATGGTGGAGGAGGAGGGAGGGAGGAAGGGATGCAGGCACTGTAGCCACATAAACTAAAACTGCACTTTCTTAACACTACATGTAAACTAAAACTGCATTTTCTTTACTTTAAACAAAACTAAAACTGCCCTTTCTTTACTTAAAATGAAAGCACAAAAACTTAATTGTAAAAAAACTGCACTCTCTTAACTTTAAACTTAACTAAGCTTAACATTACGTATTTTTCATTTAATCATCACCTGTTTTTGCCTTTCTGGCTGCACTTTCAGCACTTTCACTTGCAGGACTTTTGAATAAAAATCTATCCAAAGAGGTCTGCTTTTGCCCGCCTTTTAAAATATTACGGAAATGTGACAAACAAGTGTCATTAAAAGTGCTGAAGCACGACCAGTTGAAACTTTTTCTGGGTGTTTCTTTTTGATGAGACTTGAAAGCTTCCCCCACATTGCCAGCATGTCTTTAATTTCACTTGTAGAAATCACTTTCTCCGACTCTACCTCCTCCTCACTACTGATCTCCTGCAGAAGCTCCGTATGTTGCATCATCTGTAGCTCCTTCAGCTCCTCAGTTGAGAGGTCCTCCAACTAGCAGCAGCTTCTCGAATCACAACTTGTATCTTGGAATTTCGCTCGGATCTCGAACAAAAATACAGATCGAAACGCAAGCTCGTATCTTAAAAATAATCGTATGTTGGTCTGTTTGTATCTCAAGGTACCACTGTATGGTTCATAGGATCGGAGTTTTAGAAATGAACGACACACTTGGGATCCCTGAGTCTAACTCTTGACTTGTATAAATAAGTAAGCTGATACTTAGAAGTGACCCATAACTTAGAAAAGGCAGCGTGGAACTAGTTGATGCTAAGGGCACAGCACTGCCCCTGCCTCTGTTACCCAGGTTTATCCTACCAAGGGTGCAGCCACTGAGCTAATCCTCGTCTTTAAGGATCTGGTAGTTCATCCCCCCCCCTTCTCCAGAAATAGCAGTAAATTATAAGGCTCTCAAATTATAGATCAGATATTATTCCCAGATAACCTCCAGTATATTAATAAAATTCTAAAGAAATTAGATCAGATGTAGATGGTAACCAGAATGTCTATATTATTTAACAAAACATGTTTTGTTCAGTGCTTCGTGTTCTTGCTAAATTACTAGGTATCTTAATTCAGGCTTTGATAACAAATAACCCTAAAAATGTTAAACAACAAACATTTATTTTGTTACAGTTCTTGGGTTTGGGAAGCGCGGCAGATCAAGTGCCTGGTGAAAACCCACTTCCTGGTTTGCAGATGGGTGTCTTCCCCCTGTGTCCTCTTAGGACAGACAGCCAAGTGGAAGCAAGCTCTCTTATGACTCTTATAAGGGCACTAATTCTCTTCACGAGGGCTCTACCCTCATGACCTCATCTACTCCTAATTAACTCTCAAAGTCCTACCTCCTAATATCAACCATCACACTGGAGATTAAATTTCCACATGAAAATGCAGAAGGGGTAATACAAACCCTTGATACATTACACTAGGCTTCTTAAAATTTAATTTGTACACAGTTATAAATATGGAGGATAAATTAACTGACTTCATGATTCTGAGACTCTAAAGCTCAGAGGATAAATCCATATTTTGTGGATTATTGCGCTTATAGGACTTATGGCCATTTAGTAAAGATTATAATTTATAGGGTCACTTAGAAACATACATATTTTGTAAGACAATTATTTGTTTGAATCATCTGATATCTTTGACAGTTAAGACAATTAGCAAAACCATGAAACTGCCTACCAAATTTTCCCTTGATTTGGTTCATTTTTAGGAGAACATTTAAGTAGTCCTGAGTCATGCAGGTGCCTTCTGTAGCCAGATGGCGATAGAGGAAGAACCACCCGTTGATACTGTTTAGTCAGGACCGGTAGCCATCTGCTAACAAGACAGACCCCTTATACAGTGGAGCATTCTGAAGCCAAACCGCACAAGCCAATTACAAGTCCCACGGCGCCCGAGCACAAGTCCTATGGCGCCCGAGCACAAGTCCCACGGCGCCCGTGCACAAGTCCTACGGCGCCCGAGCACAAGTCCCACGGCGCCCGTGCACAAGTCCTACGGCGCCCGAGCACAAGTCCCACGGCGCCCGTGCACAAGTCCCACGGCGCCCGTGCACAAGTCGTACGGCGCCCGTGCACAAGTCCTACGGCGCCCGAGCACAAGTCCTACTCCTACGGCGCCCGTGCACAAGTCCCACGGCGCCCGAGCACAAGTCCCACGGCGCCCGAGCACAAGTCCTACGGCGCCCGAGCACAAGTCCCACGGTGCCCGAGCACAAGTCCTATGGCGCCCGTGCACAAGTCCCACGGCGCCCGTGCACAAGTCCCACGGCGCCCGAGCACAAGTCCCACGGCACCCGAGCACAAGTCCCACGGCGCCCGAGCACAAGTCCTACGGCAACCTTGCACAAGTCCTACGGCGCCCGAGCACAAGTCCCACGGCGCCCGAGCACAAGTCCCACGGCGCCCGAGCACAAGTCCTACGGCGCCCGAGCACAAGTCCCACGGCGCCCGAGCACAAGTCCTACGGCGCCCGTGTACAAGTCCCACGGCGCCCGAGCACAAGTCCCACGGAGCCCGTGTACAAGTCCCACGGCGCCCGAGCACAAGTCCCACGGCGCCCGAGCACAAGTCCTACGGCGCCCGAGCACAAGTCCCACGGCGCCCGAGCACAAGTCCCACGGCGCCCGAGCACAAGTCCTACGGCGCCCGTGCACCAGTCCTACTCCTACGGCGCCCGTGCACAAGTCCCACGGCGCCCGAGCACAAGTCCTACGGCGCCCGAGCACAAGTCCTACGGCGCCCGAGCACAAGTCCTATGGCGCCCGAGCACAAGACCCACGGCGCCCGAGCACAAGTCCTACGGCGCCCGAGCACAAGTCCTATGGCGCCCGAGCACAAGTCCCACGGCGCCCGTGCACAAGTCCCACGGCGCCCGAGCACAAGTCCTACGGCGCCCGTGTACAAGTCCTACGGCGCCCGTGCACAAGTCCCGCGGCGCCCGTGTACAAGTCCTACGGCAACCTTGCACAAGTCCTACGGCGCCCGAGCACAGGTCCCACGGCGCCCGTGCACAAGTCCCACGGCGCCCGAGCACAAGTCCTACGGCAACCTTGCACAAGTCCCACGGCGCCCGAGCACAAGTCCCACGGCGCCCGAGCACAAGTCCTACGGCGCCCGTGCACAAGTCCTACGGCGCCCGAGCACATGTCCTATGGCACCCGTGCACAAGTACTATGGCACCCGTGCACAAGTCCTACTCCCACGGCGCCCGAGCACAAGTCCTACGGCGCCCGAGCACAAGTCCTACGGCACCCGTGCACAAGTCCCACGGCGCCCGTGTACAAGTCCCACGGCAACCTTGCACAAGTCCCACAGCGCCCATGCACAAGTCCTACGGCGCCCGTGCACAAGTCCTACGGCGCCCGAGCACAAGTCCTACGGCGCCCGTGCACAAGTCCTACGGCGCCCGTGTACAAGTCCTACGGCAACCTTGCACAAGTCCCACAGCGCCCATGCACAAGTCCCACGGCGCCCGTGCACAAGTCCCACGGCGCCCGAGCACAAGTCCTACGGCAACCTTGCACAAGTCCTACGGCGCCCGAGCACAAGTCCTACGGCGCCCGAGCACAAGTCCCACGGCGCCCGAGCACAAGTCCCACGGCGCCCGTGTACAAGTCCCACGGCGCCCGTGTACAAGTCCCACGGCGCCCGAGCACAAGTCCCACGGCGCCCGTGCACAAGTCCCACGGCGCCTGAGCACAAGTCCTACGGCGCCCGAGCACAAGTCCTACGGCAACCTTGCACAAGTCCCACGGCGCCCGTGCACAAGTCCCACGGCGCCCGAGCACAAGTCCCACGGCGCCCGAGCACAAGTCCTACGGTGCCCGAGCACAAGTCCTACGGCAACCTTGCACAAGTCCTACGGCAACCATGCAAAGAGGGAAAGGAAGTCTCTGCTATCACCGTGCATGTATGTATGCATACGAAGAACAGGAAGAGCAGAGACACAAATTATTGGACCTTCCACTATTACATGGTTAGATACGTCTACCTCCATGTCATTCCCGGTTCCCTGGAAGATTGTAGGTGTTCTAAGAGGGATCAGTCGTTGAAAGGAGAGACATACAGGGTTGTTTGGTGAGATCCTAACTAGCTACGGAGAGCTTTGGGCTAAACTGCCCTTTCTGAATTACTGTATTTTTCACTCTATAAGACGCACTTTTTTCCCAAAAAAGTGGAGGGGAAAATTCCCCTGCATCTTATGGAGCGAATGTTCATTATTTTTAGCTGCTGCAAGGTTCCCGGGCAACTAGAAGAATATTTGAACATTAAAGTCTCTTCTCATTTGTTAATAACAGTGCTAATGATTGTTAATACTGCCGTTGAGTTTACATTGTTGAAATATTATTCTGGTATATTTTATTAAATATTTTAATACACCATTTAGCTCAGAATATTTTTTTTCTCATTTTCCTCCTTAAAACCCTAGGTGCGTCTTATGGTCAGCTAGCGTCTTATGGAGCAAAAAATACGGTAATTAGAATCCTTGGAAACCAACCTACTCTGCTACGGTGATCCTGGCTTCAGAAGTCCCCATGGGGTGGTGGCTGTGACCTTCCTTGATTCTGCATCGCAGACCCTTCCTGCTTCCTTCCTTGTCCTTTCCGGGAGCTGTGTGTGGGCTGCCTTTCGGGATGGGCACCTGCGGGCACCCTGCCAGGCCTGCCTGTTCCTCGACTTCACGTGCCATGGAAACTTGAGCTGCTTCTGATCCCTGTCCAAGAGCAGTTGTAATGGCTCTGAGCGTCTGATCCCTCTCCTAGAGGAGATGTGATGGCTCCCTTCGTTACCGATCAGTGCGCCGCACTTTGAGTTGCTGTGGTTGAGTCGCTCTGGAAAGAGCCTCAGCTGGAAGTCAGAACACAAGAGCTCACAGCTACGGTGTCTCCCACATTCCACAGAGAAGGGAGGGGCAGCAATCCAATCACAAGAGGGGCTGGGGCAGCCCTTGTTGAGTTTGCACTGTACGTCCGTGCACCTTTGTGTGGACCCTACCCTGCGGGCTGACCCAGAACAGAGAGGGGCTCCTCCCAAGCCATCCCTCTTGGCATCGACACTGGCTCTGACTGAGCCCTGCTGCTTTCCAGTTCTTTGTTCTCAGGCTCCTAGTCTCTGACCCTCCGTTTCCACAACAGAACCGGAGAGGACACAGTAGAGACTGGCTCCTCGGAGTGGATTCTCCAAGCCAACGTCCTCAGCGTGACTGGGGGACTAGGAATAAGCAGCATCTCAGACCTGCTGAGTGAGGATCTGCATTTGCACAGGATCCATAGCAGATTCGGGGCACACATTAGAATTTGAAGCTCTGATGCCCAGGTCCTCCCTGCCCCCACCCCATGAGCCAGCCGGGTGACTAGGAGAGAACACGGCTTTGGAATTTGAAAGCCCTGAGTGGGAGTTCTTCTGCTACCATATTATCTCGGCACCACTGGGGAAAGTATTTACCTCCTCTGAGCCCTTTTCACGTCTATCCAATGGTGGGTGTGCATGCTACATGAGGCTGTTGTGTGGTCGTAC
Organism: Rhynchonycteris naso; assembly: GCA_037038555.1. Lineage (NCBI taxonomy): Eukaryota > Metazoa > Chordata > Mammalia > Chiroptera > Emballonuridae > Rhynchonycteris > Rhynchonycteris naso. The sequence continues at coordinate 5,871,614 of CM072998.1, read as the reverse complement.
GTGGTGAGGCACGGACCCCAGTGCCTGGCACACGAGAGGAATTGAGTGGGTGGGAATTCCTCTCCCATGTCTGTTCTCTCCCGCAGAACCGGTACTCTGATTCTGTGGGCCTCATTTTCTGCCACTGACCTCACTTCCTACTGCTGTGGCCCCCAACTTAAGAAGAAAATAAAAATAAAGTATCAAATCTTGCAAAAGTAATAACATATTTTAAAAATTAGCAGGTATGCCTGGCCAGGTGGTGGCACAGTGGATAGAGTGTTGACCTGGGACACAGAGGACCCAGGTTTGAAACCCCAAGGTCACTGGCTTGGGTGTGGGCTCATCTGGCTTGAGCACAGGCTCACCATCTTGAGCACTGTGTCGCTGGTTTGAGCAGGGGGTCACTCGCTCTGCTGTAGCCCCCTAGTCAAGGCTCATATGAGAAAGCAATCAATGAACCACTAAGGTGGCACAACAAAGAATTGATGTTTCTCACCTCTCTCCCTTCCTGTCTGTCTGTCCTTATCTGTCCCTCTGTCTCACTGTCCCTGTCTCTCTCACTAAATATATAAATAAATAAAATAATAAAAATTAGTAGTTATCTTGTGGCAGCGAATAGAATTAATGCAGGCCTTGATATACAATATCCCTTAGAATTAAACAAACTAGCTGCTCCCTCCCCAAGTGAGTCAGTTCAATAAGAGAGAAACAAACTAACTTCTTTTTTTTTTTAATTATCAAAACAATGCTGTTGCTTGTCAGCAAGAAGTGTGCATCCCTGGAGTGTTGTCTCAAAACAGGGAGATTGTCGACCCAATTACCTACCAAGTATTTTTAGTCTTTCCAAGTAACCCTGAAGAAATTTGTTTACTCTAAAGGGTTCTCAGGGGAGAGAAATGCCTCCCAAGATGTATTTTTTTAATGCCGCTCCTTCCGTTGTAGTTTGAAGTGATACGTTTCGCCTTCCACCGAACACGTTATTATTCACAAATGCTCACTTGCCTTTAGACTCCTCATTTTGCATTCCACTACTTCGTGACTTTTCTGTAAATCTTTCATGAACAAGGTCTCAGGTGGGTCCTCTTTAATCGGTTAAGTATTATCAACAGAGCACACGGTCACAACACGGGCAAAGAAACTCTAGACAGCATTTCTTTTTTAAAAAAACTCACGGCACAACACTTTCCCTGAGATAAGATGACCAGATGCAGGAAAAAACACACCGGCCCTCGTGCTCACGAATACTATTTGAACCTGACCACCTGTCAAAACAAGAGAGGCTTTCCAGTGCCCCATTAGCTGTCCTAGTCTGGGACAGCTTTGTTTTCCCGGAACCAAAATTGTGGGAGTTCTGATTCTGACAAGAGTGCTTGAAAGAAGAAAAGGGTTCAAGGGTCTTTGCTAATAAAATATTCTTGTAGCTACTGTTTCATGGAGACTAACAGAAGGCAGCCAATGCAAAAGTCTCTGACACCTTGCAGATGTCGACAATAAAGTCGTTATCCTGCGGTGAAGGAGTAAACTTGTACGCACACATACACCCACCTGTCTCAGGGACACCGGTTGCTCCTGTTCCCTTTTGTTTCTTTTCCTTTGTAGCTTCTCATCTCACCCAGAGAATTCATGCTTGACTATGTATCAACTTTGTTCCAAATCTTCCCCCACCCTCTTCCTTCCATCATTACCCCAAACTCACGAGTAGCTCTGCCGTCCTTACTCACGCACAGATATTTCCTGGATTGTTCTGTATACCTCTTTGGAAGGCCGCATCGGCTAATATGACTCTTGCTATATTGTAATTAAAGGTATTTCTAAATAAGGCATTAGAAGTGGTACTCTAGTCGATGTTGGTATGTTTATTTGAATTCCAAAATTCCTATACCATGATAGTTATGCAACGATGGAGCTGTTTTGCATTGCTTTATAAATCACTTTAAAAGTAAAACTGGCATTCAAACCCAAGCGTAAATTAAAAATTAGCACATGGGCAATATGCCGCATGGCTCCGTAAGCTGGATTCAGGGAAAGTATGCTGGTTCTAACATCTGCAGAAGTTGAACAGCATTAACAAGATTCACTTCCTGCCAAGGTGTCCCTAGCGGGCATTTCACTCCCAATACTGTGTCGGCAATGTTTAGATTATCTGTTTTTGTTGGTTTACTATGCGATTTCTCTTCACCGTTCTACTGGATCTAACGGCCTCCTTCGTGGTTTAGAATACATGTAAACATCTTCCCAGCTTTGAGGAGTTATTTTGTGTCGGTAAGACGGATCATCAGAACGGAGGTCAGTTATATTATTATCTGGTTCAAAGCTCAGCATCCATCGACATATTTGCAGACTCCCTTACCTCCACTGTTCTTGGGTGTTAGAAAAACCATTCCCAGTCATTCATCCACTCAGGAAATCCATTCATCCCAGCACACCTAGACCTGTGTTTTCCACACACCTGCCTTCACTCTGGCAACTTCTGGTCAGTGGTTAATGGGCAGGGCTTTCCCACCGCTCTGCCATAGCAGGGAGACATTTTCTCTGGGGAATGGGTCCAGCACTGTCCACTCTAAACACAGAGGCTTTCCGGGAAGTCCCTCTCCTTGCTTTGAAGACTCTGGTCTGCTTTAGAAGAATGGCTCAAAGGGTCAGAGATAGATGAAAGGACTTGCAGAGGGGACAATTTTTATGTCTCTCTTTCACCGGGCGGGGGTAGGGGGGAGGTTGCTCCTGAACCGGCTCAGAAGCTCTCTGCTTGGTATGCAGCCCAGAAATCACGGGGTGAGTCTCTCACAAATTGAATTGAACTGACCACGAATTTGAAGTTCCTGCCTGTCCCACTGAGTTAAAGCCAAAGAGAGTGGCTTCCCCGGCCAGACTTTGATCAGTAGTGAGGCACTGTTCTCTTCCTGACTTAAATGTACCGGGTCCATAGCGCTGACTATGTTTAATGTCCCCGTTCCTGTCACTGGAGATGCTTTCATACCGGCACCTGCTGGCTGCCAGAGTGGTTAGGATGTCACCGGACAGCGCAGTGCATTCCTCGTCAGCCACGCCACGGCCTACGAGTTAATGCAGGATTATTCCTCAGCGCTTACTCCGCAGGCTTGTTCTGAACTGAAAGGGAATGGCAATTAAAGGATGAAGAAGAAAGGAAGTGATCGCATGAGAGGTGAACAGCGTACAAAGCCTGACGGTGTGCATTAGCACACGCGCTCTCCAAAGGCACTCCTGCCACTGTGTCCTGTTCGTGCTGATCAGCGTCATCTCTTCCGCTTGAGCCCCGGCTCGTTTTACACAGGGGCAGATGCCTGACCCCTCGTCAAAATGTCCGTGGGTAATTTTAAGTCTCTCCAAAAGCCCGTTCAGTTATTGTAGCCCCGGTCTCAGCTGAGGCCAGCCTTCATGGCGCTCCCACCAAGGTGCCAGGCGCAGGAATGCAGCCCTGTTAGAGCGCCCCCCTCGGGCCAATGCATCCAAAGGCAAGTGTTGCCCAGTGAACCCCAGTCAACATCGAAAGGATGCAGGAGAATCACCCAGCTAAGCTCTGTCTTCATTCTTAACCTCCCCAAATTGTTAAAGATAAGAAAATATTGTTGTTGGCCGACTACGGCCCATGACTGCTTCTGTATGGTCTGCGAGCAATGAATAGACTTTACGTTCTTAAATGATTGAGGAAAATCAACACAGCACTGATGTTTTTTGACACACTAAAATCCTAGGAAGTTCACATGCCAGCGTACGTTCATAAAGATGTACAAGGACACAGCCTTGCTCACCTGTTTGCATGCTGTCATGGCGGCTTTGTGATTCCCTGGTGGAGGGGCGTGATTCCAACAGAGATCTCCAAAATATTTACCATAGCACCCTTTACAGAATAATGTCAGCTTCTGTTCCAAGCCGCTAAGTGTCGTGTCTCTTTGTCACACAGCAATAGACGAGCAATTGCAGTCAAAACCAAAGGGCAACACGAACTTTGCAAATGAAGTATGTATCTAAGAAACACATTTTAGTGTGACAGTTGATTTCTTAACCCTTTTTTTAATTAAAACTCAAGAGGACGCTAACCAAAATAAAATTTAACATGGAATTTCCTGGATGGATTGTGTTCTCAGTCATTGCACACACAAATAGCAACATTTTCTTTTTTCTGGTGGGGGAACAGAATGAATGTAATATTTCTTGAGCTCCTACCGGCATGCCAGGCGCTGTCCTCAGCCATGGAATGCAACAGTAAGTAGAAACAGACAAAGAGCCTTCTCTCTTGGGGCTTGCCGTCCAACGGAGAAGAACAAGAGTAACCTACCAGTTCCGCGATGCAGTCCACAGTAGGCTTGTGAAAATCATTGCATGGAGTGCTCTGATAACTGTACTGGGCGAATCTGCCCTAGCCTCAGTGACAGGCTGTGTTCCTCAGAGACCTGATCTTGAAGTCAATGGGGTAATATGGAAGTGGGGGGAGGCTCAGAGTTCCTGCGGCAGAATGGGGTGGGAATGCTGGAGAGAGGAGGGGTCTGGACTTTGGGACTGTGGTCCACTGAAGTGACGGGAAGGTCAGTGTCTGTGGAGACAACCGGGATGGTACAGGACTGAGCCCGAGATTGGGGACTCCTGTCAAATGTCTCGCTGGCCTCAGTTTCTATCTTAAACATCAGTGAAGTGTTTTAAGCCAGTGGCACGGAAAAGAAGAGGACCCTGGCTTTGATGCCATGGGATTCCCATGTGGAAAATCACCTTGCAGTGTGGAACGGCTGGCTGGCAGACAGCACATGGCATTGGCAGAATAGAAAAGGAGAAGGGTTGGTGAGAGCCAATGTAGGGGAAACAAAAACCAATCTTCTCCCAACCCGGAAGTCCTCTCCACAAAGGCAGCAGAGAACCGGAATGCTTTCATTGTGCAGTAAGCATTAAACCTGAGTGAGATGCTCTCCACAGACCATCCGCAAACAGACTGCAGTGACAGAAGAGACCCAGCAGGGCGCCATGCCTCCAGCCCAGAGAGAACAGGCAGCCTCACTCAGTTCCCATCCCAGGGAGAGTCCAGCTGCATGGCACATTCACTTAGCCGAAAACAAGGGCAGAGTGTCCCACACAAGGTGGTAAGTCCAGCACAGTCTGTGTGGGCTCTTTATCTCTTGGTAACAAAGTGTTTGGGCCCAAGGCCCACGTTATGGTTCCGAGTGGAGCCCAAAACACTACATAAGACTGTCTTTCCCAGTAGTAACCAAGTAGATGGCCCCTTACACACATGCTCTCAAGACAAATGACTGGCCCTACAAAAGGATTTGACTGCACCAATGGTTGCACATAGTTCATCCTAATTACACCTGGTACTTGGGATAATTATCTGCGCTAGCTAATTGGCTTTATCCAGCGGAAGAACAAATTTCTCCTATCTTTTAGAGAGGACGTAGTTTTGCAACTTTGAGCAAGGTTCCCACTGTGGTTCTGCCCCTGGCCTCCCACAGATACTGGGAGACAGGGTGCTATTTCTCTAGATCAGGGGTCCCCAAACTTTTTACACAGGGGGCCAGTTCACTGTCCCTCAGACCGTTGGAGGGCCCGATTATAAAAAAACAAAACAAAACTATGAACAAATCCCTATGCACACTGCACATATCTTATTTTAAAGTAAAAAAACAAAACGGGAACAAATACAATATTTAAAATAAAAAACAAGTAAATTTAAATCAACAAACTAACCAGTATTTCAATGGGAACTATGGGTGCGGATGCATCCTGTGCTCCTCCCACTGACCACCAATGAAAGAGGTGCCCCTTCAGGAAATGCAGCGGGGGCCAGATAAATGGCCTCAAGGGGGCCGAATACCACCCACGGGCTGTAGTTTGGGGACCCCTGCTCTAGATGTTTACATTTCCGAGAGATGTTTCCCAGGTCTTTGAGAAGAACACTTCTGGGTCAGTAAGCTGACAAAGGGTCTATCAAGTCTTCAGAAAGATTTACATACATTTCAAAAAGAGAAGAAATGAATGTATTTCAAAAAGGAATGAACGCTGAGAAATAAATACTATCCATTGAATTTTGCCACAGACGTCACACCGGTGACTTTCTGGAAGACTCTAAGCAGGCTGTACTTGGGGCAGAAGCCAGATAGGGCAAGAGCTCAAGATGACTGTAGGTCAGGGAGTAGAAAGAGGAAACAAAGTAACTTAAGTGATTTTAATGAAGTGGCCTGTGTGGGAAAGACGGGGCAATTCCTGGAGGGAGTATCCAAGTCAACATCCATCTGCTTCTCTTTAAGACGAGAGGTACCGGAGCACGTCCCAGGCCGATGCGGAGGGTCTGGTAGGAAAGGAGAAGTGACCATTTCAGGGTGGAGGGGCAACACCTGTGGGTGAGATTCCTGGGGAGGGGAGGATGGGAAGGGAGGAGGAGGAGGGGAAGAGGTAGGAGAGGAGAAATATGAGGGAAGGGAGAGGAGGGAAGGAGGAGGGAAGAGGAGGAGAGAAGGAGGGAAGGTGGTGGGGATAAATGGAGGAGGAGGGGGGAGGAGGGGAGGAGGAGGGAGGTAGGAAAAGGGGAGGAGGAGAGGTGGGAAGTGGGAGGGCAGGAGGGCAGAGGAGGAGAGAAGGAAGGGAGGAGGAGGGTGGGGAGAAGGGAAGAGGGGTGGGGAGGAGGGGAGGAGGAGGAAGGAGGTAGGAAAAGGGGAGGAGGAGAGGTGGGGAGTGGGAGGGCAGGAGGGCAGAGGAGGAGAGAAGGAAGGAAGGAGGAGGGTGGGGAGAAGGGAGCAGGGGTGGGGAGGAGGGGAGGAAGAGGTGGGGAGGAAGAGGGGAGGAGGAGGGTGGGGAGGAGGTGGGGAAGAAGAGATGGGGAGGATGGGAGGAGGAGAGAGGGAGGAAGAGGGGAGGAGGAGGGGTGGGGAGTGGGAGGGCAGGAGGGACAGAGGAGGAGAGAAGGAGGGGAGGAGGAGGGAGGGAGGAAGAGGGGAGGAAGAGGGGTGGGGAGAGGGAGGGCAGGAGGGACAGAGGAGGAGAGAAGGAGGGGAGGAGGAGGGAGGGAGGAAGAGGGGAGGAGGAGAGGTGGGGAGTGGGAGGGCAGGAGGGGCAGAGGAGGGGGCGCACGGCTTACGTTAGGTAGGACTGCAGCCTCACAAATGAGACAGTGCTATGTCTTAGAAAATGTGGTGAGTTTCAATGAGCAGTGTTTTCTAGCGACATTGATTCTGTTACATTTCCCTGGGAAGGCTGTATCAGCACTGAGCCCAGAAGGAAATAGCGTTTGATCCCCTTTAGTTCATTGGAGAGGCTGTCATCAAGGGATGACTCACTGAAGTGTGAGCTGGACTGAAAAAACAACGTGAGACCTAAGCAGCTGGAACCCTAGGTGAAGAAATGTCCTCAGAGGCCAGGGGCCCTGGAACTGGGAAGGAGGGCCTTGGAGGGAGTTGTGAACTGGTCAAGACAGCCCCTGCTGGAGAAAAAGACAGACTCTGAGGCATGCAGGGCACCCTCGTCTCTGTCACCTGCCCCCAGGCTCCTGCCACCATTTCCTATTGGCAACACGCCATAGCTGGAGACAAAGGGAAGGGATCAACCAGCCTCAGGGGCACAGAGCTGAGTACAGACCAGGGGGTGGGCATGGGGAGGCTTGCACTCATTTATTCTAATTACATCTTTCACCTTGAATTCACTTGGATTTTGTATCTCTCCCTAGATGCTTCCGTGGTGATGTGCCCCTGGTTTTGCTCTCGCCCCTCTGATACTTCTTGGGTATCTCTTCTTGTGTCTCTACCTTAAGTGTCCGCCTGCCTCCAGCTCTGTCCTGGGCCCTATGGTCCTCTTCCACGCTGTCCCTCCCTTGTCTCATCTACTCCAGTGGCTCCACATCTTAGCTACAGGGCAATGACTCCCAGATCTCTCTCTCTCTCTCTCTCTCTCTCTCTCTCTCTCTCTCTCTCTGAAATTTGGACTTTATAGCTGTTGGAATACTGGGCATTCCCACAATTATCCCAAACTCATCAGACACAGATGGAACTGACCTCCTTCCTACGTATATTTCTTCTACCATGTCTCCCGTCATCCGGTGGGTCAAGACCATGACAGGCGCTCTCGTCTGTCACCGAACATAAAATCAGAGTCCCTTTCCCGCCTCAGTGGTTCAGATCCACTTATTGTCGCCGTCTTCACCAGCAGTTCATGGAGTGACCACCATTTTCTCTCGTGAAGGATATGCCAACAGCCACCTACCTGATCTTCTAACCTCTGCTCATGGATCTTCTCTGGTTCTCTCTCTAAACCCCACCCAGAGCAATCTCACTATGACCCAAACGTGATAAAAAAAATACATAATTTTTAGTGATTACATTGGTGCTAGCACAAAGGGCTTTAACATGTGCCAGGATGTTACCAGATCTACTCTCCATGCTCCCCCCACCCCACCCCTTCTTTGCAAGGGTCTCTCCTGTACCTCCCACCTTCTACCGTAATCTCCACCACTACCGTCATCCAGATCGGCTCAGGCCCCTGGGCTCGGCCTCATAGGAACATTCACTGCGCTAGTTTGTTATTGCCATTGTCCTTCCTGGCTGGTAAGAGAGAGAACCACAACCTGACCTGTGGTGGCGCAGTGGATAAAGCATCGACCTGGGAACACTGAGGTCGCCAGTTCAAAACCCTGCACTGGTCTGGTCAAGGCACATATGGGAGTTGATGCTTCCAGCTCCTCCCCCCTTTCTCTCTCTCTCTCTCTCTCTCTCTCTCTCTCTCTCACTCTGTGTCTCCTCTCTAAAATGAATAAATAAAAAGAAATTTAAAAAAAAGAGAGAGAACCACATCTGTGTTCATACTGTCTTCTCAGTTGCAAGCACAATGCCTTCACCTCAGTAGGAAATCAACACATACTTCCATGTAAAAGAAGGAAAGAAGCAATAGAACTCTTATATGGAGTAATGTTGGAATTGGTCATCAGGGAGTTTTGCAAAAGTATAGGATGCTACAGTAGCTAAGAGTAATGGAGGTTCAAGTGTAAAAAAGCAGGGAAAGGCACACTTTACTCCCCTGGTACCTGTAGGCAAATAGACCTTGCTTTCTTGAGCTTGAAGTTAGGGGTAGAAATAATTACATTAAAGCTTTCATAATAAAAAGACATTATTTGGCCCTGACAGGTGGCTCAGCCTAGCATATGGACGTCCTGGGTTTGATTCCTGGTCAGGACACACAGGAGGAAAGACCATCTACTTCTATCTCCTTCCCTCTCCCCCTTCTCTTCCTCTCCCCCTCCCTCAGCCAGGGGTTCAATTGGTTCAAGCATGGCTATTGGGCAAATAAGTTTGTAAAATGTGATTTTCATGCTCACTTTGTTAAAAACGGCAGCTATGTGATCTGTGATACTGCTCATTACCTTCCTGCGCGGGAAGGGGCTTGGTTATGCTAATGTTTGCTAGAGGAGGGGGTTTGCGCTGAAAGGCTTTAAGAAGAAAGAAGAAAGGGGAAGCAGAGAGGCCACGTTTTTGATGAGAAGCAGCCAATATGTCGGGAGGCTGAAGGAGAAGCCAGTTTGTGCAGAGAGGAAAAGGCGTGCAGGTGGGGAACAGAGGTGACTGAGCTAGTGGATGCCTTTGATTCTAGAAAATCAGGAGAAAGTCAGTGGCTTTGGGAGCCCTGAATGGAAAGGGAAGTGTTTCCCACTGTGTGTATTTACTCGCCCGCCGGTACGAGGCTAGAATAAAGGCATGGCCCACCAGTTTTCAGTTCTGCTCTTTTTCTACCATCTAATGGAAATCTGCAGCTGCATGGTGGCTGTGGTGGCTGCGAATACTGGCTGCACAGTGGCCCTAGCACTGAGAATAGCGTGGTTGGTCTGAGTGCATTGGTCTCAGGTACTAAAAGTAGCTTGGTACCTGAACATCAGCCCAAGACGGGGTTGTTTGGTAGATCACAGTCTAGGTTTTTGCAGGATTCTGCCTCACTATCTCCTCTCCTCTCACCTTACAAACAGCAGCAACAACAATAATAAAAAACATTTATTAGTGACAAGAAATGGTCTCTGCTTACATCCGTATATGACAATTAAGTAGTAAGACATAGTAGGCTGTGAATTTGTGTGCAATGATTCATGCCTGGGGCATTTTGCACAAGTGTGAGAACACATGCCCTCTTGACAGTAGGCAGGATTCTAAACCCAGACTGTAAATTATGAAATATCAAGTTTCCCTGTGAAAATTGTTTCCCAAGCGATTTCCCCTTTAAGGACTTTAGTAGCAAATTAGGAAACAAAATAAAGAATTCGAATTTTCTTTTTTATGTTCTGAACTTCGATGAACAACTTCAGAATCCACTTTCATCTCTCCCAAGGTCGGGTCCGGGTAGGGCATTGGGAGAGTGAATTGGGGGGGCGTCCCGCGGCCTCCCACCTGCTGTGAGCCTCCACGCCCCGCAGGGAGGAATCCTTCCTACAGGCTGCTAGCCCCGTGGATGCTCAGATAGGCTCCTTCCTGTGACAGAATATCTATTTCTGGAACAGCGTGTCTCACACCTTGGTAAGGTGGGTGGATGTTCCTAAGTCAGGGGTTTCCTGTCAAGAGAGAGAGAGAGAGATTTAGGTGGAAGTTGTCCTTGGCAAAGTAACTATAGCTTCGAGGATTTACTTCTTGATATGATAGAGAAGGGACTGTATTCACCAATATGGTTCTTCTACACATGGACATTTTTATAATCAGCACGTCTGTTTCTGCCTAATGCATGGGAACGAGACGAAATTCTGTGCTTCCAGGCACAAGGAGGATGCGGGTCTGTGAATACCACCGCGTGAAAACTTGGCCTGGGTCCACGTTGCTCCCCAATTAACCTTGTGGCCCAGGGACCTTGCTTTCTACATCAGCAACAGGACTGATGGAAACTTCTGCTCTAAGGTGAAGCGGGTGGGCGGCGTACGCTGGGTCCCAGCTGAGTCTGTGGGACAGGACATGGGCATGCCAGGCATTGCAGCCTTCCCTGGATGTTCGTTCGAGTGAGGGCGGCTCTGTCGATCTTTCCCCGAGCTCCCACTCCAGTTAGCTGCGAAAGCCCACGATGCCACTGAATACCGGAGCTGGCAGGTTCTTTGTGAAGAGATCTGCCATTTTTGTTTGGGTTGCTGAGTCAGGAAATTGACATTCTACCGCTGTGCTTTTAAAAGTATTTGCTGTGACTTCATTTTTTCTTCTTCTTCTGACAGTTGAAGCAGAAAGGTAGATTAGCTTTCTTCATTCGAGTTATCTTCCCCGGTGGTATACTGCTGATATGTGACTGTGTCAGATAAGTCATGTGAAGTAGAAGGAAATGTCACCTGACAAATGTGACAATGTCTGAGGGAGGGCTTGAAAGGTATTTCTTGTCCCTGATGAGTCTCTAAGACCTTAAAAAAAAAAGTATGATTCTTTTAAAATATTGAGTTGGATGTCTGTTTTTTTTTTTTCCCCAGCCCAATTTGCTGAAAGATTACCATGCAAATGTCAAGTTTTGTTTTGAGAAAGGACGTGAATGGAGACAGTCGGATAAGTGTTCTCTGTGACTTCCTTCCATCTGAGAGTCAGACCAGAAGGCGTCCTGTGGAGCACTGAGGTCCTGCCTCTCTGGTCAGTCTGCCAGCAGGTCCCGTCTCAGAAAGGCCAGATGCCTGGGGTCGCAGGGGCGAGACCTGGGACAATGACTGGGAAACCGTGTCCCCGGGCTTACCTTCTGTGTGGTGGGGTGTGTGAGGTGGCCACAGGAGGGCCAAGGACCTGTGCGGTCATTCCAAGCCGGCTGCACTGCCTGCAGCCTCCACCAGTCTGGGGAAGTTGCTGTGGCTTCCTTTTATTTCCATATCTGGTTCACAACCTTCTTCCACGATGTAAAATATATATAACTTGTCTCTGTTCCCCTGATGAGTCCTCTTTATCTCTTTACTGCCTGGAGAGAATGTGGGATGACAGGTACAGTCCAAACTCTCATTCCCAGGTTCAAGGCAAGGACCCACCCCCTTGGAGCTCCGTCAGGTGAAGGAACAGCTTCCAGGGAGGGGACAGGGAATGAGGAAACTCGGTGGGTGCACGGAAAGCAGCAGCTGGGCTTTGAATTGGGGTTCTTCATCCTGCGGCTTAAATTGTGGGGTCCTTAGGGGACAACAGCGTGTAGCAGTGATATAAAACCCCTGAACCAGACAGGTGGCGTTGCTGGGATGGTGAGGTCAGAGAGTCTCCCTGTGGCCCCGTCTGTGACTCCAGAAAATACTGACCACCCGTCGGGGGGGGGGGGGGGCAGAGACACGCCTCCCCTGCGATGCAGCCTTCCACACCCACACCCCCGAGGCGGATTCTAGGACAGCCTGCTCTCCTGACACCGCAGGACTCCTCCCCACGCAGAGCACGCGAACATTCCCAGAAACCTAGTCCGGAGAGCGCAGCCTTCCACTCTCCAAAAACCTTAGGACACGTCAGGGACTCAGAAAGGCCACACCCGCACACACTCAGGGCGGCGCTTGCCAGAATCCACTCATTCTCGATCCCAGTCCGAGAAGAACAGCCGAAAATAAATCGGGGGCACGTCAGGGTTCAGAGACCCTCAGCGGCGCATCTTTTGAAGGGGTAGAGGTGAAAAAACTTCTGGCATTAACGATGTTTATCACAATGCACGCCTGGAAGGCATCAAGGGTACCTCCCCCACGTGGCCTCCCACCCGCGGGAAGATGACGGGGGCCCAAGGGGGCCTCGCCGCGGCTGCATCATCAATTCCAGGTGACGAACGGCTGCCAGACAGCCCCGAGCGCCCCACGATGGGCTCTAATAACACTGAAGGAAAATGTTCGGATGAATACAAATCACCCCTGAGGCCCGTGGTCCATCATGCGCAGGAGCAGCACCATAAGAACCGGAAAGAGAAGGAAACTTGAAAGACGCACAGCTTAGATGTACTTGGACTTGAACTGGGACTTCTTTCTACCCACACTCTCCCCCATCCAACAATACATATTATGATAGGAAAGAAAAAAAGATCTCAAATATCTTTTTAAAGAACTGACTTATATACAAAAAAGAAGAATATAACATCTCTATTCTAAGATATTTCTAGTATTTCCTTAGTAGGGACATCTGGTAGAGGGGTGTGTAAACATGCTCCCTTCTGAGAGGACTTCTACACGTGTTCTCATGTAAATTTCATCACTCCTCTAAACAATAGATATTTTCAGCCTGACCAGGCGGTGGCGCAGTGGATAGAGCATCAGATTGGGAAGCAGAGAACCCAGGTTCAAAACCCCGAGATTGCCGGCTTGAGCACAGGCTCACCAGCTTGAGCGCAGGACCACTGGCTTGAGCATGGGATCACAGGCATGACCCCATGGTCACTATCTTGAGCCCAAAGGTCACTGGCTTGAAGCCCAAGGTCTGGCCTGAGTAAGGGGACACTTTCTCTGCTGTAGCCCCCCCCCCCCAGTCAAGACACATATGAGAAAGCTGTCAATGAAAACTAAGGAGCCACAGTAAAAAACTGATGCTTCTCATCTCTCTTTCTTCCTGTCTGTCTGTCCCTACCTGTCTCTCTCTCTGTCACACACACACACAAGAAGAATGGATATTCCTATGTTGTAGACAAAAGGGAATCCATACAGTATAATGATTCTTGGGCTAGCCCACAAGTTAATAAATGAGAAAACCAGGAATAGGAAGTTTGGTTGTTTAAAAATTACATAGTGCCTCACCAAGTTTCACATATGTTAAATTTGTCACTAATTCAGTGTTTTCCAGACAATGGTGTACACACACAACAGGCTACTCCAGCTGTTAATTGTTTCTTAACTTCTGTGAAACTGTTTAGAAATGATAGCTGGGAAAATCCAGTGCAGTTACATTTAGGATTTGTCTTTCGGTCCTATGCAATAGTTGATACTTGTGTCCCATGTTCAAGTTTCCCCAGCGTACCCCAGACTTGAGCACTTCCGGCCCCCCACAACAACCCTGTCAGGTAGACAGGATTTGCATTTGCGTTCACAGTTTAATGGTAGCAACACGAGGTTTGTAAAGGCCATGTGACTCACCCACAAAGCTCCTCGTAGGGGTGGGGTGGGGACTGGAACCGGGGCCTGATTCATCTAAGACTCTTCCCATCAAACCCCTAATGGAAGAGGAGCCCCCAGGACAATGGGAAAGAGAAATGTTGCTCGTTTGGTTATTTGACCAGAATAGGTTTGAGCTTTTTCAAAAGCCCAGGTTATTTGGAGAACCTAAGGTTTTACAAGAAAGAAAACACGTAGCAGTGCAGGGGGGAAACGTTGGGGGGCAGCCTCAGTCTCAGAACTGAAGAGCATGCAGGTATCGAGTGACACGCTTTCCCCCTTCGCTCCCCGGCCCCCAGGAAGCTCCCTGTGCCGCGTGTGACGAACAGCCCGCTCTCATGTGCCCTCTGGAATTCTCTGCATCTAATCAGTCAGGGTCTTCTCCCAGTTATTCTCACGCCTGGAAGGTTATTTGCTACGGGAACACTCCTAGGCTTGGAGAAAGGAATGGGTCAGTCTACGAAATACAGTCGCAAGTATGTGCAGTGACGCAAGTGAAAGGTAGCATGTAGAAGTAAACGCCTCTGTGGTAGTTAGGGCCCTTAGGGGGTAGGATGCTGTTTTTCAATGTTGTTAACATGTTGCGCTGTCAGTTTCGCAGTAAACTGGATTGACTCCTAAAGGTCTAGCTTTTAGGAAGATGATGATGCAGACTAGTGTCCGGGAATCGTGAAGATACAGCAATACGAGCAGGGCTCCCTGATTGCTCATTGGTGAGTTTGGCTCCACTTTTATTTATTTGTTTTTCTTCTTTTCCAAGTGAAAGGAGGGGAGATCAACAGACAGACTCCCACACGTACCCTGAGCGGGATCCACCGGGCAACCCCCAACTAGGGCCGATGCTCTGCCCATCTGGGGCCATGCTCCCAACCGAGCTGTTGTTTTTAACATCTGCGGTGGAGGCTCCATGAAGCCACCCTCAGCTCCTAGGGCCGATGCACTGGAACCAATCAAGCCATGGCTATGGGAGGAGAAAGAGACAGAGAGAGAGAGAGATGGAAAAGCAGATGAGCACTTCTTCTGTGTGTCCTGACCGGGACATCCACACGCCAGGCTGATGCTCTACCACTGAGCTAACCGACCAGGACTTTGCTCTACTTTTTATTTTTGGTGATCTTTT
Source organism: Rhynchonycteris naso (assembly GCA_037038555.1). Classification (NCBI taxonomy): domain Eukaryota; kingdom Metazoa; phylum Chordata; class Mammalia; order Chiroptera; family Emballonuridae; genus Rhynchonycteris; species Rhynchonycteris naso. The sequence goes on along the minus strand of CM072998.1, from coordinate 5,856,489 downwards.
ACAAACAGGTAGTGAAAAACTGGATTATACATGTTTGTGATCTAAGAATTTTCCCATGCTACATTGGTGAAGTCCCTCTTTCAGGCTAGAATCATCAGGGAAGGATGAGTAGCTACGGAATTGGACGGCAGGGGCAGTGGGAAAATTCATGCTGGAAGCGCACGTGGCTTCAGCCACGAGGTGATAGGGATCAATGTCTTCTTGCAGAGAGAACACTTCAAAAACATCTATCACTCGGATACTCAACTTTAGGAAACAAACTATGACAAAACACAGGTATTGTAAAGCAGAGTCAATAATCAGCGGGAAGTCTGTACAACGGTTAACAACACCCCAGAGCAAACCCAGAAAAAGTGTATGAATCGAGAAAAATGACTGTGCAATTCTTCGCCCCCACCACCCTGCATTCCCTCCTCTCTCTGCCCCCCTCCCTGCCTTACCATGCGCTTGTTTCTCCCACCAATACCTCCCCTCCCCCCGCAACCTTCTACAGAAAGAAACTCACAGGCAGAAAGTTACCTGGCAAATGATAGGCTAGTGTTGAAAAGAAATCTTTTAAAAATGGCGCACTTTTTTCAAGTTCAGGGGACCAGAAATAACTTGAGGTGTGTTAATAGCACCCCAGTCATTTAGGCTGATGGTCTTGGGATTCTTGATTGTTCTCTCCTCCTTCATTCCTTATATCTCCCTTTTCACCTTAATTGCCCCCAAACTTGGTGGCAATACAGATTGAATAGCTGCAACTGCTGGAGTCCTTCCTCTGAACAAGAAGGAGCGAGTTTCCTCTAGTGCTCAAAGCGAGCAGTAAGGCTGAGCTTGCAACCCTCATCTTGGAAGTAAAAGCACTGAGGCTTACAGACCTCTGGGGAATTGCCCAAAGCCATAGACCTGTCTAGCGCCAAGAGTCCCATCTTACCTCAAAGTTGTGTCACTACTAGGCACTCCTTTCATTCAGCCCCCGCCCCCACCCCCCACACACTCACAGCTCCAGGACAACCTCATCACCCAGACATAACTGCTGAGCCTCTTGGACTCGCCTCCTTCCTCCAACCCATTCACTGCAGTTTCCAAATCGTTTCCCCCAAGCAAAGCTTTTGTAACAGAAGTAACCTGTGAGATCTGTTTGGCCTGTACTTTCAGAGGAATATGGTGGAAGGGAAAGAGGTTGAAAGGAGGAGTTAAAGAAAGGAGGAGAAAGGAGGAGCAACCATGTCAGGAAGAGGACCTGATTCAAAGCTGAGAACGGGTGTGACGGACACGGAAGATATCAGCAGAGGGGGAGGGTGGGGATGCCTCCCTCAGAGGCAGCAAGCCAGAGAAATGCCACGAGGCTGGAAAGGGGTGATGGGAGAACTTTTCAAGGTCTAGGAGGGGTAGCTGGGTAACGGGATGAACAATAAACTTCTGGAAAATTCTTCCATGTGAAACGCTAAGGGTAAAAGAACAAATGACGTCAAGATGGTCCTTGTAAGGACCATTAAGGGAAGTTTCTAGTTAATATCGAGGACAGATATTCTTCCTCTTCAAAGAACAGATGGAATTATGGGCAGAATGACTAAGAATCTCACTCCACAGGAAAAGTAGCTGAATTCCAGTGACGCTACCACTTACTAACCTGGTCACTTCACACGATCTAAGTCTGAGGTTTTCAATATCTACAGAATGGGGGTAATAATAATTCCTGTCTCAGGGAATGATTGAAAAAATGAATGACTGTGTGTGTATGTGTGTGTGTATGTACCATGTTTAGGATATGTAACTATTAAATAATGATTAGAAATATATGACTGTTCTCTATGATTGCAAGATAAGGAAGGGAACCAGTAAAGGAAGGAAGGAAGGAAGGAAGGAAGGAAGGAAGGAAGGAAGGAAGGAAGGAAGGAAGGAAGGAAGGAAAGAAGGGAGGGAAGAAGGGATGGAGGACGGAGGGAGGGAGAGAGGGAGAGGGAGGGGAAAGAGCAATTTTTAAAATGGAAATAAGCCAGGATATTTCAAATAAGAAATTAGCAGTGTAATAAAGTCAAATAAACCAAACACCAACATTGCTCAGTTAACATAAAAGCTGGATGTGAAAATTACATTAGTAGAAATGATCGAAACATATAGCATCTGAATAATCGGACGAGTTCTAAATCATTAGGTAACCATCTTGCAAGGTAGGAGAGAAACGGCAAACATTCTGTGCAGAGGCAACTTTTCCCTCCAAGATATTCCCAGAGTGGCAGCTGGCACCATCACAGATGAAAGTGTGGTGAGTTCTAATGTTCACCATGTAGACGTCCCAGCGGGCCCAGCAGGAGGACATGAAATCTAAAGGTGGTCTGGGAAGGGAACCCCTGGTGGGACCTGTTTAGTATTCCTTCCCTATTTCACGAGAGTTTGATGTAACTGGGAGTTTAAATAATTTATGTGAAATGATGATAAAAACAGAAGAGTGACAATAATGATAATAAATAAAAGAAAGGCAGATAGTCTTAAGTCGGTGAAACCTCAGGCCTGATCTTTTTCTCTCTGTGCACAAAGCACCCAGAGAGTGCATTTAGTGAGCTTTCCTGTTCACGTGCATGGAGGCATGGTCAGCAGGGCTGTGAGCTCGTGCGCAGGGCAGCTCTCAGAGACCAAGCTCTCAAAGACAACTGCGAGAGACCAGTGAAGCTCGAAACCTTCATTCCCTGCCAAGCCCTGGGCCTGTCTGAAGTTCTGCTCCATGTCACCTGTCACTTGCTACACTTAAAAACCTTTACCCTCCTCTTCTGAGTGGGGGCAACCCACGCCTTCTCTTTCAGACTCCGAAGGGCAGCCATTCTTTGTGGTTCTACCAGACACCTGGGTAGCAATTCAGCAGCGCAGTGTCTGTTAGAACCCCAAAGAGTGGCTGCTCTTTGGAGCCCTTCTCTCTGAAGGGAGAAAGCCACACCCCCAATTTCCATCTCAAGTCCTATGTGGTTGAGTGTTCAAATGATACTTCATGAAGAGTTTTATCACTGGGAATAGTTTATCCACCATGCTAAGTGGGCTTGTGCCCTGTGGCCCGTAAGATGGACACATGAAGTTCTGACATCAGCTCCTAGTGTCACTGCTCATCTGAGATTTCCAGCCTTTTTAATCTTTTTTAAGGAAGGAAAGAGTGTGCTGAGGTGTGAGAGGAGTAGCATAAAAAAAAGGACAGGTTATCTTTAAATGTGTTTTATGGTTTTCACAGAAGAAGAAGTCATCAACAGAAGACTTTATTTTTATAATACTGTTCACCTTTGCTTTTTTTTTGTTTGTCAGGGACAGAGAGAGAGAGTCAGAGAGAGGGATAGATAGGGACAGACAGACAGAAACAGAGAGAGATGAGAAGCATCAATAATCAGTTTTTCGTTGCCTTTGTGACACCATAGTTGTTCATTGATTGCTTTCTCACATGTGCCTTGACCGCGGGCCTTCAGCAGACCGAGCAACCCCTTGCTGGAGCCAGCGACCTTGGGTCCAAGCTGGCGAGCTTCTGCTCAAGCCAGATGGGCCCATGCTCAAGCTGGCGACCTCAGGGTCTCGAACCTGAGTCTTTCGCATCCCAGTCCGCCGCTCTATCCACTGTGCCACCTCCTGGTCAGGCTCACCTTTGTTTTACAGTCTAATCAGGAAATTCTGCCACTTACAGAGAACTATTATGTAATTTATATCAGCAAGCTTAACCCTTTGTCTCCAGGATTCCAGCATGTTCTAGCCAGTGAAATTCAAAATGGAGCAAAGTGCTTTGTTTAAGAAGGAATTTCATCAACTGCAGTATGAGTTTCTGTGTTTTGCTTATTAGCAAATACAAAAAAGAATAAAATGTGGCTTCCTTCCTGAGAACAAATTTATGGAGAAATCAATAATCATTTTTAAAAAACCAGAGGAAAGAATACATCCTCAATAAATCAAGTGGCTTCAAGATCAAGTATTGTGACAAACTAAGAAGAAAACATTTTAAAATTTATCCAGCGTTAGGTTTCTGAACTATATGAGCATCTCTCTTAGTGGGCAGAGTACAGAGGTCGACTTATAATCTCTTTCGTGGTTCTGATGCTTTTCCTCTGGCAGTCCGAACATCATTCCTGTTCTGTGAGTAATTACGAGAGAATGAGGTGAATCTATTCTTACCGCAAGCTGCTCCTTTGGCTTTTTTTTTTTTTTGAAGAAAAAATATTCGGTTAAGCTTTGTCTTTTAATATTTGTATTTTAAATAAACATGCGATGAAATTCAGTCAACCTTCAATTACTTGTATAAGTTAGGTGAGAGTTCACTAATGCTTTATTTTTATTGCTTTCTTTAAAGTTGGAAGTTTTCTTCTAGCATATTAGATTTGAATGAGTTAAAAGAGTGACAGGTAAGTGTTCTTAGTTCAGCAAAAAACTTGAAAAAAAAGTCCGAATAATGAAAGAATGGAAAAGGACATTGATTTGAAAACAGGTTTCAAGTCTCCTGAGGCCAGACCCAAGTTTCTCAACTTTGCTGATTACACTGGGGAAAAAAACTTTTGCTGCATCCACAAAAACACTTGTTCTTACCTAATTCGAGTGTGTTGATCTCAAATCTGGCATTAGTTTTCTCTGTAAGATACATTTTTTTTGCAATTCAAGATTTTAGGTGTTCATCTTATTGTAAAATTTTCAATATTTAGTGTAACATAATGAAGTAGAATGTCTTCTTGGGCATCATCTTTGTGAAAATATAATTTATATAATGCAGTAAATACACTAATTAATTAAACAATATGATTGCATCAGAATTTGGCTACAATTTCAAAATAGAACATATTACAACACTTATTTTAGTCATAAAATTTGCACAAAACTTACTTAAATTCTATTCAGGCAAAAATTTGCATTTGTAGCTCTTGCATTTCTGTGTGCTTATTGAGGACAATCTTGTTTGATGCTCCAACAGTAGTCTGCTCATCACTAACATCTCCAAGATTTTCGGAAAACTTATCAATGTGACTGTTCAGAAAGTGAATCTTAACACTCATGTTATATACAATCACATGGAAAGCCAACAGCATCCTTTGAACCAGAAGTTCATAGTTTTCTGCTTTTTGTTGCCAAGGAAGTTCTTTGTAACTGCCACAAAAGACTGCCATGCTGCTTTCTCCTCCTTATTCATCTTCCTGGCAAATTTTTCATCATATATGAGGGGTCGAATTTGAGGTCCATCGAATACACCTGCTTTTATCTTCTCAAAAGACAAGGCAGGAAAAGCAGAAATAATAAGTAGAAAGCATTTACTTTCTGTATTCAAAGCCTGAACAAACTGCTTCATTAAGCCAAGTTGGATGTGAAGTGCAGGAAAAATGATCCTGTCTCGATTAACTACAGTCTCATTCAAAATATTTTGCATCCCTACTTCCAGAGCTTCACGTTTCAGCCACTCCTTCTGTGTCCAGTGTTTCTCCCGAGCTCAGCTGTCCCACAAACACAGAAAGCAAGGATACGTCGTGAAACCTCTCTGTTGTCCTGGCAGGAAATTTACCATTTTAAGACCCACACAAATGACCCAGTTATGCTCCTCATACTTCAGAACGTTGAGGACAATATTTATGTCATTATAATCTTCTCACAGATGAGTTAAATAACCAATTGGAACTGCTGTATAAACATTACCGTTGTGTAGGAGAACACATTGCAGACTCCATTTAAAGCTGTCAAGAAATAGCTGCCATTCTATTGGACTATAAGTGGTAATACCTAGCTGGCTGAGAAGATTACTGATATCATGACAGTAAACAAAGTGTTCGTCTTCAGAAAAAGAGTCCACAAAAATTTGTTTACGCTTCCTGAAATGGGATACTTTAGCTGACTGGTTAAGTACATTTTTTTTCTTGAAGCCTGGAGGCTAAGAACTCAGCTGCTTTCTTTGATAGGCCCAAATCTCTGACTAAGTCATTCAATTCGGATTGGCTAAAATGCTGAGGGGTTAAAGACTGCTTGGCATCAGAAGAAGACCCCTCAGATTCTACAACCATTTTTTCATGCATCTTATCAAAATACACTTGATCACCATGTTCACTTTCTTCATCCTTAGAAGAAATAAAACCATTGAAAACTGGAACCGGGAGTGTCTCAGAGTGTGGGATAGGTCATATTGCTGAAGGAATATTAGGATATGCGATCATATGCCGTTTTTTCTTGCCGATGCCCTTTGTATGGATCAGACAGAAATAACAGTCACTGCTGTGGTCCTTAGGTTCACGCCAAACCATGGGAATACCAAAAGGCATTCCTTTGCATTTTACTTTTGTCCAGTCATGAAGCATTTCCTCACAATTATGACACACAATATGAGGAACCCAATTCTTATCTTGATTTCCAAGGGGAACTTGAAAATAGGCAATATATGCATGTGTCACAAATGATGAAATATTGCACCTTTGATGTTGAAGTGTGTAACAGCCACATATAGAACAGAAGGTGTCAGGACTATTCTTACATTTACACCTACTCAAAGAAGCCATGATTCGATCTTAAAACAAAATAAGAGGGTGTTTTTATCAGATAATATTTTTTTTACATTTAAAAACAACTACAATTATGTAAAAGTGATGTTTTTAAAACATTAATTTCCTTCTGCTTATGTTCAATCCAAGAGTTGTTGCCCTTTAAGTCCAATTTAAAAACCAATGCATGCCATTAACTTTCACAAAAAGAAATGAAAATTGCATAAAAAACTAGAGCATGCACCAAAAAACACAGATTTCAGATTTGGAATCAGCAATGCAGAGATATATAGAAAAAGTTCTAAGACCTCATGAACAGTAAATGAAAAACAAATTGTTCTCCAGTGTTAGAAACACGTGACAAACTTTAAAAAGAGAAAAAAACAAAAACTGATGTTCATGCCTTTCTCTCAATTCTTCTGATTTCATTGGTCTAACTTGGGGCCTGAGCATAGGTATTTAATATTAAAAGCCGTCCACGTTGTTTTAATACACAACCAGGGTAGGGAACCCTCTGTGATAGGGCAGAATTTTGAGTAAATGTGGTGCATGGACATTTCTACACAGTCTACAAAGTCCTAACACTTCTCATAATCTCCCAAGGGATCATTTTCCTTTTTCCCCGTGTTGACGTTCACAGAGATGGTACAAGAGCAATGATGGGTACAACAGCTGGCTCATTAGCATAAATCAAGACTCTGGCACCAAAGCTCTAGTAATCATCGTCATATTTTTCACCATCACACACTTGCATTAAAAAAAAAAAAAAAAAAGCCAGTTTCTGTTAGGAATGTCCTTGATGAAGCAGAAAATAGTATTAATTTTATAACATGTCAACCCTTGACTATATGTCTTCTTAATAGTTTGCATGACAAAATTGGAGTTACGCTTCAAGTATGTCTCTGTTCCATACTGAAGTACGATGTTTCCTTGAAGGAAAACACTTGTGTGATTGAGTTGAGAGCTAAAATTAGCCAATGTGCCCGCAAATCACCATTTTATCTGAAAGAATGGTTATATAGATTTGAGTCCTTGGTAGATGTTTGACTGAAAACGTGTGAAGTAAGCCTGATATTTCAAAAGCAAACAGCTGTCAGTATGTATGATCAATGATAAAATGTGAGTTTTCATGTGAAAATTAAATTTGGGAACAGTGGCACACTAAAAGAGTTAGGAGATTGGTAGCTGTAAGATCACTACTTTTTATTACTGTATAATAAACTCATCAACATTTTTAACAACTGCCTTGTTATTGTATAATGAATTCATCAACATTTGTAACAACTGCGCATTTTCCATATTTTTCAAATGACCAATGCATGATGTTACAGCATTACGCATGGGTACAAGGAAAACCAATGGGTTTCACCGCAACACAGGAGAAAACAATCTCACTGATAAGTCTTCAGTGAATAAACTGCACAAAGCCTTTACAAAATGACCAGCTGTGAAGAACTGGTATAGTATCCAAATAGAAAACCCAAGATTATTTGCAAAGTAAATTAAAATACTCTTCCCTTCTCCAACGACATAGCTGTGGGAGGTCACATTTTGTTCTGGAACTTCAGTTACAAGAAGACGCTGCAGCCCTGAGTGCAGAAAGGTTAGGGCTGGTGGGGGCAGGGGGGGTGTGCTCTGGCCCCTCTCCTTTAAGCCAGTCCAGCGCGACAGCTGCAGGAACGCAAAGCGGTGGCCTTTCTCAGCACTTTTGTTTCTGCTTTGGAAAAAGAGTTATTTTCCACCAAAGAGTTCATGTTGACCTGTAAGGTTTTTTTAAAAAAAAATTTTTAAGGACTTTATTCATTTTAATTTCTTTTTATTTTATTCATTTTAGAGAGGAGACACAGAGAGAGAGAGAGAGAGAGAGAGAGAGAGAGAGAGAGAGAGAGAGAGAGAGGAAGGGGGGAGGAGCTGGAAGCATCAACTCCCATATGTGCCTTGACCAGACCAGTGCAGGGTTTTGAACTGGCGACCTCAGTGTTCCCAGGTCGACGCTTTATCCACTGCGCCACCACAGGGCAGGCTTTTTAAAAAATTTTTAAATGAATACATAGATGTTTAAAATGTCTGCTTGTCAATTCTTAGTGTGCTAACTATCAGTAGTGGTGACGCACATCCACGTAGCGGTTCTCGGTAACTTTTAAGACTGTACGGAGGTCCGGAGACCAAAACATTTGCGAACAGCTGCGAAACCAAGAAGGCAGTGATGACAAAACGGGGCCAGGTCGTTGCTAGGGGGAGTGCAGCGATGGAGGGACAGAAGGAAGCCGGGGGAGCTGACGGGAAATTGGATGCAGAGTCAAAGGGGAAGGCTGGAAAGTTCTGAGGAACGACGTGCCACGGTCAAGGAGAACTGTCAGACCAGAGCGATGGGCTCCAGGGAGGAGAAAACAGTGGTCCCGGCTTGGGAAGGCGGAGATCTGAACCGGCAAAGCGATTCTGATCTGTGGGAAGACACAAGTGTGCAGACATCCCTGAGGACACTACTCTGATACTTAGGCGAGAAGTCAGATTCTTCCCTGAGTGTGGTCTTGGGGTAGCTGTTGATGCGCATGCCTTGCGGTATTGGGGTGGGGGGCAGAAGGAGGAGCTTCGGAAGTGATGGAAGAAGATGCGACTTTGGGTGTTAAACACACAACGCACTATACAGACGATGCACCATAGAATTGTACACTGGAAACCTACATCATTTTATTAACTAATGTAACCCCGATTAATGTAGTAAGAAATAAAAATAAGCAAGAAGAAACAAAAGCCTGGTTTGCTCTGGTAAGGTTGATTGCTGCCCTAATTCTTTGTGATAACTGAGCTTATTGTCCTATTTTTAAGTATTATTACACACGGTGTGAGGATCTCAGATTTATCATCTTCGTCTGAAATGTGCTATACAATGGACATGCCCATGCCTAACATCTGGAAGAGCGGGAGAGAAACCTGCCAGGAATGTCTTAGAGCCGTAAAGAAAGGGCTCTCTCCTCTCAACAGGGGGGTCCGAGAACATTACACCATGCTCGGAGAAAGGGCAAGGAATTAAGGTGGTAGGGGACAGGACGGCTCCGAGCTTTGGGATGCAGTCTGGTTTTCAGAAAGCTGCTTTCCTCTGTTGTACTTCAGTAAGGTGAAAGAATACACTTACACTTACAAGCGCTGACTAGCACACTGCGCTTGCTCAACCATGCTTTCTAGGAAGGGCCTCTTGAAAATCAAATTGCCACATTCCATTTGCATCACAGGTTATGCCTGGAGCACTGTCCTTTGAAATAGATTGGCCAGTGTACGCTATTCACAGAAGAGCAATAAGCAAGCAGCTTGATATTGCCACTGGATTTTTGTTCTCCTTGAGAGGATGCCAAAGCAAATTACCATGGACTATTGTTGAAAAAGAAAACGAGCTGTTCAGACCAAGTAGGGTATGAACAAAAAGCCCCGCACAAGACAGAAAGAAACCTCTCTGCTTGACTAAACACGGCTTTGTTGAGCGGCCGTATCCACAGCCCCCAGGGCAAGCGAAGAAGTGCTCCTATACTCTCAGAACTAGGACCCCGACCCCCTGACGACTCATTTAAAACGTGGCTTCCGCCCCTTGTGTTCCGGCGTGTCATGCGCAGTAGCTATGTGCGGTCACGTGCGGTTGGATGGTACAAGCCATAGGACCTGGTCACTAGGAAATGGACATTTCTCCAGGGACGAATATAAAAAGGCAGTTTTCAAGAAATGTACTAACTGGCATGGCTTTCTTAGCATTGGGTCCATTCTATGATACCATTTGGGGCACAATAATTTCAGACTGGATGGAATAAGTGCTTGACCATTTAATATGTGGTCAAAAGCATCCCAGTTAACAACTTTTATTACTGTGTACTTGTGAATAGAATTACAATATGCAACTGAAGAAAAAAAGGTAAATTTCATTAAATAAAAAACATAAATACCAAGGTTTAGAAAGGAAAACTCCAAAGTATAAATGTGCTAATTATTTCTAAAGTCATCCAAAATGTCAATGTGATACAATCAAAACCGTAAAGGCTTTTTATGATAAATGAATGAATGAATGAATGAATGAATGAATAAATAAATAAAATAATTCTATGATTTATCTGGAAGAACCAAAATGTAATAAATTTAGAAGATTTACATCTTTCAATAAAAATATTTATTATACTCTCTTTAAAAATCAATATGACATTTTTTAGAACTAAGAAATTGAATCCAAGTTTTATTGAAAAAATTAAAATGTATGAATTTTAAAGTAAGAAATACTTTTATATTAAGGCTTGAATAGGCATTGAAATCATAGGAATAGAATAAAAATTTTAGAGATATTCCAAAGTATATTGAAGTATACTATGTGCTAACAGTGGCATTTCAATGAGAGAAAAGAACCAATAAATGAGGGCCACTGAAGATAATACCAGTTGTGCTAAGTGTGAATAGAGTCCAAATTGATTAAAATGTTGATATGTAAGTAATGAAACCATGCCAGTATAAATAATCTCAAAGGTCAGGACTTTTCTAAATATGACACTAAAACAAAAGCCATAACATTAAAAAGGATTTTATTTAAACACATTAAAATGGCCCTGGCCAGGTGGCTCAGTTGGATAGAGCATCATTCAGATACCACAAGATTGCAGTTCAATCCCCAGTCAGGGCGCACACAAACAATCAACCAACGAATGCATAAATAAGTGGAACAACAAATCAATGTTTCTCTCTCTCTCTCTCCCTCCTTCTCTCTAAAATAAATCAACAAAAAAAGTATTTTAAACACAATAAAATTGAAAATCCCTCTGCTGAAAAAGCATTATATGCAATGACAAAAACATAAGCAACTGAATAAATTTTTTCCAACTAATAACACCATGTCATAATTAAGTTGCTATGAAGAATGTCATTAAATAAAAAGAAAATGCCAAAAATAACAAATATAAAGAATGGATATAAAAATTCACTGAAAAGAAAAGATCCATTTTAAACATGAAAACACAGCGAGCATTCCAGATCATAATAGAAATGCAAATTAAAATTGAATTCATTTCCCATCAGATTGGCAAACACCAAAGTGAGTGCAAGCCTATCTTTCTGAGGATGCGAGAAAAGTTGTCATTTTATTTTTGCAGGTAGAAGGGTAAACTGGTAAAACTTTTAAAGAAGGCTATATTTTAATATCTACCCAAATTAAGAATCTATACACCTTAGATCTAACAATTCTACTTAAAAGAAATTTAGCCTGACCAGGCAGTGGCGCAGTGGATAGAGTGTCAGACTGGGATGCGGAAGACCACAGTTCGAGACCCCGAGCTCGCCAGCTTCAGCGCGGGCCCATCTGGCTTGAGCAAAAAGCTCGCCAGCTTGGACCCGGGGTCGCTGGCTCCAGCAAGGGGTTGCTCAGTCTGCTGAAGGCCCGCGGTCAAGACACATGTGAGAAAGCAATCAATGAACAACTAAGGTGCTGCGACAGCAACGAAAAGCTAATGATTGATGCTTCTCACCTCTCTTTGTTCCTGTCTGTCTATCCCTCTCTCTGACTCTTTCTCTGTTCCTGTAAAAAAAAGGAAAGAAAAGAAGTTTATACTACATTTATTATCACTTGCACTTAACATAAATGGTAAACCACTGTAGCCTTCATATATATTAATAAGAAATGAGCTATACAAATACCTATCATGGAATTTTATATATTGCATAAAAATGAGGAAGCAGAATAATGTGTATTTATTTATTTGCCTATGTATTTATAATGTCTTTATAAGAACATCCACTCAAAGACATAGACATGCCCTTCCTACGACACCTCGTCTCTGGAAGGGCAAGTGACTTGCTGGTTATCAGTAGAGACTTCTCTGAGGACTTTTTTTTCCAGTAAATACTGTTATTTTTCTCTTCCTTATAGTTCTTAATAACATTTTCTTTGCTATAGCTTACTTTATTATAAGAATACTGTATATAATACATGTAACATATAAAATATGAGTTAATCAACTGTTTATGCTATTGGTAGGCTATTAGTAGTCAGGTGTTGGGGACTCAGAAGTTATACAAGAATATTTGACCATGGGGAGAAAATCCATCCCCCTAAATCCCCGAGTTGTTTAAGAGTCCTCTGTGTACTGGTCTCAAATGAATTCTATTAACCTCTTTTTTTTCCCTTAGTTTGAATCTATCATCACTTCTTGAACTTGAATGTCAATTCATTCTCCATTCTTTAAAGAACGCGGTCTACCTTCCAGTTACGCGAGACAATAATTTGGTTTTGCTCTTCTTTCTTCAAATGTTCCCATAGCCCCCACTAGTTAATGTCTCCTTGATTTACACTTATCCCTTCCTCCTCTGCCTTTTCATCTGCCTTCACGCCTGAACATTTCTAACGTCTGCCCTGACTCGAATCTGGCCTATGCTGAGCTTCTTACTTACACCTTAATCATTTTTCTATATCAAATACCACTTCATTCTCATTTATAGCCTTCTTAAATCTTTAATCTGCGAGTTTCAGAAGACCTAGAATTCTGCAGCTACATGACACTACCTCTGCATTTTTCAAAGCTCTATACTCTTGACCTTTTCCTATAATCTCTGATGGCTTCTTCATCCATTTTTTTTTAAACTCTCAGTTACCAGCTCACTGGCTTTATTCTTGATACCTTTTTAACTTTTTCATATCCTTCTCTTCCACTAGTCCCATTAAAAATATATATCGCAATATAATATACCTAATTTCCAGTGTGTTTCCGTGGAGTTTGTTTCCACAGTATCATTCAACATATAGCAGCGGAACTCCAGAAGTCTGTCCTCCTGCACATGGTGCCGGGCACTGCACAGAAAATATTATGCTGTCTACAGGGCACCTACTATTAAATGTTTACTAAATTGAAGACACACTTGTTATCCTTAAGAACAATAATGACTCTTCTCTGCCATAATCAAGGGCAGGTGTTAGAACTGTATGCGACAGGAAAGGCCCTTATGTTCTGAGTTCTGTCCCCTGTTTTTTGTGGTTCCTGCATAGTGCTGTGTTTTCTTGCTTCCGTTGGTGTGGGTGCCAGTGAGCAAACTGTCACCCTGCCTCCAAGTCCCACGCTAGTCCCCTGAGGTCTGGAATAATAGACAATTATCACTTGTACTTACAAAAATAAGAGCACAAAGAGTAAACAGGCTCAGAGCCTGGTACTCACCTAGCACATGGTAGGTGTTTATCCTGAGAACAAGCCCTAGAACCTTTCTGCCCGAACTTGCAGGCCTGGATTGTATCTCTTCAAAGCCAAGTGTCACTTCCCCTACAGTGTTCTACTTACATGTGACTGCTGGAGACGTGTGTTCGACAGAAGAGGCTATTACACCTGCCACCGAGGTGTCTAAAAGTATGCTGAAGTGTTATTGCCCCTCCGGGGTGCATGTCACACAGCCCCACACTTAGATGAAGAGAATAACTTGAGGTCTTTAGGGACTGATGATGTTCAATATCAGAAAAGTTATTTGTAGGTTCTGTTTTTTGCTTTCAAGTAAAGTTCTTCAGGTTATGTGCCAAGAGACTCCGTTTCCTGCAGGTGAGGGATGTGTGAGGAAATAGAGCAAAAATGGGCTTGTAAATATTTAACTTTGTAAACTGGCCCCTCTGTTTTGTATCTTGAGAGCAATCCACGGTAGGGCTGGAGACAGACACATGAATGGGTCTGACTATACAGACAGGGAAGATACCAGATACACCATGAAACCCAGACGGGTAGCAGGCAAGGGCAATAAGCCCAATGCGATCATTATTTACGGATTAAAAGAATTCAAGTCACCACTGTTTACCATGAGATGCTTCATACCCTACTTAACGGTTTGGAGAAAGAGATTTTGTTTAGACAGTGCCTCACTAGACTATAATATTTCTGGAGGAGGCATAGGGAAGTCTCTGATATTCGGTTTCTGTGACTGCCCAGAGAATTCTTTCCTCTGTTTATCCAAAGAAGATTTTTTTCTAGGAAGTCCAACACACGAATGAATGCTACCTACACCCCTGTGCTGTTGGTCTCCAAAAAGAACCAACGAGAGAGCCCCTGGCCTCACCCTGGGGGCCTGCCGAGACCTCTGACTCGGAACAGCTGTCCTGTGGTTAGCAAAGCTCGAGGAGGTGCGTCTAGAACGACCCCCTGACCCCACTTCGCCTTGCAAATAGTGAGCCTGAATGGAAGGGGGCTGGGTATAAACTAAGTTGTGTTTTTTTTTTTTAAAAAAAATGTGTACTGAACTGTGAATAATAATAATTATTATTATTAACACACTGTGGTTCTGACTGCTCTACTCCTCACAGGTAGAGAAGACAATGACTAATCTCAGATTCCTGGCCCCTGATGATGAGAAACTCACAGGAAGCTCTTCTACTCTTTGTAAGGAGTTGGTATAGGAGGTCTCCGCCCCCACCTCCCACTCTGCGACAAAGGAACAGACAATAGTGAAGGAAAAGAAAGACGACAAGGGTTTGTGCTGCCTCTCCAACCTCATGGGTTCCTTCTCAGGCCTGGCTAGTACCAGCGAGGGCAGGAGAGGCACCCCAGGACTTTGAGATAGAGCTGCCCTGCAAGAAGAAAATCAGGAAGGTTCAACACATAAGAGATGAGATTAGAGTTATCTGTAGAAATGACCTACCTGAAGGAAGAACCAAAAAGATGATGGAGAGAAACTGAGAAACGCCCTGAGGAATTTAACAACAGCTGAACCTTGATTGTACCCGTACATTTCCAGCAACAAACTAATCATGGTAAACGGGTGGAGCGGTAATACAAGCAAGCAGCGACATAACCAGTTACCATGAACAGATGAGCTACTCTAATCACCATCAGTTGTGTTATGACCCACCTGAAGAAAGAAATGTACTGACTCAAGGTGGGGGATAGTAGTTCTGCAGATGGGGAACCAAGCAGCCAGAAGTCATCTGTGACTCCAGCGCCCCCCACTGAGACAGCCTCGGTGCTCCAGTCAGCCAACAGGTGGAGAACCAGAGCTGTTTCTATAGTAACGTGGACCAAGGGCTTATTCCCGTGTGGATCTACCCAGGAGAGAGTGCACCTCTCAGCAAAGGAGCAGCCCTGACCCCTTTGGGGGCCTAAGCATTATATATTTGGAATAATCGTAACATCCAAAGAGCAGTCAGTGAAATACAGTCAACAGGATAATAGCAACTCCACAGCCATTTACAGAATTTCTGTTGTCCAGCCATGGGCCTGGGAGCTGGGCTGTCAGCATGGAGAAACCAGAAAACCCAAGTCCGCACCGGGCATTCAGTTAAAATCGGAAGACAGGCATGTACTAAACCACAAATTACACAATAACTTACTTTGTTACTATTCTTTTATTGTTTCTAGGAAGAAAATAGACAGGATGTACTTAAGCAGAAGAAAAAAAAATCTCAGAGGTCTCTGAACTGATTTGTGGTTCAGATAGAGAGAGAGAGAGAGCACTTTTATGAGCCTTCCGTTGGTTGACTTCCACGCGTATCTTCTAAAGGGGAAAGCGATGGAGAAAGCTGAGAATGGACACACGTCAAATGTGTAAAATGAGACGACTACTGTCAATAAACTGGCTCGAAAAGGACCCGGGATGAAAGAATCATCCACAGAGAGAAATCCATGTTAGAAAGACGGCTGGTAACATTCCCGGAACAGAGGCACCAAGAGAGGTTTACGCAGAAATCCACATGTGGATGGTGATGTACTATTCGGAACTCCTGCCAGTGTTTTTAGAACGGGTTTGAAGATCTTGGCCCAGAACTTTGAAGCTCTTGCCCCAGAACTTAAAGATCTTATCCCAGAACTTAAAGATCTTACCCCAGACCTTTGAAGCTCTTATCCCAGAACATGATCATGGATCAACATTACCTAGGTTCGCTCCCGAAAGGAAACGGGAGTACGGAAAGCCAACGCAGCCCACCCCCTGCAGCACAGCCCGGGGAACGGACCACAGCAGACACCGCCAAGTTGGTGACACAAGACCACAAGGCCGGAAGGGGGAATTACTACAACGTGATGCTGAAATAGCACATTCCCCTGTAAGTTTCTATCGGAGGCCGAGAGGGGTTCCTGAAACGCTTTAGTCAAACAACCGTGCACCTGCTCTCAGTGGGTGGCCGGCACTGGGGCAGAACCTGCCTTGCCCAGGCCCTGGGGAGCAGCGCAGCGGAGCGCGGGCAGGCAGAGCGCCCCCGTGTGTTGCCTCCCCAGGCACAGGTCATAACGGAGAGGGAACAGGAGCAGAAGAAGCAGCCCGTAGGTGAATCAAATCTGTACCTGCTTGCAAAACACAGGGAAAAGGTTTCGCAAAGATGCTCCAATGTCTGTCAAGAAAATCAGTTTACTGACTGTGACCGGGTTATAAAGCTTTAAGCATTGATTCTTCAGCAATTCTTCGTTTTCCATGTTATGCTAAATATTACAGGGCGGGGGTGTTGCCAAATCCTTCCTTTAGGAAGTTTGCGGGTAAATATATGCAAGATTTGGTGATAAGCGATTCAACAGGAAAAGAAAATCAGCACATACTAAAACCTGAGAAGACAGTATGGAAGCAGGAAGAAAGAGGAAGGGAGGAAGGAAAGGGAAGGAAGGAAGGGAGGGAGGGAGGAAGGAAGGGGAGAAGTGAGGATAGGGAGGGAGGGGAATTCTAAGGCACTGTGCAGGAAGGGAAGGGTTAACTTCTTTCCCTGGGTCTCTAGCTTCTGAAATCTTAACTTCCATGAACCCTTGTTCTCTTCTTAGTTCAGTTCCATCCCCTGTGACTTTGTTCATTTGACATTCAAGACAGGATGTTTCACACTCTGAGATGAGTGCTGCTTGTTTTGTTTTTCTCTAAAAGTCTATCAGGGAGTTTTCATCAAGAATCAGGGAGTTCCCGTGTTTAAAAGTAAGTGTCTCATTTTAAACACTTGCGTAAAGACTATACTTTCAGTGACCATTTCCATAGTTTGTTAAGGACTTGAGTCGTGAGCCAACCACTGACCCCAAAGAGGGAAGGCAGAAAGACAAGCAGGCTTGCACGTGACAGACAGAAAGCACAGCAGAGCAAAAGGGCAGGACCCCTTTCAAAAGGCACAGAAGCAAAACAGTTGAAGGGGCCGGGCCGGGCCGCAATGCAAACAACTCGCGCTAAACCCTGGTCAGAAGCACAGTGTCGCAGACTCACAAAGAGGTTTCTAAAATCCTCCAGGACGACCTCCTCCTTCTATGGTGGAAGGCTCCGAGGCCCAAGCGCAGCACCTTGGCAGAACTCCATGTTCCCGAGGGGTAATTAGTACTATTTAGTGGCAGGGCTGGAGTGAGAAACCCGGTCACCTGACGCCTAGTCCATTCATTGCCTTTTTTTCAAACCCATGTCCCCTTTACACTTCCAATGAATTTACCTAATTATTACAATATGTTTCAAGAAAATGCTAAATGTTATGTTTGTGATAAGACAGCGGCTCACGAGACGTTGTTTGCAGCAGGGGTATCCAAAGCGCTGGTGAAATCAACATCCCCGGGCCTTGATGGCGACGGCCTACAGGCTCTGAGGTGAGGCTGCTCTTGCCAGTCCCCGATTTTATTGCCACTCTGACGGACGCTCCGCTAGGAGACAGAGGGCAGTGGCAGAAAGCCCACTCTCAGACATTCGCACGAGAGCAATCAACGCTTTGCAATGCACGGGCAGCAGGAGAATAATGAACGGAGCTGGCTGGTTTTAGCTCTAGTCATCACCGGAGGTAGAAGGCGCCAGCCTCCTGCCATGCTGAATGGGCTCTCAAGAGCACCTCTGTGTGCCTGTGGGCTCGTCACAAACTCCATCTGCAAACACATCTCCAGCCTGACCCACTGTGTGCGCCTCCCCCGTGTCCGTTGGGTGCCAGGGATGCCCCTCTTTCTGATTTTCTGTGCCCTGCTCTCACCACATGGAACCGGACCAGCGATTCCTGCTCTAAAAGCTCATTTCCCCCAAAACTGAGCTCCCCGAGAGGCTCTTCCTCATCCGCACTGGCTGCCTCTCCTGGCGACAGGCGCAGACAGATTTCCTGAATGGATGCTTACAGAAATGAGGAGAACTAGAGAGACACAGGTACAAAATACATATAATAGACCTGATTCTCTGTGAGTGAAACTCATGGTTCTTAATTATGCTAAGTATCATTCATCCATCCACCCATCCACCCATCCGTCCACCTGTTTACCCGTCCACCCCTCCATCCACCCATCGATCCATCCACCCATCCACCCTTCCATCCATCTGTTCACCTGCCCACCTGTCTATCCACCCATCCACCCATCTGTCCATCTGTTCACCCCTCTACCCTTCCATCCACCCATCCGTCCATCCACCCATCCACCCATCCATCCACCCATCCGTCCACCCATCCACCCATCCATCCATCCATCTATCCACCCATCCATCCATCCATCCATCCATGCATCCATCCATCCACCCATCCACCCATCCGTCCACCCACCCATCCACCCATCCATCCATCCACCCACCCACCCATCCACCCATCCATCCATCCACCCATCCACCCATCCACCCATCCACCCATCCATCCACCCCTCCTTCATTCACCCTTCTATCCTACCTATCTCCCTACCTATCTATTTCATCCATGGTAGCCATTAAATATAATGAAAACTTCTGTGACAGAAACGAAGGACCTGTGCTAAGTATAATTTCACATGAAACAAGACCTTCAATGCAGATATTCAGAAAGTACCACTCAAAAGTTTAGCACCATCAGTCCCCACCGGTGAACCACTTCCCTTAGAGGGTTAGTTCCTGGAACTTTATCATGGGAGGGGTCACCTTTGATAGAACCTGAGCTCCCTTCTAACCGTCTCCACCATTGCAGGAGGCCAGTCACTGAATTTATCTGTTGACATCGCTGGCAGGACCTATGTACCTCCCAGTGTACCCATCTCAGTTTTAAGAATGCTAATTTTAATTTTGGTTTTTAAATTAAACCTATGTCTATTAATTCTGTTTCTTTGGACCTCTATAAAATAAACACAATTCTTTCTTTTTCCTATCAGCCCCTCAGACTACTTCTTAAAGTAGTCATTATGCTCTGTCTACCAGGTTTTCTTTAGTAAAAAAAGGGGGGGGGAATAGAAAAAAGGAGACTGCCTTTTTTTATTTATGAAAGAAATACTTATCCAGTACATTTATTAATTCAATTGAAACTATACATTTGCTGTATACATCATTGTTCAGATATATGTCTGAACACAGCCTCCTCAAGAGGGGATATATGAGCAACGTGCAACTCAAGTCCAAACTATAAGTAAAAAAAAATATGAATGCTATGCACCCATTACAAAAATTGTATTAATTGATTTCAGGATTATCCGATTTCATTCAATTTCCAAATTTACAAGAGATGTTTGTTCATTGGCAATATCCTTGGTTGCATGACTTTCACTTTTCAGAATAAATTTTAAAATGGCAGTGTGCCATTCCCTGTTAGGCTGTGTCCCTGTTTTGTCTCATGGTGACACTCCCACCCCGTTCCAGACATAGCCAGCAACCCTCTTTTCCAACTTTAAGTTGCCATGTCTGATAAAAGAAAAATGGAATACTTGAGTTTAAGCAGCTGTTGAAGAGCTAATTATCTGCAATCATTTCTGATTACTTAATAGGCCATGGTAGGATGTGTGTTTGCTGTGACGCTGGGGTTGGCACATTAGGCTTTAACGCGCTGATACGGTTAATTGTCGTCTCACGGCCGCCTGCTCATAGACCATTCCTGAAAATGAGACCATATCTCAACGGAATTTGCTTGTTTATTTTAAATAAGTAATAACCACCAACTCAGATCCTCAATCCAGCATTTACCATGTTAAGAATGCACTTTTTACTACTGTATCATTGCTAACGCATTTAAATTATTCAAGTTCGGAGAAAGCAAGTTATTAAACTAATGAGTCAATAACTGACTCAAATCCTTAGATTTAATGTTTTTCCTGCTCTGTAATGGTTTCCTAAATTGTCTTCTGCCATTGATAGCAAAGTACACACTTTTTAAACGCTGAGTGCAGGAACACAATAATAACCAAAAATAGATGCGTATTAAAAGCAGACAAGTATTTATTAACACGTTGATCGAGACGCCGAAGCTCACTATTGGGGGTGACAGACGGCAATATATAGAAGGTGGACTAAGCAGTTGTTGGAATGAGGTTGCTAAGTGCCTTTGCAGTTTGGGATTTTATGACAACATGTAGTCCAAACACCTAGTGTGCTGTTTAAAAAAGTTAGAAGGCTGTTGTTGTTGACTATCCATATATTCGTGTTTCTGATGGCCAGCGACGGCTGCGAAGCGTTCCCGTGAACGCGTCCCATGCTGCTCCGTGCCCTTTCACGAGGTCGACGTTGTCTATCCTGACTTTTCCGTTTATCTCCTCTAACATCCTGTCTCTTTCCTCCCTCACTACTCTTTTCTTAGAAGAGCCACTGGGATTCAGATAATACACGGAGAGTATTTCAACACCTCTCCCCCCCCAAACCCTTTGGCTCTCATTCCTCAGCTTCCGAGAACAGATCCTCAGACCTTGATTTGCCTTGGGTTGGAAGATACAGATGGTGTAGCATAGAAATCTATACATGATCTTATGAACCAATGCTGCCCTAAAATATTGAATTAAAAACATAAAAATGTAAAAATAAATCAATAAAAGCACATGAGGGAAAAAAATAAAGTCGATTTCAATGAATGGGACCCCGTAAATGGCCCGGGCACATCCCTCTGGGCCATCAAATAGTGTGTGAGCCAAAGACAGGTTTTTCCAGAATCACTGCGTGTTTGCTGACGGCCAAACCTGCCCTAAGGTCAGAGACCTAGCAGGAGAACGGGAGGGAGGAAGTTACTTCACAGTGACTTATCCTCACGGTTGGTTGATACGGTTTCTCTCTAGGCATGTAATGTGTACCCCTGATTACTCTGAGTTTTTGGACCACTCAATTCTTCGTGAATTAAGGCTTTTCGTAGTTTCCTTGTGTTTCCCGTTTCCAAGTTTTTGATGTGTCACCGGACTCATAAAAGTCACCTAATCATCTTCTTCCTGACCCCTTCTTTCTCACCGCTGGGCTCTCAGTTCCCCACACACAACGTGCATGTCTGCACACCTGCCCACCTTCTCCGTACCGTTCCTTCTGCCCCTCGTCCCTCTGTTCCGGGTGAAATTCCTGTCCCTGACGGAAACCTGCCGTGTTAAGAGTGGTGATGGCAGTAGTTGCAAGAGTACCAGGAATAATAAAGACAACAACATGAGCTCACATGCCTTGAGACTGTGCTATGTCCTTTAAGAGGACACACTGTGTCCTCAGAATAGCGCTATGATAGGGTACTAGTGTGATCACATCAAACCCATGATGTAACTAACTAAGCTTAATAGCCTGTCCGAGGTCACATGATGAAGGTCGCAGTAAAGGGTGGGGCAGGTCCTTAAACCAGCCCTGGCACTCCAGAACCTGAGTATTTATTTATTTATTTATTTATATTTATTTAGAGATAGGGATAGACAGACAGGAAGGGAGAGAGATGAGAAGCATCAATTCTTCGTTGCGGCTCCTTAGTTACTCATTGGTTGCTTTCTCAAATGTGCCTTGATGGGGGAGTGGAGGGTGCTACAGCAGAGCATGTGACCCCTTGCTCAAGTCAGTGATTCTGGGCTCAAGCCAGCGACCATGGGGTCATGTCTTCATCCCACTCTTAAGCCAGTGACCCCACGCTCAAGCCAGATAAGGTTGAATTCAACCTGGTGACCATGGGGTTTTGAACCTGGGTCCTCAGTGTCCCAGGCCGATGCTCTATCCACTGCACCACTGCCTGGCCAGGCCAGAACCTGAGTAATTAAACACTCTCCAGACTGTCTTCCTGAGCACTGGTAGAGTTGATTCCTCTTTCCCTTTGTTCAAAGGTCCTGTTTGCACCGTGAGTCTAGCCTGGGTTCCCTTGTGCTGTGGCTTGTTTCTCTGCCCATGGGCTCCTCAAGGGGAGAGAGGGACTTATTTTTATTTTTATATGCTCAGAACAAAGAACTGGCCCCTCTGGGAAATGCCATTTTTTAGCAGCGGAATGAAATTGATTCTTTCTTTACCAATTTCTCTTCCTGCATTTTCTTTGAAATACCCTATGGTCCAGCCAAGCAGGGCCATTTGTTACTCCCCACACATCCCCTGTGCAGTTGTTCTGACATAGCTTTACTTCTGCCAGCCGCGCCTGCTGCCTGCAACACCCTCTGCAGGTGCAGGTCATCACCCAGGTGAAATTCCAGCTGCCGCCTCCTTTCTGCATCTCCCCCACTCATGAGTCACAAGTGAGCTCTCCTTCCCTCTCACCATCTATACTTTGCTAAGAGGGCTATTGTCCCTGATCATCTTCCAACTCATTTACCTATGGGCAAGATCTCCTTTAAAAATATCTATCATTGAAGTCTTCACATAGTAGGTACTCAAGAGAGATGAACTAAATTAAAATCTGAGAAGCTTTAAATTTATAAAATGGGGGGGGGGTTCAAACTCGTGGGTCTCACGAGGGAGGGTTCCGTTTCCCCTTCTCTCTATGTTGTGAAGTGCAGTGTGGCAGGTAAGGCAACGTTTTTTTATACCTTTTCTCCTTTTCTGTGAAGGCACACCCTTTGATCTGATTCGTCTGGGTCAGTCCGTTTGTAAGCAAGTTTCTGTAAAACTCCAAAAGGAGACTTGAATTTAAATCACTAGAAATATCCAACAGCACTTAGACATGGAGAAATATCTTTCACTTCTATAATACACCAGCAACACACTTTTCGATGACATGCAAGTGCATTCACATTTGAATGGAGGTAATAACATTAAAAAATGTTCAGTAGACTGACATTCCAGTAAACCTTCGTCTGTGAAACTCAACAAACGTTTCCCGGATCGACAGTGGGCAAGGCACAATACCTGGTAGGACTCTGTGAAGAGCAGAAAGGATTCTTCTGTGCCATACCTTCAGGAGGCGACCGTCAGGAAACGCAGCTCGGACAAACAGCGCAACATGAGGCGGACTGTCGTCTGCGCCCCGGAAGAGAGATACAGTGCCGTAAAGAGACAAAGGGAAACGGGGCTGCACCTTTTGGGAAACTTGTGAGAACGCCTGTTCCCTCATTTCACACAGATACTGACTGGTCGTGATAACCTGGTTTCACATGCAAGGACAAGTACCGCTGGAAAGTCCATGAAGACAATGGATTAAAATCAATTTTAATGGCGGTTAAATACATAAAAGTGGCCTGACCTGTGGTGGCGCAGTGGATAAAGCGTCACCCTGGGAACACTGAGGTCGCCAGTTCAAAACCCTGCACTGGTCTGGTCAAGGCACATATGGGAGTTGATGCTTCCAGCTCCTCCCCCCTTTCTCTCTTTCTCTCTCTCTCTCTCACTCTGTGACTCCTCTCTAAAATGAATAAAATAAAAAAATAAAATAAATTAAAATAAAATTTAAATACATAAAAGTAATACAGGGAGTAATGGAAAGTTAAAATAAATGTATAGAAATTGTAACATTGCACAACGACATAGGGTGTCAGATGGGAACCAGCCTTAAGGGAGGATTGCCTCATAAACTATATAAATGCCTGGCCGCTATGTTTGTACACCTTGAACAAATATAATATTGTATGTCAACTGTGATTGGAAAGAAAATTTTAAAAACTGAACATGGCAAATGTTAGAGTAAACATTACTTTCATCGTATCCTCGTACCACAATTATTGTCGTGGGTGTATGTTCTTTATACGTATCAAAGGCACGTGATTCTGGGCACAGCCACATTTTCTTCACCCCTGGAAAGGAGAGCTGCTCATCTGGAGTGAGAACACCTGTTCCCTCATTTCAGACTCCAACTGGCTGGTCATGGTGACCGGTCTCACACGCGAGGACAAGAACCCGCAGGCCACGCGGCACTAGTTCTTACCTAACCCACGCCCATCAAGCCAGGTTCCCTAAACTGGAAAATCAGAAATCACAACAAGAATAAAAAGCTGATTTTGCCATGTGCAAGAGGATTAAACGGAATCATAAATGAAAAGTATCAGCAGGTGTCACAAAATAAGGGCTCAAAACAACAGTGGCTCTTAAAATCATGACCGTCCTAAATATTATCTTCCATCTCATTCTCTGCTTTCCTTCCCGTGATTGAGACCTCCCCACGGACTTGTGTGATATTGGTTGGAAATACCAAGAAACAGGTAGCTAGACTCCAAAGAGACGCACACCGACAGACAATGGAGCATCTTCTGAAATGTCAGCACAGTGAACAGATGACAGCCAGGTCCTGGTGCCCCTGCTGTGGGACAGGGACAGTACTTGCCTCCCTCCACCTGACACAGGCACGGGCCTTCTGCCCATGCCCTCCTGCACAAGGCGCCTGGGGTACCAGGCAGCCCAGGGAATCACCCCTGGGGCCTACAGATAGCAGCAGAGGGACTGACAAGGAGCTACAGCCAAGACCGAGTGAAGCCCATCACTAGGGCATGGAAACTTAACTGGCATTAGACCGAATCCCACAGTGTAAGTCAGTACCTATGCGTTCCAAGGAACAGAACCACCACCACCAAATAAAATATTTCTGTGGGATCTGGAGTCTCTTAACACAATAACCAACCATCTCTCATGTAATAAAAAATCACCCATCATGTCCCAAACCACAAAAACCACAAATGATAAAAAAAAAAAAAAAAAAAAAAGACACTCAACTGATGACAGCACTGAGTTCAACCAGGTATCAGAATTACCTGACAGGATTTGAAAGCGGTCATTATAGACATGCTTCCAGAAATCAATTCTCAATTCTCTTGAAACCAATGGAAAAAAAACCTCAATGAAGAAACACAAGTTATATGAAGAACCAGGTGTTTCCTGGAAAATACAATCATTGAAATAAAACAAAACAAAAAAACACACTCGCTGTATGGTTCCAGTAGTAGGGTGAAGATGACAGAGAATAACAGTCAGTGATCTTAAAGGCAGACCAATAAAATTTACCTGATTTGAATGAGAGAGAAATAAATGGGGGATAGAGCCCAGGGATCTGTGGGACAATGACAGTCTGACGACCTAATAGTGTATCACTAAAATCTCAGGAGACAAGGAAGAGTGTGGGACTGAGAAAGTGAAGTTCCCAAATCCGGCCATAGGTATTATTACACTGACATACTCACCTTCATAGAATTAGCCTTATTATTAGCCACTTCCCATGAGACGTGGTTCTTCGACCTCTGTGCCATTATGCTAGAGTTGTCATATGCATTCTGTCCCCATGCATTATACGCAAGAGTTACAATGGTCTTAATTAAAGCAGACCTCCTACGTATTTTAAAGAAATAGAGGCAACAATAAATACTTTCTATTTATTTAGGTATTTTACATTTTAGATTGTCTGATTACTTCTTGAAGATTTGAGTTTCCATCTAATATCACTCCCCATTAGCATTTACTTCAATGAGCATACTTACAGTAACTGCTTTAAAATCCTTACTTGCTACTCCTAACATCCTGGTCATCTTGGGTTGGGGTCTGTTGTTTCTTTCCTCTGGAACTGGGTCACGTTATTTTGGTCCTTAAGGTCACCTAATTTGCTGACTCCTGAACACGACTGTCACGTGGTGGAGACTGGATGAGCTCCATTCTTCTAGGGGACCGTGGATATTTTTGCCTCCGTGAGCAAAGAATTTGGTTGGATTCAAACTGCGAACGATACTGGGTGACAGACGGAACCCGGTTCGATTCTTTTACCTTCAGCTGCTGTGTTGCCTGCCCGCCCACGCCCCACGTGAGTGTGGTTCAGGGGTCAGTCCAGGATACAGGCAGTCTAAACACAAAACCTGGGGTTCCCGCTGCTCTCAGAATGCCTCCTGAGAGTTCCCCTTCCCAGCGCCCTTGATGCCCAAACCCCCTGCTGGTTAGACCTGAAAGGCGGGTTTTCTGTTGGAGTTCGGCCAGCCCATCTGATGCCGACTTTCTCCTGTCCTCGGGGTATAAACTATAAACACAGGCAATCACCTCCAGCTACCCACTCTCCCCAAATCTTCCCTCACTCGAGAGTCTGCCTGTTTTCTTCACCCTCCAGAAGTGTTTGAGATTGTACCCCGAATCCAGAGTTGGGTGCAGCTGGAGCTCACTCAACAGTGGAAGCAGAAGCCCCCTCGAGATTTTGACGTAAAATTTTGTTAACACTCAAATTTAATTTTGGAAGAATGCCATTTTCAAAACTCCCATTCTTTCTAGGCAAGGTCCTATTTTGTCTGTCCAGCTGGTTCTTTGAAGCTTCTCAGTAAAATTTTCATCCTATAAATCCTGCATGTTTCTTATTAGGTAAGCACCGAGGTTATCATCTTGAAATTGATTGTTTCATTTGCCTGTATTTCCTTGTAATTACTTTGCTAATTTTTGCAGGCTGAGATTTATGGCAACCTGACTTGCAATAGGTCTTGCCTGTCCTTGTCACAATTAATGTGTAGTTTCTTTCTAAATGCACACAGTGAACTTCACATCATGTCACTAAGATCGTCAGTGGTCCAGTTTACCTCCTGGTCTGCCATGTAGAGTCATTGCCCTGTTGAGCTCTCTGAGTTAAGATCCTGGAGCTTAGGTTGGTTCTAATTGTCTCTTCAGTGTAGCTCAAGCACATAGAAGACTGTGGAACACTCTCTATTCTTGCTGGCAACCTCATATGCTGTTAATTTCTAGAGCTCTGCATGGACAATTTAGTGACAGAATGGGAAAGTGTTCAAGCCATCTTGCCTGCAGTTCTTTTTCTCTTTAAAAAATAGATTGATGGCCCTGGACAGTTGGCTTAGTGGTCGAGTATCAGCCAGTGTGTGGATGTTCCGGGTTCAAGGCCCAGTCAGGGCACACAGGAGAAGCACCCATCTGCTTCTCCACCCTTCTCCCTCTCCTTTCTCTCTGTCTCTCTCTTCCCCTCCTGCAGCCAAGGCTCCATTGGAGCAAAGTTGGCCTGGGCACTGAGGACGGCTCCATGGCCTCTGCCTCAGGTGCTAGAATGGCTCTGATTGCAACAGAGCAAGGGCCCCAGATGGGCAGAGCATCGCCCCTTAGTGGACTTGCTGGGTGGATCCCAGTTGGGGCGCATGTGGGAGTCTGTCTCTGCCTCCCCTACTCTCACTAAATAAAAAAATTAAAAAATAAATAAAATTTATGTATATAAAAATAGATTGAACTACTCTCAATGAAATTTTCCACAAATATGCAGAAATACCTTAAGGTTTTTTGTTTTGGAAAATAATCTTATAGTTACATGAACTAAATTTGAAAAAAAAAAGATTAATTAAGTTAAAACCAGAAATAAAACAAGTACATTATTGAGCTTTTAAAATTTACTTATTTTTAAAAATTAACTAATTGATATTAAAATCAAGATCAGAAAAATTCAAATCAAGTTCTCATCTAACTATATACAGACAACTTTTGTTCTATTTTTAAAAAATTATTTTAGAGAGAAAGAGAGAAACATCAGTTTGTTGTTCTACTTATTCATGTATTCCTTGGTTGTTTCTTTGTGTGTCCTGGCCAGGGATCAAACCCATAACCCTGGTGTATTGGAATGATGCCCTGAGCAACTGAGTTAACAGCCAGGGCCCAGACAACGTCTTTTCTTAAACATTACTTTTATATTCTGAATCACCATAGATTTCCACAAAAAATGCATTTGAAGTTATACAAATGTTTAGCACAGCTCTCTAACAGAAGTTTAATGTTTATTGAATAAATTAAAAAAACAACAAGGAAATATTATTTTCCATAAAAATGATCTCATTTCTTAAATTTTATTTAAGAAAACAAAAAAATATCTATAACTGTATATTATGAATAGTAGCAATACCTGAGAAAATTATTCACTTCGGGAAGAATATCTTATTTTATTGTACTGCATAACCATCTACTAAAAGAAATAATTTCTTCTCTAAAGAGCTTACAAGAGGCCAAGTTCATAATAAAAATACTCTATTGCTATTAATACATTAAATATATATAATAACTGTATAATATATATGGATATTCATCAAATAACATTCATCAAGGTAAAAAAAAAATACATAGCCATAGAATAGAATGATGGCATACATTAAAAAAAAGCCAACCAGTTTTCAAACATTGCAATAACTTGACAATGTGCCATAGAAATTCTACAGCATTTTATTAAACAAAAGGAGACTAAATATATGTAGTTGGAAGGGATTAAATGCCAGAGATTCTATAGAAGGAGAAAATATTAGTATCCTGGAATAATGTCTGGTCCTGGTCCACTTTCTGCCCACTGGAAAAAATCACACTGTTTCCCTTTACTGAAAGGACACACGAAGAAATTCTTCCCGTTGTTAGGTCCCAGCTTCAACACTGTTCTCATAATGGAGCGTCTGCCATGGCTGCAGAGTGGGAAGGACAGGTCTGCCCACTATGGGGGACAAACGGAAAGATCACAGAGTTTAGACGGAAGCAGTGCGAATGACACGGGGGCTAAGCCTGGTGGCCTTTGATTAGTGCCACCCGTCTTCCTTGCTGTTACTATAAACCGGACATCGTAAAACCAATATGTCATTATTTGTTACCCTTTAAGGAGCTTATCTCCTATGAGAAGCGTCTCTTACCATTTTGCTTGGGTCACTCAGGACACCGCCACAACTCTGAGCTGCCCTTGGTCTTGCCATAAAACAAACGCCAATGTTCGTGCTGCACACCTGGTTCAGTTAAAGCTACTAAGATCTGCCTGCCCTGTGGTGGCGCAGTGGATAAAGCGTCGACCTGGGAACACTGAGGTCGCCAGTTCAAAACCCTGCACTGGTCTGGTCAAGGCACATATGGGAGTTGAGCTTCCATCTCCTCCCCCCTTTCTCTCTTTCTCTCTCTCTCTCTCACTCTGTGTCTCCTCTCTAAAATGAATAAAATAAAAAAAATTAAAAAAATTAAAAATTAAAAAAAAAAGCCACTAAGATCTAAGACTTGCCAAGGTTCTAATACAGAAGTTCTTTAGTGTCTTGCAAAAAGAATGAATCAGAATGCACAGTTACCTGAAGTCCAGGCAGATTTCCACTGTACTACTCGTATTCTTATTAATTTTGGCCTCCAGACAGGTATAAAGCGGGACAAGACATTACTAACATGGCTAGTAACATTTCCTGCATTCACTCTAGAAAAGCTTCCCCGGGAAGGCACTCTGTGTAGTAGGATAAGGTCCGTCTTGTGCAGGGGTTCAGATCTGAATCATTATCATGCGTTCCCTGGGAAGTCAGTGTCCTAGGAAGACATCAGGCGGAAGGCAGATAGTTTCTCTCTCAGTCAGGCCAACCAGAAAACGTCGCTCCAGCTCTGAATCGGGTCCCTATTTACTGTCCTGCGAACACGAGTCAGGCTCTGCAGGGTGGGACGCTCGCGCTCTGAGGAATGCGGAAAGTGGCGGCGACCAGAAGGACCCGCTTCTTGCCTCCCGTCTCACATCCGTTTTCGGCGACACCCACCCTGGCCAGAAGGTGTGAGGACTCGCCTCTGTCCACACTGTCACTGTGCCATCATGTTCGTTGGGCCAAGACCGAGCGGCAGAAGTCACTGAGGTTACTGGAACCCCAAGGCCCGTAGGTGAGTTTCCCGGGTACCTTTACCTTGCGCACGTGCCGGAGGCCCTGATAATGGCATTGAAACAAGGAAGGGCAAATCCGTATCTTGAATTATTTAACCCCCTGGGAAAATGACTCAATGCCTGTTCTATCTTTATAAACCAAGGACAACACTATGCACTGTGCATACAAACAGGATACACTCTAACATGATAGCTATGATTTGATTAAAATTTTTTTGGATGAACCATATATTTTAATTTATTCAACATCCAGGCTTTGATATTGAACGTCAAATACAGCTACTTAAAATTTAAAGGTGAAACCACAGGACAGGATTGCCAATTTGTTGCATTTTAATGACCGAAGCATGCAACTACACGGTAGCAAGCTTGATAAATGTTATACTTACCTGAAAAAACCCACACTGCGCTCCTCTAGGTAGAGCGCAGGCGTAAAAGCGGCGGCCCTGGTTGTCGCCGCCCTTCCTGACGACCCGGAGAATGCAGAGGCGGCCGTGTCCACTGCAGCGAGGGTGGCCAGCTGCTGATGCACAAGCAGCCTCTGTCACGTCCATCTGGAGCTCGCTGCAACGACAAGTTACAAAGTGACTTCAGCATTCATCCCGCCCCAGGATCATTCACAGCTCCTCACGCCAGTGTTAGCAGGTCGCTTGCGCAAAGAAATCGTATCAGAACCTGAACCATGGTCAACTCCAGGCAATCACACCAACGGCGGAAGCCTCAATTCTTGGTTTTCCCAGGAAAGTCTAATTCACTGCCCCAGCGAGCGGTCTGCACCTAAAGCATGCTATTTAAGTGCACGAGAACGAGAGCCCCGCGGAAGGGCACGCGCGCTCCGTCCAGCCGCGTTCCGTTCCTTCGTGATCGCGGGTTCTTCTCTCAGCCCTTCAGTGGGACCGCCTCACATCCTCTAAGATGCTCTCCAGGCCGGCCACCCCTCCCAGTCCCCAAAGGAGCCAGGCTCGCCTGTTGTCTTCTCTGCTTGTCCTCTCCTTGGTGGCAAGCTCCCAGCAATGGCTCTGACAAGGCCAGCGCAGTCACGTCCCTACTGTCCACCCCCCAAACCCCTTCCTATGCCTCTTCTCGGCCCAGGCTCCCATCACAGTTGTTGTCACCGGCCAGCAAGGACAGGACAGGAGGCGGGGTGCAGGCCGGGAAGCTTCCCCCGCCCCCATGCTGAGGACCAGCAGCACCTAAGGCTGACTCCCGCACCCAGGGTCCAGGGCCCAGTCGGATGCCGCCTCCCGGCAGCTGGATGAGCGGGACTTTCTTTTGTGAGAAACAGCTTCATGAGTATGTTTCATGTCTTTTAATATCTTGCATATTTTTAATAATGCTATTTAAAGAGTGAGTCTTTTTTTAATCAACCGGTTGAAGAGAAAAAGAGCTCGCGCTCATTAGAACCAGAAATCCTTCCTC
The DNA here is from genome assembly GCA_037038555.1 of Rhynchonycteris naso. Taxonomy (NCBI): domain Eukaryota; kingdom Metazoa; phylum Chordata; class Mammalia; order Chiroptera; family Emballonuridae; genus Rhynchonycteris; species Rhynchonycteris naso. The sequence continues at coordinate 5,825,004 of CM072998.1, read as the reverse complement.
TTCATAGTCATGCCTACTTTGTAACTTTTTGAATGATAAAAAGCTTTTATCCATCTCAATTTTTTTATTAATTTCTAAGGGACAAAATAATCATTCTTAAATAACTTTTAAAAATACTTATTCAGTCAAAGACAGTTCCCCTTTCCTTTGATTCTTGAACTAGATGTTCCTCCACTTGCGACGGGGTTAGGTCCCGATAAACCCACAATAAACCGAAAATAGGTTGAAAGTGCATTTAATGCACCTCCCTCCTAGCCTAGCCTGCTGGCGGAGGGCCCAGAACACTCACCTCAGCCTACAGTTGGTGCAAATCATCACACTCACACACACACACACATACACACACACACGCCTCTTTCACAACAGTGTCGAGTATCTCATGGGATTCATTACGCCTGTCTCTTTCACGCCATCCCCAAGTCGAAAAACCGTGAGTCGTACCACAGGTACATCCGGCATTGTCTGCACGTTGCTTACAAACTTGTTCCTATAATAATGCCTCAAGATACCGTATCTATTTAAAATGTTCAGAGATCTCCCCCTCCCCCAGTGTTACTGAGATATAATCAACATCTAAGAGATCTTTTATCCGTGCCAAAACCTGTTATAAACTCATTTGGAAAACAGATGCTTCACTATGTTGCTTTAAATGGGCTCAAACCTTCTGAAGGTGAGGAGCAACTCCAAGCATTCGGCCGTGCGGGCATCGGGTTTGCGGACGGAAACTTCGCGGAGAAGTCGTGACTGGGACAGTTTGCCCTCGAGGATTTTGTTGGTAAGTTTTTCTGGGTGGGCGACGGTGGCTTCTATTTGGCGCCATGGTTAATAACAGCAGAGATGGAAAAGCTAAGAGGCAGCAGGCCTCCCACTTCAACCCCCCCCCCAAAAAAAAAGATGCAATATTAACACCTGAACTTCAAAAAAGCCAAATACCTAAATGGTTATAGAGAAGTCAAGAGATTTCAAAACTGGAGCAAGTGGGTCATCAACAGTACTTTTAATTTTTTTTTTTTTAAAAGGAGGGAAATAAGCCTGACCAGGTGCTGGTGCAGTGGATAGAGCGTCAGTTTGGGATGCAGAGGATCCAGGTTCAAAACCCCAAAGATGCCAGCTTGAGTGCGGGCTCACCAGCTTGAGCATGGGGTCACTGGCTTGAGCATGAGATCATAGACATGACCCCATGGTCACTGGCTTAAGTCCAAAGGTCGCTGGCTTGAAGCCCGAGGTTGCTGGCTTGAGCCCAGAGGTCACTGGCTTGAGCAAGGGGTCACTTGCTCTTCTGTAGCCACCCTTCCCCCCATCAAGGCACATGTGAGAAAGCAATCAATGAACAACTAAGGAGCTGAAACAAAGAATTGATGCTTCTCACATCTCTCCCTTCCTGTCTGTTCCTATCTGTCCTTCTCTCTGTCTCTGTGACAAAAAAGAAGAGGAAAATAAGAGGTTAAAGATAATAGGAAGGAATGAAATGATGCTTTCATTAAAAAAAAAGAACACATGCAAAAATAGTTTTGGAAGTTATTTTGAATGTGGGTGTCTGATATAACAATCGCTTTAACACCGTCTAATCCACTGGATGCCGCCGAAAACCACGAGGGTCCCACACACACAGGGAGAGGCGGAGGCCCTCCCAGGAAGGGATGGGGATAGACGGAAGGACGGGTGGAGGCAGGGTGGAAAGGCATGGTTGTCCCCATCATTGGGGCAGGGGATGTCCCCACGTCTGTACTCCAGTCCCTTTCTTCCTCCGTAGAGTGTTAACAAATCAAACAGCCTTCTTATACTTCACTCATAGTGCGGCCCACTGACCCGGAGCGCCAGCATCCCTAGGGAAGCCCTCAGACACACAGGCTTACCGGCCCCTCCCCCAGGCCCCTGGCAGATCTGGGATCCACAGGTAACGAGAGTCCCAGGCAATGCACACGCATGGAAGTTGCACTCAACGGTGTTACTGTAACCAAGCAACTGTTGCCACCTGCGATCTCATGGGCTCTGACTGCACAGCTCATCTACATTTTATGATAAAACACATCATCCAAGGTAATTAAATGTTCTGATGAATCATGGACATCTCAGTCCCTCTTTGTTTCAATCATTATTCAAAAATTTTCTAAACGATAACATAGCATTTACCTAGATAAACTCTTATTTTGATCATTAGGACCATCATTTTGAATGTGCATACTGGGTTATAAGTGGTCTATTAATATTATATATAGATTAGGGGTGGGCCAATCTTTTCAGATAACACATCTTTTACATTTGTGGGTCTTGGGCTTGGACTCTGGTACAACTACTCAACTCTGCTGTTGTAGCACAAAAAGCTACAACAGCAGAAGAAAAGAGGGAAATCAAGGGGAATGCAATGTGTTCTGATAAAACTTTATTGACAAAAGCAGGTGGCAGGCTGGATTGGGCCCTGCTGCAGCAGTTTGCTTGGCTAGAGGTCATCAGTAGCCAGAGCAACGCTTGATGCATAACAGACTCTCAGTAAGTACTTCTTAATTAATAAACAAGTCACATTGGACAGACATGAGATAACAACTACTATTAAGCACATGACCATGCACTGGTTTATAATTTTAAAATGAATAGTTTTGTTTCAGTGATCAACTTATCCTGATTGAATAGATTTTACACTGTCTGGACTTTTTATTTTTAATGAATCCACCTCACTGAATGTCCATTTTGTAGTTCAGTGGTATTTCATGGGTTAAAACAAACAAACGGGGTTAAGTGCCTCATCCTGATGGTTCTGAAATTCAGGAGGACTGAAAATTCCAGAAGGTGACCCAGATGCAGGGACAGAGTTTCAATGCTTCCCTGGGGTTTAGAGGGGGGTCACTGGCAATCCCAATGGCAGGAGACTTGAGAAGAGTTGGTGATTCTTCTAGCTTCGTGTCAGGCCTCTATGTGAGCCTTTGCATCAGCTCAGGAAAAAAGTTTAACCTGAAGCCCATGTATTGCTTTGAAAAACATATCATAGTGTTTTGCTCTGTACTTACAATAGGCAAAGACTTAATACTGTATCTAGCAGTTAGTTTTGGTGAGAGGAAGGGAGATAGTGGTACAGACTCTCACTTGTACCTGTCTGGGATTCACCTGGCAACCCCATCTGGCACCAATGCTCAAGTACCAAGCTATTTTTAGCACCTGAGACTGATGGGCTCTCATGGAGCTATCCTCAGATCTCGGGGCCACACTCAAACCAATTGAGGCACTGGCTAAGGGAGGGGAATAGGCAGAGAAGGGGGAGAGGGGGTGGGGGAGAAGCAGATGGTCACTTCTCCTGTGTGCCCTGGCCGGGAATCGAACCCAGGACTTCCACATGCCGGGCCGATGCTCTATCCAGTGAGCCACCAGCCAGGGCCCTAGCATTTAGTCTTAACTATTTAAAAATTGGTTCAACCCTCTAATGCAGAGGTCCCCAAACTACGGCCCGCGGGCCAAATTGCGGCCACCTGAGGCCATTTATCCGGCCCCCGCCGCACTTCCGGAAGGGGCACCTCTTTCATTGGTGGTCAGTGTATGGAGTACTGTATGTGGTGGCCCTCCAATGGTCTGAAGGACAGTGAACTGGCCCCCTGTGTAAAACGTTTGGGGACCCCTGCTCTAATGAATAACACCACTAGCTGGATAAAGTTCAGGGATATCTAAAGACCAATCCGAAAATAGGCCTCACTGACATGTGTTGATGAGATCAGTAATTAAGAGAACCAAAAGCGAATTAACTGCCATGTAATTACTAAAGGGAAAACTTAACCGCTCTCAGTTCTCTGAGTGGACTGCCTGCTTTAGTAGTGCTGTGCTGTGAGCTTCCGCTCCGCGTCTTGTCCGCGAGGGGAACACGGCAGCTGCCAGGCGAGGAGAAAGAGGAAATAAGTTACAGGAATTGTCCACGTGCTCCTTGTAACGGAGCTGAGTGCAGCAGGGCTGAGGGCAAATGGATCTCGTCACTTGACATTCATTTTGCTGGTTGACCTTGACGGATTTCCGAGTCTCGGTCAGTCCCAGGTTCTTCTGTCCCACACGTGCCGTGTGGCCGAAGCATCTCTAAGTACTGCTGGGTGCTGTGATGACTCACCAGACCCTGTCACTCATGGCTTAGAAGAAACCATTTCCATGCAAGGTGACACTCATGTTTTGTTTTGTTTTTTTAAATCCCCAATGTACTAGTTAAATCATCTAAGATTTCCTACAAAACACAGAGGAAATAAAAATATGCCAAGATCTTTCATCTGGGTATACAGCAAATGCCACAGTATTTACAAGGATGGCGTCTGCCACCTTCCACGGGAGCTATGGAGCAGAAAGGCCACTCGGAGATGGTCTGCTCACAGGAGCGCTCCCAACTCGGCTCCTTCGTGAGCATTCAGCATGAGACAGGAAAAGGGGGCGTGCCAACACAGCCAAAGCTCAGTGCCCCATCCTTTTATTCACGTGTTTAGCATTCAAGAACAGTATGGATAAAAGTTAAACCAGTTATTATTAGTGATTATAAACAAAAAATTAAAAAAAAAAAAAATCAGTCGCCTGACCAGGCAGTGCTACAGTGAATAGAGCCTTGGCCTGGGATGCTGAGGACCCAGGTTCAAAACCCCAAGGTCGCCGGCTTGAGAGTGGGCTCTCATCAGGTTGAGCCAGGGTTCATCCAGCTTGAGTGCAGGGTCACCATCTAGAGCGAAGGTTAATTGGCTTGAGTGTGGGATCATAGACATGATCCCAAGGTTGCTGGCTTGAGTTCAAAGGTTGCTGGCTAGAGCCCAAGGTCACTGGTTTGAAGCCCAAGGTCACTGGTTTGAGCAAGAGGTCACTGGCTCAGCTGGAGTCCCCCCAGTCAAGGCGCATGCGAAAAAGCAACCAATAAACAACTAACGAGCTACAACAAAGAATTGATGTTTCTTCTATCTCTCCATGTCTGTCTGTCCTTATCAGTCCCTGTCTCTCCCTCTCTTGCCAAAAAACAAAAAAAAACAACAAAAAAAAACCCAGTCAAGGATAAATCAAGACTAGCTGATGGTCAGTGTAGAGTTGGGAGGAAACGAGGGATAAAAGCATGCACTGACCAAAGCTGTGTCAGAACCCTGTTCTGCTGTGTGGATTGCCAGAGGGTGCTCTAGGTCTAGGCATGTACACCGGCCGCCTCCCCTTGCTGCGCCAAGGACCCAGTGAACACGGGCCCCAGAGCCTGGCACAACTCGGCAACCGGAGTCCCTCCGACACTCGGCTCCCATGGCAGGATGCTGTCTCCCGTGACCGATGGGACACACGGGAAGGAGCCCCTTCGCCGTCACTTTGTTTAAACTCGTCTTTATTTCACTTAAAAATGCTGACCATACAGCACCTTCTTCCTGAGGGGAAAAAGCCCCAACAGACCCACTTGGAAGAGAAAGTTGTGGAAAGCTGTTGTGCCGAGGAAGGCTGATGTCAGGTTGGGGCAGGTGGGAAGCCCAGAGAAAGGTCTAAATAAGGTGGCGGGGGGGGGGGGGTCGGGGACAGACAGTGTCAGTGGCTGCTGGTCATCACTGAGGAACAAGAGTAGACACTGTTACTGAATGTTCTGTATCCTGGTGACAGCAGCTGGGGTCTTCTACGAGATGGGTCAGGTTTTGTTTACTAACTGAAAGTACAACTCTATAATTTCAGACACACACGCTCTCTGGGTCTTGTTTGAAATAAAAAACACAACTTGGCCATTTGAGATGTAGCCACTTTCTTTGGCAGAAATGCCACTGAAAGAATCTTAGATCCCACCCTTTAGAAGACACTTACTAAACTATGTATTATAAATTGTAGTCTTCCTTTCAGAAAAACTGTAGAAAGAAATTTTTTAAAAAATGCTAACACTTGTAATTGATGACCAGTAAGATCATGGGTGATTTACACATTTTTTCTTTATACTTTCCAAATATTCTGTATTGAGCATGTTTATGGTTACAGGCAGAAAAAAGTAACTTTTTTTGTGTGTGTATTTTTCCGAAGTTAGAAGGGGAGAGGCAGTCAGACAAGACTCCCACATGAGCCTGACCAGGATCCACCCGGCATGCCCACCAGTGAGCGATGCTCTGCCCACCTGGGGCGTTGCTCCATTGCAACTGGAGCCATTCTAGCTACTGAGGCAGAGGCCGTGGAGCGTCCTCAGTGCCCGGGGGCCTATTTTGCTCCAATGGAGCCTTGGCTGTGGGAGGGGAAGAGAGAGACAGAGAGGAAGGAGAGGGGGAAGGGTGGAGAAGCAGATGGGTGCATCTCCTGTGTGCCCTGACCAGGAATTGAACCCAGGACTTCCACATACTGGGCCGACACTGTACCACTGAACCAACTGGCCAGGGCTAAAAGAGTAACTTTTTACAGATGTAGGAGATGTAAGTTTTCACTCCCCCCTGCCCCTCACATGATCTGCTGGAGAAGACAAGAAGCACCGACCACAACTTTTTCTCGGGGTCGGACTTCCATGACCACAAACAGCTCAACTTTCTCAGCCATGGATGGCTTTTCTGCCTCCTTAGAACTTAATGCAAATACCTCGAAGATAAAGGTTAGAAGCATCCTACCTGTTAGAATGTCCAGGCTTGCGATGTTCGAGACCTGGCGATGGGTAGTGAGTTGTTTTCGGTTTCTTACGCCCTGGACTAAGTAACTGAGGCTGGGGGCTGACGGTGGGTGGTCCGATCACTGCGTTAGGTTGCTGAGTTGCAGTGTTCACTTCCTCCTTGGAGGGCCAGAACGTGTCCCCAAAACAAGCGTTAGTGGGGGGAGAGATCTGTGACTCCCCACCAAGTATCTGCTTCCGGCTTGCTTTCTGCTCCCAAGGGCTGGACTTATTGCTGAAGTCGGTCAGGACGAGGGTGGTCGTTCCAAACGCAGTCTTCCTGTTGACCTTCACTTGGGCCCTCAGCTTACCAAAGCTGTTACAGGGGTACTTCACAAAGCTGTCCAAGGGAGTGGCATTCCGCTCCTTCCTGGGCGTCCAATCTGGAAGGACAGAGAAGTTAATTCTGCAGTGTTCCCAGAAATACAATGCCGCCAACTTGAACATCTTTCTATTTGACTAAACCATTGAGTTCACTCAGTCTTAGTAAACCAATATATAGAACTGATAACACCAAGTTAGCTTGGGCAGTTCATTATTAATCCTCTGGTTAGGGAAGGAAGCACAAAGTGTAGGATTTTACCAACATGGAGGGACTCTGAGTGGTGTGACCAAAGACTTATATTTGCTTTCCATTCCGTGTGCGCACGGGAAGGCTGTCCAGCGATGGCTTTTACCAGCGTCAGGCAAAGTGTGAAAGCAGGTGCTTACGGGCAGGTGAGACTTGTAAAAGCTTTGGGCTGGCAGGCAGAGGCCTCCAGACTGTCAGGACTATTTCCGTGAAGGACAAGACAACGGGAAAGGTATACTCAAAATGAGAAATAAAGAATTAACAAGGGTTTAACATTTATTCAAAATGTTTCAACACAGCGTCCTAGGATTTCAGAATCTGTACCGGAATGTATTCTGGATGGTAGTTCAGGTATATGTCTGCCATACTCAGGAAAAAATAATAAGCCAATAGCAAGGTGTGTCAAGGCATTTCAGAATGTTGGAATCGATGTGGAAACCCAACTCTATGGTTTTCTGAGGGCTCTTCCGCTGAAGGATGGTGGCGCTGGAGGGACAGAAACAGGAGACGAGGTCCCCTCTGCTCCACGCGTGCGGAGGTGGGGGTGACAGCAGCCTTTCTGGCCCCAGGGAACAAAGCACACTGCGACACGGAAAACAAGGCAGGGGTCTGTAAGTCAAGAATGGACCTTCCTGTCTCTAACTGAAGAAAGCAGTAACACTGGAGGACACAATGGGAGCCTCATCAGTGAGATGCTTCTTAACCACAGACTTCCTCCGTGGCTCTCCGTTCTCTGAGCGCACGGAATGGTGCGCGATCAAGAGCGATTCTGAAGGATTTCGCTGAAATCAGTAACAATTGTCTGGGTAGAGATTTTAATAACAAGGGGTAGGGAGGACAGAGAAGAGAGGGGAAAAATTCAGCATCTTTCTGTTCCACCTGCAAAGATATTCTTACAGAATCTCTCCCTTTCAATGTCTGAGACGCTTGTCCAGAATAACAAACTCAAAAGTTGCTGAAATCTGCATCACACAAGGCTTTACTGAATAATTCATCAGGAACAGGAGGGAACAGATGTGATCATTCGGTTTTCTGAGATACAAAGGCACACACTTTCTCAGCGCCAGCCCATTTTCCCTCCGCTCAATAGCAACAGGAGCATGGTCTCCACGTTAAGGCCGGCCACTCCTGGAAACCTTCCTGAGAAAGTGTCTCCCTTCGTTAGGGAACATCAAGATGGGACAAGCTCTCTGACAGGGAATGAACTCCAAGTCCAAATGCAGCCTTACCTGTTGGCCGGGCGGTCAGACACGCGTCGCACGCCCCAGAAGAAGGCTGGTTCAGCAGAGTGCAGGCCACACACGCCCAGCGCGCCTCGCTTTCCCGGGCCGCGCCGTCCAGGAGGGGACCCCACCCGCTGGGTGTCCCGCCGATGACGGCAAGGTTTCTCGCTGGCAGCTTGCTGCAGAGAGTTTTTACAGATCACCATGATCAGCATACATTGTTGCCTTGTTCTCACATATTCGGGGGGTTCACAGACAATCAGAACCTGACACGCAGAAAGCTACGTTTATTCTTGCTCACAGATACGAACTATCTCAATAAAATGTTTCCATGGGGGCCCTGAGGAGCGAACACTGTGAAACAGGAATAAAGTTTTATTCAAAGAACTGTGGTTTTTTTCTTTATTTTATTTTTTTAAAAACTAAACATATTTGACATAACCACTAGGAAACATTTCTCAAATAATGTTTTAACTAAATGGGAGCCTCTTCAAAGCAAACCTAAGATACCTTTACTCAGCCAGATTAGAGGAGGTAGGCAGGAATTAGAGCGCAGAACGTAAAAGAGAAAAGTTTCACGTCTACTTCCTGCGCTCCTAAAACTCCTCGGCAGTATCCACCAAACACTACGTCGGACAGTTGTCCTGTGACAATGACAAGGATATCCATCCTCCTGTCCTTTCTCGTCCGAGAAAACTGGGTCGTGGCGAACATCTAATGAACAGATCTGTCAGCAAAACAATAAAACCAACCCTGATTTTTGGCCACAAATGTAAACCATGATTCTCTACTGGGAACTCGTAACGGAATGTGTACTGTTACACAAAATGGCTTTCTGAGGCTCCGGCTATCCCCACTGTTAAATGCACAGCCCGGGGCCCACAGGCCCATCACGTGAGTCAATAGCCACAGCAGTGTCCCCAGATGCTTTTCATGACCCCAAACATCAACACGGAGACAAGCTCTGCTGGTAAAGGCCGAGTACCTTATACGTCAGAACTAGTTCTTTGACTTTCAAAGGTATCTCTGCCGTCTTCTACACGTTGCTCCTTATGTGTAGCTAGTTACACCTGTTTTAAAATCCAAGTTCATCTGGTAAAGTAATAACCAGCATCAGCAGGTCCGAGAGTAAGCCACATCTCACTACAGTACTTTTTATTGTTCCTTACCCTGACTTATAACGGTCCTCAATCTCTCTGACTCCCAAGGAACACCGCACTTGCTATACAACCCGTTTATTTGAGCTAAGCCCTGCTCTCTGCTAATGTATTCTGAAAGGCGGCATGGTGCATGTAGACGTAATGAAGGAACTACAGTTTAAATAACCATCAGATTTTCAACGCACTCCAACTTTTCACCCTTTTGTCTCCTATCCGATAGATTTCACCAACAAGACAAAAAATTTTGTCAAGAGATCATGTTCATGTTTGATGTTACTTCTACTTCTACATAAGGCAAGGACTTTTGAAGATAGTTATGTTCTTCCAGTTAGTGACACATCGACACCTCCTGGTAATCACTTTACAAACAAGATGAAAGCCAGAGCCTGGATGTTAATATCTGGGTTAGAGACTAGAGACTTTCTACTCAATTCAGAAGTGGTCCAAACATCACCCCAGGCTCATACTGGTTCTCAGATGTTGTTTACTATTGCTTTGCAAGGGATCAAATATGTCTGACTTATGCCTACTCATTCATCATTGTCTGATAGTCATTCGTTTGTGTTCCCTTATTAATGATGTTTTAATTAGAGAATTGGGACAAACAGGAGACCTTCAAATTAGAGAGCTCACCCCATGTCAACCTGCTGAGGATCTTCCTTTTGACAGTGAGGACAGAAGTACGTCATTCTCCTGTTCTCCCCGAAGCGACACACCGTTATTCTGCAGCCACACTGACCGCAAACAGGACGCTGGTATACCTTATAGTGTTTAGAGACGGCGAATCCTGCCTTACGGCACTAAAAACAAACAATAAACAGCATTATAACGTCATCTACAAAACAGTGTTGCGAAGGAGCCAAAGATAAATTCTGGAAAGTCACTTCTGACAATCATTTTAAAGAAATGAACATATGTTTGTTTGTATGTCCATAGAATATTTCCTTTCATCTGAGAAAAAGGCATTGACAAGATTCAGCAATGTTTGTCCAATAAGATTTGTTAAAAAAAGAAAAATTAAGTCATTATTTTATTACTTCTTAGTATTCTAAAATGTTCTTTGAAGAGCTCTCCCCTCTTATCTAAATGGGATATAAAAGATCCAGAATTTAAAATGTCTTTCATGCTTTTAAGGTTGTTAAAAAATTAAAGGTAATTATGTAGTTAAAAGATAAAGACTAGATTAGCATAAAACCTGATTATTTTCAGAACACTGAAGCATGCACTTTGTAAGCAGCCAGCAGAAAATGTAACAAGATCATCTTTGTTGACCTGACAAAGGAGATATTTTTGGTTTTAATCTTACAGTCACCAAAAAGGAAAATAAAAATTTAAATACCATCCTGGTTCCATTTTTGTGAAAGTTCTATTTCAAAAGACATTTGATATTCTCTGTCACACTTTTATTTGGCTCACATCCATTTAAAGCTCCTACAAAAATAATATTTTGGGTTTACATCAGCAGTGTGAAAATTTAAGAGCTGTGGCTTATCCTATAGATACTGAAAACTACACAAACAGCTTGCATTAATTTAAGCAAAGTTATTAAAATACCCAACTTAATCAGGGAAGAAAATGAGTAGTGGTCTATAATTATCTTTCCCTGGAAGAATAAGTGAGCATATATAGTATTAAACTAGCCATAGACACTCAAGGCATTTAGGTAAAGAAAGTTCATTAATATTTTAGGGCAATTAATGAACAATTCCACAGCACTTGCCTTTCTGAGCTCAGTAAAAATAAACATTTTGAATACAGAAAATGGACTGTGGAGAAAAAAGTATTTGTGATACTTTGCTTGAAATAAAACATGTTTATTGAACTCTCTCTATACGTATATATGAAACTAAAACGCGCAAAATTTATAGTTTAGCAAGTATTATTTCATTCTCAAAGCAGTCTTTGCGGTAGATAAATACTGTCCCATTTTACAGGTGAAGAAACTAAAGGTAACATTGTCTAAATAATTTCAACCACACAGATGGTAGTGCCAAAATTTGATCAAACTGAGGTCTGTTTAAAGAAGTCTAGCTCTATCCACTGATGGTGGTACAGTGGACAGAGTGTTGGACTGGGATGCAGAGGAGCCAGGTTTGAGACCCCAAGGTCGCCAGCTTGAGCCTGGCCCATCTGGCTTGAGCAAAAAGCTCACCAGCTTGGACCCAAGGTCACTGGCTCCAGCAAGGGGTTACTCGGTCTGCTGAAGGCCGGCAGTCAAGGCACATGTGAGAAAGCAATCAATGAACAACTAAGGTGTGGCAACGGCAACGAAAAACTAATGATTGATGCTTCTCATCTCTCTCAGTTCCTGTCTGTCTGTCCCTATCTATCCCTCTCTCTGACTCTCTCTCTGTCCCTGAAAAAAAAAAAAAAGAAAGTTAAGTCTACCCTTCTAGACTTTCTATATTTTACTTTTGCGTGTCCAAAAATAGAACAACAGTCCAAGTCAAATGCTAACATAGTTGTTCCCCAAATCAGTATAGACAATACTTTCATATAATTACAATGAGACAAGTTTGCACTGACCTATGACCTAAAATTTCAGGATGTTAATTAGGGTCCAAAGAGGGCACTTTCTATTGTTGCACTTCTATATTCTTACCACTAGATGGCTACACAACACTTGAACATTTTTTGGTATAATTGAAAGGGAAATAATGGACATTTAAAAAAAATTTAATTTTTAATTTATTTTGTTGACATAGGTTCAAGGGTCCTACTCAGTAAAACACCATCCACGCACCACATCATGCCCCCCATGTCCCACGCAGTCTCCTTCCACCCCCATCCCCCCCCCCGCCTTGTTCCCTTCCCCCGACCTCCAACCCCCTTCCCTATGGCTACTGTTGCCCTGTTGTCTGTACACATGTGTCGTGTATATATGATTGTGGCTAATCCCTTCACCTTATTTGACTTTCTACATAACTGAAAACTATTGGCTCTTACCCTGTAGAAGAGAATGCTGAAATCTCGTATCACTTTCACAAGCTGATGCGTCTGTGCGTCTGTTAGCTGACAAACCTTAAAATAGAAAAACGACCACGGACAGTTACATCAATTGTCCACTACAGGAAAATATACTTGCCCGTCCTAAGAGAACTGGAAATAAACTAGACATGCAAACATATCTTCTAGAACTCTATCTCTCATCTATCTGCTTAGTGTCGTTAACGGTGGTTTTATTTTTAAGTGATTGCACAACAAATTTTTAAAAACCGATTTATAAATTTCAATACTATATTCAGGTACTTATTGAAAGTCTCTTCTGTGTAAGACATCTTCAGTGTCTCAGCACTAATGACCAGCCACCTTAAAAATAAGTCTTGCCAGGTTTACAAAATAAAAGAGAAAAGACAAATAAGGAAAACAAAGAAGGAGGAAAAAACAGGCAGAGGAGTGGATGACTGTCAAGGTCATTATCAAGCTTTAAAAAGATATGAATTTATATGCGGACATGCATTGATATCAAAGTGCTTTTTAACACATATTAGAAGTCAGGAAGAGATCGGAGTGAAGAATTTCTCGTGACACAGCCTGGAGTACATGTGTGTGACCACACAGAATTCATGATCACTTGGCACAGAGGTTTCAAAGGTAATCACAGAAGAAATTCTGTCTGATGACTCATCCCTGTGGTATGTCCATGAATAGACCTCTTTCTCTATACAACAGAAACTAACTTATCAATGACTATAAAATCTAAAGTCATCTGTTCAACAAAATCATTCTAATGATATTACGTAGATACCTGTCCAATCATTTACTTAAAGTTTAAATCTTACACACTTCTAAAACTCATTTTTTTCTTACTGTATCTCATATACTATATTCAGTAACACGTTGAAATGTTTAATTACTTTTTCTTTTTCTTTCTGTTCTTAGGTGAGAGAAGGGGAGATAGTGAGACAGACTCCCACATGCACCCTGATGGGGACCCATCTGGCCACCCTTGTCTGGGGTCAGTGCTCCACTGATGACCTATGTTTAGTCCTGAGGCTGGTGCTCTCAGATCAACTGAGCTGTCCTCAGCACCTGGGGCCACTCTCAAACCAGCTGAGCCACTGGTTGTGGGAGGGGAAGAGAGAGAAAAGGGGGAGAGAAGCGATGGTTGCTTCTCCTGTGTGCCCTGACCAGGGGATCGAACTCGGGACACCCATATGCTGGGCTGACACTCAATCCACAGAACCACCAGCCAGGACCTACTTTTTCAATAATTATACCTGTGCTTTTAGGGGGCTAATAGCTAAGCTTCAGAAATGTCATTAATTTTTGAACCCTCAGACATTATGCACAAGTGATCTTTTACTAAACAAACAGCTGGCTGGATATACAGATAAAAAGTAAATTATCAGTTTACTATAGATAATAATGATACTCTAGGTAACAATCCTTTGGGTTATTCATTTTTCAAAAACATTTTCCAGAGAGATCTAGATGAATTGTTAAAATTCTGTTTCATTATTCTCACACGACAGAAATTTGACTAGTCTGTTTCAAGGGTCTAAAAGCAGCATCTAATATAGAACTATCATTAACTGATTCTTTTTAAAACGTATTTCCTAATGATTTGGCTTTTATGAAAACTGTCCAGGAAATAATTACACAAAATGAAAAAGTATCTTTGGATTCATGTTAAAAATATAACTTAGTAATAGACTATTTGAGTTTAGATAAAATTCCTAATGGGTTTTTTTTTTTTTTCTGGAAACTAAAATATATGTAACCCTCCACCTGGCTTACATCCTAACCTCTCCGACTATCTCACAATTTTGTCCCGTTAACAGCATTCTTTTTTCTACAGTTTTAACCTCTTCCTCTCTAGCAGTGTTTTCCTCTCAACATATAAATAAGTTCACATCTCTCCAGTTGAAGAACAAGAAAAGAACCAACAAAACCCAGTCCTTGTCTTCACATCTTCCTCTAAAAGTCTAGCATCTCCCCCTTCACTCCAAACTAAGCTCTCTTAATAAACACACGAACTTTTGTTTCCAGTTTTTCACGAGTCGCTCCTTCCTTGGTTCCTGTGCCTGGCTTGCATCCTTCTCACTCTGCTGAAACCACACTTTCTAATCAACAGGAATCACAAGAGTGTGTTGCGTGTGAATTCAATATGCCCGATGCAACAAGGAAGCTGTGAGCTGATGTCGTTCACACACTCAACAAATACTTCTTCCCTGCCGACCACGTGCCAGACACTGTTCTGCACGCTCGGCCACGTCGGTGAAAAGACACCCCTTCCTCCTAGGAGACCGCGCTCTCACAGGGGAAACAGGTTGTAGACAGTATGTATGACGTGTAGAAGATGAGCTGCTGTTTGGAAACGATCGATGGTGGGAAGAAAAGAAAAAGCAAAGCAAGTTATGGACGATTGGGGGAGGGGATACAGCAGCAATCTCAAACCACAGGGCCAGGGTGGGCCTCGCTGAGCGGCTGACATGAGCCAAGAGCCCTGAGATCTGTCTGGGGAGAGGGTTAGTTACTACAGCACAGGTCTAAGTGTTCCATGTTGGGCCCTTAACAGTATTTAAAAATATAGACATAATTTAAAAAATACAACCTACTTTAACAGCTGGGTGGAGGCCGCTGTCAAAGAGAGCCTCGTTTTTGATGATGTTGCCAACCCCGGGCAACACCCTCTGGTCCATTAACACATCACAGAGCATCCGCCCCGTCTGCCTCATCACCTCCCTCTCAGCTCTTGAGAAACTGAACTTAGGTGAACACACATCTAATTCTTCCATCGTTCTTATTCTCTGTCGGCTTTCTGTTGAGTCCCTGTGGGAAGGAACATAAGACACATTCGTCACGAGCCTGGTTACAACTTCACAAAGTGCTGTTTACACTGAGTGTTGATAGAAATACAAACCCTTTCAATTTGATCAGGGTGTAAGCTCTATAACCAAACAGTGAAGACCCTAACAAACCATGGGACCGGAAGCCTCTTCAAATGAGTTTTTATCAATTACTAAACCAACTCTTTACAATTTCATTTCCTTATTTCCATGCCACACACCCGATACCAACCAGAGCTCCAACCCTCAGGAGTTTTGCAGCTGAAAGCCTTTCAGTTTACTTTTCACCTGAGTTCCACCGATGAGTCAAAGAAACAAATCAAATCCTGGCGGAGCTGCACTTCCAACACGGGCGGAACTCCATTTTTATTTTTATACTCGTGTGGATTAATCAGGACGGAGCCTTTCATTCCAAAATGAATCCTGAAACAAAACCAAAGCCCCCCCCTGAGCGGCAGAAAGTGTACCACGCATCAGCACTTTTCCTCCTTCTCTTCATTTCGGGGGTGAGAAGCAAACAAATGTTAGGCAGGACCGGCGCTTTGCAAGGGCAAACGACGTGGCGGACAGTCATACACTCTTCTGTCCTGGCTGGGCACCTTCGTCACACTAGGAGACGTGACGATCAGTCTTTCAATCCACAAACAAAATAAATTCTCCAGGAAAGAGGAAGGCCCCCGAGAGAAGCCCAAGAACCTCTACCCAGCTCTACCCTGCTTGTCAGATGGAACGTCTTTTATTCAGGGAACAGGGCAGCCTCTCTGATGCTCCTCTCAGGACGGAAGGCCTGGGACGAGATGAGGCTGAGGTTCAGCTGCCCCGGGTCTGCGTGTTTATACGTTCCACAAAACCGCTATCATTTCAAGTCCTTCTTTCTAGCCTCAACGGATTGGAAATGTTTACCCAGTCCCACACGGCGTCTGCACGTCTGAGACACTCTTACCTGTTTTCATCCCTGCTGCTTTGGGACACACAATAAAATGCTGTTTTGCAAAATCATTTCGTAAAAAAAAAAATAATAAAGTAAAATAAATAAATAAATAAACAAGTCAGAACGCGATATCGTCTTCAATTCTTCTAGTTTTCTCCTACGGCTCACTTGAAAGCCGCAATGTGGCAATGAAAAATTCATTGCCTTTCAGTTTTTATAGGATTGATTAGCACCTCCAGTAACAAAGAAAAAGGGGAAGAAAAAAAAAAAAAGAAAGAAAGCGCACCCAGGAAAGTGGTTCTTGGAGACCTCTGATGATGAAGATCAAAAGTGAGTCTCAAGATGAAAAACCGCGCCCCGCCTCTCACACCCTTCTCCTCGTGGCCGCGCGGGGTTAATAAATGCGGCTCTTTTTGACAGCAGACGTTACTGCTCCGAGCTTCTCACTCCAGAGCGCTGTGTTATCGAATTGTACAAGGTTAACCAGCCTAACTTTAAAAATGTGGGTTTTAAACTCTCAGTGCCCAACGATCAATCAGGAATGCATTTGTACCTGCCCAGAGTTCCTGACGGGAAAGCTGTGTGCCCCGTGCGTCCTCCATAATTTAGCGCGTGGAGGCTCAACCCGGCGAGAGGCCCTCAGCCGTCATGCCCAGGGGCCACCGCATCTAAAGCCTCTTCCACTGCAGGCTCATAAAGTGAATTGTAAATCACTCTCTGTAATGAAACTGCACCCACATTAAAAAAATACAACCCTCAAAGGTTAAGACCCAATCCAAATGCAGGTAGCCCCAGTAAGAACCCCGAATCATGTAAGTATGCCTCTTTTGGTCTTCTAGCCGATGTAGGGAAAAATACACATAGAATAACCGTTGTTTTTTCTTTAAATTCGGTATTTATTAAATAGCTAAACATTGTGATCCCTGAGAAACCAACCAATTTGGCATGTTTATTGTTAAGAAACCTTTAGCGTAAACTCAGAAAAACCTGATGTCGCAAGAAATTTTGAGGCACAGGGAGCTGCTGGACAAAGGCCGCACTGATGTTTTATAGAGCAGGACACTGGCTCGTGTTACATCACATTGGAGAGTTACACTTGCTTTTCGAGGTCCTTCGCTGGATTACCCTGGTGTACAACGGTAGTATCAGAACCTTACTTCTATCTCTTTGGTCTTCTCCAGCTTCCCCGGTGCCGCCACCCAAGTGGCTACCGGAGAGGGATCATCCAGATGGAGTCTGCCCGACCACGGTGAGTGTGAGGCCCAGTCTGGAGGGGTCTCTGTCTCCTCCCGAGACCCCGTAGATTCAGGAATGGAACCCCTGAGTCACACTGGGCCCATCGGTATCCACGCTGGGTTCATCTGAGTTCTCCTGATGAAGTTATGGATGGGGGACACAGAGAGATTGCTTCTTCTTCGTTCTGGGAGATCTAACATGGGAGCTGGTGATGGAACGTGGACCCCAGAGAGGACTGTCTGCAGCGAGGAGGACCGTGGCAGATGTCAACAGGGACCAGAGTCCAGAAACGTGGAGTCCTCACGTCATGCAGTCTGCTCCCAGCTCTCTCCGAAGCCTGCCTGCGTCACCTTCAGGGACCCTACGACACCCCAAATGCTGGTAACAAATAATGACCGAACTTCTCTGAGTTGGGTCTCTGTCCCTTGCAACCTCAGCTCTCATATAAAACTTATGTCCAAACTAAAAACTGAAGTGATATTAAGAAACTCCCTCTAGTCGGAAATAACTTCCTAAAGCAAATCAATAAATCACATCATGATTTGACATTTGTAGACAATGCAAATTAATCACCACCATAAGTTAGTTAACATCCCTTACCTTACATACGTTACCAAAAGAAGTTCTTTTCTTGTGATGAAAACTTTTATGACCTACTCACTTAGCAACTCTCAAATACGGAATGCAGCATGACTAACTATGGTCACCAGGTTATACATTCCGTCCCCGGGACTTCTTTATTTTATAACTGGAAGTTTGTACCTTTTGATAATAGCTTCCCTAACCACAAGTCACAGAGACCCAACTCAAAAAAATTTACACAGTAAGGAATATTTAGTAGCTCATGGACCCCTCGGGAATGGTTGAAGAATTCAACTGCAGGGAAGACAGGGTTGTCGCTGGATCTCAGAAACCGTTGGAATAAGGGATGAAAATGCCCTGGGGTTCTCTCTGCTTCATGTGGGCTGGTTTTATTCCCTGACAAGCCCAGTATCCTGGTTACTTCTCAGCTCCAGGGCTCACACCCCCAGCTTCCTACATTGGAGAGAGCCCAGCGCTGCTCAGCGCCAGATCAGAAGGTCTCAGGGAAATCTCAGACTGTCCCAATGGACTGTGGTTGAGAGAGGAGGTTAGTAAGATTAGGTTAAATTCAACTGGAACCCTGTGGCTACTATAGCCAAACAATCAGTTTCCAGAACAAATATGTCCCCAAAAGACAAGCAGGCATGTTGGGCAGATTACAGCAGGTATTTACTAATGTAAAATACAGAATTTAGCTGGAATCTTTATTTAGCTAGAATTCTTTCTTATCTAACACGCTACGTGACATTACAAAAACTATGTCTAAACCAGGGGTGCTCAATACATCGATCGGGATCTACTGGTCAATTGCGAAGGAAGTGTGGGTAGATCGCATGACATTAAAAAGACGTTTGTCTTTTGATTGGCATACAGGGTAGCCAATCTGACGTCTGATCTTTTGACACCCTACGCATGCGCGTTAAACTGCGCTAACTTGTTCAGTTACATTGCTGCGTAGTTAGCCTTCAATTTATTTAAACTAAATACAACAAAGGGTATAAAAATGAGTGCTGTAGCTGGTCTGAGTAAGAAGCCTAAAACCTACCACTTTCATACAGAACGGGAGGGGACTTTTTTCACTATGTCATATTCTAAGTGCGTTTGCCTCATCTGTCTGTGTGCCATTGCTATTCCAAAGAAGGGAAATGTGGAGCGGCTTTTTCGGACTGTTCATAAAAACTATGACATTGACTTTCCTCCGAAAAGAGAGCTGAGAAGGAGAAAGGTGAAAGAAGAATACACAATATTAAATAGTAATAATAGTAACTTAAATAATGATAATACAGAAGAAATACATTTATGTTTTGCATTTTTATTGTAGGTAGATCATTTTGACTTGGTCATCTTATAAGTAGCTCGCAAGCTGAAAAAGTGTGGGCACCCCTGGTCTAAACTGTAAAACGCTATTATTGCAAGCAGCATCTGATGGATCCCATGAGTCCTTTTCACACACTAAAGAGAACTGTCACACCCTCTCTTGTACCTCTGTCTAGAGGATCATGTCACTTAAACCACAATAAATAACAAAGTCGATCATGTGTAAGACTTCTCTAAAATGGCAAAAAGCCTGTAAAATATTTTAGATATCGTTCGGGAGCAGGCATGATAATTGCAAACCATCGGAGCTGCAGACATCACAAACAGGACATGGCAGTGAGTGTTCTGGAAAGACAGAGTCATTAAGAAAGTATATCTCTTAAATGGGAGTGCAGGGTGTAAGAGCTGCGCTCACGTTGACTGCACACGGCAGCGTGCAGGGTGGGTGTGTCCGGGGGAACAGACTTAGAGATGTATGCACGGCTCACACCAGCACCAGTTCATCCGCAGGTCAGAGCGATTACACTGGGTAGTGGACGGCTCATAGGTACAACGGCTCCTGCTTGCCCTCTGTTTCCGGTTTGCTCCGATGACTATTTGATACATAAGAAACAAAGGGAAATGATCTTTGTTTGTTATAGATGAAGAGCTTCTGCAAAGTATTCAGAGGCGCTGGTATTGATCACACATACAACTGCACACCTAAAACAAATAGGCATCAAGTCACGTGCAGTGTTCCATGGTGCTGTTTGTTACAAGCCCTCCAGCAGCATGATACAAACTAGAGAGATCGCCACTCTGATTTGTATCTCTCTGAAGTATTGAGGTGATACAGTCGCTTGCAGAGGGCTGTGCCTGTCCTCTAGCTTCACAACAGGTGGATCCCAGGAAGACTCACGGCCGGCTCTATAACAAGCACACAAATCCAGGGCCAGTGCCACTCCTGCAAGGCTGCGCCTTCGGGGAAGACGGGAAGCCACCGTTCAGCACCTCCCGGCTAGAAGCTCTCTGAATTGCAGGCCAGCCCGGTGGGTAGAAGACAGAGGTCAGAAGTGAAGGCTGCATTTCCGTCTCCCGCTCAGACCTGCAGGTGCTCACGGGGATCCCATTCCCGTGACGGGGTCGTCCATTCTCCTCAGAAGCATGGGGTGGGCGGGCCTTGTTTTTTAACTTTGACTGTGAAAGGGGCTGCAGTGGATCTTAGGATGCTCAGTTCCTCGTCCAACAGCTGACCTGCCGTTGACCACGACTTGCTGTATCAGACAGTCGTGCAGGCTGCAGGGATCGGAGAGGAGACAGCTGCTGCACCTGTCCCCAACATATCCTGGGACACGCCCTCTCCAGGGAGGGTGCCAGGCGCTCAGTGTAAAGAGGCGACTGCCCTTGTTGCTTCCTGACAGTCCTGCCCTGATGAATGATTTCCTCCTTATCAGTCCGGTGGGGAACCCATAATAAAATCCTGCCTCTCACTCCCCACCCCCCCAGAAATAAGTCTGCACCTAACACCAGGGGCTCGGTAACAACGTATCAGTGTTCTCCACCGTTCCCGCGTGGATTCCACTGTGTCCTGCTTTGTCCAGAGCCGCGAGTTCTCTGTTGCTGCCGCCACCCCCAATCAGGCAGACCGCGCTGGAGCAGCTCCCTGACCGAGACGCGTGTGCTGGGGCCACCAACGCCCCCGGAAAGTGACACTGTGGTCCAAGGGCAGCGGCTGCTGACAATGGAGAACACCTCCAAGGACAAGCGGTGACACAAACACTGAAACCCTCTAAACGTGCGGCAACGAGGCGCAATAAGTGACAGGCATGTCATCTCTGGTTATCTTACGATGCAGCCCCACGTCCTCTCTCTGTGACCATTATCCGCCTTCCGTGAGAGGCGTGGAGTCCAGCCATAGGACTCTGACGGAGAGAGAATCTGTTCACTGTCTTAAGGAACATTGAAAGCATTCAAGGAAGCCGTGCCAGTCTTTACGCTTCGCAGTCGCTGAGGCTAGACTCGGAGAAGTCTTCATCCAGGAACGATGGGCCTTCTCCGTCGTTCTGCGGAAATGAACAGGCGATCCTGCTCTAGTGACAACACGTCCTAGATTGCGTGGCCTTCTTGGCCAGCAAATTAGCAGGGCATGCCCGTAAGCACCGCTGACCAGTGGGGAGCCTGCAACTTCTGTGGAAAGTTTCCAAATTCTATACATGAGTTTCCAACTCCGCCCAAGGCTTCCGAAAAAGCAGGAAGTCAGAAAAATATAAAAACTTAAGAGATATGTTTAAAAACCAAGCTAGGAGAGGTCATCAATATTGAGAAATTGATATCGCTCGTGCAATAAATGGTGGGTGGAAATGGGGGGGGGGCAGGCCTTTGGGGAGGGGCGCCGCAGAGCTGCGCTGAGCTCCTATCTCTGGGGAAACCCTTCGAGCCCATCCGTTTTTTAGAAAGAGACATAAATTGACTAGCCCTCCAAGTAATGATGACATCACAATTTATCCTTCTTCTGCTTATTGCCTTCTGTGGTAGCATCTCCACCTCTAATATTAGAGTGCTCTTAAAAAATGAGAGTACTTTCCACATGATTAAATGTGACACCAGCAAACTGCGAGAAAAGCCTTCTTCTGCTCATCTTTACGCATGGTGATAAGACGCAGTGGACAGGTTTATCTTACCGTAAAGCTTGCGGCCCGAAGTACAGAAAGAGCTCCTTCCCCAGCGTCTCCACGCCACTGAACACCTGTCCATTCAACAGTCTGGAGGAAGGCGGGCTGGGGCCTTTACCGGTGTCCAGGGCGGCAGCCTGGAAGGAAATACAGACAACCAGTCAACACACACCGACACTCTCAACGAGACGCTGGTCTAATTCCACGCGCAGTACAGTTCCTGTCTGTCCAGGTGCGTCCCACAGGAACAAGGATCTCCACCAGGTCAATGGACTCAGCTGTGCACATCTGTTCTGTCGAATTCCTATGCAGTCATTTTATAAAAAAGCCAAAACATTTGGTGGGAAAAAAAAAAGTAATCAGGACACGATCAGAATGAGCTCCTTCCAGGACCACACAGCTCTGCATATACC
Organism: Rhynchonycteris naso; assembly: GCA_037038555.1. Classification (NCBI taxonomy): domain Eukaryota; kingdom Metazoa; phylum Chordata; class Mammalia; order Chiroptera; family Emballonuridae; genus Rhynchonycteris; species Rhynchonycteris naso. Next base: position 5,802,539 of record CM072998.1, on the reverse strand, counting down.
ATATTTTTCGCTCCATAAGATGCATTTTTTCCCCCAAAAAATGGAGGGGAAAATGTGCATCTTATGGAGCGAAAAATACGGTATTTTAAGTATTTTAACACACCATTTGGTTCAGAATATTTTATTTCTTATTTTCCTCCTGAAAACCTTAGGTGTGTCTTATGGTCAGGTGCATCTTATGGAGCAAAAAATACGGTATAAAAAAGACACATAGAAAAATAATGTGATAGCCTTAAAACTAACGGGAAAGTCTTCCATTTCCAGAAGGACAGCCAGGTTTCCTGGAACAACACTCAGATCAAAGCAGCTGAAAATGGCGGACACACTATGGTAACAAACCATTCTGACCTGCAGTGGTGAACGTGTGAGTCCGTAAGAAATAAGAAGAGGTCCCCCACAAAGTCAAAGTGGGACAGAATGCCCAGGGTAAGCAGCACCCGGCAGCCAGGGCCACTCAGAAAGGCATTTACGGACCTCAGGAAGGAGAGCTTCAGTTTCCATGGTCTGCTGGGGTGCAGGACAAAACCCGAGCCCCTGGGCAGAGGACCCTAACATGAGGCCGGCTCCTCTCTCCCTCCCCGACAATGTTAATAATAAAGGAAAACGAAACCCACCACTACTCCCCGCACCCCTCATCTCCAGGAACCCAGAGCACACATTGTTGGGGTCGTAACCAATGCACTGAACTCTGTAAAGAGGACCACGGACATTAGAAGCATCAAGCACGCATCCTTCCGTGGGTGACGGACAGGAATTGGCTGGGTTTAGAATCTGCTAACGTTCTTCTCCTAAATCCGAGTACTGTGGATACGGGTGTTATTTTTTAGTCTTGAGATATATTTTGTAAATAGAAATGTAATAAAACATTTTTAAATGATTACAAATGCATAATTATTATATTAGACACAATAGATAAGAGCCACACATACTTCCAACTTACACTTATCTCAAAGGGATCAAAGGGTTCTCAGAAGGTCCAGGGTAAAATCTTGGGGGGGGGGGGGTCAGGAGGATGGCTGCCAGGCAGTGTTAGATACAGTCCAGGAGCAAATCACAGCTCTCCCTCTACTTACGGCAGGATGATACTATTCAGTGATTCTCAACCTTGTGGTTTAGACACCTGCCATTCTAAATAATTAGGATAATGTGTCCACTCTATTATTCTTTAGTTTACTAAGTAGGCCCTTGTTTTAAAAACAACAACAACACACAACTGTAATATTCAGTTCAAAAGGAGAAAGGGATAACCTTCAAATATTCATGTGTTGAAGCTGTAACCCCCATGTAACTGTCTTTGAAACTGAGCCTTAAAGAGGTAATCAAGGTTTAATGAGGTCATAAGTGAAGCCCTGATCCAACACGATTAGTGTCCTTTTAAGAAGAGACACCAGAGAGCTATCTTCCTCCTGTATGCTCAGGGGAAAGGCCATGAGCAAAGAAAGTGGACTTCTGCAAACCAGAGAGCTCTCACCAGAAACCCAATGGGCTGGAACCATGACGCTGGACTCCGAGCTTCCAGAACCGTGAGAAAATGAATGTGTGGTTAAGCCCCCAGTCTTTGGTATTTTGTTATGGGAGCCCAAGCAAAGGAAGACAGAAAATGAACACTGTTCTCCCACTAAATCCATTCACAGCTGTAACGGCGCCAGTCAGTGCTAGAACTTCCTGAGGGCCCGAAGTTCAGGTTGGCAGGGTTGTTTCCATCCTGAGAGCTGGGGAACCCTTCACAGGCTCACAGTGACCAGTGTGCAAATGGGCAGGAGAGCCTACAAGCGGCAGCCCTCCTGAGCTTCACACAAAACACAAAGAGCAGGGGGGAGACTCTAGCACCAGGAACTGTGGACGCATCATGCCATCCGGATACTTGCCTCCGACTTCCCTTCCCTTCCCTGGATGAACTCTAGGGCCTCTGGCTGGTTATCATGCCCTGGCTTAGCACAACTGAGTCCTCAGTGAGGGGACAAAGGAGGCTGTGATGTTGGCCTTGTTTTTATAAAGGAATCTGTCAGAGCCCTGAATTGAGAAGCATCAAGCGTCCTGATGTTTTCCTGCCTAACAAAAGACTTCACCCTGCCACTTACATACACTTCAGGCCAAGTGCAGATTAAGATAGTGGGTGTCAATGTCAGTTTCCATGACAATTAACTAGTTGGTAAAAAGTTCCTACAAACTAGCCAGGAAATTTTTAAGATGATACACAGAGCAGGTATTGAGTCAACTTTGCTTCAACATAGATTAGGTTTTATATTTTTAGGAGCTCAAATATAAGGTGTTTGTGACATTTTAAACCTTCATTTCTGAATTAGTGGCTCAATGCCTGTTCCCTACCACTCCAATGTCAACACGCTCTTCTCTCCCAGGAGCAACTCTTCCCACCCTATGACGTCCTCGGTCTTCTCTGTTCAGGTCTCCAGCTCCCACTACATACACACAGCCCCAGGCGTCAACACTGCTGTCCCCGCTTCTCCGTTGGGTGGCTCTTTGCTACCACGGTCATTCCAGTGGCTCGTAATCTTCCTTAAAATTTTACATTTCCCAAGTTATATGTAAAACTCAACAGCTACCCAAGATGCTGGGACAGGCCCCCATGTGCAGTCTGCCCCAGGGCTCCATGCCCTCCTGCACCTGGGACATTCCCTTCCTGGGCGACAGAGAGCCCTCCCAGCCTGTGCTGGGCGGACGGCCTCTCGTGCGGGTGTCTCCCTGGTCCGGGCTTGCCACCTATTCCTGGGTCCTGTCTCAGCACCTCCATGTCAATGGCTCCCGGCGGCAGGGTGCGGGGTCCTTCCATGGCAGCACAAAGTGGGGCGTGTGCAGTCACGGGGCCCGCATCACTGTGGGTCAGAACCCTTGCGATCGCCGCGTCCCCAGGACCAGGGCCCTGTGCACGCGCACGCGCGCTCCTTCCACTGTAAGAGAACACTCTCCCACGTGACGCTGTTGCGCATGCGGTCTCTCCTCAGCACCGTGACATGGAGCTCTGGCTTCTTCCAGGGGCACTTACCTGCCTTTCGCCCTTGTGATGCAATGTAACGCTCACGCCACACTCCGTGATCTTGGGCACGCAGCCTGACCCAAGAGGAACAGAGCAGCGCAGGATCCAATGGGCCAATTGAGAACGTCTTCCGGCAGCTGCGGCTCAGGGGCTCTCTCTGCGGCCCTACAGCCCATCACCAGCTGTGCTGCCCCCTGAATCCGAAGCCACATGGCAGCTGCTCTCCCCACACCGCTTCCCTGCTCCCTGCCCAGCCCCTCTTCCTCTGCGCAACTCTGGGGTTAGTTATACGGCTCCTGGCAAAGGGACAGACCAGGGAACCTCGAGATAGATGTGCTATCACAACACCCAGCAAAGCAGTAAACGAGTCCCAGTTGTCCCATGTGAAGTCTGCTCACATTGCTAAATGAACAGCTTTGACAAGAACTTACACCATTAAGTGGAAAACTCTCATCAGCAGCAGCTTCCCTTGTTCACGCCATTCACTTAACTGTGTCTACAACTTTTGCATTCTGATGGCAAAGGGGCTACGTGCCACCTGGAGAGACCCCCCCTGCTCTGCTGCATTCGCTTGCTTTAGACAAGTGCACCGACCTTCCACTATGTCTGAGGCCTTGTGCTAGAAACTGGGGAGGAACCAATGAAAAAACAAACAAAAACCAATGAAAAACTACCTGCCTTCAGAAAGTTTATATTCTACTCAGGAGAGAGTAAGCAAGAAAGAGAATAACAGAACATGAGGAACTTTTAAAAAGAAACAAAATTGAGCCTGACCTGTAGTGGCGCAGTGGATAAAGCGTCGACCTGGGAACACTGAGGTCGCCAGTTCAAAACCCTGCACTGGTCTGGTCAAGGCACATATGGGAGTTGATGCTTCCAGCTCCTCCCCCCTTTCTCTCTTTCTCTCTCTCTCTCTCACTCTGTGTCTCCTCTCTAAAATGAATAAAATAAAAAATTTAAAAAGTCTTTAAAAAAAAAAGACACAAAATTGAGAGAGAGATCAGGATTAGGGGAGGGTGTAGCAGGTTGCCATTTGAAATGGGGCTCATTGTAATCTCACTGGCAGAACGATATTTGAGCGAATCTTCAAGGAGTTGTGAGTGAGCCATGTCTCAGCAAAAGGAAAGGCACACATGCCCCCCACAGCGGAGCGCTCCTGGGGACCAAGGAACAGCAAACAGGCCAGTGCAGGGAACAGTGCAGAGGACAGCGGAGAGGGAGGACAGGTGAAGCCTGACATGGTAACAATCAGCTCATCTGCCCCATAAAGTCCACTCTAAAGGACTGCCTTTTCCTCTGACAGAAACAAGGTGGAGGAAAGATACAATCTATGGTTTTAAATGCTCTCTGGGCTGCGGGGTAGAATTCTGGTGAAGGGCTCAAGGGGAGAAGCAGAAAAAGAACTTAGAAGGTCGCTGAGACGACCCAGAGAAGCTCTGGGCCAGAACCGCAGCAGCAGAAGGGGTGGAAGTGGTCAGAGTTCCGGAAGTCATTAGAAACTGGACAAGGAGGACGTGCTGGTGCTTGGCTACGGAGGGCTTTGGCCAGAACAACTGGAAAGAGTGCAGTCAGCTGAGATGAGGAAGATCTGGGTGGAACAAGTTAAGGCAGAGATGTCTGCAGACACACAAAGTGGAGAGGTTGGGTAGACAGCTGCATACAAGCCTGGAGTTCAGGAGAGAGGGCCACCTGAAGATGCAACTCTGTCTAGTGATCAGCATTCAAATGGCTTCTACAGCTTCCATGCTGGATGAAATCGGCAAGTTACTATAGATCAAGAGCAGAAGGGGTCCAAGAACTGGTCGAGGGCATGCTGCTACGATGTTGGGGGGATGAAGAGGGGGACCCAGAAAAGGAGACGGAGAAGGCAGCCAGCAGGGTAGGAGCAAAGCCAAGGAGAGGAGTCTGGAAAGCCAAAGGGAAAACGTGGCTCCAGCAAGAGACTTGGCAAGTCCCACACAGGCATGGGGTGAGAGGAAGGCTGAGAGCCGGCCGCTGGGATTAGCCATGCAGCAGAGTGGTTAGTGACGAGGGTTACGGGGACGTGAGAGGAGGCAAAAGCCTGTTTGGAGTGGGCGTAAGAGGCCACGAGAGGAGATACGTCATGAGACAGGGCGAATGTGTGATGCCAGGGACACAGAGATGGGTGATGGGAAGTGAGGTCACGAGTGCTCCCATTTGTTCCAAGATGGAATGACTGGGAAGACGCAGCAGAGAGGCAGGCGTCAACCGCGCAGGACCGAGAACAGCTGGAGCAGTGTCTTCCCCAGGCAACGTGAGACAGCTCCAAGGCATCTGTGCTCTGTTGGTCGTGATGGGAACACGGACAGTCTGTCCATGGAATCAGGGAGGAAGGCAGATTCTGTGGGAACAGAGGGGGCAGGTAGAGCTGTGCTTGTGCAAATTCTCTTGTGGTTGATTACATTTTCTCAGTAAAGAAGAAATGAACTAAGAGGGAAAAGTGGCCTTATGACCCTAAATTATCTCAGGTTACATGTAGCATATAACAGTATTATTCAATTTTGCCCGATTCTGACATCATGTCTCCAGACTCCTCACTCACAGGTAGAGGCCAACGGCCTCACACAAAGAGTATGGGTTCCACCCTAGAGACATCTATGAACAAATGTCACGAAACCTCACCATATCAAACCACTTCGGGTATCCTTAATTACTTACTTACATCAGCTAAAAGCTCCTCAGTTCACGGTGTTCATCTTAGTGAAATGAAGGATCCCTGTTTACATCTGCTTACAAAACCTTGCGCTCACTAGGATCATGACTTTCACTGATTTTTTAATTTATTCCATTTTTTTCTGAAACCCAGATCATATAAGGGGAAGTTTCCCCTTCTGTGAGGACTACTACTCACAGCTCAACAACTGAACTGGACCATTTAAAACTACCTTCTTATCTAAACACCCAAATCTAATTCAGCAGTAATAAATACATCACTGGGTTTTGTTGTAACTGGCTATAGAAACACAACACATAAGAGTACAGTTCACATCAATTTTCTTTTGTACCACTTATTCTTAAATCAATATATGACATACATATCAGAAGACAACAATCGGAAGAAATAGTAAAAACAGGTAAAAGTAAAAAAGGGATTCTTAATGAAAACCTCTATCTTTTCTTGCCCTAATTGTTCAATGTTCTGGGCTCCTAATAACATCTTTTAGGAAGAAATTCAAACCTAGCTCATCGTGATTTCTCACCCGGGTATCCCCAGGGGAATTTCCGTGTATGTACGAGTCCAGGAGGACCCACCTCCGGGCTGTGTAGAACCCGCACTGGGAACTTGGGCTGCATTTGGCTAGCACAGCTGAAACATCCTCTGTATTCGCCATGCTGAGGGGTGGGTTAAAAAAGTGTTTATATCCAGGATTACTCCCTCAAGACATCAAAATTGTGCTGGAGCCACCATCTACTTGCTCCCTCGAGTGCCAGGGATTTTAGGAAGCGGAGTGGCTCTTTGGTAAAAGGAAGTCTCCGAGGCCAGCCCTCCAAAGCTTCCTGGTCACCAGACTGTGTGTGAACAAGACAAGAGGCAGCACGTGCCCTTGTAAATGAATTCCGCTGTGCGTAGCGGGATGAATCCGAAAATACAAAGGGCAAGGTACTTAAAATGCATGAGACCATTAAATCTCTTCGCACAGCTGTCAGTGAAAAATGAAACGTGTTGTCCTGGTTGACAGAGCCTCAAAGGGAACCGAAAAATCAAACCCTTCAAGGTGTTAATGTGTGTCTTACATATTTTATGGCTGTTTTTCCCTATTCTCCATAATTAAAAATAACACGCAGTACGACATCAAAACAGGAAATGCTGAAAGAGCCACGAAACTAAAGACTGCACGAGGTCGCACAGAGACCTCTCGGGCTGATGAAGGTGACGGTTCCCTTCAACACGGAGGAGGGTAGGAGGCTAAGAGGAGGAACCAGCCCGGGCCGAGGGCAGGTCTCTGCAAAACCACAAGACCAGACACTGTCAGCGCCTGCAGGGCAGCAGAAGTCGTTCCGGCCACGGATGCCGGGTGACCTTGGCGTGCACGAGGTTTTTAATACTTGATGAGGTGTCTGGGAATTAAAATGAAAGGTTAGTGTAACCTCTTCCTTGCTCATGTAGCAGAGTCTGTAATTCTCCCTCCGGGGACTGGAACCCCCTGCCCGGGGAAGCAGGGGGATCTTGGGGCTCTCTATCTGGCACAGGGTTTGTCCTAGCTCTGTTGCAGTACTCACCCTACTGAGGGATGCTCCGTCTGTGACCTGTTTGTCCCTCCTTTGTCTGTAAGGTCTCTGGGGACAGGAAGGATGCTGTTTAAAATTCCTGAGAACCCCAGGCAATGCCCAGAGGTCAAGGAACATTTGGGGGACTCATCTTGTCCCTCCTCCTTCCCCTCCTAAATCTGAGTATGGATGGCTTTAAGGCACAGACCTGCTGTACCCCTCCCCCTTCCTGCTCTACCATCCCAAGGTTTCCTGGCAGAACTCTCCTCTGCCATCTGTTTTATCTGCTGGGAAAATTAGTAGCACTGCAGTCTCTTCTTTTCTAATTATCTGCCACGAAATGCGGTTTGAATAGATGAGGACCGAATTCTCGTGACTACTATCAAGAGCTAGAAGGAACTAAAATACTGTATTTGGCAGCATTTCCCAGGAAGTATAAAGAACTTTACGGGAAGGTGTAGGAAGGGACTTCGGAAGCGACTGAGAGAGTTTCAGCAACCCTAGCATGCCCGGGATTTTCCTCCGAGATGTTTACTTGGCATGTACGTGATTGCTTTAAACACATCGACGTATCCCAATACTTCATTCTGATTTGGGAAGAAAGGACACACAAACAGCCTTTTATTCAGCTGTCTGTCACACTGGCACTGGACCTAAGTCATCTGATTGCCAGCACACTATCATTTCTAAAATCATCAGCTCTGGATAATATACTTGGGACAAAATAAAATTTTCAATTCCTGACAAACCATCTCAAATGACCTGCTTATGTTTCTGTCTTTTTTAAAAAAACTCCATTTTAGGGGGACATTCTGCTCTACCAGTGACGGTTTGCTCCCCTCGTGTTGAGAGCGACTGCGTATGAACTAGGCCAGGCTTTTGCATTAAACCTAAGATTTACAAGATATTTACCGGTCCTACTGTGGAGACACCTCTTTGTATAAGCTTCGGCTGCTCAAATTCAAAAAAAATGATTTCCCATAAACCTGTTGTCTTTGCGATAACTATACACAACAGCCCGATATACTTGACTTTCTCGTGTTGACCCTTATAATCCTGTTACTGGAGGACTTGAACATTTCATCCTTTTTTTTTTCCCCGCCTGAAATAGAGACGAAAATCTCCTCTGCCACAATTTTAAGTATGATTGAGAAGGGTTCACCTTCCCATTTTCCAGCGCCTTAATGATAGGAAATCATCAAAACGACAGAGATCTTCCGACTTACGGCGCTGATAGCCATTTATCCCGCCTTTCCGGGGAGAAAAGGAAGATAAATTCTTCCCAGCGGGCTGAGGCTTTTCCGTAGATAAATGTTTCAACTCCAGGGCTGTTACATATTTCCCCACAGGGGAAAGAAAGGCCATGTTTACTTTCCTAGTTTCTTCTCCCTTTTCTCCTACCTTTGTTCTTATTTTCCAATGCAACATTTTCTTAATCAGAAGTCTCTTATCTCCCTGTGTAAACAAACCATCAAAGAGCCTAATTTTAAAATGGTCTCTAAGCCCCAACAGAGAGGTCTTTAGGTCCATTCATGAAAACACAGCCTAGAACAGTGGTTCTTAACCTGGGTTCTGTCGAACCCTAGGGGTTCAATGAGTCGGTCTCAGGGGTTCGGAGAAGCCTCTGCCGCGGAGGCCAGAATAAAGTAATACCGTAATTTGTTGTGAGTTCATGCAATTTGTTGGTTTTGTTCTTTGAGCAAGGTGATGTTCATGCATGGCTCATTTTGTGCACCAGTAAAAAAACATATACCTATGTCTTGAATTTGGAAAAAAAATCCTATTTTATTTATCACTAAAGAAGGGCTCGGTGAATGAGCATATGAAGCTGGTGGGTTCGGTACCTCAGAAAGGTTAAGAACCACTGGCCTAGAATGTTGTGAGGGCAGAGCCCGGGAGCACTTACCTAGAGGCAAATTGCTTTGCACGTCATCTGAGGGCACAAATGATTACACACTCTCCAGGAAGGAAGAGAGTCTTAATCAGATGAACGGGTCTAATGAAAAAGCCCTATTCTAGAAGAAAAAGGCACAATGACCAGATGTGTCCTTTACTAGCTATGAGTTTTAGATGTCTCCTAATTGAACCCTAAGCAAGTAAATCCAGATGTGCTCACAAGGCATCTCCAGATAAGGAAGTAACAGAGGGGTTGGAATTCAGAACCGGGAGGATCGGGTGTTCTTCCCTTTGCACCACACCGAACATGTTAGTGAGTAAAGCTAGCGCGGCCTCTGAGAGATCACCTGCCTAAGTTCCCTCATCCTTAAGACTGTCCTGTCCAGTTTCCTTGTTCCACGGTTCTACAGAATGCTACGTTGTTACTAAGGCCCTGAGTCATTACTGGGAAACCATTCTCAGTAACCATTTAAGAAGTTAAGCAAATGTATAATGCATGTTCTATTTATTTATTTATTTATTTTTTACAGGGACAGAGAGAGAGTTAGAGAGAGGGATAGACAGGGACAGACAGACAGGAATGGAGAGAGGTGAGAAGCATCAATCATTAGTTTCTCGTTGTTGTTGCGACACCATAGTTGTTCATTGATTGCTTTCTCACATGTGCCTTGACCGTGGGCCTTCAGCAGACCGAGCCACCCCTTGCTCGAGCCAGTGACCTTGGGTCCAAGCTGGCGAGCTTTTGCTCAAGCCAGTTGGGCCCGCGCTCAAGCTGGCAACCTCGGGGTCTCACACCTGGGTCTCCCGCATCCCAGTCCGATGCTCTATCCACTGTGCCACCTCCTGGTCAGGCTATAATGCATGTTCTATAACACTTTAAAACCCCTTGCGTTTAAAGGAATACATTTAATTCGGCTAGAAAAAGTATCTCATTCCTTCATACAATGGCAACAGCATGAGCTAGTATTCTTTTTCTTGGTTTCCCCCCCTTATGAAGATGGGGAAGAAAGGAAGAAAACTTACACAATGTGGCTGCCTTATTTCCTTGTGGTAGGGATTTCCATATAACACACATAACAACATACACATACTCATCACGACCGATTCCGAACTGGATGTATTTCTTACTCCCTAATCACTCTGCACTGTGCAAATCTCTGCTCTGCCCCATCCCGGTCAAATGTGTATTTAATGCCTCCTCTGCTCACGACACCGTGAAGGGCAGGTACACGTAAACGAGCAGCCAGCATATTAAATAGAGGCATCAAATCTTCAGGAGTGACACTAGTCAGAGGATCAGGTTTCAGATGAAACGAATGCTTCTAAATAAACACTGTTTTCCATCCTGTTTGTGAAACGAGATTGAAAACATATGCAGATTACACACTGATTTCACTAAAATATCACAGCCACCCAACAACTAAAAAGGGCGGATAGAGTCCTCACAGCTTATTAACCAGACATGCTCATTTATACTCCACTGTTGCTTCTTACCAGAAGGACCCACGAGCTCCAGCACAGTTGTATGCAATGTGCATGCACTGGGGTACAATTTTCTGCTGACAAGACAGTGGATCAAACTCAGAGAAATAACGGAGTGCATACTCGACTAGCAGATGCTGGGGTCCTCTATGGCTACGCTCTCTTCTTCAAAAGCAAGGATCAGTTGTCCCAACGAGACAGGCATTCAAGCATGTGCTCTGTGAACTTCGAACTGGAGCAAAAAGGACCGAGCAAAGACACAGTAATCATGGGGTTTGTTTTGTTTTGTTTATTTTGCTACAACAATTATCTGAAGTTTAAGTCATTTACTGTGTCTAATTAATATTTCTTTAACTCTTCATTATATAGTTTCTGTGCTGACTGCAATGTAAAGGACACAGCACACAGATATGAAGTTGTTTGTAAATGCCGTCTTGTGGAAACTAAAGATCCCACGCCAGTACAGGAATATTTAAATTGCTTTGACTCTGATGTAAATGCCTGGGCACATGGGAACAGTGTCACATGAGGATCATGGCAGAGGCCTGTGCCAACCCACTGTATTTTGATAAAATTTGCTATGAAACCAACAGCCCTCTAAAATGCAAAAGATGCCTCACATGTATAAAGATTATTACTTTTTTAGACCAAACACCCAGAAAGTGAAGCTATGGCAAAAGAAACCTATTAAGTTCATTTGATTTTCAAATTCAGTTTCCATATAACTGGTGCAAAATACTTTTATAGATCCAAGAGACTTATGCCAATGTTTATCTCTTTATGTCCAGGTATGAAACATAATGGCTTTGAATTTAAGAGGGATTTAGTATTGCTTCCAAGTGATGGTAAATAACTGACCAGCCATCATGAAGCATTTGTCATGTTACTGGGCTTCACTCTTTTGTCCATCTGAACATCGGAATGGAAGCCGTTAGAAGAGATTTAGCCGAGCAGGTAAGAGAATCTACTAAATGGATGAAAACTAAAAATACTGGCAGACACGGGCGAAAAACCAAAGTCTCTAGTTAATAATCAGTAGTACTACTGAGCAATGTGGTGGTCCTGCCATTGAATTAGCCACTTTCCTACTGAAGCTTTTATAATTCAGAGAAGCTATGGTTAAGAGTGTAGACTCTGGCCTGACCAGGCGGTGGCACAGTGGATAGAGCATTTGCCTGGGATGCTGAGGACCCAGGTTTGAAACCCAGAGGTCACCAGCTTGAGAGTGGGGTCGCCGAATTGAGTGTGGGATCATAGACATAACCCCACCGAGCTGGGTTGAGCCCAAGGTCGCTGGCTTGACCCCCTCTCCCATGTCAAGGCACATATGAGAAAGCAGTCAATAAAAAATTAAGGTGCCACAGCTATGATGCTTCTCATTTCTCTCCCTTCCTGTCTGTCTGTCCCTCTATCTCTTTTTCTCTCAATCTTTAAAAAAATTATAAAAGAGTTTAGGCTCTGAAGTGTGAAAGAAGGGAGATCAAATCCTGGCCAACCCCTTGTCACGTGATCCCAGGCAACTTATTTAAATTCACCCAAGTGCTGCCTATTTCCTCAGCCATCACACCTCAGCATGTTCCATTCCCAGGAAAGCCTTCCGTGACCTTCCCATAACTCCTTACAGAACCAGGTTTCTGTCCTTCAGAGAACTTACCAATTTATATTTCTTTATGTTCTTATCAAGTGTATGTCTGTGTAGCTTCCTAACTAATATATAGACTCCACAAAGGGAAGAGTTTGTTTTTTTTTGTTTCTCTGGGGACTTTCATAGTCAAAACTGTGTTAAATAAGTATTTTTTGTAAGAATATTTTAATGTCCTTAAGAGACCACTCCGTACCCATCTATGTGACACCCTGAAAATATTTTGAGAAGCACTCTAAAAGTACTAGGTGCAAACTACTTAAGGACATATAAAGTCAAAATAAATAAAATACAAGGGCAATTGGAAGGAGATGCACAACTTATTATTTTTCCAAGTTTGAGAAAGGTATTTTCTCAGACTTAGAACCTCATTTCGTTCCAGTTGTAAGCATCTGCTAATTTCAAAGCAGGCGACCTTTGCTTGCAGGGCCCAAGGCTGTGAGGAAGCTTTGCAGGAGAAGCTGAAGTTCATCCACTGCACGCATCCGGGAAGCACAATAGTCTATCTATCCATAGGGCTCTGAAGGCATGATCGCTTAATCAGATATTTTTAGCACAAGTTCTAAACTCACCAAATGAACATCACACCGTCTGCAGTGAGTGCCTGCGTGACAAGGACCCTGAGCTCCAATTTACGTTAACAAGAAATGCAGTCACTCTCAAGGGGACCACAGCTGGGTAGCACCACGCTCCCCTCGGATGACAACCTCAGGGTGAGTGGGAAAGGTCAGTGCTAACTTTTCTAGGCGCCGTTTGGGAAGTCTAAGCTCATGGTGGTGCACTTAGCAACGGCAGCATGCGAGGCAAGCGAGGGGTGGGGAGGTTCCGCGAGGTGACCTGCAGTAACTCCCGTCTCCGCAGCTCGGACAGCCCTGGCCCTCAGCTGTTGGCCAGCGCGCAGGCGCGGTAACCAGGGCGACGAGATGCCAGTCTCCCGTGCGGACCCGTAGCAAGCGGTAGGGGCGGCTCACCTGGGGAGGGCCCGCTGCCCCCGCGCCCCGCACGTCCACCACCGCCTGGCCGGGGCGCACGCGCGCCCGGATTTTCTCTCCGTTCAGAGTGCAGCCTGGGCCTTCCACCATCTCGCGAGCCGCCGCGGGGGCCCAGCGTCAGGACTCGGCCCCGGAGACTGCTGCGCGATGTAACCTGTGCGCGGGCGCTGACTCCGCGCGCAGGAAGTTCAAATCTCCCGCGCGCCGGGCCCCGCCCCGCCCCCAGTGGCCCAGGCCCCGCCCCCAGTGGCCAGGCCCCGCCCAGTCGCTCCCCCGGTCTCGCCCCAAACTTCCCAGGCCCCACCCACCCCCGTCCGAGGCCCCGCCCACCCCGTCCACGGCCCCGCCTGACGGCCCCGTTGCAGGTGCTGAAGACATCCTTGCGGGGCAAGAGCGGTGCCTCCGGGCTCAGGCTCGGGGCCAGGGATTCTAAAGGGGGAAATGTGAGAGCCACGAGGCTTGGAGCCCAGACAAGTGGCCTGCGCTGTAAGAGCAGAGGCATTGGGGACCTCAGAAGAGTGAACTTTATTTTCTTGGCCCTGAGGTTTTTGCCCTTGTCCTTGAGCTACTCAGCACATGCACATTTTGTGACCTCGTCCTCTTACTCTGGTCCTAAAACCCAAGGTTGTGCAGTCCCGTCCCGCGGGCCGCAGGTCTCTGTATGCCCTGTTGGGAGGGAGGAGGGAGGAGGGGGACTCAGGAGGGACTTTAGGACAAGCAACTTTTATCCTTTCTCCTATAGGTTTAGCATGTCTTAAAGAAGGTAGCTTTATATAGCAACTATATTTTAGTGTCTATATTAAAAACCCCTTCATTTCAGCTAAGCTAGCCCGACCAAAATTCATGGTATTCGAAATTGCTTTGCAGAACGAACAACTGTATATAAATTTTAAAGCAATGCATAGCTTTTCAAATTTTCACAAAGATACGTACATATAAATATGACACTAGTGACTCCATACAGCTTTGCAAATAATGAAAACTCTATTCCTTTTTGAAAAGCAAAGTGTAGCACATTAAAACAGAGTGCTAATTTATAAGTGATGTAATGAGTATATCACAGCGCTTTAGGTAAACCAGAAGAAGAAACTTGAATTAGAATAGCTAAAGGCTTGAATTAGAAAATTTGAAAAGTATTAAATTTTCCTTTCTGTGGCAAGAGGTTAGTCATTACAAGTTAGCTGGATCAGGTTCGGGATTCTTTGTACATTATTTCCCTGTTTAATGGTTGTTTACTCTTCTGGGTCAAGATACTACATAATCAAGAAACACTGCTTCTCCCTACAACTCCAGATTCAGTTATATTCTCTGTGCTTTGATGGAAAAAGCCCTCTATAACTTATCCACTTCTAGTTTTTCATTACATTTTGCTACCTGACAAATCATCTCATTTGCTATTTCTAAGTTTCTGCAGGTCGGGAATTTGGTAGTTGTCTGGCCAAGTTGCAGTCATAGAAAGACTTGATTGGAGCTACAAGATCCACTTGTAAGATGGCTCACCTGTTGGCAGGAGGCCTTGGGTCATCATCTAAGCGTCTCTCTATAGGGTTGCTGGGCTGTTGTCATGTAGTGGCTGCAGATTTCCCTGAGAGTGGATGATTCAAGAGAGAAGGCTAGGAAGAAGCTGTAATTTCCTTTATTATACCCACACCTTCGCTACTTCCATTCATTAGAATCAGTCTCTCAGTACAGCCCATAAAGTGGTGTGTGGGGGGGTGGAAGTAGACTTTATCCCTTGAGGGGAGGAGTGTCAGATAATTTGTGAACATATTTTAAGACCACCAGTTTTCATTGATCTGATTGATGCATCATGGACTTCTCATTGCTCTGCACGTGTTCTGTAGAGGTGCACATTTGGGTCACATATACCCTTTAAATAGAATTAGGTTTATCGTTCTCCTGAGGGCCAAGAAAGAGTTGGAGAGAAACATTAAAGGCATTAAGAGACTTCACTGATGTGCCTGCAAGGCCATGCCAGATTTTGTTTATATGGGACTAGCCTCTGAGTCATTTGATACTTCTCTTTGCTATCCTTCCTTGCATCCAATCAAGAACAAAATCACATCTATTGTGCCTCTCCAGTGTCTACAAAAACAGTTGCCTTATCATGGCAAGCAGTCCCTACCTTGGTGTGAACTCTTGATACTTTTCAACAAGACTTATACCAAGAAACCTAAAATGACCACCTTTTTGAAACTTCCTCTTCAACCCCAGTTTACTGAGCCCTAATTGAATGTGCATCCTCTAGGAAACCTTGCAGATAGAGTCAGAATTCATCTCTTGTCTTCTGAAGTTGGTTCTTCCTTAGATTTTACCAAACCAACCTGGGTCCATATTGGTCTACTGCTAGACTAGACCCTCATTCCTTGAAGACCGGAGCCATTTCATCCCTCTGTGTCCCATAGCAACAAGGAGACTGTAAAGAATAGATAGTCAACAAATACCTGTTTAATTATGATTATTAACTTAAATTTTTTAAAAAATAAATTAGACCTTTCTATCACCAAATACCTTTTCTCATATCTTTAATGTCATTTTTATGCTTGGAGATGCTCAGAGAAGAGGGGAACTGAGCAGATCCTGTAAGAAGTGGAAGCCCTAGGCAAGTGGGAGGGTCAACTAAGGAAATTCTAAGAGGAACAAGGAAAATATGTGAAGCCGTTGAGACAGGGCGACTAAAGCGGAAGTGTCAGGCTGGGGAGCAGTGCCATAAAGATAACATTGGAAGGGTTTCTCAGGACTACGTGGTGGCGAACACAGGATAAGGAAGAGTAGATCTCTTTTTCCGGGGATCATAGGCAGCCAGTGAAACTTCTGAACAGGCATAGGGACCCCGGGACCCCCAAATCGGGATACTTATTTGCTAAAACTGAAATCTAGAATTGTATTCAAACTAGGAACCCCCTCTGTAGTTGGGATCTGTTATTTGCTCATTGTTCCTTAAGAAATAGATAGATTACAATTGTCTGTGGTAGGTGAATAGAGTTTCTTACATGATACCAAGTTCCTAGTACTTTGAAGAGTCCTTAAAAATCTCTGTTTTTACTAATGATAATTGTAGATACTTATTTAGCGCTTCCATGTGCCTCACACAGTGTTCGAAGTGTTTTGAAATACAAACTCTTTTAATTCCCACAACAACCCTCTGAGGTTAGTACTACTCTCATCTTCATTTTACAAATGACATAATTGGGGCACAGAGAGATTAGGTAACTTGCTCAAGGTCACGGAGTTGGGATTCAGTCAGACACACTATGTGGTCTTAGCCACATGTTTTCAGCAACATCAATTATTTTACATTGGCCCTCCACCAAATATTTTTAGCAACAAGTTAAGAAATGGTTTAGAGGAGAAAACAACCTCTCAGTCAACCTTATATGGGAAGTAAAAACAATCTTAAAACCTCCCCTTAGCTTGTTAAGCTTTACCATGTTTCAGATAATGAAACTTTGCTTTTACCCTTCTCCTTATAAGGTCTGTAGACAGAATTTTAGCTGGAATGACAAAAATGTAGCATGGGAGAAATTCTTTAATTTCTTTGTTTTGCAGAAATTACCAGAATATATTCAACAAGTAGAGAGAGAACATACATCGTCTCTCAACGTCCTCTTAATTCGAGCTCTGAGTAGAGGAAGCGGTCGTTAGTGAACGTTAAGTACAGGTGCTTTCCGTGGTATTTACTAAAGAGTCTCCAGTCCCTACCGATTAAGAGAAACTCTTAACATTAGACTACCAGAAGAAGAATAAAAGGCACAGCGACAGAATCCATTTTGACACGTTGATTGTTTGAAGCATATACCAAATGTTGAGACTTTGCAAAGCCGTGGAAGCCATTTCAGTGTGAAGGCTGGAAGAGCCAGGTGGCGGTTTCCTGCCTGCAAAGTCAAAATCTAAGTGGTGGCATCAACCCGGGGCCTCCTAGGTGACACTTGACTGCTCTGACACCCCCAGCCTTTCCAGAGTGCTGTAAAATGGAACAGGGAGGTGTTCACGCCAGTCGCGTTTTGTCAAATTCTTTGTGGGAGGGAGTTTTCTAATTCATTTTTTTAAGTGTATTAAGTAAGTAAAGATAGAATCTGAGTATGAACTTAACTTTTGGGAAAATAATAAATAAGTAGTTATGAGACACTCAGAAAAGATCCTAAGTATTCATTATACGAGGGGTTCTGCATGTGAGAGAGGATGGTAGAATTCATTTTTCTGCTTTGAAATAGAAAAGCAGGTGGTTTGGGGTTGATATCTTCGAGCAGCATTTTTCATAAGTCTCCTTCAAGCCAGGGCACAGAATCCACCGTTGCTCATTTATTCAAAAGACAATTTGAGCAGCTGAAATGCTGCAGGAAGAGTGCTGGATCTGTGGATACAGGTAAAAAGAAATAAATTAACTCACAGAGAAGAGGCAATCAACACCAGTACTCTGACAGAGGTATCTTCAGTGTGCTCTGAACAGCCCCAGGGAGTGACCCAGGTTCCCAGGCATCTCAGCTAAAATGTGAGGAGAGAGAAGTAAAAGTTCATCATGTGAAGAATAGAAGAGGACTTTCAGTTGGATAGGGGAAGACTTTTTTTACGAAGTGAGGAGTTGTGAGAGACCCTCATGTCCTGTGGAACTCTAAGACTATCTGGACAACCAGAGGCTTGGAAGTGGGGGCCAAGGGGACCAAGAGAAGGTCATGGCACATCTGTAATGGTATGCCAAGTATGGATTGGTGTTGAGAGTAATGGGGGAAACAATTCTGTGCAGGACAGTGGCCTAATTTGCTTTATTAAATGAATAAAGCAGCAGTTCTCAACCTTCTGGAGACATTTGGTCACAAGTAGGGGACGGAGGTGCTACCGCCACCTATCTAAGTGGCGGAGGGCAGTATGCCGCTAAATGTCCTCCGATGCACAGGGCATGCCACCACGACACGGAGGTGCCCAGACACAAATGTGTCAGTCGTGCTGAGGCTGGGAAAACAGAGGGTCGTGAATTGAATAATGGCCCCCAAAACATGGTCACGCTTTAACCCCTGGGACTGGTGAATGTGCTCCCTTACATGACCAAAGGGACAGCACACGTGTGGCTAAGTTACAGATAGAACTCAAAGACAGAAAAGGAGGCAGTTCTCAGAAGGCAATGACTGTAAATATTGGCTTGCTGGTGGGACCATGTGTTCCCATGAGAAGATACAGCAAGGTAATCATATTTCCAAAATGCAGGATTCCCACTGGAGGCCAAGAGGCAACTACCATTGGCCTCGATGGGTCAGGATGAGGGGAGGGATAGTGTAGTGGGGAGCTCCCCTTAAGAAATAAAAGCTGAGCCTGACCAGGAGGTGGCACAGTGGATAGAGCATCAGACTGGGATGCAGAAGACCCAGGTTTGAGACTCCGAGGTCACCAGCTTGAGCATGGGTTCATTTGGTTTGAGCAAAAGCTCGCCAGCTTGAGCCCAAGGTCACCGGCTTGAGCAGGGGGTCACTTGGTCTGCTGTAGCCCCCCCTTCTTCTCAGCCCCCGGTCAAGGCACATATGAGAAAGCAATCAATGAACAACTAAGGGGCCGCAACAAAGAATTGATGCCTCTCATCTCTCTTCCTTCCTGTCTGTCTGTCCCTGTCTGTCCCTCCCTCTGTCTCTTTGTGTCACAAAAAATAAAAGCTGAGAACAGATATCTGAATAGCTTTCAGCCGGCGTCTTAGACAGGGACTCAGTCCTTTTAGACCAAGGACGAAGAGCATCAGAGGTTTGACATCCTTTTACTTGCAAAGCTTGTTATTATATTTTTTAATGGATTGCCAGTTTCACATAATGAGTAACTGGAAACCTAAGACATCAGCAGCCCGAGGGCTTGTGTTTAGGGACAGCAAGACATCGGAGAGGAGGAGAGTGAAGGGCAGGACGGGAGGTGGCAGCTAGCTGACGGGAAGAGCAGAGACGAGGCCAGCTCCTCTGGCCACTGCTGCAAAGGGACAAAAAGAGCTCACGCGACAGGTTTTGAGCCAGAGCATGGACCTGGAGTTGAGCACAGAAATGTATGCCTTATGCCATGAGGCCGTGTTGTCTGCCCTGTGGGCACTCGGAGCCGGCCCTGCGTGCCCACGCACGGCCTGCAGCACGGTCTTCCCGAAACTGATGGCTGGGAAATGACAGCAACAGATAGACCTTGGTGGCACGGAGCAATCGAAGGCGTGTAAAGTCGAAGCGGAAACACTTGACGGAGCAGACAGAGGCAGGCTCTGGCATTAGCTAAAGGTCAGATATAAATATAGCGAGCACGTTGAAGACAGTTGGCTCGGCCTGGCCTCCGCGGTCACTCGTGCGTACCTGGGAGGCAGCTTGGCAGCTACCAGTGGATCTCTCTCTGTGTCGTAGACCAGTAGAAATCTAGGAGGTGACTGAACGCAGTCTAATGTATTTGATATCTTAATGAGACCGCAGTGGTTATAATGTACTTGAGATGGTTTTGCTAACAGAACAGAAGGGTCTGTTTCAGCAGCCAAATATGAGATCGCTTGTTGCCTGGACTTTTAGCTCGTCATTTTAATCAGCTACTGACGTCATCGGAAAAAACCTCAGTCTTGGGTAATTTGTAGATGTCTTGAAACGCATGGATAAAAACAAGAACATTTTGATAGTGTTCATTTTATGCAGAGGGGGTTCAGAGTTTATCTGGTAAGCCTCAAGAAGGATTCTTTGGCATTTCTGCTCTAATTATTATTGGCGTGGACCCAGTGTGGACTAGTGATTAAGCCGCAGTAGACTCTATTTTCTGTTATTAATCTCTTGGACTTGAAAGGTTTATCAGACCCAAAGCTATTAAATGTTCAAAGTTCTGGACTTTTTGCTTACTTGCTAAATATTGAAATCTGGATTATTTCTTTTCCCCCACTGATTTCACTTCTGCAACAATTGAAAACGCTACTGTGTGTGTGTGTGTGTGTGTGTGTGTGTGTGTGTGTGTGTATACATGCCCATGTGCACTCACACACACAGGATCTGAAGTCTTTCAGGGATAAGCACTCAGCTTGACGAAACATTCGGGCTTAGGTTAGCAGAGCTGAGAAACGCAGCCCTCTGTTGGCGTGTCAACACAGCGAGGGCATCCCAAGCCGCATGCTCAGTGCTAACTGGGACTAGTCTGGTTTAAATGTGCAAGTCAGCCTCAGTAGATGCTCATGTCACCGCCTGATGGAAATGGTTCTAAGTCGTCAGCACGTGGGTGTTGGGACTTGCTTCTGCGTGGGATACCGATGCGGAAGGGATTAGCAGGGCACACTGTGGGCAGCACTTCCGGGAAGATGGGTAGGCATGACTTCTCTCAGACAGAGAAGGGCGAGGCAGTTACAGAAACACGTGGGCAGAGATTCCCGATGGGAAAGTAATTTTGCACCAATTTCACCCCGTAATGTCTCTGAAACTGTGTAGGAAGTTGAACTGTTTTAACAGGAGGGCAATGAACAATCTTCCTCAGTAAAGCCTGGGCTAAATGTTTCATTTCAGTGAAAGCAGTAATATTTCAGAGAGAGAGAAGAACACGACCCAGAGGGCTGCTGATTGCCGAAACGGTGCATGATGGAGAAAGTCCACGCTGAATTCTCTGCATGAGAACAGACAGTTTCACAGTGTATTTTTTGTGGAAACTATTCTGCAAGAGCAGAAAGTGGGCAGAAGTGTGGATTTGGCTTTGGGTACAGCCATGGGTTTCTCAAGAGTTTCTCTTTCAGTATGACTTCAGGGCTATGTTCAGCTGCATAGGACACACACAAGTATGGTGATTTAAACAAAGAGGGGTTCCTTTTTTATTCACAAATTAAGTCTAGACACAGGTAAGCCAAGTTGGCCTCATGATCAACATTCTGGACTTATTTTGTCTTTTTGATTCTTTCTCCTCATGGTTGTTTCATGGTTGCAAGAGAGGAATCTCACCCTCTGCTCTCTCTTCTGTATTCCGAGCAGGAAGGGTAAGAAAGCTGCAAGGAGGAAGGGCTGGTGCCCATGTCAGGAAAGCAAATCTGTGCAGGAATTCCTGATAGGTTTCACCTAATCCCATATGGGCCCAACCATGTTCTATGGTCAGCCTTTGCCATAAGAGAGCCTGATGAGCAGTGGGCTGTTGTTGTTATTTTCTATTTTACTTTATTGCTGGTGAAAATTAAATGAGGGTTCTTTTAGGAAAATCAAAGAAGGGCACAGATAGCAGGTTGACAAGCAGCACGTTCCACAACATATTGCTTCGGGACATTTCCCAGTATCTCTTCTGACTCAGTAGTGCCAGGACGGTGAGTCTGACTGCTATTTGGAACATCACACCCTCTTGTCTTTTTGTTTGCTTAGAAGTAGATTTGTTCAAAGTAGAGTTGATGTTCTCCTTTAATGATGACACCCTGAGCTTGTTGCTCAAGAGTTCATTTCTCTACATTGCTTCAAAGTGACTTCCCATTCTCACAAAATTATTCTTGCATGCAAAATGACTAGGTACCTTAGTTTGGCAAAACACTGATAAAAAATCAAACACAAATGCTTCTCATCTCCCTTCCTGTCTATCTTTCCCTAACTATCCCTCTCTCTGTCTCTGTTTCTATCACACACACACACACACACACACACACACACGAGTATTTCAAGGAAAAGTAAAGTTTGGGGAAACATTGGGTTACATTGGATTAAGTAAAGAAAGGTAAAAGTGATTTCTGTATTTTACTGGCCAGAGTGGATCACAGCTGCAAAGTTATTTGGGATAAGTGAAGATATTTACATAAGAAGCCGGAAACACTGACGATCGTCTCCAACAAAATTGGAGGTCTGTTAGCAAGGAAGAAGGGGGACTAGGTAATGACAAGAGACAGCAGGTTCTGCCACATGTCTACTGTGGACACATTAGTAAAAACAGAACTACTTCTCAATTCCTTTGGTTCCATTTACTGATTCATACCACCCCTTTTTTTTTAGCTTTTCTCTCTTTTTCTTCTGTTCTTCTGGTCAATACCATACTTCAAAATAGAGACTGTCTTGACCTTACCTCAGATAGTAACATAACTTCAAGCTATATTTTTAAGTTGATGGCTTTCTCATACAAATAACTTGGGTGTAACATTTCTTTTTCCCTGAGAGAATCTAGTATTCCTAAGAGAGAGGAACCTTTAACAGCAACAACAACAACAAAAAAGTGTAAGTACGGTTTCAGGGCAGAAATGAAAAGTGGTTTCCTGATAGATTGTCAGCATTTTATTGGATCACGGAACAGGCTATTTCCTGTCTCTGGAAGCCTGACACCTATTTACTCCTGGCCCTGTAACCCGGTGTGTGGGGACAATGCAGTCAGGGCCACCGAGGAGGCAGCCTCCTCTCCTACGAGCACGACTTTTAGCTAATGGGTCCAGACACTGACTGCGGGGTCAGGTCCTGTTCGTCACTGTATTCACCAGGAATTACAGCTGTGAGTGCCTGTCAGGGTGTGGCCCTGTGTTGTGCCCAGTGTTTCCTGTCCTGATGCCATTTTCGCATTGTTAGAGGTTTCGTTCACCCTGGGCTTGTCTCTGATTGCAAGCAGTGCTGGTCAGCTGCTGTCACTCACCCAGTTAAAGCTTTTGTTCTGTGTCCCTTCCCTGAAGGAATCTGATGAGATATGGACGCTACCACCCTTTAGCTAAGTTTTCATCATGAATGGATTTCTTCATCGTGCCTAGGAAATAGCATGAAATACTGTTTCTTACAGAGCTCGGTAATGACGCCCCTGAGTTCCAGCTTCACCAGAAATTTCAGGACTTGGTGGAAAAAGAGAGAGCAAGCAGTTATCAGTGCTTGATATTTCATTCTTAAGTTATCCCTCTGATGGCATAATTAGTACAAGCACCTTGCAGATGAAGGAGCAGAAGAAAAAGGGTTTAGACTAGTCTTCCAAAGTCACAAAACCTGGAAAAGATCAAAACTGAACTTGAACCCGGGTTCTAATTGAATGTTCTCTCAATTACAGGATATCGTCCTTGACGAAATGTCATACTATTTCACCAAGAGGCCACAGAAGCCAACCCTCGTTACTGTATTCGTTGCACCTGCCGGGCCCCATACCCTGATGGATGGACATCATGGCTCCTCTTCAGGAAGGAAGCATCTCCCTTTCACAAGGGAAGTGAAGCACTTAAGGCTACCTGGGTTCAGGAATAGGTATATTATGATCTCCAAATGCTATCATGATCTATGTTCTGTTAATGTAGCAGAACTAAGGTCACTCTGTTCTTGTGTGGTGGGGTGTATTTCTCCCGTGCGCATGTGCATCCTTATCCTGCTTGCTCACTTTCTCAGGGTGTCCTCCCCACAGTGACGGGTTTTCTCCGCTGTGTCTTCCCTCTTCACTATCTCTTGCTGGAGGAGGAGCCGTTTCCAGTGGGACGCTGCCTTGGACACATGCCTTTTGGTGGTGGTTCCCGGGCTTCCATAATGTCCGTGCCCGTTCGCCTGGCCTCATTCTCCCCCCCGCCCCCTGCATTATTTCTGAGTCATCTTAAGTGCCCATTTCTTTCCTGAGGATGGGTTAGCATCTTCTGTCTCCCCTCTGTGTTTTCCAGTTGCAAATAGCTTTTCTGCAGTGTGCTTGTTTTCTCAAAGGCTGCACGTGTGACGTCCCCCGCTCGCTTCCATAAGGAGTCCCTGAGAGCTGGGACGTTTGCCCGGGGATACTGCCCGTGACCCTCGCCTCAGCGCCCTCTGCTGCACGGGGGCCGCAGTTGTCCCTATTTCTAGCAATTCTGTTTGTCATGGTTTTAGATTTTATTATAACTTCCAAGAGGCATCTTGCAGATTGTTTTCTGCATGTTCCCCTCTTTAGGAAACGTAGGGTCAGGAGCTGGTTATTCCTTGGACCGCTCTCAGAAATGCAGCCCAGAGAAATCGTAGGAATCCCTCCTGTTTCTTACCCCACCTTCTCTGGCCTTTCGCCCGCTTTTCCCACCGGGTCACACGAGATGCACAGTGTGGTTGCAGCTTCCCGAAGCGTTTTTACTCAGCCTTGTACTGCTTTGATGCTCAGGCACTGACGTGCACAAGGACAGCCCCGTAGGGGTGTAATGTTTTGGTATGTATTCTTTCCTACAAGTATACATACGGTGAGTAGAAAAATAATCAGCCGTGTAATGTAACCTGATAGATAGAAAGGAAGAAAGAAAATGTAAAAGCAGACTGAAACATTCATGTAAAGTAGACAGGGTAAGTGAAGAAAAACAGAGACTCCTGTGAATAAAAAAGAAAACATAAGATTATAAATATGAAGGAATAGTGAAATAGCAGCAGCTGTCTGTAAAATACCTGGAACATAATAAGCATCAGGTTATGTGGATATTTTTTATCACGGAATCATGACATAATTTATACACGTTTGAATGAGAGCCGGCCATCATGAGAAATATCTACAATAAAGACTGAGTAGAGATTGATGAGATTCAAAATATAATGATGATAGTTGAGTTCATTTGAAAAAATATAGGTCTACTGATGAGAAGAATGTAATTTTCTTTAGGGAGGATAACATTTTGTTTAATTGGTGTTCAAACTTAGTTTTCACTATCATCAAAATCAATTGCATATTCATCTGTTAACCTAAGATTTTCAACTTGTCCACATCCAAGTGGTGGGCAGGCCAGGACCCAGATGTGCTGAGTAGACAAGGATGAAGGTGGCACTGAGGGCCCAGAGTGGGTGGGGAAGCCAGATGAGTCATAAGGAGACACAAGAAAGAAGGGGGCTTTAGGGTGGGTATAAATATGTCCGTCTGAGCCTGAGAGTGTAAGATATTCTGACATAAAGCAGACTTGTTCCATCAGTCATTGGTTCTGATCATGGGAATATAATTAATAAAGTACATGTTGCAGACTGCATTGTGTCACGTGCTCCTGTTATTAGAGACCATCTGAGCAGTTCATGTGCTAATGGAGGGCTGCAGAGAACATATTTCTGAATCAAAACAGGTAAGGAAAAACGATCAACCTACATTGCTTTGAAATGTTGGAAATCCTTGCCCTGACATTAGAAAGGTTTGCTTTTCCATTTTCCATCAATTCTGTGATTTAAGCTTATTTATTTTTGTATTTGTCTTCATTAATATGAACGTCTCGTCCCTTCTCATTCTACTACAGTCCTAAAATGGGTGTGTATTATTTATTTGTATACGCAGAGATGACAGCTGAGTCCATGATTCAGGAAAAGAAATATTGAATCAAGTAATGAAAGAATGAAGATTGTAATATAAGTGAACTGGTATTGTATTGTTATTCCTCCCTAGTGACAATGCTGTTCAGTCATGCGTTTCATTGCACCCACTATTTCCATCATTTTTACCTCATATTTTCACCTCATCTAAGGAACTCAGTGAAGCCTTTCACAGAAGGAACCCATAGATTAACATGTGTTCATGTTCCAATCCCAAGTTTGCCATTGGGAAGCTGTATGAACTCTTGTGTAAGATCAGATTCAGTTCTGAAATTCTGTGATCCTTTGTAAAGCATCAAGTTTAGTTTTGATAGTAGATTCTCTATTACATATACCTGCATTTTAAAAAAAATTATAAGATATAAATTAGGATTTAAAAATATCTCAACACTATGTTGCTTTAGAAGAGGAACAATATTTTATTTATTTATTTATTCACTAGAAATACTTAAAAACCATATTTAGTATATGATTACTAAGTTTTGTTAAACTGTTTTCTTGAGTTTTTAAAAATACATCCCGGTGAAAATCTAACTTCATGCATAATTGCAATGCAGTGTTGGGGTTTTTCTAAACCGTGTTGGGGCCTGACCAGGCAGTGGCGCAGTGGATAGAGTGTCCGATTGGGATGCGGAAGACCCAGGTTCGAGACCCCGAGCTCACCAGCTTGAGCGTGGGCCCATCTGGCTTGAGCAAAAGCTCACCAGCTTGGACCCAAGGTCACTGGCTCCAGCAAGGGGTGGCTCGGTCTGCTGAAGGCCCGCGGTCAAGGCACATGTGAGAAAGCAATGAATGAACAACTAAGGTGTCGTAATGGCAATGAAAAACTAATGATTGATGCCTCTCACCTCTCTCTGTTCCTGTCTATCTGTCCCTGTCTATCCCTCTCTCTGACTCTCTCTCTCTCTGTCCCTGTAAAATAAATAAATAAATAAAAATTTAAAAAATTTAAAAACAAAACAGTATTAAACCGTGTCGGGGCTTCGCAGGCAGTAGGACCAGGGTCCTAGCTGTGCCTTGCCACTGATGTTGTCAGTTCTCCACGATGAGAAGGACCAAGCCAATATCTCTATCACCTCCTAGAAATTGGCTTTACCCCAGTGGCATCATACTATAAAAAAAGAAAAAAAAAAGACTATGATCTGATGTGTAGGTGTGTATATGCATTTTTCTTTTAACCAACTCAGTGTTGAGTAATGATTTTTGTTATATATTAACAGAAGGGGAATTAGTCATTGGGTTACACCTCCAGCCCATCAAGGCATCTTTGTTAGGATAGTAACCAGAACGTGTAGATTGCTTCAGTTTCCCCAAACACAGGGACTGGCACAAGGCGGGACCGTGACTGTAATCCTCCTGTTGTGTCCCCAGCAGGGGCGGAGAGCCAGACACGTGACGCCGGACTCAGATGCAGAATTCACTGAATGAGAGGAGGGATGGAAGCCTGATCACGCCTGATGCTCGCAACAGGATCACCATTTGACAGACGAGGAAAGACGGGGTCAGGCGGGTTAGTTAATGAATGCTTTCCAAGGTCACAGAGATGCCAAGTGACCGTGTTAAGGCGTAGAACCATCTTCAGACCCGAGAGCCTTTAGCTTTCTGAAGGCTCCTGGCCGCTGCTGCTGGAGGACCGTGCAAGCTGCAGGAGTTTGTAGAGCCGACCTAAGACTTCACGTTGTTGTCAGAAAATTGTATTGTGAATTCTTCACACTTGTTTTTTTTTTTAAATCTCTAGGACTTTTATGGTGTTCAGAATCATAAACCAGCCTTAAACTTCCTTGGCACAAAAGCACCAGCAAGGCGAACTGAAAAACTTGCCACACACGTTGTTTAATGTGCCCCTGGAGAGGGGCAGGGTGCCTGTTCTTATGCCTGGGTGCTCCCTGGGGAGTTCTGCCCGCGTTATTTCCCGAAGCCCGTCAGCGAGTCACTTCTGTGCTGCTGAGATGAACGTGTCCTGTGCAGGCTCTGATCTCCGGGCCCTGAGAGAGAAAATGGGGTGGGCGGGAACTTCCTCTGGGGAGTCCCTCCCTGGAAAGCAGGCTCCCTTATCACAAGGGAGCAGCAGTTCTGTTGACTGCATTTGCAGACAGAACCACAAGGTCCCTAATGCCATCTCAGTGTTTCTAAGGACAATTTTTTTTTTTTCTCTATCAGAAAAGCCTGGGTGGTGATTTTTGTTTGTTTGTTATTTTGTTTTGCTTCGAAGGACTGCTTAGTATGCCTCTTTAGTCAACATGAAAAAGAAATGAAAAGAAAAAGTCAACGAATGATCCCCTGGCAGCCTCAAGGCACTGGGCTGAGGTGGTCTCTTCAGTACAAGCAGGTGCTTTGGGTGATTCCGGCAAAGACTTTTAAAATCGGGATGAAACACTCTTCAAACGTTGACCCCATCAGATTGATTCAGAGGAAATGCTTTCTTTTGTTCCTGGAGAATGTCTCTTTTCCATAGTGTTTTAAAGAAATCCCTCTAAAAGTACTGAGATATCAGTAATAAGATGTTAATCTCTCACAAGAAGAATCGGATTGCATTTACTTACAATGACCAGTCTTGGCTTCCGCTGCATTCAACAGATGAATTATTTTCTTTTGACATTTACTGCTATTAAAATTATTCACTCTGACACTTTCTAAACTTGTGCTATTAGGCTTTAGTGTGTGTGTGTGTGTGTGTGTGTGTGTGTGTGTGTATTTTTTTTAGACAGGGAATGAATAAGAATTAAGCACCAGGACAAGCAGTTGCATCAGTATTTTAGGATTTTTTCTTTTATTATTTCAGCTGTATAAGGGAGGAAAAATCATTTTCTCTCTACCCTTCTAAGTTCTTAGCTGAGACCTCTGTAATAAAAGACAGATTAGCAAGAGTAAAACAAACAGATCTTTGATCAACATGTATACACGGGAGATGCCCAGAGAAAAATGAGTAACTCAAAGAGGTGGCTTAGAATTCAAGCTTAGTTACCATTTTAATAAGAAAAGGGGTGGGGAATGTAGCCCCTTGGCAGAGAGGAAGTGGATTTTGGGAAGAACGAGTGGGAGTTAGAGGAACATGTTGGTGGCAGGTATGATAAAGTGTAACAAAGTGGGTCTGCGTGTGATGATGACTTCTGGTCTCTCCTGTGACCAGAGTCAGCCCTCTCTGGCTGACGAAACTTGGGGAGGAGATTTAGGACTGTTGGTCCCTTTAGAGGATCTATCTTGAAGCAAATAAAGGAACTTTGAGAAAGCTTCTCCCTGTGGTGGCGATTTTTCAAGTGCCTGCAACTCAAAATGATCACTTTGCTGCACATTTCAGGATGGTGCTTACTGCCGCCCTTCACCTGCTCTGCATCTTTCCTATATTCCCTATAGGTAGGACATCAATGTTCCAGATATGAATAATTTCTTAGAAACTGGGTGATTTTCCCATGTTCAGTTAATGTTTGTAAACAGTAACTTTTTGACTATTTCGATCTGGATCTGTTATATTTATATTCTAAGTTTCAAAAAAGAAATATTTTCAGGATAGGTACTTTGGAAAATTGAAGGATGGGCTTCAATTTGGGGGTTATTTTGAGCATTTTACTAGATTAATGGATTATCTAGGGCACATACTATCTATCATTCTGGCTGTGTCTTCAACACTTAGTCAGATGACTGACCATATTAAACACTCAACACAATTTTGTTAAGCTACTGAAGACAACTAAAGTATGCATATTATGTTCAGGGGTTGGCATACTAGGGTCAAATCTGGTGACTGCCTATTTTTGTATGCATCCAAGCTAGGAATTTTTTTTAACATTTTTAAAGATTGTCAACATAGTGAAGAAGAATGTGTGACAGAGATGATATGGTCCACAGAGCCTAAAATATTTACTATCGGGTCCTTCACAGATAAATATTTGTAGACTCATCTTTCTTTTATTCTTATTTTGGCTCCGAGGTCTTATTTGTGGTCCCCCTTATTTGTGGTTCTTGCTTTCCATGGTTTCAGTCACCCATAGTCACCATAGTCTGAACATATTACATGGAAAGTTCCAGAAATAAAACAATACTTACATACTTCAGTCAGAACTCAAACCAGTTGGTGACGTGAGGCACTCGAGGGAGTCAGACCTTTGTGATCTGATCACCTACTCAAAGGTCCTTTCCTTCTCTGTTATTAATCGAGCTTCTGTGCTATGGGGGTTACCTTGAGCCTACCTGTAGGAATGCAGAGTGGCAGGCACCATTTATGTTCACTAGTGGTTCTTGTGGGGCAGCCACCTGACTCATTCCTGGAGATGAGACTGACAGGTGTTGCCTGGGAAGGATTTGATTCCTCCTGTAAAAGCGAACATTCAGAAAGGAGTATACATGTTTGCCTCCACTCCATCCTTTTCTTTTGTTGTTGTTGAGATTTAGTTATGTGCTGACACAGTTTGGATCTATGCCCATCCTCTTTGACAATGAAGGAAAGAACAAAGCATTCCAAGAGCTGCTGACCTGACATTCCATCACTCCTGGGTCACTGGCCTGACTGACCTCGGAACCACCTGCCTTCAGTTTTCATGGTATGTGGCTTTGTGGTTTAGACTCTAATGAATTGTGTATTCGGCTCCTTGCTGCCAAAATATCCTAACTGAGTCATTCAGGTTCAAAGTCTGTTCAATAATGAGCTAGATTAAATTATTAAAAGTTTGTTTGAAATGAGGATCTTTCTCAAACACTTAGAGAGTTCTGAGTGAAACCCTAGTATTATCTAAACAGGGATTAATATAATCCTGTATTGCATAATCATGGAAATAACTGTGTTTAAATTTGTATGAACAGTAACTACTTGGGGAGCAGGGTGGATTCAACCATGAAAAATCCATTTAAATCTCTTATCTGATTAATAAATGTGTGTGTGTGTGTGTGTGTGTGTGTGTGCATGTGTGTGTGTTTATGGGCAGGTCTTTGTGAACATAAAATATATATACTACACTTAACTAGATATTGCTGAGAATATTTTAGACTAGGAATTAAGGGGATGATGCTTTTGTCCTCTCAGTAAAGATTTACAAATCAATGCTCTAAACTAATGGTTTTTAACCTTTTTACACTTGGGGACTGGTGAAAATAGAATTATTTCAGGGACCACTAAGGCAGAAATCACCCTGAGCATAAACAAGTTCAACCAAGATCATTGGGTCTGTAATCTTCATACAACATTGGGGTGGTTAACCCTTTTCGCAGACCGGCATGAAATTTCTGGTTGACCTGTCCCCAGAGGAGCAATTGAAGAACATTGCTATGAACTTTGTGCTCTTGAATTTCATTAAGAACCCCCAAATTCTTTGTTTCAGAATGGGTAACAATGCAATGTTATTGCAATACTATTTTATCCTTTTTCTTTACTTTGATATCTCAACGTGGCAAATTGCAGAAGCTTCCCAGGTCTCACAATGCAGAATAACTCTTCAGACTTCTGCTGACTCTCCGTGAGCTTTGTTAACTATGGAGCCTGCTGCAAAGCAACATTCATTTAGTGTGATTGCTTTTTTGAAACCTTTCAAGTAATTTTATGACTGAGATCTTTCTTCTTAGTTGTGTATCTTACCTTTCTCTGTATGGCACAAAAAGCACTTTGGCTGGACATTCCCTATCCTCACCCATCTCTGACTTGCCTTACCTTCTATTATTGGTTAGCATATGGAATTCCTGTGTCATTCTATCCGTGTCCGTTCTTGAGAACTGTTCACTATCTAGCACATAGATGGTGGACGCTTGCTGAATTTGTGAACAAACAACTCCCTTCCCCCACCAAGCCGCTTTTATATAACAAGTTAAGAATAGAAAACTGTACGTAGTGCTTTACGGTATAATGTGTATTCATATTTCTTAATTTATCCTATAAAAACTCCATAAAATCACTGAGATTTTGCTTTTTGTGTCCATTTCATGTGAAAAACAAATAGAGGCTGGGAAAATTAAAGAGGCCTGTGCAAATCACTTTCCCTCGAAGAAATAGATTCTGTCTCTACACACAGACTTTCTAACTCGAATCTCTCCCAGAGGTAGGACACTGGACTGGTTTTGTCATTGTTGTTGTTGTCACCATCTTCTTGAAAGACTTTTGGAAATACTTTTACAATATAATTGTTGTCAGATGTGGCCACTTAATAAGGCTTGCTGACATAGGGCTTTTCCCTGAAATCAGTGAACCTGTTCCAACGTCTCTCCATCACCTTCTGTTTTAAACACATACAGAGAAATGCGTTCACCACATGGTTGGAATGCATAGAAGTATTTTGGAAATGTGTGGCTACTGCGCATGAAATCCATGCAGTAAACAACAACAAATTCCACCGGTACCATGTGTCAGATGTTAATGTCATCTGAAGACTGTGATAAGAAATCTCAGCATGCTGGTCCCCGGTTAATTTCTGATGTTATCTTTTTTTTTCGATTGTCTTCTCAGCCGATGACAGAATGGTGTGCACCTGACCATCAGACTTTATTGGTGGTTCACATATGTGCAGTGTTCATTCCATTTTAATTAACCTCAAGACTCCTGTTCACGTGCCCAAGCCAGGCTCCCTAATTATTGTCATGAAAGTAGCGGTCTGCCCAGAAATGAAGGGTGAAAGGAGACAGAAGCCCCCAGATCCCTTGCTAAATCTACACTAATAAGCATAGGTTTTGGAAAACAGGACACTTAAAAAATAAAGAGTTTCTTTTATATCATTTAACTTCTGTTGCATGGTATTACAGTTAGCTCTAGAAATAACTCATGGACTTATTCTTTTTCTTTCTGTGTGTCTATCAATGTGTGTGTGTGTGTGTGTGTGTGTATATATATATATATATATATATATATATATATATATATATATATATATATATTTAGAGCACATTCAAGGAAATATGCCCTAAACTAATATCTTTTCTTCTTCAAAATATGTGTAAAAGCATCCTCGTTTCATCCTCTAAAATCAGCTAGCACCAGAAACTGAGCTCCCTGTATCTGCACGCCAGCCTTGACGGAGGAAAGTCAGGATTATCTTCACCATCATGGCCTCATTACTGAGATAAAATGAGAGAGACTTTACCGCTCTTTAGGTAATTAAATGCAGTCATTATGAAAATTCTTCTGCACAGCTATTAGGCTGAAAAAATTTTTTGCATTATTAGTAATCCCTTTATATCTTTGACATGATCCATAGCTTCTCAGATGCTCCTTGTTCCAAACAGGAAGTGGACTTTGAAACCTTCCGTAGGTTAAGCATTGTTTTGTTGTTGCCTTAGTAGCCATTCTGCACCTTGTTGGTTTCTTTTCATGCAGCGAACCACTCAGACAGTTAAAATGCCAGGTCTTGACAGTTTATCCACTACAGTGACTCACAGAGAAAGGGTCAAAAGGCCAAGCAGGGCATAAAATCACCAATTCAGTTTAGCTGCAAACTTTTGGACAATGGAAGTAGTCAATAGCCGTGAACGTGGCTGTTAATGAGGCCAGCCTGATGTCGTTACAGTGTGTGAGAGAGTGGGGGTCATATTGTGTTCCAAATAGAGCCCCGGGTATATGTATGGGTAGGGACCAGGGGTGACTGATGTATGACCAAACCCAAATTCTCCTATATATTTATTAGTATTAAGAATATACCTTTCTCTTTTTGTTGTCTAAATCTCCAATGACCCTAAAGTGGAGCAGGGGATTTAGAGGTTCAGTACATTGGGGTCCTTGAAATCCCATGTATTAGTCCAAGCTCAGACCTGAATGAAAGGTCTGGGAATTTTCTATTCCAGCCCCATAGTAAGTGGCCCTGTGTCCTTTGGGGAAAGACTGAGAAGGAGACTTAGCAATGTCACAGGGCCCTTCCCTACGGGGATCTGCTTGACTCTTTATTTGAGGGTCTCTCCATCATGAGAAGGGATTGGTGTCCATGCCTTAGGTGAGCTGGTCCGCTGGTGATATGTCAGGCTGCTGCTGACAGCACTGTGTGTTCTTTGTTAATGCAGGTCAAGCTGGTCGCCAGCAGTCTGCCCAACTGGTTTAGTCTAAGAGATAACCATGGCTAATAGCAACTACTGCAGTGTCCTAGGGGGCGAGTTCTTCTGATGATCTCTCTGCCCCCGGTGCCTCTTCTTGTAAGCACAAGCCCCCATTTCTAGGAGGAAATTGCTGCCACTTGGACTTTCCTACAGTGGGATTCACTCATCCTCCCTGAAATCAGGGTGTCTCTTTCTACCTTCTTATGTGGCCTCCTAGGGAATGGCTACTATAGTATCTTTCAAGCTGCTGTATGCATCTTTTTAAAAAATAATGTCATTTATTGATTTTTAGTGAGAGAGGAAGGGAGAGAGAGAGAGAGAGAAACAGGAACACCAATCTGCTCCTGTATCTGCTCTGATGGGAGATTGAACAGGCAACCCTGTGCTTCGGGACAATGTTCCAACCAACCGAACTATCCAGCCAGGGCTGTTTTGTGTCTTTTAATAAAAGTATACTTAAACTTTTTATGTGGAAATACTTTCAGACTTAGAGCAAATGTGCAAAGAGAAGCAAACGCAAACAACAGTGGTCTGCCCTTTACCCTAGTTCACTTACTGCTAACAGTTTGCTGCATTTGCTTAAACATCCGGGCTCTCTCTCAAGCCTTGGGATTAAGAGTCAAACCTCTTTGTCCTTTACCAATAGATAGTTATTGCCCAAGAAAACGATACATGCTCATGTAACAACTGTGCGGTTATCACCTTCGCTAGTTTAACATTCATTCCATACTTTTATTTACAATATTACCCAAATTCCAATGTTGTCAATTGACTCAATAAGGTCCTTTATTGAATCTGTGTGTCCTCTAGTATGTACTGCAGTCTAGGACGAGGTATTGGACTTAGCTGTCACAACGTTTTAGGCTCATTGACTTTGGAACGTTTCTGAAGCCTTTCTTTGTCTTTTATGACATTAGCGATTACACACAACACTTCCCTTTCTGAAACAGAATAGAGGCTTCCCCATTTGAGTTATTTTGCTGGTTCCTCATAATTACATTTTGGTTACATATTCCCAGCCAGAACTACTGCATAAAGGACGCGGTGATTTGCTGTCCTTCTCAGGGTGTCGAATCAGGAAGCCCACAGTGACCTTCTGCGTCTTCCTCACCCCGTCCAGGTGTTGTCTGATTTCTCTGCAGAATAGTTGGTATGTTGGGCCCTTGTACTCAGTAAACAATCTGTAGAAGGACAATTCAAGATCACACACACATTTTACTTCTTATCAGAATTGATCCCCCTTCGTTTCAGCATCAAGTGATGATGCTCGCCTATCCTAATATTCACCATCCTGGTTGCAAAACGATCATTTTCCCTACTCCAGTATTTCCCTTGGAGTTACCAGTCAACACTCGGCATTCTTCTAAAGCAAGAGCTCCTATCCCCTTTGTATTTATTAATTTGTACTTTAAAAAAAAAAAGAAACAAACAAACAAAACAAAATGAACAAGCAACAGGCTCAAAATGGAGTCACTTGTGCGAAGCACCACATCAGGAAACTAGGACTTGCTATCTAATCTCATTTCAGTTCCAACCTCTCCCAGAAATGTACCCGGTCAGCACCAGTGAGGTCCTCTGCCCGACAGACAGACTCCTTCCCTCTCTCACACAGAGGTGACCTGGCCTGGAGCAATCCACTCTTCCCTAGAATAACTTCCTTGCCCTGTCTTCTGCCTAGGAAAGCCTTCCACTTTGTACAGAGCCTCTGAGCTTCCTGTTGGCTGAGATGGGATGCTGTCCTGTTTGTGAACTGTTAAATAAAGCCAACTACATCTTAAATATATTCAGCTGGATTTTGTTTTCTTTTGGTCTTGTAGAATGATTTTGGAGGCTCTTCCTCCTTTTCCATCTTTTGAAATAGCCTGAGAAGGATAGGTATTCTTTGAATATTTGGTAGAATTCACATGTGATGCCATCTGGTTATGGACCAGATGCAATTTGTTACTAATTAGTCTGCTCACAACTTCTATTCCTTCCTAATTCAGGAACATTGGAAGAGTGTATGTTTTCTCTAGGTTGCGCAGTTTTTTGGTGTATAATTGTTCACAGTGCTCTATAATATAATTCTTGTATTTCTGTGATGTTGGCTGTCACTTTACTTTCATTTCTGATTTATTCAGGCCTTCTACTTTTCTTGATGAGTCTGACTAAAGGTCTGTCAATGTGGTGGGGGCTTTTTTGCTATTGTTTGTGGGGTTTTATTGTTGTTTATTTTTTATCTTTTCAAAGAACCAGCTCTTAATTTCATTGAATTTTACCATGTTTTTTAGTCTCTTTTATTTATTTCCACTCTGATATTTTATTATTTTCTTTCTTTTATTCAGTTTGAGCTTTTTTTTTTTCTAGTTCCTTTAAGTTTAAAGTTAGATAGATAATTTATTTGGGATTTTTCTTGTTTCTTGAGGTAGGTTGTATCACTGTGATTTTCCCTCTTTGTACTATTTTTGCTGTGTTCCATGGATTTTAGATCATTTCTATTTTCATTTGTCTCAATATACATTTTTTATTTCCTCTATAATTCCTTCATTAATCTATGGTTTAGTAACACATTGTTTAGCCTCTATATGATTTTTATAATTGAGTTCTAGTTTCATATCATTGTGATTGGAGAAAATGCTTGGTATGATTTAAATATTTTCAGATTTATTGAAACTTCCTCTGTGCGTTAACACGTGGTCTATCCTGGAAAATGTTCCGTGTGTGCTTGAAAAAAAAAAAGTATATTCTGCTGTATTGGGGTGAAATGTTCTGAAAATATAAATTAAATCCATCTGGTCTAATGTGCCATTTAAAGCCACCGTTTTTGTGTTGATTTTCTGGACGATCTATCTATTAATTAAATGAGGTGCAAAACTCCCTCATATTATTGCATCACTGTTACCTTTCCTTTTATATCTGCTAATATTTGTTTCATGTATTTAGGTGCTTCTCTTTATAAGTGCTTTATCCTCTTGTTGGGCTTATCCTTTTATCATTATGTAATGTCTTTGTCTCTTATTAGTCTTTGTTTTAAAGTCATCTTTTCTATCTCAGCATTCCTTTTATTTCCATTTGTATGAAATATCTTTTCCCACCCCTTTACTTTCAGTCTGTGTGTTTCTTCCAATTGCATGTGAATCTCCTGCAGGCAGCGTGTCCATGGGTCTTGATTTCTCATCCGTTCAGCCCCCCTGAGTCTCTGGATTGGGGCATTAATCTGACTACTGTGTCTTCATCTCTCCTACTTGTTTCCATGTGGTCTCTTTCTGCAGTACAGAAACTGCTCAGCTGGCCCTCAATTCTTTTCTGGGGGGAGGGAGGTGTTTTGTCTGTAGATAGATTTTGAGTGTTTGTGGAAGGAGGCGGAATGTGGTCTTCCTATGCCATTATCTTGGAGTTCTCCGGATTTATACTTAATGGTAACACGTTTTCCTCTTCTGATAAAGCCGTGATATATTGAAGTCAATTAACCAAGAATTGCATATGAGTCATTAATATATTTGCATTTCAGACACAGAAAGACCAAGCTGATCTTTTTTTAAAAAATATTATTGATTGATTTTAAAGGGTAAAGGGACAGAAATATCATCTGTTTTTGTATGTGCCTTGACTGAGCATCGAACCTACAACGTCTGCAAACTGGGACATCACTCTAACCAAGCGCGCTATCCGGCCAGAGCCCTACCTGACCTTTCACAGTCCTGCGTAGTATAGAAGAGCCTTTCCCCCTAGAGCAAGAATGAGTCTTATCTTCTCATTAAGGCAATTGGGCCAAACTGAATGGGCTGACCATACAGCATACCCTTGGCTCTTAACTAACACAACCGTTAGTTTGATATATTTGTTGAGATAGGTCCTATGTAAGCATATATATTTTTTTCATTACTTTTGCTTTTTTTCTGTAACTGCATTTTTAAGTAGAGTAAAAATTCGTAGGGAAGAAATGAAAAATATAACTGTAGGCTAATTGGCTTTGGAACTTTGGGGGATTTATTTTTTATGGAGGATTTCACTGAAAGATAAATGGACAACCAGCATGGGAGGGATCGACCGCGTGAGAGCTGCCCGGGAAGGCGACATTGGCCGCGTCGCTGCCTGCTTCAGAGGGGCACACACACAAAGTGACTTCCACTGATCTCTTTTTATTTATACTTGTTTACCTCTTTTAAGCAGAGACCTATTCATTATTGGAAAAGGAATTCAATAAATAGGGGGAAAAAAACTAAGATAGGAGAAGAACCTTTTTAAAATGTATTTTTTTTAATATATATCTTCTTTGAAGGTTTTCATTTTGTGGTGTTTTGTTGCATGTTATGTTTTAACTGAAGGAGGCAAACTTTTATTCGTTCACACGTTAACCTTTGTGATTCGTGCCTAAGACTATTGATTTCCCCAGCTTTGATGCGAAAAGAATCTCCTGCATCCGTGTAATAAAGAAAATAAGGTGGCTATGTATGAGAATCAAGTTTTCAATTAATATTTGGCCTTTTCCATGGGAGTAGATGACCCTCTCCCTCCAAGGCAAAGCCCCTCTGACTGCTTTTAAGCAGGCTGCCATCATTAGGGTTACAAATGCCAATGGTACCAAAGGAGAGAAGACATGTTCATTCCTGATCAAGTGTCTGGAAGGTTCGCTCCATTCTGTAACTCTCTCTGAAGTAAGTAGATTAATCTTTGGAAGATTATCAGTTTTAGAAATTATTTTACATGGTATTTTCTCACTCACTGAAAATAAGTATCAGTGATCTCACAAAAATCAGAATGTGATTCCACTGCCGGTACAGAGGATGACACGTGTGAAATATCACCCGTAAGGCACCAGAAGAAGTATTTGATTTTCGTTGCAGAGGAATTTAGATCTGTAGAGCACGTGACAATAGCTGCATTTATTTCTAGGGCACCTGTGGGCCAACAAAACTAAACATCAGAGCTGGCTCTCGCAATTAGCAGCGAAAAGAACAGTGCCAGTGAATTTGGGGTAGAGCTTACATTGGACTGCGTGTTTGACAGGTATCCAAGGACAACAAGTATTCAGAGACTATACTCCCAGAAGTCTTTAATGAAGGCAGAGGATATGGTAGGTCAGAAGAAAGAAGTCACAGGCAACCATCAATTGCACAAACATCGAGTATTTCCAGGCACAGTCCTTCCATGTCCTGCTTCAGCCACAGGGGATGTACTTCATTTTTGCATTTGACCAACTAGGATTTGTCTGAGGTATCTCAGGGGCCAGGGGTGTCCCAGCTCAGGGTCCCCAGGGGACTTTTGTAATCTCACATCCTACAGGTAAAGGCAGGCTGGGAAGCTGGTTGCACCAGGTGCAAACGGAATTCTCTGCCTGCTGTATAAACCCCATGAGCACGTGTATCCCAGCCTCGCCTCTCCCAGTTTTAAATTTTTACTTCTCTTTTCTTGAGTCCCAGTATATCTATGGTTTTGGATTCCTAATTCCTCATCTGGCTTCTATTCTTGAAATCCATCTACTCCTTTGACCATTTTTTCCCCCATGAATACTGGCTATCAGCCTAGTTTAGTGATTTGGTAGAGAAAATAAGGAAGAAAGACATAAAGCTTTGCACCTTTTCTATCTGTAATATTGTTTGTTATGACAGTGGTTCATTAAACTGATAGGATGGGGGTTTGGGGGTAAATAACTTAAAATGACTTACTTGGGAAGGATGCAAGAGAATAATCACCGGATATAATATTTAGATGTAGTGCAATCATTGTAAATTTATCAAGTGTATATATATATATATGGAAAGCAGCTTTTGTTAAAATAACA
The DNA here is from genome assembly GCA_037038555.1 of Rhynchonycteris naso. Classification (NCBI taxonomy): domain Eukaryota; kingdom Metazoa; phylum Chordata; class Mammalia; order Chiroptera; family Emballonuridae; genus Rhynchonycteris; species Rhynchonycteris naso. Next base: position 5,763,352 of record CM072998.1, on the reverse strand, counting down.
TTCACTGTGGTAAGATTCCATCCTTTTTTTTTTTTTTTACATTTTTGTGTTCTCAATTTTTTGGAGAAAACCGAAGCAATCTTATTGGTAACAGCAGTGCCCTTGACTCTACGTATAACCAGCACGTGCCACCATTTGCCACATAGCATGGGCAGTTCCTTTTTATTGTAATGTCATTGAGATTGTCTGGGTTGGAGCAGGTCTTCCTGTCGCTGTAGCGGCCTTCAGCGCTCCCCTGGAGCACAGATGTCCGATTCTTACCAAGTGTCTTATTTTACAAGGGCTAATGTGACCGCCTGTTGACCCAGGCTCCTTTTGAAGTTGCTAGAATAACTTAATTGGCATTTCATCATGTTTAATGTCCAGATGAAGTTCAGTATCTCCCATATGTGTTCTGTACAAATCAATTGCTGGAATAAAGGCTTTCTTGGGTCATCAGGAGGCATGGGATAAGAATAACAATAGCAAATTAACTTTGAGTCCTCCCCACGTGTCGAGTTCTGAACTACACAAATCCCGTGTGTTGCTTCCTTTCATCCTCCATAATTTTGTGAGGCAACAAGTGTGATGATCCCCCCTTTACAGATGTGGAAACCGAAGCCTAGAAAGGTTTAGTTATTTGCACGCACTAGGAAAGGTCTACCTGGTCTTTAAACAGATTGTTAGTGAGAAAGTCCCAGAGTCAATAGAAGATGAAACAGGACAAAGTAAGGAAAGTCACAGTAAGGATACATTAAGATGATTTTTAAAAATAATTGTTGGGGTGATAGCGGTTAACAAAATCATATAAGTTTCAGGTGCACAACTCTACAACATATCTGTACACTGCACTCTGGGCTCACCACCCCAAGTCATGTCTCCATCTACCCCCGTTTATTCGCCCTTTACCCTCCTCTCTCCACTCCCCCTCCCCTCCCCCCTCTCCCCCTCTGCCCTTCCCCCTCCCCTGGCACAAAGATTCCTTTAACCATTCTTCTTCATACATATTTGTCCATAGATTATGCGTTTTGACTAACATCCATTACTACATGGTACACTTTGCAGAACACTGTATTAATCTTGTTAGATTCTCGGTGGCTGTACCTCCAGACACAAGCTCTACTCTAAAGTTCCCAAGTTGTTCAGGGAACCTTGAGGAATTAGATCTGAAATTTTACAGGGGAGGGGGGAGGGTTCAAGATACATATTACAATATAGTCAAGATGCACATGCATGCATGCACACAGACACACACATGATCTCTGCCACATGGTACATAGGAGAAGCGAAGGCCACTAAGCTAGTAATGGGCAGGTGGGGTCACAAAGCTGAACCGGCCCTCGTTAGAAGCTGCGCTGTTACCAGCAGGCTGTGGTCCCTACCCTGACATCAGTGGAAAGGCAGGACACACAGTCACACAAGTCAGTCCGAAATCGCCAGTGAAACAAGGGCTGTGTCAGGACTCTGAGGGAGGGAGAGCCAGGGAGGGACTGTGAGAACGGGCCCTTGACCAGACCAGACCCCGCAGGAGCATGGCAGTTAGCCAGGCGGAGTGGGCAGGCAGCAGGCGTGTGGCCTCCGGCGCCTGCGCGCCAGGCTCAGGGCAGGTCCCGCACCTGTTAGAGACTCCGGGCAGGGCCAGGCACCTGTTAGAGGCTCGGGGCAGGTGCGGCACCTGTTGGAGGCTCAGGGCAGGTCCGGCACCTGTTATGTGCTCGGGGCAAGGCCGGCACTTGTTGGAGGCTCGGAGCAGGTCTGGTACCTGTTACCATTAAAGAACCAGAGAGGCAGTGGCGGGTGGGGCTGGGAGCGGCAGGGAAGGGAAGAGGCTGGGCGGGAGGCGCTCCTTCAGGCCAGGCCTTGTAGACCCTGGGAACTTTTGCGAACCGTTTTTATTTCAGTAGGAAGGCAGTGTAAAAGTTTTGCAGGGATGTGACATGGCCCTATGTATGTTCTATGAATATCACTCATTCTGCTGCTTACACTTGCATAGCAATAGTCGTGATAATTAATTAGTAGCACGTTTGGGGCAGAATATTTATTCTTTTGAACAGATGTTTTCTTCATTATTTTAGCTAGTTCGCTTGCCTCAGATTGCATTTAGAAAAGTGCTTTTGAATAGAAACACTATTGAAGACTATGTTTGGATTAAGATATGTTTTAACATAATAAATATGATGTGTATGAAAGGCAAATGCAGAAGACCTGTGCACGTTAATATGAATTAAAATAAAGGCGAAGGTTTGTGTACAGATATTGGTAACTGCTCCACAGCTTTGTTCGTAAAAGTTACGAAAAGTAACTTTCCCAAAGGTATACAGTGCTCATTGTAGGTTAGGTACAGGTTAAATAACATTAGTATAGGTGTGTCGTACTTAGTATGTTCTTTAAGGGGTACTGATGCAGCCATATAGAATTATAATGTAATCACATAGCATTATAATCTAAACTATCCTAATTATTAATAGATGATTCTACAATAGAATTAAACTGATTCAGGTCTGCTCTATCATCCACGTATTCTCTTTAAAATATAATGGAGTTAAGGGCAAAAATGCCAGCATTTTAGCGAAATTCAGTAAGAAGAATGATTGCACTGGCCTGTACAAAGAAAAGGTGTTACCACTCACAGGTTTGCACCGATATTGCTTGTTCTTTGCAGAACTACCACCTAGAAAAAGAACATGGCTACCTTTAAGGTGCTCGATGGTTGTGTCTCCTTCACATAAACAAGTTGTCGTTGGGAATCAGAAGTAAAAGCCATGGCCTATGGCACTGGTTAAAAGCAGGCGTTGTGCTAACAAAGAATATTTCTCTTCCTGGGCTTGCTGGAGATTGGCAGGAGCTCAGCTCTCCAGACATCCAGGGCAAGCTCACGGTCCAGCAGCGCTCCCTGGAGGCCAATGACAAAATAGCAGGTGGCTTCAAGGTAGGAGGGAGGCGAGGGACCGGTTATCTTGGTGCCCTTTGGGAGCCTTGGGTGAGGCAAGGTACCGCCGTGGAGAACGCGGAGCGAGGTGACAGGTTAGACAGCAAGAGGAAGGGCGCAGTGCAGAGAGAGCCAGTCAATGATTCCAGCAGCTTGCAAACGCCCAGAATGTTTCCCTTGGTGAGAGAAGGGGGCACATGTGAATTATCTCTTGATAACAGTCAGAGAAATCCTCCGAAGATTTCAATGTTCTTGCCTTATCAGGACAGGCGGGAAAGTTTACATTGTAATAAGAAAGCACGAATGCCAGTTTTTAAAGGCGCTATTATTGACTTTGCTACCTGTCAAATTGGAGAATGCAAGAGAAAGGAAGCCAGTACAGACAGCCTAGGATATGTCCCCCTGACCCCACTGTGATATAAAAAAGCTGTCCTTTTTTGGTTGATTTCCCATTTGGTCAAGTTGTGACACAGACAAATCATCACTGGGTCCTCAATTGTACGGGACACTGTTCATTCATATTTTAAGGTGACCTAAAAATACGTAATGGTCAAAAAGTCAGTGGGAAATAATATTAGCTAGATCACTCCTCTTTTATTTTATTTGATGTTATATATATAACATCATGTTATATATATGTTAATAATATTTTTTTTCAATTCAGACTCCTTTTCTTTTATTCTTTTATTTTTATTGAATTTATTGGGATAACATTGGTTACTAAAATTATGTAAGTTTCAAGTGTACAATTCTGTGATACATCATCTGTATATTGTATTGTGTTCACCATCCAAAGTCAAGTTTCTTGCTTCTTCTTCTTTTTTTTTGTATGACAGAGGGACAGAAAGGGAGAGACAGGAAGGAAGAGAGATGAGAAGCATTAGTTCTTTGTTGTGGCACCTTAATTGTTCATTGATTGCTTTCTCATAGGTGCCTTGACCAGGGGGCTACATACAGCAGAGCGAGTGACCCTTTGCTTAAGCCAGCGACGTAGGGCTCAAGCTGGTGAGCCTTGCTCAAACCAGATGAGCCCATGTTCAAGCCTGACACCATGGGGTCATGTCCATAATCTCATGCTCAAACCAGATGAGCCCATGTTCAAGCCTGACACCATGGGGTCATGTCTATGATCTCATGCTCAAACCAGATGAGCCCATGTTCAAGCCTGACACCATGGGGTCATGTCTATGATCTCATGCTCAAACCAGATGAGCCCATGTTCAAGCCTGACACCATGGGGTCATGTCTATGATCTCATGCTCAAGCCAGATGAGCCCGCACTCAAGCCGGCAACCTCAAGATTCCAAACCTGGGTCCTCCACATCCCAGTCTGATGCTCTACCCACTGCGCCCCGACCTGGCCAGGCCAAAGTCAAGTTTCTTTCATCACCATTTATCCCTACTGTACCCTCTTCTAGCTGCCCGACCCCTCTTCCCTGTGCTAATCACCACACTGGTGTCTATGAGATTCCTTTTATTTTGCTTACCTGCCCCCACCCCAACCTCCTTCCCTCTGACAACTGTCAGTCTGTTGTCTATATCTTTTAATTATGGCCAGATGCTATTATTCTTTTACACGGGGTCGGGTTAGCAGTGCTCCTGAAGCACTGGAAATTCTGCTGATGTAATTAGGAGCGGTGGGGACAATTGCGATGTGCAGGAAGAAGCATCCAATAGTAAGGAATATTTTCAGGTCATGCAAGGAGGTGTAGAAAGGGGTGCTCAGCTCTCCCTGCCTCCGGCTTTCTGAAGGGATTAGTTCCCTGCCCTTCCCGGTGCTGGGGCAGCCTGTAGTGCACCTTGAGAGCAACATGGGGTGTCTGCTGGTGCTAGCTTAGAGCCTCTTGTTGAAAGTGTGTGTTAATATTAGCTCTAATTCCCGCTTCACGTGAAAGCTCTCAGAATAACACCAGACCAAGTTTGCCTTTCTCACTTAGCAAGCATAGCTGACAATGAAGTCACAGCTTCCAAGATGAATTATTTTTACTTAAGTAGTTGTGTAACTGCATGTAACATATTTAGTAGCTCTGAAGTAGTATTTTATAAAGCAGGTACCTCTGTGCTAGCCACAAAGCATCATGTTAATAAAGCAGACGTGGAGATTCCCCTTCCTGGGACCAAGGAAGCCATTTATTGATTTTAGAGCAGTCATTGATTTGGTTCATTTGTTGCTTGTGTTAGAATTTACAAGAAAGTTTAACATGTTTTAAAAAGATGGGTTTTGGGTAGAAAGTTCGCCACCTGCAGGTTATTCGCGGTAACTGCGGAATGAGAGAGTAGCTGGAAAAACCAGGGGAGCCATCCTGGGTGAGCGCAGGAGGTGACCGGGATGGTGGTCACGTGCCAACGTTGTGCCCACCCTGGCGGGGAGCACCCCATCTGACCCTCACACGATGTAGACATTCTTATTATCCACAGTCAGTACTCAGGAACGTGAGATTGAGGTGCCACGAAATCAATTGCCCAAAGTCACAACTTGTAAGTGCTTATTTTGGTATTTCTTACCCAATTAAAAAAAAAACAAAACTACAAAATGTAAGATTTTTAGAAAGAAATAATGCAGATAACTAGGGCTTTAATTTGCACAGTAGAGCTTAATAAAGAGGCGGAGATGCCGGTGGTAGGCATCCTGATGGGACTCAATAATTGTGACCCGAGCTGCTCTCTGTCTACCCTGTTTTATTGCCGTGATGAACTACCAACTTCTGCCTCCTGGAGCTCATTCCAGAAAGGAGTCTTCTGCATCTCCTCATGATCAGATGTGAACCTGAAAGTTTCCCTCGTCTTCTGCAACAATCGACAGGCTTTCCAAAATGAAAAAAGGGGGGTGGGGGAGCAGCCCTTTTGAACTGTTTGTACACAAATCATTCCTCCGAGAGCCGAGCGGAGACATCAGAAACTCTTCGCGGGAGGCAGATGGGAAGGTCAGGGCCGCTCCCTGCGGCCGGCGGGCCCGCGATGAAAGCAAGCTTATAAAACGGACAAAACAAAACAACACAGAACAGCTTTGCCTCCTTGCCTTCGTGATAAAACGCTGACACAACTTGATTTTCGGGCAGTAAACAGGGCGGCTGGCTGGAGCTCGGCCTCGCCCTACGGGGCCCCGGCACCATCAGTGTGCTAGGGATAGATTGGAGCTGAGGATGGGAAAACCGAGGGCAGACTCTTGGTGAGAATCCTACTTTTCTGAGCCGGCTGACAGAGGAGCAGAATGTTGACTCCCATCACGAATTCTCAAGACCATCATCATCAGAGCAGGCAAAGTATATATTTGCTCAAGGAAACATCTGGTGAGGAATGTCTCCCCAGTCTCATCCGCCAGCGGCTGGCAAGCTCCCGGGATCTTAGCTGGGTTTCATTAGCGGCTGTTGGCAGGGCGCTCCACCAGGGTTGTCCTTCTGTCCTGAGCTCACTAGTAAGGAAACGACCTCTTTCACGGCCTGTTGCTCACAACAGACTTTAAATTAAAAAACAGAAATCACTCGCTGATCTGTATTTTATCCAGTCATACTCTTGAATTTTATGTAGCCTGGGCAAAGAGCTCTAAAAAAGGGATCCAAACAGTAAGTTATGAGATGAGCGTGTGAGTCAGCTCCGGTGTTTACATTTACAACTGGGCTGCTTTCGGAATATGACAGAAGCTGTGTTGTTACCTTATAACGCGTGGTGCGCAGTGATCGCAAGGTCATGTCTAATGCCTTCTAGTGAAATGATTGAAATTGGCTAAATTATATACACGCAAAACCCTCTTAAAGTCCAAACAGAGGCACTTTTTACAGCAAAATGTATTTTCATCAAACTGTCAAACCTACCTAGCAACCGGTGTTCTACTCTGTTTCTACGAGCTTGACTGCTGTAGGTCTCTCATAGAATCTGTCTCTGCAGTATTGGGTCTTCTGAGACTGGCTTACCGAGCATAATGTCCTCCTAGTCCATCCAGGTTGTTGCATACTGCAGAATCTTCTCTCCTCTTTCTAAGGCCATTGTATGTATATACTGCGTGTTCTTGATCCATTCATTCGTTGACGGACACTTGGGTTGTTTCCATGTCTTGGCTATTGGGAACAATGCTGCAGTGAACCTGGGGATGCAGCTAACTCTTGGACATTCTGATGTCCACTTGAGAATGTGTTGAAATCCGAACCCATGTACACCGTTGGAGGGAACGTAACATGGTGCAGCCGCTATGGAAAACAGTATGGAAATTCCTCAAAAAAAATAAAAAAACAACAAAAAACGAAGGCTAGAACTACCACATGATCTAGTCATCCCATTTCTGGGTGCCTATGCAAGTGATTTATTTTCGACATAGCAACTTGCAGATACCACATCACAAGGCCCTCGAATGGCTGACACAGAATCAAACAAGATTGCCATGTGCTCTGACGTGTGCTCCGGTGAAAAGATGGACATAACTTGGTCTGCAATGAGCACGGACAAGAAGGAGAAAGATGTTTCTGTTTTGTGCTGCGCCAGCCTGCAGCGGCCGATGCTATTCTCAAGTTTTGGTAATTGTTCAGGTCATCAATCTGGGGCAAGAAGCTCTCCGCACGCTCGGTGATAGGAAAGCCTCACGCTGAGCTACATTAAAAGACCATGAATCTCTGTCCAGGTGAAGCGCTGCCCTCTGGCTATCCTAATGTATCTCCATTTTGTTTACAGATGGGTCCTCACTCTGCTCAATGGCAGCAGGGTACTCAAGGTTTTATAAATAGATGAAACGTTTGCTCCAGGTAATATCAGGACCTCTGCAGTGTGAAGTGCAGTTGGGAGTCTAGGGAAAATGATTACGGTTCCCTGTAAAATAAATGACTTTGGGTAAATCGTTGTGATAAGCTATTCAAATGATTAAAGATTATTTATTGAAAATATGCTCTTTACAGAATAACTCAAAATTTAACTTTCAGTTCTCACTCTTAAAAAAATAAAGCCTCTGTCTTCTACCTAAACATAACTTTACATTGTCATATATCATTTTGGTCATTTATAAATTTGAAAGGAATATCTTTCTAATCCTTGCTGTTTGATTCATTAAGCCCTCAGCCATATTTTGACATTTGGTTTAGCTTTGGATCAGAGTGTTTTATTTTTTGACAGAAAATTTATTTTCTGACCACACAACAGGAGTAACTCTCCTCTTCTGCTGTTTGGTTTGTAAAGACAGCTGTGTACCCTCCCTTGTTAATCACAGGTGGCCTTTTATAGATAAATATATAGGAGGAAAGTTGAGCAGAACTTGCTGTAACTTTTTGTTTTGGTTTCTAATTTTTTTTTAGTTATTGATTTATTTTTCTTTGGAGTGAGAAGAAAGGAGAGAAAGAGAAAAAAATAAAGATTGATTTGTTGTTCCATTTATTTATGCATTCATTGGTTGACTCTTGTGTGTGCCCTGACCAAAGATTAAGCCCTCAACCTTGGTGTATCAGGACAATGCTCTAACCAACTGAGCTATCTTGCCAGGGCTCATATTTTGTTTCTTGTATGCAGGATTTCTATATATGTACTAGAACAAACACTTATTTTTGAACATTAAATCTTTATTCAGTTTAATAGCTTCCCGTTACAGTTGTCTCAAAGTGACCTCTTACTGTTGTAGAATTAATTACCAGGTTTTTGTTAATAATTCTTTCTGTTTTTACTTTATGTATTTTGAGGCTGTGTGGCAACGTGCATAAATAGCTTATAGTTTTTATGTTTTATGGAGGTTTCTGTAGTTCTTATATTCTTATTAATGCCTTTTGCCTTTCATGTTATTTTGTCTAATTTTAATATTACTAGAATATCTTCAATTGTTATAGATGCACAGTATACATTTCTCATTTCTAAATTTTCTTCTTTTCTCTATGTTTTTATATATATATATATATGTATATATATATATATATATACATATATATATATATACATACACATATGCGCGCAAGGAGCTTAAAGGTAGGTTAAAAGTAGTCACAATTTATATCTTTATATCAAAGTCTAATGCATTAATATTTATTATAACTTCTGATATACCTTAGCTTTTAAAAAGTATTTTGTGTTTACTATTTATGGCAGTGTTCCTCCATAGCTTTTCCTTCTTTCCTCCCTTCCTAATTGGCTCTGTGGCTGACCGCAATAAATACCACGTGGCCCAGCCATCCTGGAGTTAAGTGGGAATACGTGACTAAATTTTGGTCAGTGGGACATAATGCAAGCCAGTCTTCTAGAGTCTTCCTTAGGAGACAGTGAGTGGTGCCCTTTCTACCCCCTGCCTTGTCCCTTGCCACCTTCTGGTGCCTGGTAGATGGGTGCTTCCTAGAGCGTAAGGGGAGGACCACTCCTCAGTGCTGTCTGGCCAATGAGTTGCAGCATCTCTCAGGATAGCACTGAACTGACTAACCGTACCAGGTCTCGCCACTGATGTGATTAACGTGAGCACACACACACACACTTTCTGAGTGTGTGTGTATGTTGTAGTTAAATTCTATCTCAATAAGTATAACTTTGCTCCATAATTCTCCAAAATTCTTCTTGTTCTTTGACTTCTGTTAGATTGCTAATTTTCTCTACTCCTTTCTTTTTCTCTTCATGCACAGAGAACAGAGAAGTATACAGAATCGTATCCTCATTTTTTTTCAGCAAACGTAATTATGTAATATAAAGTAAATTGTAAAATTATCACTACTTATAATTGTAAAATTATCAAAATACAGACCATATTTAGTCAAATAGGCATTATATTCCAATGTCCCCATTTTATTATTATCTAAACTAATTGCTGACCAATAGAAGTTTCTTTCATGATAGAAATATATTCTGTTATCTGAACTATCTAATGTAGTGGTCACATCTGGCCATGAGCACTTGAAGTATGTTTAGTATGACTGAGAAAATTAATTTCTAATTTCATTTAATTTAAATTAATTTTAAAATTAAATTTTAATAGACACATTTGGCTAGTAGCTGTACCATAGGACTATGCAGGTAGAGGTTTAATTTTCATTTTCTCTCTGTCACTTAAATAGGAGATGATTCATGACATGTCTGAGCGGTACTTCCTGTCTGGGGGTCCTGTCTCAATCTCTCTCTCCTCCTATGAAACATCATTCTTCAAGACTTACCTTAAATTATATTATCATTCATTAATTACCCTTCTTTCCTCATTAAGTCACAGAATATTCTATCTCAAACCATCTAATCTAAACTCTTTATTTGATGGATGAAAAAAAAGACACTAAGAGAGTTAAATTAAGATTATTAAGTTTAATTAGTTTTATGTGATATTTCATATTCTGTCCTGGGTATTGACTTCTAAAAACTTAATTTCAATATACTTGTATAATATGACTACATTAAGTATTGCTTGTAATAACTGTCTGCTGATAAATGATTGTAAATACTTTTTTTTGTATTGAGAGTTTTTTTATAGTATTCTATTTTATAGTATTCTATTCTATATATCTGAAAGGGAGTGATAAAATGTACCATATATTAATGGTGGTAGTAGTATGTTAATCCTCATTTGAAAATATTAAAATAGAGAGTAAGTGAGCAGTATTTTCAAAATAAGTTTAAAATGCTTTTTTAAATACAAGGTGTTAGTAGATAGTACACCTCCATTTGAATTATCACAGTTTGATATGGTAATCTGGCATAAAATACCGTAACATGCAATTTAAGAGGAAAAATACCATGCAAAACACATCTCAACTCTCAAGATTTATTTTTATATTATTCATTGCTAGTTCCACTAAAAAAATGAAGGCTATGACATAGGTGTTATGAGGACTAACACCATTAAAATGACTGAAAAATTAGCATAGTTTTGCATTAGAGTGCATTAAGGTTTATGTCTAAACATCCCGAAATGCTGACAAAGAAACGTCCCTTTTAAGCAAAGAGAAGTGCTGCATGGTAATTTTTATATATATTTTAAAAGTGAATAAGAAGTAAGGGCTTTAAAATTTTAAATCTCATTAGTCTCGAATAGAAATTTAGTGCTCAAAGAAACCTTGGAAATAATCCAATCCAACCCCTTCACAAGCAGTGACACTGAGTTTTAAGGACGTTCACTGACTCCTCTTAGAAACCACGGTGAATTCGCCAGAATCGGGACTGCACTTGAGGTCTTCTGTCCCTGTCAAGTATGCTTTCCTCGGAGCCCCGCTGTGTCTCCAGGGTCGTGTTTGTCGAAAACGTATTTTAAAGGATATGAGATGGTACTTTCACCACAGGATTATTCTACAGGGAAGTTCGGGTCTCTTGATTAATTCATGGGGCAGAAAGGAGTGTGTGGCCCCTGTGTATCATCATACTTACAGACCAACTGAACTCCTGGCTGTCACTCGCCAAGGATAAAAGGAGGGGAGCCCTGGTCCAGCGCTCGGCTGGTTAGAGCATTGAATCTATGCCTCAAGGCTGTGGGTTCGATCCGGGTCAAGGCACACACACGAATCAACCAATGAATGCATAAAAAAGTGGAACAACAGATCGATGTTTCTCTCTTCCTCTAAAAAAAATTAATAAAAATAAATTTGGAGAAAAAGAAAAAGGGGAAGCTTTGTCATTAACTAAATACCTTGGCCTCAACATTTTCTCCACTTTCTATTTTAATAATAGCTCATTATTCTGTGACATATGGCCGTCATCATCGACCTATGTGGAACTTTTCTTCACGAGAGGGCTTATGCATGCAATGAGATTGCAGTAAGGATCTACTACAGACCAGAAACTGCGCCAGACACTCGAGTGACAAGTCAAATAAAACACTGAGGTCCCTGACCCGTCACGGGGAACGCCTCTTGCGGTCATTGTAATCCTTACATATTCTTTAAGCTTGCGGCAAAAATAACACACCCAGGGACACAGAGTCATCATTTGGGTCCAGAGGCCCAAAGATCTTAAATGAGAACAGAAAAGGCATTGATTCGTCAGACAAAATGAAAGCCGTCGCTAACCCCACCTTGGAGGATGAGGCGCAATGATGCAGGAACGTCGACAGGAAGCACGTGTAAGGGCAGCACTGAGCGCTCCGCGCAGACCCGCAACCAGAGTCGGCCCGCTCCGCGCAGACTCGCAACCAGAGCCGGACAGCAGGTGATGTTCTGCAAGAATAATGTGGCTCAAGCGTGGGAAGTCTCGCTGCAGATGGAGGGCGGCTGAAAGGGCAGGGTAAAAGGTGAGCAGTCTGGAAATATGATTTGGTCAGGGAGAGCCATCTGGGAGTTTAGATTCCAGGGATGATGAGATGCATTCATCAGTTTGCTCTTGAGAAGAGGAACCACTAGGATAAATAACTGTAGACCGATGGATGGATGGATGGATGGATGGATGGAGAGATGATAGATAGAAAACTATATACTGACCTGTGCCCCCCCAATCCGTTTTTTGAAGTTATACCCCCCAATGTGATGATATTTGGATGTAAGGCTTTGGGGAGGTAATTAGATTTAAATGAGGTCAAGAAGGGGGTGTCATGATGGGATTAGCATCCTTATTAGGGACATCAGAGAGCTTGCTCCCTTGTCCTGTCTGCTTGAGAGGGCACAGAGAGTAGGTGACAATAGCCACATGATGTAACAAATGTTCCTTGCTTCTTCCTAGAGCACATATGGAATCTTTTTGCATTTTATCTCATTGATGGAACAGAACGTATCATGAATACTGCATAGCTGGTGATATTTTCCATGTGTCTTCAGCTTAGTAACTTTGTCTGTCTTTTCATTGGCCGTGACTGTATTTAATATTGCCATATGACTTTTTCACTGTGGCCTGGCAGTAGCTCACTTTCTTAAAAATATATGAACTCTTGCTGATACTGCTGCCATTTTCCATGCATTGCCTGGTTAGGAAATAGCATGGTATCACATGTAATTAGCCTCAGGCACCAGCTAGCCACTTCGGATTTTAAGGAGAATTTGGCTCTGTTATCCGTACAGGAAACCCTCAAATACAAAAGCAGTGCACAGATGGTTATGCAGAGGGAGCCCCTGCTTCGTATTTGCAAATCCGTAGGCCCAGCACTTGCATTTGCTTGTGGCTTGAACATAATTAAGCTGGTGGGAGCCATTCATTTGCACCCTGGTAACACTATTCTCTATTTCAATATAGAAAAATACTCTTGGCTTTGGTACCAGGTTGACAGCAGCCTTACTTGAGAAAAATGTAACAGTGAATCCAAAAGACATGCTGACAAAAGAGTAAGCATGTAAATCTTACCCAGTAACAAAAACAAAAAGTTAAATTGTCTTCAGATCAGTGGAAGGAGAACTGATGACTCCTTTATACTGTACATATGTTTTAATAAAATACAGTGATCTGGCTAATCAACAGTACGTTCCCATCAGCTCTGGGCTTGAAACAATCAAGTTAGCCTTATACAGCAGGTGCTTTTAACTATACATATCTTGTCCATACTGGTTTAAAAGGTCATAAAACCAGAAGGTTTAAAAAGATTAAAAAAAAACCAAAACATGGATATTACATGATAGCCTAACATTTTTACTCAAAGAGAAAAAAAAAGGGGGTGGAGGAGGGGTATATATTTTATGAACCTTCCATTCTCCAAAGGAAGAAGAAGAGAAAGACCCACTGGTCAGAGATTGCTTGACTGTAACAGGATGTTATAGGACATCGGCAGAGTTGCCAACCTTCCCTCTCACCCCTTCCCGTGTGTTTAACCTCCGCCTGCGGGGGCTGGGATGCAGGGAGGGGAGGAAGCCACGGGATCCCAGGGACGCGTTCTGAGGGTTCACAGCGGCCCTCCCCATTGCTGTATCTCTCTGGGCCACATTAACTAGGCTGTTTGCACCTCTCCGCAGCCCTGAAAGTAATTACATTCCTCTCCCCCGCTTGATACACTTGCATCGCACTGTTAATGAGCTAGTCTTCCAACACTATAAATGTATTTAAAAGTTTTATATGCTGTATTTATTACAGAGCCTCTGGGACATTGAAAAAGTGTGAGTATCTTTATAACCTTTCCTTTGAAATTCTTTCCTCTCCATCAAGTACATGGCTAAATGAGCAGATAAATACATTACAGAAGTGACTGACTTCCCATGCCTGTACTCACCAGAGGCAAAGGGTCATGAATGACTAATTCACGCCCCCAGGCATCTTCCTGCCTTTCTAACTGGTAACGTGACGCTCTAAACGCAAATGAATCTCCATTCCTTTCCTCTGCTATTTATAAACTATTTTTGTGGTAGATAAACAAATGTGGATTAGGATGCAGGGAGAGACACCAGCAACAGGGCCTCTTTTTCTTTTCCTGTAGGACTTGGCGTGTCCCTTGTCAGCTTGGGAGACAGCCAGAGTGCCCTGTCTGGCCTTGTACCTAAGAAGGATACCTGTGAGTATTTCAACCTTTTCTCATCAAGCAGTTGCAAATGTTAAGAGCAGTTCATTTGGCTGCTTCAAGCCACTGCCGACTGGCTCTGAGTTGCTAAATTGATCTGGATGTAAATATCAAAGGGGCGCAAATGCTGTCGACATCCCCCCTCATGTTTCCTTTATGAATGTCCGAGCAGGTGGAGGCCCAAGTTCTACCGTCTGGTTGATGCTGTCTTCTTTGGGAACCACCTGGCTTCACACATGGTAAGGTTAAGAAGATGTTAGGGTTATCTGTGGAGCGCTAGTCATCATAGGCACTGTACCTGCTCTTCGCTCGGACAGTTTCCGGCCTCCTTAGTAAATGAGAGTGCCAACCGCCTGCTCAGCGTCTAAAAGGTAATTTCTCATTCCATATGATCGAGATGAGGATTTGTTTGTATTTTCTTTTTAAAAAAAGATATGGTCGTATTCATTCAAATAATAAGATTGAGATACATTAATTGACTCTGAATGGGCCAGGTCAGTTTCTTCTTCTAAAACAGACTCAGACCGTATGGTTTCTTTCTCCCTGCGTTCTTATTTTTGTGCGTGTGGCCGTCAAAGATCCTCTGTGTGTAGTGATGGAAATGCTGGTCGGCCCCATGGAGCAAGCACAAGTGCTGGAAGAGCTCCCCAGTGAGGGGGCTTTGAAAGGGAAGCGTCATTTAGTTTGGGCATGCATGACGGAAGTGCTGAGTTCTAGCATAGGGACAAGGCAGCAGTGGCTGGTCCTTCCCCGAGCCACCCTCCTTTACAGGTGTTAATCCCTGTAGGTCATGCACAACTATTCACATTGCAAGCGACAGAATTCCACTCCAACCAGCTTAATCAGAAGCGGACAAGGGATGTTTCACGTGCTTAGATGGTCCAGAAGTGGGGGCGTCAGGCATGGCAGGGCACAGACCAGCGAGCGGCTGTCCCCTGCATTTCCAGGCCCTGCTCATCCCTGCTGGCTCTGTCTGCGGGCTCTGCGTCCGGGTCCCTGGGAGTACCAGGCTCCCACCACTCTCACTGCCAACATTTGCTGTGAAAGGTAGTTCCTCAAAATCCAGATAAAATATCCTTTGCTTGACTTTCATCAGCCCGAGGTGATAAACTCCTTCCTTACTTAATCTCTGTGGGCGGGGCTGCGATGCAGGTAAAGCTGAGTCACATGTCCTTGTCCTTATCCAGTGCTCCCGGTTAGGGGAGCCTTCGCTAAACCCTGCGCGCTGTGTGCTGAAGAAAGACGGTGTGGTGCGAGGCCTAAATGAGTCCCCAAGGTGCTGTGCTGCTTTGATGTGTGAAGCCAGGTGGTTCCCGAAGAAGACAGACAAACCCCAAGAAACCTCCTGCAGCCTGCTTGGCAGGGAGCATCCTGTAGCCAACACCCCTCCTCCGCAAGGGACAGGCGTGGTTCCTGCTCATCCCTGAGCCCTGTTCTCTAGTTCCCGACCAGCCTTCGCAATTTATTCCAACAGGTTAATACGCCCTTCTATGGACTGGATGGGCACTCTACCCTCTTGATACAAAGCTGGCTTTCCCAGCCCCTAGTTGTCACTCTGTTTCCAGGGCCAAGTCCCATGTGGCCTCCGTGGCCTGCAGTGTCTTCCTTCTGCTGGCTGAGCGTGCTCATGACTGAGGAACTGTTGAGAGCCTTTGCGTAGGGTTGAGGGCGGGCGGGCATGTGTTCTGGCATCCCCATAGCCCAAGGGGGGCAGTCCTCTCTCACCAATGGGGTGAATGAAGGGCAATGAAAATAGGAAATGACTATAAAAAACCTGTGGTGAATGTGGGGGAAAAGATATTGGGGAGGTGAGACACGAGGCAGGAGGGGACGGGGGAGGATAAGGATGATGGACAGAGACTTGACTTGGGTGGTGAACACACAATACAGTGCACAGATGATGTGTTGTAGAATTGTGCCCCTGAAGCCTGTATCATTTCATTAATCAATGTCTCCCCGATAAATGCAACAAAAAGGGGAAAAAATAACGGGTCAGTTCCACGTAAGGAGGAATGATAGGCTGGCTAGGGCCACGAATCACTAAAGTTCATTTCAGTTTAGACCTGCAATTCAGATCGCAAATATTCTCTACATCCAGAACTTCTGGTCGGAAGAGAGAACAAAACTAACAAACTTCCGCAGAGAACTCGGATAAACTTCAGGGTGACGTCATTTCAGCAGAGACCTCCTCGCCTGACGCAGGATTGGAAAGAGAATTGGGACTGTTCTTCCTAACCTGTTGAAACGCTGCAGATTATAGCTTTTATTTATTTATTTTTATGAGAAATTCACTACACTCATTGACATTTTATGTTGCTGATAAGTGCTGTAATAAAAATATTGAATCAATATTTTATGTCAAGAATTTCTCAGGCATATATTTAGCACAGAATACATTTTCCATATCATGGAATAATGTTTAATAAAACTCATAAAGATTTAATACTTTTAGGGAATGCTGATATATTTTTCATCTATGGAATGTTATGTTTTTAATAATTGTCTAGAATGCAACGGCAATATCTTAAATCTTAATAATTTTAATAACACAACTGAATAGCGTCAGGACAAATGAGAATTGTATAACATCTGAAAGTTATTTATGTGTTCCTATCCTTAAGAGATCTACACTAGAATGAATTAGACTTAGATATCTTAATTTATACCAAATGCTTTATTTGAATTTTGGTTCTTTCATTTGTCTAGATCAGTGGTTCTTAACCTTTTTTGAGGTACCAAACCCGCCAGTTTCATATGCGCATTCACTGAACCCTTCTTTAGTGATAAATAAAATATGATTTTTTTTTTCCAAATTCAAGACATAGGTATATGTTTTTTCACTGGTGCACAAAATGAGCCGTGCATGAACATCACCTTGCTCAAAGAACAAAACCCACAAAGTGCATGAACTCACAACAAATGACGGTATTACTTTATTCTGGCCTCCGTGGCAGAGGCTTCTCCGAACCCCTGAGACTGACTCATCGAACTCCTAGGGTTCGATAGAACCCAGGGTAAGAACCACTGGTCTAGATCCTTTAAATCCTTTAAGGGCTGTTTTTTTCCTTTATATAATTTAGGAATACAAATCCAATTCTTATAAAACCAGAAAAATTACCCAGATAGTGATCTCTCTTTTTATCATAAGCCTTTGGGGAAAAACTAAGATCAACCTCAGACTTTCTGACCTAAAATAAACTATATTTTAAAGGCTAACATTTTAAATTCTAATTTATTCTTTGAATAAACTATAAAAATAAGAGAGAGAGAGAGAGAGAAACTCAACTTCTATTTGTCTTCTGTGGCCTTCACCACATGTCCTCCTGAAAGAACATATTAAAAATAACATGTGATGCAAGTTATGGTAAATGCTGCATAGAAATTTTCTGCCCGTTTCTTGTGCAACAAGGAATCAGTTATGCCAGTCAAAACAATAAACCACAGTCCATGGTTAACTGGTGAAGATTGATCCTGTCTTTAAGTATATTTTAATTTTTATTCAAGCATGCCAACTAACAACTTCGTAAATATTTTGAGTTAATTATCTTTAACACACACTACGTAATCATGCAGAATTTGGGGCAGTCTTTTCAGTGTAGATTGTCAGGGAGGGGCGTGGTCGTATTTTTTGATAATAAAAGCAATCATGGTAATTCAGGTAGGATGGGAAAATACAAATGAATTATTGTAGGATGGGAAAATACAAATGAATTATTGCTGTTTTTGAAAAAGCCTCTTGAAATGAATAAAGGAGATAGTTTGTTTTTAAGTCTTACAGAAGGTAATCACAAACATTTTAACCTGTTAAAAATAAAATACTGTGGCCTGACCAGGTGGTGGTGCAGTGGGTAGGGATGTCGGACTGGGATGTGGAGGACCCAGGTCTGAAACCCCGAGGTCACCAGCTTGAGTGCAGGTTCATCCGGCTTGAGTGCGGGGTTCACCGGCTTGAGTGTGGGATTATGGACATGACCCCATGGTTGCTGGCTTGAGCATGGGGTCACTCACTCTGCTGTAACCTCCCCCCCGCCCATCAAGGCACATGTGAGAAATCAATCAATGAACAACTAAGGTGCTGCAACAAAATATTGATGCTTCTCATCTCTCTTCCTTCCTGTCTGTCTGTCCCTATCTGTCCTTCTCTTTGTCTCTCTTGCTAAAAAATAAAGAAGAAGAAAATATTGTAGATGGAAAGATTAATTGTATTCATTAACATAGTATAGTATTCTAACACAGGGGGCCAATAGATGGATATTTGGGGATGTTTCATGTTAGATAGTGCAACATTTTTAATTATAAAATCTCATTAAGATTCTACCAGGTCCAGAAAATTTATTTTTGAAATCCATTAATAATGTTTTTTGAAGAAATCACATTTGAATCCTCTGCAGTTTTCCATTGATAATACAGATGTAAATAAGTTATAGTTACAAATAAAGTGGCATATGAAAAAATTCCCATGAGCTTCTCTTCTAGACAATTATTTTTTAAAAATTAATACATGATACAAAATCAAATCCTCCTGAAATATTAACAGATAATCAACTCTGTTTCTGTAACTTAGGGCCATTAGAAGAAGAGTGTGTGTGTGTGTGTGTTGTGTATTGTGTGTGTATGTAAATATATCCCCGATCCTCTTACGAAAGGGAACATGTATGTGAGTTGAAGCATAAGTTACTGTACTTCTCCTTGACATCCACCACGTGGTAAATACGTGAAGATTTGTGTATTGTTATTGTCCGTCTCTTCTTCTAGACTCTTAAGCAGTATATAGGCTTTAGTACTAGAATACTGGAAAACACTACCTATCCACGTACATGTTATCTACATGTCCTCTACATACTCAGGTATATCATATACATGTACATCTCTTATGGCTGCCGTCATGAATTACTACAGCTTTATGAGCCTGAAACAGCACAGAGTTATAGTTCTGCATGACAGAAATCTCACTGGGCCCCAGGCAGGCTGTGAGCAGAGCTGTGTTCTTCCTCACAGAGAATTTATTTCCTTGTCCTTTCAAGTTTTCGGGTCCCCATACCTTCCTTGGCTTCTGGTCCCTTCCTCCATCTTCAAAGCCAGCAGGACATCATCTGCAGATCTCTCTCTGACTCTGACAGTCCTTCTGCTCTGTCATATTTGTTTCTGGACTTTTGTGATTACACTGGGCCTGGCCAGGTAATCCAGGATAATCTTCCTATCTCCGGTCCTCACCTCGATCACGTCTGCAAAATCACTTTCACTTATGTATCTTGTGACACATCAGACTTTGAGGTGGCAATTTTTGACTTTATTATATAAAAGAGATGATTATATCAAATGTAATATTCGCAGGAGATTAGGAGGTGGAATATCATTCAACCTCTGTGCATGTGCATACGACGTGTGTGTGTGTGTGTGTGTGTGTGTGTGTGTGTGTGTGTGTGTGTATCCAATGGATATAATTCTCAGTGTCAAAATTTGGGATTAAAATATACCTACTTTTATTTATTCTTCATAATCCTGTTTAATTTATCTTTCGACCACTGATTTTTTCTTTTTTTTGACAAAAACAATTTCAGTCATGTCCGGGTTGTATCCATTAAATGTCAAAACCTAGGTGTTAGCGTGTGAGGGGTGCTCAAGAGGGCCCCACACTCAGTCCACACAGGTTTGCCCCTGAGATGTTCCTCATTCTGAGGAGAGAGTTCACCCACCACCTGTGTTACGTGTCTTCATCCATCACTCATCCAAGAAATATTCACCGAGTGCATATGTGTGGTCAGTCCCTGTACCCGTTGGAATACAAAACATGAAACATCATCCCTAACCGCAAAGAAACTACTGTCTGATAAGGCAGATCCATGGAGAGATACTGCAATACATTCTGGCAAGTGCAAGGACAGAAATTTGCACAGGTATTCCGTGAGTGATGGAAAGTTTGATGAGCAAAGGCTCTCGGAGTTGCCGGCAGGCGCGCTGAGACTTGAACGAATGAGAGTGAGCGAGAAGCACACAGGCACTGGCCGGAGCCCAACCCCAGAGTGTCTTGAGGACTGGAGATATATTTTCAATTCAACTCAACAAATAATTATTGAACGAGGAGGCAAGCTAAGGAGAATTACGATGACCTGTGAGAGTGTTTAACACCGTTCCTTCCCCTTGTTAAGGGGATTAGGGAGAGCTTCCCTGAGGAAGGTGCAGACATTAAACAAATAATTTCAAGTGTGATGAGTGCTGTGGAGCAATGGTATGGTAAAGCAGGGAGAAATAATTTAACTAAGTCCAGAGGGTCACAGACAACCACACTAACAAATTGATGTTTAATGTGAGACCCAAGGGATACGCAGCATTCAACCGAGGGAAGGAGGGAGGGAAGAGGGGGCTGGGGCATCAGAATGATAGTCTGTTCTGTAGGAATGGAGAGAGGAGCGAAGGAGAGGATAGGAGTCAGGGTAGGAGGTTTACCTTTATCCTCGATCCACGGGGGAGCCTTGAACTTTTCAGTTTAGGGATAGCGCGATCGTGTTTGCATTTTTAAATGGTCCCTCTGTCCACGGGAGGGAGAGCGTGGGTTTGAGCTGGGTATTGGAAGAAGGGTCAGGAAACCGTCCGAGCATCCCGACAAGAGGCCGACTGGGCTGAGTGGTGTCGGTGGGCATGGAGTGAAAGTCATCTATTTCGGGAGCTACAATAACGAATGTCACAATGCCTGTCACACATCTGCTGCCTATTTCTGAATTGATTCATGTTTGAGAAGCAGAGTAGTGAGAGACGAAGACACAGGCCAGGTCATGAAGTTGTGTACACCAACCACAGTCATGCTGGTGCCCTGAGCAAGGGTATGCAGACACTGTGACATTTGCATTTTATCTGTCACCTTTGAAAAGGAATTTGAGGAGACATGAGAATCTAGATAGGAATAGAAGTAAAAAAGATGGCCAGCAGAGAGGAAGCATTCCAGGACTTCTTACTGATGATTGATTGATAAGTAATCACATTCTGGACTGTCCTGTTGGCTTAAACCCAATTATTATAATTCTGATTTAATTTTTACATGATTTTTCCATATGAGGATCCTGAGATTTTATTATTATTTAAATCATTGATGATAATGGAGTCACTGTCATTTTCTTTTTCTGATGTTGTAATAGAATACAGGGGTTAGGAGTTTTGGGTGTTCCCAGAAAGATAATTTCTTGGGAGGAAAAAAAATGTGTTATCCATCCATTCACTTTTTTGTCATCAATGACACTTTCACCCCCGTGTGCCAACTGTTCCCTTCTCTGAGCATCAGAAGAAATAGTTGTTTATTATTATTATTTTTTAGATGAATCGCTTTCAGACAAACTTGACTGCCGTTGATCAAATTACAAGGAAAACTGCACGCGCTTCTTCCCATGGAGCAACTGTTCTCAGAAGGTCACTGCACAGGCACAACTGCATTCTGGGTGAAAAGGAAGAGATACATGGAACACACTCCTGAGACCCACAGCAAATAATCACAAAATAGCTTCCAAACCCCGGACCCGGTGCCATGCAATGCAACTCACTGGGGTCTCTTGGGGCTTCCGGCAGTTTCTTCATTATCACGGAATGCATTTTGTCCCACGTTGTAAGATACATCAGATGTTGAGTTTGTCATTTTTGACTTTCTTTTATAAAAGACATTATTTTGATAATAATATAATAGGTATTGTCGGCATTTCCATCAAGCAAGAACTGCCCACAGACGACTCAGTCATGGCGATGTCCGAGGCACGAGGCGGCGGTTGCCTACTCCGCCCCTTCCGAAGGCCGTGTCTCTTTTCTCAGCTGTGCTTCCCACGTGTCGTGGCTTCCACGCAGCTTGACAGGCTGATGCTCTTCACACCAGGTTGGCTCCGGTTTCATATTTGATTAAGTTATAGACACATTCAGTAGAACTTTTCAAAAGACAGAGTTAAAAACAGAATTATGTTACATTTAAAAGTTTAATTATAAACGGATAGAAGAGAATTATGAGCAAATCATTTTGCACACAATTTTTTGTTTAAGTACGCAATGAAGACAACCATTTCTGGCCTGTCCACAATGCCAGCCCCGTTAATTACTCTGCAGGACTTAGCATCCCTGAGGATTAATCACACACGCCCAGGACAGCCCAGCTGCTGAGTCTGAGACAGCCCCAGGGCAGGAGCGTTCAAATGAAGTGGACGTGCCCTGTTTCACACACTACTTTTTTCTTAAAAAGTAATATTTAAGAAATCATTACACTAAGCAGAAATCATTTATGGACGTTAACTGCTGGGAATATCTTGTTTCTTTGGAGCTTAAAGAAAAGAAAAACATCTAACTCTTCTTGATCAGCCAGATGTAGGGAGGAAAAAAAAAAGTCTGCTATATTCTCTGGTAATGACTTAAAAAAAGAAAGTCAGAGCAACAGGTTAAAGTCCCTCATTTCCAGACAGAGACTTTGAGACCATTGCTGTCACAGCTTGTCAGACCAAGAGGAGGACAGGGTTTCCACTTCATAGCCCTGTCTTCTACCACTTAAAAATCTTAGGATATTGGCAGTTATTTACAGTTTTCCCAACCGGGGGGGGGGGGGGTGTTAACCTTTTCTTGGTAAGGAAAATGGCCCACAGTAACAGTTCAGTGTGAAGTGGGGTCCTGAAATACCAAGTTATTGTTCTCTGGGAGCTCCTACTCTTATTAACGGGCAACCAGTCAGCTTCCCACCCTAAAGATTCCTTTCTGCCCAATCGATCCTGATTACTATTGTTTTGATGAGATTTAATAAAAGGAGAAATGTGCACATTAAGAAAAGTTAAAGATCACACAGGTAAATAGAAAGGTATTCCATGCTCATGGACGGAACAGCAGCACTATGGTAAAATGTCCAATTCACCTACAGTAAAATGTCGCAAAGTCACCTACAGATTCAGTGCTGTCCCGCTCAAAACTCCAATGAGGTTTTTCAAAGAAATAGAACAAACAATCCTAAAATTTATATGGAACCACAAAAGACCTTGAATAATAATAGCCAAAGCAATCTTGAGAAAGAACAAAGCTGATCACATCACACTTCCTGATTTCAAACTCTACTATTAAGCTATAGTGATTAGAGAAACATAGAAAACTCAGAAATAAGCCCACACATACATGGTCAATTAATTTTTGAGAAAAAAAAAAGCCAAAAATATACAACGAGGAAAGAACAGTATCTTCAATAAATTGTGCTGGGAAATCTGTGACAGTCGCATGGAAAGGAATGAAACTACATTCCTCTCTTACACTTTACGCCAACATCAACCCAGAATGGCTTAACGACATCATACCAAATGTAAAAGCAACAA
The DNA here is from genome assembly GCA_037038555.1 of Rhynchonycteris naso. Classification (NCBI taxonomy): domain Eukaryota; kingdom Metazoa; phylum Chordata; class Mammalia; order Chiroptera; family Emballonuridae; genus Rhynchonycteris; species Rhynchonycteris naso. The sequence goes on along the minus strand of CM072998.1, from coordinate 5,739,789 downwards.
AAGAAAAAATTTAAATGTGGGACTAAGTCAAACTGAAGAACTTCTGCACAACAAAGGAAATCATCAACATGAAAAAGTACCCTAATAAGTATGAGAATATTTGTGATTCATGTATCTGATAAGGGGTTAATATCCAAAATGTAAAAAGAACTTATACAACTCAATAGCAAAAAATAATTGTTTATATTTAATAAGTGAGCAGAAGATCTGAATAGACCTTTTCCCAAAGAAAACACACAGGGGCTAACAGGTACATGAAGAGATGCTCAACATCACTGATCATCAGGGAAATGCAAATCAAACCCCAGTGAGATGTCCCCTCCCACCTGTCAGATGGCTTTTTATGTAAAAGACAAGCAGTATAACAAGTGTTGGAGAGGACACGGGGAAAAGGGAAGCCTAGTCAAATACTAATGGGTCTCCTCAAAAAGGTATAAAAAACCCCACACGAATTGACTGATTCCATCTCTGGATATTTATCCAAAAACAATAACTCCAAAAGAGATATGCACACATGTTCAGTGCAACATTATTTACAGTAGCCAGGATATGGAAACAACCCTAGTGCTAATCAATGGATGAATGGATAAAGAAAATGTGATGCAGATATATATATATATATATATATATATATATATATATATATATATTGGCATATACATATACAGATATATATATACACATATATAATGAAATATATATATATATATATATATACATATATAATGAAATATTATTCAGCTGTAAAGAGAATGAAATCTTGCCATTTGTAACAGTATGAATGGAACTTGAAGGCATTATTTAACTGAGTAAGTCAGATGGGGAAGGACAATATACCCTATAATCTCTCTTATATGAGGAATCTCTAAAAAATGAAAATAAAAAATCAAGCTTATAAGTACAGAGATCAGATTGCCAGAGGCAGGGGTGGGGAGTGAGAGAAATGGATGGAAGGGTCAAAAGTTAGAAAAAGAAACAAAAGAACACGTGATGAGTATGTTGGCCCAACTGCAATATGAGTCATTTCATTAAAAAAAAAAAAAAAAAGAATACAGAATTGGTCTTGCTCAACCAACCTTCAGTCAACAAAGATTAGTTAGTATTTTGAACCTAGCATTTTAATCACAATTTATACATATAGCTCATGAATGAGCAGACATAAAGTTGATCGTAGTGAGACAAAATGATAATAGCAAGGCACTTGCTTATTTTTTTTAAATTTCTTTTTATTTTATTCATTTTAGAGAGGAGACAGAGAAAGAGAGAGAGAGAGAGAGAGAGAGAGAGAGAGAGAAAGGGGGGAGGAGCTGGAAGCATCAACTCCCATATGTGCCTTGACCAGACCAGTGCAGGGTTTTGAACTGGCGACCTCAGTGTTCCCAGGTCGACGCTTTATCCACTGCGCCACCACAGGTCAGGCAAGGCACTTGCTTATTGTACAACTCTATAAGAAGGCAAAAAATAAACATATTACTGGGGAAAAAAAAAGATAAAGGTTATTATTGAAATGAGTCGTTGAGAGCTACAAGACGTGACACATTTGTTTAGGGTTATTTAGATCAAGTCCGGGGGTGCACTTAGGTCTCTGAGTGGGAAAGGGCACCACACGGATAGATTTCCAGGACTGAAAATGATTTCAGAAGACCTCGCCAGGGCTGCCCTCCTGGGAGGGAGGCATCTGTGTCACTGTCACAGATGATACAATCAGTCCTTGCTTCTCAATTAAAAAGAGTTGTGATCAGGGAACGTAAAGGTCTTTTCTCCCAAAATATATAAGTATCAAGAAGTTGCTTCAGCCTTTCACATGAAGAAGGAGCCTCCCTGTTCTTCTGAGATTGCCCTGTCCCGGAGCCTGGAAACTGCTCGGGGCCGAAGAAACCTCAGAGAATCAGGTCACTGGCAGGCCTTATCACATTTGAGAAGCTAAGCCTGCTCTGAGTGGTGCTGGAAACAACATTTACCAAATAACTTTATAATCTTGGGCCAAGTCCTAACCCTAAAAGAAAATGGAGGCAAAGGAAAATTTGCTGGGGCTGTTACAAAAAGGAAAAAACACAAAAAAACAAAATCCAACACACTTTCCCTCGACCTCCCTTTTAGTGACTTTGCTTTTTATTTTGAGATTTCTGTCCCAGCACAACTTGCGTTTTGACTGCCAAAGAGGATGGGTGTGTAGAAAAAAAGTGGCGATGGACGGAGGTAGGGCAAAGAGTTTCATATGCGACTAGTTTGCTGAAATGTTATGAACCAAAGAGAATTTTAGATGCATAGCTAATGACAAAAAACAAACAAACAAAAAAACAAAACCCACACACCTTTTGTGATACAATTCTATGTAATTTTTTTTCTCTACCTCTATTTTCTTGTTAGTTTTAGGACAAAGCTTCACTCATCACGCATTGAGTGCCTGAGAAAAGACCTTAGGAAAAGGTCTTTTTATGTGAAAGAGCTTACAGACAAGCGCGGCTGGTGAATAAAGACATTCCTACGACAGGCAACTGCCGGGTTCAGCTTGATATTCAGACTTCCTTTTCTTCTGGCAGTTGTTGTGATGGATACACTGACTAACACCGCTCTCAGGGTATCTGCAGAATTCCTTTGTTGACAATTTGTGATAAAAGAAGAACAAAACTGGAGTTCAAAACTGAGGAAACACTGTGAATAGAATACATTCCTATAAACACTAATATCTGTTTTCTGCAAATATGAAACTTAAATTTGGAATCTTTTTTTTCTTTTCTTTCCAGAACTGAATTGTGCATTGCAATGTATCTACTTACAAATTCTCAGTTTGCAGATGACAAAGGCCAAACATGTCCGATGGCTGTCGCCCCCCCCCCCATAGGTCTAATTAGGATGGAGTCCAAGGTTCTTCAGTTGTAGGGGTGGTGACCTTCAGAATTGAGCAAATAAAAACGGAAGAAAATAGACTTTTGTCAAATGAACTCAGCCTCTCTGCTCTTTCTATTACATACTTTTTATATAAAAGCCGATGAAGCAATGATGAATGCCGTGTATGTCCATAGACTTTTAAATGTTTTCTTACTTAAAAATCACTTTTCAGTTAGATCACCAAACTAAAGTAAACTTGCAGAGGTTTTTGTAGGTTCACAGAAGGTCGTTATGTTGACCAGAAATCATATGACTGTTATTTCAAGCTTTGGCAGAAACGGCTAGAAAAAAGTCCCCCAATAGTCAGAAATGACCCTTTTCATTCCCTCAGTTAGAGATTTAAATAGTGGGAATATCAGGAGAATTAATGGTTGACTTAGTATTCTTAGGCCCCAGGCTGGTCATCACCCCTAAGTACTGCAAATCTTAGACTTAGAGGTTGTTAGCGCTTTGAAGATTTTCTAGCCCAGTGGGTTAGGAATGTGCCTGTCACTTTAAATCCCATGCTAATGTGTTCCTTCCCCCACGTTTTATGAACTGGAAAACCCCTCTTACTTTTTTTTATTTCATGTATTTGAAACAAATGTCAGAACTTCAGATGTAAAAATGATAGTATTCAACACGGTTGTGGCATAGTCTGCGAAGTTTGCCTATAAGAAAGCAAATGTTGCTAATTAATAGTAGTGGAACAGGATAGAGTTATTTGATATTCAGCTTTACATTTTTTTTTCCTTCTATTTTTATATGCTGTTTTCTGTAGGGATGAGATCTGGTGTTTCTTTCTCTCAGATTCCTCATTCATGAATAATGTGTTTGTGTTGAAACAGACCACTAAGATGGCCACTCAAGGCTGCATTTATGGACAGACACCTTTACATACTATTTTTGAAATTACGGGGTGTAAAGCCAGTAGCCATGACCTCTATGACAGCTGCCTATCCTGTGCAGGTTTGCATTTGATTCGTACAGACGGTAATGAAACAACGGAGCCAAGAACTGGTGGGCCGTTACCTTTAATCCTAGCTTGCACCCGGCGGGCAAGAAATACACACAGTGGGAAAACACTTCCCTTTCTATTCAGGGCTCCCAAGGCCACTGACTTATCCGAGTTTCCTAGAATCAAAGGTTACTAGCTCACTAGCCTTATTCACCTCTGTCCCCATCTCCTTCTCTCTGCACAAACTGGCTTCTCCTTCAGCACTCTGCCAACTTGGCTGCTTCTCCTCTCCTCCACATGGCCTTTCTCTGCTCTCCTACAGCATGGGCTCCTCATCGAACATAATTACTCTTTCCCAGAACAACATGATCTCTCTTCCTTCTAAAACCTTTTGCAGCAAAAACCCTCCCCCAACACATATTAACATAATCATACCTATTCCAAGCAAGAAGGGCAATTAATATTATTACCTGAATGACGGGCTTTCACGTGGACAACACCATCTTTAACAAAGTGAGCATAATATATTTTATCTGCCCAACATAGGGAGTGGAAATTAGGGCTATTGGGGGTTTTATAGACATAGAACAAGGCTCCAAATAATGCAGTCGTGAAATTCAAAACAATGTGCTCAATGGTCACCAAAGGTGTCTGGACTTCCCTATGCTTGTGCTAACGTGGTTCAACACTGTGACCTCTCATGTTGGCTCAGGACTATGACTTTTGGAGAGGGACCCATTGTTCAGGTAAGTGGCGTTGCTGTCACGGCCCACCTGTGACATCAGTGTGCTCGGAACTTCTTAGGGGTCGGTGAATCCAAGGCTGTGACCCTTCCCTGCTTCTCCATGGGTAATACTGCCCACAAACCGAGGGGCCTTTCTCCAGCCTCAGACGCTGCAAACCTCACGTTTCTCCCATGGGACAGACTTAAGAACCGCCCAGAGATGAAAGAAGGCTTGAGTCTCGCAGCCAGGCGCTTGGGCTTGGAGCTATCGGCCTGCGTTCGAGTCACAGTTCACCTTCTTGTCTGCCGTGTAACCTTGAGGAAGTGGCTGCACTGTTTGAGGAGATCAAATTGGATATTTAACTGACCAGCTTGCTGGGAGGTTGAAGGTAACCAGGCAAATCAACATTAACTTTCTGCAGATTATTTCACCTGTGGATACACATGGATGGCTTCACGTCTGCTGTTCCAGTTAAACAGTCAGCATCTCTAGATCTCTAGTCCGCTGTTGAGATCCGTCTAGAAGCACTTAGGCCAGGGGGTACTCAATACGTCAATCGCAATCTACTGGTCAATTGCGAAGGAAGTGTGGGTAGATCGCATGACATTAAAAAGACATTTGTCTTTTGATTGGCATACAGGGTAGCCAATCTGACATCTGAACTTTTGACACCCTACGCATGCGTGTTAAACCGCACTAACTTGTTCAGTTACATTGCTGCGTAGTTAGCCTTCAATTTATTTAAACTAAATACAACAAAGGGTATAAAAATGAGTGCCGTAAGTGGTCCAAGTAAAGCCTAAGGCCTACCACTTTCATACAGAATGGGAGGGGATTTTTTTCACTATGTCATATTCTAAGTGTGTTTGCCTCATCTGTCTGTGTGCCATTGCTATTCCAAAGAAGGGAAATGTGGAGCGGCTTTTTCGGACTGTTCATAAAAACTATGACATTGACTTTCCTCCGAAAAGAGAGCTGAAAAGGAGAAAGGTGAAAGAAGAATACACAATATTAAATAGTAATAATAGTAACTTAAATAATGATAATATAGAAGAAATAAATTTATCTTTTGCATTTTTATTGTAGGTAGATCATTTTGACTTAGTCATCTATATTATAAGTAGCTCGCAAGCTGAGAAAGTGTGGGCACCCCTGACTTAGGCTGTTGTCGGCTTCCAGACACAATTTGCATTATTCAGCGTACTGCTCAAGTTGTTTACTGAAATGCCTTCCGTTATCTGTTCTCTGCGCAGTACTGAGTAAAACTGATTTTCATCCTCACAAATTCTCTTCCTATGGATTGGCTATACATTCTGAACACCTGATGAGCACCCTTCCAAAAAAAAATGCTTTTTGTTAAGAAATAATTTTTAACTTACAGAAAAATGGCAAATTATGCAGTCTTTGCACACCGCCCAGTTTCTCCTGATGTTATCAACTTACATAATCACAGTACACACTTGCATAATCAGTTATTTAAAAAAAAACCCACACAACAGGACATGACCAGCGATACAGTATTATCAAACTACCCATTTCCTGAGAGTTTTAGCGGTTCTCTGCCCGGTGTTCTTCTCTCCCAGAGCGTAACCCAGGGTCCTACATGGGACTGAGCTGTGAAATCTCCTCAGTCTCCCGTGACCAGTGACAGTTCCTCATTCCTGCCCTGCCCTTTATGCCCTTGACGCTTTCGCTAAGAACGAGTCAGGGATTCTGTGGTGTGTCTCTCAGTTGCGGTTTGTCTAATGCAGTGATTCTTAACCTGGGTTATCTCGAACCCTAGGGGTTCAATGAGCCGGTCTCAGGGGTTGGGAGAAGCCTCTGCTGCGGAGGCCAGAATAAAGTAATACCGTAATTTGTTGTGAGTTCATGCACTTTGTTGGTTTTGTTCTTTGAGCAAGGTGATGTTCATGCACGGCTCATTTTGTGCACCAGTAAAAAAACATATACCTATGTCTTGAATTTGGAAAAAATAATCATATTTTATTTACCACTAAAGAAGGGTTCCGTGAATGCGCATATGAAACTGGTGGGTTCGGTACCTCAAAAAAAGTTAAGAACCACTGGTCTAATGTTTTCTCATGACCAGATTCTAGCTTCTGTCGTTTTACCAAAAACAACACAGAGTGATTCTGGCTCCTTCCCTGGGGACTCCATGGTCTTGATTTGTCCTATGAGCCGGGATCTTCACTAGGGTCACCTTGGTCGTTTCTGTTGGGTCTCTCCACCATGACACTGCTGTTTTAATCTTCATCTTTGACTGATATTTTGGAAGAATTCTTTGAGACTATGCCCTGTTTTTCCTAAAACTGTTGCCCACTAATTTTTAGCATGTGTGAGTGATTTTTGCCTCCAACAACTAACATTGTCATGGAAGCCTGAGGGTGACTTTGTTCATCCCTCATTCCTTCTGCGTGTCTTAGCTGAATATTTTTCTTATGAGGAAGACTTATTTCTTTCTTCATTTATTTACTTACTCAGTTATGATTTTATATCAGTATGAACTCGTAGATATTCATCATGTTGTATGTGTGATACTTCAGTAGTATCATTTACTTGTTACTCAAATTGTTCTTTCTTTGACCATTGGGGCTTCTCTTCCAAAATTTTGATCACTTCCTTACTTCTGACACCAGGAGATGGCCCATTTCCATCTTACACCCTCTCCCCTCTCTATCTGTGAAGTCTGCCCTTTCTCCAAGTAGCTCTGCTTCCTTTCATTGAAGAGTGGTACTTAAAAGACAAGAACTGGAGGCTCCATGTAGAGCAACTTCTTCAAAAATTAGTGCAAACTCAGGAGAAACAAACATTTCCAAACATATTTTCTCTTCTCGGGATCAAAGTAGCTTTATGCAGTCCCTTGGGGGAATCTGTACTCTTACCATCTAAGTTACCTATGTGACTGACTAGAATAACGTAGGTGAGAAGACCCACACTTCTTTTACTGAAACATTACAGATGAACATTTGTGCACAGGTCCTTCCGGGGTCGATAGAACGACAGGAATTCAGTCTTCTATTCTGAAATCCAGTTTCTGTGTTTTGTGTGGAAGGCTGATGGGCTACAGTTTTCTTGGTGCCATTCTAGACTCTTGCTGTTGGGAGACAGACCGGAGTCAGGAGATGAATTGATGAAATACCTTCAGTAATTTAATTTCTTGGTCAACAGATCCTCAGCATATACCATTTATTTCAAGCAAGGGTTTGGTTGCTTTTTTCCAAACCATCCAGCATTTTAAATATGTGAGCTGAGTGGGAGGATAGGTGGGGGAGGAGGGGAGGTGTTCAGCTGATGCTACCCCTTGGCCTGGTTCCTTCATTCCCCAAAGCCTCTCTGACCCTCTCACAGGCCAGTCTGGATGGCAGGTAGAGGTGTGTGAGTGCTCCCTGGGCTCTTTCTTTTCCTTCTCTAGAAAACGGTCTGAGCATCGACCCGCAGCCGTTGCATTGCTGATGCTCCCGTGATGAATCCTGATTTCACTGAAAGGAAAGACAAGCAACCACTACACACATGTAAGTAAAATACACATGTGTTGTGCTGTGCTGCGTGCTATCAAAGAAGCTCAGAAAAAGGCGTGACACTTGCAGTAAGTAACCAATGGTTCACCACTCTTCTTTGGGTTTTATTATTATTTCCTGTATTTCCTGAGTCTCTAACGTGTGCTTCTTCACAGCAGTGACAGATCTTCCGTAAAGATAAAGTTCTTAATGCTATTCAGGTTGTAGGACTGTGCAAAGGCAGTTCTGGCCTAGTGTTCTAGTAAATCTCTAACAAATATCATCTGGCTAAAGGAATGCTATTAATTGCGAAGTCTTAATCATTGCACTGCAAGGTCCGCATTGTCACTCACTGAGTCTTTATCTAATTGATGCTGATGGGACAGAGGGAGTACCTTCATGCAGAGGTATTACCTGTTGTGTGATGCCTTTTTTAAAGTGATATATATGTGTTCAAATGTATATATGTAATGCATAGAAAGTAATTAAAACATTGAGACATAAAACCGTAAGGGCTAACACTACTCTTGGGTGAAATCCATGGCCACTAAGATGTACATTAGCACAGTTTCTAACTTTCTAGGTGTAATGGAGAACAGCTTTCATTTGTAATTTTTTTTTTAAATAAAATAACTTAAACTCGGTTTAGTTCTTTATCTGATGCTAAACTCTGTCTCAAGTAGCTACTGAGATTTTAGAAAGAATACTTTATTAGTTGCAGTCAGTGAAGGTTACTGTTGGTGTCAGAGTTGAATAAGAAATTTACATCATCTACCTCAGTTAAAATAAAGAGCAAAAGAAATAATTATTGAAGGGCTTTTTTGGTTGCTTCCATGTCTTGGCCACTGTGAACAATGAATGCTGCAATAAATATGAGGCTGCATGTGTCTTTATGTATCAGTGTTTTTGAGTTTTGGGGGTATATATGCAGTAGAGGGATTGCTGGCTCATATGGTAGTTCTATTTTTAATTTTTTGAGGAACCACCATACTTTCTTCCATCATGGTTGTACTACTTTACATTCCCACCAACAGTGGATGAGGGTTCCTTTTTCTCCACAGTCTCTCCAACACTTGTTATTACCTGTCTTGTTGATAGTAGCTAATGTAACAGGTGTGAGGTTGTATCTTATTGTGGTTTTGATTTGCATTTCTCTAATAGTTAATGAAGAGAAGCATCTTTTCATATATCTGTTGGCCATTTGTATTTCCTCCTGGGAGAAGTGTCTGTTCATGTCCTCTTCCCATTTTTTTATTGGATTGTTTGCTTTTTTGTTATTGAGTTTTATGAGTTCTTTGTATATTTTGGATATTAGGCCCTTATCTGTGGTGTTGTTTGAAAATCTCCTCTCACATTTAGTTAGCTGCTTGTTTTGTTGTCAGTTTCTCTTGCTGTGCAAAAGCTTCTTAGTCTGATGTGGTCCCAATTATTTATCTTTGCCTTCACTTCCCTTGCCTTTGGAGTCAAATTCATAAAATGCTCTTTATGGCCAAGGTCCATGAGTTTAGTACCTATGTTTTCTTCTATGTAATTTATTGTTTCAGGTCTTATATTTAGGTCTTTGATCTATTTTGAATTAATTTTGGTACAAGGGGACAAACAGTAGTTGAGTTTCATTCTTTTGCATAGGTGATTGGATAAAGAAGATGTGGTACATATATACTATGGAATACTACTCAGCCATAAGAAATGATGACATCGAATCATTTACAACAACATGAATGGGCCTTGATAACATTACTGAGTAAAATAAGTAAATCAGAAAAAACTAAGAACTATATAATTCCATACATAGGTGGGATACAAAATTGAGACTCATGGACATAAATAAGAGTGCAGTGGTTACCAGGGGGAGGGGAAGGGAGGAGAGGGAGGTGGTAGGGGTGGGGAGGGACACAAAGAAAACCAAATAAAAGGGGACAGAAGACAATTTGACTTTGGGTGATGGGTATACAACATAGTCAAATGTCAAAATGATCTAGAGATGTTTTCTCTGAATCTCTATACTCTAACTGATCAATGTCACCCTGTTAAAATTAATTGTATAAATAAAATTTAAAAAAAAGAATCTTATAATTAGATGTGGCAAGTGCTATATGACTATATTAATAAACTGTCACATTAATTTCTTAAAAATAAAAAAAAATAATTATACTTTTGTATACAATATGCCTTTTCCCATTTTTTATTTATTTTGGGGGTTTTATTTCCAGCTATGATAGAATATGTCTAAAATAATGCAATAACTGAAGGTATTAAGTATGGTGGAAAATAAAGTTGTCAAACTTCAAAAAAATATAAATTACAGCAGACAGAATAATATAGATTACAACAGACAATGCGGTAATAACTAGGAAACATAAATTAGACCTTCCCAACAAAGCACTTTAGATCAATAAGCCATTTTAAAAGTTTTCAAAGCTTAAACTTTTGGAAGCTTTTAAGCTACTGTTGAGTCAGAAAATGTGTGTTTCACAATGATCGAGAGCATCACGCAGATTTAGGAGAATGATTCCTACAGATGGATGATGTCTCCAAGCTGGAGGACAGTACTCAGCAAGCATGTCCTCATGCAGTTTTAAAGGCGCTGATGTCACATAGTAGGTTGTCTTAGCAAGCTGTATAAGATAGCAGAAGACAGGCGCTGATGTCACATGGTAGGTTGTCTTAGCGAGCTGTACAAGATAGCAGAAGACAGGCGCTGATGTCACATGGTAGGTTGTCTTAGCGAGCTATATAAGATAACAGAAGACAGGCACTGATGTCACACGGTAGGTTGTCTTAGCGAGCTGTATAAGGTAACAGAAGACAGGCGCTGATGCCACACGGTAGGTTGTCTTAGCGAGCTGTATAAGATAGCAGAAGACAGGCGCTGATGTCACACGGTAGGTTGTCTTAGCGAGCTGTATAAGATAACAGAAGACAGGCGCTGATGCCACACGGTAGGTTGTCTTAGCGAGCTGTATAAGATAGCAGAAGACAGGCGCTGATGTCACACGGTAGGTTGTCTTAGCGAGCTGTATAAGATAACAGAAGACAGGCGCTGATGCCACATGGTAGGTTGTCTTAGCGAGCTGTATAAGATAGCAGAAGACAGGCGCTGATGCCACATGGTAGGTTGTCTTAGCGAGCTGTATAAGATAACAGAAGACAGGCGCTGATGTCACACGGTAGGTTGTCTTAGCGAGCTGTATAAGATAGCAGAAGACAGGCGCTGATGTCACACAGTAGGTTGTCTTAGCGAGCTGTATAAGGTAACAGAAGACAGGCACTGATGTCACACGGTAGGTTGTCTTAGCGAGCTGTATAAGATAACAGAAGACAGGCGCTGATGTCACATGGTAGGTTGTCTTAGCGAGCTGTATAAGGTAACAGAAGACAGGCGCTGATGCCACATGGTAGGTTGTCTTAGCGAGCTGTATAAGAAAACAGAAGACAGGCGCTGATGTCACACGGTAGGTTGTCTTAGCGAGCTGTATAAGATAACAGAAGACAGGCGCTGATGCCACATGGTAGGTTGTCTTAGCGAGCTGTATAAGAAAACAGAAAGGCAGCCAACCCCAGAGGCGTGGGCTGAACCAAAAGAGCTTTTCTGACTTGAGGATGGATAAACAATTACTAATTTCTCAGAAGAAATTCAGCTGAAAAAAGAAATCCTTGATTATTTTTTTTAATAGTGACAACATATAAGCTGTGGAGATGGTTCTAAATGAGCATGTTCAGCCACACAGCTGAGTGCACAGCATCCTATTGGGGGCCTGGGGATTTCCACCACTGGTCTGATGTCCCTCCTTTACAAACTGAACCGAATGAGGTTACTGCATGCCCCTTGTATTTTGAGATTTTAAATAGAAATAGTCAAGATATCATACATTGTTTGTAAACTCAAAACAAAAAGCTTGGGCGACTGTATTTTGTTGTTACTGCAATTGACTTTTCTACTTCTGTTGCGATATAATGGGCATAGAACATCCTGTAAGTGTAAAGCTTGCAACTGAATGATTTGATATATGTTTATATTGCTAACTGAATACCACAATAATAGTTAGTTAACACATCCATGAACTCATAATGTTTGTAGTTTGTTTGCTCCTGTGATGAGAACTCTTAAGATCTACTGTCTTAGCAACTTTCAACAATACAATCCACTGTTTTTAATTATGGTCACCAGGCTGTAGAGTACATTCCAGAAAGTCTTCCTCTTACAACTGGATGCTGGTGCCTCTCACTAGCTTCACCTAATCTGCCCCCAGATCCTACCCCGGCAACCACCAATCTGTTCTCTACTTCTATCAGTTTGGATTTTTTTATTCTACCTGCAAGTGAGACCATAAAGTATTTGTCTTTTTCTTTTTTTAAAATTAATTTTAGAGAGAAGACACAGAGAGAGAGAGAGAGAGAGAGAGAGAGAGAGAGAGAAAGGGGGGAGGAGCTGGAAGCTCAACTTTCATATGTGCCTTGACCAGACCAGTGCAGGGTTTTGAACTGGCGACCTCAGTGTTCCGAGGTCGATGCTTTATCTACTGCGCCACCACAGGTCAGGCTGTCTTTTTCTTTTTTAAAATTATTTTAATTATTTAATTTTAGAGAGAGAGAATGTGAGAGGGAGAGAAAGAGATGAATGAAGAGACAAAGAGAGAAAGAGAGAGAGAGAAAGACAGGAAGTAGATTCGTTCCTATATGGGCCCTGACCAGGCATCAAACTACAACCCCTGGACTTCCAGACAATGTTTTAGCCACCGAGCCGTCCAGCCAAGACATATTTATCTTTTTCTCACTTATTTCAATTAGTATAATGCCCTCAAGATTCTTTCACATTGTTGAAAATTCACTATTTCTTTTTAATGTTTGAAAAATATTTCACTATTATAACACACACACATGTAACAAACACATTGTCATTATTTATTCATCCATTGATGAATAATTGGGTTGTTTCCATCTTGACTATTGTAAATAATGCTGCAATAAACATTTAGGTGAAGATATCATTTGGAGCTAGTGATTTTGTTTCCTTCTGATACCCAGAAGTAGCATTGATGGCTCATATGATAGTTTTATTTTTAATTTTTTGAGGGCCATCCATATTGTTTTCCATAATGGTGGCACCAATTTATATTCCCACGAATACTGGGAAAAGGTTCCTTTTTCTCCACATCTTCACCAACACTAATTTTTTGTCTTTTCAATAATAGCCGCTGTAACTGATGCGAGGTGATACCTCATTGTAGTTTTGATTTGCATTTCCCTGATGGCCAGTGATGTTGAGCACCTTTTTATGTACCTGTTGACCATTTGAATATCTTCTCTGGGGAAATTTCTATAAGGGTCTTTTGCCCATTTTACAATCGGATTATTTGTTTTTGTTTGCTTTGGGGTTGTGTCAGTTCCCTGTGGATTTTGGATATTAGCTCCTTATCAGACATGTAGTTTACAAAGATTTCTCCCATTCTGTAGATTGTCTCTTCGTTTTCTCTTTGCCTAATAATTTACTAACAAACACACACACAGACACGATTTTTTTATCTACCTCTGGCTTCCCTATATCTTTAAAGGCAATTCAAAGATCACCTCTCCATTCTCTCTGTTCTCTTCTGTTTTAATTTACATTTTGATCTTGGAATTTTCTGGCACTGTTAACAACTTGATAAAATTCCAACACTTGAGTCATGTACAAATGATGAATTGTGAATTTTCAAAGTGTCATTTTTTTCTGACAATTACATTATCACAGAGTGTTCCCTAACCTAGTTTGTATTTATCTCAATGATGGAAATGTTTGGAGAAAGGGAAGGCTGAGTTCATTAGAAATGTTGGAAGGAGGGCAGTTTTTACTTATTTATTTATTTTCCAAAGAGGCTGTATTGGTGGACCGTCGGTGAATTCAACAAAATCCTTTTGTTTGGGTCCTTGGGCACATGAATTGTTAGCACATGAAGTGAATGTAGCTTTCAAAATCACATTTGCATTAACCAAACTCCTGACACTGTCGAAAAGGCAGAAGAAGATCAACATTAACACAAGAAGCAGACCCACGCGAGGAAACAAAAATCCTCACGTCGGCACAACTCGCTCATTCTTCTTCAATTGACTGAAACCCCACCGTGATCCTAAGTTCACTTGGTGAGAACAAGCAGAGGGAATTACATGACTAGGCTTTTACGGCCGAGGCAGGGACAGCGCCTTCCCCTGCCCCCGGTAGAGATCCCCTGAGCTGCACTGATTGTGACCCTAATGCCAGTCAGCACTGTGACAGAAGCAGGAACAGAATTGGATGAAAGGCTATTGATCACCCCCGAGGCTGGGCAGCCAGGATCAGGAAATGAGCAGGAACAAGGGAAGGCAGTGCGGGGAGCCCTGAGCAGAATTCTGCTGCCTGTGGCTCACGTCGGCTCTCCTCGCGGGGGCCACCATTGCCGCTCCCACGCGGGGACCCTCCAAACTCGTGCTGCTGCGGCTCGGTGACCATGGGGGACCTCGCTCCCTTAGCTCTGGATTCCAGGTTGGTGGTCGCTCAGATGTCAGAGCCTCCTGCTGAGACCTGTGTTGTGTGCGTACCCCACACATAGACACGGGGCTGAGAGATCAAGGTAGCCAAACACAAACAAGCAAACAGTGGGACAGTCCTTACAGCTCCTTGTGGCTGCAGAGGCTCCCTCCTCACCTCACTGGTGCTAGGACAGGAGCAGCCGAATTGGCACCAGGATCCCAGCAGCGTAAAGGTCAGCGCCAGGCCTGGTGTCACGTTCCAGCTCGGCCACTTTCTTACCATGTGGGAAACAGAGCGGGCACTGCTTGGCACAGGGCAAGTGCCCATTAGATAGAGGGCGGACAGTAGTTTTCTGCTCTGCCCACCCTCATTCTGAGGCCTCTGTCCTCTCTGCACCGGTTTGGTTCTGAAGGTTGGGTGAACGACCATGCGAGATCCTACTGTGTTCTTTCCTGTGCTGGTTTCATCGTGCGCCCATCAGGGAACAGTAAGGGTTTTCTTATTCCCAGGTTTTAGAACAAGCGTGGCTTAGTGTCTACTGACAACATTTACAGGGATTATTATATAAAAAATAAGGTGACAGGTGGGAAAATTCTTCACATATTACACAGCACATATTAGGAATTCAATAGGCATGAACTTTTATTTCTTTTTTTCCTGGAATGTTTTTTAAGCTTTTGCATCCCAAAATACAGTGACACATAAAGTATCAGCCCAAAACAATATTAACTGATTTATAATTTTGAATAATTCCTTACAATGATCTTGGCACTGTGTTCCGGCTGGAGGTAGACACCAATGGGAGACAAGCCCTGTTATATCAATGCAGAGCGAGCTTTAGTTTTAATGCAATTTAACAAACCATTCCAAATTTAGAGCAAGAAGTTTGTTCTCTCCATTTCTTTGTAAGACGTCAATAGCTCTTTCCTCACAGAAAATACCAAATTATCTCTGCAATTTTCTCTTTATAAAGCATGTAAATTTTATTAGCATCTATTTTGTGCTGAAACGATTATAGAATTATATTATCTAATTTGGTTCTCAGAACAGCTGTGTGAGATCGAAGTTATTTATTGTTCCCATTGAAATTAAACACAGGTCGATAATTTATTTCATTTTTAAACCTGGTTAAAGATAAAGACCAATTTTATAGGTCCTGTGTTTTCACTTGTTTCTTTTTAAGAATGGCACCCCAAAACTCTTAGTATTCACTAATAGAGAAATGAGAGTGCTTAGACCCCTCCACCTGCATCAGAGCCGAAAGAAGCCCGTGTGACGTCTCTCCCCAGTCACGTGTCTGTTGATTGTCACACATGCGGCATGACTTAGTGGCTGAGAACACACGCTGGGAAGTCAGGCTGCCTGGGTTCAGCTGCAGTTCCATCACTGATGGGCTGTGTGAATGTGGGAAGGTGGCTTAACTTCTTTGTGCCCTTAGCTCCCTCTTCAATCAGTAATGAAAATAAACTTCCCAAGAAAAGCAAAGTGACTCAGGTACTGAGCTTTCACTCCTGTTCTCCGTGAGGACGGACTCTTCCTGGGCGCAGTAATGAATGGGTTCTTAATGTCTTCAGTTCAGAGCCTGCATTTCATCTTTAACATTCCTCAACGTCTTCGCCGGCAGCATTACCAGGAGAGGTACAATGAACGCTTCTTAGATTGACGAATAAACGCATCTCCAAGCATAAATTGATTGTGTTTACTTTGTTGAATGGGAAAGGAAGTGAGGAAACTGGAAAAGGCAAGATTAGCCGTATTTGTTTAGAAGTCCTCAGACTTTTTGATGAAGAAGAGGCTTCAGACCTTTCTCCTAAGTGGCCGAGCATCCTTCTCCCGAAAGGTTTCCTCTCTAAAATGAATAAAATAAAATTAAAAATTAAAACAAAACAAAACTCGGTTGTGTATGAACTGTGCTGACACTTGTGTGTGTGCACCAAGCTGTGCGAGACGCAGGTGGAGGTGGAAGGAAGTCTGTTGCAACGCTTGTTGTGTCATCTCTCTTGAACAGTTAAGAATGATAAACACGAGCGCTGAGTTTGCTCTCCCACACCACCGTGATGACTATGGATAGGTCAGATCACTTTTTTTTTAAGTTTCTTTTTATTTATTCATTTTAGAGAAGAGACACGGAGTGAGAGAGAGAGTGAGAGAGAGAGAGAGAAAGGGGGGAGGAGCTGGAAGCATCAACTCCCATATGTGCCTTGACCAGACCAGTGCAGGGTTTTGAACTGGCGACCTCAGCGTTCCCAGGTCGACGAGGCTTTATCCACTGCGCCACCACAGGTCAGGCTGATCACTTTTTAATATTAAAATGCACTTAGTCCCTGGCCGGTAGCTCAGTTGGTTAGAGTGTCATTCTCATTCACCAAGGTTGCAGGTTTCATTCCCAGTCAGGGCACATACAGGAATCAACCAATGAATGTATAAGTAAGTAGAACAACAAATCAATGTCTCTGTGTGTGTGTGTGTGTGTGTGTGTGTGTGTGTGTGTGTGTCTCCTCTGCCTCCCTCTCTCTCAAATCAATTAATAAATAAAAAATAAAATGCACTAAAATATGTGAAAACATTGCAATTGATAGTTACCTTGAATGTCTAGATACAAACAGATCTATGCAATAAAGACAAATACGAGGAACTCTCATTTGAAAGACAAGCAACTCAAATACCGAACATTCAATAAAAAGTGCTTATTTTTTGTATACTATGTAGGGCACGCAAATCTCGGAAACCTAGTAATGAGCTTTCACATATTGGAGAAGTAAAAAAAAAAAAATGTTGAATTAGCTAAACCTAAAAGAAATGAAGAAATATTAGGATCATCTACAAAAGAGATAATAAAGCAAACAGAAAAGTCACAGACTGCAGATCAATAAATTTCTCTCGTAGGTATATTAGTTCTTGTTTACTTTTTATTTTTAATCAATATTGCAGAAAGCAACAGAGGTGCAAAATGCAACTAAAAAGAGAAATAAGAAAAATTAAGAACTTGGAAGAAACAAGATTACATGATTTATCATAAAATGTAGGGCTTTGCGGAAAGATCCTAGAGAAATTACAGTGTAAATTTTTGAAGGGAGAAAAGAAAAATATAAAGTTTGTGGAAAACTCTTAACAGTTTTGCGAGACCTGAAACAATAGGCCTGACCTGTGGTGGCACAGTAGATACAGCGTTGACCTGGAATGCTGAGGTCGCTGGTTCAAAACCTTGGGCTTGCCCAGTCAAGGCATATATGGGAGTTGATGTTTCCTGCTCCTTCCTTCTCTCTCTCTCTCTCTTTCTTTCTCTCTCTCTCTCCTCTCCAAATTGAATAAAGTCTTAAAAAGAAAGAAAAAATAATATCGAGTATAAAATTTCTATGCACTGAGGGTATTCTTCCTCATCCAAGACATCTTACAGGGTGTTATTTTAAACTGCTAATATAAAAGACTATATATAAGAAAGGGAAGGTTTATGGCTTAAGCTTTCCTTGTCCGTTAACTAGATCTGAGTTTTAATTAGCATTCAAAATCTTTAACTGCGGACTATGAAATAAAATACTTAATTGATATTTTAAAGTTATTCTTTAAAAAAATTAACTCTTTTTCTTTTCCATTGATTTGAGAGAGAGAAAAAAAAGGGGGCAGAGAGAGAGAGAGAGAGAGAGAGCGGAATGGAGGGGAAGAGAGTAAGATGCATCGACTTGTGTCCTGACTGGGATCAAACCGGTGACCTTTGTGTGTTGCAATAGCACTCTGTCCACTGAGCAACCTGGCTAGGGCCAAAATATCAACTCTTAAATCCTGAGAAGTGACTCTTAGATTTTTTTTTTTTATGTGCCAGAATGGTATGTTAAATCTCTGAAATCTTCTGAAAACCAAAGTAATTTATGTTGTCATTAAGCTTTACTCTCAGAAGAATGTCATGTTCCTTAAGTACAGAATTGAGAAAAATCAAATTTGTATACACAACAGAAAGACTTATAGATAGAGTACCTTATTAAAATAAGGCACGGAAACAACTTCTTGGACTGATGCTCACAGCTCCAACACAGGACAGTGACGTTCCGTAAGATTTTTAATTTTGTGTATTTAAAATTTTCATTTTCCTTATCATCCACTCTTTATCTCTGGAAAGTATTGCAAATGTAGAAAAGGTCCATGGAAGGATTGTTTCCTCTTCTAAGTCATCCTTACTACTTCTAAAGTTCTAAACAATATAACAGATCCCTTTCTATAGTGTGTCTGGCAATAAACTTCTTAGTGACTACCTATGTTAAAAAATTATGAATTTAAATGAACCAGATTGGCAGGAATGTGTTCACTCTTAATATTGCCTTTTCTTTTATTAGCAATGTCTGGAAGTAAAGCTCTATTGTAAAATATGTTCTTGAAGCAAAGAATAAAAGAAATTTGATTCAAAATCAGAAAAATTAGAATCACTAAATTCTTGGAATCCGTAGTTTTTTAACATATCTAAAAACCATGGCATGTGTTTAAATAAAAATATTTTCTTTTTGGCAAGCTTTTCCAACTAGATGCTTGTACTGTCTAATGAAAATAATGAATGTAGACTCTAGCTAGATATTAGGAGAAAAATCAACGAGGTCATTAATGTTGGTATAGTTCTATTTTAGGGCAGGGTATTAATGAGAATGTTAGGTAAAATTGAATGAGAAGTTTAAACTTAACATTGACCTTCAAAAACGGGCCTGCAATCTATGGGCTAGACCTCACTCATGACTGGTGTTTGTGAACAAGGTTATCTCACGTCACGGCCACGGACCCTGGCTGTTTGCTTGTGTATTGCTTATGGCTGCGTTCAGGCAACAATGGCCAGGTTGAGCAATTGCAGCAAAGACTATATGGCCAGGAAAACCAAAAATAATTACCATCTGCAGAGAAAGTTCACCTTTTCCCAATCTAAAAGGCCCTGGAGACAAATTTTATTTTACAACAATTATTAAGCCATGGAAACCTCAAAATTGATGGTTAGGGCTGATCATATCCTTTTTTTTGGTCAATGATCTATCACTCAGTTTCAAGGTTATATGGAAAACTTGTTTTTTTTACTCTAAGAAAACTCTATGATTGATTCAAAAGTTATAAATTTAGTGAAGAGTGGAAGATGAGAAAAATCCAACATTGTTTTAGGGCCCGTGATCTGGATAAGCTTCAAAGAGTCCGTGCCCTGTTCAAGTGGACACAACTTTCGTCAGTTAGTGTGTCGGAGCACAGGACTTGTGTGAAGGTCTACAGGTTTCTGAGAACATAATGATAAGAGCTGAAGTGATTGTCAGAGTAATTCCTAGCTCAGAAAATTTAGGAATAACTAACCCAGACGAATCTTAATCTTTAAAGAGAGGATTAGGAGGCCAGGAAGGTTAAACGACTTTTCCCCAAAGCTATATACAGTAACTAAAATTCAAAGCCAGGGCTTCTTGCTCGCAGTTCAGAGTTTTTTATTCAGGTTCCTTGACAACTTTCCAAAACAAAAAATGGTGACATATACATCAGAAAAGTTGAACATATGTAGAAAAAAAAAAGGATGGGAGACTATTCTACTTTGTATCCTCTTTGAAAATTGTGTATTAGCTTCGGGACTTTGAAGAAAAAGATGAGAAACGAGACTGAGGTCCCGGACCGGGCTCTCTGCAGGTGCCTTCTGGAGTGGGTGGCATTGGCCAAAGCAGGGCAAACACAGTCTGGTGTGGAGCCAGTTGGGTTTATTGGCCTAAAAACCACGGCCAAGTATAAACTTCAAAGAGACAGCCAGGAGAGTCAGTGTACTCCCACATCGTGGCCTCTCTTACAGCTCAAAGCTGAAGCCATTATGGCCTGACCTATGTCTGTTTTCTCCAGGGGACCTGTTTGAAACAGCCTGCAGGACCTATCTTTTCACACTGATGTTACTGTCAAAGATTATAATATATGTCGTGCTCGTTGTAATAAAGTCTGATCAGTGAACATTTATATTTTAATATTAAAAAATTATTTTATTGTTTTATATTTATTTTTTTTAGAGAGTTGAAGGAGAGAGAGAAAGAGAAAAAGAGAGAGAGAGAGAGAAGGGGGAGAGGCAGGAAGCATCAACTCCCATATGTCCCTTGACCAGGCAAATCTATTAGAAAATTGCTTTCAGTAAAATGTTGCCACCAGATAATAAAATGAAGTCATTAGGAATCGACCTGGCAGATACCAAATAACTATTTTAAACCCTTTCTTTTCCTTTACTTTTTCTTTTTTATTTTGCTGAGTTGTACTTAAATAAAATCTTCACTTAATCTTTCGAAGAGAAGCTCTTGGTTATTAATTAAACCTAGTATTTTTTTTTCTTCTGCTGTTGAAATCACCACACTAGCCTAGTTTTCTTTTTGCAAGGCTGTGAAAAACGTTATTGCTGCTTCAACACATACAGTATGCAGCACGTAACAATGTGTCTCCTGCGTTGTGAACAGAAACAGAAATTCTCCAGCACTAACAATGATATCAGCAGGAGTTTTTGTGTTCTATGGCGCGTGAGGGAAGGAAGAAATGTGGGCTGTAAAAAAAAGAACACCGATTTCTCTTAAAACAATGCAACGGGAAGCAGGTGCATTAATCGAATTGCGCCGCAATGCCCTGCTACATCAGCTATAAAAAGTGTTGCCCATTGCTTTTCCACTTCTGCATTATTTCTTCTTTGCAGGGAAAACTAACTGCCATAGACAGCAAGAGGAAAGCACCTCACTTGATGTGTAATTTCACTTTGAACCGGAAAGCCTTTAAAATTTCTGTGTGAGGACTATTAACTGCAGCTTAACCTCTGACGGCAGAGGACCTTAGCACTTTGGAAGCATGCCTGATTTTTTTTTTTGAGGGAAAGAATGATTTTTTATTTCTTTTTTATCTTTTGGTCAATTTCTAGTGACAAATGCAGTGCCTGGAATATTTTCACAGCTCACTGTCTGAGGAAGGAAGGGAGGAAGGGAGGAAGGGAGGAAGGGAGGAAGGGAGGAAGGGAGGGAGGAAGGGAGGAAGGGAGGAAGGGAGGGAGGAAGGGAGGAAGGGAGGAAGGGAGGAAGGGAGGAAGGGAGGAAGGGAAGAAGAGAGGGAGGAAGGGAGGGAGGGAGGGAGGAAGGGAGGAAGGAAGGAAGGAAGGAAAGAAGGGAGGAAGAGAGGGAGGAAGGGAGGGAGGGAGGGAGGGAGGGAGAAAGGAAGGGAGGGAAGGAGGGAGGGAGGAAGGAAGGGAGGAAGGAAGGAAGGAAAGAAGGGAGGAAGGAAGGGAGGGAGGGAGGGAGGGAGGAAGGAAGGGAGGAAGGAAGGAAGGAAAGAAGGGAGGGAGGGAGAAAGGAAGGGAGGGAGGGAGGAAGGAAGGAAGGAAGGAAGGAAAGAAGGAAGGAAGGAAGGAAGGAAGGAAGGGAGGGAGGAAGAGAGGGAGGAAGGGAGGGAGGAAGGGAGAGGGGAGGGGAGGAGAGGGAGGAAGAAGGGAAGGGAGGGAAAGGTGGATTTATATGTCGACATTCTGACTCAATCAGTCAGTTCTGGGAAGTGCTACAAGTCTATTGGGAAGTGTCAAGGAAATGGGGTTTGAAGATCCCATGTGTCACTGTTAGGAAAAACAAAACAATGAATACACATCACGCCCTTTGTCTTAGTTGAACATGCATTTTTTTTTCTTTTTTAATTTCTTTTTATTTATTCATTTTAGAGAGGAGACACAAAGTGAGAGAGAGAGAAAGAGAGAAAGGGGGGAGGAGCTGGAAGCATCAACTCCCATATGTGCCTTGACCAGACCAGTGCAGGGTTTTGAACTGGCGACCTCAGCGTTCCCAGGTCGACGCTTTATCCACTGCGCCACCACAGGTCAGGCTGAACATGCATTTTAATCTATAGAAGCCCTTCCTAGTTTTAATCTTGGACAAGTCGCAACCCTTGTACGTTCAGATGCCCTTATGCGGATGGGGAAGGAATAACCTCTAAATTTCAGGCTCGCACAAGCGTGTACTGCGGGGTAGATGAGGCGTCTGAGGAGCCACTCAGGGGAGCGGTGCAATGCAGCCACCTTCCCCCATGTGCTTAGTTGGGGGTGGAGGTGTGCTTCCACGTGCACTTCTGGGAACCTTTAGGGACAAATAATGTCACCCTCTGTATCTTCCTCCTGACCCCTTCCAGCCAGCCAGTGACCATGGCCACAGCAGCCAGAGTGATGGCCGTGGGGACATGGACAAACCTTTCAATTTACTACACACATTGGAGGCTCTCGCGGGGCTCCTCGTGGGAGCACCCAGGTGCTCACATGGTCCTTTTTACGAAAACTCTGCGGGAACGAGTAACTAACTTGAGAAATGTAGCAAAGAAACACAGCTTGCGTTTGCTATGAAATTAGGTAGAAATCCAAGAGGATTCTGAAGTCCCATTAAGGACTAACTTATTTAGTTATTTGGAAACATCTAATCAGTCAGTTTGCTGACTGGGTTTGCCTGCTGTTTAGAGCACTTGTTGTCAAAGCCAAGTTCCTTTTGGAAGGGGTAGACTCCATAGTCACATGGTTGTGGGGGCCGACGCGGGAGGGTCTGGGGGGATGTCTGAG
Organism: Rhynchonycteris naso; assembly: GCA_037038555.1. Taxonomy (NCBI): domain Eukaryota; kingdom Metazoa; phylum Chordata; class Mammalia; order Chiroptera; family Emballonuridae; genus Rhynchonycteris; species Rhynchonycteris naso. The sequence continues at coordinate 5,716,700 of CM072998.1, read as the reverse complement.
TTAAGGTCCTAGAGAGGTGGTCATATGCATCTGGACTCCCCATTTGCCCACCAGTTCAACACTGAGCTCAGAAATGCTATGACCTTGTTGGTATTGATTTGGTAAGGAGTTTAGATACAGTATTCTCAATAATTGGTGTTGACCCAGAATAAAATATCCCAAAATTATTCAAGACGGAATAGACTCTTTTTTATATGAATCCAAATTCTGGGGCCTCGACTGGGATTTACCAATGTACCATATCTTTAAAAGATTTTTTTTGATAAACAGTATTTTAGGTTATTTTTGGATAGCCTGGGGCCAGCCTCAGATGGAAGTGGGGTAGCTCACAGCATGAATAATTTGTCCTGCACCCAAACCTGTTCAGTAGAAATGAATTCTGCCTTCTGCCAGGCTGGTAGTTAAAGCATATTGATCTCCTGTCAGGCATTCACATCGGAATTGAATATGGTCCAGGACTTCCTCAAAGTCTACATGAGGTGTGCAATATTGCGAGGAAGTCATCTAGGGTCTCTGAGCATCTTTATCATCAGAAAGCACTGGACTTGGGACCTGTTTTTCATCATTTCACAAGTACGTAAACTGTCTTAAATCAGCCATCTTAAAAAATTAGCAAATGGTATTATAGAAAATTTATCGTAGGGGCTGTTTCTTCACATACTTTCTATTTTACTCTTTGTAGAACCCAGCAAAAGAGATTAAAGGGCTGTCCTTTAAAATGGTGTCTAGTATATTTAGTCAAGTTCAAGGGAAAGGTTGGGGGAGTGGGACTAAGCTGTCCATGAAGGTCATTTCGAGAGCCTTCCCTGATCAATTATCTAAATCACTTTGCTCTGTCCACTGGTGTCAGACGTCAGACTTGCTCCTTACGTACTGATGAATGAAGCCAATGGTCTTGGCCAATGGAACTAGACTGGTCCCTGAGCTGGGGGTGGCCACTGATTAGAGAATGCATGGTCAGTGACGTAGGACGTAGCCTAGAATGGGATCCGTTCATTAGGAGCAAAGGTGATTACGTGTGTGTGTGTGTGTGTGTGTGACAGAAACAGAGAGAGACTGATAGGGACAGACAGATAGGAAGGAAGAGAGATGAGAAGCATCAATTCTTCATGGCAGCATCTTTTTGATCATTGATTGCTTTCTCATATGTGCCTTGACCGGGGGGCTACAGCTGACTGAGTGACTCCTTGCTCAAGCCAGTGAGCTTGGGCTCAAGCTGGTGAGCCTTGCTCAAACCAGATGGGCCCGCGCTCAAGCTGGCGACCTCGGGGTTTCCAACCTGGGTCCTGTGCAACCCAGTCCGATGCTCTATCCACTGCACCACCGCCTGGTCAGGCAAAGGTGATTACTTTTTAAACAGATCCTAATCTCAAGTAGAAAACACTGACAGTCATTCAAGTCTCTGTTTCCTCCATCCTTCTAAGGAAGGTCTGTAGCTAAGATCATTCTAGACGCAGTTTTAGGAAAGAAGTTAAGTCACTGCTTATAGTGTAGGTCTTGGAGCGCGAGGGCTTAATTTTCTTATGAAATCCCAACGGAGGAATTTGAATGAGAAAATACGAGATTATTCAAAAGGTAACTGGAAAGTGAGAAACAGAACACAAACTAAAACAGAAGTAGCACTTACAGTGGGTCAGATACTGGTCCAGACGCAATGTGTGTCTTCACATTTAATCTTATCAAGTGGCTTTCTTATTGGTGCAGAAACTGCGGCCCAGTTACAGAGGGGTTAGGAACCGGCGTGGAGTTAAGAGGAGGACGCAGTGTAATAATTCACAGCGCGGCAGTATGGACCCAGAGCCTGAGGAGTGGCCGGAAGGGAGGTGAGCCCTGTCAGAGGTCGCGCGGGGTCTATGGCGGTGTTGGGAGAGGCACTCAGCTATTGGCTATGAGTGCTCTGCTCCTCGGATGAGCAAAGCCTGCAAGGTCATGGCCGCCCTCTACCTGGGCCTCTCCTCAGGGTGTGTGTGCAGTGAACCTCTGGGAGGGACCGCTAACAGCAGCCCCGGACACAGGGCAGCCCAGCTCCGTGTCCCAAGCTCGGCGTTCCTCTCTGGGACACAGCCCACCGAATGTGCAGACTCCACGAAGATGAGCCTTTGGTGGTCCTCGTGGAACTAGAGGGGCAGCAGAAGCAGCACACCCCCGCGCGGAGCTGCGAGCGCTTTGCCATGGATAACAGTCTCCCGTGACTGCCGAGGAGGCCCCTGCCTTCGGCCAGCATCTGTGAGACAGGAAGAGGCCGCCCTGTAGGGGACAATCCCAGCCCCGCGAGTTTCTGACCCACAGAGGAGAGATGGAGAGCCGCGGGTGTCTCTGGGCTCCCTTCCCGGCCACCATCCCCCCCACCCCCCAGTCCGACGTGGCTGTAGTTCTCAGGACCCCGGCAGAGACAGAACGCAGAGAGCAGCCAGGAGCAGGAGGACAGCACAAGGCAAGTCGACGTTTCTTTATGTGGTTCTGCTGCTTGTGAGCAGGACGGGGCCCAGCACCGGGAGCGTGTGTCCCCTTGGACAGTTCCTGGCAGAAGTCGGAGTCATTGTGATCATTTTTCTATTGCTTCTCATTTTCTCCTTTGACTTTATTTCCTCTCTCTACTTCACTTTTCATCAGAAAGTTTGTAATAATATAAACTGGTTTTCTTCCCCTCCCCTTTTACCAGATCATGGAGGAACCTTGATTGTCTGGGTTCTGGAATCACACCACGGCTCCCAGGAAAATTTATTCCCCTCCTGTCAGTGTAGGTGATATTGCTTCAGCAAGCAGTCTAGACCGTGAGAGGCATTGCCGTTTTGCCAAGGCTGGTGGGCTTCCGTCATTTCTCTGCATTCCAGCGCGCACAGATCAGCTCAACTAAACCCAGACTTCTCTCACTGAAGCCCTACTGTGTGCAGTGCATGAAGCCCTCCTCCTCCTCCCCTTCCTCCTCTTCCTCCTTCTCTTTTTTTCCCCTCCTTATTTTTCTTCCTCTTCTTCTGGAGTCTTCCTTCACTTTTTAAATTAACTGGAAAGAATTTCAACTGTTTTTGGACTTCTCTCAAGCCACCAAGACTGGCAAATGTTACAAAATGTCAACATGTTTTTCTTATAATAATAATAATAATAATTCGTAAACAGTTGAGAGAAGCTGATAAACTTCCCAGGAAAGGCACTTTGAGGTTAAAACCAAACACGGAACTATAAATCTTTTCGGCAGACTTTCAGTTAGTGAAAAAGTACCCACGTTAGATTTGCCCTCTGCTCACCGTAAGGTATACTTCTGTTAACACAGCTTGAGGTTATTCACTGGAAAACACCCACTTCTAAAAGGAGTTATACCAATATGTCCGGACGTGGACTTCGGTTATTTATATAATTTCTACTGATTGCCTTTTACACATTATCCTCTGAAATAATGAGCTGCACTCTGGAACCATAATCTCAGAGAATCCTTTGCAGGCAAGGTGGGTGCCCACCCTGGTGCTATGGATGGGACATTTAAATTAAAGCGGCTTTATCTAAAGGTGTTTCTCCACAAGTCAGTGTGGAGTCAGACTATCACCCAGGGTGGTGACTGTCAGAACCTAACATTTGATGTGTAAGGCGTGAAACATTACCGTGTTTTCTGTTCATACTAAAACATATTAGGAATTATATTCTAAATTCACAGTTGCTCAATACCTAGTAAAATTTCGGTTGAGATCGGAGTAGTTTCAGAGGCTTGCTAGGCAGACGTGTATTTCTTTACTCCCTGTGGGTATCAAAATCTGTTCATTTTTAACATCACGGAGCCAGGTACTTGGCTTTGCCTTGGATTCAACCCCTCTTTCCTGACCACATTTTGATTTGATGCAATTCTTTGGTTTTGATGGATTAAAACACCAAACAACTCATGCCTTTCATTTGTTTGTTTATTCATTCACTCAATCCATCTACCCATTCATTGAGTCATTCCACTTTTTGTTGAGCCAGAGATATGGCAGGCACAGGGAAAATAATTGTGCAAAGCCAAGCCAGGAACCCAGTCTTCCAGAGCTTACAGTGTTAAAGACTGACATGAGCCAAGTAACCGATGGATGTGGGTACATTCGTAATAACTGTCCTGGAGCAAAGATGCCCCGTTCTCTGAGGGTCCATCAGGAAGGAGTTTAACTTGAATGAAGGACTCAGTTGAGATGCTGTTTAGAGTGGCACTTGGGGCCAGAACACATAGGGCCTTGCATGTAACCCGAATGGCTTTGGGCTTTATTCCAAAAGTATTGGAAATCGATGAAAGGAATTTAAGTCCCAGGAAAGCGTCATCTGATTTCAGTGTGAAGAGATGGTTTTGCCCGAGGAATGGGAAGACATTGGGATTGGCCCTGGAGAAGGAAGACTGGCTCTCAGGCTTGTGATTGTGATTCTTGAGGGAATGTTATAAAGACCACCGTTTTGTACAGCCTGCAGTAGCCAATCTGTGAGGACGTGAGGGAGAACAGTCTTTTCGGCCTTGAGTACTGGCAATAGTTGGGACTAACCTGTGTTACTATTTTGTTTTTATATTATAAACACTTAATAGATATTTATCTCACAAGTACTTATAAGCACTAAGGAGATGTTTAGAAATAATGTAACTGGTTGCGTCCTCATATTTTCACTGGATTCCTGAGAAGCTGTCGCCTTGTCTGTGACCTTCCTTGTGCCTCTTATAGGGTGTCGGGCTCTCTGGAGTATGGCTGTTTTCTGTTCCCCTGTTTCCTAACCTTCTCCTCACCTTTTAACTTTGTTCCCTTTTAACTTTGTTTGCCTTCATTCTTTTGCTTAAATTTAATGTTATTCTCCACCCCTGGAACAAAAAGCTTTTAAATATAATTAAACACAGCCATGAATATTATCACATTAAAAAATACATGGGTTGCTCCCTTCCGAGACATGTCTCACCAACAGGGCAAATGTGTTGACAGGGAGCCCCGTCTATATAAACGGAAGACCCTGAGGCCAGAGCCGCGGATATGCGTGGAGAAAACACCCCTTCCCCCTCGAGCATCGCCACTTGAAGGTTGTGACAGCCAGTCTCTCTGCTGCCGAGAATGATATTGCTTCAAGATGTGTAAAACTGGCAGGACCCTGAATTCCAGACTTCGCTCGCTCTTGGCTCTGGCGCTGTCATGGTGTCTGGCATTGCGCAACGCTCTTTGGAATTCGTGGAGAATCTGACGACTTCTAGCTTGAGATATGGGGGAGAAAGAACACCCATCTTAGTCAGCACAGTGATAATGCAGTGTTTTAAATGCATCCCAGCTCATACGAGACACAGGAGTTTCTTAAACGGTTCTGTCAGGCGTTGGACGTTGTGATGCGCTAGCATGCAAAGTCGGTAGGAAATATTTAGGGTTTGGAATGAAAACCTACAGCTGTGTTCTTCCCTCTCCATCGGAGAGTCCTTCATGTGTATAGCAGTTCTTACTAATGACTCCTTTAAAGCCTTGAATACATACTCATTCTTTTAGGTATCTTGTTTGAGTAAAAATCAGAAAGGACAAGTAGGTTGTCCCCTACTCATGTGGTAGTCTGAAAACACCGAGAGACGGTGATAAGGCCACCAGTCTGTGGGTTGTCACGCTCAGCCATGGAGCTGAGACAAGAGAAAGCTACTCGGCTGAGGAAGGCTACCCATCACCCATGGGACCATCCCCTGCGGTAATCCACACCCCATACATTCCGCTGCCTCTGGCTTCGTGTGGCTTCATCTGGCCCCCACCTGTCACTCCTCACCCAGTGGTCCAGGGTCGGCGCTGAAAACTAGGTCAGGTGGAATCTCTCTGCAACCCCCTCCCCTTTACGTCACAGACCTCTTCATCGTCCTGCTTTTCCAACAGTTCCTTCCAAAACTGGCTTAAACGCTGAGGTGGCCACCTGTACCGGAACTCTCGCACACAGCTCCTGTCTGTGGGTTGGGGGGTGAGTGTACCATCCCTGCTGCCCATCTGTTTGTGTCACTGCCAAGTTGGGGCATCCAGAACCCTTGCCCTTGCCATATACCCTGGCTGGCTGTAGTGATCACTCATCTGCGTTGACATTGTGCTCTTGGGTCGGTTCTCTCAGGACCCAGGGTGTCCACATCCTTCCCTGGCTCTGCTGTAAGCCATCTTCTTGTTCATCACCGGGTCTCACCTGGTCCACCCAGGCCCAAGGAAAATCACAACTAGCTGTCAAAATAAAGGGCAGGGGGAAGCAGATTGATATTATTCTGAAACGAAACCCTTAGTATGAGAACTGTGGAAGACTCATTGACTCTGTGACCAGAAAAGATGGTGCTCAGAATTATGCATGTTCTAGACTATCTGATGGGTTTCCTGAATGTGAGATCCACCCCCTTGCTGATTCTGTGCAAAACTGTGGGGCTCAGGCATTCTTGAAGAGCCTTCTGGGACGATTAGGAATAAAATATATAAAACATAAGGTGATCACAAAAGTGAACCTAAATGGATTTGAACAATGGACCTATTTCTTTTTTCTATCACCTGGTGCCTAATGCCAGTCTCCCTGCAAATGTTGTTAGTGGTTCACGTATGATGACGTCCCTTATCCTGACATCCGCATCCACCCGTATCTGTCCGTTAGCTTCTGACAGCAGCCAGGCGTACCTGTTTCTGCCCCTAATCCCTGACCACTCTAAGTTAAAAATATACTTTATACCTACCTCATTATTCTCTTCTCAACAGTTACCACCCAGGTGACATCTGTATGTCACCCTCATCTCTCGGGGTCCCTAATCTCTGTGCCTCCTGACCGCCTCTCCTGCTTTCCTGTGTCTGTACCCTTCTAAGTCACGCTGAGGCCACACCACTGGCGGCCCGATAGTGCAAATCCCCGAATCTCATTACGGCCTCCCTCTGCTTCAATCTCTTCAAAGTCTTCTCTTTCTGAGAGGATAGAATCCAACGCCTGCTGCCCCCCGCAGAGCCCGGTCTGACCTGGCCCGCGCGGACTTCTCCAGCTGTCCCTACTGCTCTTCTCTAGCTAATTACGTCCCGACAGGCCTGACCATGTATGTCAGCCTTGCTCTGTTCTGTGCATGTATTTCGTGTGTCCTTCGAGATCCCTACTGCTTTGTTACTTCTTTAAAGAGGTCTTCGCTAACCAGCCCATTGAAGGCAGTTCTCACTGTTCTGCTAATTCATGGTCCATCGTCACCTTTTCTCACGGGTACCTTTCTTCCTCAGTTTTCATTCAGGCACGTGTCTGTGTGGCCACGCCTAGATATCTCTCTTCCCGATAGGCTGTGAGCCACGAGGGTGGGAGTGTGAACCTCCTCTTCCTTCTGTATCCTCGTGGCTAGTTTGCGGACTGGCGTGTAGTGGGCATGCTGTGTGTTTGTTGAATGAATGAGTGGAAATTCCACGTGTCACAGGGTATTTGTTCAGTTTTTCAATAAGACATGTATCCTGGGTAAAGCACCATCTTCCACTCACCAGATACAGCAGAGACAGACAGAAAGAAAATTTCCTACTGGCATGAAGCTTACTTGTCAGTGTGCAGGAGACAGCAGTGAACAACACAGAGAGTGAGTTACCCCTCAGTGTGCAGGAGACAGCAGTGAACAACACAGAGAGTGAGTTACCCCTCAGTGTGCGGGAGACAGCAGTGAACAACACAGAGAGTGAGTTACCCCTCAGTGTGCGGGAGACAGTAGTGGACAGTGCAGAGAGTGAGTTACCCCTCAGTGTGCGGGAGACAGCAGTGGACAGTGCAGGGAGTGAGTTACCTCTCAGTGTGCGGGAGACAGCAGTGGACAGTGCAGGGAGTGAGTTACCCCTCAGTGTGCAGGAGACAGCAGTGAACAACGCAGAGAGTGAGTTACCCCTCAGTGTGCGGGAGACAGCAGTGGACAGTGCAGAGAGTCAGTTACCCCTCAGTGTGCAGGAGACAGCAGTGAACAACGCAGAGAGTGAGTTACCCCTCAGTGTGCGGGAGACAGCAGTGGACAGTGCAGAGAGTCAGTTACATGATGTTTTAGGAGACACGCCTGGCACCAGGAAAAACGGAGCAGCAGCCTGGACATGAGGTGTTGCGGGACAAGGTGATTTGCAACGTTAGTAAATGGCCAGTTACACCTGATCGAATAGGCTACAGGTGGCGAGACACTTGGAGCAGGAGATGCTGTCACCCCTTTGCATACTGAGAGGAGTTTTCCAGCGCAAAGAAACAGTAGGCTTTTACGGCCACTGCCATTACTTTGGCTTTTACGGTGACTGAACTGGATGAGCCTTGGAGTGGTTCCAGCGGGAAGGTGACATCATCTTACCTGTCTGTTGTTGTTGCTGTTGCTTTACGTGGATGACGATGGCAGCTCTGTGTAGAACTGATGGTCATGTGGCCCGGGGAGAAGCTAGAGGACCACACAGAAGACTTCTGAGGGATGTAGGCACGAGACGCCAGTTGCCTGAGTCAGAATATGCCAGATGAGCTGGTGAAAGATTGTGGGAATTTGGATAACCTGGGCGGGGCCAAAACAGGTTTATGGTTGTTCCCAGGGAAGATAAGACAATAATGAGCATGTGATCCTACAAGGGCACACTCTGCATGTTGTGTACCCACAACCGTGAACCTACTCTGGGCCACCCTGTGTTTTGAAAGGTGAGCTAGCGGGTTTTGCGGGTGCGTTGGGTGGGGGCTGGGATTGAGGAAGGATGGAAAGGTGACTGAGGTTTTGGCCGGACTCACTGGAAGGCAGAGAGGCAGTGAAGTAGAGGGAATGGAGCAGAGGACTGTGTCTGGGGGACTTGGTGCAGTCGTGTTTATGTGGAGCAGTGGTTCTTAACCTTTCTTGAGGTACCGCATCCACCAGTTTCATATGCGCATTCACCAAACCCTTCTTTAGTGATAAATAAAATATGATTTTTTTTTCCAAATTCAGACATAGATATATGTTTTTTTACTGGTGCACAAAATGAGCCGTGCATGAACATCACCTTGTTCAAAGAACAAAACCAACAAAGTGCATGAACTCACAACAAATGACGGTATTACTTTATTCTGGCCTCCGCAGCAGAGGCTTCTCCGAACCCCTGAGACCGACTCATCGAACCCCTAGGGTTCGATAGAACCCAGGTTAAGAACCACTGATGTGGAGATACTGGAGAGCAGGGTGAGTGAGTGGTGTGTGTACCATTCAGCAGGGCTGTGGGAGAGAAGGAAGGCCATGGGGGGTGTCAGTCTACGGATGGCGCTTAAAGAGGGGACTAGACAGTGTCACCGTGGAGGGAGGTAGAGGACTGAAGAGGACTAAGCTTGAGTCATTGAGCGCTTCGATGTTAAAGGAGTCCCGAAATAACGCTCTGTTTTAAAACCGATGTCTCTTCACTGAGCTCCTAGCCGGGATTTCTCTGATGGGGCAATGATGTTTCCCCATAGAAATTAAAATTTAAAGAAATCTGTAAAACCCTCCTGTTTTACTCTTTATAAACAACTCTTCATCCAGTATAAGTTTAAATTACTTTTGTTAAAACTTGATTAATGATACTAGATTTATGACAGACCATACATTTTCTTCAGGGAGTAGACTTTATTCTTCAATAGGTTTGAGCATGTTCTCTTCAATGAGATGGGTCTTTGTGTTTAGAATATGGTAAAGGAATTGGGAGAACAAAAGTTTTACACACACACACACACACATATCAGTCTTCTGAATAGCAACAAAATATTTTACATTCTATTAGAAGTTAGAGGGGGAAAAAATAGGAAGTTGTGCTTAGTTTTAGATGCAAGTTTGTTCCAAACAGCTTCAAAGGTCAAACTTGGTTCTAGATAACGCTGCGCGGGAGGGAACTTGAGGAAGTGGGGGTGGATTCAGGGTTGACAGAAGAATTCAGGCCTTTAGGGTCTGCTTTAGTTCATGGCCCCGCGGAAGCACCACGGAGGAGCTCAAACCAGTGGGGCTGAGCTGCTGCAGCAGTACAGGCTCCAGTCCCGGGGTTCAGACTGAGCACCCGAAACTGTAGGAACGGCTGTGGTACAAAGCCTTTCCGCTCCGTGCGTCCTGCTGCAGTGTGGGCATTGAACGGGCTGCTGGGTGAATCACCTTCCTTTGGACCCTGACGTCTGGAGTTTGTACTCCAACACTTTGTGTTGTGTATTTTTTCATCTGTTGTGTCAGCCGAGACAGAGGACCAATGTTGCGAAGGAGTCCACACTCTTAGCAACACGAAAAGTACGTGGAATGTAGTCTCGGTTACTCAATTGCACACTGCTGTTTCTAAACGTAAGATCCTTCTAAGACGTGTTCTTTCTTTTCCTCTTCTTCTTGACGGCTCTAATCCTGTTGCTTAAGAGACATAATCAAGTTTGTAGTGAAATAGAAGAGTAGCTTTAGAGTCACCATGGCTGCCAGCAGAGTCCCACGCTGTGGATTAGCCGGTTGTAATAACATACAAGTTGTCTGGGAACGGGAGCTCTCCAGGTATTGTTTTCTTCACCTGCAAAAATTGGATGGATAGTCGTACTTCTTGGTTATTTTTTTTAAAAATATTTCTCCTTTTTACTAATTTAAAATACGACCTCAGGGATAAGTTAGAAACGTAAAGCAAAACAAAGCATTCAGATGGTTAGCAGAATGCCTACCCCCGGTAAGGACCGTTTTCAGTGATATTTGTGGAGCAAACAGCCTGAGAGAATAGAAGGAGGGTCTTTCTCCGGTGGAAATCAGTGTAATAGTAGCGTCTCCCTCCAGGGCCAGTGTGGGGCCTGCCGGCTCCTGTGCCGTTTAGAGGGGGTGGCTCCGATCCTCAGCCGGGACGCCAGCTGCTGTCCGCACAGCTCCCTCGGGAGGCTGCCTCTGTTTCCCCCCTGCGACTTGCTGGTGGGGGTGGGCGGGGAGCTGCCGTACCATTGATAAGAAAAGTCTTCGTCTTTGCAAGTCTTTGTTTGTCATTATACAAAAGGGACAGCAAGCAGAATGTCTCTGGCAGACCGGAAGTGCTGAGACCTAATTTGAAGCTGGGACGTTACATCGCGGGTCTGGCTTTGTCTTGGTCTCTGCACATAGAATGCAGGCAGTGGGTCTGCTTCCAGGGCGAGTGCTTCTCTCGACAGGTGCTGAGGAAGGCGGCCTCTTATTATCTACCTGGCACCATCTCCGTGGCATGCAGGGTAGGAACAGGTGAGCCTGGGCGGGGCAAGTTACGTGGAATGTGCCAGATAAAGAGAGGCTGGTTATTAAAAATGTGGAAGACTGAGAGCAGAATGGTTGAGCAGAACTGTGATTGTAAGGCTGGTGGGATATGCAGTTGCCCCTCATTATCCTTGGGGGACATGTGCCATGAGCCCAGCGCATGCCTCACACCACTGGTAGTCTCAAACCCTAGATAACGCCATGTTTTCTCCTACCTATGTGTCTGTCATCAAGTTCAATTTATAAACTAGACACAAGAAGAGATGGACAATCCTAAGAAATACTAGAACAATATTAACAATATGCTGTAATAAAAGTTATGAGAGTATAGCCATTATTAAGTAAAATGAGGGTGACTCGAACACAACCATCACAATACCGTGGGACGGCACGGGATTTTCTCATGCTACCGAGAGTGTCATGCCATTTAACATTCATGAATCGTTTATTTCTGGGAGTTTCTAGTCCATAGTTTTGGACCAAAGTTAACACATGGGTAACTGAGACCGGGGAACACAGAACTGTATTGACGTAGGTGCTGGGGAAATGATCGATATCATTGATACTGCAGGGGAAACGAAGGGGGAGAATTTGATTGGAAGGGGCCGTCCTTCACCGTAGTTCTGGGCTGGAGCTGGCCAAGAGTGGAGCTCGTGTGAGGCTGAGAGGGTCCTACTGAAGAAGGAGGTGACGAATCCCTCGTGAAGTCATTGGGGTCAGGCGTGCAAGAGATGCAGAGGGACTGGTGGGGTCCAGGTGGCTCCTGCTTCCTCCACTAACTGTTCTGTTCTTCTTCCTGACTGAGGGCCCCATGGACTAGCACTGGCCCCAGGCCAGACACCAGCCCCTCAGGCCCCCCTCTTCCACGCCCCCCCCTGACCCCATGCCTTCCTTCTCACTTCTGTTTGGTGGGTGTGTGTTTTGACTTTTTGGACGACTGGTTGGCGACTGCCTTTTTGATCCTTCAGCGTCCCCTTGGGTCCCCACCACCCCAGACCTTCCACAGGTGAGTAGGGCCTATTTTTTATAATTAGTCGCCATTCCACATCTCAGGGAAGTTCTGTCTCGGTAATTGAACACTCACTGATTCTTGGTGTTATAAAGGCTAATATTTTATTTTAAAAATACACTGTAGCCTGACCAGGCAGTGGTGCAGTGGATAGAACATCGGCCGAGGATGTTGAGGACCCAGGTTCAAAATCCTAAGGTTGGCCTGACCTGTGGTGGCGCAGTGCATAAAGCATTGGCCTGGAATGCTGGGGTCGCTGGTTCAAAACCCTGGGCTTGCCCGGTCAGGACATGTATGGGAGTTGATGCTTCCTGTTCCTCCCCCCTTTTTCTCTCTCTCTCCTCTAAAATGAATAAATTAAATCTAAAAAAAAAAAAAAAGAACACAGGAAAGAAATCCCGAGGTTGCCAGCTTGACCACAGGCTCACCAGTTTAAGCGTGGGATCATAGACATGACTCCATGGACGCTGGCTTGAGCAAGGGGTCACTAGCTCAGCTGGATCAAGGCACATGTGAGAAAGCAGTCAATGAATAACTAAGGCACCTCAACTATGAGTTGATGCTTCTCATCTCTCTCCTTTCTTGTCTGTCGCTCTCTCTCTCTCTCTCTTACTTGAAAAAACCTCACTGTGTATTTAAACCAAAATTATTTAATTCTTGGTGGAAATAATGTAGGATTTTTTAAAAATACAACAGATATTTGAAATATTTGTCATATATTAGACATGTAGCTGACCCACTATATTTCTGAACCAAACATTTTGTTTAGTTACTGAAGTTATTGAAGAAAAGAGTTATTACCACGAGCATTCTTTGAAAACAAAACAAAGTAACCCTTACAATCCATCAAACGCATAGTTCACATACTTCCATCTGTGTGGCGTAAATGTTTCTAGGGGGCGACACAATCTTATCTTTAAAATAAACACATTTTTTTAAAGCAATGCAAGCACCGTAGGTTGCTAAAGATGTGAAATTTGAGCACCTCTAGTCCATATGTACTTAATAGGGACCTTATCAAAATGGGGTACAACCCAGGGTTTTTTTGTTTGTTTGTTTGTTTGTTTTAAATCCTTTCTTTAGGAATTTTCATGTGTCAAGTTGATGCTGTTCGGTTGATGTTGTTGTTACACTTGGAAAATAAAGTATTTGTATTCGGGCTTCCCTGTAACATGTCTATTTCACGTCCTTGGAATCTAGAGCACACATTCTGCCAGAAGTGACACTTCCAGAGGTCTCTGCACAGATGCGTCACGCCATGTGCTGCTTGGCCCCACGGCAGCTTTCGCTCAGGGCAGACATGCTGCTTTCCAAAGCTCCGCCCCATCAGTGGCAGGCGAGCCCACCACCACATGTCAGCCAGAGCAGGGACAAAGTCTACCATTAAAAAGTGGTCACTAAAAGAAGCATTCTGCATTTCATACATAGTAGCCAACTCACCAGCGTGGTTTCGCAGTGTCTTAAAGCAGCTTCTTTTGGTCATGAAGAATTGCAAGGCATTGACCAAGCATTATTTTCTTAGCTGCAGGCATTTCTTAAACCTGAGAACTGCCCCCAACATCCTGGTAATTTTTCATGCATCACCCATGGATGGCATTTCTTACGGCCCGATGATATGCACTCATAAACCATCACGCTTCGCTGGTCTTCATGGAACATCAGGGTGGTTAACTCTCTCGCGGACCAGCACAGAATTTCCGGTGGGCTGGCGGTTGAAAGCCACTGCGCTAGAAGACCAGGTTAACTGCAAGGATGTCGTGTTGACTTGAGGCAGTGCAGGGCAGAGCCGGACTTGAGACCGGAGATCTGTTGTATGTGGGCTGAGGCTCCTAGATGTGTGGCCATGTCCACCACAGCACTATTAACAAGGTTACAAAAAAAGTGTCAGAGTAAGAGTTTGAGTGTCCATGCAAGTTTTGTAGGTGTTGAACCTCAGAGACTCGCGAGATAAGCCTTCGCTTGTGTTTTCATGTGTTCGCCTTTGGTGAGAAGGTGGGGATTAGCAAGGCGTATGCAGGAACTCTCCGAGGATGTGTAGGGGCAGTTAGAACCGTAGAGCATTCAAGGGACCCTTCCTCCACCCCAGTGCGTGTCTTCTGTCCGGGTCACGTTCCCTAAGCACGGCCTCGATCTGTTACTCCCAGCCTGATCTTGGGTGACGCTCATTGCATGGAAAGTAAAGTTGCCATCGGATACCATGAAAGTCTCCTTACAATCTAGTCAAGCCCTGTCTTTCCAGCCTTGTCTCCCTCCGTGTGCCTCACTGAGTCTGTTTTTGCTGGATGCTGCCTCGCGGCTCAGCAGCCCCTGTGGTTTTCTGTGCGTTGTTTGAGTTGCCCCGGATGCACTCGTGCGCTTCTCCGGAGAGTGATGCATCCCCTTTGCTTAAATTCAGGCTCCTTTCGCGCTGCCCTCCGATGTTGATTTATGTCGAACGATAATCAGAAACTACTCCTGAAGGAATCTGAAACCTAGAATTAAAACCATTTAAATAGAAAATAAGTTCTCTTGTCTATTTTCAAAGATGTTAAAAGTGTCCCGATAAGATACGGTGAAAACACAAGCCACGTTAGAATGTGGCGCGGGGTCCCCCCTTTGCCGCAGATCTCGGAGGTCAGAGAGTCGGACACGCTCACTCCTCTCTGTGTACAGCTGTCCTCCGTACGACAGCGTCTCTTTAGGAAGCCAACATCTGCCAAGTCATTAATATGTCCAGGAAAATTGAAGTCGCGCTTTATTAATCGTGGCTTGGAGAGTACTAAGGAAAACGACCAAACAAAGGGAAGTCCAGACATTTGATGCTGGGCGAGCCAGAAATTGTCAGGTTTTCAATTAACTGATAATTTGATCATTCAAGTAAATTATGGAGGCAATGAGGCTTTCCCCTTTAGCAAGCACTAATGAAAAGACTGGTGAGACGCCTTCTCTCAGGGAACCCTGCTCAATTGAAATCATGGTGTGTTAGATTGAACACCATCCTCGGTGGCCACCGAAGGCAGCGTGTTGATACCGTGAGCTCACCTGCACAGCAGAGGGGCTGACTGCCTAAGCTCGGAGCGTTATTATACCTGTGACCTAGCGACCTTAAGGATTTGCCCACTTGAACAGCTGGGTAGTGATGAAAATGGAATTTTTTAGTTATTTATTCCCACTATTCTAATTTTTTTAATGGCAAGCTCATCCGGATTCTATAAGGTGTTAACTGTATATAAATATGTATAAATGGAATGTGTCCACTTGGATAGGCTCCTAGCAGGAGCATGAAAGGCAAACATTACTGAAAAGTTCACTCTGAAAATACTAGGTTTGGGCACGTGAGTACAACATGGAACTGAAGTCCCTTCGAAAATATTCATTGGAATTTATGTAATCTACTCATTACTTTATACATTATTTTAAAATTAGGTCTCTTCTATGTCTGGTCCTATGGATTTGAAGTTCAGAATTAGGTGGTATTACAAGTTAAATACTGATAAGTTAAAATGTAATTCCTTAAGGACAGGATTAAGTTGTCTATCTCAATTCTTTTAGCATACTTTTATTACTGAAGTGACATTGCAGAACGCATAGATCTAAAATGAATTATTGAGTAATGTTCCTGCACAGCCACCACTCAGCGTGACAAGAGACAGTCTCAACATCATGAAAACTTCCCTCATGCTTGTCCTTGTCCTCACCTCCTCCCCAGACAATACTATTCTGATTTTCATCACACTAGAGCATTTTTCTAGGTTTGATGATGGTTATCATAAAGAAAGCTGCTATGGTTATACATACTCATCTTTTAGGTCTATTTCCAAAAGTAAAACTACTGTATGACAGTTTAGAGTAAATGGACAAGTAAAATCAATTCCCCGAGATATTTTATCAATTCACATTCCCGGTAGCCATGCACAATATTCGATAGTTTCTCCAAATCCTTGCTCACACTGATTGTCCCATGCATGTGTCTTGTATTGGTGCTGCCATGAGTATGCAAGGAGGTATTCCATTTGGTTTTTATTTACATTTTCTTTATGATTAATGATTTTGAGGCTACCGAGCCATATGAGTATATTCTTTTTGAAGGACGTGCTTATAATATCTTTTGTCTTTGTCTAAGAGACCATTTTTATAGATGTTCATTATACGTTCTGGATGGGCACACACGTCTCCACAATACACATAAATATATGTAATTGTGTATAAAACAGGTCTATTCCTTTAGATCTTTTACTCCCTTAATGGTGTTTTGTTTTTAGTTTGAGAATTTTAAGTAAAATGTAATAAGTTTTCTTTTTAATATATTCTCTGTCTGAGGACTTGTATCTCCCCGTCATTTCAGGGTGAGCACGGTTATGTGTCCAGCAGGAACACGGCTACAACTCTGCTTTGCAGTATTTATTCAGATCATTTCAATTTGAGTCATCTTGAGTCAGATGTCTTCCCCTTGAGAAGTGGCCCATCTTCCTGGCTTTTGGATATGAAGTAATTTTAGGTGGAACCCTTGGACATTTTTCTGGCTGTGTTGAAAGGACACTAGTTTCTGTAATACTTATTTGCTGAATGTTGATGGGTTTTCAATTTTTTAACCTATTACCGTTCTGTGCAAGCCATCAGCTCGCTTTCTGCAGACCGCAGATTGCAAATTTTGTCCTGCCGTTTGTGCACAGTTGTTGAACTATCTGTTCAGTTCTCAAAGCCTATGGCACACTCATTTGCATTTTTATTGCCAATGTCTAAGTCGCAGAAAAGTTGTGAGCCTGAGGCTTCGGCGGAGCAGATACAGAATTACGGAATCCCATTCTCTCGTTCTGTATGTGGGAGGGTTTTCACCCTTCCCCCCACACCTGCCTGGGCTCCGGTCCCTGGTGCCAGAAAACAGGAGTGAAGTTGAAAGCGACCAAAAATGGCAAACCCACTTCACGCTTTGACCCTCCTCCACCACCCACTAGTTGGAAGTCTTCGAAAGTGCTCCGGTGGTTGGTCTTTGTGGTTTGTCTGCCTTTGCTCGCTGGCAGCAGAAGGGTGAGCTGTAGTGACCTGACACGTCATACCATAACCACAAATTCCATATGTAGTATCTCTAAATGGCCATTTGGATGTCGCTGCTATTTTGGTGATCACACCTATTCCACAGTCTTAAAAGAACACACACACAACATTAAATATTTATTTTATCTTTGTTACCATGTCAGTTAAAAGATACATCTACCATCCCATTAATTAATGGCACACTCTTTTTTGAAACTGTACTTTTCTCTTTCCTGGATCGCTAATAATGTGGCACCATACAGTTTGCATACTGTTCCAGTTATTCGTTAACTTTTCATCCGGGAGGGATTTAGTGCAGCACTCAGCAAAGTCCACTAGCCTGGACTGCTCTTCATTGTGCTCACTGGCTACTGAACTCTTGCTGAAATTCTTTGGTTAGAAATAGAGAGAAAGAATGGTTTCTATGGACAGTTCTAAGCAAATCTCCCTTGGGCACCCAGGAAGGGATTTGGAGGTGGGAAGCTTTTGTCATGCTGAGGATAAGGGGTGCGTGATGAGTGAAGCCTCCAGACCCCCACTCGTGGAAGAGTCAGCCCTCACACCAGGCTGGCGAGGATTCAGTTTCTCTATATGAATTAATGGTGAGCCTTGGCCTCCCTCTTACCCGCACTGGCCTTGTTCACTCTTCTGCTTTCGGGAATAAGGACGTAGCCCAGTTGCCTAAAAAATATGTGGCAATATGATTTTTTTAAAAAATGTCTTTCTAGACTGACCAGGTGGTAGTGCAGTGGATAGAGCATCGGAGTGGGATGTGGAAGACCCAGGTTTGAGACCCCGAGCTCGCCAGCTTGAGCGTGGGCCTATCTGGCTTGAGGAAAAGCTCGCCAACTTGGTCCAAGGTTGCTGGCTCCAGCAAGGGCTTGCTCTGTCTGCTGAAGGCCTGCGATTTCTCAAGACACATATGAGAAAGCAATCAATGAACAACTACGGTGTCGCAACGAAAAACTGATGATTGATGCTTCTCATCTCTCTCCGTTCCTGTCTGTCTGTCCCTATCCGTCCCTCTCTCTGTCTCTGTAAAAAAAAAAAACAAAAAACGTCTTTCTAGAGTTCTGGATGATACGGAGGACCCATAGTAGGTTGGTGTTGCATCAGGAGCTTCTAGGCAGATACCATTTTCAAGCAGAAAGTAGATATCTGTTTAGAAGGAACATGCATTTCAAAGAGAGCAAACGAGCTGCCGGAGGAGGAAACCGCAGATGCTGATGTCGACAGCTTTTGAGACCAGAGCGAGAAAGAGCCGTCCCTCCGCATCTGCGTCTCTGCTTTGCACGGTTTCAGTTAGCAGCAGTCGACCGCCGTCCAAAAGTAGCCCATGGAAAATTCCGGAAATAAACAATTCATGAACTGTAAACTGTGCACCATTCTGAGTAGCGTGATGAACTCTCTTGTTGTCCTGCTCTGCCCCATCCAGGAAAGGACTCTTCCTCCCTCTGTCCAGTGGGTTCCGCCCGTTAGTCACTTGGTAGCCATCGCGGTGACCAAATGAACTATCTCAGTATCCAGATGCTTTTGTTCAAGTGACCTTTATTTTACTTAATAATGCCATATTCACATGGCTTTTATTAGAGTACATGGTTATCATTGTCCCATTTTATTATGAATTATTGCTGTTAATCCCTTCCGATACCTAATTTAAATCATCCACGGTTTCAGGCATCCACTGAGGGGGATGTCTTGGAATGTATCCCCTGTGCATGGAGGGATGACTGTATATCATTTTTTGTTTGGTATATAAATTAAAGAAAAAATGATATAGAAAGAAGTCATTGAAGTTGTATTTAATATGGCACATCCATTATAAAGGAGGGTTGTTCATATTTTCTATAAACATATAAATAATGGTAAACTAACCAGGATCATAAAATATTCAACAACTCATGCCAGTAATTTCAGCTGAAGATAAATTATTTTGTTAAGGTACAACTTTATTTCTGCCATATTTTGAAAGGAAAGGAAAATGAACCTAGTGCAAAAAAAAAAAAAAAAAGTAAGGCGATTCTCTGCAAGACATTTATTCTAAAGGAGATTAAGAAACAAAGCTCCAGTCTTTTAAATTAATGGCAGTTATGAGAAACCAGTGACCTATTATCTGTGGACAAGAGGTCGCAGAAGGTACCTGGTGAGAAACGGTGCAGAAAAGCGGAGGTGATGCGAACACTTTTGTTTGCGCCACCGTCATTAGAGAGCTGCCAGGCAGCTCTGGTTCCATCAGGGTCATTTATAACAGTGAGCACGCTGAGCGGGCTAGTCACCCTTAGAAAAGTTATTGTGAAGAAGAGTCTGCGGTTGTCCCCGATCTCCTATGATTTAGGTATTAGAATGACGTTTACATTGGAAAGTTAGAAACGAAGGCAAGAGAGATATTAAAATTAAAGAACAGGTAGATTCAGTACAAAAATTTGCTATTAAGTGTGGTAATTTTGTTACTTTTTACCTCACAAAGAATGTGGTCAAGAAACCTGCAATCATTTCTCCAAATCTTATTCGAGTAAGTAAGATTTTAGTAGTGGTTTGTTCTGTTTTGTTTTGTTTTACAAATCAAGTGTAACAATGGTCCTTTAAAATTCCTTTCAAGAATCCTCATTCACCAAGCATTTTCTATCAGAGACCTATAATGCCAAGTACTTTACATACACTCAGCTGTATTTCTACAAAGTAGATGACCTTGGACAAGACTCTCAAAAGTTTGATTTCTCTCATAGAGCAAATGCCTATTACAAAAATATGGCCTACTTTATACATTTGTTGAAACGATTCACAAAGATAACGAATTCCTTTCTTTTTTTATTGAATTTATTGGGGTGACATTGGTTAATTATACAGGTTGCAGGGGTACAATTCTATAACACATCATCTGTACATTGTTGCATTGCGTGCTCACCTCCCCAGGTCAAGCCTCTCTTCATCACCATCCATCCCCCTCTGCCCTCCTCTACCAGGGATCTGTCAAAGTGCCTAGGATATATTATTGGCTTAATCTTAGTTAATAACTGTTACAAATTATATGCTAAAGACAGAGCGATTCTTTTTTTTTTCAGAATTACTTTAAATATTGATGATTTCCTTCTAGAATTTTTAAAACTAATATGCCTTCCATATAGAAGTATATGAGAGTGTCTTTTCCTGCACAATATACTAGTGCAGGGTATTTGGATTCAAGTATTTGCTAATATCTAAACCAGGTTAGACTTCAAGAATGGATGCTCTCTAGCAAAAATGTCCTATGTATCCAAACAAAAGAAATATTTGAAAATGATCAGCACGCTCAGACTTTGCATTCTGTACAGTCTGTGTTATATTAAGAATACTTTGCTTTAGTCAATAGCATAGAGAAAAATGCGGCTTTGACTTTGTTACTCTACGTGTATTTGGGAGATAATAATAATATGTCAGCCAGAAGCGTACGTATGAAAGTATGAGAAAGCGTAACATAATATTTCCACATGCTCATTTAAAAACTTTGACTACAGCCTGACCAGGAGGTGGCAGTGCTGTGAATAGAGTACCGGCCTGGGACGCTGAGGAACCGGTTCAAAACCCCAAGGTTGCCGGCTTGAGCGTGGGATCATAGGCATGACCCCATAGTTGCTGGCTTGAGCCCCAAAGGTCACTGGCTTGAAACCCAAGGCCTTTGGCTTGAGCCCAAGGTTGCTGGCTTGAGCAAGGTGTCACTTGTCTGCTGTAGCCCCCTGGGTCAAGGCACATATGAGAAAGCAATCAATGAACAACTAAGGTGCCGCAACTATGAGTTGATGCTTCTCATCTCTCTCCCTTCCTGTCTGTCTGTCTGTCTCTGTCTCTCTCTCTCTCTCTGTCTCCTTGGTGTGTGTGCATGCGACCCTGCACGCATAATTTAATGCTCTCTCCTCCTGTGATGGCTTGTTCCTTCTGTCCCTTCGCTTTCATTGCTCTTGTGTCTATTAAATACCTTTCTCCTGTCTTATTCATGGTTTCTGCCTAATTCCTTGGCATATGGATACCGATGACTTTTGCTGTTGATTCTACAATCTCCAGGCACCTTCTTATGACATCCACTCTGTGGGTCTTTTGGGTTGGCTCTGGTCCCAACTACAGACCAGTCTTCAGTGCATTCAGTACAACTCTCTAACCTGTTTTATTCTGTCAATATTAAGCCCCAGTCATTTCCTGTTTAATTTTATACAAACACATTTTCATGAATAAATACTTACTCTTTTTTTTTAGAAATACCTTTAATTATATGGGAGAATATAATTTTGAATTCTCTAATTTTATGCTTGAATTTTTTCCAATGCCATAAAATCTTTTCACCGAGGGAAAGAAAATATCTCTGCTTTGACAAATATCTACTGAGAACTTTCCATATGCCAGCATGTAAAACACTGAGACATAAGGGAGAAGAAAATGTGAATCTACAGTGAGTTAGGTCAGAAATGTAAGGAACTGTAGTTCAGTTCATGTAGAAATGAACTGCTCAGGGAGTACAGAAGGAGTGAGCGGTGTTTGAGCTTCTGATGGTGAATGGAAGGGCAGAGGGACATTCTAGGCAGAGACAACATCTGTTCCTGTAGACTTAGCGCCATTCCCCTTTGCTACTGCTCTTGCTGATACAAATCGCCACTCCTTTATGGAACCAATTACCCCTTCCCATGATATAAAAAGTAAACTATTATGCGGGCATATATTATTGGAAATGAAAGGTAAGTGTCACAACCTTGTGTGCCACTATTTAAAATATTCATCCTTAAGGCTCTGGCCGGTTGGCTCAGTGGTAGAGCATCATCGGCCTGGCATGTGGAAGTCCTGAATTCGATGCTCAGTCAGGGCACACAGGAGAAGCGCCCATCTGCTTTTTCACCTTTCCCTCTCTCGCTTCTCTCTGTCTCTCCCTCTCTCTCCTCCCCTCCTGCAGCCATGGCTCGATTAGAGCAAATTGACCTTAGGTGCTGAGTATGGCTCCATGGCCTCCTCTTGGGGTGCTAAGAAGACCTTGGTTGCTGAGCAACAAAGCAACACCCCAGATGGGCAAAGCATCACCCCCTAGTGGACTTGCCTGGTGGATCCTAGTGGGGGCACATGTGGGAATCTGTCTTTGCCTCCCCTCCTCTCTCTGAATTAAAGTAAGTAAGTAAATAAGTAAGTAAATAAAACACTCATTCTTAGTTTCCTAACCTGGCTATAGTTCCTGTAGGTGACAAAAATATACAATGTCTCTTGATAAAAGTGTCAGTTAAGAATATCATTTTAACACGCTTACCAGCAGCTGATAATTTAAGCCGTCTGACCTTTTGTTTTGCAGTCTCACAGCAGCAAATATGAATTAAATGATTGTTTCACAGATGTCTCCCTTCCAGGGTATGTGCATGTATGAGTTTTCAGAAAAATATTCCTGTGCTTAAAGCTCTTCTGAAGCTCCAGATGAGCCGTGTATATAAGTGGATTATTTCTGGAATCTACTATTTTCAAAACCTCCTTGTACTAAGTTGAAGGCTTGTTAGTCATTTGTCTTTTTAACACATGTTATATCTAAAAAAAAAAAAGGCAGATTATTGAGGGCTTCTTGATGGAGGGGATTTATATAATGGTTAGCATCTTAAATTCTAGAGGTTTAGCTGATGTAGTAATTGTCTAATAAAACACCAAACTTGATCTAAGAAGAAATTTTCCAGAAAAACATACAGAGCCTTTAAGAGCACTCCCGTGGCGGTACAGTGGAGGCTACAGCAATTCATCAGCCAACCTCCTGTCTCCTTCCTTTCCCAGGCAAGTTTTTCAAACCGTGGAGCTGTTCTCCTCATGATCACAAAAAATGTTGGCTGAGTTCTTAAAAGATGAGGAGAGCCTCCCGATTAGGCACATTTGTGGACGCCTTCGCCATATGGGACCTCACTTGCAAAGAAAACATCTTTTCTATCTTCTGGGTTCTCAGATTTCCATCTGGATTCTGCATGTTTAACGATGCTAGAATTTTAGTCTCTGAGAGACGTTTTTATTTCTATTTAAGATAGTGAGAACATTCTTATATTATTGAAGGTAGTGGTAGCTACCATAATACGTGAACTGCAAATTCTCAGTAATTGAAAACAAGAAAAGAATACTTCCGTGATCTAAAGTCCCAAAGGTTGATGATCCTGATGTGTCAGGTGACTCTCTCCAAGCTGTGGCTCCAGACCCTGGGCTTCCCTCTTCCTGTAGCTCCAGAGTGGTCAGCAGGTGGCTTCCTGAGTTACCACGCTCGTCTGCATGAAGCCACGGAAGGAGAGTAGGCAAGGAGGAGCCGCAGGAAGGGCTTTGCGAGGGCCGGTTCGGAAGCAGTGCACTTCCGGTTCCCCCACATTCCATTGGCTGGGTGTTGGGTAGATAAAATATAATATGCTCACTTTGTTAAAGATGGTGCTGCCCACATAGAAGCCCATCACCCAGGTGATATTATTTGCCCTTATGCTTGGGATGGGTGTGGGGGAGAGGCTGTAATGTAAGCAGGCCAGGTCGTTATAGCCTAAGGCTTAGTTTAAGAGTAAGTTCTTCTCCACACCCTTGACTGATTGGATGATGTGGGGTGGTGCCCTCTCCTGAGGAATCCCATTATACAGAGACTTCCTTGTTTGTATAATTGGATTAAAGGTTTTGATTTTACAATATAAAGTGGGGAGACCAGTAGCTTGCTCTCTCTCTTGGTTCCTGAGTTCCTGAGGTATTAGAGAGGAGAGCAGATGAAGGCCACATGGAGACCAAGAGAAGTAGCCAAGATGGCAGAGTGCTGAGGGAGAAGCCAGTTTGTTAAGAGTTTGTTCTGGAGGAGATGGGGAACAGAGGTGAGTGAATAAGTCTGGTGAGCTGGAAAGCTTTAATTCTAGGAAACTCGGATGAGTCAGTAGCTTTGTGAGCACTGAATGTGTGGGTTTTGGAGCCCAGTGTGTGTTTTTGCTTGCCCGCCGGGTGCAAGCTAGAATTAAAGCTGATGGCTCACCAGTTCTTGGCTCCATTGTTTCATTACCGACTGTTCGAATCTAATGTGAACCTGCACGGGTCAGGCGGCTGTGATCCTGACCGCGACTACTGGCTTTACACTGGGACTCAGCAACATGGCCACAGTGATATGACCTCAGCAATAAGCTTCGCCCTCAGAACAAACAGAGGAAATGGATGAGGGGAGCCATGGGACAGTCTCTTCCAAAGTCTCCTCCTAGGTTCTTTCCTTTGCCAGTGGTCTCCAATATTTTTTGCTCACTAGCAATCGAAAAAACTTTGGAAATTCTCTGTAGTCTCATGCCTTCGTTAGGTTGACGTCTCAAGATTTTTGTTTGTTAGTTTGTTTTTAATGCTCTTTAGTTTTACAGGATATAACACATCGAAAGAATTTGACTTTCAAAGGATTTGTCTTACCTTGGTAATCATTTCTCTTCTCAAAACCTACCGATATTTATTCAGTAAGATTCAGGAGGAGTGCGAGGTTTGCTCATTCTCTTACATTCACTGATTTCAGCAAATATTTATGTATCATGAGTGCCTACTCTAACATGCATTTCTTAAAAACTGAGATACATTAGTGAATAAAAGAGATAAAGACCCCTCCGATATAGAGGCTACCCTTCTCCAGGAGAGACCAAAACAGATGAAAAAGATTAAAAACAGACCTAAGGAATGAGATAATTATAAAGCAATTAAGTAAATGATAAGCGAAATGGAGAAAGTAAAAGAATAAAAGCAGAGAAAGGTTAGGAGAGTGTCTAGAATGTAGTGTTGAGGGAGGAGAGTTCTACTTTTACACCAGGAGAGAAACTTTGCCAAGTGTGTGATATCTGAAAACACACTTAAAGGGGACACTTCCTAAGGAAGAGAGTTCCAAGCCGAGGGAACAGCGTGTGCAAAGCCCTGAGGCGTGATCGTGACCGTGTCTGGCATGTTGGAGGAGCACCAGAGGGGCCCTGTGGTCAGAGTGAGGACAGGGCGGCTAGTAAGAGGAGAGGTCAGAGAGTCAGTGGTGCCGAGTTCAAAGCACAAACATTTTGAAAGAGGTTGGGAAACTGAAAGGCAGATAGATTTCTTTAAAACTCTGCCTTGCATACTAGTCGAAGAAACTTGGACTACAGGCATACTTTGAATGCCATTGAGTAATATCTTAACTATATCCTCTGTATGTTCAGCACGTGTGGGAAGTAACAGATATTTTAGTGCATTCTTCTGTTTCTTTAGGTCGGCGGATGACATTTACATGAGTGTTTGCAATCTCTTTGAATGATCTCCTGAGAGTTAATGAATGGAGCTGGGATCCAAGGGCTGGGAAGTTTTGGTCTCAATTCTGTGCTTACCTCAGACTTCAGTGGACGTCTGTGCTCGATTTCACGGGACCATCGGCTCTGTTCCCCTCCCTAAGGGACAGAAACCCTCTGCCCAGACCTTCCTGTAAGATGCTAAGTGCCTGCGGCGTTTCCTGGTGAGGACAGTGGGTCCAGGAGGCCATCTGTGGTCAAGCTTATGAACTTGACGGCATTAACCTCAGGGATGCTTCTCTTGACTCAGGTCTGTCTCTGTGTTGCCCCTCTGCCATCAGCGCCCCTCCCTCCTAAGCGCGCGGGGTGGGAGAGAGAAAGCTGAAGATTCAAAGTGAGTTCTTTCTCCCTTCTCTTATCTCTCCTGGGCTCACAGCATCAGTAAGTTTGAATATGGATGTTTCCACGTTGAATAAACATGGAATATCTTTAACCAGAAAATTCCCAGGGGAGATGCTCCTTTAGATATTACAAATTTGGCTTAGCGTGTAGAATCAAAATAGAATTCTTTGTAGCTATAATTTGAACCTTGAAATATTTTCCATGTGGCTAAATGAAAATTTTAACGTGTATGTCCAAAACCCATGAAAGAGAAGTGAACTTGGCATTTGGTCACATAACTCAGTGTATAGAGAGAAACTAATTTTGTGGGTATAGAATGGTATATAAAGGTCAGGGAGATGATATGGTTCTTCAATTTTCTGTATTTCTTTTCGTCACTAATCAGGTAACTGGTTAGTTGGATTAGAAATGGATTCCTACTCATTTTTGTATCTCCCAATTTCTGCCCTGAACATAGCCAACCATTTGTGTGAATTTTAACTTCCAGTTAACATTCTGATTCCAGCTTACATTCTACCTATTTATCATTTATTTATTGATAATAGGAAGACTTGATATATTTTATATAGAGCACTATTTTCAACATCATGTGGAGGTGACCTTCCTATGTCTAAGTCACCATTTTCTTTATAACAGAGGTATATCCATTTTTATAGTGATGATTCACCAAATAAATTTCCATGAGGTCTTGTACACTGGTCTGTCTTCCTTTGTTTTTATTAGGATGGCATTAGGTTTGCTTTTCTTCTGCATTTTCCTTCATGACCGTATCTGTTTTTAGAATGTCGTTATTTATATCTGTTTCAGTTAACTCTTCTCAATGTTGACAGATTGGTACCCATTCAAGTAAGATATATTTTCAAGGTTTTTTTTTTACTTGAATGAAATATTTCAGGTTAGTCAAATTATTTTAGATTAGTCAAATTTACCTCTAATTCCCTTCAAATTACCTTCAATTCTTAGAAGCAAAAAGATTTTCAAAGCAATTTCCTGGAGACAATATATCATCCCCCAAATTTAAAATTAATTCCATTTATCTTTACTGACAGGGCAGCTGTGGAAAAACTTAAGAGGAGTGAATAGTATTTTGAGATGGTTACGTTAGGACTTCCCTAACCTCACTGAAGCTGTATAGACCTATAGGGATCTATGTTTGGAGCACCTGGGAGTATCCCTTCCAGAGGTAACATTTTCAGTGGACTTCTGACAACACAGGAATGCTGTATAAGAAAGGTGAGCTTGTTTTGATAGCTCTAATTTTTAGAAAATTTGGTTTTGTCTTTGGTAGGGAGTTAAATATAGAACTGATTATGGAGGCGGTTTCTTTCTTTCTTTCTTTCTTTCTTTAATGATAGAGACAGAGACAAAGAAAGGGACAGATAGGAACAGAAAGACAGGAAGGGAGAGAGATGAGAAGCATCAATTCTTCATTGTGGCTCCTTAGTTGTTCATTGATTGCTTTATCTTATGTGCCTTGACTGAGGGAGGGGCTACAACAGAGCGAGTGACCCCTTGCTCAAGCCAGCGACCTTGGGATTCAAGCCAGTGACTTTTGGGCTCAAGCCAATGACCTTGGGGTTATATCTATGATCCCATGCTCAAGTCAGTGACCCCACACTCAGTCTGGTGAAACAGTACTCAAGGCGGCGACCTCGGGGTTTTGAACCTGTGTCCTCCACATCCCATTTCGATGCCTTATCCACTGCACCACAGCCTGGTCAGGCATGGAGACGGTTTTTTTGAAATAAGATTTTGACAAGTCAGAGTGATAACTAATACTTTATCTTATTTTCTTCCCTTGACCATTAGCTGGACTATGTCTTGGATGCTGGAATGCTCATTATGCCTTTCATATGAAGAACATTTTCATTAACATAATTATTCTGAAAATATTTTTGCTTTGTTTTCCCTCGGCGTTAATGAACTATATTCTTACTATAGATCACATTCATTTGCGTTAATCAGTGTAAATGTGTATGTACACAATATATGTATACACACATATATACCTATGTATATACAATTTTATTGGCTTAATTTACATGTATATAGAGTATATACATAATAAAAAACAATGTTAAAATTATCTTATGCTATTCAAATCAATTTAAATGTATAGTTCCTTTGAAATGGTTCTATTGAAGCATTATGGAAGAGGAGCTCATGGTTTAATACTGTTAGAGTAATTCACCCTGGGCTCTGCCATCTATTAACTGAAACACTAAAAAAAAAAAAAGACGTATTCTGTGCTAGAAGATAGGAGTGAGCAGAACGTTCACTAAAAAATCATTAAAAGGAAAAAGAAAGCTGTCTTAGTGCTGATGCAAGAGTAGAGCAGCACAAGGAAGGGGAAGTGTGTAAAGGAGCAGTGTGGGGGGAGGTCGGGTCCTCGTGAAAGGAGCTGACTCACGCGCAGGCGCATGGGAAGCTGAGCAACGTGGGAGCATTTATGCGTCTGGCCGCGGAGCTGAAGGATAACAGGAAGTCGTCCCACTGAGTGGTCCTTCTGGGCTCTGTCATTAGATGTAGACATTTGACGTGATTCTGGGAGCACAGGAAGATGCGCAGGATCGGACAGAGGGAGAGCGTTTTCACCTGAAGGGCACGTGGTGTGTAACTGGTACCATAGCAGAACCAGGAGCCTGGGGTTGAGATGTGCGTGTAGTTCTGTCCCACGGTGTCAGAACCGGATTTGGGCGACTGCCCCCTGAGTGAGGGTGCCCCACACTTGTTCTTCGTACCTCAGGCTTTTCGGGGGCTTTTGTCTTCAGACTGTGGCCCCAGAGAGGGCCACTGAATTCACACCCCCTGCCTTTCATCTCCCCTTCCTTCTTTCGGTCTCAGGA
Source organism: Rhynchonycteris naso (assembly GCA_037038555.1). NCBI lineage: Eukaryota > Metazoa > Chordata > Mammalia > Chiroptera > Emballonuridae > Rhynchonycteris > Rhynchonycteris naso. Next base: position 5,688,083 of record CM072998.1, on the reverse strand, counting down.
CTCGGTCGCTCCCTCTCCAGGTGGGGTCGGGTCTCAGCCACGTTCTTTACTCAACAAAGACCTCATTCCGTCCTCTTGCCTGGCAGCTAGCTTCAGCCTCCTTCTTGTTTGGGTTCTATTTGGTGGAAGACTGAAGAATCACTTTTATATCCCTCCCAGTTTTCTTTAGCAACGAGACCAAATTCCAAATTAGTAACTCAGTTACTTTTTACGGATTGCTCAGGATTGATGGTTCCCTTGGAATATCGAGTTTCAGTACATTTTCCACCGTGTGGAGATAAGACTTCCCTTTTGGATGAGCGGAGTGCATGCTGTGGGAATGACTCTCGTGATGACTTGTTCGGCGAGGACTCGGCCAAACCACATCAGGCAGGCTCCAGATAAACCTATTGGCAGGTGATGTTCCCCTGAGGTCATTTTCAGGTTTGGAAAATTGGTCGTAATCTATAGGAGATGAATTAATTAGATCATTGCTAGAGTAAGCTTCAGAACGCGTTGTTTTTAGAGGTAACACCAAAGTGCAGCCATGACCCCATTCATGTGTCAGTCATCAATAGTGTATGTCTTCTCATGGATTTGCTCAGCCAAGCAAACATCTTCTAATTCTTTCATTGTCCACAGGTTGACTGTCGCATCTGATTTGTCAAGGATTGTCACGGACACCCAGTGCTCCCGGTGTAATAATGAACAGCTCTCCACTCACAACTGCATGGTCACCTAGATCACCCTCCTTCGTTGTTGAATCCAAAGCCTCCTATTGGAATGTTAAGTTGTGCATGTGCAAAAAAGATTCAAGTTGTTTATAAAACAGTGTTTGAGTGTAACATGCCTTTGAAAATGTTTGAGTTGCATTTGAGCTATGTCCGTTCAGTTGCCAGGAATTTTCTGGATACCTAAAAGTGTTTTATTTTTGTTTTTCTTAAATCAATCTAAGAGTCCAGATGGTTAGTTTTTTGGTTGCCCAGTGACAGGGGAGTCAAAGTTGTTTCTGTATGACTACAATTTATCAAAACCGAACCAGGACAGGATGCTCTCCCAAATGATTACACGAACAGAATGTTACAGAGTCTTAAACTCTCCAAAGATTACTCATGAATAAGGAGAGAGGCCTGCTCCATTTGAATATCATTTTCCTGATTATTTCGCTGCTATACTCTTGAAAAAGTCAGACGTGGAAACCCAGTGAGAGCGCTGAGAAAAGACATTGTCACTTTCAGCCTACTCTGAAATTTTTATATCAGAGATAAAAATATGCCAATTTGCATCAAATCAGAAAAGTAAGCTCTTTGTTTAGAGTTGTAATTAAAATTTCCCTTACATATTAATCAAGGTCTACTCCCTACATTTATTTTGTATGATGAAATGTGTCTATATTGTGTATGAAGAGATTAAATATGCAGTTTGGTAAATGGGATCAGGTGTGCCTTAGAGTAGAAAGAAAAGGACTAAAAACTAAAACTGTTTGCTTTGAAATTTCTGAAACTCATTATTGCCTTTTAGTTATTAAGGATAGTATTTTTAGTTAACCAACAAAAATCCCCAACTGGTTTTATGAACCTGAGAAACATTTAAATTGAAATTCTGAAGGAAGGTAAGACAAAAACATTCTATGGTCCCCATTTTTAAACACTTTATATTTCTGTCAGGTTTTGATTGCAAAGGGAAACTTAGATATTTTTCTTTGAAATATGGGCATTTTTCACAAATATAAAACTCTGTTTCAGAGAGTTACCTAAATCTAAGCTAATTTAACCATAGTTTTCTTGATGAGGGAAATACAAATGATAAGATTGTCATTTTAATTTGTCGTGACATGGTAACCATTTGGGGTTTCTAATACGTAAAAGATGTTAGAATTGCCTATTTATTTTCCAGAATTAAATCAACAGAACCATCACACAAGGGAATGGTCTAACAATTTCTCCCTGGAGTACAGATATCATTTTTGTCTGATAGTAGAACATGTAATGTTGGATACCATGGATTTTAAATCTCACATATCTATACAGAGGAATTTTAATGACCCAGATAACAGAAAACAACATTCTCACTCCGTGAATCTCCTGAACTACTTTGGGGACTTGGAAAAGCTATCACTTTGGGAGAAATTCTAGCATTCACTTTCTGGAGCAGTGACTATGTTCGGGGCTTCAGGTTCCTCAGAGAGCCTCCTGGGAAGTGTGTGTGTTCTGGAGAAATAGCCATGGGACAGAAGGAGGGTGGGGACAGAGAGGGGGATGTCCAGCCTCTGGTGCTTTCATTATTACCCTTGTCATAGCACAGTCCCGTTTGTTGGATGTCAGGCCATCTCAGACTGACCCATCAGGCATTGGAATCTCTCCCGCCCCTCTGCTAACCTCCGAAGTTCATTGCCATTATATCGAAGTTTTCAAGGGGCCATCTTTATAACAGTGCAAAGTAAAATTGGGAAATTGGTGGGGGGGTCCCCTGCAGTGATAAAGAATGACATTTTCTCCTTGTCCATGTTTTAAGATTTTTTAAAAGTTGCTCTTAATTTTTACATGTCTGCTCTCTCTCTTTTTTTCTCTCTCCCTCCCCCCTTTTCTGATACATACTTTAATTTGAGACAGCTGCTTTTGAAACTGGTTGACACAACTAGACTAGTAGCCAGAACTGATGACGGCCTTCCAGGTCTTTATTTGTCCCTACATTAAACTCACCAAACCTCATTCCTCTTTTAGGATGATAACAACTAACTCATTAATGCTCATTATGCATCAAAAAGTCTTTGAGTAACTGATTGTTAATTAATTCACTCTACAGCGGTCACGAGCACTGATGTTATTCTGTATTTACAGTCAAAGAAATTGAGATCAAGGAAGATTAAGTGCTTGTGCAAGGCCACACATCTGGTAAGGGACGGAGCCAGGATGCAATCTCGAAGAACCACTCAACTCTGCTCTCCTTAGACTTCAGGCTAACCTACATGCTATATAAACGTGTGGGATAATTTTTTAATCCCTCTGATTGCAAATTAGGATTTTAAATATATAACAGAAGTTTATCTCCCCACTATGAATATGCAAGTTATCGTCAAAGCTATTAACATAATTGATTAACACAGATTTCGGCCATATAAAAACTAAATGTTTTCTGGAACCACACAATGATTTCATTTATTTTTCTCTTTTGTGACAGAGACAGAGAGAGAGAGACAGACAGATTGGGAAAGACAGGAAGGGGGAGAGATGAGAAGCATCAATTCTTCATTGCTGCACCTTAGTTGTTCATTGATTGCTTTCTCGCATGTGCCTTGACTGGGGGCTACAGCAGACCAAGTGACCCCTTGCTCCAGCCAGCGACCTTGGGCTTCAAGCCAGTGACATTGGGTTCAAGCTGGTGAGGCTTGCTCAAACCATATGAGCCTGTGCTCAAGCTGGTGACTTTGGGGTTTCGAACCTGGGTCCTCTGCGTCCCGTCTGACACCCTGTCCACTGCACCATTATCTGATCAGGCTGATTTCTTTTTTTATTTCTGTGATATTCACCCATATCTCAATCTGACATCTCAACTGCAACTAATGATCTGTCCTCAAAATGTTTGTTCAACTTTGTTGATGCCATTAAAATATTTTAAACACAAGCAGTTACAAGTTATTACAAGAATTTGAGATCATTATTTAAAATTCCTGGGAATTTGTCTCTGTGGCCATTGGACTTCCTGCCACAGAAAGGGAAGGTCTAGTTCACTGCACACGCCCGTGGCTTCCCTCCCCTTCCTGCATATGCCTTTCGTGGTTAGGCTATGGTCCTTTATGCTCACATACTCTAATTTAAAAGTATATGTGAATTTCTTTATTTTACTCTGATTAATTTAAGGTATATCGCCTCCCGCTTCTCCATTCTAGTCATACCCTTCTAATCTCCTCTCTTCTTCCAAAAGGACCTGCTGGACTCTGTCTGTTACCCCTTCATTTTTATGTCCCCAGGTTGGGACTGTGTCAACACTGTGTATAGCTACTCTTTCTCCATGCTTTACCTGTAGCTTGATTTTAAAAGTGGGAAGCCAATATCACATCATCAAAGTGACCGTTGCTCTGTGAATGTTGCTCTCTCCAGAGCTACATTTCCTTCATGATTACATTTCCTTCCTTTTAAGTCCAATGCTCAAAGACACTCCTCGATCAGGGTCAACATAATGATCTTTTCTTAAGATTCCTTCCATGAGTATTAAAATGATCATATTCAGTTAGCTTTCTATTTGTACCATGATTTTCTTTTTATGGCTTTTGATTCTCCTGGAATCTCTGATGACGCACTGCAGAGACCTTTTGTCTCTGAACTTGCCGCCAGTGGGGGGTGTTGGTGCTGGCAGAGTCCCTCTTACTTCAGTTGGTCCGTTTTTTTTGTTTTCACCGGAGCGTCTTCCGAGCCCTCAGCTTCTCTGTAGGTCTCCTCTCCACGGCTGTTGGCCCACATCAGCGTCTCCAGGTGCTCAGGACACCCCCAGCCCATCCCATAGTCTCACCAAGGTGTGTCTGCCTGTTACTTAATGCACCAGGGGCAAGAATGCTCCCGGGACCCTTGGCATAAAGTGCTGGATCCCACAGCTCCCACAGAGGCACTGTTGCCTATGGATGGGTGCTGCATTTTAGTTGGGAAGGAGGAGATGAAAATGGGTGCATCTGACGCTGCCATGATGCTGCCATCACTTGGTGCCCACTATTATTTATTTATTTATTTTATGTGAGAGGACAGGAGATAGTGAGGCAGACTCCAGCATATGCCCTGACCAGGATCCATCTGGCAACCCTATCAGGGGCTGATGCTCAAGTACTGAGCTATTTTTAGTGCCTGAGTATGATGTGTTCCAGTGGAGCTATTCACAACACTCAGACCCACACTCTAATCAGTCAAACCACTGGCTGCAGGAGGGGAAGAGAGAGAGAGAGAGAAGGGGGAGAGGGAGAGGAGAGAAGCAGGTAGTCACTTCTCCTGTGTGCCCTGACTGGGAATCGAATTTGGGATATCCATATACTGGGCCCACACTCTATCCACTGAACCACCAGCCAGAACACACTATTTTCTAATGAGAAATGGGCCACTTCTATTAGACCAATGGGGTTAGGGACATCTGGAATTTAAAATTTGAACTGTATCTCCTAAGATATTTGCATTTCAATTCTTAGAGTCTTATTCTTCTCTAGTAGGGAGTTGACTTTCACACAGGAGACTTGCTGAAGACGTGTGTTTTTGTAGGACAGTTATTTTAGAGGTGGCCTGTGTCTCTTCTACATTATCTCGGGAGACACCTGGATGGATAGCACTGACTTTTGGCCAGAGAGGCAGTAGGCTAACTAATGATTTATTATATGTCATTTAAAGTTAGGAACCCGCTGGTGGGACCCAGTCTGGTTTGACATTGATGGCTGGTATCTGGCATAACTTGTCATGCAGCCTGATTTGGCGAGGTGACCATAAGGGAACAGTGGACTATGCTGGAAATTCCTAGAAAACTCTCCCACACCCAAGTTGGCACAAATCTTGGGTGACTCACGCCGAAGACAAAGCGTGTCCTCGTGTGAATAAGAAGGACGCGGAGTAGCTGTGCTTTAAGTGCTGTGGGCTCTGACACCTGCTACCATTCTCTTTTTCCTACTGCACTGCGTTCTGTGTCATTCCTAAAAGCCTCGTGTGAACACCCTCTGTGGAACCTTGTGAGTCCACTCACAAGTCCGACCCTCTTGTAAATGCTGTCCTATGCAATCTTCTCTGAATCTTCTCTATCCTCACAATCTGTTCTTGAGTCCCGCCCCCCATTCTCTCTGCTCTCCACCTGCAGGAGCTAAGGCTTCCTTATATGCTCACCAGGGGGACCCTTGGCTCTTGGATTTTGCCCTTAACTTGTGATTAATCATTCCGGGCCTGCCGTTATCTCGCTTCCCAGAACTGATGACACTCCGTCACAGCCAGCCTACTTTATAACCTCTCCCCTCATCTTTCCCAAGTGTAGAAACATCAACTAGCCAGCTCTCTGCCCTTGCTGCCCCCTCCCGGTTTCCTAATGATGAGTGTGTTAGCAACTGCGTTTCTGCCACATTGAGAGCTGTCCACCCACCGCCGGTGACAGTCCCTGAAGCCAGACTTCTGTTACTTAATTTATATCCAGACCTTCATGTTCAAATCTGAAACACAGGTTGTGAAGAACACAGCTGTCAGCCAATTGTCAGGAGGTATTTGCAGCAGCTGGGATGAACCCACTTCTGTGAAGAAGGGCACCACAATGTCCTTATGTGTACATTGTTTTTGTATTTTCTTGTTTTATTTTCTTTGTATTTTTCTGAAGTGAGAAGCAGGGAGGCAGAGAGACAGACTCCCGCATGCACCCATCACGGATCCACCCGGCATGCTCACCAAGGGGCAATGCTTTGCCCAGCTGGGGTGTTGCTCTGTTGCAACCAGAGCCATTCTAGCACCTGAGGTGGAGGCCATGGAGCCGTCCTCAGTGCCTGGGACAACTTTGCTCCAATGGAGCCTTGGCTGTGGGAGGGGAAGAGAGAGACAGAGAGAAAGGAGAGGGGGAGGGGTGGAAAAGCAGATGGGTGCTTCTTCTGTGTGCCCTGGCCAGGAATTGAACCCGGGACTTCCAAATGCCAGCTGATGCTCAACCGCTGAGCCAACCGGCCAGGGCCCCTTTCTGTATATTTTTAATCATCAATTTAATATGTTTTCAGAAGGGAGGTGAGGCAAATATATGTGGCTATTTGTAAATGGGAGCTGTTTTTATTTTTTAACCTTCATTTGGTACTGATTTTTAAGCCAAATCATTATTCCATATTTTAATTTCTCCAAGAAATGGAGTATTATTTCAGACAAAGTAGGCAATACCACAATGTACTCAAATATTCTCACATTAATTCAATTCAAATGGAAATCAATATTACTCGTGACCTAAAAACACAAATTCAGTATACTTCTTCAAGAACATGTATCAAGTATAAATACTTAAAATGGGATTTAAAGCCTTCCGAGGTCAGGGTTCTTTTCTTTTTCTTTGTGAAGCAAGTAGAAAAGATGTATCCATTTAGTTGTTTTTAGCGACTCTGCATGTTTAACTACTTTTTTTACTGAAGAAGCTGGAGGAGTGCATCAACTAATAAGAGATGAGCATGATTAGGAAGCTCTATCACATCCAGTCTTTCTGGGGTCCGGATAGGTGAGGATTTGTAAACAGTATCTGGTCGACCTCAGTGGGGCGCTGACACAGCACCACCTGTAGGCGGAAGGGCCATGTGGAACCTGCTCCCACGGAACAGAATGACAGGACAATGACCCAGCAATTATAACTCAATGAAGGTATGCTCTGAAAATAACTGCAAATGCTTGCAGAAAAATGTGTGATGCATGATCATAGAGAGAATACCAAAAATAAACAAAATGCCCGTGGTGGCCAGTAAGTAAATGATGGCTCATAATTATAATAGAATAATGCGCAGGTATTAAACTCATTGTCAAACAGAAGATGTTTCGTCTATTATGAATTAATAGATAGTAGCTCTGAAAATATATATTTACGCACACAGAGACAGACAGACACACACACACCTTTGAAATAATTTCTTTGAAAACTCATCTTTAGCCTGACCAGGAGATGGTGCAGTGGATAGAACATTGGACTGAGATGCAGAGGACCCAGGTTCAAAACCTTGAGGTTGCCAGCTTGAGTGTGGACTCATCTGATTTGAGCAAGGCTCACCAGCTTGAGCCCAAGGTTGCTGACTTGAGCAAGGGGTCATTTGCTCTGCTATAGCCCCCAGTCAAGGCACATATGAGAAATCAATCAATGAGCAGCTAAGTTGCTGTCACGTAGAATTGATGTTTCTCATCCCTTTCCCTGTCTGTCCCTCTTTCTGTCTCTCTGTTTCTGTCATAAAAAAAAGAAAGTTCATCTTTAGCCTTAGCATTCATTTTTTTTCAGTTTCTTTAACTCTTCTTACCAGCATCACATGATAAATTTGTGATGGCTGGCAACATACCCACTGTCATTTTTTTTCATATTTTATTGTAAATACTGTGTTTTAGTCTTTGACAATATTGTGAATCATGCTGGTATACAGAAATGCCTAATAAAAGGCCTAGTTTTTTGAAATCATTGCTAAACAAAGCCAGTCACATTAATTCAGCTACTTGACAATGTGTCACAAAGCATGGTGTTCCTGAAGGTTTTTGAGCAGAGCGAAGAGGAAGTAGATATTGGTTTCAAGCTTCTATGACGGTTCTACATCATGAGAAGTAAACAAAACAATAAACATGCACACTAAAAATTTCTAAACCCTTTCAAAGTCTCCTTCCTTCCCAAGCTCAATCACTGCTAGCTTTCATGTGCCTTCCTAATGGGTGACTCTTGTAGGAAAACATTCCATTTCATCCTTTGTGTGTGTGTGTGTGACAGAGACAGAGAGATACAGAGAGAGGGACAGATAGGGACAGGCAGGCAGGAAGGGAGAGAGATGAGAAGCTTCAATTCTTTGTTGCAGCACCTTAGTTGTTCATTGATTGCTTTCTCACATGTGCCTTGACTGGGGGGCTACAGCAGACCGAGTAACCCCTTGCTCAAGCCAGCGACCTTGGGCTCAAGCTGGTGAGCTTTGCTCAAACCAGATGAGCCTGCACTCAAGCTGGCGACCTCTAAGTTTTGAACCTGGGTCCTCTGCATCCTAGTCTGACGCTCTATCCACTGTGCCACTACCTGGTCAGGCCGTTCTATTTCATCTTGAATGGAAAGTAATGGGATATTTTTTCTTCCAGTAAATTGACCTGGTGTTCACTGTTAGCCTTTTGAAAACCTGCATGAGATGAATTATTTTACTTATATATAATTATGCATAAAACTGTATGGGTTCATATATTTATAATAGGTAATAATTGCTAATATCATATCTTTTATATCTAATGAAGTCCATGAAAACAAAGCAGAAAAATTTGAGCTTCATTATTTTCTCCAGTTCGCTCTCAGAGTACAGAGACCTACATTTTCAGTTCCTTCCAATCTCTAGGTAAAATTTTGATCACAGCTAGAGAAAATCATATCAGCATTTGATCCAGGGTCACTTTACCCTAATTATATTTCTGAATTCCTGTAGACCATATGGATTCTTGGCGTATGGAAGAAAAAGGGGCAAGGGAGGCTTGCTGTTCTATTCCTGACTGGGTTTATGATACTATGTGTCTTATTGGTCAGCAGCCAAATGCTGGCGGCCCCAGTCCTGTTAAATCAATGCAGCTACTCCCTTGTGCATTTCTACCATATAATTCTCTGTATCAGTGATACAAGTCAGAAGTTTCTAGCTATTAAATTCTTTTCAACACATAGGGTTTTGTTTATAGTTCATCTTATCTCTGTGTGTAACTTATTTTAAAAACCACTAGTTCTGCCTTTCAAATTAAATCGTTGGATATAAGATAATGCAAAGCATTACCATTGTGTTGCTTACTCTCTCCAACACGTAATAGCACAGTGCCTGGATAATTGTCGCACCCAGTAAGTATTTGTTAAATTAATAAGTAGAGAGACTAACACACAGAAAAGACAATATTTTTAAAAATGTTTCTCAGGAGTCATTGCCAACCTTTTATTTTCTGTCAGAATGCAGGGGATTAATAAGTTTTATTTCTGTGTGAGGAATTGGAGATATAGGGGTGGGAAAAAGTTGGTTTACACTTGTAAGTACGAAACACACAGCTTATTCTTGCATTGTTATTAATTATTGTATTATAACCTATTAACCTACTTTTGCCCACCCCTGTACTAATTAGCTAGATTGTAGTAATCATTTCACTATGTATATATGCATCAAATTATCATGTTACATATCTTTTTGTTTTCCTTTTTAGCAAGAGAAACGAAGACAGAGAGAGAGAGACAGATAGGGACAGACAGACAAGGAAGGGAGAGAGATGAGAAGCATTAACTTTTTGTTACAGCATCTTAGTTGTTCATTGATTGCTTTCTCACATGTACGTTGACCAGAGGGTTTCAGGATAGCGAGTGACCCCTTGCTCATGCCAGTAACCTTGGGCTCAAGCTAATGACATTGAGCTCAAGCCAGCCACCTTTGGGCTCAAGCCAGGGACCATGGGGTCACGTCTATGATCCCATCCTGCATTCAGGCTGGTGAGCCTGCACTCAAGCCAGAAGAGCCTGCGTTCAGGGCAGAAGAGTCGGCAACCTCAAGGCTCCAAACCTGGGTGCTCTCATCTCAAGCCAATGCTCTGTCCACTGCGTCACCACCTAGTCAGGCTGTTATGTATCTTAAATGCATTTAATTTTTATTAAAATAATAATAAAGAATCTGAGAGAAAAGAATGGACAGTGATAATACTTAATAATTGGTGAGTGAAAATGGGATGTTGTCAGTGATAAGCAGGCTATAAGAAGTAAAACTATGGTTTGAGACTCTTTGTAAATGAATGGCTGCTTTAAGCTATAGCAAGTTTGCCAATGATGTCAACACATTATAACTATATAGAGTCACAAGAGTGCAATGTAAAGGACCCTAAAGCATTTAGGAAAACACCATTTTTACATCTTGTGATTGTCATAAATGATAGAAACCATCATCTCTATTAAGCTCTAAGCAATGTATTCAGTCATACTCTCATTCACTCAAGGCGTACCTTACTGACTGTATATATGTACTTACTATGTTACACATTAGGAAAACATCTATAAATAAGGCAACTACGGACCCTTGTCTCAGAGAGCTGCCAATTGTGCAAGAAAAATTGGCATAGACAAATCTATTAAATAAGTATGATAAATATAACATGATATTACAGGAGGGCAAGTATTCTAGGAACAGATAGCTCGGGGCGGCAGTGGGGAGGTTCCTAATTTATTTCCAGACCTGAAGAAGACTCTCCTGGTTATGAAACAGATCCAAATTGGAGGATGAGTAGAGTCTATAATGAAAAAAAAAAAGGAAGAGAACAATTTCTTCTTTAAAGGGAGGGAGTTGATTTAATATTTTGTGCCAAATAAGCAGAATGCGTACCCAGTGCACGAGGTGTTCACACGTACATACGATGAGGAGGGGAAAGGAACGTGCAATCAGGGAACAAAAGGCCCTGGCTTTTGCTGGATTTCCGAATGAGAAGAGAGAGAGGTGGCAGAAAGGCCGAAAAAAAGAAATGTACAGTGTTTTCAGAGAGTAGAAGGTTGTGAAAGCCACATTCAGGGCTTTGGGTACATAGCAGGGTTCCACGTGGGAGGGAAACACGTGAGAGAACACAGACACAGAGAGCCGGACACGAGGCAGGGAGACTGATCGGAAGGCTGGGGCAGAAATTCAAGTGAGAAAGGGTGGACAGGAAGAATTTAACAACCTGATCAACTATGTGGGTGTAGGAGTAACTGAATTTGGTCCGTGATATGTAGGAATCAGCAAGTCAGAGGTATGAAAGAGAAGTACTGTATGTACCCTGTGTCTTGAGCAACTGAGTCAATTGTATTACTGTTGTTCACGTCAGTCACTTTGGTAGTACAATATGTTTCATAGAGGGTATGTTTATTTTACAATATGTTGAAAATATTTTAAGAACTTTGTGATTGTAGGGAAGACAGGGTGGCAATCATAGAAAGTGGTGCCAAAGAGACTTTTTTTTTTTTAATTTCTTTTTATTTATTTATTTTAGAGAGGAGACACAGAGTGAGAGAGAGAGAAGAGAGAGAGAGGGGAGGGAGGAGCTAGAAGCATCAACTCCCATATGTGCCTTGACCAGACCAGTGCAGGGTTTTGAACTGGCGACCTCAGTGTTCCCAGGTCGACGCTTTATCCACTGCACCACCACAGGTCAGGCGAGACTTTATTTTTAAGATAGGGAAGGTATCAGCATATTGCTTAACCTTTGCTGTGTGTCCTGTGTGTTTACCTGTAGGATCTCATATATTTTGTATCAATGTGATCATGTCATGAAGATAATGGAAGATGAAAATTTGCTTTCACATAACTTCTTTATATTGCTCTACCATAAGAAATCTATCCTATTGAATAAATTAGAATATTTAATAGAATCAGTATTAGTATTCATCCTTGTCTTGTTCCAGATCTTAAATCCTTTTAATGTTTCCCAGTTAAATAAGGTGTCTACTATAGGGATTTTTGTGGATATTCTTTATAAAATTAAACTGCTTTTATCGCTAGTTTTGAAACATTAAAAAAAATTGTGATTGGGTATTTGGTTTTTATCAAATGCTATTTCTGAATTTAATACAAAAAGAATGTGTGTGATTTTACTCTTTTAATCTGTTCCTTTGAAATATTGCATGAATTTATTTTCTAAAGTTCAAAAAACATTGAATTCTTGGCAGTTGTTAGGTTTGTTTTATTAATTTTTGTTTACGATGTTTGCTTCTATGTTCATGAGTAAGGGGTGATCTACACATAATTTTTCCTGTTCTTTTGTCCTTATGAAATTGTGTGTCAAGCTTATACTTACCTTATAAAGTAAGCTGAACATTATTTTTTTATTTTTCTGTGCTCCGGTCAAGGTTTGTGATTCATTGGAATTATGTGTTCCTAAGTTGTTTGGTAGAACTTAGGATGACATAGAACCCATCAGATGGCATGTGCCTGGGTTTTTCATTGTGTGAAGATTTTAAATGACTGCTTCAAGTTCCTTGATAATGTAAAAATATTCTTTTATTTTTTGTTCTTTTTAATGAATTACATAAGTTAAGGAGGGAGCTTTTCCATTTCATTGAAATTTTCAATATTTTGGCAAAAGGCTATTTTATAATACCTTTTCATTATCTAGTTAATGTTTGTAGCATTAATAGTAGTTTCCCATTATCTTAATATTATTTACTTGTGCCTTATCTCATTTTGAAATTAAGCAGTCTAATCAGAGTTTTTTCAACTTTCTTTCAGAGAATCAACTTTTGTCTTTGTATCCTCCCTGTTACATATTTTATATTTCACCAGTTTCTCATCTTTTTTCCGTGTTTCTACTTTGAGTTGCTTTTCTTTTGTTTTTTGTAATGTCTTTAGATGGATAATCATTTCATTAGTTTTCAGCCTTTTTTCTTTTCTGACATAAACGTTAGGAAAATGAATTTGCCTATGTGTTCTGCTCTATATTCCAGAAAGTTTTATACATATACAAATTTTATATAGATAAATTTATCTATATAAACAAAACTATGTTTTTTTATTATTTGGTTTATTAAATCATAGTTTTAATTCTTATATCCTGCTTTTAATATAGATAAATTTATCTATATAAAATTTGTATATATATATATTTATCTTTGTTACTGTTCATATCTAAATAGTTTCTCAATTCTTTCATCACTTTTTCCTTAATGCATGTGTTTTCTAGAAGTAAACCTCTAATTTCTACATATTTAGAGCTTTTCTAGTGGTAATTTTTGGTATTGATTTTGAGATTAATGGTATCACGAGAAAGTGTATGATACCAGCCCTTCCTGATTTTACGAGTCTTGTTTTACGTGCTGTTTGAAATATGTTTAGGCTCACTTTGTCACAGCACATGGTCAAGCTTAACCTTCCGCAGGTGTTAGTAAAGTAGGCATATATGCAGTTCTTCAGTCACTGGGTGAAGTAGCTCTAAGCTTCTTATATCTCCATGCTGCAGTTGTTGTTCTTATTTTTAATTATTACGATTATTTTTCCCTGGAATGCACTAGGTTGGCTATCTAGCATCGGCTGGATATTGCTGTAGATTAATGCCCACAGACTAGCCATTTCTCACTCATTTGACATCCCCAGAGTGGGTCGGTGGTGAGGTTCCCTCACTCCCGTCCCCCAGGACCCAGACGGGGGGACACTCCATCTTGACAAGAGCTGAGGCAGGAGGCGGGGCCGTGATAAACCACGTGCTCCCTGTTAGGCTCTTCAGGAGCCCTTCCAGGTGTCCACTGTTCGCACTGCATTGTTCAAAGCAGATCACAGACAACCTTATGTGGACGGAGATGCCAATCCTACCGTTCTGAAGGGGGGAATCAGGAGATTAGCAAGGACTGAGGACTACCGTAGTCACACCTGCTGAACACCACACATTCTGCTCACTCTTTCTTGTATGAATTTCTCATCCTTCCTTAGAGGGATGTAACACCTACACCATGAGTCAACTTCGAAATCCCGGAGCTCTAGGGGGTCACGGCCTCTTCACCTCAGCGTCACAGCAGCTTGGAAGGAGCTTCTCTTGATTTCATGATACGTGGGCTGAAAGGACAAAGGATCTGGATCCCGTGTCACCCTTCAGAGCAGCACAGACAAGGACAGGATACAGCCCTGACTCGCCTGATTCAGAGAGGGAAGAATAAGGGAGTCACAAGAGATAAAAAAGCCCCATCTAAAGACATTTTGAGAGTGGCCTCCTGTGAGTAGTCCCTGATGCTTGCTTTCTGAGAATGCCCTAAGGAGACAGTACAAATAGACTTTTAAAAAGAAAAAAAAATACATTTTTGTGTGTTTTTAAACTGTTTACGGAGGACTTTTGGTTGTGAATTGAGGTAAACATGAGTTTCACCTCTGGATGGGGAGGCCTGAGTTCCAGCAGGAAAAACCTTCCTCTCCATTGGCAGAAGTTCCTGTGGCAGTCCGGAGGGAGCTGAACACCAGAGACCCACGTAGATGCTGTGGTTTTCAGCTGAGGTCAGTCTGACCCTCATCATCCTGTTCCTGATGAAGAGCAGGAGGACAGTGTTAGTGATCCCCTGTCTGTGCAAGAAGAGATTATGCTGCCGTTTGCCTTCAGGTAGAAACAGGCGAGGGGGAAATAAAACAGGTTGCTGTCACAGCATCATGAACACGTTCCTCTCCGTCTCGCTCAAGTTTATGGCTAACCTTTTTATTATTTTCTTTAAAGCAGAAATCAAAAAGTATTAGAAAACAAAGCAGGATATTGAATGAGACATGTTTTCCTATGTGTACCTGTGTATAGCACGTGTCCTGCGCAGCGTGGCCCCTGATTCTCTCCATTGCATGCTTCTTGCGATTCTGAGGTTCATAAAGAGAAACATTTGTACTACATATAAAGGTTTTGCTCTTCTATGGTATCATATAGTTCGTCTCGAGGTAGTTTTACTTCCTGGGGACGAGGTACGCTTTATGTGTTCCAAGCAACACTAACAAAATTTATATTTAAATGAATAACATGTATAAGGAATTAGATGTCTGCATAGCACCATGATTCTCCCACGTGTAGACTATCATGTGGGCAACGGTCTCTACGGAACAAGTGCTTCGTTGTCCTGCGACAGAAAGGGAAAAGCTCAGCCGCTGTGTGTTCAACAGGTAGCTAACATTCCTGCCTTCACTTGCGGGTCTGCAGCTCAGCAAGACTGGTTCCTCTCTGCATTCCATAAGGAGCGGAGCCACCAATATTCCCAACTTTCCTATCGTGTATATCGAAGCAAAACAAGCTAATTAAGTCTATTTCATTGACGTAAGGTTGATGGAAAGGGCTGGAAAAAGACCGTGGCTGACCACACTGATTTATTTTAAACTCCCGTAAGGGGTGTTGCTTTGTATTCCAAACAGATAGCCAGGAGGAAGATGGACTCATCCCACTCTTTTGTAAAATTCTTGGGCTTGAGGTAAAACTCTTTCAGATTAATAGATCCCCTGGTAGACATGTTTTGTTTTTTTCTATTTCCCTAAAGAAAATCATTGAGCATTCCAGAATTATGAGACAGAAATCTAAAAGAATGCCAGTGAATTCAAGGCAACTGGCTCATTCTTCTACATATTTTTAATGTTTTTTTTTTTTTTCTATTTCATGATCATGGGTTATAACCCAGGTCACCCAGGCATCTCAGACAGGTGCCTGCTGCTTCCAAGCTAAGCAGGCACACACATCTACGAAGTTTAGATAAATAAACCCATGCTGGTCATGGATGAGTTTCATCACTACTTTTCTCAAACACTTAAGCATTTTCATTATATTAAGTATTGTGTGCTAAGGAGAGGAGAAGAAAACATAAATGAAATCATAGTCACCGATCAGCCAACTTACACTTGATTTATTTCATCCTGTGTAGCGAGGTGTAAGGATAAGCTTCACAAAGTGCCTGATGCGTGGTCGAGGACGAAACAGTTTATTCAAGAATGACCGAGGGTGGTTATACACGTGTGCACCCAGTAGGAATGGAATGGGAAGCGTGTCAGGAAGAGGAAATGAGGGTGGGGGGGGAGGGTCGGGGCAGGGGTGATGGACAGGGCTGTGACAAGAAAGGACATGATACGTTCAGGAAGATGCTGACCAGGAAAGCACCGCGGGAGTGAAGGGAAGTTGAGCTTAGTCAGATTTGGGGAATTCACTGCCTTCACATTCACATTGTGGAAGGTCAAGGATACTGTCGTTTTGTTCTGATGAAACTGAAGACACATTTAAGACTCTGGAGTGGGCAGTGTGGTGCGTGAAGCCACAGGAAATGCAGAGAGGTCTGCAAGGTGGATTGCAAAGGGATTGCTCAGAGTGTCCACCAAAGCATGCTGCCCAGAACCCTCCAACGATTGCCAATTCAATTAGAGCCCCGTCTGAGATCCTCACCAGCACGTCCAAGGCGTTTACGGCGGGTCTGTCCCTCCCTCTCCGTGCTGCAGCCCAGCGTCCGCTCCATCTCCCCATCAGCCAGGCTCGTTCTCACCTCTCACCTCGTGTTCTTGTCCCCCGCCCCCGCCCCCGCACCAGACAGGCGGGTGCTTCCCCGTCTCTGTACTTGGCGGAGTCGGTCCCATCATTCAGGGCTCATCTCAGATGGCTTCCTGGTCAGAGAGGCTTCTCATGACTGCGTTATCTAACATTGTCTACCCCACCACCAGCCGCTTTCTGCCAGGCTGCCCTGTGGCCACGTGTGATGACCTCAAACTCTGTGTTTATTAACCTCTTTAACTGTCTTTCCTCCGTCTCCTTCCACCGGATTCTAAGCTCCCGGAGCAATAGGGTTTGTGTCTTTGTTCCTTGCTTTATGCCCAGACCCAGGGCCCGGCCGGGGCACAGCTTCAGGAAGAAAGAGGTGGACAGGTGTAGTTGTGACTCGGGGCTGAAAGTTCTACAACCTGTAGGCACAGTAGGGCCTAAATGTAGTACTGCAGCCTCTAGCACATGGCTGGCGGCCCAGGTATTGGGACCCAGCCTCCTAGGCAGGCGGTGGCCTCCTCGTGAACAAGCCCCTTGGAGAGAAGAGGGGACAGATTCGCAAGGCGGCGTCTTTTGTGGAAGAAATCATTGCCATGGAAACAGGCATTTCTATGAACGATTAGGTTTGGTTCAGACTACAGAATTAATATTCTAGTTGTCACCTGGCATCAGTATGGCCTTTCATTGATTTCCTAAATTAGTTATAATCTTTGATTTCCTTCCAATAACCCATGTTTATGTTTTAAAATATTAATGGTGACTAAACTGGGACTATTTCATTGAACACGTTGCAAAGAATTTGAAGAGGCATTTACAGTTCTCCCAAACTACAAGCATTCCCATGTACTATAAACCCAAAAGCCAAGTAAAACCAAAATAAGCCTGCCGACGCTGACGGAAATGACATAACCTGAGCGCCCCCCCTTTCATTTTAACGACATTGGGCCACGAAGGCCAATGAAAAATGATGGAACTAATAAAGTTTCGCTTTTCTAATCTTTTTTTTTTTTGCTTTTCTAATTTTTAATGGTATTAGTCATAAACTTATGCTCAAATATTTGTGGTTAGATAATAAACTGTCTCAAGAAACATTCTCTATTCTTTATAACCTGGGTAACTAAATATTTACAAAATGGGAGTCCTTTTGAATGCAATAAAGGACAGTAAGTTTGAGGGAAAAAAACTGTGTAAGGATTTAGTAAGAAGCTGGAATGGGAGACTTCAACTAGACAACAATAAACTCGCAGCTTTCGTTGTTGTAATTCTCTTGCAAGGTGAACACATTCCAATACAGACCTCTGTGCCTACCCCCCTCCACAAACACACACACACACACACACACACACACACACACGCACACACGTGCGAAAAGAACACAGTGGCTGGTTTTACTGAACTTTCCAAACAAGGATGGTATAATCTAGATCAGCAGACTGCAAAATGTACAACACCACTCCTTAAACACCCTCCAGGTAGTGTGGTAACCGACCCGGGCGTCTCCAGTTTGAGTCTGATTTACCATGATAGTCCTCGGCAGCAGAGGGAATGGAGGGGCAGCCTGTGCTTTGTGTCACTCACCTCAGGGCGTCACTAACCTCAGGGCATCACTCACCTCAGGGCGTCACTAACCTCAGGGCATCACTCACCTCAGGGCGTCACTAACCTCGGGGCATCACTAACCTCGGTATGCTCACTACTCACAGCGTGTGGGCAGCTGAGTGAACACAGAGGCTGTTGCTGCCTGCGACACAGGCCAACTCAGGTGAGACGTGACTTGGAGGGCTCCCACCACCTCTCAGCTCCCAGCCACAGCGAGAAAGGCCACCCTCAGTCAGCACAACCATGCTGAGGGAGATGGAAGAAAGGTCCCAGGAAGTCTTATCAAAAAGGGCCGTGTCTGTCACTCTTCTCTGGGTCTATGGCTCGCAGTCCATACCAAGAGGGTGCAGCCCAGCCTGGAGCCTCTTTGTCCTGCTGGGGGACTCAGGGCAAGAGCTGGCTGTCCAAAGTGCAGGGCGAGATAGCCCAACCCATGGGCGGTGGCTCCGCAGAAATATGGGGAGGGGGAGGCTCAGTCTGTGATGTCACTCAGAGGAAACACTGATTGGATTCGAATTAATCTTTTTATAAAGATTTTATTTATTGATTATAGAGGGGAGGAGGGAAGAGCAGGAAGCACCCACTTGAGCAGCTGCTTCTCCTGTGTGCCTCGACGTGGCAAGCGCGGGGTTTGGAACCCGCAGCCTCAGCGTTCCAGGTTGACGCCCCGCCCACTGTGCCACCGCAGGTAGTGTTCGAGTTCGTCATTGTACGGTGCATAGCAGGTCCCCATGAATGACCGCACCCCGGGTGGCGATCACCTACCCAGCAAGCAGCTTCGGTAGCAGCCTGGCCGGCTCCGCTCCGACCCACTGTGCCGGAGGACGGCGTCTACCAGCATGTCCCCTGTTTGTTCAATGTCACCCAAGTGAGTCACGGAGGTGATGGGAGGAAAGAATCCGGTGAGGCCGGAGCTCTGGCCCCCCTTGAGATTTATGGCTCGTGGGATTTTTTCCTTAAGTCCTTTGACTGTCCTATCTGAAAGGATAAGACCCAGGTCCCTCCGTGGTATATTTCAGCTGCTTCGTTTTAAATAATTTTTCAGGGGAGACCTTGATCTGCATAAAGCAGAAGGCAAGAGCCTCCAGCATTAATCACTGTACCCCCCTTTTCCCTCCACAGGGGGCACACCCTTCCTCATGGTGTTTCACTTCATAATGCACCCCAAAATATCAGTTGGCCTGAACTTTGAAAAAAAAATTTGCATGAAAACTAAAGTGATGTCTGACCAGGCGATAGCACAGTAGATAGAGTGTCGGACTGGGATGCGGAGGACCCGGGTTCGAGACCCCAAGGTTGCCAGCCCGACTGCAGGCTTACCTGGTTGGAACAAGACTCACCAGCTTGAGCCCAAGGTCGCTGGCTTGAGCAAGGGGTCACTCGGTGTGCTGTAGCCCCCCAGTCAAGGCACATATGAGAAAGCAATCAATGAACAAGTAAGGTGCCGCAGCGAAGAATTTATGCTTCCCATCTCACCCTTCCTGTCTGTCTGTCCCTATCTGTCCCTCTCTGTGTCTCTGTCATCAAAAAAAAAAAATACTAAAGTGAGTCTATAAGGTGCACTCAGCGAGTGAGTTCAGATAGGTCCGCTCAATGCTGAGCACCCTCAGTATTCGGATGGCAAAACAGATACAATTCAGAACCTCAGTTAAATACCTTTCTTGCCTGACAGCATGTTGAATATCCCAGTAATGCCCAGAAAAGAGAAAAAGGAAGGAGATATGAATTATATATATATATATATATATATATATATATATATATATATATATATATATATATATGCAATATTAATATATATTTTTATATCACTAGGGATGATCTGTGAGTACTAGCCCACTTATGTCATTAAATTTCTTAAGTTCAAATAAGATTTACTAAAAATATCAGGGTGCCACCAGATACTTCCCTGGAGTCTTGGTCTCACCCCAACCTGCTGCTCTGTGTTAAGAAGTCGTGTCTGCCCAGTAGATTATCAGGCGCAGACTCTCTACCCTGAGATGGGAAATTACAGCGAGTGTAATATGCTTCTGAGCCCCAAAGACAACTGTGCGGAACTAAGGTACAAATTTGTGGCCTACACCCTGCTCAAGGGTGCCGCTGGGCAGACCTGGGCAGCGGGAGCTAACTCCATCTTCTCCGACTGAGCTGGGCCCTCCGGTGGGCAGCGCCATCCTGAGGATGGAGTGCTCTGTGCCCGCGGATCCAGCATCTCTTGGTCAGTGGTGGTCCTGCATTGAGGTCGTGATGTTAGAATCATTTTTAGGGACAGTACTCTTGAAAGTCTAGTCAAAAAAATAAACGTCTTTATTCAAGCTGACCATAGGATGATCTGAATTGTCAGTTAATTATAATTATTATGAAGATGTCTAAAAACAACCCCTTTCAAATGATACTTAAATGACCATTTCTCTCCCTCACTGAGGAAGATGTTAGCACCAAATGTTTCTAATTTTCGATTCTGTCGGCTCTCACAGGGGTAGTCTGTAATGTGTTCATGAGTTTACCTTGTGATTTCCCAATTTCTAATGTTCACCTAAGTCAGTTAGTACAAAAGCCAATGCACCTCTTTATTCATTTAATGGATAAAACTCTTGTTTTCATATAGAAAATAGCCAAACAATGAATATCTTTAATTTATTGTCACCAGAATGGATTCACTCACAGCTGGAGTGTGTATCTCATTTATATACATTGACTGTTTATGAGACAGAAAACAAACAAAGCAATGCTAGCTCGATATTGCAGAATATTGGGAGCTTTTATTTGTTTTTCTTTGTGTGTGTGTGTGTGGTTTTTTTTGCATACCAAGACCCTAAATAAACATAAGAAGGTTATAACCATTCTGTTACATAAGAGTTTTAAGCTTTCATACTTTTATTTCTTATATTTATTTCAGAATTTGTGAACATCTTTGTGTATTTGAAATGATCACTTATGTCATCTCATAATAATACAAGATAAAAAATACAATCTGTTACTGATCTTTAAAAAAATCTTTAACAAATCTTTATCTTTTTCTTTTTTATTGAAATCATTGGGTTGACCCATAAACTATACATGTTTCAGGTGCACAATTCTACATCACACCATCTGTACAGTGTACTGTGTGCTCACCTCCCCAAGGTGCACATTCTACATCACACCATCTGTACACGGTACTGTGTGCTCACTTCCCCAAGTCAAGTCTCCATCCATCTCCGTTCATCCTCCTTGTCCCCTCTACCACCTCTCCTCAGCAATCACCACACTGTTGTCTGTCCATGAGTTGCTTTCTTTTCTTTTTTATTTAAGAGAACATTTCTTTTATTTATTTTTTATTTATTTATTTATCATTCATTTTAGAGAGGAGAGAGAGTGAGACAGAGAGAAAGAGAGAGAGAGAGAAAGGAGGGAGGAGCAGGAAGCATCAACTCCCATATGTGCCTTGACCGGGCAAGCCCAGGGTTTTGAACCAGCGACCTCAGCATTCCAGGTCGATGTTTTATCCACTGTGCCAACAAAGGTCAGGCCGCTTTCTTTTCTTTTCTTTTTTCATCAATCTCTCCATCTATCCCCATTCGTACCCCACTCTCAATGGCTGTCAGCCTGTTTTCTCTGTCTGAGTCTGTCTCTGTTTTGCTTGTTAGTTCATTTTGATCATTAGATTCCCCATATGCGTGAAGTCATATGATACTGGTTGGTATTTAGCATAATGCTCTCCAGGTCCATCCATGTTGTTATAAAAGGTAAGACTTCCTTCTTTTTTATCACAGAGTAGTATTCCATTGTGTCAATGTAGCATAGCAGTTTTATCTACTCATCTACTGTAACAATCTTTAGATATGGCTTTGAGGCTTTGAGTTGAGCTTGCAAAGGAAAAGCTATGAAACCTTTACCTATATAAAACAGACCTATAGCTATAAATCATCATTCCTTTAAATAGTTTTCATTGACGTTAATTTTGGAGTAGAAGCCTTGAAGACATGTCAAGAGTTTGATTATCAATGCCTTATAATTATGTAATGTCACAACAGTGTTTTCTAATACCTTTGATAATTTCCAATATTCATAAGTTTCAAATAGGTATCCTTATGTTGAAGGAAACTCTAAAAGTAATCAATAAATTTTAAAAAAAAGTGAAAGATTTTTGTATTAAAAAAAAACATGTCGTAAAATTTAGCAGGGAGATAAACTCTTGGCTGGGTTGAGGTGAAATGGCACCGTAGGGAAACTGAAGTGATACCACAAATATGTTTGCAGGGTATTGTTTTGTTCCAAAGTTATGTGAGTTCTGCAAATCTAACACAGAACGTTTATGTAACAGATGCCAAGTCAATCTCAATGTGTTTCATTCCTTGTTACTTAGGAAATGATGTGCTTTCTCCTTAATGACCCTCAAAATCACTCCAAGGACACAAAGCCAAGTATGCAGGAGTCCCGTGGCCTGTAATTTGCAAACCATCAGTTATTTCTATCATGTGGCCTGAACTTTCCTTAAAGGGCACGTCGTGCCAAGTTGACTTATGGGGCACACTCTTAAAAACTGTAACACAGGGCCACAGTTCCCACCAATGACTCAGAGTTCAGTGTCTTTTTAACAGATGCCGGTTGGTACAAATGGTGAGCTCAGTACCACTTAGACAGGAAGCTGCGTAGGCAGCCTTTGACATAGAGCAACTCATTTAGGGCAATAATGAAGCTGGTGCTATCTTTAATCTATGTGCTAGAGGCATTTCAACACAGGGTAAAACATGTTTTTAGTCTAAAACAGACTTCAAGAACTAATTTACCAACCAATGAAGACAGCAGGAAGTGAGAGGTGTTCTTTCAAATTTAACATATAGCATTCACTTCATGGGCTTTCATGTAATTTTTAAATGATATTTAGGAACATTTTTAGCTTTGAGTAGTGAAGTTGATTCAAGATTGTGGCCAAACATTAAGTGAGAAACCACTCAGATGATTAACTGACCATTTACTTGATTATCTGAAGGGTTGCTTTTTCTGTTTTCTAGCCAGAAAGATGCAAACTTAAATATTACCTAATAGCCCTTTTGACAATCTAAGCAACTTCCTAATGTCTGTGACATGATTATATAGGTATTTACCATGAACTTTATATATATATATTTGAGATTGTCAAATTTTAGGAGTTTTAAAGCAAAGTAAAAAATACTGCTAAAATAAGAAATTGAGCCTGACCTGTCGTGGCGCAGTGGATAAAGCGTCGACCTGGGAACACTGAGGTCGCCAGTTCAAAACCCTGCACTGGTCTGGTCAAGGCACATATGGGAGTTGATGCTTCCAGCTCCTCCCCCCTTTCTCTCTTTCTCTCTCTCTCTGTGTCTCCTCTCTAAAATGAATAAAATAAAAAGAAGTTTAAAAAAAATAAAATAAAATAAGAAATTGATGGAGAATCTATGCAAATTTTTAGATCTGTCATGATTAAGTAACGTTTGATTACATTATATAAGGTATTAGATTTATATTTCATTTCTATTATTTAATTTTTGTATCGTATGGCCTAACTAATTTACATATTTACATATTTACTAATTACGATGTTGGAATAACCCCAAACTATTTTTTGATGGGAATACTGACCTTGTCTGCAGGTATTCACATTGATAAATTCTGTAGGGAATTATAAAGTAATCTTTTCAGATACCAGTCAATTTACTGTCTTAATTAAAAAAATAAACTTGTGCCTGACCTGTGGTGGTGCAGTGGATAAAGCGTCGACCTGGGAACACTGAGGTCGCCAGTTCAAAACCTGCACTGGTCTGGTCAAGGCACATATGGGAGTTGATGCTTCCAGCTCCTCCCCCCTTTCTCTCTTTCTCTCTCTCTCTCTGTCTCCTCTCTAAAATGAATTAAAAAAATTAAAAATAAAAAAATAAACTTGTGTCGTTTTAAATCCTGTCATTCTTCAAGTTCAACATCAAGGACATTAGGTTTGTCCTTATTTAAAACCATAAAAAAAAATTGCATTGGAGGCACTTGCTGGAATGTGCCGCTGCCTAAATCTTAACGGTCTGCTAATAATACTCATGGAAGATTGTTGGCAGAATAAATAAAATATCTTAAAGAGTATTTCCAAAACGTTAAATTTTATCCTGGGACAAAACTGGTTCACCAGAAAAGCAAGTAGACTACACTTTGCTGTGACGTCTCATAGAATCTTTTTTTACTGGATAATTTCACACTGGCACCATGCCACACTGACCTATTGCATTTTATCGTGAAGTAGTTTCTGAAGACGCTGACCGTTATACAACAGAACTTTGGCTTTGTGTGAGGTTCCAGGGGAGAAATTCCTCTAAAGAGAATATGGTATTGTAACCACTTATTTTCTTCTAAGGAAAAACAAAATCTTATGGAAAAGGGCCATAAGATTTGAAGGGTATTAAGTCTTGTCTTCCATGTGATATTCTTTCTTTATCCTACTTGGAAGCTCAGAGCCAGATCTGAATCCTGTCTTCACGTATGTATAGATTCATTTTACTTCTTCCATTATCACATTTTCTAGTTTAATTTTACTCGTGACAGGAGCACCTACTTCCCCCTATAATGTGTGCATTTTTGTAAACCATTTTGAATTGGACTCTTAATTTTTATTCTGGGTTATGGGGACTCTTGAAGGATATTAAGTCTTGTATATTAGTAGGTGATAGAGTCAAGTTATCGCTTTAGAAAAATTATTATCGTGAAAACAAGAGAAATCATTTGGGGATAAGGGTCTTGAAATAAAAGAAGACATGATAAAAAATGACAGAAAAATTTAGTGAATTGAAAGGGAATTTAGAGAGCAAGTGGTAGTAGACTTAGAGAGGAGAAGAGAGAAATGTTCATGAAGCAGAAGTCAAGTGATTTGATTGCCAGTTGGAAATGTTCGTTCAGGGTAGACAAAATGAAAGCAGTAACTCCAATTTCTGCCTTGGAAAATCTGGTGGATGGTACATTAGGGTCATAAAGAGAGGCATAATTGCGGGAGGAACAATTTGGTTTTCAGATACCATGAAGTGTTTTGGTGAACATATCCATTGGGAAGTTGGATATATAGAATGGGAGCTGTGGATGGGGGACACATCCTGGCGAGGTTGGGTTATCACTGTAGATACCGCCCTCTGGTTAAGAACTGAAGTGATGGTGGTGGGTGAGATTGTTCAAGAAGAACAAGTGTAGAATAGTGGTGGGCTTGCTTTGGTGGGAAATAATATTTAAGATATTGATGGACAAAGAAGACTTTATAATGTAAATATTTCTGAGAAAAGACCAAAGTAGAAAACTCTAGACAAAATCAAGTTTCAAAAAGTAAAGATTTTTGAAAAGTTCAAGTAGGAGGAAAAAGAAGTCCATCCGACAATTGGAAGACTCTGGGTAATGTGGATTGCAGTGGTTCCATGAGTTGGTGAGAGGGGGGAGGGCTGATGACACGAACTTGAAAACCAGGCACTCGATTCATTTTTGAGCAGAACTGCTGTGAGCCAATTACCAAACATGAAAATAGACACAGAATGCTTCCAATAAGATGTTGGGTCTATTTTAGAAATTAAGAAAAATGCACATGACTTATTTAAAATAAAAAATTTTAAATTAAAAGTATAATCATACTGTACCTATTTACCAAATATTGCATATGGTAAGTCAATGGAGAAGAATCACAATCACTTTAATTAGTTTCAAAAAGACACTGGAAAAATTCACCATTTTTTTTCTCATAAGAATTCTGAGTAAGTCAGAATTAACTTAGATTTGAAGGAAACTTAAACATTTTTTAATTTATTAATTTTAGGAAGAAAGAGAGAAAATAAAACAGCAACTTGTTATTCCATGTATCAACGCATTCATTAGTTGATTCTTGTATGTACCCTGACCAAGGATCGAACTTTCAACCTTGGTGTATAGGAGACAATGCTCTAACCAACTGAGCTACCCAGCCAGGGCCTGCAGAAAATTTTCTTAATGGAAAAGAAATAATTCAGTCCAAAATCCCAATAATTCAGTATACTATATATTAGCAAACATAAACTTTCTGATTTTATAATATGAAATCATTGAAATAACATAGTAGGCATTAACATGAAGAAAGGCAAATATCATTCTGCTTTCTGGAGAACTACTATTTTATCATATAAACAAAGCTTAGCATTTACTTTCCACAGAGGCTTCAATTGTTGCCATGTGATCTTGGGGTAAAATGCTGTGCTCATATTTCCTGGCCAGACCTTCAAGACTGGATATCATCGTCCTTTATTGTCAGTCCAGATTTATGATTCGTTTTTCCAAAAAACTTATTTTCATCACTTAACACATAAATATTAACTATCTTGGAGAAAAATCTTGTATTGTTATTTCTCTTACATGATTCAAAATTTTAAGATCCTATTTTGCCATCAATTTTTTTTTGAAACAGGGACAGAGAGAGAGAATCAGAGAGAGGGACAGATAGGGACAAACAGACAGGAATGCAGAGAGGTGAGAAGCATCAATCCTTAGTTTTTCATTGCCGTTGAAACACCTTAATTATTCATTGATTGCTTTCTCACATGTGCCTTGACCGCGGGCCTTCAGCAAATGGAGCCACTCCTTGCTGGAGCCAGCGACCTTGAATCCAAGCTGGTGAGCTTTTGCTCAAGCCAGATGGGCCCGCGCTCAAGCTGACAAGCCCGGGGTCTTGAACCTGGGTCTTCCGCATCCCAGTCCGATGCTCTATCCACTGCGCCACCGCCTGGTCAGGCTTCCCCTATTTCTTTTTATAAAAGATTTTCTGCCTCCAGAGTAGAGACATGAGCACCCACCTAGTGCGTAACAAATGAACCAATGGAGTCAAGATATATTTTACTAATTCATATTTTAATAACTAGGGCCACTCTGTAATTGTAGAACAGGTAATGGAATCAGTCAGACCTTCTATTCATAACGAACTAAAGTTTTCAAAGCTTCTTTCACTGACTTAGAAGTTCCAGTATGTACATGTCGTGGCTGTAGGGGGCCTACTGCACAGGCAAACTTGAATGCAGCCATCGTTACCACTATGGAATCACGATATCGTCTGTGTTTTGGCTTGAGCCAAGCTAAGCTTTTAACATTTAGTCCCATAGAAGGAAATTAGCTGGTAAAAAACATTACAGCTAATGTTTTACTTAATGATGAGAAACTATGTGCTTTCCCACTAATATGAGGCACAAGACAGAGGTGTCCCCTCCCACCACTCCTTTTTGACATTGTACTAATGCTATAGGACAAAAGACAAAAAAAATCAAAAAAGGAAATAAGGTGGATACAGATTGTCAGGAAAGGAAATATCTTTGTTCACAGATGACATGTTTGTCCACAGAGGAAAATCCCGAAGAATCAGTAACAATAACAAACAAACACACAAAACACGAGAACTTATAGTTGGTTAAAAAGGGTTGCAGGATACTAGATTAATACACAAAAATCAATCGTTTTTTTCATATAACAGCAATAAACATTTGGAGTTCAAAATTACAAATACGGTATAATTTACATTTGTGCCGAAAATGAAGTACTTTTGTATAAACATAACAAAATATGTGTAAGATTTATATGAGGCTGTCAAAGTCTGATGAATTCAATGAAGATCGAAATAGGGAGATACTTTATGTTCATAGACAGACAGGTTCGGTACGGTCAGGACGTCAGCTTTGTTAAGTTGATATACAGCTTCAAAACAATCCCTGTCAATATCAGCCTTATTTTGTAGGTTTCAGTGAAAGGATTCTAGCTTAACTGAAAAGGCAAAAGAATCGGAGTTGCCAGCCAAATACCGACGAGAAGGACAAAGTGAGAGGAATGACCCCACCTGACTTCAAGACATACCGTAAAGCTACAATAATCAAGACACTGCTCTGTTAGAAAAAATACTAGATTTTACGTGCATTTGTTTAGATGTTGTTTTTTCTGATATGTATTTTAGTATTGCCTTAAAATAATTAAAATCGTTACCTTTCCTACAGTTATCAAATTGGCCTTCAAACAACAACTACAAAGATCTGGGAGCCATGTGGAAATAAAGGATTAATGCACATTTTTAATGGAGAAAACACAAAATTAAAAGTCTTCCACTGCTTAAAATGAAAACATTTCAAGGCTCATTTAGAGAGAGTTATGAAAAAAAAAATTGTCAAAATCACAATGTCATATACCTTGGCAAGTTGATTCTATCAAGTTGAACTTAAATGCTTTAAGAAACAATTTCAAATATGCATTACAAAAGCTGGCTGAACTTGAGTTCTTCATTATAGTTTATAAGATGACATTTTTTTTCAACTAACCTATCTATGCACAGGTCTATAATCGATTTGTATAAAAAATTACTTTAATCATTTATTTTCACTCTATACCAGTATACTCTATACCAGAGTTATTCTGAATAGTTATTAGCTTTCACCAATGATATAAAGCATCCCTTGTTTCTATTTTATCTGGTGGACATGCAATGTAAATAAATAATGGAAGGTTCAATATGTTTAAAAAAGAGGTAATTTTAGGTTCAAAGATTAAGTTCAAATTTTCCTTTGCTTGTGAATACATAAAAATGTAGAAATTGAATTTTAGCAAACAGTTTTATCAAGTAATAATTATAGTACTAATTAATTTGGCAGTTCTCAAACCTTTTGGTTTTTATACCTCCTTACACTCCTTAAAAATATTGAGAATCTCAAAGAGCATTCATTTCATTTGTTTCATAATATTCATCCTAGGAGAGATTAAGAGAGAATATTAAAAATTTGTCATCAATTAATTTAAAATGATAATGATAAACTTATTTCTTCTTTATATAAATAACTATATTTACCAAAACAAAAATGTTTAAAGGCAAGTTCCACTTTGCAAGTCTGCTTGATGTCTGGCTAAATAGAAAAGGCTGGAATTCTGTATCTGCTTCTATAGCCAACCTACTGCAATTTCACACCTGAAATCACTGCCCATGCATTTATGTCAGAATGAGAGCAGAAAAAGCAAGTAATATTCTAGTGTTTTTACAAATACAGTTTTGACTTCACTGACCCCTAAAAAAGTCTCCTAGACATCCAAAGCTCTCAGATAAATGGAACCACTCACATTCTGTTGGTAGATGTACTTACTGTGAATTAAGTCATTTAAACATGAAGAGAGAAAAATGTGTCTGAGCAAGGGAGAGAGACCTTTCTTTGCAAGAGCTAGGTTCAGTGGCGATGGCCCCATATTCCGCTCTGGTCCCTGTCCCATTCCTTTCTTCCTATTTAGATATAAGCGTCTGACAAAGCTTTCTGTACCTTCTCATTTCTGACTCACCTTGGAATGCATGGCCGTCTGAATTCTACCCTCTATGCCCATAAAATCAAAACTCGATTTTATGCAAAGTATAACACTTCCAAGCCTCACAGGCAAAGGTACGCTAATAATATTTCTGGGTTCTTCATTTAAAAAATATTCACCTAAGCCAATACCTTAAAACTCAGCCCTAATGCGACCAGTGGGGTCACAATTTCCAGAGCGTAGAGTATGAGATCACAATATGATGAGGCTCAATGAAATACTTTTTGTTAGTCTATCAGATGACCAAAAAGAAAAATAACGATGGCATTACATATACGTGATTCGTATAAGAGAGAAGTCATGGGAGAGTTAGAACTAAAATGAAACACCTGAGGAGTTCAGTGCTTCTAGCCCATTCTGTTTTATCCCCCCATGAGGTCATGTCCCATCTCAGTTCTGATTGTGTCCTTATACTTGCCAGCTTTGCCTGACCGTGCTCCTAACCAGACGGTTTCTAAGGAGTTTAAAGGTAGAATATGAATTTTCCATTTCTCAGAGAACCTAATGAGGACATTTGGGAAAAATGAAATCAGCAAGCTCAGACAAAGAGTTACCTTATCATCCTATGTATGTGAGAAGCATAAACGTATAAGGATAGTTTCTTAGAGGTCATAAAGTTTGTCCACAGGACATTGGGATGAACTCCAGAGCTCTGACCCCTACCCTAATAAGTTATCTATCCACTAATGTCTAATTGTATTATTTTTGCAACATTGCCTTTCTATTATGGTCATTATTGGAGGATATATATATATATATATATATATATATATATATATATGATCCAGGACACTGGGAAACTTATTCAAGAAAATCTTACTTATTAGAAAATTATGTTTCAACCTTCCTCAGATTTACAGGGCACAGCACAAACCAGGAAAGAGGTCACTTTCCTCTCATAAATTAAGTGCTAGTGTCCCACACATTCTGAATATAGTTTGAATTAAAAGCAAGTTTGGCAGGCTTCCAAAGTTTGAGAATGTCATTTATTTGGTAAGTTGCCATACATTTATTTTCCTACTCACTAAATAAAAATTCAAAGATAAGATTGTGATTCTAAAGCATGAGTGATTGACAGCATAAAAATAAAGGAATCAAGAAGGAAATACCTTTGTGGCATGATTTCAGGAAGTCTTATGGGAAAGATATTTTGAATTTTCTGGTAAATGTTTGTGTTTCACAAATGATAAAAATGAGATGAGAAGAAAATGCATAAGTTGAAAGAGCAATAAGTTATTTAAATGGATACAAATGTGACTTTTCTTGACTATTGATCTATGGCTTTATAATATATGTTTAGATTCCTTGCAAATATTCTGTGAAATAATTCAATTCACCTATGGTTTATTATACAGTTAACTAGTAACAGGTGTTAACAGTCTATTCAAGGAGAAATTTACACATTCTAATTCCATAACCAATTTTATCATATGATGCAGTGTTGTTTATAATCAACCAGTGTTTTTTAATTCACTGTCAGAGCATCTCTTCAGATACCTCAATTCTGAGAATTCATGACATCAAATTCATTGTGTGTAGATAGATAATGTTTCAGTTAGTAATGACAGTTAGTGTTTACTCAGTGGAAATCAAGGTTTTGGCATGACAGAGAATTGTTAGATCAGTTAGAAACCACTAGAAGTTTTTTGGGTTTTTTTTTTCCACTAGAATTTTTTATACAAACAAAGTTTATAGGGCATTGGAGACAGCAGTAATGTCTTCAATAAAGATAAAATATCTTAGCTCCTGAGATTAGTCATATATTAGAACATTTCCACAGGGAAGACTGAAGTTGTTGACCCGGAGAATTTAGCCAAAATGATGTGCTATTTCACTGGTGTTGGCTGACCTGATACACGGAATATTATACTGTCCAACTTAGGTCTTAACTTAGCCAAATGATGAAATAGGTATTTGCCTAATTCACACCTTAACATCATGCCAAACCAAAATACAAATACTCCCAAATAAAGAATAATCCAAATTTCTTTATTCAAAGCATCCAATGTTGTTGAATTTTTTTTAAAATGTAGATCACTTGTATGCCTCTGATTTACACTTTTCTTTAGCTATAGAGTGAAAATTTACTATAAAGACACATAAAATAAGTTGTGTTAAAATGTGTGCTTTGTATCTTAGTTTAATCCCACTTTTTATTTTTCTTCTGCAAAGATATGATTGTTATTCATGATTCAAAAATGAGAAGTTTGTTTGTGCTGCATTCCATATTAGAAATAATTTTAATTGGTACACAATCCTCTGTAAAGTATTGGAAACAGATTATATTTAATTATAACATTAAATTATGAAATGTGCAAAAAATTTTAAAGCAGTGAAAGAAACCCAATAATGTATTTACTAAAGATAGTGACTTGAGTCATTTCTTTTGCCAAAGTTTTGAAATTAATAGCAATGAATTCTTATTTTGTATTACCTTCCATTCTCTCCTCCAGTGATTACTTTAAAAAATCATGATATCAATAACAATATATCTATCATGATTAAGAGATTGAGAAATGTGTTGCTGGATAGCTTCCTATTATTATATATTCCTATCATTACCAGAATAAAGAATACATTTTATTCTAGTACATAATACAAACTAACTCCTAACTCAGTTTCTGTTCACTCTGGGGAATTTTCAATGATGGTAGAAAGCTGTGTTTTCCCTGTGCGTGGAGAAATTCCATGAGCATATGAATCTACCCCCAAGTAACAGCGTCCGTCTTAGTTTCTCCTAACTTACAGCAGCCGGGTCATGAATGGTGCATTCATTGCATCCATGCCCAGATGTGACAATCGGTCAGTGCTGAATTACCCACGTAACACACACCTGACAGGTAGGTGTTGCTGGGCACTGAAGAAATAACTGGACCCACAGCACACTACAAATAAGAAATGAATAAGGGTGACAGGCTGCTAAGTAACTGCTTCTACGTGACAACTTGTTTCCTTTACACCTTCTTTTATGTCCTCTTTGTATTTTACACCTTCCTTTTACATCGTCTTCAACACCACAAAACGGTGATGCTCATTAATTCTCTGAAAACTTGCTAACAAGCCAGACTTTATACCTAGAGCCAAACTCCTCAGTCTGCTTATCAGGTAACCTAAGTGATTAGAATGGTATTGACTACTCTCAAGGACACGTGGACCAGCACATGTAAATATTCAAAATAATAAATGAGGTAGACCGAAGCTTGGTCATCATTTATTCATTTGGGTTTTGTGACCAATAGGGTAAATTCACACTCTGAGAATCTGAGCCTGGAGAAAGCAGAGTTTGACTATTTGTTCTTATGAGAAAGTATCCAGGTTAGTGATCCAGAATTCACTTCAGGAATTCATTTCGGTAAATGCTTTTTTTTTTCACTACCCAAGGTGTTTAATATAGACATTGGAATGGCTGACTGTTGGCTCTCTCTGTTGAGTGGTTCACCTAATGACAGTCATGTGCGTTTGCTTTTTGCACGCCAACAAATTGCCCTCCTTAACCTGGTGACTAATGGCTTCTTACTGGTTTGGAGGCTTCTTTTTCAAAATTTAAATCCCCTCTCAAATTCAACTATCATTTGGGAAAAATCCAACTTAACTCATAAATACAAAAGATGTTTAAAACAGTGTAGTGCAAAGCCCTCGGCGTTCCTGCTCTCAATTTGCTTCCTCCCTCGGCTCCATGCCAGCACCTTGGACACTGACCACAGTCACTGATCGAGCCATCAGAATTCACAGCAACCTCAGGAGAGAACAGCTATTCCATTTACAGAAACTGATGTGGGAGTCAGGACGAGGCAACGACTCATTCTGCTCTAACAGGCTGGGAGAAAGATGAACATTCCCCAAAAATAAAAGTGTAGATCAATCATTCCAGCAAACACCCAATGACCGTAACGGCTGTTTCTAGCAGCTAATTATGCAGGAGCTCATGTAGACAGCTGTGCATGTATTAACTTTTAATAGAATTATTAATTAAAGTATAACTTACATGTTGAGATATCCGTGAGTCCCAGCTACAGGGCATGAAGAATTTCAGCTAAAACACGCCCACATAATTGGATCAAGAAACAAAACCTTGCCATCATCCCAATAACAGCATGTGTGCCTGTCACTGTCACCAGTGCTGGACAGGTAACCCTGATTCTGGTTTCTAAGCCGTATGCACGTGTTATCTCAAAATTCAAGGGTCTTTGGTGGGGAGTCCATTTTATTTACTGCTGATGTGTGTTAACTAATTTTAGTTCAACTAGAATGACTCGTGGAGGGATCGATAGACACCCTAATGCTTCAGAAAACAGTTTGACCAAATACTTACTATTTCCTGGGTGTGTAATATATGTTCAAATGCATAATTATGAGCATAATTGGAATAAGAAAATCTATCTGTTTCTTCCAGTCAATATCTTAGATGTTAGCACCGTAGATATTGAATTAAGAACTAATGCTATAAATTCAGATATAACTTTCAACTGTTGACTCTGCCCTGTGTTAAGTGTTTAATCTTGAACAAATAAACCTATTCATTCCTTATATTTTTCTTTTATAACATAGATAATAATAGAACTTATTTCACAATGGTTTATAAAAATTAAATGAAATAATGTAACAAATAATTAGCTCCCATCCTGGCATATAGTAAATTCACAAAAATTATAAAAATAATTCATATACTTTGATTGGAGTATGTCATTTCCAGGGAGCCATCCTAATAATATAATACAAAACACAGAAAAAGTTTCTGCACAAAATCTTCATAGTGATACTATCTGTAATATAAAAGAGAACTATTAGATTTATTCAGGATTAAAAAGAAAATGGATTAGAAAGTGTAAAGCCTGTGGCCGAAGCCACTATCACAGCAGCCTGACCCACGCAGGTTCACATTGGATTCGAACAGATGGCAATGAAACACAGGAGCCACGAACTGGTGAGCCATCAGCTTTAATTCTAGCTTGCACCCGGCGGGCAAGCAAAAACACACACTGGGCTCCAAAACCCACACATTCAGTGCTCACAAAGCTACTGACTTATCCGAGTTTCCTAGAATCAAAGCTTTCTAGCTCACCAGACTTATTCACCTCTGTTTCCCATCTCCTCCTGCACAAACTCTTAACAAACTGGCTTCTTCCTCAGCACTCTGCCATCTCGGCTACTTCTCCTCCACATGGCCTTACTCTGCTCTCCTTTCTAATACTAACCTCAGGAACTCAGGAACCAAGAGAGAGAGATCTAGCTACCGGTCCGCCCACTTTATAGCATAGATAATCCAAACCTTTAATCCAATTATACATACAAGAAAGTCTATGATACAAAGCCACCCATCTGAGACATAATGGGATTCCTCCCTACATCACCACCCTACATCATCCAATCAGTCAAGGGTGTGGAGAAGAGCTTACTCTTAAAACAAAGCCTTAAGCTATAACAACTCGGCCTGCTTACATTACAACTTTTCCCCCACAGCCATCACAAGCATAAGGCCAAATAATATCACCTGTGTGACGGGCTTCCATGTGGGCAGCTCCATCTTTAACAAAGTGAGCATAATATATTTCATCTGCCGAACAGAAAGGTACACCCTAATTTACAAAACATCTTATGAAAACATTGCTAGATACAAATGTTTTGGGCCCTGGTCAGTGGCTCAGTGGATAGAGCATTGGTCTGGCATATGAATATCCCAGGTTCGATTCCTGGTCAGGGCACATAACTATAAACCTACTTTTGCCCACACCTGTATATATGGGTCAGGAAACAGGAAAGGGGAAAAGGAAAGGAGAAGAAGAAATACTTCCATAGTGACAAAGAGACGAGGAAGTCTATTCAACGTTTAATTTATAAATAACCATTTGGTCAGAGCATGATCACTGTTACCAAGACACTTGCATTGCATCTTACAGATTTTAATGTTGATTTCGAACTTTGTGCTCTCATTTGTACAAAATGACAGAGCACAAAATCTTCATTCGGCTCACTGTGTGTGTGTGTGTGTGTGTGTGTGTGTGTGTGTGTGTGTGGACTGACTGTATTTTTTCAGATGTCCTCTGATAACCCGTCACCCATTTTCATCTCCTTGACCACCCTGACAGTCCTGGACTCTAACAGTAGATTTTGTGTTAAACAGACTAGACTTTGAGAAGAATTATGCTGAAGTAATTTCTTGGTTGTCCATACTGATCAGGCACAAATCCAAATGTTATCCTTAAAATCTATAATTTTAGCAAACTATGATTTTTGCTTTTAGCAATGAATCTCTCTCATTCTTCCAGCAAACACCAAATGACCATCCTCTGGTACAAGGCCCTGGGCTAGACGAGTTGATAAGAGCTAAGAAAATCGACATTCTGTCTTGGCTTGCTGAGCCTGGGGCTGTTTTTATCTAGGATACAGAAAACCGCTGCTTAGTGACTTAATGAGGCGGAGCCTAAATTACTGCCCAGATGTAAAGACCTGCCTTCACAGTGGACTAGAAGGCCACTTGGAGGTCAGTATCGCTCTTTCACTTGTATTAATGAACAACTTAGATGCAATTCATTGCTCAGCCACCGCGTGTTATGACAAAAAATAAAAATTGAACGTCTCAGAGGTTGACTCAAAGTTATATGTTAGTTTCTCAGGGAAATACTTTATTTCCTGTCATTCCAGTACCTCTAGCCTTGTGTCTTTTATAATGTATAATTTCTCTTTCGCTTACTCCAAAGCCCTTAAAACTAAAATGAAGTGTATTCTTAGAAAATTTATTTGCAGTGGATACTTTTCGTATTTTTTTTTATGTCCATAACAACTACAAAAGAACATAATGTCGGGCCACTTTTCTCAAACAAGAGAAAGAATAGGGTTGTGTTACTTTGACAATTATTATCACATATTGCAAAGACTTCTGTGTCATTCTGATCAGATAAATTGTAACTAAAAATCTAGATAACCTTCATTCTTTAATATAGAGAGACTATTTAGAAATTTTAAAAAGTATCATGTTAGTAGGTAATTCAAGGGAAAGTGGGTAACATGATTTAAAACGATATGAGGAATTTAGGCTTAGGAGAATCAGATGATTAGGTTGATATATATTTTGAAAGCATATAAAAAGTGTATGAATATAACAAAAATAAAATGGTCAAAGTATCCTATTAAAGATTAGAATCATAAGATGGAGACGACATACTTGTCATGAGCCAAAGTTGACCCTTACATAATTTGTGAGACATGGTAATGATACTTGTATCAAATTAAAAAAAAAAGAAACTATCGTAATTATGAATAGTAGATTTTTCTTTTTAATGACTCTATTAGTATGGTCAAAGTTTGACATTTATGGTCAATTGATAACGTTGCTCAGTACAAATGTGTGACGTGTGCAGATCACACATGTGCGTTGACTGTTTCAGTGTCGAAGGCTGGGTCACAATGTCCTCCATTGGTTTAGCAGTGACCTATACTTATATAGTCATAATAATATACTTATTATGCAGTCATAATAAGTGCAGTGACCTCATGTAGTCAAATATACATATATAAGTCTTGTAAAGCTTTTGTTGTTTTTACTCTACTAAGATACTGGGTTTGAATGTTGATGTAGAAAACCCGGATCCAGCAAAACAAATTGTGTGGGGCCCTATTCATTCTTAATGATCAATGTGAATACTTTCAGAAAAAAATATAAAATTATCTTATCCTTTTTGGAAATAATGTTAGCATTTTGATAGACTGAGATATCATAGGCAAATGTGAATTATCTATCTTATCTATGAAAATGCCTAATAGCAGAACCAAAACACAGACGTTGATGAGTGACAACTAAATTGGTAATTTAATGTTAAATAGTTCTTTATATACTACTGATAAGACTACTATTCGTTCCTCTTCTTCCTGCTGTTTAATAGCATTGGCATTTGGAAGTAAATGAGATGAAGCTGTCAAACATACAGTCGCTGGCCTCTGGAATGTTAACAGCTCAGGAGTAGCAGTTATTTATGAAAGAAGTGGAAACCGAAGAAGATAAGGTAGCTATCCTAGATATCTTATCCTTACTGAAGTGAAGCTCATAAAACAAAACACCCTTCAGGATTCATTATCTTCCAGTTCATTGTGAAAAGATTTTACTGAAGTTTTGTTTTTAAGACTATTCAATTTGTTAACCTCTATGCTTTTGAGGAAAAAAAAGTGCTAGGTTGTCTTGAGGATGATTCTCCACATATTTCAAAGATGGCGAATTTAGGCAAGAAAACTTCGTTGAACTATATTCTTTTCTACTCACGTTGGGATGTGAAATAATTATCTGTAAAACTGACTAAGCCCAAAAGAATAGACTCAGCAGGAAGTTTCCTTTAAAACTGTCTGTACTTTAAGCTCTTGTGACTTTCCAACAGTCCATTAGTATCTGGGACAGAAATCTGGGTGGACTTGACAATTTAGGCCTGTGTTTCAGAAATGGACTAGTTGATGGAGACATGCAATGTTTGAGATTACTACAGAAACTATATATCTATATACTGTTTCTTCCTCAGATCACTGAATGTTAAAAGTTTTTTATTGAAAAGTGGATTCTGGGCCCTAGCCAGTTGGCTCAGCAGTAGAGCGTCTGCCCAGCGTGTGGAAGTCCTGGGTTTGATTCCCGGCCAGGGCACACAGGAGAAGGACCCATCTGCTTCTCCACCCTTCCCCCTCTCCTTTCTCTCTGTCTCTCTCTTTCCCTCCTGCAGCCAAGGCTCCATTGGAGCAAAGCTGGCCCAGGTGCTGAAGATGGCTTCATGGCCTCCACCTCAGGTGCTAGAATGGCTCTGGTTGCAACAGAGCAATGCCCCCGAGGGGCCGAGCATCGTCCTGTGGTGGGCATGCTGCGTGCATCCCAGTCTGGCACATGCGGGAGTCTGTCTGCTTGGAAAAAAAAAAGAAAGAATAAAAAAATAAAGAAATAAAAGTAGATTCTGGCATTCACTAGAAGACATTCTTCTTTTGTTTGCAT
Organism: Rhynchonycteris naso; assembly: GCA_037038555.1. Classification (NCBI taxonomy): domain Eukaryota; kingdom Metazoa; phylum Chordata; class Mammalia; order Chiroptera; family Emballonuridae; genus Rhynchonycteris; species Rhynchonycteris naso. The sequence goes on along the minus strand of CM072998.1, from coordinate 5,649,584 downwards.
ACTTGATAATTTACATAGCTTTATTCGAAGGGAAAGATAGCCAGAAAACCCTGATAGGTTGTTTCTCGTTGTTTTTACACACCGCAGAACTAACATGTATCCATGGGTCCATTCTTTAATTCTTTCATTTATTCATTCAAAAAGCAAATATCAACTGACTGTTAAAGGACAAATGATATACCAGGTACAAGTGATGTAGGAATCAACAGTGCAGCTCTTGCCCTAAAGGAACTCTCTCTGTGGGGAGTCAGATGATCAAACAGCAGATACCAAAGCAGATGTGAGCAGAAACTCCGGAGTCGTGGGGACATGACTGGGGTTCAAAGGCCTCTCATTTGTCAATTACTCATTAGGAGACTTTTGAGAAAAATTTCCTTGTCAATGAAATGAGGTTAACATTATAGTTTGTTGTTTGGGGATTAAATCTGAGAATACAATAAATATATCAGAATTATCACAGACTTGAAAGTGATATTGGTAGTCGTGAGGATATACTTTTTAAATAGGGAGAATTGTTCCCGCGGAAGGGCTGAGGGAATGGGGTTGGCAGGCTGCATGTGGAAGCCAACAGCGGAATCACGGCTAGGGACACAAGAGGAGTGGAGATGGTAAGCTGTGGAGAGAAGCCAGGCCATGAGGTGGGCAAAGGGGTGGAAAAGGAGCCCCACGAGCTGTTCAGTGCAGCGGATGCTCTTGGGAAATCCATGGGAGATGAGACTGGAGAATGGAGAGCCATTTGGATCTCATTCTGAGTGATTTATTAACTCAGAAGGGAGCCATTCACATTAGTGAAAACTCATACGTCTAAACGTTGCTTCATACCACCACCAGAATCAAGTCCGGAGGGGTAGAAGTGAATTAGAACTCAATGGACACTTCGTTATCCGAGAATGTGGACACGCACAGAGCCTTGTTATATGTAAGTGTGCAGTTAAGGATGCAGTTTTCACCTTAGGAAAGAACAGGAGCGTTTGTAGCACTAGTAAAACATACTGACATTTATCGCGGACCTCCTTGTGACAGGTACTACACTCGAGTTTTCATGGGTAAACACAAAAGCCTGTTTCCTTCTCTAAAGGGTGACAGTCTGAATGAGTGGAAATAGATAGGAAAGCGGTAAGCATTTCGTGCTATGCGTTCTCTGATAAAAGTCTATGAAGAGAATCCGTACCAGGGGGAAAGTCTCTCAGGCAAGACCAGAGGACCAGCAAGCAGGCCCCCGCAGGGGTTTAAGTTAGATTATATGATGGCTTAAACAATAGCAATGGCAGTATCCAGATGCAAGGTATATTCTGGGTAGATATGATGACTCACTGCATGTGCGAGCAGAGGGGTTAGTGCTGGGACACCCGTGTGGTCACCTGGAACTCAGTCTTCAAAGGCCAAAGAGCGGCCAAGAAGAACCAAGTATTTTCAGTAGCTTAGCTGTTGCGGCCACTAGGTGTCATAGTCATCCCTAACCCCTCCTTCCTCACCATCCCATCTCCTCCGAGCTGGGGGTCACTTAGCAATGCCTGTGTGTATGTGTGGCCTTAGGACCCTGCTTCCCACGAGAGATAGTGACATATTAGGAAATTGAAAGCTTTGTTCCTTAATTTTTCTTTGTGATCTACAAAGTAATTCCTTACTAGGAGAACCCATATTTGAAATAAAACAAAAGATCAGATTGATCTGTGACTATGGTCTTTTGCACACGTGGACAAGTACTGCAGAGAAGTTGGAGCACTTTGGGAGGATGGAGAGAGTGAGAGACTCCAGGACGCTTCCACTCCCAAATCTGGAAATGCCCCCCAACCCCCGAGGTGGCCTTTCTCCGTGCAGAGTTCAGTGGTTCTGCCACCAGAGTTGACTTGGTTCCTCCTCAACAGTAGGGTGATTTCTTTTTTCCTGTGGAAACTTCAGCCCACTCAGAGACGAATGGCCAGTGACATCTCTTCCCAACTGGAAGTTTATAAGCTCAGTGTGAACAGCTGTTGGAACAATTGTGGGTGAACATTTCGCTCTATAGAAAACAACCTTGATGAGCGTGCATGGTCACATTGCTTTCAGGACTGATGCCCATCTGTTGGGCTGGCTGAGTGCCTGGTCACTTGTTGGTCAGACTTTGAAGACATAGAGAGTCTCAGTCAGCAGGTTCCTCCGGTTCCTCTCCCGCAACAGCACTGCCCCCTGGAGGTTAGCTGTTGCTCCACCATGGATAAATGCAAAGGTGGCGCCAGATCTAAATCCTGTTTGTACTAACTCATAAAAAAAAAAAAAAATCAAAATTTTGTGGAAGACGTAGATTAGAGGCCAGAGTATAAGTCTGTGATCAGCTTGTATTTTTCTGGTTGTTCTGTTCCCTCCAAATACGAGAGGATCAGTGTAGGGTGCCGTGATCACATACAGCACACATGTCTCATACGGGAGCACCACATGCTCGTGCTTACTTGGTTCTCACAAAAAATACTTTTCTCACAGGTTCCCCTTCTGCACAAAGCAGATGAAATAAAACACATGTCAAAGCATGAAAACAATTTTCATGATTTTAATTTATTTTATGTTTTGTTTCCGTCTTCCTTTATTTCTTCCTTCTTTTTTCAACACCCCCCCCACCAACCCATTTTTTTACTATTTTATTTTTTCCATAACATGGTGATACCAATGTACTTATTTTCATCACGATAAGGGATTCAACCATTTTTGTGTGTGTGTGTGTGGGGGGGGGCTGACCTTCAGTTTCCTCTCATGTCTGAAATCTTTCCAGTGGATTCCTTTAATTATCGCCTTCTGTCTTATGTCAGCCTTCCAGTTTTCTCTGCCATGGGTCCTTGTTCGTCTTGCAGACGTGTGAATTTTTCACATTCTTGGCCCCTTCGTGAGCATTCTCTTTGAGTTGATCACTTGTTACTGACCCCAAGAGGAACAACGATGGTACGTTCTCCTATAATTCACTTCTTCCACTCTTCTAATCAGTTGCTTTCCATTTGACACTCAGCGCAGAGAACAGGGCCCTGAGGACTAGTGCTTGACACAAGCACATTTCTCTGCAGGATGTGGAAACACAGGAATGTCTTTTCATAAGCCTGTGCTGCACAGAGGCTGGTTGAGGCTGGTCTGTGTGAATCACTGTCATCTGGGGACTCTGAACAAAATCGCAGGGACCTCAGACCAGAGATGCTCAGGATGAAGAGATTTATGGCAGGCAAGCTGAAGAGGACCGTAGGGTGACCTTACACTTATTGCTACTGTTCTCCCTTTTTTTCCCAGCGGGGTGTTTGTTTTCTTTCTCTTCCAACCCATGGCCAGGATGGCAAAATCCAGAGAGAGAGGAGGGGAGCATTCTGGGAGACAGTGATTGTAAATATCAAACAAATAGATCACCTCTCTCACCTTGTCCAGGTAGCAGGTATTGGATCATCCTGGTGCTGTAGAAATTTATGCAGATTGTGTGATTATGTCTTTGTTGTTGTTTTTAAATCAAAGATAGGAGCAGAAAATACTCACTATATTGTCTTGTTTATTTCAGTAGTGAACATACAGGTGACAGCTAATGTTCCAGCCACTGGGAAAGGGTGAACACAAAGTTCGAGTGCGTGTGTCTGAAAATGCTATTAAACCAACCTCTTAAGTTTAATAAACCCCTTCATCAGCAAATATTAAAAATGCTATTATACTTAGAAATAATTTAGCCTTACTAAAATAAAAAACAGCTTATTTTAAAAATCACTTGCCTTATCCAGATATCACAGTTAGATAGAGCATCACCCCAACACGCAGAGATTGAGCATTCCATCCCCGGTCAGGGCACATATAGGAACAGGATGATGTCTCTCTCTCTCTCTCTCTCTTCCTCTCTCTCAAATTAATAAATAAATAAGAGAAATAAATAATTAATTAATTTGCTATTTTTATTGGGGTAGAATGGACACGTATCACACTATGCAAGTTTAAGATGGATGATGCGCTGAAATTATACATGTGTCCTTTGCAATAAGGTTACCACCTTACCTATAGTTAAGATCTCTACCACGTCGCATAAGTATCATTTCCTTTCTGTGGTGAGAACATTTTGGATCTGTTCTATGTGCAAATTTGAGAAATGTAATACAGGGTTGTTGACAATGGTCATCATGGTGTGTGTTAGATCCCAGGACTTACCTTCTGGTTGCAAGGGTGAATGTTTCAGTATCTTCCCACGTCCCCCAAATGCCCAGGCCCTGGTAACTACTTCTCTACTAACTCTCTGTTTCTACAAGTTTAGCTTTTTAAGATTTTTACTAAGGGAAATTGCACACTATCTGTCTTTCTCTGTCTGGCTTATCTCGTTAGGAACAATGCCATCGGAGTCCGTCCATGGATGGTCTGCAGATGGCGCCTACCCTTCTTCCTCATGGCCGGAGAATGTTGTAGTTTGTGTATCTCACACCTTGCTTATCTATTCACCCACTGACGGGCACTTAGTGATCTTGGGTACTGTGAATAATGTGGCACTGAGCAAGGGGTTCAGATACATTTTTTTTTGTATTTTTTTCCGAAGTGAAAAGCAGGTGGGGGTGTGGCAGAGAGACAGACTCCTGCATGTGCCTGATCGGGATCCACCTGGCATGCCCACCAGGGGTGATGCTTTGCCCATCTGGGGAGTTGCTCCATTGCAACCAGAGCCATTCTATAAAAGTACCTGAGGCAGAGGCCGTGGAGCCGTCCTCAGTGCCCGGGCCAACTTTGCTTCAGTGGAGCCTTGGCTGCGGGAGGGGAAGAGAGAGAGAGAAAGAGAAAGAGAGAGAGAAAGGAGAGGGGAAAGGGTGGAGAAGCAGATGGGTGCTTCTCTTCTCTGCTCTGGCCTGGAATTGAACCCAAGACTTCCACATGCTGGGCAGACGCTCTACAGCTGAGCCAACAGGCCAGGGCCAGATACATTTTTGACAGCCCGTTTTTATTCCCATTGGAGCTATAGCCAGCCGTAAGATTGCTAGGTCATGTGGCAGTGGTGTTAGAAATACTTCATATTTTTTGAGGTAACTGTTGATGCTCGGGTCAGAATAACCCAGTGCGGTAGGTTGTTATTGAAAATAGCATTCTGAAGGGAACTGGCCTTCTGGGCGGTCAAGTGTCTTTCTCCCAGCTAGTCAGTGGGCACCCGGGGATTGAGAACTGCAGCTACAAAACCTCTGTACTTTTGCTTCGGTAACAGAAGGGGATTTAAAAAATAGTAATCGCCTGACCTGTGGTGGCGCAGTGGATAAAGCGTCGACCTGGGAACACTGAGGTCGCCAGTTCAAAACCCTGCACTGGTCTGGTCAAGGCACATATGGGAGTTGATGCTTCCAGCTCCTCCCCCCTTTCTCTCTTTCTCTCTCTCTCTCTCTCACTCTGTGTCTTCTCTCTAAAATGAATAAATTTAAAAAAAAATTAAAAAATAGTAATCATCTAGTTTTGGTCACTCGGGGTAGAGAAAAGCAGTCTGTAGAACTAGGAATGTAAAAGTCCAGTTGGAACCCTGGTCCTTGCGAGGAAGCACGGTGCCCCGCCGGCACTGCGCAGAACGCAGCCAGCATGGACGCTGGGTTTGCGGGTGTCCCGGAAAGCCTCCTTCCGCGGAGAAAGAAATGCTACCTCGTGTCTCCCGCCAACAACCGAGGTGCGACTGCGGGTCGGGACGTTTCAAACGCGGTCTCATGAAGAGAGGAGTTTCTTTAAAAACACCAGAACTGGGGGCTAATGCGGACAGGAAGCTGAGCCTTGTGGTAATTCCTTAAAAGGTGCCCCTGGCGCTATATTCGAGAGAGTCTACCTCATTTTCGGAATCTGCAGGGTAAATGTCTTCCCTTCCACACTGCCCCACGTTGAACCAAGTGAACTAACAGTTTCGTCTTGCTTAAAAGCAATCACTAGCTACCTATGGCCAAAGCAGAAGCCACTTTAAAACCCCCAAGATTTCTGCACTACCATTGTTAATTTACATTGGACACTCAAACCTGGTATTATCCCTCAGCACGTGGCCGCGTGGCAGTATCTCCATGCGTCTTGCCAACAGTGGGCATGCCCCTGGGGGAAAGTAAGAGATGTAGATAGCATCACTATTTTGGTCCACCTCCTAAACACTTAGGGGAGCTGGTTTTGCAGTCTTGATTCCATTCACAAGCATTACTTCGCCCGTTTTGCATTGAGTTTTAAGTCAGTGTAAGTAATTCATGTATATTTTCATCGAACCTCGTCCTGGGTACTCAGACTTAAATTCTGTTAATGTGGCCATTGTCTCACTTACCCCTGTGCAAATAAGTCTCAGGAAGAGAGAATTGTACAGAGGACAGTGAGTTGTCTGGAGCCACAGACTTTGCTCAGACCAACGTACAGGGTCTGAGAGGGAGCATGTTGACCCACCAGCCCCAATCTGCATATAACACCTCATTTGTTATTTTGTAGAACAAGATAACATACAAACACGTAGGTATTAAATTATGTTAATTTACACAAAATCCTTAACTTTCGTCTGTTTTGAAGTTTGCGTCAAGAAGAAAACCCAGGACTAAGTGTTTCTCCAGCTCCAGAGCAGTAGCCTCTCCTCTGGAGTGCAGGGCAGAGCTTTTATGTAACTTGGACTCGAGCTTAATACCCAGCAGTGCCCTTCTGCCTCTGTCGTGAGGACCTCAGAAGAATCGCTGGCTGTGTAACATTAAACACAAGATACCTAAACCTTTTAGAATATAATTATATGCACATATATAAAACTTGTAATATATATATATATATATATATATATATATATATATATATATATATATATATATATATATATAATGAAATTGTTTTCAAAATATTTGTCTTAATGTTGCAGTGGATTTAGCAGTTTTGGTAAAATCTAACGGTTACAGTTTGTAAACATTATTTTTATCATGTTTATAATTGTAAATTGGTATAAAATTTAATATGTAATCAATCTCTGAAAAGCTCTAATGATTTAAGTTGTATCACTATAGCCTTCAAATGAAGTAAAACTTCCAAAACCATATTTTTAAAATATGTGACCCCCATCTTTTCAAATTTAAAATATTCATACAGTATTTTCTGTGCATTTGATAAGCTACAGAAAGAAACTATTTGTATACCTTAGCACATACCAAAAAAAATATCTTTGTATTTTCAGGTTATAAAATGTAGGACAGTAGCTTGTAAAAAGAACAAAATTATTTTGAGAGTAAGGGTCACTTTGAGAATGCGAGGTCATTAAGAAAGCCATCAGAAAAGGGTGAGTGACGGGCCATGCTGTGTCACTTCGGGGACAAGGGTTGGAGGTCGCGAACGTGAGGATGAGCAGAAGTGGGATCAAGGCGAGAGGTAGCATTGTTTATCTGAGATGTAAAGTTGGAGGCTGTCTAAATGACAACAGATAAATCAACATAAAACACTCTTTCCCAGAATAAAAAATGTTACATCAATGGGGTTTTATGAGAGGAAATGCCAGTGTTTCTTCCAGATAACAAACCTCCTATTAAATTTCACTCCATTTAGTTTAGCCTCACTACAAAATTTAAGAATGCAGGATGCACTCCTCTTCTGAATCACTTCTGAAAACACAAAGTTAAGGATGTGTTAAAAAAATATATATGTAAACTATCAAAAAGCGTATCAGTGTTCAGTATACATCAAACCAGCTTATTGTTTGAAGAGGCACTCAGCAAACCCACTTTTATCTCTCTTGCATTTGTACACGACTAAAGTTTGTTCTCTGAGATATGTATACACACACCTAGCTGAGGTTTTCAGACAAAACCCAGTAAAAAGAACTTAATAATTATTTTCTATTTAAAAATAGGTAGCTTGATAAGTGATTTGATGTGTAAAGCCTTTTAAATAAACTTTACCTGTTAAGTTTTCTACTTCCAAGAAGCTGAAAGAAAAAAGGATCATCGCCCAGAGAAGTATTCTTCCAGCATCTGCACGAGGGAGCAGAACATGGTATTCAATCTACGCACAGAGTCCCGACGTTATGAAGTCTGTCAGTCAAATGTACCAGCATCGTACTCACAGTGTGGAGACTGCCTCCTGCGGTCACCGGACCACTTGTTTTAAAAGTGCGGTCACCTCTCAGAGGCATTTCAGGATGTCCGTGGAATTTTGATGGAATTTTATTTGTGATCAAGCTCAGCTTGGGTGGTGTGAACGAATCGCTCATCCCGGCTCTTTTTATTTTTAATTAATTTATTGGGATGATGGGGTTCCGGTTATAATAACATATTTCTTCCTGTGGGGTCGTTAGCTCGGGTCTTGTTTATTCTTGGTGTTGCTGTGATGAGCAGGGAAGACAGGCAGAGGTCAGCAGCCCCTGCACACCTGGGCAGCAGAAGCAGGTGGCTGGAGGAGATGAGGTCAAGCCAAGGCAGCCATGTGCCCTAGCTGTCGGGGACATCGTCAAGGGCTGGTGGCGGTTCCCGCTGTAAGAGCAGCAGCTGCAGGGACGGAAAGGCTTGGGGACCGAAAGGCGTGGGCAACAGATCCAAGAAATACTGATCTCAAAGTAAGCCAGTTCGCCTTGACCGGTCTCACTGTGTGCAGCGTTCAATGGGATGTGAATGACTCGTTCACAGCTTGTTGGAAGTGGATTAGGTGAGATCCCGACGGCGCGGCGCTTGGCACCCCGAGTGCGCTTCCTGCCGGGGCCGAACCCCCTTGCCTTGCTAACCTGGGCCATTCGAGATCCGGCGGGGCCTCCGTGTTTGGCTGTTGATCTCCGCCTGTCTGTCATCGTGAAGGCTAAGCATCTTCATAAAATACTAACGACACCCAAAACTTAGGCCATAAAGTGTGGATTTATTTTATGGTAGATTCCTTTCTGCAGTCAAGCATGAAAGTGAAAAGTGCTTTGATGGCCTTTTCCCATTTAATTCCTCCGACGTCGAAAGCGGAAAAGATTCACGGCCATATTAAGTTAATGACTGCAGTCTGAAAGTGCCCTCGAGCCTCAATAAATAACCCATGATGACCATAACCATTTGTGACTCATTGTCCATAACCAGAGGACTTCCCTGACATTTATATACTCTGATAAACCACCCATATCTGTGCAAAAACTTTAAAAAAAAAAAAAAAAGGCATTACCAAGTATATTTTAAACTAATCAGAGCAAGGCCATTTAAGCTTACGACCCAAAATGTTGTTGGCGCACTGGGCTCTTGGCAGGGGCTGTAACTCAGTTAAGGAGAAACCAGCCTATCTCTGCACGTTAATTAAGAGGAAAATTATGAGCTGTCTCTCCCTCATATCTGTAGCCTGACACTGAAATTGATAGTGGTTGAATTATTATTTTTATGTGCTTTAACTACTTAATAGTTAAGGGTGTCGTAATTGTCTCCCGACTGTCTTTTGTTCTGATAGACGCCGTCATGTAACTCACTGCACACGCCGTTTCTGAGCTATGACCACCTGATGCTCTCAGCATCCAGTCACAGGTGCAAGGTGAGCGTCCCCGAGCAGAAAATGCACCTTAGACTGTTGGAGGCTAATGGGCACAACATCCGCTGAGCCCTCTGGGGGCGGGGGCAGCTCCCCAAGAGAAGCTGAGAATGAACTGTAGTCCAATGAGATGGTTTTAGGCCGACACTTCTTCAAGTCATGTGATACTTTGGATTCTTTCTTGAAATACAGCAACTCTGGGAGGGCTAGCACTATAATCGTTACAGCACCACAGAAGGAGTTGGCGCTTGAGCCCAGGCTGAGCAGATGAAATATATACCGCCAGGAAGGTGGGGCCTTATTGGAGAGAGTGAGAGTCGGACAGATGTCCTCCTGCAGACCTACCTTCTCAAGCTCCCATTTGTCCCCGTTCCCTCCCATGAGAGAACAGAATAAGGCATAGTTCAGATTATAGATGATTACAGCATGGTCTTTTCCCCCCAAGAAACCTAAGTTGAATGAAAATATCGTCAACATCGTGAGACTGTAAGAACGCTGACCAACGTTACAAATATTGTGAATGTTGGTATTACACAAAGAGGTCTTTGCAGTGTGTCCGTAAAGTCATGGTGCACTTTTGACTGTGTGACCGGTTAAAAGTGCACCATGACTTTACAGACACACTGTATATCAGGCAAGGTCAATTGGACAGGGATCCTCTCCTGGCGAAGTCCACGGGGTGAACCTCACCCGTTTGCTAATAGTCACCTGTCTGCTACAGAAGTGCCTCTGGACAAGTGGGGACATTTCAAACTGAGAACGATGGACTACCCCACATCCGATGATGGCAAGGTGAAAGTAAAAGCTAATGTCAGGGAACAAAAGGTACAAATATTGATGTTAGAGAAACATAGAACAAGTGCCAGTTCAGGAGACAAAGTCCAGGGGGGGCAATACTGCTGACCAATGGCAGAAGGAAGGGAGCGAGGACTTCCATGGCGTGGAGCAGGGGTTTTCACAGGTCACGTGCTTCCTTGCCCTTGGACGTGGAGGAAGCTGCCATGGCAACAAGACATATAAAATAAAATCTACACCTTCAGTGAGCATCGTGGTCATGCTCGAACTTTAAATGGTAAAGGAGAATTTGGGCATGTTTGTATGTACTGACGCCTTGAAACTGTGCCTCCCTTACCTCTATGTCTGGAGACTGCATGGTGGAAGGAGGAAGTTGGGGTGATGCGGACAAGAGATCTGGAAGAAATCAGCCCCCTAATTAAAAAACACTGATTTCTAGTGTCTACGGAAGCACCCGGCCCCCGATATGAATATAGGCCTAACGACCTGCTGACAACTACCTGGAAAGCTTGCTAATAGCAAATTCTTTTGTAGCTAATCTAATAAGAAATGCAGTAGCCTGTCTCTGTGAGAAGCACCCAGCAGGCTCTGATACATAGGAGCCTGCTCAGGGTCAGCTTCCCTTGCAGTTAGGTTTCCAGACTTAACGGCAGGTGACTTGTCCCTTAAACCTGGAGCTGGGATGCAGCAGGGACTGCAGTCACAAACTTGAAAATCACCCCAAATTGATCCCAGCACCTCAACGGCAGAGAACAGCTCCCTGACCCAGTACTGTCCAACTCCTGGTACTTGAGGAAGCAGGAAAATCAAGTCTGGGGTTGCTGGCTTTTTATAATTTGTCCACATATATGATGGCTCGCTGCTTCTATATAATTGCATAAGATCTACTGGTTGTGAAAAGAAGGGAAAAAAAGTAAGGAAGATGTTTATTTTGAAAGGTGCTCCAGGGTTTAGTTACAGTGGAAGGATGATTGTGAATAAAAGAAGAGCTCTTGGCTTTCAAATCTAAGACTAGAAAGATGGCCCCTTCTTTTCAGGGCATTGTACGTGCACTGAGAAGCTCACGTGTGTGACGTCCACCCTGCAAGCTGTCGTAACGTTGAGAACTCTTAGCTAGCTGATTTGATTTAACAAACATGCATGTTCCGATTAATGATGAATATTCCCTTATATCACTGTTCAAACTGAATTTTATTCTTATTTTTTAAAATTCAGTGAGAGGAGGGGAGGCAGAGAGACAGACTCCCACAAATGCCCTGACCAGGATCCACCTGGTATGCCCATCAGAGGGCGATGCTCTGCCCATCTGGGGCACTGCTCTTTTCCTCAGGAACCGAGCTCATCCTAGCGCCTGAGGCAGAGGCCATGGAGCCATCCTCGGCGCCCGGGGCCAACTTTGCTCCAATGGAGCCATGGCTGCAGGAGGGGTGGGGGAGGTGTGAAGAAGTAGATGGGTGCCTCTCTTGTGTGCCCTGACCAGGAATCGAACCTGGGACATCCACATGCTGGGGCTGATGCTCTACCACTAAGCCAACTGGCTAGGGATATTCTTATTAATATTTTAAAAAGATTTGAGTTCTATTATTTTTTAAAAAATCACTTATTTAGAAACATACATGACTAATGTCAGCATGGCCAGGGTAATAATATCAAGTATTAGTATTAGTTAGCCTTAAGCATAGTATTAGTATTACTATTAGATTAAGAGTAGTCAATAACAACATTGTTAAAGAAGCTATGTTTGAGGTAAGGAAGTGTGGAATCTTCTAGGATCCTCAATGAGAAAAGAAAAGGCAAGAAGTTAGAATGAACAAGAAGTCATGTGGTTAATGAAAACAAACAGCTTTCTTTTTCAAGTCTTGTAATAATTCTTTTAAATGAAGAAATAAGAGGATGTTCTAGATAATAATAACAAAAATAACTTGAAACCTTAGTGACTTAAAAAAACATTACTTGTTTCTCCCCCATACCGCATGTCCCTTATGGGTGATCTAAACTGCCCTCAGTACTGTTCTCACTCAGGCCAGTACCGCTGGTAATTACGGCAGAAAAACAGAGAGGGCATGACACAGTGTGCCCTGATATGTAAGAGCTCCCATTCTGAAGGCCAGAATTCAGCTGACTGTTTATTGGTAAGAGCAACATCAAGTTGTCTAAGAAGTATAATCTGATCCACGTGCCCCTAAAACTGAGTATTTGGTGAACAGCACTAATGAATACAATAATCTGCCTTTCTGGTCACTGTTTGTATTTGTAAGAGAGAGGAGATATATATATGAACTCACTTCCCAAACAAAGTCCCTTCAAGTCACGGCTCTACTTGACCATTCATGGTTCGCAAGTGATGCCAAGCGTCTGTTGATCCAGACATGTGTGCTTATCCAGTGATGTATGTACCAAACAGACAGGGTGGCACCCATCAGCCATCCCACCCCGTCTGCCAGCCCTATGTGCATTGGGAGAACAGGGAGAAGGCACTCTCATCAGGAAAGGTAATACTATATGTGGGAAACTCAGCAAAGTGCCCAGTCTATAAAAATCCGGAAATCATTCTAGACAAATGTCATAAGTGGTCCTTGGGTTGGGAGAAAGGAGAATGTTTTCTGTTTAGACTGTACTTCTTGTCTCCAGAGGGTTCCCCACTTCTAACTTTTCTCTGTGGCTCTGAGCTACTCTTTCTGATTACTTATTCTTTATTATGATTCTCGTTTGTGACGCCTGAACTGGACTTGCGTCTGAGAGGCTATGTCCTCATTGGAAGTTAAGCAGCCTTGTCAGTGGGCTCCCAGCTTGCCAAAGGCTAGGGGCTGAGGGTCTTTTTAATTCATGAACAGGCATATACAAATACAGAATAACCCAAAAATAAGTTTCCAGTTGTTTGTATGGAAAATAATGCACTAATTGATAAATAATAAACTCTGAGTTTCACGTACTTCTAACTGTAAACCTACTTTTGCCCCACCCTGTATATGTGTGTGTGTATTATATATATATATATATATGGTCCATACTCATGATTTCTTCAGCAATAAGCTCTCCTAAAACTTTAGCAGTTTTTTTTAAATGTTTGACATGTCCGTTACACAGACCAACAGCCACTCCCAGCGTTCTTTCTAGGCAAATTTCTTAGGTTCACAGTATTTCTGTGCTTCCTGCCAGGTGCTTTCTCTTTCTTAGCTTAATTGCAGCAGGCTTTACACCAATCAGGCTGAGGTGGGAGATGGACACCATGAATCTCTTTTCTCTGAGCTATTTTATCCAATTGAAAGGATTGACTGTGTGTTACCTTAATCCATTCAAAGGGTTTTAATAATGGGAATCAACAGCTTTAGCCTTGATTTGATCCTTGCCTCAAGGCTAAGTTTTAATCAGCCTTTGTTACTCAAAGAAGTTTTATTTTTGTTTTTATTCCCTGCCCCCAACTCCCCAAGTCTTTGAATTTTGTAGATTCTGGCTATTTTGTTTGGTCACGGCTTTCTATTGAGTTTTGCTGATGGCCGTGGGAATATTAGTAGTTATTCTGAAGAATACCGTGGATTCCAGGTGTAGAACTAACTCCCTAGCTACCTTGTGTAGCGGCAGCCAAACTCCCGTCACTAACAGGGATCAACCTGTGCTCATTTGTTCGGCAGCAAGAGGGGTTTCAAAGGGCCAGAGTGCGGTCTCAGCTTCTCCATGATGGCACAATGGCTCTTTCCCTTGTGGAAGGGCCGTGTGACCAAGATGGGAGGGACAAGAAGCAAATCTTGTGTGAATTCCTTATCCTGGCAGACCCCACTGGAGAATTCTGTAAAGGGGCCATAATGCTGGCAGGAGCTGTGCAGACAGGGAATGGGAATCCCTGTCTGTGAGAGGCACCTGGTCCCCTGAGGACAAACTGCTGCCTGTCCATGGGTGAAGGGAACCAAAGTCACCAGCCTGCCACCAGATAGATAGCTGGATAGTAACTGAACTTCCCCTGATAGCTCCAAAGACTGGGGCCGAGCTGGAGGCTCTGTGCTGATAGCTGGTGGGACACTTGGTCTCCAGAAAGAAGGGAATTTCCTGCTGTGGACCCTATTCACAACTTTCACTGAGCATCACTGTCTGGCTAGAGAGAGAGAGAGAGGTCAGCCAGTATCTAGAAAATGAGCTTCCCTCGGTCATCTGACTGTTCAGATCATTCTCTTCAGCAGATGCAACTTACGGGACATTCATAGAACACCCAGATAGCTGTGCACGGTGTGTCCTTCCAATGGACAAGCCAGCAGCCCTCTGAAATACCACCTTGTCACCATTCTTACTCTTTTCAGCTGGCCCAAGCCATAAGCCAATGTTTCATTATTTTGTGTAAATTTATAGCCCAAATTGACTTTTCCTACAAAGTAATGTGGACAACCAGAGATATGCCCAAAATAGTCTCGTTGGGAACATATCACTTCACCACCATCTTCTCAGGGATACTTTTGAGTGGGCTGTGATACATTATGCCTACTGCTATCCAACAACTCATCATGAAGATCCATCAAAAAAATATGTTTATATATATGCCTGAATTCTTTCACTCTTCAGATGACTAGTCAGACTGGTCATTAAATCACAGATGCGAATTGAGGAAAAGACCACAAAGCAGCAAGGGTAAAAGGCGTGGCTTCCTCGCTCATTTTTCCCTATTTTCTGGACCTGTGTGGGACTGTGTCAAACAGGTCATTCCTGCTTAGAAACAGAGCACACGTACTTGTGCGCAGGCTCACGATTTGTGAGATCAGATAACACCCGGAGGCAGCCTGGAAGGAAGGTATTGCTCGCCCTAAATCACGGGCAGAGAATCCAGCGTGGCAGACAGAACGCGCCCAGGATTAGCATGGCAGTAACTCAATTTTCAGAGTAAGCCGGTTCCAGGACCCAGAGTTGATTAATTAAGGGGGAGACTGTCTCCCTTTTGAGGAGCCGCTACACAGCACACATCACATATATGTGCTAAATGTTCTTCTCTGCCTTCGCTTGAGGGACAAGAGACATTAACCAGGGTAACCGTGAGCTAGGAGATGGTAGTCTCAGACCTGCCAGGCGCGTCTTGACAGTGGTTTTGAGTTTGCATTAATCCTGATGACCCTGTGCATCTCCGAGGTCCACTGGTTGTAAGGGGTGGGACTAGGGTACAGACTGGTGGCTTTGGAAGTCAGGGGACAAGCGCAGTTTGGGGCGAAAGCCCACCTCATGGTGGGTTCTGCGAGCCCATGGAAACATCCTCTCATTCTTTTCTGTTTCCCAGTGCAGAGCTGGAAGAGACATAGTTCGTATGTGGCAGAACTCCTTATGACGTACGGGAAGGGAGTCTGAGAAGCAGGAAACGGTGGAAGCTGTTATGACCCAGTGCTAAAGGAAGTAGTGGAGGAACTGGGTCCTTCGGTGTCCAATAAAAACCGGAACCGTGCAGTGGGGGCTGGACACAGGAAAGAGACCAAGCTAAGGGAGCAGCCCTCCTGCCCTGGGCGCTCCTGCAGCGACGGTGTGACCGATCAGAACCAGCCAGCAACGGGGCCCGGTCATGTGGTCCACGCGGACCAGGTCCTAATTAGAAAATGCCTTCCGTCTGTTATTTTTCCCTGCTGACTCGCATTGTGAAGTTTCTAAGGAATTCTTTAAAAATTTGTTTTGGACTTGCCTATGAGCCCATTTTGGTCAGAATTTTGGTTTGAAAAGTCTAGGGACGTACGTGTTCGCTTGGGTACTGTTTCTTTCTCTCCTGGACAGGACTTAGCTAGTGGCCTTCCACATCAGCGGTTTCTTGGTCTACGCACTCGGAAAACAGAAGAAGTGGTGCCCGAGGAAAGAGAACTGCTTTTCCTCACACAGGGGAAGCTACCTCTAGCGCATTTAGTTTGCGTGTGTCTTTCATTGTTACCAGATACCCCTTTCCTTTTAGATCCCTCCTTTACTTCCTGTTTCAGTTGTGCGGGGACAAAGTTGGGACAATCAAATTCATTAAAAAGCCACGACTTTTCATTGTATCACTTCCCTAACACACTTCCGTGCTGCCGTGTTCGGGGATGTTGATGTGACAAGGCCTGGCCAGTGTGCTTTTTCAACACAGGAATATAAGGACAGAATTGTGAATGAACACTTCCACGTCTGTACAGACCACCTCCGAGCTTCATTTATTTTCATCTACATCATAGAGATAATCTTTACTTTGCATTTTTGTGATTTGCAAGGCAGGGGAAAGGGGATCAGAGTGAGGTTGTGGTCAAACATAATCCCTGGGATTCCGTATCAAACCAGAACCAAATGGGTTTCTAGCCTGAACGGCCCTGGAGCATTTTCTGTCATGAGGGTCCATGCTCAATTTGTGTCCTGGGCAGAGATCGATTGGAATTAGAGCCTCAGTCATCCCTTGGTCTAAGCCTGGACCCTCAGGGGCCCACACGCTAAGCCTGACAATGTCTACGGAACATTCTGTAGAAGTTAGGGAGTTTCCTACGCAGAATTAAGAGGGCATTCCAGACTTGTCCCTCGAGATTGACCAAAGCTTCCCGGGGCACGGAGACAACTCGGCACGGCTTTGTTTCATAGTTAAATCCATATGGGGTAGGAATTTCGTGAAGAACTTCTGGGGACAGAGCCTGCCGCAAAGGGAGGGTTGGAGCTGGGACCAGACGGCCCAGGTTTAAGCGAGGTCTACCCTTACCAGCTGCTACCTGGACGCCTTCTCTTCTGTGCGCCCTGGGGGAAAAAAGGACCCATCTAACGGTTTGCTTATTTTCTGATAATGATTAAAGATAATAATGCATGTGAAGAAAGCACTATAATAGAGGACATACCAATATGCAAGGGTTGCACGTGTTCGTTCATGCACTGCAGGAGGTAACTAAGGGTCAGATTTTGTGCAGCACTGACAGAGGAATGGACAGGGTTGAAGGAGGTGAAGGGCATTGCTTATGGTTGCGAAGGAGAGAAAAATTTAAAAATCAGGTTTCCGGAAAGGCCGATTTCTAGAGAGCTTTGTGTAAAAGTGTCTTACCAGGAGGTATGAAAGGATTATAGATTAGTGTGTGTTGCAAAACGTGGTCCGTAGAAGGCCTGCCCAGATCGCGCGGGTATTTGTTACAAATGTGAATTCACAGGCTTCCCGGAAGACTAACGGGATCAGATTCCCCGGGAATGGGCTCGTTCTGTGCAGACTCCCAAATGAACCATGCACTCGAGTCACTGAAAGTCATTCTTTCCTAGAGACTGAAGGTGAAGTCAGACACCGGGCACTGTGAGTGAGTATTTGCATGTCCTTGGACATGGACCAGCCCGGTTTCTGCGGCTTTAGGGGGAGGTTAAGAGCGGCTGCCGTTTACCAATCCATGCTGTCTTACAGGTAAATGTGGACATGGTCATTGTCCATAGGATAAGACAAGAGAGAGCTCACTTGCTAAGTCCTCACACCGGGGCCATGAGCATGTGGCTGCCCCGCCCAGAGGACCGCTGTCACTCACGCGGCAACCCTGGAGGAAAGGGATCTGTGATCAGACCTCTGGGTGGGAGGGGCGCACCGACTGCCTGCAGAACATTTATGCCCATAGGAGGAAACACCATGCTGGCACCTGCAAGAGCTGGCCTGTGAGCAGAGTGCCAGTCCTCCTCTGCGCTTGCGCAGGCTGGTCTAATTATGTCCTGTGACCAGCATGCCCCTGTGCTCACCGAATCGTCGCTGGGCGGTGGCCTCTTCCCAGCAGGATGTGGTCCATGTGGGGAAAGGACATTGCACGGTGGCATCCACTGGACTTTGATGTCCGGGGGCGGGGGGAGGGCTGTGTCACCTGGGGAACGCTCCCTAATACGCCTGAATGTCAGCTCCCTCGCCAGTTAAGTTCAAGTCAGGGGCACGTACTTCACGGGGCTTCCGGGCGGTGGAAATGAGACGGGCGTCGGTTCACCTGGCACAGTGCCCTTTGTGAACAGGCGTGTCCTTCCTCGCTGAAGACCTCCTGGCCCTCCTCTCATCCCACGTGCTGGTGGGTTAGCTTCAAGTTAGCAAACGTTTACGCGGTGCCACCCCTCTGCCAACACTGAGTACTGATGTCTCAGCTCTCCCTCAGCCGGTGGACACCCTCGCCCAGGGACTCCGCGGCCCTCCTCCGGGGTAGGGAGGCTAACAGTCACAGCGGAGTGACACGCGTCAGCCGTCTCACATACATTGTTGCACAGAATGGTTCTGCAAGGAAGGAATAATGTCCTCGTTTGACAGAGGGACTCGTGGTTGGGGGGGGGGGGGGGGAAGGATGGCCAAGGCCACATGTCTGCACAGCAGGACTGGGCCTGCAACTCCACTCCGACCTTCTTCCAAAGCGTATCTGTCCGCAGACGACCCCAGCGCCGCATCCGAGGGGCTGAGGCCTTTCCATCTCGGACCTCGTCCTTGAGCCGCGTTTCCCGTTTCAGGGGGCGGGCTGGCAGCTCACCTCGTGGGCTAGATGGGCCCTGTGGACTCTCCCCGGGACGGGCTTGTTCTTGTCTCCCGCTTCCCGTCAACACCTCGGGGCTCTTCATTGATGTTCTTCATGTGTTTAAAACTGGCTCTCTCATCCACAGATAGGACACTTCCAACCTGGGAAGCTGAGGGCTCATTATCTCAAACCTGGAGAGCTAAAATACATCATCTCTCTTTGTCCAGCAAAAAGCCTCCTGACTCTATCCGCGCTAATGCTTCCAGAATGATCTCTCTAAAGCCCAGATTTAGACTAGATCAGACACGCTTCCCGATGTGTCCGCAGTTCCTCGCGCCCATGCTAGCGAGCGCCTCAGCCCATGACGTTCACCCTTTTCGGTTTTTGCAACCCGGTGTGCCATGTGCTGTGCCTGCCTGCTTGCCCATGGTGGCCCTGCTTTCTACCCCTGGCATGAACATGGTTCCTGTGTACCCCTGGCAAATACCAGTGCAGACTCCAGACTCATTCATGTGCTCTAAGCTCTGTGGAAACTGTAAATATCCAATCAAACTCCCCCTCTTCTCTGTTCCCAGTGTACTGTGTAAAAACCAGCATCACAGGTTGCTTGTTAAATGTACCCACTCTGAGCACACTGCCCCTCCCTTGAAGTTAGGGATGAGAATTTTGTTTGTCTTTGATTCTAACAACCTGTACAATGCTAGCCAGTAAGTACCAGCGGCCCTTAGTGTTTATGGAAAACATAAATGAGTGAGTGAATCGTACACCGTCTTTTGCTGCGATTTGGTAGGTGCGGGGTCAGATGCTTCAGGCAGGGTCTGTAATAGGACAATAGACAGGACAAGGGCTCTAGACGATTGAACAATAGGTCAAGTGTAATTGATGCTTTTGTCTTCACCACCATTCTGTGGAAATGAAACCGTCTATTTACCTGAATAAATCAAACGCATGTGGATATTGCAAATGGCCAAAGCTCTGAAAGGGGCGGAATATTTCTACTGGTTTCTTTGGAGATATATTATCCCAGCTTCCCCGGAGACCTTGAGGATGACGCCCTGACGTGTACCTCACAGACCTCTGCCTGAAAAAGCCAGCTTAGAAAAATTTGAGGTAAATAGCTTACTTGTGTCTTTAAAGAGCACATTTTTTGCTACTTCAGTAAAAAAGGGAAATAGAAAGGCATACCAGGGTGCCGCGGACCAGCGTGGCTAGTAATTGTCCAGGTCCCGAGTGAGAGCGGTGATGAATGAAGAAACAAACTCAGAGAGAAAAAGGATGGGATAGAGAGGTCTCTGCAAAGCCAACAGTTTGCAAGAGCAAGTCTTCTCCCCCAAACCGCTTTATTTATAGGGCAGAGCAAAGTCATTAGCAAATCGAAGAGATCTCTCTTAAAAAGTTACATTTCCAAGGCACAAGGCAACCCAAGAATTCTCCCAACTGCAGAAACCCCTCTGTCCTGCCTACCATCTTAACTTCACAAAACAAAGGGTAACCATAGCTGACATAGAGGAAGGGCATGTAAACTGCCTTTACCAACTTTAACAAACAGTCCAAGGTGTGGGGAAGAGCTTAGCCTTTAGCAACTTAATCAAGCAAGTGAGTTGGTGGTGGTGGGGGGGGGGGTGAGGCGAGTAGACACACTCAGTTTCATAGCCAATATGGGGTGTGGGGGAGAGCTTAGCCTTTAGCTTAAGCAGTAATCTGCGAGGGCTTTGCCAGCACTCAGTCTCCCACACAGCCGGCTCTGTCCAATGGCAGAGAGGACCGCTGGTTTGTGACAACTGCCTTCTGCTGACCATGGAAGAGCCCCACTTTAATCACACACAGAGTCATCTGGTCTGTGGTTTTTCTCAGGCCGGAGGGCCCCTGGTGGGAGACAGGTCAGTGAGGCAGCTCCATGAAGTCGTCAGGGACTCAGTTTTGCTTTTCTTCTTCTTGCACGGTTGTCCTCGGTGCCTGGGTTTACCTCCACGCTCCACCCCTGTGCGCTCTATCCACAGGAAGGAGGGACAGCCCCGTGGGAACAAAGCGTGGGCCGGGCACCTTGCCACTTTTTCTCTCTTTGGCTCCACCCAGCACAGGTCACTTCTCACGGGCCAGAATACATCACACGGTCGCACTGACCACGGAGAGACCTGCCCGAAGCCATTTGGGCACGTGGCCTCCCCGAACAACTCCTAGTGCTTTGGGTGAGGAAGGAGAGAGGTAGGAAACTGACTGTCACACATTCTATGTCCCAGTCGGGCAGCTGATGCGAAAGAGGGAAACGCGAGTCTGCTGTGACCCAGTGGCCTCCCTCCCTGTTTGGATAACAGGGAGGGAGGCTGACAGGAACGTAGAGGAACCTCGAGACTGACAGCCACCAGGGCTCGGCGCTGCAGGTGCGACAGTGGGGGCGGAGTCCCTGACATACACTCATCTGCCCTCCGGCGCTGTCCCTCCACCTCTGTGCCGCTCAGGCCCCTGAGACCTTAGGCCAGACCTCGTCTCTGGTCTGTCCACTCACTCGGCTGCTTTATCTGCGCCAAGCTGAGAACAAACTTCCCACAGTGCCTGCCGATGATGTCACTGTCTTCTCCAGTGTTCTGTGAGGCCAGTCGTGTTAGTGCGGCTCCCAGAGCTCCTCACTGCCTTCGCCATCTGGTCTCGCTTCCCTGGCTATTCCCACTTCCTGGGACCATTCTCTGGGACTCTGGCAGGTCAGTTTCAGGCTCCTCACCTTCCTGACCGCTCTTGTCTCTGGGCCACTGGGCAAGCTCTTCCTTCTGCTTGGGCCGTTCTTCATCGCCTCCACCTTTCTGATCCGGACTATTCCCAGAAAAGACATGACTGTAGGAAAACCTCTTTGCTACCTGGGGATACGTGATCTTTCTCTTCCTCTTTCTTTCTTTCTTTCTTTCTTTCTTTCTTTCTTTCTTTCTTTCTTTCTTCTTTTTTCTTTTAATGTATCAGTCCAGTTTTCCCAGCATCATTTATTGAAGAGACTGTCTCTCCACCATTATATGCTCTTGCCCCTGTGTCATAGATTAATTGAGCATAAAGGTGTGGGTTTATTTCTGGGCTCTCTGTTCTGTTCCATTGATCTATGTGGTTGCTTTTATGCCTGTACAAGACTGTTTGGATTACTGTAACCTTGTAATATAGTTTGATATCAGGTGGCATGATTCCTCCAACTTTGTTTTTCTTTCTCAAGATTGCTGTGGCTATTCAGTTCTTTTACGGTTCCACATAAATTTTTGGACTATTTGACCTAGTTTTATGAAAAATGCATTGGTATTTTGATCAGGATTGCATTTCATCAAAGGATTATTTTGGGTAGTATGGACTTCTTAATGATGTTCATTCATCCTATCAACAAGGCCCGTAGATCCTTCCATTTATCTGCATCTTCAATTTTATTTTTCTTCAATGTCGTATAATTTTTTGAGTACAAGTGTACAATCCCCTTGGTTAAATTTTTTCTTACGTTTTATTAATGTATTTTCTGATGCAATTATAAATGGGACTGTTCTCTTAATTTCTCTTCCTGATAGTTCGTTCAGTCATGTCTTCTGTGTGAAGAATGAGATCAAGGCCTTGTTCGTGACTATATACCAGCGATGGGCAATCTTTTGAGCTTGGTGTGTCAAAGTTCACCAAAGAAACGAGCATAACTCGGGTGGTGTGTCACTTTGAGAAAAACGACCTAAACAGAAGTCCCAGAACTAGACGCTCTGTGCTGAGTTCTGTTGTTTTGGCCTACAGACCTCCAGCACAGAGTGTCTACACTACAGCAAATGTTTTATCCTTGGCTACTGCACCTGGCCGTGCAGGAGCCGAGGATGAAACATCCTTCTCGACATGCGGCCCCATACTTCTCTGGTATGCGGTGGCATGTGGCCGCGTGTCATTGAAAATGGCTACTCGTGTCAGTGCTGACACACGTGTCATAGGTTCGCCATCACGGGCATATACCATCTTAGCGCTTTGTGTGTTCTTTTAAGATTAACAAGGGTCAAGCCAAACAAATGAAAATCCATTCTGAGACATTTGGAAAAACAAAAACAGAACAGCTCTCTTGTTGCAGGACTTGAAGTCAGGATGCGGAAACCTGGACCGTCTGTATTCCCAGAGGGACAGAGGCTGCCTGAGTGAGGCCGTCACAGAAGAAACCAGAGCTGTGACATGGAAAGGCACTATCCGTAGTGCTGACCACATGGAACCATCTCTGGGCTTCTGGGTCCTCCCAGGGGAGTGTAAGCCATGTGCCAACGCACAGAATTTGTCCGTCCAATCTGTCCTGCATGTGGTCACAGCGCCTATGGCAGGGCTTGGCACATATTGATTCCAGCAGTTAGTAAGATTAGAAAGAATGGATGGATGCCACATACTTGTTTAGTATCACAACCACTGTTGGCAAATGGATACCCTCGTTTCCTTTTCCTCCTGGCTCAGTCCCTTCACTGTGTCACTCTGCCTCCTTGATTCCTTTTCAAGTGTGCTTTTTTCAGTCTTTCAAAGTGAATGATAGACTAGTGTGCCATTTAATTTGACTTTTTTAAAATTTATTTATTCAGTGAAATGAGGGAAGGCAAAGACAGACTCCCTCATGTGCCCCAATCAAGATCTACCCGGCAAGCCCACTAAGGGGTGGTGCTCTGCCCATCTGGGTCCCTTGCTTAATTGCTCAGCAACCTAGCTCTTCTTAGTGCCTAAGGCAGAGGCTATGGAGCCATCCTCAGCGATCAGGGCCAACTTGCTACAATCAAGCCATGGCTGCAAGAGGAAAGAGAGAGAGAGAGAGAGAGAGAGAGAGAGAAACAAGAAGGGAAGGGGTGGAGAAGCAGATGGGCACTTCTCCTGTGTTCCCTGACTGGGAATTGAACCCGAAACATTCACACACCAGGCTAACACTCTGCCACTGAACCAACCGTCCAGGGCCATGCCATTTAACTTTTATCACAGAATTCTGGGATAGGTTTTCTATTTGTTTCTGTACGTGGAAAACAAAACAGAGTGGGGGAAAAAAGGACAAAGTTAAAAAGAAAACAAAACAGAACAATATGTTCAGAGAGATCATTGACTAGAAAAGTCAGTATTTAAATTATTGCTCATACCTCTATGTAGGAGAAAACTATGGAAAAAAGTCCCTTAGATAAATGAACAAACAAATAAATAAACTAAAATAAATAAACGTGTTTAAATGGCTTAAAATCCCCAGGTGGCTCAGAACTTCCACAGAGGAATTTGCAAAAACTATTTTATTCTAAAACCACTTTTGTTATGATGTCAGTATATTGTGCCCGCTTATGAACATTTGCAGGAAACTCAGTAGGATTCAGAAACTAAAAATAAACAAATGCAAAAGAAAGAAGAACACAAAGAAACCAGAGCTGACTTGTGCTCATCCTTTCTGCGCCCTTCAGACATGTGGTGACAAGAGCTTCTAGATTGAGGAGTCGACCGCCTGCAAGTTAACAAGGGATTCAGGCCAAACAGCAGAACACAGGTGATCTGAAAAACCTCTGTAATGAACTAGACTGGGTTATAACAGATGCTGACTCCCCATGAAATTGTAGACTAAAAATAGGAAAGACAAAATAACCTTGAAACTATTTAAGGAAAACTGGAATTCTTCAGGTGGCATACTATTTTTAATTTGAATTTATTAGGATGACATTGGCTCACAAAATGAGAGGGACGGGGGTAAGTGGAGGTGGCCAAACGGGGAGGCGGCTGGAAAGAGACTTTGCTTGGGGCAGACTCCATAATTCTTTTTAAAAAATCACTTGGATCCCAATCCAATGTGAGTTTATTTGTAAGAAAATTCATTATCTTATTGAATGCATTATTTAAAAACTGTATTGGGCACCTGAAACCTGTATAATTATGTTGACCAGAGTTACTCTAATAAATTCAATTAACAAATAAAAGGAAATAAAAACTATCTTTATATGAGATATCTGTGCTGTTGTATTTGTATTTTAAGAAAAGAAAAATGCACTAGCTGCAAGATATGGTGAAACTCTGTCATTTCCCATTTATTTCTCAAACAATTTTGGGAACACAGTTATAAATTTTCCTTCAGGGAATCTGGAGCGCGGTTCCAAAGCTGAGCTGTGGAATGCAGTGGTCTGAGATCGGGTCACAGCCCCTACGTACTCTTGCTTCACCGGGGAAAGCAAAACAACTCGGAGATCAATATTTATACACAGAGAAGATTTCCTAAATATTCGGGTTTTTTTTGTTTCTGTTTTTGTTTTTTTGCAGCGGTTAATTTGACCACACAATGCATTTTGTTGTTGTTTTTTGATGTTCTGTAATTCCTGAAGGAAAATGTATGAATGCTCAGATACTTTTAAAAGAAAACACATCAAATTCAAAACAGTATCTTCAATGACAGAGTTTTTATTGTACCGAATTCATAATGCATTCCCTATTAACGGGTAAATACATCGAGTTCTAGGGACGCGGAGATTCCTCAGGGTACCGAGTTAAGCCCTAACTGGAACCCCAAAGACCTCATACGTAGAAACAAGGGGATCACCTTAAGAACTGGCCAGGAAGCCATGCTGTTTGAAAACCACCAGTTTGAGAGTCAAGTAGATACCACTCATTGACGGAAATAAAGGGTTATTTTTAAATCTATTATTTTTAGAACCATTAAATCACATCTAAAGCATTTATACAACAGTCTACATTATTGGCCAAACTTTTCTCATCATGGTAGACCCTCTGAGATCCAGCTGACCAAGATCCACAAGCCATTGTGATGTGTTTGGCACTGTCCTAGAAGGATATGCTTATGGAACCACACTGTGCTGCTCACCTGAACCGAGTGCAAAACAACCCGACGTCGCTTCTGCACTCAACACTTTCCTCAGGTGAAAAGGAAAAACCACAGGAAATTCTAAATAAAGATAAATGTTCAGTGATTAGAGAGAGGCAATTATAACAATTACAAATGTGTCTGTTATCACAAGCACAACTAACTCAATTTAGTTTAAACATTAAAGCTGATCGTATCACAGAGCTGGGTGGTTGCAAGGCTTCTGTCTGCAATGGCTTCTGCGGGCTACCCAGAGGAGTGAAGAAGATTCTAGCCCAGAAGAACCCCACCCCTGGACCACTGGCCTGAATTAGGTCCAGCTTATTTCTGAACGCATCTCTTAGCCCCGAATACTATCATGTACTGATTGACTTGGTTGTGGATTTGTTGAATTTAGCTCAGTGACAGGGGACTGAAATCAGTCCAGAGCTAGGAATAGGCTGGATATCACTCCTTCCTTAAGCCACATGAGGGTGTGCGATTGAAGGGCTGTGTGGGCAGTGACCACAGTGTCTGCTCTTTGGGTCCTTTAGTTTCTCTCTCTCTCTCTCTCTCTCTCTCTCTTTGTCTCTCTCTCTCTCTCTCTCTCTCACACACACACACACACACACACACACACACATGTATATGCACTTTTCAATATCCCCTACAAGTATAGGAAAACACTCAACCCCTCCCGAAGTATAACACCAGAAAGTTCTATTGTCTGCGCTCAGTTCCTTATGAAAGCTCTCTTGGTGACATGCCATCCTCTTCATTGGATTGCCTGAAACTCTATGGGATCCAGGGATACATCATTAAAAGATATTTTATCCATCTTTGGTTTTCCAAATCTGTAATCACGAGAAAATCTTATGGTAAGGTCAATGAAATGTTCATCTGAAAAAGGAAAGAACGATAAATAAGTGATTACTGTGAGTCCTTCACAGCAATAACCATTTAATACTGTCCAGAAAAAGCTAGGGTCCCCTTTCCCCTTGAAAGAGAGCCAGTTCTTTGATCGCAGCAGTGGCTGCCCAAGAGGATTTTTGGAAAACTCTTGTGCATTGTCTCACATGGCCACATGATGAGACAGTCTTCTCTCTGGACAATGAGCCCCCTTAGCAGTGTAGTGGAATGATTAAGGTTTGGGGAGACTGGTTAGAGAAATAAAGAAATCAGTGATTTCTTTTTAAGCTGAGTTAGAGGTTTCATTGGTAATCTAATGACTTAAAAACATACTCAGCTTTGAGCTATTGGCTTCTGGTGAATTCCATGGCCTGGTATCTACAGGCAGAGAGTGAGTTTAGGAGCAGTCCGAGAGCCTATGAATTTCTGTCCTCTGTAGTGACGCTCCGTCATGGTAGCAGGCACTGTGCACAATGCGTTTGCCCCTCACAGTCAATAGAGTCCCCCGTCCTGATCTTGGCCTCAGAACACATGAAAAAGTAGCCTTTTGTGGGAGGTGCTGTGATTGGTCCTTTGTCCCCATGCTGAACCCCAGGCACGTCTTCAGGGTGAGACTGAGGTCCACTGCTAGCAGCCACAGAATGCTGAGTAAGAGGTGCTTCGGAGACCCCTGGGGGACCAGACTTCTCTTTAGCCCAGTCTTTTCTATTTTGCAACAATCTCAGCCTCTGCTCCTGCTCACATGGACTTGAGCTTGGCGGTCAAGTATTTGGTTTGTACAGCTCTGCCAGATTGCACATGACAAATATTCTAGGCACGACAGATTGTTTATAAGCCAGAACACTGGTCTCAGCAGGGCTCTGTACTTCTCTCTCTCTCTCTCTCTCTCTCTCTTTCTTTATAGTCCTTTTATTGGGAGTCATGAGAACTAGCAACACTCCAAAATTCCAAGTTTTTCCTATCAGTTCTTGTAACACTGTAGCAGAGCATGAGATCCTCATCCTGACATCCTGTGGACCGCGGTTGACAGGTCGTTGTTTCCCATCCACACAAGAAGCCCTCGAGCCCCAGCCCTTCCACCTCCTCCTACAAGCAAATCCATGTCACATGGATGTCAACGCCAGCGTCTCTAACCTCACAATTCACTCGCGAATCATGCAAGCCTTGTACCAGACAGACCACTGCAAGCTCTGAGTCCAACTTGCAGACACGGTTACTCAAACCAGAAGAATTCCCCTGGAAAGTAGATGGAGCTATGGATGTAAGCAAGAAGAAAAAGAAAAGAAGAAAGCTTTGTTTGTTTGTTTGTCTGGGGAGGGGAAGGAGAAACAATTTGTCTCTTTTGGGAGGAGAGGCATGGACAGTTTCTTTGAGATTAAGTTTCTAGCTCTTGACTTAAATAAACTTTCTTAACAAAATTAAATCTGGGTGTATGTAATCAAGTTAAAATTCCTGAAAGTTGAGTTTGTGGACTAAGATCTGCACCTGCTACAAAATAATCATGTGGGACAAAGGATTAGAAATGAAAAATAAGCATGCTTAATTGATAACAGATAAGTCAATTTAGCTGCAACAGACCACTTACGTTAACACAGTAGAAACTCAGGCTACAAACTTGGGTTCTAACCAGGCTAGAGACTCTGCAAATCAGACCAAAGTCTTTAAGGGTATCATTCAGGGTAGGGGTATTTTTCTAACTAAGGGATTAACCTGGTAACTGTGAGTAGGATTATGAGGACATTGCTGTATAGCAGTCTCCAATTTGTCAAATTTTGCAAATATATGCAATGAGAAACTCTATTCTTCATGATACATTTACTGCAGCTCTGAGAAACTTGAAAGAGAAGAAGCTCACTCACTTAGAATCACATAGCTCAGGGCAGGAAGAGCTGGAAGTTGAGCCCTAATTTTAGCCATCAAGTAAAATACTCTTTCCACAGTAACTGAATGCCTGCCTGGCTCCCTGCCCCAACGTCCCTCAAACCTCAAGGTCGCTGTGTGAATCAAATACATGCTGTTTACTTTCTGATTTTTTGGAAATCAACAGCCTCCAAATGACATTCTTGCGAGTTAGGTTTTTCTGTTTTTGTGTCTCAATTTCCCAGGTTGTTGACCCCTATTGCCAGACCTTTCCATGATTGCTAAGGCCTCGAGGTTTCCCGTTTCCTGTCACTTTTGACCAAGCTGATTATTTTTTCTCCTGTGCTAAAACAGGGCGGGTATGTACATTTTTAATTTTTGAAATATGGAAACGACAAAGCACAGACACATAAAGGAAAGGACATGGATTTCCCGGGAGATGGGGTTGACCTCTTTCTCTGCGACTCAACAGCTGTTTTAGAACAAAAGGAAAAAAAAAAAAAAACAGGTTCAGATTCCATTGTCTTCCCTGGAGAGCTCCGGGCTGTCCCGTCTCACCGCCGCCCTTCGTCCACTAGGGGCCGCTGTTACATCTGATCCATGATCACGCTTGGAAACAACCTGCTCAAACCATGCCCTGAAGACAGACGGTTACACCCCTACACCATGCCATGTAAGATCTCAGGGTATTCAAGACATCTTTATTTTCATACCACAAATGTTAGGTTCCTGCGGTTATCCATATTTTTTGTCTCTGGATTAGGACATCCTTTCCTTTGACTCAAGCCCACTTCCTTGTCTTCCATCCCAGATATTCCCGCTTTGTCCACTGAGGTCCTAGCGAACCCAGCAGGAAACCACGCCCCAGCGTCCTCCCTCCCCTAACTGAGCACACTGCCCCCTGTCGTCCGTGAATGGGAAACAGTGAGATAAGGGAGAAATGACTACAGACAGGAGGAGTTTAGGAGAGCAGAGTTTGGGGGGAGTGAATGGGGTGGAAAGTTGTTCAGAAGTTTGTTCCGAATCTGGAAAAAGGACTGACTGTGGTCAGAAGGTTGCCCCAGGGAGAGGAGAGGATGCTGAGCACACCTGGTCGTGAGATAGGTGGCATTATGGGGGAATGGATGGCAGACATTTAAATTAAATGAAAATATAAACAAAAATAAAGGAAAGAAAAAGAAAATACAAATAAAAAACTCTAAATGAAATAGGAATCTTTTTCAAAACACTAATATCCACTGCCACATTCCACAGTGCTTCACAGGTGAGCCCCGCAGCACGGGTTAACGCACTCAGTGAGGACAGCGTCAGAAGTAAATAAGGATCAGTACGCAACTTACTGAAATCGTTGCCCTAAATTTGGAAAGGAAATGGCTCTTAGGCAGTGATACTATCTTCTCCTGGTGAGTTCTCGGTACATTGTAAGATGTAAGTAAGACCAATCTTCGGGTGAGCCTTAGGCGGTAGATCTAAAGTGCAGACTCTCTTTACCCGTGGCATACGGAGTTGGGTCCCACTCAGGTCCAGCGTCATTAGACCTGGATGTATCAGCATTACATAAGCCCTACCCATATAATAATAATAATAATAATAATAATAATAATAATAATAACTTCAGATGGAAGGGCTGCAAGATATCAAAGCGCAGTATAAACTAGATGATGAAGAGAGCTATAGCAGACCCTAATCCTGGACAACAACGCAGACATGAATATGTCTCAAGCGAGGCACGACTTCAGTCTCGCACGCTTAGGCAGGTGCTACCTTGATGCTGATTAAACGTCCTTTGCAGACATTTCCATTACAAATACAGATAAGGTATTTGAAGTACCTGCCTAAGACTTGACATGGAAAACACACAAGGCTCATTATCTGTGATAGGTAATGCGGTCAGTCTCAGTTACAGAATATTTACTATCGGTTAATTAGGTTAATTAGACAAGTGGTCATCAAAAGAAATCTGATTTGAATAGGGGAGCAAGGTAAAGACCCCAAGGGAAGCCTACTGAGGAGATGAGGACAGGAATGCCGAGAAGGTAAGTTCTCATCCTCCGGAGAGGGTTTCCACTGGAGAACTATGTGTGGGGAACCCAGAGGTCTTTAAAGGCCGAGGCTAGAGTGAACAATTTGTTTTGAATGATTGTATAGCATACCATAAAGCATACATATGAAATTAACCTTTCCCTAAAGACGGGTCTATTTAACGTTGTTATAATAAACAACTTTAGTTAATACTATTTAACTGATGGATTTAATAAGTAATTTATATTAAACATTATGCTAAGTGCGGTATCTACACTGATCACTAAAGAACAAACACTGCCTGGCCAGGCGGTGGCGCAGTGGATAGAGCTTCGGACTGGGATGCGGAGGACCCAGGTTCGAGACCCCGAGGTCGCCAGCTTGAGCGTGGGCCCATCTGGTTTGAGAAAGGCTCACTGGCTTGAGCCCAAGGTCTCTGGCTCAAGCAAGGGGTCACTCTGTCTGCAGTATCCCCCTCACCCCCGGTCAAGGCACATATGAGAAATCAATCAATGAACAACTAAGGAGCCGCAATGAAAAATTGATGTTTCTTATCTCTCTCCCTTCCTGTCTGTCTGTCCCTATCTGTCCCTCTCTCTGACCCTCTCTGTCTCTAGCACACACACACACAAAATAAAGAAGAAATAAAGAAAGAATTAAAGAAAGAAAGAAAGAAAAAAGCTTGTTCCAAAGAGTTTCCTGACTTTTTTGTCAGGTCTTTGCCATATTTAGAATGACGTCCTGAGGATGGATTTCCACATGTGAAACAAATAAGTATGAATGTAGTAAAGGCTCTTGATTTCTTTAAAGGATCTCCCAATTTATATAATTCTTTCAAAAATAAATGAAATAAATTTATTTTTTTGCCATCACTTAATCTAGATGCTTCTACTTAAATTAATTAACATTTAGTGAACACTGAGTTCATACTATATGTCAGGTCCAGTGAAATAGGAATATGAAAGTTAGCAAAACACTGTCCCTGTCTGATGTAGAAGAGGGGAAATTTATGTGGAAACTATTACTTAGTGCCCATATGGAGCTCCTCGGTAGCATGGGAACAAGAAAGGAGCGTGATTAATTCTGTCTGGCAGCCCATGTTCATAAAGCCAGCAATATTTTGAGTTTGGTCTTTAGGGATGAGAGGGGTTTTTTCAGAGTTGGCATGGGGAGAGGAATTTCATGAAAGGGTTAGATAAAGTATGTGAAAGCCGAGTTGTGAAAGTTCATGGCATCTTTAAGGGAACTGTGAGGTGTCCGTCTTGGCCAGGGTTCAGGAGGACGGAAGAACAAGATGGTAATGCAGCTAACAGGTGTATCAGCGCCAGGTCATGGCCGAAGCTATAAATAGGCCAGGGCAACTGGACTGACCTTGTGGAAAAGGGGTTTTAAGAAAAGAGGGTGATGGAATCAGAAGTGTCCTTAGATGATGTTGCTTTCGGTGGCGAGGACGGATTAAAAAGGTCAGGAAGGACAGACACACTCGGAACTTGTATTGGACCAAACAGGAGAGACGACAGTCGGAGCTAAGTAGAAATTATAGGGGAATCAGGACTTCTGTACCCGGCACCATTCCTGAGCTAAGTTACTGGACTTACCTAACAACTGATGGTAAGTGCATAGAGCAGGACGAGCCCCAGAAATGAGCTCTTTCACTTGGAGACCCACATGTAGATAGATACGGCAATAATTTTGTTAGAAACATGGCAACAGCAAAAAATAGTTTCTCACGAGCGGGGATCAGGGGTCATGAGATTAGGTTTGAACCTGTTGACTTTGAGATGCTAGCCAACATCATATGAAAGGAATTTAAGTGAAAACTGTAGTCCTGGCAGACATGAGAGAATGGAGCCCGGCGTACAGATTCCACAGCCTTCAATGTAGAGATGATAGTTGAAGTTTGTAGAATAATGGGGACCAGTTGGCAAAAGCCTGTGTTTTGAAAAAAGAAGGCTGAACCCAGACTTTGAGAACGTCTCATTTTTCAGGGGTTGAATGAAGGAAGAGGCGGCAAAATATTTTATGTAGATTGTGGGGGAAGTCCCCTGAGAGCGTCAGAGCTGTCTACATGTCCTCCTAGGATGGGGACCACCACCACTGCTCATGGCAGTTTTCGGTAACAGCTGCATCCACACAAACTCCCATGACCAACCTGATTCGAATGGTCTCCTGGTTCAAGGCCAGAGGTACCGCGTCAGCTGGTTGAGATGATGAGCGTGATGCTTTCAGGATCACCTGTCCACAGTGACACTCCCAGCTCCTGTGGCCTCAGGTGTGTCTGCAAAGTCTCTAAGGTGTCCGCACTACACCCCCGCCCATAACGCCAGCCTGGCTGTTGGTGAGGACCTGGGCGAAGCTTGGTTCCAAGATGTATACCTTTGCTGTGTGATGGGAACTGTCATTGCTGGACTCGTCCCCTTTCAGATGGGTTGGAGGGCATGCCGTCCTCCTAGGGATTGGTGGCTGCTGACAGTCCCCAGCCAGCCTTCACGACCTCATCCCAGGTGTTCCTCTGAGCAGATCTTGTTATGGGTCCCTTAGGAGAATAGCCCCCCCCTCTCAGTTACTTAGTATAGAAATGGCGGGCGACAGGAATCCGGGTGATGACTGGTTGAGCTCACTTCCGCTGCTGTATGGTACACCCTCGTCACCCTTCAGGCTGTCCAGGAGCAGAACGGCTGTGCCCCTGAAAAGTCAGAGGACATTTAGCTAGCAACATAGGAGGCAGCCTGGGGACCCCAGCATCTTGGAACCCCAGGACCGCCATAGCTGGAAATGTCTCTGAGTTCAGGTGCGAGGTCGCAGTACAGAATGGCATCAGGATAGTTGGTGCATGGAATAGATATGGCTACAATTCCTCACTACTCCTCTAAGAGGGTGGCATCTCATTCCCCGCCCCCCGGGGATCCAGGCTGGCTCAAGTCACTTGTTTGACCAATAGGAAGCAGCAGGTGTGAAGTTGGGTCATAGGTCCCATGGCATCTACCCAGGCCTCCTGCTCTACTCACCTCCGAGCCCCACTGCCATGCTGGAAGAAGGGCACAGAGGAGCCTGTGGAAGGAAGAGATGTCTCTGCAAACATTCTCCCTGAGGACACAGCCAACGCCAGCAGCAGCCCCAACTGCTGGCCCTCACTCCCACGGAGAAGCCTCTTTGGGTGACGCCGTGTGGAGCAGAGACATGCAGCCACCTAGGGGCCCTGTCCCAAGTGCCCATTCATGAGCAAAATAATTATGTCCCTTCACTGAAGTCACCAAATATGGGGATGTTTTGTACCTGACAGAATAGAACTAAAATCTTGGTCAAAAGTCATTCTAATGGCATAACAACCCGTCTATATGATTACATGCTAACGGGTCAGGTCAAACTTTCCCAAAGACTCGCATACTATGTCGAAACCATAATCAGAGAACTCAGCAGTGAACACGTAAGATGTCAAATATGTTCTGCCGCTTCTCCCAAATAACTTCCAGGGGGTTTCCTCTGAGTAAACGGGTTGGTGAAGGAAAATTTGAGGGACGTGCCAGGGGTTTGCAGTTTGTTTCTCTTGTCAGAAAGAAGTTGGAAGGGTGACTCCCAGAAAGGGTGATTGGTAAATGGTCAAGTGAAATTTTGTTACTGAATAATTTTCCAAACTTCTCTGCAAGGGTTACTTACAGGGAGGTATTTCATCTTAAATGTCCCAGGCATTCTTAATAAAGTTAGGTAAAAGAAAGTGGTTTTATTTTTCTATATAACGAACATGAAAGTACCTCTAGGTATGTATAGATGAGGTGAAGATGCACCAATAATTTAGCTGACAGATACTTGAAAGAATAACATAACTGTTCTATAAAAGTTATTTGTGACTTTTTTTGTTTATGGTGTTGACATCCTTACGGTTCTCTTTACCATTATGTTTGAAGTTAAATACTCAAAATTATTTTAGAAATAAAAATGCTCCATAGACAAGTTAATATATTCGGAACACATGAGGGGATATCAGAAGGTGGTCTAGAGAAAATATAAGAGTTTATTATATGAAAGAAATAATTCTCAATTTAAGGCATGCTATTATAAGAATCAAACCATAAGGAACTAAAGAGCTCAAAGTGCCCAAACTGTCTCACTGATGGATAAAGGAAGGGTCACTATAGAACACAGACCCCACAGCTTAGTTAAGATGCTCACCACGCAGCCGAGCAGCGGTATCTGCAACGTTCTCACGCCAAGACAAGCATCCCGGGAGCATGTGGTAGATATCAATGAGATTGAAATATATGCTTCTGATCCTGACGCAGACAGTTTCTCATCAGCGCACTGTTTTGAGAGACTTCACTGAGCAGAGCCCTCATAGGAAATTCCCACAGCACCGAGCAGATAAGAATGTGCCTATTTATGGTGGAGGGTTGGGGGGCGAGCATCATATGTCTAACCATGTCAGGTTGGTACTATTTTCAGCACTAACTGGAACCACTGTAGGAGGCTGGAAATAGCGTGTCCTCACACGATCATTTCTCATCTGAATGAGCGAGCTGTAGAATATGTTCTGAGAAAAATTAAAACGAAAAACAAACCAAAAAATGCCACCGTGTCAAGTGCAATAGAAGGTGCCACATTATAGAATGCAATCCAAACGATTAACAGAAGTATTGTTCTCAACTCCCATAAACGCTTTCTCCCGCGCTCTGTCTGTGGCGGTCCTGCCCACAGTGTCTGGTGGCATCCCTTCAAGATGACTGCAACCTTGGGGGTTGCTCCAAGCACATCCGTCCAATCTGCCCGGACTGAATTCTTCACTATAGAGGCAGCAGGTCAGTGCGTCTCATCAAACCTGCCAGTTCCACAATGTGAATAAGACACAGATGCTCTCCAATTGTTCTGAGGCTTTTCCATCTCTGCTGGCCTCTCTCCTTCCCCTGCCTGGGGGCCTTTGGCCCGTGTCTGACTTTTCTGAAGCCCTAAACATATGGTCATTTGCTAATGGGGCTGACGTCATTTACACCCTATTCAAAAGTGACAAAATTCTAAGACTTGATGCATGTTTGTTTAAAACGATTAAAGATGATTGAAAGTTTATCATGCCTTCTGCAGCTATCCAAACATTTTCTAGCAATTACAAACTGTAATAAAACAAACTTTCTAGATTGCCTTTGATTTTTGTGATCTTTAGGAAAAGCGAGTTTTGCAAGTATTCTTGGTTCCTATAGCATGCTATCAAGGGACAATTCTCATCAGAGCAGAAGAATGGTAAACTTCGAGCTGAGAAAATTAAAAGAGGGCTTTTTGTCACAAAGAACACCGTGTGCACTTTACAAAAACGGTCAACATTTGGAACGTCTCTGTTTCAAACGGCATATTTTAAGATGAAAAACATATCATGAATAAAACAGCTCATTTCCCCTGATCTTTGGTGTAAAATAAACTCAGTTCGGAATGAAGTCTGTTGGTAAAATAACGTATTTCATGAGCGACGAGAAAGAGTTGAATAAAAAAAGGAAATAATACCCGTCAGAAATTTCTGACATTGGTCCTCGTGTTATCAGAGTTTCCTTTTCTCTCTTGTGTTATCTCTGCCATAATTTACTGGAAAGGGGTGTGTGCGCACTTGTTTATTATTTCCTAAGAAAAATAAATCATATTAATCCAAGAGATGTAGCCTCACTCCTATCTACTTCTGCCCGTGGACATTGAGAGTATTTTAATTACAAAATTTAAAACTGAGATAGAATTATTAAATGACAGAGATTTAGCCTGACCTGTGGTGGCGCAGTGGATAAAGCGTCGACCTGGGAACACTGAGGTCGCCAGTTCAAAACCCTGCACTGGTCTGGTCAAGGCACATATGGGAGTTGATGCTTCCAGCTCCTCCCCCCTTTCTCTCTCTCTCTCTCTCTCACTCTCTCTCTCACTCTCTCTCTCGCTCTGTGTCTCCTCTCTAAAATGAATAAAATAAAAAATAAAAATAAAAAAATTAAATGCCAGAGCTTTAGTCTGCGTTAATAAGAATGGTCTAATTAATTGTGATCCCCAGTTTATATACGCAGGTTGATTTAGTCTCCTTCTTGCCAAGAGCTGTAGCAACCCTATCCAGCAGAAACACGATGCAAGCCACGTACAAAAGCTAAATTCTAGTAGCTACATTAAAAAAAATTTTATACTAGATAATATTAATTTAATAATATATCTTCTTTTGCTTCATATAGCCAAACCATGGTGCTTTCAACACAGAATCAGTGTACAAATGTTAGCAAGATGTTTTACACCCTTTTTCATAGGTCTTCACAATCTGCTGGGTATATTCCACACTCCCAGGACATCTCAGCTCGAACTCGCCACAAGTGTGCAAGTGCTTGTTTCAAGTGACCCTGGTGACGCCGTGTCAGTCCATGGCCGTCCAAAGTGGAGCCTCTGTGTGCACCTGCGAATTGGAGCCCAGCCTGTCCTGGGCAGCAGATAGTAGAGCCCAGCCTGTCTCCAGTTCTTAGCACTTTTATTACGTTAACTGAGACCATAGAGCTCACAAAGAGCTGAGACCTGTCATCTAACACCACCAGGACTTCAAATAGTTTGCCACGTCTAACTCAAATAAAAAGAACCTGGAGAACACAGAAACACAGACAGGCAGGTAGAAAAAAGGAGGAAGAAAGGGAGGGAGGGAGGCAAAAAGGAGGAAAATAGAGATCCCAAGACATATCATTGCAGTATTTTGCAGTGATTCTCATAATATGATCCACAGACAACTCAGTGTCCCCAAGATCCTTGCAGGGGTAAGCGAAGTCAAAGCTTTTAAAATCAGAAAAACAAAGAGAACGGAGGAGAAGATGGAGGAAGAGAAAATGCAGGAGCAGAAGGCGGAGAAGGAGCAGGAAGGGGAGGAAGAAGCTTTTTGGCTGTGTTGTCATGTACATTGAATGACACAAAAGGAATGATGGGACAGCTGCCAGTGTCTCAGCACACAACACAGTCCGTGTCACCAACATGTGCCGTGAGCACTGCATTCTTCATTACTAAACACATTAAAGGGAAGAAAGACAGCCAGTTTCACATAAGGCTGCCCGTTTTCCTAAAGCAGTAAAAATGGTTATTATTGCTCTTAACTCTTGATCCATGTCTTTGTAATGTTCTCTATGTGACAGTATGGGATCACACACAAAACACTTTTGCTGCATGTTAGAGTGTGACATTTGTCTCTGGGGAAGCCTTTGTATGATTGTTATAACCCAAGCAATTCTCTATTTTCATGGAATACCAGTTTTACTTGTAAATAGATGACTGAGGGACATGCTACTCTGAATTGGGTAGTGGACATATTTTTTTAAATATTTTTTTAATTTTATTTTATTCATTTTAGAGAGGAGACACAGAGAGAGAGAGAGAGAGAGAGAGAGAGAGAGAGAAAGGGAGGAGGAGCTGGAAGCATCAACTCCCATATGTGCCTTGACCAGACCAGTGTAGGGTTTTGAACTGGCGACCTCAGTATTCCCAGGTCGACGCTTTATCCACTGCGCCACCACAGGTCAGGCTTTTTTAAAATTTTTTAAAATTTTATTTAGGTAGTGGACATTTTTTTTTTTTGGAAAAAAATGTCAATAATGGAAAAGAACAGATAGCATATATCGTTAGGAAAACTTTGACTTTCAAGTGAAAGTTAGAATTACAGAAAACTTAAATCCATCATCATGAGCTTGACATCTTATATTCAAAGACTTCTCTGATGTTATTGGTAATAAGATTTTAAAATGTAACCTTTCAATGTTATATAAAGAACGGTGCCAACATGTGAAGGGTTTATCTAAACGAGACACGGAACTAGTGTTTTCCCAATGACCATTGTGTGAGATTTAAAAAAGCACTTATGGGTAAAGGATTCATCAAAGTGAAGGAGAGACCCATGGTTTTGGATGTAAGATAGATATAGCACATGAAATTTATTGATGTAATTTCAGATGGCACAGTGCAGCTATAAGAATGTATCATTTTTAGATTCCGATCTAGTATCTGAGAAGACTGACTACAATGACCTGGACCAACTGTTGTTAAAATCCACTTCCATTATTCTTATTGCCTGTCCAAGGGCAGCCACAGTTCCTTTATGTACCTCACCCAAAACATCATGTTGGAAGAGAGGGACACAGAAGCACATCACAGTATATCTGCTTTCTAGTACGCCAGACAGGTGCACAGCACCATTATTCTATCTATTTTTGTTTTGCTTTGGAAAATAAGGTTTTTTTTTAAAGTATTTTACATATGCTTACACGCACTGGGTTTAATGTTCTTACTTTAAAGTGATTTAACAAACAAGATCTTTTTGAACTTTTCATTTTTAATTCCTGAAATTAGGGGCTATTTTAAAAATGAATATGAAGCAATCATATTCATTTTCCCCTAATTTGTGTGAGCATAATTGGGGGATATTTCAAAATGAATATGAGGGGACAAAATAACCCCTAATTTGTGTGAGCAGTGTAAATATTGGTAGATGGACCCCCCAAAGAAACATAAGCCCCTTGGAATTCTCACTATTTGCGGACAGTGTGGTGGGGCCGGAGACGAGTGAATGAGCTTGGGGCGTCACAATCTCAGAGACGTGGTTTGACGCCCTAGCTCAGGGCTCTTCCAAGACAACTGACCAGTCCAGGAACCTGGGTCAAGTTAGTGATTGGGAATTATGGATGTAACGGTCTAGCACGTTACCTGGTGCACAGAAACCACTGAGAGCTGTTGGCAGTTATGACAGGGACCCCCATTGTCCTGTCCAGGGTATCTCCCTACAACTGTTTTCCTCTCTGACTGCAGGGATAGAATGTTCCTTGGGAATAAACTATCATTTCCTATCAGCAGAGTCGCTGTCTTTGAAACAAACCACTCATTATATTTGATTTAGGTCTTTTGGCCTCACAGGTTACCAACTTGTTATTCATGGAGGAATTCAGTAAGTGCAGAAATACCCACATTTTTTTGTTCCATAGATTTACCCTGTGTGAACTGGACAGACTGCTACTGGGTTGGGGGGATCCTACAACCCATTTGAGTCCTATGGGATCGATCGAGAGTATATTTATTTCTGCTGGCCCGTGTTGGCTCATCGTTGTGCAGACTGACCAGTGAGGCACCCTCATACAGTCCTCCCCTTTGAGGTGCAGGAGACAGACTCTCAAGTTCAAAGTCTTGGAAGCAGACAAGTAACCATGGGTGTGAGAAGAACTCTCTGGTCTTACCATCTGCTTATCCTTGTGAGGTCCTGGGTACATATGCTGTGAGAGATGGCATTGATTTGGCACAGGCTGGAGGAAAGTGGAGAAGGGATACGTAGAAAGCGTAATCTTTCTGCAGGTGACATTCGGCAGCAAAGAGATGCTTTCCACACGCGCGCATGAGAGCTTGAGTGTGGATAGCTGAGAAGCTCTACTGCATGGTCTGGGTGTGAACCACTTTCTATTAAATTCTATATTGGAATGCTGTCTAACACGAAAGGAGATGTATACTGGGCTGCTGCTTTCCTTAAGATTTGATTAGAGTAATTTATCCTATTTTCTTTATTCAATTATTCCAAATTGTATGGATGGACTACAAATTACCACTTGAATAAAAGGTATCCATCTATAACCCCAAAGTCATACCATTCAGTAGAAGTATATGATGGAGACTTTTTTATCTTGCTCCAGTGAAGCCAAGAGTCTAGGAAATCACTTTCTCTAATAAAATGCAACATGCATTTCAGCTTCACCTTCTAAGTCCATGGCCATATTAAAACATTGTGAATAGAGAAAGACACTTGTGATGAATAACAAAGGAGACATACTTTTTTTTTCTCACATCTTTCTTATTAAACTAAAACATATTATGCATTTACCAGAATGGAAGAGCCTTTACTGCCTATGTCATAAAGGTTGGTCTGTGGTAAAGAAAATAGACGACAGGTGGTAGAAAATAATTTTAATTCATTCAATGATTTCCTCTTTAATCGGGAATGTTCCAAAAAGTATGCTGACTGTAGCATATTTTAAAATGTTTTGGAACATAGTAATGGAAGAAAGATTTTGTTTTACTTTGGAGGCTGCTAATATCTTTGTAAGTCCCCAGTAGAACCAAATCAATTTTCATAAATGTCTAGTGATGAAACTATAAATCGCTCTCAGGTCCTCTTTTAAGGATGTGCAAATAAAAGAACAAGAATTTAATTTTCAATTTGCAATGCACGCAGGAGATACAACAGGGGCGTGGGTCACCCAGCTGTCTGCAGTTTCAAAAAGGAGTCTCCTTCATTACCACCCCTTCAGTAAAAAGATAGAAAGAAGTATTTAGTAACTCCTTTCAACCACATTTTTCAAGCATGAAGAGGTGTGGGAGACATTTTTATTTTTTGATAAAATGTTCACATTTCTAAAGTAAAAGAGATTCCAAAGTTATGCAAGGTAATATTATATTTATCCAATTTTATGATCATTGAATGTGAAAACTATTCAGGACTCTTCTACTACACACATTATTTTGCTAGTGGACTACATTATGACTGAAATCTAGCGTTCGTTGTAAAATTTTAACTCGTGTCATGCTTTGAGACCAAAAACAATGTGTTGTACCCTCATCATCACTGTTAGACTGTCTCCTGCTTTACTGTTAGCACTGCTTCACACTAATTTCCTGTCCTTGAATGTTTTTTCAAAGCGATGGCAGCCGGGTGGGTGCCAGATGTCTGTTTGTGGAGGAACTCTGATGGACTAATGGCTAACATTCTCTTCTTGTAAGAGCTCTGTGACCTGTGAGCAGACAGTGTCGGACGTTGCCATTCGATGAGCGTGTTTGTGAGTGTGTAGGCTGTGGCCCCTTGTCTGTCGGGGACAGTGTTCACTTTGCCGAGTGCCGAGCCTATTTCTGCTTGCCCCCAGTGGTTTGAGGGCTGTTGCATCATCTTTAAAATCAATGTTCTCTGGCAGCAGTTGGGTTGTCAGCGTCGCTGAGAAATGATTTTCTGTGTCTCAAGCTATGTCTTCTGTTTTTATCCCACGACAGCCACCCTCAAACCTTTACTATCCTTCTAAAGCTCTGCACTCATTTCTCATAGACATCTACATCCAACGCACCTGCTCTCTTTCCCTAAAAAAGAGTCCGACAGAAAGGAATCCCTTTAACTGTCCTTGCCCACACCTACAACTTATTTATATCTGCTGTGCAGTCTGACTTTCTTCCTGGCGATTTTGGTCCCAAAGATGTTCCTCCTTCCATCCCCAAAGGGACTGTTTACCGCCCTATGCCCTCGTCTGCTCCCGTCTAGTGAAGGACATTTCCATCAGTCAATCGGATACTACTCAAACAAACACTTGCACGGCACTGCGTGTGTGCAACATTGCACTAAAAGTTACGAATACAAAAATGAAAACCACTTAGCCGCGCGACAGATGAGCGCCAGTTGGTTATAAGAACCCGGTGGATTCTATACTAAGGGGCACATGCAAGGTACAGCGATAGCACGGACGACAGGGAGGCTCCTGGCGGGGTGGGTTTGGAGAATTCTGACTTCAGGGACCATGACAGCTCTGAGGTATTGGAGTCTGCCTCGGTGACGATTTATGCGAGGTGAGATGGGGTGACTCAGAAGGGTAGAGGGCTGGCACTCTATCGACGATAACAGAACAGGTTGCATGAATTGTTCTGGCCTGCGCTATATAAACGTCCCGCGTGGGTGCATGCGCAACAGACTTCATCAGAGACCTGCTTTAGTTGCAACCCTTTATCGAGTCTGTGGGAAGGTGCTGACCTTCGCCTTGACCAAGTTTTATTTTGTTACCACCGCTACCGCAATTCGTAAACGGTGGGTCTATCTAGCTCAGTGAACAAAAACAGGCTACGTGGCTTTTCCCTACAAAACCTCTGTCTGTCCTTTAGTTAGACACTCCTCCTTGCCGACCAACCTGTGGGCGTAGCGTCCAGAACTGCCTGGTCTCTAGAGGCCACCCAGAGGTCCACAGGACAGCGTTGTATGTCTGTGCACAGCGTTGGCCGCATCACAGATCTGTGAAAGTCACTGGGGTGGAGGGGTCGTCCAAGGCCGATGCCACTCGTACGAGGGGGTGGATCCCGCAACAGCGGCAGCCTCTGTTTTCTCAGGGGCTAGAAAGAGCCCTTCCCTTCCTCCCACAGGAGTCCATTCAAGAGCAGGAGAGGACGCACAGGTGTTAGGAGGAGCATGGAAGTAGAAGCGCTGATAGGGAGAGGTGGGCACTTGCAGAAAGTCCTGCCTGTCCCTTGAGTCTGTCCACATTCTCACAGTTTCTTACACCCTGTGTAGGTGCTGCTGTGAGGTGGTTCTACAGGGGCCACTGACCTCCCAGACCAGCTGACTTTAACATAGGGAAGAAGGGCCTCTTGAAAAATTGTCCTGGGAGGCTGTAGATTGTTAGTCTTTGGCTCAACACGCCGGCATCAGCGGTCTTCAGTGAGGGGATCACAAGATTCCGAGGCTGACCCGGTGTTCAGCACCACATCCATTACAACGGCTATCTATCAACTTGCTGACCCAATACATTTCCTTAAAGTGTAGAAACAAATAAAAGTTAAACACACATGACTATGAACTCATAAGAGATGTGCAATTCTGTTCATTTCTTTATCCTTCACTCACTGACAATCTGATTGAAAAGAGGGTGACATGTCTCCATACAGTCTAATAAGTCACGTTGCACACAGCTGCGAGTTCCCC
This sequence comes from Rhynchonycteris naso, assembly GCA_037038555.1. Lineage (NCBI taxonomy): Eukaryota > Metazoa > Chordata > Mammalia > Chiroptera > Emballonuridae > Rhynchonycteris > Rhynchonycteris naso. The sequence goes on along the minus strand of CM072998.1, from coordinate 5,606,677 downwards.
GAGTTACCCAACTAACTGTCTCCAGGATCGGCCTGCTCCTGATTGTTGGGAGGAAATTTCCCCCTCACTTCTTGTGTTTCTTCCCACTTTACAAGCCAGGCGGTGACCGCCCTTTCGTCCCAGGCTATCTTTCTGAAGACGTGGGCAGAGTGAACAGACTTGAAAACTGGCACGTCCCTATCTAGAGCAAAGGGCAGATGTTCTCACCGATCAGTGGAACAAAGATAATGTCTGCTTCCCAGAACGAAGCACAGGGTTGCTTTAGCCCACTGAAGAAGATTCAGGTTCTGTGTGTGTGTTATCCACTGTGGTGCACACCCACTGCGTGTGTGCGTCCGCATCCGAGACCCACATCGCCTGGGGAGCTAGCACAGTCCTGTGCTCAGGGACACAAATAATAATGTATCTTAAAGCCAGCTGTCTCTGGTCTTTTTTCTAGCACCGGTGAAGTGTGACAGAAAAACTAGCTAACTGCAATTATTTTTAAAATCACATGGCCTTCAAAGTTCTGGCTGATAAACTTATACACACAAATAGATTTGTGACACACCCAAGATATTTCCAAGTTCATAAAATAGAGGATTTTAGTAAAAAGTAAACGGAGGATTTGTCCTCATTGATTTGCATACTACAATGTCTAATGAAGTTACTTTTTTCTATGTCAACTTCTGGATGTATGATTTATTTTTTTAAAAATTACAATGAATACTTTCAAAACCTTAACAAAATGTTATCTTCTTACGTCACTTGGGGAATTTAGCCTTGACCACGTACGTCTACCACATTTATCAACAAAAAGAATCATGATGAAGAAATTTTCTTTGCTCATGTATTTATAGGTGCCAAAATTTGAGGGTGGATGAATACCTCTTAAGAACTTACCTTTTTTGGTTAAATATAGAAATAAAATACTCTCATTAATTTTCTTTTCTAAATCCTCTATCAAATTCTTCGTGTGAATACGATGAATTTCCTCCAGTATTTACTGTAAGAAAGTTACCTCAGAATATTAATCAAAACGATATCAAATATGGCACACACTGACTTTAAGTCAACAATTCAGTTCAGTCATAAACCGGTCTTTGTAAATGTAAACAGTTTTATTTGACATGTAAGTTCTTACAGTCCTTTGTCAGAGAGAGGCTGTGGTAGAGTTGAAGGCTCTGTAGATACAGTCACCTTGGACCCGCTTGCTTAGTTGACTCGGCGACAGGCAGGTCCGCTGAGGTGTGTGTCTGTCATCTGGCCGGCCAGTCTTCCTCAGGAAGCAGTTGGCACTGTGGGAGGCTGGGGTGGAGCCCTCACCACCTGCTCCCGGTCCCACCACAGCTCCTAGCTGGCCCAGGGTTGTTTGTCCGGGTTTGCTTCTGAGTTGGGTGTTCCTGAGCCCTCCGGCATCTCTAAACTACAAAGGTTTGGGAAGTTTATAAGAACATGGAAACACAAAAACCTCTTCAACTAAATGGAAAATAACCTACCCTGTGGGTTATCTGATATATTCCACAGCCTGTGAGGCCGCACGGGGTTTTCTGTTTGTTTGCTTGCTTGCTTGCTTGCTTTAGAAGATATTATTCTGAAAAAAAAAAAAAAAAGAGTTGGGAAGAAAGAGAGAGGAGAGAGAGAGCGACAACGAGGGGCTCACAGAGAGAAAGAGAGGAAAGTACACTTCAGAAAGCAAGCATTAGCACCTGCCACAATGATGACAAGAGGCTTTTGTCCCGTAGCAGGCACTTGGTCATTGTTACAGGTGCTTCCTTTCCTTGCTGGAGAAGACAGATCCTGTCCCTTCAGCTCCGAAGTCCCCTGACCTCAGCATGGCAGCTACATATTACATGAACCATGAGCATCTTGTTCATCACTTATCACGTAGGCTGTTAGCCCTTAGGAATCTTGCAATTAAACTACTTTTCTTTTATATCTTTGATAATCCTTAGAAGCACGTGCTGTCATGGAGAACTGTTGAAATATTGAAGGAGATATTGAATTAACTTTCATTACTCTAGAATGTTACGAGGAGCCCATTCTTCCATAGGCCAAAGAGGACAGAAACTCTAAGCCATCAGTCTACAAAGACATTGGTGCTCTTTAGGGCAGATGGTTTGAAGGATGTGAAGAAGGTCCACCTGCTGTAAAGCCTGGCGACTCCTTTTGGTCTTGTATTTTCACTGAGGAGGCGATGAGTTCAATGAACTGTCAACACAGAAGACTTATCCTCGCCTCTTTCACAGCTCTGAGGAGCTGACCCTTCAGCACTTGTGGTATTCCACGGTCCTGGTCTTACCAGAGGAGGAGAAGGGAGATTTTGCAGCTGTGGTACTAGAATATATCTTTTGTAGAACTTCCAAACCTTGACTCTCAATCAGTCTTTTGGTGGACAGTGCAAATAAGGTCAAGTTTCCAAATTTAGACCCCACCTGAGACTATTATATGGGAGCAAATCACCCCACTACTTGTACCCAGAACCTTTGCAAAAATGCACAAGGATACGTTAACTCACTTATTAATAGAACAACAGTCATGGTTCCTGGCTATATATTAGGCCTGATGCAAGGCAATAATGCTATAACGATGATCAACATAAGCCAAGATTCTCAACAACGTGGAGCTTATGTTAAGGGAGATAAAAGTGAATGAATACACAAAATAGTGAGCAATTGGACCAGAAGTAAGTTAGTAGACAGACAGAATGATAAGCTAGCGGATGATGGAGAGCATACCTGGACCCCCCTAAGATAGAAGATCACAGAAGCCCTTTCTGGGGAGCCTACATTTAAGTTGAAGTGTCACGGATGAGAAGGGGTCAGCTATGCGCAGAGCAGGTTAACAGCTGTAGGGTAGGTAGAGTGTATCAGACGGGTGGGAAGGAACTTGCTGGGTCAGAGGAATTACAAGCGGACAAGGTGACCTCTACGGGGTGAGCATAAAAGGACGTGCATTGAAGTGAAGTCGGACGGAGAGCCTGAGCCACATTATCTTGAGCTGAGTCGGCCATGGTAAGAGTTTGGGCTTTAATTTCATTAAGAAGAAGACAGAGATGGCTTTTAAGCAGAGGACTGGTAAAATCCATTTTGTCTTTTAAGTTGATCACTCTAGATGCTGAAAGGATGGGAGCTACACGTATAAGTTGGAAGTCACATGGGCAGCTGCAGAGGGTGTGTTAGTGCTGACCCACACAGACACCCTTCCCGTCCTTCACACTTCCCTGGGCCTCAGGAGGCTGGCTTCACAGAGGGCAGCGCCCAGCAGCGAACCCTCCCGTGTGCTCCCCAGCCTCTACATGGCCATGATGTACATGCGCAGGAGGTGAGAGAGAGAAAGCAGAGTTGATCAAAGCATGTATTTCCCCGCCTTATTCTCTTACCCTGTGCTAGGCTGTCACCTCTGTCAGGGCCTCTCTAGCTGAGGCCATAGTATTGCTCTACAGTCCTCATCACTCAGCTTTCTGTCCAGGTTCTGATAACCCTTTCTCGACATTTTTCCCCTTGCTATGGTCTTGGGGTACCGCACCCTACCTTGTTGTCTTCGTATGAGCTCCCCACTAGATTTGCTGATCATCTTTTTATAAAGCCTTCTCCAATTACTCAGGTCCACCGTGTCACGTGTCTTCACCTGAGAACCTGCACGTAGAGGCTGTTGTATATTCCAGGCGAGAGGTAATGATGGTCTGATCTGAGGCAGTGGTTGCGAAGATAGAGTTACCTTGAGCGGAGATGTATTTTAGACAGAAAACCATAGGATCTTTCGAAATATCTGATGTAGAATTTAATAACACGAAGGACAGACCCAGGGTGCTTCCATGTGACTCAATGATTCCAGCAGAAACAAGTGTTTCAGTGGTGATACCACTGATCAGGGACAACTGGAAATGGAACAGGCTTGGACGAGAGAAAAAGGTCAAGGAGATGTCAGTTGAAGGTACTTGGTAGACTTCCACGTGGAAATACTAGGTTAGCAGTGAAGTAAGTAATGATGGAATTGGGAGGAGGTCGGAACTGTAAGCACACCTTCATAATTCTTCACCTCACCCATGGGAGCTAAAGACTCACCACTGAGTGCGTCACCGAGGAAGTGGGCACAATTAGAAGTGTGAGGTCCAACCCCGGGTTGCGGAGAAAAAGCGACACCTGCCATTGAGCACGAGAAGGCACAGCCAGTGAGGTAGGAGGACCCCGGGAGAAAAGGAATCATGAAAACCCAAAAGGAGAATGCTCGGAGAGGGAAGGTAGAAGAATCTTAGACGTGGTATCCATGGACAGAGGGTTTGAACCTCAGGAAGATGGCTAGGTATTTACTGGTGACTTTGACACTGGTTTCCATTGTGTATTTTGACCAAACCAGACTGAAGCAATTTGAAGAATGACAGGGATAGGAACAAGTAAAAATATCATTTGTACGTTATGCCTTTGGTAGGTTTATTTATGAAATCAATTTTCTCTCTCCCAAGGAGAGAAACCAAAAGACAGCTAGCTGGTATCCGCTAAGAAAGGAAGATTCTTTCTGTTTCTTTGAGATGGAATAGGTCTGAATGGGATGATGGGAGAGCTGGGGAACAAGCAATGGCCGCTGGGAAGCACAGGAATAAGCAGCCGAGTCTGAAAAGGTGAGAGAGCAAAAGAGCAGGGAATGACCTTTCTCTTTAAAAATTTAAGTAACTTTAGACTGACCTGTGGTGGCGTAGTGGATAAAAGTGTCGACCTGGAATGCTGAGATGGCCGGTTCAAATCCCTGGACTTGCCTGGCCAAAGCACATATGGGAGTTGATGCTTCCTGCTCCTCCTCCCTTCTCTCTCTCTCTGTCTCTTTCTCTCCTCTCTCCAAAATGAATAAATAAAATCTAAAAAACTATATATTCTAAAAAAATTTTTTTAAAGAAATCACATATTAAAAATTTAAGTAACTTTAAAACAATCTGTTTGACTCTGTCCAAAAAGATTTAGGGCAGCTTTCATATACCATAATGAAGAGAACAACATGGTATATGCCGTAAAGTTTAAATTAGCAAACAAACCGTAAAGAGTATACAGGAAGAATGATCAAAAGCCATTTCCCTGTCGGCACGTGCAGCGTGACCTCTGACTTGACACAGTACAGCTAGGGCTTCATTTGTTATTCCACGCTCTCTCCAAGTAGTCACACAAGGAACACTAATTTTTTCTCGGTGTTCCAAGACATAAATATTCACAAAGTATTACGTGTCTTTGATGATTGGCTTATGCTCCTCTTTCAAAATTTTACTCCTTCATTTTCCTACCTGTACTGTTTAGTTGTTTTGTATTTCTCTCTCATAGCGTACTTTAATTATATTTTTACAAGCTTTGCCAAAAAATCTGCAAGAAAGAGCCAGCAAAATGTGAATATTGTTAACGACTATATCAAGGTATCAAAGGAAAGTCAGAAAACTTTACTTGATACAAATATTCCATTGAGCGAGAAACCTAGTTTCTCAGACAGTCAGACAAACCCAAACGTGATTAAGCTCGGAGGCAGGACAGCACAGGAAGGCTGGTGATGGGATGGGGGGAGTTGTTAAACCTTTGCCAGGATTGCCCGTTAATGCACTGGGCGCTTCTCAATAGCAGCGGATGGTTAAAAGTAATTATCTTATACCATTTTAGGAAGAAACTTAAGTTTCATTTATGATTATCAGAGCCATTTACAGGAAATCACCTAAATTAAGTTTCACTTATGTTTATGACGGGAAAGTAGATTAAGGTTTGCTATGCGGCTTAACTGGTTATGTCTGCTTGGGTAATTTTCTTTAAGTCTGGTCTCCATTATATTGCATTTTAACATAAGTAATTTGACGTAAAATACCCATAGACTGAAATCTTTTTGTTTCAGTATTTACAAATTAAAGCTTATTAACATGACTCTACTTGCTTACTCTCGAATGGCCACTTTGCTTAGAATACTGGACCCCAACTTCTGGTTCCCAAAGTTTGTTTTCTATAGTATCAATTGTTTTGAATTTCACCTTTGGAAAAATATAAATAACCAGAAGCAAGCTGTTTAAAACTATAATTGCAATGAATGTGTTTAAGGAATGAAAGTAAACTGAATTTGTATTTAAAACGAATACTCTGATACAGATACAGCTAGTTTATATCCTTAACAAAATAATAAATCATAAATTTATCTGAAATCTCTGGTATTTTCTGAAGTCCTTTTTCTAGCAGCATAGAATAGGAGAGAGAGTGCATACCTGGAGGCAGGTAGACAAGGCTCTAACTTTCAGTTGCCATACCTCTGGGTCACATAATAACAGACCAATAAAAATATCAAGTCACAACATTGTTGAAGTACTAAGAAAAAAATCATATAACAATGAAAATAGCACAGTTTTCTGGGTACATAATAAGTGATTTATCTTCAGTATTCTTACTCTTTATTTTCATAATTTTGTCTTTAAAAATACTTTTTTTAAAAAAAATTCCAGTAAAAACACACAACATAAAATGTATCATCTTACGCCCCTCCAATACACACATACTCTGTTGCTCTGAGTTTGAGTACTCTAGCTACATCATATAAGTGGAATCACATAGCATTTATGTTTTTGTGACTGATTTATCTTACTTGGCATAATGTGTTAAAGCCTTCCCGTGTTGAAGCATGTTACAGGATTTCCCTCCTTCTTAGGGCTGAGTAACACTCCATTGTATGTATATACCGCATTTTGTTTCTTTTTAAAAAGATGCTTTTGGGATTAGATGGGGATTGCATTGACTCTGTAGACTGCTTTGGGCTGTACAGACACTTGAACAATATTAAGTCTTCTAATCCAAGAGTATTGGATGTCTTTGTATTCACCGTACCTTTTAAAATTTCGTTTAGCAATGCGTATAGTTTTCAGTGTATTTGCCCTCACTTTCTTGGTTAACTTGAGTCCTAAGTATTATATTTTTATCGATGTTATCATAAATAAAGTTGTTTTCCTAATTTCCTAATGGAAGTGAGTTTGTTGTTAGTGCTTAGAAGCAAAACTGATTTCTGTATGCTGATTCTATAGCCCACAACTTGGCTGAGTTTGCTAATTGTTTCTAAATGTGTGTGTGTGTTGAAGAGTCATTGAGGTTCTCTACACATAAGATCATGTCGCCTGAGAACAGATAATCTTGCATCTTTCTTCCCAGTGTAGATGCCTTTCATTTCATTTTCTTCCTTAACTTCTCTGGCTAGAACTGCCAATATTATATTGCACAGAAGTGGTAAGAGTGAGCATCATTGTCCTGGTTTTTGAAGACATGCTTTCAGCCTTTCACCAGTGAGTATGATAGTAGCTGAGAGATTTTCATAAATGGTCTTCATTGCGTTTTTTTTTTTTTTAATTTTTCCAAAGTTAGAAGCGGGGAGGTAGTCAGATTCCCACATACGCTGGACTGGGATCCATCCGGCATGCCCACCAGGGGGCAATGCTCTGCCCATCTGGCCTGTTGCTCTGCTGCAACCAGAGCCATTCTAGCACCTGAGGTGGAGGCCATGGAGCCGTCCTCAGTGCCCAGGCCAACTTTGCTCCAGTGGAGCCTTGGCTGTGGGAGGGGAAGAGAGAGACAGAGAGAAAGGAGAGGGGGAAGGGTGGAGAAGCAGATGGACACTTCTCCTATGTGCCCTGGCTGGAATCAAACCTGGGACTTCCACATGCCGGGCTGACGCTCTACCACTGAGCCAAGCGGCCAGGGCCACTATTACATATTTTTAAAAACCATTGTTACTTGGTTTGTTGAAGATCAGTTAACTTATGTGTAAAGGAAGCTTATACTAATGAAAAGCTATTTAAGCAAGAAAGAAATTCCTGCTATTTATTTGAGTCACTGTATGAGTAGTCTATATTTAATCTTTATGACCGCCACATGGACATGTAAGCAAACAAGTTTTAACATTTAAAGATATTAAAATTCCTGAAATGTATACTGGGTTTATGTAGAATTTATGGCAATATTACTCTTCTCAAGAGCATCAATGCCCCCCAATATCATCACTTTTTATTATTAGGTATAAACTAATAATGGCAGAATACTATTAAATGGTAATTAGGAATCAAGAGCCAATCAATTTTAATATATTGTTTAGAAATAACAGAGCTGAATGTTTTTCTTCCATTATGTAGATGATACATATGGTTTCAGGTTAATAGACTTTTTCTATATGCCCTTCTCTGTTTGAAATAATTAATAGTCATCTCTTCCATGAGAATGTGCAGGCAATGTAACCACACAGGGTGAACCTAGAGCCTTCTATTATTTTATTGTGAACAAGACATATGCTTGCTTATTAGTGTAGATATTGTTGAATCTGCACACCCCTGAGCAACAGCCTTCTAAGTCAATTGTTCATGTAAAGCTTTGAAAACAAAACTTAATCAATTGCGAATTTACATCAATGAGAAATATATCATGTCTCCCCCCTGGCCGAATATAACTCTGATCCGCTTAAGATTTAGTTCCAGAAAATTCCATGTTTAATTTTTAGTCATATTTTGGCAAAACAGAGACACTCTCATGGTCGCCAGATCAGGCCAGATGGAAAAGTTGATCTGACAGCAGCGTGGCTCCAAGGTCTTCATTTCCAAGAGCATTCATCTTCAGGCCTGTGTCCCAACATGCTCGTCCTCAGCTCACCAAGTCCCAACAGCGTCTGCCCCTGTGAAAAAAGGACCTTCGAACTGGGGAGAGGGCCGGCCACCTCCTCATGTCCCTGCAGCTGTGTTTCTTCTGAATGTTCCCAAATACAAACTGGGAACTGATTTGTGAAACAGAAAAAATAGTACAAAAACAATTCATGCTTTTCTAGTAGAGATAAAGAAATACAGCACGTGCGGTCATTTTTCTTACCTTTTCACTCATTGTGATCATTTATTTGATGGATAGAACTCAAGGGTCTATAAAGCTGGAGCACTCAGTTTTGTTTCTGGCATGAAATTAGTTTTTTCAGTATTTATAATAAATTTTAATAACAATAAACATTGAAGTAAAAGAAGAACATGTTCACTGCATACTACCATTAGATCACATGAGCCTATCTGTAGAATTATGCCAAAATTCCTTAGAAAATGGGTTGAATAATATTTACTGCTGTTTTTTATGAAAACAAACTGTAAGAAACATAATTTTCCATACTAAACATTTTCTTTGTCCTGAAATCTTGGAAAAATTTTTACAAGTGATTATTCATAGACACACTTTAAAGGCACATCTTAAAAAATCAAAATGTTTGATAAACAATTCCCCCTAGACTGCTGACTTGAGTTTCTGAGAGCTTGCTTGAAAATGTGTCTGTCTCATTGCAGCCAGTATAAATTTAGAAATTAACACAAGCTTGGAATCTTATGCTAAATGGATTTGATAAACTACTTTTTTATTTTTCCAATTAAGAGACATGCTTTTACTTTTTTCTTTGTTCACTTTTTCCACTTTTATTATTAGTAACAATACTAAACTAGTGATTGTTACAAAATCTCCCCCTCTTGTAATCAAAGTTTTAAGATTTTTATATAATACTGGTGGTACTTCAGATTCTTGTGTAGTAGGTGAGCAAAGTTTTTAAGATTAGACACATCTCTTTTTTAGAGACAAACGTCTTCCATCATAAGCTCTTTCTCCTATATACTTAAGCTAGAGTACAGATATCTCTGATTCTAACTCCTTGAAAAATCTGCCCTTAGCTTCAGTTGAAATAATTTGGTTTTCTGGGGTTTTGTTTGTTTTTCATCATAGAATGTCCAGCCTTCAATGGGTCACATTACACTTGGCACACAGTTAATATTTTAATAACTTATTCAAAGGTTATGGTAAGTGGTCATTTCTAAAGGGTTTCTTTGTTTTTGCCTTTATTTTTTCCTTTTCTAATATTACTTTAAGATCAATCAAAATCACATATGCAGCCTGACCTGTGTTGGTGCAGTGGATAAAGCGTCGACCTGGGAACACTGAGGTCGCCAGTTCAAAACCCTGCACTGGTCTGGTCAAGGCACATATGGGAGTTGAGCTTCCAGCTCCTCCCCCCTTTCTCTCTTTCTCTCTCTCTCTCTCTCTCTCTCTCACTCTGTGTCTCCTCTCTAAAATGAATAAAATAAAAATAATAAAAAAAAAAATCACATATGCAGAAGTACACTAGGGAAGGAGGAGGACCAGACAGTATATGAGGCTGAGCGCCATTCTCGGTCTGGCGTTAGCGTGGGAGATGGTCAGAGTGTTCTCGGTGGCGGAACATGGGAAGTAGTGCATTTCAGACTGAATATCTCAGGAAAAAATAAGGGCGGGCAGAATTTTTGTACCTCAGAGTTTCTGAGTTCAATTTACGAAGCAGTGAATAAGATAAGGACATATACATATTTCAACATATCAAAGCATATCTGTGGCCTACCTGTATCTGAATATAAAACGTATACACTTCGGGCTTCTCACGGAAACTGTAATCACTACAGGCTGGAAACACTGGAAGTCTACAACCTGTCCCACAACCAGGCACGGCCATTGATCCTTCCTCATCTTGCTTCCTGATGCGGACCTCCATCTGCAGTATCCTATCCCTGACTTCACCTGTTCAAATGCAAGGCTGAGCTCTAATTTTTCCTTTCTCGGCATCGCCGCCTTCTTCATTCTGCATGAACTATTTCCTCCTCTTCCACCCGCTTAACGAGCCTGTCTCTTCGGCACCGCAGTTAGACTTGGGCGGTAGGATATCATGCATGTATCTTGCATCACTAAATGTGTTTTCTTTTCCTTGTTTTAGGGCAGTGGTTCTTAACCTTTTTTGAGGTACCAAACCCACCATTCACCGAACCCTTCTTTAGTGATAAATAAAATGTGATTTTTTTTTCCAAATTCAAGACATAGGTATATGTTTTCTTACTGGTGCACAAAATGAGCCGTGCATGAACATCACCTTGCTCAAAGAACAAAACCAACAAAGTGCATGAACTCACAACAAATTACGGTATTACTTTATTCTGGCCTCCGCGGCAGAGGCTTCTCCGAACCCCTGAGACCAACTCATCGAACCCCTAGGGTTCGATAGAACCCAGGTTAAGAACCACTGTTCTAGGGTCTGTTACACGTTAGATTGTCACACAGTCCTAGTAATTATCACAGTGAGCACAGACGGCCCTCATTACATGAATGCATTCCAAAATGCATCATGATTTCTGTCTCTTCAATTGATGGAAATAATTTTCTCTCTGGAAATTGTTGAGGAAAACATCCTCATAACCACTTCTGGCTGTGAAATAGTTGCCCTCCCTGCATTCCTCCTTCCCCAGACTCTTCAGATAAGAGAAATGACAAATTAAAGTGCTGTGCATGAAGAAGTACAGATTAAACCAAAGCAGCTCAAGAAAGAAGGGTTTGTCAGCTCCAGGACACCAAACAGAGAATCAGATAAAGTCGCTAGAGACCAGCTCAGCCTGGAGACAGTGGGCGGGTGTGCCAGAAATGGCTGGTCAGTTCCTTTGTACTCTGGTCCTTGAAACCAGCCTGTTTGTCACTACATCCATACCAAGTTCCGGGTGACACTGGATGCTGCTGGCCCCCAGAGTCCTTACTATACTTTGAGTAGCAAGGGTGCTGCAAGCTGGGGACCAGGTTATGCCACTGGACAGTTGTACTGGTCACCTCATCTCCCTGGATTCCATCGTCATACCTGGAAGAATTTAATAAGAAAATAAACAAGGCTCTGACCTGTTGGCTCAGCGGTAGAGCGTCAGCCCGGCGTGTGGAAGTCCCAGGTTTGATTCCCGGCCATGATACAGAGGAGAAGTGCCCATCTGCTTCTCCACCCTTCCCCGTCTCCTTTCTCTCTGTCTCTCTCTTCCCCTTCTGCAGCCAAAGCTCCATTGGAGCAAAGTTGGCCCGGGCACTGAGGACAGCTCCATGGCCTCCACCTCAGGTGCTAGAATGGCTCTGGTTGCAACAGAGTAATACCCCAGATGGGCAGAGCATTGCCCCCTGGTGGGCATGCTGGGTGGATCATGGTCACATGCATGCCAGAGTCTGTCTGTCTGCCTCTCCTCCGCTTCTCACTTCAGAAAAATACAAAAAAATAAAAATAAATAAATAAACAATGCTCTAAAATGCTCTCTCTCTCTGCAGTTCTCACACTTTGAATCACTCTGAGTTTGTATATTGGTGTACTTCTTTCTGTTTTCACTTCAGCACTAATTTTCTCATTCAGAATTTATTTAAATCGATCCTGACTGGGTTCTTGAATGGCAGATTGAGATAGTCGGCCATCTTGCATCCCAAAGTAGCAGCCCCTCTGCTTGCCCAGTGTATCTCCTCATTTGAATAATTGCATGACTTCATAAACTTTTTCCTCTTCCAATAATTCATGCCTTCTACACAAATTACCTTTTGAATTGTTCACTTAGATATTCTCATTTTCTCTGTCCCACCCTATTCTTGCAATATATTTTTTATTGAGTATGTTAAAATATTTTTACTTCATCGTGAGATTCAACACTTGCATTGAAGTGTAGTGTAGTCTTCGTTTTGTATTTTGTATTTAATGATACCACAGAATTTACAATGCTCGAAGTCAGGAAAACAATAAAAAACCTAAATTAAAAGTATAAAAAATACAATAAAAATTTAGATCTTTCTATGTTGTTGTTGTTTTTATCTCCCACATAGACTCTACTATCTTATTCTTTTTAAACAGAAACTGGCATTCCACAAGGTGCCAAAAAAAATAATTGCATGCGGTTTTAAACTCAGAGACAAACGTTTTTCATTTAATGTTTGATTAGAAATAGTTGCTTGTGTCATGTAATCGCTGGCTGCGCATTCTTGGCCGAGGAGGGAGGCGCGTGTCAGTTGCGAGGTTGGTGAAGGTTTCCCTTTGGTGACCTCTCTCCTGGGCCCTTCGGGGCTGCCACCAATAAGCCCCTGGGGACTCCGCTGTATTGAGCATAGACAGAGCAGAGGGGAGCATTGTCACTCGGCTTTGCACACTGATTAGCACTAGCTCATGTCTCGACAAAATTCAGTTCTAATTAGGAGGTCGACCTTTCCATCTGTTGACACAAACAAAACAACTGGCGTTGGAAATTTTCAGATTGCCTAATAAAAAGATAAGGGCTCTAAAAACAACAACAACGAAAAGTTGATCTCCCTAAAATATCCTAAGGCTTCTCCTTTCAGACTTTTAGAATTAGTTTGCTTTTCTGTAAATGGCCACGTAAAGATAGAGAGAGCATTTGTTATCTCCAAGAGCTATTTTTCCATTCATATCAGAAAATAGGCGTTCCTTCAACTTCTTACCAGGAAGATCAATGTGCTTATCTTTCTCAGAATAGCTGTAGAAAGTAACACCATTTAAAATAAAAACACTACCCACATAAAGAGATGAGAATACATGGTGGTAGTTGCCACGTACACGTGGAGAAACCAACTAAGACCACGCCTCCAAATAGTAGTACCTGTGGTAGATTTGCCTTTCTACAGCACAGGCCTGTTTTCAAAGCTTACAGAAATTTAAAAATAAAATTGTCCAAAAGAATGAATTACTTGCTCACGCTCAACTGGTTTATTTTCTCATGGAAGTCATTTGTAATTTGAAAAAAAAAAAATCTCATTATGGTTTGAAAGGTACTCAGTGAGCAGAGAATCAGAACAAGAGGAATTAAGAAATTATTAAATGCTCATCGTCTTTTGCTATCGTAACTTGATAGCATTATTGTCATTGTAATAGAGACGGACCAAGCACAGGTGACGATTGTTAGTGTGGAGCGGATATACAGTTGACCCTTGTATACCACCGGTTTAAACTGTGTGGGTCCACTCATATGAAGATGTTTTCCATAAATAACTGTACTGTTTTACAGCCTTGGTTAGGAGTTTATGGATGTGGTGGGCCAACTGGGTGCATTGCTCTGTGGCATTTTATACACAGGATTTGAACATCTGTGAATTGGGGTATGTACCGGGTCCTGGACCCAGTTCCTCCTGGATTCTGAAGAACAACTAGGTTTTGGGGAAATCAAAAATTATATGCAAATATTTGACTCCTGAGGAAGGGATTCAAGGCCTCTAACCCCTTTGTTGTTAGTGGCAAAGACTGTCTAACCAGGAAACAGTATGAAAAATAGTAGGAAGTTGTTATCCACAGAGACAAAAAGAGAAGGCTGGTTTATAGAGCATTCTGGGTTAGCCATCCAAACTGGAGTCCCAGTGTGCCCATCCAGCAGGATTCTGAGAGGGCCAGCCCTGACTGAGGGAGCATCCCAGGAAGGCCGGACTGGGGATGGGGGCGGGGCACACCGTCACTCCCCTCCCCCACCTTCCCTATCCTGACACTGCCTCTCACTGGCTCAATCCACCCACAGCCCGCTTTTAATGAATTCTTTTTCCATTTGTTCTCTACTTCTCCAGAAGGTATTCACTCTTTGTTTTTGCATTCTTTCAATAGTTTCTCCAGAAAAGTCAACATGTATACATAATTTATCTAAATCTAAAATGAAAATCTTTACCTTTTTCCCAAACCAGATAATTATATTCACCACTCCTGTCTTTAAGGCAGTTATTTTAATGTGACTTAAGACCCTTTGCACGTCGCACAGCGTGGCTGTTCCTCTCTTACCTAGTCGCTATGATGAACAAGACACACGCACACTCTGTGTTCCCCACACTCTTCCCGGTACTTCACTGTGCTCTCTCATCTCGTTCACACAGTGCCCCCTAAGGGAAGCGATATTGCCACCATTTGACAGAGGAGAAAAGAAGGCCACACTGAGATCATTACGACGACGCTGTGACAGTCAAGCTTTCAATGAGGACCCTTGGCTTCAGAGTCTGAGCCTCCGTCATCTCTCCTTAGGGCTTCTGCCCACCCACGTGTCCTTCTACCTTTCTGCAGAGTCACACATCTCTTAGCTTTGTGACCTGCAACATCTCTGCCCGTCTATCCGGAAACATCACTTATTTTCTGTCTAGAATTTCTTGAATGTATGTCAGTTGGTGGCAACCGCCATGTCTGATGATCTAAAATTGTCTTCATTGTCCCTTCAGTCTTGAAAAAGATTATTTTTATGGGCTACAGAACTCTAGGTGGACGGTGATCTCCATTTAGCATATTACACACGTGACTGCACTGCGTCCAAGCTTCCATCTTCTTCAGTAGAGAGAGGAGATGCCCATCTAGAGACTGCTTCTTTGTCAATAATCAGAATTTCTTTCTGGCTGCCTTCCAAGCCTTTGTTGTTTTTTAATTTCACTATAATACTTAAGTGTAGAATTTTCATATTTATTTGTGTGGGGGGGGTTAGTTATATTTTTATATTGTATTTCTTTTTTATTTAAAATCATTGTGTTTCTTGAACCTGGATTTGGTGTCTTTCAAATTCTGGCAAGTTCTCAGCCTTGGTACCTTAGAGAGCACCTCTATCCCCTCCTCCCTCTCTCCTATCCATCTGGGCTCTCTCGAGTCTTTTCACTTTTTCTATGTCTTTCCTCTCGTCACCAGACTTTCTATTCTTTTATTACTCAGGACTGAAACTGGCATGCTTAGCTCAGTTTTTCATTTGACTTACAAAATTTTATAAACTTTTTTCTTAATTTCCAAGAATTCTTTTGATTCTTCCTCTCCCCCCCCACACATCCCCTTGTTCTTTATTATTCTTTTAAAGTCCCCTCTACTTGTACAAAACAACCGTGGTTGCCACGCACGATGCTTCTGCAGGCTAGATTTTGCTGTTGGTGATTCCTCCGGAGTTGTTCATGGTGTCTTGTTACTTTATAGGCTTTTGTGATTTTGTTTGACTTATGAAGTGCTCAGTTTGCCTTGAAACTTTCTATGTGGAAATATTTTGAAGCCCGGGATGTCTTTCTCCAGAAGAGGTTGGCATTTGCTTCTGTCGGTCCAGTCCAGGCTAAGCCAGCTTTATAGCTTGTGTGAGTGTGTGTGTGTGTGTGTGTGCGCGCGCGCGCGTGTGTGTGTGTGTGTGTGTGTGTGAGAGAGAGAGAGAGAGACTTAGGTAGTGTGCTTTCGGCTGTCATTGTCTGAGAAGACAGGTCTATCACTCCGTGTTCTCAAGGGAGTATTCCCCCCCGGCTCAGGAGAAATGTGATAACATAGGCATATTCCTTGAAGCCCTTGGTTGTAGAACGGTGACGTCTCTAGTTTTCCCTCAGCCGGGGTTCTGGCCCTTTCAGAATTGGGGAATGACCGCAGTGAGGGAGTCTGGTGATGTCTATCCTAAGCCTTTGCAAAGTGTGTGAAAACGTGTGTTCAAGTTCATTTCTTTTTCCAGAAAAAAAAAATTTCAAAGCCTCTCAGTGTCCCCACCATCACCGAGGCCCTGTCCTTAGTATTCCTTACATTCTTGCCAACAGAGAGACACATTTAGAAGCTGTTTTTCATATCTTACACGGAAGATTCTGTTGCTTGCAGTGGAAGCATTAGCCCACCAATATGTCCCATCGTGTTTAGGAAAACGGAAGAGAAGGATACTTCCCTTAGATGCTAACGGCAGGTGCATCAGATCCAAAGGCACCCTGAGCACATCTGTGCCTCAGTGACAAATGTTCCTATTTCTGTTATAACGCACACATCAGGGATGACTTTCGGAGTTTCTCAGATCGTTCCGGTTTTTGCTTATTTGCACGTTACCAGAAGGACTCTTTTCTCTTCCTTCCTCTTCATTTCCCAAGTTACCAATCTTCCAGGAAGTCAGACACAAATCACCCATCCTCCATTTGAACAAAATCTAAATCCTCTAAATCCAGACACATATGTTGCTATGCCTTGGCAAATATATATATATATATATATATATATGGCTATATGAGGGTGAAAAATAAATTTCCGCCTCTGTGTTTAGCTTCTCTAGTAGACTCTTGACATTTAAAAGCACTATCAATCTACAAATAGCAAATCTACAAATAGATGGAGACCACCAACATGGAGCTTTACAGCTATTGATTTCTTCCCAAATCGCATTTCTGCTACCCATTAGATACTTCCTGTGTATAGCATGTGTAACCCAATGGGCTTATCAACCTTCACCAAGCATGCGCCCTCGGTGAGCAATAATTGTAAGTTACATATGTAACATTTAGTTGGACTTCCTTTTCTGGCAATGACAAGCTTTTAATGGTAAGGACAAGCTTTCATGCTGAGTAGAGTATCATGTTTTTTTAAATGTGCCCCTGGAATGGGGAAGGGGAGATGGAGGATGACGAGGAGAGATAATACCCCAGAGCACCCATGCTCTAACGCAGACCATGGCCCCGAGGACACCTGCCCACCCTTTGTGGGTTGGAGGTCTTGCGTTTTAATGGGAATTGGAGATGACACCCAGAGCCAGCACAAGCTTGTCAGTCTGATGAAGCTCTTAAGAGAGCCAGGACTCGGAAAGGCAGCACTCAGTACAGTGATGAACTGGAAGACAACTGTACCCACCAGGGGCCACAGGAAAGTAGTGGCAGACAAGTGTGCAAGCGCCCCAGGGGCCCTCTCCGCCCTCTGCTTTCAGATGGGACCAGAGCTCAGAGACCGCCGGATTGGAATTCCCAGGAACTACTCGTTCTGTAAGTTACGCAAACTCTCTACACTTTGGTTTTCTCATCAGTAAAATGAGTGTAATAATAATAATTGTGCCCACCTTATAAGATTATGAGATTAAAGCCCATGACCATATATGCACATCACTTCAAATTGTGCCTGGCATATTCTATACAAGTGATAGACAGCTATAATCATGCTCACCTGAGGCTTTACAATATCCTGGCTAAGAGTGCCAGCTACATGACCTCATGGCCACAGTTACTAACTACATCTGGGAGTGGCCATGGGGCCTCACCTGGGAACTCGAAGTCTCTCTCTGGGCATCCGTGGGAGGGGCCCCGTGGACCTGAGGTTGATAAGTGCGTGTTCCCTGTCACCTGCCGGCAGCCGTTCTGCCGCAGGAAAGGATGAAGCTGATGTAAGAGAGTCATTCCTCTGTTCCGTTCATCCTGACATCCAGCTGCAAGCCTGCTCACCCTTCAGTGACATGATCTCTCCCTTCAACAGTTCCTCCTTTCTACCTGAACGATGTCAGATAACTTGGCTATCACTTGCCCTATTTAATGTTCCATAGTACTGCCTCCCGCATCCTTATGCCCATATTGAGATGTTTTGTGGTCCAGACGTGAGTGACAGGATCTATCTGATTCCTTCCCCAGTGCAGCATTCCTGTAAATTAGTAAAGAGCACATCACCAGCAGACACGAGCAAACAGCGTGCTAAGATAGTGCTTCCTGGTTACATCACGGCTCCCCAGGTTACCTCACACGTGTGGTATTTTAACTATTAATAACGATTAGAGATAACACCCTGGAACGAAAGTGCCTTGCATAGTTCAGATTTCTTTCTTACAAGACACTTTGTCTATTTTAAGATAGAGTTGGGGTAGCAGTTACCATGTGACTTTTTAGACCAAGGCGAGAGGCAATCAACAGCTGGGTACATATTCTATGTTATCCCAGTCTATGATCATTATATATGAATATAATTATAAAATCTATAACTGAGATAAATGAGTATCCATGGACTCACGCTATGCTGATTTAATTATAAAGCACAGTAGAGGGGAGATTTTCTAGAAAAAGAACAACTAGCATACCTGGCTTGCCTGCCATTCGGAGGCTGAGTGTTGAAGTAAACATACTTCGCCAGACATCCGAGCATCGGTTTCTAAGGTGTTAGTTCGCTAGCATCCTGCTTAAAGACTATGGTGGCTATAGCAGACCCCAGTGGCCGCAGTAACCCTAAATTTAGTGGATATTCAACACCCTGAGCCCCAGGCAAGCCCCCCTCCTTTCCAGCTGTTATTCACACTTGTCCCCTTGGGACCTTTCTCTTGGACAAGGAGGCCACTATGAAAGTAGGTGGGAGTTCAGAATATCCCTGGAAAGATCTCAGCTGCCCCTGGTTCTAACAATGTCGATCACTGTAAGGCCAAGGGCCACCGCCACTGTGGCCATTCACACGCCGGTTCTCATTGGGTTTGGGCAGACGGTAAAGAAATAGTGGAGCCAAAAAATGGTGGGCCAGTCCTTTATTCAAGTCTCACACTGGCCAACAAGCAAACACACAGGGAAAACACTTCCCTTTTATTCATTCAGAGCTCCCGAAGCCCTGACACGTTCTCTGCTTCCACCACCAGGAGAAGCTTCTCTGGTTCCTCCTAGAATCAAAGGCCCCACCAGTCTCCATGGAGCTCGCAAAGGCCCCTCCGCTCTGGGTCCCCATCTGCACTCACTCTGCCAACATGGCTTCTTTCTCTGGAAAACTAGCTTCTCCTTCAGCACCCTGCATTCTCTCTTTCCCTGCCACCTTGCCTTCTTTCTCCTTCCCTTTCTTCTCTCTCCTTTTCAAAAATTATCTGGCACCCAAACCTCTCTTCCGGCAAACATTAGCATAACAACGGCCCTTCCCAAGAAGAGAGGTAATGAGCAATTTCACATATCACATACCTGGCGCTGCCCAGCACCATTTTTAACAATAAAAGTGAGAAAACTCAAAAAACACAAATTTTACAAACTCATTTGCCCAACAATCACCATTTTCAAATTTAAAGATTGAGGTAATTTAAGCTATGCAGAAGTAATTTACATCATGCTTATCATAAAACAAGTGACATTATTTTATCACATTTTGCTACATAGCTACACATATAATTAAATAAGCTATTTCCTTTTGCAAGTTGTTTCCCTATACAAGAAAAACCTGTAATGGAAATGTTTCTGCCCACAACATGTTAGCGATTATCTTATTATTTAATGACAATCAACCCTATTATCAGATGTCAACTAATTTTATTTACATGCATATACATTCTTCCCTGGCTGGTTGTCTCAGTGATAGTGTCAGCCAGGTGTATGGATGTCCCATGTTTGATTCCTGATCAGGGAACACAGAAAGAACAACCATCTGCTTCTCCATCTTTCCCCCAACCCCTTCTCTCTCTCTCTTTTCCTCCTGCAGCCCTGGCTCAATTGGTTTGAGGACATTGGCCCCAGGTGCTGGAATGGCTCCATGGAGCCTTTGCCTCAGGTGCTTAAAAAAAAATATCTCAGTTGTGAACATCGGCCCCAAATGGACAGAGCATTGGCCCCAGACAGGGGTTGCTGGATGGATCCTGATTGGGGTGCATGCGGGAGTCTGTCTCTGTATCTCCTCTCCTCGTACTTGGAAAAGAAGGAAAAAAATATATATGCATTCTTCCTTTAAAGATGTTCATTCAGATTCCCAAAGTAAAGTCTTCTGTTAGCTACCCCCACATAATGAAGGACCGCAGACAAAGCTCATGGAAATCCCATTTCCTGACGTTCTTTCCACAACTAGAATACACATCCGGGCTGGTCTCTTCCTTCAGCACTGCTCTCAGTGTTTGTCAGCTGCCCCTTTGGGTGACACTCAGCTGCCCTGCTCCTTGCGGCAGGGGCACGAACTAGGTCCGCCGTGAGCAACAGGTGCCTCGCTGTCCGGTGAGTTCGTGTTGTTTCCCCGTTACACTTCTAAGGGCTCCTCGACCTCCCATGGTGCCACTACTGGGAGTCAGCATGAACCCCATCTTCATAAGGTTGCTTCTGTTTCCCCAGCAGATTGAAACCATCCATAGAGGTAAGGTGTTGTGGAGCTAACATGGTATGGCCATCCCCTTTCAGAAATGCTATAAGCTGAATTTTTTAAGAATAGCCCCCAGCCCCCCCCTCCCCTGGAACACTCTGCTGTGCAGAATGCAAGCCGCAGCAATGATGAGTTGAAAGGGCGGGTGGTTAAAGTGATGAGGTGACGGGGGGCTCGCTATCAGCACATCCATTTAAACCTCCATGCAGCAGCTGAGAGAGGCTATTTAAACTGTTTGCAGTAGTGTTTGCCAAGAACTAATTAACAGGATTAAAACTCCAGAGTTTCTTTTTTTTCCCCACTGGGCAAATTTAAACATTGAGAAAGATACCCTGTATCTAATCTGAAATTAAGTCCGTGCTGGCAAACTCAAACATTGAGAAAGATACCCTGTATCTAATCTAAAATTAAGTCCGTGCTACTGTTTATGTCTGAACTTTAGGTTCAGAATATCTAGACACAGTTAAAGTTACAACCTGATAGCAAATCATGAAAAGGCAAACAACTTAGACCACAAAAGTAATGGGACGAAATACAGGATATTTCTGAAAGTTCCAATTGTCTTGAGATCACACATTTTAATAGTTTGTTGAATTTAGTGGTCTGAGTTTAAACAGTATCACCAAATTCATGATCTTCAAAACAATATGTACTAAGTTGATCCTTTGAAATGCTGAAGTTTTTTTATGCTAAACAATAGTTTTTATCAATAATAGAAAAATAACACCATTCTAAACAATGCATTGTAAATTCTTTTCGTGGATCACACTGATTTTCCTTAGACTTGCTTGGTTGTTTCTGTGAAGAGATGTGCTGAGACACTACTGGTGCGGACTGCGGGGTGGGGGTGGGGTGCAGGGAGACATGGGGGTGCGAGAGGTCTGGGGGGGGGGGTGGGAGAGCAGTACTCGTTCCCGTCTCCACGTTTTTAGAGGTTTCCCGGCAGGAGCACTGCTTAAATGACAACAACATATAATCAAGACCCATCTATAAAAAATGTAACTGCTGATTGGAAACATTTTGGGGAGTTTCTCGAAGTCTCTTTAGGAGTTCCTCTATTATTTGGAATAAAAGCCTGTCATTTTTTGTTGTTTTTTTTTTAATTATAAAGTGGTGCCATGATATTACATTACCCAAAAGGTATAAACTTCCTAAAATAGCTTAAATTATGAACTTTCGGTTTCCTTTATTACTAAAAAGCAAAATTAACTCATTACATATTTGGATTTTTCTGCATTTAAAATAATCTTTTTTAATGTATTAGTTTTATTATTTTATTTTTTACTATCTGTAAAGCCAGTAGTCGAGGCCAAAGCCACCATCACAGCCGCCTGGCCAATGCAGGTTCGCATTTGATTCGGACAGTCGGTAATGAAGCAATGGAGCCAAGAACTGGTGAGCCATCAGCTTTAATTCTAGCTTGCACCTGGCAGGCAAGCAAAAACACACACTGGGCTCCAAAACCCACTCATTCAGTGCTCACAAAGCTACTGACTTTTCCGAGTTTCCTAGAATCAAAAGGTTTCACCAGACTTATTCACCTGTTTTCCATCTCCTTCTCTCTGCACAAACTGGCTTCTTCCTCAGCATTCCGCCATCTTGGCTGCTTCTCCTGGCGTCCACGTGGCCTTAATCTGCTCTCCTTTCTCATACTAATCTCAGGAACCCAGGAAACGAGAGAGCAAGCTCCTGGCCTGCCCCACTTATAATGTAGAAATCCAAACCCTTAATCCAATCTACAAACAAGAAAGTCTCTGATACAAAGTCACCCATCTGAGGCATAATGGGAGGATTCCTCATGATAGTGCACCACCCCACATCATCCAATCAGTCAAGGGTGTGGGGAAAAGTTTACTCTTAAAACTAAGCCTTAGGCTATAACGACCCCGGCCTGTCCACATTACAGACTTTCCCCCACACCCATCCCAAGCATAAGGGCAAATAATATCACCTGGGTGACGGGCTTCCATGTGGGCAGCGCCATCTTTAACAAAGTGAGCATATTATATTTTATCTGCCCAACACTATCCCACATAAGAAACATGTAACTGGTCACTGACATTAAAACTTCAGGGCTTCCCACCCAGGCAGCACTGACATTCGGGGTCAAACTGTTGTCGGGCTGCACAGCGCATGGTCAGCTAGTTAGCATTGTGGCTTCTCCCCATAGATGCCAGGAGTACCCTCCCAGTTGTGACAACCAAAAAGGTCTGCAGACATTGCCAAATGTCCCCTGGGAAGGGGCGAAATCCTACTCCACTCCTGGTTGAAAAACACTAATTTCTATGTATCACTGATGATGAAAAAAAAGAAAAAAAGATTGAAAATTTCCAGTGTGCCCAAATCAGTAGAAATTTTACCAACATTTATGTACAAGTAAATAATTTAAGGAGGAAAAGTAGAACATATCAAACCCTAGGTAGAGAAAAACTAACACTTGCATTAAGAATCTAACATATGGTGCCCAGCAATACTGAACACACAGCATTCAAGTGAAAACATGTAATTTTATTCACTTTCCGTTGCTATATCAACTACAATAAACTCTACATATTTCAGTTGCACAGAACGGTCACTTTTGACATATATCTGTATATTTGCCCATAAAATTATCATCACAGTCAAGATATTGATCATGTCAGTTACACTAGAAAAGTTTCTTATTCCCCTCGGTAATCTATCCTTCCATCAAGTCTTGATCCTAGGTGATCACAGACCTGCTCTCTGTCACTGTCAAGGAGTTTGAATTTTCTAGAACTTTATATATATGGGATCAAACAGCGTATATATTCTCTTTCTACCTGCCCTCTTTCATTCAGAATAATTTTGTTTGTTTGTTTGCTACCTGATGCTTTTATTTTTCTTTTTGAGAATAATGATTTTGAAATGTATCCACAGAGTTGTATCAACAATTGTTTTTTTATCACTGAGTAGTATTCCTCGGTGGGGTACACCACACTTTGTTTATCCATTTCCTTGCTGCTCAACGTGTGGGCTATCTTTAGTTTGGGATGTTACAAATAAAGATAGTTTTGTTTTTCTTGTGTAAATATTAGGGTGGAACGAGTGGGTCTTGTGGGAGGGAGGTGCTTGTCAAACTGTGTGGCAGTCCATCGGCATTCTGATGGGATCGTACCATTTATATCCCCCCTCCCCGCCCGCGGTTACGTGGGAATCTCTGTTACTCCACATTCTTGCTGACACTCTGTATGGTCGGACATACCGAAGCTTAGAGAGCTCATCGCCTCCAGCTCTTCACCAGGAGAAAGTCAAAGGGCGTGTCCCTCAAGGAGCAAGGAAGGTTGCAAAGTGGACGTACGAATTCATACAAAGGAATGAAGAGACCAGAAGCGGTAACAGCACGGCCAAGGCCAAGGACTTCTGTCTTTCTTCTATAAACCTCTTTCAAAGATAAATGACTGCTGAACGCCTGGAAAATGATAACGTAATACAACATGTATCCTATTAACTAGTAAAATGCATGCATGGCAACAGCCTGAAGCCGGGAGAGGAGAAGGGAAGCATATTACTTTGCGCGTCTTGTGGTAGACATGAAGTCATATAATAGCACTGGAAGCAGTCAGTGATAAATTAAAGCTGTACACGACAAACCCGAAGGCAACTATGAAAACATTTTACAGTGTTACAGAAAGTGAGCCAACAAAGGAGAAATGGGTGTTTTACACACACACACACACACACACACGAAAAGGGGGAAAGGATTAAAGAACAGACAGTACAAGTGGACGATACATAGCGGATGGTTGATTGAAGCCCAAACGTCCCACCCCGCACTGTAGGACGGGAGAGGCACAGAGGCCCCACAGAGTCCCAGTTTTGCCGAGAGCCCGGTAGCACATTCAGAAGGAGTTTGTCTGGTTCCTGCAGCAGGGAGGCTGCAAGCTCCGGAATTCTCTCTGCCAGGGGCTCTGACCAGCTACGTCATCATCCGTCAAGGGTCACAGCTCAGAGGCACCATTCAAAGTGTGGGTCCTAAAGCTAGACAGCTTCATCTTACCGGATGGCTTCTCCACAGTGGGTTTGGAATGCCTTCAGAAGGTGGAGGCTCTCATGTTGTGTCACACAGATGAGCAAACAGCAGGTCCCAGGGAGGCACGAACTGCACCCAGTGCCCAAGGCATTGCACGTCTCGAGACGAGGCTTTCCTTTCGCTGGTGGGGCGGCCACACCGTTCCCCCTCTGAGGTCCATAGGGGCTGAGCCCTGCAAACACACCCACGCAGTGCCAAGAAGCTTCCTGCAAAGAGGGGCTCCTGAACTTGCTTGCAACTTCACAGCCACCCCGACAAGTAAGCGTGTGCCACCTCCAAAGTCGCGGGCATTGGGACCCCCGCTTCTGACTCATCACCTCACGAAACACTGTCAATACCCTGGGGACTTTTAGAGGACAGAGGCACTCACGTGGACCGGCACGCCCACTGAGGGTAAATGGCTGGGGAGTGTGTGCCCAGAACTTCTGTAGTCAAAGCACTCTCCCCGAAAACCCCCACGCGGGTCAGGAGACTGCCTCTGGAACACGTGGACCGGAGAACCTGGAACCGAGAAGCACACCCTGTAGAACATCAACTGCAGAGGTAGAAGCAACGACAGTCCTTGGACTTGCCCAACACCCTGACCCTGCTCACGGTTGCTTCCTTCCCCCACTGTGAGCCCTGCCCATGCTCGCCAGTTGAATTTAGGTGTAGTCTTCCCCAAGGGGAGGGGTCAGGTTGTGACTTGGCCTCCTAGGTCCAACAGGACTATAAAAAATGTGGCCCTCTCCATGGTCCCCAGCTTACACGTGGCTTTGCACTTCCTGCCACCATTGTCTTTTAATTGCAGAATTGAATGAATTTACTTTAAATGTAAGTGCTGCCATTTTCATGTTCCTATTGACTGTATACCTCTATTTGTTTTTAATTTCACCCATCTGTTTTATGTTTCCTTTTTACCTTGCCTTTTTTTTTATAATAAAATATTTTATTACTATTTCACTTTGCCCTATTAAATTGTTAAACTTACTTTTACTAGTGTTTTAGCGACAATCCTAACAATTGCATACATTTTTGACATACTACCATGAAAAAGAAACATTGCTTTAACCACTTCCCATCATTCTGTTAGATCCTTGGGACACTTTAACTGTGTTTCCTCTGGACCTTGGGTAAAATTATTGTGAATTTAATGCTTAAACTATTCTTTAAATCAAGACTACCCTTATTGTTTCATTTGCAGTTATATTCATTTAATTTAACTGTACAGTGTAAAAACGTATTTCAATTTTATGACCTCTCTGTTTTTCCCTCTAGGATGCATTTCGTTCTACATGATGGGAGGAACAGCACGTGGTGTTTCTTTTAATGATCTCAGTATTCTTCTCTAAAAAACTTCTGCATTTCACCGCAATGTTGGAGGAGCCGGTGCGGATCAGGGGATTTGGCGTTGCCACTGTTACCCGTATCTTTCAACACTTACTATCCTATGACTTCCATCGTTCCTCTGAGGAGCCCGCTGCACGTCCCCGCCGTTCCCGGGAAGGCCGTTTTCCTTTCCTCGGGCTGCTGAAGCTGCCACTGTCCTCGCGTCTCCGCGGCTGTGTGAGGATGTGGGGTGTGGCCTGCACCCGTCCAGCCTGTGTGGCACAGCTTTGCCCTTGGCTCTCCGATGCTTTGCTTCCGTTTGCCAGAATTTCTGCCCCCTCTACTTTCAGGATCCCGGTTGCCTGCATATTAGACCTTTCCTTGGTCTCAAAACGTCGCCGGGTGGCCTCATCTTTACTGTGATATTTTCCTCTCTGCGCTTCGCCTTTCGGCTTTGTGCTAACGTGCCCATCACAGCCATCTTGCCTTCCGCTCTCGTCCTTCTGTTGATCGCGTTATTCTTCGAATATCAGTTGTAGACCTCGCCGTCCTTTCATAGCTGATGATTCTCTAGTTTCCCAGACTGTACCGTTCTAATCGTAATCATTTTGAAGTCCTCGTCAGCTGTCTCAGTCATCTGTGAGTCTCTTGTCTCTCTTAGGACTTTTATTTTTGGTCGTAGTTTGAATTTTGAGATCTACCAATTTGTATCAAATCCTAGTTATTCTGTAGTAAAAAAAAAAAAAAAAAGAAAAGAATGATAGGGTAGCCAGGTGATGATCTATTTCTCTAGACCTGCTAGGCCGAAGCAGCAGCCGTGTAGCTATAAGGCTTCGGAGTGATGCCCCCGGCAGCGGCCTCAACACTCTTCTTCTCGTTTGAGCTGAACCCCGCCGCGAACTCGGGTGTCTCCGTGACCCCTCTCAGCCTCCGCTGCTCCTACACGGTCTTACAGTCTCGTGAGACGGCTGAGCGCTCTGCTAGGCTTTCGCGAGCCTTTCCGCTCGCTTTTAAATCTCCTGCCCACCCAGCCCAGAATCTGGCGAATGTTTTCAGGGGGAAAAAAGCCACCTGCTTGGTGCTCCCCCATTCTTGCCGAGCTGCAGCTTCTTCCTGCCCCAGCAGCACGCCCCCCTCCGTGGGCCCCAGGCTGAGGTTTCCAGCCCCCGGTCCCGCCCGGAGTCCTCAGTGGACCCCAAAATAAAAGCCAGTGCAGAAGGCATCTCACCTCGGAGAAGCCTGGCCCCTGGCTGGGATACCTGGGTGCGCGCCCAGGTCCGGACCGCAGGGAACAAGGACAGAAGCTTTCCTGGCGGCCTTCAGAGGGCCACGTGGCTCCTCCACGCACCTGGCGTCCCGCCAGCCGTGGTCAAGGACTCAGGGCCCTCTGGCTGCCACCCCCTCTCATGTTTAAATACCCAGCTTACTGGCCTCATTCCTAGAGCTCCTTATCTAGGCCTTGGGCCAAGGTCCCCTGCAGGTGTCTCTGCCAAGCCTCCTCATGGAGCCCGCCTCTCGCACATCCCCCCACCTGCACCCGATGGCCCGTCAAACTGCGGGAGCCTTTGCTCAGGGCTCCTGCAGTGATGGGACAACCTCCCATCCATGCTCACGCACCTGACCTTGACCGTCAGTTGGTGCGCCTCTCTGTGGGGGGCTAGAGGGGAACAGCAGGGCGTGGGCCTCTCTCTGCCGCAAGCCCCTTGCTTCTACACTGTCTCAGAGTGAGAAGAAGCTGGTCTCCCATTTTTGGCTGTGGCCGAGCCGCTGTGCGTTCCGGCTTGCTCCCTCACGGTATCCCGCGCAGCCTGGGCTCCGACAGCCCTTCTTGTCCCCACCACACGCTCTGCCCGCACCCCCCCCCGCACCCCGGAACACACTTTTCTGCACACTCTGCTTTCCGGCTTTTGCACTTACTTTCAGCAGAAGTGTGGTCCCGTTCCTGTCGGATCTGTCCTCCCCAGAAGAGCGTTGCCCAACCTCTCGGCCTTTCAGTTAGACAGCCTGCAAGCAGCATGCACCGCTTCTGATTAGTGACACAGCCACAGCCAGCTTCCAGTGTGTCCCCCAAACACACTCTCCTGGTCCTGAGGACGCCCCCTCTCCAGCTCTGTGGGTGAGGACAGCAGGGCGGTAGTGACCAAAACAAGAAACGCCAGCCCCTCGTGTGTGTGTTCCCTCTTTTCCACCACCACCTTCTCATGCTCTCTCGCACGCCTGACTCCAGCTGAAGTGACTGGTCACAGGGTGGGTGCCTGAGGTTGGTGGCATGCTCAAAGACCAGTTGGGGGACGAATTACCAACACTGGTGGGATTTGGGGTGGCCACAGAGTCACAGTGAGAAGCAGGAGTGTACTGTACACAACAGAAATATATTTGACCGAGTCAGTGTAACTTTTGTTTTATAAATATTGTGTGACTGACAATTTCAAGAGTTAACGTGTCCTTAAAAGTGGTCTGACATGTATTTAAATGGAATTTTTTAGTGTGTATTCTTATAAAAAACAGTAGCAAAGAATTTAGTGTGACAGAAGAGTCATCCTAATTTCAGATAGTTATTATTTTTATGGTAAATTAACATGCATTTATTTATATGCCTCGGTCGCTGATATGTTATATCAGAACCTATATGTTATAATAAATGACTAATGCTTCTCAATATTTATGGCCAAAATATACGAAATAATTTTCAGGTGTTGCAATTGCATACTTTAATGTGACGTTCATGTCTGTTGACTCATATATCTAATAGATTTGATTGATGAGTTTGTTAATAAACTCACCTTAACTGTAATAACCTTTTCGATTTTAGCTAATACCCTTAAACGATGTATTAAATAATTTTTAAAGGAAAAAAATACCCTCTTAAATAATGGCCAAAGCATGCATCCATGAGCTTCTGTCAAAGACCTCGTTCCTTTAAAATACATAAAATATGTGCTGACAATGATGTGTTGTATGCAGCTGTTACATAGGCTGTGTGTAGGTGTTAAATATTTACCCGTCAATAAACAGTGGAGGCTCTGATCTTATATGAGAACAAGATGCATGTGTCGTGTTGGGTGCAGGGGCGGAGAGGACATTTTGCCAGGTATAACTTATAATTCCTCAGCAGATACGTTAGAAGAACAGTGTGCGAGGGGAAGTAGAGGTGGTCCCTTCCTGCTGCACCCGCCAGCAGCTCTTGCTGGGGCTGGAGAAGCGAGGGAAGAGCTTGGAAACGCGGCACTCAGACTCAGACTCTGGAAGGATGCCCCATGGACTCGTCCCAAGCCTGGAGAAGAGGCTCTTGTCGAGCTGGGATGGAGCCAGCCAGGTGGTGCTATAGTGCTGAGGGGGTGTACCGAGGCTGATTCTCAGAGTGCTGGGAAACTGTCAATGCAAGGGGGAAGGACATTGCTGGGTGGCTGAGAGGACACAGGCACATAGCAGTGAACCAACAGCTCCCTTCCTCTCCAGACTACGTCTGTACTCTGTGCCACCCGCCACTGGCGCAGCTGGAACCATCTGGCCAAGGGGAAGTGTGTGTGTGATGCATGGCGTGCTAACCTTGGCATCACACAGCAAGGGCTGTAACGGAGAGATAACAGCTTAATGATGAACACGGAGACCTTCTGTATGTTAACAAATGAGACGCTGTGTTACACGCTTTTGCTAACTCGGTACGGTTTTATTTTGATGGAAGATCTTATTAATATAATGACATGTGTACAAAATACAATGAATTCGAAATCATAAGCCCTAAATTTCCAGTGGCTCTGTATTCTCATTAGGAAAAACTGAGAAAGAAAGAGAAAGCCAAAGTGGGTTTAAACTATCATAAGAGTTGTTTGTGGACTCATATACCCTGTGTTTTCTGAGACAGTGTTAGCTTCAAAAAATGAAGTTTTAGTTGGAAATATTTTTCATTATAAATATATATGTGTTCGTAGTTTAGGGCATGTACAGTATATGTGTGCATGTGAGTGTCAAGCGATTTTGATCTACATGTAGAAAAATAAATCATTTTGATTGAAATTTTGGAGTGAGGGGAAGATTATCTTTGCTGAGGCTCTAACTTAAATTTTGTCTGGACTCTGGCACAGAGTCTTAGAAAGGGAACCACAACTTGTAATGGAGAGAAGTGAGGATGACATCTGGCTGAGGCAGAAATATATCTGGTTACATTCCACCTCGTGCTGGAAGAATAAAAGAGCATTTGAGCAAATAATATAAATGAACTAAAAATATAACCTCCGTTGTTATAGGCAACCTTCTCTTTCCAAGGAGAGGAAAGGATAAGGATAAGAAACATATGGAGAAGGGGACACATGATCTGAAAGTATGCACCAGAGAACTCTAAGAATAATATGAACACATATGCTGCATGCAACTAATCAAGGAAATTACCAGCCCAGAAAGCTCAGTGCCTCTCAATGGATTCTCATTTACTTCTAAAAGGTTCCATAGACCCATTCACCTTCCAGCTGGCAGTGAACAAGTAAAGTAAAAGCTGTTAGGAACAAAGGAAAGGAGGATCATTCTGAGTAGCCCCAAGGTGCCCAGTGGTGCTGATCACTCTTCCGTTTCACCTAAAAACTCAACCTTGTAAAAGGCAAGAAAATAACTTTGTTGACAAGGTTGTAGAATTTGTGTGAGCATTTATCCCAGAAATCATATCTCATGCACAAATGTTTCTTGCTTTAATTAGTCACCCTCGACACAATCTGAGATAAAAATTGTGTATGTGTTGATTTTAAATTTATATTTCTGTAAACGTTCCCATTTCCCCATTCTTGGTTTCAATTCCAAGGACCCTCTGACACTCTATTTATATTGCTCCCTAACTCTCTTAGTTAATTGCTTTAACAGCAAGTTTTTGGCTTTGTTTTGTTTGATTTTTCTTTTGTTTGGCTTTCTTTTGATATAAGAAACACGGGAAAGCTGAACGCAGGGCTTTGCCACACAAAACCTAGCTGAGACTGTTTTCATGATAATATATAAACTCCTCAGTGATTGTTCTGCCATTTATAAAGCAAAACAATGTAAGACCGAAGATGGAAATCTGGGGAGGGTTAATGGGTTGCCAAGGGGGAAAAAAAGCAAGCAATACACAAACGAGGGGAAGACAGGCAAAAATTTTTAGTATTTAGGGAAAAAATGTGATAAGTAAAGCAGCAACAAAGCATAGGAACAGAGAAACCAAAAATAAAGCCGTTGACTCAGATGGTTATTACTGCATTGCATTTTCCTTGAGTTCTAAGAGCTGAGGAAGCAAAGCTGTTCTTCTGTTTATTACCAGCTTCTGGTTTGTAATAGCCCCATGCTGTATCAGGATCTAGGCACTGAAAACTGAGACTTTTTTTGGCCTACTATTATCAAATTTTGTAAATGCTTTTTTCAGAGTTAAAGAAGTGAAAACATATATAGATTTTTTAAAATTATTAGATGCAAAACTCTATATATGTTGTGGGTCACTCTTGTTAATGGTAGTTTTTAGATATTCTATTTTTTGTCCCCTGAACCATTAATAATTATTTAGAAAATGTTTTAATTATAATCTTTCTTCCCGTACTTCTGTCAACATTTGTCTTCCCTGTGTAGGCCCATTTGAGATGCATAATCTTTAAAGTTGCTTCATCCTCTACTTAATATAGTGTATGGCCAATAGGTCATGAGCCTCCCCATGCTCCTGTTTGGTTGAACTTGTTTCTTTATTTCATCTGGCTTTAACACATGGGGGTAACTTCCTTTTGGTTCACACTTTCCTGATGGGTCTTTTTACATTCTTTACCTTCAACTTTTCAGTGCTTTTGTGCTTTTGTTGTCTTCTTGTGAATGAGAACTCTATCTGGGACTTTTCAAGTCCAAGCCTTCCATCTTCATTGACGGGTGAGTTGAGTCCATAGAGTTTTACTGTCAGCATGGGTATATTTGGACTCTTGTCTACCACCTGGGACTTTTAAGCATCTCCTGTCCCTCTCTCCCCTTATTCAGATGAATTTATTCATAGCTGTGCTCAGTGTTGGTCTTTGTGTGGCTGAACTTCTCAGGCCTTGAACGTCAGAAGTCATTTTCATTAGATTATTTAATAATGATGATAAATTATGGGGAGCTTGGCTGACTGTGAAATTCTAGGCTCTAAATTAATTTCCTTTAATACTTGAAAGTTCAAATTCATGGTTATTTTGCATCCAGAGCTGTTAAAAAGAAAAAAAGAACATATTATTAAGCTAAAATTTGGTCTGTATAAATAATACAGTCTCTCTGTATGCTTTTAGTTTCCAATTTAATCTGATGTTCTTAAATTTTACTGTATTTTGACTAGGTTTTTGGTGTTTTTGCTTTATTTTCCCTTATTTTTCCCCTCTGGCACTCTATGGGACTTTCCAATCTGAATCATTTCATTTTTTTCCCTTCCAATTCTGGGAAAATTAATCTTCATTATTTCTTAAATATATTGCTTCTAAAATTTTATTTTTCTCTCTGTGTGGATTCCTAACTAGATATTAGAATTTACCATCTATTCTGCATACCAACTGTTCTATGATATGTTCTATAATATTTGTTTTTATTCCTTTCCCCTGGGAGTCTTCCTGACCCGAGTTCATTCTTCCGCTCCAGTGAAATTATCTACTGTTTATACTGTGCTCTTGACTCAAATGATGACTTCGTAGCTATACTCTTTATTTTTCTTCCATCGTCTAGTCTTGTTTCACATTCGTGCCTTCCCCATCTCTCTTATTATGTTTTTTACTCTGATGTTACTTTCTTGGTCCTTCTCTTGTAATATTTCTGGTTCCGATGGGACCTACAGTGCATGGGACGTTTCCTGCTGGAACGCTGTGCTCATCAAATGTCTCGGTGTGTTGGCACGTGGCTCGTCTGGGAGGTCGTGGCCGCCGTGCCAGCCGGTGTGCTGACAGCCCAGCCCGGGCCCAGACATTATTACTGAGCCAGGAATGTATAGGGAAGACTCAGGGTGTAAGCTCCAGGCACCAGCAACCCCAACCCCACAGAACAAGACAGGGTTCTACTCTCCACCGAAGGAGAGGCAGTGTTAGACAGAAACACTTACAGACCAGGAATGATTCTTTCTGTGTGACCTGGGAGGGCTCAGGGTGGTGGCCGAAAGTGACATCTGATGTCAGTGCTCTCCACCTGGCTTCTGGGTGGCTCTCCAGGACAGAGCCCCTACCCTGCACTGACTTCACCCCCGAAGCCTTGGGGCCAGCAGGGAGAGTTGCTCTGGGTGAGCGGGGCCTCGGGCTCAAGCACGTGGGCCCAGCCTCGGAACTTCGCTCTTTACCTTACCCCCTGCCAGCCGCAGTGAGCACCCCTCCTCCAGGCCAAAGCCACCGCCACTCCGCTAACCAGGCCAGTGTCAGCCCCCTGCACGGCTTCCTGCTGAAAATTTCCAGGTGTTTAAAGTCGTTTTCCTTTTTCTTACCAGTGGGATAAATCTAAAATGTTTCTTGCATATACCATATTTTTTTGCTTCATATGACATACCTGACCATCAGACGCACCTAGGGTTTTAAGGAGGGAAATAAGAAAAAAATATTTTGAACCTAATGGTATATTAAAATATTTAATAAAATGTACCACAGTAATATTTCAACAATGTAAACTCAGCAGCAGTATCAACAACCATTAGCACTGTTATTAACAAATGAGAAGAGACTAATGTTCACATACTCAGCTAGTTGCCCGGAAACCCACAGCAGCTAAAAGTAATGAACATTCGCTCCATAAGATGCACGGGCATTTTCTCCTCCACTTTTTTTGGGAAAAAGTGTGTCTTTTTTTTTTTTTTTTTTTTTTTACAGGAACAGAGAGAGAGAGAGAGAGTCAGAGAGAGGGATAGATAGGGACAGACAGACAGGAACAGAGAGAGATGAGAAGCAACAATCATCAGTTTTTCGTCATGACACCTCAATTGTTCATTGATTGCTTTCTCACATGTGCCTTGACCACGGGCCTTCAGCAGACCGAGCCACCCCTTGCTGGAGCCAGCGACCTTGGATCCAAGTTGACGAGCTTTTGCTCAAGCGAGATGGGCCCGCGCTCAAGCTGGTGAGCTCGGGGTCTCGAACCTGGGTCTTCCGTATCCCAGTCCGATGCTCTATCCACTGCGCCACCGCCTGATCAGAAAAAAGTGCATCTTATGGAACGAAAAATACCTTATATAAATAGAATAGTATGTCTAGCCTTTGATAACAATATAAAACCCTATTTTGTTATTATAAATTGGACATTTTCCAATACACCATCAATCACATTAACACTATCGTGCAGAACAGTCTCCCCTCCACCCCCATTTGCTTTGAAACCAGTTCCTGGTGTCCCAACGGAAAGGACTGTGTGCTGGACACACAGCGGGACCATTGGGAGAGTGGCCGGCAGCAGACCCGAGAAGGAGCTGACCACTTGGGTGGACAGGACAAGGACAGAAATGTGTCCTTTCGTGGACAGAGGAGTGGGCTCTAATGACATCTCCCAACACATATTTTGGAATGGTATTCATTTCCTATACTGTCTTATTAGAATAATATTTGTTATAATATGTTGGGAAGATAGAAGCCTGAGGAAGTCATCTTTCATCTCACTAAAGTTATTAGCATTATTATAATGTTTGTGTATACCTCTTAGGAAATGGGTCCACATTTTTCCTTACGTACTTATATAAATTTGGTGTAAAAAGTTGAATTCTATTGTATGCATATTTTTATAATTTGATTTAATAAATACTGTGAAATTATTGAAGTATCATTATACAGTTTTCTCTGAGCTGATGTTATTGTATAGCTGCATAGTACTCCATTGTGTAAATTAACAAAAATTGACTTCATAATGGAGATTTGAGATGCTTCTACTAGTATGCCATTACACGTGTCGCTGATAAAACCATCATTTTTTACATAAATTTGTTTGCATGTTTTTATTTGTTTATTGAGCACGAATCCCTAAATATTGCAATGCTAAGTGCTGGATGAATTATTTTTGTAACTTTTTCCCCGTTGAGGTATTACATGCATAATAAAATACATGAACCTTAGGTGCATGCTCAGTGAAGTTTCCATCTGTGTATCCTTGTGTAACCAGCATACATTGTAAGGTGCATATAACATTTCCAGTCAGGTCAGGTTTTCATGGTTATTGATGTATATTGGGAAAAATTTATCAATGAAATATTTCTTTGTTCCATTTTTTTTCTTGTGCACTCTGTCCCGCAGTAGTTATTTTCTGCCCAAATCTTATAATTTTGATACACAATTTTGCATATACTTATTATTGTTATTGTTGATATATCAATTGCCCTTCAGAGTTAACTCTGAGAAAACGGAAACCTAATTGTATGCTTTGTCTTCTGCTGATAGTTTCCTTTTGATTGATTTTATTAGAATCTATTAGGGTTGAGTTCTCTCAGTGTGTGGGAAAAATGACTAAAAATTCTGGAAACATCTTATTAAAAATCAAATAAACTAATTTGTTGGCATCTAAATATTTTAATATGAAATAATTAACAACGCCTGTCTCTGTAGAACTCTAAAATTTCATGCTAGTTTTGTGTAACATTTAACACTATTTGTGACAAATATTCTGTCATTTTTAGTACACTCTAAGACAAAGAAAAGTTACAAGGCCAACATTTGAAAGTGCAGAACTAAATCATTGCCAAAAATTCAACAATATTACCTCTGTGGGCCAGGGTTGATTCACATCACTCACCTATCAAGTGTGATGAGAAGTATGAATGGTAGCGGTAATAAAATTTAATCTATTTGACTCTATGGTCAAAGAGTGGATACATTAAAGAGTTAAAAAAAAAGTACAGTTTTTTAAAGTCCAAGGAAGTGATGCTATGAGATAAAATCACAGATATACACACTTAATTGTGTAAAAATTGCAAAGAATACTCAGCAGAGACAAACCTTATCGAAAGGACAGTTCACGGGAGAACTCCGAGAACACTTGATTAATAAAGATTTCAGAAGGTAAGATGAGATGAGAATGTCTAAGCAAGAGAATGAGAGGCCTAAAGAAGTTGCCCATGGAACATAATTGAGATTATAGTCCGGAGGTTAGTCTCTTCTATTTACATAAGAAAAGAAACAGGAAAGTAGAGCTTCAGCGCACTGGAACATGGACCCAGCCACCTTTCTCTCGGATTGTTTTGTGTGTCAATGTGAGCAGGAAGCTGTCCTTGACTGTTCACTGAGCTAGAGCCGATGTCTACAGGAGTTAACGGTTGAAGACAATGTCCCCACACATGTACTGTCAATACAAAAACTCTGAATGGAGTTCAGCTTCCTGAAAGCAAACACAGAAGTCACTGTCTTTCCGAAACCTCACCTGGTCTGGAAACCAGCTCTAACTTACTGTGAAAGGAATCTGGCTAACGTCACGCTGAAAACTGGCTCTCCGTTCCTTTGTGTCCACATGAGAAGCTTGTTTGTATTTTTTTCATAGCAAAAAGCAGACCTAGTGCCACAAGCTTCCAGGAAAGATTTGACATGTTTTATTCTTTCAAGATAGCTTTAAATTCAAATGTGCCTACAAAGAGCTTTTGAAAAACGAATAGAGGAAACCTCTAGAAACCTCATAAAACACTAGCACTGCTTCTTTCACTTGTTAGTCAAGTCGTCAGGTCAAGTCTGGTCAGCACTTGGCTTTAGAGCCATCAATGGTCTAAATAGGCATTTGGGGTTGTTTCTTTCAGAGGTGTGATTAACACTATCCAGAGGACTGCCCGCCCTGGGCAGCCTTCCGTTAATCTCGGGGATAAGCAGGGCTTTCCTGACAAGAGATAATTTCACGTTTGTCAGAACCTAGAAAAGTAACTGTCATGTCTCTTCCCACATAACTCCAACTAGTCTTCCCATAGTCACTCCAACCTGGGCATCGTGTTATCATTGTTAGTCTAATTTCTTCTTGTTATTGTACTGTAAATATGCCGACGTTACTGTATGCTGACTCGAAATCACCAGAAGGCAGAAAGTCATAAGAAAACTGAAATATACATAAGAAAACTGAAATATACTTAGGGAAATTTTGATTGACTATTACTGATGCAACCTTATTGCTCAACTCAGATCATATTTGGAATACATGTGGAACTCATAAGGTTAACCAGAAAGTCCAAGGCAAAAACACTGTGTAGGGTTTAAGTCCTAGATTTTGCTTGGATATTCTAGCTCTGATTACATAATCACTAAACTGGTTATTCATTGCCAAAGTTAATTTCTAACCTAAATTTGGAAAAAAATGAATAAACCAATTATTCCTCTGTTAGAGAAAGCAAACGTTACACTTAGACGTTGGGTATTGGAGAAGCCAATTCAAATCTGTGTCTGAATCTCATGAAGAAACTAGAGAGAATTATGTTCAGTTACCATAATTCAAACACTTTTATTTGAGGTATATCCCCATGATTTGACAAGGGGTGCACATAATTCAGTTTTTATGAAGTCATTGCATTAACTTTTATAGGATTTCGGTAAAAAGAAATATCATCAGACAGGAAAGAATTAGCTTTGTATTTAAGAAAGTGAAACGTGGCACTTTGTAAATTAGTTCTGGAAATGTAGAAGAATCATGTCAGTGGAGCTTGCTTCTCTGCCTGTAAGAAGCTGGAGAAATACACATCGGACGAGTGTGTGGCCGCCAGGTCAGCGGAGATCGGCAGTATAAACATATTAATGCCCAAACTGCAGCAGGGCTTTCGGCCTTCAGCAGATCATTTGTTTTCTCCTCTTCCCTGTTCTTTCTTTTTTAGTATGCCAATTAATATAATGTAAGTGCCAGAGACTGTAAAAGTAGGATGTCGTCTTCTGGTATTCACGTTCAAATATGTTTACTGCCAAGTTTAAGGACAATAATGACATGTAATTAAGACACAAGAAAAGTTTCTTGATCACATAAACGGCCTCCTCTTTTTATATTTCTATTCAGCTACCATGATTCACAAATAAGATTAGCAGTAATTATGTCTCCCACCACGTACTGGGTAGAGAGCAACCGCTGGAAGGTTACAGTTTCCCATGTAACTTGTGCGAGGAGCCGTGAAACAGGTGGGCAGCTGTAGCAAGGGTGCCTAGTAGCGGGCTGATGTGACACGCCATACACCACATACATGGCACAGAAAAGAGGAGGGACGCTTACGTTAGCAGAGATTCCCACCTGTGGTGAGTGGCAGGCATGAGGGTCTGACCAGCTGCCGGAACCAGAGAAACGAAAACTTGGTGACTCGGAGTAAAGTTTGTATTTCTCCCACCTTCTCTTGGCTGAAGAAATGGCTGTGTGTGTGCAGGACTGAGGAGCAGGCGTGGGGGCTCTGGGTCGGGCTGCAGACAGCCAGGCAGAGCAGCCCCCCGGGGTGTCCTGACCAGTGGACGGGCCTTAGAAATGGTTCGGACTGTTCCATCCCATAGGCTTCTGTTCACCCCATCCTTGCAATCACTTCTTTGATTTGGGGTTCATTGTCTCTCCTCCAGAAATTGAATCATCTTTCTCAGGTCTTTTTTTTTTAATTTATTTTATTTTATTCATTTTAGAGAGGAGACACAGAGTGAGAGAGAGAGAGAGAGAAAGAGAGAAAGGGGGGAGGAGCTGGAAGCATCAACTCCCATATGTGCCTTGACCAGACCAGTGCAGGGTTTTGAACTGGCGACCTCAGTGTTCCCAGGTCGACGCTTTATCCACTGTGCCACCACAGGTCAGGCTTCTTGGATTCTTTTACTGTTTGAATTAAAAAATGATAGTTACAAGTTAAAGCAGCATGTAAAGAGTGAGTAGTTAATTAAGGGTGCCAAACCATTAAACAAAAAATAACTACACATAAAAGTCCCCAAATTGGGAAATATAGTATTAATTATAGCTTATAGAGCAAGATGACCGGGAGTCTGCATTGCACACATCAGCTCTGATGACCAGAGTGCGTTGCGAAGAGCCCGCTACTTTGTCGTGGGCTCTGAAGGACAGAGGACAGAAACCAAACCGGAAGCTGGGCAGATACAATCTGAACTGTGAATGGTGTTCCTGGGGCTCAAGTTAAATGCCATGCTAATTAATGTAGAGCATACCGCATGCAGGTTACAGACAAGTACATATATGGCCTGTGGACAGCCGAACAAGTCTATTCCAGTTGTTTGTTTCATAATGTGAGCACTTCCCTCTCAGATGTAACTCTCTTCTTTGTTAGTTTGTTTGTTTGTTTGGTTGTTTATAAAGTAATTAATAAATATTTTAGACAATTAAATTTAACAGGGTGACACTGGTCAATCAGAGTACACAGATTTAGGGAAAACATCTCCACATCCTTTGGACAGTCGATTATGCTGTATACCCGTCACCCAAAGTCACATCATCCTCTGTCACCTTATATTTTGTTTCTCTTTAAGCCCCTCCCCTTCTCTCCAACTCCTCCCTCTTCTCCTTCCCCCTCCCCTGGGTCACCACTGCACTTTTATCTATGTCCATGAGTCTCAGTTTTGTGTCCCACCTATGTAAGGAATCATATAGTTCTTAGCTTTTTCTGATTTATTTATTTCACCCAGTATAATGTTCTCAAGGTCCATCCATGTTGTCACAAATGATACTATATCATTGTTTCTTATGGCCGAGTAGTATTCCATTGTATATATGTACCACAATAACTTCTGTTGCCCGGACTAAGACTGAATTTTAAGGAAGGACCTCAGGTATTGCTCAACGTAGGTGGCCACCACACTGTTGCAGTCAAAGATGTCAAAGAGGAAAGCTAGTAGACCACCACATGGACACTCGTCCTTCCTGGGTGTGTCCAAACAAGGATTACACTTTGCACGTTCTAACCACAAAAGTGAAAAAATGGATGGAAGAAAGGGCATGATTTAAAGTAAAGTAACATAGCCTCACCAGGCGGTGGCGCAGTAGATAGAACGTTGGACTGGGATGTGGAAGACCCAGGTTCGAGACCCCAAAATCGCCAGCTTGAGCACGGGTTCATCTGGTTTGAGCAAGGCTCACCAGCTTGAGCCCAAGGTTACTGGCTTAAGCAAGGGGTCCCTTGGTCTGCTATAGCCCCCCAGGTCAAGGCACATATGAGAAAACAATCAATGAACAACTAAGGAGCCGCAATGGAGGATTGATGTTTCTCATCTCTCTCCCTTCCTGTCTGTCTGTCCCTATCTGT
Source organism: Rhynchonycteris naso (assembly GCA_037038555.1). NCBI lineage: Eukaryota > Metazoa > Chordata > Mammalia > Chiroptera > Emballonuridae > Rhynchonycteris > Rhynchonycteris naso. The sequence continues at coordinate 5,566,556 of CM072998.1, read as the reverse complement.
CCCTCTCTCTGACTCTGTCTAAATAAATAAATAAATACAGTAACACATTTTGATGCCACCATTGTTTTCGTGTAGTTACTACCATTCAGACACATCAATAATTAAGTAAGCATGCAATAGACTTTCTTTTGTTTCCAAATAGTGTTGACAAGAGACATCCTGTACCCTCCTTATCAAATACCTGAACCCTCCATTCCACCCGCTTCTTCCAAATTTTGTCTCTCCCCTCCCCCTTTCTTTGCTGCTGTCTAACTGAAAGACTTAAGGCGATAGCAACTAACTAGAACGACATTGGCAGGAATGAACTTACTGAGAATCTACACTTTGTCCTTCACGAGAGATCTGGTTAAAAAAAAAAAATACTTCAGCGCACTTATTAATGGAATGAGAAGAGCCTGACCAGACCCACAGTGGATTTCCAACTGCTGAGACGGCCATGTCCCGACTGCATCTGCAGGGAAGCGCTCCTTGAACTAAGCGGCTCCGTCAGACACAGTGACTGTTCCCGTCCATGCTGCCTGTAAACAGGAGATGTTTCTGACGCCGCGCGTTGGTCACTCCACATATAAGCTTCACGCTCATTTATATTATTTACATTTTTCTAAGTCTGTCTTTGCAAAGACATAAAGAATGGCAACAGTGCTCGGTATGTTAAGTGCTTTTACATGTTCACAAAGCGGAGACCCTTTCACAGTGGGTCAGGGATGAAGAATGCTCTGGAACGGAGCCGGGGCGCTGACGGGGACACAGGGAAGTCCAGGGCGCGTCCGGGGAGGGGAGCCCAGGCTGGGCCCTGGTTAACGGCACTGTTAGCTCTTGCCTCCATTAGTACACAGAGAGGGAGTGAGAACCCTAAGGAGAAAAACAGTGTGGGAGAAAGGCCCCGGCCAGGGCTGAGCAGAGAGGCTAGTGGTCCGCAATGGCCAGTGCATTTTTGAACGTGGACAATGTAGTTTGTTATCTAAGACAAACTGTCCCTAATACCAACCAGTAGGGTGGTGTCAAAATGTTGTGTGACATATTTACATATAATTAAAATAAGCATTCATGTGGTTTCAATGTCATCATAAAATTGCTTATTTAATTGGTGAGTAAAATGTAAACATTTTCTTTTAAGAAATCCCTCCCCCCCCCCCTTATCCGAAAGAAATGTCATATATGTTGGTGATCAGGGAATTCTTCAGGATAAACAGAAAGTGGAAGAAGTGGGGAGGAAATAAACAAGGAATTCAGGGATTCTAACCCTGATTTCTTTGCACGTCTGGGATTCCTCTCGCTGGGTTCTGGGTCACAAGGTAGGATAGGCAGAGTGATAGCTTCCTTCCCAAAAGGCATCCGCCTCGGAATCTGCGAGTAGGTTCCATCCGCCTCGGAATCTGCGAGTAGGTTCCATCCGCCTCGGAATCTGCGAGTAGGTTCCATCCGCCTCGGAATCTGCGAGTAGGTTCCATCCGCCTCGGAATCTGCGAGTAGGTTCCATCGCATTACAAAAGGGGCTTTCTGTGACGATGGGTATGGACCTCACAATGGTGAGATTATTTTTGATTAATATAGCGAGTTCAATCCATCACCCAAGCTCTTAATTGCGGAAGAGGAAGGCAACTAATAGGGTCAAAGAGAAGGGGTAGTGAGAAGAACCTGCTGGCCCGTTGCTGGTTCTGAAATGCAAGGAACGGCTTACTAGAAGCAGAAGGAGGACGACCGGAAATGACAGCACTGCCCAGATGACAACCAGCAAGGAATCAGAGACTTCAGTCCTACAATATCACGGAACAGGTTCTGTCAACAGCTGAGCAAGAACATGGATTCTCCCGCAGAGCTAGAGAAAGGCACACAGCCCTGCTCACGCCTTGGTTCTAATCCAGGAAGATATGTACTCAATTTACGGCGCCCAGAACTATAAAAGAATACATTTGTGTGACTTTGAGCCAATTATTTTGTGGTAAATTATTATGGCAGGGATAGAAAGCTAGCACATAAGCATTTCCTAAAATTGTATGCAGTATTTTGTGTTTTTGCATATGGTCATTTTTCTGATGAAATAGGTTATCTATTTCATTAGCCTTGTAAGAGTTAATGACATGCTAAAAACAAAAACAATGATTGAACTTTATTACTCTTGCCCATATCGCAGCATTAAATACACCCTCACACACTGAGAAAGCAGAACATTTTTCATTTTACATATTCACCTGGGAAGGTGTGTTCTATGACGAACAATTCAGCACAAGAGCACTCAGTTTACTGTGTTCGTCTCTTGTCTTGCCCTCAATATCTCGAAATCATGCTGTGTTTGGTCTTGGTTTTATTCTGCTTCTTATGGACTGTGCGATATTGTGGTTATTCAAAGTGGATTGGGAAGTTTTTACTAAAAATATTCACATGATTGAATCAAAAAAGGTAAGATTCTTCTCAAGACAGTGAGCTGTGTCTCAGGTGAAATTCTTTTCAGACCACTAATACAGTTTATGTATCAATTTATTTTTTATATATTTAGCTTACTATGTTTTATACAGAAAAGGAGAGTTTTCAGATTTCTATGGTAAAAATATCTCAGTGCATTCAGATCCATTAGATGGATCATGTGGAAATATTGGTATAGGCAATTTGACATTTCCCACTGATCCCCTTGACCTTCCATAGAATGTTTTTCTATTTCAATATAGCCTAAATCCACCCAGGCTTGAATGGAACACAGCTTAATATTCAGAAATGTATTCAGAAGCTTAGTGATATTTATCAAACAAACCATATGGACCAATGTTTATTTGGATAAGACTCAAGATGCACAGATTGAAGTCTTGGAGGTAAACAGATACATGAAAAATTGGGCTGGAAAAGGGTGAGAATTTGATAGGCTCCATCTTCCGAGGGTACTTCGGAAGGACCCGGGGTTGTGCCGTGATGGAGACCTGGCCAACAGCAGAAGGCAGGACAGGAACATGACTGAGGATGACCGTGCATGTGGCAATCTGCTTCTGTGTGTCCACAGGATGTCTGGAGGGCTCCCCATGCACAGGTGCACTCAGCACCCACACAGACGGAAAATGGACAAGAAAAAAAAAGCCGATACATTTGAAGTAAGTTGAAAAAAAAATAAGAAAATGAGATTCAAGTTGAAATAACGCAAGGGAATGTGTATGTTGAAAAATCACCAGGAACAGATATTCTGTGGGAGGGAGAGAGTTGGAAAGCAGTCAGACCAAATAGAACAGGGAGAGGACACCAGACAATCAATTAGACCAGATTGAAGAACTGTGACAATTTCGGATAAAACAAACTAAAAATCATCTTGGTGGACACATAATGTTATTAAACAAGAAAGTATATCTGAACTACAATCCATATTGAGACACTGTTTTGTTTTGTTTTCCCTCTTTTTCTGTGTTAAAGAGCTCAGAGGAACTAACTTGGATTCAAAAACAAATAGCAAATACAATTAAGAATCTAAAGGAATTGATGTATACAGTGAGAGGGAAGAAGTAGAGAGGGAAATCCTTGGCAAAAGACTTCTGGAGAAAAAAATAACTTCCAGAAGTCTTTAAAGAATTGAAGAGCCAAGTCAACGGAGGATGATTTTGTTTGATGGGAGGGAACGTAGACAGACACAGAGAAAGATAAATGTAAAGTCTTCACACTAAAAACACTCTTCTGTTGTGTTCCTACTAAAATCTGAAACATATCAAGTAGTCCTGATTCAAAGGTCTGCTTTGCTTTTTGTTGGCATTTACAGCCTATTTTGAGATTTATGCTAGGGGACCTATGGGTGACAGTTATTGGACAATTCTTTCTGCTTGTCATTCTTTTCCTAACAGATTATTATGGCCCTTTGGAGGCTTTCCCTTCAAAGTATGTAAATAACTCCTAATTTTATCATCTTGGCTGGATAATACATCTTCATGTCTGGCAAGGCAAGCTCTCCTACACTATTCTTCTTGTTTAAAAATAAAACTTTGCTGTCGATTTTGCCCCTTTGTACATACGCAGTGTAGTTGCCGAGTTAGTCTGCTCGGGCTGCCATAACTACAGAAGTTCATTTTCTCACAGTTTGGGAGTCCAGAAGTTCAAGATCAAGTATAAAAATTTCAACATATTAGAGTATAGAATGATATCATCATCTATACTGTAGTAATTTAAAGGACTATTATTATTCAACCACTATTAAAAAAAATGAAACTATGTCATAAAAAAACTAAATATAAGTTCAATAATGTTTACATGATTATGTTAATAAGAAGAATGAATAACACCAATGTATGCATATATGATATATTTTGGCTCTTACTGTTATTTTGAATGAATAGTAGAAAGTGGAAATCAAGGATGGTTACAACCGTTTGAACAGTTTCAATGGAGGACTATAGTAGTTCTGAATGTGTGTTTTGTGTGTGTGTGTGTGTGTGTGTGAGTATGAGTCTGTGTTGACAAATTCTTTATCTTTCTTGTCCTGTTCTTAGTGAGAGCTTCCCAGAAGAAGATGGACAGCTGGCAGGCAGAAGAGAAACCGTGGCCATCACTGTTTGCAGATCAGCGTGGTTAGAGGAGGTAACGGGAGTCACAAGGCTCCCGGGTGGGCAGCAGCTTGTCCTCGCCCTCCTCTGCTTCAGGCCCGGTCTTCCCTGCTGCCCACAGCCACTGCCCCCACCCCCAGAACGAGGGACTGGCTCCCTGTGAGCAGGTCCTCTGGTTCCTTTCCAGGCTCCTCTGAGCTGCCCACCTTTATTCGACTTGCTATTCCCCTCCACTGTGCAAAGTTTAATACCGACCATGACTCTTTCTTCCTCGATTCATTCTGGTTTTTCTCTCCTGATGGAACCTCGATATACAAAACAAAGCTGCCTTTTATGCTCTCCTTCGCAAGGTTTGTGATAGCGCGCTGCCTTTGGAAGAAGAATTAGGAGGATCTCTTTCCACTGCAGGTTCTGGAGTGGGCATCACCTCTTAAAGATGAGGACTGGATAGAATTCCTCATGTTAATCACTTTTCTCAAGTTGGGACATTTAGACTTCCACTGTGACTATTACTATTTTACTTGATCCTTAACTTCAAGGTTTTTAAACTATTTTCATAAAATTGTGTAACATAGTATCTCATAATTCATTTACTTTACTCTGCATCTTTGATTATTTTCCCATTATGACATTTCCACCTTATTCCTTTGATTAGGTTGATCTCCATTGTATATACATTATCATTGTTTTACTAGTAGAGCCAACTATTGCTTTTACTTATTAATTTAATTTGCAGAAATTTAGATTATTGCTATTCTGTTTTTATTCATTAATATTTTTATTTTTAATAATATAGTCTTTCTCAATTGCTTCAGTTAATTTTTTCCCCTTTTCAAAATTTTTCATTTCAGTTTTTATTCCTTTTCTTTTCAATGTCTGTCCTAAATGCATATTTAAGGTTCTGAATTTTTTCTTCTGCTTTTAAGTAACTCCTGGGTTCTGCTATGTAGTATTATTGTTATTGATATTTTAAAAATATTTTACATTTTTGACCCTTTATGTCCTAAGAGCTGTTTTAAGGTGATTTTAAAAATTCTCAGATAACTGTGTTTTTTTCTATATTTTTTATTAGTTTCTAATTGATGTACATTGAAAGTTTAAAAGGATTAGAAACTTTATAAGTATATTAGGAAAAAGACATCTAATATGTAATTAATTGAGAACAAAGGAAACAAAATTGTATTTAGATGCATACTAGAAGAAAAATTGCTAAATTTAAAGTATTAATTGAATATGTACATACATGAAAGGACACACAGCCTGAGGAAGGTTGATATGGAGCAACCAAAACATACTGGCAAAATTACTACATTGCTAAATATGAAGCAAAATACTATAGTTAATGAAGAAAATTATCAAGTTCCTTGTAAAATGTGTTCTCCACAACAACAATCTACTAATTGCTCAGGGAAAGACAGTTGATTTATATTTTATGCCAAGCCAGGCTACATAAACACAGTGAGGGTATATCCAAAATGTATGCTCTTGGACACAAGAAATATCTAACAGAGCGATATAACTGAAATGTTCACTGATTGGAAACCATCAATCGTGGTTCAGTCAAATCTCCAACTCCATTTCTCTGAGATTTTCTCATTGTGTTGACAACACCTATAGACTGGTAGAAGATGGCTATACAATTTCTAATACTCATTTCTGCGCATAAAAGTTTTAATAGAAACAAGAATTGCCCGTTTTTATAGATGCTCTTATTAAGAATGAACAACTTTATTTCCAGATACCCATGGCACTTAGGGTAAAGTCGGTAGCACACCCATATGCACTTAACAGATACTTTTTTGACTGCTTATTCTCTTCTAGGCACACCTCTGAACATCCAACCCAATTTATAAGTTCAAGTGAATCTATGCATCCATTGGCTTAGACCTAGATTTCTGGGCCAATCATTAGCTAATGAATAGAATTACTCTTGGATCAATCAGGAAGAGCCCTCAGATCAAGATTTTGTAGTAGTAAGCATTGACATAACTTAGAGTATCCCATCATCACTCATACGACATACTATGTAGTTTGGTTGACAAAAAGGGCAAAGAGGGTCAAACATATGGTGACAGAGGGAGACTAGACTTTGGATGGTGAGTACACTGAGTATACAAATGTATTATAAAGTTTCATACCTGATATTAGGGTAACTAATGCTAACCAAATAAATTTAATTTAAAAAGACTTGGAAATGGAAAATACAAACAAATTATATAAGACTTCACTCAGTATAGCTTGTAGTATTAAATTTGTTAACTTCTAGATAATTATTAAGTTTTAGGTTTTATACCTCAGAGGAGAAAATATAAAGTTATTTTAAATATTTAGAAGAAATTTAAAAGAATAGCATTTATTAATTATAGAAAAAAATATCTCTTAATTTAAACAGTTTTTTAACATTTTTTTGTATATCATCTTTATCTCTCATACTCAACTTTGGACTGAAAATTTATTAAGGAGAAAATAATAACTTACATCATACTTATTGTTTAAGCTAAAGAAATTGTCATTCTTAATATCAGAAATAACAGCCCTGGCCGGGTTGATCAGTGGATAGAGCATTGTCCTGGCTTGCCAAGTACACAGGTTTGATCCCAGGTCAGGGCACATACAAGAAGTTCAGTGTACTACTAAATGTATCAACTCAGTGGAACAACAAGTTGATGCTTCTCTCTCTCTCTCTCTCTCTCTCTTTCTTTTCCTCTCTCCCATTACCCCCACTCCTTCTGTCTCTCAAATCAATGGAAAAAATTTAAAAATATATCAGAAATAGCTAAATGGCCATATTTTAAGCCAAAATCTAATTATTTGGAAGATGTGATCATAGCATATTTTTTTCAGACTAATGTTTTTTGTTGTTTTCCAAGTGATTTTGTAACCTAAAATAAACTTTTATAATGAAACAAAGTTAAACTCAATTTAGCAAATGAGTCATCATGTCAGTATTCTCAACCATTACGGCTAATCCTGCTTTGACACCTATCCAGGAAAAGCTTGATCTTGACTTTTTAGAACATGATCCCTGGGTTTAGAGCATGAGGGCCCTGGAACTGGCTAACAGAAATTGAACAGATGATGTTTGGATGGCAGTAGAACTAAATGTTTTGTAGCTGTTTCATAAAAGAGAAACTCTGGGGATTTCCTACCAGTAAGTGAAGAATAACTAATGTGTCCAACCTGCTGTTCTGAGAGGTCAGCTATTGTATTTGGAGTTGTCTGAAGTGCTGATTGTTTCTCAGATATGGAAGACAGGGATATGGGAGGGCATTATAGCAGAGTTTACAATGCTCATGGTTGTTTGGTAAAAAGACTTGACTTTTACTTGAAGATAAAGAGTTACCCTCCCAATAAAATTCCTAGGCACTTCTCCACAAACACTTCTAAACATAATGTTTATTTATTTATGCCTTATTACAAATTCTACCATTTAATGCTATCTGACATGCATTTTGAGAGAAGGGGCAACTGAATATGGAAAAATTTTAGGTGTACTTTATGAACAAAATATTCAAAACCCAGAATTCCTAATCTGTGACTCATTGAGCTATGTTGCCTAGTGAATTAACTTATGAAAGGAACCAGACAGACTTGGTTTTAAGTTACTCTTCCATTAGTCACTACTTGTGTATTTGGGGGGAAATTATGTGATCCTTCTCCATCTCAGTTTTCTTGACTTTAACATAGAGATATTAAGGCCTACATTGTTGGCTTAATAAAAATCTAATTAGTTGATAAGACAACAATTATATTGTAATCAGAATAGCCACATGCAATATATTAAGTCCATTCTAAAACAAGATATAAGATAAATTTAAAAAATTAAAACATAAATATTGCTCATTTCTACTAAGGTCAATTCACCTAGCATGGTGTTTCTGAACCTTGACTACAATGGTAATCACATTAGGAGATTAAAAATGACTAATATCTGGGACCCAACCCTGAAATCTTTATTTACTTGTCTTGGTTATTATGTGGACATCAGGATTTTTAGAGACAGACCTAATAGGTAAATTATTGTAATCCATCCCAGCTATTGTTGGATAATAATGTGTACTTTTAAAGTTGATTAAGAAGCAGCTGATAAAAACAGCCTTCCAATATACAACTCTAGCTGGTCTAGCTTTTTGGTATTACCAACTGATTGTAAACCCTACCAAACTCAAAGTAATGGTTAGTTCCTTATCTTGTTGACACATGATAAACTTGAACCTGCCTGAACCAATATTTTGCAGAATCATTCTTTCTTTATCTGCTAAAGTTAAACTGCAATTTTATGTAAAAACAAGAAATTCATCTGTGACTTCAACTTAGGATGAAGACAAGACATACTCAATAAAGTTGAATACGTTGCTGAGAATTATGCCTGAAGGTGTCATGATAAAGAACAGGCATATGAAGTAATATAGATCATTAGAAGAGACCTTGACTTTATTTATGTTTAACTTGATTTCTTACTCTACCCGACTCCTGGGTGACCACACCCTCTCCAGGCCCTTGACTACAAAGCCTATGCGGATGCTTTCAAACTGCCACCTGCCCAAACACATTCTCGTCTTTTCTATGGCCAACTATGCACACGTCATCTTCAGCTATATGTCCCCAACCACGTCAGAACCACCATGACCAAACTAGGGTATTTCCTTCCTCCTTAAAACCCTGCCTGCACTTCTATTTGCTGTCTCAGGAAATAACACCTGTTGTGGACACCTGGAAAATATTGGGAGCACCTCTTACCCGAACTTGCTTGGATGTCAGGACTGATGATGCTGCACATCTCAAGAGGGTATCAAAGGTTACTGACTACTCATGTTTTTATGATGTTCTACGGGGAGAGCAGGGAAGTTCCCTCTCAGGTCCAAAAATCACTTGAGGGTCAGGGAAAGGACGCTGGTTTGGCTTTCGATGACTGAGGGCTGGGTTTGGGCTGCAGGTTCCTTATTCTGCATAGGTCCTGAGTGGTTTGAATTTTTTTTTTATCACCTTGTTTAGATGTAAGGTAGAGGGGAAAGGCATGGTGAACACTGTCAGTCACCCTTGGGTGAATTGTAATAATACTTGACTCCACTTTTGAAGGGAACTTGGGACAGGTGTTTGGAACCTACTGACCACCCACACAAAACCATGAGATGTAGTGTAATCTTGTCATAATAATATCTTTAGTAAAAGTCACTTTTATTCTACACATTATAAATTAACTGATGTTATTCTAAGAATAAATTCAGTGCATTAAGTCTGTTAAGGAAGTGAACACTGGCCAACATTCACAGACAGAGAAACTGCAGGAAACAACACTGAATTTGAACTAATCCAGAGGAAAAAAAAGAATGCTTATGTCTCTCTATATGGTAGATTAATAAAACAGCATATATTTTACACAAAAAAAATTGCATATTATGCTTAATAATCTATTAAATAAAAATGCATGATGAATTTGAGACCAATTTATGGCAATCTATTTTAAAAACACGTATGAATTACACTTGAGAAAAAAACATTTTGTCCCTTGGTGATGTTAAATCATTCATAAACTCTTTGGGATATAAAGTGAAATATTGAAACTGATGTAAATAGTTTAAAATTACACCAGGTGAAAAATTAAACCTTTGTGTTTGAGGAGGTTTGGTCTTTAATCATACTGTGTTCTGTAGTTAATAGCCTCATGATTTTTCACTCAGTTCAGATCTCGAGAGAAACTTTTGCTGCTGCGAAGTGCCCTGGTACGTAAACTGTATGGTTTATATTACCAGAGCTGGCCAGGTTTGATGAGAACAATTAATCATAATAGTTCTTTCAATGGCAAAAAAAATGGATGGACTTAATTTTTCTTCTTACTGAAAAAAGGAATCAAATCTCTTGGAATTTATTAAAATCACTTATTCACAAATTAATCAGATAATTAGGATAAATATTCACTGTCATGTCTGTATTATTTTATTATTCCAAGTATTTTGACTGTAATTTTATATTTGTTTCTCTAAAAAGGAATTGTACCAAAAAAACACACACAAAAAAACCATAAACTGGTCTTTTTCTTTTGAGTATATAAATAAAATATAGGCTGAAAGTGATAAAATAGATTTAAAAATATATAACCTATAAAAATCTTTGGTTATTTTATTTTAATTCTATGTTGATTCCTATAAAAATATATCCAAAGCAGATATCATTTTCTTTAAAACAAACAAACAAAACAAAACTTAATTTCTTTAAATTGAAAAACCTAGAAAATACAAAGTCCTGGCCCCTGTTACATTAGTTTAAATCATCTTCTTTTGTTGTATGGACCTATATAGTTTTATCCCAATATAGATATGTAAGTAGGATCTGGCAGATAATTAGAAGAAATATCTGACTAAATTGGTTCTGTATTCAAGAATGAAATTAATGAGCCTGACCAGGTGGTGGCGCAGTGGATAGAGAATCGGACTGGCATGTAGAGGACCCAGGTTCAAGACCCCAAGGTCCTCAGCTTGAGCCCAGGCTCATCTGGTTTGAGCAAGGCTCACCAGCTTGAGCCCAAGGTCGCTGGCTTGAGCAAGGGGTCACTCAGTCTGCTGTAGTCCCCCAGTCAGGGCACATATGAGAAATCAATCAATGAACAACTAAGGAACCACAACGAAGAACTGATGTTTCTCATCTCTCTCCCGTCCTGTCTGTCTGTCCCTATCTGTCCCTCTCTCTGACTCTCTCTGTCTCTGCCACAAAAAAAGAAATAAAAAAGAATGAAATTAATGGTTCAAGTGGCATTCACGCTGTTGGGCAAATAAGTTTGTAAGATTTGTGTTGTTTGGGTTTGCTCACTTTTATTGTTAAAAACGGCAGCTGCCCAGGTATGTGATCTGTGAAACTGCTAATTACCTTCCGGCTTGGGAAGAGCCATTTGTTATGCTAATGTTGCTGGAGGAGGCGTTTTCACACCAAGAAGAGTTTGTGAGGAAGGGGAAGAAAGAGAAGGCAGCCGAGATGGAGGAGTGCTGAAGGAGAAGCCCGTTTGTGCAGAGACGAGAAGAGAGAAGGAGATGGGGAACAGAGGTGACTAAGGCTGCTGGGGCCTCGGATTCTAGAAAAACCCGGGTGTGCCAGTAGCTTTGGGAGCGCTGAATGAGTGGGTTTTGGAGCCCTGTGTTCTTTTACTTGCCCGGTCGGGTGCGAGGCTAGAATAAATGGACGGCCCACCAGTTTTGGGGTCTGCTGTTTCTTTACCGTCTGTCTGAATCTAATGGGAACCTGCACCTGAATGGCCTTGAGGCCACGGCCACTACTGGCGTACACATGCCGTTTGTTATATTCAAAGGAAATTGTAACAATACTGAAGTCAGTCTGTTCTGTTCTTTTACCAAGTAGAAGAATACCACATGTTGGAACCCACATGCAGCGGAGAATACTCTAGCGCTGATGTGGGTTAGACAGGCTCACGACCTTAGACCCAGACTTCCGGTTGCACTGCCACCGACTTCGCTCTTCGTCACGGAATGCCGAGGCCTCGGCAGGACTTTGGCAAGGAGATCTAGTCTTTTTTAATACTTGAAAAGTATCCACAAAAGAAAATTCATTGATTTTTCTCAGCATGGATTATGCATTCTGACTTTTTGGGGATCACTCTTTGTGACTAAATATATTTGAATAATCTTACCAGTTCCTTCAAATTTTTTTTTTTTTATTTATCTTTTTTTTATGGTTTAGTATAGTCAATGGAATTATTTTCAGCTTAGGAAATTCTGATTTTCAAAACCTCTTTGTTCCTAAAAATCACAAAAGATCATGAAGTTAATCTTACATTATGTTTAAATGGGCCGCTTATTTATTTATTTACTAAATGTATTGGGGTGACATTGGTTAATAAAGTTTCATAGGTTTCAACTATACGTTCCAATGATATACACCCAAAATCAAATCATCTCCCATCATCACCATGTACTTGACTCTCTTTATCCTTTATGATTCCCAGCCCCCTTTAAAATGGGCCTCACCTGACCTGTGGTGGCGCAGTGGATAAAGCGTCGACCTGGGAACACTGAGGTCGCCAGTTCAAAACCCTGCACTGGTCTGGTCAAGGCACATATGGGAGTTGATGCTTCGAGCTCCTCCCCCTTTTCTCTCTCTCTCTCTCTTTCACTGTCTCCTCTCTAAAATGAATAAATAAAAAGAAATTAAAACAATAAAATGGGCCTCTTTATAACAAATCACTATGCACACATGAGAGAGCCTTAATCAGCCACATCACACACCTAGCAACAAGAAGTCAGGTCTTGTGGAGATCAACTGTTCTGATGATGGATTCTCTAAGGAGGAAACCTAGTAACCAGGGGTCAGAGTGAATGAAAAACTCCACCTTTCCCAGCCAGGAGAGGAGGAAGAGTGATAATAGGAGGACTAGATAAGGAAGGAGGCATCCAGGTGACATTCACAAGAAAATGGCTTAATTATTTAAACCCTCTTATCTCTCCTAACAGGCCGTAGTTTTTCATTATAATATAAATATCTACCATTGTTGACTCCTTTGTCCCCAGGCACTTTTTGAAAGGGCATTGCCTGCATTTCTACACTTGATTTGCGCAGCGCATTTAGGAGAGTGCTGCAATTGCAATTCTCAGTTCACCCATGAAGAAGAGAAACGACAAGTGGCCAGCCAGGATCACAGCTGACACAGAGCCACAAGGGCACCCTTAAGTGTTGATGTGATCGCTGAATAAACAAACACTTTATAATCTGTCAATATGACTATATTAGGAGTTAAGAAAGTCTGCTTCCTTTGTTAGAGTAAAGTCTGAGCTTTTGTTTCTTCGTCTGCAAAAAGTGGATAGCAATATCTAGCAGCATGGAAGTGCTGTGTGAATTAGCCTGTGAACATACAAAGCCCTGTACAACTGGTAAGTGACATTAACACAGGAATTGGCCAGTTGTCATTTGTAGTCAAGTTGCCTGTTTTTATATATAAAAAATTTTACTAAATCACAAGCACAGCCATTGATTTATGTATTTTCTATGGTAACCTTTAGTTACAAAAGCAGAATTCAGTAGTTGTACCAAATACCTCCATCTTGCAAAGACTAAAATATCTACTATCTGGTTTTATAAGAAAAATGTATTGACCCCCAAGTAATGCTAACACCAATAGTACTGCTATTAATAGTGACAAAAGTCAATTCTACATCAGGATGAAAGGTATTTGAAATACTCACTAAGCGGCAATGCACTGTTTATTTTGGGGGGGACATGTATACAATTGATTTTTGCCAGCGGATCAGTAAAGTCAAATAGTGAGTTTTATTTTCATATACTCAACCTTAAATTTCGCCTTCACATTGGTTTGTTTTCATTTCTATAGTGACAGTGAGAGCTTAAGCTATCAATTTCATGCCCATGTACTGAATGTTTATAGAATGTGTAATACAGACTAGAAAATTAGAAAGCATGTTGACATTAATGCATAGTCGTGAGATGAACTTTCCATATTCATCATCTTTCCATTGTGTTGCACTCAACACATGTCATTTATGCTTACTTGGCTTCCATCAAAGACTGTAATGTTTCTAAGTTTTAAAATATTGTAAATCATTTGGATCACTTGTTGTAAGGAAATTAGAGAAATAGATTCACTTTATTAGAATCATTGGATTAGATGCAATTTGAACCCAGCAGTGGCCAAGGAAGGAACCATATAAAAATGGTCTATTGGATACCATAGTACTGTAAAATCATCCAGAGGAAGCTGTATTACAAGTAAAAGTCACATTCCTTGAAAGTATGAGAAACACAGAAGATTTATGCATGGTCCCGGTGCGAGAGTAACAAGGCAGGACAGCTCAGAGCGTGATTTATTTAGTTCTTGACTCTGTGTTTGTTATTTGAGGAGACTTATTCTTTAAAGGTATTTCATTTGCTGATGTATTTGTTGTAATATATTACATTTTTCATGTGGTATTTATTTGACAAAATCAAAATATTTTCTTTCCTCTTGGGACCTCTAACAAGAACGATTGACTTTTAAACGATTCTAATAGTAACTATAGTTTATACTTATTAGTCTACATAGTTAGACTGTTAATACCAGCACCCTTTATAATCAATACGAATAGATATTTTTACGATGTTGTGATGTTATGACTTATTATTGATGGGCTATCTTTTAAATTTTTTTATTTTATTTTATTCATTTTAGAGAGGAGACACAGAGTGAGAGACAGAGAGAGAGAGAGAGAGAGAGAGAGAGAGAGAGAGAGAAAGGGGGGAGGAGCAGGAAGCATCAACTCCCCATATGTGCCTTGACCAGACCAGTACAGGGTTTTGAACTGGCGGCCTCAGTGTTCCCAGGTACACGCTTTATCCACTGCGCCACCACAGGTCAGACTGATGGGCTATCTTTTAAAATTTCCTTACTGCTTATTACATCCCTGTCCTTTCAAGAGTGACGTGCATAATTTGTATCGGGAGAAACTTCCTAGTTTATGGAAAGTAGAGTATCATAGCAAAGTATGCCTCTGGGAAATTTATATATTTAAGAATGTTCATTCAAAAAATATTGACCAAGCACCTACTGTGTGCTGTTTCAGGTAGAGCAGAGCTCTCCGCTGGGTGTGGAGCCCTGCTCAGTGTCCTGGCTCTGATCACAGGCCCCGCCCCCGCCCTCGGCGCTCAGAGGCCACAGACCCCCCGCGTTGGCGCTCTCCCAGAGTTTGTCTTGTTCCGCCCTGGTGGACCTGACCCTTGTTCTTCTGCCGACTGTAGGTAAGACCAAGCACACGGGGTCTAGGTTAGACTCACAAAGCAAAAACAATCAAATCAGAAAACTGGAAGTGATAAACACAATTTTATTCAAGCTTTTCCAGTGCACAATACTGGCATGAACCTCTGAGCTCCATGAGACTGTTACTGGTCTGGTCTATCGACCCCAATTATCCCCGTGGCCACCGCAGCCGCGTCAGCTGAGCAAGCACTGGTTTAAAGGAGAGATGGAAAGGCAGATGAGGTTTGAGTGTGTTCACCTAAAGCGACTAACACGTACTTGTGTGGTTTCTACAGGAGAAAATGCACAGGTATTTGATGAATTTAATTAAAGAATGTAGGAATTTGGGGTGAAGTGCCATTTATCATGATCTGAATGTCCGAAATTTGTTGTTTGCATTTGATTGAATCAACACAATTTCAACACAGCCTTTCTTCTCTGTGTTAACATAAACCTTACCTTGAAATTATTAACAATGTTTATTTAAATTCTTAAGAAACCTCTTTGTATGGATGAAGAATAAACCTAAGATTTTCCTCAGTTGTTCATTTTTCTGCCTTTGATTTATACAAAAATATTTGCCAACACTCTCAACTGAAATTTAAAGATACGAATAATGTACTTTACAAAGTGTTGTGAGAGTATTTAAGACACAACCTCCAAACAGCCGTTGTTGAAGTAAACAATTTATACCTGTGGCAAGCACAGCAGTCTTCCCAAATAAAGTTCTGGGTGTCCAGTAAGTGAATACATAAGACTCCCCACATGTGCACTTTTGTGGCCAGAAGAGCACCCACAGAACACATGGGTTATGGCCACATGTTCAGCTCTATGTGCCAGTGGGTATGATCAATGACTGCCGCCACGTGTCATGTTCCATGCCTCCGGTCACTTCTCCATGTATGTCATCTAATTATTGCTTCAAATGAAGCAATTCAAAAGCCTCTCTCTATTTTGCAGAGAGGGGGCCTACGGTTAGATCACAGAAGTTGTCGTTCAGAGAGTTGGTATCCAGCCGGGGTAAGTGGGTATTACTTAGTACTTGAGTCCCATCGTGACATACCAACTTTCCATAGGGCTGGTTACCTTTGAAACCTGTCCGTGTGAGGCCACAGAGTCCGGATGGCAAACCTGCTAACACTGCCATCTTCCCCCTTCTCAGCTGTGTGACTGCGTCAGGGACATGAAGCCCACACGCTTCTCTTTCTGTTCCTTTCTCAAGAGTAGACGTGATATTATGTTTTATTTCCTGCCATGTCTGTGATGTGACTGTCAAAACCACAGAGCCAGCCAAAGGAGAGGTGACTTCGTACCATGAGCTCTGGCTGTGTAATGGGCGTGATTCTGGGAGTAGGGGCGGCCTATGAGCGGTCTGAGCCCAGACTTATCCCACCCGCACTCTCTGTTTAACCATTTCACTGTTTTAGACATACGGCGAGGCTATAAAACATTCTGAATTCTTGACTATTCTTGAAAATAAAAATAAATGTTTTAACACGACCCCACATTGCCATATGGTAACAAACAGCTGGCTGTCCCTCACATCTGCCACAACCTCCGCCATTGCTGTGAGCTTGCATCTAATGCGCGCAGACCGCTCATTCACACTGGCTGCAGCGGCTGAGCTGGAGAATCTTGCAACAGAATATCTCCATTTTCTGGCTTGGCTCCTTCTTCCGTGACTTGGCCCCCAGCTCTATTAGAACCTGGCAAGTAACTATTTCCCTTCATATTTCATTAGTGCTTCCCATCTGCTTCCTTATCAACTAAGAAGATTCCTGCAGCATGTGCTGTTGAAGAGCAGAAGACGCGAAGGTGGGAGTCTGAAGTCTTGTTGCACTGATGAGCCAAACTGGGATGCTCTCGACTAAGAGAAAGGAGATGTTTCCTGTGAATCATCAATGGCCCGCTTTTAATAAGTGACAAGTTGCTTTCTTATACTATTTTATGACACACTGCGGAGAGTTTTGAAGCGATGCTAACAGTGCTAAGAAACTTAAAGGAAAATAAATACAGTGCATGACATCAAGGAATGGAACCCTTTGTCGTCCCCACATAAGAGTTCTATGGCACAGAAGAGTTGACTCCCTGTGGCACGTACCAGTATTGAGCAAAATAATTTCAACAAAGTCTCTGATTTCACGTCATTCTTGAGGGAAAGTATTTATTTCCAGAAATAATTATTTTTTTCCAAACAAATGCAATTGAATGAAAATGAAGGATCAACGTAAACATGGCTAGCTAGACCTCACTCTTCCTTCATTGCTAAATGAGTAATAGCATACTCTCCCCCGTAAACACACTGAGCAAAGTCCCTTCTAACCTAGAGGATTTGTCCAAACTGAAGTTTTATGTAAACGCCAGTCCAAATCCTTACATTTCAAACTCCAAATCATCAACGATATTAAATGTTATTCCCTTCCAACACTCGACTTGGGCTTTCTCCCCTGTAGCCTCACTCAAGCTTGGTGTTTACATTTCATTCCTATATTTGGTTCTTGGCAAATGCTCAGGATTTTAGCCTGGGCTCATTTTCGGTGATATAATCAGGGAAGATTCAGCAAGGTGGTAAAAAGCCCAGACTTCATTCAGATGGGTCTGAATTTACATTGTAGGCATTTTATTTACTAATAGAATGTTTGGATTTGCATAGCTGGTTGGAGCAAAGCTTCTTCATCTAGAATGCATGTTGCAGGGTGATTTGGAGATTCAATGGGAAACACATGTGCATGGTGAGGAACTGGCCCAGTGCTGGGAATGTGAGTGCTCAGTGAATGACAACTATTGGTCTGCTGCTGGCTTTATGGATGGTGTGGGTAGAACACAGCACCTTAGGTGAGGTCCCATGGGAGCCACACCTCACTGTCATTCTCCTTGCTTGAACGGAGTAGTCTCATCCTCTTCCCATCGCTGCATGGAAGGGTGGGGAGGGGCTGAGTGTTACAAACATTTCGTGTCCCATGCAGATCCAGCACAGGTATGCACACACCGTGGGCACACAGGTATCAAACATGTACAAAAGGAGAACTCTCACCCTCCTGCATGAATGGGTTCTAATGGGTTCTCCGTGTGTCCTCAGAAGTAATAGGAAGAAAATAGCCAATGACGGTTTCCTAGCCAGGGTTCTCAGTTCCCTCAGAATGCATAAAATATATACAATGTGTGCATAAAATGTATACAGTGTGTCCAGGGCGATTTTGTATCATACAAAGAAATGGCATGACTTCCGGTAGGAGGTGAACTTCCCCTTTAAGAGTGTTGTTGTTATCTGTAAACTATGAGAGAATACGTTATGAGTGCTAACTCCTGGCTCTAAAGACAAAGGGAAATCACGAATGTTACATAATGCTGCTGGTTAATCTTGCAAGTCATTAGTCTACACAGCAGATAATCAGCTTATTTTGTAAATGGTCAGTTAAATTAGGAAAAAATTAAGGCAATCAATATATTGACACTTGTCGATTCATCTTCCAAAGTATCTAAAAAAGATTTCCCTCTGTCCTAGTATGGTCAATGACTAATAGTCTGTAAAGCAGAAGATTAAAGAGTGGCTGTTTTACATTTTGAGCAAACTACAGACTGTCTTTGACCTTTAAAAAATCAATCTTGAGCCTTTTGGAAAAAAAGAAAGAGCTGGATCAGTTTCTCACATCATGCACCAAAGTAAATTCCAAGAGGATAAAATAATTACATGTAAAAAAATACAACTTAAAATATACCAGAAGGAACAACATGTGTGAAACTCTTTAAATTGTGAATAGTCTGTGACTCAAAATCTACAATAAAGATGTAGAACTTGAGTTTATCAAAATGACAGTATTTAAAATTTTTGGCATGGTAAATGGAACCATACATAACATATAAAGACAAATATAAAACTGAGAAAAATATTTGTAATATCGATCTAAAACACAGTGTTAATATGCCTAATTAGAAAGTCTTTTTGATAAGAGAAAAAAAAATTAATGTTTTAGAACAATGAACTAGAATGATGATCAGTTAGCTCACAACAAAAATGCAAATGGCTATAAGATGTTAAAATATTACATATGCACGAACCTTTTACTAACAATTCTATTTTTGAGAACCTACTGCAATTATACTTGGTCAAAATGAAGATATTTATATTCATACCTAGTCACTAAATGACTAATTTTAATTCCACAAAGCTGGCAATGAAGCAGCTGTTCATCTGTAGGAGACTAAATATACTGGGGTGTTATGCAGCCCCGTACGGCATAGAAGGGAGCTGTGAAAAAGGAAATAATAGAGAAATGGATAAGGAGTATATACTGCCATTGATATAAATAAGGGAGAAAAGTGATTGCCTGTGCGTCTGAATTGTTAACTAAACAAATAATAAAAAGATAGAGAATAACTTTCTAGAATGTTTAGCCTAAATGACAGGCAAGCAATGTAAACATGACGGGGTGGAAAGCTAGACATTTTGGTCCGTATCTTGTAGATTTGAATTGGGAATCACATAGACATTTTTACATAATTATACAATTTTTTTGAAAAAATATATCTGAAGTAAAATGGAACAAAGAAAACTAAAAATGTATTTAGTTGACGGCAGAGTGGCTATGAATGATGTTAACATACGGTAATCTGACTATACATCGCGGAAAGGATATAACCGAAGGGTAAAAGAACTGAAAGAAACAGAACCAAACTTGGACTCCTTCCAGTGTTGAGTTGTTGTAAGCGCTGTTGGTATTGTTGTTATGAGATTTTGCACGTATATTGTGGCACAGAATTGATGAGTAATTGTGTGGTATGGTAAGAATATCATTGTAGGTATTTCTGAGTTAGAACTCTGGGAAAAGAAGAAAAATGCAAAATAAAAGGGTTAAACAAAACTCTAATGGTCTTGGCTTTGAATTACAAGCATCAACATAAACTACTGGATGTATTTTGTCTTAAAATTACACGCCTCTCTCCCTCCGCGGAAAATGACATCCAGAAACAATAAGCAACCCAAGGAAAAGGAGCCCTCATAGCATCCAGATTGAAAACC
Organism: Rhynchonycteris naso; assembly: GCA_037038555.1. NCBI lineage: Eukaryota > Metazoa > Chordata > Mammalia > Chiroptera > Emballonuridae > Rhynchonycteris > Rhynchonycteris naso. The sequence goes on along the minus strand of CM072998.1, from coordinate 5,546,293 downwards.
AAGTTTTAAGATATATTTCTACTAAAAGGAATGAGGGTTCCTTGAAAAAAAAAAAAAATGGCCGATTCCATGCCATGGTCAAGAAATGCTCAATGAAATCTTAGAACATATTTCAGGCCAGTTACCAAGAATGTTTAAAAAGATTAAAAGGGGTCCTTCAAAGCAGGCTCAGCTACCATCCTAAAGAGACTTCCCCTATCCCATTAAGGAAAATTTGAGTATAAATAGATCAATAAGTTAAATGCTCATATGCAAATATCTGTAGTAATACTTAAGCACCACAAAACAAGGCTAACCTAATTGATGGCCTCCTGATAATAGAGAACTGAATTACTCTTTTGACCAGAGGCAGATTTAAGGGTGGGGGCACAGGGTGCATGCCCTGGGCACCGACTTCTGGAGGGCCCAGCAAAACCCCAACTTGATACTTTTTTCTAATGACAAGGGGCCCAATATTTTCTTCCACACCTGGAATCTCAACTGACCTTAATCCGCCTCTGCTTTTGACTAGCTGTTACATCAAGGGAAAGAATCCAACATTTATCTTGTGCCACTGAAAAACCAAAGATTCGCTAAGGTGAAGTTTTCAAAAGATATTTTTCAGTTAATAAACAAAGAAGGAATAATAGAATGAAAATAGCCTCACTCTACATTTAATAGACATTAAAAGATCTCCGCATTGAGAGTAAAAGGTGCTGACATCCCCAAATAAGAAACATCCCAAAATAAAGGAACATCTTCAAGAAAAAAGTCACATCGCCACTCATGAACCTAGTCTTACCAAAGGGTGCGGGAAATAAGTTGCGACGTGATCACGTCTCTATATCAGGAGGCCGGGGGGCATGTTAAACTATACCTCAGGGATATAGTCCATCATGATCCGGCTGTGGAAAGCTTTACAGGATAACCTCCTGGCTTCTCCAACAGTAAATTGCATGTGAAGAAGAATAAAAGGAAAGAGAGAGATGACGGGGAAATTATAGATTAAAAGATATTTAAGAGACATTGAGCCATCACAAAAATGTTGACAGTGGGTTTGACTCATTCTTCAAACAAATGTGGAAAATTATGGTATCCATGAGATCATTGAAACTTCAAACATTGACCTGATATTTAATAATGAGTAAATATTATTCATTTTAGGAACATTAGTTGCATTGCAATTGCATGAGAAAAGAATTCTTATCTTTTAGGGTGGCATATGGAAATATTTATGGATGGGATTTGCTTCAAATAATGTAGATATGGGGAACGGGTTGGTGGAGCGGATAAAACAAGATTGGCCTGGAATCGGCTTCTGTTGATGTTGGATGATGAGTGCGCGTGTGCAGAATTATTCTATTTCTGCACATGCTTGGCATTTTTCATCATGAAAGTCAAAAATAAACAAAATAATGTTTTCTTTCAGGTGTTGACCGCGCCATCCCAGTTAACATTAATAAAGTAAGCAAGTTCAACTTTTGCCCCATAAGAACCAATAAATTCTATATCATTCCATGCACAAGAAACTTTAGGTTTTATAGTTTCTTGACATGTATTAATAAAAAGTGAAATACTAAATAATTAATTACAAAATGCATATCCTTGTGCATTAGTGATTCTTCTTATAATTCTTAGTATCACTCTAATTCGCATGAAAGAGCCACTGTTTTTATACATTGAAATTTTTATAATCGATATTCATAGTTCTCATGTTCTTTTGGATTTATTCCAGGACGGTACGGTTGTAAATTATTCAAGCCGTCACTGGGAACAATTTATTGTTTTCAATTATTGTCAGGATCCCTTAGCCTGCAATGAGATGTTGTGGGAACCCCATGGACCCTTGGATGGCACTTTGTTCATCTCTCTCCATGTCTCCTGATTCAACTTTTTAACTATAAACAATTTTCTCAGGCAGAATAAATAGGAAAATTGTATCTCGAAAGTCTTCCCGTAAGTCCTGGGTTCACTGCCCATTCAGGGTACGCTGTGACAGTTACACACACTGGCCTCCGATGTGGACGAGACGCCGTCAGCACAATGCAGGCTGCCCGCGCGTTTGCCCCCGGCGCACTCCTCTCTCGCGACAGAAACACGCCCCGGAATGTGTTTGAAAAGTCTGTCGTCATAGTCGTAAAGACTGTGGACCGATTCACAAAATGTTGCCTTTCATTATTGGAAAGACATAGCACTGTCCCTCACAGCTGATCGCCAGATCCGGTAGTATTATAACGTCAATAATACGACTGAGCTCTGCTTGAAAAGTTAATTTGATTTAATGGTGTTTTGAAAAACAAATAACAACAACAACAACAAAACAAACAAACCCCGAACACAGTTCCTTATGTGAAGTTCTTAAATTTTAAGTTTGGTTTGCCCTGATCAAGGGTTACAATTTCCAAGAGAAAAAAAAAAGTTTTTAGTCTTAAAAATTTTTTTTTGGAAAAAACTCTAAGAGTGGTACTGGACCAAGAGGTAAAGAGCATTAATGAAATACATTGTATTTGCTCAGAGAGAAGAAGAAAAGGAAATTTAAAGACCAGGAAAAGAACATGGTGATAATTAGCTACTGCTTCGAAGAACAGAAATTCAAAATGTGCTTTAATCTTTATTGAGCGAAATATGAAAATGCCTCCCTATATGAAAAACAAGAGGTTTTCAATGGAAGTGGTCGCTCACATGGATTGTGCGGGCCACACTGCAGTGCCTTGTGCTATGAAAATGAAATACCTGTGCGTTTTACACATCGGTCTGCCGGTGAGATGTTTCCACCGACGCTGACGATCCTGGACGTGGGTTACGACGAACCCCGGAGAGGCAGGGCTTTGCCGCTGTGAACTGCTGAGTGACCTGAGAGCTAACCAGTTTGATTTTACTGATGCTTCATTAATAACACAAGAGAGGTGGAAAGCCCGGGAAGGAGGCAGGGTGTCTGGCAACTGTTTGTGGGAAAGGCCGGATGGTTCTGCCTCCTGGCATTAATTGTACAGAATGTCACTTTGTTCCGCGACCTGGTAAGGCAGCGATTTTCAACCCGTGCGCGGCAAGAATTTTTAAAATGTGCAATACCTGTTTAGTCAGGGGCACTGACCTTTAACCTGTCAAATAACAAAATGACAAGAGCCGGTGCAACAATCACCGTGTGGTGTGGAGGAATCAAAATTATACCTACTTTTTTGTGTGTGTGGTCAATTCCAAACAATACTGCTATAATTTGATTAATGGAAAATTGTCTAAATGCAACTTACAGATGATTATTTGAAACAAATTGCATTGCCCAAAGGAGAAAACATCTTAATATTTATAAATAATCTATAAATTAAAATTAGGCACCAGCACTGTATTTGGTAAACTGTCCCAAACCTTTAGATCCTGATTCAAACCTTAATTTTCTGGTTTAAATTACCTGACACTTTTTGACAACCAAGTAGGGAAGGAGTCAGAAGGCTGGGAACTTGCTCCCTGACTATAGGAAGCTGTCAATCCTATTTAAACATTTAAACAGCAGATGTGCTTTTATGGCTGGGACCATCTGGAGAGCTTCATGTTTGGCCCTTTGGGAGAAAAATGGTGCGTAAAGCAGCAAGCACCCTGCTGAAGTTGCTGTGTCACACAGGCCGATAGGCGTTAAATGTGTCTGAACACACTCTTTCACTCACAGCAGCTCGCTCCTCTACCTCCAGAAACCGCGTCGACCCGGGATTAGGGCACCAAACTCCACAAGGAAGGAAATAAAAGTTATCACGTTGCCTATCCCCTGCTGTGTAAAGATTTTCAAAATTTACTTTGCAAGTTAACTTCTAAAATTAATGGTTCTATAAAAACGTTTAAGGACCTTGACATGCCACAATTTTAAGACAACACATCCTCTAAAACAAAGATTTTTTTCGGCCACTTCTGTCTTCCCAGGATAGCTACCAGAGGAATATGACCATGAAATTTGGATACGGTAAGTGTATAGCTTTAATTAGACATGTAAGGTCCAACTTATAAACTTGGGCTTGACTTTTATGTTTCTTACAGATGACTGTCGATAATTCTGCCATTAAAAAGAAAGTCGTTAAGAATCTGAGGCCTTTCTGCACGGTTGGCATCTTCCCTGCCCTATGAACCAGCATTCGCAGAAAACTCAGACGCAGTCAAACATGCCACTGTTGATCTCGATGGCTTAGCAGGGCTGTCCCCTGAAACAGCACACAGATAGCGTCCCAAGGTTTGTTTGGAGAAGATCTGAGCAGAGGTCACTTTCCGAAGCAGCAACATGCTGCTGTCTCTGACCCTGAAAGGTTAACGTTTAGGAATGTCCCGGAGAGGTGGTGTTTTGTCTAGCATTTATTTTAAAAGGATCAAGGAATTCACCTGGCAAGAGGACTGTCTTAATCAAAGATGGAACACGTGTATGAGTTTAAGACAATGAATTGGGAATCAGTGGTAGGAGAGGGAAGACAGCAATTAGGAGTCAACAAAAGAAAAATGCTTGATTTTACATTAAACAAAAGTCAACTGGTTCCTTGTATGGCTTATCATGCACTTGCCATAATTATTTTTTAGTTGTAATAGCATAGCTTTGAGTAAAATATTATGAGCATAAGGGATACTCCTGCTAGTAGCTAACATTTTCTCTTGAACTTATTGTAACTCTATTGATAATATTTGTGCTTGGTAATATTTACCCATAGCATGTGACATATCAGTAGAGTGAAACTCAAGTTCCAAAGATTCATTATAATGTCGTAACAATATAATAGCAAAGCTTCCACTGTAGGCATTTTTTTTTAACTAGTTTTGATATGTTGGAACAACCTGCCTGGAGATACCGATTTCAAACAGAAACATCTCTCCAACTCCCTTCAAATCTCATGCTTTAGTCAACAGCTAAACTACACATATGTGGTGTATTAAATATAAATGTTATTAGTAATTTCTATTTAAAATTAATTGAAGAAACCAGGGGTTCAAAATACATATTTAAACTGAGTTCAATTTTTTCTTTTTTTTTTTTTTTGCAAATGTACTTTGGCAACCACCCTAAATTTTTTTGTATTCAGAAATTCACAGGTGATGGGTCAAACTCATCAGTCAACTGAACAATACACTTAACTGAGACTTTGTCCCAGCTCAGCCTCGGTGAATATTACTCTTGGAGGCTACACTGTGAAATGTAAGTTGATGCACGCTCCCAGCTTTTCTGGGGTCCTGTAAGATTTTGGCAAGCCATAGCATCACATGCACTTAATCGGTGAGTCGTACTGTGAAGTTAAAAAGCCTGTTGACATAGAGGCTTGAAGCAGGTGATGTTCATCATGATAACCCAGGTCAAGGCACTTGAAGTGGACTAAGTAGAAACAACATCATTATGGCTTTTGGATGGAGGGGATTTCCTTTCACTACATATATTAAAATGTACTTTTCTATATAATAAATGATTTGTTATAATTTCTAACAACACTAAGTCAGATGCTTTCATCAAGTATAAATTACATCTACATATTCTCAAAAAAAAAAAAGCTCAGATGTAAGAAAAAAATGTGCCAAGTGAGGTTTATTTAGCTTAATAGTGTTCCATCTATGGATTGCCACATGATGGAGAAATATTTGCTCTAAAAGGTCCTTTTACTAGAGTGTAGGACAGAGAAATGGGCCAATAAGACAGATGTTCCCAGGGCCTACCTGGGACAAATCATGTCAGGGCTCTCTTATTTGAGCCAAAAGCTTTTGTATAAATCTATAAATGACCTCTCTGCTAATTTTGTGAAAACAAAGGGCGACCCACCCACTCGTCTTCCTGCTCAATGTGGCGTTGTTTGTTGTGTGAGCATCACCCCGCGTATCTATTCAAACAATTCCATTACTTTCCAGTGTGTTTGTGCTTTTTTTTTATTGATTGTGAGAGCTAATACTACAATTACATGTAAGTGATTACTGCGTATACAGTATTTGGAGTAATGTGTTTTGGGTATGTATTTTGGAGTGTCTAGAACGAATTCATTGGATTTACATTGATTCATATGGAAATAATTGCCGCGGTTTTCATCGGTCTCAGATTTCTCCGATTGTTTTCAGAGGATTACTGACAAAAACTGAGGTATCACCGTATATGTATATATACATATATCAATATTTGATACCATTGAGATCTGATGAGAAACAGAGAGAAACCAGATCCAGCTGAAGCTGAGCTCTAACACACAAGCAGCAAGCACTAAACGAGCATTTTGTCCTGACTGGTGCTCCCAGTAGCTGTGAGATCTTCTAAAACGGAACACAGCGTGGCACTCACCTACTAACAAGAAACAGAAAAAAATATCTATATAAAATGTAAAGGTTTTATATTACAATTATTATAATTAAACTCTATTCATATTTTTTATAGTCTTCTCTTCCTTTTAATGCAGCTGAAACTTTTCAAGTCCTCGGAAAAAGCAACGCAGATCAAAAATAGTCGGTTGCGCAGTTTATATTAAACTTTTAAAAACTTGGCCTGACCTGTGGTGGCGCAGTGGATAAAGCGTCGACCTGGGAACACTGAGGTCGCCAGTTCAAAACCCTGCACTGGTCCGGTCAAGGCACATATGGGAGTTGATGCTTCCAGCTCCTCCCCACTCTCTCTCTCTCTCTCTCTCTCTCTCTCTCTCTCTCTCTCTCTCTCTGTGCCTCCTCTCTAAAATGAATAAATAAAATAAATAAATAAAATAAAATAAAATAATAAATAAATAAAAATTAAAAACTTGTTGTATTTGTAGGAGGTCATCATGAATATATGCTGTTTCTGAATAGACCTTGGTAGATAATATTTGTTATCCTAGGAGGATATCATCTAAATATTGTAAGAGAAAGATTAAAACTCAGATAAAATTACAAATATTTGTTAATGCAGTAAAGATATTAATAACTACTCTAAAGTTCATAAAAAAACAATTTTAAACTGAAATTTTAAAACAACAACGTTTAGAAATTCCTAAATTCTAATTTAATCATTCTTTTTCTGGCTATTATTATCCCTTAATCAAAGGATACAAGTTTATTCCACATACTTCCACATTTGTGGGTCTCAGAAATTCCGTGACGCTGACAGAAGCAGGCACCAAGCAGCCTTCCTGTTCTGTGCTTCTGTCCCCGTGTTGTCAGGACCCCCAGTGACATCAGGCCCACCGCTCACCAGTGACATGGAGCTGAGGAGCCTAAGCTCTTCATGTATGAAAAAGTCTTCTCCTATTAAATGACAACATATATGTCAAGCATAGTGTCTGGACACAGGAAACAGTGGAGACTTAGTAGGTATTACAGTTATTACAATAATTTCATTATCACCATTATTAAGACCACTAGGAATAACCTTGAATTCCAGAAGGTCAAAGCGTTGACCTCGCGATCTCTAAATACTCAGTTGAACTCTGCCTAAGGACAGAAGTCATTGATATGCGTACAGAACAGGAGACTGAAGAGGAAGAAAGCCATAGCTACCCATTCTCATGGAGCTATAGCTCCTTCCGTTTCACTCCTAAAACTGCTTCCATAGGTCTCGTTGCCAGTGCTTCCGGGACACACAGATCCATCTAGTTGGGAGGTCTGGGATCCAGGCCCAGGGGCATCTGGCAGCTCTTGACTTTTCTTCTCTCTGCATTCCTCTGCAGGTACATTTGGCCACGTGAGGGGGAATTATAATACAAGTGTGCTAAGAGGGAGATTAACTGTCTGATAAAAAAATCATTTACAAAGCTTATCTACAGAGCTATCATAGTAAAAACAACACTGACAGCACACACACATACACACACACACACACACTCACACACCTTAGTCCACCAGCATCTGTGTCCCTCCTTTCTCTCATCGGTATGATCCACCTGCCCCCCCAACCCAAGAAATTCAGGATCTCACCTATGTCTGGTCACGTAATTTAGACGGATGGGGCACAAGGGACATTGGCCATATAGAGTTGCAATACCAGGTTATTTTTTCCAACATAACCTACTCAAATATTTGTTTTTAATATATAGACTATATCTATTATGCATTTGGACACATATTTTTTTCTACAGTTATAAAATTTACTAAAATTGACTCAAAGTATTCAGTTAGAAATAAAATTGAACAACTGAAAGAAGAGCTAATGAAGATGTTGTAGAATCAATAAATTCAAAAATGAAAACATTTAGTTATAACAATTGGCATCCCCAGTGCTTGTGAAATCCAAAAGATTCTCCTTGCAGCAAAGTCTAAATGACAAAGTACTGAATGAGAACGAAGCTATGGAAAGCAGATTTTAAAAACCTGTCACCTAGACTTTTAAAGCTAAAGTTACACGCCATTTTTGTGCAGTCCTGGGTCTCTAGTTCATCAAGCATTACTAGAAAGTTATTTTTTCTTTCTCAGCTATAAATATTTTCTTAAGAATAAAACACTACCTTCATATATTAACCATATAGTGAGATTTTTAAACACTCATTGATGAAATGGAAAATAGTCATGCTGCTCTTTACAAATTCTTAGCTCTTGATAATAACTCTGCACTAATTGTGAAGTCTGTAGATAAGACTTGATGAAAATACACAAAAATGTGAGAACAGGTTGATTTCTTGATGACCCAGGATAGTGCAATGTAAGAAGTTTATTTCTTTTATGTTAATTTCTATTGGCATTACTATTAGAACACTATAGCACTGTAGTATTGTATAATACTATATTAAAAATGCTTTTGGAATAGTTTAAATGTTAGCATTTGTAAAATGATTTTAGTTTTTTAAAAATTATAAGGATTACTCTGCATAATTTGAGTCTTTGTGAACAGGTAGAAATAGACAAAAGTAAATTTTGAAATAATTCAAGAAAAATTTTTCTTGCCATTATGACAATCACCTAGATAGTTCAGCTGAGCAAAATTTTTATAATAAAAGATGTGAATAATATTTATCTATCTTTACTTCATTTGTCTGTTGAGAAAGTCAGAAATCAAGCCAGAAAGAGAAAAGATACCTAATCAGTTGTTTCTTTAGTTCTTTGTTTGTGGTCTTCTCATTCTTATTCTTATTCCTCCCACCCCCCTTTTTTTCCTTCTTCTCCTCCTCCTCCTTTTTCTTCTACTTTTACTCCTTTTCCTTTTCTTTCTCCTTCTTCAAGTCTTCAGAGACTCCATCATCCCTATTTTCAGGAGGGTAAAAACTAACACATATTTATGCAGAAGCAACTCAGAAGATAAGTTGCTGTTTTTTTCTTATCGATGCTGAGGTATTCTGGGCACTTGGGAGAATGTGTCCTTAGAGGACCCTTTGGAATACCTGAAATACCCTCAATTTTCCATGAGGTATTGAAAAAATAATTTTAAATAGCACATAGCACATAAACATGAAGTGCCAAGTCTTAACTGAATGCTAAAAAAAAAAAAAATCTCTTCTGGACATATTCTAGATTTCAAGCAAGGTAGAGATGGTACCATTTTTTTCTGGGTAAGTGAAACAATACACCTACAGTTCTAACTCATGATTTTCAAAAAATGTCTCCTCTTAGCTAACTACCGTCCTGACATTGGGCATGGGGACCTTCTCTGGTTCAAGTTGCTAGCAGTGGGACTCTAAAGGTAGACGTTGCAGATTTCTGTTTTGGCACAGAAAAGGGAAGAGACAATGTAGGGAAAGGAGAGACTAACGTTGGAGAGTCTAAGGGCATGAAGGCAGAGAACTGAATGGATGACCGAGAAGATAAACATGAAAAGACCCCAGAGTAAGATGCAGAACTGGACAGAGTGGAGTTTCAGTAGAGGATTTATGGAAAGCAGGACGGACTGGAGGAAGGATATGGAGGATTTGTGACACAGAGCCCTCCACTGCCACTTTTCTTGTCCCCAAAAAGAGGAACACCTCCTGGCAGTGTGTGTGTGTGTGAGGACCATGGAGGAAGAGGAGGATCCAGGGAGCCTTCCCTTCTTCTTCTTTTTTTTAATTTTATTTTATTCATTTTAGAGAGAAGACACAGAGTGATAGAGAGAGAGAGAAAGAGAGAAAGGGGGGAGGAGCTGGAAGCATCAACTCCCATATGTGCCTTGACCAGACCAGTGCAGGGTTTTGAACTGGCGACCTCAGTGTTCCCAGGTCGATGCTTTATCCACTGCACTACCACAGGTCAGGCCTTCCCTTCTTCTTTATAGAACCTTCTCTTTTGTTTTTGTGTTCCCCTTTCACCCTTGCCTGGTGGCTTATGGAGACCCTTACTCTTGTACCATGGGATCTTCTCTTTATGGCAGTCAGAAGTCTGGTAGCAAAATCATAGCCCACGTCTTGTAATTTTTTGAACCTAAAATGCCATCACTTTCATCTAGTTGTTCTACTCAGATTTTCCCTTGAACAAAATATGGCAATCTTTCTCATCTGAATTCTCTTGCATAATTTTTGATAAGCGGTTGCAAGTCTCCTTTTGAAAGGAGTGGCAAACCAATAGATAAATAAGCCAGAAGATGATGGGAGCAGGTTGGTGAATTGTGTGCTCTCAGGCAGACTGTGCGGACAGAAACTGTATTTATAGAAGCTCTAAAGGGTGCTCAAGATGAGGAGAAGAGAGGGAGCAAGACCAGTCCTCTGGCTGTAGAGACATTTCCCCTCCCACCCCCTCTTTCTTCCTCCTCCCTCAGTGCTGTCCCCAAACCCAGTGCTGCTCAGCACGGAATTAGGGGTAGAGGTGCAGGAAGATGACCAAATGGATACTGAGAGAGGCTAAGAGAGAAATAGGTAGAGTGGGAGCTGGTCACAGACAAGTCAGGGATTGTGTGTGTGTTACACAAACACACATCTTTTGATTATTTATATAAACATATGTTATTATATATTAATAATAGTAATACATTAAAATAATGTTATATTAATATACAATAGATACTGATTATAATTGGTATAATACACACAGAGACTTAAAATAGATAAAACATATTAAATCAGCTGACAAAGCAAAAGAGTTTAGTGATGTTGAGAAGGGGCAGACAGCCAGAAATGTGCTTTCTGGTCATTTTTTAAACTTAATCTTGATTAGTTGTCATACAGAGTATAAATAATTTTTATATCTCCTTAAAGCATTTGAGTCTTAAATTAATTCTTTGCCTATAGTTGCATTAAACATTTCTAATAATACTCCTTTCCAGCCTCAAGCTAAGATACAAGTTTAGGTGTTTAATAGAATGTAACACAGGAAAATTAAAACTTCATAACACAGTATGTCCCAACAAGAGCCATTGACAATACTCTTAGCATCACTTTGGGATTTGGTACATTGCAGACAAACAAGTCCACCAGATTTCTCTAGAAAATAATTTGGGAATGCAGTTACTGGAAATGTAATCTGAATGTAAAACTATGAAAGTCCCAGCACAAAGTATCACCAAACATCACACTTAAAATGATTGAAATTCAATAATTATTTGCAGTCAGAGTGACTAGCTTATTTTTTTAATATAAATCAAGATTGAAATCATTGATCTCAGAGACTGTTTTATTTGAATGCTTTTAATAAATCATGTCATGGAAAAGTGTAGGAGAAAGAAGCCAGACAGCTTGATATCAGTTTTCAAACTTACTTTATAATTACTGACTGTAAATTACAGTTTTTCCTGTTATTTATTTATCATAACATCTTCCCAGACTCGTTGCCAGCATTTTCAGATCTGAGTTCACGATGTTATCATGTAGTGAAATTGCTAGATAGATAATTTCAGTAAGAATCCTCTGAAAGTTTCCAGTTTTGTGCTGAGAATTAAAGGGATACAAAAGAAGTAGAAAACACAACTCTTACTCTCTTTATTGTGCATGACAATTAGGGTGCTCTGAATGCATAAACTACCTCAATATAGATTGTAATCGAACCAGCATAGGTTAGAGGACACTTAATAAATCCCCCTCAAACATAAGTACAATAAGGCTCAGGATGGTGACCTCCATAAGATTGTACAGATAGGAAGAAAAAAGAACATCTAATCCAGTGATCTTTTTTTACTGAATTTATATTGTCTTCAAGAGCAAAATGAGAGGATTCATTTATGATTGGGTTGACAGTTAAAAAAATAATCCATTTTGTTTGATTTTGAGTACTATGGGTCAGAACTTTTCATTTAAACAGTTTAAGTTAAAAAAGAAATAAGTGAAAGGAAACCCTATTTCATGACTTGACAGAGAAATACGTAAAATAATGTGTTCCTTCTTTTTGCCCAGCATAGATGGCAATGTTGACAAACATACTGTCCCTGAGGCATAAACGCAGGGTCCTACTACACGCTTGCCTCGGTCCCAGTGGGTAGAGATCACCAGGGGGGTTTGGGTCCAGGGGGACCCTGGAGTGACAGTGGCAGAGCTTTCTGATGGGACAGTTTGCTGAAGCCTGCCCTATGCTTCCCATCTAAAAATTCTCTCTGACCATAGTGACCTTCAGTGGAATTAGACTTTCTGGAGTAACTATCGGTATGTAAGAAGTTGGTAGTATAAGCCCAAACAGTAAAAAAAAAAAAAAAAAGGCTTGTATGAAGTCATTGATGTGTTTTATGAAAACAAATGTTATAAAACAAATTTTAAAATGCAAACCAATATCATACGAAAAGGTAACACAACCAGTGAAAAGTTACATGGATTCTTCGCGTGGTAAGACAATATTTAGATCCAGTAATGAATGTTTTCTTCCTAAAGCTGCAGCATCACTTAGCTAAAGCAGAACTGCAAAGCCACCCCAGGAGTGGGGGCTCTTTCCGACCCTCCAGCTCTTTTCCGTTGCACTCCGAATGCTTTGGTAATGCGGACCTCCTCTCTGAGGCTGTCACTCACAGCCCGTGTTATAGATGTGCTAGGTTGCTTTCTGTGTAAAAAGAGAAAGCCAGAGGACAAGCTTGATCCCACACCATTCATCACTGATCAGATCAGAGGTCTCTCCACGCATAACAAGAATGCGGGGTCATCACAGGAGAATTAATCTCGTTCACATAGTGCACAAAGCTGTCCTTTCTCTTAGACCCAGGATCCGAAATGTTCGTGCTCTAGGGGATCGAGCTAAAACTGATTGTTTGCCTCAGACACCTTCCCTCACGGACTCAGCTCTCGTATATGGAAGCACAGAGCAGGTAATCTTACTGCAGGGCTCTGTCCTGAGGCCCATAGCCGTTCAAAGGGTCTGCAGGTCATCAGGGGATACTCTTCAAAGACAGAGTTACAAATAATGAGATCATAACGCAAACAACAGAATTGTTTCACTTTTTCCCATTGTGGCTCTTACAAGACTGAAGCATCTCGAATCTCAAGTAAGTAGAGTTGAGAACGGAGGCTCTTGTCTCCAACAGTGGCTTTTTTAAAATGCTGTCAAAGTGTCTATGTGCCAGAGTCCACTCTCTTTGTGGGTGTCGCCATTAGTCTCGGACACATGATTAGGTTTCTGCAAATGCCTGGGAGAAGATCTTGGTGCCTTTCAGTATAAACTAAATGAAAGGTTACCAACTTCAATAACTTAATATGAAATAAAACAAATAAATGTGTGCTTTCTTCCTTTGTAGTGTTTATTATTTTTATCTAAGTCAGTGGTTCTTAACTTTTTTTGAGGTACCGAACCCACCAGTTTCGTATGCACATTCACTGAACCCTTCTTTAGTGGTAAATAAAATATGATTATTTTTTCCAAATTCAAGACATAGGTATATGTTGTTTTACTGGTGCACAAAATGAGCCGTGCATGAACATCACCTTGCTCAAAGAACAAAACCAACAAAGTGCATGAACTCACAACAAATGACGGTATTACTTTATTCTGGCCTCCGCGGCAGAGGCTTCTCCGAACCCCTGAGACCGACTCATCGAACCCCTAGGGTTTGATAGAGCCCAGGTTAAGAACCACTGAACTAAGTACTTCTTGAATAGCAACCTCCTCCTTTCTCATTCCAAGATGAGATTTTTATTGCTTTTCTTTATAACCCAGTTTCCAGCAGCGTCTGACACCTAGCAAGTAGGAAAATGAATCTTTTGACAAGGTAGAGCAACCTGTGTTCATTCTGTCATACTCAGTTCTCTCAGGGTTGGATCTTCTTTTAAGATAAATGCCTAAACACGGTGGTGTCACAGAGCAATGATAAAAGCATTGATCGAGAAGCTACGAGTCAGGTGAGATAGCAGGAGTTTTCGCTTACCGTCTGACATGCTCTGCCCAGCAGGTCTCTGAGCACATCCCTGCCACTGCCTCATTGAGCAGGTGAGGGTGCCAGAGGCCTAAGAAGCAGGGTGACGTCAACCCGCGCGGGCGTGTGTATCAGAACAACGTCCAAACCCAGGCATGTTTCTGAATCCAACTTGCGTTTGGATGAAGAGTCGCCTTTCTGCCCTCAGAGTAAAATTCTCGTTTCTTACGTCAGGACAGATTTTGCTCCCAACTCCCTGACGGCGTCCGGAGTGGGTATGCCGGGTCATCTTTCCTCAAAATGTGCTAACATTGCATGGACAGGAAGGAAACGCCTTTAATTGTAAAATAACAAATTCATTTCAGATGTAATCAATCCTCACAACTTATAAACTCGTTTAAGAGATCTGGGATCTGGAAGACATAGCCCAGAACTTATCACTGTTAAATGTAGGGATGGTAGCTCTCTCACTCTGACCTGCACCTGAAATGGTCATTATTAGTATTACTATATTTTGTACGAGACCACATATCAGAAACAAGAACAAAAGCATACAATTTTAAATTTCATTTTAACTACGGCATACAGCTACTTTCATGAGATATTTTCCTTTTCCAGTTTGGATGTAGTCAAAGGATGGATATGAAATAAGAATTGGACAAAACCTATTTAAACAGATACTAAGTATTGACTCTAGCTTGTGAGGAATGTCAGATTGATTTCCATACCCTGTAACTAACCCATTTAATCACTAATATATAGCTATATAAGGCTAAGCACCCTACCTCAATCTGCCATTATGTGCCATACGCAACACGCAATGCCCCACTTGCAAACACGGTGAGCACATTGGCTTAAACACGGTAGTATTGAAGGCTCACAAAGACCTCTGACTGCCCCGTGCATTCCCTGGGTTAGCACAGAGCTCCGAAGAGTACAGGGCTGCTGGAGCCAGCCCTTCCTGCTGTATCCTCCTCCCAGGACACAAAACAAGGGCGGGAGTTCATGGGAAGCACTCCCCTGGGCAGCACTGGAAGAGAAGTGGAAATGACCATAAAACACTTGGTCTATCTATCCGCCCAAGGCGCTCCCATCTTGCCCTCGCCGTCGGGTTCAGAAGATTGACTGTTCACGCTCTAAATCGTTACGTTCTTATTCTATTCTTCCAGTTTAAAAGTAATACTTTAGTTTTTGCTAAATGTGATAAATCCATTTATAGCAACGGTTATAACTTCTCCTTTGGTTTTGTGGAAAGGGATACTCAACCTGGAAGAAGTCATTCCAAGGGCAAGAGCTGCCCTTTAAGAGACTTGATATCTGCAGGTTCACATCGACTACTTCATGGAAGGTGGAGCCTTGCCTAGACGTTCCCCACGGGCTTCGCAAAGAAGACGTTGACCTAACCGCGAGATCTCACCACGGTACTCTTTGGTGAGAGTTGTTCAGGGCGTCTTTTTTGAATGGGGTAAGAACAAATTTATATATAATAACTAGGCAAATTAACTCGTTTCCTGCAAATTTTTAAAAATAGCTTCAAGTTCATCAGCAATTATCCATAGTGCACCTTACAATGATCTGGGTGCCACTGGGTCCGCATGGGACTCGACGCATAATGAATTCATCCGAGAAAGAATGGAGATCGGGGGAACTCCGTTCTCCATGTGAGTGCATGCTCAGTTAGAAACCGTAGCACTTCTTGAAGTACATATTTTAATACCAAAGGGACATCCAAAGAGCCATGCAAAAGAACAAGGAGCCTATTTTAGGAAGCATCATTTGGCAGGACGCGTGACAGATAAAGTACCTTAAGTGCAAGGTTCGGTGCAGACAGAAGAAAAACAACCGTACATCACTGCGCCGTCAACCCAAACGGAGTACGCTGCGCCTTGCTTCCATGTTGACTTTGGCACGAACCACAATACGCTTGGATCATTTTGAACGATGCTAATAGGAGAATTTGTGTTGGCAAGGGGCCACATCAAAGTTAAGGATAAAAAGCAGTAGCCAGAACTGTGTTCTTCTCTGTGTAGGGGTTTTGCTAATCACGGAGAGTGACGGGCGGTTCGTATGGGAAAACAGACTCCTCAGCCAGTGGTCAAGGCTGAAAAACACCGAGGGAAACCAAGAGGCCACGTGGCGAGGTTCCGCAACTTTCAACAGTGCGGTTGAGAAGAGCGAGCGCAGGGAAGCCCGGCTGGGCTGTTCCGACTTGGGCTTCGGGACGCCCGGGGTGACTTGGGCTTGGGGACGCCCGGGGTACCGACACAGCTGCCTTGGGAAGTCAGGCGCTTTATAAGAGCGCTTCCAGGGAAGTCAGTCCACCAGCATGGCTTCAGGGGCGGGCGTCTCGCCAAGCTGAGGCTCGGCTCTCTTAGCTCCAGGGATTGCTGTTCAGAGATTCAAATTCAGGATGCAGTGGCACTTAGACATTTCTTGTTTGCCGTTTATGGGTGCTAGGCCGAATGCTGCCCTCGACCTGCATGTGCATCTCTACTGGTTCACCTGTGCTCCCATTTTTGTGGGTGATTTAACAGAGTAAGTATGTTTATAGCCTTTGGGCAAAATTACAAACAACTTTCTAAAATATTGGTGTCAACTAACATACCTGCCGGCAAGGACTGAGAATTCTCATACTTGGTACGGATCGTCTCTCTGAATTTTCATCCTTCCCAGGACCGTCCGGCAGACTCTTCCTGTCATGCGATTTGCCCTCTTGGTCACTGATGAACACTTTTAGGTATCACTTGGTGAGTGCCCAGCCGTCAGATGACACTGCAAATGAGTTTTCCAGAATCGGTAATTTGACAAGGATAAGAAACATTAAATACAATGGTGACTAGAAAAGAGCACCAATTGGTAATATATTAGTAAACAGTTTTCGTGGTATTACCTGAAATTAATAACAGTTATCACTGTGTACAAGGAAAATAAACATGTAAATAGCGGGTTGAGACTCATAGGCCCTCACTTCCCTGGAAGAGTTAGTTTTACGAAGCATACTGCTTCAAGCTAGTAAAGCCCCACTGAAAATGGTTTTAAAAACCCACATATTGATGGCCTAGTATAGTAACAACCCAGAGCAGCACGGTTCTGTTGCTCACGACGTCAGTGTTGGCTGAATGTCGCTGGTCACCCTCTCCAGTGTCTCCTCTCTGCAGGGAGATATGGGGACAGGGAGGACTTCACCAGGGCTGCAGCCAGTGAGGAGGTCTCCTGGGAGTCTATGGGAAGAAGCTGGGATGTTACCACTGAGTACCTTCTCATGGCCAGGAAGCTCAATGGTTTGTCTTCAGACTATATGCTGTGTCTGTTTGGGAAACAAGGCCAAGGTCCTGAACCACATTTCACACCTGTGGTATTCAAGATGTGGCGGAAAACTCTAAACAATCCCCATCTTAAATGAAAGCCTGATTACATGAAAATTAAAGTTTGCATCCCTGCTGTAACACCGAGCAAGTGTTTCTTAAACCCAGGCTGGCTCCTGTACAAATCTCTAATCCAAAGATCATGCTTAAAATGTTATTTAACGATTTAACGTATGACACTGATCAATGCTAGAGTCACATAGGGATAATCTTATTTCAAAATATGAGTATTCTTGAAAGGAGAGTTCAATTAAATATGAGAAAAATGCCAAACTGACAGGAAGGAAGGCTTATTAACACAGCTTTGATGACAGCTATATGGAAATAGCTAAAGAAGACATTTTATTTTTTGCCCACAAACATTTAACATTTCTTTATAAAACAAAAGATAAGTAAAAACTTTTCTTGTGAAGATTTTTTTGTGCTAGAATTGCATTTTTAAAGCCCCTCTGGACTCATGAATGTTAAACAACTGTCACCCACACCAAGGCTCTGAGCCTACACTTGGCAGTGTCTGCAGACAGCACACACACACGCATGAGCACAGATGCACACACACACAGAAAAGGTCTGTACCACACAAACACACACACACACAGGAAAGGTCTGTACCACACACATAACATACACACACACGCATGAGCACAGATGCACACACACACACACACGCATGAACACAGATGCACACACACACGCACAGGAAAGGTCTGTACCACACACACACACACAGCACAGGAAAGGTCTGTACCACACGCATGAGCACAGATGCACACACACACAGGAAAGGTCTGTACCACACACACACACATACACACGCATGAGCACAGATGCACACACACAAGAAAGGTCTGTACCACACACACAGCACACATACACATGCATGAGCACAGATGCACACACACACAGGAAAGGTCTGTACCACACACACACACATACACACGCATGAGCACAGATGCACACACACAAGAAAGGTCTGTACCACACACACAGCACACATACACATGCATGAGCACAGATGCGCATACACACAGGAAAGGTCTGTACCACACACACAGCACACACACACACGCATGAGCACAGATGCACACACACAGGAAAGGTCTGTACCACACACACACACATACACATGCATGAGCACAGATGCACACACACAGGAAAGGTCTGTACCACACACACACACATACACATGCATGAGCACAGATGCGCATACACACAGGAAAGGTCTGTACCACACACACACACACACACACACACACAGGAAAGGTCTGTACCACACACACACACAGACACACATGAGCACAGATGCACACACACATAGGAAAGATCTGGACCACACACACACACACACACACACACACACACACAGGAAAGGTCTGTACCACACACATGCACACACTCAGTGCCCACACACCCGGGGACACCCTCCCTCTCCTCCCGAGGAGAACTTAATGCAGGTTAGCCCCGTGGCTGCTCATTCCCGACCACCCCCACAATCAGTAAGCCCATCAGTCCCCTCTGTGGCTCTCACTCAGTGCCCCCTGACCAGGAACACTCTTCCTCTCCCCTGTGTCCTTGACCCCGTGGGCCCAGGAGCTCCCACATTCTTCACATAGAGGGAGGAGCAAGTACGGAACTCTGGTGGAGACAGCAGCCTTTTAGAACCTCTCCACGCCCTTCACTTCCATCGTGAACGCTGTGCTCTCTCCCTCAGAGCAAGGACACTCAAAGACATTGCCACGCCATCCAACCTGGTCCTGCTACTCGGTCCTGGGTGAGGACACGTGTTCAGTCGAGGGCGGGGGAGCCCTGATGGTTGATTAACGTTCTCCTCGCAGCTCAGGAATTGTCCACTCTGACCTAACCGGAATGGGCCTTGCCTTCTTTCTGCCTGTAGCTCAGTTAAATACCATGTGCTTAGAAAACATTTCTTTAGCCATAACTTCGGCCATGTGGCCAAAAACATCACCATTACACCCCTGAGAGGAAAATTGATAATCTTGTGTCTGAGGAAGAAGACACGTTAATGCTTAAGCACGAACTTGAATGTCCCAGCAGGCCACCTCTGCCAGGATATCCGGTATAGCAAACTCAGGAGGACAATGCTGTCGTTACCCACCTTCACTGAGGAAGAAGAAGAGAACTGTAGAGGCTGTCTGCTTTAACTTATGAAATTACATAAAGAGTTGAACTAGGAATCAAATTCTCTTCTGCTTTCAGGGCCTGACTCTGACATTTTAAGACTAGGGTCAAAAGTACACACGGAGGTTCACATGCCATGCATCTGCATACTTAATAAATCAAGCTAATCAGATTTTCAATACAGTATCTCACGTACTTGCACCATTACAAACATGGCTTCCTAAAACCCTAGAAGGTCCCATGCAAGTTTAGATCTCTGACTCTTGGGGTGTCCTCAGGGTTAGAGCCCACCTCTCCTCTTCTCACTCCTGCCTCTGCCCGTGTACACGTGGGCACCGTAGTCACCATACCCACTCTGGCCCATACACACTGCAAACCACCACCCTCGGCCACCTCGGGGCTGGGAGGCACTCACTTCAGGGCGGTGACCCAGTGGGAAGGGCAGACTTGGAGAAGCCAGTCCAGATCCTGGAAGCAGGCTCAGAGCTGTTGGAGAATTTGGGGGCCAGGTGTCTGATGTTTGGCCAGACACAGAGGGGTTGGCTCATTTCATGAAGCTTCCGTTGGCCATCTTGCCCAGTGGGAGCCTCTAAGAGGCCCAGAGTGGGACCCTCCAAGGCCGTTCGTCTCAAACTTTAATCGCCTTTGGATCACAGAAGTCTGGGGTACAGAGCCAGGGACCCGTGACTGTGGTCTGAGGGCGGTGTCCCCTGCCAGATTCTAGAGGCCACACTGACCATTCCATGGCGACCCTGCTGTCCAAGAAGGTTCAGTAAAAACAACAACAACGCATTTAGGGCTACATCAGCATAGCCAGAGAAGAAAAGTAATGCCTATAGAAAAGCGTCCTGGGAAGAAGCCCAAATAGAGTCAGTGTAAGAAATTTAATTTTTTTCTCCAAAACTATCCAAGTGCGGTTTTCTCTCTGCAGAATACATTATTTTATGCCTTATGCAAATCATTATTTGTTGGCTCTTTCTGACATGGATTGAGTGGAAACACTAAAAATACTTTGCAACTTGGCTCTAAGGAATTACAGAGAAAATCCTGGCTCCTCGGCTGGGTTCTGACTCTATCGCCAACAAGCCTCCGTGGGTAGGTCACTGAACCTCCCTTCCCTGACTTTCCTTGTCCAGAAAAGCATTGTCATCGTAAAGGCCTTACAAATACAAAAATAAAAAATGAAATATAGATCAAATGTAAAAATACTGGTCAAATATGTATTTTGGAAATCACATAGTGAATTTATCTAGAAATCTGTGTATTTGTAGGGTGATAAAATTTATTGTTACTGTGGAGAAAAACTTCCTCCTTATCTTCTGTTTTACTTTTAAATACTGCAAATACTATGTAATGTTTAAGGGCATTATTTACAAAAAACATTTCCATATTTAAGCACTATGAAACAAAGAGAAACACTTTCAGAAAATTATATTTTTCTTGGGAAACATCCATGTTAGTTTCTGTCTTGCCTAGTTTTATACTGAAGCTAAGATAGGAAATAAATAAGCAGGTGAAGTTACAAGAGGCAAGTTCACAAGTGAGTTACTGCAACTTCCAAATACATTTCAGAGTAGCTTTAAAAAACTCCGCCACTCAGTAGTTAAGCACCATATTTATATGTGTAAGAGAACTGAAATTAACTCGTTTATCACATACACATACGGGTACGGAGTTACGTTTTGAACAGTCACGATACAAGGTATCCTATATTAAGGAATTGATGATATATTTTCTAACTGAAAGGCAGAATGAAATATGTTCCCTTTTGACACAGCTAATCATTAATCAAGAAGATTCTTATTTCTGCTTAAAAACTTTATATTTATGTTAAATAGCTTTCTTCACTATTACCTAACATTTATTACATGTGTCGACGTCTTATTCATCAGGCAATGAGGACGATATGTCCCATGTAAAATGAAATTCGTATAACACTAAAACTCTGTTCTTGAAAACTAAATTCGTAAGTGATTTTGTATGGACACTTTTACCCTTCATTCATTCAATCGTGAATACATGATAGACCCTTCCTAAATATATTTAATTCTCCCAAATCTTGAATCCTTGGTTTGATGTTCCATTTTTTCCTAGGGCTTTACAATCTTGTCCAGAGATTTCCACATACGACAGCACTCTCCACACTGGGACCACTAGCCCCACGTGGTTATTGAGCTCTTGAAATGTGTGTAGGACAACTAAAGAACTGAAATTTTAATTATATTTAATTTTAATTAACTTAGAATTAATTTAAAAACTGATATTCAATTCAATTATTAGAAAACTTATAAGTACGTTTGAAATAATTTCAGTACATGCGTCTACTTTTTCATCTTCAAATATTATATAGTCTCACTAGAGATCAAGTATTTCAGGTCAACATTTAGCATCAGAATTGGGATATTTTTGCGGTTAAGTGTAAAATGTAAACACCAAATTCAGATACTCTACACCAAAAAATTTGTAAAATATTTCAGTAATGATTTTTAGTGTTAATTATACATCAAAATGATTTTTGGATATAGTAAGTCTAATAAAATGTACTATTAAAGGAAATTTCACTTATTTTATTTTAGTTAATACATGGTGACAACCAGAAAATTTAAAATTATATTTGTAGCTCACATGATATTTATACTGGGCAGCACTGGCATTGAAGCAATATAGCTGAGCTTGGGGTAAAATCTCCTTCATTTATGCCCCAGGTTGGGTTAAATAGAAACACTGAATATGGTTAAATTGTCGATGGACCACAGATATCATCATAATAGATATTTTTATTCTGTGCTACTCCCAATGACACTGGGGTGCTTTTAAACAATATATTAAGTGGTTCCAAACTCGTTGGTTTTAAGGTTCTCAGATCTATTTCATTTTTTAAATTATCATTTTTTTCTAGTGTTTCTCCTTGCTCTCAGACTATAAATTTTCTCTCTTCCCCAGCCTCACTAGTGACATGTTTCCTAGCAGGTTGTTATTCCCTAATCTCCTTATATACCTCTGGAGTTTATTTTATGAGGAGCAGGAAGTCAATGGAAGGGCTCCTTCACCATCAAGTGTAAGTGCAGACTACTGAGTACTTGCTAAGTGTGCTGGTCTCCAGAACGTTTGTCCAAAAGATTCTCAGAGAAAAGCAGAAATAATAACATCATGGCCTTTCCATGACTATTTCAGTTGCTTAGACCATTTTAATTCTGTTTTTTTATTCTGCTCAACTTCCACTTCTGGCATTGTTCTAGATGTTTTGTTTGGCTAAACAAGTAAATGGAGGTGTTATCGTTTCCATTATTATTGTGACTTTGGCTCAAAAGTGAGTACACATTAATTAATCCTACAGCTGCTACTATCTACTAAAAATGGAAAAAGGAATCATACCAACAAAAATTATGAAATATAGGATATTAAAGCAAGAGTAAAAATATCCCATCTGCCAAATCATTTATTTCTGAATAAAAGTCCACTAGAGAACATTCATAAAAAGACTTTCAAGGGTTCAGAGTTGTGACTTTGAAACACCAGCCAGGACGGAGCGGACTGTGGATTTCTTTATCGTATATTTCCACTTTGTAATAAGACTACTATTCACATTACAAAATGAATTGACATTAGGTTATAGAATATACTTCAAGGTCCACTTAAAAGGTCCAACTAGTTGTTTTTATCTGGTATTAGTATCAAAATTAAGATACTATTTAAATTTATTGGCTACTTTTGCACTTTAAATATTTTGTTTTGTGTTTTTAGGAATGTATTTTGTTTGTTTGTTTTCAAACCAAAGTATTCATGAATCATGACAGTAAAAAAAAAAAAAGAGTTATAGTTACCACAATACATTTATTTATGGAGTTACAATTTTAAAACCTTTACGTAGATTATAAAGAAATCAAATTAAAATACATTCGATTTTTGTAAAAGTTATCTAATGTCGACTTTAAAAGATTTAGAGAGTTCCAAAAATGCAGTCATATTTCTTGCTTTAAAAAAAATTGGGTTGTTCAAGTGCTTAACCTAACAAAAGACAGTGAAAGCAGTGGGGGCCCCAAGACCCAGGGTAAAGACGAGCTGCAGAAACAGCGGGGATGTGACTATGAAATTGAATGAGTGGCCAGCTCAGTGGCTGGTCAGCTCCATGATGCTTTGACAAATATTACCCTCACGGCTCTCATCACTGCATGAGGATAGAGGTTTGTGAGACTGGGAATGTTCTTTTAAAGCGATGCAAAGCCAGGCATAAATGTCTTCCCAAAGCACAAAATGACGTAAAGTAAGAATGTAGTTTCAAATAAAAAAAAAGAAAAAGAAAACACAAATATTTGAAGGTATTCTTAACACTCAGATTTATTTTTTTTAACAGAATTTTTAATGTCATTCTGAACACATGGACAGCAAAAATCTATGTGGCAGAACATCCCTTTGAGGGCGCTGGCACGGAGCAGAACGAACGCCTGTCATCGTAACCTCTGACGCAACACAGGTGCGGGGACCCAGGCACACTGTTTTGTCCCATTCACTTGGTGACCTTTTTGTCAAGACAGTGAACTGAACCCTACCCCCAACTGCTATTCCGACATGTATATCAAGGAGATAAGCAAACTTTGTCAGACCCTGAAGCCTTTCGAATAGTGTATATTATACTTAAAAATAATTTCTCACATTCTGCCATATTTACTGAAGTTGTTCTCCTAACATCAACTGCAGAAAAACTTAAGTTCTTTATCGCAAAGAGCAAGCGAACCTGAAATGGTCACACTGCACACTGTGCCCAACTCCTGGTGACGTCCAATCATTGGCCCCTCCAACAGCTCTGACCACGCCCCTTCCAGGATGGATCTGCTGTTGGATTCAGTGAGAACTGAACCCATAAGCCTTTTCTTCCCTCATCTTCAGTGTCTTCTGAACATCAATCGTAGTTTTGCAAGTTGCCAGTGGCCTCTACTTGGAAGAAATGTGTAATTTTTTTTAAAAGCTGTATATTTGAAGTATGTTTTAGGGTTTATGGTTTTCTTTAAGAATGTGAAGAAAGCTGTGCAGCCCATTAGGTTGAAAAATGCCTTTAAACACAAGATACTGCGTCCAATTTCAGTGGATTTATGGGCGTGCTGAAAGGAACTGCCCAGTGGTAGTGGGTCTCAGGTGGAAAAACTCATGGGTCGTGTTACTCTCATGGGTCTCCACTGCTCAAATAATTCAACGGTGTTTTTACTTTTAATTAAGTAATTTGTTGTTAGTTGAAAGGAATTTTAAAAATCATGTTAATCATGAATGGATAGAAGACAGTACATTCTTATGTAAATTTAAGGTTGACTCATTTTTCTTAGTCATCTGGAAGTTGGGGAAACAGGCCAAGAGGGAATGTACCCAGAAAATTGCCATACCCAGGACAAAACGGAAAAGAATAAATAAATAAGTCGGGAGAGATAAGGAAATAATGTGTGTATAGGTTACCTCCCATCTTTACAACTTCTAAATATTCACGTGCCCCGGGATACATTCTTTACACCTCCTCTCTTATCCATCTCTATTCAGGCCCCAAGTAATGGCGTCCAGATTCAATTTCAAATGGCACCTGAGTATTTGACACATTATAAATATTATCTGCAGTCCCTGCCTCTCATCTGAATTCCAGACTCATTTAGTATCTACTAGACTTCTCCATTTGAATGTCTATCATACATCTCCTGTCTGAAACCCTATTCTTGTTCTCAAAATGTTTTCCTCTCAATTTTTTCCCCACTTCAGTATGAAAGCATGTCCAGTTGCTAAGGCCAAGAGACTTGGTAGCTCACTGCAGTTCTTCAGGAAAAACCCGTAGGATCTGCCAACAAAACATAAAAATTCTGGTCTGGCTCTTAAAATCCTGCCCATTACTTATTTATTCATTTTTATTGATGCATTTTAGAGAGAAAGAATGCATGAGAGAGAAACATTGACTTCTTGTTCCACTTATTTATGCATTCATTGGTTGATTTTTGTAAATGCTCTGACCAGGGATTGAACCCACAACCTTGGTGTACAGGTCGATGTTGTGCCATTTGAGCTACTTGGTCAGAGCCCATCAGTTTTAATAGTGCTACTTTCTTCATGAAACTTTCCCTCATGGAGATATGACAAAATGTTTTCTTGCTTCATTGAAATCAGGAAACATTATGGTTTTATTATGTACATGTTACTCTACTTACGAGAAGAAACCCCATGCTTAAACACATTCTCTGTCAGTCAATAATTGTTTGACCATGGACAATTCATTTTATAGAGCCTCAGTTTGCATATCTGTAAAATGTAAGGATTATGAAGATTAGTAAAACATAACAGGCAGAATTTCCTTTCATGTAATCAATATTTATCAAAGAACTTTTGGATAAGTCATTGTAAATATGTAAAATAAAATATTTCTGTGTAGGAGACAGAAGATTCAGAATATGTTTATTACCATATTTCCCCATGTATAAGATGCTCCCATGTATAAGATACACCTTAATTTTGGGGCCCAAAATTTGGGAAAAAAATGTATTACATAAAGTTATTAAACTCAAGTTTTATTCATTATAAAATTTATACAACTCCTTATCAGTATGAAAAAGCAAGAAATGAAAGTAAAAATAAAAAAAAAATCTATAACCATTGTATAAGATGCACCCAGTTTTTAGACACCAAATTTTTTTTTGAAAAAGGGTGCATCTTATACATAGGGAAATATGATATTTACGAGTCTGGAAAGCAATTTTATCATACATGGTCTAGCAGTTTCAAGTCCATAAAGGGTAAGAACAGAAAGGAAAGGTATATTTTTATCATTCTACTAAATATTTTCCTTTTTTAGAGAGAGAAAAGGGGGGAAAGAGAGAAAAAGAGAGAAAAAAACATCAATTTGTTGTTCCATGTATTTATGTATTCATTGGTTGTTTCTTGTATGTGCCCTGACTGGGGATTAAACCCACAACCTTGGCCTATCTGGATGATGCTCTAACCAACTGAGGTACCCAGGCAGGGCTCTTACTATATAAAAAGCCTGTACAATGTGATAAGGCTTTTGTAAACACAAAGTTGTAAGCGATGGAGATACTGCAAGCAAACAACCGTACATCTAGAGAAATTGATGGGACAGCTAGAACACTGCTTAACAAATCTTGTAAAAGCAAAAGCAAACATTTAACAAATATGACACCCAGCACCTTGATTTAAAAATGAAACAGCCCATAAATAAATTAATTTGTCTTTGTGGCATTAATCCATCAGCATGACTCTCTAATGGGTTGACCAGTTGGTTGGCAATGTGAAAACACAGCCTTGCCTAGAACATAAAATAATTTGCCAAATCAGGCAACTCAAGAGTGAAAACAAAATTAGGCCCCAGCAAAGAAAAAAAAAAAAAAAAGAAAAGAAAAAAATTGTTGGGTGGAACTCTTACTTTCAATTGGTTGTTTTGGAACTATGAACACAGGCTGTATGTGTCTTAATATTTTGGACTACATCTTTGTTCCATTTAGACAGGGAATGCTTTATAGAAGATAGATCTTAGTTTTCTGAAGGAAATGTCTCACTGTGTAATAAACTTGGAGGAAAAGAGTTATAGCAGATACAAGCATGACAGAAAAGTTATACAGACAGAAAAATGAGTTGATGGATTCAATGTTTTGCTGTAAAGATTCCTTCATTGGGCTTCAGTGGGAACACAAGGACACAGCCAAGCGTGGAAGCGTGAAGTGAACACAGAGGAAGAGTCGGAGCCGAGACCCTGGCTCCCTGAAACAGCCAGACCCGACCGGGATCACTGCCCGGTGCTGAGCGGAGGGTGGGGGCAGATTCTCCAGTAGGGGCTCAGATTGTGGACAGCGGTCGGTGAACAACCAGCCTGGCTTATACTCAGAAGTTATCTTAGTATCTCTTCCCCAGCTTATTATCTAAAAAGCACTGCTTCTAAAGTTACAAGCTTTGCCAATGTTTTTTTTTTTTTTGCACTGCTATTGAAAACTCCACCAAAAATAAATAAATAAATAAGTTCTGTTAAAATGGATTTATTGTAGTTAAGATCTAATTAGTTAGATGGAAAAATCAAAGTCGAAACGAGGGCAAAGAGAAGACGAACGAACGGAACCTGAACGACAGGAATTCTAGAAAAACTCAGAGAAGGGTCCAAATAAGGGAGATGACAGGAAATGAGATCTCCCTGGGAAAAGGTCTTTCTCTTTCAGCTGATAGAAGTAGTCTTTCAAACCACATTAACTAGGGAAGACTTGAGCGTCCCAGGCCAGCGGCTTGCCTTCGCATCACCCACGGTCACTAACTCTGTAAGTCTAAACAGAGGGCGGGTGGGTTAATGCCATCTCTGCTGCCGAAACTGGATTTAGAGTTCAAGTTGTTTGTCATTGTTTTGTTTCCCCTTGTTAAACTTTTTCTATTTAATGAAAAAATATTTTTTTTTTTGCCCCTGGAAAAAAGTTAAAAAAAGTGGAAATATGTAATCTGCCTTACATCTACAGACTTGGCGTGTTAATTAAGGGCATTGAAGTTGTTTCCCTGTGAAAATTAACCAGTCACTGGTGATCCCAAAATCTCAGGGAATGCGGATCTTTCTCTAATCTATGGAAACTGATTTCAGCTTTTTTTTTTTTTCTTTTTTGCCTCAGACAGGTGTCTGCTAATTCTTCTATAAGTACAAGCACTATTGAGTTTAAGATATTAGGCTGGTTTCTGACAAGGTTTGAAAATTTATAAAAGGTGATCTGGAAATCACCATATAGAATTCCCTTTCATAATGACCCTTGTGAAAACAAACTGTGCTTCCTTAATCAGGAGGTTCAGTCAACCTCAGGCAAACCAAAGCCCCAGCTTCCACAGCTGCTCGGTCTAATTCACTGACACGTCCTGTGAGCTCAGTGAGCGCACACAAGCCTCCCTGACATGCAGCTTGAGCCCTGAGTGCTCCTGAGATAGGTCCACCATCCCATCAGTCTGGAATCCGTGTCAAAGGTACCTCATTGACATGACTTCACAGTAGACCTTGTGATAGGAAACTAGAAAGCACATACATTTTAAAGCAAATATGACTCATCCAGTGTAAGTATCACGATGCTTGGAGGAGCGCTAGATGAACTTACATGAGCAGAAGAAGGCTATAAACTTACATTGCCATACTCCCAGAACTCTTTGCAACCTGCCATCAGACCTCTTTTCATGGTACTTTCTTGTCTCCCTATTCGTCTATTCGAAACTCACAATGGCTTCTTCTTGCTTGTTATATTAAGATGAAATTCTGCTGCCTTCTGGTTGACTTTGATACCCCAGCTTCATCACACAAGATCACGAATTCAGACTTCTATGCCACACTTGTTAGGGACTCTTAACTTCACATGGGTGCTCAGTGCTGGCCTTCTTTTCTCTCTCTGTGCTGCATAGTTTCCAGGTCTCCAAAGGCCAAATGTTAAACTCCTCCACCCTGTTAGCCTTGTTAGTCAACAATGCTCCTTCCTACTTCACAGAGCACGTGCCAGCTACCATCCCTTTACGCCCTGTGCCCACCCCTCAGTCCTTCCTGTCCCACCAGCCATGTGTCTCATCTTACTTGACTTTAACAAGAGAATTCCATCAAGTTCTGCACCCCTTGTTCACATGCATTTCAGCCTCCTCTGCCTTTAATCGCTGAGTCATCTTCCAGAATATTCCACAAAGCCTCCTCATCCTCTGTTGATTCCCATGAATGTCGGTATTTTCCAGGGTTCTGTGATGTGCCCTCTTATTTTCTCTCTCACACTCAGATATTTTTTCTGCAGGTATATCCGAGTGTACTGGAAAATCTTACTTTGATGCCTCTGGGGCATTTAGAGTGCAACAGGTCCAGCTGTGGGCTTATCTACTTGCCCACAACCTATAACTGTGTTTCTTTGTTGTCTCAGGAAAGGACATCATACTATATTCAGAAATGTGGCATTTCTTATTCCTTCACGTCCCTCCAACTTGACAAATCGAATGCAAACCTGCATGGACCAGGTCGCTGTGATGGTGGCCGTGGAAACTGGCTTTGCATTTGGCATAGTCGGCAGGATTTGATATGGATCGGTATGGAGCCACCACCACCTTTGAGTGGTGGAGTAGAGGACTGGCTGCTCTTATGGTTTCCCATGGCTGTCCTTCTGGGGTCTGTAGGCTGGCTGACTTTTACAGTCATGCATGAGGAAACTAAGAGCTCTGTGGAAGAGTCTGCCGGGGACCTGAAAACTGAGCAGTGGAAGGAGCTGGAGCAAACGTGGGAGAAAGGGATGCTGACCCTGGAGCAAGCACCGGAGAAGGAAACCGACCATGTTCGTGAGATTCACTTGGAAATGGAGCAGCCACTAGAGAAGGAATCACAGGTTTGTGATTTGGAAATTGCTCTGGACGTTGTGGAGAGTCAGCAGTGGCAGAAGGCTGGGTTGAGGCTGGGGCTGCAAGGTCCAGGGAGCAGAAGGTGGTGGCAGCCCGGGGCTCAAGCCCGGCAGTGGGATCTGGTGTTTTCAGTTCCTCCTTGGAGGATGAGGAGAATCGGGATGGAGTTGCAATCCGCAGTCTCCAGAAGGTGAGAGCCCAGCAGCAAGGAGTAGCTGCTGCTGTAGGTACTCGTTGCTGGGCTCTCACCTTCTGGAGACTATGGATTGCAACTCCAAAATCGCTGGTAGGTCTGCGATTTTGGGACATAGGGGTGGCTGCCATCATGCTCTCCAGAGCAGAGATGGAAATGCTGACTGCCATTGCCAAGTGCTCCTCTTTGGGACAGTGTAAGACCTGCCAGGACGGCAGAGATGAGGGGGGTGGCTGAGGCACCATGTGTGTGGACTGATTTCCTGGACTATGACCGGAGTAAGCACTGGCTTCTTTGTTGGATGGACTTATGGATTTTGGACAATGTAAAATACCCTGATGAGGGTGGGGTGGCTTTGCTGGAGGCCCTCCTGCTCTGGAAAGCTTTTCCCATGGCTAGAAAGAAGGCTGAGGACATTTAGCACTTTTGACAAAGTACTCAGAGACTGGTGAAGTGTATCTTTGTAATTGTTAAAACTGTGTGATTTGTCATGTTGTTGTAATTTGTGTAATGTGCCTAATTTCCTAGTGCAGGAATACCTGTGCTTTAGATTGTGAAGTGAGCAAAAGGGGTGAAATGTAGGTCAAATAAATTTGTAAATATGATGTATATGTTTACTCACTTATAGTTTGCATTGTGTATGGGGGACAAACTGTAAGCAGGCAGGGTCATTATAGCCTAAGGCTTAGTTTTAAGACTAAGCTTTTCCCCACACCCTTGATTATTGCATGTTGTGGGGTGATGCACTCTCATGAGGAATCCCATTATGCCTCAGATAAATGGCTTTGCATCAAAGACTTCCTTGTTTGTATATTAGATTAAAAATTTTGATTTCTGCTCTATAAAATGGGGCATACTGGGAGCTTGCTTTCTCTTGATTCCTGAGATTAGCATTAGAGAGGAAAGCAGAGAAAGGCCATGTGGAGGAGAGGAGAAGCAGCCAAGATGGCTGAGTGCTGATGGAGAAGCCAGTTTGTGCAGAGAGAAGGAGATGGGGAACAGAGGTGAATAAGGCTAGTGAGGTAGAAACCTTTGATTCTAGGAAACTCAGATAAGTCAGTGGCTTTGGGAGCCCTGAGTGAAAAGGGAAGTGTTTTCCCACTGTATGTATTTCTTGCCCCCCCCCCATGTGGAAGCTAGGATTAAAGCTGATGGCTCACCAGTGCTTGGCTCTATTGTTTCATTACCATCTGTCCGAATCAAATGTGAACCTGCGCAGGCCAGGTGGCTGTGATGGTGGCTATGGTTACTGGTTTTACAACATGGACTCCATCATCTGGTCAGTTCCCACATCCAGATGTCTCAGCGCTCTGAACTCATGGATACTTCTCTAGACGAGGCCCTGGTCAGCCCTCTCCTGGGTCACTGGGCATCTCTGAACTAGGCACCCTGCCCGAGGCCACTCACCTCCACCCTTCCTCACCATCTATACAATGTAATCTTCCTAAGATACTGCTTGAGATTATGTCACTGCCCTGCTCACAATGGAAATGACTTCTAGTGGTTACTTCTTAATAGAGCTGGTAGATGAGAAGTGTGACTGTGTCCTGCTAACTTTCCATACTCTTCCCCCTCCTTCCACGGATACAAGCTGCTCTGCTATCCCCAAACCTCTGAGGGCCTCACCCATGTCATGCTCTGCTCTCCCAGCCTTCGTACAGGTAACTCGTGTTCACATGGAACTCACCCTCTCTCCTGACATGCTCACACTTCCTCACACCCACCAGGACTCCCATCTTCCACTTTCAGGAACCGTGTGCGTGACCCCAGCCTGTTTCCCTCATGCCTCTCTGGCCACCATATTAACTATTTCTTTTTGTTCAAAGTCTTAGGTGAGACTCTCTTACTTCAGAGTATTGGAACTTTCTTGTTTAGTGTAACAGAGACAGAGAGAGATAGAGAGAGAGGGACAGATAGGGACAGATGGGAAGGGAGAGAGATGAGAAGCATCAATTTTTTGTTGTGGCATCTTAGTTGTTCATTGATTGACTTCTCATATGTGCCTTGACTAGGGGGCTACAGCAGACTGAGTGACCCCTTGCTCAAGCCAGTGACCTTGGGTCCAAGCTGGTGAGCCTTGCTCAAACCAGATGAGCCCGGACTCAAGCCAGTGACCTCAGGGTTTCGAACCTGGGTCTTCTGCATCCTAGTCTGATGCTCTATCCACAGCGCCACTGCCTGGTCAGGCTGGAACTTCCTAAACAACATGAAATGCAAAATATTCTCAATACCCAGGAGAATGTTTGACTTAAGGTAATACTCATGATTGTTTGAAAGCAAAGAAAGCTATTATTAGGAAAATATAACAGCCTTATACCAAATCTACAATTTTTTGATAACTTTGTAAAGAAATAATAAGAAATTGGATACACGTTATTATTTTCAATAATAATTATTTTGACAAGTTTGTCACTATATAGTGAGATTCATTACCCGATTTAGATATCACTCATGATGCAAAAGACCCAACATTCATATTTAGGTTCTGAAAGAGTGAGAGGGAAGTATCTGTACAAATTTAAAGGTAATTCCATTCTACCACCCCCTGATCTCCCATCCCAACTCCCCTCCCAGGGTTTCAGTTGTCAAAGAAATTCTATATCTCTACCTCTACCTCTACCTCTATCTATCAGCAAGCCTGATCTGTCATCTCTTACATTTTCATGCCTTTGTACTTAGGAAGAAAGAAGGTGAAGAAGTAAATGATAATACACAATTTGTCAAAAATGCCAACCTCAGTCACTTTCAAAATGAGAAATTTCTGACCACTCTGGACTAAGAATAAAATGATACGACATCACCGAAGCCAGGAGGTTCCGAAGCCTGGGAGACTATGCAGTATGGATTCCCCTGCGTTCCGTTATCTGCTGTTTGGGGTTCAGCCTTAGAGACTCGTCTGTTATACCCTTCATGACAATCTATCACTCAGACCTTGAAAAGGGGCCCCCTTGCTATGCTTGAAATGAAGGCATTACGTACGTTCAGTGACCCGAGGAAAGTGTTTGAGAATGTCTGGAACAGAATGAAATTAATCTTTCACTCATGGAGTGCTGTTTGTACTTTTTATGTGTTATTTCACCCTGGCACCCAGTCTATGGATTTGGTGTTATGACTCCTGCTTTCACGGGAAATTGATGAGGCTGAGAGACTAAATGTGTGTGTGCGTGTGTAAGGTGTAAAAATGTCGGAACTCAGACTTCGGGCTTTCTGACTGAATCTTATTTCCGTACCATGGGAACATGTGATGCCACCTATCATGTGCATGATACATTCATATATTTTATGCTAATTTAAAAATAATAAGTCTGACCAGGAGGTGGCGCAGTGGATAGAACGTTGGACTGGGATGCAGAAGACCCAGGTTCGAGACCCCAAGGTCGCCAGCTTGAGCGCGGGCCCATCTAGCTTGAGCAAAAGCTCGTCAGCTTGGACCCAAGGTCGCTGGCTCCAGCAAGGGGTGGCTCAGTCTGCTGAAGGCCCGCGGTCAAGGCACATGTGAGAAAGCAATCAATGAACAACTATGGTGTCGCAATGGCAATGAAAAACTAATGATTGATGCTTCTCACCTCTCTCTGTTCCTGACTGTCTGTCCCTATCTATCCCTCTCTCTTACTCTCTCTCTGTCCCTGTAAAATAATAATAATAATAATAATAATAATAATAATAATAATAATAATAAAGTGCTCTCTCCCGTAATTA
This sequence comes from Rhynchonycteris naso, assembly GCA_037038555.1. Taxonomy (NCBI): domain Eukaryota; kingdom Metazoa; phylum Chordata; class Mammalia; order Chiroptera; family Emballonuridae; genus Rhynchonycteris; species Rhynchonycteris naso. Next base: position 5,512,425 of record CM072998.1, on the reverse strand, counting down.
AAAGCCTCCCATGTCCCCTTCCTTGATGACTTCTGGGTGGCATTGAATTCTGCAAATCAGAAAGAGATAAAAACACTTTCATCAGCAATCCATAATTGTAATAGCCAACACTTTTTAATCACTGCCCATCTTCTAGTTGCTTGAAATATACTCATTAGTTTCGTTCATTCTCCCAACGATGCGGGGAGCTCTGTCACTTGAGCCCAGGGATATACTGCTCCCACTCATTGAGTTGAAGGAAAGAGAGAATTTAGTGAGATAGTCAAGGAGTCCATCTCCTTCACTAAGCAATGACTAACGATGGGTTCCCTGTCGAACAAAGGGACAGAGATGCTGGAAAGAAGCGGCAGCAAATGGAAAGGAGGGGGAACAAGCACCCACCTTTAGTTAGGACACCTGCACGATCAACCAAGACCTTGCCCTGACTTGGCTTCTCACTCCTAGCTCTGTTGAGGGAAATACCATCCCAAGGGAGGAACCATTTATCCTTCTGTACTTCAAATAAGCTGAAGTATAGGTTAGAATGTTCAAACAAATTGGTTTGCAAGAATTTTCTGAATCAAAGAGTGAAGCAAGGACCTAATTAATACAGGATAAATTCATAATGTAAGAGTTTAGAATTGGTGGGCACAATGAGATGAGCTTAAAGTGAGTTTTGAGAAGAGAACAGAGTTATACAAGAAGGATGAAAACCTTTTGTTGTCTCTACATCAAAACCTTCATTGTAAATAAAAGCTAAATTGTTGCTCAATTTTTTAGACAATAAGAGATCCTTGACAATGAAGAACTCGGATAGCCGGGTCTGTGTACTGGGTTAAGTGCTGAGGGAGTGCCAGCCCACAGAGACACCTCGTGCTTCAGATAGAAATTATTCGTTCCGTATTACAGTTGCAGAAAGTGAGCTAGTAACTTTCCGAGGGTCACGCACCTTCACGTCCAGTAGATTCCTTGATAATACTTACGTGAGGGTGATACATTTTTTTCCTTCCTACAAGAGTAGTGACTAGTGTAGACTTGCTTTTGTTCTAATCTTGAAAGTTGAAAATGTGTTTGTGATAATGACACAATTTCTTGATAGTAGAATCCCACACTAAAGCTTTCTGCCCTGTTTGAGGAAAATGCTTTTCCATTATTTTCATCAGCAATTTAAAATTATAGCCCTCATTTAGATTGGTTATTTTTATCTTACTCTGTTTTTGAGTTTCTTATTTCACTCAATCAGTTACAAAAAAAAAAATTACCAATATATCTTGGATGAAACAATGTTGCAAAGGAGCAATTAAGTTGGATTTTGCAGTAACAAAAGCTGGATTTCTATTCCCATTTCCCTTAATTACATACCAGTTCGCTGTCAGTGTATTTTGCTATTTATTTGACTACTTGAAAGTTCTCAACAATCTGTACATAATATTCAGAGCTTTGATCATCATCACCAATTGTTACAGATTTTACTCCTACAATAACATTTATGTATACATCGCTTGGCAGACACAATTCCAAATATGAAGCACGTGCCAAGCTACATTTAGGATGCGAGGCTGCATTGGAAAGTGTGGTCAGATATTAACAAATCTGCATGACCTGCTTAGTTCTTTCTTTCCTGAGATTAACGTGGATGGCAACTGATGGGATCTCACAGTCAATATACAGGCATGCAGCTTATCAGTCCCAAGTGTGAAGCCTAACCTAAGGCAGAGAGCAGGCTTCCACACTTCACAGAGCTAACTAAGCGAGTTCCAGGATAGACCAAGTCACTGTTCTGATGGTCCCTGTTTTTATTGTCAAGAGTTCACGAAGAAACAGAAAGTCTGGGTATTGAAACGATACAGCCTTCCTTTTTTTATAAACAGTTTTATAAAGTTCAAGATGAACTAGAATAAACAACGTACCTTTCACTGTACAATTTGATATGTTTCACACGAGTATGTGCCCATGAAACCATGACCAATATCAAGGAAAAAATGTATTTGTCCCCAAAACTGCCTGTGCCTCTGATTGATCCCTACTTCCTGCCAGTCCCCTCCAGCCCTTCCTGGTCCCCACCCAACCACTTGCCCTCCTTTGTCACTATGCTTTGCATTTCCTACCATTTTATGTTCATTGTGTACTTTCATGTGGCCTAGCTTCCTTCAGTCACAATTAATTTGGGGGGAAGTGTACAGGGGCGTCAGTAGTTCATTCGTTGCCATTGCTAAGAAGCAATCTGTTGTGTGGAGATAGAACTGCGGGTTTAACCAGCCACATGCTCACAGACATTTTGGGTTATATCCTGTTTTGGGCTATCACAGTGTAATTCTTTGCTGCAGAATATGTCTCCATTTAATGGTTGTTTTAGGCTTGGTGAAAATTCAGCCCTTCTTACTGCAGCTTGGCCAGCAAATAGAAATACCCAGATTTATTATTATTATTATTTTCTTATTAATGACAGTATCCTAGTAAGAGCAAGCCAGGCAAAATGGCCCATGATCAATCATTTTCTCAAATATGAAAAGAAGTACATCATGTTTAGTTTTAGTTTGAGTTTTCATTTCTGAAAATTATGTCTTAAAGGAGTAATATATATATATATATATGACTCTCATGTCCCCAGTGTCATATATGTTAATAGACTCTAACTCCTCAAAAAAACCTCCTCTAGGGAAAAGAATAATTGGCAGGATATAATTCAATTACTCTTGAATCCTGGCCACCATTGTTACAATACCATCAAAACCCATTCCCGAACCTCATGGTCACCTTTTGCCTAGAGGCCAAAGGACCTAATAGCACATGACCCAGAAAAAAAAAGGTTTATTTTTAAGGACATAAACATATGATCTCTTCATTGAATTTTAGTAATGAAATAACGATTTCAGGTGTGTTGTTCTGTTTTATTTCACATTGCTCTCCATATTTTTACTTCTCTTTAAAAAAAACTTCTTGGTTACTTTTTTTCTATCAAACCAAAGATTTTTTTAACTTTTTTTAAAAATTTTATTTATTCATTTTTATAGAGAGAGGAGAGAGAGAGAGAGAAGAGAGGAGGAGCAGAAAGCATCAACTCCCATATGTGCCTTGACCAGGCAAGCCCAGGGTTTCGAATCAGTGACCTCAGGGTTCCAGGTCGATGCTTTATCCACTGCGCCACCACAGGTCAGGCCAAACCAAAGATTTAATATTAAATGCTAAAGATTTAACATTTAATATAATACCTTTGGTTTATGATGTGGAATCCCTTCACCAAAAAATAAATTACTTTCTGCACTAATTTGGTTAGTGTTCCCAAGAATTTGAGGAGTCCCTGGCTGAGAAAGTTTTAATCCCATTACGGCTGACTTTGCAAAAATGCAGCACTGGAAGTATTTATGTAAGGAGAAAGACTCAGCAGGGACTGATGAAGAACCATGAATCTCTTGGTTGCTGCATATCTTAAGATAAATAGATTGTTTACTTCTATTATTTTAGCCAGACTGAGCAAAATGCTTACAGTTAAGAAGGCATTTGCTAGTAAAAAAAAAAAAAAAAGGGGGAATACTGTCAGTATTGACATGACTAATGATGTTGTGGTGTACCTACTAATAAGAATAATGCTTAGGGTAAATATTCACATGTATATGTGACCCACACATTGTGTATTAGAACAAATGTGCACATATGGGATGTGACCACCACAGAGGTTACACCTGTGATTTGTGGTTAGCTTATGTGAAGTTCCCACTTAGTTTAAGCCAGTGGTTCTTAACCTGGGTTCTATTGAACCTTAGGGGTTCAATGAGTCGGTCTCAGGGGTTCAGAGAAGCCTCTGCCACGGAGGCCAGAATAAAGTAATACCGTCATTTGTTGTGAGTTTATGCACTTTGTTGGCTTTGTTCTTTGAGCAAGGTGATGTTCATGCACGGCTCATTTTGTGCACCAGTAAGAAAACATATACCTATGTCTTGAATTTGGAAAAAAAAATCATATTTTATTTATCACTAAAGAAGGGTTCGGTGAATGCGCATATGAAACTGGTGGGTTCGGTACCTCATAAAAGGTTAAGAACCACTGGTTTAAGCATTAAAAATCTGGGCTGTTTTCATAATGAAATATTAAGCCAGGACACATTATAGCTATTAAGTTTTTATTCAATAGTTTGGAATGGAAATTTACAAAGTTTGGCATCTGGAGCTACAGGTCATGTGCGCTGCGTCGGGAAAAACAATAACGATAAATGAATAACACGAAACAAGGATCAGGAAGAGTCCAACCCCAGAGAGCTGAGCTCGGCTGTCAAGGCCTGCTATGGAGAACAGAAGTCGAGTGGGGCTACTCTGTTATCTGAATAAAGTCACATGCAAATAGACCAAGTTCGCGGAAGAGTGGGCTAGAAGGGGGCCAGAAGCTTACACAGTGTGGCCCGAAGAAGGTATAGGGCTGCTTGTGTCCCATGATAGGTGCTCTCATGGTGCTCACTGTCCTGGCTGTGCTGATCTGAAATCCAGATGCTGTAAAGCTAGAAAAATCGGAGGGACAAGCTACTAGTATGAATTGATTATTACACATTTTATCTCCTCAATCCTCACAACCATACTCTGAGGGAGGTGCTATTGCTCCCATATTATAAAAGGCGAAAGATTTATACGACCTGAAGAGAAACCAGAGCATGCTCCCATATTATAGACGAGGAAACTGGGTCTGAAAGTACCGAATTGACTCACCTGGTTTACTCAGATCAAAATAGCAACCTCACACCCCATCCTGGGCCTTCTCACTTCCAAAACGTTCTCTTACGGTCATATACAGTAAGAACAATGACAAGACACGTAGTCTGTAAGTTGTTTCATAATTTTTGTTGGAAACCAGTTAAGAAAAGTTGAATAAGAGTGCTTTTGGGAAGTAGACTAACTGCTTTCAGAAATGTGTTTTTTGTCTAATTTGCCTTAAACTAGTTACAGCCAGTTTTCTATCACTTGCGGGCTGGATCAGTGCGGGCGATGTGCCTGTCCTGACTATTTCATTTTCTTGCAGACATTGGGTGTTATATCCACACAGCCAGGAACTGGAGTTTCCCATCCGTGTCACCCTTTAAAGACACACAAAAGACCATATGAGGGTAGAGATGTTTTTCTGATGTAGTCAAAAAAGCAAATTTTGATTGATCAAGTCCTCAATAATCGTATTCAGTGATCAGTCAGAATGACTAATACACCCACTTTCTTTTGATGTAGTATCACTTGAAGCTATTAATCAATCCTATGAAAGACTGCGAATGGTCTTAGGGTCAGGCATTTGAAGTGTGCTATGATTTATGTGAATGCATTTCCTAAATATAAAATATAATGAAGTGAGTGAAAGAGATATGAGTCAGGGGTCTCCAGTGGAAACAGAGAAGGATGGACTCATGGGGTGGTGAGGGCTTGCAGAACCCAGATGTGCCTGTGGGTCGGGGTGGTAGGCTAGAAACACAGACAAGAGCTGCTGTTGTAGTATTGAGGCAGGGTTTCGTTTTTCTCAGGAAATCTCAGTGTTTGCTCTCCCAGCTTTCGACTGACTGGAGGAGGCCCACACAGATTCACTAGAGTCAGTTCCTTTGCTCGAAGTCACCTGGTTGTGGACCTTACCCACACGGACAGGATGCCTTCCCTGCAACACCTAGTGTTGGATTAACTCTAGGGTACGTTGGCTTAGCCAAGCTGACACATGAAGCTCACCATCACTCTAACGCAGGGGTCCCCAAACCTTTTACACAGGGGGCCAGTTCACTGTCCCTCAGACCCTTTGAGGGCCGGACTATAAAAAAAAACTATGAACAAATTCCTATGCACACTGCACATACCTTATATTTAAGTAAAAAAACAAAACAGGAACAAATACAGTATTTAAAATAAAGAACAAGTAAATTTAAATCAACACACTGACCAGTATTTCAATGGGAACTATGGGTGCAGATGCATCCTGTGCTCCTCTCACTGACCACCAATGAAAGAGGTGCCCCTTCCGGAAGTGCGGCGGGGGCCGGATAAATAGCCTCAGGGGGCCACATGCGGCCCGTGGGCCGTAGTTTGGGGACCCGTGTTCTAACACAGCGCAGCAATTTCTCAAAGTACAGGGGAAGGCAGTCCTGGCAGCGTAGGAGGAAGCTTTTTAGGACTCTGAGCGTCACCAAGTTAAAGAAGTGACAGGTATTAATGAAAATAATTTATTTTTAAATCTCTTTTCAAATAAACTGATCCCTCTTGTATTGCATTACTCTCACAAGCATTTGACTTTCATTCTTTTTTTCAGACCAGGGCTGGTGTCATCATGAGCAGCCAGCGAGCTTACTCTGTTCTGCTCTTTAGGGTGATCTGGTACAATAGTCCTGAGGTTCTGTAAGGGACAGCTAAAGGTATGTCATGACAGCCTTTCTCTACAGTATAAAATACCACTGTCAAATTTTCACTCTGCTAAAACTTGTTAATATTGCTTTAACTACAGTTGGATTATTTGTTCAAGTCAATGTTCTTTTTTTTTTTTTTTAAAAAAAAGAGATCTCTTTAACATCGAAATGTTGTCTTCAGTGAAAACCTCCTCTGAAGTCCAGTATTTCGTCTTGTCTACAGGAAGAGATAGCAAGCCTACACGCCCCGCTCCCTGACAGTGTGAACTTTTCTGTATTGATTTTCTGGTGACCTCCGTGAAGTGTTAGTTGGCCTAACACCAATGGTGCTGGCATGATTGCTGTGTGCCACAGTGCGCCTGGAAAGAATTGGCAGAAAATATATACGTTTTCATTTCTTTCCCAAGTTTTTCTTTGTGTATTTTTAACCTTTTAGTCATACTTACGGAAGGAGCACCAACCCTGCTGATGCAGCAGACTGCCTCATTCTGTGTCTTCAGACACTCATTTGGGCTTAGTAAACAGCATTGACGGCCCCATCGGAAAAAGGCATTCGCCAAGAGACTCTTGGAAAACTGCCAACCTTAAAAGAGAAATAAATAAATAAATGATCTTATCGTCACGTTGAATTAATAGATAAGAATAACATGCCTCTAAGGCCATTCACTCCAGTGCTATGTGTGAAATATTCCTCTCATTGAACTTGGTTTAGACGTTTTCCAAGTATGTGCCCCTGAGCTCATGATCTTTATTCACTTTTCTAAGTCAAACATTCGAAATATTTAGGCTTTCCTTTCATTTCCTCCGCCGTCTAACTTTTCACTGCCTTTGCTGGAGCAGATATTCAGCGTTTCATGTTCCCAATGGTCTTCCTTGCATGTTTGCTACAATACTCAGCACATTGTCCCAGTGTCCAGGGAAGACAGTTAGAAGCTGTCCTTGGGGTGGCCTTTTAAAAACTTGGAATATTGTGGTGGAATCATTTCAGAACCATCGATTGCAGTTTGTTTATTACATCTTGTAGTTCTAACCTGAAATTATTTTTTTAATCATATCATCCATTATTTTTAGGAGGGATAAGAAGGGAAATAAAACTTCTAATGTCAGACTGAATTTTGCAGAGGACATTGCTCTGTGAAGGAACAAAGGAAAATGTCCCTGTAGCATAGCTAGTTGGCCCCAGGCGCTATTAATTGATATTCATTGCTTTCTTACTCTTCATAGCAACACTTGGAGGCCCATAATGTCTTGTATGAACTCCCTTGGGCTAAATATGTTTCAAAATTCATAAATCTACAAGTTTTAACGTCTGGGGTATCTCCCTGCAGTCGACATGAATACTTCCCCAGTGAATTGCATAAATAACTATATGGTGAAATAAGTAAAGACTATAAATAAACTCATGACAGTTCTGGTCAGGCTTGCTGACAATGGGTTCAAGTGAGGCCATGTTTTGCTTCTAAATAAGAAAAAAACAAATTAGTGGTTTTGAGTATCAGGGTTGTGAAGAAGGGATAGTGAACTGGTATTAACCCACTATTATAAGGACAAACTTGGCATCTAGAGTGGTTAATACGAGTCAGGGATACAGAATTTAAACCCAGACCTGTCTTGATCCAGAGACCTTTATTTGTTGTTGCTGTCAATGAATCTAAATCAAAGATTCATGCATATATATTCTTTAAGAATGATTAGAAAATTGGGTCCACAAAGAAACACTCAAAGTAAAAGATTTCAAGGATTGCACATTATTAAATCAGTATATTAAATACCTTTGATGTCCCTGGCCTATTAACTCAGTCAGAGCATCATCCTGTCCCAAGGTTGTATGTTCGATCCCCAGTCTGGGCACCAGAAAATGCACACCTAAGTGGAACAACAAACAAATGCTTCCTTCTCTCTTTCTCTCTCTCTCTCTTCCTCTCTCTGTCTCTCTAAAATCAATCAAGCAGTAAAATTAAATATTAAATACTTTTGAACAGTTTTCCATTGTGACCATCCATCACAACACCAGGGGGAAGGATATTTCTCCACGTTTTGGAATTTAACTTCTAGTCCGTAAGAGAAAAGCTCACATGCTCGCTTTTACTTATCTAATCACGAATTAACACAAGTTGCCACCAACACGTTGCTTTGGCCCCAAAAGATGAACGTTCCATTTGATTTGAAGGACCCCAATCCGATTATTTCCATGGAAATTCATATGGGCTGCTGATTAATTATCATTTAGGTTCCTATCTGTGCCCATCTTCCGAAGGCCTCACTTCTCTGGAGCCTGCAAGAGGGTGTAGGCTGTGAGCAGGTACTGACTGGATGCAAGTGGCACGGTGACAGCACCCTGTTGCCCGGGCAAGGAGAGCTGGCAGGAGCGCCTCAAGCTCTCTGGCTGCCACTCGGCCAGAACCCTGACCCGGGCTTTTAGAACAACACGGCATGCTCCTGAATACCAGATGCTGTGTGCTAAAGCATTCGGACCACGTCAACCTTTTATGAACGGCCAAACATAGTCCCCATGCCGTGTAACTGGCCAAAATGTCCCACCCTTACCACGCTACCCTGAGGTGAACTTCCCATGGTTATACCACAAACAAAGGAACACAGAGTCATGCTGGCGGAATGCTTCAAGCTGGAAGGAAGTGACATGTTAGCGCTGTCTTCAGTGAAAGCCTAGGAACAATTCAGGACCTACGTGCTAAAACCCGGCGTCTTGAAAGTCACTAAAATGTTTACTCCTTCGCTGCCACTCGGGTAAGGAAGAGCCTATTACTACTTCATCACAAAGTACAGTCCTTCATCACAAAAATGTACACTGTAGTCAAGTTAATTGAAGATTTGGCCAAAAATCTGTATTGCACCCATATTTTGATATAATAAAAGCAGTTTTTAATTGATGATATGTAAGGGTTCACTATCAAATTTTGGTCAGTCAGAGAATGAAGCTTGTTAAGAATGTCACATCATTGCCAATATTCAGGAAGTCATTATACATTTTAAAAGATATCAAGTATATCATGCCCCTTTTCTGTGTTTTTCTTTCTGAAAGTTACAATTAGAAACTATGCCAAGTTAACCTAAGTCTGAATTTCCCTAAGCAAGAGCACTACTGAATAAAAGAATAAAGCAGTCATTAATTTAGATTCTACTTTTGATCTTTTTTTTTTTTTTTGAGTCATTTGCAATAGACAGATCATGCTGGCCTGAAATGATTAACACCTTGATATTTTTAGCATGAAAATGCCACAATGGGCTTGAAATGAAAATAAATACTCCTTCACTTACATTGATGACTCGAGCTTCTAAAATGATATCATTCCTCAGAGTCAGTGGAATTTATTTTCTTTTTTAATTTGCTGGCAAAATTACCTTAGTCACATATTATTGGAAGCGTTCTCTACATAAAAACTGTAATGGTATCCTTATTACTCTTAGCAAAATGTTCCTGTGACTCTTTTTCTAAGAACCAGAGCAGCCAGTGTTTTTTCAAAGGCCTAGCCCTAGCTGGATAGCTCGGTTTGTTAGATTGTCATCCCGATGTGTAGATGTGGCCAGTTCAAACCTCGGTCAGGATCTATAGAGAAACAAATTGATGTTCCTGTCTGTTTCTCTCTCTTTTTCTTCCCCCCTTCTCTAAAATCAACAAACATTTAAAAAAGTTAACAACTTAAAAAAGTAAAATGCCTAATATTCTCCAAATAGTGGTTTAGTGTCTCTAACCTACTGTATCCATGGCCACATATAGATCCTTAAAGAAATACTTGCAGTCTACTTAGAAGCATTTCTAAGTAATAATTTTATTTATAATGCCACAAAATTAGCATTTACTGTGCAACTATTTCATTGGTGTTAGATATGTATGTGCTTCAACACTCATATTATAGCTGAGATAGAAAATACACAATTATACTGTCCATTATGAAACTCACTCAAGTATAAGAAATTAAGTACACCCAAAAAACACATCAAAATACATGAAAAGAAATTGAAAAATGACCACTTGCCCTTTTTTTTTCCTGGTTAAAGTTAAAAATAGAGAGAATGAAGCAAATAAGAACAGACTAACCATACAAACATTTAATTTCCTTTTAATTTAATCACAACACATAAAAATTAGCCAAGAAGTGGAAGACAAGATAGACAAACAGTAAAATATATGGAGATAAAGATTTGTTGTTGTGTTCAATGAAGTCGTGCCTTTAAACACAAAGTAAGTTAGAAAGATGGGAAAATAGACTGGCCATTGTGAGGCATGTAGACACGTGTCTGATCCTCTTAGATCTCTGTTAACCCTTTGAATAGTGAGTTTTTTTCATGCTCGCTGACCCTCCGAGAGTGAGGTTTTATTTTTTTAAATGAAATTAGTTCCAGTTCCAGTTTTATTAACTTAAAATTAAGTTTGTTTGATAACACATTTACAGAAACAAGAAGAACATACATTTGCCTTTTTCTAATGTTGCGTTACACATTTTTAAAGTAAATTGATCATACTCTGAATGGTCAGGAGGCACAAGGACGTCCATGAACATTTGTACTACTCAAAGGGTTAACCCATCACAGTTGTTTTTGATATGCTTACACATGTCCTTCTAAAGGATGAAGAATTCATCATCTGTCTTTGCCCTATCTTTTTATTCAAATTAATTAGTTGTTGAACCAATAATCTTAAAACCTCAAATAGCAAAGATCCAAGGACTAGCCTGTAGAGCTTATAAACACCGTAGGTTAGCAATAGTTTTGGAATAACAAACAGAATCGCTGTGTATGTCACAGACACAGAACCAATAGCATATCTAGGGAGAGCTATGTCAAAGATATCATAAGAATTGGATAACGTATTTATGGAAACTGAAGTCTGCATCCAGAACGGGAGAACCAGGGAAGCCAGTGTGCTATCATTCAGTCTGAGTCTGAAGGCCGAACAACCAGGAGCTCCTGTGTCCAAGGGCATTAGAGAATGAACTTCCCACATCAAGAAGAGAGCCCCATTGGCCCTTCCACTGCCTTTTGTTCTACTGGAGTGCTCCGTGGATTAGATGGTGTGCACCCACATGGGTGAGGACAGACCTTGACTCAGTCTTCTGATTCAGTTGTGAATATCTTCTGGCAACACTCCCAGGCACACCCAGAAGTAATGTTTCACCAGCTGCTTGGTTATCCCTTATCCTAGTTGACACATAAAATTAATCATCACGAGCTATAAGAAATAAAAAGAAATGGTTGGAGATTTCTCTATATAAAAGACTTGTTTATTGTTGCAGATGTGATACAGAAATTCTGGCTTACTGTTTGAGTATTTATGACCCGTCAAGTGCACAAGGAGCCAGTCTAGTCTCTGGGCTGATAGGGTGCGAACTTGATCACTTGTTATTTGGGTTCAACAGAAGGAGGTAATTAAGCACCAGAGAACCAATGCACACTATATTCAAACTGTCTCACGTAAAAGAAACAGAAGAGATAGAGGCCAGGAGGGCAAGATATTAATTTCCTAAAGGAAACTTATAATGAGGGAATAATATGTAGATCTACTTGACCAATTTCCTATCAGAATATTTATTCCTAATCAATGACTCACTGTAGTCCTAAATTGATTTATTCAGTTTCTCTAGCACCATCAATTTACTTAAGGTGGAACAACACATTTTTACCAATGGTTGAAACCCTTAAAATGAAATAAAGCTTTGTGTTCATAGGATTCACCAAACTGAAATCACTCTTTCAAGCTTAATTGACTCCATTACCTGGGGCATACGCCTCTTCAGTAAGATGTCTGACACAACTGTCTATGTTTAATTGAAATGATTTCTACCTTGGGCCCTCTCCTGAAGTTTTAATTCAAATAAATTAGATGTGTGTTTGCTGCCACTCCAGTGTGTGTAGTCAGTGACTCTAATCAGACGCATCATTCTCTAATGATGAGGTGGAAAGAGCGATGGGCTTTGAAGAGTAAGCCCTGCAGATCGAGGCTCTGTCTGCCACTCCGTATGAGTCAGGCAGGGAATAAATCACTCTTCTTCGAAATCTGTTTCTTCAAGTATGCATCGAGGGGTTGTATATGTTATATCTGACAGATGTGGTTTGAGGACCAAGTCATATGAGACAGCAGTATACAAATGCTTTTAAAAATGTAATTCCTGTGCCAATGACATATACTGTAATAAAAGACACAGGAAGAGCTTGATCTGAACACTGATCTAAGGGACTTAGGGCTGTGCCCCAGAGTCAGTGTTTTCTAAATGCCCGGAGCCCCTCCTGGCAGTGGTGCCAAGAGAAGATGTGATAAGCAGACGTTATGCAGCTCACTGTACTACTCAATGAGAAGTCACCCCACCAAGACATGAGACCGAAGAACAGAGGTTCCCTCTTAATAATCGAATAGAGAATGAATAGCTAAGAAGTGATGGCAACTTCCTTGAGGATAAATTATGAGCACCGTGCTCATTTGCTAGAGCGGCCATAACAAAATACCGTCAGTGGGGAGGCTCACACAGAAATGGACTGCCTCGCAGTTGTGGAGGCTGCAAGGACAAGACCAAGGTGTCTTCAGCTGCAGCTGGCCATGGTCTCACTGTGTTCTCACGTGACCATTTTTTTTTGGGGGGGGGGGCATGTGCCTCCTGTTGTCCCTTCCTCATCATACAAGAACACCCATCATACTGCCTTAGACCAATATGGTCTCACAGCCTCATTTAAGGGTCCTATCTCCAGATGCAGTCACATTGAGAGTTAAAGATTTCACAGGTCAATTTGGTGAGAACACAGTTCAGTTCACAACAATGACCTATTCAAATGCAGTAGCAATGGGAATAAAAAGAAGTGAGAATTGTAAGACATTTTTGAGATAGACACGAAAGCATTATTTGATCAACTGAACTGGACGTAGGAAGTTGGAAGATGGGAAAGGAGTTAAAATGGCTTTCCTAGGCGTTAGTTATAGGCCGGACATTCTGTGATGTGCTGGAGATAAAGAGTGAACATGAAAGACCCAACCCTGCATTCCATGAACAGAGGTTACTTTGAAGCAGACAAATGAAATCTTGTATTCTAGAGCTACCAGAGTTACTCAGCATCATATCTAAGCTGCAAAACTATACACATTCAAAGATGTGTCTTTGAGAAAATATAGGCATTGGGATTGGTCAGAGCTGTCTTTGAGTCATGAATTTATAATCCATCTGTTTTGTAACCTTAGAGCAGTTAATATTTAAGAATCTTAGCTCCCTCACCTGTGGTGCATGAGTAACCAGACGGGCCCAACCGGGCCAGTGTAAGAATAAATGAGGTGGCATCAGTAGGGTGTGTAGCACATTGCCGGATCTGCAGTAGACATGCAATATATACTGTTAATAGTAACTTTTACTAATGTAATAAATAAAAGTCATGTTCTTTTTTTTTCTTGAAGGAGAGGGAAGATAGAGGAGGAGTGGGGGGTATGAGAGACAAGGTAGGAGGGATACAGAAGATGAACGGGAAGTCAGAAGAAGCGCTGCTCTCTTCCTCGTTGTGATTAGAGGAAGTCCTTTCGTTCTCCTCAGACTGATCCATGGCCCAAACACCGCAGCATGGCGGAGTGCCATGCTTCCCAACAGCTTTTGGTGTGAAGACTCCTTGGGAACATAAAAAGGTCGAGACGCTACGGTAGTACTTTCTTCTTCAGTAATCATTACTTAAGAAATGCGTAATGATACAAATTCAGTTTAAATCTGATAAAAGTAAAAAATAAACTTGTATCATATTTACCATATTGAAAATGTACTCCTAAAGATATCATTGTGGTATGTATTCAATGTACAGGTAAATATGTGTGTATCAACCTCTTTGAAATAATGTCTATAGAACTCTGAAGGCCCATGGCCTTTAAACTTGAATTTATTGGACATTTGTGGAGCACAAATGTAGAAATCAACAAATTTCTGCTCCTAATTTATCAAGCGTGATCAAGTTGTTTATTTACCCTCTTAAGGGCTCCATTGAAATATTACTGATATTACCAGCTGGACCCTTATCATTAAGTAACTGTGATGTCTAAATGAGATCAAGCATTAAAAAGTCCACAGCGAAAGGTCTGGTTCTCTTCTGTCACCATATTTGGAGCAACAGAAGCCACGGAAGGAGAAGGCGTGTGCACACGTGACGTTATAATTGTAGGTGACGCAGGGCGGCGTCGTGGTCATCTCCCAGGGAGAGGACTAGGTTCTTCAATAACAGTGGTCCACAGACCCTACTCCCTGCATACCGTATGTGCTAGTGCCACTGCCCTGGGCTCTTCAGCTTGCAAGCAGGGAAATAAGTCTTCAATCAGTGACAATTTGGTGTCATACTACATGTCATTTTTAACCAGAGGAAACACATAAAATAATATTGTTTAAATAAAGTTTGACACAGGTGGGTTTTTTTTAAATCTTCCCAAAGAAAAATAAAACTCATAAATATTTTCTAGAGGAGGATTATCTGATTCCTGTGGGTGCACTAGCAATATGGTTCTCTTGGTAGCCTCAGGAAAACAAACGTCCAGTGACCTCAAATGCTAGAGAGGGCTCGTGACGTTATAATAGTGGTGACGTTATAAAAGCACATTTAGGATGAGTGAGTAAATATATTTGAAAGGGGAGTTCCACTTGCATGTGCACCTAAACTAATGGCCAGTGAGTCGTTCATGTCTTTTAAAGGAGTTGTAGGCTCCAGAGAAGAGAGA
The DNA here is from genome assembly GCA_037038555.1 of Rhynchonycteris naso. Classification (NCBI taxonomy): domain Eukaryota; kingdom Metazoa; phylum Chordata; class Mammalia; order Chiroptera; family Emballonuridae; genus Rhynchonycteris; species Rhynchonycteris naso. The sequence continues at coordinate 5,497,399 of CM072998.1, read as the reverse complement.
TTAAGGGAGGTCGAGTTTGAGGAGAGGTCATAGAAAAATAAACAGGCTTTGTCCCTTGTGTATCATTATATAGTCTACTCTAAGTGAAATAATTTATGTTTTGGATAACAGTGTTCTCCAAGGGGGAAAAAAATCAATACGTACTCAGTATGTATGGCATAACCTGGAGAAACTTTCCAGTAACGACGACTGTTATTTCAAAGTTAGTGCTTTGCAAATGAAAGGGTCTGAAGCAGCTACAGACACTATTTGAAATGGCTATAAACTACATATTAGACACCTTAATACAGAAGAGAAAGAGAGGGGGAGAGAGAGAGAGAGAAGAGACAGCCTGTCCGATCCCAAGGACGGACAACAAGACCAGAGAGGATCCCCAGCAAGAGAGCAAACATGGGGAAGGGCGGGAGGGCCAGGCAATCATAAAACTACTGGCCAAGGAGTGGAGAAAGGGTCGATGACTACAGAAAGGCAAAAGTCTCAGTCCGACGCCCACGCTGACACATGCAAGCCAATTTTCTCTCTGACTTGCTTTCTTTTCAGCTTGATGTTATGTTTTGCTTACATGTTACCGAATGTTATCCTTTCAATCCATCCAGAGAGCTTTGTTTTCTAAAGATTTCCTTGGAGACACATTTCCAGAAAGCCTGCTTCTCATTAGCTGGCATAAACAGGAGTGTGTTTACAGCCCAGCACCAGACTTACCGGGGCTCCCCTATCCCCGGGGAAGGCGGCAGGCAAGGAGCCTCACGGGAGAGTCAAGGGGTGAACTTTGGTGCCCAGCTGGGACACGGCAGAACGTAGGTCATGAAGATAATCCTTAGAAAAGCAAATTGCCTAACTCTTTGTGACACCAAGGTAGAGTGCTCTTGTTAACATAATTTCAAGCAGTTCTAATGTATGAAAATCCACTTATGCCAAATATACAGTGTGTAATGATGATAAAATGTTTCGCTTCTGTTCAGCGACCACCAACTGTGTGCTATAGACTACAAAGATGTCTAAGACAGCCTCGTGACTTAAGTAGTTTGCAGCCTAGTGACTAATCTAACTCATTATAAAAATAAAACCCTCGGGAAATAACTCTTTAATACTGTAGGGTGATGGAGAAAATAAAAGTTGAATCAGTTATGAAATTGAAAAAGTTTTAGTTACATCAGTTACAAATATAACAAGGATTTATCAGTGGAAGGCAATAACATTATCCAAGGAAGTAATTGAGTAAGTTTACAGATATGTTGAGGAAAGGAAATATTTGCACATATTTTTACTGTAATAAAAAACTTCTCTAATGTCTTGGCTAACAAAATCTATCATCATAAACAAGGAAAAACCCACTCACACTTATGCACTCACACGATTTTCCTTTCATGGAGCCAATCTCACCATCATGATGGCCCCAGGCTACCGACACCACTAGTGCACGAAGATTGAGAAATTCAGACAAAAGACAATGTCGATAATTTACGTGCGCCTGACTGGGGGTGTGGTAGTTTGTGCAGAACCGATAGAATATAATTTAGAATAGCATATGTACATGTTGGTCTTTCTGAATGTATGCATGCCTGCCTACTGTCAGATTGCTACAACCAGAGTACTATGTACAGAATACTAGAATTAAGTATACAGTATACAATGCATATCCTTTAAATATTTTAAAAATGCAGATAATTTTAAAATATATTTATTTATTTATCACAGACGCTGTTTAATATTAAGCAGAAGTCTGGTCCCCAGATACCTTTTTGCAATATTCTGGGACCCCATCCTCTTCAGGTATTAAAAGATAATACTGAATGAGTCCCAAAAGAGAATATTTAATCTAAAAATGTTACCTATTTCCCAAACAGCTCATTAATTGCTTAAGACTACAAGTGATCCCTACATATTCACATGACACTTAACTTTGTTATTTTCATTACTACCCTATAAATTGAACTTTAAGTTACACAGTTATTTCTATCCTCATAAAATAATTGTAAAAAGAAAGTTACATTTATTCTATAGATTTCTTGGTAACAAAACAGCAACTGCACGTTCCAAGTTTTTATAAATATTACCTGTTTCTTGACGTCTCAAATACATTCCTTTGTGGGAGCGGAACTACGCATGCGTTTTGAGAGGACGGTGGTTGAGTAGAGGAAAACTCCGTGTGTCAGGTGTGAAGAGAAAGGTGTGCACATGTGGTGATTAGAATATTTTGCACTGATTTTTAAATAATCACTACTTTTTCTAACTATTGATAAAAATGTATAATGAATGTACACACTTAATAGAATTCCACTTCAAATAATGGCGACTGTGTCGCAGTATAGGGGGATAAAACGTCTATGGAGCATTTTGGCCTAGGAGAGATAAAGAAGATGGAGACATGGAAACGGGAAAGGAAAAGCACACAGAGAAATGTGTGCCTTTAGGACAGAGTCCGACCGAGTCAGCTCGTTGAACGTGGGGTCCGATCACCTGGAAGTCGTCCAGGAGAACTGCTCGGAGCCCTCCGGTGAATACCGTGCCGGGTATCTGTTGGCTGGAACTCAAGGGACCACTGATTTGGAATGGAGCTTTTGAGCGTAGCCACCAGCGGATGACAAGTTCCCACCGACCCTGCAAGAAGGAAGGTATCTGGGAGAAGACACAGGCGCACGCCTTCCGTGGACGGTGGACGTTTGTTGGGTGAAGTGCTTTCATCAGAAGGTGGGAAGAAACATCTTTGACTGAAAGAGACACCTTGAGGAAGTCTAGCAAATCAGGGGCTAGTCTGGCGACAATCACAGAGAGCCAGTGCGGTAGTGCGTGACTTCCCCTGCCCTCCATCAACAAGAAGGGCATCATTTTACAGTAATTCATGCAGGGTTATTAGAATTGATTTCATCTTCACACTGTGTCTCCAAGACTGATTCAAAGCAGAACACAAAACTCTCACATCCTGGAATTGTAGCAGAATGATGTTTGTTTGTTGTTTTTTTTTTCAAATTTTCTTTTTATTTATTCATTTTAGAGAGGAGACACAGAGTGAGAGAGAGAGAGAGAAAGAGAGAAAGGGGGGAGGAGCTGGAAGCATCAACTCCTATATGTGCCTTGATCAGACCAGCGCAGGGTCTTGAACTGGCGACCTCAGTGTTCCCAGGTCGACGCTTTATCCACTGCGCCACCACAGGTCAGGCAGCAGAATGATGTTTGGAAAAAGCAGTTTGTTTCTTAAAAGTTATTAGTAGTATAATGTAAACTATTGAGAGGAGGAAGCTTAGGGGCAGGGAAACTAGAGAAAGATGGGAGCCCTGAAGCAAAGCTTGTTTCTTCTAAGAAGTAAAGGTTGTTTAAAAATTGAGATAAGATTCATATAACTTAAATTCATCATTTGAACCATTTTATTTATTTATTTATTTATTTTTACTTAGTTCTTTTACTGTATATGTTTTAGGTATAGAGCATTGTAATGTAACATCTGTATATACTACCAAGTGATAACCATTACAAATATAGTTACCATGCAACACCGTCCAGTTGACTCTTTTCACCCATTTCGCCTACCCTCCAATCCCCAACCCTTTTGGTAACCACTAATCTGTTCTTGTATCTATGAGGGGTTTTGTTTTGTTTTGTTTGCTTTGTTTCTTTTAGATTTCACACATGAGTGAAATCATGGTGTTTTTGTCTTTCTCTATCTGACTTAATCCATTTAGCCTAGTTAACACCTTCAGGGTTTGTCCATGTTATTGCAAGCAAACATTCATTCTTTTTAAAGCTAAGTAGCACTTCAACATATATCGCATCTTCTTACCTATTTATTCTTCCATCAGTGGATACGTAGATTGTTTCTAAATCCTTGTTATTTTGCATAATACTACAATGGGCCTAGGGCTGTACATATCTTTTTGAATGAGTGTCTTTAAGTTCTTGTGATAGATACCCAGAAGTGGAATTGCTGGGTCAACATCACTAATTATTAGGGAAGTACAAATCAAAGCCATAATGAGATAAAACCTCACACATGTTAAAATGGCTATTATCAGAAAGAGAAGAAATAACGTGTTGATGACGATGTGGAGAAAGAGGGGACCCTCACCCATTTTTGGTGGGATTGTAAATTGGTGCAACCACTATGGAAAACAGTACAGAGATTCCTCAGAAAATTAAGAATAAAACTGCCATCTGACCCAGCAATTCCACTTCTGGTTGTCTATCAGAAGAACACAAGAACATATCAACCATTTTAAAGTGTACCATTTCAGTGGTTTATAGTATATTCAAAATGTTGAGCAATCATTACCACTAATTCCGAATAATTCCCATCACCCCTCAAAGTAACCACATACCCAGTAAGTGTTCATTCCTAGTTCCCTTCTCCCCGGGGACCCTCACAACTGCTTTTTGTAGCTTTGGATTTGACTATCGCTGGATGTGCGTATTCTGGGTATTTCATATAAAGAAAGTCTAACAATATGTGACTTTTTGTGTCTGGCTTCTTTTACTTCCTGCAAATAAAACTTTTTAAGGTTTCCCCATGTTGTAGTATGTTTCAGTGATTCATTCCTTTTTGTGGCTCAGTAAACCTATTTCACAGTATAGATATACACACATGTTTTTATTCATTCATCAGTAGATGAACATTGGGTTGTTTATACCTTTTGGCTGTAGTGAATAGTGTTGCTATTGCTATTCACATCCAACCATTTGTTTGAATACCTGCTTTCAATACTCTTGGGTAGTTATCTAAGGAATGAAATTGTTGGGTCACATAATAAATCTATGTTTAAAATTTTGAGAAACTGCAAACGGTTCCCCACAGGTACAGCAGCATTTTACATTCCCACCAGCAATGTGGGAGGATTTCAATTTCTCCAGATCCTCACCAACGCTTACTAGTTTCTGTTTTGTTTACTACAGCTATCCTATTGGGTTTAAATGGTAGCTCACTGTGCTTTGGATATGCACTTCCCCAACGACTAACGGTTGGCAATTGACAAATCTTCCTAGGAGAAATATCTGTTCAAGTCCTGAGTTTATTGTTTTTAATTGGGTAGTTTGTCTTTTTGTTGTTGAGTGTTAAGAGGTTTTACGTATTCCGGTTACTCAGCCCTTAGACGGTATGATTTTCTCCCATTGCAAGAGTAATAATTTCACTTTGTTAGTAATATCCTTCAATACACAAAGGTTTTAATTTTAATGAAGTCAGATTTATTTAGTTTTTATTACATATGTTTTTGGTGTTATATTTATGTAACTGATGCCTAATCTAAGGTCAGAAAAATTTTACAGTTTTGTTTCCTTCTATGAATTTTAAGATTTTTTAGGTCTTTTATCTAATTTGTGTTAATTTTTGTATGTGGTATGAGGTAAAGACCAAAATTCATTCTTTTACATGTGGATTGCCAATTGTCTCTGCACCATTTGTTGAAATGACTTATCTGTCCTCTAATAAATGGTCTTGGTACTACTGGGATTTTGATAGAAATTGCATTGAGTCTGTAGATAAATTTGAGGAATATTGTCATACAAATATGGTCTTTAACCCACGAAAATGAAATTTTGTTTCCATTTTTAACATTTTTAAAATTTCTTTTAATTACACTTTGTAGTTTTTAGTGTACAAATCCGTAAGTCCTCATTTAAATTACTCCCAAGTAATGCTATTATAACTATAATTATTTTCTTAAATTCTTTTTCATTTATTGTTAATATATAGAAGTACAATTAAATTTTTTAAAATGTTAAGTTCGTTTCCTACAATCTTGCCCAACTCACGTCTTAGATTAAATTCTGTTTGCATGTGTGTGCATCTGTGTTTTTCTTTAAAGTTTTCTATATATAGGATCATGTCATCTAGGAATAGAGGTAGTTTTACTTCTTTCCAATCTGGATGCCTTTCATTTCTTTTCACATACCTTGAATTCAGGAGATAAATAAACTTGGTCATGATGTATAATTATTTTAATATGCTGCTGGATTCAGTTTGCTAATATTTTGTTGAAGATTTGCACATATTTTCATAAAGGATATTGGAAGTCATTTTTTTGTGATGTCTTGTTTGACTTTGATATCTTTCTTCAATTTAATAATTTGCATATTATTATCTTTTTCTTGATTGGTCTAACTAAACTTTGTCAATTTTGTTGAACTTTCCAAGGAATCAATTGTCACTTTTATTGATTTCCTCTATTGTTTTTCTATTGATTTAATTTATCTCCACTGTAATATTTTTTATTTGCTTCTTGTGTTTCTTTTAGATTTAGTTTGCTTCTAATTTCATAGTTTCTTTAGGTGGAAAGTTAGGTTACTGGCTTAGGATCTTTCTTCTTTTACCGTGTGTTTATAGCTATAGATTTTCTAATGAGTTTTGAGAAACTGGTTTATTTTTCATTCATCTCAGGCTGTTTTTAAATTTCTCTTAGACCAACTGGTTATCAAGAAGTGTGTTTAATTTCCAGGCATTTGTGAAATTTCCAAATGTTCTTCTGTAATAGATTTCTACTTTCATTTCATTGTGATCAGAGGACATACACGACGTGATTAAAATTATTTTAAATTTATTGAGACTTGCTTGCTGGCCTAACATATGATTTATCCTACAGAATATTCTATGTGCACGTGAGAAGGATATATCCATGGCTTTTAGTGCTAAGTGTTCTATCAATGTCTTTTAAGTTTTGTTTGTCTCTAGGGTTGTTCAAGTTTCTATTTCTTTGCTGATATTCTCCCTAGTTATTCTATCACTATTTAAAGTGGAATATTGATGTTTTCAGCTATTGGTAAATTGTCTATTTCTCCCTTCACTGTGTAAGTTTTGCCTTTGTATTTGATGCTCGGTTGAGTATATAAATGTTTCTAGTTTTTAGAGTACCTTGATGATTGACCCTTTTATCATCATACAATATCTTTTTACATCTCATAAATTCTTTTTTCACAGTCTATTAAATCTCTTTTATCTCTTACATCTATTTTAGCTTAAATTCCACTTATTGTATCTTTGAAATGAAAGTGTCTCTTGTTGACAACAGAATTTTGGACAATTTTAATATACCCAATTTGCTAGTCTTAGCCTTTTGTTTTTTGGGTTTTTTTACCACTCACACTGCACCCTTGCCCTCTTACTCTCCCACAGGAAGAGAAGAACGATCATCAATGGCAAAAGGCAGTTGCACAAGCAAAACCAACAGCCAGCTTCACGCTCAGGAGAGAACACTGCAACTCCTCCTCGTGGTTTTCAGTGCTCTACACGATCAGAGAAACCTCTCTCGTAACGAACAATAGAAACGATCCCTGAAAGTATAATCTTGCCAGTCTTAGCTTTTTAATTACACAATCTAATACATTTACATTTAGTATGACAAGTGATAAGGGAGGATTTGCCTCTGCCCTTTGTTTGCCACCACTAGCTTTTCAAATACTTATTCTGTCTCCATGTCTCTTTTCTTTTGGGACTCACACTATACATACATTTATATGTCTGTTTGTATCTCACAGGTCTCGTATGCTGTGTCCATTTTTCTTCATTATATTTTTCTTTCTGTTACTCAGACGAGACAATCCAACTGACTTCTCTTCAAGTTCGCTGTTTTTTTTCTCTTTGCCTCCTCAATTCTGCTGTCGAGACCTTCCAGTGAATTTAATTCTGATCATTTTACTTTTCAGTTCCGGAATATCTATTTGTTTCTTTCGTTTATAATTTCTGTTTCATCACTGATATTCTTCATCTGGTGAAACACCACTCTCTTGTTCTCCTTTAGTTCTTTGGCCAGGGTTTCCTTTATCAATTAAAAATATTAAAACTAGATACCCTTGGTTTCATCAGAGTAGTTTTTACTTATTGGTCTTTTCCTGTGTATTAGTCATTCTTTCTTTTGTCTTTGTATGCCTGAGATGTTTTTGTGAAAACTGAACATTAATATTACAATGTGACAACTCTGTATGTAGAATTCTCTCTCCTCCCCAGGATTCATTTTCTACTAGTTACTGTAGTTGTCAATATTTGTTTATTTATTTTTATGAGCTAATTATTTTAAAGTTTCTATTCTTTGTCATGTTTGGCCACTGAAACCTCTCTTTTGTTAGCTTAGTGGTCAGCTTGTGATTCACTCTGTGTGCATTGCAACATGCCTTTAACACTCAGCGAGGCAGCGTGAACTTGGCCTTACAATTCACTTTCCACCTGTACATAGCTTGAAGGTCAGCTGGAGATGACAGCTCAGGGCATTCTCTCCTCGGATGCATAAGTGCAAAGCTCTGGGCATGTGCATGGCCTTGTAGAGGCCCAGGAATACGTCAGAGATTTTTAAAGTCCTTACCAAAGTATCTCATATTCCAGATTTTTCTCCCAAGCCCTTTGCTTGGTCTACTTTTATGTAAAATTGTATCCACTGTCCCCAGCAGCAGCAAATAATACATTTACTTGTCAATGTTTTTCACAAACATTGCCCTTTTAACTAGTTCTCCAGGGAGCCACCATACAAGTAAAAAACAAAAACGGTTTTTTGTAAATGAGGTCCATTCTGCTCTCGCCAGTACTGGCATCAGTACCAGGAATGTGGGCTATTATCTACAAAGCCCCTGCCGAGGAGATGAGTAGGGAATGGGACCAGGGTAAATATAAACACCACAAAGCTCTGTGTTCTTACTGAGATTCAACGATATTTTTTCTTGATTTTAAGCATTCCACTGGCTGCTGCAAACTATTGGTGAGATTCCAGATTTCCAAGAATGTTGATTCTAACAGATTTTGCTAGGATTTTTGTTGTTTTTATAAAAGAAGTGGGCTTTTTAATTTTTTTTACTGCACCACATTCTCTGACATTCTCTCAGCAAAATTTCTGCACTTGTATAAACCAAAGGTTTCTATGAGCTAGTCAGGTGGTTTTGTTGTTGTTTCACTAGCAGCCTATTGGGTTTTTTTCTTTTTTTTTTTTAGTCAAGAGAGAATGTTGGATGTTTTAGAATACTTCACAGAAAATAGCAATGTATACAACAATTCTCTTTTTTTCCCCTAAAAATAGTCTAAACATTATTCAAAATATGTGACATAAAATATAAGTCTAGCATGATTGCACGTAAAGTGTGCAATAGGCTCTCCTCTCAGAAATAGGCCAAAAATAATTTTGACCCAGACTGCTGAGTATAATTATTCCTTGTTGACAACCTTTTATGGATAGAAAACAAATATAATGTGTTGGTATAAATGTGCAAAAGGGATCTTCAATTACTAGACCTCTAGTAATTCAGTTCCTGTTTTTCCATTATTTCATTGTACAGTAAGCTAGAAGTGCATTGATTGTAAAGGAATTAAAGTTATGATTGCACCTAATATTTCCACTCGTTTGAAGCTGTGCGTTGTATACTTCCGTAAGGGGTTCTCTACTTGGTATCTTTGTTTCATACCTTCGAATATAAGCATTTTTTGGAAAATGTTTAAAACATTTTGGTAAAGAATTGAACAAAATTAAAAACACTAAATTCAAATCAACATACACAAACTAAGTTTCATCATGGCTAAAAATATTTGCATTGTGTTCGCCCTACAGGCTTGACGCCCTATAGTTTACAGTATGTGTGGAAGTGCCTATTAATCCAGTAATGACAAACCTTACAGTTTCATGAAGGTAAGCATTTGTACTTTCCAGTAAGAATTTCTTTTGTTTTGGGGAGCTTGGAAAGAGATAGCCTTAACTTAAATGAACTATGTCTTATACTCATGTGTGGTCTAGAGTTCATTATAGGACCTGAACTTTCTCTTGTTATTTTCTTAAGTAAATATTGCATTAAAATATATGTATATAAAGAGAATATATATATATGTATATATATATATATATGAAGAAAAATATGTAAAGAAAAAATATTCTACATAGTGCTCAAGGTGTACGTGCTGGTGCCTTTGGCTGAGTGGGTCCCTGGAAAGCATCTTCCTCCTGGCTCATTTTATAACTGTTGAACCAGCAGTTTCTCAACCTTCTGGAGTCCTGAGCCTGCATCCTAGAGCTCGTACAAATTCCCACTGGTCTTTAACACCTTCCTCAAGTCTAGGAATTCTCCATTACGCAGAAAGGGGCCGTTCTTCTCTTCTGGTTTCTTTTCAAACCAGACTACCATCTCATAGTTTTACTAGAATTTGGGGTGCACAGACTTAACATAGAAATATCTACTTATAACTGAAACATTTAATTTGTAACTTGCTTATCCCTAAGAGGAGAGAACATCATAGACTCTTAATAGATATACTAGAAGCAATAGCAAGTGGAAGAACTTAATTAATATGGCCTCCAGACAATATGAACTCTACTTTTTCTGTTTTCTCTTGTGTTATTGGGAAAGAAACATGAGCATTACTCTTTCCCAGCAGATGCACTCGATAAGGCGCACATCCTTAGAGCGCTGACACCATGCAGCCTCTGTAAAGAGGGACGGTGTACAAGTTCAGTCTCATTACAGAATAGGGAAATGATTATGAGTGGTCTGTGAGTTCATTTCCTTCATCAGGCACCCACTTTGCTAACCTTACGTTAGATTCCTACCCCAAAATGCTAATTTATTTATACACAGCTCAATACTTCTTTTGTGTAAATTTTACCTTCTGTTTCTGGTTAATTTTTATTGAATAAAGCACACCTGATTCTGAAATATCTTATTTCTCTAAATGAGGTTATGTTGTTTCTAAATATCCAAGGCAGTTACTTTTTTCTAGAAGTGTCCCTTCATTTTTAGCCTTTTCAAGCGGTAACTACCATTAGTTGAATCAGCATACAATACTATGCATAAGTGTCACTCTTAGGAAACCTTGACAAATCTAATGCCTACAAAAGCAGATAGTCCACAGGTGCACTAGTTATTACAGGGAAGACATTAGATAAGTTACTTAACTTACGTGTGTCAGGTTAATTATCTGTGAAACAATGTTTCGTGGTGAAACAATGTTGCTTATCTAGCTCAGCACTAGACATGTATCCCCTTGATCCTCAGTAACGAAACCACGTTTCATTTCTTTTAGTTATGCACCCATATAAAGACTACATTTCCAAGCTTCTGGACAACAGTTGGCTCCCCAAACATCACGAACACAAAAATAGAATATAGATAGATGATGGATGGATGGATGGATGGATGGATGGATAAATGGATGATAGATATACCGAGGAATATTGAGCTTGCGGCTTACATGGCAAGAAAGAATACCACTTCAAAAGCTTTGGCAGTGAGATCTGTGGGTTTGGTTCAAGGTAGGACTTTCAAATCGGAGGTTTGAGTAGGGTCGGGTACAAATCAAGACACAATGGTCCAGGATTGGTGGAAACAGTAAGACTCAGATTTTAAGGATAAGGTTTTAAAGAATTTTAGGATGGTTTCCTTTGAAGAGCTGCAGAGTCTTTAAGGAAGTTTCTATAAAAATAAGTCATTTATTTGGGAAGTCCAGGAAGGGAATACACACACACACACACACACACACACATATTAGTGAAGACTCAGGAATGGAAAAATCATGTTAATGTCAGCAAGGAACGATTTCTGTTTTCATTGTCCACACTGAGTGTGTAAGTGAACAGTTTTTATTCCACTCCCTTGTAACCAGGTGTGGTGTTATGACTACTCTTTTGTAAATTAAAAGATTTGCATAAGAGCTTATATGGCCTTTTGAAAAATTGTCTTTACCTGGAGAAGTCACTTACAGCTTCCAACCCAATGCCTAGAATGCAGATGTGATGTCTGAAACTGAAGCAGTGTCCTTGGTCTGCATGGTGAAGTACCATGAATGGTAGAACAGTAATATGGGAAGAATATGTGTTCTACACCATAGAGTCACTCACGATCCCTGCCTTGGACCCCTTACCTCTCTACTTTTTCTTTATGAAAGAAAATCTTATGCATTTAGGACAGTGGTCCCCAAACTATGGTCCGCAGGCCGCATATGGCCCCCTGAGGCCATTTATCTGGCCCCGCCACACTTCCGGAAGGGGCACCTCTTTCATTGGTGGTCAGTGAGAGGAGCACAGGATGCATCCGCACCCATAGTTCCCATTGAAATACTGGTCAGTTTGTTGATTTAAATTTACTTGTTCTTTATTTTAAATGTTGTATTTGCTCCTATTTGTTTTTTTTTTTTTTTTACTTTAAAATAAGATATGTTCAGTGTGCATAGGGATTTGTCCATAGTTTTTTTTAAAGTCCGGCCCTCCAACGGTCTGAGGGACAGTGAACTGGCCCCCTGTGTAAAAACTTTGGGGACGCCTGGTTTAGGCCATTGCTGTTGTTATTGTTACTGGTTTTAATTTTTTACTATATGCAGCAGATCTGATTCTGATACAAGAGAAGTAACAGTATCTGTTTGCCAGATTGACAAATGTGAAGCACTTAGAATGACACCGACTGGGCAGTACTTTTCAGTAAGTGTCAGCTGTATTGTATTATCACGTCATCTCCTTGGTTTCAGAGTCTAGGAGGGAGGAAACTTAGATCTCACGACTAAGAAATCTATGGAAGAAGGCAAAACTCTGGAAAAGAAAGCATGATAGGCAATTATTAATAGAAATAATATAAGAAAAAGATCACTTATATAGTGAACCCATTTCTTCAAAATCTCAGAGAGTAACTGTATAAGACTATAATAAATACTTTGACTGGTCTTTGTTCCAGTTGCTAAGAAGAAGCCTTTAATCTCTTGTAACTTCCCAAGTCGGGGGAGGGTCTTGATTACTTGTGTTGGGTCCCCGGACCTACTTGCTGGCTGAGGCTAATATGAACTCAGGGAGGACCCCTGGGAGACTGATTGCATAAATTCCTCACCAGTGTGTCTTCTGGTACATACACATTTATATACTCTATTCCAGATAGCCTTCCCATCAGCATGCCTATTTTATTTCCAATTATGTACATTGTTCTGACAAACTTTTGGCAAAAATAAAATAGTTATTCTTTGACAAATTCCCTGGAGCTGAGATGTCCTCAGTGATGGGGGAGTAGGCAGAGGGGCCAATTCTCTAATCCAACAGATTGGGGAATTCTTCTCAAATTTGACCTCATACCACAGGTCCATGCCAGGAAAATTCTTAGTGTGGGTGGTGTGTAGTTCACAGGCTAGGGACCCCTTTTAAAACCAACAGGTCTTAATATTTTCCTATACCAGTGGTTCTTAACCTGGGTTCTATGGAACCCTAGGGGTTCGATGAGTCGGTCTCAGGGGTTAGGAGAAGCCTCTGCCGCGGAGGCCAGAATAAAGTAATACCGTAATGTGTTGTGAGTTCATGCACTTTGTTGGTTTTGTTCTTTGAGCAAGGTGATGTTCATGCACGGCTCGTTTTGTGCACCAGTAAAAAAAAACATATGCCTATGTCTTGAATTTGGGGGAAAAAATCATATTTTATTTATCACTAAAGAAAGGTTTGGTGAATGTGCATATGAAACTGGTGGGTTCGGTACCTCAAAAAAGGTTAAGAACCACTGTCCTATACTGATGGCTTATTCTATTTTATCAAACAACTTGAAGGTGGCAATGGGGTTTGGGTTGTAACGGCACTGACATTTTCTGTATCCATATTGTGTAGAGAGACACACAACTTGGAGGGGGGGGTGTTCAGTGAATTGTGGGTCCCAGGTTAGCTTGCTGACCTTTGACACATCTGTCGGCAGGTGCCTGGCAGCCAAGGAAGCAGGAGCACTAGTCCATGACCTGAAAATCCACCCGTCTTTAATGAAATACTTACTCTATTGATCTGATATCTAATTAAGCAGAAGTGAGCGGAAACTAAATTTTCATGGGACATCTCTCATGCCCATAAGTGTTCAACAAAATACTATGTTTCTTACTGTTCTGGGTGCATCTGATCATACTCCCGTGAAACAGGGTTGTCTTGTGCTTGTTCCTGTGGACCAAATATTGGCGACTCTGTCACTAAGCTTGTGGGTCTTAGGAGTCTTCGTGCCACTTGGAAGAAGGCATTCAGAGCGTGCCCTGGACTGTTCACCTAATCTTCACGTCTGAACACAATTACTGTGACACTGATGTATTCGAGGCAATTTGTATCGCTCAGGAGTCACTTGGAACTATGATTTTCTCATTAAGAAACTCTCAGGCAAAAATGGGAAGTAAAGATACATAGAGAAAAGAGGATTGAGCATCTAGAAAACAAAATGAGTCTTCCTCACCCGACACTCACTAAAGAGGAAGAAGCTCAGATGCTTCCGCGGGGACAGTTTCAGAGAATCCCACCCTTTCTTTGCCTTTAGAACCTCCAGGAGAAAAGACTAGGAGGAATTCTCCTTCCTTCTCATGACACATGTGGGAAGCAACCGAACCGGAACGTCACTGGCGGGTTCAGCACCGGGAGTGCCGCCTGATGGTGGATCAGGGGAAACGCTCCGAGCTCTCTCCGAGAGCTGTTACATAGCAGTCACCCCTGTGCTCTTCTGCAGGCGACGTTTTATCCAGTTCCTCAGGGCACTAAATGCGAAGGGTAAACTGTCGCAGTCATTTGGAAGGCGGGTACGTCACGTTTTCGTATTTTGTTATCTGAGTTCTCACAAAGTATGGGTATTGGCAGCAAGTGTAATATTTCCAGTTACAAGAAACTTTAGGGGCTAATGATAAAACCATTCCTGCTTGAGCAGTCCGGCGGGTGCTCCGAGAGGCAAGGCATAGTCCATGCTTCGGTTTAAATTCATTTTTGTTATTGTTGTTTGTTTGTTTTTTAGATAAGACCCCATATCTTATTTTAGAATATTGGTTTTAAATCAATAAGGAAAAATCAAATGTCAAACTTCATACTCAATCTTTTTGAAAAGAAAAGTCATGCCCACTTACGGACTAGTTGGTGTACATGATATAGTATGCGGTTTCCAAGCACAGAGGATACAATTTTTAATCAGTTGCTCGTAAACGAACAACGGTGGGTAAGTCAGTCAGCCCAAAGGAACCCATTTGGGGGGCTGACCAAGGTTGTTGACGGCCTCACCCCGTGTATACAGAGCAACGCACGTTTAGCAGGGAGCGAGCAAGGAAACCGGAGGAGAACAAGAGACTGCCAGCTACAGGAAGAGATGGAGAGACCCCTCCTGTGCCTTTGGCGGAACTCCCAAGAGAGGTGAGTGGGCGGAAATATCACGCCACTTTCCCATGGGAGACACATCCTGACAGAGAGGGCGCTGAAGCCCGCCACCGAGCCCAAGGTCAGCGGCGCAGGGGAGAGCCATCAGAGGTTCCCCCCGCGATAGTGAAGACCCCAGCAAGGGCGAGCCTGCGCCCACGGCAGGGAGGGCAGCCACCCCTGGAGACATCACCTAGGAGAGGAGGTGTGCGGGAGCTGCACAGATAAGGCAGGGCCCGGACCGCTGAGGCGGGAGCAGGGTGGGAACGTGCCGCACATGCCCCGGTGCCGATGGAGGCGCCCTGCACGCGTCAATGGGAGCACGTGGCCAGGGGAGGTGCAGCTGAACTATTCCCAGCGTGTCCCCATGCCTGGGCACCTTGGCAGTAGAAAACCACGTGGGGCAGACCTGCACTGCTGAGGTCACCAGTTCGAGACCCACACCCGGTCCGGGAAGCTATAAGAAGCCACAACTGTGAGTTGATGTTTTCCACTCCTCCCCCACCACGTTTCTCTTTATCTCTCTGTCTCTTCTCGCTCGAAAAATAAAAATAATTAAAAATCAATAAAAATCAACAAATAAAATCATGGGGGAAAAAAAGAAGAAAAAAGAAATAGTGTGTGGCGGTGAGAACAAGAAAGATTGCTAGATGGTGTGGGATTCACGCTGGGCAGTGGAGCAATCCGTTACGGTAGCCCTCCGCTTCACGTGGCTACTGAGGACTTGAAGCGCAGCTAGTTCAAAGGGTGTGTGTGTGAGAGAGACATACCAGGTGGTAAAGGCTTAAGCTGCGCAGTAAGCACCCAATTAATCATTTTATTTTATTTATTTATTTTTGTAGAGAGAGAGAGTCAGAGAGAGGGATAGATAGGGACAGACAGACAGGAACTGAGAGAGGTGAGAAGCATCAATCATTAGTTTCTCGTTGCCATTGTGACACCTTAGTTGTTCATTGATTGCTTTCTCACATGTGCCTTGACCGCGGGCCTTCAGCCGACCAAGCCACCCCCTTGCTGGAGCCAGCGACCTTGGGTCCAAGCTGACGAGCTTTTGATCCAGCCAGATGGGCCGGCGCTCAAGCTGGTGACCTCAGGGTCTGGAACCTGGGTCTTCCACATCCCAGTCCCACACTCTATCCACTGCGCCACCGCCTGGTCAGCCCCAATTAATCATTTTATATTGATTTCATGTTGACATGAAGATATTCTAGATATACTGGATACAAGAAAGTGTATTATTAAAGTAAATTTCACCAGCTTTCTTTTCCTTTTTTAGGAGAAGTTTACAAGAATATCTAAGATTTCCTGTGGGGCTCACATACTATTCCTATGGACAGAGCTGGGCTAGAAGCTTCAATTATTTCCTATGACCACTCTATCCTTTCTTCCTACTGAGTGCTAATACAGAAAAGCCAGAGCTTAGTTGTTTTTCTTTCTTTTTCCTATTTTTTTTTTGTGTGGTTTTAATATGGAGGCTTACTTTGAAGTAAGAAAACATAAAGTTATTAAAAGTGAATGAGTGTTGGCTAGGACCAGATATTGGACATGGGCTGCAGCTCCCTGCTCCCATACTCTGGGTTTGGATCATGTGGGATTTTATAACGGGACAGTGAGACTACATTGAACACTATTCTTCTCACCCCCATTTCCACTTCCTTGTTCCCAAATACATTCCTATTTAGATTTTTTTCATACCTGAGAAAAGAATGTCAAACTGGGTCACACATGACATTACAGATAATTGTATATATTAACCTGAAATTCTAAATTAAAAAAGAAAACTAAATATATAGATAATATATATTACTATGCATACAACTCCTGATCAACCTGATGTAACAGAGTTCATGTGTCTGATCTGGGATGTCAGCTGGTTTTAAGCTGCAACCCATTACAAATCAGTCTTTTTAAACCAACTCCCACAATTATCAGTCATGGCTCACATTCACAAAGGACAAAACAGTGCCTTCTTTTAATCACACAAACTTGTATTTTTCTTCCCATGTCCAGTTCCATGTTGAAAACGGAAGTCTGGTTTCTAAAAATAGTGATTTTATAGAATAATTTGAAGCAGGCATTGTTTTCTTTGCGGTGACACATCTTTGGAGTTGAAATCTAAAGTTGAAGAGTTGACCAAGGAGGACAAGGGCAGTGAAACAATGGAAAGCCAACTAAAGGAAAGTCTGACCAATGATACATACTTTATTCATTGTTCCTAGAGGTGGCTCAAATATTTGGCGACAGGCTTTACAGCAGGCAGGGAAAAGAGAAGAACACAGTCTGATGAAATATTCACGATGACCATAAGATAAGAATAAAGCAGTTACTTTGGCAAGCTCTGTGTTTTCCCAACGGTAAGCCTAAAGAAACATTCCCGCTGTGGTTCTTTAAAGAGAACGTACTACCTGAAATTGCTTATTGAGTCCAAGAGGAATTTAGTTGTTAAATAATTTGTCTGGAATATCTACAGCTCTGTGTACACACACACACACACACACACACACACACACACACACACCCTTAATCAATCCTTTGGTACCCATTCCTGGCCCCACAAACAGTTCTCTGATTGTCCAGGTTTCCCAATTACATATTGAAGTTGCTTCAGTCTTATCACGTTTTGCCCATTAATGTTTAACTTTCTTGACTAACTTTTCAGCACCCTGCTCTCTCCAAGTCACTGATCTGATAAACCAAACATTTCCCGGAAGCAGTAAGTGATAATGGGTTAATATGTGACCTCTCCCGAGAACTGTATTAACTGAATGGCTTCTGGTTTTATGTCAAGCTAGAGAGTTTTAACTTTTGCTTTTACGGAGCAACAACTGTTTATCTTCGTTTGCAAAGATGGCATTAGAAGGACCCCTAATGCATCTGATGTGCACAGAAGGAGCCGCCCAGCGTAAGGCATTGGGGCTCTGGCATCCAGCCAGCCTTTGCTCTGTCTTTGACCTTCCACGGTGGCTGAGGGGACCTTCGGCAGCACGCCAGCACCCGCTGAGCCTGTGTGCAACACCTCTGCTTTAAGCAAAAGGAAGGCAAACTTTTAGAGCGGTTGAGGGGATGTATGAGGGCTTATCAACCCCTCAGATCCCTTCACCTGGAGAGGTGCCACTCTGCCTCTAGCTAGAAGCACCCCTGACCTCTCTGTTACATAAGGAGTCCCAGAGATAGGAAGCCAATGTGACCTCCAGGAGACACCATGTTGGTTAGGGTGTATAGGGGTTACCGAGAAGAAGTTGGGTGGCTGCTGTATAACAGAAGCAGAGAACTCAACATCAAGGACGCCAGTGATTCCCCAAGGGTGAACAGTCAACATGCATGAGATATCGGGACAACCAGGTTAAGACACAATTCGATTGAGTAGATCTGGGTCAGGACACAAGATCCCAAATCTCTCCCATTTACTATGACTAAGAGCATCTAAGAGCATCAAAGACTCAGCTCTTAGATGATGACCAGGCTATCGGTTGGAGGACCACCCTTTGAATAGTAAAGCTCTAGAGTACTTCCCAGTAAACTTAATGAGAGGGTAAGAAGTTCATTGAAACATACTCTTACCAGATGACCCAGAAACACTACTCCTTGGTATTTACCCAAAGGAGCTCTAAAATGTCCACACAAAAACCTGCACAAAGATGTTTATAGCTGCTTTATTCATAATTGCCAAAATTTGGAGGTGAGGAAGATGTCCTTTGGGAAGTATAGTCTATCCAGACAATGGGGTATTGTTTAGCACTATAAAGGAATGAGCTACCAAGCCACCAATATGAGGAAGAGACTTCACACATATTACTAAGTAAAAGAAGCCAATCTGGAAAGGCTCACACTATGTGATTCCCACTTAGGACATTCTGAAAAAAATAAGGAAAACTATGGATACAGAACAATATCAATGGTTTCCAGGGGTGGAGAAATGGAGAGATGACTTAGGAAGAGCACAGGGGGTTTTCAGGGCAGTGAAGCTGCTCTGCGTAGTGTTGTAATGGTGGATGTATGCCATCTCACAGTTGTCCAAACTCATAGAATGTACAACACCGAGAGTCGATCCTAAGGTAAACTGTGGACCCCGAGTGACTATGATGTGTTCATGTGGGTTCATCCGTGGTGGAAAACATACTGATGAGTTATGCTGGTAATGGGAAGACTATGTGTATGTGGAGACAGGGGTTAATGGGAAAGTCCTGTGCCTTCCTTTCAATGTTATTGTAGGGCGAAGTCCCACCCCCAGTGATCCTTTTAGTTGAAAAAGCAAAAGTTCATTAAATACTACTGCAGTTCCACATAGGATAGAGCAAAAGTGCTCAGTTTCCCAGAATGAAGAGTTAGGTTATATACCATGTGGTCATGAATACAGACCAGCTGAGGTGACCCCTGAGGGCAAAGCCCACATGAAACACAGGGAAGAGGTGGAGGAAGTTCATTAATGACTAGGACTCACCCTGTGTTGCCAAAATTTTTTTTCTGGTTCTGCCATATACCAATTTATATTTTACTCTATCATGTGCCTGTTTTATTTATTAAGGTGGGTCATCGGTAGGTAAGTTACAATGTCATCCTCAGTCATAAGGTCAAGTAGTGTTTGTGGCTGAAGCATGAAATGAAGAGCCAGAAATCGAAAACCATGAAATATACTCTTAATGCACAGCGGAATTACATATTCCATTTGACATAATCTGTAACAGAATAGCACACTGGGCAGCAATAATAATGAATTGTGAGGGACAAAAAAATCAGTGGGATCTAACTTATACAATAGAATGAAGCACCCAGAGGGCTTGAGCAATACTGATAAATTTAATACTTCTGGACATAATCATTCACAAGGGGTATATTTCTGTACCATATACTAGTCTCCATTAAATGAGAAAAAATGTGTTATAAACAGTTTATTCCAGAACTTTCCCAAAGGTCAGCTTAGGTTTATGAACTATTGGGTAAACTGTATATAATGTGTATATAGTCTATTCTGAAGTGCCTCAATATAATAATTTGGATAGTTTATTCTTAGACTATTAATTTAGTTTTTATACTTGTTTTATTTCTAAATATTTTGGACTTTTCTCATTTTTTTAGATATCAATTGCTGATAATTGCTAATTTTATTCTAATATGGTCCAAGAACATACCTTATAGGGTTTTAATCTTTTGAAATGTACGCATTTAGACATGTAAAAAACATTAGAGCTCCAAGATATGGTCTATTTTAGTGAGGTTTCATGTCCACTTAAGAATTTCTATTCCACAGCTGTTGGCAATTGTGGTGTATACATGGTTAATAGTATTAACTAACCAACATGGTTAATGGTGTCATTCATATCTTGCATACCATTACTCATTATTTTTGTCTACTTGTTCTGCTGAGAAAGGGATATTGGAATCTTCAACAATAACTGTGGATTTGTCTGTTTTTATTTTGGTGTGTCAGTTTTTCCTTCATGTGTTTTGAAGCTGTTTTTATGATCTTACATATTTATAACCTTTCTATTTTCCTGAAACATTGATACTTTTACCAATTTCTTTTCTTTTCTCTTTCTTTCTTTCTTTATTAATTATTATCATTTTTACTTTTACCATTTTCAATTTTCCTCTTTACTTCTGGTGAAACTTTCCCCAACATATAATATAGCCACTCCAGCTTTCTTACTGTCAGATTCTGCATGGCATATACCTTTTTTCCCAATTCCAAGTTTCAACCTGTTCGGTGTTTGTAACAAAAGTATGTCTCTTATAGAAAACACATAGTTGGGTTTCGCTTTTGTAATCAATCTGAAAACCTTTGCCATTTGATTGCAGTGTTTTGTCATTCATATTTAATGTAATTATTAATATGATTGGATTTAGTGCTGCCATTTTGCTCTTTGTTTTCTTTTGGTTTTTATTCCTTTGTTCCTCATTTTTCAGTTTCTTTTGGTAACATTCAATTCTTCTATAGTATTTAATTTTGATTCTTCAATTAGCATTTTAGTGCTTCGAATTGTCTTTAGAGTGGTTGCTATAGAGATTATAATCCGCATCTTCAAATGAACACAATCTACTAGCTCACAAAAAATAAATAAAGAAAACTTGTTTTAACATAATAATATTCACATATATTTTTGTCCTCCTTTTTGTTATATATGCTATTCACATTCTAAATCCCTTAGTATGTTACCATTATTGTTGTGTTAAAGAATTAATAAATAAATTACATATGTGTATTTATGTGTTCCTCAATGTTTAAATATTTGACTACCTATTTACAATGCTGGTGACATTAATTCCTTCCTTTAGATCTAAGTTCCTACCTATTGTGTAACTTACCCCCAACCTGACAAGCATTTAGCATTTCTGCTAGTGTAGGTCTGTTTCAGATTGTCTTTCAAAAGTAGGCGCTCCTCCCGTGTCTGTCTGATTTTGGCAATTCTCACAGTGACTTCAAAGAGTTGGGGGTGTTGAGGAAGTCAGGGGATGGGACTAATTTTATCTTATCTGCAGCAGCCTCAGTCTAACTAAGCAGCTGCACCATTAGCAGAAGCTGAAATCCCACTGTTTACATTTTAACAAACTAAATTGTAGTCCCACTGATTCATGAAAGAAACACGTCTTAGGACATGAAAAACTGACAGATATTAACACAGGCAAAGCTTATTCGAGGAATTCCAAGTGGTTTAATATCATTAGAAAGAGCACAGTGGGGCGAGGGGAGAGCAGTCTATGGAGGAAACAGCCATGCACACATGTGTGTATTGTGCCTTGTGGGTGATAAGAAGTGCTGATGAGCTATAAGCAAGAGAAAAACATAAGCAGACACGGGTTTTTGAAAGAGCAGTGGTAGGGATGAAGACGTTTATAGAGTCACACCCGCCCTTTACAAAAT
This sequence comes from Rhynchonycteris naso, assembly GCA_037038555.1. Classification (NCBI taxonomy): domain Eukaryota; kingdom Metazoa; phylum Chordata; class Mammalia; order Chiroptera; family Emballonuridae; genus Rhynchonycteris; species Rhynchonycteris naso. The sequence continues at coordinate 5,475,478 of CM072998.1, read as the reverse complement.
GAGCTGGAACACTCCCAGCTTTCACGTGGGTGTGGAGAGGAGGAGAGGACCTAAGAGAGGCAGGATGTAAATGTGTAATTACAATTAGTGAGTGGTAGAATTTCAATTATCCTTGTAATAACTATAGAGAATGTCGAAAAGTGAATTACATAACATGTATTAAGTCAGGAAGTTAATATATGATATCTACATAGAAAGAGAAGAGTCGTTGATATAAACAACAAAAATTAATTTCAGAATTGGGAAAATTCTAGCATGCGTTAGGAAAAATATGAATAAATGTTATAAATATAAGAATAGTTAACGTGTGAAAATAAAGGTAAAATGTTTATATCTGTATATAAAAGACATCCTAAAAATATTAAGGAAAAGACAGTTTGTGCAAATTATTTGAAGACATATAACCCACGTCACAGAAATTACACACACAAACACATACACACAGACAATCAATCATACATGAATTCACATTGAAAGGACCCAAATCGAGCCAAAGAGATTACAAATCAACTACTTTGTGCATATTACAGTAAAATTTAATAAAATCAGAGACAAAAGAACAGTCTAAATTCTCCAACAAGCTATGCAGATACAGCAATTTATCAAGGAAAAGCATCATATTAACATTCTTCAAGAGGCAGCAGGGGGCGGTGTTTAAGCCCCTGGGTGCTGGAACCAAACTGTTTTGAATACATGTTCCGGCAAACTCTAGCTCTAAAATAATAAACAACATAATTACTTTTTCCACAGGTCAGTTTCCTCATTTCCATCATATAAATCACAGTAGTTTCTGTGTCAGGAGAATGTTGGGAGTACTAAATGCATTAGAATGTGTAAAACCCCTAAGAATACAGCCAGACACATAATAAGGACTATATGACTATAAACTATATTTGTTCTCAGAACTCTTGATAGACACATATTTGGTGAGGAAATATAATGAATAAAATATTCAGGGTGCTTAAGAAAACACAGTCGATGTTAGAATATAATATCCATTTCAATAATCATTTAAATAAAAGGCTAAAAAAACCTGGGAAAATATAAATATAAGAAAACAATACAGATTAATATATTCATATAAATTCTTAATTGTTCATCCTGCTCTATCCAAATTTATTGAGAGACCGTTAATTGCCAAATACTGTTTTTCAGTTTTTTTACCTATATTAACTAATCTAGTATTCACATAAGCCCCATATGGTGAAGAGAAGTTCGCCAAAGGTCACTCAGGGTAGATCTGATAGGCAATCAAGAGTTACCTCCATAATAAGCCTTCTTTGTGAGGTCTGTAACTGTGAGACAGGGCTAAAATACAAACCATCTGTTCCTTGCTCCTTTCCTGAGTCTCTCCGCCATGGAAGTTTGTTTACAGACCTTATCTCTTGAGAAATGGCCCTTGAGTGTGGTGTCAGTGGGAGCTGAAACCTTTCTTTCAAAAAAGTTTTGATTCTGGTGTTCTTTCTACATGAAAAGCCAGATCATGGTTGCGTCAAATTATAAATGAAACAAAATATTTCGAAACAAAGGATTGGCACTCGCTGGTTAGCACTCATAGGGACGTGTGTGAAAAGCACAGGGCTTTCATTTTTCTTCTGGACAAACCACACACACATTTCCCTAGTATGTGAGTCACCGCAAGGAGCGACTACAGAAATAGAAAGCAGTAATAAAGTTGGAGACCTTGACTTTTCACTGGTTAAGAAATAACAGTCATCGGTCAACTACCCAGAGCCTTAAGCCTACAGTCATGGAAAAAAAAAAAAAAAAGCTAAGGAGAAGAAGCAAAATAAAACCTACAAATTCAAGCATGGTCACCATCAACAATCTGGTCCTGTAGGTCTCGAGTGGAACCAGAAGTGTCCACAGCTGCCATCTTGAGTCCCTAATTTTAAATCTCCTCAAGGGATGATCATCCTGGTGTCAAAGGGTTAAACCTTGTGTCTCATTTAGCTGGGATACCGGAATCTAGATATTTACTCTCTCAAGTTCTCTTGAGTCTAACTGCTGTGCTAGTGGTCAGTTACCCGAGGGTTCCTTTCCGCGGTGGTTTCGAGGCATTTATTTTAATGGTGTCTTTTCCAGACGACAAAGTCCCCGTGTTTAAGGTCATGTAGAGGCTGCTTGGAAGAATATGAAGGAAATAGAACTCACACCTGTTAGTGGGAAGACTGATTACATCGCATGACCCCGTTGTGGTGTTCTGACACATCTGTCCGGGGCGAGGTAGATTCCAGAACTGGGGGAGAAATATGCACCCTCAAAAGGAGGTCTGTGCCATGTTCTTATGGTTTGACTCAATGACTGCTCATTTGAGTTTAAAAATACCATCGACTGTCTCTGCCCTTCATGGGGGTTGAGAGAGTTAGAGACAATAAAATTTCCAAATACACAGCACGGCTTTGCAAAGTTCTGTAGTAATTATCGCAGCAAAACAGCACAAGGAGTGCCTAGGTTACAATTCTAGTAAGTTTCTTGCTACTATCAGAACCACACCTTCCCAGCAAATAGAAGTTTTGTTTCACCTTGAAAACGAGCATACACTGACTAGGATATTCAAACCTCATAGCAAGGTGTGAGTGCCTGAGCCCATTTCTAAGTGTTCAAACGTGGTAACCTTTAGACTTGGGTTCTCGTCCATGCCCATCTGCATAGTTACCGGAATTCACCTGGTGCCAGCATGACACACACTCAGAGACGTCATCAGCAACCTTAATAAAGTTTTCTCACCCGTGTCAATAAAATGCAGCAATTTGTCCTCCTTGGGGTGATTAACTTCATGTAACATGTCTGCAAGGTTTCGGTTGAAGGCTTCTGGTGAAACTAAACAGCCATTCTGAAGGAGAGAGATCATCCTCACACGATGTGTTTCAATAACTCTTTCTTACTACAAAGCAGGCGCTGTGACCCAGAGTGCGCTTCTCAGCAAGAACCTTTGGAAGTGTAAGGATCCGTGGGAACCTGGGTGATCGATTCTTGATTGAAGCAGCTTGGTGGATCTCCCGCTTCCTTCCTTGCCCTTGAATTTCACTCATCAAGGGTTTGAATCCTTTCCATTCCGTATGTCATTGTATGTTAAATCCCCTATTTCTGACCTAAGCCCGTTCAGAGAAGGGGAGGGAAGAGCTATAGTCACATGTGCTCCGAGAGCTTTCTAAGGGTGGTAAAGAGCCGACCCCTATAGTCTCCAAAGTATTCATCTTACTGTTTGTTTCTTTCGGTGCATGGTCTACCAAACTGTTGTCTAATATTTATAGTTGTTCTCAATTCCTCTGGTTTTATTCATAGAATTTGGGACCTCTCAAATCATACTCAGGGTAGTCACAGAACCTTTTCCATTTCGTCGTATTGGTTCATAATAACGCATAAACTAAACTGATGTGTATTCTGAAACCCTGGATTCCATGTTCCTAGAACCATTGCAAATTACTGTCTAAATTTCTGTCTATTCCAAGGGCTTTGGAAGTCTTTTAAAATCACTCTCAGCTCAGACCACAAGCAGGTCTTCCATGCCACCATAAGGGTCCTGCTCTGAACAGGTTATCGCTCAGAGTTTCTGGCTGCCCACGAGAAATAGGAAGCTAGTCAGAAGTTGGGGCCGGGACAACAGAGGGCCACACACAAAAGAAGGACAGGAAGATAGAAGGTTTTAGGTTCAAGTTACGACGCGGGCACATCTAAAACAGGGATAGTCTTCCCGTGTCATTTGTCTCTCCCACGGAACACTTAGAGAGGCCGTGGCAGAATCCGAATTTTTCTCGCAAGCTTTCTCGTGCCGATCAAGAAAACACGGGTCCTTGAACGGCTGCAATTTTGCTTCCTTTCCATCTAAGGTGCTTCTCAAATGAACAATTTTGTCCTTATAAAATATTTCCCAAAATGACCCCTGAAATTCTAAACTGCAGCTGATAAAATTACGCCACTTAGAAAGAGAGCCATTTGTCTTAAGTATATAAAATACACGTATGAGTTAGGAATCTGGACTTCCCGGAGACACGCCTTGGGCTCAGTGTGAGACAAACGCATGGGCCTCAGCGATGACTGGTCAAATCAGGGGCTGGTTCACCCCGTGTCCTGGACCCCCAGTCTGATGGCTAGGAAGTCTCCACGATCACACCCAACAAACCGGAAGTTCTTGGTAAATATAAGGATCGGAAATGAACTTCCTGCTGTCAACTGCCACCAAAAAAGTGCCGGACAGACTGATGACAGAAAGCAATGTCACTCGCAACAAGGCAACTTCCCACCAGGCATACATGTTTTCACATCTATTCAGATGATCCAAGGATTCCCCAGAGGGAAACTTAGGGGACAGAACACACAGAGCATTGGGTAGCCTGATAAGAAGAAATTGGAACTGAGGTCTAGTGTGAGACTCAGCCCATCACTGTAGGACTCAGTGGTTTCTCTTGTTTCTGAATTGAGGGTCCTGGCTTCTGCAGCAAGGGCGGCAGCGATAGGATCTCCTTGGGACTGGGAGCTTACTGAATTCCCCAAGGTATCACCAGAAAACATGCTTGCGATCAAACGTTGCACGTAGTGGAACTCGCTGCAGTAAGGGAGACGGCACTTTGACAGAGTGTGACCAGTGGCTCAGGAGAGGTAGGTGAGAATGGGAATAATTGTAGGACTTCGGGGTGTGGACACAGGTAGGTTCAGGTGCACAGTGGGGCACTGAGGCGGACTGGGCAGAGCTCATGGGGTCGTCATTTGGGACTGGCTGGCGGGGGTAAGTGAGGGTCTGGATGAGTTAGCTGTTATGGATAAGCCATCGATTTGCCAGAGTAAGAGCATATCATCTTCAATGTATTGATTTGCTAGCATCTCATGAAGCAAACAGATTGAATTACTCGTGTTGAATCTTATCTTTCCTAGGCTGAAGTTTCCTAGAAGACACAGCTAAATCCCGTTGACATAAGTCCATCTTTCATCCAAGTCACATTCAACTTCTGCCAGCATTTCCTTCAGTGAGCGCAGTAACAGTAGCAGGAACGTAACATATTTGAGAGGGAAAAAAAGAGTCTGGATATGTTTACGGCTGTATTTCAAGTAAAACAGATACATATTTTTGATGCATTTTGTTTTTTATTTTTATTGGGGTGACACTGGTGAACTGGTTTCAGGTGTACAATACACCATGTGTGTATTGTACTCTGTTCACCACCCCAAGGCAAGTCTCCTTCCACCCCTGTTTATGTGCCCTACACCCTCTCCTATCTCCCCTCTCCCCTCTGGGTACATTTTGATCCTGATGATTTTGCAGCCTTTACACTATCCTAGGCCCTGGGAGCGATAGGAGTGCTGAGATTATCAGCTTGGTTGTCCGTCAGGATCCTGACAAGTCCCCCAGTCTAAGCAAACCAGAATCTCTGGGTGGTGCACTCGACGATGTGGGTGTCGTGTGCACGCACGTGTGTCTATTCAATTACAGTTGGCATTCAGTATTATATTAATTTCAGGTATATAACATGGATATTTATATAACTTACAAAGTGATCCCAGGCTAAGTCTTGTACCCCCAACACCACACATTATTCCCTGTGTTGTATTTTACATTCCCGTGACTTTTTGGACATTGCCAATTTATACTTCTCAATTCCCTGAGATCTTCTTTCGGTTGGTTCCAAATGCCATCAAAGCTGAGAAACTGAAACAGGAACTGACTAAAAAGAAGGCCCAGGCTCCTACTTCAATTCTTCCCCAGTGAGTCCACAGCTCTTCCCTTTATCAGTATTGAAGACAAATACAGCCAATTAATTAAATATGTGCATAACAGGAAGACAGCAAGAAGAATAACACACTGGCGGGGTCCACAGCCCAACACATTTCAACAAGCCGTGATGGTGGAGTGACTCTCAGAGGATAGATTTAATCAAGATAAATGTCGCGGCTCCAATCTTGGGCACAGCCAACCGACTTCACAAATGCAGGGTACTAATGTAGACCTGACTAAGCAGTAGTGTACATGAAACGTTCTTGAGGAATTCAGTTGATTTTAAATGAAATGTGAGTCAACACTGATTCGGCTGCCAAAAAAATAAAGTTGATCCGAGGCTGCAACAAAAAACGCATCTAACGCCGGGATGCGGAAGACCCTTTTTAACGCTTGTTGGAACACTTTAAGTACCGAGTCACGTGTGAGCAGTCTGCTAAATGAAGCAAGTTAAAATTAGATCATGGTTGATGAGGAAACTTGGAGTTGTCATAAGAAAAGATACTTCGCGGGGAGGAAAGTTAACATGGGGAGAACAGAACATATTTTTCAAAATATGGGAAGCATCACACATGGACGTTAGATTAGATTCATTGTGTCAAGTCCAGAAGTCAGAAAGCCATGGAGAAAGGAAGGCAAAGTCTGTTCAGCAACCCTGGCCGTCACTAAAGGGACGGGGCAGCACACTGGGCAGCAGGTCCCAGTCCCCCTGGATTCAAGTCTTCAAGTAAATGACCCAGGAGGGAAGTTTTAGGGTTTGCAGAGAGTTGAATCAGATTAAGGATGTCCCCTCTCCCCCGTAAGATTTTATGATTTGCATTTTTAAAAGTAGCTCAGTAGTGCAAGGGAGGCTTCTCATCTCCGCACACTGTTGAAACTGGTAGCCTGGTCGTCTGCAACCTGTCCACTGTGCCCTAGGAAAGAAAGGGACCCTTCAGGGCTGTTAGCACTACACAGCCGCCTGGGTGATTTTCCTACGGGACAATGCAGTCGCTGTTTCGCAGATGTCACTTCCTACAATCTGCTGACCACATGTCCCTCTCTATCAGCTCCTTTCTCATCTAAACCTAACTTCTTGTAGAAAGCGACACTATGTCTCCTTACTGTCCGTGACAATTCTGGCCAGAAGTCTGGGGATTCCCTTGGGATCAATTAGCATGCATCCCTATAACTCGCACTGCGCTCGGAGGACTCGATAGTTCACGCTTCTCCGGCAACACGAAGTCACCGGACCCAGGGAAAGAGGGGCGGCGGCTGATTCCAAGGTCTTGCCGGGGTCTCTGCTATTGCGACGACTTTCTCTGGGACAGTTCAACACTCCGGGGCTATTTCCAACCCTTGGGCGGGGAGCAGCGGACCAGGAGTGGGGGAGTCTAACGGGAGCCCGGGGCTGCCCAGGACAAAGGGGCCCCTTCCACCCTAATAAGCCACTCTGTCCAGTGCGGTCGCGTGGCCTCAAGGCCCTGGGACCGAACTGGCTGCTCGGGCCACGGCCCCGGGACGGGAGGGCGGGGTGAGGGTGGCCGGGGGAGGCGCGGGCGCCAGCAGCAGAGGGAGCGCCCTCCGAGGGACAGCGAAGGGGAGGGCGGCCAGGCCCGGCGCGCTCCCTCCCTCGGCCTTTCTCTCACATAAGCGCAGGCAGAGGGCGCATCAGCCATGCCCTGCCCCGCGCCCGCCGCGCCGCCCGCCGCCCGCCGCGCTCCGCTGCCGCGAAGGGCGGGGACGAGGGGACCGGGCCCCCGGGCGTGGAGGGCCGAGCGCCGCGGGGGGTCTCGGCCGCCCCCCCGCTTTCCAGAAAGCCCCGGCGGCCGCGCACCGTCCGCCCTCGCCCCGGCCGCACCTCGCGGGTCCGAGCGCGCGCGGGGAGCTCGGATGTCCGGTTTCCTGTGAGGCCGCTACCTGCCCCCGGCGCCTCCGGCCGGCGCTGGCTGCGACGGCGACGTGCGACGTCGGGAGCGCCGCCTGCGGCTCGCCCTCGGGGCTCAGCGCGGGGCTCGCGGGCGGAGGGCGAGCGGACAGCCGCCGCGCCCCGGGCCGTCCACCATGCGCCGGCCGTGCGCCCTGGCCCTGGCATGCTCCCTGCTGGCCGCCGCGCTGCTCCCGGGGCCGCGCCGCGCGCCCGCCGCCGCCGCCGCCTTCTTCCAGTCGGGACTCGGCTTCTCGGACGCGGAGCCGGACGCGGGCGAGGCCAAGGTGGGTGGGGTGCGGGTTGCGCGCTCGGGCCGGGCTGCGGGGCGATCGCGGGGCTCGGGGCGCTGGGGACCCGGACCCTGCGCTCAGCGACGTGTGCGTTCGTGTGTCACCTTGTATCCTGACTTGGCGAGCGGACTGCACGTTTCCTGGGAGAAAAGTTTTCTTCTCCTGTTTTCCCATAAAGTTGTTACCAAGTTGGAGAGGGAGTTACGGGAGGGACGGGCCCAAAGAGCTGGCTGGCGACAGAGATCGGGGCGCCTAATGGAGAGCCGTCCCAGCGCTGCGCCCAGAGGGTCTTGAACCTGCGCAGGGAGCTTGGCTCCGCAGAGTCGGGTTCACTAGGGTCCGGAGCTGTTTTCTGATTAGTGGCAGTCACAGAGCCCGGGGCCCGGACGCGGCGCCCCAGCGCGCTTCCACGCACAGCCCCGGGTAAGCCGAGCGCTTGGCGCCGTGCGCAGCTTTAGGAAAACAGGCATTTACTAACTGGGCTGGAGGGCTTAGGACTTCAGAGTTACCTGGTGAAATTGGTTAAACTTGAGATGCTACAGATGTCACGTAGACAGACGACAATTGGGCATGACTTTTCAGTTTCATAAACTCTGCCTTTCTGAAATCTGGTCGTAAAATTCTGAAAGGCAAGGTGGATTCTGTTTGCTTTTTAAATAAGTGACGTCTTAACTCTTTGCTTACAAATGTTGCCAAGAGACTTTTGAGACATTCTGATTTGCAAAAGTGGAATTCTGTGTTTTAGCCTGCTTCTCACTGGCCCCTCTGAAAGAGTGTATATTTACCTAAAAAGTTCAGATCTGACGTAAGGATGGATTCTATGCTTATTTGAGTTCTTGAACTCCTGACGTTCCTTATCGGACATTGTCTGAGAAGTCGCCCTTCCATCACTGTGGTCCCCTGCCTGGGGCCTGAACTGCATTACTTTATTCCAACTGCCAGCAGGAGGAGAAACTGTCAACTTGGAGTGGACTTGATTAACATATACTGAATGTGTAGAAATTAAATTGCCTTCCCAGTTGTATTCTGAAATATGTTTTAAGATTGAGTAGACTAATTTTTAAAAACCATACTACTTTTGTCTTTAAGTTCTGGGGGGAAACTTTGAAGTAGCAGAATACAGGGGTCAAGGAAACCCTTTAGAGTAACAAAAGGAAACAATGTATGCGTTAAGTTGCAGAGCAGTGGGCATCCTGTGAACTGTAAAATGATGTTTAAGGCACGTATTTGCACAGCTTTAACTACTGTCATGGGAATATCTTCCTTGTCCTGAAATGCCACCAAAATGAAGCATTGGACCCCCTGGCACTTCCTGTATTTTCACTTTCCGTGGCTGCAGTCAGACTGTGAAAGCCTTGCTTGTCGTAACTCTGGCATGCAGGAGGAAAGTGTAAAGCAGGAGGTAAAACGAGAAGCCTTTTCTGATGAGCTACTAGCTGTAGCGAGAGTCGCTAACTGCTGGGACAGTCCAGAATGAAAGTGCCCATGTGTACACATGCGAGTCTGTGTGTATGTGTGTGTGTGTGCAAGTGTGTGTGTGTCTGTGTGTAATACAGAAGTTAGGTTAGCGCTTGGATAATAAAAGGTAATTTAGTTTTCATTCTCAAAATTGTCTTCACTGGTGATGTAATCAACTCTTCCCATTATTCATGAAAATGTTTATGCCTTTTTTGTTTGCTTTTCATACTGTACCATCCTTGGTATTCTGTCCCGTGAATATGGGTTGATATTCTGTATGCGGTGTGGACCCTTTTCAGGATGCAACGTCACTTTAAGTCTCTGAGTCCCACAGACGGTGAGACAGTCTGTTTCTTCCGGCACTGAAGTGCTCCCAGTGGTGGAGCAGAGAGGCTTGACGGGGCATGTGTCATTGCCACCCCCAGTGCAAACTGTTCTGTCCTTGACGGGGAACTGCCAAGAGGCGTGGTCCCCACTCGGGCCTCTCCCCAGTGACCTAGCCCATTGCTTTGTTTCCATGGGAGCCCCAGAGAGGAGCTGCTGGTAAGTTTTCTGGGAACTGCATAAGCCCCAAGAATAGATTTCAGAAGTTAAATAGAGGATGCTACATACCCTTAATCTCCAGGAATGGCCAATGTTTGATAATTTACACTTAGAAAGCTTTTTCTTTTTAATATTTAGAAAGGATGTTAGTGCAACCAAGTCAACAGCAGTAAAGTAAGGGGAGCAAAGTGTTGCCTATTCTATAATTACAGTTAACTGGGCATGATGGGGCACAAGAGAAAACATTGAAAATTATCAACACACTGAAGAAAACCAAAACTTAGAAAAAGCATTAGATTGTGACCTGCAGTCATCTGCCAATGTGAGAGTACATTGAGCTCACTCTGGTTGGTTGGAGTTGAGTGAAGACTTTGATTTTAAGAGAAACACTGCATGACAACATCAAAAAGGAAGAATTACATCATGTCAAATATACTTATGGGATTTTTATTCCATGCAGTGGGTTGGAATGGGAGCATAAATACCTAGATCCTTGTATGTTTGAGAGTAATAAATGCAAGGAGAGTATATTTTACATTGCAAATGTCTACAATAAAGATAAGCTCGACATGAGATGTACCATCTGTATCAACTGAAAGAATAATCTGGATCAATGATTTTCAACCTTTCTCATCTCATGATACACATAAACCAGTTCCTAAAATTCTGCCGCACACCAAACAATATGTAGTTTGCCAATCTCACAAAAAAAAAAAAAAAATAGGTGTAATTTTGATTTACTCATACCAGATGGCTATTGGTATGGCTGTTGTCTTTTCTTTCTTTCTTTTTTTTTTTTTTTTGACTATCTAAGGGAAAAGACGTCAGTCCCCATGACTAAATAGCTCATTTACAAGATGAAATATTATTAGGTAAACAAATATAACATCTTGTTTTCTGTTTTACACAAATAACTTCAAACATCCCTACATTTACAGTTTAAATGCAAAAGAAGTTGATTAGCTTAACACTAACATTAATTGTTTTAATGAGAATAGCTATTTTTTGTTACCATAATAAAAACACATATAGTTTATGATGACTATCACAAAAAACTTCAAAGCAATGACAACTAGTTTGCAACATGCCAGATTTTCTTCCTTCATCATTTATAATTCTGCATCCTCTCATATTTGTTTTGTTTTTCATTTACTGTTTCAAATTCATCAGCAGTGATGTTTTTCAAAATACCATCTGTGTGCTTACTGCAGCAGAATTCCTCAGAGGTCTTCCCATCCATCATATCTCTGGGCTTGGGTCTGGGAAGACACTGTTTTAACTATTATCTTAAGTTATTTTCATGCACAATGACAGTTTTAGACTCACCAATCTGTGGTAGGTCACAATGATTAATTTCATTGGTTTTATTTTCTTCTTCAGTATATAATTGTTGAGTTTGCAAGGTAAACTACTAGGTGTGAGGCATCTTAAGACACGTAAGCCATTTTTTCTTCTTCAGGGAACTTACAGCTCAGGCAGGAAAGAGAAAGGCTTTAGCACAAAACTAAAGTTTGTCTGAGGGAGTCATCCACGAGACCTAGTCGGTCAGGGTGCCTTGCCATAAGGCAGAACTTGAGTTGTAACTTGAATGAGTGTCTCCAGCAGATAACTCACTCCATCAAGCCCAGAGACTCCTTCCGTGTGTTAGATGGAAGAGAAGGTAACAAGGCAGAAATGACTGAGTGGTTCTACAGGCTAAGAGGAAAGGTCCTTAGACAAGAATGGGATTGTGCGGATGGGTGGCGTTTTCTTGTAGACGGCCAGTTTCAGGACCTTGGCCATCCTGTTGCGGGTCATGGAGGGGTGTTCATGAACTGAACACCTGAAATGCCTAGCTAGTAAGAAACTGACTGAGGACGAAGACTTGACTTGGGGACGGAGAGCACACAATAGTGCACAGGTGAGGCATTGTAGAACTACGTTAACCAGTGTCACCCCAATAAGAAAGAAGACTATTGAAGTCATATATGGGATTGACCGGTGGCCAGGACTTTCGCTACGGGGGTTGGGCCTAGTTCAGAAGCAGCACTTGTAGTCTAGAGCGGAAGTGATGAATAGACTAGAGTGGATGCAGTGGAAACTGAAGAGAAAAGCTCTTAGAAGAAGAACCCATAGACCTGGTGACTGACTAATAATATGAAAGATAAGTGAGTGGGAGAAGTTGATCCTGACATCAGTGTTATCATTGTTGGACTGTGGAACCTACTTGTAGGATTAGGGCATTTCAGAAAATAGAAGAGACTTGTTGTCATACATGGTTGGTGGATGAAAAAAATCACTTAAGATTTTACTGCCTGACCAGGCAGTGGAACAGTGGATAGAGTGATGACCTGGGATGCTAAGGACCCAGGTTCAGAACCCTGAGGTCACCTGCTTGAGTGTGGCCTCATCCGGCTTGAGCATGGGCTCACCAACTTGAGTGTGAGGTCACTGGCTTGAGTGTAGGATCATAGACATGACCCCATGGTCACTGACTTGAGTGTAGGATCATAGACATGACCCCATGGTCACTGGCTTGAGCCCAGAGGTCAATGGCTTGGAATCCAAGGTCTCTGGCTTGAACCCAAGGTTTCTGGCTTGAGCAAAGGATCACTCTGTCTGCTGTAGCCCCCCAGTCAATGCACAATCAATGAAAAACTAAGGTGCTGTAACTATGAGTTGATGCTTCTTATCTCTCTCTCTAGTTGACTGTCTCTCTCTCTCTCACACACACACACACACAAAGATTTTACTGAACTAAGGAACTTTTTGAGAACCAAATTAAGCTTTACAAATTTCCATCTCATTAAAAGAAAGGAAAATAATTGTCTCGGATCAACAGGACTTTACCTGCATAATATACCAAAAGTATTTAACCATTTTACTAGTGTTATTACAATCCCCCAAGGAAAATTAATAGTATGCATACCCCATCAGCATTAGAAACGAGAAGGTAAATGTTACTCAAGTAAAACAGGCCCGGGCCGTGGCTGTGGCCGTGGCAGTGGCCGTGGCGGTGGCCATGATGGTTAGGCATTTACCAGAGCTGTCCCTGAGCCTGGTGTTACAGTGCCCCAGGCATTTCTTGGATGTGCTTCAAATTCCCATACTTTTTGGCATTAACCAGCCATCAGTCTTCAGAAAGGAGGCTCACTCTTAGGGAAATGTGCAATGTATGGGAAAGGGGAAACTTCTGAATGCTCTTCCTCTCTTCAGCTCACTCTGCACTGACTCATGCCAGAGGCTCCGCTTTTGACTCCTCAGCTGGCCCTTGGGAGGAGGACGGAGATTGTGTAACATAAGGATTGGACTCTTGGCCCTTCCCCGGAGTACCTGATGCTTTCACGGCCAAGCTGCAGGGTTGTGTTTACTACTTGCCTTAGAGAATATGCTCAGGTGCCTCGCTGGCCTCCTGTCTTCTGTGAGGTTTCTGACCCCTGCTCTGCATGATGCTGGAGATGGTTGGCCTTGGACGCAGAGAGCTCAATTCATCCTTCATTTTGGTTTCTATTTCTCTGTATTCTTTCTTCTGCACTGAGAATGCCTAGTTGGCAGCCAGGGGTTCATGAGGTGTGGTTAGCACCCAATTTGTTGTATAGAAAGCAGCTTGGTACTGGCCTTGGCAGCATATCAGCGGGCATTGGTTCTTGCCCTTCTGCGCTGACGGGGGGGAGCGTTGAGGGCGGTATATTGGGAGTGTTCTCTCGGGTGTCCAGTTCTCAGGCTCTGGAGAGGGGTGTCGTGGCCGTCTTGTGGTCAGCAGGGTCCACGCTGGAGTGCAGTGTCCTAGTTCCCACCTGGATGCCTTGGGATGCAAGAGCAGGTGTGAGCGGGACGGGCGGCCCCTGCGGCCCAGCACGGCACCTCTGTGGCGGCCAGGGGACGCCGCAGGTTCTGATCCCCTCCACAGACCATACGTACCTTGTGGACATAGGTTGCCTCTCAGCACCCGAAGCACTGGCGTGCCGTGCACTGTGCCGTGAGCACTTCCCAAGTTGGCTTTTCTCTTTGGCCGCCCCTCCGTGGGATGCTTGCTCTCACGTTGCATTAAAGATAATGAGCTAGAGGCAGTGACTAACCCAGGAGCAAGGAGGCAGCTTTTATTTTTCTTTTCAAAGCCTCTTGCAGCATCTGGTTTAAGAAAGTGTGGGAATGGGTTTGGGCCCTCAGGGTTTGTGTAGGACCCGCAATGCCCAGCCCTATGCTCCTGCTGGTGGGGGCGGGGTGGGGACAGGGACATCTGACCCTGCAGGGAAGGCTCCCTCTTACGTTTACATGTATCGCAGTCTCTCCGCAGTGGGACACCCTGAAATAAACCTGGACTTTCTTCCAGGGTCTACCCACGGTGCCCCTCGGACTAAAGGTAGAGACGGCCGGATCCGTGGTACCGTTGTAAGCGTGGCCGCGTGGCCAGGGGCCTGCCTGGAATTCCGGTGGCTAACGCTGATGTAACTAATGAGTGCAGCGTTCCTGAGCTGCGCTACTGTAACTGCAGTGGAAGACTGAGGTCACTCCCACGCCCCATGACCTTGCACAGATAATTGCATTTGGAAAGAAACAGACGTTTCTGGCCGAGACGTCCCACCTCCCCCCAGCTCCCTGTGGTTCCACCTTTCCCCGTTACCGTAGTCCTGGCGGTTTCGGGCCGGACAGGTACCACGGCTGCCTACATTTGGTGGCAAGACACAGATTTGTCACCGCAGGTTTGCGTCAGTTGTGAACCAAGGTACGGTTCATCTTTCACGCCAGACGTGATGTGGTCGAGGGCTCTAAACAACACGAGATGATGGTGCGTCTGATTCACAGTGTGAGTCTACAACTTACCGTGAATATTTAGATGCCTCGGTGCAATTGTCTCTTCTAAAACTTGCTCACAGAGAGCATTTGGGAGGCTCTTCGCTTCAGTTGCTTTACTTTTGTTCAGAGTTTGTCGTTGGGCTGTTTAGAGAGAAAGAGGTGATTATTCAGTTGGCTTTATTGGCACCAACCACATAACCCATCACGTCGGTTCTTGAAATCCCCTTTTGCTGGTGGGTTCTCCTGTCTGCTCTTGCTACCCAGGCCTGTGGCTGCCCGCTGTTAGAACAAGCCCACCGTGCCTTTTCAACGACCCACAACTCCTCAAATTCATTTTAATAAATTAATTGGTGCTAATCTTATCTGTCACAAAGCTATTTATAGTCTTTATCCTCTGAGTTTGAATATTTCTAAACTTCATTAAAGGAATAGCAAGCGATTGACTTATGAGATGCTGCCATAAGACCCTTCCCGGGGGCAGGGCTGAGTACTAAAATGCACACGTGCCAGGTTTCCTGAAGACTTCAGGGAGCGTGAAATCCCTGCTGTCCCCCAGGGGTGTGTGTGGGACAGCAGCACTGTCCCATCCCCTGTCCCGTGATTGCCCTCATGACCGCCTGGCAGGGAAATCGAGGGACTCTGGAAAGAGACACTGCTAACTCCTCCTTGCCTGTGAGTACCTGCTTTCTGTGCTTGTAAATCCACATTTTCCTGTGTCGATCCACTTCCACGCAGGGCCATCTTAGTCAGTTCCCACTTGCGGTAGCTTCATCCTGGGCTGCACACCGCAAGGCAGACAGCGATTCCCAAGGATGCAGACTGAGTGATTCCTGTCTACAAGGAACGAGCACAGCGTCTTTCTTGAGGAAGAAGACACTTACTCATTAAAATACCAGAAGTGAGTCAAGCAGTCAGCACCGGTCGGCAGGCAGGCTCGGAGGTTTTGTAAGAGTCTCCTGATTTCCCAGAAGCTGCTGGCCGGGCTGCGAGGTGGCTCGGTCTGGTTCAGGCCAGGCGGAGTGACGTGGGGTCTGCCGTGACAACCGAGGAGTGACTGGCCCCAGACACCAGAGAGGGCAGACCTTCCTTTCGGATGTTGAGGTGAAAGAGCCAAGTCCAGCGGTGGCTATGTTGGGGCGGCCATGGGGGCCCAGGAGCTGGGGGCAGAGCTTCGAGGGAACCAGGGGGGACGCTGCAGAAGAACCCAAGAACAGGACCTGAATCTGAGTTGGGGTTGAAAGCACCTGAGACCACGGAAACATTTCCCCGAGATGCTGAAAGCGTCATCCGTCAGAAGGGGTTGCATCTGCTTCCCTGTGCAGACCTGTCTAGACACGTGGATGGGAAGTGGTGTGAGGCGGCCCTGAGCAAGTGCCAGCAGCAGCTTCCCCTGCGGTGTTCGGCAGCGATGGCTGTCCCTTTGCTCGGCACCATATATGGTGCCTGAACCTCCCGGAGGCTCCTGGTTTCTGCTGTGACAAAGACAGCCTCTTCTCACTCGCGTAAACACCTGTCACTCTACTGTCTGGGAACACTTAGAAAGTATATTAATGATAAGCATCTTCGCTGTGATGGCTCTCATTCCAAACAGAGCAGTGTAAACAGTGGTCATGATGAGACACACACACACATTCACATACAGTCACATACACACCACACAGTTACACACACACACACACACACACACCTCTTAATGGTTCTTCAAACAACCCTTGCCTAGCTAACAATTTTTAGGCAATCCATGAAAAGAGACTAACAAAAACAAGAGTGTATGAAATCAGATTCTCCACAGTGTATGTTATTGGTAGGTCAGCTGGCAAGTAAGGGAGAAGAGAGGCAAGCTTAAAGTGTCCCAGCCATTTCTTTCTTTTTGAAATTTATTTACAAGTATTCTTGCTAATTGTAAGACTGCGAAGAGGGAGGGGCAGAAAGGAACTAGCGAATAAGTAGTATAATCACCGTGTAGCGGCTGGTGTGATCTTTCTTACAACGCGGCTGAAACATGCGCAGGAAGTCAAAGGACACCTATTAGAGAACAGACCTTCTGAAGGAGGAAATGCCCACACAGGCAGCTTTGTGTAAACAATACGTGAGAGTCTAAAAGGCTGACTTCTCGGTAAGTTCAGCTTCATGCTTGTCCTGTGTGGATGGGTGGGGAGGAAACATCTTGGAGTAGCTCAGAGAAGACGTGGTCTGCCGTTTCTGTATTATTATAGCGTATTTCTCCTTGAAACGTGGACCCCAGGTGACCTCTCCTCCACACTGTACGCAGTAATAATGCATGCAGTGCTGAGTGGCCGAGGCAGGAAACAAAGCAAGCTCTCTTTCTGACCACAGAACGCACAGGGCGGGAGGGGTTTTGCTTGGTACTTCCTCTGAGGGTGCCTAGAAGAACTCCCTGTCAACATTTCCCCTTGTCTCGGTCACACCGCTGTCCCTCGGTCTAGTGACGTAACTGTTGAGCTAGACAGGCAGTGCATTGGGTGGGAGCATAGTCTCTGGAGAGTGGCTGTCAGGACTCACATTCTGGCCCTGAGATTTCTCTTTCTGTCCCTGGCACTCAGCGCTTGCGTGGCCTTGGGCAAGTTGCTTAACTTCTCTGTGCTTCCTTTTGTAGAAAATGAAGACAGTCAGTGCCTATGACCTGAGGTGATTTTGAGGAATAAAGAACAAGAACACAAATATCCCCAAGAGCCGTTGATTGGCAAATAGCATTGTGTACATTTTTGCAAAGGAGAGAGGTTTCATCTTCAGACAAACTAGCCCAGACCGAAGGAGCCAGTCCTGAGCACGGGCGGGAACCTGGACATTCTGCAGAGTGATTCTCCAGTGCCTTCCACTGGTTTTATTCCATGCTTTTTATTATAAGCTTCCTGGCAGGTTTTTGTTGGTTTCTGAAATATGGATGCAGGGTATGATATTGATGCTTGATTTTGAGACAGTGGGGGGAATCCTGTTTGTTTGATCACTCAGAGTAGGGAGAAGTGGTATTGTAGTTTGGCTTGTACTATGTGTGCACCTCTCCTGTATGCCTGGTGGTGTGTCTGTCCTGGAGGGGGACAACCCGGGCTCTAGACTGATCACCAAAGGAGTCAAGGATGATGGTCATCCCTGAAGTAATCAAGCCACTGAGGGAAAGGGACTTGGCCCACACAGGATTTTTATGATGTTATGTAGTTTCACAAAAAAGCTTAAATATTTTCAAGTTTAGAACGCTATTACAGAAACAGGCTAATGCATGCAACTTTAATGAGCAAACATCTCAAGTCTTTACATTATTATTTGGCACAGGATAAATCTAAATGCGCACTCTAACTTGACGAGGAAATCATCTCAGAATATCTAAATGATGAAAACATTCACTGAATCAAACATAAGACAATGGTATGGTAGAATGTTTTATGAAAGACTTCCACTTGTGCATGTTTGTTGATGAAAATGGAAGGGCATTGTTCTGTGGGGGGCGCTCTTCCAGAATGGTCCCTGTTGTCACATAGACTTAGCCTAGTTCATTTGAGTGCTCTAATTTGCTCACAATGGTTGGTTCTGTTTGACAGCGCTATTTGCCGGGTGGCCGGTGAACACTATGAATTACTTGGTGCTGAGCATGTGATGTCATGGGGGGAGGGGAGGGTGGTTCACATTGGAGGTGTGGGAGCGAACAGGAACTTCAGAATAAGTGGTGGACATAATCCCGGGCTCTTCAAGAACTAATAACACTTTTTTTTTTATTCAGTAACATCTTGACAATTATCACTTCCTTAAGAATCTAGTATAGATAGATGTTCGTTGGGAGTATTTTAAGAATTTTTGGTCTGATACCATCTTTCTAACCACTATACGATCACGGCTGATACCATCTTTCTAAACAGATTTTTTTCCCCTGACAATTTGGAACAAAGAATTGAATACTAAATAAGATATTCAACCAATGTGTAATTACATATAATTATATATAATATGTAGTCTCTTATGTATATAAGGAATTAGTAAAAATTAACACTTTCTATATAAATCTGTAGGCATCTATGTACATTAGTAATACAGATTTGTATGCAAATACCGGTATGATCTTAAAGTGATTTTCATATTTTTATTTCAGCATTAGAACCGTATATAATTATATAAAATAAAGCTTTCCATTTACGTGCTGCTCTATTTCCCGGTTTAAATGTTAATGCAAAGTGGTTTTCTTCAGAATAATTTCGCATTCTCATACTAAATTTCTTTTCTTAAATGAAAGTGCTGTGCTTATTTTTTTTGGGGGGGGCGGGGTGGTTAGAGACACGATTAAAATAACATTGCTTATTTAATATTCCTTTGTGTGTAGAGGAAATGCTCATGAATTTAATAATACTTTTGCTTCCAACTTGCTCAAGTATTTAGAAAGGATGAAAAATTCCACTCCTAACTGCCCCCACCCGCCCATAAAAAGCCAACTTTGCCATTGTGGTTGTTGGGGGAGACCCCTGCATTTGTGAGGGGTGACACTGCGAGAGGGGCCACTCTTCCTCCCTGCTGGGAACTGATGACATTTTGGAAGCTGGACACTTATCCACCTCGGCCAACCAGTGTTCCACGCTTCAGTGTCTTTTTCTGACACGGCAAAAATAATTACCTTGTGCTGGTAACGCCCTCCAACCCCTTCTCCAAAACACAGAGTTTGTCTCTCTTCTTTGCGTAAGCCTAACGGGGTCTTTTCTTCCCCTCAAAGTCCGTCCCTCCCCTTCCCACATCCCAAACAAAGAGCAGATAGGCTGGGCAGATTTAATCGGACTGAAATCATTAAGAAAATGCTCTCTTTATTTTTTGTTTTATTTATTTTTAAAATTGTTATTGAATATCTTGACACTGGAAAAAACTGTGGTCTTGACTTTCACCAGCAGTGACCGCAAAGCTGCCGGGGGCCCTGCGACTGGGGTCCTGTCATCTGTAAAGGAAGCGGGGGCTCTCCTCCCTCCGAGTTCCTCGGAAGTTGCCAGTTAGTATTAAACACCAGCTGTGAGGTGGCACTTGGACCACAAGACGGTGGCCTACACGGAATACTTTTAATTCTTTCTTTCTCTGTTTGCATCTGTTCAGTTATTTTATCCTAGGAAAGCCCTCTTCCGAGTTTATGTTCTGATGAAATGGAATACTTGTTTAGGCTCCTGTTTGCTTGTGGGTCGTGATATTTATAAGTTCAGTAAAGAAAGACAAACTGATTATTTTGTCTCGGTGCCCGACGTCGGTTTGGGGATGCTGGTGATTCATCGCTTGTTCTCTTTGAATCCTGGGTCTCTCTTCTAATCCTGGGTGTCTGTCCGTGCCCCCGGAGAATGTTACCAAGGCCCAGATCATTCATGAGTCAGTCGTGCTCATCACACTTACGTTGGGGCGATGTGAAGCCGATCAGTGATATACGGATGAAGCAAACGGTGATGTCATCGTTCTCTGTGCACGTGATATGCAAACTGTTTTCCCCCTGCTTGTTGGCAGCGGCGAGATCTGCTCTGTTGCAGACAGCACTGTTCTACCTCAGAAAACACGCCTTCGTTTCCTGGCCGCGTGTGCACGGCCCCGTTATATGACTGTCACACGGCCTGAGGGGTTTCAGAGGGACATGGCTGTGTCATGCCTACTGGACAGTGCAGGTTCTCCTGTGATCTCACACTGGGGACAGCGTTAGTGTGACTGCCTCAAGTTGCACTGTGGGCCCTCAGACATCCTCTAGAGCAGTGGTTCCCTAGGGGTTGGATGAGTCGGTCTCAGGGGTTCGAGAAGCCTCTGCCGCGGAGGCCAGAATAAAGTAATACCGTCATTTGTTGTGAGTTCATGCACTTTGTTGGTTTTGTTCTTTGAGCAAGGTGATGTTCATGCACGGCTCATTTTGTGCACCAGGATAAAAACATACCAATGTCTTGAATTTGGAAAAAGAAATCATATTTTATTTATCACTAAAGAAGGGTTCGGTGAATGCGCATATGAAACCGGTGGGTTCAGTGCCTCAAAAAAGGTTAAGAACCACTGCTCTAGAGTCTAGCCCAAAACACCTGAAATTCAATATTCACCTTCATGTGTCAATTATTTTATTGGGGGGGAGGCTGGTGAACAAACATACGGGTTTCAGGTGCACAGCTCTACGACACATTATCTGTACACTGTGTTGTGTGTCCACCAGCCCAAGGCACGTCTGTGTCCATCCTTCTCATACTTTCCTCCACCTCCCTCGTTCGCCAGGTGTTTAAACAAGTCCAGTTGCTCTTGGTGTTGATTCTAACTGTGTTCCACCGCTGTGGAGTGCCTGTGGGGGGGGGGGCACTCCTCATTTGTCTCAGGTATTAGTTCTACCCTCTTAAGGCTTGGCATGGGTTTCCTGCTCCCAGGCCTGACTTAGACTAATATAAGTTTAACTTTCTCTTGAAAAGTTCAAATGGTAACTTGTAAAAAAAGACACTTAGGAGCTCAAACGAAATCTGCACTGTGCAGGTGAACTCTGCGTGGTACCACGGGCACTGCGTGTTGCACTTGCTCCGTGAATGGCTCGTAAGTGCCTCTGGATAGAATGCCAAGCAGCCAGTGGCTATTCGTCTGAACTATAAAGAGTTCCAGTTAAATATGTATGTGTGTCAAACTTTTCAATTTAATGCAGTGTCACTAAGCTATCCTAAGCATGATCTCAGTGCATGTCACTGTGGGTTTAATTCAGACCCAACAGTACACGTCAGTCTGAAGCCGCATGATTTCACTGTAGTGCACTGGAGCATTGTTCAATCCATATTAAAGTTCAGACTTTTCCAGAACAGTTTCTGGTTTTCTGAGCCTAAGTTGTTTCAGTATTTTGTTAGTTAAATGCAAAGGGAGCATTTTTTCTTTTCTATGTGGGTGCTTGGCTGTTCCGTGACCTGAGTCGGTCCCGTCTCGTGTGCAGTCAGAAAAATGTGCAGGAATTTGAGGTTCTCAGCCTCCCTGGGAGGTTAAAAAGACCCTTGAAGTAGAGATTAATGTCTCACTGCCAACTGAAGTCTCCCACTGGACGGTTGTGCCACTGTGTGCTGATAGGTGTGCTAACACTCTTTTATAAACCAAAATTTCAGACACATTACATACTCTTCTCTATAAATTACACATTATTTTCTTTCCCTTTATTCCATATTTTGACTCCAGCATCATATTTTTCAGTGAACTACTTTTAAACACACTTCAAACAAATTTTGCTCCTTACACAAACGTATGTGCACGTAACAGCAACTGCCAGCAATTGCTGTTCATACCACCCTGTACTGTGATATATAAATGTCATCGTACAACGAATATTAACATTCAGGTTGAGATTAGATTTTCTGCAGAGTATACGTTTCAATTCAAACTTAAATTCTTTTGGAAAGTCAGGTGTCCCATGCTCTGTAGTCTTTACCTTTTACACCTTCGCACTATTTTGATACATAAATGATGCTTGAAATTATGGTGGCTTCGATTTCATTGTAATATTGCCCGGTTTATGGTTTGAAAAACTTAGTACACTATACCTATGTGGTATGTGCATTTAGTGGGAATAAGCAGAATTTTTTCCAAACTCTTTCGAGTTTTTATTTTTTTGTGGTGTTGGTAAGGAAAAAAGTCATTCTTTGGCAACATGTATAAATCTATAATCATTTTGTTGAATTGATTGATTTCATTGCTACAATTTGAGTTCAGGAATTTTTAGGGGATTTGTATAGATTTATAGGGACAGAAAGAAAATTTGCAAATGAGACACTCAGAAAATTGAGGAAGCAAGTTCCTGTGGGTGTGGAACAGGGTGTTTTGCATCAGAGCAAACATTTTGCAAAAGGGGTTGAAGCATGGTTAAACTATATCTGATTCACGTTTGGTTATCGAAACTTGACTTCCATTCAGTGACACTGGTAATTAAGAGATGAATATCCCTGGCTAGAAAGCTCCATTGGTTAGAACATCATCTGGAAGTGCAGAGATCGCTGGTATATACAGGAACTGACTGATGTTTCTGTCTGTCTCTCTTCTCTTTCCCTCCCTTTCTCTCTCACTAAAATCAGTAAATAAAAATTTTTAAAAATAGATGAATACAGCCTGACCTTTGATGGCGCAGTCGATAAAGCGTCGACCTGGGAACACTGAGGTCACCAGTTCAAATCCCTGCACTGGTCTGGTCAAGGCACATATGGGAGTTGATGCTTCCAGCTCCTCCCCCCTTTCTCTCTTTCTCTCTCTCTCTCACTCTGTGTCTCTTCTCTAAAATGAATAAAATAAAATAAAAAGAAAAATTAAAAAAAAAAAGATGAATACAGTTTACAATAACCCTTATAGTCTCTAGTTATTCAAGAAAATAATTTGCTCTGAGGGCCATATGATTTCATCAAAATTGTTTAATTAGGTTAATTCTTACTTGAGTCACCATATGAGTTGATCCCATTCCAATAAACAGTTTGAGATTGCTGGCCTTAATTGTTGAAGAGAGAACACTTTATTTTTAAGGGCATCTTAAGGAACAATGTTCCCTCCAATAGTATTCTTTACAAGATGATCCTTATTTGCTTTGTAAAAATAAATATGATTTTTCTTTACTTGGACAATGTCTTTCTTGCTTCCAATGATAAATGTGAACAAGTGTCAATAGAAGTTCTTTGTAACTCCCAACATAGTCTAGTCATCAAAGTTTATCAGCAAAATATGTCTCCCAGAGAAGATCAAGTTGGCCACAACTGGACCATCAGTGTCTAGGAAAGTCATGTGGTCCTTTGCTCCCCGGCTGTTCCTCTATTTATGTATGATTCTGACTAAAGGTCAGTGCTTGGGTGAGTATAATTGTGGGCAAAATAAAAATCTATTTCATTTTGAACCATAAACGGAAAAGACCTCAAGTTCTTAGAAAAGTGAAGAATTAGAATTGGATTCTAACTTCAAGCAGAATATGCGAAAGAACTAGACTTCTAGGCACATTCTGACTGTAAAATAGGTAGGTAGGTACCTTACATGTGGTACATGCAAGAGTAACTTTTATATCTGTGTCTATCAGTCACTTTCTAATATTTATTAATTTGTTTCCGAAGTAGTTATTGGAATTATTGCCTCCTGTGTGTTTAAGCTATTAAATAAAATCTGAGAAAAACAATTCTATAAAATTCCATGATGTCAACAGTTTTATATATTTTAAAGTTATATATATATATATATATATATATATATATATATAAAATAGTGATTAATTTTTATGGGATGTAAATATAGACAAGAACTTAGATTCAAGCCAAATGTAACTAGTTATCTAGGTCAGCAAAAAAGCTAGTGCAAAGATTGTACAGTGGCGTTTGAAATTCATTGAATTTCAAATAATAAGGCCAAATAATAAGTATCAAAGTATGCAATATTTTGAATGAAATGAAGGTTGGGTTGTCTATAATTTAAAACACTAAAGATAAATAATAACTATGAAAAATAATACATTTTACTTCAAATGTGGCTACTTGGATATTTTTTATTGAATTAAAATGTGGCTACTTCTTAACATTTACAAAAGTATTTCTTTAAGTCATAATGAAACTTCTACAACTTGACAAATTCAATCTGTCTATTGATACACACAAAAAAGACAAAACCAAACATAATAAAACCCAAGCCTTGTGAATATTAATAATTTTCTGTTTTTATCATTATCATTGGGTCCTAGCATCATGTATTACTTAATTAAAGACAGTCCTGGAGCTCAGGTTTGGGCCACCAGTGATCAGGGTCAAAGAAGATGCTTCTCTGTCCTTCTGTGTTCCCTTGTCCTTCACGCTGCGGCTGTTGGAGGTCAGTCTGTTGGTGACCTTGGCAACCCCTGGGAAGTATCACAGGGCACAGATGTTCTGCGTTTTCCCTCCTGACGGGCCTGATCACATGTTGTGTCTCCTGCTGCGCTCGGCCTTGCCTCAGCTGGTTCCTATTGATTTTCTTCGTGTAATTCAAAACATTAAATGGAAATTTTAAATGAAGTTCAGTCCAACCTGTGTCTGAGATCTTGTGTGGTCAGTCAGAGAAAAACTATTTCCCCAGGTTTCTTTGCAGCGAGTGTCGGCGTAGGCTCGCGCTGGCCGGTGAGCTAGAAGACAGAATGTCATAAGGATTTATGGGAAACTGCTGGCTGATAAGGTGCTGCCTTTCTTCCTGTTTTACTTTCTTCCCTGCAAATCAGAAAATCCTTTCTAATTAAAAAAAATTACCCTATGCTTATGAGAGGAACACTTTTAGACTAGGATTTTTGTCATTATTAATGTCAGCTGGTGAGTATGGAGTGACAATTTGTAATCTGCTGCCCTTAGAGTTGAAGTTATTTAATGTCCAAGTCATTAATCATGTATAATCTTTATACCCAACATTCTTTGCCAGCTGATGCAATCTTTTAAAATTCTATGTTTCTATTTTGTAAATGCTTTAAGAAGTAGCCACGTTTCAAGTAATTAAAAGTGCTGTTTATCAGAAAGACTATACCGTTTACCCGTTTTTGCTGTTAACAGTCTTAATACCTTGTGTGTGACCCCTAACCAAGTCCAATTGTTTTAAACATGGCAACGAGAGAGAACAGAGAGAAAGTTAGATGAGAAGTTCTCAGAACGAACAGGAAAAAAAAAAACAACAACGTGCAAGTCAGAAAATATTTTTGCATCTTCATACAGGTAATTGAATAATTAAACACCTGGGCTGTTCAAAAACTGTGCTTGATTCTAGGCGTATACAGTTCGCCTTTGCCATCCTAATATCAGAATGGGAAGTTAGGAAAGAACGCTCACGTAAACGTAAAACGGCTGGAAGTGCGATACGTGACCTACGCGCCCATCTTCCCGTCAGCAAGCACCTGCAGGTGCCACGTGCACAGCGTAACTGCGACTGTAAAACCCAATGGAATGTGTAGAAGTGGGTCCCCAAATGTGGCTTTCTAACACACAGAGTAGCTGATCTTAACAATGCTCTGCCCCACAGACAATGCACCTGTATGCAGGCCCTCCTCCCTACTGATGGTTGACATTTGAAGGGAAATTCACCATCGAATAATAAACACAAAGATAGATGACTTTAGTTTAAGTATTCTTTTCTAATAATAGTTTATTTATAAACACAGCACATTTCTCTGTCAGTTAATTTATTATTATTATTATTATTATTGTCTGCTATAAAATTTTGGAGCAGGCGCCCACAGGCCAAGCTGAAGTAACAAGAAAGAGGAAAGGTGCTCTGCTTGACAAGCCTTCTCCCACAGGGAACCCTGGATTTGTTCCCCCACCCCCACTCCCACCCCTGTGCGGAGGGTCTGCAACGCACTCCTGCCCTGTTATTCCCCCTCCGATGGGCTCTCAGGCCACCAGTGAGTGAGTGGTAACCCTGCCGTATGGAGCGTTGGCCAACGCGAGTTACTGAAGTCTGGCCAGTCTGGGTTCTAGCCTGAGGTCGGAGCAATTGATTTCTAGGCTATTCTTCCCTGGCAGTCTCGAGAATGCAAAGCAGCACATGTTGTGTGCGGAAAGCAGTATTAAATGCAGCCTGCGTTCAATACCTAATCTAGACCACCAGGCGCATTTTTACTTACCACGTTCATATATAGGGAGATCATTTTCACTTCTAGAATCGGTCATATTTTCCCATTTCTTGATCTTCTCATATTTGCATTTTCAGTTTTATATTGTTTTACATGGCTGTAGCCATTGTATACGTGCAAAGATCACATTTTTTTTGCCACAGAAATAAATGTTGGACAAGCTCAGCCCATGTGGACTACTTGCTGTAACTAAGCTCTGTGGCTCAGTCTCAGTCAGAAATACGAGGCTTCGGTGGTGAGCGCACCATGGAGTGTACAGAGGTGATATTATAAAGTTGTACACCTGTAATTCATATAATGTTATTAGCCAAAGTTACCCCAGTAAATGTAATTTAAGGAAAAGGGATTCTTTGATTCTGGCTTCTGAAATTATTCACTACATATTTTCCACACTATTTAAGACCAAATACTCATGAAGTTAACTTTTACAGGTATTATTAAGTTTAATAATTCAATGACGTCAACTAGAACTTTTATTTAGTGAGCAGTTTCATTCTATTAAAATCACAGGCTATATTATTTATACTGTATTAAGTAACCCTACGGTATAAATTATTCAAGAATTACAAGTAACAGCATGTCGTAAATCATTGAACAATAAATATGTATCACGAATTATGTTTTTATTTCCTTTTTCATAACAATGAGCTGGGAAAATGTAAAGTCCACAAGCAGAATATATGCATTTGTCATTTATTCGGTATTCTAAAACAGGCATATTTTTTTAGAAGTAAATTTTCTGGATTCCTGAAAATTAGAGTTTTTAAATATAGTAACAAATTTTTATTGTGCTGACTAAAGTATATTAAACATGACCCACTCTGATGAAAACGGGAGTTCCTGCTACTTCCTGTTCCTACGACCAGTGCTACTGTTTGCAGTCGTCTTTGTACCCTTTGAAAATTTGCTTTTATTCTCTATTTTTGTCTTTTCTCTAGGGCTTTGTGCAAACTTCTGTTCACTTCTGTTCTTTGATGCTAGGGAGGTGTTTTAGTCTGTTTTTTTTGTTTGTTTGTTTGTTTGTTCTTTTGTAGCTATGGCCACACCATAAAAGAACAGCTTTTGAGCTTCTGGTGATCTCACCAACTTCTAGCATTGGTTAAAACCTAAAAGCTACAGAGGCTAGAGCAAATTTGAGCCTAATGAGAAGTTAAGGGCTGGTGAACCACGGAGCTCCATTCTGCTCTCAGTGCCCCAAACTCCCCCGTTTTTCTCGTCTCATGGTTGCTCTGTGGCTGATTCCTCTCCAGAATTATGTCTGATTTCAAGAAAGGAAGAATAAGGAGACAGAATGTTGGTACCTTAACAGGAAAGCAAGACCTTTCTTAGAAATCTCTAGTAGATTTGCATTTATAATAATCTGTAGCTGCAAGAGAGGCTGAAAACTAGAGTACACGCCACACCAAACACGGGAGGGAACTCTCTTTGTAAGGAAGTGAAGGAGAATGGGTTTGAGTAACAATGTCTGCAACATTGTATCAGTGATTTCTAGACTCTACCCCTCTGCCCACCAGATTTCTCATTCCCCCCCCCCTTAAGCTTTCATTGGTGCATTCCTTGGGGACTCATCTGAAATATTAATGTGTCTAACCCCCAAAATTTAAAATTCAGTGTGAAGATATATGAAAAATTTATAGAACATAAGAATTTAAAGTGGCTAATTTTATTGTGTCAAAAGTTAAGTGCTGTCACAGAAAAGGAGAAAACTTGGGCAAGCTAGTTTTTGGAAAATGTTGAAGTCCTATAGACTTCAGTGTGAGATACATGGAATAATACCAAATTAAGTCAATATAACTTAAACCTTTTAAAAAAATGTCTTTAATATACTGGTATTGATTTTATTTATTTATTTTTTGCCTATATTTTCTGTAAGATTGGAGACAGGAAAATCTCAGATTTTACTTGACTTCTTTTTAATGGGTTCATCTCCATTGCTTGGTGTGAACTGTAACAGGGCTGTCTTCAGCCAGCGTGCTCATTCCTTTCTGTCCAATGAGCTGCACTGTTTGCGAAACGAGCTGGTTGTAAATGGAAATTTCTCCCTTCTTCCTTTTCCTCACACATTTCTCTGTGGAAAGTGGGGACAGCTATTGTCAGATGTGATCGCAGAGAATAGCACTGTCACCCTGACCTTGCTGTGCTAACAGACCCCACACTGCGTGGTAACTTCAAAAGCTGAGCATAAGCAACAAATGAGGGACCGGAATTCCTTGACGCTACCAAGCAGACGTGTGGGGTTGTGCTGTGTCCTCACAGGGGACAGACAGCAGTCCCTTCTCCCAGGCCGAGTGTCCAGGGCGTTCCTGCCAGGTAGGAGGTCTGCCTTCACGTGCCCTCTGCAGTGCCGTGCCCCTGGGTCCCCCCCCCATCTCGTGCATTCACCCACGGAGACAAAAACGTGGGGAAGCATAAGTTCCCCACTTTAGTATTTAGTGCGTTCAAGATGCCCCTGGAAACACTTCTGTTGTTTCACCCTTGATATTTCAGCCTGTTGATTGGTTTCAAATCTGTCATCACGTATACGGTACACATATTCTTTCTGGTGGGTTGACCACGTATCAAACTTAATAGGAATTGGACCTGAAAATACATTTCAAAGAGGGAGGTAAGCAGCCGTGATAATCATTTGAACTTCAAGTACCACCCGTTTAACTTCCGTATCATCCTCCTGCACGCTCGTAAGATGTCACCAGGGCATAGTGTTTCAGAATTCTCCCCTGGCAACTGAATTATTTCCCTTTCATCCCCTGTGTTAGTGTTCTTGATGTGCCTTCGGGGCAGTTGTCATAGATGCTCA
This sequence comes from Rhynchonycteris naso, assembly GCA_037038555.1. Classification (NCBI taxonomy): domain Eukaryota; kingdom Metazoa; phylum Chordata; class Mammalia; order Chiroptera; family Emballonuridae; genus Rhynchonycteris; species Rhynchonycteris naso. The sequence continues at coordinate 5,446,420 of CM072998.1, read as the reverse complement.
TCTTTCAGAGTAGTCCACAATTAGAATACATTTGATTTCAAGAGTTGATTTTTTTCTTTAAAATTATGTTTTCTTGATAGAGGTAGAGACTTTGCCTGCTTGTTGGTGATTTGCACTTCCATCGGAAGGGAAGATGAGAACATCCTGTGTTAGAACAGAGGGGGAGGAGGGGTGGAAAGCCCCATGGGTACCTCAGAAACTCAACCAGAATCAGCATACGGGGGGGGGGGGGGTGGGGAAAGGCAGGCAGACGCTTCATGTATGAAAACTGAGATTATACAACAGGCTGTGTGTGAGCCAGCTTCTACCGAACTTTACATCCCAATCACTTTAAACCACCTCAAAGAAGTTCTGTTGCTAAACTAGGAGTGATTTTTCAGGGGCAGTGGTCCAGAGGGCACGATGACAGAAGTAGATCATTTCAAAGGTGAAAATGTATTCGATACTATTTTTATTGTGTTTGGAAAGTCTGCATTGATACTTTATTCCCTTTTGCTTCCTCAGGGAAATACCCTATTCAGATCACCAGAAATAACATGTCAGATTCAAAGAGAGACTTCATGGGTAGCCAAATAGACATGCTAAATATATTTAGAAAATCATTCTCGTGACAAATATCTTAAACTGTTTCCACAATAACAATGTTGGGTAATGTTAAGATTTACCCACTGACTTGTCAAGGCTAAAAAAAGACGTAGAAAGGAGAGTCAAATATACTTGCTCAGTATGTTTAGGAAAGGTGTTGGCTAATATAAAAAAAAATTTAAGCGTAACAATGTTAAGCAATAATATTGATTGAGATGTTTAGGTCACGGAGGAGGGAGGTTAACCTGATTTTTGTTAGTTTAACTTTTTAAAAATCTTTTCAGATTAATGGGCAAAGAGGAGTAAGACCCAGTTATAATTGGAAGTTTGTATATTTAACTGACTTAAATTTTGTTTTTCAGAGTTACTGTTTCCAAGATCCTGTATAACAATCAGACATTTTTTTAAGTTACCTGATAACTTCCTCCTAACAACTAGACATTTCTTCTCAAGCTTTGCAAGAATATGTCATATTGATGTCTCTTTATGATGGGTTACCAGGAAATAGCATTTTCAGGGAGTACAGGGGCACACAATTGATCCCAGATAATGCAAGATCATTCTATTGTATTTTATTGGTGGAGAGCGTAGGGTAGTTGCAATGGCATGGACTTTAGGGTCAGAACTGGATTTGAATTTAGCCCTGGACCTTAAGAGCCGTGTGTTCTCAATGTTTCCGAGTTACTTCTCTGGAATTGGATAAAATAGCGTTTACCGTGTAGCCTTGGAAGAGGGTGCATTTAAGCGCTGCCTTGTTTTAGCTGCTGGTAAAGCATCCGTTTCCTCTTCCGGGTCTGTCAGAATCATTTTGTCCATCAGTGTGGTTTGTTCAGAGTCCTTCAGTCGGGGCTCCGGACAAAAGCCCACCAACAGAATCAAGTTTGTCTACATCTCTGCTTATTAATATGCTACCTGTCGGCTAAGAACATGTTGGTTAGAAATGACTACCACATTCACATTGCTCTTTTCAAGACCGCAGTGACCTTGGTGTTGCTCAAGCCAGTGGTGACCAGTGAGGTGTGGCCACCAGAGGACACATAAGAGAGGCACAAGAAAACAATGTCTCAAAAGAAGAAAAAGAAAAAAAGTCTCTTTTAATCACAGGAAGGGGTCACTGCACGCCCCACAGGTCACAGGGAAGGATTGGTCAGGGGGCAGAAAAGGCAGGAGCAAGGTGAAGCCAAGACTACAGAAGACAGGCAGGGCAGGGTGACCAGTTCAGGACTGGGAATCTGAATAATTTCCGTGGGTCTAAGCTGGAAGGGTGGTCTCGAGGTGCTTGGGGTGACCGGGGGCAGAAGAACACCGCGCCCTGGGGTGAAGGACCAGACGGAAGAGTGTGGCTCCCCACTGGTTCCTGCACACAAAGGCTTGTTCCTGGGCGGCTCCTCTCTGTGTCCAAGGATTGGCCAGCCTGAGAGGGTCAGTCTCTCTATGGCCAGAAAGGTTTTTTTAACTTGAAGAGGTCAAAACCTTCTAATACATGGGCAATAAAAGTATATACACAATATATTCTATTATTAATCTAGCAAGATTTGCACAGCTGACCATTCCTTCACTGTGGTGCACTGCCTTCAGCCGTTTTCTTGGCCTTGCTGGTCACTCTCTCTTGTCCCCCACTGGCCAGGGCTCCTCCTCCTGAACATTTATCATGGAAGCACTTGGGGTATCAGTCCCCACCTTCTGTTCTTCTGTTGTCCACTCCCTTACCTGGCCATGTAACCCCATCCCATGGTTCTAAACATCCCAAATGGGTGTCTGGTCCAGATATCTCTGCTGAGCTTGAGAATATAACCAACTGTCATTTCATCTCTCTATGTGACACGTCCACTCAGACGGCTGATGGACATTTCAGCTTAACACAGTAAAACTCCTGGTGGACTCTTCTGTGCCCACAACCTTTCCTGACTCAGACAACGGCCACAGGTTGCTTCAAGCTGGTCGAGGCAGAATTCGTGGGGCCATCCTTGCCTGACTTCTTTTGCACCCATGTCCAAATTCTGCCACGTCTCTGATCTGAGGATCTGAGCCACCACTGTCCCTCACCGGGGGTCACACTAGTTCCATGTTTAACCACCTCATACAACATGCTCCACAGAGCTCAGAGAATGGTCCTTCCAGATGGAAGTCGTGGGACAGCTCTTTCCTATTCAGAGTCCAAGATTAGCTCCTTATTTCACACAAACTGAAAGCCGAGCACCAACAAAGGAACAGCCGTCCGACCCCTGGCCATGTTCCAGTGGAGCAGAACTTGAGGACCGGCCTGTCTCACCGAGAAGTGGGTGTTGGTGAGGCTCCCAGGCGCTAGGCAGAGTGGGGAGGACAGTCCTGCTCGGATTCTTGGGCTGCATATTTTTAAAATTAATTTTTAGAGTTGTTTACATGATTTGCATACCAGACTTCTGCAAGCTACATCCACCTCCTGCTGGGCTTGTGTTTCTCCCTTTTTATTTTTAAATGGCTGGGGTTTTAAAATTTACTAAGGTGATATATATATTCTTTTCTTTTTCCTTCATGACTAGTTCTTTTGATATTGTGTTGAAGGAATCTTCGTCTACCTCGTGTCATGAGGATAGTCTTCTAGAAGCTTTATTGTTTTGCCTTTCGGATTTGGAGTTATAACCAACCTGGAAGAGATCTCCGTACAGGCAGGAGAGGGTGAGTCAGGACTAGCTCTCTTTCCGTTTGGGTGTACCGTTGTCTTAGCGTCTTTTCCGCTGCTCTGCCGTCGGCTGTGGCCACCAACGCTCTCTCTGCACAGGCACGGGTCTCTTCTGGATGGATTGCCCCTCCGACCTGGCTCTCTCTGGCCTCTTATCTGCTCCACTGACCTGTCCAGTTCAAACCAGAGCAGCTCCAACCCCTCTGAGAGTTGAGCGTGTGTGCTCCTTCTAAGTATGTTGGCGAGTTCCGCTGGCTTTTTGAACTTCATAAAATTGGAATGATGTTTATGCATTCCTTTGCAGTGTGCTTTGTTCACTTCACATCCAGTCTCTGTGATTCAGCTGGGTTGATATTTTGTAGCTGTCGTCCCTTCCTTCCCCTGGCTTTTCAGTGTAGTGAGATTGCACTGTAAACCTATTACCCGCGTGTATATTCTCCTATGAATAGACATGGTATGTTTTCTGATATTTCACTTGGGACTTTTTTTTTCTCTTCCTGGAACTGTATCTGAGTGGACTGAAGGTGAGTTTCTCTAGAGCAAGTTTGCACTGTGTTAGGCACCTGTGGACACGACAAGGACAGACCATTTCCAGAGGTGTTTTTGGCTTAAGCCTGCGTGAACCACAAGGTAGATTGCTTCAGGACACAGATCAGGATGAGAGCGCTCTTGTCACAAGGAGGCGATTTCTTCCCGTCTTTCACCCGGAACCAATGTTGAGATGTCAGATTCTCTTGCTGTCTCCCATGGACACGAGACTTTTTTTCTTAGTTTGCCCATGGATTAAGAAGGCACTGTAGATTTCGGGGGTTCTAGCTCACCACTCCAGGGGATTTCGGGGCCCTATCCTGTGACTTGATCAATTTCAAAGCCCAAGTTCACCCACCAAAGCCCCTGTTCCCAAGGGGACGATGACCAGAGTGCTTGCTTAGTCTCTGATTTCCCTCTTTCATGTCATTTATGACTTTCTGGGATCATTGCTTGCTTCCTGGATGTTCGCTCTTTCTATGGAGACCCAGACACGTGCACGGATGACAGAGAAGATACACACAGATGTAGATACATAGAAGCTCTTTTTCAGAATCTCCTCTAACAACCTGTTGGGAACAGAAGTCACTAATCCACGTTTCGTAGGGGACTTTAGGATTGTCCTGACGACCTGGTGACTGAGCGCTCCCGTTCTGGGTCGGATCTACATCCGCTGCCGCCGCGGTACCGGCCGCACGACCACGGGCGTCTGTAGTCGCGGCGACAGGGTTTCCCTTCCTTCCTAGCACAGGAGAATGGGTGAAAGTGAAGACTTTTATTCTAAATAAAACTGATAAACAAGTCTGAGACAGCCGGGCTCCTCCCTGTCACTTTCTCACCTTGCTCTGCCTCTGGCCAGATCTCCTCCCGGGCTGGTGGCTTCCTCTGAGCCCCACCGAGTACTCTCTGCCACGTCACTGTATTCTCTTCTCCCCTTTGGTCCGGCCTTTCACCTGGGCTGAGCCTGCAAGCACTTCCCTTCTATTATGTTTATTTTCCATAGGACAAAGCGAACAGAAGGGCTCAGTGTATGTTTATTTCTCCAGGGTTACGTGGGCTGTATGTAATGTGCACAGGGAAGCTGGCAGACCAAGGCGGTGACCACGCATGCGCGCGCTAACACACACAGACACACAGACACATTTATTGTTCCCCTTGATGGAGTATGCAACATCACGAATTCCTATAATCTTAATAAACCTAGGACATAGGTTCTGTTCTGTGTTTAGTGCGTATCTTTAAAGCCTATATATTTGCTCCCAAGAAAACTCAAGTATGTAGAGTCACTAAAGAATTTACATAATACCAGCTGTTTTTATACTACGCTCACTTAAACTAGCATTAGTGACACATTAAAATGTTCACTGACACATGAGGAAAGGTCAGTATGTTTTCGTATTGGTTGTATCATTGAACTTTCTAACCATTTTAAAACGTTTCTATAAAAGGTCAGCAATCATAACCTTTTTTTCTCCCCCAAAAAGTTGTCCCTTGTTTTTGTTAGACCCGTAGCAAGAAAATAGAGAGCTTTTTTCACGTGATGGGGCAAATTCACGTTGAATTCCTGGGACCCCTGACCTTGCTCACTGGGCCAGGTCTGTGGCATGCAGACTTCTTTATGCCGACATTGGGTGCTTTTCTTCGGGCGAAACAGCTGTTCCTGGCAGGTGAGTGACACTAAACATCCTCACCGAGGTCAGTGCTGTTGGGAGGTGCCCCGATATGGTGTTTGTTCAGTTCTTTAAAATATATTTCTTTGTTTTAAAATCAGCAAATTACTAATGAGTAGCATACTTCTGGGAGAATAAATCGAACTTTTGCAACCTCGATGCACGGGGACGGAGGGGGGGGGTGGAATTGGCCAAAGAAATGACTAATTCATTGCATGTTTCACAGAACAGCTTTAGGTTACATGGAAGAAGTTCTGGATCAGACTTGTAAGAGGATAAGAAAGGCAAACAGTAAAGCGTGGGATGGAGTAGAATTCTTGTTACATTTCCTTCTCACCTATTACTCTAGGGGCGCTGAAGGCAGCTGGCTGATACATATTTATTACAGATGTATGGACAGCATAGCATAAAACATCTGAGGACTGTTCAGCTAGTCTTTTTTTTTTTTTTCAGGGACAGAGAGAGAGTCAGAGAGAGGGATAGATAGGGGCAGACAGACAGGAACGGAGAGAGATGAGAAGCATCAATCATTAGTTTCTCGTTGCGACTCCTTAGTTGTTCATTGATTGCTTTCTCACATGTTCCTTGACTGCGGGCCTTCAGCAGACTGAGCAACCCCTTGCTGGAGCCAGCGACCTTGGGTCCAAGCTGGCGAGCTTTTTGTTCAAGCCAGATGGGCCCGCGCTCAAGCTGGCGACCTTGGGGTCTCGAACCTGGGTCCTCCGCATCGCAGTCTGACACTCCATCTACTGCGCCACTGCCTGGTCAGGCTCAGCTAGTCTTAATTGAGTCATCAGATTAAATCCTCCAACCATTAAAAGGTGATTTTGCCTAGAGAAATTGTGTATTCTTTCTGGCTACTAGAGATGAACCTATTACTTATAACCTTGAAATGTGTGCATAAAATTCAATTAAAATAGTTTTTATTTCGAATTGTTTTTCTAAATAGAGAAATGTATGTCATTCTTGTAGGTCATTTTTGAAAAGCAGAATCATATTTATAAATGACCTGTGACATTACCACCTAAGCTTCCCATTCTTTGCTCTATCTCTTCCCGAGCTATATTCAGAGATCATGCTTGACATATTATTTTATAGCTCCCTTTTGAGAAGTAATAGTCTCTATTTTTCAGATCCTGAACTATTCTATCTTTTTTGTGTGTGTGTGTGACAGAAACAGAGAGAGTCAGAGAGAAGGAAGGATAGGGACAGACAGACAGGAAGGGAGAGAGATGAGAAGCATCAATTCTTCATTGTGGCACCTTAGTTGTTCATTGATTGCTTTCTCATATGTGCCTTGACCAGGAGGTTATAGCAGAGCAAGTGACCCCTTGCTTAAGCCCCCGACCTTTGGTCCAAGCTGGTGAGTCTTTCTCAAACCAGATGAGCTCACATTCAAGCCAGTGACCTCCGGGCTTTGAAACTGGGTTCTCCGTGTCCCAGTCTGGTGCTCTACCCACTGCGCCACCGCCTGGTCAGGCGATCCTGAACTATTCTTAAGACTATGAGTTTAACGACTGTATTGCCTCTCTTATACTTACTTTTGTGTCCCCTTGATCTTACCTATTTTCATTTTTGTGGTGTGTGTAACACATGTCTTTACACATTTTCACTAGTAATTTGTGAGGTCTGTCTTCTCCAATGATATTAACATTTACCTCTCAAGTTTTCAAAACTACCTGAGTGGCGTGAATTCTAACGATCCCAGTACTTAAGTTGATCTCACTGGCCAATAAGATGGAACATTTGCTGCATCTCTCTACTCCAAAAACACGTCCACTTTTGGTGATAAAATTGGAGACTCAAAACTTAGATGGTTTCTATTAAATTACTGTATTCTATAGTTCCTAACTTCATGAAAATTGCTAAAACGTTTCACAGCCACATTGCACGTGTGTCATGTGCATACATTAACATACATATAATTCACGTGCAGTGTATATGTCAATGCATGTTCCAGCCACGTTGCACATGTATTTATAACCCTGCTGTCGTGTGTTTTGACTCGGTTCTCTGTGAAATGATTCTGAGCTCACTATCACGTATTTTGTAAGGTCTTTATTTTGACTCAGTCAAATGATGTCTTTCAAACAAATGTTAAGAAAAAAAACGTGGGGATCCATGGATTATGGTCTTGAATCCTTATACACTCGAGGATATTATTCTGTTCCCCTTTCTTCACGCATTAAGCGCAGGGGGACTTGCAGTAGAATTCAGAGCGGTGTCCCCCACATCACCTTCCGCACCAGCAGCAGCAAAAAGCTCTGTGAACTTCCTATAACTGCTCTTTGGCATCTGTGTTACAGAGCAGAAGCTAAAAATAGAATTTCACCTGTAATTATGTGGTTGGTTTCCTGTGTTCTGGAAATTTATTTTTAAATTTATATTTTTTTAATTTATTTTTATTTGTATATATATATTATGGGAAAAACTTTTCTTATCCTTGGAATTTAATTATTTCATGGAGACATATCTTTATGTTATTCGACTTACAAGAATTTTGACTGGTCCTCAAGTAGGTAAAACGTGAACGTTTTGCTGCAAAGCTTTCCCGAACTGGGATTGGTGAGTGATGCACTTATCTTCAGTGTGATTTGCTCAAATGATGCTCTTACCTAACTCTTTTTCTTTTCTCTGGAATTCTTATATGTGTTGAATCTCTTGGAATAGCTTTTAATATTTCTAATGTTTTCTTATTTTTATTTTTTGACAGACAGAGAGAGGGACAGATAGGGACAGACAAGAAAGGAGAGAGATGAGAAGTATCAGTTCCTTGTTGTGGCAACTTAGTTGTTCATTGGTTGCTTTCTCATATGTGCCTTGACCCAGGGGGCTACAGCAAAGCAACTGACCCCTTGCTCAAGTCAGCGACTTTGGGCTCAAGCCAGTGACCTTGGGGTCATGTCTTTGATCCCACGTTCAAGCCAGAGACCCTGCACTCCAGCTAGTGATCCTTCTGCTCAAGCTGGTGACCTCACAGTTTTGAACCTGGGTCCTCTGCCTCCCAGTCCGATCTCTATCCACTGTGCCATTGCCTGGTCAGGATCTTATTATTTTTATAACCTTACTCTTTCCCTCTGAATTCTGAAAGGATTGTCAAGGTTTATCTTTTACTTCACTGATTTTTTTCACGGTGTGCCTCTTCCACAATTTGAATTCAGTAGTCAAAGACTCACTTTACTTTCAGCTTTTCTCATTCATCTTTTGTTTCTGGTCCCATTTTTTTTTTCATGGAATTTTTAAATAATCTCTTGTGTTGTGCAATAATTGACCAAAAGGCACTTACTGTATTTTCAAAGTGAATCTTTTGAAACTGCTGTATTCTTTTTCATGGCAGTTGAAATAATATTTTTGTCATCCCTATTCTTATAAATGAATGGAAATTACTCCCTAGTCAATGTTAAGATAGGCTTTGGTAGAGGATATGTGTCCTTTAGAGCATTTTACATCTAAAATGTTGTATCCAAAAGAGCTAGAAGAGTTTTGAATTCTTTCAGCTTTATGTCTCTAGTTCTATGCAACTCTTTCTATATATATAGTCGCATGAAAGAGAATCCTGGAGGAATTGACTTAGAAATATGCATTCAAGGCCCTGGCCGGGTAGCTCAGTTAGTTAGAGTGTTGTCCTGATACGCCAAGGTCGCAGGTTCAGTCCCTGGCCAGGGCACATACAAGCACCAATCAGTGAATGTGTAAGTAGCTGGAGCCACAAATCAATGTTTCTCTCTCGCTCTCTCCCTTTCCTTCTTTCTCTCTAAAATTAATAAAAATAACCAAAAAGAAATATGCAGTCTAGTCACCATTTATATCTGCTATGCATAAGATAAAAAGTAAAAATAAAAACAAAACAAAAAACCCAGATATCAATACGGTGGGTGGTTTCACTATGCCACTCTTTAAAATAAATTCCAATCATCCTAATGGTTAGATTTTCCTACAGGTATCACTTTTTCTCCACTCTCCTAAAGGAATTGGCTGAACCCTTGAAACAACCAGGTCTAAGAAGTTTTTCCAAATGGGATTGAAAATTTATCTCAATAATTTTAAATTTCAACAAACAGTATAGTTACTGAGTTTTTATTTTGGTAAGATGTTATTTTATCTTTTTGTGTGTTTATGATTTTTTTATAATTTTATTGTGACTTTTTAAAAAGGTTTTAGACAGGCAACATCATCTATAGGGACTTCCTCATTTTTTTTTAATTTTTATTTTATTCATTTTAGAGAGGAGACACAGAGAGAGAGAGAGAGAGAGAGAGAGAGAGAGAGAGAGAGAAAGGGGGGAGGAGCTGGAAGCATCAACTACCATATGTGCCTTGACTGGACCAGTGCAGGGTTTTGAACTGGTGACCTCAGTGTTCCCAGTTCGACGCTTTATCCACTGCGCCACCACAGGTCAGGCTGTGACTTCTAACTGTATGTTTTTTTGTGTTTGTTTGTTCATGAAGGAAGATAAGTTTTATAATAATGAAAATTGTCCCCAGAGAGGAAGTTTTCTAGTGTTTTATTTGGATGGCGCCGGCCTGGGCTCGCAGATCTGGGGTGCCTAAGTAGTGCCAGTTAAGACAAAATAGATGAAGAAAATGAGGTTCACTTTCCGGAATGGCCCTGTGATAGTATGGGTGCAGAAAGAGGTCAGACCGTGGAAATTTATGGAGAAAAGGGACTGGCAACCTGGATAGAAATAAAATCTGGTATTCACTGCAATACAATATGAGGCAAGAGGTGGACATCACATATAGGTTTCAGGCTTGGGCTACAAGACGTAAATTGCACCTGCTAATAACTAGGGTTGGCAGGGGAGCCCATTTCCTGGGGATGGGTTCACTCAATGCAGCAAAATCAACCCATCCAGAATGGTGCCCATGTGGGAAGCTACTAATGTACATTACATCCTCAGTGACATGGAGCAGGATTGATAACCACATTTAATGCAGCTTTAGTCAGCAGAACGGAGGCTTCCCAGCACCCACTGCCAAGGCCAGGAGGGTGTGCAGGCCTCAGCACTAGAGGGCGCCGGGTGTGATTGATGCTCCGCACTTGTTCATCTAACTATGAATTTACTCCTGGGAAGGAGATTTTACTGCTGCCTATTTATTTAGGATTTCACATCAGCAGGATGACTAAAGCGTGGCATCTCAGAATGGTGAGGAATAAATCTTAGCAAGAAAAACTTACTTCAGCTGATTTATCCTCTAAAAATGAGGCCTCAAATACATGATGGTGTCTTATTTGCTCAAAAATGATGAATATTCACAAAAAATATTAAGAACATAAAATGTAAAGTAGGAACTGAAAAAGGATGTGCTTGCTTAATACTCCTCCAAATCCTTTAGTCTTGGTGATGCATACCTTAGAATTTACGTTAGAATTTAATTATCTTCTTCCTGCAGCCATGGCTCAATTGTTTTGAATGAGTTGGCCCCAAGTGCTGAGGATGGTTCCTTGGAGTCTCTGCCTCAGGTGCTAAAAATAGCTTGGTTGCCCAAGCAACAGCCCAAGATGGGCAGAGCATCACTCTGTAGGAGGGCTTGCCAGGTTGATCCCAGTCAGGGTGCTTGTGGGAGTCACTCTTTCTGTCTCCCTTAAAAAAAAATTAATTATCTGTTATTTCACTAATGTACTATGTTAGCAGTAGGAGTCTAGATTTCTATTATTGTCTATTTAACTAGTTGTTCACAGATCAACTTTCTATTATAGTTGAATGTCCTGTGCACAATATGGCATGATGTAAACTAACAGTAAGTGATGTTATTTCTATATTAATATTCTGAGTTCATATCGCAGACCCAGTTACCCTCAGTCTTCTGAACTCCTGTGTGGCCATTATTGCTGATTCTGTTCACCTGACATTTAATACGTGTGGCCTTCAAACCTGGTACCTTATGCATGTCTTTTCATAGCCCTTGACATTCACTGTCTAGTTATGTTAGTTACAGGTAGGTATGGAGTATAAACAGTGCTCAGGGAAAAGAAAGGGTTAGTAGTGAATAACTGTTCCATCCATGTCCTTATTTCCAATGTCTATTAGCATACTCTCTCCTTTTATTTCCCATCTTACTGGTCTACCTTTCAATTCTGTCTGTCAACTAAAGCTTCTCAGCTAGTTACCATTTGTTGCGTGCTTCATATGTGCCATTTGTACAGTGACTCTGGGAAACATCCCAGGGTTTTATTACCCCTCAGGGTCTGAGCCCTCCAGCTCTCCGTCAGCGAGTCAGCTTCTCCTCCCAACTCCACGCGACCCTTCTGACCTACCGTGGTCATCATCTTGAGCATCGACGATTCTGATAAAGTCTGATTGTCTTGTCTGCTTCCCCTCTTTATAGCCTTTGAATCTACTCTCCCTGTGGAAGCTAGGGTGTGTTTTCAAAATTGTAAACGAGATAATGTGGTTCCTTTGTGTCAGGCCACCGGTGGCTTCTTCCCATACCATTTAGACTACAGGTCAAGCTCCCCTGCGTGGACTATAATGTCAATGAGACCCGACACGATGCAGCCGGGACCACCTCTGACGTCATCCGCACTGCCCTGTGCCACACCCTCCCTTTGCCAAAGACTATACCCCCCATCCTCTTTTGTCTGCCCTGTAAACACATTCTTTTTATCACGCCTGGAATGTTCTTCTCTAGACACGCGTGGCTGGCTTCTCTTTTTGGTTGAAGCCTCGCTTTCCATACCAATTTGTCAGCCCCCCTTCCTTAATGGTCTGTCCTGAAGTAGCTCCCCAACTCCTCTCGTGAGCCTCATTCATTCTCATCTCTGCCGCGTCTCTCTCTTACGTGTGGTGTGTGTTCCTTCATGATGGAGCCTGTCTCTCTACTGGACACTCTGTGTCCGTCAGACTGTTTCTGTACTATATGCTCACTCGTTCTGTTGTTTTTCAGACTCCACGTGGAAGTGACATTGTCCTGCACTTGTCTTTCTCTGTCTCACTTGTTTCACTTAATCTCACCCCGTGTAGGTCCAGCCACATTGTCACAAAGGGCTAGAATCATGACGGTGTACACCTGAAACTGCTATAATGTTGTATGTTAAATAGGCTTGAAAAGAAAAGAGCATCACAGAAAATTGTAGCTATTTTCAAATCGATACCCACGGTGCTGAACTTTGGAAAGAATGCGGGCTTGGAAGAAGCAGACCTGGTTTGGACTTCTGCCTAATTACTCTCTGTTTGATCTCAGTTGCTGCTCCATTTCTCTTCGCTTTAAGCTCATCATCTGGAATGTGGTGGCTGCGACGACACCTTCTTGCTTCTTTGAGGAGGTTGTTGGAAGATCAGTCCCGTAGACAGTCCATGGGAAAGTACATTCCAGGCCACGAGAGGGCCCGTGCAGCCTTGTTTGGCTTTGTGAGCCACGGGCTTTGCCAAAGAGTTAATTTCAGAAATCGGTAACTCACAAGATATAAATGAGGCCACATCGTTCTAGTCAGTTTGTAGATTTTTTAAAGTCTCTGAATTAAAAATGAAGGCAGATGTTGTATTTACAGCGAAGAAGCCATCATTCTGTTCCGAAAGATTAAGGGTGAAAAAAATGTCATTGTTTTTACCCATCCTACATTTTTAACTTGCATTTTCCTACCCCTTACTTAGAAATGTTTTAAATCAGCGCATTGGTGCGGGAAGAAAGACATTTCAGGAGGCTGTTAGGTACTGGACCTCTGTGCCATCTCTTTGGAAGAAGCGAGGAAACGGTGTCCGGATTCTACCTTTGCTAAGACTTCGGCAAAATCGTGTTCCGTGGCTTTCTTTGTATCCGCCTCAGCATTAGTCAAGGTTCTGTGGGAGCACAGAAAAAAACAAACTAACTAAAAAAGCAAGAAGCCTCTGATGAAAGGGTCTTCCCAGCCACTGGTCACCGCAGGAGCCGCCTGCCGAGCCCCTTTGCAGCGATAGTCCGGGATGCAGGGATGCAGTGGTCTCCCGGCGGGGGAACCCTCCCGCTAATGAAGTCCAGAAGGGGCGCTCGCTGGTGGCTTTCTTCTGAGGTCTGAGAGACACGGCCCTGCTGCTCGGGTCTCTCGTCCTGCGGGCTGTGCGTCCTTCTCCGACACCCATGCGCCCACCTGCCCCTGCAGAAAGTGAGCTGCGCGCAGTCATAACGAACAATGGGCTGTTTGATTCTTAGGCCGTCACCCCCCCCACCCACCCCCACCTCCATGAGGACGCCACAGCGCCGCCTGTCACTGGGACTGCAGCAGGCTCCAGCAGGCAGGGCTGGAAGGGAGGCAGGGAGGCTGGGGAGGCCAGATCTCTCCTCTTTCTCGAGGATTTTAGTTCCCCGCTGGCAGTGGGGACTAGTGTGTGGGCCCGACCCCATGCATTTCACTCTGGCCCCGGTAGGTCAGTAACGTGTACAGAACTCCTTCCTTGAACAGACTGCGACCGGCATGCACTGTAGGTTTGGTCCTTAAGAAACTATTAGACCATTGGTATTCTTGTTCTCATTTTACAAAGAAGGAAACCCGGACTTCTAAGTCACCCGCCTGGCTAGTCCAGTGGCGTCGTCGATGGACTGGGAAGTCTGCCTCTTTTGCTGTTACACTTCCGTTCTTTTTTCTTTAGCTCGCCCCCCGTTCTTCTGTGAGGGAGTTGTATTTCTTGGTTATTGCGAGAGAGGTACCCTTTCTGGTTGTATGAGAGACGCCCATCGACACCCTCCCATCTTCCATGGAAAACTTGGAGGAGCGGATGTCCTCCACTGAGCAGGATTCTCTGGACGACAGACTCAGAAGAAGTTTCCATTTTAATAGAGAGAAGGAGTGATTCTTTTGCAATTGACCCCTTCTTATCTAAATGGGTTTAAGCTGCGGCCCAGCGTCAGAGTGAGGATGAAGGGGAGCTGTTGTCTGCAGGTCATCAGCCTCCAGAGAGCCAGGAGATCTTGTCTCTCTGACGCTCTGATTACAGAACATCAAGGGGTCCGTGACAAGGGCCAGTGTGAGCTGCCTAAAAGCCAGACAAGGACAGGAAGGGCCGACCCTCTACATCTCTATTTTCCTTATAAAACCCTGCCCTGTATTTTCCTGCCACCGGAGTCTGGACTGTTTGACATTTTATACTTGCTTAGTGTTTTGAAAGTTTAATGACTTTTTCCATTAATTGTGTGGAGGCCTCCAAGTTAATATTAAGGATGTTGACATGTCCAGCCCAGGAAAGATCCAGTTCAAAAGTTTCCACACAATTTAAAAGATGTGTTTTTTAAAATATGGTTGTTATTTTTAATAATAATTTTGTATCAAACTTTTACAGAACGTAAGGTAAATAGGGCTCATCTTGTTAGTCATGTTCTAGATGAGAAAGCTGGAGTAGAAAGACAGAAGAAATATGAAATTCATCGAATTGTTCTTTCTGTCCCTTTCTCTCCTTTCTCCTCTTTCTCTTTTTCTCTTCCTTTCTTCCCTCCTTCTCCCTCCCTTCCTTCCTCCCTTCCTTCTTTGTTTCTTTATATAGGCATGCCATTTTTCTAGTAACTAAATATCCAGGCACTAATTGCCTTTTTTTTTTACATTTAATTCAGAAACCCAAATATATGGATGTTATTGTTCTTATTGTATGGTTCAGGAAACTGAGACTTAACAGAGATAGAAAACAGCCCAAGTATAGCAGATTTTCTACCATGTAACCATCTTTGTAAATCCCAAATTTGGATTCAGGTCTTTATTCCAGAACCCTGCTCTACCTACAGTATCGATTTCCTGTGTTATTTATTATAATAATGTATTCACCACCTCAACAGTTATCTTAAGAGTTGTCTTTAATGTGCATGCACACACACACGTACACACACACACACACACAAATCTTCTCTTATTTAAAACTACTCTAACATATGTGATCACATAATAGTGTGACCCATCACGTAAAAATGGGATCCATTCAAATCCAATATGGGTCAGTCTTAAATACTGCCTAAAATGGCCAAGATTTTTGGTCCACATATTAAATGCCCCAGTACACATATTAAGAGCCTTTGCTAATACCAAAGCAATTATTATACTATTAAAAAAAGTTTAGGCTGTTTATTTTGTTGGTGATTTCTTTCGCTGCGCAGAAACGTTTTAGTTTGGTGTTCCATCTGCATGTTATCTCTTTCATTTCCCGTGCCCAAGGGGGTAGGTACATCAGGACAAGTATCCCTGTGAGGAATGTCTGAGATTTTACTGCCTGTGTTTTCTTCTAGGAGTTCATAGTTTTGAGTCTAACATTTAAGTCTTTATCCCATTTTTAATTTATTCTTGTGTGTGGTATAAGAAGGTGGCTTAGTTTCATTTTTTAAAAAAGTATCTAATTTTCCCAGCCCTATTTATTGTCTTTACCCCATTGTGTGGTTTTCCCCTTGGTCAAATATTACTTGACAAAAGGCATGGGTTTATTAACCGGTGTCACCAGTACATTCAATTAAAAAAACCCATTAAGATAAAGTCAAGGTATGTCTAAGTCAAGTCAGTGTTGCTCGGTCTAAGCCAGCGCCTGCCCCCCTGCTGCCCCCAGTTAATCCTCTTTCCTTAGAAGCTGCTGGATGAAACCGACCTGATCCTTTCCTGCAAGGTGCACTTAACAGGCTCAGCATCTGCTTCTACCCAGACTGTGCAATCACATAATCACATTCTGTACAGGTTTTGAATGAATGAAGACTGGGATAGTTCTTTAAAGATCATATATATATATATATATAATATATATATTATATATGTATATTATATATATTATATATATATAATATGGATTGTTTTTATCTCTCTCTCTCTCTCTCTCTCTCTCTATATATATATATATATATGGATTGTTTTTATCTAATTTATTTCTTCTTTTGGTTTTACTGTTGCTAATTATTCACAATAAGGTTGACATCATAGTTTCATAGTTTACGTAGAAATGACTGAAATCAGTGTGTTTTCTACAACAGTCTAGGAAAAAAGAACAGACTCAGTTCATGATTCATCTTGATGAGTTTCTACGTCACCTCATTTCCTTATGCTTCCCTTTTGGGAGCTCCGCTTCTTCTGCTGTTGAATTTTATAAGCGATGTCACAGGATGCAATCCCATGACATATTTTGATGATGTCAGGGCTGAATGACGAAACGGGAGCCGTGCCTTAGAGGTGTGCCGCTCGTTCAGCACGCACGCAGTCGGGCAGCGTGGTGCGCGGTTACGTCACGCCGCCCGCCTCCCTGCCTGTAGCCTACGCCTGTCTCTGTGGCTTCTGAGCTCCCAAGCAATCGGAATGTCTGTGTCTGCTTAATAAATATAGCAAATAAGGAGTTCATGAACATCTGACATCTGCCTGACTTTTGTGGCGGCACTATGTAAATAACTGATACATGGTGATCTTTGATAATTTGGGCGGTTGCCAGGAATTTCAGTGGTGGTTGAATACTGATGGTGCGCTATTTAGAATTTTAATGTTGTAACCAACTTCCTCTTGGTTGTTTTTACTCATGAAAGAAATCATAGCACCAACTAACAAAGTTCTATATAACTTGCAGAGTTTTGCAAGAGAGAAAACAAGTCAATGAAATGTAAGAGTTATGAGGGACAATGGGAGATTTTCAAAAGTATATTATTATTTAGCAAGTCATAGAAACTGTGTTTGTTACATTAAAATAGTCTTTTTCCCCCTGTTAAAAATATTGATGCTGTATAGCCTGGAGAAGCAAGTCAAGCCTTCACAGCCAAGATTCTGGAAGGTGTCTAGTTGATCCTGGATCCCGAGAGCAAAATTTCACACCTTTTTCTCTGCTTTATTTACATTCGGGTTGTTCAGTTCCAACAATTGTCGTCCCCTCTGTATTTTTTTAATAAGTTTAGAATTTCCCTGAGGGTAAACTCAGGGGCCTAGCATGGGTTCATTTTTTTCTAGGAACAGAGCAGAAGGGTGGCCCGACTTAGTGGGGGAAGCATGTTCCTTTTGTGAGCCAAAGACACACTCTGCTGTCTCATGGATGTGGATGGTAGGAAACCCGTTACTAAGAGAGGAGAGCGCCTATGGCATCATCGTCCGGTGTTGGTATTTTCCGCACCAGCCTGGCAGGTGTCCACCATACCATTTCCCCTTCCCATCACAAGTTGCCTCTCTTCCGTATGACGTTGACCTCCCTCCTTTACTTTGTGTTACTGGAGAGCCCTGCAGGTTAGAATATTGTCTTTCTAGAATGAACCAAAAATCTGCCTTCATTCAATGGTTTTAACTCTGCCCCCTACGTAATAGAAAACAAGTCTTTCCCATGTCAGCACAAGAGCTAGTTGCAAGAAGAGCTCACCTCTCCCCTTTAATTTATATTGCCCATTGTTGCATATCTGTAGAGCCCTGACCACACCCCATGTGGCCTGACTTCTGGGATTCTTCCTGTCACCACTGCCCTCATCTGGCTCATTCTTCCGGCTGTCTTCTAATGAACTGCCTGCCATTGAACACAGTGCTCCATCTGTGGTCTGCCCAGGACAGACCCACGAAGGCCCTGAGCCAGCTTTAACGGGATATTGCATTTTTGACTGGGGATGAACTCATTTGTAGCTAAAACTTTCAGACTTTGTCAGGCCCGTGATGATATCGTAAATGCCTAAAACCCAGCCTCTTGCATGCAAGATGCTCTCAGGCCAGGATGTTTGCTGCGTTACTGAGACCATCGTCCAGGAAGACGGTCTCTGGCACTAGCTCTGGCTACTTCTGTAAACGTATGGGGGGGTAGGGTGGGAAACCCCTCAGTCCCTGCAGGCTCAGGAGGAACACACTGCCCGGATTACTGTTGAAAGAGTGTTCCCTGGGGTCCGAACCACGGGTGGAGCTGGTCTGGAGGAAGAACGGAAAGCCCAGTGTCTCTGAGAGGTGGGCCAAGAGTTTACATTTTTATCATAAAGGAGATAATATGTGTATATTTGAACAAGAGTCTTAGATTCATGCATATAAGTAAGTGCAGAATCGTGGCTGTTTGAGCTTGTGGGTGGGCACCTGGGTGACCCCAAGGAGTTGATTGGTGAAGCCTCCCAGGGTACTGAAGATAAAGGTAACACTTAGAACTCCTTGGGGATAAGTGTCTGGTGTTGGACCCATGGCTTTCCGTCTGTGAAACCTTGGTCCTATCTCCTAGCACACATCAGAGTCTCAACATCGTCCCGCTGGACTGGGGGAAGATTCAGACCAAGGGGTAAGACCGGCACCCCATTGGCAAGTCTGGGCTACCACTGGGGACTATAACATTATAAAGCTCAGGGAATTCTAGAGTTATATTACACATGGAATATAGTTCAATTCGCAAAGGCTATGAAGTCCTAGGAACATGGGTTTGACTCTTGTCTTTCCTACCCACTGGCTATATATACTTTTTATAAATTATTTAACTGCTCTAAGCCTCAGTTACCTCGTATACAAAATAAGGATACTACTGTCTACCTTGAAGTACTTGTTATAAGGGAAAAAATATTATTAACAAGACGCCGTTCATCAACAGTGTTATTTTATAGGGTTATTCTCATCAACTTTCCTCTTGTCATCAGTACGTTGAGCATTGTGGTGTACTGCTAACATATTGGGAGAGAGACGCTGACATGGCTCCTGCGAGACATCACGTTCCACCTAAAAGTGCCTTCTTGCTGACCTGCGCCCCTGCAGGCTCGCTACTCTGCCTCACACTTGGGCCCAGGTTGGGGAGGGACTGGAGGGTTACTTTCTCACTTAGAAAAGAACCTTAATATTTCATAAAGAAAAGTTAGCCTTAGACACTTGAAGAAAGTGCGGTATTTCTTTCTTCTTAAATTATGTATATGCTGCCATGGATTCTCGGACATTCTGATCATTCTCTGTATTCTAGCTCAGAGCCCCATTCATCAGAGATTCACCCATTCACAGTAAAGTCCGTGTGTAAGGTAGAGTCTAGGATTGGACGATTTCACAGAAATAGTCATAGAACCAAGTGACTTTGCGCCCAGACAGAGTCCATGGAATCACAGTGATAAGTTTCCGAAGTTAAGTCACTATCAAACATTTTTTTAACAGAAAGTGATTTTTCATTCTTAGGTTGGGTTTTTTATTACATTTAAATTTTATTAATACCCTAAGCATGGAAAGTTTTGAGTCAGGTAATGACTTTGAGATAACTTATATTTTAAAAGAGCAACAAAGGTTTCTTGAAACTGTAGCTTTTTTTTTTTTTTTTTTTCCATTCTGGAGGTGGCCAGCGTTTCTAGAAATCAAAATCTTGATAAGTTTTTGTGGACTTCAGTGTAGCGTAGAGATTTGGGGTCACAGGTCAGCAGGAGAGTTTGCTACACATCTGCGCTGCTGCTGAGGTCTGATGAGACAATCCGAGAGGTGGTAGTTACTTAGCTTGCAGGACGAATGTTTGACAGTCACTGAATAACATACCACTAAACGCCTATACACATTCGCCATTCATATGAAGAAAACAATAGAACAATAAATGTAATGATCCATGCTTCTGGAAAGATGTTCAACTTTATATAGGTGTATATGTGCTCATATGTGTGTTCACCTGTGTTTTATATAGTTTACATATTATATCATTGTTATATATATTGCTTTATGTATTTATTATTTTATACATGTATTATTTATGTATTACATAGAATTTATAGTGACTACATAATTGTTCATGATACACCCTATTTCTAGCCTGTTGTCATGATAAGACCTTTAATTGTTGATCCTTAATTTTTGAGTCTCTTGTGTAACGTTTAGTGGATATTACTTCAATGTTATTGATAAGCAGGGCGTCGTAATCCTGCGTACAAACTTTATTACATATTTTATCCCCCAAACATGTCCCGCATTTGCACTTTCCTAGATGAAAAGAAATACTTTGCAAACCAGTCCTTGCTGTCGGCCCCGTCCTCAGTCCCTAGCGCACTGGGCTCGCGGGGACCCCGGGTACGTGTGCGTGTCTGGAAGGGCAGCCTCGCTCCGCACGGCCGTTTCCCCTCAGCCCAGCCCAGACCCGCCCTGCTTTTCCCTCCTTTTCCTGGGCTCCCAGTCCCTGGATAAATCCGGCTTTCCGTGTCTAATTCTCCCTCTTCCCTTCCTCCCGCAGCCACGGGGCTCCTCCCTGTGGCTAGCTGCCCTGGCTCCCGTGGTCCTAGCATTCTTCCCGTCTCGGCAGAGGAGACATCGTGTCCCCTGCCTTCTCTAGCACCTGGCCCAGCTCCTGCCAGGTAGCATTCGTGTGGAATAAATGTAATTTGGGGCCTTTACCATTAGTATGGGCAAAACGTACACCACCCATTATAGGACTCGAACACAATTAAGTTTCAAGTTGCTTTTAAAATTTGATTTAAGAACTCATGCCAACAAGACCCATGTTTGCGGTTACTCACAGGAAGGGAACGTGCTCATCTTCGGGGAAAAACCTGAATACTTAGTACAAAGCACGTGAACATAATGCAACCGAGACTCAGACTCAGACTTAGACTTCCTAATTATTTGCAGATAAATTTAAAAAAAAATGTAAGTAGGTCTAGGATTAAACCAAGGTCTATCTGATCCCAAATTCATGATCTTCCCTTCAGCCATACACTTAAAGTATATGGAAAAAGAAGAAAATGAAGGCTCGCTGAACTAAATCAGAGGGTGCATTTGATACTATGTCATGTAGCGATATGGTTACATGCCAAGAAAAGGCAGCATGATCTAAGCAGCTCCTCTTTCTTTCCTTATGTGCATATTGAATACAGTCTGGAATCTTTTTTTCCCTCTCTAGTGCGGTCACAGTTGCAACAAACATTTCCATTTCAGATAAACGTTAAGTGTTTTTTTGAGGAAAGGTTAGTTAGTTACACTTTATCTTTTTTATGATTCACCACATACTGTGTGTTAGGATGTACGGAAGACTGCGTACTCTGTTAAATTTAGGGACTAAAACGTGACAGTCACAAGATAATTCAGTTACAGTTGGTCACATGGCAGTGGCTCTGTTGCTATGATACTATCGATAATCATACCAGATAAATCCTAGCAGACTCTGGCCAGGATTTCTCAGGTTTAATATGCCTACAGTGTCCCAATACAATGTTCATCAACTCTTGATTGTCCGACTGGCATAGCCCTGGGCACTAAAGTGACTTACGTAAACTAAGTCTCATTACCAACAATCAACTCAACTGGAACTAGTACTGTATAAGCTTTTTCCCCTTTTTCTTTTTTATATTAAGGATGTTTCCATGTTACAGTGTTAGTTTTTAAGTCAAATAAACACAGCCTTCCCTGTGCTCTGTAACTTTCCAGTTACTGTAAGATAATGATGTTATGTAAAAGCATGCTAGCCAAATGGAGCTTCGGGGTTTAAAATGCGTGCGCAGACTCATCCGTGGGGCCAAAACAAGCCAACACAGGAGATACTGGACAGTGATATTGATAAATTAAGACCATAAAGCTAAATATTTACTCTTTATTTTCCTTTTTAGTGTTTATCACTCAAATTCGGAGACTTCTCATTGACCTTGTGAATTAATGGATCAATAATTTTATACTCCAAACTTCTGTTGACTATTTGCTGTTGACTCCTTGATCATTGAGTTATTCATTTAAGTCAATCAGTATTAATTGAGGTCTTATGATACGTCAAGTAGTGTTTAAGGGGTAGTGAAACAAAATTTACCTGGACTTTGGGCGAGTGAGAAGTTTGCTTGTGCTTAAGGCATTTGGGGAATATTTACTCTTGAAAATGTCTCCATAGTTTGTAGCAGTTTTTCCTTCTGAAGAATCTAAGAGATGCCAAATATTTTAACAGCCAAAGTCATTTGGAGTCTAGTAAATATTTTGAGTATTCCAGTTATTAGAGAAGGCTGGCTTTGATTAAAGTGTCTCTGTATAGCTATAAAATGCTCACTTTCTTTGTGTGTTCTTGTGGAAACAATTTCAGATCTATTGTTTGGGCATATTCCTGGCCCTTTTCTCAGCCTCTGAGGACAATAGCCCCAAACAACTTATCAGTAAAGGAACACTGAGCCTGGCCTGGAGCCCACGTCCATTTTTCTGTACAAGGTTAAGCAGCCTTGATGTCCAGTCCCACTGTGATCACGTCATTCATAATTGGTTAGTGCTATAAATCTGTGTGGAATCTACCAAGTCACCCCATCGTTTAAATGTGTATTTTTTCCCAAACTCCCATCTCTGATGTATTTTGACACATTGATTCACAAAGTAACTTTCAGTTTTTGAAAAATGTGATTTCATCAACATGGCCCAGGGCTTACTTTGTGAAAACATTCATTCTCTTGGTCATCTGCCCATCCAAGTTATTAAAATCACGAAACATAGCTTCATATTAGCCTGGCGTTGCGGTGCATAAGTTTTAACCCATTACTTATCTTGTTTCATTTTATTTCTTAGAAGATTTCAAACCTTTCTCTCGTGGTTTCAAGCTGTAGTTTATTCCCATCTTTTGCCTGGGTGTGCTGTCTTACTCTGTCACATGGAAGTTAGAGAGACGTCTGTTTTACTCTCATCCTCATAACCTATAAACTTTTATTCAGTGACTAAATAAGGTAGAACAATCTCTCAGAGTTTGTAAACACATTCTCATCACTCTCTGCTTTCCTTTTCTGCAGCTTGTAAAAACATATAAATATATTTTAATCCAAATTTGGTAATTATATATGATGGGATCAACAGATTTTTTTAAACTAATCACTAAGGACAAACATATAGCAAAATAAATTACGAGGGATTGCTGTAATTTTCCAAGAAGGATTTTATTGGGCAAAAAGCAAAACTATCCTTTGAATGTTTTATAACTAAACTCTTTTTAAAACTTTTTATTTACTGATTTTAGAGACAGAAGAGAGAGAGAAAGAAACATCAATCTGTTTGTGTGCCCTGACTGGGGATCACACCACAGCCTTTCTGTATCGTGATGATGCTCTAAGCAACCGAGCCATCCGACCAGGGCATAACTAGACTATTTTTATGATTATTCTGCTCAGAACACTTTTATCAAGTAAAGAAATGTGTTTTTATCCTTTTCAGGTAATTTTTACTTCTGAGCCTGTCATTATGTGAACACTAAAAGACAAGTAACTTCTTTAGAAACATTGAGTACATTCTGGATTAATTTATACCTTATTGATCTGAAAACATTTCACATGTCAATGTTAAGTGAACAATTACAGGATCATTCAGAATATATATATATACACACATATATATATTTGGAGTGTGCATTTATTAATGCTGGAGACATTGAAACCTAAAATATTTTCAAACAAATTTTCTTTTTTACCATAATTATCTCCTCCTTTAACAAAGCTTATTTTTGAATTTTCATGATAGTTTACATTTCTTCTCCAATGTTGGTTTACATTTTACTTTAGGGTGTTTGTTAGTTAATATGACAAAATGGGGGGTCTATCAATGTCCCTACTCAGGCTTGTAAGTGGACAAGTCTTATATAACCATTTAAAATTTATACACTGATACATTAGATACTTTGTCTAAGGGTAGTGTTTTAAAAGAAACAATTTTTTTCATTTGTTGAACCAGAAGGATTATTATTTTAAAATGCATTTTTACAAAATAAAATGTTATGCTTTACTGCGTAGCCCACTGATAAATATTTAGTCTATAGTTTCTTTCTACCTCTCTGTGTTTAGCTAAGAATTGTTTCTAATTTGGTGACTAGTACCCTATTTAGAAATATGAAAAGCATTGAAGCAATTATGAAATGCTTAATTTCTAAAAGGAGAAACAAAAAAACCACAAGAGATATTTTCAGTGACGTGACTATTTACAGCTAAGACAGAGTCTCTCACCCCTTATATGTGTATAACTTCAACGTGGGAGACAGAGAGCGGACTGGTGGCTGCAGAGGGGAGGGGTGGGCGGGGACTCAGGAGGAAAGGCGGGGGAACTAGGAAGTACAGATTAGCCCAGCGGTGAGAAAATAGTCACGAGTGTAACATCTAGCATGGGGAATATAGCCAATCACATTCTAATAGCTATGGATGGCACCAGGTGAGGACTGGAATTATCGGAGGAATCACTTCATACATTATGTGATTGTCTAAGCACTATGCTAGACACCTAAAACTAATACCAAACGAGATTGAAAATGCACTGTAGTTGAAAAGTAAAAATAAATAAATAAATAAATAAATAAATGCTTCTCTTGGAGACTCGGAGGACATATTTGCACACTTAACATAGTAGTCATTATGTATACCAAGAATGGTATTAATTTCTACGTGTACATCATGGCTTACAAACCTCACAAGAAGTTGTGAGGGAGATGCATTTATTATATCTTCTTTGCAAAGGCTAGATGTACATACAGCCGATTTTTTATGTCTGAGGCTATAACTAAACACTAAGCTCTTAATTTATATATTGAGTTCATAGACAGACTAATAGTTATTTAAAGTCGTAAGTCAAAAGAAAGCCCCACAAAACTGAACTGTAGGATAATTCTACAAAATAGAATAATCTTATCATGAAATATGGGTGGACCTTAACAAGTAATGAAATTCAAAGCTGGCACTGCCCAAAGCATGCAGCCTTTTATTTTTGTCTTAGTGATTTAAGTGCAAATGATTCCCATATTTTCCTTCTTATTCGAGACAGAATTTCCAAGCCTGCAGCCCTTACAGAACTCTCTGCTTACACAAATAAAGATGCGTGTTTCCATGGAGGAGATGATGGTCCGAGGTGGGGAGGATGCCTTTGGTCCTAGCAAGAAAGAGTAGATGGAAATCTATTTTTGAATGAATGGGTACATCTCTCTTTCTTGAGGCCAATTTGTTTCCAAAGCCTTTGCTATGCCAGTTTCCTGAGTCCTTATGGAGACTGTTTCCTGGTCCTGTCGAATCCTGATGGTGAAAATGTTGTGAATGGCTGTCCCATCTCTGAAGCAGTGGGCGCTATGCCCCTTGGCCGGCATCCCCTTACCCTGGCAGGTCAGCGACGGGTCCTCTGAGCGCGAACCTTGCAGCGCTCTGTGCCGTGTGTCAGGCTGCACCTGAACGCTCTTACACGTGATGCTTCGTGCTCCCTTAGTTCATGGGACCTTTCCTCTGAGGCTTTGCCAACGTGGGCAAAGCCTGTAGGCGAAGCAAAGCATCTCCGTTCTGGGAAGATTTGCTCCAAGAGCCTCTGTCCAAAACATCTAGTGCTGAAAAGGACAGGATAGTGACGGTATATGCACATCGACTGGGTCCTGGTTTTGGTTTTCTTTTCTTTCCTGTTTTACGAGGTGGAAAGAGTAGAACGGGGTAGACTGTGGGTTAGAATTCTATATTTTAGCATCAAAAAATGGACAAAACTTATAGTGTCAAAATTTAAATCGTTGAAGCAGAAACACAGGCCACCACTAATCTTAACTATGGTTCAGTAAGGAGATTGCAAAACCATCTTATGTTACACGTAGGAGAGGTAAATGATGGTGTGTCTGATGCACCATTAACAGTGTGGGTAAATGTAACATAAAACCATGTCTAAACAGCATGTGAAGGAAAAGAAAGAATGGAAGACATTTTCATTTGTACCTGAAAAATGTATATATATATGCATACTAACAGAAGCATATTCATTCTAAACATTTCCTTTTCAAATACTTTTGCTGTTTTATACTTTTGCTGTCTCTTAGGATTCTCCCACTTGAGTTTTGCAATTTTTATGAGAGTCTTACCATCTACAAATGCCTTTCACTCTGTTTTCCCAAAAACCATTTAGTGAATCCTGACTTCACACGAGGCATTGATAAACCCACCAAAAAATGGTTAGTTTTCATTTTAAAAAATATAAATATTATGTTTATTTTAGGAATCCTTGTGTATAGCCCCCAAACTTGTTTACCAATCTCCATGTCCGCAAACAGAATAGCTTCTCCCAGAGGGAGAACTGGACAAGAGCTTCCGGAACAGTGATGGACATTGCCACACATGGAAACGGCGATCAGTCAGAGCCCAGACAGGAGGATCAGAATATTGCTGGAAGGGTCAAAGGAGGATTCCAGATGAAGTGACCGTGGGAAACAGGGCCTTGAAGATGACTACGTTCTGATGGCTGAGAAGCAGAAGGAAGAGATTTGAGGAGAGACAGAGATTGCTAGCCTCTGACTGGTAAACACACGATGTGATGGACAGATGATGCACTATGAAGTTACACAATTGAAGCCTATAAACTTGTATTAAGCCACATCACCCCAATAAATTTAATAAAAAAAAAACCCAAATGAACAAAACATAAGACAGACTGTATCCTCTTTTAAAAAAAAGGGGAAAAGGAGCCTACTTACACACGTGGTCAGTAAGGATTCTTGGCCTCAGATTCATGTTGGGAACAGGGGCGGGGGGTGGTGGGGGAAAGTTGTTTCAAAGTTGACTTGAGGTGGTGAGCGCACCATACCGTGTACAGACGGGGTGCTGTAGAGCTGCGTGTCTGAAACCCACATAATTCTGTTAACCCGTGCCACCCCAGTAAATTCAGTAAAAAAGGAGAAATGAATAACTAGTTCGATCTTAATTTTGGATGATATTAAAGCTTTCCTCCTACGATGCATTTGCATAGGCTAACACATTGGCTTGTGCATTTCAGCCCAATTGTGGAATGGTTGAAAGCCTGGTCATTTTGAATGAAATGATACAGGAGACTAGTGAACACTGCAGAAGTACCACAGGGCTGGTCCCCTCAGCTGCCGCCCCCCCACCTTAACGCCGGTGCTCCAGGATGGCCCCTTTGTGGTCTCTTAGTCATGGTTTTTGGTAGTTGCCTTCAGATTATAATTTTGGTACTTCCTTGACTCTTGTAGCATTTAGATTTGATCTATTGGCTTATTATGACAAAAGACAAGGATCCGACCGACATCCTTTCTCTTCTCCCTCTGTTTCTTGCCCCCAACACTCTCCTCTACCCCCTCCCATCCATATCCATACTTCTCATCAGTCTGTCATCGTAAGGCATGGTATACCTGAATTTGTGGGGAAATATATATGTTACTTACTTTACTGTGATGTTCTGTAGTTCACTGTTGAATAACTCTTTTTTTCTTATACATGTTTTTTAGGGTATTTTTTGGAGACTGATATTTCCATTTGTTGGCTTGTCCTTACCAAAAAATATTTTCCAGATATTCCAAAAGAATTGTAAACCTCTACTAAGAATTGGTAACAACACATAGCAGTGAATCTATAAATTGCACTGTTTTCTTTCCTCCCTCCTGGAGGCCTCTGTCTTTCTGCCACCAGTGGCCAGCTGGCCCCGGGTCCAGTGGACAGCCCTCCTTGTCTCCCCATGTGAGAGTGCTGCTTTTCCAGCGTGGTGTCTTTCTCTTCCGCAGCACAGTCCCTTACTTTTTGAAGACTGTCATTCCTTAACACCTTCATTGCAGAATAATTTACATCCCATAAAATGTACTCAGCATGGTTGGAAAATGATTTATAGTTATATAACAATCACCACAATCCCATATTCTAGTATCTTGCTTACCCCAAAAAGTTCCCTTGTGTTGGTGCAGTCAGTGCCTGCTTCAGGCAACCCAATCTGTGTTCATTTTCTACGTTTTTGTATTTTCCAGAAGTTGCTTTTAAATGAGATTGTCTAACACGTTATCTTTTATGTCTGCCTTTTTTCACTTAGCACAGCATTCTGGGGGTGGGATCATCCATGTTGTACTATGTATCAATAGTTTACTCCTTTTCTTTGCTGATTACCCTTTCATTATATCAATATAATGCATTTTATCCATTTAAAAAGTTGGAGTTTTCAAATTTTTTCCAGTTTGTTGTCACAGTAACGTGACTAAGAACATTCACACACAAGTCTTTGAGCGGATATTTCACGAGTGTTGGAATTGCATACCCTAGAAGCATATGTATAAATTTTTAAGAAACCATCCAACTAACTTCTGAATAGTATCTGCTGACATTGTCTGAACAGCATCTGAGGGCTGCAGTTTCTCCCCGTCCTCACCGATACTGGCTTTGTCCTGCTTGGGGATTACAACCCCTTTACTGTGCGTAGTGACAACTTACCTGTTTTAGCTCTGACGCTAGCAAATATGAATAAACTGACAAAGCGTGTGTACCAACATCAGTTGTCTAATTAAAAGTCAAGGCAATGAGTTGAAAAGTTTTCCTTATAACTTCATTACGTATTTTTTTTTGTCATGACCCATGACCACTGATGCTTGTTAGCTGATGTAAGCACTGGCAATTATGAATGCAGCAAGCTTTAAATGTGGCTCACTCAAGACCTCCTGCCTATTGCTAAGAGAGAGAGAGAGAGAAAATGATAAGAATTGATATATTAGAGCCTGACCTGTGGTGGCGCAGTGGATAAAGCGTCGACCTGGGAACACTGAGGTCGCCAGTTCAAATCCCTGCACTGGTCTGGTCAAGGCACATATGGGAGTTGATGCTTCCAGCTCCTCCCCCCTTTCTTTCTCTCTCTCTCTCACTCTCTCACTCTGTGTCTCCTCTCTAAAATGAATAAAATAAAATAAAAAATAAAAGAATTGATATATTAGAAACATGTTACTATGTTAGCGATGTGTTGGCATCAGAAAGGTGAAGCAAACACACATCAAATATGTAATCGTCGGTGACACTGAACTCGTGGGGCCGTACTGCAGATTTCCTGTGTACTCGGTGGCTGTTGATTTTGCTTTCGCATTTGGTAGTTTTATTCCTTTAGGTGTTCTGCAACCGCCTTTTCTCCTATATCCCCTTCGCCTTCAGTTTATAGTGTGGCAGGACTTCCATTCTGATAAAATCGGGATATTTGTAAATTATCATTATTGTTCTTCTTCTTCTTCTTTTAGCTAATAAGAGGTTTGGGCCAGCTAGAGTAAGTGACAATCCAGTAGGGAAGGCTCTGCCCACTGGAGGTGGAGACCTGAGCAAAGCGAGGCGATTCTCCAAGGTCCTGGACTGCGGATCCCAGGGCTGGAAGAAGAGACAAGAGCAGTGGCAGCTTTACAGAGCTCTGCGCTCATTTGTAACTTGTCTGTGGTCAGGGAACGGAGCTGGAGGCTAATGTTTCAGTTGCGACCTAACTTTTATTTTATAAAGGAAGAGAAATGCAATAGAGTGTTAAAAATGTTTTTAAGTTCAAGTACCAAATGAAGGGCGGCAGTCTTCATTAGTACCTTGTTAATGAGTCTTAGCATCAATAAACACTTCTTTTTTATGAGGTTTTTTGAATCAGACTTTCTGTCTTTTCTTCCTTCCTTTCTTCCTTCCTGTCTGTCTTTTTTAGACTCTACTTTTTAAAGATAGGACTCTTAAATCTCTTTGAAAGAGCTGACTATCCATATTTATGAGGGTGAAAATAAAATAGAGAAAAATATTCAGATGAAAGAATGTGAATTTGCTATGCTTCCCATCTATTGACTTAACCTCGTCACAGAGTTTGAATAGTAATATGATGAAATAACTAGTTAAAATACAAATGTTGTACTGGTATTTTTTAATGCTATCCTTGAAAAGAAAATTGTGTTTATTTTATTGTTTCTTGGTTCAGACTAAACAGGGAAAGACTCCCTAAATGAAACCTTAGTCACCTTAAGGAAACAAATGCATCGTTATCAGTAGTCACTGTTTGGCAACTTTTAATCAAATTGGAGTGAAATGGCCTTTACAATTTTTTTCTAATGTTTCTCTTTGGCTTTAGGAAAACGTTATTTATAGAGTTACTCCCTGGCATGAAAAATGGCAGGAAAGGGCTTCTACCTCTCCTTCCCTTCCCTGTGTTCCTGCGCTCAGTGTGAGAGGCCAGGTCCGCTGCAGTGGAGTACACAGTAGGCGACAAATCTGGCACGCAAAGGAGTAAATAAATAAAAGGGTAAATAAGTGAGTGTTCCCAGCGCCTAAATGACATGAAAAGAAAAACAGGCAGGTGCTAACTAACGTAGAGCCTGTGAATGAGGTGACTTCAGGAGAGGGGACAGGACACTGCAGGGGTCTGTGGCGTTTCAGCTGGAATTCTATTGAAGAGACAGCACCAGCCACGTACTGTGCCAGGAAGATACAAGTCTTGCAAAGAGAACGGATTTTTCTGAGGTTCAGCCACGTGCTGTGAGGGCAGGTGGGAGTTTTATGGAGCTGGAGCCTTAGCAGGAAGGAGCCTCACCATCTGAAACCACTGAGGCAGATTAAACGGGCGGGCGGCAGCATTTGGTGAGCGTGGATGAAGGGTCTTCTGCTTTGTGTGCGGAGCGTCAGCAGAGCAGCTGCGCAGATGAGCCGCGAAGGTCATGCAGTCATTCAGGCGGGAGGTAGAAAGGGCTTCAACCAGGAGGCTAGACTTGAAGTGAATGGGTGCACGTTAGAGGTAAGCATCTTAGCACCTCCTGATAGAGTCTGTTTAGCAATGGAGATAAGAGGTGTCATTTCCAGAGCCCTGCTTAATGGAGTGTGAAAAACCCAGGGAGGAAAAGGATTTGGAGAGTCAATTCCTAAGTTTCAGTTTGGGTATGCTAAGAACGGGATCTGAGTACCTTTGGTGATTTTCTTTCTTTTTTTTTTTTTTAATTTTATTCATTTTAGAGAGGAGACACAGAGTGAGAGAGAGAGAGAGAGAGAGAAGGGGGGAGGAGCTGGAAGCATCAACTCCCATATGTGCCTTGACCAGACCAGTGCAGGGTTTTGAACTGGCAACCTCAGTGTTCCCAGGTCGATGCTTTATCCACTGCGCCACCACAGGTCAGGCAGGATCTGAGTACCTTTGAAGAAAAGAAGGTCCAGACAGACTCACGGGAGTCCTCCGACACAGACAGTCCCTTGCTGCAGTGCGGGACTGGGCGAGGGTCCTCCGGCGCAGCGTAAGAAGGATGCCAGGGCAACCATGTCGGGGCCCGGAGCACCCAGACGGGTGGGATGACGTGTAAGAGAAGTCAGCCAAGGTTACCAAGAACTGAAGCCCCTCCGAATAAGGAAAAGCAGAGAAGTGTGGTCTCGGGAAACAAAGAGCCTGTAGGGTTTTGTTTTGTCTTGTTTTGTTTTTCATTGACTTCATGGGAGAGATGCTGGTTAACACAATTGTACATGTTTCTGGTGCGCAGTTCTACAACACGTCTCTACACCGCCTTGTGTGCTCCGCCCCAATGAAGTCTCCCTCGGTCACCGTCTACCCCCCTGCGCCCTCCTCCCTCTGTCCCCACCTCTCTTCTTTCTCCCCAGCTGTCAGCGCACATCTGTGCCCATGACTTTTCCTGTTTTGTCCTTTTTTGCTCTCACACATGGGACAGTAATCAGCGCCCTGTTGTCTCTGTTCGTGACTTTCTCTCTCTTATTCCTTTTCTGCACTCACCTGTGGAACCTGACGAACAAAGTAGACCAACAGGCTAAACAGACAGACTGCGCAGAGAGAGAGCTGGAACTGAGCAAAGGGGCAGGTGGTCCTGATGCAGGAACGCACAGTGATCACAGGACAGAGGGAAGTGCGAGGGGCAGAGAGCAGCTCACGGGCAGTCGTGGGGCGGGCGGGGCCGGGCGGGCTGCAGTGTGGACTGGTGCCTGCCTGGTGTGGGGGGGGGGGGAGCAGCGCAGACCACGCTCTGCTCCCACAGACAGCGAGGCCTGAGGAAGACCAGTAACGGGTGGGAGCTCCGCAGGGCTGTGGCCACCACGGGCTCTGCTCTGCCTGTGGTGTCCTTTTGATTGAACCTTTGGGTTTATCTGTTGTCATCTGGGAGAGCAGCAGGTTGGTATGCTAACAAGAACCCCAGGACTGAGACAAGGCGACTATAAGGTAAGAAAGGATTACTGCAGTGCTGTTGCAGGAACTGAAGGAATCCAGCGCCTTGGACTGTCCAGCATTGGAGACGATGAGGGAGAAGTCTTTGATTAGTTTTCCCTAAAGGAGGAAGAAAGAGTGGGAGATTGTGTGTATATAAGCACAAGGCTGTTTGACATCTTCTGTTTTCTTTAC
The DNA here is from genome assembly GCA_037038555.1 of Rhynchonycteris naso. Taxonomy (NCBI): domain Eukaryota; kingdom Metazoa; phylum Chordata; class Mammalia; order Chiroptera; family Emballonuridae; genus Rhynchonycteris; species Rhynchonycteris naso. Next base: position 5,414,098 of record CM072998.1, on the reverse strand, counting down.
GGAGTATGAGTCAAGGTTGTGCACTGAAGGCAGGAATGAAGGATGGGAGTAAGGGGGTTGCTTTGAAATCAGCATGGGGATTAACTGGCATAGAATAAATGAACTCGTAGTGAGCATCGTTAAAGAAAATAATCATTCTGGCACTTGTTAAAATGTCAAAGGAGGTCTGTTCTTTAGGACTTTGTCAGGCTGAGCCAAGTTGTTCCTAAAGTAAGCAGTTAGGGGTCTAAGAGTCCCTGGCATGTTAACATGTTAAGGGAGTGTCTGTACTTTCCTCAAGGCTGAGAAACTGATTCTGCCCTCAGAAAAAACTCTCCAGTTCCTTAATGGGGAATTAGAATTGGCGCTAATCTTTCATAATTTTTCTAATTTGCCTCTTTATTGAGTGTGTGTGTGTGTGTGTGTGTGTATATATATATATATATATATATATATCTCCATCCATCCTCAGGATACCCCAAACACTGAACACACGCACACATGCACACACACCACCTTCCAGAGTGTAACTGTTGTCCAAAGTTAGTACCATACATAATAAGTACCAGGGTAAATGAATTTATAAATAAAAGGATATAGGATTTGTACTTTTGCTAACTTTGAAATAAATTTTTAAATAGGTTTTAATTATAAAGAAAAAGTGTATAGCTCAAAGGTCAGTAAAAGTACAAACTGGAATCTTTGTGTTTCAGACACAGTACTTCTGGTTAAATAATTCAGCTTTGTTTTTTACTCAACATCGTTTCATAGCAACAAATTCCTCTCCCTGCCACTTTAGTATGTAATCTGGAATCCCTTAGACAGAAGCACATGAGCAACAAGAAGTTCAACTGGAATTAATTGCAATAGAAAAAACAGGTATGCTTTAAGCCTCACAAATTCCTTGGAAAGAACAACTTAGAATCTTATAATTAATATCCCCAGTCCTCTAAATAAATTTATATACCATCTAGCATGTAAACTCAATGAAAGGAGAAACCTTGTTGACAAATAGCATGCCTAGAACAGTCTTTGACATATAGTAGTCCTTCAGTAAATGTCAATCAATCATAAAATCTCCCCTCCTTTGCTATTCATTTAAAACACCTTATTCGAGATGGGGGACATCTTAGTGGACCAACCTTCTTCTTCCATATTTCACAAATATTTCCACACGCAGTAGATTTGTAAAGTACCTTTTATTACCTACATTTGATAATTAGGGACCCATAGGCTTGAGGTTTTGTTAATATCATATTATCGACACTACAAATTTCCCACAAAGAAGCACTGGGCTACTGACATACGTTATTTTAAAGCAATGCATTCAGTTGTTACAGTGGCTCTCCTATTTTATATGGGGACATGAGCCTCTAAGTTCACCCTCACAGGAAGTGGCGAAGCTGAGTGCCCAACTCAGGGCATCTGTGCCCCAGACACCTGCTCAGTCTTAGTTGCACCTTCCATGTGTCGCTCTCCAAATCATGATCTCGGCCAGAGAGTCAGAATTCAGTTAGTCCTATTATTAGTAACATGTCTCTGTAAAAGCATTATGTGATTATAAGTGACATGCACATTTGATTGGCAAAAATGAGATTGCAAAAAGAACATAGGTTTCCAGTGATAAGAGTTGATATTAAAGTCTGTTTGATTCCTCTGAGAACAGCATGATTTCATACATAGATGGGACATAAAAGTAAGAATATGAGACATGGACAAGAGAGTGGTGGTTACGGGATGGGGAGAGGGAGGGAAGGGCGGGATAGGGAGGAGGGGAGGGACACAGGGAAAACCAGATAGAAGGTGACAGAGGACAATTTGACTTTGGGTGGCGGGTATGCAACACAATTGAATGATAAGATAACCTGGAGATGTTTTCATTGTACATATGTACCCTGATTTATTGGTGTCACCCCATTAAATTAATAATAATAATAATAAGTAAAGTCTGTTTGAAAAATTGAACCTGTAATGTAGTTTCATGAATAGCTCTTAACATAACGATAGCTCACATGTTTACGGCTGATGCCTCGCTACTGCTGTGACTAACTGTAGCTATCCTTGAGTGCCTAATGTGGTTAAGACACTGGGAAATATAGTTGACATGTCACTTAATGTCAGCAAGTATCTCAATTTTGTTGCAGAAACCAATATTGAAATGATTCATAAAAGAAGCAAAGGAGATTGCAATTATTTTTTGTACATCATAAAAAAATGGGGGCATCACAGGTACAAATCAAATAATATACGTAATAACAAGATTAATTATAAAGCTGCTGTAGTGTGGGACTGTCATAGGTAGACAAAAATACCAATGGTCCAGGAGCAAACCCAGCATGCATAGTTATGTGACCCATGGCAGAGGGGCCAGTGCAGTACTCTCAAGTATGAGATTTTCAATGAATGGTTGCACATGAGAACAAATAGATTCTGAACCTCTCCCTTACACTGTACTCAGGAATAAATTCTAAGTTTATTGTTGGTCCAAATGTGAAACGTAAATTAATAAAGATTCTGGAAGATAACATGGGACAATAGTCTCATGACTTTTTGATGGGTAACGATTTTTAAAAGAAGGCACCAAAAGCCCTAAGTATAAAGAAAAATTTATTCATCATTTATATTCTGAACTTTAATTTATCAAAAAAAGAAAAAACAACCCACCATGGAGAGAGTAAAAATACTGATTTCACAGTGGAAGAATATGTTGGCAATACACATATCCAACAAAGATCGCATATCTAGACTACGTTAAGAGTTGTTACAAATCAATAACAAGCAACAGAAATGAATAAAAGTGTGTTTAATTGGCACTTCTTCAAAGAGGATAAGCAGTGTCCAGATACCATGAAAAGTGTTCAATATCATCTGTCATGCAAGGACTACACATTAAAACCACAGTGAGATATTACCATATATACATCAGAATGGCTAAAATTAAACACGGACAGTACTCACTGTTGACAGAGAAGGAGCGAGGTTACTTTAATATACAACTCTAAGGAGTGTCTATTGTTACACTTACTTTGGAAAACAGCTTGTCCATATCTATACAGCTAAGTGTCTGCCTTCCTCCCGAACCACCAATTCTGTTTCTACTTATATACCCGCCCCCCAAATTTAATACTCTGTCAGTCAAAGGGCATGTAGAGTACAGACCAGATAAAGAAGTTGCAGTAATTTATACGCTGGAGAACGAGCCAACAGTGAAACCGACTGTTTCACACAGATTAGGTTGAAAAAAAGGACCCAACACAAACTGTATGTGCTGCAGGATAGCACATACATTCGAAAAGGAGTAAAAGCTAATTATGTTGGTAGACAATAGGAAGGTAGCCAGTGGTAGTCTCTGGTGGGGAGTTACAACTGAGAACAAGGACGGGTCTCGCAATATGCCTCGAACTGGGTGTGATTACAAGGATTTATTCCAGTTGTAAACATTCATCAAACTGTCCTTAGGATTTCTTCACTTTTTTTGTATGGATGTTATTTGTTAATTAAAGATTTTTGAAGCATTGTTATTACTTTCATTATTAAATAACCTTAATATACAGTGTGTCCGTAAAGTCATGGTGTACTTTGGACCGGTCAAAAGTCAAAAGTGCACCATGACTTTACGGACACACTGTAGATTGGTTTTCAAAATACCAAAAAAGAGAAGAAACTTTTCAGAAAAGAAATATTATAATAACCCATTATATTTGTTAATTTAAAAATAACATTATATTTGTTAATTTAAAAATAACAAAAATTTGTTAATTTATAATAACCCATTATATTTAAAATTTAAAAATAATTTTCTGAAAAAAAATACGTAAAACTTTTCTTTTTAATTAATTGAGTCATCAGCAAAATTACAAGCAATGAAAGGAAAATGGTTGGGAAACATTTTGAATTTACTTACCTCGGAAGCCTGTGTCTCAACTGCTACATTCTCTTCTTGTTATGAAACATTGAAACCCTATTGAGCAATGCCTGTGTAAAAGGAAAAATAAGTTACCCTGGCTAATAAATAAATCTCCCTAAGAATGTTACCATTCCTAAGTCCCGCTGCTGGTGACTTCCATCCATCCATTCACGCAGACTGATGATGTATGTCTCCAGGGACGTTACAAGGTGAAATCCATGCAAACGTCGAACCTTGGGACGTGCTGCTAAGAGGCTGCTGAGTGACAGTGCCGGCTCTTCCTGAGCTGCCGGGGTTCCCAACAGCGGCACTGTTGACAGGTTGCAGGTGGCCCTGGACCACGCTTGTCTTTATAGGGCCTTCCTGCGCATTGCAGAATGCAGGAGCAGCAGGGTCCCTGGCCTCTTCCTGACGCGTGCCCAGAGCATCGCCCCCACACTCTGGAAATGACAATGTTTCAGACATTGCCGGAGGATGCCGGAGGGAAGGCAGCACTAGCCGAGAGCCAGTGCTCTCTAGGAGAGGCACACTGGGATATGGGAGTCATGTTTTAGAGCTCCCTGACATTTCCTTTCTAGTCAGTAAACGTTCTCGTTATTTTTGGCTTCACCTGCCTGGTGGTGGTTTTGCAATCCTATCTGCGGGAAAATGGTGGGAATGAACACTTCTGAGCTCATTTTGCCCTCTGCAAGGAAGGCAAGTCAACATTTACGAATAAGAGGCAAGAAGTCGTGTTCCAGGGTTCAGTGCAAGAAATCAGTGTGTATAGAGTCTTGTTGCCCACAACTGTGTTGATCATGCAGATATGACTAATGGTCTACTTTGGCGTTAAATTAAAAACTTATTTCAAAAATAACATGGAAAACAAATAGTTAAGATATTTTCTAAAAATCAACCTAACTCAGATTCTGAAAAATATTTGATTAGTTAATTCATATATGTGATACACTAAAAGAAAAAATGTGAATTTTATTTTTAAAAATAAATAATGTATGCTATTAATAATCAATATGAAAAAGTCCACTCTTTATTATGACGTTATTTTCAAATTTCACAATAAAGCAGTTCAGAGGATTAGGCAATATTAAATGAAAATTTAAGACCCGAAAGGTCCAATTTAAAAATTTCCCGTATTAAAGTGAAATTTAAATATCTGCTTCCAGGGTTATCAGTCTCTCTGAGGCCCTTTGGGCTGGTGTGGACACGGATGAGGGGGTCCCCTGGAGGGGAAAGCATCCCCGTCTGACACCTGCAGCAAACATTAGGTGGAAAGATTTGGGAAGGTTCATCAAACATTGACACATTTCTGTCTCCTAGGAGACCACCCTTGGCTTTTCCGCACTTGTCCGTGGTTCTCCACACAGGGATACTTTAATTTTTTTTTCTTAATTTTGACATTCTTACTTCGCATTATCTCTATCTCATTTTACATTTGATTTCCTCACTATGTTTTTTTCTTTTTCTTTTTTATTTTAATCTGTTGTGTTTACATAGTTACAGGTGTTCTCCCAGATATATTTCTCCCTCCTCCTCCCCGTGTTCTCCTTGACACCCCTTATGCCCCCTCCCCTCACCGCCTCCCCCTCTCCCCTCTACAGTTTACTGTCCTGTCCTCTCTCTCTCTGTGTTATGTGTATATACGTTCACTGATGTCTTTATTTTCTTTGATCCCTTCCTTTCATCCCCTTTCCCTCTGTCTGCTTTCCCTCTGGACTCTTGAACCTCTTCTCTGCCTCTCTTCCATTCCTTAGTTCACACTGTTCATTGGATTCCTCAAATGAGTGAAGTCATATGTTATTTTTATTTCTCTGTCTGGCTTATCTCACTTAGCATAATAGACTCCAGGTCCATCCATGTTGTCGCAAAGGGTAAGATTTCCTTCTTTTTCATGGCCCCATAGTATTCTGTTGTGTATATGTACCACTATTTTTTAATCCACTCGTCCTCTGACGGACACATGGGCTGTTTCCAGCTCTTCACTATTGTGAACAACGCTGCCGTAAACATGGGGGCGCATAAGTTTTAAAATGACTTTTTTATAACAATGTAATGGATGATTTTTCACATCTCAAAATCTTTTCTGCTCTGCCACCTCGCCCAAGTTTTACTTAAAAAGGGTATCTTTAAATAACTGGAACGCACTTTAAAGATTTGTATATTTGCCTACCACGGATCGTTAGCAGAAGGAAACAGCACAACCACAAGCTTATCTGTCGTACAGCGGCCGCTGTGGGGCAAAACGGGGTGAGTCAGCGAGCCCAGGCCTTTTTCAGGGGAAGAATGACTTCAGTCGCCAATGACGGGCTGTGACCCTGTTTCCAAAGAAGACAGAAAAAAACTGGGGTAGCGTAGCTATTGATCTTGACAACTGCCTCCTGATAATTTGGGTTTTCTATCTTTTGACAAAGGGATGATGAAGGTGGTGAATAATATGAAAGAAGTTTCCTTTGAACCCTTTTAGTAAGTTTCCTACCTTATTAAAATGACCATTTAACCAAGTAATCTTACCGCGGTTTCATTTTATAAAATTAGCCAATGGCAATATATATATACATATATATATATATATATGTATATATATATGCAAATATAAAATATTACTGAAGCCACTTCATTCTTTAAATTTTTTAAATATAGAAAACGACAAAGAGAAGAGTACTTTAACCCTGCAATTTGGACAATGTCACTGTTGTTTTTGCTGCGTGTCCTTTACTCGTAACACTGCGTGTGCACTTGTGTGCACCCTGGGCACATCTGAGCTTTGTTCTGTGAAAAGCTTTGTCAGCTGATGCTCGTTGGCACCAAGGTAACACCAACAGGAATCCCCAGTTTGGGGTGTGGCAAAGAAGGAACTTTAATTCAGTGTTCAATGTGGTGCCGCACTGGTGTCGCTGGTGTCACGAGAGCCCTGGGACCAGCTCCTCTCCAGCTAGACAGCTCTGCTCTTCTTCTCGCTGTCTGCCCCGGGCCGGCGCTGGTCAGCTCCACTCTGCTCCTGGGAGACGTCTCTGGTGTTTCAGCTCAGCCAGGGACTCGCAATCTTCAGTCTTCGGAAGAAAGGGAATGGAACGGGCACTGTCAGAGCCACAGGGAAGCTGGCTGGTATGGACAGAAGTCCCCATCCCAGTCTCTGATTGGGCTGTCCTCATGCACATGAGGACTTCAGATCATTTTAGCTTGATCGGTCCCAAAGGCACTGATTGATCAGAATAAAGCTGCTTTGGTTGGTTGGAGGTGCACAGCTCTCATTGGGAGGGGAAAGCCTTAGTGTCCTATTGGTTGAAATAGGATTCCAGAAACTCCTTTATAAGGGCTGGCCCAGAGGGCAGGGACACAGTGCCCGGCGTGCAGTTCAGCCCACACTCCACTGGGAGATGTCATTTGCAGGAGAGGCATCTGTGCAGTGATGACTACTATGTTCTGACATTTAAAGTTTGAGCCGAGTTTGCCACCAGCCATTCTTGGTAGGTGTCTTCTGCCTCAGGGTCCACAGATTGTAGTGTATTATGAATATTGTGTCTATGAGTATCTGTGTGTGCACTGTGTGTTCTACTTGTCCATAGATTATACTCTTTTCCCTTGTAAATTATAAATCTGTATCATCAGTTTATGGTTTCACTACATTACTTTCTGTGCTAATCTCTTTTTATACTGCTTATTATGTAATCAGTGATTATGTGTATAGATTTGTTTTAATATTTGCAATTATAAACAACCTCATGATGAATTTGTTCATATATCTGGCATAATTATATTATCACGTCTTTCGGGTAAAACAATTAATTCCAACACGAACTCGCTCTCTTAAAATAGATCTTGTTTTTAAGGCCCTTCCAGTTGAAATAGCACACTTTTCTTGAATAGCTGTACAAATTCATACACTCATTATGATGGAACGGCATTATAGCTTTCTTCACTTTTGCCAGTACTGAATACATATCACTTAGAGTTATTCTTTATGAATATGTTGTTCAAGTTTTTCCCCATTTTTTATTTAAATGCCATTTATATTTTCTCATTAACATGTCCATGCCGTATTTTAAGATCACGAGTCCATCCTTGCCCATCCTTCATGTGAACTACATGTAGTTTTCCCATTTTGTTGTTTGTCTTTTATTTTGTTAACAGAGATTTCTACCTTACAGATGGTTTACATTTTATTCTTCTATTCACCCTTAGAAAGGCTTTTTTTTTTTAGCCTACAAACATAAATATGCATAACTTTTATTTCTACTAGCATGTTTTATTTTCATTTTATATTTCAGTCTTTCTGTTGTGGGTTGTATGCTTACATTTTTTCTCTTATTGGTCTCTTGGGTACCTTAATGTTTTCTCTTACATACCTAATTATTGTTATCATTATTTTCTTTTCCTTTGACATTTTTTTCATTGATTTGAAAGAGAGAAAGGAAGGGGGAGAGAAAGGGAAGAGAGAGAGAGAGAGAGAGAGAAGCATCAATTCGTTCTTATAATTATTTTCCATTTCTAAATTTTAAAGTGCATACCTCATTTGCCTTAAAACTTTAAGTAACACTTCGCGGGAAGTCCCTCTTCATCATTATCCTTTTCCTCGGTGCTTAATGCATATCTATCATTGTGTTGTGACACTGGTGTATTGCCCGGCATCTCCCATGCCTGTTTCATGTAAGATCTTGTGATCAGATAAGTTTTGCCAGTACATCTAAAGTAGGTCACAGCCTGGCTTCAACTCCAGCTGAGTTCTGAGGAAAAGAACCCCAGGGACCCACCAATCACACTGTCCCATGTCTCTCCTCGTGTTCAAGGGCTAGTCAAGCAAACAGAAACCCAATATGACATAGACCTTCGAGCAGCAGTGACCACAAAGATACTTGTGCATGTTTATAATTTTTTTCTCCAGTAGTAATCCAGTTAGATTCTAACATCAGTATGAGTGAATGAATGGATTGAAAACACCATTTTTTCATGATTTCAAAAGATAGTTTAGGGAAAAAAATGTATTTTTCTTAGATACAGTAATGACTTGAATATAATATAGAACGTTCCACTAAATTGCATGCACCAGTATAGACAGTCAGATATTTGTAGGCAGGATTTATGCTTCCCTATCTATTCTTTATACCTTTATACTTCCCTGTTATATGTCTTTATACCAGAATAAATCTCAATGATCAATTTTTTTTTTGGGGGGGGGAACACTGTAAAATTTGCCAGTACATCTATCTTACCCTGATGCTGTTGTTGAACTCCTATTCTTCATCTTATTATTGATTCTAAAGTAGCTTCTGTAAAACTGATTCCTAATTAAAGCAACCTGCTTATTTATGTTTTCTTGATGTAATAACTGAAAGTGAAGCGCAGCACGATAGTTCAGTTTTATTTATATGGAAGGCAACACAAGCCTGAATACATTTTCTAATGTATCAATTTGCCATTTGTGTAAAATGCCCGTAAAGAAAACAAGCTATTTCAAACGTCATTTTTAAATTATGTCACAAAATTTCTGTTTACAAACCAAATCTATATTTTGTATTTTATATATGGTAGGGGTTTAACTTCATTTTGATTGTGGTATTGATTCAAATTAATGTATGAACGTTTGACCACAAAAAGTTATATAATTCAAGGGGAATTCATATTTTTTTTAATTTCTTTTTATTTATTCATTTTCTTAGAGAGGAGACAGAGAGAGAGAGAGAGAAAGAGAGAGAGAGAAAGGGGGGAGGAGCTGGAAGCATCAACTCCCATATGTGCCTTGACCAGACCAGTGCAGGGTTTTGAACTGGCGACCTCAGTGTTCCCGGGTCCACGCTTTATCCACTGCACCACCACAGGTCAGGCAAGGGGAATTCATAATTTAATATGGACCCAGCATATATAATATTCAGCGTAAAGATGTCTCAGGTTTGTTCCCAAACCCCTCCCTCCGTTAAGTAATGGATCCTGGACTTCCCTTGGCAGGCGTATGCGGGCACAGATCTGGAGGACCAGTTGCGGTCGGTCTCCAGTGTGGATGAACTCATGACCGTGCTCTACCCGGAACATTGGAAAATGTACAAGTGCCAGTTATGGAAAGGAGGCTGGCAACAAAGTAGAGAAGAGCCCGACATCAACACGAGGACGGAAGGCACTGTAAAATTCGCTGCTGCACATTACAGCGCAGAGATCTTGAAAAGTAAGTATGGGGAAGAGAATGCAATGAAGGTTGCCAGCCCGCGCCTTTAATTTTAGCATCTGTGCCATTCATTATTTTTAAGGCCAAAAATAAATAGTATTTTCCAAATACAGTATCTTATGATTTCACTGTGAATGGTTACAATGATTTCTTGAAATGTGTACAGAGAAGGAAAAGTGCAGGCCTATCAACATACTTTAATGTTGTTGTTTTTTTTAAATTAGGTATATAACCCACGGCAAAACGGGAAGGCATTTAGTTATATTTTACACGCTCTGTGAGTTTAATCGTGCAGACATTCTGGATCTTACAAAATAATTGCACATAAATTTTCTTTCTGATTCAGATGAAGAAGCGCTTAATAATGTCTAAGTCATTCCAACTCATCCATTCAAATATTACTTGTTGCCTGTTGTTTCACAGGTGACTGGCTTGAGAAGGGGACTTTGGTACAGTCCTTGAGAGATCCAACAGAAAGTGTCACAAAAAAAAATATGGTGTTGCATAAAATGGCGTGGTATAAATTCGTGTATTCCTTTTGGAAAGTAATTCTTTACAGTTATTAGATATTAATTTTTATAAAGGTTTGATACCGCAAAGTATTTTCAGGATTAAACTGACCGAACAAAATGGCTTCATGAGTGAAAAACGAAAAGTTTATGTCCCTTTTCTCCCCTAAGATTTGTAGTTTTAGGGGAAATATGGGAAAAATAAACCGGAACATTTAAGGCGTACGTCACTTGTCATGCAGTCCTTAAAGAGACAGCAGGGCAAGAAGAAAAGCACTGAGTCATGGAAAGTGGAATTCCTAGAGAGAGCATGCAAGGAACAGGAAATTCTGACTTTGCTGAAAAAATGGTAGTTTGGGGTACATGCTCCCGTTGTTGGAAAACACCCTCGTATTCCAAGTAGCCGCCGTCACGACATTACCCGAAACTGCCAGATAACTTGCTTTGAATTTATTTTTGCAATAGCTCAAAATCATAGCCATCTTCTCATTGACATCTCGGTGTAAAAAAAAAAAGAAAAACCAAAAAGCATGTGTGTCGTGTCTTTGCTCTGAGCCCACAGAAAATGAGCACGACTCTATCCTGCAGATCTCATAAACATCTAGGCGTTCCATTTTTGCTTTCTTAAGGAGAGAAAACCAAAGGTAACTGCTGTGGAGTGTCAGTGTCGCTTTAAGAAAGCCCGATCCTATGTAACTTGTTGCCTGGCTGTAGAAATGAGTATCTTTAGAAAGGATCTCTCTCTCGCGCGCGCGCGCTGCTCTGTTCACAGATGGTAGGTACTGCATCCCAGCTCACAGGGCCCTATAGGATACCATCAGTTCCTTTCTTTAAAGATATCGATGAAATCTAAGCCTTAAAATCTGAAATCCAATGTAAGTGACTTCCAGCTGCTGTGGGCTGTTTCCCCTTTGGTGGCACGTGTGTAACCTATGGCCTTCCCTGTGACTCGACAGGTATTGATTATGAGTGGAGAAAGACTCAGTGCACGCCACGTGAGGTGTGTATAGATGTGGGGAAGGAGTTTGGAGCAGCTACAAACACCTTCTTTAAACCTCCATGTGTGTCCGTCTACAGATGTGGGGGCTGCTGCAACAGCGAGGGCCTTCAGTGCATGAACACCAGCACGGGCTACCTCGGCAAGACGGTAGGTGCATCCGCCCCGCCCGCGGCCACACCCCCCACCCGTGCCGCTGCGCTGCGGGGCGCTCAAAGCTGCTCCCTTTAGAGCCGCCTCCTCCCATTCAGGCTTTCTTACCTTTTTCTTTGGGGAAGTGAAGTTTTCAATGGTTTGTGGTTTTGGTGATGTAATTGCACAAAAGGATCTGATAGTTGATGAACTCACACAGTGGTATTAAAGCCAAGCAGAGAAAATAGTAAGTATACACACAAATGTGTGTGTGTGAGAGTGTGTGCATACTCACATACACACACATGCATACACATATGCACACATGTTGATATTTGAGGATAAAGATTTTCATTTGGCAGTACATCACTTTTAAACTTCTGATTATAGAGACACAGCCCACACTGCACAATCGAGATCCACAATTACAAGCGCATGCTCTTGAACCAGTGGTATGACATGGGTAGAAGCCGTCACACTGAGTGTGAGCATTTCCTTGCGTTCCTCCAGAAAGAAAAACAAATATTCCGACACTTGATCTCAAGTATTTTGAACAAACTGTCGAGTGGAGTCCCACCAGTTCAGCTGTTAAGCTTCTGATAAATATCCAGGAAACTTTGGATGCGGGGTTCAGTTTGGATGCAGGATTTCCAGAGCAGACACACAGCCCTGCACTGCAGGGCGGGGGGAGGGGGGGGGAGGCATTGGAGGCCATGTTTATGTGCTGGTGACAGTCATGGGTGCTATTTAAACTCATGTGCCCAGTCACCTCTGCAGATGGTTGGGCTAAAGGTTGTGAAAGGCTCTTCCAATCCCTTTTGAGGTATAGTAGCAGAGGTGATCTGGGCCCACTCAGACCTTTCTTCTGACTGAACAATGAAATTATTTCAAACATGTGATTTCAGATCTGATCTGTACAATGTAGAATGACAGCAAATTAACATTTTTAATTAATGTCTACACTTAGAACACATGAGTTTCATTACGTAAAAACTTTAGCTGATCTACATAATTCCCACTATTAAAGTCCACTCTCATTTTAATAATTAAATGGAAATTAAAATCAAGATTACAATCTCAGTTGCTTCAACTGCATTTTCCCATCTGGTTAAAAATCTCTAAAATTTTTTTAGTAAATATTATATGGTCTGTGACATTGTTCAAATTGCTCCTTTTAAAATATATATATTTCTTTATATTTCTTACATGCTTGATGAAAAAGCCATTTCAGGCACAAAGAGTTGTAAGAGAAAACAAAAATAAATGATAAACCTGTATTTTCTGTTCACCTTCCTCTGCCTAACTGCTACAAGTTTAAAAAAAATTAAAAGGTAATTTTTGGGGGGCTTCTTTCATCATCCCTGTTTTTATTATAGGTACTTGGAGCATAGCCAGAAGTAGTTTATTCTTTATTATTTTTTAGAAATACAGAAAAATAATATAGATTTTATTCTACTATGCATCAGCAAGAAACACAGTATGAGTCTAAATACATTACTGCGTTTAGAAACTTTGTAAGTAGAATAGATATCTGTGGCTAATGTGACAGCATTTCAGAGCATGACAAAATTCTAGTATTTTAAAGGAGTAATATATATAATCATAGTGTTAAGGCAGCAAAACTTCTCCTTTGATCGTTTTCTTTCTCCCCTCAAATCTTTATCAAATAAGAACTAAGAATCTCTTAGCTAAGAAATTATATTTTTATATTGTATACTATTCTGAATAAAATATTACTAATTTAGCATTTTTAACTTGATATGATGTGTTCATCTTATTGTAACCCTGAGGTAAAACAGGGTTGTTTTTTTAAAAAAATCCTTTAATAAGTTTTGGAACTAAAAACCTTTTTTATCAAATAGCAGTATCTTGCCAGTAAGATATTCCTCAAAAAAGTAACATTTATTTTGAAAAGATAATATTGTTCAAAATGTTGCTGATTTTATATTCAAGCCAAGCTCAATAATAAAAGCATTTTTGGCCTTTTGAGACTCTTGAAAAACAGTTATTTTAAATAAATAAATAAATATGAGTGACTTAAGAATTAACATTAGTTTATGAAATATATTTAATAGTGTATATTTTTAAATAATTTAGTTAATCAATATATGTGTCCTATATTATATTGTTTATTATTATAGTGCTTGATTTAAATCAGGTATCACTTTGGTTGTTCTTTCAAAGGTATTGATATACTAGTTATATTTTTCCAAATAGCAAAGGCTCATATTTCTTTTTAAAATGGAATGACATGGGATAGACTCAAAGATAAATTTTGAAAAATTATTTCATCAAATAAAACAAAATGTATCTATTAAGAGTTCATCAGTTATCTCATAAAGGCCTTATTAGATTTAATTGTTAGATGAAATTATACTTTCAAAGTACTCTTATTTTGAATATGTAGAGTAGAATAATAACCATTGTAGTATTGGAGTTTCTTTTCTTGTTCGTTCATTCCTTAAAATTTTTGTATTCTTATTGTTAATTTATCTCCTTGGTTGAAATCAGATGCCAATTGACAATATCCAAAGTTATTTTTTATTTCTCATTTCTTCCATAAATTTTATTTTTCTTTGTTATTACAGGGAAAATATTTTTAAATGATTTTTTTGAAAAATGTCTCAAGCTCTATGGCATACAATTTATTAAATATAATTTTCATATTTAAATTAAATATTTCAAAATCTATCTTTGTTCGATACCGAGGCCCATGTGTCTTGTACACTGGTTTCTCAGACATGAGTTTTTCTCCCCCACTCTGAACCGTCACCCCTATAAAGAGCACCCCAGTGTTGTAGTTTCACCTCTCTCCTTACATGACTTCATTTCTAATCAGAAACGCAGCGTCGTCTCAACGTTTTTCTCATCACAAATCCAGTTTGTCACCAAGTCACATGTTAATTTCACCCCTCGAGTGGCTTCACTCATGTCTACCAACATCGCCACAGTCCGAAGTCCTCGGATGCTGGATGCTCTTTACAACTAATGAAATAGCAGCCTCTCACCCTTCCTGTTGCCATTCTCCCTTCTTAGTCTCTTCTCTAAATTGCCCCTAAGTGTGAAATTAAAAATAAAAACAAGGAAACATATGTTTGATGTTAACATTCTTCAGCATACAGACCTCTCAGTGATTTCCCATTGTTCCGTAAGACCAAAATTTTCACCACAGCCTGCAGTGTCCGCCTGTGCCTTCCTCTGCAGCATCAGCTGACTGGTCTAGCACAGCACCTCTCCTTCTGTGCTTCCAATGCTCTAGGCTTCTTTCAATTCATGGAAACCGTCTCTGCCCCAGGGCCTTTGCACATACCTTTATACTTCCTGACCTTCCAGCCCCCTCCTTACTAATGGTCCAGTTCTAAGGTCTCTAACTCAAATATCACGTGGCACAAAATACTCCTTGCGGAAGAATATTCTGACCTCTGTGAGATAAGAGGTCAAATATAGACCCAGTATTTCTTTTAAATGTTTTATCATTTCCCATGCTTTTCTTTGATACACATACTATAGCTTATAATTCTCTAGTTTATAATCACATAGTCCTCCCTAGTTGATTAATATTTATCTCCTCCAGAAAGGCAAAAACAGACTTGTTTGTTCCCTAGTTACCTGAGTGCCTACCACGCAATAGTGCACAACCCTTTTAGACCCACACAGAAACTGTGGGTCCTTCAGTAGAAAATAAAAATAAAAATATAAACACATCCACAGCATTCCCCCCCAACAGATTCAAGAAGTTGGTTCGCTGGCCCCTAGTCAGTATTTGTTGAGCCGGATTTTCATACTATTGCCTTGAAGATGAATAACAATAAAATAGTTGATTGACTCCACTGTGTGATATTTATATAAACTGATATTTTTGCCCAACAGAAGTGTATGCTGTAATTTTAGCTCAGCCTTTTACAAATAGCTGTTCCTTTAACCTATAGAGAAAATTCTCCCCCTTTTCCCCATTCGTCGTTAATAGAAGCAAAAGTCAACGTTCTCCCCCCCCCCCCCCGCCATCGGTTCAACAAGTACACTATTTTACATGTGTGCCAAATATAGAGATAAAAGAAGTACCTTGAGCAGAATCTAAATTTGGAAAACAGAACATCAGCATGTTGTTAGAAAACAGAAGAGATACATTTACCCTTTGGTTAAGCATTAGTGTCAACTCAACCATTTTTCTGTGACCACTTTTATTTATTCCCCACGTTGGTCTAATTAGGCCCCATGTTTGCCTAATTAGTATCAGAGTGAAAGTCCGCGTTCAAGGGTAAGAGATTCCACGGGCCAGCACACAGACGGCTCCGCCAGGTTGGGGGTCTCAGAAGGTTTTAGAAGTCAGAAGGGCACTTCGTGCTAAGTGTAAGGCACATGCAGGTGAAGTGGGGTGACCCAGGCACATAAACATCAGATGCGTGTTCTTCTAGGAGGAAACCGCTAACTGTCTGTCATATGGAATCACTTCTCACTCCTTCATCTTCCTCCGCAGGGGTTCAGGAAAGTTAGGGTTCCTATTATAATAGATGGATCATGCGGATCATTATTCCCTGCTTCCTCTCAGTTATCGGCTCACATGAAGAGTCAGGATTTTCCTGCAAAGTGTTTGAAGTCTCTCTTGTGTTCGTCGTTGGTTTATCTTGTTGTTGTTGTTGTTTTCTTCCGTTTTGTTTTGGCCCTTTATTTCAAATAATTATTGCCGTTGTGTTTTTTAGACGTATATCATTATAACAAGCTGTTCTGTTTTCAGTTTAGCATCTCCCTCTTTTCAAGAGTTGAAGATTTGGGGGGTTAAAAACTTCAGGTTAATTGAAAACAAGGTCCTGAGTCCTCCTCAGGGTGCTGCCCCAAGATACCGTCTTTTCTGCCTCAACATACTCCTTAGGTTTTCTCCTCTGTGCTTCGGCTCTTCACCGTGACTCCTTTCCAGTCTTCCTCCCCGGTAACACTTCTCCCCGTTTCCATACTGCCTGCTCAACCTGTGACCTGGCTGTCCCTCCGACGGGTCAGAGCCAGTCTGGGTCCCTCTGGGGCTATAACCCATGGATTCCACCCCACCCCACCGCATCCTCACAAATAAACAGGCAGGTTAATAAATCTTCTTTTTCCAGTGCTCTCTGTCTCAGTAAATGACATGATTCATCTAGCTGGTCAATGCAAATTATTCTTCCTTCCACTAACAGTCTAATCGAATGTTCCCATTAAATCTACCATCCGACATCTCTGGAATCCATTCAGTGCCTTTACTCTACTGATCTCACTCTGGCTCGAGGCCACATTCATCAATCACCCAGACCTGCTCAATAACGGGTCCCAAATCTCCATTCTTACTTCCCTCTAAGCCATTTGTGTTTTTATTCCTAAATGATAATTCAGATACTGCGCAGAACTCTTCAGGAACATGGCATTCTTGGGACTGAGCCAGCGTTCAGCTGGTGTATGGCAAAGATACTCTTTTCTGATTGGTTGCTCGGGCTAGAGTCAGTTCTGATTGGTTGATACTAACATTTTAAGTTGTTATTTTGAATGGCACTCTTATGTAGGTTAAATCCTCTAACACGGCTCACAGGGTCCTTTATGATCTGGCTGCCATGTAAACTTGCAGTCTCAATTTGTCACTGCTTTTTCTCTCAAATACTACGTTCCACCAGCACCCAGATTCTTTGATTTCTTAAATGACATCAGTATCTCTTACCTCCCATTCATTCCAACACCCTGTCCTGTGTCTGAAACATCTCCCTCACAGCATCCCGATGTCTCCCCTTACCTAGCTAATTGCTACTCCTTCTTAGGCGCTTCTATGTTTGTGATAGCTCCCATTTTGCCCATATTTTAGCACCATTACCTTCTCTGTCTCTTAGATGACTTTATTCTCTAGGCTCCAAACTTCATGAAAGCTAAGCTCGGGTTTGGTGATTCCTCTGGGACCCCTGCAGTAGCTGGCACGTCATAAACACTTGGCACTCAATAGAATGGATACTTTAGTAAAAGTAAACAGATTCGGAGCCAAAGTTAGAGTCTCAAATATGTTGCTTTTGCAGAATCTGAGTGGTGGTATTCAGGTGGGGACATCAGAAGCAAACTTACAATTCTAGAATTCCGCAGCAGTGACTGGATCATTAGCTGCAGCTTTGGGAGGAGACATCATGTTGCTAAACATTGCTGGAGGCCCTGATGTGGCTGTGACCCCTTAGAGAACCCATGGGGCAGGAGAGAAGAGGGAGAATCAATATTCAGTCACTGATAGACCCACCCACCCTTTTCTTCCTTTGATTTTGTAATTCCATGCCCTTCTCTCACTGGCAGAATGCACTCAGATTTGTCATTCCAGTTAAAAGGGTCATTTTCATTTGAACTTAATTGAACAAGTACAGTAGAGGACCCACAGTGTGAGGCTTCATCCCAGGCTCTGTCATGGGCACACGGAGAGGGGCGGGCGCAGCACTAATGGAGCCTGCAGGTTGTTAGCAGGGGAAAATCCACATTCCACAAGCAAGGAGAAGTGGTCTCAGCATAGGAAAGAGAAGTGCAAAGCTTTGTGGAAATGTGTGTCACGGAGCTCTGTAAACCCAGGGAGAGCAAGGCCATGCGCCATTTGTGTTCCACATTCTTACTAGTACTGCAGCTCGTAAAAGCTTGTCCCCAGCACCTCTCCCGGAGTTTATGATATTTTTAATGTAGTAGAAATGGGGGCATGCCATGGGTTCTTTCCAACATAAAACAAAGTTTCCTACTGCTCTATTTCCTGAAGGGGGGAGGAAGGAGACTTTTTTGTTCTGTGAAGGGAGTTCCAGACATGTTATTAAGCAACAAAAGTCACCCATTGAAATCATATGAATTGTCAGGACAATGTACCTGAAGTCAGGCAAAGCCCACACGTTCCATAGAAACTTCACAGAAATTCTTTTATGGGGCTCGACAAAGGGCGTGTTACCAGACGTGGGACGGAGCCTGGTTAGTTGCTAAGTAAAACCATCTGCACGAAGCATTCCAGTGACCTAACCAACAGCCACTGCTGGTGACCTCCCCACTCCGATCCCAGGACCTTTGACAATTCACGTATCTGATCAGATGGGTTTTTTTGTTTGTTTATTTGTTTTTACCTCTTTTGTGAGCATATCCTTCCATGAGAAGTTGAATATTTAAGAGATATAACCAAAAAGTAGAAAGTGAATTTCACAGAAGATCAATTATGTGTTGACCAAAGTAGCAGCAGGAGAAAGTCCCCTGCGTTTGAGCCAAACATTTAGATTGAGAACTTACTTAAATGTTAGTATTTACCATACGTAGATTTCCTGAAGACGGGAGTGGAGAAGAATTTCTAAATCCACAGGGTTTCCTTGGCAATTGGAGCCTTTTTGCTGTGTTCATTAGTGTCCATTAAGGGAGGTAGCTCCTCCTGGGAGCTAAGTCTCAAGCTCATTCTGAAATACTTGAACGGTATCAGCTGAAATGCTATGTTGCTAATCTTAAAAAAGAAAAGAACAAAAAAAAAAGACTATTCTCTTTGATAATTATGTTATAAAGAAATAATAAAAGCATACATGTTAACAGAAGCATTCCAGGTTATATTTGAGTGAAACTGGAAGTTTCATAAAATTTTCTTTCACAGCACACATTTTGAAATGTGCAGTTATGGACATGAAAGTCAGAGGTGCCGACTTGCGCTGCGGACAGAGAGAACTCTGCCCTCAATGGAGCAGAACCCTGCGGCAGTCTGCGAGATTAATTTATTGCATTCATATGCATTCGACAAGTGGAATGTGATTCGTTTTGAATTTTTAACTAATTAATATTTGGCATGCACAGTTGTTTGAAAATCAGGTTTTATCCAGATGTGGACAAAGAACTCAACACCAGTAGATACAGTTACATCCAAAGTTTCTTTAGGAAAAGCATTTATCTTAAGAAAAAAAGCTATAATGCATCTATTAAAAGTACCCCCCCTTTTTTTTTCTTTTTAACTCTGATCATATCCACAAATTTTACTGAGTATTTCTAAACCTCCTGGAGGGGTGTTTGTTACACGGGTAGCACGGTACATACATTTTATGGATAACAATATGTTAAAATGAATGCAGAGCCAGATGTAAGTCTGTTAGGATCTGCTGTCCCGTGTTCTTCCCCGACCCCGCGTAGGACAAGTACGCCCCAGAGAGTTGGCTACGTGGTTGGTTTGCTCAGTTGAAACGCTAACAGTAAACCCTCTATTTTTGCTTTTTCCCACATTTAAGGGTTATTTCTTTAAGTATTGTATCGCGTTTCTATCTGACATTACATTTATTAATCGTAGTCTCCAGGGGCTACAGACTGTTCCCATAAGTCATTTGCTCAACGTGGGAATATTTGGGTTAAATGGAGTAGTGAGACATTAGCCTAGGAAGAGAAACTGGCTCTAATTTGGGGTGGAGACGTGTTGTACAGGACGGCCTTTCTTGCTTCCCTATTCATTCGTATGCACACAAACTTTCCTTCAGAATTTATTTAATCCGGGATATTCTCAGTGGGGAAGTTCTACACCTTTTTCTTGAATAGGCGGCAAGATAAGTAGAAATAGGAATTGTTGCTTTACAACTGTTGCTATGCTGGGTAAACAACCTATTGTTTCAGAAAGCAGTTTTATTTGAGGTTCATTCTTGTTGGGGAGAATTGACTCTTAAATAGTCTTATTTAAAAAGTCCAGTTGATAACAGCCAGGAACCTCTCACTTGGAAATGGTTGCCTGTTCCTTTTTCTCATTACAGTTTTACGGAATTCACAATTGGATTATTTTTTTCCCCCAATTTCCAGTCTTGTTTAAATGCCCCCTTTATATAATAAGTTCTTCTGATTTTTTTTAATGAGAAACTGTTTAAATAGGCTTATACTGATTGACCAACATCGGTCTCCATAATGAATTTTATTGTTTCTGAAACCCTAAATTAGTTAATATATTATTGCTCAAAAACAATTCACTTTATAGCCTAAAACTATTTTAGGAAAAGCATCATATTCAAAATGTGAAATTATTTTTGTTGTCATCATTGGTGGGTATTGGTTAAATACACATATATACATTGACTTATTAACTATTGCTAAACATCATACATAAATTTTGCGTTCTATCAATGTAAGCCTAAAATAGAAGATACTATTGTGTGCTCATTAATGCACAAACTAGTCTGACAGTAGTGTAAGGATTCTTTTTTTTATTGAAACGTAAAGAATCTATTACCACCACAAACACTAATGTGTCAAGGATAGACCTTGACTCTGGAGAGAGAAAATTCTAGTCACTGTGTAGATTCAGATCTTCACATGATGGCAAGCACGGATTTCCAGAGGGGAGTTACACTGCCAGTTCTTGCTTACTAACAGCATCTCACTTGATATTTTGAAAGTCCTAACATAGTATCAAAGTCTAAACAAAGCTTTTTCTAGTTCACTCCCATAGTTGGTTTTGCTTACCTATGAGTTACATAAAGGCGAGCCTCATTGATGGCTGGCTGGTGTCTTGACAGTCTATTACGGCACTAGGCATGTTATAGGTCGTCAATAAACTGTGGTTGAAAACTAAACAGGGAGCAGTTTTAAACAGAAATGTACAACTTTGTACTATTTTGACCATAGATTCAACTCAACCTTAAAGAAAAACGGGTAGAACAAGAGGGATCCAAACAGCCATACTATGACATCACCACCATCCTTTCCTTATTTCTGATGACACAGAGGCTGAGGGAGGTGGGATTCTTTTTCTGAGTACACACTTGCGTATTCAGGACTCTCATTAACGTCTCTCTGTTTCTGATGGGACGCCCCTGGTTGTTCTTCTATCTCTAGTGGAGAAGGGAAGTTGCCCACTACTTTTAAAGTATATTGGCTTATTTTAGGAGGAGAGGGAGGGACATGTGAGTTTATTATGTGATTCTCATTACTACTTTTTGTGGGAAAGGCAGGCGGATATTCTCAGCGACACAGAGATTAAACAGAGCTCTGTAAAACTCGCTGTGTAGAGGCAGAAACAGAATTTACTGTGCTTGTTATAGAATTAGTAGAAATATCATTTCATCCCTTTAAGTGAAAAAGTTAATGCCAATCAATCTATTTTCTGAAGAATAGTGCAGGAAGATGCTGGGAGGTGGAAGAGGCCCCTCCTCTGTACAGGAGCCCACAGAGGTATGGCGACCCTCGTGCACACAGCACATGCTCAGATTTCTCTGAAATTAGTAGCGTAATAACGCTCAATTATTAAGAAATTTTCTAGTTTCAATATTGGTCAAAGGCAGCTTTGTCTGGACTCTTAACTTTGTTTCTACACTGTCACGTAGGGAGTTAAACCATCTGAAAATCTTAGGTCAAAATTTTTAGAAGTATTTCAAGAAAATGTTGTTTTTTTGCTTTAACTCTTGGATCTATTTATTCCTTTTGGTCAAATTCACTGAATTCACCTGGCCAGTTGCCTACTTAGACTCAGACAAGAGAAATGAAAGATCTATAATTAATGTATTTTATTTATTTACTACACTAAGCTATAAGTCAGTTTTTCTCCCTAGCTGTACTGTAATGTGAAGGCATATGATTTCTATAAGTTACAGAAAAAAAGCGCTTCTCTAGATAGTGATTTTTTTTAAACGTGTCTTTACCTGTCTCTTGGTGCTTTTCTGGTGGGTCTGCTAACACAGAGGTCTTCCACCGTCTGAAAGCAGAGAGCCAGGCTTACTTTTCCAGGAAGATGCTTTCTTATGGGTCATCTAACTCATTGATCTGCATCTCACTAGAACATTCTTCTCAACCCCATTTCCTGAATGCACACTTGGCATGTGGTACTTGTGGGCGGGTCCTCCTGACTGTGGGCATTATCCATCCAGAATGGCAGGTGGGCGTCACCTGTGCTCACCGACAATGCTGGGAAGCCCGCGGGGGTGGGTGGGGTCTGGAACGAAGACGTCACTGAGAACAGGAGGGTGAGGTGTGGGATGTGGGAAGGCACCCTCCATCCCCCCACCCCCCCACGAGCCCTTCTCTCACAGAGTGCCTTATCCTCCGCTCTCAGGCTTGGCTCTGCCCTTTGTCACTTGAAACAGGGACAGACCTTGCAAGAATCACGTGCATTCTGTAAGCAAAAGTGTCCCTGTGGTCAGAGCCATCTGAACCCTTTTCCTCTCGTCATGTGGGGCATCTCCTGTCGCCCCTGCCCTGCCACAGCCCTTAGAGCTGCTGCTGGTGCCCAGCAGTCTGCACTTTTTCCTCACACACGTGACTTCCCTGAGACGCTGGAGCTGTGACCACACATGCCTTTTGCAAAATCTCTGCTCAGTCTGTGCCTTACTTCAGCTTCACAATACCCTTGCCTGACTGTCTACCTGTACACATTTTCCCAGACCTATTTAACAGTTCATCTGCCTGTTCTCACCTCTTACAGGTTCCTATCCTCAGGTTTTTATTATTAGACTAATTTGTCATCTCACCAAGTGTTCTTATCAGTGTCCGAGACTTCAATTACAGTGTTAATATGGATGATTTTTACGTTCTGGGCGCCAATACCTACCTGCCTACTGGACATAAAATCTAGACTTTTGTGAGCTGGCCTGTACATCTTTCTACTGTTTTCATCATGGCAGAGCTTAAATAAGTAATGTATAAAAATAAAATATGCAAGATAGTAGAAGCGGTTTTATTTTCTAAGCCACTTTATGTGTGCTTTGTAACAGTGACCATTAATGTACGGTCCACCAATGTCATATGCAGCACAAAAATTAGCATTAATAGCCACAGCAGAAATTGCTTATCTTAAAATACTTGTACATAGTACAAAGGGTTTCTGCCAATATGACATTTCACCTAATAAAAGGTTTCATTCAAACTGCATAAACAAATGCCTTTTAGAGAAGAAACTGGTCCAAATTATAGTGCTGGGATGCGTTGAGATTATATGTTGAAATTATCTATGTAGACTGGACGGTGTTCTGGAGACTATTTAGAATCCTCAGAATAAATGCAAATAATTTTAAAAACCCACATCTACATAGCAATCAAAATAGATATTACATTCATATGGGTTAGCATAAGTAATTTATATAACAGTCTCATGAAGTAATAGGTCAGATATTATCTTCAGTTTACTGGTTTTTTAAAGAAATCTACGGCTTCAAGAAGTTAAAGGACTTCTCCAAGTGCACACACCTTCTGAGTGGAGTTGATCATAGAAGTGTCCTGATGGGGTGTGACCTTGTGCCCATTCCTCCCAAGGCTCTTATGCTAAGGAAATACCTGAAATTTGAAATGAGTAATGAAATTTCAAATGAAGAAAATATGTATTTGCTAATGTAGGTATTTCTGTATTTCATTCTTCAAAGCTCATTTCGATAAATCTCTCTGGGGCATGGACAGAATGACAACTAATTCTGTTCCCAAAATGTTTTGACTGACCTTAAACCTTCAGTATAAAATTACAGCAAGGCGCCAAGTCACAGGACTCTGGAGTGTGTCAGCTTTTTCACGCAACCCAGGTTGACTTAAAAGTTCCCAACTGCACGTGGCCCGACAGCCATGAAGTTGCCACAGGCTGACCTTATCACGCAGGGAGGCTGCGGCCAGCGGTCCACTGTTACCGTTGTGACTAATGATGATTTAGATTTTGAGAGCCTTAGGAATGTAAATCCACTTAGTTTTACTTAATGACTAATTTATTTGTACACTTAATTTAAAATTTCAATTTAAACATTTTAAAGCATTTTTTTTTTTTTGTAGAAGAAAGAGAACTGAAGTTCTCTACAAACAAGGCATTCAGAATGAGAATGAAAATTTTGAGACTCTAACCCACAATCATGTAAAATGTCCGACCTTACTTTAAGCTTGTTCTTTTCCTGGTACCTTTGTTGAAACAACACAAAGTTTTATCTATTAGATAATGAATGTATTTTTTTTCTTTGGAACATAGTAAATGCTTTGGGGTTTTTTTTGGAACATAGTAAATTTATAAGAGATCTCAGATACATGTAAAGCTAACTTGGAGTTGAAACTTAATTTGGAATGAAAACCAATTTTTCATCTATGTGTTTTATGCCTGTGTATTCAGTTGATAGATGATAAGACTTAACCAAATGCTTCCAGCTGGCCAGTAGCTTTGGTCTGGCATCACCAAGAATTTAGATCCGTGCCACTTTCTTACCCCCTAGAACAACCTAGGACGCTGAAACAATTCTTTCTCCTTGAACACATTAGTCTGTTCCATCTCTGCCCTATAATCCTTAGTTGATTATCTATCACATTTCTACTATGCTTTATAACAGTGACATGAGACAAGCGGAGGGACTATTGATTAATCTGACAAAGGATATTGATGAGGAGGAAATCAGCTTTAGTGTTGATGCAGCGCTCTTAATCATGACGAGTTGATCTCGCTCTTTTTTGGACTCCAGCGTGTACCAGAACATGCTGTGTAGCGTCGATGTAATCTTTGTCTTCTTTTTGTCCCTTCTTTGTAGTTGTTTGAAATTACAGTGCCTCTCTCTCAAGACCCCAAACCAGTGACAGTCAGCTTTGCCAATCACACTTCCTGCCGGTGTATGTCTAAACTGGACGTTTACAGACAAGTTCACTCAATCATTCGACGCTCCCTGCCAGCGACAGCGCCACAGTGAGTATGAACCGAATTTGTTTTCTCTGCGTCCCCTGCTGACATGAAACCCTGTGCCCGTGACCGTGATTGATCCGAAGAAGTCTTTGTGAAATGGGGTATCGTAGACTGTGCACCGAGCCCAGAAGGAGGCAAGCTTAATAGCACGCCGGGAAAGTAAAAGTAAACTGAGACAGGGAGGCCCACGTTATGGACACATAGTTCACGAAAGGAAGGAAGCATCTCTACAGAACCACACAGATCCCGCCAATACCCACCCTCTCGGTCATTTTGGCACGAAATCAGGTGTGCCAACTCCTACGTGACGTCAAAGCTGAAACGGTGTAGCCTTACTGAGATTTTGAAACAAGACAGAAAATAAATATATATGTGAATTATTTTACATCTACTAGCATCCTCTTGGGTTTCTTCAACCTCTTCTCTTTCTTCCTTCTCTAGCTATTCATATTTTCATTTCAACAAGGATTGAATATGGATTTATTACATGAAAGAACTTTCTCTTACTTCAGAGGAACACGTGTTGCTCAGATTTCCTTCCCACCCTACTGTCTGGTCTGGTAAATGGTAGCATGTGCTTCATCTGATCAGAGAGAGGGACCCGGATGGAGTGCCACGTGCTGACTCAGCCAGTAGCGTGTGAGACGCCGCTGTGCACGGTCCTCTCGGCTCCAGCGACATTCGCACCATCCGCCCCGAAACAAGGGGGTGGCCCCTTGCTCTTTGGGGTTCCAGTGCTATATGAAAGGGGCATATGAGTAAAGCCACCTAAGGTCAGCACGTGTAACGAAAGTATCCACAAACTGATGGGTAAACGTACAGAGTACCAGTTGTTCTGAACCTTGCACTGTAGGTGACTTGGCCGTAAATGTGAGGTGTAAAAGGTCTGTTTCCCCGTAGAATCTCTCTGTGCTCTGTCACTCGGTGAGGCCGGTAAGAGGCTTGATCTTTCCAGGGGCATTAGGGAAGACTCCAGGATATCCTAATTGCCGAGGCAGAGAGCTGTCCTCCTTGACCTGGGAAATAAGAGCTCTTCCTGGCATCTGTGAATAGATTCATGCCGATGCCACTAGGGACGACGCCTCCTGAAGCTGTTGTGTGTGCGGTTTCACCCACGAGGCTCTGAGAGGTCTGGTCCCACGTTCCCCCCCCCACACGCCCCCTGTTTCCATCGGCCACTGGTCCACCCCTGCACTTCAGCCGTTATCTCTGTGCTGCTGGCTTCCAGAATACCTGACCATATTCTTGACCTATAACAGTTCACTTAAAGCCAAAGTTTACCTTGCTGTTTATGATGCTATTAACTATCATAGGCACACCATCAGGAATTTATTAAATTCCCTTAGTCCATATTATTCATCACGAAGTTCTCTCACACACTCTCTGAGACATGGGACTCACACAGCACACAGTTGTCATGGATTATTCTTCTCCTTATAGCTCACCCAAACACACGATCGATTATTTGGAGGGGAAAGGAAGGAGATCTGATCCAACCTCGGCTCTTCCCATCGCTGCCATCTTCATCTGCTTCATTCTGCATGTCTTTTTGCCTTAACGCCACTGTTTCCATACTAGTTTTCTCGTGTCAAGTATTCCTCCATCTCATGGACAAGGTCACAGGTCAGCGTTCCAAGGCATCCTGACATTGAGCTGAGAAGCAGAAGCTGGCAGCAACTGGCAGCTTCTCGGAGCCCTGAGCGCAGACTCCGCCCCGCCCTGTGCCGGCAGGCACCCTGGCACCCTTCCTTCTGTCCCCGCAGGCCACGCTTGCTTCCTGCTCTGCCCCTTGTTCCCACACGGCCCTGGTCCTTTCTTTCCTGCTTTTCCAATGCCCACCCAACGCCTCAGAGTTCAGGTAAAGTTTATTTGTTAATTTTTTTTGAACGTGTTTATTATTTCTTTTTATTTATTTATTTTAGAGAGGAGAC
The DNA here is from genome assembly GCA_037038555.1 of Rhynchonycteris naso. Taxonomy (NCBI): domain Eukaryota; kingdom Metazoa; phylum Chordata; class Mammalia; order Chiroptera; family Emballonuridae; genus Rhynchonycteris; species Rhynchonycteris naso. Next base: position 5,386,889 of record CM072998.1, on the reverse strand, counting down.
ACATAGTGAGAGATAGAGAGAAAGAGAGAGAGAGAGAGAGAGAGAGAGAGAGAGAGAGAAAGAAAGAGAGAAAGGGGGGAGGAGCTGGAAGCATCAACTCCCATATGTGCCTTGACCAGACCAGTGCAGGGTTTTGAACTGGCGACCTCAGTGTTCCCAGGTCGACGCTTTATCCACTGCGCCACCACTGGTCAGGCCAGGTAAAGTTTTTTCTCCTTCTTTTGTCTTGTCCAAATACCATGGCCACCTTTGCTTCTTGGATATCCCTCACGATTCGTGTCCCTTGTCCTTAACACGGATCTCCAGGGGCCTGTAAACGTGGCGTGGGAAAGTGGGCGGTGAGAGTATTCCAGGTAGGCTTATGTCCTCCGTAATGTCCAGCCAATAACTCTGAGATATAATTGAGCTGTTAGTAAACTTTCAGGCCTTTCACTACATCCTCTCATTTAACCATCACAAAAGTCAGGTATGAAGTTGGTAGTGGTGCAATCCTTATTTTACAGATGGAGCAGATTTGGGGGCTCAGCCATATATGGTGCTACACTGATCAACAAGTGCTTGTTGAATGAAACACAGCTTGAGCACGGGCCCATCTGGCTTGAGCAAAAGCTCGCCAGCTTGGACCCAAGGTCGCTGGCTCCAGCAAGGGGTTGCTCGGTCTGCTGAAGGCCCGCGGTCAAGGCACATGTGAGAAAGCAATCAATGAACAACTATGGTGTCGCAATGGCAACGAAAAACTAATGATTGATGCTTCTCATTTCTCTCTGTTCCTGTCTGTCTGTCCCTATCTATCTCTCTCTCGGACTCTATCCCTGTCCCTGTAATTAATTAATTAATTAATAAACAAATAAAACATTAAAAAAGAAGCAAAGAGAAGTACGTGACACACCGAGGTGCTTGGATAGTGCTTAGCACACTGTCCGGTGTCTAAGAGACTGTCACGGGAGGGCAGGTTTACCATTATCCTTAAGATTCATGTCGGATTCATCTCCTTGTCTCCATATCTGTCAGTGTGGCTTTTTTAAACCACTCGCTACAATAAGAAATGTACTTGACATATCAAGCCAGGGCATACATAATGGTGTGTGGGATATATATCTAGTTTTAAAGTGAAGAGCTATAAAAACTTTACACGTAGTTATGCAGTCATACATAGCACTATAAAAGTAAAACGAAGTATTACTTAAAAATATTTCCTTTATTGCCGTGCTGCTCGACCTTGTTCTCATTACTGAACCCCGAAGGGTTCTTTTATAGTCGTTGTTCCTGATCCCCTCTCCCACAAAATTTTAACACTGCAGACATATTTATATCTCTTTATGCGCCTTGTGTATATTTGGCTGTATGCATGAAAAGGGAAGTCGAAAGTTTACCTTTTTATTAAATGTAGGATTAAAATAACAAAATAAAAAGTTATATAGTTAAAAAGTTACATTTAAAAGAGTAAGAGCTATTAACTGAACAAAATTTTATGGCCATCTGTTGAGAAACATTTACACTAATTTATATACTTATATAATTGGTAATATATTAAATTACATATGGGAACTAGCAATTTATATATATATATATATAACAATACAAATAAAATGTTTAAAAAAGGATTTGAAACAATCATGTTCCAGCAAAAGTAAAATAACTAAAAAATAATATTTTTAAAATTGTTTGGAGAACTTAAGTTTTAAAGACCTTTGCTTTAAGTGAGAAACGATGTTCAGCCTATAGAGCTACTAGATATTCTTTTCGATAGTGTCCGAATAGCGTATGTAGAATTAAACAGTAAAATAAATATAAACTATTTCTATTTAACTCTCAAAACCCCAACCACTCACTCAAGCACCCGGAACCAAGCATAAGCCATACCCCAGGGCAGCCCTTGGGGTCACACAGGCCCCCCCTGATTATCTGACTGTGAGGTCCAGCTGTTGGCCAAGAGCAAGTCCTCCAATCACAGCCATCCATTCACCATAATTTTATAGCCCTTATTTTGCAAACGCCTTGGATACTTTTCAATGCCCATGCCGCTCATGCAGTAGCCAATAAAACCCAATAGAAATTAAGCACTATGGAATAAGATTTTGTTGGGTTTTGGAATGCAAAAATAAAAAGTAAAAATAAAGCATTGTAAGTTCTAAGATTTCTCCTCCCCAATACCCAGTTTTAACTCCCTTACATTATGCGCATATATACCTTGACATTATGGACATATATACCTTCATACAAGTGAGGAACTCAATACTTTCTTCTACTCTGCTTCTCTTTTTCTTCCAGAGTAGCATTAAGATATATATATATTTTTTTCCCTTTTTATTGAAAGGATTATCTTTTTTTTATTATTCTCTTTTCTAAATGTTGTTTCCAACCTATTGTGAATTGTGAACCAAAATCGCCCATAATGATAATGCAGATGGGGCAGGTACCAGCTGTGTTATAAAGTCATTGCTTTTGTTAGGAGTCCAGAGGAACAGCCTTAACAAGGACTGACATGAAAAAGAATGACAAGTGCAAGTGTCGGCGAGGATGTGGGTATGCCTGGAACACTCAGACGGCACAATAGGAGGGTAACATGGTACCAGCACTTACCACAAACATTTTGGCAGAGGCTTATGAACTTAAATACACACTTCAGATGAAACGCTTGGGTATTTACCCCAGGGAAATAAAGCCTATTTCCACACACTAACGTGTCCACAAATGTTACCTACCTAGCCATTACCAGGAAACAACACAACTGTCCATCAAAGGTGAATGGGCAAAAGGATTGTAGCATATTCGTACCGTGGGACGTGACCCAACGGTTTATAAATGTCTGCTGATACACAGAGCGGTAGGATTGGTCTCAAAAACATTAAACTGAGTAAAGAAGCTAAACGACAAAGAACACAGACTATAGGGATTCAATTGATCTGAAACCCTAGAAAAGACAAATATGATCTAGATGGAGAGAGTGGTTCAGTCGTTGCCCGGAGATGGGGGGGTTTGGGGGGGGTGCGCGGAGGGGAAGGGACAGAGGAACCTTCTGGGGTGGTGGCCGTGGTTTCTGTATCGATTGTGGTGACAGTCACATGCGCGTATAAATTTGTAAAGAGACAATGAATTTAAATCAGGAACGTTTTATTGTTTGCACATTATTCCTCAGTAAAATTCGTTTTTGAAAAGCCAAGAGAAAAATACTCCTTTTATTAACTATGACTTTGACATTAGTTTAAGCTTAGAGTGGTAGGTCCTTTAAAATCTCTGGTGGAGTGATACCTGCAGTCAAATCTTTAGGGTTGGGGTTCCTTAGGGGGGCTCCCCGGCACTATGTAGGCGGCGCTGAGGTTTCATCCGGAGGCAGCGGGCCTCCCATGCAGTCTGATCCCTGGCCCTCACCCCCTCTAGCAGGAGGAAGGCCAAGCCAAATGCATGGCAACATATCCACGTTACTATGAAGTTCAACATGGAGCAGACCGTTTGTTCTGCATGACGTGTGAACAAGCACAATTCAGAAACTCAAAGAATCCATCATCAGAGGAGTCATGCAATAATTGTTGAGTCTGTAAACTGGACAATAAAACGATGTTTCTAGGTTGACGAGAAAGGACAAAGGTGAGCTTGGCCGCCTCTGGCCTCGGAGGACTCAGGGGGGTCAGTGAGGGGTGACAGCACGTGATAGTTATAGCCTCACTGTTTTATTTTACTAAGGGTCCCTGTGCACCGGGCTTCTGCCAGCACCGTCTCCTGCTCAGAGATTCGCCAGGCGGCTGCACTGGTGACACATGTGGCAGGACACAGGGTCGAAGCGTGTGCACGCTGCTTAATCTGCTCTGTGACAGCACGGTGGCGTCACAACGACGGTGGTGACACCTAACTCAGAGGGACGTAGCCGTGTTCGTAACTAGCCGTCTGGGGTAGATGCCGTGGCTGCCTGGCACACGGGCAGCCTTCAAGCAAGGCAGGCTGCTAGCTTTACTAACATTTTACAAATATGAAAACAGGTAGATGTTAATGAGCATGTCCAAAGCTGAATAAAAGTGCTGGGAAAAGATAACCATTCAAGTCTTTTCTTTCTGTTAGCCCCATGCTTTTCCCCGGTGTCATAGAGCATTTCCAGTCTGTACCAAAAGCACTTCACATCTCAGTATCTGCAGCGCCCGGATAGATCCTGAACTCTAGACGGGGGACAGACTACCTCTAGCAGAAGAGGTTAGCTGTCAGGGTTCACTGCCGTGTTCTCTTATTTCCTCTCATGGGGGGGGGGAGCCATTTGCAATTTATGAAGAGATGTCCTTAGATTTTCCTACTTGGTTGCAGTGGGGTCTGTTCATTCACGAGACATTTATGTTGAGTCTTCTGTGTGCAGAACACTTAGTAGTAGGAAATGTGGGATATTTTTTAAAACAGATAATATAATTCTTCAACTAAAGCCACTCATGTACCAGAGTAGCTCTCTGTTTCATTCAGTCATTCGACAAACAGTTTCCATGTGCCTGCTAGGTAGTATTACCATGCAAGGCTGGAGAGATGGAAAGAGAGATGGGATTGCTACTGAAGAAGAAATCCCATGAGGGAACATGACATGTGACTCAGGACTGGAGTCGGAGTACAGAGGGCAGACGCTGCTTGCCTGAGCACGGCAGTGGGGGGTGGGGGTCAGACAGAGGGCCCGAGAGGTGCCAGGAGTGCATGCCTCAGGCCAATGTGGGCTTTTCTTAGGGTTTTCCAGGGACCACTAGAAGATTCATGGAGGGGAGTGATGTTTACGTTTTATGCTACAGAAATGACAGCCTGATGCTGATGGAGTAGCTGGGCTAGAGGAGCAAGCAGGAGGTGAGGCAGTTGGAGAGGAAGCTTCTGGAATAACCCAGCAGAAATAACAAAGTGGAGGCTGAGGCAGGGGAGATGGGTGGAGAGGGAGGAGGTGGAAAGATATCGGGAACAGCATGTGCAGGACTTGGGAACCCCAAGTGTGGGGCAACAGAGAGAGAAGGCACATGGATGATACCACAAAAGACAGGACAAGGGGGGTGAAAAGAATGTAGTTTCTGCATGTGTAGTCTGAGTATTTGTGATGTCGGTAAGAAATCAGAGGGACCGGTCTGCAGGCAGGTGGCGGTGCAGCTGGGATGACCGGGAGCCAGGGGCAGGGCTCACTCCACAGCGACCAGCACATCATCCGGAGCAACGGGGGAGAGAGAGAAACCCGAGTAAAGAACGTGGAGGAAATGGACAGAAACCACAGGGGGCGGGGAGCATCAGCATTTAGCAAACTGTTAGAGAAACAATCAATCAAGGAGAAACCCAGAGAGAACAGTATCACAACATTCAAAAGATATGACAAAAGCCAACAAGAGTTCAAGGAAAGAGGAAGTGGTAAGATGACCAGCTCTGAGAAAACACTCAGGAATGACAAGGACTGGCCCCGTTAGCTGAAGGACACAAAAGGAGAACACTGTTATGTATTAGTAATCTACCATGCGCTGACCGAGGGGTTGGGGTGGGGGTTGGGGCGGGGGAGTGTGTTTGAGAAAGAAGAGAGAGAGAGAGATGCACAGATGCATACGAGAACCTGAATCATAGGGCTAAGTAACTTTCCCCAACATCACACAGCTAAAAAAGTAGCAATTCAGAGATTCAAACTAAAGTTGGAGTCAGCTCATTCCCTAGGGGCTGCTGTCATCACTGCATTTTTCACTTATTGAATATTTAAAAATGCAAACATATATTTAAAGGACAACAAAAAGCTAAAATGACTTATCCCCCCCACCCCAATTCAAAATTGAACAAATAATTTCCTTTCATAGTTACTTAAGATACAACCCAGTGACTCAGCTTGCTGTTCTTTGTCTGCCACTCCTGAGACAATCGCTGTTGAAACGTGTTATTTTCATTTGTGTTTTCCTATTTCTATAGCATACGGATGCCTTAACATTGCCACAGGGGTGATAAGGCACAGCTTTGAGAATTGAACACTTTTTTTTATGTTGAAATGGAGACATTACCTTTTTTCTGTCAACAATATGTTTTATAGGTTTAATCATACTGCTGTCTGTGGGCCAGGTTTGTTCATTAAGTAGCTGTGGAGAACACCATTGTGCAAATAAATAAATAGAATATTGATGCTTATTTTGTGACCACATATACTATTGGGAAGGCCATCTACTATATATTAGGAAGAAAGTAAAATCAAAGGCAAAAGATGTCACGTTTGAGAGTCAAGTGCCTTGAAATTAATTTACCCAGTGGTGAATTTATTGGTTAGTCAATTGGTTATCACTGATAACGTTCCAAAATGTGTCATAGAAGAATTAGCACATTCTGGGGACAGTGAATAGACCAGAATAATTTAATTGGGTTGCAAGCTATGAGAGCAGTCAACCTGGTCCCTACCGCCCACTAGGGGGGCGCTCCAGCTTTCATGGTGGGTGGTAGGTGAGCAACCAAAGTATAAATAAAAAGATAGATTTAACTATAGTAAGTTGTTTTATAAAGATTTACTCTGCCAAACTTAGCAAAAATCCAATATAAAGTACTTTGTAAGTAATTATTATTATATGCTTTAACTTGCTATAACTCTGCTTTATAAATTTTATGAAGTAAAGTTACTTCCCTACTTTATAAATCACCATTATTATGGAACTGGTGGGCGGTTAGAAAACTTTACTACTAACAGAGATACAGAAGTGGGCGGTAGGTATAAGAAGGTTGACCACCCCGGGATTAAATTAAAGAGGCAAAGCCAAGGCTGAGCTCCGCAAGCTTAGAGCTCTCACCAGCCTTCTCTGCAGAGGACCTGGGGTCACATAGGGAGTTTGGAGTAGAGAACTAACATCACAATATTCAGCATGGCCACGGTCTCTTGATTTCTTTTAATGAATAATAAAAATAGAGGATATGTATAATTTTAACCTGATAAAGAAGCTATGTTGAGGAAAGAGTTATGTTGTGAGAAAAAGAAAAAGAAAGGGTGAAAAAAGATTTAAAAATGGATAAAACCAGCCTGAGATAAAATGTGTTTTTATTTACTTACTGTTTTTAATTTCTTTTTCTAAAAGGTTAACATTATTTACTAAGATACTAAATAAAAATATTTGCTTCTAAGAAGTTCCAGCTATTAGGGTTTATTAAGGAAAATTTCATTCTTGTGGGAACTCATCTGTTTTCCCAGAAACAGTGGCTTTATAGCCCAGCACCCTTTGATTCAAGACTTGTGCTCTGTAAAAAGGTCTTCAGTCTGAATGCTTAAAAGCTTGAGCATCCATGAGGTGTTTCTTTGTTGTTGTTACTGTTTCAATTATTTTACTCTCTAATATTTTAATTCTAAGATTATATCCAATGTATGCTTTATCAGAAATATATACATAATAGCAAAATAAATTTAAGAAACTATGTCAAAATAGAACTACAGGGATAATATATCTGCCAATTAAATTGAGACGTGGTCTTCCACCAGTTGATCAGAAACTACTTTTTCCCTCTGTGTTTTAAAACTTGCATCTGGATTCTGTCCTGGAAATATACTCTTTGCAAGTTAAAAACCCTTATGCTCCTATGCAATTATTTTTGAAATGTTAATTCATATGTCTATTCATTCTCTCTCTTTTTTTTTTTTTTTTTTTTTTTGCCAAGCCCTAAGAGGAAGGCAACTAGGATATTTATAGGGTGCATGCCTTTGGCCGGTGTGGTTTGTGCCTTCTGGAAGGTAATACATATCCCTGGGGCTTGCTGATGGACAGGGAGAAGCCACAGCAGCGTGTGTGTGGCTGAGAGCACGCTGTCTGCACGTCCTCTGTACTGAGATCGTGTCTTGTAAGGTTATCCCGAAAAGGGAACTATTAGATCAGAAATTCGGCGAAGCTTAATGTCAAGTTCAACCAAAGCGTGTCGATTTTTATTTTTAATATATATCCATATCATTAGGCCAGATCTACCAGTCATTTTGTAAAAATTCTTAACAGAATGCCTTAACAGTTTTAGTTTAACAGAAGAACAGCAGAAAGTACAGAGGTCTCACGTGCCCCCGCCCCGCCCCTGGTGGTCCCAGGCTAACATCTTGCGTTAGGATGGCACGCTTGTTACAATGGAGGAGCCAGTAGTGATTCATCGCTAACAAATATTTTTAGTTTACATCAGGACCTTTTTATTGTACATTTCATTGACTTTGACAAATGTATAATGAAATGAACTGTTACAGCTTGACCAGATGGTGGCGCAGTGGATTGAGCATCGGACTGGGACTCAGAGGACCCAGCTTTGAAACCCCAAGGTTGCCGGCTTGAGCCTGGGCTCATCCAGCTTGAGTGCGGGGTCGCTGGCTTGAGCGCGGGATTGTAGACATGACCCCATGGTTGCTGGCTTGAGCCCAAAGGTCACTAGCTTGAAACCCAAGGTTGCTAGCTTGAGCAAGGGGTCACTCGCTCTGCTATAGCCCCCAGGTCAAGGTACATAGGAGAAAGCAATCAATGAACAATTAAGGTGCTGCAACTTTTAATTGATGCTTCTCATTTCTCTCCCTTTCTGTGTGTCTCTATCTGTCTCCATCTCTGTCACAGAAAAAAAAAAGAAAAAAAAACTTAAAAAATGTCTTGTACAGAGTAGTAATCCACAGCCCCTCACTCCCCACTCCATGTGTTCAGCCCAACCTTCCATTCCCCAAAGCCCAGGAACCAACCAGGCATTGTGATTTCAGCTTATTTTATGCCATTGTTTTGTATTTTTGTTTCTGTTTCCTTCTTACTGAAGCGTGGCTATGAGAAGATAATGAGACCAGGAGCTATTGTTAAAGGACCTTGTGCTCAACTCTGGATCACTTACCTTTAATCAACTCTCTGTTCTCATCCTGTTAGCTTGAAATAGAAACTGACAAGCTGATAAATACAGTCACTGCTAAATACCCCCTTTTTTCAACCTCCCACACTTTCTCAGTCTTGTATATGCAAGCCTGCAAATTCACAATAAGTAACTATAAATATGGACAACACAGACTTCTAGTCTACCTACTCTCCCTGCTGCTGTGCTCGCCCTGGGGCATCCCACTAAGAAACACACGGTCCTGGACCCGGCTGGTAGATTGGTGACCAAATACGTGGCTCCAGTCTTTAGAGCCCCGTCTCAGACGCGGCTGAGCTTCTGTATAGAGCAAAGGGTTGCTTTAAAACAATCATGGATATTCACACAAAAAGTGAAAGATTTGATTTAGAAGCCCACTTTTCTTATTAATGAAACTATTGTATTAGCCTTTAAATGAATAAGTCTGGAAAATTGTTTAAACCATGGAATTTGTATCGGTGCTAATTTTCCGTCTGTTCCTTTCCTACCTCAATCCCATATCCAACCAACCCCAGCTCATCTACTGTTTCTACCCTCAGAAGAATCATGGAATGTAAGCAAACAGTAACATAAATAGACCGACAGCACAAATTAATGTAACATCAATAGAAATCAACATAAGAGAAGACAAATATATTCATTTAATTTAGATATATCTTTGTTAAATATGTTTCTTTTATTGTAGATTCTTTATATAGAACCTTAAAAGGAATGTAATTCTGGCTTTTATGTATGGTATCAAAATGTTCCTTAGTAACAGTGGGTACAAAGGCCACTTTTACTTAGTCACTTTTCATTCCACCTGCACCACTCATGCAAAAATGTAAGCAAATCAACACCTGTATGACTAGTCAAGCGTCTTCAAGGGCCATACATGATGAACTCAATATGAACACAGTTCAAAAACTTCTGGAATCACACTGTTGAAACATTTTCCCCAGGGCTCAGTGGCTCCAATAGTGAAAGAATATAGTTGCTCTTCCTGCTGTTATTGTGACAGCAATCTTGAGCAGAAAGGGTTTACACTGATATTCTTCCATAGTATAATTACGGGACTGAGTAATGCTAATCAGAGTGGCTCCGATGACATCAGCCATTGGCATTTAGGAACTCAGGATTCTATTTTTATCAAAAAAATTACTGAAGTCGTCAGAGCTCCCTCGTTTTCTTTCCTAATAGAATACAGAGCACCGTGCTGGATGCCCCACTGAGGGCTAGGAAGACTCTGTGAGGCATGTAAGGAGTTTGTAGTACATGCCCTCAAACAAATGAGACTGGATCCTGTCCCACATTTGACAGACTTAGCGTTGGGCAGCTGTTTGAGAAACTAAGCCATGGACCATCTGTGCTACATGGTCAGCAGGGTTTTCATCGGTTGGGTTGTTAGGAAGCTACCTAATTAGAAGAGCTGCCTGCCAATGAGAGTGATTGATGAGTAACACAGTTCATCTCCCAAGAATGGATTTGATTTTTTTAAAAAGTCATTGAGTGCTACAAGTTGAATTTGCATTCAATTCATGTTAACATTCATTTGGAATGATCTGTAAGATATTTAGTAAAGTAGATCAATAGTCGTTTACTATAAATCAAGATGTAATTAACTTTTTTTTTTTCAATTAGAAATACATAACAAAGATTATAGTTCTTGGGGGAAAAAAAGATAACATTTTAGCTCAGCTCTTACTAATGCCAAACATAAGGTGGTAGTATGTCTTTATTCTTTAAATATGGATTTTGGGACTCAGGGAATTTCCAAGCATATAACAACTCCAGTACCAAAAGGCACAGATGGTAGAGTCAAGAAATTAGTGCTGTATTCACAAAAAGCCCACTAAAATGTTCAAAGTACAAGAGCTAGTAATCAGTACTCAACATGTACAATGTATTCTAACGGAGCATGTTTGGTGCATATTAATTTATTTTTTATTTCAAAGAGGAAGAAAATGGCAAGATAAGATTGATTTTTATTATTAAATTTGTTGTTCTCTAGCAAATATGTGTATCCTTAACATTTCTGTCCTCTGATTTTAAGTAAGAAAAAACAGTAACCATCAAACAGCAAGTGAAGCTTTGAAATAATTAAATGATTCTTAGAAAAGCATGTTCATCCTTCATACAAACAATAAGCAAGATTGTAGTTCTGTTTGTGAGTTTACGTATGGAAAGGGAAAGTAGGGAAGTCAATTTATTTATATTCTCAACAGAGATCAACTTTACCAGTAATTGGACACTCTGCTTGGCAGATAAAATGTGTCTTTGTGCCAGTGTTTTATAAATACACTATACAAAATAACTAATTTGTAAACATTTATAATATGTTTACACACTAATATTTATAACTTGAATTTTCAATTAGGTGCAAAGGCTTTGGAGATTACGATAAGTGGGATGTTATTGTGCTAAATCTTCTATCCACCATGAAAACACGTTTTCCATTCTAAAATGACGTAGTTTTAAAATGGCGTCTCCCATTTTTTCACATGAGAAGCTTTCAATACTAAGAACTTGCTACTTACTTTTACAGCAGGGGACTTCAGTAGGCAATTATGAAAATGCATTTCATCCCAATATATGTTTCTTTAATTAAATGGTATATAGCAGGATTTCACATTTCAACTCTGAAATGTGTGTTAACATTGATAACTAATAGTTTCTTGTTTTGAGCAGCTTCTGAAGTCATGTTTTTCTAGAAATTTAAGTGTTAAGAATATTGGAAATTAAAATGCTTAGTTTAGCCTGACCAGGCAGTGGCACAGTGGATAGAGCATCGGACTTGGATGCGGAAGACCCAGGTTCGAGACCCTGAGCTCGCCAGCTTGAGCGCGGGCCCTTCTGGCTTGAGCGCGGGCCCATCTGGCTTAAGCAAAAGCTCGCCAGCTTGGACCCAAGGTCGCTGGCTCCAGCAAGGGGTTGCTCGGTCTGCTGAAGGCCTGCAGTCAAGGCACATATGAGGAAGCAATCAATGAACAACTATGGTGTCGCAACGGCAACGAAAAACTAATGATTGATGTTTCTCACCTCTCTTCGTTCCTGTCTGTCCCTATCTATCCCTCTCTCTGACTCTCTCTCTGTCCCTGTAAAAAAATAAATGCTTAGTTTACTTTGAGCGAACCATAATTAGCAATATAAAATTTAATTGAGCACAGGGTTTGAAGTATAACATAATTGAATGTTATTCTGAAGTTATGTGTTTTTTTTTTATCCAACATGAAGGTACACAAACTAAAGAGTTAGTATATACAGATTATATAGAATTTTCAATTCTATAAAATCAGGTAATATAGCCGATTGTATGAATTCATTATTCAATTCTATAAAACTAGATCCTTTGCTGCCAGAAATATATTCCTACAGTTAATCTCAAGATTTGTTTCCACACACCGTCCATACTTTTGAATTTATATTTCTGAAGCTGTTGAAATATTAGAGAGAAAGACTATATTTTTTCCTGACTACGTGCTGGAAAGTGCTTTGCTTTCATACCGACTTAGGATGCGCAGGTGGGGATACGTTTGAAACTGAAGCACAGACACATCACACGTATCGCTTCAGAAATCCCACCATTCTCCAGTCTCACTTAGGCTAGGGATTCAGATTATTCCTGACCCTTCTTTTTCCTTTTCAATAGCTTAGGTAGGTGAATTGTCACTTTTCTGACTGTAACTAGAGAGAAATACGTTGGGCATTGCAACCACAGACCCACATCCACACACCACACACACATGAGAGAAGGGGGTTGTGTGAGTGAGGGACGGTATGTTCACATTTACACATACACATTTGTACTTGTATATTAGCTTTATCAATTAATATATTTATGCTTAAAATATTATGTAAAAAACAATATCATATATACTCTAATAGATTGTATTTCATTATATGCCATTCATTTTGTTGTTGTTGTTTTTTATCTTCTTTTCCAAGTAAGAGAAAGGAAGATAGATAGATTTTCGCACGCGCCTCGACCGGGATCCACCTAGCAACCTTTGTCTTGGGTTGATGCTCTATCCATCTGGGGCCATGCTTGCAACCAAGCTATCTTTAGTGCCGGAGGGGAAGGCTCCACAGAGCCATCCTCAGGGCCCATGCACTCAAACCAATCAAGCTATGGCTGCATGAGGGGGAGAGAAAGAGAGAAAGAAGGTGGGGGAGAGGGTCCCCTCTCCTGTTTTCCCTGACGAGGAGCCAAACTGAAACTTCCACACACTGGGCCAATGCTTCATCACTGAGCCATTCTTTTACATTTAGAAAATGCATTTTCCAACTCGTATAATTGACTTTGTGATCCATTACTGGGTTATAACTAACAGGTAGGAAAGCATTGGCTTAGGTAATGACAAAATCAGTCAGACATTGACAGCTCTCTGAGCACCGCAGCGTTGAGTCAACGTGGGAGAGTGTTACGCCATCGTCAACACTCTGGCAGCACAGCCACAACCTATTTACTGAAGACTGGTAAGAGTTTCATTCAGCCAGGATTAATTCCGTTGCTATTTTATAACTAAACCAGTGGTTCTTAACCTTTTCTGAGGTACCGAACCCACCAGTTTCATATGCGCATTCATCGAACCCTTCTTTAGTGATAAATAAAATATGATATTTTTTTTTTGGTATATGACTTTTTACTGGTGCACAAAATGAGCCGTGCATGAACATCACCTTGCTCAAAGAACAAAACCAACAAAGTGCATGAACTCACAACAAATTACGGTATTACTTTATTCTGGCCTCCACGGCAGAGGCTTCTCCTAACCCCTGAGACCGACTCATCGAACCCCTAGGGTTCGATAGAACCCAGGTTAAGAACCACTGAACTAAACATAACTTTCTTACTTTACAGAGGAGTACTAAAGTTTTAGATAAGGAGTTTACAAAGCAATGACATTGTTTGGGAAAATCTTTAAATACTGTCTAAGTTTCATGTGGATCGATACAGGTTTGTGATTAGCCAAGAAAATAATGACAGAAATACGCAATGAATGAATGAAACACCTGTTCTTGGGACGACCTAAAATGATTATGAAGGTGTAATGTTTTCTAGGAAATATTGTTAAGTGAAAAATCAATGTTTAGGGTAGCATATAAGAGATGATATCGTTTGTGTAACAGAATGAGATAAAATATATACATACACATATGTGTACATACATACATACATACATACTTTTTTATTTGCAAAAAGGAACACTGAAACCATAAATCCAAAGCTGAGAGAAAGAAGTGCATGCTATTAAATTTTTACTAAAACAAATAAGGGAAATGTGAGGGAGAGAGGGAGGGAGAGAGAGAGGGAGGGGAGGAAGGAAGGAAGGAAGGAAGGAAGGAAGGAAGGAAGGAAGGAAAGAAAGGGAGGGAGGGAAAGAAGGAAGAAGGAAGGAAAGAATAAAAGAAAGAGAGAGGGAGGGAGAGAGAGAGGAAGAGAGGGTGGGAAAAAAAGAAGGTAGGGGAGAAGGAAGGAAGGAGGGAAACAGGGAAGGAGGGAAGGGCTAGAACAGTAAAAATCCTGGTCTTTGATATTTTTCTGGTAGAATGTAGGGTAAGAATTTTGTATTCATGGACCATTGACAGATATGGGTATCTGTGTTTCAGAAAAAAAGTCAGGATACATGTATAAGAATGCTTCCTTTAGAAGTAACTTCAATAGCTAGCCACAGGAGACTGGCACACAGATAATAATACACCCATTGATGGACTGCTGTGCAGACTCTCCAAATAATAGAGCAGAAAGTGATGAGATGACACAGAGCGATGTCCATGATGTACCGTTTAGTGGGAAATGAAATTTCAGAGCAAAAGGCTTTTATCTCATGTTTGCTCAAACTAGAACACTGTGACTATACACATCGACGTATTTGCCTTAACACGGTCTATTCTGGAGAATTTATAAGAGCCTATCACTAAGAGCAGTCCCCTCTGGGATTAGAATTTAACAGTAACAGCGCATCCGGTCCGCGGTGGGAGGTAGTTTGAGAGGGAACTTGCGCATTTCATTTTGTATATTCTTACATCATTTTAGAGCACCTTTTTTTTTTCTTTTTTACAGAGATGTATTGATGTTGTGATACACGGGTAAGAAAAGAGACTGTACTTTCTGCGTGCCAGTTATACTAATGCTTCGCCCGTCTCTGTCTCCCCCAGGTGCCAGGCTGACAACAAGACTTGCCCCACAAATTACACGTGGAATCACCGCGTCTGCAGGTGCCTCGCTCAGCAGGACTTAGTGTTTGCCTCTAATGCTGGAGACGGTAAGCAGGATGGTGTTTTATTTTTATAGACTAAATGCCAAGGGTCTCTATTGTGATGAACAAACATATTAATATTAGAGTCACATGCCCCAAATTCAGATCATCAGACAGTAATTAAGTCACCCCACGACTGGGCTATTTTTTTTTGGGGGGGGGTGGCCTCATATGGGTAGTACGTTGAACTCCTTTGTAAAAGAGCATCCCTGTGTGTGTGCACTGACCTGCCACGAGAATCACGGAAAGGAAGATGCTTTTCAACGCTTGTACTTGCACCCCAGCGCCGGCCGCGGGTACGGCACAGTAACCATGTCCTGCCTGTGCTTGTGTAGACGCGACAGATGGATTCTATGACGTCTGCGGTCCCCACAAGGAACTGGACGAGGAGACCTGTCAGTGTGTCTGCAGAGGGGGGCTCCGGCCGTCCAGCTGTGGCCCCCACAGAGAACTGGACAGAGACTCGTGCCAGTGTGTCTGTAAGAACAGGCCTTTCCCCGGCGCCTGTGGGCCCAACCGAGAATTTGACGGGAACACATGCCAGTGTGTGTGCAGAAGGACCTGCCCCAGGAACCTGCCCCTCAACCCTGCCAAGTGCACCTGTGAATGTACAGAAAGCTCACAGAAATGCTTCTTAAAAGGAAAGAAATTTCACCATCAAACATGCAGGTAAGGAAGTTTCAGAAATTGTGTTTATTTCTCTTCCTGGACAGTGTATTCTGAAATGAAAGCTGTTTTCTCAACCCAAAGAAAACAGAAGAAAAAATAAAAAAAGCAGCCACTTTGTTGTTAGCATGAAACCAGTAAGTTCTGGGAGATGGATTCTGATAGTTTTTTAACCAGTACCAAATTTTCATGAGTCTATGTTTGCTCTCAAAAGGCAAGAATGGGACCTTAGGACCCCAGGCCAGTTCCAAGCTCAGAATATACTCTGAGTACTTGTCCCAGAGGCGAATGCAGTGGCTGTCAACATGAGTTAGAGGACAGAGGCATAGGACAGTCACCTGAGGAGCATTTTGAAAACACGGCCAGGCAGCACAGCGCACGGCCGTCCCCAGCAAGGTGACGGTTCTGTCAGGTGTGAGTCAGGACAAGTGTTGTAAGTGCAGAAACATTTGTACAATGTTTATGAAGGATAAGCCAGTGCTCCTTGCTCTAGAGGTGTGTCTTCCAGACAAAAGAAAACATGTAAGCTAAGCACGTAATGGAATCAGAGAAATACATCAATATGCTGTCAAAGGTGACTCAAGTCACGCTCCCTTCTTCAGCCAAGAAAACAATGAGGCTATTGGGCTCAAACCCTTTCCATGTGAGTCCGCGACTTCTCCCTCTGTGCCCTGAGAATAAGGGGTGGTCGACTGGCGAAGCCAGGTTGGCCTTCTGACATCTCCCACATCCCTTCAACAGCGCTCCGCCGGTCACGCCTCTCTCTTCCTGACCTTGACACCTGAACCCTGTGGCCCATTCTCTCTTCCTGAACCCTGTGGCGCCTCTCTCTTCCTGACCTTGACACCTGAACCCTGTGGCCCATTCTCTCAATGACAAAAGTTCCCACGTCTTCTATCTTATCAGCATCTCCCTGTGATGCCGCAGAGACCTTAGCAACCAAGTCCGTCCTTCTTTCCAAGGTTGCTCCAAGGCTGGGCCTCTTTCTTTAAACCATTTTGTGTATTGAACCTTCTGACTGAAACTAGTTAACACATTGCAACACATGAAAAACTCTCTGTGTTTACATAGTCAAACCATTAATGTTTATCTCCAGAATTTTTATATTAACTTAGTAGAAAAGATTTCTATCATTGTATTTCTCCTACTACTATTCCATGTTTCAGAAATGTTTTCTGTTTACTGAAACTGTCCCGATATTCATTTCTCTAAGTGTGTAACTCCAGGTTTCATGTGTATATTAAAGCAAAACAGTATCATTTACAAGTTGAAAATATTTATAATCATTTTCTCTTACTATTTATTCCAAAAGTGCCGTGGGCAGAATATATAAGTCTTTGGTCCACAGCTTCAATGAGCAATTTTCATGGCTCAATGAGAATTGCATCTTTTTAATTAAGGAATAACAGTGGTCTCATAATAATGCATTTGTATTTAGAAATTTAAAAAAAAAATGGGACTTGTAACTAGCTGTATTTTCTAAAGCACATGAAATGAAATGATAACATCGCATTTAGTTCTTCTGTAGTGCGCTTACAATCTCCCTGTCAGGTCCCAGGCAGTTTCCCCTGCACACCCATTCCCATCCCCGCGTGGGAAGCAACCTATACTCAAAAAAAATAAAAAATCGTCTTCAAAGACAGCTCTCATTCATCCGAGCAATGGGGCTTTGGATGCCAGTGGTTGCTTGATCGCTTATTTTTTCACCACTACTAGACACTGCAAGTCTGAGGGAGGAGGACAGGGCCCCCCACGGTGATCTCGTCCCTCCTTGTGCAGGTGGAGCCCAGCAGACAGGGGAGTGAACGCGGGGACGCCCCGGGTACCCACAGGAATGACTGCGTTCCATGCGAGTCTCGGACTTGAGTGAATTCGGCCATGCTTGTGTGGTCACACTAAGTGAGCAGACCTAAAACAGTCGCCTCCAGCATTTCCAGGTCCCTTGTGAAGCCGAGGGCGCTTCCAAAGCCAGGATGCTGACAACATCTCCTTCTCCCGTTTGTCACGTCAGCAACCGAGACTCCCCGGGGTGCTTCTCCATTCCTCTTAAACCTTGTGAGGGTGCGCACAACCTTGAACGATTTAGAAGCCTGTAGACCTAAGAGCAATTCCATGACAACACAAGTAACTCGGTTCTCGTTGAAAGCTTAGAACAACACAACAATGTGTTTGTAGCCTAATGTGTTTCTCGCCTTGGTCTTGAACAAAAGTGTGTCTCTTCTCCCCCCCTCCCCCCCCAGCTGTTACAGACGGCCGTGTACAAATCGACCGAAACATTGTGACCACGGACTGGCATTTAGTGAAGAAGTGTGCCGCTGTGTCCCTTCGTACTGGAAAAGGCCACACATGAACTGAGACGGGACTGTTTTCCAGTTCGTCACGTATCTGCCAGAGCAGGCTGTGCTGTCCCTTTAGAACTGTCTGAGGACAGAGAGAGCGTCGTGGGACCGTGGTTGCCCAGACAGAAATCGGTGTCTCCTGAACCACAGGGCTCACGTCACAGAAACGGGCTTGCGCTCATCTGCAAATGACCTCTTGTAAAGAAAGACTGACTTCCTGCCAGGGACCAAACAGCCAAGGATTTTCTGTTGTGATTTTTAAAAAGGAAAAAAAAAAAAATAATGACTATATATAATTTATTTCCACTAAATATATTGCCCCCGCATTCATTCTTTTAGCAATAACAATTCTTGGTAAAGCTCACTGTGATCAATATTTTTATATCATGCAAAATATGTTTAAAATAAAATGAAAGTTGTATTATCCGCTGCTCAGTCCAGACTATCGCCAGCTCACACTGTCGGCAGGATGGGGTTCTGGGGAACATGCCTCCCCTCTCCCTTGCCTTCCCCTCCTCTAACTAGACGTCAGGCTGCGATGGCTGTGATAGCGCCTGGACCCAGAATAGAAAGTCTCACAGGGCTAACAGGGGCTACTGTATTTCATTTACATTTATCTCAATATATTTAATGGTGATAAACATTTTAGCACATGATACTCTTAAATTGATCACCCAATCACCCAGTATAGAGCATACCATCTGAGAAGACCGTCTGTGCAGCCTGTCCTGTGCTTGAGCTATTCAGTGCACTGGGAGCAGTGGCTGTGAACTGGGTATAATACCCCTCAGGATCTGGTCAGTCATGTTTAGTTTTGATACATTTTTAAATACATTATTTATTTATTTTTTTTACTTAATTTAGGGGAGAAAAAAATTTTGTCAAAACAGCCCTTAAAGTCATGTAAGGAATATGAGAATCTGATACAACAACCATTATAAGTTATCAGCAGAAAACTAATCCAAACTATGTGTTGACAATGAGTTTCTCAGAAGATACGGGTAGGCCAAAAGAAATCACTAAGACAAATATTAAAGCGTGAAGCAAGCCAGAAAAAAAAAAAAAAAAAAAGGCATTTAATCTGTCCCTGGAGTTGGAATAATTTGGGTCCAAAGCAGAAGTAACCTGGACAAAGATGAAACATTGCCGGAGTCACTTGGAGACAGTTTTATGGGCAGCGTAAACATATCACTTAGTTCTATTGTAATAATCGAGATTTCGTGCAGTTACAAAGATGGACTGGAAATAAATCTAAACAATTATGCAGAATATTAGCAAGACTGATTAAGCAAAGAGCTAAAATACCATGGAATGAGCTAAAATACCCATGAAAAGGCCCATGAACTCTCCACGGGTCTGCAGGTACCGACCAAGTCGATCTGCAGGGCAGAGAGGAGGCATTACCGGAAGTTGGCAGCACCAGTCACTAGAGCGGGATCTTGGCAAGTGTGTGGCCAGAAGTTTATGTCTAGAAACCGAATGCTGTTCACTCAGTTGAAAAGACTCAAGGAAATATTTTGGTGAGCCGTTGTGTAAGATCTAGCTTCCAGACTTTCTTTTGTTTGGAAAGGAATTTTGACATGAGCTCGGTGGTTCTTAACCTGGGTTCTATCGAACCCTAGGGGTTCGATGAGTCGGTCTCAGGGGTTCGGAGAAGCCTCTGCCGCGGAGGCCAGAATAAAGTAATACCGTCATTTGTTGTGAGTTCATGCACTTTGTTGGTTTTGTTCTTTGAGCAAGGTGATGTTCATGCACGGCTCATTTTGTGCACCAGTAAAAAAACATATACCTATGTCTTGAGTTTGGAAAAAAAATCATATTTTATTTATCACTAAAGAAGGGTTCGGTGAGTGTGCCTATGAAACGGGTGGGTTCGGTACCTCAGAAAAGGTTAAGAACCACTGCATTAGCTGATTGGGTGAAACAGACTCCAGTATTAGAATTTCTAAAAATAACCTTGATCTCCACATCCACACTCACTGCAAATGGAAGACTGAGTGGGGGGCATGAGACAGCTCCCTGGCATGCCCGGAGTGCACCCCTGCAAGGCAAGGAGGCAGGGCCGCGCTCTCCGGTGTTCCTGCGGAATAACCCACTCGGGAGGAAAGTTAGGCCATGGTTAAGACAAGGGAAGCAGACGCAACAGCTGGGGGATCAGCCCGGCATAAAACTTTCCATGATGAAGTTTCCGTGTCCCCCTACCAGGGACTGCTGGGGGCAGAGAGCTGAACAAAGCCTGTGGGCCCCCACGGTGCCTACCTCACTGTGCGGTCCCCTGGGAGCCAGGGATGTCTCAGAGGATGCTGGTCAGGGACTTGATCTTTTGAACTGAAAAGGAGAATCACATCAAATTAGTAAATCACTCTGCTACGGTAGCAGAGAGAGTATTGATGTGTGTGATTTTGATTTAGAGGAAGTCTGGAAAGTTCTGAATCTATCCATTTATTGTATTCAAAACAATACATCTGGTACACCCAGAAAACTGTTTGAGGAAGTCAGTGATCCTTAACCTTATAAAGTAATGGCTGGTTTATCTGTTCTTGAATTTTTTGTATATTGGATTTTTTTTTTTTTTAAGAAAGGAATAACGCTCGGTTAACTTGTGGACGTGCAGTTTGGTAGTTTGAAAACCTTTTAAAGTCAAAGCTTCACACACAGGTTATTTCTTCTTCGTTCCATAGCTAACAACTCAGTGCTGGGATCCGACAGGCACAGGGTGTTGGAGGGACCCCTGGACTGGGAAGGACAGACCCGGTTCCTAACCCTGACTCCTCTGCTCAGTCTCACCTTCGTCTCTGAAGGCAGGGAGTTGACTTAAAATCGTTTACGAAGCCCCTTGTCTCTCGCTACACAGTGTGCGCCAGACGACATGCAGAGGGGAGAAGAAAAGGAAAACACGGTACAGGTTTAAGAACGTCTTTCTGGAGGGTCAGTGACCCCATTAAGAAAAGATATTAATCTTCCAAAAATGTGAAATGTGTAATTAAAATATCTCACCTATATACTGTCATTCTACGTCTTAGATTCTAGCTAAGTTAGATAGCTCAACCGTATCCAAGGAGTCACACCTGGAGACTTTGGAAAATTTCTCTCAACTGTTGAAAAAAATAAATATCTTGGAGAAAAACAACACCAAGCAACTGTCATGTAGAAAAACAAAAAAGTGAAGACTTGGTGCCCCGCTCCCAGACCCGTCAGGTGCACACACACCACGTTTCTTCCGGACAGGGCTGTCGGGGGAGGACTTGATGGGCTGCCGTTAGCCTCTGAGGCTAGGACTAGGTTAGGTATCGGGCGGTGTCTACGTTATCTGAGCACAAGGGTCTAAATGCGGGGTGCTGCCCGTGACCCTGCCCACCCGGGCTGACGGCGTGGCGTGTTTGATGAGACACGACTCCCCACACAGACATGGCAGCGACTCCTGATTTGGTAGGAAGGATTGTGAGACACCATTAATAGCGGCTTTTACATTCACAAAATAGCAAGTACCTGGATAAGAGACTTCAAATCGTCTTCATCAAAAGTACTTAACTTTATCGATACAATGGGTACGCGCTTTTAAAAGAAACAAATTCTCGTGTGTATTCAACACACGATCCTTTGTATGACGACTATCACAGTATTGTGTGTGGTTCAAATTGTGGCATTTTTTATTTCCATCACTGTAAGGCAGATGCGTATTTTCTCGATCTTTGTAAAAGTTCATTTGCCTGGATTTCAAATGTACTTATTTATTTTATTTTATGGAATGGAAATTCTTTTTCGAGAATATTATTACAAATGCAACTAGTACCTGACATGGTCATTCAGTTTTAAAAAAAAAAAAATCAATGAATCCTTTTCTTCAGTGCTAGTGTCAAATCTTCCGACACTTGCCGTGGAGACGTCACAGAACCCACGTGTCTGTGTGAGGACCGAGTCCTCGAACATGCCTCCTTCTCCAGACTTCCTGTCTCCTTTCTCTGACAAAGATTGTTTTCAAGGAGCTCTCCTTTTTATAATCTTTACCTCTTAGGAATATTAAGCAGTGACCTGGAATGCTGATTCTTTCTTTCCTACGCCCACCCCTGACGTCCCGCCCCACGGCATGTGTGCGGTCAGCTGAAGAGGACACAGACACAGGAAGCAGACAGACCTGGGGGGGTTGCTCTAACACGCCCACTTCCTGCACTCGCGCACCCGCGTGAAGATAACGCCTCTTCATTATGACGCTCGTGTTCCCCGTAAGACACACAGTAAATAAGGGATCACAGACACCCATTCGGAATGGTTAATAAGAGGGAGGGGGGAGGAAAGGGAGGAAGAAAATGAAGAAAAAGCGAAAGGAAGAACAAGAGAAAAAAAAGAAGCAAAGATAGGTCAGAGAGGGAGACGGGAGAAAAAGCGTGCACAGTAGGGCTTTAAGGAAACAAGAAAGATGTCCCCTGAGCTATTGGGACAGGGGCGGGAAGGTGCGGTAAATTCTGGAAATGGACAGGAAAAATGTCCAAAGTCTGTGAACAAGCATCACAACGGCAAAACTATATAGTATCTGTTGAGGGGCCCTGGAATGGAAGATGGCTGTCACTAAGGAAATGCGACAGATGTCATGACAGCTATTTGAAAATGTCAGTGGAGAAAGCCTGAGGACCCAGGAAGGCATGGGGCCCGCCATGACGTCAATCTGCACTTTTGTACGCACAAGGACATCCTGAATGCCACATCTGTCTGCCGCCATCATTCACGCCATCATTCACGCGGTGCTCAGTTACCCTTGGGAAGGTCGCGGGCAAACAAAGCATCTCCTCATCTCTGCACTGAAGGCAGATGACTTCCTATGCATGCTCGCATCGTGGGAGAATGTCATTGTGACTTGTTTCTTCTCGAACAAGTTATGTGACTGGTTTGGCCTGCATGTGAGAGAATGACAAGCTCTGTTCTCTCTCCTACGTGCGGGTGGGGGGGTCATGATTCACCCAGAAGGGCACTAGGAATGGGGAAGAAGTCTCCCTTCACCCGGAGGGTGGGCTCGCCCGTGCACCGGGCTCTGGGCCAGCGGGAGTGTCCACAGGCTGATGATGGACTGGGGGGCGCAGGGTGCTCCTGAGCAATCCAGCCTCTTCTCCACATCTGGGATAATGCCCGGAACGTCGGTGAGACCGGAAAGGGCTTTCTAGAAGTTAGAGAAGTTTCTTTTACAAAGCAAGTGCCTGTCGCCCCGCCCTCCTTAAAGTTTTATCCTGAGACAGGCAGTGGGGGTGGCAGTGCCCCTATGACAACACAGGTCCCTGGGGGTCATCCGGGGAGTAGTCTTTCCACCTTTCCAGGGACAGTCTGTGTGTGTGCCACGGAGTCTCAGGCTGCACACCAAACCTCCACTCCTTCCTTCCACCAGAGCTGACCTCATCTGATCCGTGTTGTGTCAAGATATTGGGGGGGAAAAGATTTTAATTTTTAAAGGTCCTTTGCAAATTCTCTTTTTTGAATGATCTCAAATATTGCACCTTATTGAATTCCTTGAAAAAACTCTTCCTCCCTGCCAAAGCCACCATCTCCCGTCGATCCAGCTGTGGCTGCGATTGTGACAAAGCCCCGGAGCACTGCAGTGCCTCTTCTTGACCAGGGAACCAGCACACGGCTGACACCAAGCAGGTGACCACGCTCTCTCAGCTGAGGGAATGGGTCCTTCACCGCCATGTCCCGATCACCAGCCTAAGTAAGTCTTAACAGAGAGTGTATGGGGAAACCCATGTGGATGTTAATTCGGGTTTTCAAAAAATTACACTTATTTCACAGCCCGTGACCAAAGCTAAAGTATAACTCAACATGAGCTGGGCCGGTGCATCCTCTGGGCTGGATTTATAACCCGCTGTACCCTGGAAGCCATCAGGTGCTGGTGTTGGACCAAACTCATGAGACTTGATTCCCTTTTCCTTTGTGCCAAGTTGTTTTTACCACGAACTCTGAGCTTGCAAGCAGATAGAAGCTGCCCTCATCTAGATATGCCTAATTTTGGTCAGAAGGCTAGTCTGAACTCGGCTCATTTTAAACCCACGTTGCTCTGCCTTCTTCTGCTCAGCAGCCGTAACAGATCCCCACAGACTGGGGGCTTAAACAACAAAAAACTGTTATTTCCTCACAGCTCTGGAGGCTGGAAGCCCCCGATCCAGATGTCAGCAGGGTTGGTTTCCGGTGAAATCTCTCTTCCTGGCTGGTAGACAGGAGCGTTGTCTCCTCACCAAGTCTTACGCAGTCCTTCCTCTGTGCTGTGGTGGGAACAAGGTCCCTGGTGCCCCTTCCTCAGCATAAAGAGACCCCAGGTTGTTTCGATTCAGAACTCCACATTTATGACTTCATTTAACCCCAAATACTTCCCTAAAAACCCTAGTTTTAATTGCGGCAACATTAGGGCTTAGCGCTTCAACATATGAATTCGGAGGGGCAACAATTCAGTCCCTCGCAACCCCTTCTTATAGGCGAATTGTTACTGGTCAAGAAAGAGTTGATTATGACTGAACCAGTTTGAAACCCAAGAAAGTATTTATCTCAAGAGTCCAGGAATAGTGTTGGGTGCTGGACTGAGGGAAAATTAAACAAGATCCACAGAAAATAATTAATTCCACAACATTCAAACTATACCTGAAACTCCACTTGAGAGAGTTGGTTGAAAGCCTAAATGAGCTGCACATAAAAATGATACAAATTCCTAAATGTTGAAACTGGATTTTGCTCCCGACTTGGGCCTTAAATTTATCTGCCTCTATCGTCGGTAGATCAAGATGCCTTATATTATAATGAGCTTATATCAGACAGCTGCCTGATGCGGTTGTACTTTACTGAGATACTCATTGTATTATCAGAAGGCCCCCTGGAGATAACTGTGGGAGTCTCTGTTTCTTTCCAGGAAAAGATACCAGCTCATGACCCCAATCAATGTAGAGATTCTATAGGCGACCAAGAGGCCAAGCCACAGTTGTTGATTTGGAAATCTTTAATTTTTTGTTTGCTGGTGGAAAAGTTACCTAATATGTTCATGTTTTCAAGAAGAATTGACCCAGAACAAGCCCCCAAGAAGTCATTTCAATAACCTTTGGTAGTTTCAAATGCCCCATCTGCTGTTTAACTAGAATTGGACTGTTCCGCAGATCAGCCTTACTTACAAATCGCAGTCAAGTCCTGAGAGAGAGCGCGTGTCAATATTCAGACAGGTATCAAAAGATCAAGGTAAATATTCTGAGAATGAGAGGCACTTTAAACATAATAGTTTTTTTTTTTTTTGATAAAAAGAAAAAGATACAGACAGAAAGAAAAAAGAAACATGTGAGAAAAAGTCAAAAACATCTTAATGGCATTAAGTTAGAAATAAACTTTGTGTTCAAATTTTCACTCAATAAAGAATTTCTCATATCATTTTAGCAGCAATTAGCTTCCTTTTAAATAGAATGCCTTTTACTCATAAACCTTAGAAAGTCAGTGCACATCAGCACTTTTCAAACATTAACCGTAAGGGAATTCTTACCACATTTTGTAAAGCAACATGATCTGGAAAATGTCACCGACTAATGCACAATGTTCCTGGCCTTCCAAATGAACAGGGGAGGCAACACCAGGTCCTTGACATACAACTTGCTTGTGAGATCAGATGTAACTATTAAACATACAACAGAGGGAAAACAGCATAACTCAGAACTAGCTATGTTGGGTGTTCTCTTGCAATGCTAGCAGATAGGAATTTAATATTTTACTCTCTTTTGTTACTAAAGAGAAAATAAACAGATAGAGATTTACTGAAATCCAGAGCACCTTTTCTAAAAGATGAACAGAGGACTCCGTCAATGTGGTCCAAAGCGTACTTTGTTCAAAAGGGTTAAAGGTTAGAGTGTAAAATTATGAGAGCTTGTAGGTGAGGAAGAAATAATGTTAAAGTAAAGCTATAAAATTCTCCAGGTCAAAGAGTATTTGTACATATAATTTTAACATATTAACAAGCAAATTAAAAGTCAAACAGGACTCTAATGTTAATTATATATATATATATATATATATATATATATATATATATATATATATATATATATATATATATATATATATATATAGTGTGTGTGTGTGTGTGTGTGTGTGTGTATACCATTCTTCATCTATCACAAATCCCAGGTAAGCCTAAACGTTATCAAAATTTAACTTTCAGATGATACTTTTATTGCTCTAATCATATAATACTTTTCTATAATGACTCATTCTGCACACATTTAAGAAATTAGTTGTCTTTGAAATAAAACACTTACCTTACACAAATGCAAAAACATTGCAAATTGTATTTCAAAGTTTAAAGGCAGTTGAGTACCCCAACATTTATGTGAGCTTATTATTTGGGAAAATGCCTATATGTAGGGATGACAGTATTTAAAAATATATAACCCCTAAAGAGTTAGCTTTACATAGGTCATTTTGTCAACATGAAATGCATAAAGGAGCAGGTTGACTGAAGTCAGTGGTTGTGAAGAAGCTGGTTGGTGTGGTAGAAACAGTGCTGTTTGGCTCCTGACTCTCCTGGAGCTGTGGGACCACGTGACCCCGCTGTCTCCTTTCTTCATCCACCCTGACCTCGGTGTCGCTGCAGAGATTCAGTGCAACAGCGGGTCACAGCCACAACAGAGGATTTTGCAGGTAACGGATGGTCAGTGAACGTTTCTTCAGTAACTTTCTGTGAGTGCATATGTTTTGTAACTAGGCGTATCATAAGGTGAGCATCTATTTTCTCTCCCCCTGTCTTTGCTTACTCTTTTGCAGAAAGTTTGAATCAACTAGTCAACCTCCACAAGATCTTTCTTTTTAGAATCCGTCTGTATTTGTGTGAGGTAGGTACAAGTCGGAGGAAGAAGGAACAGGAGGGGAGAAAGAGAAAAAAGCCACAAAGTCTGGATTTGGAGGGGCACATCTTATTTTGCAGGAGAGAAGATAGAAGAATACAGATAACATGGCAATAAGAATTCATTTAGAAAGTCTCCTATACTCTTTTATTTATCTTATGTGCTATCTCTTTTTAAAAGTAATATTTCTGGAAAAGAATTAAAAATACATGTTTACAGTAGAAAATCCTCCCCATCTGTCTATCTTTCTATATCTATTTATCTATCTATGAATATTAATGTGGCCTCTTTTTAAAATTTTCCTATTTGTAAAATCCGTGGGTCAAATGTGTTATACTTTTAGGGAACTTGACCTATGGTCTCAATATTGCCCTGCAGAAAGACTGTGGCCTTTGGTACTCACACTACCATTTTGAGAGAGCTTTGAGTTTCAACAACTTGGTTAGTGTTATTTTTAAAAGAATTTTTAGCTAATTAACAGGTGAAAAAAATAATCACTTTTCATTTGTTATCCTTTTTATCAATAGTGCTTTCATATATGAACAGGTTATTTCTGTGGCAATACTGTTCAGTCCTCATCCGTTTTTATAGGGTTTCTCTACCTGTCAATCTTTAAGAACTTTTAAAATAATAATACTATTTAAAATTTGATTTTTATACTTGTTCATGTATTTTGTTCTTTATTTGCTCTTGGCCTGGTGATGTAGTGTATGTTGTCTGCATATACAAAAATATTACGGAAAGAAACTGTTTTTCCTATTCGTTTTTTATTTCATTTATTCTTTGCATACACCCCCTTCCAGTAGTCACGTGTTTCATCATTATACAAATGACAGAGAGAGCCCTGGCCAGCTGGCTCAGTGGTAGAGCATCAGCCTGGCGTGTGGAAGTCCCGGGTTCGATTCCCAGCCAGGGCACACAGGAGAAGCGCCCATCTGCTTCTCCACCCTTCCCCGTCTCCTTTCTCTCTGTCTCTCTCTTCCCCTCCCACAGCCAAGGCTTCACTGGAGCAAAGTTGTCCCCGGGCACTGAGGAGGCTCCATGGCCTCCGCCTCAGGTGCTAGAATGGCTTCAGTTGCAACAGAGCAACAGCCCAGATGGGCAGAGCATCGCCCCCTGGTGGGCATGCCGGGTGGATCCTGGTCAGGCAAATGCAGGAGTCTGTCTCTCTGCCTCCCTGCTTCTAACTGTAGAAACATTTTTTAAAAAATTAAAAAAGAATGACAGAGAAAATGGTGTCATTTAGCACAGAGGCATAGCCACAAGGCACCAGAAGACTGAGGGGGGGATGTAAAGCAGATCTGGCTCTGTCCTCGGAGGGCCAGTGCCCCCCAGACAAGTCTCTGTGCCTCTTGTCCATCACGGCCCCACAAGAAAGGCACTGGATTTCCTGGTGGGCATGCTCAGAGTCTCCTTTGAATTGAAACCAATGATAATTTTACTGGACAGTCATTGTTCCTAGAATATGAAATTCCTGGAGTAGCAGAATATTTAATACAAAGAAGTAAAACTATCTGGAGGAGAAAAGCCAACTTACAAATAATTTTGCCAGAGGACCTGACATAAAATGTCAATTCTTCGGTCTTAAAAAAAAAAAAAAGAAACAACAATGGTTCTCTAATGGTAGCTTTTACAAAATTTAATTTTTTAAAACCAACAGAAATTGATTTTAGTGTATGGTTTTATTTGAATTCTTTTGCCTACATCATTTAGTCCCTTGCCCTATCAATATTCTTGAATAATTCATTCCTCCTTTAGGGTGTGTGGTTGTGTATTTTTTATTCTGTGTATCTGTTATTATGTATTACTTCTTACGTGTTCTAGGTTGTTGCTCTTTTTTTTGTACATGTTTTTGATCCATTCATCAGTGTTACAATATTTTATCCTGAATCATTTTGAAGTTTGGGTAGCACAGGGATGCTGTATCTTAAGACGTAGTGTCAATCACCCCACAGCCTCCCTGACTGGCATTCTCTGGACACTGTAATGACCACGTCACGTATAACAATGGAGGAAGAGGGGAGCACTGACTGGGTCACCACACAATTAGCACCAAAGCACAACAGGAGAGCTGCCTTGTCCCTTGGGGATTTCTCTAGCCAACTGTCACACTGTGGGAATATCACACTGTGGCTTTCTATTCTACTCAGGTCCACCTGAGTGCTGTATTTCAAAAGGCAAGAGACTGGGTCCATCACCAGCTTTCTAAAAAGAAAATAAAATCTCACCATTTTAATCCTCTAATTGTTTGTGTACTCTTTCCAGACACTGCCTATCAAGTGTCAGTTCTGGGTGACGTCCATACATTGAGAGGAGCAAGTAATAGGCTGCTAGCCGCGAAGTGGTATTTTATCCACAAGTCCCGCTACCTCTTGAGACGGTCATGTCTATGGGACACAGTTACTGAGAGAAGTCACATCTTATAATTGTCACATCTTTCAATATGTCAAGGGAGAGCATGAATGAACTTGGAAATGGCTGTCACAACTTAATGTGTGGGAGGGATGCTCAAAGACAGTCACAGAACTATACCAGCACCTCTTACCCACCACCCAAGGACCTTCTAAGTAACCCTTGTGAAGCTGTTTTTAAGAAAACTAGACTATATATTCTTCCTTCTTCATGGCACTTTGGGTTATTAGTCGTCATGTAAAAACATAAAATCTCTCCACTAGAGGCAAAAACAAGCTGGATGGAGGAGGGACAGAAGGAGTGAGGAAAATGTCACCCTCTTAATACAAGCGCTGAGTCTCAAGTGACACTCTTTGTCAAATGATATATGTCCTGGGCATTCACTTTAGCAATAGGTATGGACTGAATGAAGGTATGAGGTATTTCAAAATTAAAGACCTTGTAAATAATAAGGATCTTCAGACTCTGCTTGTGGAGCAGTTCGTGTCTGCAGATTGGAATCTGTTGGAATGAAAGAAACTTCTCCCAGATAAATGGAATCCAAGGTGGTGGTTGACTGATCTAAGAAGTTAAAGTAAGGCTCATTAAGCAAGCTTCAGTTATAATTTTATTTTTTATATGCATGTATACTGGCTCACTGGGCTTTTCTTGTAGGAACAAGACCTTGACTTTGGAGTGGGATGCTATCTTTCTTGATTATACAATACTCACAGTACTTTGTATATTTTGAAGTTTTTATTGCATTAAAGGGAACTAAGAAATTAAAGTCACTTGTAAAGCAATATTAAAAAAAAGTCTTCTATTACATTTGCCCTAAATATTGGTAGTTGGCTAGCCAGATCTAATCAACAACCTTTTTTATAATTGACTCTCTTTAAGCGAGCCTTCCCAAAACATTTCATCTGTTTTTTTAAGAGCTAATATTAATTTTTTCAGACATTATGGTTACTATCAATGAAAAACATTGAATGATGATGGATTCAGTCATTTCACATAGTAACTTACAATGTGGAGATGACCACCTTTGGGTCAGATAATTCCTTAAGCATGAAAAAAGCAATTCTTTTTTGTAACTAAGACAGACCCATGCATTATTTAAAGGTCTTAACTTGTGGACCATGATCTTTCAAAAAGCCACTTTTTCATGTTTCAGAACTTCCATTAAATATATAGGAAGAAACAAAAAGACCAAGTCAAATGTATGCAAACAGAGAATATGAAATTAATAGTGTAAGTCTGAGTAGTGGTCTTCCCAGATTTTCTCATTTTATGTCTCTCCAGCGACTTTGCAGAACTCAGGACATGCTCGAGATGTACACGCACACCTTCTCTGAAATGGCTAATTTCTTAGTTGATTTCTCATTTCCTGCACCCAGCTCTCCCCTCTCAACCCCTAAGCAGCAGCTCTGAGCTTATCCCTAGGAGATTTCAAAATAATCGTGTCTGGTTGAAAGCTAAATGGTGTCTGTTAAAAGCTTATGCTACTCGGGGAAAAAATAATAATAAAGAACAGGAATGTAACCTCTGACCTCTTTGAACCGTGAAATTGCCTTTCCGGTTACAATGCTATTGACATTGTACCAAATACATGGTAGGGAACAGAAAATTGACAACATTATACCTGGCAGCCTTCTATGGATTTTTCTCGTGCTATTATAAACACTAGTCATATGTAAAAGGAAGGACCATAGCAAAAATCATCTCAAATTATACTTTTTTGTCTTGCCCTGTTTTCGTCCTCTTTTTTGCACTCTGAACTTCTGAGACACCCGCCCCTCGGAACGTTGTGCCTGTTTGCTGTGAAGCCATTTGCTTGAAGTAGTCTTAAGCCGTCAAGGGTGGTTTTAATAAATAATTTTAAAATAAATCTCTAGCCATTATTTTATTTGGGGGCTTGTCCCTTCTACACACTAAAATATTCAAAGGTTCATTTATCTGTTCAATAAATACTATTTAATAAAGTCTACCAAGTCTTTTTTGTTTGTTTGTTTTTTAATCACCAAAGGAATCTGATGATTTTTCTGTCCTTCAGTTTATTGCGAATGAAATGTGAAGGTCTCAGTACTTCAGACAGCACCGTCTCCGTGGCGGGTCCTGCGATCTTGCAAGGATATTGCCAGGTGGTCATCCTCACGCTTTCCTGGCTTGGTGCTTTGGTACGGGCAGCCCGCCCGCCCCACCTGCGTTATGGTAACAAGACAACTTAAGTCCCCCGTGGCCACAGGAGCTTCAGCACCACTTGGCTTTATTTAGAGTCAACCAGACGTTTCCTGTGACCGCACGTTCCCTGCAGTGTTTCCTCCATAGCCAAGTAAACTCAGCTGGTTAAGTTTGGGGGTCGTGTCTAAGAAAAGAAGCCCAGCAGCCTTCCACTCAGGGAATGGGTTTCATTAACTGTTTCCTGTGTTCTACGTATTGCGCGATAGAACTATTGTGTGCACCACAGAGTTGGCTGTGATCAGAAACTAAATAATCACTATTCAATTTCAGCTCAGGCCACAGGAGAAATACAAGAAAGGTGAACCACTGGGAAAAGGGGGTGGGTCCCATTCTCTTTCGGGAGGTCGGAATGTCTTACATTGAGGTCCAGGATCTTTGTCACTGGATGGACAAGTTAGTTCAAGGTATGGTTCAGAGACCGAACAATTGACAAAGATGAGAAAATTCAGTATATTTTTATCATTGACAACTTTAAATACATTGAAATATGGGTCACAAGTATTTCCCTGTTTCTATATTGGAAACATTATACCCAAAGCCATCTACCAAGCAGAACATGACACCAAAATATCACCCTGCTTTGGATCAGAATATTTGCAAAATGGATACAAGTTGAACAGAGGAATCCAGCACCTGGCCATGTACATGGTCGGCATACAAGTCAAGGCTATTGATTTCAACTACTTGTTCAGTTACAAGGAGCATATGTTTTGCCGTTGGGGTAACATGCTTTTGAATCGAGCTGAAATGAAAATGTTTTACATTATAACCCTTTCTTCTATTTGGTGTTTTTCATCTTAAGCACATTGTCTGATATTAGTATCTACACTGTTTTTCCTTGTAGTATGCAATTGCCTCTTTATTTTCAATATCTCTTGACGCACTTGTTTCAAGCTCATTTCCTGAAAAGAGCATCTAAGTTTTGTCTCCTCAGATAACAGCTTGATTTGTTCACACCTGGTGCAATGTCTTATATACTTGATTTTATTTTCCACTTTACTTTATACCATCATTTCCTTTTCTCTTAGTTTTGTTGATATGATAAACAACAACAACAAAATCCCCTTCAAATGTCCACCCCACCTACGCACTTCAGCTTCTCTCTATCTCGTCAGTCACAGAGGTATATTTACTATTGAATGCCAGCAAAGTAGAAACCGCCTTCTTTACTGAGCCCCACCACCCTCCCACCCACATCCATCAGGGGACAGCTTGATCCATCCTTTATTTCCTCCTTTCCTCCGCACTTGGCTGCGCCCCTCCCTACCGCTCCCCTACGTTTGCTGGGACCCGCTGGCGGGAGAGCTCACAGCCTGCGTGCTCATCCAGGTCAAGGTCCCCTCCGTCTTCTGTATTCCATCCGCTCCCTGGCGCCTGGCAACCTCGCGGGGGCCACGGAAACAGGTTACGGACACTGAAATGCAAGCGGGCATCATGCCAGTGGCATCGGACCTGAGCCAGTGGAAAGTTCTGGATGCTTTACAGCCTCCCTATTCCCCTCTCAGGAAACGTCACGGAGAAGCCTTGCCTTAAGACGGGACAGTGGTGGGGCTCGCGGGCGTGGTAGTTGCGTGGTCTGCAGAGGTGGGCTGTCTGGAAGAACCGCAGGAGTAAGGAGGCTTGTTCGTGCAGCCGAGTGAGGGCAGGTTCCTGCTGCTGAAAGCCGCCGGGATTTGGGGGCGGCTGGTTACCCAAATAGGGTCTGTTCTGTGCATCCTGCTCACGAGCTCTTCTTTGCCTCACGAACACGTTTCCGCTGCCTTTTCCAGGCCTCACGCGGGAGGGGCAGATCGTTCTTTCGTTTGAAATGATATAGAAACAGGCAACGGAGAGAACTTTTCATCCCAATGGAGTTCTTTTCAGCTATTTAAAAATTATAATAATAAAGTACCTTCTACACATTGTTATACTGTGTGCTTTACACAAGTCTGAAACATTCTTGAAAATCCTAAAATGTTAGTTACAATTGTTTGCATGTAGCGGGTTGGAGAATGAGAAGCTGGGGGTTAAAAGCATGCGCTCTGAAAATGAAAAGGAGGGGCTGCTTCCCTCTTCCACACCGTGGCCTTCTCATCGGTCAGGTGGAAACACCACCTGGACCCCACTACAGGACTGTTGTCAAATTCAGAGTGGAGACCAAGGAAATCAAGGGGCCGTGGCGATAAAGGGGTTACTGGAGCTTGCAAATAACTTCAATGGTCAGTTTTGTGTCCATACAGTAAGGCAAATGTCCTTAGGAACACTAGTAGTTTCTGGAAGCTCAAAAATAGTGACTATAAGCCCTGGGCAGGTTGCTCAGTGGATAGAGCATAATTCCAGCATGCCAAGGTCATGAGTTCGACCCCTAGTCAGGGTACAAATGAGAAGCAATCAATGAATGCACTATTAAGTGGAACAACAAATTGATGCCTCTCTCTCTCACACACACTCAAATCAATGAAAAAACAATTTTTAAAAAAAGAAATAGTGCCTGACCAGGCGGTGGCGCAGTGGATAGAGCGTCGGACTGGGATGCGAAAGACCCAGGTTCGAGACCCCGAGCTCGCCAGGTTGAGCGCAGGCCCATCTGGCTTGAGCAAAAGCTCGTCAGCTTGGACCCAAGGTCACTGGCTCCAGCAAGGGGTTGCTCGGTCTGCTGAAGGCCCGTGGTCAAGGCACATGTGAGAAAGCAATCAATGAACAACTAAGGTGTTGCCACAGCAATGAAAAACTGATGATTGATGCTTCTCACCTCTTTCCATTCCTGTCTGTCTGTCCTTATCTATCCCTCTCTCTGACTCTCTCTCTGTGTCCCTGTAAAAAAATAATAATAAATAAAAAAAAGAAGTAGAAGAAATAGTGACTTCAGAGATATTTTCACATACAGATTTTAGTTGCTCTGAGTGCAAAAGCACTCTAAAATCAGGGTGATGAACAACATTTTACTCAAAAAGACCCTTTCTCTTCTAACCAGTTAAAATTCAGTTCAAGAATCTGCCCAATCCTGAATAATTATGTGAGGGATCTAACCTTCTTCCCATGTCATGGTGAATTACAGTACACAATGTTCAGTCTCACCCCCACAGAGTTTTGAGTGCAGAGTCACAAAGAGTATTTCAAAGGTCACATTCCACTGAACAAAATCACAGTTATCACGATACTCAGAAGTGTAAACAGGAGAAAATACACTGAGAGGCTGGTAGAGAGGTGTCCTACAAAGCGAGGATGCACCCAGGAGGTTTTCTGGGCCCTGGTCCACCGTGGAAGCCATGCAGCTGAAAGAAAGGGGTCTTGGCCACAACGGAAAACTCCAGACACCCTCGGCTCAACAAACGCAACCATGATGGCGATAGTGATGATGAAGGTGGTGATGATAAGAAGTTTCCAAATTTCCTCTGGTCCCAAATTCCTTTCTTAACTATCTTGTTCGAAGAGGGGTAGCCATATCTTTACAAAGGTGACAAGGTTTCTGGGGGTTCATGTGGGATCATTGGAAGATTTCCAAACTGAACACTGCTCACATACTAAAGTCAGTGACAGAGAGAAGAGGGGAAGGGGTGACTCATCCCTTCACAAATGAACACAATGACATTAACTTGTCTTTTTGGAAGGGCCGGTGTCTAAGAAAACCCATGCTGCCACAATTCCAAAGTTAAGAGAAAATTAAAAACCATTCATTCCAGTCTTGATAGTCCAAAACTACACCCAGAAATGTGTGAGAGCAGCTTCTTAGGAAAGGCACAATTAAATTAAGTTCATACAGAGCAAGTTCCTGACCTTCAATGTTCAATTGAAGGTTGATGTCCAATATTTGCCTCCCGGACATTTTATTTTCATTTCATTACTATAAAAATCTTCCAGTATCATAATTTGACTCTTAAAAAAAAGTGGCCATAAGTGTTGTTAAAATACTTCTAGTTTGAGCCCATAGAAAGAGGACTCCTTGCAATTTGCAATAAAAACAATATACAGTAAATAATTATTGTCTATTCATGACTGAGGGCCCTCTTCTCTCTACTGTGATGTCACTATTTCCCACGTCACCAACCTGAAAAAAACTACACAGTCCACCCCTCCGACCCACCTTCAGTGCTGTGTTCAAAAGCACAAAGCAGAGGTAGTTCTATCAGCTCAAGAAGAAGAAGGCAGCAAAGTCAGGGATGGACGAGAGCTGTGTGGAGAGAGCCAGCCCGTCACATGTCTGTGCGTGATTGACAGACAGACTTTTGACAAAATGTCAGCCAGTAGTTGCTTTCCAAGTCCGCCCGATTTGCCAAAATGCCAACGTGTCAAGCATGGGGGTTGGAGGCGGGCAAAAGGGACAGAGGAAAGGAATTATCAAAGAAAGGGGCAGCCCAATCCATTTTAATGAAAACAAGACTTTACAGCAAAGTTGCCCGATCGTCCCGCGGATTCAAGCATTTTCAATTCTCCACAGACCACGTGGCGCCTTCCCCACGGTAACTGTGCCTCCGCGAGCAGACAAGCACATCTCGTGGGCGCTCTCCGACAGCAGGTCGGTTTTCCATCTCAACGTAAAAACATGGCTCACTGTCTCTGCATGTAAGAAATATTAGGTTTTAGACCGAAATCCACCCTCTTTTTAAACAGATACATGTTTTAAAAATAAACAGAAACAAAACCAAATGGTAACAGAATCCATTCATTCTATTCTGTTCATTATTCTGATTTGGCCCAAGTCAATCTGCTGGGATCAAGAACTTGACTTCCAGGTGAGGAGATCTCTTCACACTAAAGACCAATAACAAAGTGATGGAAACCAAATTTATGGTTAAGAATGGAGTCAACGGCAATACTGGCACGTGTTGCTACACGCAGACAGTGTGGATTTGACCACTCACTCACTACATTTGTTC
Organism: Rhynchonycteris naso; assembly: GCA_037038555.1. Classification (NCBI taxonomy): domain Eukaryota; kingdom Metazoa; phylum Chordata; class Mammalia; order Chiroptera; family Emballonuridae; genus Rhynchonycteris; species Rhynchonycteris naso. Next base: position 5,350,497 of record CM072998.1, on the reverse strand, counting down.
TCTCTTGCCACATAAGACACAACCAGAACAGCTTAAAACAAGCAGCTTAAATCAGTGCCCACAGATGCCCTTACAGTCCTGTAGGACAGAAACCCAGTGGGCTGCGTCCTTTGCACATAGTCCCCGGCTGGATTCCTGGTGCTGGCGGGGCTGGACTCCATTTGGATCTTCCGGGGGAGAAGCCTCTCCAAGCCCATTGAGGCTGCTGGCACAATTCCTTTCCCCCCAAGACCCATGCCCCTGGCATCCACCATCCTCCAATGTGCTGAAATTTCCTCACACAGATTCCTCTCCTGCGTAGATCTTTGGGATTCACTCATCTGCAACCAGCTGGGAGAAATGTTTAAAAGGCTCATGTGATTAGATCAGGTCCACCCTGATAACCTCCTTATTTTAAGGTCAACTGCTTGGTAAGGTTAACGTCTGCAAAGTCACATGATCGAGGAAGGAACACCAGGGTAGGTCTTTGGGGTCATCTTAGATTTCTGCCTACCTCACCTGCTAAGCATCAGTGGAACCACATTGTTCATAGGGCAAACAAAACCCGTTCACTGACCCTCAGTGCTCCTTAGTTAGATGGCTAAATTCAACGCTTAGGAACTGTGGCCATTCAATGGGGCCTAAAGTTCAGAGTCAGAAAGCAACTTCTGAGTTCCACTTCTATCTCTGGCCAACTCTGGTCATAACCTATCCATTCATCACATTGAACCTCAACGTCTACATTTGATGAAAAAAGAAAAAGGAAATAATATACATTTCCTAGTAAGGGTGTTCTGAGAAATGAATAAACAAATAAGGGGAAATAACATCTATTTCTAAACAAATCCCCAAGCTCCAACTGCCCTTCAATAGAACTGTTGGTGGGCTGAAAACTCAGTGTTTTCTGGCTGGGTAGCTCAGCTGGTGAGAGTGCTGTCCCGACATGTCAAGGTTGCGGGTTCAATCACCAGTCAGGGCACATACAAGACTCTCTCTCCTTCTCTCTCTCCCTTCCTGTCTCTTAAAAAATCATTAAATAGAACACATGCCCAAACAGAGTGTTTACTTTATGCCCTGGTAGTTCAGACTGAAGCATTTTTATGAGTATCCTTTAATTGGGCACTCATTATATGTCAACTTTTTGCTTTATGTAGCACTCAGATTAAGGCAGAGCAATAATCCATCAGCAGATGAATATTGGATATTAATTCTGGGTGTACCAATATTAAGGAGTTGGGTTACACCAGTTGATATCAATTTAGTGGGAGAATTCAATATGGTGAATAGAAAAAAATAGTAAACACCTGGTATATTTGATTTTAAGTTTAAAGCTAATAATCCCTGGAAAAGTTCTATTCATTATTATAACAACTTGTTTTCTTAGTAGAGTATACTCAGGTAGTAATCAAACTCTTCCTTTATTCATTTTTAAAGTAAGTGACTAAGACCTGTATTTGTCCTGGTTCAAACTAGTTCAATGATGTAGATGAGTACCCTCACTCCCATCTTGCTGATGAAGGTTAAAATAATTTAAGTAGCTCCTTCAGGATTGTTCAGTGAGTTAATGGCAGGATCTGGAAAATTCCAGAACAATTGTTTCCTGTTGTAGAATAAGCCAAGTCTCACATAAGTTCATGGGCCATAATGCTTCAAGGTCATCCCCACGTCTTCTAGATGTTTCCATCCTCAAACACACGGAGACAGTTTGATGAAATGAGATAAGTACAAACCAGACTCAAATAGTATATTAACCCAGGTCGGAGTTTGGTCTGCTAAGAACTGAGAGCTACTCACCAATCCCAAGTGCATGTCTTTGGGGTTCAGAAACACCCCATTCCCACGTTTGTTTATTCCTGTTCCATTCAGAGCATCCTAGAAAAATCACCTACTTCACCATCAATTATTGGTAGGAAGAGTAGCCATGGAAAGTCAAAGAAATTTGAAGTAAAACAGATGTTTCTGGGTTTCTTTTTTTTCCCACTAATACTGAAAAGAAAAAAAGAAAGCCAACAGAAAAACATGCCTTGCTTGAGTGTATTTTCTCCACAAAAACAAAAGTTAAAAAAAAAATGACTGCATTTCTCCTATAAATGGATTCAAAACTACTACCAAAATAATCACACTGGACCAGACCAGAAAGTTGGCATTTATATTGACTCGTCTGAAACTATTCCAGAAATTTGGAAGCACAAAGCTGGTTGCTGTCATTGAATTTTGGAATGAAAAAAAAAAAGCTGAAAGGATTTTGGAGATCTATTACTAAAGTAGAACTTCCCAATTAAAAACATTTTTTTTTAATTCTTGAAATTTTTTTCTAACTCTTGGAAATGTAGATGAATTTGATTATTAGAATTAGGTGTTTAAACAAAGAAGTGGCCAGTTTATGAACTGAAGGGTCACACTTATTAAGATAAAGTTTAAAAATAGCTGTCAAGAGGTAGAGGCAAACCGTTTTCCTATTTGGACAGCTCTTCTAAATCTCTGACTCTTTGTTTGTTCCTTTGACTTGGCCAATGTGTTTCCAGTTGAAAGAACTTGAGCTACATAACACTTCTTCTGGGCTCAGAGCTGCATTTCGATTGCCAGATCACTAGGAATCCAAAGTGGCAGTCACAAAAACACTTTGGCAATTAAAACATTAATGTGGAAGTGTTCCTAGTTCTTAAAACCAGCTAATGAGACCAAGACTTCATCTGAGAAAGACCTAGCCTAGAGAAACCCCTTTGTCAACAAGGGCGCAGCTTTAGGGTGTCGGTGTAAGATATGTTCGAACCTGTAGAGAATTTTTATGAGTTTACTTGAGCCAAACTCACGACAATTGCAGGAAAGCAAGATCTCAAGGGAATGAGAAAGTGCTCGGGAAACGGGGCAGTTTGACCGCTGATTTTATACAGCAGAATCCAAGGGGGAGACCTAAAAGGATTACAGGAAATCCCTTGGTGATCCGTTAGGGAGGAGGGAGACAGCTAAGTGGGGAGATCAGATCGCTGGGAAAGGATGAAAAGTAAAAGAAAGAAGAGGCGTGCACTTGTTTCACATTTGTGCTTATAGGACAGTTGGCAATCAAGGATTAACATGATCATGATAACAGTGAGGAGCTCTGTGCTCTCTGCTCTGCTGAGGTGGGTGTGCCCTGAGGTGGGTGTGCCCTGAGGTGGGTGTGCCCTGTGGTGGGTGTGCCCTGAGGTAGGTGTGCCCTGAGGTGGGTGTGCCCTGAGGTAGGTGTGCCCTGAGGTGGGTGTGCCCTGAGGTGGGTGTGCCCTGTGGTGGGTGTGCCCTGAGGTGGGTGTGCCCTGTGGTGGGTGTGCCCTGAGGTGGGTGTGCCCTGAGGTGGGTCTGCCCTGTGGTGGGTGTGCCCTGAGGTGGGTGTGCCCTGAGGTGGGTCTGCCCTGTGGTGGGTGTGCCCTGAGGTGGGTGTGCCCTGAGGTGGGTGTGCCCTGTGGTGGGTGTGCCCTGAGGTGGGTGTGCCCTGTGGTGGGTGTGCCCTGAGGTGGGTGTGTTCAGAAGTGGGTGTGCCCTGAGGTGGGTGTGCCCTGAGGTAGGTGTGCCCTGAGGTAGGTGTGCCCTGAGGTGGGTGTGCCCTGAGGTGGGTGTGCCCTGAGGTGGGTGTGCCCTGTGGTGGGTGTGCCCTGAGGTGGGTGTGCCCTGAGGTGGGTGTGCCCTGTGGTGGGTGTGCCCTGAGGTGGGTGTGCCCTGAGGTGGGTGTGCCCTGTGGTGGGTGTGCCCTGAGGTGGGTGTGCCCTGTGGTGGGTGTGCCCTGTGGTGGGTCTGCCCAGAGGTGGGTGTGCCCTGTGGTGGGTGTGCCCTGAGGTAGGTGTGCCCTGAGGTGGATGTGCCCTGTGGTGGGTGTGCCCTGAGGTAGGTGTGCCCTGTGGTGGGTGTGCCCTGAGGTGGGTGTGCCCTGAGGTGGGTGTGCCCTGTGGTGGGTGTGCCCTGAGGTAGGTGTGCCCTGAGGTGGGTGTGCCCTGTGGTGGGTGTGCCCTGAGGTGGGTGTGCCCTGAGGTGGGTCTGCCCTGTGGTGGGTGTGCCCTGAGGTGGGTGTGCCCTGAGGTGGGTGTGCCCTGTGGTGGGTGTGCCCTGAGGTGGGTGTGCCCTGTGGTGGGTGTGCCCTGAGGTGGGTGTGCCCTGTGGTGGGTGTGCCCTGAGGTGGGTGTGCCCAGAAGTGGGTTTGCCCTGAGGTGGGTGTGCCCTGAGGTAGGTGTGCCCTGAGGTGGGTGTGCCCTGTGGTGGGTGTGCCCTGAGGTGGGTGTGCCTTGACATGGGTCTGCCCAGAAGTGGTTGTGCCCTGAGGTGGGTGTGCCCTGAGGTGGGTCTGCCCTGAGGTGGGTGTGCCCTGAGGTGGGTGTGCCCTGTGGTGGGTGTGCCCTGAGGTGGGTGTGCCCTGAGGTAGGTGTGCCCTGAGGTGGGTGTGCCCTGTGGTGGGTGTGCCCTGAGGTAGGTGTGCCCTGAGGTGGGTGTGCCCTGTGGTGGGTGTGCCCTGAGGTGGGTGTGCCCTGAGGTAGGTGTGCCCTGAGGTGGGTGTGCCCTGAGGGGTCAAAAAATGACCTTGACATTTTGAAGTTCCATTATCTTAGATGCAGAAAGGCAACAATAAGCAGGCTCAGGTAAGGCAGAGATTGGCCTTGTCAGGGAAGGCCTAAGATGTAACCCCCACCGTGACTCACTTAGAAAGCCTGCATTGAAGACCATCCTGTGTGGTTCCTGCAGGTCTCTGAGTTCCTAAGGCCCCCAGCAGGCCTCTCCTGAGCTTGCCAAGTTCAGCAGGGGGCTCCTATTTCCTCGACAAGGGTCTACAGAGAAACAGGTAGTCTTTGATTTAGGAAGAATAAAGTACCGCTAGATGCTGCTTATTATACTACTTTTCTTCTTTATCCTCAGTAAAACTGGCTTGACTGTTAAATTAGTTCATGTCCACGGTCAAACCTCTTTCATTGTAACACGTCAGAGCAAATAACAGCATTCTTTCCTTCAGTCTCCTCTCCCCCGTTTCTCACTGTTGTGGCCATTAATCACCCTGAGTCCAGTGATCTTCCCGAAACACGACTCTGATAATGTTACCTGGCTAAGTAAGCACCCACAATTTTACCTCCCAGAATCCTCCCCCTCAGCTTTCAAAGCATTCCCCAGAAATCCTCTTAGGATGTTTCCTCTACTACCCAGGTTTCCATAAGTCTGGGTCCCCCGGGTTTCCCCAAGGTGCCCCACTCTCACCAGCACCACGCTGTCCTGGTGCTGTTCTCTCTTTGGGGGAGTCTGTGCTGTTTCTGCTCTTCTTTTCTCTTTTATTTCATTATCCCACTTTTGTTCGCAACTATTTCCACATTAGCACCATTTCTTATGATATAGTTTTTCTTTCTTTTTTCATTTTCAAGCCTTTATAATTTATTTTTATTTTTTATTTTTATTAATTTTAATGGGGTGATATTAATAAATCAGGGTACATATGTTCAAAGAGAACATCTCCAGGTTATCTTGTCATTCAATTGTGTTGGAAACCCATCACCCAAACTCAAATTGTCCTCTGTCACCTTCTATCTGGTTTTCTTTGTGCCCCTCCCCGCCCCCCTCTCTCTCCCTCTCCTCCCTCCCCCCACCCCGTAACCACCACACTCTTGTTCATGTCTCATAGTCTCGTTTTTATGTCCCACCTATGTATGAAATCATGCTGTTCTCAGTTTTCTCCTGTTTCACTTATTTCACTCTGTATAATGTTATCAAGGTCCATCCATTTTGTTGTAACTGATCCGATGTCATCGTTTCTTATGGCTGAGTAGTATTCCATAGTATATATGTATCAAAGCTTTTTAATTCACTCGTCCTCTGACGGACACTTGGGCTGGTTCCAGATCTTCCCTATTGTGAACAATGCTGCCACGAACATGGGGGCGCATTTCTTCTTTTCGAAAAGTGCTATGGTGTTCTTAGGGTATATTCCTAAAAGTGGGGTAGCCGGGTCAAAAGGCAGTTCGATTTTTAATTTTTTGAGGAATCTCCATACTGTTTTCCACAGTGGCTGCACCAGTCTGCATTCCCACCAGCAGTGCAAGAGGGTTCCCTTTTCTCCACATCCTCGCCAGCACTTGTTCTGTGTTGTTTTGCTGGTGAGCGCCATTCTGACTGGTGTGAAGTGATATCTCATTGTGGTTTTAATTTGCATTTCTCTAATGATTAGTGATGTTGAGCATTTTTTCATATGTCTATTGGCCATTTGTATGTCCTCTTTGGAGAAATTTCTATTCATTTCTTTTGCTCATTTTTTGATTGGACTGTTTGTCTTCCTGGTGTTGAGTTTTATAAGTTCTTTAAAAATGTTGGTTATATTGCCTGACCTGTGGTGGCGCAGTGGATAAAGCGTCGACCTGGGAATACTGAGGTCGCCAGTTCAAAACCCTGCACTGGTCTGGTCAAGGCACATATGGGAGTTGATGCTTCCAGCTCCTCCCCCTTTTCTCTCTTTCTCTCTCTCTCACTCTGTGTCTCCTCTCTAAAATGAATAAATAAATAAATTTTTTTAAAAATGTTGGTTATTAACCCCTTATCAGACATATTGTCGAATATGTTCTCCCATTGTGTGGTTTGTCTTTTTATTCTGTTCTTATTGTCTTTAGCTGTGCAAAAACTTTTAACTTTGATATAGTCCCATTTGTTTATCTTGCCTTTTATTTCATGTGCCCGTGGAGATAAATCGGCAAATATATTGCTGCCACGGATGTCTGAGAGCTTGTTGCCTATGTTTTCTTCTAAGATGATTATGGTTTCATTTAAGTCTTTTATCCATTTTGAGTTTGTTTTTGGGAATGGTGTAAGTTGATGGTCTAGTTTCATTTTTTTGCAGGTTAATGTCCAATTTTCCCAACACCATTTGTTAAAGAGGCTGTCTTTACTCCATTGTATGTTCTTTCCTCCTTTGTCAAATATCAGTTGTCCATAACTGTGGGTTTATTTCTGGGTTCTCTGTTCTGTTCCATTGATCTATGTGCCGGTTCTTATGCCAGTACCAGCCTGTCTTGAGTACAATGGCCTTGTAGTATACCTTGATATCCAGAAGAGTGATACCTCCTGCTTTATTTTTTCTTTTTAAGATTGCTGAGGCTATTCGTGTTCTTTTTTGGTTCCATATAAATTTTTGGAATATGTGTTCTATATCTTTGAAGTATGTCATTGGTATCTTAATTGGTATTGCATTGAATTTATAAATTGTTTTGGGTAATATAGACATTTTAATTATGTTTATTCTTCCTAGCCATGAGCACGGTATATGCTTCCACTTGTTTGTATCTTCCTTGATTTCTTTTATCAATGTTTTATAATTTTCCAAGTACAAGTCCTTAACCTCCTTGGTTAAACTTACTCCTAGGTATTTTATTTTTTTGGTTGCAATAGTGAAGGGGATTGTTTCCTTAATTTCTTTTGCTGACAATTCATTGTTGGTATATAAAAATGCCTCTGATTTCTGAGTATTAATTTTATATCCTGCCACCATGCTGAATTGATTTATCAGGTCCAGTAGTTTTTTGACTGAGACTTTAGGGTTTTCTATATACAATATCATATCATCTGCAAATAATGACAGTTTTACTTCTTCTTTTCCAATTTGGATGCCTTTTATTTCTTCTTCTTGTCTGATTGCTATAGCTAGGACTTCCAGAACTATGTTGAATAAGAGTGGTGAAATGGGGCACCCTTGTCTGGTTCCTGATCTAAAGGTGATTGCTTTTAATTTTTGCCCATTTAGTATGATGTTTGCTGTGAGTTTGTCATAGATGGCCTTTACCATGTTAAGGAATGTTCCCTGTATTCCCACTTTAGTGAGAGTTTTGAGCATGAATGGGTGCTGGATTTTATCAAATGCTTTTTCTGCATCTATTGAAATTATCATGTGATTTTTGTCCTTCCTTTTGTTTATGTGATGAGTCACATTGATTGATTTGCGAATATTGAACCAGCCTTGCCTCTCCATAATACATCCCACTTGATCATGGTGTATGATTTTTTTCATATATTGCTGGATCTGGTTGGCTAATATTTTGTTGAGAATTTTAGCATCTAAATTCATCAGAGATATTGGCCTATAATTTTCTTTCTTCGTGCTGTCTTTGCCTGGTTTCGGGATCAGAATTATGTTCGCCTCATAAAAGGAATTTGGAAGTCTTCCTTCCTCTTGAATTTTTTGAAATAGCTTGAGGAATATAGGAGTTAGTTCTTCTTCAAATTTTTGGTAGAATTCACTTGTGAAGCCATCAGGCCCAGGACTTTTATTCATTGGGAGTTTTTGATAACTGTTTCGATCTCATTTGTTGTAATTGGTCTGTTTAGGTGTTCTAATTCTTCCAGATTGACTTTTGGAAGATTATATGATTCAAGAAATTTGTCCATTTCACCTAGGTTGTCTAATTTTTTGGCATAGAGTTCTTCATAGCATTTTCTTACAAGATTTTGTATTTTGTTGTGTCAGTTGTTATTTCTCCACTCTCATTTCTAATTTTCTTTATTTGAGTCCTCTCTCTTTTCTTCTTGGTGAGTCTAGTTAAAGGTTCATCGATCTTGTTTACTTTTTCAAAGAACCAGCTCCTTGTTTCATTGATCCTCTGTATTGTTTCCTTAGCCTCTATGTCATTTATTTCTGCTCTGATCTTTATTATTTCCTTCCTTCTACTGGTCCTGGGCTTTATTTGCTGTTGTTTTTCTATTTCTTTTAGTTGCAGGGTCAGGTTGCTTATTTGAGCTTTTTCTAGCTTCTTATGGTATGCCTGTAGTGCAATGAACTTCCTTCTCAGTACTGCTTTTTCTGTGTCCCATAAATTTTGAGTTGATGTATGCTCATTTCCATTCATTTCTAGAAATTTTTTAATTTCTCCTTTGATCTCATTGTTAATCCATTCATTATTTAATAACATGCTATTTAGTTTCCAAGTGTTTGAGCATTTTTCAGTATTTTTTTTGTGGTTAATTTCTAGTTTTATGCCATTGTGATCAGAGAAAATGCTTGATATGATTTCAATATTCTTAAATTTATTGAGACCATTTTTGTGTCCTAACATGTGGTCTATCCTAGAGAATGTACCATGAGCACTTAAGAATATATATTATACTGCTTTAGGGTGAAAAGTTCTGAAGATATCTATTAAATCGAGTTGATCTAGTATATCCTTTAAGTCTGCTGTTTCTTTATTAATTTTCTTTCTTGAGGATCTATCCAGTGTTGTTAGTGGGGTATTGAAATCCCCTACTATGATAGTATTGCTGTTAATCTCGCCCTTTATATCCATCAAAGTCTGCTTTATGTATGTAGGGGCTCCTATGTTTGGTGCGTAGATATTTATAATGGTTATATCTTCCTGTTGAATTATTCCCTTTATCATTATGTAGTGTCCTTCTTTATCTCTTACTATAGCCTTTGTTTTAAAGTCCATCTTGTCAGATATAAGTATTGCTTCCCTGGCTTTTTTTTCATTTCCATTTGCATGAAATATTTTTTTCCATCCTTTTATCTTCAGTCTATGTGCATCTTTTGTTTTAAGGTATGTCTCTGTAGACAGCCTATATATGGGTCCTGTTTCTTTATCCATGCAGCTACCCTATGTCTTTTGATTGGATCATTTAATCCATTTACATTTAAGGTTATTATTGATATGTAGTTGTTTATTGCCATTTTATTCTTTAAAGCTGTATTCTTCTTTTGCTATATTCTTTACCCCATTTGAACTGTTCACAACAGGCCCCTTAGCATCTCTTGCAGAATTGGTTTGGTTTTAATGAATTCCTTGAGGCTTTTATTTTTGCCTGGGAAGCTCTTTATTTCTCCATTTTAAACGTTAGCCTTGCTGGATAGAGTAGTCTTGGTTGCAGGTTCTTGTTCTGCATTACTTTGAATATATCTTGTCATTCTCTTATGGTCTCAAGTGTTTCTGTTGAGAAGTCAGATGTCATCCTTATGGGGGCTCCTTTGTAGGTGATAGCCTTTTTTTTCTCTAGCAGCTTTTAAAATTTTCTCTTTATCCCTTAGCTTTGGTATTTTAACTATGATGTTTCTTGGTGTAGATTTCTTTGGGTTTCTCTTTAATGGAGTTCTCTGTGCTTCTTGAACGTATGAAACGTAATCCAGCCTTAATTTAGGGAAGTTTTCAACTATGATTTGATTGAACAAAGTCTATCCCTTGTTCTTTTTCTTCATCTTCGGGAACCCCTATGATATGATGTTATTTCTCTTCATGTTGTCACAAAGATCCCTTAGAGTTTCCTCAGATTTTTTTAGTCTCTTTTCTTATTTTTGCTCTGCTTCTGTGCCTTTGTTTATTTTGTCCTCTAACTCACTGATTCTATCCTCAGCTTCATCCATCCTGCTTTTAATTCCTTCCACTGTGGTCTTCAGTTCTTATACTATATTTGTCATTTCTGTCTGATTCTTTTTTATTATTTCAATTTCCCTTTTTATACTTGTTATCTCTTTATTTAGGTGTTCGTAATGACAATCCATTGTTGCTCTAAGCTCTTTGAACATCCAAACGATCATTATTTTAAACTCTGCATCTGGTAATTTGGTTATATCTGGTTCATTCAGGTCCTTCTCTGGGGATTTCTCATGATTCATTTGGGTTGTATTCCTCTGCCTGCCCATTTTGTCTATGTATAAGAAGAGTGTGGCCACTGGAGTCCAATTGGTGTTGCCTCTGTTTTCCCTAGGTGTGGTCTGTCTGCAGGCCTGCCACCTCCTCTGCCAATGTATAGGGTGGTTGGGTATGGGAATTGCTGGTGCCAGCCCACCAGGGCTGTTGCTGTGATTTCTTCCTTTCTTCCATGGGAGGGGCTGTTTTCTGGTGCCTGGCTCTACAAGCCTCAGCCTGTCTGGGCCTTTGCCTCACCCCCACAGGTGGGGTTGCGCACCTCACTCAAGCCACAAGCCTCAGCACCAAGAGTAGGGGTGAGCACCTTAGCTCAGCTGCAGATTTCCCCTGTTTCTGGGTTTCCGCCCAGCCCCATGGTCAGAGCCTCTCGCCGCTGTTTCTCCAGTCGGGTGGGCTGCTAGCGTGCACTCAGCTGTGAGCCTCCCCCTGTCCCGGGCTTTACCCCGCCCCCGCGGTCAGGGCCACCTTGTACAGGGCCACAAACCTCGGAAGCGAGGTGATGCTGCATGCCCACGGGCCCCTTCTCAGCAGCAGATCACTGCCCTTCCTGGCCTCCCACTTTCCCCCCGCAGGTGTGGCTGCAGGTGGGCCCGCAGCTGCCAGACCACTTTCATGCATCCCCTTCACCCCTGCTGGGCTAGACCTAGCTCACGCTGGCTGAGCCTCCGCCCCCGCCGACAGAACCACGTTTCAGCGTCCTGCCCCCACCATCCCTCCAGCAAGCCCTCAACAGTGTGGGTGGGGAACTGCAGCTCAGACCCTAACACTCCATACTGTAGTCCTGGAAGCTCCCTTCGTCTAAGCAGCTCTGCTCTAAGTGCTGCGTGAGAGCTTGTTTGGCTGGTGCCCTGTCTCCCTTTGCTGGTATTGCTAGTTCCAGGGGAAATATTCATTTTCGATTAGGGAAGTGTCTCAGTCCAGAGGTTAGGGTGGCTGTCCCTCAGAGTGTTTCCCCCTGTGCCTTCCAGTCCACACTCTCCTCCCACTGCTCCGGTCCTCTCCTCTGTCCCAGTTCTTCAGAACCCCGGGTGATTGGTTGTGAGAGAGGTTTTCTGCGCTGTCCCCTTAAGAAGAATCCTGGGTCTGAGAAAACTGTCTCTTTCTCACAAACAGTATCCTTACTTGTTTCACAGCTCAGTACTGTCCAAACGCCTCTTCTATGCTCTGGGACTGCAGGCTGGGGCTTTGTTCCTGGAACCCAGGTTCCTCTCTCTGCGCTAAACTCTCTTCCCACCATGTGAGTCTGCCGTTCGCTCCAGGGAGCTGGGCAGCCCTTTCCACGTTTTTGCTATTCCTACCAGTCTCAATGTGGCTTCTTCAGTGTTCCTTGGTTGAAGAGTCCACTTAGTTTAGTTCAAAGTTGGTTTATCCAGATGATGGTTCTTAAAATTGAGTTATAATCCACTTTGGTCTGGGAGTTGGAAGTTGGTACGTCTGCCTACTCCATCGCCATCTTGCCATCCTCTTGTTTCTGCTCTTCTTACTCAGGTCTTGCCTTCGCCAGCAATGCCACATTTGCTCAAAATCTATTCTCATGTCAAGCCAGATTATACAAATAGCCTGACTCTGTTATAAAGCACTCAGAAAATGGATTAACATAGAATAAACATTTAAATTCAGTTTAATTCCAGCATCAGGCGATGTGTTTAACATTTTGATGGACTGGTCTCGGCAGACTTTTTTGTTTTATTGTCTCATACACTGGAAAGAATGGTGTCATACTCTACATACACCCTCGGAAGCTACATTCTCGTTAGTGACTACACTATAGACGTGCAGTGGGGAGGGGGTATCGTTACCATCTGGCATGAGATGAAAGTCCCAGTTCCACACTTGACCACTGCCACCATCCTGGCCAGAGAATAGAGTTACCTCATTACAGTCTCACTGACAATTTAGTCTACCCACTGACTTTTATTGGCATGAGTGGGAGTGGAGCCCCAGTTTTCTGGGTGGTGTTTGACTGGAGTAGAGAGGTTATATCTAAAAGTTTTCTTGATAGAATTCCCCTTTCTGGGTCCTTTGGCTAAAGAGAGGAGGCTTCGGTTTTTGTTTGTTTGTTTGTTTGGTCTGTATCTATTGGTGGGTTTGAATTGTCAGCTTTGTTGTCTCCAAGTTTGGGCTAAATGAGGGTAAGAGAAAAGCCAGGGAATGATCCCTTGTGTGAATCCTTGGGGCTTGAGTTTCCTACCCAGTCTTTCTTCTTCTCTCCATTTCTTGGAGCTTGTTTTGCATATAGTGGGTATGATTTCTAGTTGTCCTCAGAGAAAGAAACAGGGAACATTATGTCTATACCTTCTTCTCAAAGCACAGTCATATGGTGTGATTTTCAAAAGGGTTCGGTTTCAAAGGTGTAACTGAAAAGAATTCACATTAATGGTGATTTTACAATAATACACTGTTATCCCCAAGTTCATGAAGAAAGAAACTTCATGACAAATTACTATTGGAAACCTACACAAATAAAACACTATTGAATAGCATTCTTATGATTAAAGGCATGCTAATATATGTAGTAACTCCATATGTTAGTGTATTTCCAATTATCTAAATTTTATTTGAAGAATGAAACACTATTGGCAGACTCCTCCAAAATGATCATTCTTGCATGTCCTTTCAATGGGAAAGGAGGCAACCATATGATATTAGAAATGCCTTTATATTATTGACCTGAACTGTGTGACTTTTCCCCAAGCTGGTTCAGTTTCTGATTATCATGATCATCTGACTGTGTCAACTGCATCTTCAAGGTAGAAGTCATCTAGAAGACTGTTTAGGGAATCAAGATGCTAAACAGTGCCCTGAGGCCCATAAAATAACTACCTGCATTACAGAAGAAAAAAATAATTTTAATCCATGCTATTTTTACTTAGGAGGTTATCACATCATAAAAACAATAGATGCTGGAAACCAAAGGAGAAATTGGTGACAAGAATAAAAGTGTTCTGAATAACAAAAAGAGCAGTTCATTGCATGGGCTTAGTATTGAGCAGGGGTCCCCAAACTACGGCCCGCGGGCCGCATGCGGCCCCTTGAGGCCATTTATCCGCCCCCGCCACACTTGTGGAAGGGGCACCCCTTTCATTGGTGGGCAGTGAGAGGCACACAGGATGCATCCGCACCCATAGTTCCCATTGAAATACTGGTCAGTTTGTTGATTTAAATTTACTTGTTCTTTATTTTAAATATTGTATTTGTTCCCGTTTTGTTATTTTACTTTCAAATAAGGTATGTGCAGTGTGCATAGGGATTTGTTCATAGTTTTTTTTTTTTTTATAGTCTGGCCCTCCAATGGTCTGAGGTCCAGTGAACTGGCCCCCTGTGTAAAAAGTTTGGGGACCCCTGGTATTGAGGATCAGAAGTCCGATAAGGCATATAATCTGTCCAACAGTCACAGTTTGCGTTATATGTTCTTGAGGCCAAGATTCTTTTTTTTTTTTTAAAGAAATAGAGAGAGAGTGAGAGAGAGGGATAGACAGGGACAAACAGACAGGAACGAAGAGAGGTGAGAAGCATCAATCATTAGTTTTTCATTGCCGTCGCAACACCTTAGTTGTTCATTGATTGCTTTCTCACATGTGCCTTGACTGCGGGCCTTCGGCAGACTGAGCACCCCTTGCTGGAGCCAGCGACCTTGGGTCCAAGGTGACGAGCATTTGCTCAGGCTAGATGGGCCTGCGCGCAAGCTGGCGAGCTCAGGGTCTCGAACCTGGGTCTTCCACATCCCAGTCCGACGCTCTATCCACTGTGCCACTGCCTGGTCAGGCGAGGCCAAGATTCTGAATGAAGAAATAGCTGTACAGGCAACCTGGTGGCTGTTTCTAATTATCTGGATTTTTACTGCCTACCAGCATGGTCTTGAATTTAACATCAATGTTGGTACACAGTATGTAAGACATAAAAATACACTGAGATTACTAAAGAGGGAGCTAAGAACAGAAATAGGAAGGCATGCTATTTAGAGAGATCAAATATTTTCTCAAAAGATGTCTTAGCATCTAACTATAGGTGAAGATTGTATATGTGCTGCGGTATGTATGCAGTTTCAGCAATGCACAGGCCCAGCCTTCTGGTTTTTACCATCTGTTCATGGTCACATATGTAATGGTGGAGAAAATTCTGCTCTTACGACATTATTGTATGAGTCGATGTGACCTCTTCTTTTGTAGTAGTTTGATATTTCAGGATCACAAAAAAGGGTAATTTAAACAAGATGTAAGTGGTCTTTCATTCTGGATACAAAGAAGTAACAACGATTGTGTTGGGGGTAGTGTTGACATCCTACAAACCTAAACAAACACAAAAGGCCTGAGTTTACATACTAACTCGCTGGGAAGCTGTCCCACCTAATGACTTAACTAACTTAATAAACAACATTATCCAGTCTCTTTTTGAAATGTCTCACTGTGACTTCTTCCCCCAAATGTCTTGACTGCCTAGAGAATCCACCTCGTCAAACATCACCTCCTCTCTGAAGCCTTCCCTGATACATTCCAATGACCTCCACTGCTCTGTCCTCTGTACTCTCAGGATTTCTTACATATATTTAGATAATGAGATATTGGATCTCAGCTGGAGATGATTTTTCCCCCAAGAAACATTTGGT
Source organism: Rhynchonycteris naso (assembly GCA_037038555.1). Lineage (NCBI taxonomy): Eukaryota > Metazoa > Chordata > Mammalia > Chiroptera > Emballonuridae > Rhynchonycteris > Rhynchonycteris naso. Next base: position 5,335,287 of record CM072998.1, on the reverse strand, counting down.
AAATTGTGGAGACAAATTAGTTACCAGAACTGAGGGAGTGTCACTAGAAACTAGCAGGTAGAGACCAGCGATGTTGCCTAATATCCTACCACTCACAGGAACAGCCAAGAAACAAAGAGCCTATGACACTGAATCATCAAAAAATAGAAAATCTGAACAGAATAATAATGAGTAAGGAGACTGAATCAGTAATCAAAACGTTCCCAGTAAGGAAAAGTCCAAGACTAGATGGTTTCACTGGTGAATTTCACTAAACATTTAAAGAAAAATTATCACCAATTCTTCTCAAACACTTCCAAAAAATTGAAGAGGGAGGAACACTCCCTAATTCATTTTATGAGGAGAGCATTTCTATGATACTAAGCAAGATAAAGACACAATAAGAAAACTGCAATTCCAAATCTCTGATGAGTATAGATGCAAAAATTCTCAATAAAACACTAGAACACCGAATTCAAAGCACATTAAAAATATCATGAACCATCATCAAATGAGTTCATCCCCGGTATGCCAGAATGATTTCTTATATGTAAATATATCACATCAACAGAATGAAAAATAAGAATCACACAATCATTTCATCCTTCAAATATCTGATAGTTATAAATATTGAAGACTACCACTTAAGAGGCATCTTGGCTCACTAATTAATTTTTAAATATTAAACATTTCATTGCAATTAACTAGCACATATTCATTGGAAAACCATGTTATAATCAATAATTTACCAAGTTGAACCATGTGAATGAATGCTGTGTTGAATAAATGACTCCTTAAACTTGATAAGATATCAAGCTTTTCGGGACTTTCCTAATTAATTTTCTCATCTTTACTTTATTGCCATTTATCTACTTGCTAATCCACTAGATCAGTGGTTCTTAACCTGGGTTCTATTGAACCCTAGGGGTTCGATGAGTGGGTCTCAGGGGTTCGGAGAAGCCTCTGCCTCGGAGGCCAGAATAAAGTAATACCGTAATTTGTTGTGAGTTCATGCACTTTGTTGGTTTTGTTCTTTGAGCAAGGTGATGTTCATGCACGGCTCATTTTGTGCACCAGTAAAAAAACATATACCTATGTCTTGAATTTGGAAAAAAAATCATATTTTATTTATCACTAAAGAAGGGTTCAGTGAATGTGCATATGAAACTGGTGGGTTCAGTACCTCAAAAAAGGTTGAGAACCACTACACTAGATTAAAGGCAAGAATTAGATCTTATTCAGCTTTTTACATCTACTCATTTATTTAAGAATCTTCCTGAACATTATTATTATTATTATTATTATTTATACATGTGGAATTTAATGTAATTGTGCTGGGATTTATTTACATGATAAAATTAAAGCATACCAACAATGGGTTGAATTTTAGGATACTCTAATTTTTTACTTTATCTGTATTTTTATATATTCCTGAATATCCTTCTATAATTTGGTAATAGAAAAACAAATAATAAAATAACATTTGTTTGGAGGATAAAAAGAGGAAGTATAGCATTCACCAATGAACAACCAAACCTACCGTCCAAATTAGCTAAAATTTTGGACAGAGAAGAAATAGGCAGAGCTTTCTCTTGTAGCCCTTTTTGTTTTTAGCTGTAACTTCTCTTAGAAAAAAAGATCAAAGGCACATCGATTTAGAGCACTTATGAAAACAGTCTTTCATAAACTCATGTTAATAACTCCAATGACGCTGCCATTTTACACAGACTCCCTGGACCCTCAATAGAGTTTATATATATTTATTATTTTTTTCAGTTGCTAAATCCCTAAAATAGCAATGGTAGAGAGTTTAGTGAGTTACTAGGACTGACGATTCAGGGTTCACTGACAAAATGAGCAATGTGTTATTATTGAAACAAATATCGATTGAAATGACTGTCAAATTATAGCTCCTTATTTCAAGCCTGAAAGCAAATGAGTTCTGCCCATCCCGCATGTGTGAGGACTCCTCTTCTGCATAATTACTGCACCATCCTAAGTGGGCTCTTACCCAGCTTTGGTACCTTTGCTAACATCCGCCTCATAAGCACTCGAATCTAATGGGAATGCAGAGCACTAAGGGGAAGTCCCCATCTTTCGCAAACCCCCTCATCTTCGCAGGACTTGTTAACTTGCTTGTCCCGCGCCAGGCAGCACTGTCTGTGCTTCGTGTCGGAGGCCACCCTGTCCTCGTGCTCTTCCGAAGTAACCATGCCTTCTTATTCTTCTACCGGTGACACGGTGCAAGCCACATATTCTAAAGGGGAAGCTCAACAGGTTTTAAGCCTTTTCTTCCCTTCTCGGTGGTGACTCCATGTGGTGGTTTCTTCAGCTTCAGGGAAAGTCTGACGCAGACAACCCCCGCCATGCACCTGACACTAGAAATGACCTTCCTCGGGGATCTCTGTGTGACAGTGCACAGAAGGGCGGGACGTGGTGGTCACATTAGTCATGTCAAGAGCCTGGAGTGTCCCTAGGGAGCTGTCAGAACAATCAGCACCTCCCTCAGGAAAGAGAGGAAGTGCCAACCCAGCGGAAACGCTTTTCTGTCACCTGTTTGAGGACCACTGAAATAACAAAGCAGCCTCCTGAACAAGCAACCCAGGGGCCACGCGAAGGAACTTGAGACTATTCTCACATCAGGCAGTGAATGCAGTTCGGACGAGTGCTCAGGAGAAGTTTGTTAAGTGAGATGTTCCTCAAGCAGGCAGAAGGCAACCGTGGTCGTACAGAATGAATTCAGCACCAGTGAAAAACTTCCCTTGAACCAACGCATTGCAGGAAGTCTGCTCCCAGTAGACCTTGGCTCCCGCCTCGGGGCGAAGACTTTGTCACACACAGTCCCACTGTGTTTAAACTCACCTTCGGAGTTTAAAAGCAAACAAACCCACAAACAAAGAAAAACACCTGTCCTGGGAACAGCTACTCTTCCAATCAGGAGAGATGGCAAGCTTGTTTTTCACGCCTGCGGAAACCCTAAGGATCGAAAACTTCCCTATTCTCTCTCCTTCCCAAGGCAGAGCTCAGCATTCGAGCCTCCAGGGGCTGGCCTGGGTCAGGGAACATCACCTCTTATCTCAACGGTGCTTTCAGGGCTGGGCAGCTGGAGGCACCTGACTCTTCCTTTGGTCTTTCTGACTTAGATGTTGGTGACAACCTCTGAATTATAAACCCCTGTCACCCTGAAAAGAGGATGTTTCCCTTCTCTTTCAATGCCTCTGCTTATCTTTCTTGGTGGAGTGTGTTCTTTGTCCTCTTGTGAAAGTCTTCTTCCTTCCTCGTATAATTAAAAAAAATTTTTCTTCATAGATATGAAGAGACAGGAAGAAGGAATTTGGCCTCAGGCCTCAGGACTTAAGATAGGAATCTTGCCTGAGTGTCCATCCTGCCTGGCCAGCCCTACGGATCTCACACTCAGGATTGTACTTAGGACTCTTGCCCATTGTCTGGCCTGTGCACTGACCCTCTTGGGCTGCTTTGGACCTACCAGCCTTGCGATCTTCAGTAACTCTGCACCTTGGACTGGACGCTCCCTGACAAGGATGAGAGGAGCAGGCCGCGAGCTCCGGAAGCCCCTCCAAGCAGCTGTGCTGGGCCAGGCCCCTTCCTCCCTCATTGCTAAGAACTCCCGCTAGCAATCCATGGGCCCACGTGGCACCCTGAGGGCTGGCTGCCGAGGGAAGGCCCCGGAAAGGGGCATCTTGTGTGGCTGAGGACCTTTATACCAGGGGACAATGCCACATCCCTTCCAGGTTCACCCTTTGTGTCCCCAGCAGGGCCATCACTGTGAGCAGGAAACACTCCCAAACAGATGCCAGGCCCCCTGCAGAGGAGCCTCAGAGGGTGACCCTACCTGGAGACACACAGAGACCTCCTCCACTCAGGACAGAACACAGACAGAGGGACCCCCGGGAACAGTACTGGGGGCACGGAGGCTCTGAGCCAGAGGGACCCCCGGGAACAGTACTGGGGGCACGGAAGCTCTGAGCCCAAATGTGCAGAATGAGAGGTGGTTGGAAGAAAGGAAAGTTGGTCAATTTAGCCAAAAGAAGGACCCGTGGCCTCCACGGAGACATGCTTCTTAAGGGACAAGGTAGACTGGAGACCTCTGCGGGGTAACCTTGGGGGGCAGAAACCGCAGGGCCTTATGACTGTGATTGTATTAAGCTTTAAATTCTAGCTCCAGAAACAAACCATATGAACCCCTCAGAGACCTAGCCTTTTTCCCAGAAAATCAGCAACACTCGAGGCAGCAGAAGACAGTAGCTCGGATCTGACAAACGGTCACAGGACTGCCCCTCTGCGCGCTGATGGCAACATCTTCACCTACGTTAGGTTTCAACTCCTGAGCTCTATAAGGTGGAATGACCCCCAGCTACGTTCCCATGAGACCAGATAGAGGGACACTGGAACAGACCTCAGAGCTGTCCTCAAGGCCTAAAGAAATGATTAATTACCCTTACCTCACCTCCGACCCATCAGCTCCCAGCAGGACTTCGAACCCCTAACCCACGATGTCTTGAGATTTTTCCCTACAGCAACTGTAACCTCCGAGCCATCGGGGAGTTCTGCTTCTGGGCGTTAGCTTCCTGTTCCTGGATGGAGCCATTCATAATGAACTGGCCAGTATCTCTCCACCGCCGTTCTCGGTGCCGGCGCTCGGCTCTGCCTGTGTTGGTGGACAGACTCTGCCTGTTCCATAACCAGGTACAGGTGGAAGGTGGCCAGATCCAGGAAGGAGGAAGCCTCATCCCCAAAGTCACCCCCAGAGGACAGTCACCCCAGCCAGGAACACGGATTAAATCAGACAGACTCACTTCACAAAAAAATCCATACGATTTTAAGACCTTTGCACTTCCAATTGACTTTCTCTGAGTTCTTATCATTGCAATCAAAGACTTTTAGTTACTGCCTTTGGGGAGACACTCTGGTCCGCTGCCTCTTCCTGTCTGAGTGGCCGAGCACAAGGACACGGGACCTTTCAGGGGAGGGAGATCCCTGGGACTTTTGCAGGTAGAGTCAGGCTTTCCTGCCACAGAAGGGTCCTTTAAGACAGGAAGTGGGATGTGGGCCATAGTCAAGAGAATTAATTAGAGATAAACATGAAACTATGGCAGGACTGTATCTGATGGATTAATATGACCCACCCATGGTTTTGAAACATTTTGCAGGCTCCTGAGAAAGGGAGGGGGCAGGATGCAGTGAGAAGACCGTGCCTGGGGCAGTGGCCAGCGGGGTACAGTGTGTCCCGGAGGTGGGCAGTGCAGGAGATACATGTTTCCGTGCTCTGCTCCTCAGTCCACCCGGAGGGTCAGCTGGACCTAGAGCGACCTTTGCCCAGTGTTTCAAAAAAGGCTTTTCCATCAACTGTTTTGTGTTCTCTTTCTCTGTCTCTTTTTTACTGGGGAGCATGAAGTTGGATTTATCTGATTTGTTATGACCCACTCACTCCCAATATCGACATATGCAAGGCCCTCTCACCCTCCCTCCTTCCTTCTCTCTCCTTCCTTCCTAATAATGTAATTAATTAGAACCTACAAATCTCCGCTAGGAAAACTCAGGCTACATTGATGACAGCAATTCCCATCTAAGTTCACGGTTCCTCCGTCTGCAAGCAACCACCCTGAAGCCCTTCCTGTCGGATCTGTGTCGCTTTGCAGGATACGGGCATGCCCAGCCCTCCAGTGGAGAGTGGGGGGTGCCGCCCGTTTCTGACTGCACTTCAGTCTGATACTGCTGAGGTCAGCCCTAGAGTCCCACGCCACTCAGTGCGTCTGCCGTCCGAGCTGCGCAGGTTTTCTGTGAGTGCACCGTGGCTCATCCACTCGCTGTCCTGTGGAAGCTGCTGGGTTGTTTGCAGGCTTGAGCTTTGGCGGACAGCTTGTACCTGGTTGGTTTGTTTTTCCCACTCTATAGGATGCAACGAACTGGTTGAGATTCCTCTTTTTATTGAAGAGGTACATGACCTGAACTTTCGTGACACGTTTGCTTCCTGTACGGACTTAAAAAACATGTCCATCTAAATGATCAGTCTTTCTACCCTGACCGCTGCTCCTGTAGCACAGAGCCTCTGCACGACACCAAAACACAAGCTACTTCCACCACTGGGTTGACTGAGTGGGGAAAGATACAAGTTGCTGGCATTCACCAGTCAAACGAGTGGAATCAGTGCGTGCAGAAGGCCCACGCAGCCTCAGCCATGCGGGTTGGCTGCTTTACTCTAATTCGTAGACAAGAAGTTGGTGTGGAAGTGGACTCCTCGCACTGACAGCCCGCTGTCTATCGGAGCAGAGATAGTATCGGCCTCATAGGGAGCCCGAGCCTCAACCCAGGAAGTGCAGCAGGTGCAGAGAGAGGTGTCACCTGTGTCCCAGAACACAGAACAGTCAGGGTCACCGCTGTCCTGGCCGGATTCTTCCTCCGTCACACCTCCCCAGCTTCCCTGGCCTGGTGGCACCTGTTGCAGAGGTGACTGGACGGTGCTGACCAGTGCTGGGGCGCAAGGGGATGCATGGGAGGGAGATGGGGACTTAAAGGCTTTCGACAAGATAGCAGTTTCTAGTTTACAGATGATTAACCTTCTGCCAGCGGTCCAGAATCAAAGAACGGACACTAGTTAGGACATCTGTGTTTTGGACCTGGTCACTACAGGGAAACAGAGTTTGGGGAGCCCTTCCCAGATCAGTATAAGCTCTATTGATTTCAGATGGCTTTACGTACCTAACGTTTCTAGAATTTCTGTCTCAACCAGGTTTGAACAATATATTCAGAGTCTCTTAGTCTCTACTCTTTTCATTTATTTTATATTTGGGACTTCTGCCTCCTTTCCCACGAGTAAATTGTATTCACTTCATTCCTTCGTTCAACAACTATGTCCTGAGTTAGAATTGGGGGCCAGATAATTCTAATTAGATCCCAGAGACGGAAGGCTGGGAAAATAGTAGAAACTTGCCCTAGGATTTTATCCATCGCACTGTGACATGTCATCAAGATCACAACAGGGAGAAGGTGAGGCCACTGCCCTACTCAGGGCAGTGTGTGAGGAGAAGCACGTACTACGGTGGCCTCTCCTTCCGTGTCCCTGACACCACTCCCATCCGGGACACCCTGTCCCCACTGACCCCTGCCCAGGCGTGGCCTTCCTACTTCCATGCGGCCCAGTGTCATCAATTCTTTCCTCAGTAGCCTGGACATAAACCGTGTCATGTTAATCCATCATGTTCAATCCTTCCATAGCTTAGCATTTATTTCTAGATAAACCCCTTGGCTATGGCGTCCAGCTCGCTGCCCAGCTCCCTGCCATCCATCTCTCTGACTTCATTCACCTCCTGCCATTTCTAGTGAGTCCACAATGTCTCCGCCAGCGCTCCGTCCGTTTCCCCAGTGCGCCGGCCTTCCCGCTGGGGGCTTTCCTGCAGCCTCTCTGCCTGGAATCCCCGCCTCTTGTTGGTATGATTAAACCCTTCTCAGCTTCACTGACATAGCCAGCGTTTCCACCTTCTTCGTGGCTTTAGAGAATCTAGAATGTTCTAATTCTATTTTGTTTGTTTCTGCATTGCTTCTCTCCACCACCAGACTCTGGTCTCCGGGAGGGGAAGAACCGTTTCTCTTGTTCTAGACCAGAGACTAGCCCAGTGCTTGGAGCATCATAGACCCTAGTTGCATTCTTGCTGAATACATAAATGGATGGTGTTAGGGATACATTTTTTTTTAATCAAATAAAATTTTTGTTAGAAAGATGAATCCCACAGGCAAGAAAAAGAAACTACGTTGGAAACTATTTAAATAATATTAAATGAAACTCTGTTCCCCTCTACATCCATCACAATTGCCCAGAGGAACAGAACCCATTGAACACATATAATGGATGTGTATATAAAATAATTGGCTCATGCCGTGATGGAAGCTGACACTTTTTGAGATTCGCAGTGAGTTGGCAAGCTGGGGACTCAGAAAAGCTGATGGTTTAGCTTTCACGTTCAAGTCTAAACGCCCGAGACCCAGGCAAGTTTATGGTGTAGCTTCAGCTGATGGTGGTAGGCTCAGATCCCAGGGAGAGCTAGTGCTTCAGTTTGAGTCCCAAAGCAAGGAAAAGCTGATGAGCCCGTTCACAGGCGGTCAGGCAGGAGGCGTTCCCTCTCACTGGGAATCCTTTTTGTTCTCTTTGGCCCTTCAACTGATCGAATGAGGGCCACCCATATCAGGGAGGGCAATCTGCTTACTCAGTCTGTCCATTCAAATGTTAATCACATCCAGAAACGACATCTGGAATGGTGTCTGAGCAAACATCTGGGCACCCCACAGCCAAGTCCCCTTGACCAGTAAAATGAACCGCCACAACCCCCCAGGAACATCACAATGTTCTGTCCTAGGCGTATTGTTGATCTTTAAGGTGTCCATTTGAGCTCAATCATGGTGCAGGGGGCTGCGGAGTACACTATCTGGAATTCAAGAGGACCGAGCGGGCCTCGCCTGCTGCTGGACCAGTGTGTCCCTCTTGAGCTGGGGCCCAACCCTACGGCAGAATAGATGCGACTCGAAGCTAAGCAAGGACCCAGAACTTCAAAGTCACCATCCTCAAATCACAGGAGAGAAAAAAAATGGAATTTGCACTGCTTATTTATAACCCTTGTTATCAGTACTGAATAAGCAGCATTTCCTTACTGTGGACCAAGTACTGTGATGAGCACTTTACATGAAGCAGCTCCTTTATCATCACAACCACCCTCTTCCGCAGGAGAGCCCTCCGGAGCAGCGAGAGGTTGAGTAAGTTGTCTCAGGACAAAGACAGCGAGTGGCAGATCCAGAATCCACACCCAGGCACTTCTGCTCTAGAATCTGTGATCTTAGCCAGTACACTGGATGGCCCCTCAGAGAGTTAATGCTAGCTCTTTCATCCTAACGTCACCCCGGCAAGTTAGAATGATTCCATAAGGGAAAAGGAGAAAAGAAAGAGAAATACTTACGGTGAAGACACTGAGGTTGATTATTGAAATGACATGCCCAAGGCTACCATGCAAGTTAGTGGAAGAAAAAAACAATTCAAATAAGATTTGTTTGACCCTTAAACTGAGTCTCTTTCCAAAATGTCTCTGGTACCTCTTCTATGTGGAGTAAATCAAAGTGGGTTCATTCATCTCCAAAGCGAAGTTTCAAGCTTCATGTTTCTTCCATACTCAGGACCATAGAATTGTAGTCAGGTCATTTTTTTTTTTTCCTGCAACTCTGCAACTGCATGTATATAACAAAACTGAATTAAATATGACTTTCATGCAAAAACAGTTTTATACTTATGACTTTTCTCTGCTTTCATTATTTGTGACGGTGAAACTTCATCTGTTGGAATGACAAATGCCAGTCAGCTATTTGTAGTTCAGGGCACTTACACAATGATTTGATGAATATAAAATATGTCTAACCAAATCGTATAGAATACTAAACAGTGAAACCAGCAGACCTAGCCACAAATGATTGAGCTTCCAAGCTTTAACTGGGTAAAGACTATGGAGTTATACGGGGCGGTTTAACAAGCCATTAGCTAAACCTCAATCCACTGCTCTCTATACATCTAGAACTCCAGTTTTGTGAACGGAGAGGTAATCATCTCATGAACCTACCCTAAGCAATCAGGAATTCTGCGTTCACCCACACATGTCTTTAAGACCACTTACTTGAACAGGAATAACATGCCCTCTGGTGCACTCTGCTTCAAGTATCACGAGGTCATGGGCTTCAAGAACCTGTGAGAAACAAAATGTAACAAGATGCCAATATTCCCGTCAGCTACGCCTTATGACTTGAGCTGGATACCCTCAAACACTGTCCTTACCCACCTGTACCCACAGTAACCTTTGTGCAGTTACTCCTAGAATCCACTCCCATTCTGTGGGTTGCTTTAAGAACAACTCTCACTATTTCAACCCACGGTTCAAAGAGTCCTGAGGGTCTGCATTCACTTAGTTGTTTTAAAATAGTTCCGAGGGGCGATGGCTCACTTTAAAAAAAAAAATGTATCCCAGATAATTCTATATAATTATAATAATGGACTTGTGTTTGGGCACCGTCTGTGCAAAACACACCAAATTAGAAAAGACATTACAAATCATCCACATTAGCTAAACGAGCAGCCGTGAATGTGTGTTTCTCAGCAGCTATTTCCAAATAGTCCAGATTCCCATCTGCCCAGCAGAGTTGCCCACAGCTGCCCAGATACTTTAAAAACACACACACACACTTTTTCTTTCTTTAAGCATCGTTCTTCTGTTTTCAATACACAGAAACAGTCGACTCGGACAACACTGGTGCTTTGTCCACATTTTCTGCTTTCCTGAGCGGAGCAAGGTCTGCGAAGCTGCGGCAAGGGACAGCAATGCTGACTCCTGGAATGTGAGCTTCACTTGGAGACCTCAGGTACGCGGAGGTCTCTGCAGCGGCCTCGGAGGCCCTGTTCCCGGGGCGGCCGCACCTTCTGCCTGCTGATGCCTCGCAGACCGAAACCTCGTCCAACCAAGGAAGCAGCTAGCCCAGCCACGTCCTAGGATGCGATACTGCGTCCGACCGAGACGTCCCCAAGTCGCTCACAGGACCTGTCCCGGAGGGGGCGGGGGTGTGACTGCTAGCACAGTCTGGGAGCTGGAAAAAAAGAAGGCCCGGCAGCGTGTTATTGCCCCATTTACTGCTTAGCTTACCTGGGTGCTCATAAGAGCTCAAGGAACACAACTCATTTTTTTTGGGGGGGGGGTGCACCCCAAACCCTCCACAGATTTTTCCTCATATTGACTGACCAGATACGAGCCTGTCGACTCAGGTTTGCTTTTCATCTTCCGGCCCATCGTCTCTTTTTAGCGGCTCTATGAAATATATAAGCCTGGTGTGCCAAGGCCCATAATTCAGTCACTGTTGCTCCGGAGGGCCTTGGCTCCGCGGCTCCGCAGAGTGATCTGCAAATCTCTCTCTCCCTTAAGAAACTGGTGGAGTCGAACCTGTCAAGAGCAATGTGCTGCTATGCTGGGCATCTCCCCAAGTTGTGCTTAGGGGGACCTCGATTGTGGCTTTGTTATCTTAGGTTAAAATAGTTCAACTCTGCGGTGAAACGGGACAAAGCAGCCCAAGGAGGAGGGAGAGGAGGGAGAGGAGTGTGTAAACGTCTTGGAAGAGAAAAACAAGGTCTTATCTTCTGCAGTGTGTCACTGGCAAAGATTTTTAACTTCATTGCGAAAGGTCAAGTTCACCCCAGACGTTACTTCTTAAAATGATGACTCCCTGAGGTTCAGAAAATGAAGATAGCGTAGAGAAATAAAATATCTCTCTTCTTTTTTCATCTCATGTGTTTTGTAGCTAAAAATATCAAGTTTCTGGATTCTCTCATGACATATATTATTCCCACAGCACCTTCCCAGGTCATTAAAACAGGTGTGTTCTAAAGATAAGTCAGTCCCCTCATGACATGATAAAGGCGACTTTTCAGGGTTTGCTTAATTTATTCTATATAGAGAAGTTGCATTTATAAGAAAATGATCATCTCAATGACTGCTGAAAGAGTTTTTCCCAGCTTTGGTTCACAATAGTTACCAGTTCTTGAAGAGTCACTGAGAGGTCTTTGCACAGTAAGCAGTGACCCCAGCTGGGTCCCACTCCCTAACACATTGTGACAGATAGAACATCCACAAAGAACATTCTGGAACTAAGCTGAAAATTAACAAAGTGAAATTCATTGAAATCCTGTGAGCCAATCAATTGACATCTGGTATCGTACCAGGACCCAGCAAATTTAAAATATAACATTATGAATGAGGCATTAAAACAGATAGCTCAGGGATGTCCCGGAGGAAGTTTAGTGCAGAATGAGTTAAAATCAAGGAGTACAGTCACCAAGTATGGTCAGCGTATAAGGACAACTCCTAGAAATAAAAAAATTCAATTTTAAGGATCATTTTACTTTCACATTTATTTTCAACTTGATGTATCAAGAATACTTTGCAGCAAATTGAACTTTGATACTAATTAGAGTTACAGTTGCGTGGCTTTCTGATGTATCCATTTCCCTTCCTGTAATACAGTGGTTCTTAACCCGGGTTCTATCGAACCCTAGAGATTCGATGAATCGGTCTCAGGGGTTCAGAGAAGCCTCTGCCGCGGAGGCCAGAATAAAGTAATACTGTAATTTGTTGTGAGTTCACGCACTTTGTTGGTTTTGTTCTTTGAGCAAGGTGATGTTCATGCACGGCTCATTTTGTGTACCAGTAAAAAAACATATACCTATGTCTTGAATTTGGAAAAAATAATCATATTTTATTTATCATTAAAGAAGGGTTCGGTGAATGCGCATATGAAACTGGTGGGTTCGGAACCTCAAGAAAGGTTAAGAACCAGTGCTGTAATACATCTGTCCTCCACAGAGCACCTACATGTGAGCTTTGATTTCTGCCAAGTCACGTGCTGACGTGCCAGAATTTCATAAGTTGGCTGTCATGTGTAGGTGTATCTATGTATATGCACATGTTATTCTCTTAAAATATATATGTAAAAATTCACACATTATGCTATCCATCGTATAGAACTGAGGTCTCATGTAACCAATGTGCGCATTTAAAAAATAAAAAAGACATCATTCACATTTCATTCCGTATTTTGGTCCCCGTTAGTGTTTCCAGCCCTGGACCCTAGCTTGGGGAAAAGTCTGGTCCTGTGGGGTCAAGTGTCACTCAGGAGGAACTTTTCCACTGTGCTTTTTCCAATCTCACAGAAAACACAGAGCACAGAAGACACTGGGTGCTTCGCAGTCTTTGAACCAGCCACACAATAGCCACACAGACGGATGGGACGCTTTGCTGATAGGCATGGACCTCATCAAACTTCACCCCCACGCAGGTCCTGCGGAGGCCACATGATGCTTCCTCTGGGTCCTACTCTCCGCACCGCCCAGGCTAAGCTGCTCGGGAGGGTAAGGGTCCTGTGCTGCGCTGGGGAGGAGGAACTTGAAGCTCCTGGCAGAACACAGGTGTGACACGTGGGATTTCTGGGGAGCCAGTCACCACACTCCATAACCCCAAAGATGGCAGGCAGCAGTAAGGCAGTGAGTAAGGTGAGATCTCTCCGGACTACAGGGAATAGGTGTATAAATGCATCTCAGCATTCGAGGAGAGCTGACTTTTCATTCAGCGATCGGCACTTAGCTGTCCCCAACTTTCCACATCCTCACACCATGTTTCCCCTCACTCCCTTCTCCCTTTCTACATAAAACTTCTCAGGTAGCAAGTTACGTGAGCTGCCCGAACAAGGTGTGATCTCTCTCTGAGTAAACCCGCCCCCTCTGGGACCCACTGAAGAATGGAGGTGTGTACTGAGCTGCTGCTCATTGCCAGCTGGAGGGCTCATGCTTCCCAACGGCTCAGTGACATGGGTCCCCTTGCCCAATTTCTCCAAAAACAAAATAGACAGTAGGAGAGTTGGAGTAACTGGCCCACAGACATACGGCTGTCCCCCCATCCACCGCAAACAGTGTGCTTTCAAACCTCGTTCTTTCCTCTCCTCTATCCATCATTAAATTGTTCAGACAGAATGCCCAAATCAACAGAACCTCACCTGAGTTCCTGTTTGGCTTTGGGATGTCATCCTGGCAGCACTCAAATCTACTGAGATCACAGAATGACATGTGCCAACCACCTGGTATCTACAAATATTGAAAGTGATCACAAATAGCTAAAAACTGGGGAGCTAGCACATCAACATATGAACTTCTGGCTTCTCTTGAACCCCTTGTTTACCCATTCATAAACTATCAAGTAAGCCCCCATGGGACGTCCACAGAGTTGAGGGAGACCCAATCCATTTAGAAATCTTAGTCGCCGAGAAGATTAGACTAACCAAACAAATGCTCCCAATTTTCCTTGTCCGTTGCTGCTTTTTGATCATGCGTGGAAGGAAGTGTCTGTTATAAACACAAAGTGAACAGACGTGACCCTTCCGTGGGAGTTGAACTCTGGAGTGGCTTAGAATCCACTTAATCTTCGCTGGACAGAGCCCCATGGAAGGGCTGGTGCTGGCATGGGCTCTTCACATGCTCCGTGCAGGAGTGGTCATCACTATTTCTGCCCCAGCAAGAACACGCACCTGAGGGTCTCAGAGGTCTGTTCTCTTCAAGAGCTACCGTCTGAGACCTGTGCTTCTTTCGAGACAAAACACCCACCCAGAACTTCGGCGCTCAGGAGAAGCTTTAGCATAAACTCACTCTCTGGTTCTAAAAATGTCCACAGGCTAGCTCTCTCTGATGATTAAGGAGCTTGTCCCCGTGTCAGAGGGGGGTTTGTTTCCCATAAGAAAACTCCTGGTGGGCAAAAGGGTATCATTTATAATCCCGTATTTAAACAGACAAAACTGAGTATATGTCCTGGGAGTGTCTGTTTAACTAAAAATAAAGATGTTTCCTTTCGTCTGATAAGTGCTTGGAGTTCTCTGTAAACCTCGTGCCTCTGATTGCACCCTCCAGTGCTACCCTCCCCCACCCGTGTTTATGTTTCCGGAACCTCCGTCTGTCCTCAGGACCTCTTCCTGTTTCATGAAGTCCCCCTGCCATAGGACACTCTCTTTGGGTGACCATGCATCTTTATGTTCCCCTCTTATCCTGTTTCCAGAGGCAGCATGCTGTCAGGTTCAGGAGAACAGGATCTAGGTGAGCAGGGCTGGGGTTACTTGCTCTTAGATGCCTCAATATGCCTGAGATTCTTGCATCTGTAAAATGGGACGGCACTTACCTCAGGCATGACTGATGTGGTGACAGGGAAGGACCACTTACCGTGAAGCTTAGCAGCTGGGGCTCAGTTAATTTTCTTTGTAGGCCCTGGACGGTGGCTCAGCGGATAGAACGTTGGCCCAACGTATGGATTTCCCAGGTTTGATTTTCAGTCAGGGCACACAAGAGAAGTGACCATCTGGTTCTCTCCCCTTTCCCTACCTCTTCCCCACCTGCAGCCAGTGGCTCGATTGGTTCCAGCATCCGTTTGGGTGCTGACGACAGCTCAGCTCGGTTGCTCTGAATGCATCAGCATCAGGTGCTAAAAATAGCTCAGTACTTGAGCATCAGCCCCAGACCAGGTTGCTGAGGGGATCCTGGTCAGGGCACATGCAAGAGTCTGTCTCTCTATCTCCCCTACTCTCACCTAAAAAACTTTTTTTTCCTGTGTAGACCTGTCAAGGAGATGTTGCCTTCTCTGATTTGAGTTGATATGAAAATTAATACAAATTGTGTTTGTTACTTGTCGCACACCAAAAACCTTATTTCCCACTTCGTCAATCTGTATACAAGAAAGTACAAACCCACCTCAAGGGAAAGACCAAATTTTTAAACAGAATTTTATAACTTTGTGCAAAATGTCTACTTTTTTTATTTTGAACTTCCTGACCCATCAATAATTTTTTAAGATGGAAACTGAATCTTACCTTGAAGACTCTTTAAGAAACCAAGTGAAATAAAGTATCTTTTGGACTCACATATTTAATTCACTAAATTTCTCTCCCCCTTCCACACCCCCCCCCAGCTTAACAATAAAGCCTTTGGTGGGAGAGTCTACAACTTCAGAAAGTACCTGAGACATAGGAAAAGCTAACCTTGCACGCTCTACGTGCTCTGGTTGAATAACCCAACCAAATGAGAAGGAAATGGCTTACAGACAACCCTCTGAGGATCATAATTTATAGAAGCAGAAAGTTGGGGTGAAGGGGTTACGTAACGTGCCCGAGGCCATGCAATTAGTAGTCTGTCAAAGTCATTTGCGGAGGCAGGTTTAGGATCCAGCCCTGTGGGGCTCTGAAGTTAATGTTCTTTGTATACATCTTGTTTGGCGATCTCCCATTGGGTATTCAAGACCCACTTCCTCAGGATCAGGGAGCTGAAACTTAACCCAGTTGCATAAAACACAAGTATTCTTAATTCGTGATAAGCTGTAAATATTTCTGGAAATGTTCATTTTAAAACAGCAGTACTTTAGGGCAGAAAGTTCTTAACTAAGGACAATAAGACAATGATTTCCTCCCCAGGGGGCACTTGGCAGTGTCTGGAGACGGGTTTTTGATAGCCAGGACTGAAGGTGTGTGTATGTGCGTTGGGTGGAAGGGGTATTGCTACCGGCATCTGGTTGGTAGAGGTTACTGATATTGCTAATGACCTTGCAGTGCACAGGGTGGTGCCCACGGAGCAAGGACTTACCCATGTTTGGACCTCTAGGACCCAAAGCCCTGACCTAATGGGCTTCTGCGTCATGACACATGACACACTCCGACTTACCTTCCTGTTGAGGACAAGTTTTATAAATCGATGACACATGAGCTAATATTTTCTATAGCACTGAAAGGATAGTAAAGAGTCAGGGGACCACCATCTGAACTGGAAGCAATATGCCAGAGGGGTAAACCTAGCACCCAAAACTGATTTTGGTCGGTCCCAAGGCCACTTACTCGTCAGAAGACACCATTACTGAGCTGAGATTCAGTTCCGGTGACTTTTGAGGAAGAAAAGACTGCATCCCAGGGAGGACTCAGCACGGAGAATCACCATTGGCATCCTCTTACGATTTAACCTCAGAGCCAAGGGCTGTACCGTACCCTCAAGGATGCTCTCTCTGTACTATAAGTCAATCAGCCTCTGGGCAGGCTTGCAGCCCAAATGTGTCTCCTTGAGTCTACTAGCGAGGCACACAAATCCCCATGAGGATCTGTTCTCAAGGTAACAGAAACTCAACGTGTTGGGACACGTAGACGCAGACAAAGAAATCACCGCCCACTCTGGGTGGTGGACACGCCTACCGGTCACCAGGCTCTGGCTCTGCCCTGCTTCCTGCCCCTGTGAGGATTATACCTCGTCACCTCTTCAAATAAGGAACAGGCACCTGACCTGCTTTCTGTTACCTTTGGATGGGGCTGCTTACGCTGCAGCTGTGCCCAGCAATTGCAGGCTCAATTCCATTTTATTCTGACATTACCTGAAACTATTACAATTTTCTGTGAATGTGCAACACTCTGAGGCCAGGTCACAAGGCAGGGTGACTACGCTGAACAGGAGGGGCTCTTGTCCTCAGCCCGCCAGAACGTTCCATCATATGGATGTCACTCCGCCTCATCCCTGTCCGTCTGCAGGACCTCAGGGGGCAGCCCCCGTGGTGCTCTCAACAAGCTGGGGTGTGTCGGAACTTTCAGAGGCTGTTTCTCAAACAGCCGGTCACTCCCTGGGGGAGGAAACTCCTGGTCCTGGTCCGGGTGATTCCTGCTGTCATTCTTGGCCTGGGGCACCACACAGAGAAGGAATATACTTTAGTGGTCAGGATGGAAATGAGGGAGAAAACCCCCCAAGAAGTTACCACTCCACATGCCAATAGTATCGGTACTTTACCCTTTGGTTAAATATTTGTAAGGTGCTCTCTTGTGATGGAGACCAAAAAACAGTCTCAGCACCTCAGATACGCACGTCTGTGAAGATGAAGGGAAGAAGACTTCTTACACAACCCAGGAAACGCTGGGCCCTCGCTCTTGACGGAAGGTCTTTGCCACTATGGACATTTTATAAAAGATAATGTTCTCTAGACAGCAGCCCGAGCCCAGGCTGGGTCTCCACAGATGGAACCCATAAACAGAGCTGAAAACGGTGTCTGCTCCGTGTGACCAGAACCGTCGGGGACAAACCACTGCTCTGTGATGCATGAAGAGATGGTGGGACCATTTAGGAAATGAACAAATCTTGTGTCTTGAAATTTTGTAGTTGTCAATGTCCGCTTCGGAAACGTTAGCAGATTGGTGGCTCTGGCCTTTTGAAATGTAAATTATTTTCCGGAGAGATGTGTGTAGCTGATCTCTTGAATGTGAACGTTCTTTCCCTCATTTAATGGGGATTTACTGTTCGGCAATTTGACCTGCTCAGTGTAATAAGTACGGGAGACTTAATTCAGCGTGACTCCGAGAGCCGCTGTGCTGAGTAGCTAACTACTGCTTCATAGCAGACGTTATGGGATTACCTTCCATTGTGTGTGAGTAATGCCTGGAAATGCAGATGTTACTAAAGACACGAAATGTTTGATTCCCTCTTTTCTTTCATAGACAGGAAATGCGCATGTGGAGAAAGGGGACCTTCCCTTAGGGTGTAGGTGGGAACAAGGTGCTGACAGACCCCTGGCCAGGAGCACCCCAGCCACCTGCCTGGCACGCCCTGCAGACCGCAGTCGGCTGGGCACAGGGCC
Organism: Rhynchonycteris naso; assembly: GCA_037038555.1. Taxonomy (NCBI): domain Eukaryota; kingdom Metazoa; phylum Chordata; class Mammalia; order Chiroptera; family Emballonuridae; genus Rhynchonycteris; species Rhynchonycteris naso. Next base: position 5,317,084 of record CM072998.1, on the reverse strand, counting down.
ACTCACCTGCCACGCGGTTCCCCTTCCCCAGGAGACATACCTGGAACAAGGTGAAGAGCAGGCTCCTTACACAGACACGGGTTCTTGAAAAATAGAGGTGATTTGTGTCTTTCTTTTTTAAACACAAATCCACCTACTACCCCGTCTCCGTGTGCCGCAGCCTCTGTGAGGTAAGGTTGTGAACTGGGTGGCTTAGAACAACAGGAATCTGCATTCCCACCCTGTGGAAACCAGAAGTCCAGAGCAAAGGTTTGGCCATGCTCCCTGAGCCTTCAGGGAGGGGCCTTCCTTGTCTGTCCCTAGCGTCGGGTTACCCCAAGTGGCCCTTGGCTAGTGGCCGCATGGCTCCAAACTGTCTCCTTCTTCACACTGAGATCTTGCTCTGTGTCCAAATGTTCCGCTTCTTACAAGGACACCAGTCATCATGGAATACGGGAATATGGGCCACCCTACTCCTGTGTGTCCTTACTCTGAGTCTAACCTAACCAATTCCATCGGCAAAGACCCCACTTTCAGCTAAGTTCACACTGGGCAGAGCCACGGTGTAGGAGGCCTGCACGTCTTCTGGGAGGCCCAGTCCAACCCGTTAGAGCGCCCAGCGAGGACCCGGGCAGACTCAGGCTGTGCCTCGCGGTTTCTTCCCAGCACTGGCCGGTGCCCCCCCACAACCCCAGACGGAACATACAATGCAGTGGGTCATGGACTCAAGCAGAACGCTTCTGTCAGCTTTCCATTGGGTGGAAAATCTTTCCCACAGGAGACAGTCACCCCAAAGAAACCCAGGAGAACCCCCGGAGATGATGACAGCTGTCCCTGGAGAGAGCAGAGACCACCGGTCCCACACGCTGAGCTCTGACGTGCAGGTCACGGCCGTTCCCACCACATGTGAACTCACACGCACGCCGCCTTCCTGTCTCACCCACGTTGTGTTTCTTCTGGGGGTGCGTGGCTGCATGCCACCCAAAGGCTCCGAAGGACTGGGGCTGCCTCAGCAGCACGGGGAGGGGGAGGGGAGCGGTGGTGATGGGGGGCTGGTGGGGATCATCTTCTTGGGAAAACAAAGTCAGGCAGGAGACATAGAGCCATTCCACCTGCAGCTATCAAAGAAGGTCAAAGGGAAGAGCCACCCCAGCCCCCGCAGCAGGGTTCAGAGGTCACGCCCTCGGTAGGGATCCCCATGGTAGGGATGCTGGTCTTGGGGTGGCACACTCTGACCATGGGGTGGCCCTGACACGGGATGCAGTATCAGGAATTATTGATCCTGCTATCCGTGGTCATTCTTCCCTTCGCCGAAGCACGTTGGAGGGTGGGTGTGACCCACGGGCAGGTACAGTCGGTGAATCTGCTCAGTGTCCAAGGACACAGACAACTGGTTTCAGAGACTCCATGAAGCTGATGTAGCAGTCCGCTGCTCGGCCGACCGCTGTGCAAGATGCACACATGCTTTCTGTCCCCACACCAATAGTGTGTGACCTTCTATGATGCTCTCTTCAAGCAATCATTCTGTAGTTCTTTTTAACTTCATTTGCGTGTCTTTTTTTTTTAATTATTGGTTTTTTTTTTTTCTTTCCTGGAGAATTATGTCAAGTCCTCCCATTCTTCCGTCTACGGATTGGACAAGTGATGTCGACATCTGCTCTTAAGAGCCCGGTGCAAAGCATGTTTGCACCTCTCCAGTTCTGCACAGAGAACTGCCTTCTTCTCAAACAAACAGAAAAAAAAAAAAAGATCAGATAGAAATGAACGAGTGTAATAAAGCATACTTCAGCTTATCGTGAATGAGAAACGTTGCAAATGCGTACGTACTTTTACACTGAAGAGCAGGCTGCATGTAGTACTTGCCAGGTCTCATTTAAACGGTTAGTCCGTACCTAGAGGACTGTCCAAGTTATCGCCGACCTTGGCAGCGAGACAAGAGCAACATTTTCCTAAGGATAAAATGTTCTTGAAAAACATCCCGGGAGAATCAGACGTGGCCTCGCTCAGCTTTCATCACTAACCATGCTCCTTCGCCTGTTGCTCTTCCTCGGCCAAAAAGTAGGGAGTCTTTTCAAATCAAGGTAGGAAAAAAAATGTCATCTCTAAGACTCCATCTCTGGATTACTGCTGGGCTTAATAGAGTCATTGTGCAAATAATCTTCTGGGAAGGTGCATGTGTTTTACTTGCCTGGTCTGTGAAATGAGTGCAAAAGGCCATCCATCAGGGTCAGAGCAAGGCGCAACATTCTGAGCTCCATCCACGGGGAGCAATTTGTTTGTTTGTGTTTTAATTTTAATATTAGTGATTCCACAGACCTGTGCTTGCCCATGGAAAAGATTTCATGAAGTTAAATGAATGAATGGTTGAATCAATGAATGAATGAATGACTAGGTAGAGATAAATAAGAATATATAAAGTAAAAATACTTTAGGTGCTATGATTTTTTCCCTTCTTTCAGTTTATGCTCTACATTTAGGGGACTGAAATGTTCTATTTTAGGTAAATTTATGGCAATCATCAATTGTAACAGCATTCTAAAACATTATTCCTTAGGGAAAAAAAAAACTTTTTCCAATGGGGGAAAAAACCCCAGATTTTTTCAGATTAAATGCATCTCCCAAGTGACCCTACAGAATAAGTTCATTCCAAATATTTATGCGACAACAACTTACTGAGTTCCTATTACTTGTTAAACATGGTGGTCCGAGGGGCTAAGGGTCAGAAGGGACCAAAGCAAAGCTGCTGTCTGGAGCTTGGAGAAAGCCTAGCATCTCTGTCAACTTCTGAACACTCCAAATGGGAAGCAAAGATCCCAGATGATGCCAAAGAGGAAATAAACCATTCTACAATCTTCTCATTGGCTTCCAAATTCTTTTTTATTTTATTTTATTTTTTTTACAGGGACAGAGAGAGAGTCAGAGAGAGGGTCAGGTAGGGACAGACAGACAGGAACGGAGAGAGGTGAGAAGCATCAATCGTTAGTTTTTCATTGCATTGGGACACCATAGTTGTTCATTGATTGCTTTCTCACATGTGCCTTGACCGCGGGCCTTCAGCAGACCAAGCAACCCCTTGCTGGAGCCAGCGACCTTGGGTCCAAGCTGGCGAGCTTTTGCTCAAGCCAGATGGGCCCCGTGCTCAAGCTGGTGACCTTGGGGTCTCAAACCTGGGTCCTCCGCATCCCAGTCCGACGCTCTATCCACTGCACCACCACCTGGTCAGGTGGCTTCCAAATTCTTACCGACAACCCAGAGTCCTTGGAGACACTGGAGAAATGCCTGCAGTGTTCGGAGGGGAAGGATTTAGAACTGAGAACGCCATGCCTGGTGAAACGGCAGCCACATGCTGGCCTCTGCTGTCGGGCCGGCAGGGAACACGACCCCCACCCTTCCTTCCATCCCCGGACGAGGCCCCATCCCTCCCTCCTTCCAGCTGGTGATGAAGGCCCCATGCCTTTCTTCCAGCCGGGGACACAGCCCCTACCCTTCTTTCCAGCAGCAGACAAGGCCCCCACCCTTCTTTCCAGCTGGGGATGAGGCCCCTATCCTTCCCTCTGGCCTGGGACACAGCTACCATCCCTTCCTTCCAGCTGGGGATACAGCCACCATCCCTTCCTTCCAGCTGGGGACCCGGTCCCATCCCTCCCTCCGGCTGGGGACACAGCCACCATTCCTTCTTTCAGGCCGGGACAAGGCCCCCCACCATTCCTTCTGGCTGGGGACACGGCCCCCATCCTTCCCTTTGCCTGCCTTTCCCATTCCATCTGGGGCAGGCTGTGCTGGGAGGCCCCAGGATCTGATCTGAAAGAGATGCCACGTGTCCCTTCACACATTAAAGAACAGCCTTACTTTAGACATTAAAATGTTCCAGGTCAGAGTCTTGTATCAAACTGGAAACGTCTCTTTCTATTCCTTTTCCGCCTGGCATACCACCCCCCCCCCACACACACACACACACCACACGTGAGCACACACGTCACCACAGGTCTGACTCAGGTGGGAATGTATCCTCTCCTCCCCTCTCTCCCTCCATTCTCCGGAAGCAGGAGGGAATATATCCTTTCCTCCCTGCGCTCTCTCCATTTTGCCTCCTGTCCAGACCGTCCTGCTCTTCCTGAGCACCGCGAACAGGCAAAGACCCTGTTCTGGGAACGGTAGGTGTGGCTGCCGGCAGCCCCATGGCTGTGTCTCTGTTCACCCCCATCTAGGGAACCCTGTTTGCACGCGTTATTATGAAGAGGAGCAGAACATTCATTTTATCTGGTGACTGTAACTAACACCAGCTTCTGCCCTGGGCGTGGTTGAGTGACGGACTTCCCCGTGTCCAGCTCACGTGGGCCTCCCACGCCTGCGGGAGGACTTACCTCCTTGTTCCTATGGAGAGACTAGACCATGTGTTTCTCAGTGGCTGGGCGGCCAGTCCCAGGCCCCAGGGGAACAGAGCAGACACTGAGCTCTGATTTTCTGACTGCAGACTGTTCTTGCTGTGTCACAAATCCTCTGTCCTTTCCTCTTAGACTCAGGGTCATATCAGCATTGTCCTTCATGCTGGTGCATCAGTGAGTCTCTGAGTGTGCTCACCGCTTACACTCAGATCCTTACCCAAGAGCAGACCTCCACCCCGGCTGCCTTCCTGCTTCTCTGGGCTGAAGAAAGGCCTGAAAGCTTCTCACAGACACGCTGGAGTGTGGCCCATTCTCCCAGGTACAAAATGTGCTTTTTGCTGTGTATCTGGCAGTCCCCAGAATGGAACAGGTCGCCCGCTGAAACGCTGCTGGGAAGGAATTACATATTTTCGCTTTCTTATTCAGCGTACAGCTGGATAGTGTTCATTATGTGTAAAGCGCACAGTGTTCCTTACACAGATGACTCGAGAGTCACAGAAACCCGATGGGGTATTATTGTCTCTCTCATCTTACAAATAGCAAACTGAGGCATAGGGCAGACAGGTGACCTCTCCCAGGTCACACAGCTGGTGTATGGCCGAGCCAGGTACTGGGTTGAACCCGGTCAGTCTGGATCCTTATCAGCCTGCAGCCTGCCTCTATCTGGTCCCATTTAGTTAGCTCTTTGCTTGTGCCTTGCTACGACAATGTCTATATATGCAATCAGACGGTCACAAACGTTATCTCATTTCTCGGGCTTGCTGGTGGATTACTGAGGGACCTTGTGAGACCATAAAATGAAGTTGGTCATTTATATTTTGTGACATCACCTGCCCCCTTACATCCCTACTACCTTTTCCTATTAGCAGCTACTGTCAGAAATGCACAAAGACAGAGTCCAGGTGTCAAAAAGGATTCGAGACATTATTTGGCTCAACATCATCAGACTGTAGGCGCCGTTACGACAACTTTCCTGCAACCTCTGGCTGCTGCTGCAGGACTCTGGAAGGACAGAGGTCCCTCGTTGCAAAGACAGATGGATCATTCCAAGTCTAGACCAGGCTAATGACTGAAAAAGAAAATGATCTTACGACAAGTCAGTTTTCTTTCCGGTCACTTCTACTTCTCTTCCTAATTCTTCTCTGGAAACATAAAAATAAGTGTGCTCTGATTTCAGCATGGCGTTTTACCAAATGGAAACCCGGGATGGGCGGGTTTCCAGACCCATTCGATTTCCTTTGAACGCACCCCGCACAACCCTCAATGACTGAGAATCACCAGAATCACCGTTGTCTGGATATGGTGAGACTTGTTTCGCAACAAGTAATACAGACTTTTATCTACCTAATGTTAGCTACTAGTTCTCAACTAAGGCGGATTAAGTTGCATGAGTTGTTTTGGTAGCCGCAATTCACCACTGACTAATGTTGATCTCAGAGGGTGGTTCTAAGGAAGAAATCACTTAATGACTTCTAAGGAATTAGTTTAGTCCCTAACAAACAAGGAGTACTCAACCACGAATAATTAATTTTACTGTTACCTAAATCTTATCATTTTAAGTTTGATTCTTTTTTTTTTCACCATGCTGGTACTTAATGGGCAAAGCTACGAAAGATATGAACAATACAATGCATACACTTGGACTAGTATTCATAGATACAGTTTTACACTGAACAAGGGCATGAAATACATTCCTCGGAGCTATAGAAAGGAAATTTATACAAGGTCCCAAGGGAAGTCTCTAAAATTTCTAAAGAATCAACATTGGACAACCTCTGATGCAAATCATAAGGCTGCAGAATTAGAGATAGATAACAAAATAGCTAAAATAGTTCCGTATGTTTGCAAAGGAAAAAACACTAGTAAATTACCCTTAGGCTAAAAGGACAGTTGCAATATAAATTATAAGGAACACAGAAATGAATGACAATGAGTCCAGCAGATATTAACATTTACGTGCAAAAACTAAACAACAATTAGAAGAAAATTTAGCTTTGAGTGTGCGTGTACATGCATGTGCTCAAATATTAGAAAGCAATATATATTGAAGGCAAATGATCTAAGGTTCAACCCCAAAGGTTAGACAGGTAATGAAATAAACAAAAAGAAAAAGAAAAACAATGAAATGAAATACAATAATAATGGAAATGAATCTTAGTTTTCTGAAAAGATCGTAAGTAAATTAAATTCAAGTAAGACAGATTAAGAAATAATTACAAAGTTAAAATATATGCATAGACTAAAAACACAGATAGAACAAGAGATAAAACAGATACTAAAATAACACTTGGAAATCCCGCTGTTAGAGGGTTCCCTAACAGCTTCCACAGGGCCAGCTCTAGTCTCTCTGCAGTCTTCACCCGCGGGAAGTCGCCATGATGGGTTGATGAGCACTCCTCCTTCAAGTGATTTCCCTTTGGTTTCTGATGCCACTTTTCCTTGGTTCTCTGTTTACCTCTTTGCCTGAGTGTTTTTTTCTCATGACTTCCGCTCTTCTCTAAGAGAGAGCCCAATGGACCTTAATCAGACTTCAAATCTTGACCTAGAAGCTCCTCCTCTACCCTGAACTCCAGACGTGTGCTCTCCTTTTGATTATAAACAGGCTGCCTCATTGGAACTGCGCTGTCAACAGGTCCAAACGAGCATTTCACCCTTCCCCCCACCCCTCAGTCGGTCAGAGCTCCTTCACCTGGGACATTGAAAGACCAGTGACTGGTACTTCTCAATCTCCATTGTCTTTTGATCTAGAAGTTGAGATGTTCCTTGGTCCTTGCTCCCTTCTCCCTCCCCTCCATGCCCCACACGCAGTGAGTACGAAACTCAGTGCAGTGTACCAAATTTCTCTCGGCTGTGCCTCCTACATGCCGTCTGCACAACCCCAGATGCCATTCCGACTCGTGTCATTTCTCTGTCTGTATAACCCGTCGCTCTCTCAGTCACCTGGGCTGTGTATGTCACCGAAACCATGATTCTGATCGGCCCCCGCCGCACTTCCAGAAGGGGCACCTCTTTCATTGGTGGTCAGCGAGAGGAGCACAGGATGCATCCGCACCCATAGTTCCCATTGATATACTGGTCAGTGTGTTGATTTAAATTTACTTGTTCTTTATTTTAAATATTGGATTTGTTCCCGTTTTGATTTTTTACTTTAAAATAAGATATGTGCAGTGTGTATAGGGATTTGTTCATAGTTTTTTTTATAGTCCGGCCCTCAAAGGGTCTGAGGGACAGTGAACTGGCCCCCTGTATAAAAAGTTTGGGGACCCCTGATCTAATATCTACTCATTAAATAAGATCAATACATTCTAAATTGAGATAATGTGAAGAGAAATTGAAGTAAAAGCTACACAAACACAACTTGATATTTTTATCTGTCTTCACACCATCACAGAGGAAAATGTTTTCTGTAAACTGGTCAGTGTATGATTTTTGTAAAGAAACACCTTGACACCAACCATTAAAAGTTAGTTTATGGCTGGTGATCAATATCTGACTCTTCTTTGGGCATGTCGCCAAATTCTGATTCCAGGGCCACGTAATCGCAACCAGCATCTCGCCATGATCCAAGGATTCACCTTGGTTGCAACAGCATATGAGCAGTAAGGCACTTGCATGATCATTGAGTAATCCTTTCCTCCAAACATTCTCTCTTCCCCTCAGCCATCTGTGGAACTCCCTTAACCATGGTGACTAAAGCTCTGTGCCCTCAAGGTGGTTGACTCATCTCAGATCTAGTCAATGGCTATGTCACAGAATGACTCATTAGTCCACAAGAAGCTAGTGAGGAATTACTGTAACTCAAAGTCAACAACAACAAAAAAACGGGCGTTTTGAGTTCTGGTGGCGTTCTCCACTAACTACCTGGATGACCTCTAATAAACCACTTGAATTCTAGTGTCACATTATGTGCATTATTTATGGAACTTTTAAATATATGCCTACCCCAAAACAAACAAACAGATCAATGACATAAATAGAGGTTACACAAATAGACTTGAATAACTACATCATTTATTTTATGAACCAAATAGTATTTCATAGCAATATGGAAAGTACAGTATTTCATAAATTATGCTTAGGTTATTTATACGCTCTTAAGAATACTTAATTGGACCCCTAGCTTACTTTCAGGCCAAAATAAATTTCCAAATGGCCCCCCAATTTAAGTATATAAAATAAATAAAACCATGAACTTTTAGAAGAAAATGGTTTTTATCGTATTTGTATGGGAAAATCTAAGAAAAAAATGTAAGCCCATTATTTTTAAGTAGTTAAAATATGAAGATACAGCACACAGAAGAGGCTATAAAATGTGTGTGTGTGTGTGTGTGTGTGTGTGTGTGTGTGTGTGTGTGTGTGTGTGTTTACAGGGACAGAGAGAGAGAGTCAGAGAGAGGGATAGACAGGGACAGACAGACATGAATGGAGAGAGGTGAGAAGCATCAATCATTAGTTTTTCGTTACTGTCGCAACACCTTAGTTGTTCATTGATTGCTTTCTCACATGTGCCTTGACCGCAGGCCTTCAGCAGACCGAGCCACCCCTTGATGGAGCCAGCGACCTTGGGTCCAAGCTGGTGAGCTTTTTGCTCAAGCCAGATGGGCCTGCGCTCAAGCTGGTGAGCTCAGGGTCTTGAACCTGGGTCCTCCACATCCCAGTCCGACGCTCTATCCACTGCTATAAAATGGTTTCTAAATCAAATGTCCAGACATCACTTCTGGAGATAATGATTGAAGCACTACTAGTCTATTTTGAAAAACAATTTCTCATTGATGGACTGTAGGTTGAAAACCACAGAGACAGAATTACCTAGGGGTCCACTGATCTCTGAAGTTAGGTGTGAGGACCTTGTCTTTGCTCAGACCTATATGACTATGCCGTCTTCCCACCTGACCTACAAAAACACCCCACACTGTTGCAATCCGACAAGCTGCCCTCTGCCTTTCTTCAGCCAAGGGGCTCGGTGTGGCGAAGGGTTAAAACAGGACCGCATTGGAATCGGCACTTACTCAAATTTATGCGTTCCAAATTTATTGCCTCATTGCATTCTTCAAGACTTAATAATAATTAGGGGGCAGGGGGCCTTTCCTCTCCCATTCACATAAGCTCTATCATCCTGAATCACTTCCACTCCTCACTCGTTTTTACCAGGTGATCTCGTCTTAACCCGCAGAGCAAACAGGAGTCATCGCTAAGTTCCCCGACCACTGCTCTGTCCCCAAATGTCCTTCATTTGGGTGCCAGAGAAAGATATGCCTCTTCTGTGTAAAGGAAGCACCTTTATCTATGTTCTGAAACCCAGAGCCTGCTGCCTCAGCAGTCTGCATTTTTTTATTTTTCTTCTCTCTCTTATGTGATGAGTCTTTTCCAACGCCTTCTCTTTTAGCCCAGTTATCAATGGAAATAACCGTGTTTTCCATGGCTACATCTGGAGATATTTTTGTTTGTCACAATGCTCCTGACTTCCAGGGCATAGGGGCCATGGGTGCTGTCAAACATGCTACAGTGTACAAGACACTGCACCCTCCCCTACACCAAGTACTACCCAATCCAAGAGAGTGTTGAAGCTGAAAGCTCCTATAGCAGGGTTGCTCAATACGTCAAACATGATCTACTGGTTGATCACGAAGGAAGTGTGGGTAGATCACATGACATTAAAAAGACATTTGTCTTTTGATTGGCATACAGGGTAGCCAATCTGACGTCTGAACTTTTGACACCCTACGCATGCGCGTTAAACCACGCTAACTTGTTCAGTTACATTGCTGAGTAGTTAGCCTTCAATTTATTTAAACTAAATACAACAAAGGGTATAAAAATGAGTGCCGTAGCTGGTCCGAGTAAGAAGCCTAAAACCTACCACTTTCATACAGAATGGGAGGGGATTCTTTTCACTCTGTCATATTCTAAGTGCGTTTGCCTCATCTGTCTGTGTGCCATTGCTATTCCAAAGCAGGGAAATGTGGAGCGGCTTTTTCGGACTGTTCATAAAAACTATGACATTGACTTTCCTCCGAAAAGAGAGCTGAGAAGGAGAAAGGTGAAAGAAGAATACACAATATTAAATAGTAATAATAGTAACTTAAATAATGATAACATAGAAGAAATACATTTATGTTTTGCATTTTTATTGTAGGTAGAGCATTTTGACTTGGTCATCTTATAAGTAGCTCGCAAGCTGAGAAAGTGTGGGCAGCCCTTTCCTATAGCCTATAAACATCTCCATCCTTTCCTTCCTTCTATCCTCCTTCCTTCCTTCTTCCTTCCCTTCCTTCCTTCCTTCCTTCCTTCCTTCCTTCCTTCCTTCCTTCCTTCCTCCCTTCTTCCCTCCCTCCCTCCTCCTTCCTCCCTCTCCCACGCACAAGCACAGACACACAACTATGTGTTTAAACCCGTTTTTCCTTGACACTTCATCCCCCTCTAGCTATTCTTATCTTTCTTTTTCCTTTTTTCTCTGGAAACTTTTTGAGAAAAATAACCGAAATCCATTGTTCTTGGTAGTTTTTATGGCAACCATTTAAGGCAATGTGGCTTTTACTGAACTCATTTTAGCAAAGATCACGAATAACTCAGTGTTGCCAGTCCCTAACCCGAGTCTCCAGCTTATCTCAGACCATTTGTCCAAGGCGTCTGGCCCCATCATTTTCTTTCCATTTCTCTTTTCTTGGACATGAGAACACTGTCTTTCAAATTCTCCTATTCTCTGTCCGCGCATTCCTAGATCTTGTGATGAGAACCTTCTCATCCTCCTTCTACTTATTTCACGCTCTTGCTTTTGGTGCGATGATATTCCTCACTCATCTGTCTCTGTTTCTGTCTTCGCTGCAAAGGCTCTATTTTCTGTGTAAGCCTATTGTCGCCATCGCTTATAAGCAGATAGACTGTAAATATACAACTTTAAACAAAAAAAAATTCTATGGAGCCCCAGCGAATACAACCAATCATGTGTAAGGGTCCCATTCTGTGTACCCCCCCAAGGCACCTCAGTTTTTACATACTAAAAGTGAACTATTTTTACACCTGATCAGAATGTTCTCTTTCTGTCTTTCCATCTCATTATGACCATCATTATCCAAGCAACCTCTCAAGCAGGACGCCCCACACCTGGATGTCATCCATGACCACCTGTTTTCGATCACTCCATACAATCCAGTCAGTAACAGGTATTGTTTAACTTATGTTGTCAACACCTCTAACACGTTCTATTCAAATACGTCAGTGCTATGCGCTAGTTTAGGCTCCATCATCTCTCAGTTGGATAACTGTAATGCCTACTCCTTGCTTTACCTACTGCTAGCCTTTCTACGTGGCACCAGCGGTCAGCTTTCAAAGCTTTACTTCGCCACGGCTCCCCCTCTTTCTAGAAACCTCTCATGGTTCTTCATTGCTCAAGCCAGACTCCGAGTTATTTCACAAAGCACACAAGCTGCAGTAATCTGACTCTCACCAAGCGGGAAGCCTCTCTTCACCTCATCTTCTTTCTGCTTTGTACCTGCTTGAAATGTTACATTTGTTGTGTTGAGTTTGTTTAACACACTTCTGCTTCTCCTACTAAATCACGGCATGTTTGGGAAGGATCTGTGTCTTCCTGGTCAACTATGTAACACCTAAACACACACTCTGGACTAGGCATTCAATGAAGGAAGGAAGGAAGAAAATAGGTAAGGAACGAGGCAGCTATCACATGTCTACTAGTAAGCTACAAAACCCAGTCTAGCAATGTTTAATTTCAACACCCGAAGCACTGATCAAATATCTCTGTGCCCCCGGTGGTGCACTGAGCACCGCATAAAGCAAACTTGATTGAACCGGTAAAGTGGGTTTTAGGTACACAACATGGAGCAACAACCAACCTTGACTATTGATGATTTGGATACAATTCTATCCTTCTGGTAGCACCACTACCGAATCACCATAGCCACGAGGTTTCCCTTTCTTCCGTGTCTCTGTGAGTATTTGCTATCCTCAGTTGGTTTTGGTTTCTTAAAACTAAGAACCGATTTCTCAACCTGTGTGTTCGTTCCCAGGAGCCCCGTCCTGAAATGAGTGAGGGTCTGGTGGTCAGTCGAGAACGTGCCGTGGACGTGCCAGGTGTCCGCACTGATGACTGTCAACAGGCACAACGTGGGGAAAGAGCTCGGAGCAGGCTTAACAGCAGGGAACCTGTCCACAGGTGCTGACCGTAGCACCTCAGGAACTCACTTACTCAGGGACCTCTCTCCACGCGTATCTCTGACATCTCATGAAACCAGTGTCCCGTGAAATGAGCTTCGGGCAACACAGGTCAGAAGCCAGGTCTAAGGAGCTTCAAAGCGTCACCGATCCCTCCGACATCAACCCTCTCTGCTTCACTGGCTCAGTGGGGGCTGGGGCTGGGGCTGGCGGACGAGGGGGTGTGGGTTCTATCCCAGAATCTCCCCTAACATTTCATTTTTTTATAAAAAAGTTTTACCTAAATTTAAAATTAATTTTTTTAATTAGCATGGAGATTGTCTCACACGTTTCAAAAAGAATCCGATACCTCTTCTTTTATACACAATGTATCATGAAACCAAAATCATCACATTAGTATTTTGCTCTAAGAATTAACAGGCAAAGGGAGGGAGGCTCCTTAGTCACTCAGAAGGTCTTTCATCAAGCCGATGACCTGAAAATAAAGGGAAGAGAAAGCTGAAGGATTGTATTTCACAATTAGTAGTGCGGCATCTGGCTTTTCCATTGCACCCGGAATTCGGACAGAGTTGCACCCATGGAGCCAAGAGGATTTAACGGTCACTTCAGTCAGCCACTTAATTGACCACTGAGGAGCTCGAGGCCCAGAGAAGACATGTGACACAGCAAACGTTATCCGTGGGCGGTGTCCGAGGGCTGAACGCAGGTCGGTGACATCCCTCTCCGTCCGTCTTTCCTCCATCCGCTCCTGCCTAGTGCATCTGAAGTCAAGGAATAGGGGTCAGGGTTGGAGTCAAATAAAAACGTGCATGGATGTTAACCTGGTCCATGTTCAACGTCATGTTGCTTATACAATGCTGTCACAGTTATCACATTGGACAGTCCCATTGGCCCTGCAAGGTGAGTCGGCTGTCTTGGCTTCCTTTTTGCCAAGATTTACCACCTAGCCCTAAGTGAAAATCTCTGTCCCGGAGAGACATGCCTTGTTAAAATGTAAAGCAAGTTAGTCATGCTCTCCGGGGGTGATTTACTAGACCCAAGAGGAGGCAGACACTTAGATGGGGACTGTAGTTCTGAGGACACTGTGGCAAACCAGAGGTCCCATTAGTCCATGTCCTGCCCTCTCTCAGTGCTGGCAGACGTCCAAAGTCTTCATGGCTAAATATACACATTTTCAGAAATCCAAAGTGTTTAATTGGAATCAAGGCTAACGTACAAGACAAGCAGTCTGGTACACAGGGAGCTCTTGGAACGCCACGCTCTCTCTCTCTCGGACACAAACGAACACAAGATTGATGCTGAAGGAGAAGCCATTCCACAAACAGCTCCCGTCCACTCGCCCGGCGCGAATGATTAATTAGGAAACGTTCCAGTGCAAACAGCACTCCCACATCCACAGGAACCCGGGCACCACTATGTCAACATTACGCGCCAGTTTGTAAACAGATACAAATATCAAGTCAGCTTGGTGTAAACAGACCAACAGCAGAAGCCAGCCTCCTCCTCGGATGGGGCTCTGTGGACACAGCACTAACTGATGTAGAATCGCATTGGGCTGTTCTCACTGAAGTGATTACTTTGTCTGAAATCCAGCCCATTTGTAAAGAAGCTACTGGCAGGATTACAATAAATTCAGGGAGGCCCGTAGCAAGATCCAGATAATACTACTCCCTACCTTCCAGCTCTGCCCATAGCACTTCTGAAATTAGCACCCAATCATGCTGTAATTTAAAATAGGTGCTGAACGGAGCAGACATGAAAAAAAGACTGAGAGCTCTTGGGCAGCGTTTGGGAAATAATGAGACATGAAAACAAACCCCGCGCACGAGTTACTTCCGTACATTAGGTCAGGACGCATGACTTAAAAACACCCGGTGTATTTTGGTGAAGTGTTTCATTCTTTCCGACTCGTCCACAGCCTTCACATGTACCAGAAGGAACAGAAGAGTAGGGAAGGGACAGAGAAGCTTACCCGTCACACCTGTGTGGTATATATACAAAGAAACAGCCAGCATGGACTCCCCTTACCTGCAAGTGTCTTTGAGTGGCGGGAGGGAGGGAGGGAGAGAGGGAGGGTGGGAGGAAGGAAGAAAGGGAATCAAACAGACTAGTTAACTCCTCGACAGAATCTGAACATCCAAGGCCTTTCTGAGGGATCATCTCCCAGGATCCGGTTATTTTTCTTTCTGTAACGAAACTCTCCCAGACGTGGCCTATAGTTATGCTGAACTTGTTCTCCTGCACCCCTTTGTCTTCTCTGCTTCCACGCTACCACTCCTCTTCCCGGTCCGTGAGTGGGGAAGGCCTCAGAGCCCCGGGCTGGAGCGGACAGAGAGGGCCGGGTCAGAGTCAGAGGGCTGACCCGAGTGCACACTGCGGGTCCATAAGGCAGAGATCATGCTAGAGGCCATGCTAGAGCTAAAATAAGACTTCACTGCGCACGCGCACACACGTGTGTGTGTGTGTGTGTGTGTGTGTGTGTTTCTTGAAGACTCACAAATGCAACATACTGTATATACCCTGCCAATTTACTTTTTCACCTGTTAGTCCTGAAAACCTTATATCTACCTATTCTTTTAAAAAGCAACATAAGCATTCTTTAGTGTAATGATGCTCAATTTCAGTTAGTCATTTTCCCTATTGAAAGATATTTCAGCCTCTTTGGGTAAACACCAGTTATTTCTGGGAAGGGGGCTGGCATTGGTTTGATGGTCAAAGAATAATTAACCTCTACCTTATAAATGTTAATGTCTTACAAAGAGAACATAAGCATGCATTACTTGAGAAACTTAATAGTAATAACTATACCAATTCCGATGTCTCAGTTTACAGCAGAGGGCAGGCCAACAGGCTATTGATGAGGCCTCTCCCTTTTGTCTACTGCATGGATCACTTGCTAAGCTTTTGGGATAACCTTCCCATTTTTGTGCCTCTCGTTATACCTCGCATTTCTATCTTGTTTCTCAAGTTACTAACGTCTACCCACGGTCACTGGTGTCATTTCAACGCCAACAGGAATCCCCAATTTGGGGGTGCAGTAAGGGAGAAAACTCTGTTCAATGGTGAGGCAGCATAGCTATAAATACTGCATGGCCATGAGATGACCATGAGGCTGCCCTGGGGGCAGGCCTCTCCTTAGCTAGGCACCTGTGCTCTGCTCTCCTGTGGTGTTTCAGCTCAGCAAGCAAAGGCAGTCTTTGGTAGAAAAGAAAGATGAATTATCTAAGGCAGAGGAAAGCTGGTTTTTATGGAAAGAAATCTTAGCCTCTGGTCCCTGATGAGTTCCTCTCATGCAAATGACGACTCCAAATCCTCACTGTTTAATTGGTCCAAAAAGCACTGTCCTGATTGGTCAGAATAGAGTTGTTCTGATTGGTCGGAGCTGTGAAGCTCCAATTGAATAGAGAAAGCCTCAGCCCTATTGGCTGAAATAGGATTCCAGAAACTCCTTTAGGTCTGGACCAGATGTCAAGAGCACAGCGCTGCAGGCATTTCAGTGCCTGCCTCACCCTGAAGTGCATTTTGCCTGAGAGGCCCCTGTGCAGAAATGGCTGCTAGGTTCTGGTTTCTTGTTTGGTTGTTTGGTTTGTTGTGTTCTTTAACTTGAGCCCAGTTAGTCACCAGGAGCCCTTCTTAAGTAGGTGTCTCCCCCACCACCCCCAGGGTTCACAATAATAGGAGGATATTACATGTGAGAAACATGAACCAGCATTGCTTCTGCTTGGCCTTTGTTTTGCTTATTTACCCAGTTCCTCTAGTCCCTGTCCACCCCTCCATAGTCAGCTTGGACTTCTGGAGGTGCTGGTCTGCAAACTGCCCGCCCCACGCGCCCTTCCCGGGAGCTCCTTCCTGCTCAGCTGTCCTTTGAAAGCACGGTCAGGGGATCAGAGAGCAGAGGGTGGGGAGTCTCTGCGTCAGGAACCCGTGGCAGCGGACGCTCTGGGCAGCTGCCGAGGATAGTATGGGCGGCAAGGGTGGGCCGCCGGCCGACGCAGCAGCCGGGCAGCAGCAGGAGCATTGTGGTGGCACCCCCAGCTCTACAAGCGGCAGAGTCTCCCGGGAAAGGCTGCTGGCATTCATCACAGAGTCTGGCTCAGGAACACGAGTGGGTTTCTGAGCTCTGCCCACGGTCCGTTCATTCACCGCGCCCCACCTCTTTCCTTTCACTTCTCAGTCCTGGTGCGGCCTCTGTAGCCAGCCCCCTTTGGACTGGACGCGAGTGGATGACTCATTTCCAGCCCTCACAACATCGGGGGCAGTTTTTGCTGTAGAAGAATTTGCCCAGATAAATTATTTTCTCTATGCCCAAGTCAACCCTTGAAGTAAGCAAAGGACAATGCCCTCTCAATTCTCCCAACACAAGCCATAACACATAAGGTCGACTGGCACTCAGAAAATCATAATCTGGGCCTCAGAGCTGAGTATCCTAGCTCATAACTCTAAGCAGTGAGCGTGTCGGTAAAATAGAGGAACGTCAGAGTTCGAGTGGAAGTTTAGGTCCGTCAGCCTGATGCTTGATGTCCACGATGCAAAGTGTCCGAGTGTTTGAGAACACCCAGGGGATGGATGAAAACTTCCCAGATGGCTTGACACTGTGCGTCCACAGCTTCGGAAGGGCCCCGGGGGCTGCAACATTGTTAACAGCTGTGTGTTAGGAAACGAGAGCGAGCGCAGTGCTTCAAGTACAGCATGAGGTTCTCACCGTGCGTCTCTCCATGGCAGTGAGCCCGCGGAAATGCTTTCAGGGAGGATGCTGGCGAGTCCTCTGTGGTTTCACGACAAGAGGTCAGCCCACACTGTCAAGATCCCATGGCACCCCTGGTAGACAGATAAAGAATGCTCAGAATATATATATATTAACATGCCACAGTTAATATTTCTGCACAGTTTGTTTTCTCAGCAGTATTTTGATATCTAGGGACAAAAAAAACCCTCTGTTTTTCTTTTACAAGTGAAGCATGATTGATGTTTTACTGGGAAAGACTTTTCATAACCGAACAGATGCCTCCTGACAAGAAAGTTATTGGTGCAAGCAAACTACATTATTGCAATAATGTTAAGGTTCAGGCTTAAGCAAAAGATAGCAAGAGAGTGTGGGAGAGGGTAGTGGGGGGAGAGAGAAAGTCTCACTGAGGGAGTGAGATGCAGTTTGGTTTGGTCAGACTGGACATCCATAACCGACCGCATTGACCAAGTCCGCGCTGTGTCAGGGCACGAAGTGCTCGCGGGAGGGTGACGTGGGCAGGCTTGACGAGACCCGTCTCTGCACGTGTTCCTTTTATCAGCATCATAGTATATGTTTCTCTTTGTCTAAAATCTCTCCACTTTCATATATCAAAATATTTTCACCTGACCAGGCAGTAGTGCAGTGGCTAGAGTGTTGGACTGGGATGCAGAGGACCCAGGTTTGAAACCCCAAGGTCCTGACTTGAGTGTGGGTTCACCCAGCTTGAGAAAGGGGCCGCTGGCTTGAGCCCAAAGGTCGCTGACGTGAACCCAAGGTCTTGAGCAAGAGGTTATTCACTCTGCTGGAACCCCCTGGTCAAGGCACATATGAAAAAGCAATCAATGAGGAACTAAGGTGCCACAACGAATAACTGATGCTTCTCCTCTCTCTCCCTTCCTGTCTGTCTGTCCCTGTCTGTCCCTCTATCTCTCTGTTGTTGTAAAATATATGTGTGTGTGTATCAAAATATATGTATATCAAAATGTTTTCATGAGCAAATTAAAGGTGGTATTCAGTCGTCATGGCAGATTCATAGGAAGAACTATGTATAAGTTATTGAATCACTTGGAATTTTATGCTAGCATTAATTTAACTATAATGCTTTTCCATGATTATTAATTTGTACAGGCCATACGTCTAGTAGAATTAAGAGGACGGGTTTCAGAACTAATAGGCTTTCTGGAGGAAGGTGAAGAAGGAGACCATAGACAATGTCTCCATAAGAAATGAACGTTTTCCATGGCAAAAAAAAAGAAACCCCAAAAAACAAACATATACAAGAAACAACAGCTTATAATTTAGGATGCAAGCTAAAGTAATAGATACTAGTGGAATTTACTTCAAAAAATTGGTTAAACAGTTTCATTAAAACCTGCTTTTATTCAACTCACCAAATGAAAATGTTAAGATTCATACTATGTAGCAAGAATTCTATTCAAGTATATCACTACAAATGTGTATGGTTCCGGTAAAAAGGATAATGATGTTTTTTATTATATACAAAGCAATACATTCCTTGGCCTGCTAACTGCTCTCAGAATATTTTCCAACAACCGAATATTACTTCCCACCCTGCCTCTTAGATTCATCACCTTAATCTGCTCACGAGAAATGGGCTGTCCCTGATTTTTGTATTCCAGTATTGTTGAGGTTGTGTTATAGGAAAACTTGAAAGCATTTCTTTCCAAACCTGCCTTACAATTGTCCTATTTCTTATCACAGAGTAGTGCTTCAGCATACCCTGCTGTCTGTTACCTCCTGCAAGTATCCTGCCAAGCCAAGAAACTCATTGCAAGAGTGCCTTCAGTGATATCTGAATGGTCTTGTCCTGCAATGCAATACCAGTTGATAACCGTTAATGCCAAACCAAATAAAGACATGTCCAGGAATGCTCTAATTAGGATATTGTCCATCAAAACTAGGCTTGAACATTAATAGCTTGAACATGCTCAGTGTCAACAGACCTTCCCTTGTTTGAAAAACTGGTGTGAATATCGCAAACGCACAAGAATGCCTTTGGGATCCAGTGATGTGTCTTTCTACTTCCTCATTTATCAATATGAAATTTTAACTGATGTGGATGATAATTTTGGTTCTGGCTTCTTTGGAGAAAATCTAGCCTTGTGACTGGTATCTCTAATTAGCTATTAAGTTTTAAATTTTTTATGATCTTCGTGGATATCAATACGTAATAGATTCTGAAACTCTCCACAGAGATCTTGATAGTAATCACAGTGCATTGAAACTTAAGCGTTTTCTCCCCCCGGGGAGTGTAAACATGTTATACACTGAAGTATACATAGGGTGAAAAGCAGGTATCTTCCATTGTTTGTAAACGTAAAACAAACAAACAAAAGCTGTACATTTAAAAATTGGAAGCATCAGCGGAGTGTGCTGAATTCATCGAGTCCCACGGCCAAACACTGTTCTTGTCACCACATGATATCCAAGTTTAGCTTAGGAGAGCGTGGTAACCTCAGCATAAAATATATATATATATATATTTAAAGTAACAATACAAACAGGGATTTTCCTGAACCACAGGGGGATATTACATGGTGTGAAAGAAAAAGAGTTCTAATATGGTAGGATTTATCCCTCACAAGTTGCACTTCAAGCCAAGACTCTTCCCACGAGAGTGTGTGGACGCTGACCTCCCCCTTGGCTGCAGGGAGGCAGACCGCCCTGGTCAGGAGGCAGAGACGCTGGAACGCAGCCGTTCCCAGGATCACACTCCCGGTTTGGCAGCCGGCACTCTCCAGGGCACTTTAAATTTGTGTAAGAATTTATTAGTATACGTTTACTCTTTGAGCGATTGCCTCCACCGGGATGGGACAGAGAATCTGAAACTAGTTCTCAGGCCACTGGGCGCCGGGAGAGCAGGGGACACGGGGAAGAATCGGAAAACGAGCAGAGGCACCTGGCCTGGGCAGGACCACTCTCTGAGTCACGGTGACTAGGTGAACGACACCCTCCCTGGAAGAAGCCATGGACACGCCTGTAAGAATTCCACGGGGTACCCACGGTGTACAGGACTCATTCTTCATGCGACTCTAAACATTTTTCTACAGTTCTTTGAGTCAAGAACCCTCGGAAAACCTGCCCGATCGATTCTGCATGTCACTGAGTTATCTTTTATGTCTTTGGGAGCCTCTTTAGTAACTAAGAAATATTTTCATTTGATTTTTTAAATCAATATTTGATTTCTTAAAGTCAATTTAAAAAAAAAAACAATATCCTCCTAAATTCTTAAGGTTCAGCTAGTGAATCATAATATTCCATTCGGTAATCGGATAAACTTTAAGCAGCATTAGGAGAAGCGTTTCAATAAGCATGTTTAGCTGCAGTGGTCAGTTTATTGAATTTGATCTTCTTTTGAAAGACTTCAGATGCCTCTCATAAACAAAACCCTTAAAGTACTTACCCATTCTTATAAACCTCGTAAGAAATTTGATTTACAAATACTGTGAACACCAGGTTATCTTAAATGTTTAACATTGTTTATGAACAATACAGTTTTCTCATGCTTTATAACAAAATCATGCATCTTAATCAGTTGCTCAATTATATTGTAAATTAGAACATACGTCAAATCTCCTACAGTCTCTGAAATGCCAAATTCAGTTACAAATACTTAAATATCACATACGCCAACTAACTTTCAAACTTAACACAAAATTATTAGCACTTGGCATTTATTCCATTATTTCTGTATTGTATCTGGCTGGAGTTAACCTCATGCCCAATGCATTAATTAGTGATAAGCAGAGCTGATATTCAACTGGAATTTACGGACGGAGGAGAAATTGTTCTTTACACCTGCTGTCTATTCTCAGTGTATTAGCATCCACTGTGGGGGGTTGTTCTAGTGGTGGGGTAAACCACATCTCCAGAACCGAGGACCTTGACATGTGGCATTTGCCAATTTCTGTGGTATAAACACTGAACCATGGGTTCTTTCGAACTACCAAAGAGTTCATAACTGGCTGGTAAAATTCTTGAGTAGTTAACAATTTTTGACCCTCGTGATCCAGATAAATTAGGCTTCATCACGACAGTGGCTGCTCTACGCGCTGCCTTATTTTTTGAACATGTGAGTGTTACTTCTGGTTAGAGGCTCAGCTGTGCAACAGAGAGACTTGAAGGTGCATTTGTATTGAACGTATCTCTAGGATGTACATTCGGTTCTTCAGTTGCCAGCTGCTGTGATCACTCTTGTATTGGTGATTATTCTAATCATGACCTTAACCCCCAAACACGGAAAAACCTGTAAAGGAAAATCGCCGAGTGAATATTTGTTTCAAGCTTCTGTTGTCCTTTGTAGACACGAGTTGAGATTATTTTTTTGAAAGAGGACAAAACCGTGCCAATTACCAACCATCAAAATTGGTCATCGCCCTTTAATATTCTCATGGGAGGTCATCCTATTTTATCAGTGTTGCCCATAAGTGTGGAAAGACCCCTCTGATAAATAGCCCTGCTTTCTTTAAGAATTATTCTTCTCTCTTATCAGTCCCTTCAGTTATAATGGAAAGCATGTGCGTTCCCGACAGTCCCCTTAATTTTTTATTGTCGGAATCGTGCACAGTCACTGGACAGCCGTTTGTATTCTGAGCCCACCGTGTGCAGGATGGTTCACATCCTGGTCTCCTTAGGCTTTCCAGTAAAATGGAGGAAATGAAAATCATCACGTCACAGGGCGGGGGCGAGGCTTCCGTGAAAGTGTAGAACCTTTAGCACATGACCAATTCTCCACAATATCAGCAATTACTATTTTCAAATGACAATTTGCACATCCTCAGGAAAATGTCTGCCAAATCACAATAATTTATCACTGGAAAAAAAAAAAAACACAAAAAAATCTATTTCATCCTTAATCTTTCTTAGTATGTATCAAGGTGCTAAGTAATATAGATAAGGCATGTAAGTAAAAATTATCTTCACCATATTTGTACTGAGTGGGACACTCACATCAGCTTTCATTCCCGTTCTTGCCCTGTGGCTGGTGTCCCACACTGAAGGATTCATTTTCTATTTTGAGCGGGTGTATTACCCCAGTGACTTTGGTTTGACGGTGGCAGAGGGTGACTATTCCCTTTCTCTCTCTGGAGGGGACCGTTGAGCCCTAAGCAGTGACCTGAGGACGTGCGGTAGGACGAGAAGTCAGGCTGGCCCTCCGTGTCCAGGTCAACGCCCTCCCCAGGTATACGGGGTGTGCGGTGAGCAGCGCTTGTGCTGTGACTGCCTTGTCACAGCACTTCCGAAAGGGACTGACCTATCAGAGGGGACATTCGCCTGTGGGTTTCTACACTGAAAATGCTCATCGCTCTCCATTCACCACACACGAGAGTGACGACCTCATCAGCAAGACAGATTACTTGATGTTGCCAAGAAAATTTATAAATTGGGTCTCAAAAATATAAGATGGGGCCCTGGCTGGTTTCCTCAATGGTAGAGGGTCAGCCCAATGTGTAGAAGTCCTGGGTTTGATTCCCAGTCAGGGCACACAGGAGAAGTGACCATCTACTTCTTCACCCTTTCTCTCTCTCTTCCCCACTTGAAGCCATGGCTCAAATGGTTCAAGTAAGTAGGCTCCAGGCACTGAGGATGGCTCCATGACTTTACCTCAGGTGCTAAAATAGCTCGGTTGCCAAGCAATGCAGCAGCGGCCCCAGATGGGCAGAGCACCAGGCCCGTCTTGCCAGGGGGATCTTGGTTGGGGCGCATGTGAGAGTCTGTCTCTCTGCCTCCCTGTCTCTCACTTACTAAATAAATTAATTAATAAATGTGTGTGTGTGTGTGTGTGTGTGTATAATGATCTTGACATTAATATGTGTGTGTGAGCTGGTATCTTTCTGATATCTATCTATCTACTATTTTTTGTCCCTGAATATAATGTTCACATGTGTCAAACATACTCTGACAGTCACAAACATAATTGTTGATGCCTGATTTATATAGAGAGGAGAAATTCCAGAGAAACCCTGAAAAATGTTAAAGACAATGAAGTACTATTTATTTTTATTATTCAGAACTTGCAGTCTGTGTGTATTTTCTCTCTGAAAAGTTGAGACGGTGTTTCCCGCTTTGCCCATGATTTGCTGTAGCTAGTTAGCCTTCCTATCCTGGGCGTGTCCAGGGTGCAGACATTGGCCTGGTTTCCACTCAAGCAAGTGGAATACTTGACCAAGAACTATAAATTGCTTTAATCAGTAATGCAATTTGACTCAAGTTCCTACATTTGAGACAAATTCGAAAACTCATTCCCTCAGAACTGCCTTCTCTCCCGGCGTCAGACCTGTGACTCAGCCCCGGCCCAGGTCAGACTAGGGGGAGATGGAGTCCCGGACGCTGACGGGCCTGCGAAACCAGAGTGGGTCCTCACACCTGGGCCTTCTAAAGACTGGAGGGGTCACTGTTAGGGAGTCCCTCAACTCTGTCTGCGAGGCAGAAGCCAGAAAACACAAGCACAAGCAAAGGGGTCATTCCACTCACAATCTCATCAGAGATGGCAAATGATGAATGAAAGATCAAACACTCTACCCACACAGGCGATGACATTCCTGTTTCAGTGTATAACTATCAGGAGGGAAACGAACCAATGTCTGAAACAATGACTGTGTGTGCTCACAGAGCATGGAGTAATTATAGAAATTCTACTGCTGAGTAAAATCCACGTGGCAGCCTGTCTTTTCCTGATACGCTCCACGCTGCTTATCTGCACCAAGGAAAGCCAGAACCGAGGAGAGAAATTAATGGAGGGAGAGGCTAACTGGGGCAGCATCGGTGAGCGAGAACTAGCCCTGAACTTGAGGTCAGGAGGACTGGGCGTCTCTGTGACTGATTCATAAGTGACTGTGGGACTCCGAAGGGAACAAATAAAACAACAACAACATCAACAGAATAACAACAACAACAAACACCCGTATATGTGGAGCACACTCGTCCAGCCCTGAGCAGGGTGCTGCGTCTGTGTTATGCCATTGAATTATCTTTAAACCTCCGCGAGTTACACAAATTACTGCTATTTCATAGCTGAGAGAAAATGCCCCGGTGACGGCCTGTCTTGGAAGAGAACCACTGGACAGGGTAGGTCACCGTTTCGGTGAGCAGAAGACTTTCATCTGCGTCTGATTACACGACATGTTCAATATTGTCATTTTAAGGTCATTTCTGATACCTGGATGCCTGTCTTGCTCAGATATTCACTTAAAGCATGAAAGTTGATTGCCCCTCAGAGAATGGTTTGAAAACCATTGTTTTCACTCTTTAGGTCAGTGATTCTGTGTGTCAGCAGAAAAAAACGTTCATGACAAGCTCTACAAAAAAAATAAAAAATCATTAATATCACTGTAGATAATTTCCTTCCCAGGCAATTAGAAAATGTTCTCAAATCATTAGGAAGCTTGTTTTAAACATCTTCACAAATGAGAGTCAGCTTTTGTGTTCATCAGGGTGACATCAAATCTAAGTTATATAAATAGTCCTTTAAGACGTGGTATCCTGGTCATGATATCAATTTATGTATGAGTCAACCCATTTTCCAAGGGCCTTTGGCGGGGCCATAGTGAGCATATAGGTCATAGTTGACGCTGTCGAAGTGCGTGAGTGCAGAGATTTGAATAAATAAACAGAGTTTAGGTCAACAAGGGTCCACGAAGCCTCCAGAGATTCCAACCTCGGCTGGAAGGGGCGAGGAGTGGGGAGGTGACCAGGCCCCAGTCAGGAGCTACAGCTGTACAGGGAGAAGGAAGGTGTGGCCAGCTCACAGCTCGGTGCAGAGGGAGAAGGCAGAACAATTACCACCATTTTCTTTTCTCTTATACCATGCCCACTGGAAGCCAGAGGGAGCACACAGTGGGCATCACCATCAAGGTCAGCTCCCCAGGGTCCCGACTAGTGCTGTGATGGGTGGCTAACAAACAGGGGATTCAGAACAGTAACATTTTGAATAATAACTCATTTATTATTCTTTTTATTCCTGCCCTGCACTCAGTTGTGAGCACCCATCACATTCAAGAGGCAGTGTTTATGTAAAGGTTGATATAGGAAGAAGGGAAAATATTGCGTAAGAAATGTCCACATTCTCAAGACGTTCACCGGATAATAAGAAAAATATGCAAAAAAAAAATATGCTAGGTCGAGCATGATGTGATGTGAACAAGAGAAGGACCAGGAGGGTATTAGGGGAATTCAAAGTCAGCAAAAACCACGGAGGTGATCAAGATTCTTCGTGGAAGACAGAACATTTGAAATTCATCTTACAGATAAAAATGAGGGATGGAAACGACCCGCCTGGGGGAAGACTCCTGGGAGCCAAGAAGGGGGGAACACAGAAGCCATATCCGGGGAGAGTTCTGTTTGAACACAGTGTGTCTATAAGGAAGTCGTGGGAGAAAAGGCCAGAATACATGCCTCACAGCAAACACTCACATGTGTTCATGTTGATAGACACACCCGTGTTTATTAACACAACGCTATGCTAGTGTAAACCTTTAGCAGGGCATTTCTGAGTAAAATACAGAGGCTGTGAGCGTGAATTACATAAGCCGCTGGTACTGTCCCCTCCGGCGTAACACAAAACCCAGTGTGCACACCGGGCATCCTTTCCTTTATTCGAGCTTTATTCTGACTTGATTCCATCCAGCCCAGCGTCCGATGCACGGCTGCTGTTGGGATAATAGCACCATCTAGTGTGTCCTCGTCTCATGCAAAGTTCAAGGGCTCCTGATGTGTGCCTCACGGTACCAGACAGAATTATCACAAAAGCAGCAACGGGAAACAACAGCCACAGACCTTCCCACCCAATTTTGGCCTAGAATGTGCAGTTTAATAGATTGAAACTTTGGGGGATTTATGGTCTGTCTCAGGAATCCCCCTGAAAGAACGTCACCTGTCTCATCAGTAACGGAGATGGGGAAAGCATGTAAAACAACGTGTCATCATTTTCCGGTTTGCCCAATCTGGCCACTGAAATATATTTTTTAAAAAAAGAGATATTAACTCACTTTTAATAGAGAGAAAAGAACAATTTTATTACTAAGTACAATTTATTAACGTGTAAGTCAAACAATGCGTATCATTACCCATGAACCATCAACAATCATTTAGTTATATAACCTAAAACAACCTAAAAGCTGTCAGGACTCATTATTTCAGTAATCAGAATCTGACAATGAAGGCTGAGCCGTCCATCATCAACAAACTGTGGACAATAACTGGACCAGGACACTGGAACCAAGGCACTGGCACTCCAGAGAACCTCCCTTTCCTGTGTTAGCCTGAGCCCAGGATGATGTGGGGAGGCAGGGTGATCCAGCCACAAACAGAGGAGGAAGTGAGAGGCAGAGAGGACAGAGGGAGGAAGTGAGAGGAGAGAGGGAGGAAGTGAGAGGAGAAAGGAGAGAGGGAGGAAGTGAGAGGAGAAAGGAGAGAGGGAGGAAGTGAGAGGAGAAAGGAGAGAGGGAGGAAGTGAGAGGAGAAAGGAGAGAGGGAAGAAGTGAGAGGAGAAAGGAGAGAGGGAGGATGTGAGAGGAGAAAGGAGAGAGGGAGGAAGTGAGAGGAGAAAGGAGAGAGGGAGGAAGTGAGAGGAGAAGGAGAGAGGGAGAGAGTGAAAGAGGGAAAGAGAGAGGGAGAGAGTGAGAGGGGGAAAGAGAGAGGGAGAGAGTGAAAGAGGGAAAGAGAGAGGGAGAGAGTGAGAGGGGGAAAGAGAGAGGGAGAGAGTGAAAGAGGGAAAGAGAGAGGGAGAGAGTGAGAGAGGGAAGGAGAGAGGGAAGGAGAGAGGGAGGAAGTAAGAGGGTGAAGGAGAGAGGGGCAGCAGCAGGACCAGGAGAGGAAGGAATGCAAGTCATTCCTTGGGCACATCCTATATAGAAGCTGAATTTAAACATTGCATCTTCAATGCCTCAAGGTGGTTGTTATTTTTCAGTAAACCAATATTTTTCTTATTTATCCTCATTAAAATATAACCACATCACCAAAAAGAAAATGCCTAAGCAAGTCCCATCCAGCAGAGGCGGGGC
This sequence comes from Rhynchonycteris naso, assembly GCA_037038555.1. NCBI lineage: Eukaryota > Metazoa > Chordata > Mammalia > Chiroptera > Emballonuridae > Rhynchonycteris > Rhynchonycteris naso. Next base: position 5,289,800 of record CM072998.1, on the reverse strand, counting down.
CCGCCCCTGTACTAGGAATCCCACCAGGCCCCCAGACAGCAGAGGCTGAAGAGAGAACCCAGCTTCTTCCCCTGCGGTGCGGCAGTAATTAAGTCGCCCTCCTAAGGATTTAACTTTTCCTGGGCTGGTACATCTGAGAAAGAGCAGCCCGTAGCTCGGATGGAAACCAGCACAGCATGTCCCGATGGGAGTATGTCATGTGGCGAAGAGGCAGATTGTATGTGGACAGGGCACGTGTGTAGGAGCCGTGTTTCCCACAGGTTTACAGGTCTGTGCTTTCGGGACCAGTGCTCTGGACAGGAACCAGCCTGTCAGCTAAGAGTGTGCCGCTGGCCCAGTGGGCTGTGGCTGGACTAGCTGATGCCTCACATGGCCGTGTCTTGTTACTGACTGAATTAACTGGGAGAAGTCTCCACTTTCTCCATTAGATACATCTGAAGCACTTAAATAGGTTTTAAAGTTTACAAAACCGATATTGAACACATTTTCACGACAGGCGTGAGATCCCAGAGGGTTTACTAGAAGTGCAGAGTCTGGAGTCTCAACTTCAGACCCACTCAATCAGACTCTCCTCGGAGAGAGCGGGCGTTGGCATATCCAGCCAGCGTGCCGGGTGAGTTTGGTGTGAACTGTTGAAACTACACTTTAATGAAAGCAATGTGAATCTAGTGGTTTCCATATTCTTCACTAGTAGAAGATCTTTCTCTGTTTTCGTTTTGTTTCGTTTTGACGTAAACTTTGTTTGCCCTTTGACCAACTTGCCACATACATTGATAGATTAATGCGGCATAGCTGTAGGCAACTGTGATTCCTGTCCTTTCTGATACACTTATTCTAAATAAAAGTTTAAAGTTTTGGAATCTGAAAACTCCCATTCCAAATCTGAAAACATTTTGTTTTTCTACTAAAAACTAAATAAGGTTGTAACAAAGATATAGACCATTTCATCCAAGACCTAGAAGAGGTAGGTGCTCTTCCCTTCCCTGCTAACGAGGAGCCTGGCTGCACTCCAACCACCAGGAGCAAAGGGCCATCCACCCGTCTCCGCGTCCGGTTTCATTCCTGCGCCTGCTCCTGCTTCTGCCTCGGGCGGCGTGTCTGCCTCTTCACACATGTCAGCCGCCCCAACTTCAACATGTCTGCTCAGACACAGGGCGATTCACCCCCGTTGTGAATGGAGCATGAGCTCCATTGAGTAGAACTGACGGCTAGCACCCCGCCCTGCCCACTGTAACCCATACACACAGCAGCCTGTGCATCCGTTTGCCAAGCAAGAGCCCTGTGACAGAGGATGGCTTCTTATTCACCGTGTAGACCAGTATCCAGCCCAAGTAGATTAGACCTGGGAGCGATTCTAAGCTCCTCACCCTCCTGCAGTCTGCAGCAAAGGGATCATTGTTCTAAAGTGGTAGCTTGAAGTGTTATGAAAAGTACCAAATACCAAAGTCCTCATTTGGCCTCGACGTCTTTTTATTTCAAACGTTTCTTATTTCGTAACCTACCCTTAACTAAAAAGGATACGTATTTGGGGTAAATTACTAATACGTGAAGAAGTGGTAGAAAATGTAGAGGCAGCATCTGAAATCTCTTCCCCATGAATACTAATCTGAGACTCTTTGCAAGGTTTTATTTTGAGAGACAAAGGTTCCCAGAGATGTTGCTATTTGGAAATCAGAATATCTGCCACTCACTATTCATCACTTCCTGTCAGTTCTAGGACTCTCCGGAATCCTCAGTGTCTCTTAGAACAAAAAAAAAAATGTATCAGAAGTCAGAGTAGGCACCTCTCAAGAGCACAAGTGAACCCCGAAGTTATGTATCCAACAGAAGACCTTCCCTGTCACCTATTCTCAAGACATTTGCTGAAACACACCGGGAACATTTATAAAAGTGAATACATTTTTGATAGATTAGCAGAAGGTAACATATCCTACAGAGTTTTACATTGACAGGTAGCATGAGGGCTCTTAGTAGAAAAGGTAAATTAGTCACTAATAAAAACTAACCTGAAGATATCAGGTGATCCAAGGTACTGTGCCTGTTGACATCTGTCAAGTGCTACCCGTTTGGTTTATTGGAGTAGTAACGATATGGATGGAAAGACAATGTTAAAAGGCACACATTACACTTCCTCTTTTAACACGAGGAACTCAAATCAGCAGAAAGGACAAGCGTGACTCTTTGCCTCTTGTATTTTGTCGAAAATAAAGCTATTACCACTTAATTTCAGAACTGGACTTTCTGCAGCAAGAGCCTGTGGCCTTAATTATGTATTTATCACTTACACCCTACAACTTCAAATGAAAACAGGCATCTGAAGTGGAAATATGCTTCCCATATAATTTTTTAGCAGTACAGAGAATTATGCTATGATCGCCAGTGGGATTCGCAAGCATTTATGCTTAACATGCACTGTAGAGCTTAAATTTATTGATACTAATCAACTCAAAGCAAAAAATATAAAAATTAATAATTTCATGTTGAATGAGTTTGGTGTTTTGACGTTTTTATTACTCTCCCGCTGGTGTCATTAAAGGAGACTCGTGAAGACAACATTAACGTTTAGGATACGGAGCCTATAAACGTAGTTGAAACAAAAGATTTTTAATCTATTTCCAACGCTTCTTGACTACGAGCACATTGGAAAAATATCCTACTCATGAAAGAGAAAGATTTTAAAGATTATCTCTTTACACATGAAAGGTATCAATATAATAGCTGAAAATCCAGTATAGATTAGTAAGAACAATGACTAAGCTTTATACGTATTTATACATATGTATCTTGTATGTATATTTTATAGATGTAGCTGTAAAACTTTTAACCATTGGTTTTAATATAACTATTGAACTGTGAGTTTCACGTGTGTCATTTATATGTCTTCTCACCTGCAGATCCGATGCCTTGATTTGGCCTCACCACACACCAAAGCTCAGTATCCCTGTAAACTTCCACTTACTTTTTCAGAAAGCACATTGCATACGTTTCTCCTAGCGTGCCTAGTTATGCAACATTGATTCGTGCAATCCCGGTGGCCTGTCACTCTCTGAGGTCAAGGGTTTCATGTTACCTGTTATCAGGCTATAAGAATCCAGGTTAAGACTGGACAAAAATGTTCAGCCCATTTATCTGCCTGGGACTCGGTGAATGTCCCATGCCCACGTCATGTGATATATCTCGACAATCAGCTGGGTTCCAGTGGGTTTATTATTTTAGTGCCTTCAAATGACCTTCAAAAGAGAGCCTTAGTTTGGAGGGTTCTACAAGACCAGATGTGAAGTTCCCAAGAACTCTGGCTTCAGCCTGATGTGCAGATAAGAGCTGCTTGTTGCAGGTTAATTTTTAAAATGTTTTGTTTTATTTTAAATCTAAATGAAGAGGGAGAGCAGAAAGAAGGAAATGATCAAGAAAGTGACAGTAGTTCAGATAGGAAAATTAGGGCTGTTTTGTTATTCAGCTCTCGAGTTCTCATCTGATAAGTGAAAGACCTTAATCAAATCAGGCTTTATTGCTTCACAACTGTTATCTTAGACCCACAAATAATTGTCAATCCCTCATCTGTTTGCAATATAGTATAGGTTTTACTAAGGACTACCTGGTAAGTAATTTGTCCTTTATGGAGAAGTTATTCATAATGGGTAATGTTACAATAAGTAATAAAATACTTAGAAGTATTTCTTCCGAGCTCATTAAATAATTTTGTTACTGGGAAATAGATAGCCCCTATCACTACACATCACCCACACATTTGTTCTTATTATTCATTTATTTCCAAAATACAAACATAAATATCCGTCCGTAAGCATGAAAATCAGCAAATCAATCAAGTTACAGTGAAGCAAAATAGCCCCAAAGAGCTTAATAATCAAAACTGAACGGGATCCCATCTTTTTTTTTATCCAGGATAATAAATTATATGCAGGAACATAATGAGCTTCAAGAATGCATTCCTAAGAAAAGACAGAAGAGCTCAACTTTGCAACAGACATGTAGCACAAGATAACACTTAAACTTATCAGTGATCTTGTGGTGCTTCAGTAACGTGCATCTGTATCCTCTAAGGAAATTGGCTTTCCCGTTTATATGATGGGAAGTGGCTCAGATTCAAAACCTGTCTGCGACTCCTCATTCCAGAGAGTGGCAATCCCCAAGGCCAACCGTTTCCAATTGCTCTGTAGTAGAATGGCGTGTTTCAGCCTCATCCCAACCCAACGTTTCCCATGTGAACCTAAACTTCTGTTCTTTGTCTTGATCGCATTTTTTGACAGAAAGTATCCCTGAGCCAAAATTAATATATTCACTTGTTAAAAGATACTCACTTGTATTACATATATATTTGAAAGAGGCTAAGAGAGATCTTAAGGGTTCATACCACACACACACACATTCAAAATTGTCATTATATGAGGTGATGGGTGTTTAACCTTTTTGTGGTAATCATTTTGCAACAAATGTGTGTATCACATCATTATATGGTATACCTTAAACTTGCACAATGTTATTTATGTGTCATTTAAATCTCGAGAAAGTTGAAGGGTAGACAGTCACACATGATAAAATATAGTCTTCCACATATCAATCATGATGCTTAATGTCTTTCTGATATCCACATCTCACGTGACATAGTTTTGAACAAATTTTTTAACAAAACTTGGATTTAAGGAAAACATTGATCAAAAGGCAATATTCTAGAGATGTTAAAAATGAGAAGCCATTTGAGATCTTGTATAGAACTTGACAAGAATAATGATTGATTATTTGCTAAATAATTATTTTATTTAATTATTAAAAATAATCTTTTATTTAGAAATCTAATCTTCTAGCTTAGAGATAAATAAGAACATATTCAAATATAAAACTTATTTGACATTTCAAGGCAATTGATTTTCTGAAAAGTAACACAAATTAAATTCAACAAAAATTGATTGCATAGTAACTATCAGCTAACATGCTAGGATTAGGAGTCTACCAACTTGAACAAAATAAGGCTTTCTAATTTTCTTCATGTAAAGCATTTTTTCCTATTATTTGACCCACAACTCTTTCATCAAATACAAAATTTCCACATTTTTCTATGATATTATTCAAAAAAAATTTTAAAGACTTTATTTATTCAATTTTTAGAGAGAAGAGAGAGAGAGAGAAGTGGGGAGGAGCAGGAAGCATCATCTCTCATATGTGCCTTGACCGTGCAAACCCAGTGTTTTGAACCTGCGACCTCAGTGTTTCAGGTTGATGCTCTATCCCACTGCGCCACCACAGGTCAGGCATGATATTATTCAAAATTTAAAAATATATCACAACTTATAAATTCAATACAAATTTACAACACGTCATTTAGTATTTTTAAAATTTTCATAAGCTACTGAGACAGAAATGAATATACAATAAAATTCACACATTATAACCATATAAGTTGATGACTTTTAACAAATAACCATATCTACCTCATTCAAGAATGGAACATTTCCATCATGACCAGAAGATCCCTCCTCCCCTTTACAATTTAGCTACCCAATCTCCTAGCCCAGACAATCCCTATTCTTATTTGTTTGTATAGATTAATTTTCCTGTTCTATAATATCATGAAAGTGGAATCATAGAATATGTACCTTTTTTATCCTGGCCTTTTGCTCAGCATAATCTTTTTGAGAACAATCTATTGTTGCATTTCCTCCTTTATGTTGTTGAGTGGTGTTCTATTCTATGGATATACTACAGTTTGGAGGGTGTTTTTTCCCCACATCTGCTTAATTTATTCCACTAGCTCTTTAGCTACACATCTATTCATTATATTTTGTTGTGTTCTAATGGTATGCGTCATTTTAATTGCTGCCACATACTTAATATTCATCTTCTCAGTCTATTTAGAGTCAACGTTACACTCTTCATACCTCACACTTTGAACTTTACAATTCCTCCTTCGTTGTTCCTTGTAACACTCAACACAAACTTCTCACTCCCTACTTCCTGTTCCTGCTTCCCACTTCCTGCTTCATGCTTCACAAATGTAATTGCCTTATAACAGTGTAATTCTATTTTCTTTCCCCTGCTAGTTTTTCAACCTTACCTTTTACTTCTACATGTGTTATGTGAACATGTGTGGACTTGAGTTTTTGCTCTGTTAGTGTAAATTTGCATAAAACCCAAAGTATTCCCTCAATCCCTTTCACTTAGCAGGAGTCCATCTCCAAACTGTTCCTGGAAGATCTTTCTGAGGCTTGTTTTTAAGCTTTGGTAAGGCAGGTCTACACTATTATTTGAAAGGTTGCTCCTTCAATCTAGAGATGATGTGTTCAGTACCTGGCTGCTGTCAGGCAGTTGTTTCTGTGGCCTCAGCTCAGTGTGAAGGGTGTTAAGGAGATAAATGTTGAGATCACTTCAGAACACTGCTTTGCTCCAGGAATGTGCTTTTTCTGGTATCTCTGTTCTATCCTTAATCCCATGGACCCTCAAATCCTGTAGCACCGTGTGGTCTTCCCCTGTACATTCACGACCCGCCCCCCATTCATAGGCTGGTAGCATCCCTCCCCATGAGCTTTCAGAGTTGCCGCTCTGTGCACCTCCCTGTCGCTCATGCCCCCACTCTGTGGATTCAAGCTGCTTCGGATGCCCTGAACTCTGACCTCTGCCTCCTCATTTTATCCCAGGACCGTCCTTCTCTCCTCGGTCCTGCGGTTTTAGAAGAGAGCCAGGAAATTTTCTCTCAGACACAGAGTTGAGAAATCATGGGATTTCCCTCTGTCAACATGTTTACCTAAGTTTAGCGTTGTCTGTAAGAGAAATACAAGTATGACACCAGTGACTCTATCCAACACATATTGCTCTTATCCATTGGCATTTAGAGATGGCATTTGTACGACCTATTTCTGGTGTATGCAGGCTAAATAACATTTAAAAAGAAATAAAACAACAGGAATAACAAACAAAGGAAACTTTTGAGTTCTCCGTAGGGGATTCTTAAAACAAATTTATAGAGTCCCTAAATGAGAGTATCACTGTTCAATTAATTTTAAAAGTCCTTTTCTTCTATATTGTATTCTTATTAGAGATAAATTTCTCCCTGGGTCATTGAATAGGCACCATAAGAAAGATGTTACCGGAGTTCTAAGAAGATTCCTCTTTCACAGAATGATAAGGAGATGAAAATTTACTTGAAATACCATGATACAATGTAGAAAGTCACGGGAACATTGAGACATCAAATGAAATACTAAGAGTATATGGAAGGAAGAGAATCTATATCAGCCTGGGAGAAAGTGAAATAATTTTTAAGAAGCTGACACCTGCCATAGGCGCTGACTAGCCATATTTGTTTGTACATAAATGAGTAGGGAATGGAACAGCAATGTCTTATTACAGACAGAAGAATTAACAAGATCAATGAGACTGGAAAACTAAGGGTGTCTAAGGAAACAATGAGCCTTTCAATATGTTTGGAGCTTCAGGTAAGCTAAGGAGAAAAAATAAATAAAAATAGGCTATGAATACGAAGAAGGAGTTTATATTTCAGTCTTCAGGTAATAGGAACCACTGAAGGTATTTTAGATCCATGATAGCGAACCTATGACATGCGTGTCAGCACTGACACGAGTAGCCATTTTCAATGACACGCGGCCGCATACCAGAGAAGTATGGGGCCACATGCTGAGAAGGGCATTTCATCCTCAGGTCCTGCACGGCCAGGTGCAGTAGCCAAGGATAAAACATTGCTGTAGTGTAGACACTCTGTGCCGGAAGTCTGTAGGTCAAGACAACAGGACTCCAGCACAGAGCGTCTAGTTCTGGGACTTCCGGTTAGGCCGTTTTTCTCCAAGTGACACACCACTCGAGTTATGCTCAGTTTTTTGGCAAATTTTGACACACCAAGCTCAAAAGATTGCCCATCACTGTTTTAGGTGGAAATGTTTTCATCTGAATGAATGTTCACATGTGATAAATGAATACATGCCTTCTAATGATCAAGAATATTATCTTATGTGCCATGATATTTCAGTACATTTCTTGGCTATCTTATCTTGGAAGAGTCTAAAGACAACATGTTCTGTAGCTATTAGCTCTATCTTCATCAGGCAGGCATATATATTCCCTTGCAACAAGGAGTGAAGTTGCCTCTCAGTTTTGCAACTAGAATGAAAAGCCAACTGAAATGTCCTATTAAGTCTCTGATTATCCTGGCCTGCGTTATTTGCCCTGCCCGGAACCAATCCCAGCTCTGAAGAACATGAGGTCATCCTCGTGTGTTCTCACGGCATGACAGAGGTGGATTTCAAACAGAAACAAGAAATGGGCTTCTGATTCTATGAACTAGGAAGACCTGTCAGGGGCACAAACAATAGGTTTTTCTGTCTGTCTCATTCACTGAGAAAAGGTCTATGATAAAATATAGTTCACGCCTGACCAAGCAGTGGCGCAGTGGATAGAGCATTGGACTGGGATGCAGAGGGCCCAGGTTCAAAACCCTAGGGTTGCCAGTTTGAGCACGGGCTCACTGGCTTGAGTATGGGATCATAGACATATGGTTGCTGGCTGTAAGCCCAAGGTCACTGGCTTGAGCTGGAGGTTGCTGGCTTGAGCAAGAGGTTACTCACTCTGCTGTAACCCTCAGGTCATGGCACATATGAGAAAGCAATCAATGAACAACTAAGGAGCTGCAACAAAGAATTGATGTTTCTCATCTCTCTCCTTTCCTGTCTGTCTGTCCCTATCTGTCTCTGTCTCTCTCTCTGTGTCTCTGTCACACACACACACACACACACACACACACACACACACACATACACACACACACACAACAGTTTACAGCATCATTATTTGTATGGCTAAAATCTTAAAACACACTGCAATACTTAACTAACAAAGAAATGGCTAATTAAATGAACATCTATTCATACAATCATTATGTTTTCTTTAGTTAAGTTCACTTAGGGAAATGTGTTATAATGTTAAGTGACAGAACAAAGACACAACTCTACGGGACTCTGTCTAGCAGGTCCTAACTATATAATAGGCTGTAAAACACCTCTTAGAGGAAAACACCTAAAAATGTTCAAGTACGAAGTGTTAGCTATATTTGGATGGTAAAATAATCTTTTCCTCTTTTTTTTATTTTCCTACTTTTCTATCATGCCTATGGGTCTTATATCTAGAAAAGAATCAAAATTTCACTCGCAATAGAGACAACAAAGAATTTCTTAGAGTTTACTGGCGTTTGTATTTTGGAGGTCGGTGCTGCAATTAGGACTTAGGGATCACAGGCGGAGATAAGAGGGTGACAAACATTTAAAAGCAGAGGCTTTAAGCAGCCAAATTGTGCTTCAACCAAGTGAAGGGAGTTTCCGTTTATTTTGGAAAATGAAGAGACCGACCGTATTCGCAGACATTCGGGGACTTGGCATGATTTCGATACATGACACTGCGTTGTCTTTCTTAATTTTTCTCGTTAAGAAGCGCCGGGCATATCGGCACCTCGTTTAAGAATCCAAGCTGTGCTCACGGTGAGATAGCCCACAGGCACTGCGAGCAGACGTAGAAAAGGATGCTTCTGTTGGTGAACTCCACGGGGCTGACACCGGGCTCAGAACTTCATTCAGTAAAGCCAAGAAATAAATGAGACCCGGCAGCACAGGACGTGGCCGCCCGGAAGGGTGCCTGCCGCATTATGGAGCGCTGAATCACAGAGAATGCCTTCTGTCCGCACCCGTCTCTACGTCAGGAGCGGGTGATCCTCAGGGTGGGAGAAACCCAGTGTCCTTTTAGAAAGCCCCTTCCATCTGGATTCTGGCTGTTACCATTCTTTCTGTTTTAATTAAAAGAAAAGAACTTGTGTATTGATGTGTTTACTTGCGATTTAATTGCTCAGGTCTTCACTAAGCTACGGAGATGCGGACGTCTGAGAAGGGTGGGTCCGGGAAGGCAGGCTCCTGACACTGGGCCCCTGGGATGCGCGCGCGAATGCGTAGAGGAAGAGGAGACACTTGCTCTCTGGCCACACTGTCCCTTTCCTGGTGAATGTGATCGTCTCTTCCTCAAGTCCCATCCTGGAAACACCGCCTGGCTGGCAGTTTTCAGGGACGTGAATGCTCCACCTCGCTGGCTGGAAACACTGAAAACTCAGATGCCAGGGACAGAGCTAGTGAGAAACAAAGCAAGCAAACACACGGAGAGCCTTTCCATTGGGGCTAAGACCTATGGTTCGGAGTCTCCACGCTAAGCTTTGCAGCAAATACATTGAGCTTTGTGTCCACTTTTAACTGCTGTGGCCTGGGCCAGCACCCTTAAGATCTAGGGTGCGTGGGATTTAAAGCGGGGTCTATGGACGCAGATGATAGTGTATCTCTCCAGGAGAAAGCAGCTCTCGGTGGAGGGCAGCCTAGAAGGGCCTTGACAAGGACACGGAGACAGCACAGAGCTAACGTCACGGCTGCTTGTTCCTGAAACGCACTCACATTCGCTGTGTAGACAGCAAAAACCTCAGCCGACACCTGCGTCTGCCTGGGTCTCCGTGCTCCAGGTGAGAGCTAAGTTCTAAAGCGATCTGGAGTTTTCTATACATGGGTAGATCCTGACACGGTGGTTTTAGGACGACAAGGCAGCTAGCTGACGGTCCAGTGTGACCGCAGGCCTTCGGAGGCCCTGTCCGTCCATTGTGAGCACCAGTCTGTAAGCAGCGTCAGGTCAGCGATCAACTGTCCCAAATTATCCTCTTCCTGCGGGGTCAAGGAAAGGACTGTCCACGGGCTCAGATGGGGGTTCTCCAAGAAACAGAGGGGCGGTTTCAAGGTGATAAAGTTATTGTGGGGGGGGGGGGCGTTCAGTGGTCTCACTGTATTCTGAGAGAACCTTCTGGAATCCACAGCAGAAGAAGGACAGTGTCTGGGGGAACACATGGCACCTCCCCAGAGTCCAAGGGCCACAGGCATTAGAAGCATCCACAGGAGTTTTATTTCAGGACAATGTTACAAAATTTTTTTCTGGCTGAAATAAGTGTGGGAACAAGATGAAAACCCCCCTAAGAAGCAGGTTTTTGGGGCCCTATGTGACTTCATAACAAGAGGCAAAGTTTCACCACTGTGGAAGAGGATTTAGAGTGTCTTTGTGTGAGCCACGCAGGAGCTTTGGGACGAGACGGGGCGGACTGTCCCCACAGCCTGGCAGTGCTGAGAACACAGGGCTCCAGGAGGAAGAGGAAATGCAGCAGCTCTGTGCGGGCAGATTTCACTCCCAGGGGTGGTGGGGGCATTGTCCTAACCCCTTCTCCTGGAGACAGACCCCTACTGAATATAAATCAACATGGCATCGCTGGCGTGTCTGAAAGAGGCTCATGTGAGAAACTGGGGTGTTGGGCCAATGGCCAGCGAGAAGCTCTAGGCTGCCTACCACCACCTGTGTGTACCTGGGTGTGAATCGTCAACGTTCAGACGGTTGGACTGCGTCCCCCATGGGAGACTGAGCCAGAACCAACTGGAAAGAGTGCTCCTGGATTCTTGAACTCCCGAGTCGGTGAGATAATGCTTTGCTCTTTCTTTTATTTCTCTGTTTGTTTTGAGCCTGGACGAAGAAGAAAGGGGGTTATATCCCCACCAGGAAAGTCAACACTTCTGCCAAAATTCAAATAACTGAACACATTTAGCTTGAAATGCCCAAAAGTCATGAAACAAAATTTTCATTTAATGGTATGCTTTTATCGTGATCAAATCTAACATATGATACACGTGTTTCTAGAATGCCCCCCTCAGAATGGTATGTAACCACAAATAATATGGGGAAGCTATGCTTCATGGCCATAGCTCTCCTTTGCTCCAAAGTTGAGTTTTGGAGCCAGGCTCGTGAAACATGTTATCTCGGTCCTGGCAAATCACATACCGTCAGTGAGACCTGCTTCTTTCTCTGCATCCCTGTCTGCATCTGTCGAATGAAAAGTCAGGAGCAGCTTACTCTGGAGGGATAATTCAAGGAATTACCGTATTTTTCGCTCCATAAGATGCACCTCCCCATAAGACACACCTAGGGTTTTCAGGAGGAAAATAACAAAATAAAACATTCTGAACCAAATGGTGTGTTAAAATATTTAATAAAATATTGTATTTTTTGCTCCTTAAGACACATGGGCATTTTCCCCTCCACTTTTTTTTTTTTGGGGGGGGGTGCATCTCATGCAGCAATAAATACAGTAAATGCGATTATGCAAGTCAAGCGCAGCCCAGTGTCTGACACAAAGTGGGAGCCCAGGATGACTACTAGATCCTGAAGTCTATTTCGCTCTAAGGTATATAATTCATTAGGGGGAGAATCTCACACCATTTCCTCCCCAGAGGAATTTTAGTTCATAAGGAAATTCCCTGAAATTGTACGTTCCTTAAGATATTTTTATTCTCACCAACAATTTTCTGGTTGAGCTTGCCAGTTAGTGAATATGTGACTTCAGGAGAAAGCTAGGTCATCTTCTCTCCGCCTATTTTAAATTCACAGTGTGTCATGTTCAGGTAATTCGAGCATTTTGTTAGCTTTTGCCACTTTCATTTGTAAGAATTTTTAGATCTAGGGTCAAAGTGAGGTCAAGGATAAAAGTCCCTGTGGTTAAGTTATTACAGTAAAAAAAGAAAAAGAAATCTTTTAATACTTTTAATATTAGATTTGCTTTTAGTATGTCCATGGTGCAATTTTGCAATTTAATAAATTCTGGTTTTGTTGGTTTAGGAAAAAAAAAATGTTTCTTATATCAGTCCTTAAGAAATTTTTTGGATAAATCCCTTTCTTGGTTACATTATCCCATTAGCTGATCCGTCCACCATGAAGAAACCCGGTTGTGAAGAAGATGCTTTAATAATGTTAAGTATTTATAATTGATCTCCTTTTTCACGTAGAGTTTCTGCTGCCAGGCAGGAGGAGAAGCCTTCCCTTGCAGCCCTGTACCCACGGGGAATCCTGCAGGCTCAACTGTCCAACATGACCCGCAGACGCGTTGTAAGGTGCATTGGGCTCCTGTGTTTGCACTGCCTGATTTTATAGACTTGATTTTCAGACCTTTCCTCGCTCCCTGCTTACCCCTTCCTTCACTCAGATCTCCATTCTTTTTTTTTTTTTTCCTATATGTGCCCCAAATCCTCCTGCAACACAAACCGTTCCAGGTCAAGCGCCTTGGACCCAACGCCCCGGGACACACTCCATGTGGAGGAGAAGCTGCTTGTAGGAACCACACACGCAGTTATTTCAAGAAAATAAAAAAGTTTCTATTTCGATCAATGTGATCTCAATATAACGCTCTTAAAAATGACAAACACTATTATTGCATCTGAGCTCCATTTTATTGGAGTAGTATATTGTGTGTGATCATTTTTTTTTATTTTAAAAATCACTCTGATATGGAATATCACAACAGTTCATTGCAAAAAGCTTAGGAAATGAACGTCCCCGTTTTACAGAAGGAAGATCAGAGAAGGATTTCCTCACTAAACATTAAAGAGACTATACAAAAGGAAACAGACGTGAGTGAGTGCTATCATCGTAATACAGTTCTTAAAGTCTTCCACTCTCTCGAGCAGAGGAAACGTTTCGTGATTCCCTAGCAAGATAAACAAAATCTTTTCAAATACTGGAAACCACGCATTGCCGGAGATAAATGTGTTCGTCGGCGACAATGGGCTCCACAGTTGTGTCTGATGTGGAAAGGACGCTTTTCTTTACACACCCGAGGCCACTAAGCCTTTAGTGTAAAATTCACTTAGTAACTAAACTAAGATGGAATCATGAATATTAATATCAACGGTTCTTTATTTTCCCAAAGACATTTGGTAAAGCCAGGCATCAAGACTAGTACATGGAGGGTTGGTTAAAGGTAAGAAAATGTCCTGAGTCTACTCCTACCAATCTGCTTAATACCTGTGCGACCGCAGGCAGACTACCTCCCAGTTTTTTCTCATTACTAAAAGAAAATTTTAAATAGTTTTGACTTCATTAGGCGGCTGTGAAAATTGAATGAAAACAACAACATGTCATGTAGTTACTATAGTAGCTGGGATATAGTAAATGTTCAGTAAAGATGAGCGCTCAGCACTCGGGCTAAGTAGCTGGGTGGGTTAGAGTATCATCTGGATACACAGAGGTTGCTGGTTCTATTCCAGGTCAGACCACATACAGAAACAGATTGATGATCGATGTTTCTGTTTCTCTCCCCACCCCCTTCTTTCCTCTTTCTTAAAAAAAGAAAAACAGCTCTCAGCAACAGAGAAAGGAACTGTATAGTTATTTAATAAGAGTTTCCGATGTAGACATTGAACAAGACTTTCGGCAAACCACGTAATTTAGCCTCCCTTGCTTATGTCGAAATGGAATGCTCCTCTCAGTTTAATTCCCTTTGAACATGGTTGTTCTACAAGCTCAAACATGTATACTGAATTCTTCTTGATATTTCACTTACTATTACATTCCTTGGGCTAACACCAGGTTTTTAATCTCAGGCAGATTTTCATGCCTCAATCACTTTAAAATGTTTGCTGAAACTAATATTAAAATAAACAAATGGAGCCATACTAACATGCTTTAGATAGAAGTTTTTTGTTCCACGTGGTATGGGAAAAGATTTTTGATCAGGCCACTTTTAACCGAAGGAATATTTGGAACCATAGTGATTTATTGGGACCTCTCTTAACAGCCTCCTTGATAACAAATTTAATTCGTGCTTAACTTTCAAAATTAATCAGAAGCTGTATCATTTTCCCACAAGTACTTACATTTAAAAAGATTTTTTTTAATGTTTTTACTATTCAAGATGTTGGACCTCACAGGGAAAAAAAAATTGCTTCTATTTCAAACTACTACATTTTATTCTCTGTGGAAGAGACATGTCATTTTAATTCCCATCTTTCTCCTATCTGTTCTCTTATGCTGGACTCTTTGAACTTCATAAAAGAGGTCCTTTTATGTCCTTCCCTTTTAATAGTTAAATCAGTGAAACTCACTACTCTTGTTACCGTTCCCAAAAGATTCATTCACAACCCTGTTCTTTCGTTTCCAAATAAATATGAATTACTTGGTGATGTGTAGTCACTGTTATTTTAATCTTTATCACTGTAGAAATCGATCCTTTCTTCTTAGATTCCACCCTCCCTGAGTTCTTCTCCAATCTTGCAGTTAATTCTCCAATGAATTTCCAGTAGGAAGTAATTGCCATTGCTTTATATTTTGGGATTACCTTATTTAAGTCTCTAGTTATGCTAGCACATATGACTTGGTATTACAGTGGGTTGGATTCAAGTTCACCTGTCCGTCAGACTATAGTCACCTTCAGGGTACAGAGTTCCAATCATTATATTTCTCACAGCCCCTAGCATATCATGTTCACACAACAGGCACTCTTTAAATATGAATGGAGTTGAATACCGTCTTTGAAATAAATATTATGAATTCAGTGAGTGGGCATCTACTCTCCGCCCACCTTCATTCAAAATATTATTGCCATTTTGACAAGTACCTTGAAGAGAGAGGACAGAAATTATATAAGGAGCTATACACAATCCGGCTGTGCTTTGGCTAAAAATGTTCTGATCTATTTCCCAGATTCCTTTGCAGCTAAGATTGGTCATATGGCACAGTTCTGAACAGGAACCATAAGTTGATAATTGTGATAATTTCTGGAAAAACTTTTATTTATTTATTTGTTTGTTTGTTTGTTTATTTATTTCATTGTTTATTAAAGAGACAGGCGTCAATGATGTCATGCTTTACCCCGTAACAAGCCTTGAACAGAGAGACACGATACCTGGAGGTGTGGCAGCCACCTTGTAATGGTGAGGAAAGGAGACAGAATCTCAGGGCAGCGAGCCCTGTCATCACTCAATCGCTGGATCGTTTTTGCCCCTGGATGCGACAACTCCTGAGTTCTAGCTGTTAGAAAATGAAACTCTTAAATGTTCATGTTGCCTTTTCTTTGTATCGATCTCATCCTCATTTCAGAGGAAGGACAGGTGACTCAGAGGTACTAAGGTGTCCAAGGCTGTCCATTTGTGAAGAGCCATAGTGGCAGTTCAATCACGAATGCAAAACCTTTATGTGAGCCTCTATCCACGTGTTTCTAGAGGGTAAGTGTAGCAACCTGCATACCACGTACACATTCATGCTAGTTGTAAGCATGCTGTAGCCAACGGGCTTTAAGATTTTCACCACCCAGTCTCACCTTTGAATCTCCTATTTGTGGCATGGTTACAATTTGTTTTTTAATAATTTTGGAATAATGTGTCTGAGCAAGAAGTGTCAGAAGGACCTTCCTCTTACCTTGCATGTTGGGTGTCTCACTTGACGTGAGAACACACGGAAAACTTGACCCAGCAATGAATATCGGGGTGCCTGGTCCGGAAGCTTCCCTTCAAAACGGTAGCAGCCCGTGTCCTGAAACAATGGCTGGACGTGACTCCCGCGGACGAGGTCCTGCTGACCAAAAT
Organism: Rhynchonycteris naso; assembly: GCA_037038555.1. Lineage (NCBI taxonomy): Eukaryota > Metazoa > Chordata > Mammalia > Chiroptera > Emballonuridae > Rhynchonycteris > Rhynchonycteris naso. The sequence continues at coordinate 5,273,361 of CM072998.1, read as the reverse complement.
GCTCTGTACGAATCTACCCAGAGCCGAAACGTTGGTTTTTCCCTCGCAAACATACTGCCCCCAAATTCCAGTCATTCTGAAAAACAATTAACCTGTCAAGTTTCAAGTTTCGTTCAGAATTTGGACTGCATCCTGCCATTGATATTTATTTTAATCCTCTATTGATTTCTGTGGGAATTCTTTTGGTAGAATTAAGACAGGATATAGCCCCGAAGGAATTTCTACAAAGAAGGTTGCCACTTTTTTCTCTTTGTGTTTCACTTTTATTAAGTGTAGGTTCTGACGCTGAAGCTCTAAAAATAGGTTTACCAGCTAAATGGCTGATGAAGTTTTTCTATTTTTAAAATCAAGCTGAAAGGTCATTAAGAATGCTAAAGTCTCACAGGGAAGAACTGCATTGTAAATGATTTTTACCATCTGTTTTTGGTCTGGTTTCTGAAAACTTGAATATTTTATTATTTATTTATTATAATATTATTTTTAAATGTCTTTTTGACTTTATATACCCCAAACTGTCTGTCATGAAATTTATTTTGAAAATGCCTATTCAAACTATGTCTAAAACAGTAGATTGCAATATTAGACATTTAAAATTATCATGATCACTATGGAAGTATGAATGTCAGAAATTCTTTAGAATGGTGTTAAGTTTTGAAAAGGCAAATTAGAAAATTATATATGCTGCTCACAAAAATTAAGGGATATTTCAAAATGAATATGAAGTGGTAAAATATCTTCTAATTTTTGTGAGCAGTATATTATAAAGTATATATTATAGTAATGCAAAAATATACTTAAAGATTGGAAGATAGTGGAAAATTAAAATTTTGTGTGATAAATTGTTGAATTTGTTGTTTTATCAAATGTTCCTATACTTGGTATTTTATGCACCAATATTAAAATTCAGATGTAAGCAAATAATATAACTTACTTTTTAAATTCATCAAATTCACATGAACTTAAAATCATGACAAAAACTGAAACCAGTGAGAATAATGTCATTAAGAAAATGCTGGTATTTCAGTTTTCAAATGAGTGGTTCTTGGATCACTTCCACAGTTATGTGGTAATCTTTTATTCATTTTCTGGTGTCATGACAATATCTTTAGAAGTTATCAGATATCAGTAAAAATTGACCAAGAGAATTCCTGACACTGCTCTGCCTTAATAGTGACATTCTGTGGACCAAATAAGATACTGCGCATGTAACTATTTTTAAAAGGACACGTGAAAAGCATCATAATATTTTTCCATCATCGCCCATGCTTTGCACAGTTTCTCTTATGAATTCCTGGCTTCTGTCCAATCAGAGGCTGAGAGTGTGGGGCTCACATGGGGGGTCGCCGTTATTACGGGGCTCCAGACAGACCTTGCTCACCTGACTTGCCCTCGCTCAGACACAAACCGAGGGGGACCTTAATGGACTCACTGTTTGCCTCGGTCTGGGAATCCAAAGTCATCCGCCACCACCACTGACCCTGCAGACCGGACCAGACCACTCTGCGTCCTCCGCAGTCGGAGAGGAACTCCCTCCATGTTGCTTTGAGGGATGACGGATGACGTGAGACCGCTGGGCTTCTGTCACCCCGGAGCATCCCAAATCCATTGAAATCAGAACGCCATTTCCACTGCAGCAGCTGCTGCCGGCAGCTGTAGCCTCCAGTCGTCCCTGGAGGATCCGACCTGCCCGAGTCCCTCCCCAGCGCACAGCTGGGGGTGAGGGGTCCTGAGTCCACAGGGGCCCTCTCTGCGTCAGAGGCAGGGGTGGGGGGACGCTGAGAGAAGTCAGCCAGATGTGCTAAACTTACTCCAGTGTATTTATCTCCCAAATCTTTGGGTTTCTTCACTGATACTATTCTAAAAGTGTCCTGCCCTCTCAGATGGATTCAGCAAGAGCCACCCGTGACTTCCTTTCAGACCCTCAACCAACAAGTTATCTTTATTTCCAGCTGTTGGAAGTCACGCTGACCCTGGAGTACTGGCATTCACGCAGGTAAACGCCGCCCGTCTAGAATCATGTCTCCCCTCTCTGCTCAGACACGCGCAGACACACTCTCCAGATATTTCCTGATGTGAACTAGAACACTGCTCCAACCGTTTCGGAGGGCGAGGCTCGTCCCGCTACTCCTGAGTTTGTAATGCCCTCCTCCTCCTGGTATGATGGACTCTAATTCAGTTCTAGGTTAAATGAAACACAATCCAATGACGAAGTTAAGTGGCTTTTATTTGAAACAAAACTCTTCCCCCCCTCCCCGGCCCCCCAGCCAGTGAGAGATCCTGAGTCCTTTAAGCGAGGCAGGAACAGAACAACCTCTTAGACAGCAGAAAGCAGTTACTTCACCTGATATACAAAGTTCATCAGAGTTAGACACCTGTTGTTTCACTTAGCCGGCTTCTCACTGTTTGCTTCTCACCCCTACCCTGACCAGCGTGCTGGGCGGATACTCGATCCACTGAGCCACCCGACCAGGGCCTGCCGCTCTGTAACACGACCTATATATTTAGGGTGACAAGCCATTCGCAACGGACAGCTACTGTTGTGTTGGAAGTTGTCATGTTTTTCATTTGACAATCGGACGGAAAAGAGGTCGGTGCCCCTGACTACATAGTCAAGTATTGCATGTTTTAAAAACTCCTGCTGCACACCAGTTGAAAATCGTTGTTACATAGGAATTGCATTAACAGGGGAGTCCAAGAATATTCAGATCCCCTAATTCCTGGCGTGGTTCGCCACTGCCTCCTCAGGCGTTCCTGTACACACAATTGTGGTAAAACAGGAAACCTAGCACTCGCGTATTAGTGAGGGTTTTCAGCCAAAGGGGAGCTCCGGTGGATTGGGCTGGAGCACGTGCCAGCGCTTTGGGTTTCCCACACTGGTCAGGTCTGAGCATCCCTGACCTGAGGAGGCTGCCTGCCTGCAATTTGTCCTGAGGTAATACCGGGGTCTGATCTCCCCGCACTGGGAAGACGCAGGGCCCACCTGCCCGGAGCAGAGACGAGAGGCCACCGTCCCTTCCCCGGGAAGTCACTGCCGCTAACAGTGGTGTCGGTGAGTACTCTGGACCTGAGCAATGCAAACCCTTGACTGTCCTCCTCCAGAGAGGGATGGGAAGGCTCCCTTCTCCTGGAAGCCAGGTCGGCTCAGCTCCCCATAGACAGGTGTGCTGGCCAAAGACCGCACAATGCACAGCACATCATCTGGGATCGTGTCTCCTCCTCGTATGTCCTCTGTGCCCCAGGAACAACAAGGCAGCTGCTGCAGACACATTTACGTCCCTTCTCCTCGGGGCCTCAGCCAACAAGAGAGATACACCCCATTAAAGTGGGGTGTCATATACTAGGAAGTAAAATGACCTGACTTCGAGTGACTTTTGAACGTCCTGCAGCCCACCTTCTTGAGCAGAGGGAACCCCCCTCAGGTCCTTTAGAAAACAGTTATGTGTAATGTTGTGAGAGCCCACGCCGGGCAGCGGGAAGGGGTTTGGGTTTTGCTGGAAACAGAGTCTGAGACCAGGATGACAGGGCAAGGTGCTGACTTGGGGGGTGAGCTTCGGAGGGAAAGTTGGGAAAGGTGGGGTTTGGGGAGGTGAGACGGGACAGAGAAAGGTGTGGGTACAGGGTGTGCTCATGAGCAGAACCCTGCTTAGGACCCCTGGGAGACTACATGGACACACACATATGTGCTTCAACCTCAGAGGGAGGAACTGGGTTCTTTAAGCCCCATTCCTACTCAAGGCTGGCCAAGGGCATCATCTGACCACCCCCTGGATGAGCCAGGCAAAGCCCTGGGCAGACATGCCCATGAGACTCTGGTGGGAAGCCCCGTGCGAGGCGGGGCGGGGAGTGCCCGGGAGTGTGGATGGAGCATCAGCAGCAGATCCTGTTGCAAGAGCAGACCCCCTTCCGATGCAGTGACCTCAGAGGAGTACTCTTAGACAGAACAGCCCTCTAAAATCTAATGTCAGTCCTTTCCGGGATCTTCCTAAGACTATGAAATAGAAACTTTATATTTTCCAGTGTCCGCCGATGGAAAGAACAGCCATTCTTTATCTGCAGTTCTTACAGATTACTATGGCCTCTTCTCGTTCTTTATGAAGCACATCACCATTATGAAATGGTAAGAAAGGTTACCTTGGTCACAAACGTACACTGTATTCTTGTTGGCCATATGTCACTTTTCTATGCTGTCCCCTGAAAAAGGAGGATAAGGTAATTTTTTTTTTAAGTTTACTAGGTCCCAGGCATTGTGTTAAACGCACCCATGGTTCACTCACTAAGTCCCCTGAGTAACCCTGTGCAGAGTTTCTATTGCTGTGCCCAGTTTACAGAAGGAGTTGAGGGCGAGGCCACCTCCCCGGGTCAGAAGGCCTCAGGAGAAGAACCCACATAGGTCTGTTCAGAGCCCGTGTGTAGTCCTGGAGTCTGGCTTATACGCCAGGAGAAATGTGGCATTCTGGTCTTCAGAGCATGAGTCCCCAGCCGGTGTCTTTCACTTCCGTGAGCTCCGGTGCTGCTGGTTGGCCTTTCTGTGTGTGAGGGCCACAGAGACCTGCTTTTCTGTCTGTCTCCTGCCACATCAGGGCAGCGTGACGCATGGTAGGGGAGCTGTCACTAGGTCCTTATCCGTGCTCTGTTTATATTTGCCAAGGTGGTCTGCATCTGATCGCTGGGAGCTGGTTTTGGTTGTCTTTCATTTATTTGATTTTTTTTTTTTTTTTTTTTACCATGGTGAATATTCGGTCTTTCTCTTCTGTGATAACGAAGGCGGAACGGATTAGCGAGTCCTCTCTCCCTGCAGGAAGTGTTCTTATAAAGCAAGGGCTGTTATCTTCGTCCATTTCAGTTTGATGATAAGAGGACCCAACATTTAGCAAATTGCTCTTTAGTCCTCCAGGATAAATCTCTGGGATTAGAAATGGATTAAGAGATTCGTGGGGAAAGGTAAGCATTCTAAATTCTCACATTCAAAGGAGGATAATTGGTACCAGAAGTAAGAGCATGACATAAAAAGGCTTTGAACAGTTGCGCATAAACAACAGAATATCATACATGAGGGATCAGGTGCCCTCTTTATTTCATAAAATATGCTAATACATTTTTCCTTGATCAGCTCCCTCTCACTAAATTGAAAAACGGAATCGGATGTTGGGTGTTTGCAGAATCAAGTTTGGTTTGAAGTATATGTGATCTTAGCTGCTGATGACAAAATGTGGACACATTCTGGGAGGTACCAGGGGTCTTCAAGTTTCAAACCTCCTTTTCGGGGTTGTCTTGATGCATTTTAAAAGAACAAATACTAACAGGATCCTTTTGGTTCCAAATGTCTTTGATTTATTCCTGCTGTTAGACCAAAGACACTTAATAAAACTTGGCAACTTCTTTTACGTTTGACTTTTTAAAACAAGATGGTAAAAGTTTCCGTGGTTCTGGAAAAGAGCCACAGAGTGACACTGAACCTCTTGTGGGCATTTTCTAAGCATAACCACAATCAAAGTGCCTTCGTTATAGAGACGATAGGCTGTCAAAAAAAGTTGTCGTGTCTCTTTGGGGAAAATCAAGTAGTAACACTTAGAATATGGCAGCAGCTGTATTTTCATAGCGAGCATTCCAGTTTCTGGTCAATCTCAGAAATCTTCCAAAAAACTTTCTGGAGCTTTCTTCCACTTTGACAGAACGAGCAAAAGAAAAGTGATTCTACCCCCAGGCAAGTGATTCTCCAAGTTGCAAGCTCCTGGGAGAGCAGGTCACACACCGTGCTTGTTTCTAGACACCTTCCGTCAGCGTGGTCCCCATCCTTCCAGTCACCAGCAATTATACGTATAATTCATGACATCATAATTGTGCTTTGTTCTATTTCTCATAACTATTTTCACTGATTTTTATCCTTCTTATATTGGACACTCACTTGAACAATTTGTCATATTTAAAATAGCAAAATCATTTGAAAATATTTGTGCTGATAGTTCTTTCTGTAAAGCAGGTATAAGCCGAGAAGAAAAAAATTTCAGACAATCAGGAATAACTCTGCAAATCCCACGCTGACTGGGAAGCCAAAGAGCAGTCACGGGAACATCTGGGTGAACAGGCAGGACCGTGAATGAATGATGGGCCATCAGACAGAGGGACAGCACTGGGGTCAGCCTTGTCACAAGCCCATGAAATCTGATGACATAAGGCACTTTGCAACCCTGTCAAGCGAGGAACTTGAGAAGGCAGCCAAGGGAGGCAGGCAGGATGGAGGATCTCTCCCTTCTCCACATTGATAATAATGTAAATATTTTGGTTTAATTTTCATATTATTTTTTTTAGTTTCTTTTTTATACCCCGAGGACAAAAAGACAGTTTGCAATATTAACTCTTGTGCATGGCAAACATCAAAACTTCAGTCATGGATTTAGAATCTAATGACATGTAGAGAAACATTTTCCTGTTGGTAATTCTTCTCAATAAAAATAAATGGATTCATCTATCCAACTGTCTGCGTTGCTTGGCATCTCATTGATGTATTACCATTAAGATTTATTTCCGACCAACCAACGTTCTTTGTGTTTTTTTAAAGATAGTTTTAGACTTTCTTGGGAGATAGGTTCATTTGTTTCTATATTTTTGGGTTTATGATTACGTAAGACATAAGTTCTGAAGTCAAAGTAAAAAATAAAAATGTTCCTATAAATTCAATTGCCATTCCTGTCTCCACCTCCCTCTTCACTCTCTCTGCATATAAGTGAGCATTTTTATTAGTTTCTGGATTAACCTTCTATTGTTTCTTTCTGAAAATACAAGCAAGTATGCATGTATACACACACACTGCTTTTATTGTAAACACTCTTCTGAAGCCTCTTTTTTGTTTAATAACACACCCTGAGACCACACGGGGCACCATGTAAAGCTACGGCATATTCCGTTTCAGCACAAGATTGGCACCATTGTGTGGCCACGTCATAACCAACAGCTCTCATCATGTGGATATCTGGGCTGCTTCTTGCATTTTGCTGTTACAACTAATGCTGATGTTGCTGTGCGTACCTTGTTTCCTGTTCATTTTCTTCCTGTTCTAGTCTACATATTTTAAAAGGAAAACCACAATTCGTATGTAATACATGAGATTTGCGATCTGTCCATCAGATGATCTGTCCAAACCTAGTGGGACTCTATCAGACTTCAAGGCAGAGACTTCTCACCAAGCTTCAGAGATCTCACCCCTCTTAGGAAAATCCAAAATGTCAACCAGGAATAAGCAAATAACCCAGGCTCTGCCCGGTTATCCTGCTGGGAAAGGAAGCCCCGTGAAGGATGGGTCATCCAAAGCAGGCTGCACAGCCCGGAGACCCAATAAGCATTAAATAATAACTAGGACAACGCAGATGGTAAAAAGCTGTGTTGCACGATGCTCCTGTATTATTCTCTTCAGCACCACGCTTGGGAAGCGTCCTGTGGTTTGTCTGATGTACTAACTACTAGACTGAGGTAATGTGCTCAGAGAAAATGTTGCTGCTTTCAGAGCAGACTTTTAATAGACCCATTTCATCGTCACCTTTCATTTATACTCACCGCTGCATAAAATAGTATTCCGAATAAAGTCCATGAACCTGGATGCTGCAGACAGTTCCATGTTTGCTGCTCTCGAAGAATAAATCTTCTGATATAATTTCCAGGCTTATATCGATTAAAGGGACTGACAGATTTACAATTTTCCAACCATATTGAATAACATACTTTCGAAAGCAGGAGGAAGTCCTCTAAGTGGTTCCCTCCACTTCATTTCCTTGTTCCCAGGATGTTTGCTGTCGTGTGTTGTCATTCCAGACAATGCCCTCCTGTTACAATGGCACAGACCCTGCAAGCCGAGGAGATTTAAATTTAATTTACCTTTAGCAAGTGACTCACCATCTTCGTACCTCAGTTTCCCCATCTGTAAAATGAAGATAATACTAATGTCTACCTTACATACTCATTGTGACAATTAAATGAGCCAATACTTGCTCAACATTTGCTCCTGGAACATAGTAAGTGCTCAGTAAATTGTAGCGATGGCAGGGTCTAAATAACCGATACACTAAGACGTTTAAGAAGAGAAGTTGCCGGGCTCCCGCATACATTGGCGGTGTGTGAGGGCTCTGAGTTCTCCGCACCCTCTCCAACACTGGGGACTGTCTTACTTCCGATCACAGCCATCCTAGTGGTGGTGTGAAGTGACATCCAAGATGATTTTGGTTTGCATCTCACTGAATACAGTGATGCTGAGCCTCTTGACCTGAGCCTCATTTGGTCCTGAGCCTGACCTTGGCCTTGCCCTCTCTTCCCCCAAAGCCTAGACTGGAGGACTCCGTTCCCAGGCAGTTACTCTGCTTTCACCGCAGGTCCTTACCTTGCCCACGGCAGCAGGGAAGTAAAAAGCGGGATCCTCAGAAGTTGCGTGGTGCCAGCCTCTCTATCTATACCTGTAAGGAGGCTGGTTGGTGATGCAAAACCAATGCTCTGTGAGTGTAAGGAGGAAACTGTGTCGATGGGATTTATAGAAAGCTCCCTGAGCCTGACCTGTGGGGGTACAGTGGGTGGAGCGTCGACCTGGAACACTGAGGTCATCAGTTCGAAACCCTGGGCTTACCGGCACATATGGGAGTTGGTACTTCCTGCTTTCCCTTCCTTCTCTCTCTCTCTTCTCTCTAAAATGAATAAAATCTTAAAATAATAATAATAATAACAATTCACTGGTAAAGTGTCGACCTGGAACACTGAGGTCGCAGGTTTGAAACCCAGGCCCGCCTGGTCAAGGCACGTATTGAGGTTGATGCTTCCTGCTCCTCCCCCCTTTTCTCTTTCTCTCTCTTGCCTCTCTAAAATAAATAAACTCTTAAAGAAAAGATATTTTTAAAAAAAGAAAGCTCCTTGGAATTAACAGTGTGCTATAGGCAACTTCTGAAGCTAATTTATAGCAAGCACAAGGACACATACACTCATGCACACACACCCATGCACATATACACACGTGCTCACACACCTATGCACACAGACACATACGCACGTGCTCACACACACATGCGCATATACACACGTGCTCACACACCTATGCACACAGACACATACCCACGTGCTCACACACCCATGCACACAGACACATACGCACGTGCTCACACACCCATGCACATATACACACGTGCTCACACACCTATGCACACAGACACATACGCACGTGCTCACACACCCACGCACAGACACATACACACGTGCTCACACACCCATGCACACAGACACATACGCACGTGCTCACACACACATGCACACAGACACATACGCACGTGCTCACACACCCACGCACAGACACATACGCACGTGCTCACACACCCACGCACAGACACATACGCACGTGCTCACACACCCATGCAAATATACACACGTGCTCACACACCCACGCACAGACACATACGCACATGCTCACACACCCATGCACATATACACACGTGCTCACACACCTATGCACACAGACACATACGCACGTGCTCACACACCCACGCACAGACACATACGCACGTGCTCACACACCCACGCACAGACACATACACACGTGCTCACACACCCATGCACACAGACACATACGCACGTGCTCACACACCCATGCACACAGACACATACGCACGTGCTCACACACCCACGCACAGACACATACGCACGTGCTCACACACCCACGCACAGACACATACGCACGTGCTCACACACCTATGCACACAGACACATACGCACATGCTCACACACCCACGCACAGACACATACGCACGTGCTCACACACCCATGCACATATACACACGTGCTCACACACCCATGCACACAGACACATACACACGTGCTCACACACCCATGCACATATACAAACGTGCTCACACACCTATGCACATATACACACGTGCTCACACACCTATGCACACAGACACATACGCACTTGCTCACACACCCACGCACATATACACACGTGCTCACACACCCACGCACAGACACATACACACGTGCTAACACACCCATGCACACAGACACATACGCACGTGCTAACACACCCATGCACACAGACACATACACACGTGCTAACACACCCATGCACACAGACACATACCCACGTGCTCACGCACCCATGCACACACATGCATACACTCATGCACACACTCTCACACACACACACTAGCACCCAGGAGCACCCTCAGTGAAAGGCGTTCTTTCCTCTGATGTGGTTCCCCCACCAGCCAGCCCTGCTGCTGGAGACAGAGCAGCTTGGCCTTTCCCAGTGCGGGTCCCTGGCTGACCGTGTGGAGCCGAGCTGACCGTGCTCTCTCCTTCCCTGTGTCCTTCATGCGGGAACCCGCTGGAAAGGGACCGTGTGGCCTCGGGCCCCAAACTTGGACAGAGCAGGGAGAATGGACAAGCAGAAGGCAGAACAGAACTCCTCAAGTATTCCATCTGAAGAGTGAAAATACAGGAATATAAATCTACATAAAGGAAAAAAGACATAGAGGAAAACATAAGGCATTTTTAAAGCAGGAGGAGGGAAAATGTGTTAATGGCAAAAGAAGGAATTTGCTAGTGATTGACCTGGGTTTGTATCTAGCATTCTATGTTCTCATGCAGAACTCATGGTTGATGCTCTCTTGGAATCCAATAGAAAGCTAACTTGTTTCGCACGCTCGGGACTTCCCTAGTCTAGTTAAGAGGCAGGTTTTAGAAAGGAAGCGGCTCCCCGAAATACACTCACATCGCAGAGCACCGAGCCCAAAAGGACTACTGGGGACAAAGCAAGGTCAGGAACCTTGACTCAGGGAAAGCTTTTTGGAAAGGCTCACTTCCCGTGGCTTCGGAAGAGAAGGCAGAACCGTGTTGGACACCGCATAGGTGGTAGAGAACTGTCGAGCACAGAGCAGCCCTGATGTAAGCGTCTCCTGTCTCCTGTCATCTCCTTCTCACCTCCAGACTGTCCCCAGACCCCGCATGGGCTGGCACAAATCCACCTGCCTGTCCAGGGACCGCAGGGAAGCTACAATCCTCCTCCTCTCTCCTCCAAGAAAATGATGACTCTACATTCCCTGAGCTTTAGATGACGGTGGCTTAATTTGTTCCATCTCCCAAGTTCGACATTTGCTCTTTACCCGGTTCTGAAGCCAGGTAGGCGGGCATTTAAGGCAAAGCTGAGGAAGGGTTGCAGGCGAGAGCATGCCTTCGCTCTCCGCCCTCTGCCTGTGTGGGGTCAGCCCGTGAGGTTGGGATTGTACAGAGTGCAGGCGATTACCACAGGGAGCTCTCGTTGAACAGCAAAACCAACAGTCAAGTAACTGCAAAAGTGATCGTTCATATTATCGTCCTTCGTAAAATAAATACGAAGAAAATAAACTACGTAAAACAGGTTATCTCAACTCTCTTCCAACAGGTTTAAAAAGATGGCTGGCTGCAACATGATGTTTGAAACTGTAATAGGCATGAATATCAGATGATAATGACTATTTCTTTTGGGACACAGAGGGCAGCCCTCCATTATCACCCTCCAGCTCACAAAAGAATACATTTAACCTGCATCATCATGAGAACACAGAGTTAGGACAACTCCAGCTCCTAGCTCAATACTGTTACCTTTTGAATTAATTTCAAAACCAACTCACACAAATGTAATATTATAGAAAGCTAAGTCTTTTTACTAGTCAGATTCTATGTTGCCTATTTTTATCCTTCTTTTCAGCTGAGTTTACTTTTGGATCTTTCATCCCCAAAACTTTCTTTAGGGAAATTGTTTTGCTGGTACCACAATATATACTGTGATTGAAACCATAGCACTGTTACAGAGGCATAATGTATCATCATGTAAAGACACCTTATTTAAACTCAAGCACTAGGGACAGAAGAGAGAGAGAAGACTTCCGACGTCGTGCCCTTCAGCAGTGTGAGAGGAGAGCCGATCAAATGTGTGATCAGAAATACTGTATCGTCGGTCACGTGTTCACCTGCTGTCCTGATAGAACCTCACGGTTGAACCTACCTCCCTGGTGAGACGGTGCGTATCACATGCTCCACGGATAAAGTTGCTGAACACGCTACATTCGCGAACGTGCTACACCCTTCAGGTCCCCCGGCCATCCTCATCCTCCTGCACCCATTTCCTCCGTGTCGCTGTGGCTCTGGTGGTGCCCAGAGCACAGGTGAACCCGCAGACCTCTTCTCAGTGGGAATCCCAACAAACACAACTCAGTCTCCTCCAAATAATTCCCAGGGTAAACCCCAGCGTCTCAGAGCCAGGAAGGAAGAGTGAGGGAAACCACATCAGTGTGACTCCGGGATGCCCTGGGAGGTGACAGCCTGGGGCGACTCCATGTGTGTCACATCTATGTCATTTCAATGCAATGAAGTATCAATGTGATTGGACTGAAGTCCACCTGCCATCTTGCTACTCATTTTGTTTGTCATGCTTTTCACTTGTTTCTTTTTCACCTGTCTTAATTTTATTTTTTGATTCAATATTTTTCAATATTACAATTTTTCTCCACTTGTTGAATGATGAGCTGTTCAAAGTTTTTGGTAGTTGCTCCAGAGTTTACAATAAGCACCTTCAACGTCTAGCTGCTTGCATGAAAATACTATTACACCATTTGATGTGTCATCAAGGGCTTTAGAACCATAGTCTTCCCATTTCCAGTCTGTTCTTTGTGTGTTGTTCATGTGCCAACATGCCTTTGCTTCTACATGTCTTATAAAATTTAGCATAATTGTTCAAAATTTAAACAGGCATTTTAAAAGGCATTTAAGTATTGACCCACTTATTTGCTCTTTGCGGTGGTTCTAAGTTTCTGTTTGTTATTGTTTTCCTTTCACCTAAGAGGAATTCTTGAACATTTCTTATATTATACATTTATGAACAACAAATCTCTCAACTCTTTTTGTCTAAAGAAATAATTTCTTTCCCTTTTATTTCTAAAAGCTATTTTTATCAGATATAGAGTTCCTGATTGGGTCTTTTTAGTTCAGAACTTAAAATGATGACTTCACTGGATTTTGGCTTCCACTATGTCTCTTAAAACTCTGCAGTCATTTTTATATTCAATCCCCATAGGTGAGATCTTCTTTTCTTTCTACTTTTATACTTTTTGATTATGATGTCACTTGCTGTTATTTTATCTGTTGATTATTTTTGACATTATTTAGTTTTTTAAAAGTATCTATATTTTTAGTACTTTGTGAGTCCTTTCCATTTGAAAATTTTTTTGTGTCTTCAATTATGGGATGGACCTGTCTCTTTTTCTGGTATTCTTGACAGGTATTATATAACTTTTATAACTTTTCAAATCTCATTATCCTCTGTCCTACTTTCTGTCACTCTTTTAAGGTTATTTTTATATAATTTGTTTTCTGAAAACCTAGGCTTAATTTTCTAGCTCATTAACTCACCACAGTGATCTTCATTCTGCTTTTCTGGCTTTGTTGAGTTTCTTCTTCTTATTATTATTATTATTATTAATATTATTATCATTATTATTTCAAAGTTAAAACTTTATTTTCATGATTTTTTTCTTTGCTGTTTCTGTTTACTATGGCTCCTTGCTCACATATTTATAAACTCCAACATGGAGGAAGAGTGATTACCAACCAAGGTTGAGATCGCTTCTAAGAAGATCACACTAAGGAACAATGACAACAGAGGACCTGATCCCCATAGCCTCTGACTCCATGCCCATCGCCACACACGTTACATTTCCCTTATACCCATCATCACTTGCCAACCAGTGTCACACAGCAAATAACCCCAAGTACTCAGTGGAAGACGACAACACATTGGCGCTGTCCACCTCTTCCCGGACTTCCTCACTTGTCCTGAGACCAGTTGGCTGTCCACTGAGAAACCTGGGGTGACCTGGCTCTGTTTCATGTGTCTCTTATCCTTCCATCGGCGAACTCAGTCATGACCTCACCGCAGCGACAGAGACACGACAGGAAGTCTGCCCAGGCATAGGGGGCGTTTCCATTGATCTCTGTCCATCATGACTGCTAAGACTCCATTGCTCAAAGCAAGTCACAGGACTGATTCGGGGGAGAAGGACCCTTATCACATTTGGGAATACACAGCAGAGTTACATGGTGAAGGGCAGGATACCGCACAGATGAGGAATTAGAACCAGATTGCTATCAGTCTACTGGAGCCAATATCAAATCTGCAAAGAAAGAAAAGAGCAAATTCAGAATTGCCTGCAATGGGACAAAATCATGCCGACAAGAAAAAGAAATTAAACGCTTGATATCTGTATAAATTTGTTAACCAGCATCACACACAATAATTTCAATTTAAAGAAAGGAAAGACAAGTGAGAAAGTAATTCAATTATAGAGTAATAAAGAAAATTAATTTCTTGGACATTTTGATCTGACTACTGAGAAAGACAGCCTGTTCCTGCTGACTATGTGTAACTGTCTACAAAGTATATCAGCTAAGAACAGGGGCTATAAGATCAGATGCCTGGTTTCAAAGCTAAGGCCAGCCACTTATTTCTTATGTAACACTGAGATCTTGAAATACTTATTCTTTTAAGCTACAGTCTTATTATCTACAAAAGGTGAATAATATGGTAGTCATCTCAATGGAAAATGATGACAGGTGACAGTGGTAATGCCTATAAAATACTTATTTCCATGTATGGGACATCATAAGCCAGGATTCAGCATACTATTCACACGAAAAGAAAAGCAGAGAGTAAATATTTTAGACTTTGACAACCATATGGTCTCTGTAGCAACCGTTTCACTGTGTTGTTATGGTGTGAAAGCAGCTATAATAATATTTAAGTGAAGGGGCATAACTGTTTTCCAATAAAACTTTATTTATAAAAATAAACAGTGGACCAGATTTGGCCATGGGCCATAAATTTCCCAGCCCACTGTAAACTATGATTAATGACTATCACCCCCAACTGCATTTTAAATTCCTGCAGTTCGGACACCATGCCCTAATTTTGTTTGTATTCTTATGTCTCCTACACAGTTCCCGGCATACACGAGGTGCTTACTCAAGTGATTTTTAAGAATAATTATTTACTGAACTCCTACCCAGCACAAAAGCACCAGTAAGAGGTGTGCTCATATCCTGAGGTGACTCTACGGCCCCTTGCTTTCTGAAATGGAAATGTCACCGGGACTGGCGAGGTGTGAGCCTGCTCTAACAGGAGCCATCCCACTGGGGAACTTTGATTTCTCTCAGCGTGGGGATCATTTATGCTTCCTCTGCACCTTGCAGAAGGACTGGATCCTGCACACGGTGCCACCAGGCCATTTTTTTAAATCCTCTTTATCCGGTCACATTCTCCAGACAGGACATTACAAGTTTCCTTGGGTGATCATTTCACTTTGAAGCTAATGGAAGGGTGGGTGCAGTTTCTGGTCCTCTAAGTGTTTGAAGCGGGACAATGTGTGTGACTCTGCCGTGTTAATGATCAGGAAAGCGCGGCGTGTTTGAGGAAGAGGACACCCTGCCCCAGCCCTGTCCCCGACCCTGCCTTCACAAGCCTGGCACACGCTCTGCTGACCTCGGTCACCACGCTCTGATGGGATTCACATCTTGAGGTTCATCCTTTATCCTACAAGCCTATCAACTCCCTCACCTACATATTTTAGAGGACGTAGTAAAAAATCAACCCCGTCTTTAACTCTCCTTACAGATAAAAGGAGAGGATTATAATGTTATAAAACAGTCATTTTTACCTGAGGTAAGAGAAAAAGAGAACCACCACAGAATATCAAATTAATTCCATCGTTATCTTTGCCAACAAAGCAATGATACTTAAATGTATGCCAGTTTTTTTGTGCATGTTCCTTTGGGGGGAAACGTAGATGGCCACACCACAAGCACTGAACAGCCTATTCCAGTGTCTCTAGTCGTAGGTTTGTGTGTGTGCTTGTGCATGAGAGAGAAGCTATGGTATAAACACACTTAAAAACCACTACATCTTATTTGAGGCAGGGTTGGCATTACTTAAGTGGCTTGGTCATGTGGTCGAAATTAATACTTAACTTTGTTTAAAATCTGAGTTTCCTATGTTGGCTGCGGATGCAGCTTCCACCTAGAGGAGCCCAAACAATGACCTGACAGCTGAGACATTAGGGATGGGTGTTGATGCAAAGGCTTCCTTGTATTATTTTCATTAATTTTCCTGCTTGCCTCGTCAATTCTTGATAGACGTTGAGTGCCAAAAAGTAGAGATTACTTTCATGGAGCATCTTGTGAATTTATTTCCTCTAAAACTTGATGACATTCACCTTAGTGACATGACAGAGTCTGGTCTTTGCTGCAATTAGGAATAAATGGTCCGGGATGTGCGTAATCACTCACCGCCCTAGGGAAACTGGGTTGAGGCATGCTCGATAAGCTCATGTCCATCTGGGGTCATTGTCTCCCAAGTTCACACTTGATGCCACCCAGGGCTGTGTTGATATTCCTGTCAACGGTGTTCCTGAAGATAGTAATCTTGTTCCAGTATGTGAATAGGACATGTTTCTACTTCATGTTGATAGCCCTTGTCTTCAAGCCCTGTTTGTTTGTTTTTTCTTTTCTGTGCTTTTATACCTTGGCTTCATCCTAACAGCTAAGCAGATCTGTTTGTTTTATCTTAGGGTTTCTCAACTGCCGCATTATTGACATTTTGAGCTGGTAAGCTCTTTGTTTGGCGGGCAGTGGAATCTACCCACTAGATCCCAGTAGCTCATTACCACACCCCCAGTCGCAACAACCAAAAATGTCTCCAGATATTGCCAAAGTTCCCTTGGGCTTGGGAGTATAAAATTCCCCCTCGTTGAGAAGTTAAGACTATGTAGAAAGTTTATTTCTATAAGTGGCGTTTATAACCATATAAATTCTGATATACTTTATAGTTTGTTTTGACCCTAAATAAGCACCTCGTTCAATACATCATTTTAAAGATAAAGTGATAAAGTCAATTAACCAAGATGATACAGCGCACCGACCAAGCCAGGGCTGGACTGCATGGCATCACAACACTGCTCTGGGCCGTTCTGCGCCCATTTGCGCCTTCAGAGGAAGTGGTCGGTGCTGATGTGCTATACCTGCTCCATGTGACCCAAGAAGCTCATCAACGAGCAGCTAAGTCAAGTGGTTATCCTTCCTTTCCTGCTGTCCTACCACTTCTCTACATTTGTAGGTTCATTTAATAACTAAGTAAATGAGCATATAAATGAATTAATAAATATGCATCTTATCTGAGGCAGAGACCAAGCTAAGGAGTTAGCCTTGAGACTGCAGTTAGGAATAGACAGTGTTCGGTTAGACTATCATAAGCATTATGCTAGTAACCGTAGGCCAATGGATGCAATGGGAAACTGATGGGTTAATTCCAAAGAGTGAGCTACTGTCCAAGTTAAAGAAGAATCTAGAAGATGTTTTCAAAACAAATTCTGTGTAAATACCAGTCATCTGAAAGCTTTGCCAATAAACAGAGCATTCAATACTTCTGTTAATTTCCCCCTCATTTTAAATGGCTGTATTATAATCTCAGTTGTTTATATGAAAGAGGCAATTAATGTCTGGCAAGAAACTGAAAACCATGACGCTCAACTGTGCCTTTATTTAGATTCTGTTCAACCTCTTTGGTTTCTATGTTCACTTGTTTATTGGTATCCAGGTAGTTATTTAATTAGCTACCTGCTTCATGAAGCCATTTATTACTTCCCAGATAGCCATAATCAAAGGCATAATACAAATTAAAGGATGGAAAAGATTAAAATCAATTCATCAGCCAAGTATGAGCTCCTCTACAATGGAGAGATGTAATTATTTCAGGTCTGGTGCCGAGATTAGCCTGATTGACTTTCTGGCTTTGACTCAACGATCTATTATCTCATTCCGAGATAAAATCTGGTGAGAATGCGCGCTATCTTTTGTTTTCCAGGCACAATCAGGAAAGGTCCGTCCATGTGCCCTCCCCAGCAACTGGCAAAACAAGTTACTGCAGCAAGATCGAACATGTGGTCGCTTCCACTCATCACACTTTGTTCAACGCTCATTGTCTGTGTGTGCTGCTCTAGGTTTTAGGGAGACCAGAGTTTGGGGTTCTTTATGTTATTTAGACAAAAAGTGGTTTCTTTTACATTATGACATACCCCAGCAAACCATAATGTTTGGAAAAATGTTCCCTTATAAATTCCAGGAGAAAGTCCCGGGTTTGATTCCTGGTCAGGGCACACAGGAGAAGCGCCCATCTGCTTCTCCATCCTTCCCCCTCTCTTTTCTTTCTCTCTCTCTCTCTTCCCCTCCCACAGCCAAGGCTCCATTGGAGCAAAGTTGGACTGGGCACTGAGTACGGCTCCATGGCCTTTGCCTCAGGTGCTAGAATGGCTCCAGTTGCAATGGAGCAACACCCCAGATGGGCAGAGCATCGCCCCCTGGTGGGCATGCTGGGTGGATCCCGGTTGGGCGCATGCAGGAATCTGTCTGCCTCCCAGCTTATAACTTCAGAAAAATACAAAAAGAAACAAACACAAAAATAATTACAGAAGAATTTTTCTTTGCTTAATCCCTTGGCCTTTACACCAGGCCACCAACTCCCTTTCCCACTGACAGCTGTCTGTCTGTTTCTGTTTTGTTTGTTAATGTTATTAATCTATGTCACCTCTGGTGATAAATCCAATCAGAAAGTAAATTGTGGGAGAAAAAGAGTTTATCTCTCTTTTTTGGTTTTTCTTTTTTTTTTTTTCAAAAAAGAAAAGGGAGATATAGACTGAAAAGTAATTAAAATGTTATAGTTTTAAAAGATTCAAACCGAAAAGGTCAAACATATAGCCAAAATGCATACATTTAGCAGTGTACACACAGGCAAAGATTTGAGTGTTCATGTGAAGTCACTTCTTCTTCTTTGGCTCCCAGCTGCCTAAGGATGAAGCCTGCCCTCCTTCCCCAGACATGGCTGCCACGTAGGGTGTGTCTTCTCCGCTCCTGACACATCTCAGTGTCCCCTCCCCACAGGCACAGAGAACGCTCCAACCCTCGGTATGGAGCCCCGCTCCTTCCGGATGGCGCTGGACCCCACGGCCCACCTGAATCTGCGTCCATTTGGCAAAGAGGAAGATGCCTTTCCACAAGAAGGAAAGAGGAAAAACGCAGCTAGTCAGAAAGGAGAAACGCATGTGCGGGAGGATTTGCATGTACTTCAGCTGTCTATCAAACAGACACACTGAAAGAAATTTAATTCAATTTTAGCACATCTGATGTCATAGGGTTTTGATTAATTTCAAGAATTGAGCCTGACCAGGCTGTGGGGCAGTGGACAGAGTGTCGGACTGGGATGTGGAGGACCCAGGTTCGAGACCCCGAGCTCTCCAGCTTGAGCGCAGGCCCATCTGGCTTGAGCAAAAACCCGCCAACTTGGACCTAAAGTCGCTGGCTCCAGCAAGGGGTGGCTTGGTCTGCTGAAGGCCCGCGGTCAAGGCACATGTGAGAAAGCAATCAATGAACAACTAAGGTGTCGCAACGAAAAACTGATGATTGATGCTTTTTATCTCTCTCTGTTTTTGTCTGTATGTCCCTATCTGACTCTCTCTCTCTCTGTCCCTGTAAAAGAAAAGAAAAGAAAAGAAAAGAATTGAGTACCTAGACCCGTAATATTATCCAAATCAAAGCATATAGTGCAATCGAAGACTCTAATACACTCCAAATGATTTTTTTTTTACAGGGACAGAGAGAGAGTCAGTCAGAGAGAGGAATAGATAGGGACAGACAGACAGGAATGGAGAGAGGTGAGAAGCATCAATCATTAGTTTTTTCATTGCCGTCGCAACACCTTAGTGGTTCATTGATTGCTTTCTCACATGTGCCTTGACCGCGGGCCTTCGGCAGACCAAGCCACCCCTTGCTGGAGCCAGCGACCTTGGGTCCAAGCTGGCGAGCTTTTGCTCAAGCCACATGGGCCAGCGCTCCAGCTGGCGACCTCGGGGTCTTGAACCTGGGTCTTCCGCATCCTAGTCCGACGCTCTATCCACTGCGCCACCACTTGATCAGGCTCCAAATGATTTTTTAAATTACATTAAATATGTTTAAATCTTTTTTTCCATCTCAGAGTATCATCAATAGCAATCTGCTTTAGTGTCAGGTGTACAGCATAGCACAGACAATCCTGTACCTGACCGAGTGTCCCTCTGATACTTCACGCACTCACCGGGCACCACTCATCGTTATGACAGTGTTATTGACGCTGTTCCATGTGCTGGACCTCACATCCCTGTGACTGTTCACTAAGCCTCAGCTAGTACTTCTCAATACTTCACCTCTTCACTTCGCCCACCAAGCCCTTCCCTCTGGCAACCAGCGGTCTGTTCTCTGTGTCTGCAAGTCTTTCTGTTCTGTTTATTTCCACATATAAAACTTGAGTCTTTTTTAGCAATTGGAGATAAAGGTAAGTGAACAATTAAATTCACACCATAATAACCCTTAATCAGAGCGCTACGTTAAGTATGAATAATGCTATACTTAGCGGATGATTGGGTTTTCCTGGCAGCACTTTTCGGGAAACAGACTGGGGTGTACGATGACCAGATAACTAGGCCGAGACTTTTCAGTCCTGGGCCTATATCTTCAGGATGTGGGAACTATTGGGCCAACTCTCTCAGGAGGAGGAGCGGCTGACTGATACTCTCACCTGGCCTCTCTCTAAGCATGGTCCGTCACCAACTTCGTGGTTATGAAGGCGCAGTGGCTCAGCACTTGCTCTCTTTCTAGCCCGTTTCAAAACTCCAGTAACTGAATTTCATTCAAAATATACAATATACCACCATGAAATGAAATCTCAGTACTGTATTCAGGTGTGTGTGTGTGTGTGTGTGTGTGTGTGTGTGTGTGTGTGTATATATATATATATATATATATATATATATATATATATATATATATATATATTTAGGGCAACCTAGCAGTTGAGGAGAATGGACAGCTCTATTTATCTTTTAAATGATTGAATGGAATTGAAGATAACTTCTCTCACAGTCACTTAAATTCTACAAGCCAAGAAATGATAAGTCAAGGGCCTGTGGCAGTAGTGAGACTCAGCCGGTTCATACCATCGTTGAGTTCAGGGAACTGAACCAGTTGTTGAAACAGCACTTGTCACCAGGGCTCTCTCTAAGGTAGCACCTGGGCACCATCCGATGTGGAAACCACAAACTGACATTCCTTACTCTTTTTTAAGATTCTTCTGCGCAACAGCGTATTCTAAGTGCCTGTAGTCATGTTCATTCCGTCCACTGGTGAAAGAACTTGCAGGTCAGGATGCCAGTCAAGAAGCAATATGGAAATATCTTAAATAACAGTTTTACTGTTTTTTGTCAGGTATTATTTAATATTCTTTCATTAAGATTTTAAAACTTTCTTATAACACAATCTAGTTCTGTGTACTTCTTTTATTGTTCTTATTTAAATATTAAATGCATGAAATAATAAACTACCTTTTAGTATATCGGTTTTTTTTAAATATTTATATTTTTTATTAATTCTAATGGGGTGACACCAATAAATCAGGGTACATATGTACAATGAAAACATCTCCAGGTTATCTTATCATTCAATTGTGTTGCATACCCGTCACCAAAAGTCAAATTGTCCTCTGTCACCTTCTATCTGGTTTTCCCTGTGTCCCTCCCCTCCTCCCTATCCCACCCTCTCCTCCCTCCCCCCACCCCGTAACCACCACTCTCTTGTCCATGTCTCATATTCTCACTTTTATGTCCCACCTATGTATGAAATCATGCTGTTCTCAGTTTTTCTTTTTTTCTGATTTACTTATTTCACTCCGTATAATGTTATCAAGGTACATCCATTTTGTTATAAATGATCCGGTGTCATCGTTTCTTAGTATATCGTTTTTTATACTTAAAAAACTATTATTAGGGCAGACAGCCGGTTGTTAGACTATTTGAATCCCACCGCTGGCCTATGGTCACAGAGCTGGGAGGTGGTGGAACTGGATGTGAATACGGTTAGCTCCAGAGTCTGTTTGACAACTTTATTCTATCTCTCTGCAAGGCAAATAGTCTCTTAAAACTAGAAGTCTCACTGGTTTGCATCATGGACGCGTCGTATCTGTGCTATCCCCTGCACCTGAAATGTGTCTCCTACTCACCTTCATCATGTCCACACCTACCCATTCTCGAGATTTCTGGTCAAGTTTCAGGTCAAGCACCCCCTGAACCCCTAGTCTAAGACTCTCTTCTCTATTAGAGCTCATGTGATCAATTGTTTTTCTCGGAGCTTCTATATCAGTTCATATTAAGTAGTGTGATGTCCTGCTTAAACAATCTCCACCACAAGATCTCATAATCCATTGGCACCGTAACTGGTACGTTTATACTGAAATATTTATTGAATGAATAAATGGGAGGAAGGAAGGAAGGAAGGAAGGAAGGAAGGAAGGAAGGAAGGAAGGAAGGAAGGAAAGAAGGAAGGAAAAAAAGAGGGACGAATGAAAAGAAAGGATCAGAAGATAAAGGAAACATTTAAATTCACCAATTCTTTGAAAGTTGTATCAGGAAGCCCTCTACAGTTTCGCAGTCGGAATTGGTCACATCTTCCCCGGTGAGCTCATCTATTTGACACTCTATTTCCGTTGCTGTGAGGGTCTGCTTGCGATCATCTTTAACTCACCCACGTGTACCTCCCTCACTGCTACCTAACCCTCTGGAACTCGTGAGTGGTGTCTATTTGCCCTGGCTTCTCTACAGCGTCTTCTCAGTATATTGGACACCAAAGTCACTCAGTTGTTTGTTTGTTTGTTTTTACTGAACTGAAGTGGAGAAGGTGATGCAGGACTTCATGCATAATCCATCCTGTTTTAGACCTAAAACCTAGAAGGATCCATGCTGGTGGGGTTAGAAAGCACAGCACGTTCCTTACAGCTAATTCCGAAAAATGGAATTTCTAGTCCAGAGTGTGGGCGACGTACCTCGCCTACACATGCTGTTCTACTATTGCAAATGTCCCAAATACAGTGTCTTCTGTCTTTAAAACACGAACCATATGCTCTTTATGTGTTAACAGACTCTGGACTCCATCAGCAACTTTGAACGGAGTGAACTCACAGTACCCCCAGGTTTGGAATTTCAGACGCGTTGTTGGTCACAGACATGTGTTGACCCATGCTCGGGATTCCGTCTGCCTTCCCAGGAGTGATGACGGGGTTTTCCCAACGAGGCCACGCGTTCTCACCTCGTTCCTTTGGGGGTCGGGCAGCGCTGAGCAGGGTCTGCAGCCCGTGGCTCTGCAACAGACGCCCCGCCTCGAGCCACACACGGAGGCTGCAGCTGGGTCTCATTAGCACCCTGTCCTTTCCGACCAGCCCCCTCCCCACACCCACGCTGTGTTCAGTCAACGATCCGCAGAGACTGCCTCGTTAGAAAATCAGCTCATCAAAATCTCAAAGAGGACTGAAAATGGGGGGATATTTTTGGCTGACTCTATTTTAAAACTAGAATTTGAAATTATGGAACTAAGATAGCAAATGCTTCCCTCTATGACGTTAGAAGTAGTGTTTCCAGGATGAAACTTCTTTATCATACGACTATCTAGTTCCCAAGGGTCGGAAGTGAGAGACGCGGTCATTGAAGGCCTGTGGCCCAAGGAACTCAGGACAAAAGAGCGGTCGGCCCACACTCTGGACTATGTCCTTTGCTGTTTTAGAACCTCTGGTCATGGTGGGATTGCTCCCCAAGGGCTGTGATTGAGAAAATGACGTGCCGTTCATTTTATTATGATCCTGAGCTATTATCTCTGTTCCAAGGTCTAAGAGATGGAAGTCTACTGAGCCAGGGGATAAAGTCAATCTCAAAACCACACAATCTACCCTCCCACTTAGAAGTACCTTCCCCCTCCCCCAGCTGCTGCCTGAGGTCCCCACGAACTCCCACGAGAGGCCCTGCCTCCACTAAAGCCTACTGAGAGTGTTGCCTGTCCTCCAGAAAGGGTAAGGGACATGACTGCCAAATGTCAGGAACAGGACATCCCAACCCTGCTTGTACTCCCAACTGAATAAGCATCTTAAAAAGTAGATCAACAGACCCTGCAGTAGTTCTGATAAGTACTATGTGTATCGATTGATGGAATGTCTAAACTAGCGCTGGGATTTTAGAATGAGGGGAGGGATCATTGATTGCAGCCTATCAGACCACTTTGTTTCACAGATTATGAAATTATGATTTTAAACAATTAAGTTTCCATTTGCACAGCTAGCTGTGGAGCGTGGACTAGCGTCCACATAAGAGAGATGGCTCGCCCCGCCGCGGTCTGTCCACAGCCCTCCCCTCTGGATTCTTTCCTAGATTCTGAAAGAAGCAGACAGGGGGTTCAGGCTGAAGGCAGGCCATGAGCCCACTGCTGCTGCTCTTTAGAATTAGGGCTCACAAAACGGGGAACAGAGGAAGGGAATGGCCCAGGAACGGACATGCGCGAAGTAGCGCCAGAATCCAAGCCTCTGCCCGTTTCCAGTCCTTCGAGGGCGCTGAGTGAAAGAGCCCCTTCTAACCAATTGAAAGGTAGGCATCTGGACCTAACTGAAAATCATGATCAAACCTCGGAAGCTAGAATAGACAGCCAGTGAGGTAAGCGGCCAGCCTAACACAATGACGTTTCCGAAAGGCTCCGTTGCCACTTGGTGTAACGTGTCCCCAACCATTCCAGATCTTGGAACCTGGCCCCTAACCTCGTGGAGAAGGATTATTCCACGGCGCACGGTACGTGACTGCCCAGCGCGGATTCATGGGCGGATGGCGATGAAAGTGTTTATTTCCACCTCAGCCCTCGAATGGAGAGCCCTATGTCCAGTGACTAAACTTAAAGAAAAG
Organism: Rhynchonycteris naso; assembly: GCA_037038555.1. NCBI lineage: Eukaryota > Metazoa > Chordata > Mammalia > Chiroptera > Emballonuridae > Rhynchonycteris > Rhynchonycteris naso. The sequence goes on along the minus strand of CM072998.1, from coordinate 5,248,516 downwards.
TTGCTGCAAAGATTTCGGTATAATGACGTGAGAGATACATACTTCATTCTTTTTAGTTCATGTACCAAAACATATATAAATGTGAGTGTTCTGTAAGAATACTTCACTGTATGAACATTACTACTTAAATTTTTTTTTCTTTTTCTTTAAATACGTATTAAATGTATTGGGATGACATTGGTTAAGCAAATCTCTTAGGTTTTAGGTGTAGCATTGTACAATATAGCATCTATATATTCAATTGTGAATTCCCTACCCCAAATCAAGTTTCTTTCTATCACCATCTCCCCTTTTAATCACCATGCTGTTGTCTGTCTGGAAGGTTTAGTTTGGTTTTGTTTTTCTCTTAATCCTTCACCTTTTCCATCCAGCCCCTCAACCCCTTCCCTCTGACAGCTGTCAGTCTGGTCTCTGCATCTGTGAGAATTAGTTTTTGCTTTTGAATATTAATGATCCTGAAAAACATTTTCCCTAATATTTCTGATATATTTACTCCAGAATGTGTCATTTTAGTCACTTATAAACTGTCCAGCTTTAAAATGACGGTGGCATCAATATTTAGAGGGAACACTTATCTTTTGTTTTTGTTTTTTCTTTCAGTATTATTAGACCTGACATAAACTGAAAGAAAACTTCTGATAATGCTTTCAGGATAAAAAAAAAAAAAAGTGTTGCAAATAAACTTGCTTTTCAACTTTAAAAATATTAGTGGTATTTGATTTTCTTTTCCTTTAGCCTAGTAATATTTGTGCTAGCTACATTGTAGGGTTGCCACGATGGGCCCTGGTGTTGCACACAAAGTAAAACAAAGTTACTTGTTTTAATTCCCATACTTACCAGTTATTCCCTGTAAGGAAAAGTATCTTCAACTCATGAGGGCTATAAGGCAACTGAATATTATTCTGTAATTGTTAATAACTGTAAGTAACAACCACACAAGTGACTTCGGAAGTTTGCATTGGCCCATGCTTATAGAAGCTGGGTTTCGGTTGGGGACGGGGACTGATGTGTCACCCTTCCATTCATAAAAAGGATGCCTGGAAAGTTAAAACAATAAAAAATAAAGGATAGAAATCACGTACCCTTGAAACCTGTCTGATCCTATTAGCCAATGACATTAACCAATAGGTTTGTTAACCAACAGATTTCATAAAAAGTAAATAAAGGAAATTAATTTTTAAAAAAACAATGAATAATCTCTTCTGCTTTCTAAAACAGTCAAGTGTTGTGCTTGTTAATCTGAGGCCGTGGGCAGGACTTCTGCGTAGCTGAAGCTCATTGTCTTCCCGGACAAGGGGACTACCACAGAGCCACTACTTCATGGGCTGTTGTGAGGACTGAAAAAAAGTAAGTGTGTAGTGTGCATAGAAACTGTGGGGTACGCACAAGGTACTGAGTAAACGATTGATCGATTGATCGTGATGATAACTGTGTCCGTTACTTTCTATCATTCCTAATCATTCCCAGCAGATGCCCGTTGTTGAGCAGCCAGAAGGAAGGTCAAAGAAGCGTGGCTCAATCTCTGGAGTTACAGTGTCTTGTTATTCTTATGTAGCAAGCTTTTTTTTTTCCTTTTTAAATTAAACGTCTATCTCACTGGGCTTCACCAACACAGGGATTTATACACACAAACCACGGACCTTCGTGGCAATAATGACCTTGAGGGACCTTCATGATAAATGGTAAACAAGAGAAAACAGTATTACAGACCTTACAGTAGCAATGAGATGACCAGAATTGCGGTCAAAGCAGAGCGATGCCCTTTCTTTCAAGGGGGCCTTTCAGTTTTCCAAGCACGTGCTCGAACACCTGCTATCATTCTGGACCCACCCCACACCCCACACCCAGCGAGGTCCGCAGGCCGGCTGCCTGGTCCCCATTGGGACGGCCTGAGTTCTGCTTGGCGTCTGGGTTCTCCCACGTCCAGCAGACGCCCAAGGGGACTTCAGCAACAGGACTCAGATGGCCTCATCCTGGACTTGGCGTACATAACTCTATGGCAAATGAACGTTAAGGAAGCTTCTGAGCCTTTACAGAGAAGACTGAAAGGTATATTATTTTCAGCAAGCCTTATAATCGGGGAAAACAATTCTATGAGTCACCAACCCATCCCCAAACTGCTGCACGGGGACATTACTAACCCTGCTTAGTAGGGACTACCATGGAAGCCTCTTTGCTTTGAGTCTGTGAACTGTAAACAAATAATGAGAGAAAAAGAAGCTTGTGGGGAAATATGCAGATAGGAATGTAATAATGTAGGAAACCCCTGTTTAAAACATTCTCCTTTCTTCTCTTTCCTCCAGGGTTCTCAGGTCCACCCTTTTATCTTCCTTCCCCCACTTCTTTTCTACTATTCATGAAACAAGGAAGAAAAAAAGGAAAAGGAAAAAGACTTTCCAAAAGAAGGAGGAAACAACATATAACACGTAGATTTATCTGAGCCGATTTTTTTAAACAAATCAAGCGTGAAATGTGAAAGGTAAATTTTTTTCACTATAGTAGCACAACTCGTGGAAAATGAGTATTTTAATCATGTTACTCATTTAACACACACGATGTCATGTTACGCTAATCTAACTAGCTGGTGAACTTGCTTGCATTCCTCTCGTAGTTCTCTCTAGATCATCATGGGCAGTAACTATGACTACTTTTAAAATGTTGAATTACTTTTTTTTCATTATACTACTCTGGGTTTGACTATATCTTTGCTTGTCTTCATAATTTTTCTCCTCCTGTTTAAATTTCTACAATAAGATATTATTATAACCTTATTTATAATAAATAAAATTTCTTGTATTTGACAAATTTCACTATGGTCAAATCAGACAAAAATACATTATTTTTGTTTATATACAAATATGTCAATAAGTGCTGTCCGTCTGTGATCCATTCTGAAAAGAAAACCACATTATTTAAAGAAAACTTTTAGGTACTATTATTTTGGCATATAAGTCATCCAACCAAAACATTGCTTCTCTGTTATCATAGTTTCTTAAACTTTTTAATTAAGTTCATTACAAGAAAATATCCTACTTATAAAGCATCCAGCATAGACACAGCCTTTTTCTTTTGAGTCTTAGGAAAGGCAAAATTAATTTTAAAATATAAATAAATAAAAAATAGTAATTCATGTCAGTGTAGTCCCAAGTTATAACTGCAATGAGAATGAAGACGGGGCCCGACGTGGACTCTTATAAACTCTCTGTGGGCAGACACATCACTGAGACGCTGAGAACTTTCTCAGCTTTGCTGGCCACGTCGCTATTTAAAATTAATCTGTCCTTCCCATCATGTCAGAGGTCTTTAAAAAAAAAAGGAGACAATTCTTTATAACATCAAACCATCCTTAGTTCCAGAACAAAATTTGCTAGTACAACTTTCCATGAAGCAACGGGAGTAAAGAAAACACTGGAAACCTTTTCCAAAGAAACGAGATTTCCTCTCATTGTGAAGATGAAACAGTGGCGGCGAGCGGCGGGGGAGAATCAGCCACCGGACCGTTTCTGGTCGTAGGTGTGCCTTCCGACTGGATGACATTCACAGACACTCAGGATGCGAGCAAGGACTGTCCCCAAACAGTTCCTAAGTGCCAAGATAACACAGGTTTCAGGATCGGAGTATGGCCGTTGGAAGTGAAAAGTTGTGCGTTTAAGAAGGAAATGACATTTCCTATGGCTCCTGATTACTCAGAACAAAACAAAACAAAAAAAGCTAATAAAACTAGTCCCAGAAAACCAAACAGAATTATCCTATTCTCAGCGAGCGGACAGGGTCACTAAACTAACTGGCATTCTGGCTTTACAATCTGCAGGGGAGAGGGACCCGTTTCCAGTTTCCATGATACTGTCAGCACAGAGATACACCCATTTTAAAGAATAAATGATATAAATGGGATTTCCAAGAAAAACAAGCTAATTTTTTTTGAGACTCGTTTTCAGGTGTAACCGATTACTGATCCTAGAAAGTGTTTTCTGTGCACTTGAGACAGAGGGTGTATTCTGCTGCTCCCTGGTGTAGTGTTCCAATTTATAGTTGTAGTTAACTCTGGGAGCGTCTCTGCGTGTATGTGAGATTTGAATAAAACTTCTCTTAAAAAGAGGGAAGTGCCTGACCTGTGGTGGCGCAGCGGATAAAGCGTCGACCTGAAATGCTGAGGTTGCCGGTTCAAAACCCTGGGCTTGCCTGGTCAAGGCACATATGGGAGTTGAAGCTTCCTGCTTCTCCCCCCTTCTCTCTCTCTCTCTCTTTCTCTCTCTCTCTCTCCCTTTCCTCTAAAATGAATAAATAATTTAAAAAAAAAACTTTAAAAAGAGGGAAGTAATACTGGCTTTCCAAGATTTAGGGAAAAAATCTCTAATCTCATTAATAATCTAAATGCGAATTCAAGCAACTAGATAGCTATAAATTCAAACTAAAATTCACAAGGCTTTTTATTTTGAATGAAATATCCAATGATGTAAAGGGTGTAGCAATATAGTCCCCCCTCCACTGCTGATGGGAATAATTTGGTACAACCCTTTCAAAACCATTTGGCATCCAACAGTCCTATATTCTGTATAAAAATATGTTGAAACGTTATTTATGAAAGCATGAGTTAGAAATAATCAAAATGCAATGATTTGTAGGGCTGTGTATGAAGAGTTCATAAACACATGCAAAAAAGCAGTAGACATTACCATGATTTAAGAAAAAAACAATGAAGACCGTTAGAAAATGGAAATACACACACACACACAGAGAGAGAGAGAGAGAGAGAGAGAGAGAGAGAGAGAGAGAAGTCATCATGATCTAATAGAGTCAGCCCAGAAATGGAAGGTTGCATTAACATTAGAAATCTCCTCAATGCAAGTCACCGCTTTGCAGAATAACCCCATTGTTTTCACAGAACATTTCAAAATGGTTTACTATTTCTCTCCGGGTAACCTGCCTTGTAACTTAGTGAACCCGCAGAAAGCGGGCCACCTCAGGCCCCGCCCATTACGCATATTCCTGAAGGGGCCGGCCCTGACGCAGGGGCTAATTCACCCAGATGGAACCCTGCTCTGGTCACGTCTCAAAGGCATAACAACAAGACTGAAGGAGATCAGGTTCTGGAGACTTCCCTGCGTCCCATGACAAAGGTCAGTCACATGTATCTGGGAAGAGAGCTTCCTAATGCTAAACCACAGAGCGGGGTTGTGCCATCTGTGACCAGCAAGCCTGGCGCCCCACAAGCTTCCGAGGGGGGTCACGGGGCTTTCCCACAATCTAGAGCAGCACAGGAAGCCTCAGCATGTGTGTGAATCAGCTTGAGAACTTTCTGAAGCCCTGGAGTCCCCGAGTGTGAATACCCGGAGTCAGCAGACTGGGGTGGTGGCCCCCCACTGTGGAATCACACCGCGTTCTGGGGATGGCAACGGAGCCTTCGGCAGGACCCTGAGCACACTGATCCGGAGGACTTTCCTGCGGCTCGCCCTGGACCCCAACAGGAAGTGAGGACCACCCAAGGAGCACTTTCTCTTCCGGACGATTCCATCCAGAGAGTGAGCCGGCCACAGGGACCCGGAGGAAGGGGACAGCTCCGTGCTCTTCCAGGTCTTCCTCATGAAAGAGAACAGCAATGTCTGGATAGGACAATGCGTTCACATTACTGGCTTTTTGTTCTCTTCACCATTGGAGCTCTGCCGTGAGCCCACGGTCCCCGTGAAGCAGGGCCACCTCCCTCAGGGCATGAGAACAGCCCCCCTTCAGGACAGCCCTGCCCCACCTCGGTCCGGTGGCCTTCTGGACGCGCCACGGCTCTGCCACACACTCTCCTGGGGCCTCTGGTAGGAATCCGCACTTTGTCCAGAGAAAGCTCTGAAATGGGTCGAATCAGTTAAATTTGCTTTAAATCCGATCTGTTCCCAAAGCCACACTCGCCGTCACAGCCTGTCAGACAGGGTGACCAGCCATCCAGTTTGCCTGGGATGGAGGGGTTTCTGAGATGTAGGACATTTCATTTCAAAACCAGAACAACCCCAGGCACACGGAGACGAGTTGGTCACCTCCTGCAAGGAATTAAAGGAAAGTAAATGGACACGCCTGCAATTTGAATATAATCCCTTTTCAATGATCAAAGTCTAAGGACATTTAAGTCAAAAATAAAAGTAGTTTTTAAGATAAACATGAAATACATTTAAAAAAAAAAGACCTAAAGTCTTTTTTTTTTTTTTAACTCATGAGTCGAAATTCAAGAAAATTAAAATCCAAAGTGTTTCTCCCCCTTCTTTTCTTCTGTGCCGTCTTAGCCAGAGGGCTCTCGGGGAGGCTGGCGCCCCTTCCCTGACCGCATGCGCCTCAAAAGCCTCTGCTTCAAGGAAGGCTATCCCTCCAGGGCTTCATAAGTCGTCATCAGTTCAGTTCTAAGACTCTCCTAAGCCCCACGTGTAATGAATCCAAAAAGTTCCTGGGCTCACACGACCATCCACAAGTTAGAGCTGTCGCTTCATAGCCTTTCAGTCCCGAAGACAGAAGACAAGAGAGCCCTCAGACCCCAGAACAACTATCTAAGGACAGGCCACACTCCCAGAACCCAGCGGGCTCCGCCAACACACGGACAGCAGATCTGGAACCCGCCGCGGGGAGGACACGGACTGCCACGGCCACACGGGGGCGCTCAGATGGAGGGGAGGTGGAGCAAACCTCAGATTCCGCTTTCCCGGGGGGCCCACCCAGGATCCCTGGTCTGTGCACTTGAACTTGGAAGCATCTCTGAGCAGAAGGCACGCTTTGCCCATCAACCTTTGTCGTGTCTGGGGTCCAACTCAACATAGGCTTACTGCTTCCCCTCTCGGAGGGAGGGGAGGCAGGGTTTAGGCTTAGAAACCCGTCAGAGAGGCAGTCTAGTCACCCGTCCTATTCGAGGTGCCTTTCTTTTCCTTCCAGTGTATTAGAAATTGTGTCATTTCTATTTCCCTCGGAGGCCAGGGTTTCTGCCACCCCGGAGGTACGAGCATCTGCACTCCGGCTGCACGTGTGTTGGACACAAACCACACTGGCTGTCTGCACTGCCTCCTGCTTCTGTTGCTCAGGCCTCAGACGCCAGGCCCTGGGGTGCTTCCTCCCTCCTGTCAATTTGCCCTCGGGGGGGCTGCCCTGGGGCCACTGGCAGCCGCTGGAAGCTGGTGACTTCTTCCCTGACCTTGCAAGCAGGAGGGATGTGGTTACGGCTGGTCTGCACTGCCCGCCTAAGTGTGGCACTGGTAACTTGAAACCAAACCCTCACTCAACCTCTGTTCCAGGAAGGTGTGATTTCTGCTCTCCTGTCTGTAAAAACAGCAACTTCACTGTGGACAGACCTGTCATGAGCTGCCGTCACTTGCCAAGATCAGAATCAACAGCTTAGGCATTCAAACCCCCCGCCCTGGCAAGGTAACAATGACTAAAGGCGAGAAGGCAGGCACTGGCAGGCAGAACCGGGCTGGAGACCAGGGGCCACAGCCACAGGTGTGCCGTGGCGGGCACAGCCGGGCTGGAGACCAGGGGCCACAGCCACAGGTGTGCCATGGCGGGCACAGCCGGGCTGGAGACCAGGGACCACAGCCACAGGTGTGCCGTGGCGGGCACAGCCGGACTGGAGACCAGGGGCCACAGCCACAGGTGTGCCGTGGCGGGCACAGCCGGGCTGGAGACCAGGGGCCACAGCCACAGGTGTGCCGTGGCGGGCACAGCCGGGCTGGAGACCAGGGGCCTCGGTTCTGCCCAGCCACAGTTCAGGGTCTCTTGCCCAAGATGCAGGAAACCCCACCAGTTTCCAAGTTCACCCCGGAGTCCGTCACTGTGACGCTCACCACCTGGGGAGCTGGCAGGGTGCGGGAGAGTGCAGTGACTCCAGTGGGAGAGCACTTCCGAGGAAATGCTCCTGCTTCCCAAGGGAGGCGAGCGGAAGACTGAAGGAGAGAACACAAGTGCACTGATGGAACTGCATCTTGATGGCATATTCTGTTCAGTCAGCAGCTCAGCTGGAACGTAAGTTCTTACGTAATATATGAACGACCACCACGCGGACGGACATTAAGCTTCCTTGGAGGACATGTTGATGAAAATATTTAAACCGTTTTAACTTATTGATCAAATGGCCCCTGCCCATCTTATGTTGATTGAAAAGGGCGAATCTGAGTTCCACGGAGCAGAACGTGGCCGGCGTCCTACGGGCTCCAGTACCTGGAAAGGGTGGGAAGACAACCTTCTTGAAGAAGCTGGGTCTGAACTGGCTCACTTCTCTTAGCTGGTGAGTGACAGCAGCGGCCACCAGGTGGCACGGATCAGAGCAGAGGAAGCAGAAAGAGAGTCAAAGGTCAGTGACAGTGAAAAATGTCCAAGTGGCATCAGAAATACCAACATCTCTAGAGTCTGGGGAAACAGAGAGAACAGCCGTGCAATGCTCCATAACTGAGGGAATTCCTGAGTTAACAGTGTTTCAGATGATATTTTTGCCTCTTTATGATTTTAAAGCCAATTTAAACTGCGTGTTTAACGAAGGGTTCTACTATATGTTTATGTGTAGCCGTGTAAGGGGCAGTCTTCCACCGTCTGGGGCGGTAACTGCGTGGAGGCACATTGTCACTTTTCCACAAAGCCGTTGTAGAGGAAGCAATGATCACAGCTGTTGTAATCAATGAGCACATTTTACCCAAGTCTTGTTTTTTCTCATAGCCCAGATTTTGATGTATTATGAAGTGCTCAGCATAAAATAAACAGATAAAAACTCTCTCCCAGCTTTTCAATGGAAGGAGTAATAAAATTTAGATTTCAGTACCGAGGATCATATGGCTGAAATAAAATGTTTTATAGCCTGAAAGCTTAAATTCTTAGCTGATGACGCCTTGAGGATGGGTCCACGGAAGGTTTTCCTGTTTCTCCTTTTCCACGGCCGCCCTGACTGTCTGTGAGTGAACACTAGCAAACACTCTGAACTGGATGGTGTGAAGCCCAGATGTTGGGCATTGTCTTCTAAGTTTGTAGATGGCTTCGCCTGGAAGGTGGGTTGAAAGGAGAGATGATCAATATTCTAGAAAGGGAACAACTAGAAAGATGGGAAATGAGATTCAGCAAGAAATAGGGCTGAAACAATTGACTATTAATGAGGAAAAAGCCCAAATCCCACATCACAACACATGCCAAAGAAATCCCAAGGAGATTAAAGTATAAGACAAAACTTTAAATCCTTAAAATAAAAAAATATAGGAGGATATTGTCCTGGTTTCAGAAAAGGATCTACTCGCTAAGACACACCAGCCAAAACCAAAAAGCAAGACTGATATTTTCTAAACATTGCAACATGCGGCACTAACAAAAGATTTATGAGGAGGATCGTGCAGAATCCTAGAATTCAGCTGTGAAATATCAACACAAAAGAGAAGAAAATGGCCAAAAGACACAAACAAGGAAATCATCAAAGTGGGCACCCAAATGGCCCATAAACATATAAAAAGATGCTCAAACTCACTAGTCTTTGGAGAGATTTTAAGTAAAATCACACTAATACTTTATTTTTATTATTTTATTTCAGTCATCACATTGGTAAAAATTTTAATTTAGAAAACACTAAAACCTGGCAGTGAAAGGGAAAAAGCAATTCACAGGCAGCTGGTGAGTGTGAACTGGTACAACTCTTCTGGGTGGTCAATTTTTAATATTCCCAATCCCAATTTTACAATCTGCATCTGGTAAAGAAAAGTTCTAGGATCAGGAAGTCCCACTTCTAATGCAAACTCTAGAGAAACTTAATGTATGTGCCCAAAGAAACATGTGTAAACATGCCCAGTGCAGCTTAACTTTTGTGGGAAAAAATTAGGAAAAAATTCAATTGTCGTTCGTGGGAGATGGCTAGACGCACAGATATTTATCTGTACCATGTTGTCCTGTATCGCTCCTTTGACCTTTGCTCACATGGACAGCAATTCTTTCAGCCTCTGGTCACACGCTGGCCCATGCCTCGTCCACTCGTGTGTCCGCTGCACGGCAGGAAGACACAGGCCTTACCCGTCCTTCCTCTCCATTGTAGTTTCAACAGGACTTGTCTAGAAAATAGGTGACACTCAAAAATGTCAAACAAACTGCAGTGAGCTGATCGTCATTAGAGAATACACTCTATTTAGGAGATAGAAGCAATCAAGCTTACCCTGTATTTTTCTTCCTGTGCTATGTCATGAAAGTTGTTTTCTTGACTAAACTATATAACGTGCATTTGTTTCTTCCTCATTTGAATGCAGGAAATGTAAAAATAAATGAAATCATTGTGAAGATACAGAAGTTCGTGTTCAGTGGTTTCCAGAGTAGAATTTATTTTTATTATATCTACTATATTTTCGATCTAGTATGGGCTGTTCTAAATTCTCCAAAGTCTTAAGAGTGACAAATTTATAAAGATAAGTTGGACACGCTTCTAAGTGGGAATTAGGTAACTTCTTATCCACTGTATTCAAACGTAGAGCAATACATATTTCAACACACACTGTTTTTACCAAAACACTTTGGATTCAACTTAAAGGACCGTTCTCTGCACATGTTTCTGCCAAGAAGCTTTCTCTCCTGGTCGTTCTTCATAAAAATTAAAAAGAGCTGTTTTATTCACTCTAAGAACTCAAATAACTTGTCATGAGCTCCCTCCATCCAGCACCTGAGCCTGATATTCCTTCTGACTTCCCCTTGATAGCTGAGTTGTTCGAGTTTTCTCAAGACGAGTCTGATGGAGAATTTATCTATTTACCACGGAGAGTGAAGAGGCGCGGAGGAAAGCGTAAAAGCCGGAAAGAACCGCAGTTTTATCTTCGACTCCACAGGAATAGAGCTATTTATTGTTCCTTCCTGTCCGTATCACCGAGGCTTCACAGACACTTAACCTACCTTTATATTTAAATTATTATAAAGGTTTGGAATTTAACAACTTACAGTAAAACTTCAGAACGGTTGCCTTAAACTTGACAATAATATAAAAGTAAAGGGAACACAAACAAATCAGAGCCTTATTAATTCCCACTGACGGGCTCCCTGCATGAAGATATTTTGGTCACATTTTGCAGCTCTCAGAAATTCTCTGGAAGAGAGCCGTCCTGGAATATGACAGGTGGCTTGTTCATGAACATGCGTTCTTGAAAGTGGACTCCAAACTGTCGTAAATATCACAGGCAAGAATAATGCCAGGCATCAGAAGTCAAAGATCATCACGGGGCAGACCAGCAGTAGGAAAAACAGCATCCAGGTCAGGCCAACCAGTGCAGGGTCTCTGACAATCAGCCCGGGCTAAAATTCTCTACCATGAGCAGAGTCAACACATAAAGTAATTCAACACCAACACCTGGAGCATCTGATATTAAAAAAAAAAAAAAAAAGAGGGAAAACCCCACATTTCACGTGCTGTGGCCACAGCACGGATGCATGACTTGTGCGCAGGCATCTCATTGCCACCTCATGGAGCGGGCGCCAGCAAGAACCAGGAGGGAAGGACATAACCCGGGATCCCCTGGCACGGCACAGACTTGGAAGCACCGGGCTGATTCACAGTTTAAACACTCGTTTTCACAAATACATTCTCAAATGCCTTCTAAAAATGGCCTGTGGTTAATTAAGAGGACTAGCGTTCATCCCACCTAAGGAACGTGGTGTGCTGGGGTGCTGGGGACAGTGGCACAGAGCTCTGGTCTCCATGGATCGCACGTGGGCAGAGCCACCAGGAAAACAGGCGTCTGCCGCCAGGAGGGGTGAGCCACAGCCGTTATGTCTTTAAACCAAGAGGATCACGTTTCTGGAGTGTCCAAACGAGGGTAAAGAGTGACAGTGAACTTGTGGAAGCGGAGGCCCCGATTTCAACCCTGGCTCTCCCACTTCTTAGCTGTGCTATCTTAAGACAATTATGTGTTTTATTTTTCTCGTTCGAATCATAATGTCGTAAGGCTAGTGAGGAAAAGTGCTAGAACAAAATTAACAACTGTTTGAATGTCTATAAAAATAGCATACTGAAGTTGTTAAAATTCTCATTATAAAACTGACAAAATGTCATTAAATTTAAAAACCCATTTGGAAACGTACGTTCTGCTCACTTTTAAGAAGGCTTATGTACAGGATAATTTCTAACAAATGACCGTGCATTTTTCTAAAAAATCTTAAGTGCTTATTACATTAAGTAAAATTTATCTCCAAACAATTTCATTCACGAATTAAAAAAAAACGAATCCCCAAGCAAGATATTGTTGTTAATGTGGGATGTGGGAGCATTTTAGCATGGTTGATATGATTAGGGTCATGGACTCTAACATTAAGCACTTAATTTTAAAATGTCCTACATGACTCAGGGCAAGGTTTGTTAGCAAACAATGCAGGAATCCACGTGAGAATGGTGATTGTTTGGTTCATTTCCTGTGCGCATGTCTGGGAATCGTAAGCCCCGCCCGCCGTGGGAACCGGCTCTACCAACCCTGCGGAGGCCTGGCTGCTTTTGCCATTGGCCTTACGAGCTCCGTGCATTTCCTCAGTTACCTACCTAGGTCAGCACATTTTCCCCACCCACTGAATAAGGCAATTTCATACATTTGTAGTATATTTAGACTATTTTGTCACATTCCGCGTCTAAACCCCAACTTCCAAACTGATCCTGTAACACGTGCATACCTCCAAGTTCACCCCCGTGTGCTGTAAAGTACTGTGAGTCGTGCCAAGTGCGCAGTGTTTTGTACCCCTGAAAGTATCCTGCAGAATTGTTACCATCTGAAACCAAAACAAAACAAAGTTTCCAAACCAACCCTCCTGCACTCCGGCAGGAACCCCGGGCGACCACTGCTTTTCCTTATCGCTGTGGCTTTTCCTGCCCCAGGATGCCGTGCAGTTAGAATCCCACAGGGGTGGCCTTTTCAGACCAGCTTCTTTCACTCAGCAACACACACGTAAGGTTTGTTCCTGCCTCTCTATGGACTAATAGCTCATTTCTTTTTATCGCGGAATAATATTCCATAGAATGGATGTCCTACAATGTGTTTATTCATTCACCTTCAAGGGACATTTTGGTTTCCAGAGTCTGCGAGTTCTGAACTCGGCTGTCCTTAAGCATGGGCGTTCAGATTTTTTTTTGTGGGAGAACAGAAATTTCAAACCCATGGGACCAACCTGAGGAGACACAGGGGTCCTCTTGCTGTGGACACAGGGGAACTGCTTTTGCTTTTTATCCACTAGGGACGCCGGAGAGCAGTCGTGGATTCTGTATTGCCTCCAGAGGGGTCTCTTAATAGAACTTGGCATTAATTGAAAGCTCGCGGGTGGACTCCCTTTTCACCTTCTGTCGCCGGTGCCCTCTACGTGGCCTTGAAGCTGGAATAATAGGAGACAAGCCCTTCCTGGCTGAATGGTAAAGGTTTCTTCTCCCCTGTAGAGCAGGCGTGCGTTGTGGTGAACACTGGTGGTGGGGAGGGGGGGTTCACAGTGCTTAGTTTTCCCTTCCCCCTTGCCAAAGCCAAGAGGAGAACTATCGCTACCATGAGAACCTGATGACTTGTTTGAAACAAACCGAGGGAAGTTCAGGGACCCATGGAGACTGCGGCACCCAGGCGCTTTGCCATCTCAGGCCCGTCCCCTGCAAGACTACAGGGACCATCAGAAGCAGCGTCCACGTGATCACATCACTAGACAGCCCTCGCCTTCCCTGACCAGCGGGCAGCTGTCAGCTGTGACCCTGCAGATTCGCATTATCTCCACATGTCCTTGTAGGTGCGACACGATAACTTCCAAGCTCTCTTAATGTTGGGACTGAAACGGGAAACCTCTGTGGAATGTTCCAGAGAAAATTTTAAGTACCAACTGGACTGACATATTCTTAGTCGGTGGTCCATGAATCACTTTAAAATGCTGCAGATGTGTGCAGGACGCATCTGTGTACTTTTTCTTAGAGGGTCAAAAGCTTTTCTTAAATTCTCAGAGTTGTATGACTTAAGACAGCTAAGAACTACAGGATAGAAAATAGTACCTTTTATTTCTTTATGTGAAAATACAACTCAGGTTCCCAACCTAGGAATAACAAGAAAACAAACTACGCCTTATTTTTTATTTTATTTTTTTTTTTTGCTTTCATTTGAATATCCTTGAGTAGTGAATAATAAACTCCCAAGTTCAAAGGCAGTATCTTTCATGTATGTTCAGTTTGTGAAAAGGTGTCCTGTTTCAAGAGTTTATTAAATACTTGACAATACAATGTATAATTTGGCTTTCCATAAATTCACCCTAACATCAGATAAAAAAAATTAAGATGTGATTAAAGAGCAGACTTCTCTAGGTACAGGACTGATACAAGGTTCTAACAAGGCAGAAAAGACATTCAGATTTCTCAGTGATTTTTTCTTTTCTTTTCTGAAATAATACAAAGATTTAGCTTTATCTATTCATATAACAGAGGAAGCTAACAATCAGGTCTGATGTTAGAGGTATCTCTCATGTGCTGTTACATGAATACAATTAGTCATAAAACAGCAAGATAAAAGATTGCTTTTTAATTTCATCCCACTGTGTAAAATCACTGTCCTGATCTTCAAGGCTGAGTCGATGGGATTGGTGAGGGAAAATGAAGAAGGAGCCCACCATGAGCATCAAATTAATGTAAGTTTTAATGAAGAAACATTATGGTGGCAAGAGCAAGTTCCCGACCGCTGTCTGCCATCTCTAGCAAATTAAAAGGACACGCAGCCCCACAGTTTACAGGAACAAGGTCCGTGGTTAGCCCATCAGTCTTTTGCTTGGGCCTGGGATTTTGTAACACCATTGGACTTCCTAACAGTAGCCTCAGGAAGATGAAAGTGAATGCTCACTGAGACTTTTGCACAAATGGATTAATTTGTGTCTCCATTTTTGGCATGTCGCCATGGATACAGCCATCTGAGGGCCTTTGTGCAGCTGTGAGTTGATTGACGGACCATTCACAGTCTGGGCTTTACAAACCCTGTCACATGAAAGAGGGCTCATTAGTGGACAAAGACCTGCCTCACACTACTGGGTGATGCTTCAAAGACTAAATGTCACCCTCCCGTAAATCTGACCTTCATATCAATAATCCAAGGAAAGTTAGAGTTATACCGTGAAAGAATATGTTCAGAACTGTAGAGCTGGTATAGTATTGATTTGATACCTTGCTTTATTTCGCTTCTTTTCAACGCCAGCTAACTAACAGTGGAATGGAAGCACAAAGAGAAAAGGCTTTGTCTTGTAAATCTTATATTTAAAAAAAAATTGAAAGAGCAAACGCCATTTCTCATTTTAAACTTTCCGACTGGTATATACTTAGGTTAATAAAAGGGAGTGATTTGTGTCATTTACTATGAAATGAAAAGCCTGCCTTCTGCACGTGTAGCCAATTGTGAAGTGTAATATGACATGTTACGTGGTCACACACCCAAGAGTACAAAGATGCAACTATTTCCCTGTCATTGAACTTCAGTTCATGAGAAACAGCTTACTTACTCTCACACAGTCGAGGTCATTATCCAAAACCAGGTGGAGGAAGCTTCCGCCCTCACACCTCAGAGTCTCCCTGCCCTGAACGGGATCTGGGTTCCTGAGGGGGCTTATCCATCGCCCCTGTTCTCAAAGGAGAGGAGACTGCCCTGGTCCTGCCGTGCTCTCACCGCCCCCTGCGGGCTGTCCCCCGGGCTGTGAGCACAACCCCCTGTCCCACAGCCTCTTGCACTGACATTGACCTTCCCACTCGGCCTGCGTGCCACCCCCCATCTGCTCTGCCCCTTTGCTGTGCTCTCGGGTGTTCGGTATCCCTTGGGGGCTCTCCCGGGTGACATGAAGGTGCTCAGGTCCCTGTGAGCCTGACCTCACACCTGGTGGTGTAGACATTTCCAGGTCCGGAGACACAGAGAGAAGAAGTCTGTTAGCAAACAGGACACAGGGAGACTTTGTCCGACTCCTGAACTCCCGACCAGCACTAACTCTCCACACGACATCATGTCAGGTAAGTAAACTACACACGTAGCTGCTTTTGACACTCATGTGTTCTCCGGCTCGGAGCCTCCCTCATTTCCATCAAAGGGCCAGAAATAACAGTTCCTTCAGGACTTTCAGTGCTCAAAATTCTGCTGCTTTCCCTGGGACCAGAATCTAAAGGCATCATTTGGCACATAACTCACATAATAACATAAGCTGATTTATCCACATGACAGCATAAATGACATCGGAGTCTGACCGTCCCCTCCCTGGCTGGCAGACTCCGTGGAATTTACTGTGCTGTCCTCTCTTTTCCTGATAAATTGGGCAGAACCACCACATCAAAAATCAACACGTTGGAACTGCTCACTTAGAAAGAATTCACGCAACTTAAAGGTGTAGCCCCTAAAAGAATCAGAACACCGATCAACTACAGAATGTGGGGCTATCTTCACACACCTTCATGCAGATGCGCCCTAACTTGAAAGGGTCTGTGTTAAAACCATCTGATGAGTCTCTCCCGAAGCAGAGGACTTGGGTAACACTAAGGTCATAAGTAAATGCACAACGCTTACGTCTGAAGGTTCTTTCCCCCTTTCTACATTTTCCGAGCTCATTACTCTGTGGCACAGAAAGACATTAGGGGTGGGGGGGGTGGGCAAGCTGCTGGGGACTCTAATCTGTGTGAGCAATTAAAGAGAAAAAGAAAGAGCTCGTTAGAGAGGAAACTTCCTGTAGCAAAAGAAAAGAGTGTAAGGTATATTTCCAAAGGAGAGCATGTAGAAGGCTGTGCAGAGAAATGCAGAATTTACTTTTTAATTGTCTGGTTTGTGTCTGTTGTAAAGGCTTTCTATTTTCTTTTTTTTTTAAGACAATAATATCAGATCTAGTTCTTTTCTCTGTATCTGTGCTTGAAATTCAATGGTGGTTAGCTTAACTTTCAGCTGATTCTTTGATTAGGAGCTAATAGGAGAGCCTTTGCACTCAGTTTTCTGGGGGATCTCAATCCCAAACCTTTGAAAATGAACAGTGCCCAGAGGAAGATTCCTAAGTCCCAGGCCTCAAAAACTGTGAACTAATACTAATAAAAGAAAGAGTAAATAATCATGCATTCGGAGAAAGTTATTTCATGCGTAAGAATCGTTAAAAATGGAGAGGGAACAGAGGCAAGCTTTTTTCTGGGCTTGCTTTTTCAGCAATATTGCAATTAGAGACCATGAATGAACGGGCGAATGGGTCTCAAAAGAGGAAAAGCAGAGTCTGTTACAGTAGAAACTTCTAAGTTTTAAACTGCCTTCCCAGAGAAAATTTCTCTTTTCTAAAACCGTGCGCATCCTTAACAAAATAGAACACATGGGTATCGGACTATGATATCAATACAATATTGACTCCCTAATGTCATTAATTTACTAAGAATGGATATGACCGTATAATTGGTTGAAACGATCATTTAAGAGAGAATTATAACCGAAACATAGGCATTGATGGACGGCAACAAGATCAGTAGTCAGCAAAGCCTAAAATTTTGTGTCCAGGCTAAAATGTATACTTAATAAAATACAAATAATACAACATGATAGTGACCTATCTTGACAAAAATCTAAGTTAAACAATTAAAATATAGGGTTCTAGCAGTAACTGCCACTGTGGAAGACAGTTATGGGAACCGAACATTTGCATCATTTACTGTAATGGTTACTGGGGTGTCTCATTCCCTTCTATTTGACAAAATTAAGAGCAATGAAACTTCTCAGAAATGCCCAATTCATATTTCAGAGTACAATAACATACACATGATCCATCTGAGTGGACGTTCTGACATCGATGACTTTAATGTAATTTTCAGTAAATAATTGGAAGCCGTCTCCTAGAGCTCATGTTCTCTACACAATTCTATTCTCTGCTCATCATTTGCTCTTAATTAAATACTTGGCTTTATTACTTTGAATTTCACAGTCCATTTTTATTTTTTCTACCATTTACTTCCTACTGAGATATATATATATATATACATATATGTATATATAAAATTTTTTTTAAGCCAGCAACTATATTTAGTCTAGATATACCGTAAGTGAACTAACTTTTGCGAGGTTACCATGCAGCACGCACCCTACTGCCTGCTTCATGTACTTTACCTCATTGTAACCATACCACACATCTTCCCTGGGCACTGTTAGTATCATTTGCCAAATAAGCCAATAGGCGCGGAGAGCGTAAGTAAGTCTCAGAGCAAAGACATGAATCCAATCTTGATTATACTCACCACTTTCAGACAAAATTCTTTAACATTCTTAGGTCCTTGTTGTAGTCTTGATGTTAGGAATAGGGGCTTATTACTTTATTGACAAACAGGTTTCTATAAATTTGATTTAGGCTAAACTAAATATAAAAATTGCTTTTTAATCCATTAAGATCAAAAGACTTTTTTTTTAAGAGGTCATTAAGTATCTGGGAACTGAAGTGTAAAGAAAAGCAAGTCTCTAACCCTCAGGCTGAGTGTCAACAAAATGCCTGTGAAGGAAATAAGTTCTGAGTTGAGAGAGCGAGGCTGTAACTCTCATCCTCTGGACGAAGGGGGATGGAGTGTAGATGATTCCAGGACTGCATAATCACCTCCTGTTCCAATTTCCCATCCCGACGTACTCCGGATCACACTCACATCTGGCTTCTATATTATCTTTTCCACCAACTTGACCCAATGAAGAAACACAAGTTTTTTCCTCTTTACTTCCCCGAGCAATACCAAGCCCACTGCAGGTGACAGACTTTGAACTAAACATCCGAGAGGGTCAGAGAAGTGAACAGTGCCCACCTCACATTGACAAAGTGAGAATTACAGCAGCTTCTGGGTCAAATAAGCTGCTCTTCCACATTCTCTTTCATCCTTAATGCTCAGCATAGCTAGGAGTACCTCGATGAGTTTTCTACACTGAAAGCCTTCCAAGGAGGGGCCCTCTCACCTGCACTTGCAGCAGGCCAGTAGATAGGTATGAGTAGAACAGGACCAATGGGCCAGGCTGAGGGTCCCCCGGGCAGGGAGCCCCAGGTGCCGGGCCACAGGCAAAACTAAAAGCCCCGGCACAACGGCTCCCTTAAGCATTAACCCCTGGAGAGGGCATGCCGGCCTCAGTGGTGTTCCAGGCCGGGCCCGGGCAGAGCAACCCCATGGTGGACATCAGGATCAGCTGCATTAACTAATGACACCCTGGTGCCAACCCTCCAGTGGAGACTGGGACCCTGGGGTCCTGCACCAGGAAAGCTGGTGAATATTCTATTAAAATCCTCCCTGAGACCTCGGCGATGGACGGCCCAGCTTGGAACATGCCTGCCCCTTTTCTCGTTTCCTTTCTCTCTCTCTCTCTCTCTCCCCGTCTCTCTGAAGCATGTCAGACCTTTTCTCCTTTCTCCATCTCTCTAAGTGCCTCTCCCTCTCTCTCTCTCTCTCCCTCTCTCTCTCTCTGTCTCTCTCTCTCTCTCTCTCTCTCTCTCTCTCTCTCTCACCTCCCACCAAAACCCAAAGGTTAACAACTGGTGTCATTTTTCCACTTATAAACACAACCTTCTTGTGTCATCTACTGCCTCACTGTGCTCCAGCCCGGCATGATGCTCGTGACAACCCCCATGGAGACAAACTTTGTGGCAGTTGGCCTTAAGAAACACACACAGAAAAGCATAAATAAAATATCAGCCAGTGGAATACAGTAAAACAGATTTTAATCATATAATAACAAGAAAGGAGAATGTATCCTAGGAACAAAAAGATATTTCAATACAATAATCAAATTTTCTTTTTTTAAAAAAAAAATCAACAAGGTTTTAAACTATCAGATTGAGTTAAAGAGATTAGTAGCAAACAACAAAATTATATAGACATGAATAATTTGATGCTAATTGAAAGAAAAAATTGTTTAAAAAATAATACAAAAGATTCCCAATAAAAGTAGTAACAAGAGACAGGAGAATACTTACGTAGAAATACATAGGGCTTAAGTTAAGAAAATTAGCTTTATGAAGGGAAGGGACCAGAAATGCACTGAGAGAATAAAAAGACAGATCATGTTTACATGGGGAGTGATCCAGTACCGTGCTGTCTGTTTTCTCCCGTGACTCTAGAATTACAAGACAGTGTCAATCAAATAGCAGCCTAATGGAGTAGGGTTTATTCTTTTTTGTGTGTTTTTTTTTCTTTTTGGACATTTGCTTGTTTTCTTTCTTATGAAAATAATTTGATAATTCATATGGATGATATAACTGGACATATATTTATGTAAACTCTCATGCAAGATACTGGGAATAAAATAATAAACAGCATGACATAGTCCCAACGTTTGTGGCATTTTAATTTTATAATCTAAGAGACAAAATGTTAAAAAGTACACAAATCAATAAAATTCCAGCATGTGGTACATAATCAGGTTACTATTATAGGTCAGACTTTATTAGACACAAAAGAGCTCTCTGAGAAGTAACCTTTACTCTATAACAAGGGGCACCTAGAGATATACGCACACTTCTGAAAAGATTTAAAATCTATACACCATAATGCTGAGAGAGGTGGAAAGTACTATTAAAGTTTCCTTCTTCATTCTGCATGTATTGTTTTAAATTTCTATGGTAAACATTAAAATTTCTAATACAAAAGACGTTAACTTGGTTTTTAAAGGTACTTAAAAACAAGGACCATAGCTTAAACAATTGTGAGGTTTTTTTAGTATGCCCTTTATGTAAACCATTGGTTAAGCATCTATGTTTTCCTTCAGTGTTGTTCATATTTTAAATTATTTTTAATCCCTCAATGAATATAAAACAGATGAATGAAATATATGGTCTCATAGTGTTGTTTTACAAACATATTCAGAATACTATGAGGACTGAAATATCTGTAATCTTGATTGTATAAATCTTATAAAAATACAGGATATTTTCTATACAGACTACTTATCTAATATTTTTAAAACATTTTCTAAAATCTCATGATGTTATTTTTAAAAATCTCTGGTTCAGTTAAGCACTAGAAGAAAGTATGTGGGTTTCTTAATTCATTACTTTTTTCTATTAATATTTTTAATTTCTTACAAATGTATTGAATTCATTTATTTGAAATTTCAGGCATATATAACCAGTAAAACAAACCTTTTACAAATTAGAATAGATTAAAAATGAATATGTATTTCTAATATATTTGGCCAATGTAAGCTTATTTATCTATTTTTTCCTTCAAATTATGGAGAATTAAACACATTATCATGTAAGATACAAAGATAATTTTAATAAGAATTATGAAACCCACATAAAGTCCACTACTTCATAGATTTTACTTAGTAATCTTAAAATCAATACTATAACTACCAGCAGATACTCTTTTTATAATTTTCTTAAGATACTTAAACATTCTAAATCTGGAAAATACAGCTTTTATAAATATTCTATAATAATGCCTTTCAAACAGACATAGTTCAAAGATTATTTTACAAGATAGTGAATTAGTTAGATATTCACATGTGATATGAATATAATCACTAATATAATCTCCCATTAAATAGCCCAAGAAGCCCCCAACTAGATTCAACAGGGAAAATCTTAGATATGACACAGTTCAAATACATTTCAGCACCAGAGAAATGCAGGAACCCACCTAAGTTCTAGTTCAAGGGACTGTTCCTTAGAACAATAGTTGTCAAGTGGCATGAAGAGATCAATTGAAGATTTCCGTGAGCAACTGGAAACCAAAGCGCTGTGGTCTGAGCTGAAGGCTAGCCCGTCCATCATTGAAATGTCCATCCAATCCATCACCATGCTATACGTGACACGTGTATACTTCATCAAGGGAAGCGCTAATTAATGTGCAATCGCTTTTATTTCAAAATTTAGTGCTCGTTAATGATAAGTTCCTGGTAGCTCTCCCAGATGATCTCCAGAACAGGAAAGGGAAGATAAAACAATCAAGGCAAGCCTGTTGCCCGACCAACGACCTCTCTCTTGAGCTAGAGTTACCTCTTGATGTAGATGTTGGAGACAGCTCATTTGTATGTGACTTCAATCCACACCAGCTCCCTAGAATGAGATAAAAATGAAACTTTAGATCCCAAAGAACCAAGGGAGGGTAAAATATGATGTGTGCTGTGCTACTGCTCGACACTGTTCACTGGCACCTTTGGCAGGATTTTCCTTTTCTCCTTCTGTATAACAAGGACAAGGTAGAGAAAAAGACCATGTGGCATTTCTAGCTAAATTCAGCCAAGTCCCATTCACGTTTGCACTTAAAAAGCTGAACATGGACCCTTTGATTCATAATGAGACACTTACAGCCGGCAGTTACCCTTTAAGGTCTGGAACAAAACGTCTTTAAAAATCCTTGTGCCAAACAGGATGAGGAAAAATAAAATAACTGGCAACCCCATGAGGTAATGAGCATAGAAAACCTTGCTTTGGGTGTGTTCTTAAACTTATTGATATCTTAGTTTTAATCTGTGAGCGAGGAACCAGCATGGTTATGTCAGCTGGTTTCCAAGTCAATAGATCCTTCAATGCCTCGACTCACAGCTTGTACCCCATGGGCCCCCAGCTTTCCGGAAAACCAGGAAACTCAACACCAAGCTCTCAACCACGAAGCCCCGTGTAGGATGTGAATGTGACAATCACTTCACAGATATGTGTTCCATAAATCTGGGCCCAGGGTGACCTCATTTTCTTTTTTATTTCCTCAAAGATCTGATGGGAAAATATTGGTAGGAGTATTATCCATTTTAATCATCAAAAATAGATAACGGAGGAGAAAATTATACATGTATCTCAATCTCGCCTTTCAGAAAAGGAACGGCATCAGAGTTGATGTATGGAGCGTCAGATTCCAAGAGGCTCCCTTCTGAGAGAAATCACAGTCTCTCTTCTCGTCATATATCAGAGAAAACTGCCTGGAAAGGATGCTCAGAGGAAGAAAACGGCTTTTCAAGTCTGGTGACTAGGACTTTGTAAGTCTGGGGGAAGGCTGACAAAAGGAAGTCGCTGTGCAGACCTGGGTTGAGGAGGTCAGACGGGATGTGAACGAGATGGTAATAGAGTACCCAGAGCTCGGGAAAACACAGACAGAATGCAGACCTCTTTAGTAATTCACAGAGGAAGCAATGCTCATGGTTTTTGAGGCATCTGAGCAATCAATAGGTCCTTTTAAAAACAACTGAGGAGTGGCACTTGACTGATACTGGTTGATCGCTTCCGACTGGCCCGTCGCTTTGCGGGCCATTGCAGTGTCCGTAAGGTGTGGATTAATTTCGGATCCACCCCATGAGGTGGATTTAATTCTCACCACCGTGATGTTGAAGCGCATTCCCCATACTACATGCGGGGAGACCGGTATTCAGAGTTGATGCGTTGCCCAAAGCCACAGGGCTCGTCAAGACCAGGTGGCCACGGGCAGTCCTGGGCAGTTATAAGAGCCCGGATTCTGAGGAAAGGGAAATCAACAGAAGGTTTACATAGTAAAAGCAACAGAAAAATCTGAATTCTATGAAGAAGCATCTCAGGTCACACTCCACTACTTCCCTTCCCGGGAAACACGGTGCTCTTTGACGGCCGGGTTCTTTCTCAGCCTTGCTCACCCTGCCTGAAAACTTCCTCTGCTCCCCCCTTCCTCCCATGCATTCTCTTGGCCTCATAACCCACACTCACCTTTTGCTTTAAAAGATGCCTAGACCAGGGTTCCCAGGACATGGGGTTCCCAGCGGCCCCTGGGTCCCCTCTCTGTGCTTACTCGTGTCACTGCGCTCAGCACTCCACATCTGAATACCTCCTAACTGGTCTGCTTACCCCTTCTTGGCCATGAGCTTCTTGACCAAGAATTGTGTCCTATGTCAGTGCCCAGGACATAGGACGAGTTTTACACATGTTGTTGTTGGAAGAAGGCTGTGGTATGAAAGATAAATGGGAAGAAACATACCCAAAGGTTATTATCAAGGAGAAAAGGCAGACCAGGTTTAGAAAGCAGAGTGAGGACACATGCTGTCTGGATTTGAGGCTGGCCTTGTCCTTTGACGAGGGCTGGAAGAGTGTGAGCAGCGCACTGGGGGTTCAGGCAGTTGGACTTGGTGGTGAGTGGGAGAAGGAGTAGCTTGTGAAGGACCTATGACAACCCTAGGAAGGAAATTGGAGTCCCCTACACTGTCCCCTTGGCCCTGTGGTCAGGGCCTTGCCTGTCTCTTGAGCCTCCTCCACTGCCCTTCCTCTCACCCGGGTGTCCCCCAGCCCAGTGCTCTCCTGACGATGTCTGGACCTACCTCAGAGGCTGACTCCATTGTATCATTCCAGTGGTCACCTCCCACAGGAGGGCTTCCACAGTGAGGACAGGTGGGCGGTCCCCTCCTCCCGCTCAGGTTGTCATGCGCTTGCCGCATATTGATCTCGGGACTGATGTTGTTTGTTGGTTGGGAGGTTGCCTTGTCTCTCTTTCATCTCAGCACTTAGAATGTTACTCTCCGCAAGAGCAGGTACTTGCTCTTTCGCTTCAGAATTCCCCGTGCTTGTCACATAGGAAGTGCTCAATAAATATGTGGAAATAAATAGGCGAATCGATCAACCACGCTGCCTTTGGCTCTGTGGCATTATCATCAGTAAGGATGGGCAACCACGGGGAAAATGGGCTCATAAGAGTCAACATATATTGGAGTACTGTATTCTGAGCGGCTTTCAAAGTGCTTTATGCGCATTAATGCATAAAGCCTTCAGAAAAGCCTATCCTGACCCCAGTTTTGCAGGTGAAGAACTCAGGCCCAAGAGCTTATGGTGTTCGGTACCACACAGAGCACGAGGCAGGTCGGACGTCCCGTGAGGATACCTGAAACGACAGCCCCTGGTTCTCGAACTTACCGTCCGGCGGATGATTAAGTCCCTAACGTTCACAGCCTCCGTGTTTCTGACCCTTTTCCCGCGGAGAGCACTCGTACTTTACCTCCAGGATTTAGTCAACATCTTGCAAACCCCGTGTCCTTTATCTGCGGCGTCACTTGCAGCGTTAGGGATGCCAATCCCTGTTCCCACAGCGCCCTCCGCGTCGCTGTGCTGAGGTTCCCAGCGCAGTTCCGCGGGCAACGCATGTTTACCCGACGTCTCTCTGATTAGCCGGGCTTCTCTGAGGGCAGGGACATTGTGTCTTGCTGGCTTGCAGTCCCCAGCGCAGGTCCCAACGCCAGGCACAGAGCAACTTCTCAGACAGTGTTTATTGAGTTCATTGCTACCACTGCTCATAAACAGAAAAATGTTACCAATTGTCCTCTAAGCTTAAGAATCCAAATTTTCATATCTTAAATAAGGCTTTTGTAAAAAAAACAATAATTAATCTCTAAATGGTGGTAGTTTGATATATATATGGCTTTTCATTATGGAATAATCAGGT
This sequence comes from Rhynchonycteris naso, assembly GCA_037038555.1. Classification (NCBI taxonomy): domain Eukaryota; kingdom Metazoa; phylum Chordata; class Mammalia; order Chiroptera; family Emballonuridae; genus Rhynchonycteris; species Rhynchonycteris naso. Next base: position 5,223,195 of record CM072998.1, on the reverse strand, counting down.
TCGCTCAGTCATACAGTTCATATGTAATCAGTTAGTGTCAGGCAGCTTGCCAAATATATATGGGACTTAGCAACGTTCACGAACAGGACTTCTTCTGAGCCGGGTGAGTCAAAGCATAACCACAGGGTGTGAGTTCCCTTCACGTGTCAGCAGCTGCTCACTTGGGGAAGCCTCCAGGTCACCCGGTAACAGAGTTAGTTCATTTCGGATAAGGGACCCTTCAGCGGTTGAGCCTTGGCTCGGTCAAGAAGATATTCTGAAACAGGGAATGTTTTCCCGAGGCTTTCCTGAACCACTCAAACTTCCGGAGGCCGCTATGTTGGGCTAGAAATCTAAGAAGGAGAGGTATTCTCATAATATTTTTTCAACACCATTTGTTTCCGGCTTTAGCCAAAGATCACGTAAAAGAGATTTGTGGACACATTAAGGTCCAAACTTAGGTTTAAAAAAGAAAGTAATAATAATAAAGACTTGGAGACAAAAACAAAGTCATTGAAATTGAAGAAGTTTCACTCGGGCCTGCAGTTCAAACAGTGAAACCACAACACAAGTGCACACATTCAGCCTTTATCTGAGAAGTTGATGCCTCCTTCCCTCGCAGACACGCGGGCGGGGTCCATTCGTCTCTCCCTGCCTCTGGCGAATTCATCTCAACTCAGAGGACGAGGAGGTGATAAGAAGATAAGAGTTCTAAGGAGGGAGGCCTATAAAAAGAAACACAATAACAGGAACTAGGTGGTGGTCACAGAAGCATTAAATGTGTCTCAAGTGTGAAGGGGAAGGAAAAAAATAAAAAGGAAAACAGAGCCATGGAAGAGGCCAAGAGGCAGGGCGATCCTTCAGCCCTGCTGAGGAAAGTTTTGACTGCGTTTTTGTAAAATGGAGATTTTCCATCACCGGGCAACTTTGATTGAACCCACATTCTAGGAGAGACCTCTCCCAACTCAGCCTCTCCAAAATAAAGTCAGGTACCCACCTGGGCTTGGTTTTAAGATCGACTTTGCACACTGACAGATAACACTGGGGGAAAAAAATTTTGTTGCATCCACAAAAACACTTGTTCTTAGCTAATTCGAGTGTGCTGACCTCAAATCTGACATTAGTTGTTCTCTGTAAAAGCTACAGTTTTGTTTTGGGTTTTTTTTGCAATTCAAGATTTTAAATTTTCATCTTATTGTAAAATTTTTAACATTTAGTTTAACATAATGAAGTAGAATGTCTTCTTGGGCATCATCTTTGTGAAAATATAATAATTTGTATAATGCAGTAAATACACTAATACACTAAAATATAATTGCATCAGAACTGGTCTATAATTTTGAAATAGAACATATTAAAACATTTATTTTAATCATAAAATTTGCGCAAAACTACTTAAGCTCTATTCAGGCAAAAGTTTGTGTTTGTAGCTCTTGTGTTTGTGTACTTGTTGAGGACAATCTCGTTTGATGCTCCAGCAATAGTCTGCTCATCACTAAGAGCTCCAAGATTTTCGGGAAATTTATCAAGGTGACTGTTCAGGAAGTGAATCTTAACATTCATGTTACTTCCAATGTCGCGGAAAGCCAACAGCATCCTTTGAACAAGAAGTTCATAGTTTTCTGCTTTTTTGTAGTCAAGGAAGTTCTTTGTAACTGCTACAAAAGACTGTCATGTTGCTTTCTCCTCCTTATTCATCTTCCTGGCAAATTCTTTGTCATGTATGAGAGTTCAAATTTGAGGTCCATTGAATACAACTGCTTTTATCTTCTCAAAAGACAAGGCAGGAAAAGCAGAAATAATATGTTGAAAACATTCACTCTTTCTATTCAAAGCCTGAACAAACTGCTTCATTAAGCCAAGTTTGATGTGAAGTGGGGAAAAATGATCCTGTCTTGATTAACTACAGGTTCATTCACAATATTTTTATCCCAATTTCCAGAGCTTCACGTTTCAGCCACTCCTTCTGTGTCCAGTGCTTCTCCCAAACACGGCTATCCCACAAACACAGAAAGCAAGGATACTTCATGAAACCTCTCTGTTGTTCTAGCAGGAAATTTACCATTTTAAGATCCACACAAATGATCCAGTTATGCTCCTCATACTTCAGAAAGTCGAGGACAATTTTTATGTCATTATAATCTTCTCGCAGATGAGTTGAATAGCCAATTGGAACTGCTGCATAAACATTACCATTGTGTAGGAGAACACATTTCAGACTCCATGTAAAGCTGTCAAGAAATAGCCGCCATTCTGTTGTACTGTAAGTGGTAACACCTAGCTGGCTGAGAAGACTACTGATATCGTGACAGTAAACAAAGTGTTTGTCTTCGGAATTACGTCCACAAAAATTTGTTCACGCTTCCTGAAATGGGATTCTTTAGCTGACCGGTGAAGTACATTCTTTTCTTGTAGCCTGGAGACTAAGAACTCAGATGCTTTCTTTGATAAGCCCAAATCTCTTCCTAAATCATTCAACTCGGGTTGGCTAGACTGCTGAGGGGTTAATGACTGCTTGACATCAGAAGAAGACCCTTCCAATTCCACAACTATTTCCTCATGCATCTTATCAAAAGACACTTGATCACTATATTCACTTTCTTCATCCTTAGAAGAAATAAAACCATTGAAAACTGGAACTGGGAGTGTCTCAGAGTGTGGGATAGGTCGTATTGCTGAAGGAATATTAGGATATGCGATCATATGCCGTTTTTTCTTGCCGATGCCCTTTGTATGGATCAGACAGAAATAACAGTCACTGCTGTGGTTCTTAGGTTCACGCCAAACCATGGGAATATCAAAAGGCATTCCTTTGCATTTTTCTCTGGTCCAGTCAAAAGCATTTCCTCACAATTATGACACACAATATGAGGAGCCCAATTCTTGTCTTGATTGCCAAGGGGAAGTTGAACATAGGCAATATATGCACGTGTCACAAATGATGTAATATTGCACCTTTGACGTTGAAGTGTGTAACAGCCACATATATAACAGATGGTGTCAGGACTGTTTTTACATTTATGCCTACTCAAAGAAGTCATGATTCAATCTTAAAACAAAATAAGCGGGTGGTTTTATCAGATAATAATTTTCTACATTTAAAAACAACTACAATTATGTAAAAGTGATGTTTGTAAAACATTAATTGCCTTGTGCTTATGTTCAATCCCAGAGTCATTGCCCTTTAACTTGATTTTAAAAACAAATGCATGCCATTAACTGTAACAAAAAGACATTAAAATTGCATAAAAACTAGAGCATGCACCCAAAAACAGATTTCTGATTTAGAATCAGTGATGCAGATATATATAGAAACAGTTCTAAAACCTCATGCAACAAAAAATGGAAAAAAAAATGTTCCCCAGTGTAATATAACATTTCCAAATGCATCTGATGTTTTCATTGACCGTGGATCTTTTTTCTTTGTGTCCTACCAAGCAAAAGTGCAATTTAATCATCTTAAGTGGATATTTGAAATATTGGTCTGCTGTGGACCGAAATGGCAGGAAGCCTGTGGAGCCCAGCTCCAGCACCATTGTTTGGGTCCATAACTCCATGCACACTGGGGCTTTCGTAGAATGGTCATCTTTGGGCCCTGCACGGGAAGGAGGATAATTAGATCAATCTATAGCCAGCCTCTTAACAGAGGCATGTGGTCAGGTAAAGTGTTAGCTCGCAGGTGCTATTGTGTAAAAAATCATACAGAGAAATCTCTTCCACTTCCTTTTATTCTTAAATGAAATAGGTACCACCCACCATGGTCACCCAACTTCTTCACTGGGCTTGTTCTGTGTTTTGGACAGTCCCCTAAATTAAGCTCTATCTTCAAAGAAAAAAATTTGTATCACTGTAGAAAATATCCCAAAGACTCTAAAAAGCAATTCTGTTCAATGGAGCTAAAAATCCATCTTGTTAGAGCAAAACACATGATATTCCAGAGCTGGAAGAGAGGCAAAATAACCCGGAATGGTGGTTTTGATTTTCCTTTTTCTCCATCCCCCATATTCACATAATAATTATAAGGTTGTGTTTATCCCCTGATTTCTAAACAAACCATTCCTTTTTTCAAAGTTCCTAAAAATACTTCAAAGGAAACCCAACATGGTTACCGAAATGTGTGTGGGCGCCCCCACGTGGCCCCTTTGAAGATTGAAGGGCTCCTACGGGAGGTGGAGTTGGTGGGGCACTTGAAATCCATTTAGAAATATTAGGCATTATCTCAGGAGGAGTAAGAACCTTATTTAGATGAAGCCATCTAAAAAAGAAATGTATGAAAAGACAGACTCCTAGGTGAGGCTGCTGTGTGTGCCCCTCCACGCGCTGGGTCTCAGCGCAGCGGGGTGGAGGGGCCTCCTTCTCTCCTCCCCGAGGGGAGGGGGTCTGGGAGAAGTTCACAGAGAGGAGCACACACACTGCCCACCCTCCCAGCTGCGGGCCCTTCCTCACCGGGAGCAGCAGGGATGGTGAAAAAACCAGCCTGTGTAGGGTTGAAGCAGCTCTTCCCGGTCCCTACAATGCGCATGTAGCTAGGATTCCCAGAGGAAGGCTGATCACAGCCTGCTTTTTTGTACTCTTCTCATTTCTAGGAGAGTTGGAAACAAGAGTGGAAGACAGAGAACGATGACACTGAAGGCATTCGGGAGGTTCAGGGGATGATGCTGCCCAGGGTGCTGCTTCCATGAAAACAACAGCCTGACCAGGCGGTGGCGCAGTAGATAGAACTTACGCCTGGGACGCCTGGCATGCCTGGGACTCAGAGGACTCAGGTTCAAAACCCCAGGGTCGCTGGCTTGAGCATGGGGTTGCTGGCTTAAGTGTGGGATCATAGACATGACCCCATGGTCACTGGCTTGAGCACCAGGTCAAGGCACATATGAGAAAGCAATCAATGAACAACTAAGATGCTGCAACCACGAGTTGATGCTCCTCATCTCTCTTGCTGTCTGTCTGTCCCTGTCTATCCCCCACCCCTCGCTTAAAAAAAACACCAGGGTTTGGAGAGTGCGGGAGAGTCCAGACTACCATCATGCCAAACCTGGGCCACATACGGGATCGGCTCAAGCCGGATGTATTGGCGGTCTGTCCGAGCCACCCCCGGGCGGGGGGCATCCCCTGCTTCCCGATTTTAACAGCAATTTGGGGATTCCCAGATGAAGAAACAGGCCCTTACACTCTTGTGGTGTAGACATGGGATTAGGGGATGTGACTCATCCATAATCCATAACAGTCTTCGGAGTTTCCCTCTGCTAATTCTGGAAGCCTCCGCTGACGGCCAGGGCTGGTGGTTGGGACAACTGACAGCCACTGTCGCCTTCTCGGGCCTTCTGGGTCCACGGTGCTGGCCTGGGGACACACCAGGAGATAAAAATTCACCAAGGGGACTTAACATGGAAAGTGAAAGTGAACAGACAACACCCAGGTAACTGCGTTGGTGACGACTGCAATGCAGCTGTGACCTGCAGGATGCAGGGAGGCGTGGCCCCTGCCTGTGCTCTCACAGCTCAGCACCCCGCTGGCCCCCAGGGCTCACACGGTGCCCATTTTTCTGACAGGTCGCCTAAACTCTTTGGGATGAGTTGTTAGCCAGGAGAGGCAGGAGGCTGACCTGAGAGAGCCCTTGCTAGCAGGCAGACACCCTGCCACAGTCACTCGGAAACACACGATGATGTACTGTGGATGAACCAAGTCATGGTGAAGGACACACTTGTGCAGCCCAGACGAGGGGAAGCTTGTTGAGAGCGACGCTGGCACCACCCGCCCCGCAGCAGCTCTCTGCGCTGGGCCGGGTTGTTGAGGGAGGAAATTGGCCTTTATACGGGGTACCAGTCACCTGAAATGTGTGGGAAATGAGGATGGAATCACCTTTCAGACCCTCCACCGTGTGCCCCAATGGCAGGACCTGCGGGCGACGGGCGAAGGGCAAAGACCCCTTGAGCAGCGGCCCCAGGAACAGCAGAGGCAGTGGTGCCAGCAGGGGTGGGAAGCTCCCGGTTCTGCAAAACCCGGTGAGGAGGATTCAGGAGGTGCAGGAAGGCTGCGGGTGTAGAGGAAGGAGGCCTAGCACCCCGACTCTGGGCTACTCCTCCCATGGGAGTGACGCTTAGAAAGGGGAATAAAGACAGATAAGACGGCTGAACATCAGCGAGTTTTCACGAGACAGAAGTGCCCAGATGGGCAGGCGGCTTTGTGGACTCTCCTGCAGGACGCCAAGATGAGTGACAGCAGGGGCCACCTTCCGTCCTCCGCCCCGTCTCTGCCGGTGCCCCCATGTCGCCAGTCCTACTGCGTCCTCGGCTCACCCCCATTCTCTCAACCCAAACTGTGAGCCCCCTCCATCCAGGACCCCACTTTCTTCTGGTTTATCTGACAATGGACTGATTACACTGGGGAACAATTCTTTTTTCATTTTCCGTTGCATTCGGGTTTAGAACTGAATCTATATATCTCTGCATCGATAATTCCAAATTTGAAATGCATTTTTTGGTGCATGCTCTAGTTTTTATGCAATTTTAATTTCTTTTTGTTACAGTTAATAGCATGCATCAGTTTTTAAATTGGAGTTTAAAGGCAACAACCCTTGAATTGAACATAACTACAAGGCAATTAATGTTTTACAAACATTAGTTTGTAGTTGTTTTTAAATGTAGAAAATTATTATCTGATAGAAATCACCCTCTTATTTTGTTTTAAGATTGAATCATCACTTCTTGGAGTAGGCGTAAATGTAAGAATAGTCCTGACACCTTCTGTTATATATGTGGCTGTTACACACTTCAACATCAAAGGCGCAATATTACATCATTTGTGACAAGTGCATATATTGCCTATTTGCAAGTTCCCCTTGGCGATCAAGACAGGAATAGGGATCTTCATATTGTGTGTCATAATTGTGAGGAAATGCTTTGTGACTGGACAAAAGGAAAATACAAAGGAATGCCTTTTGGTATTCCCATGGTTTGGTGTGAACCTAAGGACCACAGCAGTGACTGTTATTTCTGTCTGATCCATACAAAGGGCATCGGCAAGAAAAAACGGCATATGATCGCATATCCTAATATTCCTTCAGCAACACGACCTATCCCACACTCTGAGACACTCCTGGTTCCAGTTTTCAATGGTTTTATTTCTTCTAAGGATGAAGAAAGTGAACATGGTGATCAAGTGTATTTTGATAAGATGCATGAGGAAATGGTTGTAGAATCTGAAGGGTCTTCTTCTGATGCCAAGCAGTCATTAATTCCTCAGCAGTCTAGCCAACCCGAGTTGAATGACTTAGGAAAAGATTTGGGCCTATCAAAGAAAGCAGCTGAGATATTAGCCTACAGCTTCAAGAAAAGAATATACTTCACTGGTCAACTAAAGTATGCCATTTCAGGAAGCGTGAACAAATTTTTGTGGACTTAATTCCGAAGACACACACTTTGTTTACTGTCATGATATCAGTAGTCTTCTCAGCCAGCTAGGTGTTAACACTCACAGTCCAACAGAATGGCAGCTATTTCTTGACAGCTCTAAACGAAGTCTGAAATGTGTTCCCTACACAATGGTAATGTTTATGCAGCGGTTCCAGTTGATTATTCAACTCATCTGCGAGAAGATTATAATGACATAAAAATTGTCCTCGACTTTCTGAAGTGTGAGGAGCATAACTGGATTATTTGTGTGGATCTTAAAATGATAAATTTCCTGCTAGAACAACAGAGAGGTTTCATGAAGTATCCTTGCTTTCTGTGTTTGTGGGACAGCCGAGCTCAGGAGAAACACTGGACACAGAAGGAGTGGCCAAAACTTGAAGCTCTGGAAATTGGGATAAAAATATTGTGAATGAACCTCTAGTTAATCAAGACAGAATCATTTTTCCACCACTACACATCAAACTTGGCTTAATGAAGCAGTTTGTTCAGGCTTTGAATGGAAAGAGTGAATGTTTTCAACATATTATTTCTGCTTTTCCTGCCTGTCTTTCAAGAAGATAAAAGCAGTTGTATTCAATGGACCTCAAATTCGAATCCTCATACATGACAAAGAATTTGCCAGGAAGATGAATAAAGGGGAGAAAGCAGCATGGCAGTCTTTTGTGGCAGTTACAAAGAACTTCCTTGGCAACAAAAAAGCAGAAAACTATGGATTTTTGTTTTAAAGGATGCTGTTGGCTTTCTGCAACATTAGATGGTACATGAGTGTTAAGATTCACTTCCTGAACAGTCACCTTGATAAGTTTCCTGAAAATCTTGGAGCTGTTAGCGATGAGCAGACTATTGCTGGAGCATCAAACGAGATTGTCCTCAGCAAGTACACAAAGGCAAGAGCTACAAATGCAGATTTTTGCCTGAATAGAATTTAAATAAGTTTTGCGCAAATTTTATGATTAAAATAAGCGTTTTAATATGTTCTATTTCGAAATTGTAGACAAATTCTGATGCCATCATATCTTTGAGTGTATCACTGTATTTACTGCATTATATAAATTATTATATTTTCACAGAGATGATGCCCAGGAAGACATTCTACTTCATTATGTTAAACTAAATATTGAAAATTTTACAATAAGATGAAAACCTAAAATCTTGAATTGCCAAAAAAAAGCTGTAGCTTAGAGAGAAAAACTAATGTCAGATTTGAGATCAGCACACTCGAGTTAGGTAAGAACAAGTGTTTTTGTGGATGCAACAAGAATTTTGTTCCCCAGTGTTGTTGCGAAGGTGCAGGGACCGATATGTCTTCTTGATAACCTACTTCATTTCAATGAGAGCTCGAGAGACCTTCTATGCAGAGAACGACGCCTGTGTGACGGAGGGGGAAACAGATGGGTCTGATGAGGGAGGCCTCCCTGCCCCGCTCACATCACAGCTCTCAGGCCAGCCCCCACCTCCACCATAGGGTGCTGGTTCTGACCACCTCGGTCCCCCCCAGCTTGGCACTGTCCCGGGGTTGTGTCAAGCATCTGGGCAAAGCCCCACAAATTCCCTTCCATGTCCTGACCTGAGCCACCATCCCGCTGCGAGAAATAATGCTTCTCTCCTCCTCCAAGCAGGAATCTCTGTCACTAAATATTCAAACTTTATGCAACTCAGCCAAATGTATTTTCTACTTTGCTCCGTCAAAAACCATGACAGCCACAAGAATTTTCCATAATGCCGGCAACACAGCTCTCTATTGAATTGGCTTTCAGATGGTAATATTAGAAAGAGCAAGTCTTTCTAAGGCTCAAAGAGATTGAGGGTGCAGAGTTGGGCATCATCAGGGTAGAACTCCGGACTTTCCACCGGGCTCTGCCCTTTGGTCACTACTGCTCATAGTTGCCACTTGGCTCCGATCTACTCAGCCGTCCTGTGCTCCTTAACGGTTTTCACGTTTGTCCCCCACTGCTATTCGTGATTGAGAGGGCAGGTGTGGGAAATGAAATATTACTGAAATGTGAGGTGCTGATAACCATTTGATTTCAAAACTGAATTTTCTAACCAGGACTTATATCATTTAAACGTCATATCAATTTAGAGACTACTGTCGTTTTGTTCTTAGGAGAAAAAGAAAAACAGCTGGTACATTGTTTGGTGTATGCAGATAAAAGGAACCAGAGGAAATTATCTTTGGCAGCCAGGATAAGTGGCTGTATATTTTAACTGTCAACTGTTCCTATTTCTTGTAAATTCTGGGTGGCAGTGGCTCCTTTGTCCCTCCTGCTTCTCTCTCTCTCTCTCTCTCTCTCTCTCTCTCTCTCTCTCTTTCTCATTACCAGATAAAAAATTAGAACATATTTCAGTTCCAACTGAAATTGCTCAGATGTCAAATAGAATGAGCACTATCTCCTGGACACAACACCCTTACTTATTAAGTAAAATTGTATCAAATGGTTGAGAGCTCCTTTAATGGCTGTGTAAAATAAAGGTGAATCTTGGGCTATCAATGTCCCCTCAGGGGATAAAAATGAACCTCAACACCAAGAAAGAAAATATAGACCAAGAAAGGCAAAGATCCCCGTAAAGTAAAACTGTGATTCATTCATCTCTACCTTCTTCAAGTGGCGTACTACGTAGAAAGCAAGCAAGTACCTGTTGTAATAGGGTGATCCTCTATAACCAGATCCTCACTGTGACAGTCCTGGGTGCATCTGTGACAGCAGGGACAACGGCTCGATCATGTGATCCCTCTGTTTGTGAAACCATGGATTACTGGGATGACAGGAGATCTGTGCTTTTCACACAGTGTTCAGGTAAAACGAGGATTCCAAGGGAAATGGTCTGGGGTGGTCCGAGAAGACCACTGGGCCCTGCTCCTTTGCTCTGTCCCCTCCTCACCATCTCCACTTTCATCCCTTTCATAGGTCGGGCACCGCCCTTTGAACAGTGCCCAGCCCACGGTTGGCACTCACGTTGTTCAAGAAGTGACTCTCTACCCTGAGTCCCGACCCCCTGATGTTCAGTTCTTCATAGTACACTCTGCTGACTTTCCTAGTCTCTGCCCAGATTTATGGCTCATGTAATGATGACTCTATGTCACCTCTGTCCTGCTGAAACACCTTCACATTTGCATCCATTGGAATCTTCCAAACCTCCACTCAAGCACTTTGAAATGAAATGACAGTCAGTCATGCAGGCAGAGACAGTATCTAAGTACACAGTATTACACATAATGGCTGCTTGAGGACCATAATGCATAAATCTTTCAGCTTAAATGAAACAGGAGGCTCTAAAAACAAAGTCAAAAGCATGTTTGACTGCCTTTCTTTGGTTTCAGCCTCTTTTATCTCTTGGTTCTCTTAGTTGTGGGAGCTGAGGGCTAAACCCCCTAAAGCAGAGTCTGTTGGGGATACTCCCATTTTTACTCAACCATGAAATAGCAGGAAGATCGCGATAGACCTGATTCCTGAGTAACTACTAGCCTACATTACGTATCCCACAGAGTAAAATGTATTTGGATAATACTTGGAAGAAAAATAATGCTAAGTTAGGGGGTTTACCCAAATAAATCCCTTTCAAAACAGTCTGTTGTTAATATTCTGGTTTCAGTTAAAAATTATTTGCTGTAAATCCTGTATCTTTCATCCTTTTGTACCAATATATCCTTGTCTCAGTTAGGAAGTAGTTCTTACAGAATGATCTGAAAGTGATTACCGTTATATCAATGAGGCACTAGTCATTAGTTTGCCTAAGTTGTTAATAATGTAATTAATAATCCATGTTGGACTTCTTTTTTCTCTCATGGCACCTCAAGCGATGCCAATGCCATCAATGCTATTGCAATTATTTCCAAAATATTGACTTGAATGACTCTTGGAGAATTTGAAACTGTAAAAAAAAAAAAGTGGTTGTCAAGACTTCTTAAAGTTAGAAATTAAACATGTTTTTAGCTGCTAGAAGCTTTAAATGCACCCCTGTTTTCGCACCATCAAATGTAATTTTGAAAAAATGTTTATTCATGGAAGAAATACTAGTTTTAAATACAGCTTCCCGGATTTCTAAATACTCTAAGTGAAATGAATGAGCCTCGTCTGCAGTTTAGACATCCTGAAAATAACACGGAATAGAAATAATAGTAACTTTAACTGGGATTGTAAAGGAAGTAAGCTTCAGTATTTGGGACCACGGGAAAGCGAGCGATTATCCAGGTATACACTCCACCAGTGTTCTCCCCAAGCTGCTCTCGTTCCTGGACTGTGTATCTTGGCTGGACAACTTCTGAGAAAAGGAAACTCCACTTTACCGCCGGGTCCAATTTTCCAGATGACGTGTCCGTACAAAGCACACCAAAGTTGACCTCACCCAGTGCCAAGAAGTTAAAATTACGCTGTGAAGTTTCCAGCAGAAACATTTGAAATTGCTTAGCAGACGATTCACTTGTTTCTCTCCTCTCCTCTCCTCTCCTCTCCTCTCCTCTCCTCTCCTCTCTCTCTCTCTCTCTCTCTCTCTCTCTCTCTCTTTCTCAGCTGGAATGAGTGCTGCCTTTTGCAAGCTGTTCTCTGGGCTTTTATCAAATATCAATGAAAGTGCAACAACGTGAGACGGAACTTCAAATACAATCACTGCTGCTGGTCAGGAGAACGGCCCCGGAGCAGATCAGGGTTCCTGTGTGGGGTCCCTGAGTCATCCCGACGCCCCCGGACCTCGTGGGTCAGGACACCAGCGTCACTGAAATCCGTGTCTTTACCTCTCTCGCCGCCCCGCCCACACACACACACACACACACACACACACACACACGCAGTGCTTGGCGCTCACAAGATGACTTGTGGTGAAGGAATTCTAAAGCCACCTGCACTGAGACTTTTCTAACATTGATGGGGTGAGCATTCATCAGAGGCCTCCCGTGGAGGGCGTGGATGTAACAGCGAACCAGGCAGGGCCCAACCTCGGGCAGCCTCCCCCACGAGTGGGCGAAGGGAGCCTCGGACAGCGGCCACAGAAACTGAGAGTCCGTGGGTCATTCCAATACACTAGACAGTTACCCAGTTCTGGTTCTAGGAAATGGGGTGGAGGGGCGGCTCCATGGAAGCAGGGGTGGGGCCTTGCATGGGGGAGGGGCAGGTAAGACAGGGCGGAGGGAGAGATAGAGCGGGGCGGATGGCAGTGTGATGTGACTTCCGGTACAGTGAGTGTGTGTGACAGTGTGTGCGAGTATCTGAGTGTCTGTGTGTCTGTTTGTGTGTGTGTGTGTGTGTCTGTGCATATGTGTGCTAGTGAGTGTGTGTGAGTGCAAGTGTCTGTGTGAGTGTGTGTCTGTGTGTGACTGTGTGTGTGTCTGTGTGTGACTGTGTGTGACAGTGTGTGAGTCTGTGAGTCTGTGTGTGAGAGTGTGTGTGTCTGTGTGTGACAGTGTGTGAGTGTGTGTGTCTGTGTGTGTGTCTGTGTCTGTGCGTATGTGTGCTAGTGAGTGTGTGTGAGTGCAAGTGTCTGTGTGAGTGTGTGTCTGTGTGTGACTGTGTGACAGTGTGTGAGTGTGTGAGTCTGTGTGTGAGTGTGTGTGTGTCTGTGTGTGACAGTGTGTGAGTGTGTGTGTCTGTGTGTGTCTGTGTCTGTGCGTATGTGTGCTAGTGAGTGTGTGAGTGCAAGTGTCTGTGTGAGTGTGTGAGTCTGTGTGTGAGAGAGTGTGTCTGTGTGTGACAGTGTGTGAGTCTGTGTGTGTGAGTCTGTGTGTGAGAGAGTGTGTCTGTGTGTGACAGTGTGTGAGTCTGTGTGTGTGAGTCTGTGTGTGAGTGTGTGTATCTGTGTGTGACAGTGTGTGAGTCTGTGTGTGTGTGAGTCTGTGTGTGAGTGTGTGTGTCTGTGTGTGAGTGTGTGTGTCTGTGTGTGAGTGTGTGTGTCTGTGTGTGACAGTGTGTGAGAGTGTGTGAGTCTGTGTGTGCATGTGTCTGTGTGTGTCTGTGTGTGACAGTGTGTGTGACTGTGTGTGACAGTGTGTGAGTGTCTGTGTGTCTGTGTATGTGTTGGGAGGGGAAGCCAGAGCAGGAGGAAGGTGATGGCAAAGCTGGAGAGAAATCAGGGACATCACCCAGAGACCCTGGGTGTTAGGCAGGGAGAGTCTAGACTTGGTCTTGGGGACAATGAGCTCATTGAAAGGCTCCCATAGGAAAGAAGAGTGGCCACACCTGCACGGGGAAAGGTAACCCTAGGAGCAGGGCAAGGCCGGGCCTGGCTGAGAGGCCCGCCAGGAGATGGCCAGGGCAGAGAGACTGGCTCAGTGAGTAAGGTAGAGTGGGGATATTAAGAGTGGGCCCATTCGAAATAAAGTGAAGATGCCTGCAGGTGTCAGAATTTCAGATTATTGGGACACAGGGGTAATAAAGAAGAAAGATTTGAGGATAGTGCTTCATGACATGTCCTGAGCTCCCATGCAGATGGGGGTACCATTCAGTGAGACAGTGAATGTAGGAGAAAGAGCAAATCTGTGTGGTGGGAAGTGGACAAGATAACATACACACACACACACACACAAAGTAGAAAGTGAGACTTAAAAGGGCAATAAAGACGTAAAAAATATGGATAAGGGTTAGATAAGAACAAAGATTTTTTCAAAATAAATCTTTTTTTTCCTTATCCACCCCCTTCAGCTTGTTTCTAGTAGTCTCAGTACTGACCACTGGTCATGCTGACCTCCCATCGTTCCATCAGAACTTTGCTCTTTAAATCTCCAGCATGGTGATAGTTCAGATGTGCACAAAAACTCCGTATGTTTTGGCACCTAAAGTACTTTTATTTTCTTTTAATTTTTATTTATTCATTTTAGAGAGGAAGGAGAGAGATAGATAGAGAGAGAGAAGGGGGGAGGAGCAGGAAGCATCAACTCCCATATGTGCCTTGACCAGGCAGCCCAGGGTTTTGAACTGGCGACCTCAGCATTTCGAGGCCGACGCTTGATCCACTGCACCACCACAGGTCAGGCACACCTAAAGTACTTTTAAAGGGCTAAATATATGTACATATGAATGGTCTAATAGACAAATTTTTTGTCTTACACCTTCATATCCATGTTCTCGTCTTGGTAGTTCACTCGGGACGACTGGCTACCCAAGCAGGTCCGCTGAATGAGGCTTCCCAAGGGAGCCGAGTTCTGTGAGCTTCCGTCCCTATGAGCACCGTGGATAAGCACAATGTAAGGTTCTCGGGGGAAGGAGGTATGAGAAATCCCTAAAGAGTCCAAGTCGTATGTACAAGCACACACGCATATGTGTGTATGAAAATATACTACATATATATGATGCAAATCAGAAGATTTTTGAGTAGCTACAAGTTATACATAACACACGTCATACAATTAGATGTCACAGATGATAACGTATTCAACTTATGGTGCATATAGACATGGCATGTTTGGTGTGAAACAGAGAGATGCCTCCAGGGAGTAAGATAAGAAAGACAAGAGATGTGATTCCTATTCTCATTAAAAATTCGGCTCAGTTCATAATAACAGATGCCCAACTACAGTCTGTGATCTCCTGGGAAACTAGTCCATAGGTCAAAGAGGAATATAAACTTAAGTGTAAATCCCACCTAAAATGTCAAATCCCAGCGAACCGTTTCCACCCTTGCCTCAATATCATGGCCCCTGTTGGTAACATTCAACTTCATGGATAATTGTGATTATTGGGTTTATTTTTCTATTTTCTTGATTGTAATCTGACTCCATTACTAGAATGTAAGACCCATAAGAACAGGAACCGAGTCTGTCTTGTCTTCCCTAGATCCCTGAAACCTAGCAGAGTGTAACACTTGGTAATTATACGTATATTTGTTGAAAAAAAAAGTTAATCTCATTGGATTTCTTTTTTCAGGGACAGAGAGAGAGTAAGCGAGAGGGATAGACAGGGACAGACAGACAGGAGAGAAATGAGAAGCATCAATCATCAGTTTTTTGTTGCCGTTGCAACACCCTAGTTGTTCATTGATTGCTTTCTCACATGTGCCTTGACCGCGGGCCTTCAGCAGACCAAGCAACCTCTTGCTGGAGCCAGCGACCTTGGGTCCAAGCTGACGAGCTTTTGCTCAAGCCAGATGGGCCCGCGCTCAAGCTGGCGAGCTTGGGGTCTCAAACCTGGGTCTTCTGCATCCCAGTCCGATGCTCTATCCTCTGCACTACCACCTGGTCAGTCAATCTCATTGCATTTTGACATTAAAATAAAGATGTGACTTTCTTTTTCACAGAATCATGAAGATTCCATATTAATCACTGCACTTTCAACTTTTTATAAATTAATTTGATATTCCCACTATTGAAGACAAACTCATAGATACTGAGGACTTTTTCTTTCAATCTGCCTGAAATCTAGACTCTTCGATCGCATGACCTACATTTATTTAACTTTTTAAAGCTTGACACAGCATGTGACAGGTAACAGGTATGCAATCAATATTTATTAGAAAAATAAAAGAAGGAAAGACAGCCAGGAAGGTTTTCAGTTGTACTTTCAGTAATAGGAACACATCAGAGAGCAAATATTTTTATTTCAGTGCTTCATTGATTATTAAACACTTAATTATTAAAATGAACATTGCACGGTGTGCAAACAAGCTTTCGCTTACGGTGGGTTTTAACTGTTCGCATGTATTTGGAGGGGAAAAGATGTGTGTGCTCAGGGATTGTGCCAAAAACGCTGACACATGTCACAGTCCTAATCAAAGGTGTTCTGTTTCCTCTTATTTTCTTCTGAAAAAAAGTGACATTTGATATCTAAGGGCCTTTCACATTCCTGTGAGAAAACCATTTTTAACTGCTTTACAGTGTTTATCATCGATCTTTTATCACTTTTTGCCACCAAACAGCTTAAAATCCCAGTCAAGGCCGATCCTTCGGTGGCTCTCCGGCACGGCCCGCGGTGTCCCATACGTCCTGAAGGTGAGATGTCCACGAAGAACACCAACCTCCAGTAGTTTCAGGTCCAGAAACCGGTGCTGCCTTGTCTGCTCTGCTCGTCAACTCGGGCTGAACTCACCGAACGTAACAAATACAGTGAGAGAAAACTCTAGGGAGACCCAGCAATTTCCTCAGCCTACCTAATCAGAGCTCCGAAATGCAGCAGCCATCACCAAACGGTGGAAACAGCTATGTCTGTGTCACAATAACTGACAATGAGCCCAGTATTATGATGCTTTACATTAAGGATGGCAAAGAAATTTGCAAAACTCTACACTAACAGCCAGTGTACCAGGCATCGCATTGTTAAATGGACAGTTGTTTCTTTTAATTTTTATTTATTCATTTTAGAGAGGAAGGAGAGAGATAGAGAAAGAGAGAAAGGGGGGAGGAGCAGGAAGCATCAACTCCCATATGTGCCTTGACCAGGCAGCCCAGGGTTTTGAACTGGCAACCTCAGCATTTCGAGGCCGACGCTTGATCCACTGCGCCACCACAGGTCAGGCCCACCTAGAGTACTTTTAAAGGGCTACATATATGTACATATGAATGGTCTAATAGACAAACTTTTTGTCTTACACCTTCATATCCATGTACAGTCTTCATAGCTTATCAAAAACACGTGAGCAAAGAGCTTAGCAAATTGTAAGTCAAATTATACTTTAGTTATCTTCAATATTCTTCTTTGGGTTGTCAAGATAAATTTGTGTATGCAGATGTCTAAATCGACAGCATAAAATCCATTTGTAGTATACTATACTCTCAGGTGGTATTTTAGAAGCTAATTAATTAAAGACATGACATAGTCCAATGATAATAAGTAACAGTTTGGGGGGGAAATATGACATGTAAATTAACTAATATACTAGTGATTGGTTATTTCTACCTAAGAATATAACCCAGTGGCAACTGCATTTACACCAATCCCGCTGATGAGAGCCTGAACTGCAGACATTCAATTATTCAGGGGGTGAGTTAGGCTCAGAGGTATCTGTGCTGGGAAGGAGACTTGCTGCTCCTCAAGAATGACCTGGGCCCAATGTCAACAGAAAGAAGTGAGTGACAACGTGCTAACGCACAAGAGATACGTCACAAAATATTAGAACAAACAGTAAACAGAAACCTGGAAATTAAACAATTTCCCCCAAGCCTCCCCTATGAAACAAACCACCTGGTACACGCCTCGCTCTCTCTTTCCTGCAGGGGCCACGGGCCATTGGAGAGGGGACGGCCGGTGGACATGTGCAGGGCTGTCCGCTAGGATACGTGTGTCAGCTCTGACCGCGTCTGGGGATCGCACAGGGATCTGGTCACCAGGCAGAAGTCAGCAGGTGGGCGGTGAGGCCAGCCCCCCATCACGCAGACGTCCTGGCATAGGGAACATACTCCCAGAGGCAGGTTCCAGGCCAAAGGAAGAGGAAGTTCTCTCTGTCTTTCATGAGCATGTCAGTTCCCTGCTCCCTCACCTCAGAGCAGCGGCTGACCAAGGCACGTCCTCACAGCAGCCCGGGCACAGAAAAACCTTTGAAAGGGAGCAAGGAGATTGGCTTTGAAGGTCCCCAAAAGGGTTATGGACATTTGTTTAAACAGAAAATAAGAGGGGTAACAAACCATTTCAGTTACACTGTCTGACTAGGTTATCAAACCGTCGAGAGGGAAAAGCCAGACCGCATCTCAGGCTTCCTTCTGAAGTTTCTATAGTGTCCATTTGGGGGAACTATCCAGAAGAAAGCTCGAGCCTGAACACTCCTGCACCCCCTGCAAGTGTCTACTATTTGCATTCTCTCCAAAGGGAATTTTCTATTCTGCAATCTGTCAAGATAAAAACCAACCCAGGTATGGAACTTGCAGAGATGATGCACGATTATAACCTAACAGAGCCTTCCACATAGCTGTTTCCAGGAAGAAGTGAATATCAGAAATGTTTAATTCACACATTTCCCACTGGATGGACTTTTCAGATCCTCACTACTTTAATTGCAAAACTAATATCCATTAGGATACATAATTGCTTAATGGTGTTCTTAAAATCAATTGTCAAATCCTCCTGCAGCTTGTATCTGCAGATAGGTGTTGGGTTCCTGGGATCTAAGTGGCTATACCAAAGCACTAAGGTAAACAAGGTAATTTTCAATCAATAAAATGTGCATATTTTCTCAAAAATATAAAAATCGGATGTTCTATTCAGAGATGTATGAAAATATTTTTATTTAAATAATTATAGCCAAAATAACTTGCATTCAGTGTGAAAAGAAATGATAGATTTGAACCCTGTGTGCAAAGTTTATGAAAGTTTTGATTGTTGTTACATTATCTTATCAACTATATTTTCAGCAGGGTGAATATCACAAATGTTTCTATATGTTGAGTTTTTCACTTTACTTGAACAGTATTTAAAATTCAGAAGAATAGCCAGAAATACTAATAATTTTAACATTTGGTGTTCAGAAAACCAGATGCATTTGGTAATCACTAATGTCTACCGTAATGTCGGAGCAAACATTGGAAGGTGTTTTACTCTTTTCAGTTAAGTCATTAGGAATCTATTACATTAGGGCATTTTCAAAATAGGAAATTATGAATCATTTTCTCTTCAAGTGGTAATAAAAGGCGAATAGTTGATCATTGCTGATTTAAAAACCCGTAATGAAAAACAATTCCCCCTGCTTTCAAAAAGAAGCGTTCATCGCAAAGAGACACTGCAGGGGCCAACAGCGAAGAACGCCACTGGTAGGCTTCAGCTTGAGACAGGAAGTGGATACACTTACAGCCAACAGCTTGAAAAGTCACATGCGACCCCGTAAAAACAATACTGATTTGACTAACTCTGACCTACATGACAAACAGCAGTAAGCACAAATTCCAAAGATCTGTACAAAAATATACAAAAGCTATAAATCTATACAAAAGATCTATCAGAAAGCCTGCACTTTCAATAGCAAATCTGTCCAAGAAATTTGGAGTTAACTAAAAATGACCACAGTATTTGTTTTAAGATGTTCTATTCAGGCACTAACTGTTTATAGAGAGAATGTAGAATGAAATATTGTCTCAGTTATCAAGTGCTGCACGATCAACTACCACAAATCGAGTGGCTTCATGCAACTGAAATAATACAGATACACTCATACACACACACACTCGCACACATGTGCATTTGTACGCATGCACACACATGCACAGCCTGAAAGACTTGAAGCGAGGGGGTGCTACCGAGTACTATGGGCTCACTCCGCTCCATCATGCACCTCCCCCCTTTCCAGGCTCATGGGCGACTAGTTTTTCTTTCTTCTCACATGTTAAAAATAGAAACAGACCAATGGCCAAGCTAGATAAAAATGAAAAATATAAACATTTTACTACTCCGGAAATTGACCAAAGGTGTAGAGCAATCAGAGAAGCAGTCTTGCTTGCAAACCTCTTGAACTTCAGCTAAAAATAGTAGCACAATGTGGCCTTACCAGCAACAACAAAAACACCAGAATTTGGGCCCTCACCTCACACCATACACAAAACATTACCTCTCAATAAATCTGAGACCAAAATGTAGGAGTTAAAACTATACAATGTCAAGAATAAAACAGGAGATACTCTCCATAGGTTCTGGTTGAGCAAAAGGATTCTTACACAGGATGCCAAAAGCACAACTCATTTTTAAAATAAACTTGTTGAAGTGGACTTCATCAAAATTTCTAAAAGACTCAAAATAGTGTCAAAAGATACTATTAAGATAGGCAAGCGTCACTAGGAAAAAAATGTTTGCAAATTATAGATCTAATGACGAACTAGTTCTATAAAATACATAAAGATACAGCTCAATTATAAGAAGACAAAAGAGCTAAAAGACAAAGAAACAACAAAAATGGACAAAAGATTTGAATAACATTTCATAGACCAACGTATACAAGTGGCCGATAAACACACACGGGAAAAGGGGCTCAGCAGCATTCTCTTCAGAGAAATGTAAATTAAATCAACAAAGAGATGCCGCTACTCACCCTCCAGATGAACAACAACAAGCCTTGGCAAGGGTGTGGAGAATTGGGAAACCTCACACGCTGCTGGCAGGAATGTGTAAAGGTGTGGTCACTTTGGAAAAGAGTTTGGCTGTTGTTCAAAATGTTACACCTATATCACACGACTTGGAAATTCCCCTTCTACTTACCCAGGAAAATGCTAACATATGTCCGCATAAAGACGAAATGTGGGAATGTTGATTGGAGCATTATTCATAACATCTAAAAAAATACCCTGGGAACATTGCAAATGTACAATCAACGGGGGTGGGGGGTGGGGGGGCGATAGACGAAGTGCAGAAGAGCGTTCAGCGATTGAGAGGGGGACCGTGGGCGCACGTAGGCGCGCGGCACACAGTGAAAGAACCTTGCAGAACATTATGCTAAGTGAAAGCAGCAAGACACAAAAGACCAAAGACCACGTGTTGTGTGATTCCTTTTCTGTGAAGAGCCCCGGAAAGGCAAGTTTATAGAGACAGAAAGCAGATCAGGACTTGCCCCGGGCTGGGTGTGGGAGTGAGCATTTAAAGATGAGGTTTTTAAGGAGTGTGTTTACTGAGCACCAGGAAAGTTGATGTGATGAAGGGCGTGTAACCATGGTACGGGATGGTTGCACCACCCTGTAAATCCGTCAACTTACAGTAGATAAATTACACATCAATAAATTCGGTTAAGAACCGTTTTTAATTGTGTACAATATTTCATCTTCAGCACTCTTTTTCTTTAGGATATCTTTATTTTACACGCGCGCGCGCACACACACACACACACACGCATACACATGTGTGTGTGTTCAGTTACTGTATGTTTTACCCAGCTTAGTCTTCAGACATTTTGTATCTCTTCTCATTCTCATTATTCTACATATTATGTTGTAAAACAGATTATTTCTAACTTTGTTCATAATCTCATGTCTTTGAAGCAAGAGCCTTCTCCTTTAAGAGTTTCCAAACTTGTTTCATAAGGGTTTTTTTCAAGTAAACTATTCTTTAAAATAATACATTTGACATCAAACTTCTAAGAGCAAAAAGTGTTCTGTGGAGCACTAATTTTATAGAATTAAATTTAGTGCTTTATTTCACACAGCTTAGTCATGGATTCATATGGCATTTTTTCAATTAAAGTGAGAATTATTCCTTAAGTGCACCTTGACAGCATTTAATGGAAGTATAATTTAAAAGCAATAGTTAAAATAATGATTAAAATGCATCCCAAGAACATGTAGTACATTGGCATGCTTGGACTCAACAATTTAATAATCTCTCACCTTTATAATCTTAGGTTGATCTTGGCCAAATTTTTTCTTAAAGACTGCCACTTGTGATTTTAATATAGTGCTCTTCGCTCATGCATAATTGCCACAAGCTCACTATTCATAGCAAGTTGTTCTTATCCATAGAGCATGATCTCATAAAAATAGTGACTGACCAAGTTTCAGCAAACGAGTGAAAATGGGAACACAAAACCCTAGTTTTTAGACGAAAAATCAGCAATGAAAGGAAGTTAAAGTATCATTTAATTAATTGTTACTATATGGAAAAAGTACTGAATAGGAACTACATGTCCAACTGTACATCTTCCCAAGTTTGCCCAGCAAGCAGACACCCTCCGCCTGGTATATTCCTTTTTCTTCACTTAACGCTGCTTTTAAAACATTGCTACCTTAAGCAACAGCAAGCTACACAGTTTCCCACTCTGTCCAGTAGTTATGACCTAACTTCCAAACTAAGAACAATCATTGATTCTGGGTACAATGTTTATTCCATTTTATCATGAAAACGACAGTAATAACAATAGCTTATGCTTGGAAAACTGTTTCATCACAGAAACTCACGGTGGGTCAAGGGAACTTTGACAGACACAGCCCTCTGCCCCTGCACCTCCTGACCGATTCTTGAACAGTCTTTCACACTTGACAAAAAAAGTCAGACGGACCTCAGGAAATAAGTTTAAAAAGTTCTGTTATTAAGGTTTACTACAGCATAATATTTCAAGCTGATGGGACCTCTACCTATTTTTCAATGTGTGTAAAATGCACGATTGCCTGACTATTGTCATTTCCACGGGCCAGCAAAAGAATACAAAGTGTGAAGTGTGACCCCATGTTGTAAGACAAGAGCAGTTTACTAGTGAGAAGACTATATTTTCCCCGTGATGAATAAGGAACTGAGTACCGCTACAGTCTTTTCAAACAGTGTCAACTTGGGACGTAGCATCTATGAACTGGATTCTGGGCCTGTTGATTCCGGGTTTTCGAGAGTGAGAAGTCACTCCTCAGAGCTACTGGGTTTCACAGCTGTCAAGAAATAGCTGCCATTCTGTTGGACTGTAAGTGGTAACACCTGCCTGGCTGAAAAGACTACTGATGTCATGACAGTAAACAAAGTGTTTGTCTTCGGAATTAAGTCCACAAAAATTTGTTCACGCTTCCTGAAATGTAATACTTTAGCTGACAGGTAAAGTACATTCTTTTCTTGAAGCCTGGAGGTTAAGAACTCAGATGCTTTCTTTGATAGGCCCAAATATCTTACTAAGTCATTCAATTCGGGTTGGCTAAACTGCTGAGGGGTTAATGACTGCTTGGCATCAGAAGAAGACCCTTCAGATTCTACAACCATTTCCTCATGCATCTTATCAAAATACACTTGATCACCATGTTCACTTTCTTCGTTCTTGAAGAAATAAAACCATTGAAAACTGGAACTGGGAGTGTCTCAGAGTGTGGGATAGGTCGTATTGCTGAAGGAATATTAGGATATGCGATCATATGCCGTTTTTTCTTGCCGATGCCCTTTGTATGGATCAGACAGAAATAACAGTCACTGCTGTGGTCCTTAGGTTCACGCCAAACCATGGGAATACCAAAAGGCATTCCTTTGCTTTTTCCTTTTGTCCAGTCATGAATCATTTCCTTATAATTATGACACACAATATGAGGAGCCCAATTCTTGTCTTGATCGCCAAGGGGAACTTGAAAATAGGCAATATATGCACGTGTCACAAATGATGAAATATTGCACCTTTGACATTGAAGTGTGTAACAGCCACATATATAACAGAAGGTGTCAGGACTATTCTTACATTTAGACCTACTCAAAGAAGCCATAATTCAACCTTAAAACAAAATTAGAGGGTGTTTTTATCAGATAATAATTTTTGCATTTAAAAAACTACAATTATATAAAAGTATTTTTTTAAAACATTAATTGCCTTATGGTTATGTTCAATCCAAGGATTGTTGCCCTTTAATTGCAATTTAAAAACCAATACATGCCATTAACTGTAACAAAAAGAAATTAAAATTGCATAAAAACTAGAACATACACCAAAATATGGATTTCAGATTTGTAATCAGTGATGCATACATATATAGAAACGGTTCTAAAACCTCATGCAACAGAAAATGAAGAAATATGTTTCCCAGCATTATCTTTCTTTCACCTGTTTAAATGCTTTCTCAATTCTTTTGTTGTATTTACCACGAAGTTTTCTATTTCAAGTTAAAAGTAAGAGCCCTGGACTGTTGGTTCAGTGGTAGAACATCGTCCCACTGTGTGGATGTCCCACTTTCGATTTCTGATCAAGACACACAGGAGAAAAGCCCATCTGCCTCTCCACCTCTCTCCCTCTTGCTTCTATCTATCTATCTATCTATCTATCTATCTATCTATCTATCTATCTATCTCTATCTCTATCTCTTCCCCTCCCACAGCCATGGCTCGATTGGACTGAGTTTGCCCTGGGTGCTAAGGATGGCTATATGGTCTCTGCTTCAGACTAAGAAAACCTCGGTTGCTGAGCAACGGAGCATCGCCCCCTTGTGAATTTGGCAGGTGGATCCCAGTCTGGGTGCATGTGGGAGTCTCTCTCTGCCTCCCTTTCTCTCACTAAACTAAAATTTCAAAAAGGATTTGACAACATGAAGAATATGAAGCTCTTGCTATTATTCCCATTTTATAGATGAGAAGCTAAGTCATGGGCCAGGACTAGAACACAAAACTTCTTCCTTCTGATGTGTTGTTTGGCTTGGTTTATCTGACCAGCATATTGCTTCACTTTTAGTAGACAGTTGTTTCCAATGACTTGTTATTTTGATGTTTGCTTTTGAACATAAATGGTGAATGTAGACCATTTTGACCAAAGAAGACTCAATGTAAGACACTGTTATGTGGCTCTCCAACCTACGTTAAATGGCCTTTGGGACTCTCCATACATCCTGTAAGAGACTGCAGACTTATTAGCTCACCAACTCAAAAGAGGAAAAGCTTAGAAAGAAAGTACATTTTTCTTAGTTACTAATTTTTTTTTTATCTGAATTCTAGAAGACTTTCTTAACATAGACAATCTTTTCTCCTGGTTCAGCTACATTGTGCCGACCTCTACACTATGGACAATCTGTTAATGTGCTATTTTTGACAAGAGTGACATATTCCAGGACAAGGAGCAGCCCTTTTTCTTAATCATACTTACATATTTAATTCCATACCAAAAAGCTTCAAAGGATTGTTCAAGAAGATAGGAAGACTTAACACCCAGTTTGTTTTGAATATTATTCATCTCCTGACAAGGAATTTTCAATAAATCTCTTAAGATACGGCAACAGACAACTATTTATCCGCAGTGGTAATGGGTCACCTGGTTGGGTTCATGCCACTGTCAGAGTCCATGGCGACAATGACTTCCCTGGAGGGGATCTTCCACACAGACCTGGCATTCCCTCAGGGTGTGGCTACCAGCAGGAGTGTGGGCTCAATGTGGTTGTCAATCTGCCTGTCATTTATCTACAGAGATTATGTTAACTCTCTCAGTTCTCCATACCAATGGCTCATGAGCGTTGATGGGGTCCCAGAGAAAATGCCTTCTGCAGGAAGGAGGGGTCAACCTCCCGGGGGGTCTTAGCCGAGCAGCCTAACCTTCCAATCATGGAGAACCAGTTCCTAAAATAAGAACCAGTTCTTGAAATCTCAGAATGGATGAAGCTCAATTTTACATCTTTACTTTTCTGTTTAAATTTCACTATAAGCCAATCACTTTAAATTAATTTGAAAAGCACTTTTGCGAGTTAAAATAATAGTTCTAAGGAGAAGAAAACTACTAAGGTCTTGTAGGGCTAATCCTTTATAGCATGCTTATAGCATGTTTATAGACCTCCCACTAAAATACCTTTAACTACATCCTCTGCAAGCCTGCCAATAATCACAGTGCCTTTAAACTGCGAGGAAATTCTTATAAACATTTACATATGCCAGAAAAGATCTGGTGTTACTTCTATCCAAATAGCTTTCTATCCAAATACCCAATCGAATAAGTTGTTTGTCATCTAGTACATAAACCTTCTGCATATTTGATTTAATTTTTTAAAAATAAAAACCAAGGAAAACCATTTTGTTTGCACAAGCCAGTATTTACCAAGCTCTTTAATTTACTAAAGCAATAGATATAGTTTCAAAATGACACAAAATTTACCTAAATATGTATTTTTTATTTACTCTTATATATTATGATATATCCATTGGACAAACAGCTGTAGAAAAAAAAAACTTCAAATCTGAAAAATATTAATCAAAACTAATTGGTTGCCTAATATTGATAGATGCAAAATGAACATTAAATAATATAAAATAATGTAAAGGCCATTTTAGGAAAAAAGAAAACAAGCAGAAAATCTATGATCTAAAGAGCTTCTAAAGAAGCCTGAGGTCATGTTAAATTTTTTTGCTAACTTTGAGAATTGTTTATGGCCTCCGTGGTGACTTTCATCAACTGGGCGTACTGATATATTGTACTGTCATTGGGAAATTAGACAGATCAACAGGCTCACTGACTACGCTTAACACTGACTGACACAAAAAGCAAAGATCCATGTTTGGATCTCAAGAGCTAGCATGGTGTCTCAGGAGCCAAAGCCCTCCCATGGCCTCATCCATGTTGTATGACGAGGCCCTATGGGCAACGCCTGGACATGGCAGAGGCTCTCAGAGCCTAGAGCTGGCTCCTTCAGGGCAATGCTTGGCAGTTATTAATTTCTAAACCTTAAAACTGTCAAAGGCTTTAAGATTGCTTACCAGTTCTAAAAACACCAGTTATATTCAGTTCTAATAATCGGCCTTCAGAGAGCAACTGCATTTTGTAACGCTATGTGCTTCTTCATTGTACTGTTTAAGAAATTTAAGAATGTAGATTTTCAGCCCCGGCCATATGGCTCAGCAGTAGAGCATCGGCCTGGTGTGTGACAGTCCGGGGTTTGATTCCTGGTCAGGGCACACAGGAGGAGTGCCCATCTGCTTCTCCACCTCTCCCCCTCCCTTTCCACTCTTTTCCTACCCTCCTCTCTCTCTGTCTTCACCTCTTGCAGCCATGGCTTAAATGTTCGAGCAAGTTGGCCCTGGGCACTGAGGATGGCTCCATGGCCTCACTTTCAGTGTTGAAATAGCTTGGTGCCAAGAAGTAGAGCAGGGGCCCCAGATGGACAGAGCATCAACCTGCAGGGGTCTTGCTGGGTGAATCCCACTCGGGGTGCATGCAGGAGTTCATCTCTCTGCCTCCCTTCCTTCCCACCTCTTACTTAATTAAAAATAAATTTTAAAATAAATTAAATAAATAAATAATGCAGATTTTCACAGAAAAGACTTTGTCTGGATCACCCCATGTTTTGATTTATGGCATACACTATCTTCAAAAAAAATAAATAAATAAACTAAAGCAAAAAGCAAATAGCATTGTTACTATCCCCACAATACTAGTAATTTCAACGAACTAAACCAGTTGCATCGGAACCGGATAGAAGAAAGGATTTTTAAAAGTAATTTTAGGGTATCACACTTATGTGAAAGATTCCATCGATTCATTTCTAAAAGCTACAGCACAAACAAATACCTCGTGGCACTGTCCGCTCAGAGTCTGAGGTCTCGGCCTTTCTCTTCCCCGGAAGCTAATGAGCATTTTTGTGTGCTTCGCATGTCTTTTCCAGTTTGCTTTGTTTTCTTTCTTTGCGCAGCCTGCGCTAGATACAGTATTGTCACTGAAACGGAGACGATGCCCCGCCCCCGGTGCGTGCCTGTGTCTACGTGTGTCCATCAGACAAAAAGCAAGGAATTACCGGGTAAATAAGCAATAAAGGAAATATTGTTAGTGCACCTGTAAATGGGATTTGGTGTTAGTTTTCACTCTGAAAAAATAATTTATGCTTACGGAGGATTTGGTCTGAACGAGATTTGATTATTACCATTCATTTCAAAGATTGGTGCAAACCATAAAAGTCATGGTCACTCCTATGTTAACGTTACTGATGGGGAGTGGTCAGCAGATAGCAAGGTCGCCGCTGAGTGCGGGCGCTGCACAGGCCGACAGGTCTTCTCCGTTTCGGGACCTGCGGTAACTAGGTCAGGGCTGGGGACCTTCCGGAGTCCGAAGGCTGCCGCCCACCGTACATAAGCGGTGAGGACTGCTCTGCTCCAACATATTCTGCTCACAGACACCGACATTTGAATTTCAAGCAATTTTCACACCTGATGGAATGTTATTCTTTTGGTCTTTTTTCCTACAATTTAAAAAATGTAATCACTCTTCTTAGCTAACAGACAACACAGAAAGAAGCGGCACACACCTAGGGCGGTGCAGAGGAAAAGAAGTAAAGCGGACTTCACCTCTCATCTGAGCTCTTCCTCTGGTTGCTGGGAGGGTCCCCCCTCTGGCTTCTGGGAGGGTCCCCCCTCTGGCTTCTGGGAGGGTCCCCCTTCTGGCTTCTGGGAGGGTCCCCCCTCTGGCTTCTGGGAGTGTCCCCTCTCTGGCTTCTGGGAGGGTCCCCCTTCTGGCTTCTGGGAGGGTCCCCCCTCTGGCTTCTGGGAGTGTCCCCCCTCTGGCTTCTATGAGGGTCCCCCCTCTGGCTTCTGGGAGGGTTCCCCCTCTGACTCCTGGGAAAGTACCCCCTGAGCCTCTGCCACCTCACCGAGGGGCGGTGAGAAGCCCCTTACAGTTTTAACATCTGAGGATGTTAGTGAAAACATCACCCCATACTTGCTATTTTAATAACTCTTATCAATTAGATATGGAATGGTGTTCTGTGGCTTGCAAACTGTCTTTGTGTCTTATCCAATTTTATCGTCAAAATTCCCTGTGACATGGCACAACTTTACCAACTTTTTAGATAAGGAAATTGAATGTTTAGGAAATACTCCTCAGGTCACACAGCTAACAGTGACAAGCTCTCGTCTCAAACCCCAATTATCAAACCATTACCAACACCCTGTCACATTTCTAGTACTTCAAAAAAATTATCCTTAAAAAAAACACACACACTTAAAAAAACTCTTTAAATTATTTAACAGTCATGTTTTTGATTGTTTAATCACCTTGGGAAACTAACCGAAAAACTTTCAATCAAAATTAGTATACTTGTCTTTCGTGAGATACAGGCTATAATCCTGAGAAGCAGCTAATGATGTCTAAAGAAAAAAGGGGAGAATTAACTAGAATAGGTAATAGAACATCTGTGTCTCTTCTCCGAGTCATGTAAAACAGACACTGGTAGCTGACACCAACATTTTAAGATAATAAGCATTACACTTACTTTTATACCCTCATAAAGGTAACACCTATTTTTAATTTACCTGCCAACATAATGAGCTATATTCTTTATGTAGAGATAGCGTCATCACTAAACACAAATATCAAATCTCTAAGAACTTTTCTGCTGGGTTGACAAAGAAAATCTTTATTTTAGGAATTTCTCTGTCCTTGACCAAGTCCTTCACCTTCAAAAAGTTAGAAATATTCTGTGGCCCTTATTTCAGCCACCATATCTGAAGAATAACAGAAATATATTTAAAAGTGTTTATAATTATCTGAGGTGAGAATCTAGAATGAATAAAAAGAAAACAAGCCAATAATGTCTTAACATTCTGATCGGAAGTGTGGATAACTTAATTTGTATGAACTATATACATTAATTTGGGAATTATTTTGAAGGGTTATTGTATGTCAAGTATTGTTCTAGGCCTCAGGGATTCACCAATAAACAAAACACAACTTTTTCTCTTGGGAAGCTCACATTTTGTCCGGAGAGACATATAACTTAACAAATGAATATATGATTTCTCAGATGCTAATAAGGACTATGGGGAGGGGAATGTAGAATAAGGAGCAAAGAACTGATGGACAGAGTGCTGGACAGAGAGGCCAGGCAGTGAGAATTGCACATACAAAGGCCCTGAGGCATTACATGCTTAGTTGGTTAAGGCACAGCTAAGAGGCCCACCTGCTGGAGTAAAGAACACAGAGGCAAATGATAGGGAAGGAGGTCAGATAGGTCCAGCCGCCTTGAGATGGAGATCCCTAAAGCCCCCTTTACAGAGCAGTGTCCTGATCTGACTTGTGTTCTTTCTGGTCATGTGTGATGTATGCACTATATATGGACAGGGTCAGAGGCAGGGATAATAAGAAACAGTGGGGAAAGTGCAACTGAGAATTTATAGTGAGTTGAGAAAGAGTCCTAGTAGTGGAAGTTCTGTGTGGCGGTGAGATTGTTCTAATCAAATGCCAAAGGAAGAGCTGCTCAAACTTACTGATGGTTCGACCATGGGCGGGCAGGGGAGTCGAGAGTAACAGGAGTCTGGCCGAAGACCCCGGAAGATGAGTGTGCCTTTTGAAAGGACAGGAGGGTGTGAGTGTGTCAGATCGGTGGGGTGGGGAGTGTGCAGATGGAGAGTCTGAGGTGGGTCATGGTAAATTTGGGGGTCCCGTTACATGTGCAGACAGAGATGTCAGTTAGGCAGATGAATATGTGAGATTCGAGTTCAGCAGAGGTCCCTGAAACATGATCTTACATAGGGAGCAGGGTTGGCTAGAGAAAAGGTAGGCTATCCTCCTGTGGCGCCCACAGATACTGAGAAGGAGGGGAGAAGAGCCACAGAGGCGGAAAAGAAGAGGAAAATGTTTTTGAAAGAACAGGAGCTGGATGGAACACTGTTGACACGAGCTAGATTGAATACGGTTTAGAGCAGTGGTTCTTAACCTTTACTGAGGTACCGAACCCACCAGTTTCATATGCGCATTCACCGAACCCTTCTTTAGTGATAAATAAAATATGATTTTTTTTTTCCAAATTCAAGACATAGGTGTATGTTTTCTTACTGATGCACAAAATGAGCCGTGCATGAACATCACCTTGCTCAAAGAACAAAACCAACAAAGTGCATGAACTCACAACAAATTACGGTATTACTTTATTCTGGCCTCAGCGGCAGAGGCTTCTCCAAACCCCTGAGACAGACTCATCGAACCCCTAGGGTTCGATAGAACCCAGGTTAAGAACCACTGGTTTAGAGGCTGAGTAATACGAAAGCTAAAGCACAGACCACGTGGCTGGCAGTACACGTGTCTCTGGTCACCTTTGTACGGGCTGCTTCACTGCGGTTAGGAGACCAGAACCAGACAGCCGTCGGTATGGGGCGCGCAGCAGTCAAAGAGGTTCAGAGTAAGGGGTGGGAGGGCTGGTGGTCTCAGTGAGGGTTCCTTCCAGACGGGAGCTGGTAGAACACGGCTGTGCAGCACGTGTGGAGGCTCAAGGGGCAGAGATTTCAAGAGAGTGGTCTCGGAGCAGATAGTAGGGGGGCGGGGTACTGTGCCTGAGAAAGGTCAGTCACCGGACACACAGTCCTGAGTCAGCCGGACACACAGCATGGTTATGGTAATGGGAAGAAAGACAATCCGGCACAGATGGGGGCAGGTTGGGAGGTATGGTGACGAGGACGTGTGAAAGAGCTCTCCTATCTGCCTCTGTGTCTTCTGCAGCATGCTCGTCAGTTGAGAACAATTGAGAAGAAGACTTGGGAGTTTGGAGAAAAGTTGTGGAATGATAATGGTCTAACGCAGTGGTCAGCAAACTCAGTCAACAGAGCCAAATATCAACACTACAACAATTGAAATTTCTCTTGAGAGACAAATATTTTAAACTTAAACTATATAGGTAGGTACATTCCTTATCGAGATAGAGCCCGCACGTGGTATTTTGTGGAAGAGCCGCACTCAAGGGACCAAAGAGCCACGTGTAGCTCGCGAGCCACGGTTTGCCGACCACAGTGGGCTCTAACGTAATGGGGAGAATAAGGCAATTAGGGAAAAATACTTGCTGACAACACTAAGAGTCCACTTGAGATCGGTGGTCATGAATATTTTTAGGTTGTCATGATTCTGCTTTTCTCCAGACTTGCTCAGTCTCCTAGGGAAAAAGGCAGAGCATTCCCAGTAAGATTTAAAGAAAGATTGAGGGTTTTCTGGAAGAACACTGTGGAGGTGATAGGGTCAATGAATTGGAGTTCCCTGTGAGGTCCGTGAGTTGTTGTTGTCTTAGAAAGTTGGTAGAAATATGTACGTGGGAAAGAGAAGGAAGGTGTCGTTTTCTGAGATTGAGATACTTGACGTTGAGGTTATGGAAGGTGACAGAGGTGTTGGTAATAAATGCTGGAGTGTGAACATGAAAGTGGGTGATTGAGGAAAAATGGAGAAATAGATTGTTGGAAATCGAGGTAGTGAAAGTCCATTTCTCTGCAGTTACACATGAGGCAATGCTGAGGCCAGCCGAGAAGACCTATGACTCCAAGGGCAAGAGAAATATCTACAATTCTTTGACTATCCTATGAGTCGTGTGAGGACCTGCAAGAATGTTGTCATGAGAAGCAAGCATAACCATGGATTTCCTCTGCTGTCATGTCAGTGGCCTATTCAGTCACATGGCCTCCTGTGGACATCTACTGGAAGCTAGGGTAGTGGGAATACATCTACAGTAAAGTCAGAAAAAATGTACAGAATCCTAGTTATGTGACAACGTTGTACTCCTAGGATGGTCCAAGGGTTATCTGTTCTGACTCATTCAATTGCTTTTTTCAGGGAAGAACCATGGCATGTATTGTGATCATTAAGAACACACAGTAGTGTCAGAAATGGGTCAATTTTGTCTCTTCTATTTACTGCCATGTTATTTCTCTTGTCCCTTTTGGAAGATAAAATGGATGTGACTATACTTCAGTTCTGTAGACCTTTACTCCCTGAACTCCAAACACAGATAGGGTGAAATGTGGATGAAAATGGCAGACAGACTGCTGAGCACAAACTGCACTCTCGCGTTAAGGAATAGGGGTAGACACACATCTCCTGGTGTGAAGTGTGCACAATTAAAAAGAAAATCGATATGTTGTATTGCGTGAGAAGGAAGATAAAAGGATATCAATAATTATAGAATCATTAGAAAGTGACAAACTTACGTAAGAAAGGAGATATTAGAGTTCATTTGGGGGAAAGCAAAAAGAGAGGAGAAACAGAGCAGCAAGCCGGCACAGGACTAGGGTCCAGCAGGGAGGGGAAGCTTTATCCTCTCTGGGAGCTGACTCTGACTCAGGGGCTCAGAGCAGAACACCTGTTGAGGTCTGACCTTGCTGATATTTTCTTTGATCTGAACTCAGAAGAAGAATAGAGAGAAACTGTCACACTAGCATTCATTCCACCAACAGGAAGAAATACGTTACAATGGGAAAATTATCATGAGAAAGAAATAGGCAAGTCATGGCAGAGGGACGGAGAAAGCTTCCTTTGTGTCATTCTTGAGGACCCGACATCCAATACAAAGGAAAGCATGTGATTCTGCGTTCTGGATCTTTCATAAGAAAGATGGATTAAGAGCATTTGAAAGCTCTAAAAATGTAATTATCTAGGCATAACTAATTATTCCAATGAAGTAGAAAAGTGACAAGTGAATGAAAAACTACATGAGATCCATGGGCTGTTCTCAGTAAATTAAGGTCATAATAGATATGAATGACAGCGGGAAATGAAGCCACAGGCAAGGACAAATGTAAGATGCCAGCGTGGACAAATCAAGAAGGTGAACTTCTCAAGAGAGCTGAGGGATAATAATATATCTATATAAAATATATATAAATAGACTTTAATAATTGTATCTTTAATAAAATATATTTTAATAATTATACATTTAATAAAAATATATTTAATAAATATGTAAAATATAGCCTGATCTGTGGTGGTGCAGTGGATAAAGCGTCGACCTGGGAACACTGAGGTCGCCAGTTCAAAACCCTGCACTGGTCTGGTCAAGGCACATGTGGGAGTTGATGCTTCCAGCTCCTCCCCCCTTTCTCTCTCTCTCTCTCTCTCTCTCTCTCTCATTCTGTGTCTCCTGTCTTAAATGAATAAAATAAAAATAAAAATAAAAAATATATAAAATATATATAAATGTATATTTTTATTTTTGCTTTATAATGGCTTTATTAACAGTATGTATTTCCATGCAAATGGGTAAAATTACTGGTGACAGAATACAAGATTATACGCTAAGGCAACCTCCAGTTAGAAGCTGCTAACACAGAACTCACTTGCCTCAGGGAAATTGCAGAAGGTTCACAGCGAAGGGATCAGTAAAGGCACATCAGGAAATGCAGCAACAACAAAAAGCAGTGGGAATCCCAGTATCCATGTCATAGAAAATGGCAGGAGTCTAGGCATAGACAAAATTCACCATGATGGGTGTGGTGATTAGAGGGCTTCCCTGTAGGACCTGCAGACAGTTTCTCCTTGTCCTCCTCAGTTTCCTCCTGATTTCTCTCCTCACCTCCAGAAACACTTCCATTACCATCTCCATTCCATCATTGACTTGCCTGTTGGGGGTGGCCCATTGGAAGTAAAGGGCCAGCCAAGGAGCCTGTCCTCATCCATTATTTCCTGCTGATGTGTGGCCTTCGCCCCTCCCAAAGGGCAGTCTTTTCCTTCATTCTGCGTGAGCTGCTCCATTTCTTTGATATCCTGGTGGATATTTGCCATGGTGAGATTTCTTTCCCAGGTTGCTTTCCTGGGCCGGTGCTTGTTGTTGCCTTCTCCTCCTCCTTCTCCTCCTCACCTGCACTCTGCTGCCCCCGGACGTCAGTCAGCTCACCTGTGGGCTCATACCATTACAAGCAAGGTGGGGATAGACCCTATTTGAAATGGTTGTTTGAATGTTAATATCCATTAACATGGACAGAAAGAAAAACACTTCCTAAATTTTCATTTTATTTGGTTGTTCTCTCCACTTGATAGACATTCAGATGGCTGAGAATAAAAAAGTTAGTGAAAATATCAATAGTTTATTCAAGCAATACATTTCCAAACCATTTGGCGGAAGGATGTTGGGGGACAGAATAGTGCTTAGTGTCACCCAGAGATGACTTGCTAACTGTAAAGGGCTAAACAACCTTTATGTTGGAGAAATCTAGTGGGCACACCTGAACAAAAAAAGGGCCAATCTTTGCATGTGCAACGTCTTGGTATTATGTGTCTAGGATGATTCGCTATATGTCAAAAATGTTTAACCTGAATAAAAATAAAATGTTAAACCTAATTCTCAATTGAAAGAACATTCTAGGGTTAGCAGAACCAATTATATATACTACAAAATTTGGAATAATTTACCCAAAAAACAATCCTGATAGTTTTTTGCCCCAAATCAATGTTATTGAGAAATTTAAAAGTGAGGTGGAAGTGTTCTAGATTAAGAAAACCATAAGCTACACTAATACATAAACTTTATTTAGATATTAGTTCAATTCCACCTCAGGGAACTAGAAAAAGAAAAGGGAACTAAATCAAAGGTTGCAGGAGAAAGAAAATAATAATAATTAAAGCAAAAATAAATGAAATAAAGACTAGAAAAATAATTTAAAAATCCATGAGACTAAAAATAGTTTTATAAAAAGACAAATAAAATCGACAAACCTTTAGCTAGACTAATTTTTAAAAAAGGAAAGAAGAGCAAAATAAAATGATAAATTGAAGGGGAAACATTACAACTGATATCAATCACAGAAATATAAAAGATCATAAGAGACCACTATAAACAATTTTATGCCAACATACTACATAACTTTAAAAAATGGATTAATTTCTAGAAACATATAATTTACCAATACTGAATGATGAAGAAATAAAACATCTGAACAAACCAATAATAAAAGTAAAGAGATTGAATCAGTAATCAAAAACATCCCAGCAAAGAAAAGCCCACACGATCAGTTGGCTTTATGGGTAAATTCTACAAAACATTTAAAGAAGAATTAATCTTCTGAAAAATTGAAGGGAAGGGAATACTACAAAAGTCATTTTACAAAGCCAAAATTACCATAATATCTAAGCTACACAAGGGCACTGCAAGAAAACTATAGGCCCATACCCCTGTTAAACATATACGCAAATGAAGTATAAAATTATGTAATCACCTCAATTAATACAGAAAATCCATATGAAAAAATTTAGCATTCTTTCATGATTAAAAAAAAACTACTAACAAATAAGATATAGAAAAAATATACCTCAATATAATAAAGGCCACATATGACAAACTCACAACTAACGTACCCAACAAAGAAAAGCTGAAAGCTTTTCCTCTAAATCAGGGGTCCCCAAACTTTTTACACAGGGGGCCAGTTCACTGTCCCTCAGACCGTTGGAGGGGCCGGACTATAAAAAAAACTATGAACAAACCCCTATGCACACTGCACATATCTTGTTTTAAAGTAAAAAAACAAAACGGGAACAAATACAATATTTAAAATAAAGAATAAGTAAATTTAAATCAACACACTGACCAGTATTTCAATGGGCACTATGGGTGCGGATGCATCCTGTGCTCCTCTCGCTGACCACCAATGAAAGAGGTGCCCCTTCCAGAAATGCGGCGGGAGCAGATAAATGGCCTCAGGGGGCCGCATGCAGCCCGAGGGCTGTAGTTCGGGGACCCGTGCTCTAAGTCAAAAACAGAAAAGGACACTCACTCTCACAACTTCTACTCAACATAGTATTAGAAATTCTAATCAAAACAATTAGGCAAGAAAAAGAAATAAAAGCCATTCAAATAGGAGAGGAAGAAGTAAAAGTGTCTCTATTTGCATATGATATGATCTTGTACACAGAGAATAAAAGAACTCTCCACCAAAAAAACAAAATAGAAAACTGTTAGCAGAACTAATCAATGAATTCAGTTCTTGCACCCCTAGAGTTGCTCTTGAACCCCCCTGCATGATTTTAACCTCCTCAGTGTTTTCCTGTTCTCTCAAGAGATCAATTACAGTCTTCACTCCCTTCTCTATTCAGTCTAGAAACCAGGGCCCATTATTTCAAGTACACACACAAATAAATCTTGAATGGTCCGTAGTCTTTTGCTATGATCAAAAACTGATTTCATCATATTATTTACATAAGTGGAATATCTTCATTTAGCAAACACCACTTATCTTTGAAGTTTATCCAATCTATGAAAAGTATTATTAGACTAAGGATAGTATCTTTGAAAAGCTTACTCCTAACTAAAATTTCACAAGTGCCTCTAAGATGTCAAAGAAGGAAAGGCCAGAATAAATTGTACGTTGACTTTTTCCTTGTCTTTCCACTTAACTGTCTTGAGAATTTTTAGGGGGAATATGTTTCACTGTAAATATAGTCAAGCATTCTCCTTTCTTTTATATGAAGAATTGATCCAAATACTAAATTTTAAGGCATGATAAGAAAGCTACCCCTCTGGATGGGTGAATTACCCTGGGATATTAAACTTAAAACAATGCTGAGTTCATTTTAAAGCAAAAGTATCCACTTTTATCAATGTGGATTGGATGTCCTGAGGGGAAGTATCAAATCCTAATCTTGGCATGTTTGCAGATTACATTTCATGCTGGTTTTATAAATGAATGGTATCGTTGGTGTTTTTTGTTTTTGCTAGCAGAAGGAAATGTGTATGAATATTACCTATTGCAGAAAAGACAGATCACACTGGAAATTAAAATGAAAAATTCAAGTTTTCCCTGCTGGGTGGGGATACCGTGAATTACATTATTCGTAGAGACCATTAGGTCATATGAGCAAACCTAATTTAGAGATTACAGAAAGCTAATACAGCTCTGTTTCCGGCAGGTGCACAGAAACACCAAAGTAAACTCTGCTAAAAGGATTTGACAAATTAATTAAAGCCGATTTGAGGATTAGAAAACCTCGAGACTGCATTTCATAAACAGCTTAAAACAAAACATATTCTAACCTTTAAAGCCTTAGGAACAACAGTTTTCAGCATGCTCTTGATCAAAATATCACTTTCTGTTCTTCAATTAAATAATCGAAATGAAGACATGACTCCCTCTATATGAGCCGTGCATTGCCTTTTACGTATGATTAATATAATTTGAATTTGATACTTAGGTTATTTTTAATAAAATTTATTGGAGTGACATTGGTTAATAAGATGATATAGGTTTCACCTGACCAGGTAGTAAGGCAGTAGGTAGAGTGTCAGACTGGGAAGTAAAGGACCCAGGTTCGAAACCCCGAGGTCGCCAGCTTGAGCATGGGCTTATCCTGTTTGAGCAAGGCTCACCAGTTTAAGCCCAAGGTCACTGGCTTGAGCAAGGGGTCACTCAGTCTGCTGTAGCTCCCCCTCCCCCCAGTCAAGGCACATATGAGAAAGCAATCAATGAACAACTAAGGAGCCACAAAGAAGAATTGATGTTTCTCATGTCTCCCCCTTCCTGTCTGTCCCTATCTGTTCCTTTCTCTAACTCTCTCTGTCTCTGCCAAAAAAAAAAAAAAGATTATATAGGTTTCAAGTGTACATTTCTATGTTACATCATCTGTGTATTGTATTGTGTGCCCACCACCCAAAGTCCAATCTTCCATTACCATATATTTGACCCCTGTTACCCTTTACTGCCCACCCCCAACCCCTACCCTCCGGTAACCACCATCCTATTGAGATAACATGGATGGACCTGGAGAATATTATGCTAAGTGAAATAAGTCAGTCAGAAAAAGCCAAGAACTGCATGAGCTTTGGGTTGTATTCAATGTGACAGCTTCCAAGGTAAAGGTCTAGCTTATTTCCTGAGGAGAGAATGTGAAAGTAGATCTCTAGAGTCACAACCAGTTGACATGCCTTTATAAGGGCCTAGAAACAACCCAGGTCACCTAGCATGTGGGCACCTTGCACGGGATGAAGTGGACATCAGCCCAGTTTATTAACCTCCCTGTGGCTCCGTCTCCTCACGTGTAAAACTGCTTCGTCAGCATAAACTGCTGCGAGGATGGGAAAAGTGTGAAGAGCCTATCTGACGTACAGAAAGTGTTTTTATAAACGCTTTCGGAATGTTGGCGAAAACAAATCCCAGAGACGCCAGGGATAATGCATCAGACCACAGCCCTGGGAGCTGAACTTCCTTGTTAGGAACAATGGCTGTTCAGGAAAACGGTCTTAGGTTCAAACGTTGCTTCTGCCATTTACGGATGCGTGACCTTGAACGTGACATTTAATCTTTCTGGACCTTTTTTTTCTCATAGAACTTGGAACATAATAAGTTCTTGATAAATAATAGTACAAGCAGTAGGTATCACCGTTATCACCAGAACATCAGGAAGAAGGCATCGGTGTGGCCAGCCTCTCTTAATTTGACAACTTCTGGATATTTCTAAGCTCTGGGTCCATCTTCCTTAGGTCTTATTTTTAAGTGACATACCCAGAAGACTCTGTAAACTGTACTTGGAAACAAGACCCTAAAAAAATTGGTCTCGTTGGAAGAGTAAAGGGATAGGATTACTAAGAAATAACCCCCCATCATGACGAGATTGGGTCCCAGCGATTGCACTAGCAAGAGTCTGCCGTGCGTCTGTCCGGCAGAGGGCCAACTGCAAAGGTTAATAGAGCATGGATGTTGGGGTGGTTGTGACAGGCCTTTCATTGTCTCCACTCTGAACATGAAGTACAAAAATAATATGCTGCAACTGTTTCTCCATAATCAGTCGATAAAATTAATTCAGGCAAAGAATAGTGAGCTTCACAAAGACATCCAATCCTATTCGTCAACAGGACAATTCAGTTAAAACTGTCGAACCAACTTCTCTACCCCAGGACAGACAGTCACACACATAAAGGCATAGTGGGCATGCCGTTAGACTTTTAATTTAGACTTTTAATTAGACTCATTTCCATGAGAATTCTGACATGTAGAGATATTTTTTTAATTATACTGTGATATACCAATATTTCTAAAGTATGGTATTCTGAAAATCCAACTGCGGTCTTTAAAGATGGTGCCTCTGCACTCACTCTGCCTAAAAC
Organism: Rhynchonycteris naso; assembly: GCA_037038555.1. NCBI lineage: Eukaryota > Metazoa > Chordata > Mammalia > Chiroptera > Emballonuridae > Rhynchonycteris > Rhynchonycteris naso. Next base: position 5,183,715 of record CM072998.1, on the reverse strand, counting down.
GTGTACGTTGTGATACATACCCTTAGGGAACCCGTGGGACCAGGCTTACATAGTCGTACTAATCCACCGAATCCACTCCTAATTGTTAAACAAATAAGGTAGCTTTACATTCCTCCTGAGAGATGGGGGAAGAAATAGATACTTGGAAGCACTGGGAAATTCCTTTTCAGGATGATTGGAAGAAAGCGTCTGAGTTAAGGAGACGCTATGACACACAGAACCCACTTGGGTTATAAAACTCATGTAATTACTTGAAATCATTCATTTACAGCTTTTTATATTTACGTCTTTTTTTTTTTCTTCCTTCCACCAGACGTGGCACGCTCACTTTTTACTTACGGTGCCCTAAAAGTATCTGAGGACGATGTATCAAGAATCGCATTCCTGAGCACGTAGAGCAAGTCCACTCTGAGAATTATGCGGGACTTCTTTTCATGTATTTCAACACGGGAGAGAGAAAAACCCGAACGGACATAAGCGGGGAAGCTCGTCCTCAGGACACCACGTGAAGCGGGGTCTCCGATAAGAGCACGCAGTGCATTCAGGCGGTGACCTTGGGCACACCTGCTGACAGTCCCCAGAGGGAAGAAGGCGCCGCCCGCACACCAGCCCAGTCTCTTTGCTTCTCTGCTCTCGAAGGAAGGTTGGCATCGGGACTCCTCCGGGACGCTCAATTTTAGAATGAAAGGGATCTCAACGCGTGAGTGGCAGATCATTAAGATTACCTTTCGCGACTAATGACAAAGTGCCATATTAGTCAGGACGTCGCCTGATAATATCGTTGTCCCTGCTTAAAGTCTGTCAGTCTGCCCCCTCCGTCCCGCACGCAGTGAAGACCGGGCTCCTCAGAGCTCCACAGGTGAGCCTCGTCCTGTCCTCACTCCTCCCCAAAGCTCCCTCCCGCCCCACCAGCCTTCGGTTCTGTTTCTTATTCTGACCCTTTGCCTTCAGTCTGCTCTGCTTGAAAGCTGCTTGGTCTGCCCCAAACCCCCTTCAGCGTTCATGACCTTATCCGTGACTTCTGCTGTCAAACCTTCCCGGCCGCCCCTTTGTCTAAGTGTAGTCAGTAACACTGTCTGTAATAGGATCCAGTGGGCTTTTACTATGTGTCAGAAAACGTCTTCCTCAAGAGGAAGACTAGAACAGGGGCATCATAATTACAGACTGGAGTCAAACCACGTGGGTGGTCACCGTGGCTCCACTGTGTACGAGCTGTGGAATCTTTGTGCCTTCCTTACCTTTACCTCTCCACCTGGTGGATTCTTCCTCTGCCTAGGGAACCTCACAGCACCTGCCTCATACGGTGTTGTGATGCAGACTAAGTGCTCAGTGACACAGTCAGTGTGTGTGTGTGTGTGTGTGTGTGCGCGTGCGTTTGTGTATGTGTGTGCGTGTGTGCGTGTGTGTGCATGCGTGTGCGTGCGTGCGTGTGTGTGCATGTGTGTGTGCGTGCGTGTGTGTGCGTGTGTGTGTGCGTGCGTGTGCGTGCGTGTGTGTGCGCGTGTGTGTGCGTGTGTGTGCGCGTGCGTTTGTGTGTGTGTGTGCGTGTGTGCGTGTGTGCATGCGTGTGTGCGTGTGTGTGCGCGTGTGTGTGCGCGTGTGTGCGCGTGCGTTTGTGTATGTGTGTGCGTGTGTGTGCATGCGTGTGCGTGCGTGCGTGTGTGTGTGCATGTGCGCGTGCGTGTGCGTGCGTGTGCGTGTGCTTGTGTGTGTGAATTCTCATCACAGTCCATTTCACAGAGAAGTGCAGGCTTAGGATGAAGCAACTTAACAAGCTAGTAACTAGCAGAGATGGCAATAAACAAAGGGTTCTCTCATCCTAACGTTACCCACTCAGGTATTGTGTTATCATGCCCTGCAGGAATTGGCTAAATCTCTCCAGATACCAAAGTATCTGAAACATTTCTTTATTAGCCCTTACCCCAGGTGATCATAATTTCCTACTTACGTGCCGAGCCCCTGGGGAACAGGGTCCACGTCTCATTATCTCTACATGGTTGGCGACTGTACTTAGGTTCCCGCCCCCGGCACAGGGTCTGCGTACCACAGTGTTTCATCAGGGGGTTCAGCAAGTGACTGAAATGGTTATTAAGGCTACAGAGACCACAGCTAAAAGGACTCTCCTCTTTGTGTACCACAGCCTCGAACATCGTACGGATTGGAAAGTCAGTACGTCCTGGAGACGGCATTGGCACTCAGGACATGAACTCTTGGTCCTCTGTTGACATCACATGTACAGGTCCTCATACCTACTCCACTTCGATCCCCAAATCCAAAGTACAATTGGAGCAGCCTCCTCACCTATGCTTGCTCCTTTGTTTGTCGTGTGGATTTCCAACTGTCCTCAATGCCGCCTGTTCAACAGAGGTCCTAGCAACCCCGACTTTGTCCTGGGCCCTGTGTTCCCCTGGCTGCCCCCCCGTAAGGACTCCTCAGTACACGTGACCAAGGGGACATTACCTTTTCCCCTGACGGAGTCCACGTTAAGTCTTCAGGACAATGTTCCAGACCCGCCAGTCCCCAAACCCTCCCCCCACACACCCCCGGCTCCAAGCCGGCCTCGGGCATTTGCTTGGAACTCTTGCTCATAGCAGTCAACGTGCCATTCGTGTCTACACTCCCAGGCCCTGTGGATGACCCACTGGCTCCCGCTTGTTCGAGGCAGAAGGCGTGGATGCAGCTCAGAAAGGCATCTGGGCTGACATGTCCACGCCTGTGCGTGACAGGTGAGAGCCATAGCCGAGGGTGGGGAGAGAGGAGGCCAAGCCGCAAGCCAGGGCGCAGCCCCAGGCCAAGGTGAGGCGCCGTCCATGGAATCTGCTTCTAAACCTGCAAGTCCAAGTCACGATGAAAGGTGCATTTGTTCAGGGAGGCAAATGGAGTGTGTCTGAATTAACGCTCCCTTAGATTCACTTAACATTTCTAGATATTTAGCAAACAGCTACATCCGTGGGCCTTCCTTCATAGCTTGGCCCCGGCCGCTGCTCCTGGGAAAGGCAGGCCTGTGAGCGACAGTGGGCCTGCCTACAGCTAACAGGAGCCAGAGCTGTCTCCTTAGAAGAATGGAGCAGGAAAACAGAGACAGAGCAGGGCCCTGGGAATGGCTGTGTCAGCCTCACCCGCCTTACCTGTGGCTTTAGCCTACCCCGGCTGCCCGGCTCACGTCTCTGTAACCGCAGCAAAGTGACTAACATGAGCAAGAGGATGTTCTTAAATCACCCTTTTTCAGCCAGACAGCGACCCCAGCTATTACGAAATCAGTGTCTCCCAGGGCGATGCCTTTCCCTAATGAGAGCCATATGCAGGAAGGAGAGACGTTTAGCCACAGAGAAAAGACAGGTATTCGCCAGAATCCAGGTTCCCCAGGAGCAAGCAAGCCTGGGGAAGTCCCCCCTGTCCATCAGTAGGCATGCCTGTAACACAGGGGCCATTTCAGAGGTCCCTGGTGGAGGGGCTGGGGGACAGAGTGGGCAGCGGCGTCCCCAGGCCCGCGAGGAAGGGCCCCCGGCGGCTAGACCACACCTGGACAAGTTCAAAGAGAAAGCAGTGGGGGTCTCCAAAGCCCCCTCTGTTCAGCAGAGCACACACCCTCTCAGCAGGGTTTCTGTTAGCAGGACGGGGCGTTATGATTTACAATTCATCAGAAGGGTACTTTGACTCTTAAAAAAAAAAGAGGGAAAGACATTGTGGGACCTGTAGCAGAGGAAGTCGCCCGTGAATCCAATCTGCCCAGAAATCAGGTTCACACGGCCATAATTCAAGGAAGCCGGGCAGTGCAGGGACGGCGTGGGAGTTCATTCTGCTCTTTAAAATGTGAACTTTCTCCTGGGCTACTGTAATGTTTTTAAAAAGCGGCTGAGATTTTTCTCTTCCCCTCCCGTAGCCCTGAGCAAGCACTTCTGCTGCACGTGGGAACCTCTGAAACCTGGGCTCACACTCGCCGCGGTGGTGACTCATGACTATTGTTCCCTCCAACGTCATTTCCCTTCACTCAAGAATAAAAAAACACTAATGAGAAAAATCCATGTTCTAAAACGTTTACTCCACACGGAGTGGAAACATACTCAGGCAAATTCACAAGCTCTGCTTTGACTTTGCAGGGACCACACAGCTTGAAACCCCGGTGCACCTCGTGTTCAAGGTCAGAATTACCTAGCTCACGTAATAGAGTAATTAGTAAATTCCTATTTCTTTTCCCTTCTTATAGGGAGAGTTACAGCTTTTTACTGTTTTTCATTTTACTTCTACTGAATGCATATCCTTCTGTCTTCTTGCAGATCTGCTAGAAAGATAACAGTTTCATATGTTTTAAATAACCGTGGCAACGATAACATTGATGCACTTAAAGATAGATCCAGACTTTGGAGGGATGGAAAGTCCCCTATATACCTGGTTCATTTGCCTCCACAAACTTTGCCGGATGTGACTTCAGGAATGATCAATAAATAATGACGCTAAGGTTAGTTTTTTTAAATATAAACACCAATACTTGAATGGCACCTTTTGGGAGAAATTCGGGGACAAAGATGAAGTGCTTTAAGTCATTTGATGGAAAAGAAGAAAAGGTGTCATATTTCAGTGACCAGATCAAAATGTCTCTAATGAAAGATGGCCCGGTGAGGTGCCCACTATGACACCCAGAAGTCATAGTGCGGAGAGAAGGGTGTCTACTCTCTTTGAAAACAAAGCCAGTGTCCAGTCACAGAGAACAGCATAGACCCCTACCCCTGGAAGGGACTTCAGAAATGAGGGATCTGACTTTTCCATGTGACCCTTAAGGAAACCGTGGCCCAAAGGCTTATAACAACTTCACCAGTATTCCACCCACGGGCACGGCTCGGTCGGGGCTGCTGGACTGTGGATCCCAAATGTGAGACCCGAGCCTGTGTCTCCCTGTCTTCCGTGTTACTACCTGCATCCGTGTCCGTTTTAAAAATAAAACTTTATTAATGATGCTGAGTAGGTAGTAGCCTTTTCTTAAGGCAGGGGATTTATAAACATCACTTAGTGTTACGGTGTATCCATTTATGACCCCTCCTGGGTTTCCAGTGGAGAGGCAGCAACCCGGAGAGCATGGGCTTTGGAGAGAGGAAGAGCCCACCGCTGTCTATTGACTGGTCCTGTACGCATCCCACAATCGCTTAACTTTCGGAGAATTCTGCTTTCTCATGGTCTATCATCATGATCAACACCACATGACTGGTAGACCTTTAGAAAACTAACATTCAGGGACATGAATGGAAACACCAAGCCTTGTGGCTGCCACTTAGGGGCACTGAAATGTCTTGCCCAGTATCATGCTGAGTGAAATGAGTCCGTGGGAAGAAGAATAAACACCTCATGAGCTCACTCATGTGTGGAGCGTAAAGGACACAGTAGAAGGACAAACAACCCAGAAACAGACCGAGACGCAGAGAAGAGACAGACGGTGGTCTTGGATACTCAAGTTCGTGCCAAGCAGTGTTTATGTCCCTCTGTGCTGACGCCCTGACCAGCGTGGTGGCTTTCTGTGGGACTGTGGCCACACAGTAGTCCTCAGAGGAGTCCTCCCTCCCCCACCCCGGGTTCTCAGAGCTCTGGCAGCTCGTGAGGACGTGTGGCCCTGGCGTTCCCACCTCTCGCTCCCCCTGCCTCATCCTGCGGTCATCACCGTCCCCAAAGCCACAACTGTCCTCCTGACTCCTCCTCCTCCGTCGTTATCAGCGACATGTCCACCTGGCCCGGACGTTAGAGAGCCAAGCGCTCGGTCACTGCTGCCGTGGACAACATGTGATAAAGGAGACAGGGCGAGAGTACCGGTCTCCTCTTGTAACTTGCACATTCAGACGTGTGCACGACCATGTCACGCACAGTGTGACCAGAGTGCTGGAGGAAAAGATCTAGTGTTTAAAATAAAATCTCTTAAAATCTATTCTGGATACAATTGTTATGTAGGTCCCAAAACCCTTTGCATATGAGATTTTCAAAAATTAATAATAGCATATTTTCCTACTCAAACAATGAAACTGTTACTACGGTTGTTCATAAAGCCATTCTCCAGGTGTGTGGTGTCAAACTTTGTTTCCTCTTTTTCTGATTTTATTAGGTCGGTATCTTTTCACCACTGACTGTTTCCTGGTGCTCACTACTGCTTAATATACATACCTTAAAACTGGATTTTTTTTTAAAAGCTGCATAAATTATAACAGAAGCCAAAGGAGCCTCACTAAGGAAAATGAAGGGAAACAGGGCTATTTTGGTGTTCTTGGCTGCATATGTTCTGCAAAGAGTGAGAATCCATGGAAGGGGTCATGGTCTCCCAGTGTCCCTGCGTCCAGAACAGCCACCAGGTGGGAGCACAGACACCTGTACCGTATCTGTATTGAAGTATAGCATTCAGTCCCACTGCTTGACAAACTAATTTGAAGTATAAGGGTCAGAAAAAAATCTGCGAAGAGATGGTCAGTTTTCCCATAATAAATTCAGAATTTGCTGAAAAAGAAAGACTGGCCATATAGCTCCCTTCAGGATAAACTACAATACCCATTGAAAGGAGAACGTAGATTTAAAACACAAAGGCCGTTTCAGAAACACCCTAGGATACAGGGACCTTTGTAGGTAGTATATTTTCTGTTGAAGAGGCATTTTCTCACTTGGAGAAACTAAAGGAAACTTGCCTCCTATAAATCGAGCTGGTTTTATTCTGCCTTTATGGGATCTGCCCTTGGCTAACAAGCCCTGTGCTGCACTGGGCGAGACAAAATGAGTGCTCGCTATTGTAGCAAGCACGCCTAAAAAGCAGACTGCTTCCCAGACAGCCACACAAGCACACACCGCACACCTCATGGCACTGGTAATGCTCACCCTAGAGTGAAACCCTAAGCTACTATTGACATCAAGGAGTGACGTGTCCTCCCGTGGAAGCACCAATGACTTCACCACAAATGCAGGTTGCAATTCTCTGCGTGTCTTCCCGGTTTTCTCTTTTATTTCCCAGCCATCCATGTTGGAAACTGAGATGGAGATATAAAAAAAAAATTATAAAATAAAATGGGAAAATAAAAATTCATCATTGCTTGAATACAGAATGCCGCCTCGAGTCCCCGAAAGGCAAATGGGGAGGATTATTATGGTGACGGTATGTTCAACAAACATGTCACTTTGAAGTGATAACTAAAGTTACTTCTCCTCGGCTGGTCCTTGGCAGGTGAGAAGCAACATTGAGTAACTACAGAGAGTGGCTGACATCTGCTGGACCATTAGAGACATGAAAAGAAAGAGTTGGCATGTGGACCTAGAATCCATCCACATCTACGCTGGGTAACGGAGGAACATTAGTGTAAAGCCTCGGGGTTGAAGGGGCGATGGCGTGTCACAGGGGGGGGGGTGCGGGGGTCAGGGGGGGGTGCAGTGTGTCACGTGTGTTGTTGGCTTGCTGGCGTATGGTCAAGGCAGCTTCACTCCCAGGGCGGTTATGCAGCCTTCATAAATACTGCGGATGTCCACTTCTTATTGTTGACTTCTGCAACGTGGGTCTCCCTCCGCGGGACTCAGGCTAGGTCGGTGCAACCTCTCGAGTGGGCTTTGCAAATCGAGGACCGAGAAACCCATTCAGAACCCATCCCTGGAAGAGTCCGAAGGCAACTTGGCCCCCAATGGACATATCCACGACATGAGACGTGGCTCGCCCATCTCTTTCCTCGGGCTGTTCAGCTGAGTTTCCCTTCTAAAAAAACACCGTGTCTTCGTGAGGTGAGGAGCTCACTCTTCCTTGAGGACCCATCCTGTTCCATTGAGGCTGCGTGACTACACGTCCACGAGGTAGGCGTTCTTAATTCCGTCTCGCGGACGAGAGCGGTGCAGCGGCGGCCCAACGTTACCCGGTTGTAAGTGACTCACGACTCACTTCCGCCTGACTCCGGGTCCCCGCTGACCGTGGGGACATGGTGCTTTGTGTCTCCCAGGGCCGGAAACTCTTCGTGTCATTGTCAACTGTCCCACGGTGACTAGAGAGAACAGGAGCTGCCCGCAGACAAGGAGGAAGACCCCATTCTCCCCTCATAGTGCGGTCCTGTTTGGGGACTGAGTTGCCGGGTTTGCTGCGATTGTGCGGTGACACAGAATCCGCATATATTGTACTCCTCTCTCGGTAATTGAAGTGTTATTTAGTCTCTGGAGGTTTTGTTTCTAATGTCTTGCGACAATTGGAGTGAAACTGTGTCCTCAAAAGTAGTTAATTTTTACACATAAACACGGCCCCTCAAGATGTTTTCTTGCCTGATAAAAAATTGGGGGGCGGGGGGAGAAGCCTGTACTCTTGCCGTGGTCTAAACATAAAACTGTTACTTTGCCCGAGAAGAAAAGTAGCTGCGATAAACACAACACATGTAACCACGACCAAAACACTATGTTTGATAATGAAAAGATCATTTCTATGAATTAGAAACAAAAATAGCAGACAATACCACGCCAGCTCCTTGAGAATTTAAGTGTTTTCAAATTTCCAGGTTACACATTTTGATTACTTAACCTTCAAAATGAAAGAAAAAAGGTCTGAATATGGTTTTGGATATTACTATAGAAGGGAAAAGTAACAGATTATCTTCTATAATTGGTCAAATTCCTGCATTAAAACCTACAGCCCATTGAATCTTGAACTCAATAGTGCCATCTAATGGACGCCAATCAGAAGTGTTGGTTTTCTAGGGTCGTTTCTACCAGGGTCTCCAATAACCAAGACCAGTGGGACCCCCACTAAGTAGGTAGGTATTTGTTTGCAACAGAAATGCTGTGCGCTGGAGAATTATGTAAACTCTCTCATGGAATACACTGAACAGTTTAGCTGAATATTATAAGAACATAATAAGTATCTAGGAGCTCATTGTTAACACTCATCATACAAGATGCTGATAAATGTCACTGTCAGGGGTTAAAGGTGATGTACGGGTATGAGCATATATAAATAAATACCTAGGTATAAATCACTCATTAACTCATTTATTGGCGATTGTTTGTCATTTATAGTTCTTGTATCTCTATTTCTGTGGCTGTCTCTCCACAGCCGTCAGGCATGAAGCCCTGCACACTGCTTAGCTTTTTGCAGACCAGCACTGAACCGAGCCCCGAGGTCACCACTGTTCCTCACCTGGCTGTTGCGGCTGCTTCCAGAGGTCTCGGGGTTCCCTGGCTCGCCGGCACCTGCTCCCATCTGGTTCCCTTCGCTGCTGTATTGCAGAGATGACTCTTCTCAGCTCCCATGAGGAGCCGCTCAGACCAAGGCAGTGGGGGGGGGGGGGGGGCGATATCTGGCTTGTTGACAAAGTGCCACCAGAAGGAACAAACAGGAACAGACAGAAGAAGAATAAACAGTCCCCTCCAGGAACAAACAGACTTGTTCTAAACCTCTGACAGCAGCCACAGTCGGGGCGGGGGGGGGGGGGCAGGTTCTCTGTGCGCAGGTAACAAGCAGCCCTCCCTCTCCTGAGGGAAGGGGTCCGAGGCTCTCATTTCAAAACCCAGAGCCTCTGCCGCCCTCTTGGACCCTCTTGGATCGTGAGTAAACAGGACATCTATCATTAAGCCACTGAAATGTTAAGTGTTTATGCGCAGTACAACCCCGCCAAGTTTTGTGGACACCGAAAATGAGTTCAGTGTAAGATAAATAAATACGCTCACCTTCGCAAAGACAGAGACGGTTCCGTAGGGGAGCGCAGGCGAGAGAGGCGTGACCCCATCTCTCCAGCGGTGGAATGCCCGCTACTCCCGAGCATGGTGTGTGTGTGTGTGTGTGTGTGTGTGTGTGTGTGTGTGTGTGTGTGTGTGTGTGTGTGTGACCTGGGGACTCATTACACATCAACTGGATGGACAGCGCTCGCGGACAAACAGCCCCTCTGACTGCGCCCCCCCCCCGCCCCCACTCGCTGAATCACGTGTGTGTCACCATCCTCCTCCTCCAGATGCAGACAGAGTGGCAGCCACGGGTTGGAGCGCCTCGCCCCGTGGGCCCCGCGGCCCCGCGGGGAGGATGGGCCAGGGCTGCTGTGCAGGGTGTCAGGGGCCTGTCTTGTTTCCCATGGTGGGGCCCACACCCCAGGAAGGGACACCGGTGGGGTGGCTGAGCTGAGCCTAAGCAGGAACGCACACCCCCCCCCTCCCCGGGGAATGGGCGCCAGGCCCCCAGCTGTCACTGCTCTTGGCCGATAGTCAATGGCTTCAACATCTCTGGAGAAGGAAGCCCCTGGAACCACCTACCAGCAACACCCTCAGCATGGGCCAACAGCACACCTGTGGACAAACCGAAGCTGTGAGTGTGACCATGTCCATCAGTCCTTCATCCAAGGACCGTCTGAGTGACCCGTGGACTCGAGAAAGACGGAAACAGCAAGAACAAGGGCGAATGAAGGAAATGGTGAAATCGGTAAGGAAATAGAAACGAAGGTATTTGTGGTGGTGACGATGATGAGCCAGATGCCAAATGTGTGATATCAAATGAAAAACAAAACAAAGAGCCTGAGGCTCTGGGCGCCGCAGCCCATGGGTCACAAGCAGGTGGCAATGGTAGTGTGCTCTGAGGTCCCCGGGCTGGGAAGGCCATCGGGGACGGAGACCAAACCCCCCACCCTATTGGAGGGGACATGCTTAACACTGCTCATGCTTAAGCATTCATTTAAGGATCCTTAACTTAAAATCGTGTTAGCGATGCCTGGTAGTAATCGTTCAAGGTGTACGCCATGTTTAAAACATAAACCAATGAATTGAAAATAACAAAGGCAAATAAGAGGGCTCCGTCAACTATAAATAAAGCAAGAGAAAATAAAGCATAGCAATAGACGATTGTATATGAGGTGCAAAGAGGAGAGAATGTGTCCAAATAAAGTGATATTTGTGATAACCACCAACTAAGATAGAGATCATCAGATTTTGTTGTTGTTGTTTTTTTTTAATCCAATTCCGTTTTATTTAAAAGAGATGTCTCTACGCTGGGGATGGCTCCATGGCCTCAACCTCAGGCACTAAAATAGCTCAGTTGCCGAGCAACAGAACAGCCATCCAGCTAGGCAGAGCATCACTTGGTAGGGGATTGGCGGGTGGGTCCCAGGGGGGCGCACATGCAGGAGTCTGTCTCTGCCTCCCCACCTCTCACTTAATAAATAAGATAAATAAATAAGTAAACAAATACATAAATAAAATAAAAGAGATGTCCTTAAAACAAGGGCATCGACAGGGTAAAATTAAAATAATAGCAAACTATATATCCTTCAGGGTCACACTATCCACTTTGTTTGTAACTAAGATTGCCTAGAAAACACATTTTTTTTTCATACTGTTAGTGGGTTTGTTTTATGTGATTTTCAGTGACTTTTTAAAATGTACTTGTCATGTTTCACTGAGAGGGGATTTATTGGCAATGTGCACACAAATGTAATGACTTTTTCTGTTGTTGTTGTTGTTAGACTCGTTCTTAAAAGATTTATAATATTTTTATGACACTGATTTTCAAGACTACCCTCAGTTTATGAAATTAGATATTGCTTTCTGTTAACTTGACACCTCAGAGCTGTTAGCGATTTTTATGTGAGGCAAAAGTAAATGAACTAACTGTGTGTTCTGGGTAATTTTTCTTTATGTTTTTCAATATTGTGACTTGGAGACATTTGTGTACACAATACTACACTGGTTTTCAACCATTTCATCTCATGGCATGCATAACTGATTACTAAAATTCTGCAGCACACGAAAAAGAAATGCTATATTTTTTGCCAATCTGACCAAAAAAAATTAGGCATAATTTCTATTTATTCACAATGGATGGCTACTGTTGTGTTGGCTGTTGTCAATTTTTTTATTTGACAGTCTAAGGGAAGAGAGGTCAGTGCCCCTAACTTGAGTATTGAATTTGCTCTATAGCATAAAATACTCTTTGTTTTTTCAATGAAATGCTTTTCTTTGGACAGAGACAGAGAGAGTCAGAGAGAGGGACAGTAGGGACGGACAGGAAGGGAGAGAGAAGCATCGAGTACTCTTACTTGCTTTCCCCATTTACACCACCAGAGGGCATTAAAGCACCAGAAATCAGCAAAAAAAAAAAAAAAAAAAAGCATTTGAGAAAAAGACAACAGGGACGATGGTGTCATTGTTTTCCATGGCTGTTCACGAGAAAGCATTTGGCCAGGGTGAAGAATTTCCACCTCGTGGAGGTGAAGTTAAACACCGGGGAATCAAGACGGGTCCGCACCAGGCACAGCACCCTGCGGATGGCTCTTCGTGATATGGTTTGACACCAAAACGTATTAGTGTAAAAAATAATAATTGTCTTAAGTCCTAAAACTAGAAAAATTGCATTGATGAAATGTCTTCCCCCCGCGGTGCTTTCCCAGCTTACACTGAATGAAAGCTATTTCACTGACATGGAAAGTTCTTCTGTGCCGTCTCACCAAACCATTCATCCCGACAGCAATGCTCGGGTCAGGCTCGCCTCGTCCCTGCTAGTGCTTGTTCAGCTGGTTGGGCCCGGGGGGTTCTTCTGACACCTTCCTTCAGTATGTGATTTCCAGCCAGGGGTGCCGGACCCCTCTAGCTCACTGGATAACGTGGTAGGTGTCCATCAAATACGTAAAGGTGAAGGTGACAGAGGACAATCTGACTTTTGGTGATGGGTATGCAACACAATTGAATGATAAGATAACCTGGAGATGTTTTCATTGTACATATGTACCCTGATTTATTGGTGTCACCCCATTAGAATTAATAATAATAAAATATATATAAATAAATAAATAAATAAAATAGATAAATAAATAAATAAATAATTTAAAAAAATACGTAAAGGTGAGTCAGGGGGTGGACGGACGACACACAGTGAGCACATGTCCCGGTCCTGGGGAGGCATGGCCTTTGAGGTAACTAGACCCATGACTCAAGGTCAGAGCCCCTGAGAGTCGGACCGTCAGCGCAGTGCCCTGACCTGCTCCCCATGCCCACACCATACCTGAGCCCGGTCCCCGTGAGACTCCGAGGATTACCACGGCTCGCTTCGGGGTCCCATGTGACAATTTCTCTCCCCCTGGTGGCCTCTTCTCACCTTTGTCATCTCCTTTCAGTATCACCTTGCCCCCTGTACAGCCAGTAGCCACGGCCACCATCACAGCCGCCTGCCCCGTGCAGGTTCGCATAGGATTCGAACAGACGGTAATGAAACAATGGAGCCAAGAACTGGTGGGCCATTAGTTTTAATCCTAGTTTGCACCTGGCGGGCAAGAAATACACATACACACAGTGGGAAAACATTTCCCTTTCAATTCAGGGCTCCCAAAGCCACTGACTTATCCGAGTTTTCTAGGATCAAAGGTTTCTAGCTCACCAGACTTATTCACCTCTGTTCCCCATCTCCTTCTCTCTACACAAACTGCACAAACTGGCTTCTCCCTCAGCACTCCGCCATCTTGGCTGCTTCTCCTCTCCTCCACGTGGCCTCTCTCTGCTCTCCTCCAGCATGGACTCCTAAGCCCCATTTTATAGTGAGAGATCAAAACCTTTAATCCAATCTACAAACAAGAAAGTCTCTGATACAAAGTCACTTATCTGAGGCATAATGGGATTCCTCATGAGAGTGTACCATCCTACATCATGCAATAGTCAAGGCTGTGGGGAAAAGCTTAGTTTTGAAAAGATCTTAGTATTAAAAGGGTGGGAAAGGCTTAGTCTTAAAACTAAGCCTTAGGCTATAATGATCCTGCCTGCTTACAGCCTGTCCCCCACACCTAATGCAAACTATAAGCAAGCAAACATATACATCATAATTACAAACTTACTTGACCAACACCCCCAAACACTCCTTCTGCCCTTTCCCATGGCACTGACAACATTACGAGCCAAGACATGGTGACACTGTGGTCGAATGTCCCCTCCGCCCCCACCAGGGATTGTTGGCTCTGCTCTGGTCACAGCTCTGTCCCCAGTAACTAGAACAGCGAGTGTCTGGACCGCCACGCACAGTAAATGTTTACTGAACAACAGGGACCCCCGAGGATGTTGTGACAGACCATGTTTGCTACATGATGTGTTGTTCAACTCTTAACTCCTTACTTCCTGTTACGGTTTCAACCTTTTTCTTTTTTTTCATGCCAGAGCTTCAGTTGGGAGGAGGGTAAATGTCACTGACGGCCATTCCAACACGTCCCCTGCCTCTCCTTACTTAGTGTTCCATCATGCAGTTCAGAAGTGTGTGTGTGTGTGTGTGTGTGTGTGTGTGTGGTGACAAGAACTCTAAGGAATGCTGCGGAGTAGAAAGTTAAATGGCAGAATGATTTCAGGAGCCATCAGGGAGGCCTCGGAGGAGACAACATTCCAGGAAGGGTCACAAGTGCCTTGCGGTGGCCACTGGAAGCTGCCCAGCCAGTTGGACGAGGGCGCCTGGCTATGGTGGCCAGGCACGTGTCACGTGAAGTCTGCTTCCAGGAAGACAAATCCTGCGTATGCCCTGTGCATGGGAGCCACGTGGCCTCAATGGTCCTGGTGGCCCCTGATGTTGGAAAAGACCTGCACGTGTCCGAGACTGACCCCGGGTAACTCTTCCCAGTCCAAATGGCACAGACCACTCTCGTCCACGTTGGCACCTCTGGGCAGAGTTCCCCAAGAGGTACTTTGCATATCTGAGTTGCATCGGGTAATATATAAACAGCAACCAGGGAAAATAGATCAAGATATAAACGGTGTCCCTTCTGTGAAACCAAGTTCTAGAGCGACTACCAGGCTAGAAAGGGTACTTGTCAGGTAACTCGTGCCTGAGAGGTGCTTTAAAAAACCCCAACTCCTAAAACCTAACATGCTCACCCCCAGAAAATCCTTTCTGCCTTCATACTACAGACGAAATCTAGAACTACAGAAATGTTCACAAGGATCAGTGGGTTACCCCACCGGATGCAGCAGGGGCTGTCCGGCAGAGCTGGTGACCATGAGCCAAGGGTGACAGGTGCCCGGCTGTGCAGGACTCTGCTCCTGGTCGGCCACACAGTGCCCACCAGAGTGAAGATCCTCTCCCCGGGGATCCTCCAGTCTCTGCAGGGCCACGCCCCTCGGTCTGACCAGGAACACAACTTGGCCCCAAGCTGAGGTGACTCCCAGTCCCTCTAGTCTCTGCAGAGCACACTTATAGTGGGGGGGGGGGGGGTCTTAAAGCAGCCCCAGAGGCCACAGCAATGGGACAAGCCCTGATTTCCCAAATAAATCTGAGACGCCCACACAACTTGAGGGCCTCTAACAGGATCCAGTTCCCTCTCAGTTCAGGGTGCCTTTGTGTGGGGTCCCTCAGAGCATCTCAGAACCCTGCTCCCCACCCAGCAGGGGCTAGAGATATGGGGCTCAGAAGCGGCAGCCTTCAGGAGTGGAGACTCCCTTGTCCCCAACACCAACTAGTAATCACCTTTGTCAACTCCCAGATGCTGGCTTCCTGCCACACTGGACACACCAGTGGGATGTAAGAATTATGCTTATTCCTACAAGGAAACACCTATTTCTCTCCAGTGGGAAGGAGGGGCCCAGCTGGGAAGCCGCTTCAAGCTGGAAGTCGGCTCTGATAGACCAGGGCCCCCGACGGAAGTGACGCTCTCCCTTGCTGCAGGGTGACGCACTGACCCGGAGACCCACGGAGCCCAGAACTCCTGCTGTGACGTACTGTCTGGAGACACAGGGACAAAGGAGGACAGGAGAACACGTCCACGGACCAAGTTCTGGTACAGGGTTTCCCAGGTTGGGAGAAAACAAACATGAAAGCGAAATTTTGCTGACCTCTTATATTGACCCAGGTAAAAGACATTTAGGAAGAAAGAAGAAAAACTGCCATCTAAACCCAACTGATTTTGGGTGAAGGAATATTTCCGAGTCCACCAGTAGACGTTCACCCTCTTCTGAGAAACTCTTGTCTCTTCTGAGAGAAATAAAGAAGACTAGAGTATCTGCCACTCAGCGTGTGGCGCCCTGCGGGAAGAGCCAGGAGTGACAGTGGCCGGCCAGCGGCTGCTGTGCCCGAGGCTGGGCGGCCTCAGCGAACCGGACTCCCTCCAGTGGAGCCAGGCTGTGCCTTGTGCCCTCGCACGCATCTCATCCTGAGCTTTTTATAAAGTCCGCATTGTGGTTTTCTCGTGTATTTTATAGTAAGGCGGTTTGCAGAGCGCTCTTCCAAACCCGTCACCACTCCTGGGCTCTGCTGCCCACAGCAGCGGGGTCAAGGTCAGAACCAGGGGCTGGAAGGGGAGGAGGAGACAGAGCTGTGGGCAGCCAGGCAGCTCCCCGGAAGGGAGAGAGACTGTCCTGGCGTTCAGGTCCCCTCGGACAGACAGGGACACGGGGCACCGCCCGTGTTTATCGGCGCCTGTTCGCTGTGCGCGCAGCGAGCCAGGCGCTGGGGACCGCACGCGGGTCCGCCGCGGCCGCTGAGCCCTGACCCGCTAGCGCGGGGGCCGTCTCCGAAGGGACATCAGGTGTCATTAACCTCCCCACCCACCCCGCAGAAGAATTTAAAAAATGAGAAAGAAAAACAGGTTCAGAGGACTTGATTCACCCTTTCCTTTTAGCTCAGCAAGCAGCTGCACCTAAAAAGCGTAAATCTGAAAAGCTTTCAAAATGCATCCTTTTACTCACAAAACTCATTTTCGTTAGAAAAAAAAATGCTATTATTGCAATTAAAATCCTCGTATATTCCGTGTTTTCATGCTTTTATTTTTCTTAATCAAGCTGTATTTGTGCAGTAAACAATTTCCTAAATTGCATCAAAATGGGCCACCACTTGGTGAAGCAGGTCCCTAAACCACTGGGAGTCACCTAACATGCACAGAGCCTCTGGGAAAGCAAGGATAGCTTCGGACACGGACAGGGGCTTGTGTGCTACCCAAGTTCACAGCTCACGGTATCATACACCCCTCTGTGTCCACTCGGTGTAATATACCATAACACCTCCTCCCACCTGCACCCCAAAGACCCACCTCAGATCACCAGGCTTTAGACAGAAGAGTGGGAAGAGTTCATTATAACCTTAGTGCCCGCCTCCTCGAGCTGGCACTCGGCTGGCCACACCCACCAGACAACTGTCAAGTAATTTCAAGCAACAAAATTCAAAATCATCGACTTTAGCGTGACACCCTAAGGAATTTCTGAAGGTTTGTTATTTTCCTTTACTCATAAAGAGATCAGATGTAATCAATTGAGGGAATTAAAAATAGACTGCACTAGCTCTCTGGTTAGGTTACACTGCTAGAAAAGGGGTGAACCCTCCATGTCAACATTAACTGGCTTCTACCCAGAACTTTAGGCTAAGTGTCTTGCAATTGCTCACTTTTGCCAGAATCACTTCTGGGCTCACAGTTCTAATCACACTTAGGTTTCCGTATGGGTGAAGACTTGGGTCTTTGTGGAGATGTTACCAGGGATTATAAAACAGTGATGCTCAGCAAGATAAGGTTATCAGAGTGAATACAGATCTTTTTTTGTTTGTTTTATGTAGAATCATGGAAAAGGAACAAAGCTGACACACCCAAAAGTGAGTTCCTGAGACGGAGGTTCCCGTTCCCGGGTCGGAGCATCTTGTCCTGAGCAGAAACACGGGGTAGCTATCCGTCACACCAGCGGGGCGAATAGAATCCTTGTCCTCACCCAATTCCAAATCAATTATAGCGCAAGTGGACTTCAACACTCCCCTCCACCCAAGCAACAGGCCCCCTCGCCCGAGTCCGCCTGAACTGTGAACCCAGCACTCGCCCGGCCGCGACAGCAGGCTCGCTGTGCGCCTTGATGAGACCACGCCCAACATTTAGGCTTTGATGTCTACAGATGTGTGGTTTCCACGTCCACCTGCACGAACCACATGGAGTAAACTCTGGGTGTACATCTAGCATAACTGTAGTCGGGTCACCATGAATTATCACATGGAGTAAACTCTGGGTGTACACCTAACATAACTGTAGTCGGGTCACCGTGAATTATCACATGGAGTAAACTCTGGGTGTACACCTAACATAACTGTAGTCGGGTCACCGTGAACTATCACATGGAGTAAACTCTGGGTGTACACCTAACATAACTGTAGTCGGGTCACCGTGAACTATCACATGGAGTAAACTCTGGGTGTACACCTAACATAACTGTAGTCGGGTCACCGTGAACTATCACATGGAGTAAACTCTGGGTGTACACCTAACATAACTGTAGTCGGGTCACTGTGAACTATCACATGGAGTAAACTCTGGGTGTACACCTAACATAACTGTAGTCGGGTCACCGTGAACTATCACATGGAGTAAACTCTGGGTGTACACCTAACATAACTGTAGTCGGGTCACCGTGAACTATCACATGGAGTAAACTCTGGGTGTACACCTAACATAACTGTAGTCGGGTCACCGTGAACTATCACATGGAGTAAACTCCGGGTGTACACCTAACATAACTGTAGTCGGGTCACCGTGAACTATCACATGGAGTAAACTCCGGGTGTACACCTAACATAACTGTAGTCGGGTCACTGTGAACTATCACATGGAGTAAACTCCGGGTGTACACCTAACATAACTGTAGTCGGGTCACCGTGAACTATCACATGGAGTAAAGTCTGGGTGTACACCTAACATAACTGTAGTCGGGTCACCGTGAACTATCACATGGAGTAAACTCCGGGTGTACACCTAACATAACTGTAGTCGGGTCACCGTGAACTATCACATGGAGTAAAGTCTGGGTGTACACCTAACATAACTGTAGTCGGGTCACCGTGAACTATCACATGGAGTAAACTCTGGGTGTACACCTAACATAACTGTAGTCGGGTCACCGTGAACTATCACATGGAGTAAACTCTGGGTGTACACCTAACATAACTGGAGTCGGGTCACCGTGAACTATCACATGGAGTAAACTCTGGGTGTACAAACCTAACATAACTGGAGTCGGGTCACCATGAACTATCACATGGAGTAAACTCCGGGTGTACATCTAGCATAACTGTAGTCGGGTCACCGTGAACTATCACATGGAGTAAACTCTGGGTGTACACCTAACATAACTGGAGTCGGGTCACCGTGAACTATCACATGGAGTAAACTCTGGGTGTACACCTAACATAACTGTAGTCGGGTCACCGTGAACTATCACATGGAGTAAACTCTGGGTGTACACCTAACATAACTGTAGTCGGGTCACCGTGAACTATCACATGGAGTAAACTCCGGGTGTACACCTAACATAACTGTAGTCAGGTCACCGTGAACTATCACATGGAGTAAACTCCGGGTGTACACCTAACATAACTGTAGTCGGGTCACCGTGAACTATCACATGGAGTAAAGTCTGGGTGTACACCTAGCATAACTGTAGTCGGGTCACCGTGAACTATCACATGGAGTAAACTCTGGGTGTACACCTAACATAACTGTAGTCGGGTCACCGTGAACTATCACATGGAGTAAACTCTGGGTGTACACCTAACATAACTGTAGTCGGGTCACCGTGAACTATCACATGGAGTAAACTCTGGGTGTACAAACCTAACATAACTGTAGTCGGGTCACCATGAACTATCACATGGAGTAAACTCCGGGTGTACATCTAGCATAACTGTAGTCGGGTCACCATGAACTATCACATGGAGTAAACTCTGGGTGTACACCTAACATAACTGGAGTCGGGTCACCGTGAACTATCACATGAAGTAAACTCTGGGTGTACACCTAACATAACTATAGTCGGGTCACCGTGAACTATCACATGGAGTAAACTCTGGGTGTACACCTAACATAACTATAGTTGGGTCACCGTGAACTATCACATGGAGTAAACTCTGGGTGTACACCTAACATAACTATAGTCGGGTCACCGTGAACTATCACATGGAGTAAACTCTGGGTGTACACCTAACATAACTGTAGTCAGGTCACTGTGAATTATCACATGGAGTAAACTCTGGGTGTACACACCTAACATAACTGTAGTCGGGTCACTGTAAACTATCACATGGAGTAAACTCTGGGTGTACAAACCTAACATAACTGGAGTCGGGTCACCATGAACTATCACATGGAGTAAACTCCGGGTGTACACCTAACATAACTGTAGTCGGGTCACCGTGAACTATCACATGGAGTAAACTCCGGGTGTACATCTAACATAACTGTAGTCGGGTCACCATGAACTATCACATGGAGTAAACTCCAGGTGTACACACCTAACATAACTGTAGTCAGGTCACCGTGAACTATCACATGGAGTAAACTCCGGATGTACACCTACTGGAACTCGAGTCGGGTCACTGTGAATTGTCTCCTATCCCCTCCCGGGTCTCCCATGACTACGGTGCCCTCGCGGGTAAACTCTGCTGACCCAACACAACAGTGTTAGACCTGTGCTGTGAGAGCGCCACTACTGAACTAGTCCAACTGTCACTCCTCAGAGAAAGAAACCGGGACCCGGACAGTTTAATGAAAGTGGGAGACAGCCAGTCCAGGACTCGTGATATTGCACCTGAGCTTTCCCACGGGCACAAGCTCCTCCCTACAAACTGTGTAACTCGGTGTCATTAGAGGTGCTGCCTTTCATGAGATAAACATAGCAAACGAGAGCTATTAACGTGAACTAACCTCAGCAAAAGCCAGCCCTTCCCGGGGACTGCAGGCTGGGGACTGCTGGCGGCGACAGCTGGCCGTGGGCAGCGCTGGCTCATGCTCTGTGGGGGACTGGCTCATAGCTGCTGCCTCAGTGGACAGCCGCTGGGCCGCTCCAGAAACAAGTCACATAAGTACAACCACAGAGCCAATTGTTTCATCATGTGTTTAATCTCCAAATGACTTTTACACGTATCTGGAGTCTTATACTTTTAACATAAGTAAAATTAATTCACACAGAGGATGAGGTGAGCTGTGACCTCCAGAAAGGGGTTGGCAGCTTGGGAATAAGTCCCCGCCATCAAGGATGGCAAACCTCTTCAAGGAGTGATACGAAGGGTGTCCAGGGTAACAAAGCATATCATGAAAGTCATCTGTGAACTTTGATTAGTCTGTGATCTGAGTTCAAGTTTTGACGCCTTCCCTTGCTAGTTATGTGCCTGCAAGCAGTTTGGTCACCTTCTGGGCTTGTTTCTTCATCTGCACGACTTACCTCCTTAGCCTACTGAAGATAACTTACAGTAAAAGATACGAGTGCTCGCACATGGAAAAGTGCACCAACAAATAGTATTATTACCCCAGTAGTTACTTAAGTGTGGACCTACAGAAAAATTTAAAGAGTGGCGTGCTCTCGAGACAAAGTTCACCCAGCGGGGGACCAGCTGTCGACAGCAATGCTAAAAACCACACAAAGATGAAAAAGGACGTGTTTAGACAGCACTGAAAGACACACGTTCAGTGGGCGTAAGACTTTAAAATGAGTTAGAATGGTTACAGCAATCAAGAGGTATTCAGTCCCTGTGTGGAGGAAGCTGCTAGTCACCTGTGAGAACAAGCCTAAGACAATGGGAGTAGAATTCCATCACTGTCAGCTATTTGTCACCCAGGCTTCTCACAAATACTCATGTCAATGTTTCCAGAAATCAGACACACCGTGAGAGGTACAAGAGAGTGTCTCCTCCTGAGTCACATCTAGTGTGAACATGAACGCAAGGCCTAACACGGAGTTCTTGTAAGCCCACGGGCAATAAAAGCATCGGCCACCCTTCACGCTCACTGTGTTCCGTTCGGGATGGGAGTACCGGGGGCACTTCAAACAGAAACCGCGCACAGATCCTGGCGTTCGGTTTTCTTATCCTTTAACACTGCACTCAGGTGGCCTTCCTTTCCTGTTTGATTTGATTGTAAAATTAAGTGTAGGGAGCACATCAACTCCTCCGTTCAACTATGCCCTCTGAGGTTAGTTCTCGTACCAAAACAAAAGAAATTCAGTTAACAACCAAAAACAAATGAAGATGCGGGGTAACATACTGAGATACAATTCATTAAGTATAAAAATATGCTGTTTCAAATTCAGAATAATTTAATAACTCTTCATTATTTCATATGTATCCGGAAATGGAACAGACACGTGTCCTGATCCTGTCACAAGAGGTAGAATTCCAGCATTTGGTACAACGTTCCAAGACAGGGTTAAAGTGACATTCCTGTTTCCCCTGTAAAAAGATACAATAAAAAGACATTATCAGAAACATGTATAGTTCAATAAAAACATTTTAATTAAAGCAGCGAGGTGTCAAAAGGTCTAGTTATAACCAACTATTACTAACTGGAATCCTAACCCACACACAGAAGCGTTCTCAAGTCCTGGAAAGCCCGAGAGCACCGGCGACCCCCGCAGGGTCTAGCAGGTGCCGCAGAACGAGCCCTGGACTCCTGGTCACCAGCGCTGCCGACCACAGCTCACAGAACCCAGAACCCAGGGAGAGCGGGAGTCAGGAGACTGCCCTGGACCCCAGCTCTCCCACCACCCAGACGGCAGGCCTGGGCCAACCTGTCCTGTTGTGGAAGAGCCAAAACATGACCTGGGACATCGCTCATTTTGTGCAAGAAGGAAACTGAGGCCCGGAGAAGCTGAGGGAACCAGAACCAGAACCAGAAACCTCAGTATCAACTGGGCCAGTGTGCCACTTGCTCTCGGAGGTCTCCCTGGCAAGTTCCTCTTCCGGCCCACAGGAAGGCTGTGGCCAGACGCCCCGACATGGCGGTCACCCCGCACACAGCCAGGGGCGCGCGGGCCTCACTGCAACCGGACGGCCATTCCCACACGTCTGCCGGCCCACACCTGCTTCTCTCTCAATCTTCCTGTTTACCCGCTAATATTTTTCTTTCAAAATATATCTTTCTTTTCCCTTCACATTTCATTAAATGTAAAAAAGAACAAAGAATTGCTCACTTGAGACCATTTCCATCGTCAAAGAAAAAATACTTTGTTTTCATATCTTTCAAGAGCAGCTTCGGATTATCACCTCGCAGAACAATCTTGTCCCAAAGGACAACTTGGTTCAGGGCCTACATTAGAATGAAAATTAATTAGATCACCTCACCAGAAATAGCATCATTATCACTTCAAAATAAAGTACTGGCAAGCAGATAGTTTACTGCCGAGGAACCCAGCTGTGGGGGACTGCTGATCCCCTCAACATACAAACTGGAAGCGGCTGACAGACATAAGGTGTAAGGGGCATCAAACTTTCCTTGGGGAAAAGAAAGATATTTCTCTAACGGAAATCATTCCCTCTGCTAAGGCAATTGGATTGTTCGGGTCCTTCAGAGCTTCACACGGGGTTTAGCCCCGTATGCTCTGAAGAGTCAGGCCCTGGGAGAGACAGAAAGCACCAGAATCCCTGGACAGGAAACATTCTCCAGTCACTTTCTTCTGTAAATTTCTGAGACTCTCTGACTTAGTACGGACCCTGAATGGAGCCAGAGACAGGTCCATCACGCTGTTAACACAGGTCACGACTGCCAGATTACGTCATGACAATTTATGTAGCTCCACGGTTTTGAATTACCAGGGAATCCCATCACTGTTTTATTATGGCAAAATTCTAGAAGTCAGACAACTCTTTTAAGCGACTGTTATAACACAATATCAGGGGCGTCAGGTGGGGACAAAACATGTCTGGTCACTGTTAAGTACCAAGGACCGTGTCCTTGCTCAGCTCCTGTCCGCTAACCTGTGAGGACACCCGGCAGTGGGTGGAGCCAACTAAAAAGCAATGTGCAATCCTGATTCCTAAGAGAAGGCCTCTTTCTCACATGAAACAGGAACGTCACCATGGAGGGACACAAAATCAAGGTCATGCCGAGTGAAATGACTTCATGTGTATGTATTCATTCCCCCACACAATATTCTATCAAATTCCAAGTTATATTAACTTACTAATCATGCTGGGGTAAGCCAGAATTATGAATATCATTTAGGTCTATCTGTCACCAAGATAATGACACAGTTATTTGGATGATTTGCTGCACTCTATAGAATAAAATGTGTGCTTCTAATTATTACCCTTATCTTCAGAACAGCTTTTCCTGGTTTAACACCTTGTTGATCCTCATGGGCAAGGAGCAAAACTTATTCAACCCGCCATTCCCAGGGCCTAACAAAATATCTGGCACAAAAGAGATGCTCAGAGTGAATGTAACGTACAATGAACAGAATAAAGCGCTGAAATTACACAGAACTAAAAGAACCAACGAGCAGATCAAGCCAGTTAATGTGCATCCCTCGAAAAGGGAGACATTGCCAATGGATGGAAGAGGCTGACTCGCTTCCAAGTACCAACCGCCTCCAGTCTATGCCGATGACGATGCCGATGGCGGCCGTAAGGGGGACTCGGGTACAAACAGCACAGCACTCACTTTAATTACACACATCTCATCTTTGTATCTTAACTCACTTATCAGAATCATTCACTTCCAACTCCTCGGACCTAAGATTTCTGTTTCAGCAGCATTCTATATCAAGAGTCTCCAAACTTTTTACACAGGGGGCCAGTTCACTGTCCCTCAGACCGTTGGAGGGCCGGACTATAAAAAAAACTATGAACAAATCCCTATGCACACTGCACATATCTTATTTTAAAGTAAAAAAAACAAAACGGGAACAAATACAATATTTAAAATAAAGAACAAGTAGATTTAAATCAACAAACTGACCGGTATTTCAATGGGAACTATGGGTGTGGATGCATCCTGTGCTCCTCTCACTGACCACCAATGAAAGAGGTGCCCCTTCCGGAAGTGTGGTGGGATGGGCCGTAGTTTCGGGACCTCTGTTCTATATAAATATTTCAACCCTTATTCTCGCTGCACTAAACGCTCAAAATCAGAGTGGATTAAATATATTTCTATCACAAACTAATATTTTAATCTAACAGTTTTACAGCTTCTAATTATAAAACTTCTGATAAACTAATTTATGATTAAAAAGACTATCATAAGTACTCAAATTGATAAATGCCATACAATTCCAAATCAAAAGAACCTTTCTCAAGACCAATTATTTATCAATTGTATAGGTATTGCTTCATAAGCCTATCAAAACATCTCAGCCGTGTATTAAAATATATACACATATGTAGATGGATTATAAAATGACCTCAGCACTGACTCAGAATTAGTGACTGTAACAGATTCTGCTTACATATCTCAGAGTTAAAGCACAGATCACAAACTGCTGATTCGGATGTCCTGCATCTACCTTTCTGATCACAGCTGTGCAGAGAAGATGTCAGCTTACTGCCCCTACCTCATACTCTCCAACGTCAGCAACACCCTTTCCTACAGCATCACTGGAAGGGGTTGCCAAAGATTTTCCATCACAAATTATTTTGAAAAGAAAGCCCCAAATACGCTCCTTTATTTACAAATTATGTACACAATACACTTAACTCGTATCCCTCAATAACACCATCATCCATAGTAAGTGTGCATTTCCAACAGTCTTCTCGACTAGCGTTGAATTTTCTTAGCCAACTTTTTATTAGCTCCGTCAGGTCCTCTCTCTTTAACCCTCTAAGGTGGCGAGCCGCTCGAGAGGACCAGATGCCCTGCTGCGCCCTGTCCGGCTGACTGACCTGGGCCTGCCGGCACCATTCAACCTGCCAGTTCTTTGCAGGAATCTTTTCAAGCCATTTTCCAATCTGTGAGGATTTGTTTGTTTCAAACTAGATGATGTAACACATTTAACTGGGCACCTACTGCAAAACTTAGTACAACGCTGAACGGGAATGAGCCTGGTCAACCTCTTGCCTTCCAGAATTCCTCCTGTTCTGCAGGGTATTTGCATGTTCTAGGAAGCATGTAACCAAACCGCGACTTGGGCACAGAGTACCAGGTCAGTCCGTACAGTACACAGTACTGTTTAACTTCTTTCCCCTTTAGTTTAAATGGAGAAATACACAAGTCGATCTGTGGTTTACAGCATGGCACGTAAGGAACTTGGAACTAGCCACACCAACCTAACTCCAAGTAAAAGGTGCACAAACTGAGCAGCTGCCACTCTGCTTAGAGCCATGAAAGAAAGAGGTATTCGCTTTCCTTAGACACCTGCCGACACCCTCCCGAGACCTCAGTGCTACCGAGCTGCCCAGACAGACAGACAGAAAGACCCAGGCTCCTAAAGGAGAGGATGTTTTCTTAGCGAGTCACCTCACCACAGGCTGTGATTTCTACTGAACTACTCAGGTCATATATTTTGAATATTTAAAACTTGTATTTTTTCATAAAGAACAGTCTTACATATCTACTAAAATACTTCTATACACACACACACACACATATACTTACATTATTTTTTGTTGAATATTCTGCTGATAAATAAAGAAACAACTGTTTAACATTCCAATCAAATATATTCTCTAGATGTAAACAAATTAAGGAATATATAAATCATAAAGCAGCAAACAACTTTAGAACAAGTTATTAGTTATTCTTAAATATTCATAGCGATGCCAATACTAAAACAGAGAAAAAGGAGGGGCCCAGAAACATACTGAGCCACTAAGTTAACAAAAATATACAAAAGGCAAAAGGGTTTAATATATATTTCAAGAACGCACGATTCCACTTAAGTTCCAAAGTATAATGAACCGTCACAATTTAAATGCAATGATGTGCAAACATAAACGAGGCTCAAGTAATTAAACCAAGTCTAATAAATCGTGCATGCTGCTTTTGGACACATGCCAGAGGAAATCAAAATGTCTCCGTCTATGAAACGCTTTGGTGGAATTCTCAGCTGGACACCAGCTGGGTTTCTCCAGTTTACTAGAGTGAAATGGAAAAAGATCACCAGGATTAATTACAAGACTGGTGTCGCTAAGAAATGAACCGAGTTCATGTTTGGACTTTATTAAGCATTACACATATAAACGCAAAGTCATTTATTATACGTGTTTACAGAGCCACAGAAACACAATGATATGTACCCACTACGAACCACTGTTTTAGAATTAAGAAGTCAGTCTACAACAGACCTTTTTAAGAACAGGTACAATTTCAAGTTTTAGCAAAAACCTTAAGAAAATCTGACTAAACTACAATCGATGAGACTGAGACACAGTTGTTGAGATATCAGGCAATTTCACTGTAATTGTCCTCACCAGTGATTTTCACCCAGTGTGCAGCAAGAAATGCTAAACCATGCAATACCTGACTACTTAGTTAGGGACACTGACATCTTTTCCATTAGATTGTCAAATGAAAAAATGACAATAGCCAATATAATTGTGCGAATGCCGTGCTGAAACCTAACTATACAACTCACAAAAATCGGGATATTTTATAGCTCCATATTCATGTTTGAAACACCCGATTCTGTGAGCAGGGTATGTAGACCATATAACAGAACTGCGTCTTATTGGTCACGTCGCATGATAAAGTTGTGTCTGATTGGTTAATTCTTGGTACCAGACATCCCTAAGAAAATTCACATCTTATTTTTAAAAAGTCACTTGGAACAAAAAGTATAGGTAATTACTATTATATTTTTGCTTACTCAATCAAAATTATACCTAATTTCTTTGTCTGATCAGCAAAACACATATTTTTTTGATGTGTCACAAAATTTTAGTAATTACTTTATGTGACCATGATGAAAAACATTGAAAACTGCCGGTTCAGACACAGAAAGTTCCCACTTTCACACTAGATCCAAACTGCCTCTTATCAGAGGTTTCTGTAAATGACATGAACACCTAAAAGTAGACACAAAGTTTAGCACATGGGACTTTTCTCACGGTGCACTCTAGAGTTCCTTACAAAAGTGCCCAGAGAGCTAATTCCTAGTCCACTTCTGAACCCAGTGACTTAACTAGAAAACATCTAGTTAGGAGTAACGTCAGGCTAGTAGGGGCACATCAGGTAGAGAGCTAATTCCTAGTCCACTTCGGAACCCAGTGACTTAACTAGAAAACATCTAGTTAGGAGTAACGTCAGGCTAGTAGGGGCACATCAGGTAGAAAGCTAATTCCTAGTCCACTTCGGAACCCAGTGACTTAACTAGAAAACATCTAGTTAGGAGTAACGTCAGGCTAGTAGGGGCACATCAGGTAGAAAGCTAATTCCTAGTCCACTTCGGAACCCAGTGACTTAACTAGAAAACATCTAGTTAGGAGTAACGTCAGGCTAGTAGGGGCACATCAGGTGACCCACCGCCCAGTCCTATGATCTGCCTCAAGTGTCCAGACAGTTCAATCTCCATAACCAGTTTAACCTTGCCATCTGACAAAGGCAGTGAGATCATGCTGGAAGTGGCCAAGAACGATGGTGCCAACATCAGTCTAAGACCCTGAACTGGCCAAAATAATAGGTGGTGACAAAAGATGGAAACTCAAGATAAAGAGAAAATATTTAAATCATTCCCATTTTAAAGTACCTCTTTTAACTGCTATGATTTATCTGACTAGTTCTGAAAATAATTATGCAAAATATTATAATGGCAAAATAACCCATCTTACCAATAATCACTTTGATAATGGTAATGACCTTCCAAACGGTAAGAGATGCAATTCACTTTTTTTTTTTAATTCATTTTAGAGAGGAGACAGAGAGAGAGAGAGAGAGAGAGAGAGAGAGAGAGAGAGAGAGAGAAAGGGGGGAGGAGCTGGAAGCATCAACTCCCATATGTGCCTTGACCAGACCATCGCAGGGTTTTGAACTGGCGACCTCAGTGTTCCCAGGTCGACACTTTATCCACTGCGCCACCACAGGTCAGGCCAAAATATGTTTCTATCATAAAATATGAAGATGCAGTTTGGGATGTATTCCATTTAGGTAGGATGAGCCCCGTACGTACCGGACGTAACGTCCTTCCTTCTGTAATCCGAATGATCTAGTTTTCTCTTTCAGAAATACAAACTGAAACTCTCTTGAAGCCTCTATTTCCTTGTTTCTGTGAAGCACTTACATAGAGTAACTCCTGACTCTACAACTAAGTTTTCTACAGTTGTGAATGAGGAGATATTAACGCACTTTATGATGAAAACGTAAGAACGGAAACTTCAAGGTTTGACTGATAGCCATGCTGTCCCCCAAGTCACACAACAAGTGTATCATTATAAAACTATAGAAAAGAAACGCAGTATCTTCTTAAAGGATATCTGCTGTTATGTCAAAGTTAAGGAATCCCAGGTCACTTCTTTCTCTAGGTCCAGTGAAGTCTTCTACATTTTTTCTAGAAGTAAAGATAAAAGTTTTACCATCCTTCAGACACGTCAGCATACAAAATACACATCTTTCCTTATGTGACTTGAAGACAGGAGGACATGACTGTGTGCTGGGGGGGGGGGGGGGGGGGGGGTTGGAGGAGAGCGATTTCCAGCAATTTCGCACAGTGAAAATCCGAGAAACCTGTAAGTGTGAAATTAGGATCAACTTTGATTCCACACAGAAGTGGGTCTGTAGCTATTTTCATGTACCTCAAAAGAATCCCTAACAAAACCCTGGGGGAGATTAAAAAAATAAAACCATTCAAAGAAAAGTGTCAGTCCTGGCCGTCCAGCGACTGGGTAGAGGCCTGGAAGTTCCCATGCCTAAAAGGAGGTGTGCACACCCCGGAACACAGTAGCTGCTGTTCAATGAGTGAGCACTTCCTCTCTGTCTGTGTCAGGTCCCTCACGTGTTTTTCATCGTTATCTCAAAGCCAAGAGTTCAGTAGAACTTCCATTTTAGACAAAAGGAATAAGTGCTCAAAATTAACAAAAGCTAACAGTTGCTTTATGCACCAAGCTTTTCAAAAGCCACTCAGCTGGAAATGTGTGTACACACACACACACACACATATATATTGATGTGCAGGTGCGGTAGCTATTAAATGACCCGCTTGTTGGAGATTCTGATAAAAATAAAACTAACGCTGAAGACAGAGAGAGAACTTGTTGAAAGATGGAAGAAAAGATGGGAGAACCAGCAAAAATAAAAATGAAAAAAATCTACGTATCAAAGAAAAAAGTGCTAGGGAATAAAAATTAATCAGGAAAAAAAAACAAAAGGAAAAACTAGGCAACGGCGACCTGCGCACGTCATCCCGAAGTTCTATTCTCGCCATTCTCACTGACCTGAGCAAGCGGTTGGCGCTCACAAAATAAAAACGGCGCGGCGGCGGCAGCGAGCGCGGATGCCGACCGGTCCCCGCGCGCCGGGCCGCTCCCGCCGAGTTCGAGTTCGGGGCCGCCACCCGGACAGACAGCCCGACCAGCGGAGGCGGGCGCCGAGGGGGGCACGGGGCGCACAGAGCGCATAGCGGGGCGCACAGGGCGCATAGCGGGGCCGCGGCGCGGGGCGCGGGGCGCGGACTGCGGGGCCCGGCGGCGGCGGCGAGCGTGCTGGTGTGGGGCTCCCTCATTGGCGGGCGCGGGGGAAGTGAGGAACAGGAAGGAAGCGCCCACAAGAGCCAGGCACCACTCAACCTGACAGTTTAAGAGCCAGCCCGGGAAGCCGCGGCGCGGGGTGACCGGGACGGGGCCCCGAAGTCTAGCACGGCCCCGCCCCGGCCCCCGGTCCCCCGGCCCCCCGGCCCAGCGCCCGCCCCCGGCCTCCCGGCCCCCGGCCCAGCTCCCGCCCCGGTCCCCCAGCCCCCCAGCCTCCCGGCCCCCCGGCCCCCGGCCCAGCGCCCGCCCCGCCGCCCCGGCCGCACTCACAGCATGATCCGCGAGACGTGCAGCCGCACCGGGACGCTCCGGTCTTTGAAGGCGGTGGTGATGAAGCAGCCGAACGTGAGCGCCGCCATCACGCTCAGCGAGAAGGCGAACAGCGAGTTCGCCCGCGACAGCACCGTGTTCATCGCGGCCGCGTCTGCCGAGCCCTGTTCCACGCGCACGGCCGGGACCCCGTTCCGGTGGCGGATCGGTTCCCTGCGATCCGCGCCGCCTGCGCTGCGCGCGTTCCGGGGCCGGCGCGCGCCGCCGCCCCGCCTCCCTTCCGGTCTTCCACACGGAGCGCGCGCGCGCACCCGCCTGCCGGGGCACACCCATCGGGCGGGACCGCGCCTATGGACGCACACTGGACGGCGAGCGAGCCAATCAGCAACAAGCGGCGGAGGGGCGGGGCTTGGTCACGAAGGCCCGCCTCCTCCTCCGCGCGCTCTGGCGTCCCGGGCTCCCGCGACCAGGCTGGCGCACCCTCCTGTCTGGATGCCCGTCCCCTGTGCTCTGGGACCGCCGCTTGGTGGCTTCCTGTGTTACGTTAATTTGCACTTGAAACCAGTTGCCCAGCTGGTTGGGAGTGTGTCCTGACGTGTCGCATTGGGGAGCAGCACCTTCCCCCACGCCGGCTCTTCCCTTTGTCTGGGTCCGAGTTAGAGCCGGAGCCGGAGGGTGGGGTGGGGGAGGGGGAGGAGGAGCGGCCGCGGGGCTACGCGGTCCGCGGCTGACCTTGCCCGCTTCCTGTGACGGCGCCTTCCAACGGCAGGCGCGGCCGTTGTAGACGAGAACGGTTGGCGCTGTCGATTCTAATACACGTATTTCACCGGCTGTTTCCTCTAACCGACCCCCCCCGGCTCAAGAGCCGATGAATGGCTCTGGAATCGCTGTCCAGCCCAGTGTGTAAGGGACTAGAGTTGGCATCGATACGTGCTCGCCCTCGGGGCGCTTGCAGGTTCACACTCAGCCCACCCCTGACCTTCAGCTGACCATCTGCAAGCACCTTGGTTCCTTTCACAGGGGTTTTTGTAGTTATAAAAAAGTAGAATTCAGACTGTCTGGTAATCTGCTTAGTTTTTTTTTTTTAATTTTGTGTTAATAAACCAGAAGAGATTAACACCACCTGGCCCAGAACATGATAGGCGCAAACTGGGAAATGATGGTCTGACCCTGATGCTGACTTAGGACGTCCGTTGATGAGTCCTTGCTTCTTTGCTTTATTCATTATCGTTCAATCACTTTCATCCAGCCGCACGGGGTTATTACTGAGTGCGTCTGTGTGCCAGGTGTCGCTTTGAGAGTGCAGCACTAATGATGAAGGATCGGAATAGAGCCCAGTAATGAGAAATGAGGAGATGCTTAGTTGAGTTTACAAAATAGACAAACAAAAGAGGAGCACAGGCAGGGAGACATAGCCTGACAGCTGTCGGAGGGGAGGGCGAAGGGATGGAGGGAAAACTATACATACAGAAAACATAGACACAGACAACCCTGTGTGACAGGCAGAGGGAAAGGGGGTGGGGCAAAGGGAAGGGAAATGAGGAAGGAGAGAGACTTAGCTTGGGGTGATGGGTGCACCACGCATTCATTGTACAGGTGATGTTTTATTAATTTGTACCCTTGAAACCTGTAAGGATTTGTGAACCAATGTCAACCCAATGAATTCAATTAAAAAAATAAATAAAAAGATACAGTATGGGTATGTCTAAGAGATACCCAGGGTCTGGTCCAGCTAAACAAAGTATGTACAAAGAATTATGTAGAGAATAAGTGAAAAAGGAAGACATAGAATCTAAATGATTTAGAGACTGCTTAGAGAGGGATACGGTCTATGAAATACGAAGGAAAGTAGGCAAGCGAAATCAATATTGTTATGACACTTGAGTGACGGGGTATGGCAAAAAAAAAAAAAAGTAAGTAGATGATAAGAGCAGAAAAGGGACGGGGTAGGGAATTCTCTTATTCTGTGGTATTTCTCCAACTGTTTATTTGGATTTTCTAGATATTAATCATAGGCAGTGGTTTTTAACTGCCAGTCTGCCAGAAATTTTGTGCCAGTCTGCAAAAGTTAACTATCTTCATACACCACTAGGGTTATGAACTCTATAATCTTCACACAACATCAGGGTCATTAACTCTATAATCTTCATGCAACATCAGCGTGGTTAACTGTTTTTCAGACTGGCAAGACATTTCTGGTGGACTGGCACTGGTCTGCCAACCAGAGGTTGAAAACCACTGCAGGGGAGAACATTTTATCTTCTTCTTTTATTTTTATTTATTTTTTTACAAGGACAGAGAGAGGGATAGATAGGGACAGACAGGAATGAAGAGAGATGAGAAGCATCAATCATCAGTTTTTTATTGCGACCCCTTAGTTGTTCATTGATTGCTTTCTCACATGTGCCTTGACCACAGGCCTTCAGCAGACCGAGCCACCCCTTGCTGGAGCCAGCGACCTTGGGTCCAAGCTGGCGAGCTTTTGCTCAAGCTAGATGAGCTCGCACTCAAGCTGGCGACCTCGGGGTCTCGAACCTGGGTCCTTCGCATCCCAGTCCGATGCTCTATCCACTGTGCCACCGCCTGGTCAGTTATCTTTTTCTTAACAGTTCTTATATTTCTGATTGTTTTATTTTGTTCATTGCAGTGGCCAACATTTTCAATAGCTCAGTAATAATTTAAATAAGTGACATCATTTTCTTGCTCCTGAATTTAAAAGAAAAATTTCTTTCATTCCTTCAAGTAAGATGCTAGCTTTGAGATGTAAGCATGTGTATGTTCATGTCTATAAGTCATACTGGTATTAAGGAATTACACATCAATGCCTATTTTATTGAAAGGCTTTTTAAAAACATGAGTGCATGTTGAATTATTTTCAGATGCATTTTCTGTATTCTTAGAGGTGATTATATAATTTTTCTCCCTAGCTCTATGCTATAGACTGAATGTTTGTGACACACCCACTCTAAATAAAATTCCTATGTTGAAATCCTAACTCCCGATGTGGTGGCATTAGGAAATGGGGCCTTTTGTAAGCGATCAGGTCATGAGGATGGAACCCCTGGCTGGGATGAGTGCCCTTCTGAAAGTGACCTTAGAAAACTCTCTTGACCCTTATACTTCATATTAGAACCTGCCAGTCCATGAACCAGGAAGCCAGCTCTCACCAGACTACTAGCACTTTGATCTTGAACTTTGGAGCTTCTAGAACAGTAAGAAATAAATTTCTGTATTTAAGTCACCCAATCTACAGTAATTTGTTATAGCAGCCCAAAGGGACTAAGATACTCTATTGATGTGATAGATTAGATGAATGGACTTTCTGATATTGAACCATTGTGCCTTCTTGGAATAAACTCCGCTTGGTCATGATGAGTGGAAAGTCAGTAGCCACGGCCACCATCACAGCCGCCTGGCCCATGGAGGTTCACATTTGATTTGGACAGTCGGTAATGAAACAACAGAGTCAAGAACTGGTGAGCCATTACCTTTAATCCTAGCTTGCACCTGGCGGGCAAGTAAAAACACACACTGGGCTCCAAAACCCACTCATTCAGTGCTCACAAAGTTACTGACTTATCCGAGTTTTCTAGAATCATAGGTTTCTAGCTCACTAGCCTTATTCACCTCTGTTCCCCATCTCCTTCTCTCTGCACAAACTGGCTTCTCCTTCAGCACTCTGCCATCTTGGCTGCTTCTCCTCTCCTCCACATGGCCTTTTTCTGCTCTCCTAGAATGTAATCACTCTTTCCAGAAAGAATGTGATTTCTCTTCCTTTTAAAACAGTCATTCTTATCCTGGGTTCTATCGAAGCCTAGGGGTTCGATGAGTTGGTCTCAGGGGTTCAGAGAAGCCTCTGCCGCGGAGGTAAAGACACACTTGTGTAAAGTCGTGATGACACGCCCCGCTTGGCCATCACTTGCTGCAGAGGATCACGTTACATTGCTTGGCCAACCAGTGCTGCGGGGAATTTAGAGCGCGCAGTAGTCAACGGCTGTCGTAGTTGTACGTCGTGTGGTTTCTTTCTTAATATTTTAATCCATACTAAACATGTCGAGCAGAAAAAGAAAGTGGTCGGACGAATATGTACAACGTGGATTCACATATATCATGGAACGCGATGTGAGTCAGCGTCCTATCTGCATGATATGCAATGCCAAGTTGAGCAACTCTAGTCTCGCACCAGCAAAACTAAATTTGGAAAAAAAAATCATATTTTATTTATCACTAAAGAAGGGTTCAGTGAATGCGCACATGAAACTGGTGGGTTCGGCACCTCAAAAAAGGTTAAGAACCACTGTTTTAAAACCTTTTGGCATGAAAGCCCTCCCCCAACACACATTAATATAATCATGCCCATCCCAAGCAAGAAGGGCAACTAATATCATCACTTGGGCAACAGGCTTCCACGTGGGCAGCGCCATCTTTAACAAAGTGAGCATAATATATTTTATCTGCCCAACAATGAGTTAATATTTAATAAGCTCTTGGGCTTTCTTTATTAATTGTTCTTTTAAGGTTTTATCATAAATATTCATAAGTAAAAATTGATTTTTCTTTTTTTAGTAGGAATATACCCGAATTAAAAATTTGTAAGTTTTCCTTTTTTTTTTTTCTATGTACTGGGATATTTTAAGAAACATTTGGATTATTTGATTTTTAAACATTGGGTAGAAATTTCTATGAGATGGTGTTCTTCTATTTTGATGACTATTAATTGCTAATTCTAATTACATATATTTGTGCTTTCTCCCTTTTTATTAATAAGATGTTTTCAAAGAACTACCTTTTACATTTCTTAATTTTACTGCTCTTTGTATTCTTTTTAATGATAGCAATTTTTTCTTCTGTCTTTCTTGGTTTACTAGTTTTATGAATTAGATATTTAATTGATGTATTTTCATTTTTATTATTGTAATAACTTCTTTATCTGTATTCTAAAATTTCGGATAATGTTGTTTTTATATTGTTTTCTTCTTTGAGAAGTAATTTAATTATATGTGGGTGTGTATGTTTATGTGTGTGTGTAAAAGTTCCAGGGGAAAGGACCTATTTCATTTTGATTGTTTTAAATTAATGTCTAATTTTATTTCATGTAGGCAAAGAATACTATTTGTATTATTTTTATCCATTAAATTATTGAGATATTCTTTGGCCCAAAATGGCACTTCCATGAATATTCAGTGTGCACTTAAAAAGGTGACATATTTTCTATTAATGGCATACAGGGTTCAACATATATGTTTGATATCTACCTTATATCCTTAGTCATTTTTCATTATCTTGATTTTGCTGGACTGAGAAAAATGTGTTAAAGTCTCCAAATTAATGTATTCTTGTCCTTTTCTGTTCTCATCTTTATAGTTTCTGTGTTATAAAATTTGTGTAAGTTTTGTCTCTCCATTATAGATGGTAGTCTGTCGCATTGTAAACTATTCTTTTACTCATAATACTCTTTGACCCAAATTCTAGCTTGTCAAGTACCAAGATTATACAGAAGGAAATTGAGGTTGTTATTTATCTAAAGGAGTACTATAAACCTCAAAAGAAAGTCTAACACTTTTTTTACTCATATATCTTGTACTCTTTGGTAATTCTATTCAGAACCTAATGCCATAGTGAAGAGAGGCCATTGTAGTGCTTTGTTAGTGCTTATTCAAGTGGGGTGGGGTCAATTGGGGAAGACATGCTTTGTTCCATTTCTGCAAAATAGGAAGGTCGCTACTATAAACGTTAAGTTTCTGTCTCCTTGTCTGCGAATAGTATTCTTTGTAACACTCAGCTAAGAAGAGGAGAGAGGAGTAAATCATTTTATGAGGAAATGCTTTAAAGTAAAGCTGTGTGCCCCTAGACAGTAAAGGGGTGTCAAGGGGACTGACCCTAAGGAGACAGCACTGCAATCAAATGTGCTCTCGTTAGGGATGGCAAAAGGCTCTCCGCAGCACTACGCCGCCTAAAGAGAGTGCTGTGATGGGGTCCGCTGTCGGTCTCCCACACTGAGGCCTCCAGCCGAAAATGCTTTCCAGGAAGAGGCTATACATTATACCATCCACCATGGAGGTTAACACGTTTTTCTATCTCTCTTAGCGGCCAAGACAGAATCTTGCACATAGTGTACGCTAAAAATAATAAAATAAAAATCTAATTGAATATAGATACCCTGACTCCATAGACTATGATATTTTTAAAGAAATTTCCATGGGGAAAAAAATACCTACCATACACAAGTAACAAAAGTAACAGGCATTTAAAGTGTAAATCGATAAAATGGCATAGAATAAATGATACACTAAATTAAATATGGAGGCCGAGGACAAATTGTAAAATGTTTGATGCCGGGCTAGTAAGTTTGAACATCACCTAGGAGACGAGAGCAGCTTTTGAGGATTGGAGATCAGTTGAGTAAAAAGACCATGCAGGCTCCAGGTAGATAAATGATCTCCTAAGGACGAATGAGACTGCCAACAGGTAGAGCAGGTGAGAAATTATTACACCAGTTCAGATATGAGGTCCTGAATGTGCCAATCAAGGTCACGGCAGGGCAAATGAGATGAAGGAGCAGCTACATCTGCAGATCCCTATAATTCCCTTCATTGCCTCCAGTCCCTGCCTTTAGCCCACCTGCACGCATCTGACTATCAGCCCGCGTGGCAGCTTGACTTAGCCCACCTGAACGCACTATCAGCCCGCAGGGCAGCCTGACTTAGCCCACCTGCACGCACTGACTATCAGCCCGCAGGGCAGCCTGACTTAGCCCACCTGCATGCACTGACTATCAGCCCGCAGGGCAGCCTGACTTAGCCCACCTGAACGCACTATCAGCCCGCAGGGCAGCTTGACTTAGCCCACCTGCACGCACTATCAGCCCGCAGGGCAGCCTGACTTAGCCCACCTGCACGCACTATCAGCCCGCAGGGCAGCCTGACTTAGCCCACCTGCACGCACTGACTATCAGCCCGCAGGGCAGCCTGACTTAGCCCACCTGCACGCACTATCAGCCCGCAGGGCAGCCTGACTTAGCCCACCTGCACGCACTATCAGCCCGCAGGGCAGCCTGACTTAGCCCACCTGCACGCACTATCAGCCCGCAGGGCAGCCTGACTTAGCCCACCTGCACGCACCTGACTATCAGCCCGCAGGGCAGCCTGACTTAGCCCACCTGCACGCACTATCAGCCCGCAGGGCAGCCTGACTTAGCCCACCTGCACGCACTGACTATCAGCCCGCAGGGCAGCCTGACTTAGCCCACCTGCACGCACTGACTATCAGCCCGCAGGGCAGCCTGACTTAGCCCACCTGCATGCACTGACTATCAGCCCGCAGGGCAGCCTGACTTAGCCCACCTGCACGCACTGACTATCAGCCCGCAGGGCAGCTTGACTTAGCCCACCTGCACGCACTATCAGCCCGCAGGGCAGCCTGACTTAGCCCACCTGCACGCACTATCAGCCCGCAGGGCAGCCTGACTTAGCCCACCTGCACGCACTGACTATCAGCCCGCAGGGCAGCCTGACTTAGCCCACCTGCACGCACTATCAGCCCGCAGGGCAGCCTGACTTAGCCCACCTGCACGCACTATCAGCCCGCAGGGCAGCCTGACTTAGCCCACCTGCACGCACTATCAGCCCGCAGGGCAGCCTGACTTAGCCCACCTGCACGCACCTGACTATCAGCCCGCAGGGCAGCCTGACTTAGCCCACCTGCACGCACTGACTATCAGCCCGCAGGGCAGCCTGACTTAGCCCACCTGAACGCACTATCAGCCCGCAGGGCAGCTTGACTTAGCCCACCTGCACGCACTGACTATCAGCCCGCAGGGCAGCCTGACTTAGCCCACCTGCACGCACTATCAGCCCGCAGGGCAGCCTGACTTAGCCCACCTGCAAGCACTGACTATCAGCCCGCAGGGCAGCCTGACTTAGCCCACCTGCACGCACTATCAGCCCGCAGGGCAGCCTGACTTAGCCCACCTGCACGCACTATCAGCCCGCAGGGCAGCCTGACTTAGCCCACCTGCACGCACTGACTATCAGCCCGCAGGGCAGCCTGACTTAGCCCACCTGCACGCACTGACTATCAGCCCGCAGGGCAGCCTGACTTAGCCCACCTGCACGCACTGACTATCAGCCCGCAGGGCAGCCTGACTTAGCCCACCTGCACGCACTATCAGCCCGCAGGGCAGCTTGACTCTTGCTGTCAC
The DNA here is from genome assembly GCA_037038555.1 of Rhynchonycteris naso. NCBI lineage: Eukaryota > Metazoa > Chordata > Mammalia > Chiroptera > Emballonuridae > Rhynchonycteris > Rhynchonycteris naso. The sequence goes on along the minus strand of CM072998.1, from coordinate 5,144,905 downwards.
AGCTGCCCATCCCGCACGCACAGGGCAGGTTAGGTCACCAAGCATCCTTAGGAGGGGTAATTGAAGTTACATCAGGGACCATTGGTTTCTGAGGATCCATACCTCACCCTCCCAAGTAAAATAAAGAAACAAGAAACCCTTCCATACTCCCTAGACAAACAACCAAAAATTATTGGGATTCTTTGGCGAGTGTAGGTAGGCTTCTCTGTTCATATCATCCAGACAACTATCCTTCCGGGAAGGTGAGAGGCGCTGGTGAAGCCTGTGGCATTCTCTTAGTGGGAGCACCCAGTCAACTGTTCTCTCTTCCTGGCTCCTCTGACTCACCTGGGAACTCACTGTTAGAACTATATATCTCTAGCACTCGTTGGTGGACATCTGGTCCTTGAAGAACCCACGCTGAAATCTGTGATCACTGCACCCACATCCCAGGGAAGCTACTCCCAGCTGTGACCCGGCCTATGAAAGAGCTTTTGTCCTTTGGGCCACTGCGTGCTACGTGCAGTCGGGCCAGTACCCTGTTACATCAGACCACCGCAGCTCTAGAATAAGTGAGACCCAGCAATTCAGACTGGGCCTGCTGAGACTTACTACCTTTGCTTACTCATTCGAGCTCTCTTTTTACCATAGAAAAGTTTCTAGATACCATTTGGCAGATAAAGCCACCTTACCCATACTGGGAATAAAGAGAGAGATGGGTATGAGGGCTGTGTGGAAGAGTTCACAGTGCTGAGAGCCCTATCCTTACAAGTGCCTGCTTACCAGGCTGACCCTTGCTTGGCACCTGGAAAACAGTGGGCAAAAGTGGCCCACTGCCCCCAAACTGTTTGTATCAACTGTGTGCTCTGTGCCAAACACCTGCTTTTCTTCTAGGAGTCTGGAATTTGGGCACATGCTGGTAAATTTGGCACACGCCCATCCCCAAGTAGAAACTCTGGGCACAGAGTCTCTAAGGCTTCCCGGAAGTTGTGACTGGTTTCCTCCCCACTTCCTCCCACGCGCGTCTTCCTTCAGGCCACTGTGTTTTGTAATCTTCTCCCTTGATAAACTGTGTCACTGAGTACTGAGTCCTGTGAGTCCTAGCGAATCCTCTAACTGAGGTGTTCTGAGGACCCCTGACACAAAGACCATTTCCCGTTTCATAAATGTCATAATGTCCTTAGGATTTCTATGAAAACCCGGGGAAACAGCCCCATTCTCTTCTGCAAGGCAGGCGGAGTTTTTTTTGTTTTTTTGTTTTTTTTTCTTTTTTACCCGAAGCCCTATGAATGAACTTGGTCTTTTGTTCCGCAGCTAACTGCTCCCACCTGCTGCCCTGTGATGCTCGCGTTCATTCTGCCTGGCCTTCTGATCCCCCGCCTTCCCCGCTCTGTTCCCAGACCCCTACTTGTCTAGTCTCAGGACCTGCTCGTCAGGTTAACTCAGGTAGCCGCGTCACCCTAGGTTCTCAGTCATGACTTGCAAGGTCTCCTGCTTCCACGCACACCCCCAGCTTTGGGTGGGAGGTGCTTCGGCTGCCGGTTCCTTATCGTTACCGCTATCAGTGTGTCATCACTGAGCGAGTCCGCGGCTGCATCAGCTCCCAGGCCTCCCTGGGAGGAGGGCGGGTCAGGCAGGGTTTACTCTATGTGTGGACCTATTCCCACCTTCATGCTCCCTGTTCACATGTGGAAAGCTGAAAAGTAAAGTCAGTATATGACAGAGGAGGCTATAAAACCCTAATACCTCACATGACTGTTATTTTTTCCCCCTGAAACTTGTTTGTAAGTACTGGGAATAACTAAGAAGTTAAAAACCCACGTGCAACAGAAATAGAAGGAAACATCTGAATTTTTTCTATCCTGGTTTTGAAAGGTCGACTGAAAAGAAAAGGAAATCGTTTCAAGGGAATTTTAGATTTCAGCTTCTGGATGCGGAAATACATTTAAACTTTTCTCACTGTTACACGTCTCTGAAACCTTATATGGGAAGGAAGTTCAAAGGATTTTTCAAGTGACTTGAACATACTAACTAAAACTGAAACTGTAGCACAAATTCTGCTTCTGCGGTTTAATCATGCGTCACCCTGAGGGAGTCAACATATATTGGGGTGGAGTATGGGTCATCACCGTAAGTATATGACACTTCAGGTGGTGAAGCAAAGACCTTGTGACTTGGCATAGGATCTGTAACAGATGCCAAGAAAATGATGTTGCCGTGCGCACTGTTTACCATAAAGTCTGGCAAGACCGTCCCGGAGAGGCTTCCAAGGACAGCTGTGAGCCGGCAGCAGGCCCGAGTGGGGTCTGAGGTATTCATGAACTGCGCAGGTGCCTTTCTGCATTCACATCACCCGTTTTTATAAGGCATGGTTCACTCTCAGTTACCATGTTTAGCTTTTTTGTGGTAACTTTCCAGGGAAAGATCCCAAGTGATTCCTAACATGAAAGGATTCTTGACAGAAAGATCCCTAGATCAAGACATTGAGTAGATCCTGTCTTCCTTCTTCTCTCAAACAAACAGGAAGAAAAAGCAAACCCGTGGTCAGTCTACAGATTGCATGTCTTCACTGAGCCTTTGGTGTTAGATGTGGGTCCAAGACGGACAACCAGGGCACTTGGCATCTCTTTTTGGTTCAACAGTTTAGAGTGAACTTAAAATTCTTCTATCTGCCCTAGGGTCAGTGTGGGCATTATTGCTGTTTGTTTGTTTATCAATTTTAGAGAAAGAGAGAAAGAAACATCGATTTGTTGTTTCACTTATTTGTGCATTCTTTGGTTGTTTCTTGTATGTGCTGTGACCAGGAACTGAACCCACAACCTTGGCATATTGGGACAACGCTCTAACGAATGGGCCAGGGCCCACAGCTCACTGTTTTCAAGGAATAAATTATTTCTTGTGTGTGTAATATCTTTTAAAAATTATTTAAATGTATGGGGAGAGAATTGTTGGGATAACACACGTAGGTAGTGGAGATCTAGAATGTTTTTGCCCATTTACGTTCTTACAGAAATAATTCTTGGTGAAGTTTTTTCCTTCGATTTGGTTTCTCCAGCCACGTCGCCTTGATGTATTACACAGACTCACTGGACTTGATTTCCTGATTATGAGAGAAGAACCCACGTTGGGGAGTTTACCATGGCGCCGCTACTCAGGCAGGAGGCAGGAGAGATGGTGATGAAGCGATGTGTGCCCATGCTGGCTACAAGGTATCAATGGGTATTCAGGGCAAGACTGCCAGAAATTATGCTTGATAATCAGGCTGCACTTAGAGCTAGGGATCATGGCAGACTCGCAGTCCTACCTGAGGTGTGGAAGAGAGTGGTGTGGGAATATTGGGGGCACACATGTCTACTCGGAAGTCACTCAGGGTGTTCCCAGATCCCAATTAGGGATCTTTGATGACCTCGGCTGAACTCCAGAGCACAAGGAACTCCAGAGCGCTGCAGTCAGGACTGGCTGAACTACAGAACTGAATCTACGATATTGGGGTGGGGTTGGGTCATCACCATAAGGAGCCGGGGAACAGGACCAGGGGGAGAAGGTACGGAGGGTGGGAGACCGTCAGTAAATGCCTATTTTTATTTCGGTTTTGAAACTAAATGTCCATGATTATATAATGTGAGTAGATGAAGTTTCAAGTTTTTCTTTTTCATAGAAGGATAATTACAAATATAAAAAATACTCTTACACAAATAAGAAATGAGTTGTTTTTAATTCTCTGACTTTATCAAAGTTTTAAGTTTCTTTGCACTCTATTTGTGTGTATAATATTTAAGTGACTCTATATTCAAATGGCAGTGCTATCTCAATGTGAATGATACTTTTTAAAAATTTCTTATCGCTGAACCATTCCAACGACTCAATCTTTGGAACAATAATTTTTCAAACTTTTTATCTCTGGGTGCATATAAACTACTGAATTCCTGTGGCACACCAAAAAATATCTGATACTTTTTGCCAATCTGATAAAATAAAAAAAAATAATAAGTAGGTTTAATTTTGATTCATTCAAGTAGCTATTGTCGTGTTGGCTGTCGTCATTTTTATATCTGACAGTCTAAGGGGAAAGAGGTCCATGCCCTGGAGTAATGAGTGGTGTTGCATGTTTTAAGGATTCTTGCGGCGCACCGGTTGAAAATCGCTGCCCGAGAACACATAGAGCAGCCTGCAATGTAGATCTTTTCCCACTGACGACATGCTTTGTGTTGCTTGCGTTACACAGCCTGCCTCTCATCCATCACGCCTGGAACAGTGTGGGCACTCAGTATCTGAAAGCTGTTAGCATCACTGTCACTAGAAGTCCAACAGCTTTATCTAAACCCACTTGTGAGAGTAAAGACTTACACGTACTACCGGTGTCACAATTACCCTTTCTCCCCCCCCCCCCCCGAGCTTTTATGTCATTATCACATGTCGATGGAGCAGAGCATGGGGGTAAATGTTAATTAGAAAATGAAAGCCCTTCGTAATATAAAAAAGAAAACAGAGTATGAGACAGGAACAAGACTTGAGAACATTTCAGAGTGGAGAAGGTGAAAGACTTTGTTAAAGATTACTTGTTGATATAGACCTATTAAGTTAATTACTTAAATTATTTTCTATTGCCAGAGTGAAAGAGTAACCGAAAGGTGGGGGGAGGGCAGTGAGGGATGCCTAGAAAAAAGGAAAGCTTAATTAGAAACATATCCTTGTAGCCCTGGCCAGTTGGCTCAGTGGTAGAGCGTCGACCTGGAGTGTAGATGTTATGGGTTCGATTCTTGGTCAGGGCACACAGGAGAAGTGACCATCTGCTTCTCCACCCCTCATCTTTCTCCTCCCCCCCCCCCTCTGCAGCCATGGCTTGATTGGTTTGAGCACATTGGCCCCAGGGTGCTGAAGATGGTTCTATGGAGCCTCTGCCTCAGGTTCTAAAAATTGCTCGGTTGTAAGCATGGCCCCAGATGGGCAGAGCATCAGCCACAGACGGGGCTTATCAGGTGGATCTGGACAGGGTGTATGAGGGAGTTTGTTTCCCTCTCTCCCCTCCTCTCACTTGGAAAAGAAGAAAAACAAAACATGGCCCTGCGAGAAGAGTGCCGGCAGTGAAAGCTGGGTGGGAAGGGGACTGCCATCTGCAGGTATGGAGCCCAGCTCTCCAGTGTCTGGGATGATGTTGCTTCAACACTGAACCACTACAGAGGAGACTGAGAACGACTGTAGGCTGTCAGCACCAGCACCCCCATGATGGTCAAGGAAGGCCACAGCCCTCCATGGCAGTGACCACTGTGCCCCTCACCTGTGACCTCAGCTCTGCCACGGCTCTACCTCAGACTAAGCGACAGCTGTAAGTGACCCAATATTCAAATGGGAGGTCATGCCAAAGCTCCAACACAGATGTTGGCTGTAGCAGAGATTAATAAACAAGGTATGACACAAACCAAAGCCCGCAGGGAGAGGTAGTTCCCCGGCCACCCTCCCTTCCCAGTATTTCATGGGCTTCAGCTCTCACTTTAGGATAAGTGATGTCTTTGTTTATATTATTATTATTCTTTTCTTTATTATTATTATCTTAAGACCTTGTGAAATTAGAAAAGAAGCTTTCCGTTAGACTGCCAGTCCTGTGTAGCTCTAATACACTATAAACAAATCTCTTAAGCTATAACCATCTCCAGTGTGCTCAGATAATCAATCATAGTTTTATTGAGAGAGAAAAAACTCTTTTTAATATCTGACTTTGCCAAAAGCAGATTAACAGCAGATCTATTCTTGAAGACATCAGTGGAGAGTCCAAACTAATCATTATTCATAAGGAGCATTCTAAATCAAACATCCACACTGCTTTTGGTTTCTAAATTTTTTTTTCAGTGGTCACTATTCAGTGAAAGACTTGAGTACATTGATCGTGGAATTTCTAGAGCTTAATCCTGCCTGAAGATTTTTGGAATGTGAGTTCTGGTGGACATCTGTCATTCATGTCTACCTAAATTTTTTTCAATGCTTTCTCCATATGGTGGTGGTTGCTCTCCATCCATGATGCATTCTACCTTCCCAGTGCAGCATCCAGAAACTACATTTCCCAGAATGCATTGCTGCCAAGGTATAGACATGTGGCTTAGATTTGACCAATTGTAGAGAGCTTTTAAAACCTTTGATTTGATTGGCTACATGAGGAAAAGGAACTGACATTTATATTTGCAGCATGGGAGTTTCTGAGTTTGAGGGTGAGGGAAGCAGCTTCTAGAATCACAGCAGAGGCAGCGTAATTCTCAGTGGTCTCTGGGAGCAGCAGGACCCTCTAGATCATTGTGGAAGCAGCTCTGGTCTGAGGTCAGATGAGGCAGTCACTCCCTTAACAATTCTGTGTCATTTAATATCTTTCTTTTATTCCAGCTATTCACACATGCTGACCTTGTGTCATACCCATTTCACAATGACAGTTTGTCATTCTTCAGGACTTATCAGTACATGTCTGTTGTCTAGAACATCAAGCCATTACTGACCTCTGAGCCTATGCTGATGCATTATAATGAACATGGACCATGTATTCTCCCTGTTGGGTAACTTGGCTTATAGTGTTTAAGTGCAGCTTAGTTGCAAAGTACCAGATGGCAGCTCATTGTCAATGATTTATTAGGCAAATGCCATGTAACGTTGAACTAGTGTATGGGAACCATAATCATGTGTAGCCAAGTTTTTAAATTTATACTCATCACGTTTCTGTGGGGATAATGTTCTAAAATGCTGCCCACATACATTTCACAAAATATTTGGCACCAGAGTCTTTTCTCAGTGCTTTTCTTTCGCACCATTGTTTACAAGCTCCAGAGAGCAATGCTGAATTCTGGTGCCCTGAGTTCTGTGCTTATGCCATCCAGAATCTCACTGTGCCATTGATTGGGTGTTACTCTGATTCCTTCCTTCCGCTCACCATCTAGTTAACTGACAAATTCAACTAATTCTACCCCCAATTGTATCTGGCTCTGACCCACTTGGCTCAGTTTTTACTTCCATTTCCCCAGCTGTAAGAGTTCTTACAGCTTTCTGATGCTCTCCCTGCCCTAATTCTACACACACCAGCTGGCATGGTCCTTTCTCACTTTTATCAATGCCTTTCAATAGTCTCCTGCTTAGCTTAGAACAAAATCCCACGAAGTGATGGGATGTTGTATTTTGGGTTCCTCGGGAAGGGGTCTCTGGGACAGAGCACAGCGTGCAGGTCGGAGGTTTAGCGGGGAGCATCACAGGCATTTCCCGGGGTGGCTGATGGCTGAGGGCAGCCAGCAGGCAGCCATGAGCTGGGGAAGACATGCTTCTGTTCTGGGGGCAGTCCGGTGGTACAGGACAGCATCCGCTCCTCGTGGCCCCCAGGCACTGGTCCCCCCCCCAGCCCCTGCACCACCGGCCCGCACTCCCCCCACTCACGCTCAGCACAGCGTCTTGGGTGGTCCTGGGAAGCCAGAGTCCTGTACCGCCTCGGGCCTGTGCCTCCTCTCCTGGGCCTGCACCCTTTCCTCCAGCTCTTCAGCGGCTGGCTCTCTCCTTCTTCAGGTCTCTGCTCAACTCTCACCTTCTCAACAGGAACCTCTTCCCCTCCCTCCCGGTCACTACGGTCTTTATCCTTTTCCCTACAGGGCAGCAGCTTCCTCCATGCGATGCCCTCAGCACAGTCTTGGTTTGTCTTGGGCATTTTCATTATCTGGCTGCTCTGTAGGAATCTAAGCCCCACGACAGACAGCAGGGGCCCCGTGTGCTCACACAGCCTGGCCGGTGTCCAAGGAAGCCAGGCACAGAGTGGGCACTGGCTGAAACCGTACTGAGTCAGTGAATGCAAATCTTCAGGCTGACTGTTAAGACTTCAGCACCTGCGCTCACGTGAAGGCAGCTTTGTGAGCGCCTCGCTCAGGCTGATCACGCGGACAGTGACGCCTCCTTCAGACAGGCTACATGGCGCTGGGCTGACTTGGAAACGCACAGGGGTACTTCTCACACTGTGGGTCCCACTGGGTCGGAGGATGCTCTGCTTTATGTTGTCTTCATTCAGGTCCCCAAGCCGTCAGGCGAGGCTTGCTTTCCTGGCATCCCCGTTTGCCGAGGCAGGAAAAATGCAATGTGGTGCATTGTGCACTGACTTTACAAGCTTCCTCCCAGAGGTGACACATGTCTGCTCTCAGGTCATTGGTCAATGCGAGTCACATGTTCAAGTCGCCATCCAGAGTGGATAGGGAAGGACAGGGTGGATTCCAAGTTGGGTTCATCTCTCAGGATGAGAAGATGAAGGCCAGAAAGCTCACATTTGGCTCTTGTGATGAAATCACATTTTTATTCCTGGAAAGCTCACCTTATATACGACACATGAGAAGCCCTTGGGAGGCACAAGCGAGACTACGTGGGCCCGACCCATCGCTGATACCGAAGTAGCTATGAAAATAAAGGACCTGAGAAAAGCCGTGGATGTCTGAGAATCACTCCAACAGGGAAAAAGGAAACCTGTTTTGAAATAAACTTACAAAATCACTCCAAGAGTTACTCATTTTATCTCAAAGCTGTACTTAACAATTTATTTCTTTATATGCCTCTGTTGAGCTGAATGCATTTGGTGAGCATCTCTTCCAGGGTATCATCGGCCACATGGATGTGTGTGCATGTGCGTGTGTATGTACTGACAGGTGTATGCCATAGTTCAGGGACATAATAGCAATGATTACCACTCACAGTTTATCAAAGCAACTTTAGAGTGATTACTAAAGTACAAGAATTATTACAGTAGCCTGACCAGACAGCGGCGCCCTGGTTAGTGCACCAGACTGGGACATGGAGGACCCAGGTTCAAAACCCCGAGGTTGCTGGCTTGAACGCGGGCTCATCTGGCTTGAGCAAGGCTCACCAGCTTGAGACCAAGGTTGCTGGCTTGAGCAAGGTGTCACTTGCTCTGCTGTGGCCCCCAGTCAAGGCACATATGAGAAAGCAATCAATGAACAACTAAGGAGTCGCAACAAAGAACTGATGCTTCTTATCTCTCTCCCTTTCTGTCTGTCCCTATCTGTCCCTCTCTCTGTCTCTGTCACCCCCCCCAAAAAAAGAATTATTATAGTAAATGTCTTACTAGAAAAGCACAATTATCTTTTTTAAAAAGCCATTAATTATAATAACAATAACTAAATGAACTTTTGTGCTATTCCTGCTGATGATTTTTTCAGGGACCAGATAAAGACAAAAGAAATGGTTTAAAAACAGGGCTTGATGGATAGGTGTGTGGTTACTAGAAAGCGTATTGGGTTGAAGAATATTTAAATAATTACCTTATAAGATCACCTCTCACAATTATACAAGGCCTATAATATAAATCTGATCAGCATCATTCCTAGACATTTATTGATAAAACAAATCAACACTCCACTAAGACTAAATGCAGCTTAGCCCAGCTTGGTCATTAATTGAGAAAGTGGATTATCGTGAGATAAAACTGAGGAAGCAAAAAGCCTTAAGAACTTACATATAAAAAAGTTTCTGAAGTGGAATGTCGTGGGGTATATACCCCAGTTAAATTACTAGTGACTATAAAGTTGCTCCCTGTTTGACTATGACCTGGTTGTGGTAATTCTTTGCTGTTTATTTTTGAGGACGTATTTTTATATCTAACGAGCAGATGTGAAAGAGAAGAAACGGGCCAGCAACAGACAACGATGTTATGATTGGTAGCAGCCTCTTAACTATCATTTTTATAGTCATTATAGTCCTAAGAATTCAAAACCTACCCTTTATTTTTCTCCGTCTTCTTCAAATAATTTTTAATTTCTTTGCTTTTTATCCCTGGGAAAAAAAATATGGATTAAAATTTGGGCATAATTTCCTTTTACTGTTTGAGCCTTTTGAGCCCATTTTGTTTTAAGATACAAAGGTATATAATAAGTTCCTTGAGGTTGAAGGCTGTCTTCTCTATCATTCTATTCTCACTTAACATAGGGAAGGCCCCTGGTGAGAATTTTTAAATTCAATCGCAGTGATGTGATGGAGTTTGACCAGACTCTTTCTATAACAATAAAGGGCAGTTTCGTCAGACTTTTCTCCGCCTTGTTGGTCCGTTTACTTTTAGTGCTACTTTAGCAACGGAAACTTGAGTGCAAGGAATTGTTTTCTCACTTTTTACATAACGGCACATATATTGGAATTGTTGATTAAACTCCACCAAGGATCAGTGCTTATTCTTCTATTGCATGTGTTTTTTTAAAGCCTCAAGTATTTTTGTTATTTTTATATTGAAGCACTTTGGCATTGCCCCTTTCACAAGTATTATATTTTATTTTATTGAATAAGTGACACAGAGCATTAGATTCCTTTCTTCTTCCCTCTGCCCCTGGAATGTGCCTGATAATCCAAGACAACATTGAGTATAATTCCTCGTCTATCCTGCCAATCAGTTGAAAGCTCCCAAATACTTTTGACAGTTAACATGGGCTCTTTTGAGGGGAATGCCACTTCTGGACTCCTGATGCTCTTCCCGAGTTATAGGAACACAACTGGTCTCTCGCCAGGTCTCTGTTGACCTTCTTTCTTCCCATCCCCTGCATTGAGTGACTAACGTGACTGTTCAGTGGGGGGAGGGGGGAAGAAATCTGGATGTGCCCACCCTCAGTTGGTGGCCTGTGTTTCCTTGCCAGGAGGACACATTCTCTGCTGTTCCTTCAGGAGCGAGCTCTTCCCTGCCTCTCAGATCCGTCGGCTACCGTCCAGAACCTGGAGCGATTGAGTGGTTACATTTCTCTGATTCTTATGGCAAAGGTAAGCGTCCAGCAGGCGGTATCCTTTAACCTGGCCTATACTGGGGACAAAGGTGATGCTTTGTTTTTTGTTGTTTGTTTTTTTTAAATAAGAGGGTGTTTTTATCAGATAATAAATTTTTATATTTAAAAACAACTACAATTATGTAAAAGTGATGTTTGTAAAACATTAATTGCCTTGTGGTTATGTTCAATCCCAGAGTCGTTGCCATTTAACTCCAATTTATAAAACAATGCATGCCATTAACTATAACAAAAAGAAATTAAAATTGCATAAAAACTGGAGCATGCACTCAAACACGGATTTTATATTTGGAATCAGCGATGCAGAAATATATAGAAAAAGTTCTAACACCTCATGCAACAGAAATGAAAAATAATTGTTCCTTTTCACTAATTCTACTTTTACTCATTTTAAGAGTTAAACTTGGTTATGTAAAAGGAGAGTGCTTTTAGGAGAGTAAGCAAAAATATAATACAGGAAAATTTTCACTGAAATTTTATGCTTAAAATCATTCACAAAATGTTTAGGGTCAAAATAGAACACACATAAATAATTCTTTCAGCTTCATGCTTGTTTTTATAAATCTTCATTAAAGACAGAAGAAAACTATGTCACCTATCATTCTTCTGTTAAAATATTGGTAGAATATCCTTTAAAATTATGATTTTTTTTTTATTAATTCTAATGGGGTGACACCAATAAATCAGGGTACATATGTACAATGAAAACATCTCCAGGTTATCTTATCATTCAACCGTGTTGCATACCCGTCACCAAAAGTCAAATTGTCCTCTGTCACCAAAGGTGATGTTTTGACTCCCATCTTCCTTATTCGTCATCTTTCTTTGGGAAGGATAAAAGGTGTTACTTATTGCACACACGCGCGCACACACACACACACACACACACACACAAACACGGACACCCACCACCACCACCAAGACGTCACCTTTTTGTTGCATTGGTCAGGTTGACTGAGAAATAAGTTATAAGACACAGAACCCAACACGGAGTCATCAAAGCCTGGACCTGGGGATCAGACTCGACCTGTGGGCGGGGCATGGACCGGTTGTCAAGGACAACTTACCCTGTCCACTCAGTGAGCACCGTGCCGACAGCCATAATGTTTTTAGGGGCCCCAGAAAATGTTTTCATTTCTTTCAACACCTGAAGAAAAGAAATCTATAAAACTCTGGCTTTGATTTGTCTTTATATCAATGCAGTTGTAAAATATAATTTGTTTACATTTTTAAATTAGTTTTTAAAGTTCTGTGGAAGGAATCCCCGAAGACCAAGTGTCTAACGCCCGCAGAAGGCACCCTGCAGCCCTGCCTCCCAGTCTGTGGGAGCTCTGACTGCCCCGGTCAGCCGCGCACAGCTGCCCAGCCCTAAGTGAAGTCGGCGTGTGGAGCTGTAGCAAGGTACCAAAGAATTGCAAGGATTAATATTTTAGGAGGAAGAGTCAGGTTTTTTGCCCCCTCCTTTCTGTAGAGAACGAAGGAAGAGGAACGTGGGAGTTTCCTGGACATACTATGTACTGAGAGATAAGAAACGCCTTTTACTAAGAGGCTTAAAGGGCATTTTTTAATTTAGGCCAAGCATTCAGAGATTTTGTAAATATGATTTTTTTATACTTATGTGTGATTTGCACCAACTCAGGATGAACAACAGCATTGTGTTGTAAATGGAGAGGTTTTACGCTAGGTTTTAAATGAAAGGAGGAAGGAGACTCGGACCTCCCTCCCTTCCCCCACCCCTGTGAGGAAGAAGGTAAACAGCTAGCCAAGTGCAGGCGAAGGGAAGAAAGATTAAGCAGCCCTTTCCTTTTTCCCTCTCTTTCTCCTTAATGGACAATTCACAAATGCTTATCCTATGACATCACCTAAGCCCTTCCCATCCTGAAAACGTGTGATTAATGGATGTACCTCTAAAACAGTGGTTCTTAACCTTTTTTGATGTATGGAACCCACCAGTTTCATATGCGCATTCACCGAACCCTTCTTTAGTGATAAATAAAATATGGTTTTTTTTTTCCAAATTCAAGACACAGGTATATGTTTTCTTACTGGTGCACAAAATGAGCCGTGCATGAACATCACCTTGCTCAAAGAACAAAACCAACAAAGTGCATGAACTCACAACAAATTACGGTATTACTTTATTCTGGCCTCCGCGGCAGAGGCTTCTCTGAACCCCTGAGACCGACTCATCGAACCTCTAGTCTTTTAATATGCAAAATGACATCCTTCGCTATTGTGTTACCTTATAAGTTTTAATATGTAAGAATGTTTTTTATAAATCCTATAAGCGAATGTTAATAATTATGTCATGCTCCCCTCCTCCTCCTCCTCCTTTTCCCGCCAACTTGTACGGGATCAAGGCTATATTCGACACAGCACGATTTGGGTCAGCTATACCCCATGTTGTCATATGCAGCTGGCTTATTAATCAATCTCCTCCTATTAATAAAACTCCTTATTAATTCATTTGGACTTGGTGTCTCTACGTAAGCCTGGCGGAACAGTACTTTACAACAGAGCTGACCGTGAGGGGTGCCTGCAGCGTCCGGCCGCCCTGTCCGGCCCACGGGTGAGCGGCTGCTGCGATTAAGGTAAAATCACCAGCGTGCGAGGTTCTAAGTGAACAAATGACACTTGGACAGCGTCTCTCTGAAGCACAAGGACACCAGCAAGGCTGCCGTCTGGGGGTGCAGGCTGCTGCAGCATGACCTTGGCAGACATTGGCAGAGTGTGGGGCCTCAGCGGAGGCTGTGGTGACCAGAGCTGCAATGAGGGTTTGCCATAGAGAAATAGCTCTCTGTGTAGACACCCCTCTTTGGCAGCAGATGGCTGAGTGCACCTGTTGCTTTGCAGAATGTGGGAGAGCTGACGGCTGTCTGCTACAAAATACTACTCAGGCTCCAGAATTAAAATCAGGATGCCCCAAATTCTACATTTAGGTGCCAGCTAGACTGTGGGACAGTGACCTTGAATTTATGTGTCTTATCCACGGTATCAAATAGAAACATACTCAGCAGACAAACTTCAAAGTGGTGTCATGGTCACGGAGACCGGATCCAAGCTCGGATCAGACCTGCGCCGCCCAGACTGAGGACACATGCTTGAGATTTTAGAATTCAGAGCAGAGGAAAGAGGCCCTCTGGTGAACTTGATCCAGGCCTCTCAGTGAACAGGCATCACAAATACTCGGAGCACCTGTCCACTTAGGAGCTGATTGAGGGGTTCTGCATTTGGAACAAATGTGGAGAACTTGATGAACATGCTCCCTGAGATACACGTTGCTTAAACCTCAGCAATTCTACAAGAAAAGATGGTAGCAGCAGCCTTGGGGGCCCCCCACGTCTGCTCACAAGGTACACAGCGGAGGTACCGGTACCAGACGGCCCATACACAGCGCTCCGAGGGCTGGGCATCGGGGCCCATGGGGCCACGGGCATTCCCACACTCGCCCACGTGGGACTGGGACTTCCATCCTGCAAATTTCGAATCTTTGCAGAAAAGATGTTCGTGTTACAAATGTCATTCTCCGACAGAGGAGACTATGTGTGAGTAGGTTTCTCTCGAAGGAGTACATGCAGGGTCTATATAAATCAAGCTCTGACTGAGACATTTCTTCTCTCTATGGTCACGGTTGTGGCCACCGTACCGTTGACATGCTTGGATAGGCCGTCCGGTGAGGAGAAAACCTCCATCTCCCCTCCCACGCTCGCACAAGATTGAGTTTCTGCCGTGGCTTTGGGCAACACCGATCTTGGGTCCTAGGAATCATTCCAGGGGTAACTGCCAGGAGCAGGGAGCTGGTTTGCTGCATTTGTTGGGTATGGGGCTGGGGCTGTTGCTAATCTCCTGTGTCCCACTCTGTCTTTGAACTCCTCGGTAAGTGAGGGACATCAGAGACCTGGCATTACCCCCTGTAGGCCTTTTGCTGCCCCGAAGGCATTACCGTCATTCAGGCTGGACTCTAGGCTGAAGCAGCTGCCTAAACTCCAGCTCACCACGTTCCGAGAACTCCTCTCACGGAGGCGGGGAGGAAGAAGAAATGAGTAAATGGAGTTTGCTTCGTCATTTAGCTTGTGATGCTTTTGTCCTTGAACGGGTAGCTCGCTAGAGCAGCAAGCTTAATTTAGGACTCCAACCCTGTTAGTACGTTAACATGCCAGGGGATTTGTTCCCTTTTGAAAGCTTGTGAGATTCAACCACATATTGAAACATGCAGCTGACCAGGCGATGGCGCAGTGGATAGAGCATTGGACTGGGATGCGGAGGACCCAGTTTCGAGACCCTGAGGTTGTCAGCTTGAGCGCGGGCTCATCTGGCTTAAGCAAAAAGCTCACCAGCTTGGACCCAAGGTCGCTGGCTCCAGCAAGGGATGGCTCGGTCTGCTGAAGGCCCGCGGTTAGGCACATGTGAGAAAGCAATCAATAAACAACTAAGGTGTCGCAACGAAAAACTGATGATTGATGCTTCTCATCTCTCTCTGTTCCTGTCTGTCTGTCCCTATCTATCCCTCTCTCTCTGACTCTCTCTCCCTGTAAAAAAAAAAAAACATGCACAAAACAAAGGTCTATCTTAAGAAATGATTATATAGCTGTACTCCAGGTTCAAGAACTGGCATATTGCCCCTCCCATGCCCACGTTCCTTGTGCCATCTCCCCTCCGAGGGTACCTACACACCTGGTAACACCGTCCACTGCTCCTCATTCTACTTGAACTACCTGAGTGTGGGCTACGTGCCATGGAGTCGGCTCCGACTCCTGGCGACATTACGAATGAGTGATGTCCACTCGTCCTGTTCTCGGCCACCCCCCTCAGCTCCTGCACCTTCATGCCCAGGGCTTTTTTCTGCAGTCAGTCCACCTCATATCTGGTCTCCCTATTTTCCTGCTGCCTCTCTTTTCCCCAGCATTAATTGTCTTTTCCCAAGAACTTCACCTTCTCCTGACATGACCAAAGTAGAACAGCTTCAAGCGTACCCTTGTGTCTCCGGTGACGTTGCAGGCTTTATTTGCTCTCGGACCTACTTGTTGGTCATCCCAAAAGTTCAGGCTCTCCATAGAGCTCTTCTCTAATGCCATATTTCTAAGGAAGTGATTTTTTCCCCTATCAGCCACCTTCACTGTCCAACGCTCACATCTGGATATAGTAAATGGGGAGCACAAGGTCGTGGATGATCTTAGCCCTGGTCTCTGATGGCACATCTTAGCTCTCAGTGATCTTTCCTAATTCTCCCCCTGCTGCCCTTCTGGGTCTCAGCCTTCCGACTTATTGACTGCAGTCTCCATGTGAGTCGATGACTGAATCAAGGAAGGCAGAAGGGGCAATTTCGGGGTCTTTGTGTTAAAGGTGTGTGTCCTCTGCTGCCAGGAGCTTCGTCTTCTTACTGTCGCAGTGCCGCCCTGCACGGGCAATCGCTTCTTTCGTTTTCCTCAGAAGTCACTCCAAACCATTGCTCCTGCTGCCAGGAAGACGTGTCATCTGCACGTCTTGAGTTCCTGCTCTTTCTTCCAGCAACTGTCACTTTCTTTTTTTTTTTTCCTGAACCTGGCCCAGTTTTTTTTTATGATAGGTTCTGTGTGCAGATTAGACAGACAGGGAGATGAAAGGCACCCTGGTCCGACCCCTGAGCCTGTAGGAAACGGTTCTCTCTGTCCGTACGCCGTCCCGACAGCGCCTTCCTGCCCACGGTGCGGGTCACGCGTCAGGACAATCAAGGGCTGAGGCGCGCCCCCGTGTTCCAGAGCAACCTGCAGCACCCCGTGACCCACACAGTCAAAAGCTTCTCTGTGGTCGGCGAAACAGACTGACTTCCAGAAATCCCCATTCCCGTACCCAACGAATGCTCCCAGTGAGACCCGAGTGCCTCTTCCTTTTCTGAGTCCAGCTTGACCAGCCAGCACTTCCTGCTCCGTGTCAGGCAGGAGGGAAGCTGCACCCCCTTGAGCCATCACTGTGCTAGTGTCGTTTAGGGCTGCGTATCCCTAAAAGCAATGGCCCAGTTGCGCCTTTTTATGAAGTTCACACGAGTGAATAGACGGCGCGTGGTGGAGGAGCCTGGGGAAACATTTCCTCCCCATTATGTCTGCGGGAGCCGTACGGGGGTGGTCTCCATAACGAGCTAGACGCCCGGGCAGGCCCTGGCAGCATGGCTGGGCAGACACCAGATGGCCTCCACCGGGCCGCGGTGGCATTCAGCCTCAGTGCCCACGGTGCGCTGCTGAAAATGGACACGGTGTCTCCACTCAGTGGGTTCAATTCGAGTCCATTCTCATGGCGCCGGCCGAACTCCCCTTGATGAGCCTTGCTGGATTTCTGTTGATTCTCGGGTTGTTGCCAGTGACCTGGGTGTTTGGTCTGCCACTTGGAAAACCTCAAACTGGCAAACTGGAGACACCCCTCTTTGAGACCACTAACAAACGGTGCAACAAAATGAACCGGCTGGGCCGCCCATGGCTCATTAGGAGACCGACTCCAGCTGCTGCCTGACTCAGTGCACCTGGCTTGCAAACATGGCTACCTGGATCCATCGTCATGCTCACCGTGGCGATGAGCCCGCCGTAAGGATGGGGCAAAGGATGCTGCTCCCGATGCAGCAGCTAATGCTGTCAGACACGTGACGCCCGCCCTTTGTCTCCCAGGGAAGGAGGCTGCAGACGGACTGCATCAGAACGTTTCCCTGGTCCTAGGCATGGCGTCTCACCACAGTTATCTTTTATTTCTGTTTATAATCTTTCTGTTTTTCTAATACGATCAGCTAATCACTGTGGCTCTTGAAACTAATCTGTACAACATCTTCAGGTCTCTGAATCATTTTCAATTCCTTACTAGTGTGTTTCTTATCACAAGAACTACCCAACGGTAGATGGATGGTCACGGCGTTTGATGAACTTCCACGCTCCCTCCCGTCCATGGGCATCTGGTACTGTTGACCATTGGAATGGCTTCCTCAAAAATAAACTAAAAGCCCTGACCAGGTAGTTCAGTGGCTAAAACATTGTCCCTCTGTGCCAAGATTGTGAGTTGGATCCCTGGTTAGGGCACGTACAATAATTAACAAATGAATGCATAAATAAGTGGAACGAGAAATTGATGTTTTCCTCTTGCTTTCTTTTCCTTTTTCCCTCTTTCTCCTCCCACCTCAAATCAATGATAGACAATTAAGAGAAAAAGTGTCTGAGCAGAGAATGCCCACAGCGAATCGTGAATACCCACGGAGACCTGAGAATAAATAACCAATCCCATTAAATATGCTGCAGGTGTTCTTCATAATAAAAGACTATATAAATGGGTTTATAGCAAAAGCATAGTAATGTGCTTGCTTGAATAGCAAGATTGTTAAACAAAAGAGACTCACCACAGTCAAAGGAAAAAAGGTATTATTCAAATACCTACTGACCCCCATGAATTCCTCAATGACGTTTACTCGCTGCCTCAGAGAGTGTCCCTTTATTTTCTCCACATGTGACTTGTCAAACCCGTGGCACAGACGAGGGGGTTGAAGGGTCCCATTATTTTGCCGGGATCCTCAGGGTTCTTGTGGAGGCTGCTTTCTTTTGTCATTTCCAAAAAAAAAATCGTGTCTTTGATCCATGGACCTCAATGTCCTGCATGATTGTCCTATCTGTCCTTGTAAAATATTCATGAGGCTCCCTACAGCATTGGGTGAAATTTAAGGTCAGGTGGGGCAGCTCACCAAAGGGCACAACCAAGAAATCTCGGCCAGTCCCAACTAGCCAGCAGTGACCACGGAAAATGAAACTGAAATTAAGTATAAGGAAACACGGAGGCCGAGGAACGGCGTCCGCATTGGTGAGAAACACGGGGAGAAGATAAAACGCTGAGCTACCCTGAGGTTGGTGGTCAAACCAAGGTTTCCTTTGACTTCCTGCTGATTTTTACATTCTGCGCATTAGACAAAAATGCAAAATATGCTGCATAATTTTGAGAAAATCTACGGTTGCTGACTGAAAATGTTGTTTGTTCCAAGAGCAGAGAGAGGGAGCTACAGCTGAATTTAACCCCCCGAGAGCAGACTCTGAGCCCGCACGCACGCACGCACCCCAGGAGGATGTGGGGACAAACAAGCTGTACCTTGACTCGCAGAGGGGTCGTTGTGGTCATCTAGACGTGGTAGAGGGGAGTCAGAGCGACTATGGCAGGAAAAGCTTGCTGATTATTTTACACAAGGCGATAAAGTCAGGGGCTCCCAGGTCGAGGGGCCGCCGCTGATAGGACATTAAACAAAATGCAGGGCGAATTCTCCTACGCCCACAGCCATCTGTGATATTACCCTCTCCCCCAGGTAAGGACGGGGGCTCAGGAGGCTACGGAACTTGCCCAAGTTCGCACTGCCCAGGGCCAGAACCACGGGGGCTTCTAAAGACCTCGCCCACACACTTGCCGCAGTCTCAACCGCCTCATCCTGGGACAGCCGTCGTGACAGTGGCTGCCGGCTCCCCAGAGTCAGTGCCCGGGCTCTCGGATGGCCGTGCGGCTCCCGTTCTCCACGTACCTGTATTTGCACAGCTGCACCTCACGCATGGGCTCCTTTCGGGCCACAGCAACGCGTGGCACAGCGTGTCTGCCTCAGTGACCCTTGTCGTTATCACACCCGGAGGTGAAGTTCCGTTCTTTCCGGAGCCTTAGTTCCTCAAACCGGGGACCGTGGGTTCCAGCCAGAGACGACCTGTCCATCTAAGATCCGGAGTGTCCACTCTCTTCCCTGCGTGTCCAAAACTGCAGAGTCACCTTCGTCACAGGCCTGAGAAAAATAAATACTTCCAAATATGTGTGATGAACAAATGTCTCACAAAGTTACAGCTCTCCTTTATATCTCTTTTTATTTTACACAGGGACAGAGAGAGAGTCAGAGAGAGGGATAGATAGGGACAGACAGACAGGAACGGAGAGAGGTGAAGAAGCATCAATCATCAGTTTTTCGTTGCGACACCTTAGTTGTTCATTGATTGCTTTCTCATATATGCTTGACCGCGGGCCTTCAGCAGACGGAGTAACCCCTTGCTGGAGCCAGCGACCTTGGGTCCAAGCTGACGAGCTTTTGCTCAAGCCAGATGGGCCCACGCTCAAGCTGGCGACCTTGGGGTCTCAAACCTGGGTCCTCCTCATCCCAGTCTGACACTCTATCCACTGCGCCACCGCCTGGTCAGGCTTTCCTTTATATCTTGAAGCAAAAAAATATGCCATTCATTTGCTATAGAAGATTATGGATCAGCCAGGGCATGGATCCTGGTTGTCGCAATGGGCACAGTTTCCAACACCAGGGGGAGTCGAATATACTTCTCTGATGTAAGTACGTGTCTGTCGTTGGCAGAGACCAGGGAACTACAGGAAGCTGGACATTTAATTAGATGAGCACAGGGCGATATGTTAGAGCCCACGAGGCAACATTTTCTAATTTAAATACATAACCAAATAATAGAAATCGTCACAGTATCGTCAGTATTTGCTGAGCAGTCTCACTCTGCAGCATGAAGGGCAATTGTGCATTACTGCATTTAAACCTCACGACATGTGAGGTAGATCCTTCTATTACCAGGCTCCTAATTGGAGATTTAAAAAATAGATGTGAAAGGAGACACCCAAGGCTACACCAATGCTCTCGAAGGAGCTATAACCGGGGTCCTAAGTATACTCATTCACAGACCTCAATTTCATTAGCTGGTTAGCCACACCCCAAGGTAACTGATGCATTTTATTTACCTGTGTGATGAAATGGTAATTGTTAGGTTCTGAAAGTGTACATGTAAGAAGGCTGATAAAATCGCCAGGTTAGCCAGACCCGAAGGATTCCTGTGACATCACGTCACTTCTAACGTGGTCTACACTGTGACTCTTCAGAACACTGCCGCCGTCGGCTTCCCGTCAGGGAACAGCCGTTGGGTGGTTTGTTCAAATGGGATGGCTAGAACAAATGTTTAATCCCCAAGGATGTGGCCAGGGCTCATTCGCTTCAGGCCTGTAAAATGCACAAGTATTTAGCCAAAGACTATTTATAACCCTAGCAGGACACACATGCGTGCTGTAAGTTGCAGGGTGTGATCGAGTGTGAGGACAGTGAGTAAACCAGACGACGTGACTGTCTCAGCTCTGACCTATGAACAAGAAAGTGAGACGGATTGCAGTGAGAAGCACTCAGGGTAGGATCTCAGCCCTTCTACGTTAAGGGCTACAATCTTGGGCAAATTCCTTAGCTTTTTTGAGTCTCTATTTTCTCATCTGTTGTGCAGCAGGGATAACAAGACCTCCTTCATAATTTCTTAAAAGGACTCCTGAAAATAGAAATATATCAGAGCTTTGTTTTCTGTGAAAGTGAGAGGAATTCCAATTCAAATCAGTTTCATTGACAACTATCGGAATTTATTCTTCCACATTACTCTCAGCTCCACCTAGGTCCCGGCGTTCAAAGGAAGGGGTCCTGACCATGATGCCGCCTCTCCAAAGCCTGACCACTTTCCTTCGCGTTGGCTCAGTTCTTAGGCACGCTGTTTCCTCGCTGACTTTTAGGCTTACGGCTTCTATATTAGCCTACCCCACAAAGTAAGAGCTTCTTTCCCCAAACTCCAGTAGAAGTTCTGCAAGCATCTTTCATTGGCTTCATTGGTCAAATACCGTTTTTCTGGAGCCAAGAAGTCAGGTACATAGATTGAGGTTGGGTGAGACGTGATCTTCTTAAAAAAATGCCAACTTTCTTCGTCTTTAAAGGTAGATAAGAATGCTCACACCTCTGAGATAGAGATAATGAATGAGAAGATTTCTGGGGAACATGCAGCATCCAGCAGACCCTCAATAATGATTTTTTTCCCTGTTTTTAACCTCTCTCACATCAGCCATTCCGGGTAACACAGTTGTTGGGCTCAGGGTTGGTTTAATTGATTGACTGCTCAATGAACAAGGTTAGAACAGTTGGGATGTACCCACCAATCAACCAAACCTTCCTGCCACATCCTCTCAATAACGTCAGTTATGAAAGTATTCTCTCAATACATTACCTAAATTACTAATCAGTATTTTACTCCTAAAAAAGTGCTAATGCCAAGAAAATAGGGACACAATGCACTTGAGGTGGCTTTTAAGTATTAATAAATTTATTTATGGCGTTGTTGGGAAATGTCTATAATGTGAAAAATGCAGCATCTAGCTTAGATTTGATGCGTTCACTTACTGTGAGTTATTGTATTTTATTTTAATTTTTATCAGTTGATAGGATTACAAAGGAAAGTATAAAACAACACAAAAAGCAGAGGTGGGAACGTGGGAGTTTCATTACCATACGACCTGGCGTCTTGACATACCGTATTTCCCCATGTATAAGACTCACCCTTTTTTGAAAAATCTGGGAGCGTCATATACAGTGCTTGTAGAATTTTTTACTTGCATTTCCAACTTTTTCACACTTGTTTTTCGCTCTCATTGTTGAAGACAGTGATTTGTGATCAGTCACAGATGAGGACAAGCTAACGGACGGGAGTTTTGACAGTGATGAGGAGTTGTATGAATTTTTATGACCACTAAAACTTGAGTTCAATAACTTGATGTAATACTTTTTTTTTTTTTTCAAATTTGGGTTCCAAAATTAAGATGCATCTTATACATGGGAGCATCTTATACATGAAAGCCTTAGTATTGTAGTATTTTTCTCGTAATAAGACTACATGGATTTCAGCATGAAGCCCACTTAGTTGTTAGTAGCCTTACTGAAGTGAAAGTGATCCTCAATGCCAAAGAATCGAGGCCCTGGTGAGCTGATGTGAAGAGAATTATAACAGCACTTACTGGTAAGAGAAAGGCGTGAAACCTTAGACATGACTCAGGCGGGATTTATCAGGAATCCCGAGCACTGAAGTGGAAGTCAGCGCAGTGACTCAGAGCACTGTGATGGTCCAGCTGTCCCGGCCCACTCCCGCCCGGCATGTGGTCACCATCAGCACGCTGGAGGGAAGCCTCCCTGTGGGTGACGGTCATGTTACCAGCCCACGGGCACAATCTCACCGCAACAGCAAGTGGAATACGGAGTTACTTTGTCTTCAGTACTTTGAAGTCAGCTTCGAGGACTCCCAAAATACATATCAGGTGGTCACTGAGTCCAAGTCGTGGCCGCTGCTTGATACATGTATTACAACTAAAGCGATGTTTCATTTTCCGTAGGAATTTTTTATGTAAACTGGTCTAATTAGATAAGATACACAGCGCGAAAAAGCATAAAGCAAGGCACATAGGCACCCAACACTCACCGATGTGAACGATCATTGATATGCTTCTTTTATTCCAAGAAGTGACACTTTTTTAATGTCTTTTTTTGATTTTGTGTTATTCTGGAGGTTCGCAGAAGAATGGGGAAACAATACAACAATCAATAGGTCCCAAACTTGGTCATATAAATGTATAAATTTACTCCCAGTATGATATGTCATTTTATATTTTGTTGTATTGTTTTGGCTTGTGTACAGAAATATCACCACTCTACATTACTATCCATAATTTACTCAATTTCTTTTTTTAAAAAAACATAACTTGTCTAAGGATGCCTTTATAGAGAGTTGCGTTTTATTGATAAAAACTTCAAATAGGGGTTAATAGAAATTATAGGCCTTAAAAGTATATGGCTTTACTTGGTTTGGGGTAGTCTAAATGAAACACCATGTTTATTGGGTGATTCTCTGTAGTTGCCACCTCCTCCAGGAAGCCTTCTCTGATTCTTTACTACCTTCCTCTTCGTGCTCCTGCCATACCCTGTCCTCACCTGGCTTTTTCTGATGCACTGTTGCCTCTTCTAGTCCATGCGATTTTTGTGGCAAAATGTTTGACACATAATAGGTGCTAAAAAGTTTTCACTGGATGAATGAACAGGTTAATGTTATTGTTCTATGACTCTCCCATCAATCCACCCACAAAAATTTTTTTTCTGACAAGTCAAAGCTACATAATTAACTCATCTGGTGAGTCGTCCTTAAGATCATCAAGTTGTGGATAGTTGGAGAATTTAGCTCATGATCCACAAATAGGACCATCTTAAAGGCTTCAATCCGTGGACTCAGTTTCACCTTCCCCTTATGAATATCATTTACATAAACAACAGGAACCCCAAACACAAAGTCTTCACGGTATTTATGCTACTTCCATACCCCAGAAATGAAGTAACCTATATATAAATTTCAATGCCTAGATTTTGCCATTCAGAGCGGAGACACAGGGCGTCTATTTATTTTTCAGAATGGAAAGTCAGGCGTCTTGCGAAGGGGGCACGTGTCGCAGTTGCCTCCCTGGAACACGCTCAGACCAATCGGAGCCTGCCGAGAACTTGTATGGACGGTATAAATATTTTGAGCTGGACGCATCATTACCAGCTGAGGTTTCCTTTCGGCAGGACCAGCTGTTCAGGAGGATCCGGACGGGAGCCAGGCACATCAGACACTTGGATCTGACGGCAGCCTGCCCGGATTCCTGTGCAGCCATGTCGCTGTTAGAAGAAAGCCGACCATTTGCTCAACAGTTATCCAATGTCTACTTCACGATCCTCTCCCTGTTCTGTTTTAAGCTTTTTGTGAAAATCAGCCTGGCCATCCTCAGTCATTTCTACATCGTCAAAGGCAACCGCAAGGAGGCCGCGCGGATAGCGGCGGAATTTTATGGAGTAACCCAAGAACAAGGTATGTTGACCGTCACGCTTTCTTGTTTCAAGTTGAGTTGTGACTTTCGCTTCATCCGCAGTCCGAGCAAACACCGCGTGATTTCTTTATGGACTGTGTCAAAGGGAATATGTGGTAGATTTCTCATTACAAATATATATATATATATATTTAACTCAGTTCATGTTTTCATTAAAATAAAATTCTAGTTTGCTGTGGAACCGTCTGGGCTAATACAATAAAGGTATCTTTGCAAAATCTATTAGTGGAAACATGCTTTTGAATATACATTGTTCTCTTAATAAATTGTTTACAATTTTAAACATTTCATTTGCCACCATTTTACTGGTTACAATTACTGATGGCACTTTAATTTGCCTTTAACCTGTACTGAAAGTTTTATGCTTTTGAATTCAAATTTTTAGGCATATGTGAAATAATTATTTAAAAGAGAAGATTTGGAGGTCTTATTTGTCATTTAAAACTTTTATTTTACCAAGGTTAACCACTTGATAATAAAATAAAGCACAATATGTCAGATATTAAGATTTGTGGAATGTGTTTTTCTGACGGCATTTTTGTTGCTTTGCTCAATTTGTAAAAAATTGATTATAAGAGAATAGAAACATGAATTAGAAACCTTATGTGTATGCAGCAAAATTCATCCATCATGTTTCTTAGAAGAAATTTGAGTATGAGACCAAATGAAAAACAATTATTTGAATCATAGACTTTAAAGGAGGTAAAACCAATTACATTCTATTGAACTGATTCTCTGTGCATTAAAAACAATTCTTACAGTGCACTTCAAGGTGACATTTTAAGCTCTTAAAGTCTTTTGATTAACTTCTGGTTTGAAAATTAGCAGACAAGTATGTATATACATTTTAGAGTCCAAAATGCTGTGAACATAACTTGTTTTCAGAATCAAAACATACTATCACATAATGAGAAAAGTGTTATTTTTTTTTTTTAAAAAAAAAGCACTTAGAGTAGAAATCTTGACCTCTTAAAGATCTGTTTTCTAACATTTTTCAATTTGCGAGAATAATTCATTTTAAATGTAGGTTACTCTGTAAGTACATGGAAAGTTGAGTAAAGGTAAAATATCTCGTGTGTGTGTGTGTGTGTGTGTGTGTGTGTGTGTGTGTGAGAGAGAGAGAGAGAGAGAGAGAGAGAGAGAGAGAGGTGGAAAATGAGTTTATTTTTCCCAAAGGAGATTTTTCTTATGCACAGTGAGGGCTTCCCACCAGCTTTTCTGCAGGACAGGTACAACTTCTTAAATGTAGCAGACATTATGTTGGTACACAGAATATCGTATTTAAAAACATGGCAGACTATATTTAAAAACAAAACCATGTTTCTAGATACAAGACTAAATAGATTACATGATCATAGGTACTAAAATTTACTCTCATGGGTAGCTTGGAGCCCATTACCATGAGTCATGGTCAAATCTTGTCT
Source organism: Rhynchonycteris naso (assembly GCA_037038555.1). Lineage (NCBI taxonomy): Eukaryota > Metazoa > Chordata > Mammalia > Chiroptera > Emballonuridae > Rhynchonycteris > Rhynchonycteris naso. Next base: position 5,119,035 of record CM072998.1, on the reverse strand, counting down.
ACATATTACGAGAATTGTCAGCATAAAAACCTAAAATTTGAGTTAATTTTTTTTTTTTTTTTTTGGTGAATTGACAAGGGTTTTAGAGGAAGTTACAGAAGCTCTTTTTTGTACATATTTAGAAATAAAGATGGTCTCAGTGTGATTAAGCTGGGAAGTCCGGTAATGTATGTAATGCTTCCATGTTCTTGTCTACGCTATGCGAGTCTGTGTTAAGCTCTAACAGAACTCTAGGGTTACAGCAAAGAAAGGAAAGAAAGGAATTAACACTCACTCATAGACAATGCTTTTCCTAGGAATATAAAGTTTTTTAAAATTTTGTGGGTTTTTTTGTTTTTAATGTTAAATCTATTTAACAAAAGTCTGCCCTCCAACATCTTGCATTAATCTATATGTTAAATAGTAAAATATATTATGGTAATTTTTATTCAGTGTAAACATAGTCTCCAATTTTTTTTTTAATATTAGGACAATCAGGTACCTTATAAACTCTTTCTTGATCTCCTACCTCTAAGAATTAATTCTTTCTTGCTGAAGAAATGATCACTTCCTTCATGTTAACATAGCTTGTTCCTTTACTACAAATAAACAATTTTTATTTTGATTATATTTTTATAATGAACCAATCAGGCTCAATTATCTTTGTTTAATCTGGCAATTTCCTCCTTCTCAGGAAAGATTATCACCTTTACTCCACTTTGAATTAGGTTTCTCCTTCCTACTTTCAAGACTAGCCAGACTGGTCCCCAAGATTTCTGATATGGGGTTGCTAGATTCCAGGAAACATGAGCTGATGTGTGTATTTCCAATTCTTTCATAACCACAGAAGACCCTGTTGACAACATCCTGGCTGTCCTCCCCACTGGCAGTAGTGCTGTGTTATGGAAAGAAAGAAGCTGTGTCTTCTTAGAGACTATTGCCAATCAGCTCGTTGTGTTAGACCAGTGATTTTCAACCCGTGGGCCACAAGAATTTTTACAACATGCAACCTGATTATTTAGTCAGGGGCCTGGGCCCCTTTTTTTCCTTAGATTGTCAAATGGAAAAGTACTAACAGCCAACACAAAAATAGTCATCCGGTGTAAATGAATCAAAATTACACTTATTTTTTGGTGTGTGCAGAATTTAGTAACTATTGTATATGTGCCATGAGGTGTAAGAGGTTGAAATTTGTTGTCAGGTGTTAGACAAATGTCATGGGGTTTTTTTGTTTGTTTGTTTGTTAGTTTTTTTAAGCACTCTCCAGTCAGGCTTGAGATCAAGGTTTGATACACAACAAGTATTCAGTGAAGTTAAATAGTAGCTAAAACAGCTTAAAGTTATTTCCTTCTTGGTCCCTCTGTAATTCCAATGAAACCAAAGAGTTTTCTCAATTCCACCATCTTATTGAAGGGACCTCTTTGTTACACTTTTCTGTATAACCACCTAATGTATCGTTATTGCTGTCTAAGGTCCTGACGTCAATCCCTATGTATCAGAGGTCAAGTCTGTTTTTAGAGCTAGCCCTCTATTTTGAGACTGACAGTGAGACTAACAGGAAGGGAAAGGTGTTTTCAATTGTGCCAATTGTGCTATCAAACAGTACAGAGAGCAAATGAGAATGTGGAGGCATCCACTGATTTTATGAAATAGAAAAATGATAATCAATTTGGCGCAGATATGAAAGAATTTGAAAGGCAGGCAAAGCAACTTGGACTTTACTTAGAAGGCAGCAGACATCACTGAAAGTTTCTGGGATGAGTGTAGGGAGAAAATTGGGAAAAGACGCAAAACCTTAATATGAGATAGACTTATATAATCATGATTTTTAGTGTGGGGCTAGGTTTGAGATAAGAGGCCGAGGAGGGCCCAGCCAAAGGAGATGCGAAGCTCGCCTTCCTTGACGAGGGTGCTGGTGGGGATGGGAAAGAATGACAACAAAAATAACTAAATAGAAAGAAGAAAAGAATGAATGAACTGAATGATTCCTTTAAATAACGTCGGCAGAGAGCAAATGTTACCTTAGGGGACTGATTGTCTCTCAACATTGGATTTGAAAAATTCTTTCGTCACGAGAGCGATTCAGTCACTACGCAGTGGAATCTGTAGTTCTCAGTCAATGCTGTCCTTGAGATGTGGGTGCTTAGCTGCCCGGTCACCTGTTTCTGATGGGAGACATCGGTGTGGATCAACTCGAATCTGAATTCTGTTTGTGCGTTCAATTTATTTAAGGTGTCCCATTTGTCCCGTGTTCTCATCGCCTGTGATTACAATGTGGCGCTCATCTAGACTTGTCCCGGAAAGAGAAAGCTTTAGTCTGTCGGACAGTGTTGCTGCTCACTGTGAGTCCGTGTGTCTGTAGCGTTTGGGGCTCTTTGAGTGGTACGTGCACCTCTAAGATGTGATGCTCCAGCTTCGCTGGAAGATCAGGTTTCCAAGCCTGCAAGGCCATGGACAAATCCTAGACTATGGAAAATTCATCAAGGTAACATCTTCCTGTGAAACTGCTTGAAAAGCAATCTTTTGATGCCCAACCTCTTCAGATACTCTTTTCAAGGTTGGAGCTTTATGTAGATTATAGGATCGATGTAGAATCATCTAATATGATATTTGTACTCACGATTTCATAAATTTGCTTCTAGGGTTGCCATTAAGCATGCAGTTTTGTTTTGTGGGGTTTTTTTTGACAAGTCTACTATTGACGTTTGGAAACGGACTGGAGTGTAAACATGTCACAGCAAATCCAAGTGCATGTCATTTTGGAGGATAGTATGAACTGGAGAGGAAAAGCAACCGGGATGCAATGTAACATAATATCACTTTTTTTCTCCATCAATCAAGTCCATCCCACATCTTAAAACTACCTCAGGAATTGATCTTTCTAGCGAATGTCAGCCAGAGCAGCCGCAGTGGTGTTCCTGAGGAGCACCGCGTGTCACGTGAAATTTGGTGCCGCTCTGTTGAGTGTGAATGAGGTTATATTAGAAACATTTCTCAGAATCTCAGCAGGGGAAAAATTTCAAGCAATGGATCTGTAGGATGGCTTCTTTCATGGTGTTCATTATATAATGTTGTAAAAAATACCTTAAAGATGCGAGAGTTTAGGACACGTATTCTATACTTAGGTGGGATTCTGCAAAGAATAACTTGAATCAATGGAACTGCTCTTCTAGGACAAAAATTTAACATTATAATCAAAAGTGCTACAAGAAATGTTTTTAAAGAGTTTCCAATTTTGCCTGAACTCTAGTCATTCTCCAGTGTGCCAGAGCACTTTCTGGGGAGAAACTATTATGATAACGTGAATGAAAAATGGAATCAGGTCCAAGGTTACAACCGATAGTCGTTTTAATATAGCAAGACCTTTCTTCTTACTCTATATTCGGAGAAACTCATGAATTTGTGGAACTAAGAGACTTTGCATAGCTTAGGAGGAACCAGCTCTCCCTGGGAATAAACTTCTCATTCTGTTTGTTCTTGTCTTCCTTCCTGTAGTCATTCAATGACTTGCTCCTTTATTACTTACAGTGTTTATTCATGTATCTTCTATGCCAAAGGCACTGTGCTGGGCGTCAAGGATAGAACCCACAAACATACCTCAGCCCCCGTTCTCCAGGTGTGCATAGTCTAGTGGGAGAGGCAGATGGTTAACCGAATCATTTAGAAGCACAATAAGTACCATTTTGCAAGGTTAGAGGGGGCATCATGAGATCATAGAGGAGAGAGTGCAGGGATAAGACTGTTGCTGCCTGGGACGTGTCAGTTCAGTGAAAGCTGTGCCAACAACAAGCCCGCGCTCTCCCGCGAGCAGGCACGGATCCTTAGTTAGAATGCCCCAGAGCTGCCCAATAGCCCACTTTCCCTTCCTGTTCACTCTCCACCTCTCACCCTATTATTGTTCTTATTTCTAACTCATATCTCCTGTTTAGATCTTTACTTAGAGCCTCAGAGTTTTATTGCTAAAAGTATTTTTGGCCCTGGCCAGTTGGCTCAGCGGTAGAGCATCAGCCCAGCATGTGGAAGTCCCAGCCTCAGACTTGGAAATGAGCTTGATTCCCAGCCAGGGCACACAGGAAAAGCGCCCATCTGCTTCTCCACCCTTCCCCCTTCTCTCTCTCTCTCTCTCTCTTCTCCCATAGCCATGGCTCAAATGGTTTGAGCAATTTGACCCCAGGCACTGAGGGCGGCTCCATGGCCTCTGCCTCAGGTGCTAGAAAGGCTCCGGGTGCAACAGAGCAACAGCCCAGATGGGCAGAGCATCGCCCCCTGGTGGGCATGCCGGGTGGATCCTGGTGGGGCTCATGCGGGAGTCTGTCTCTCTGCCTCCCCGCTTCTCACTTCAGAAAAATACAAAAAAAAAAAAAGAATGTATTTTTAAAAAAGAACAGGTACCTCATTGTTTATCCACTAAGATTTTTGAAAAAATAACAAATATATTGGTGAAAATTTTAAAAATTAATTTTGTATATACTGATAGATGCCACTGTTATAGTCAACTCTAAAATCTTTATATAATAAGGACAGTTAAAGAATGAAAATTGGATCCTGACATTTTGCTTTTCAATTTAGTATTTTAGAAGGTGGTAAATTATTAAAATAAATTATTATTCTTATGAATTGGCATATGGGTAGCTTTGAATTTAATTCAGCTCAATAAATACTTGGACACTGACTCTTAGCACAGCGCCCAGTGGTAGAAGTGCATAGTTGGAAACATATGTATCTGTATACTGGTGGGCGCACCTGTCCATATATATATATATATATATATATATATATATATATATATACATATACATATATATATATTTACATATAGCATATGGCTTGCTCTTCTATAAAAAAGGAAACTTGGGTGAACGGAGCCAAACCTTGCACATGCAAAACATGCAAACAGCCAGCAAGTAGCAGCTCGTAATGGGCTGCATTGACAGCCATTCAGCTCTGTCGTGAATGTTCTCTAAGGAAGTATCGGGTACTGCATAGAGAAGGTGGAATTGAAGAGAAAACTTCAAAGGCAGAACATATCTGGTTATGTGTGAGTGGAGAGAAAACCAAGCTGAATATAAAGAAAAGAAAATGTTGAGGATGTGGAACTAAACAAGCCTGGCTCATCTGGGATGAAGACTGAAGTCTAAATCTCAGATAAGGACACAAAATTGGGTGGTTGGTGCTAATATGAAAAATAAACACACACCTTCTTAACCCCACATCCAAAGTTGATCGTCCAATGAAGAGCCTTCTAATGCCTCTAACTGGCTTCAACCTATGCAAAAGAGTCATCAGCTAATGATGGCAACGATTTACCTCCGTAAGCATTTTACAGAATTCTTGGTGTAATTTTATGAACCGCATCTTGGAGAAGACAGAATGCCTCTTGACACTGACTCCACAATGCACCTCCTCAGAGTGGCTCCTTGGCAGTTACGTTGGCTCCTGCAACACTTTTAGGGTATTAAGCTCATTTCCAAGTCTGAGGAGGAGACAGGAAAGTTCTTCTCCAGTGACAGACAAACCATGTCATTGAAAATAGCTGGAGTATTTGGAATGCCTCTTCCTCCTAAACCACTTCAAAAAGTTTTGCAAGGAAGGAGGAAGCGAGGGAGGGAGAGGAGTGAGAGACAGAGAAAGAGGAGGGAAGGAAGGAAGGAAGGAAAGAAGGGAGGGAGGACGGAAGGAAGGAAAAAGGTAGGAAGGAAGGAAAGGGAAGAAGAAAAGAAAGAAAGAAGGAAGGAAAGAAGACGTTTGCTCAGGGCTAAGAACTATTTTTAGCATATCATCTTTACCAGATATACAAAGAATAAATTACTTTTTTCTGCCTTCTCTCAGTAATGCTACAAAGCAGATCACTGACTTTTTAAAAGACATTTTTTCATTTTTATTACTTTTTTTGTCTTTTAATTGAATTTATTGAAGAGACTGGTTAACATAATTATACAGGTTGCAGGTGCGCGATTCTACAACCCATCTCTGTACAGCACATTGTGTGCTCACCACCCCCCAAGGCAAGTCCCTGTCCTCCACCATTCTCTCCCCTACGCCCTCCTCCTCCTCCCTCCCCACCCTGGCGATCTCCGCACGGTAGACCGTGTCCGTGAGTTGTGTTGTTTTGTCCTGTTGTGCTCTATTCCTCCACCTCCCTCACTGCCCCCGGGACAGCTGTCGGCCCGCTCTCTGTGTCTGAGTCTGTCTCTATTCTGCTTGTTAGTTGATTTCGTTCAGTAGATTGCATATGTGAGTGCAGTCACCTGGTTCTTGTCTTGCTCTGACTGGTTATTTCACTGAGTGTAATGCTCTCCAGTTCCATCCATGCTGTGGCAAAGGGTACGATTTCTTTCTTTTTTATGGCTGTGTAGTATTTCATTGTTTGTTTTTTTTTTACTGAAAATTCCCAAAGAACATCATGTCTCAGAGGGTGAGGCTGAAGGAGTGTCATAAATTGTTGGCATTTTCAGGTGTCTTCTGATTAAACAAGTTCACTCTGTGAATTTAGGTTGAGGATAAACATATCAGCATGATCTTCTTTCTCAATCCTATCATTCTCAATTGGTTACAGAGTAATATTTTTGTTTTTGTTTTTTGACAGAGACAGAGTCAGGGAAAGGGACAGATAGGGACAGACAGACAGGAAGGGAGAGAGGTAAGAAGCATGACTTTTCCATTGCAGCCCCTTAGTTGTTCATTGATTGCTTTCTCATATGTGCCTTGACTAGGGGGCTACAGCAGAGCTAGTGACATCTTGCTCAAGCCAATGACCTTGGGCTCTAGCCAGTGATCTTGGGCTTCAAGCCAGCGACCATAGGGTCATATCTATGATCCCACGCTCAAGCCAGCGACCCCGTCTTCAAGCTGGTGAGCCCATGCTAAAGCAGGACGAATCCATGCTCAAGCCTGTGACCTCAGGGATTTGAGCCTGGGTCTTCCGCATCCCAGTCTGATGCTCTAACTACTGCGCCACCGCCTGGTCAGGAAAGAGAGAGGTGTGTTTTTAAAAATTCTGTCCTCCAAGTAAATTTAGGAGTTTTTTAGAAGAACCCAGGGATGGAGAGACTGGGGTGTTGTGGGGGGATAAGGTTCTCACGCGCCCCCATCTTCTCTCTAAACAGAACAACTCACTTAAGACGAATCTTCAGAATTTGACCTTTAAGGGGAATTTTTTTTTTTTCAAGAAAGAGAAAAATCTTTTAAACAAAATCGTCCCAGTTTGTTTCAAATACATTACAAGTTACATGCCTCTCTGCAGAACCTAAGCAGCCTGTAAAACGAGTCATAACTGCAGAGGCCTTCGCCACTCTTTCTGAGGGATTAGAACGGCCGTGAATCTACGTGGGATGTCTGGAAGGCATCCTCCCTCCTCCGGGGCAGCTAGATTTCCATGTCCCCATTACCTACTGAGCAAAATAGAAACGCTCAGAAACACTTCCACGCTTTCCAGAAGGCTTACGGACTTAAACTATGGGCCGAGTACAAACTGACACATAGCGCCAAAATGCCACTCACGTTCTTAAATAGAAACACTGGCTCCTCTCAGTCGTGGGATGTGCAGCTCCGTTTAAGTGAAAACAGAGAATGACGCAACTCAAGGCAAGGCAGGTCCGCGGAAAAACTGCTCTCGGCCATCACGACTTGGCAGAGTCTCTTGTCGGGTGATGGAGTCAGGTAGGCTGCGGCCAGAGTGCTGACGGAAGCTATTCTTCCTCTAAAGATGTCTCTACCCGCTCCCCGCGAGCACTTCTAGACCGCACATGTCAGTGATGCCTCTGCCTGATGGACTTCCTCAGCAACAACCAGACACGTCTGGGTTAGCCGCCGAGATGCACGAGCTAATCCTGCTTTCCGACTCTCCCTTCTTCCCCAGAGAAATGATGCTGCCTATCATCCGTCAAGTTCAGTAGCCGGTGATTTTTCAGAATGAAATGATGCCCCGAATGAATTTCTGAATTTGGGAGCGTTGCATCTTGTATCCCGCTTGAGCCGTGAATCAGAATGGAGAATTAGGGAGAGAAAAAAGGGCTAGTCTCTTTTAGAGTGCAAATGCGTAGAGTCACAGGTCTGTCGAGTAAGCGTGACCGCTTCTCCTTAGAGACTCTCCAAGAACTACACACACAAAAAAGGAGCTGAATGAAAACATGAGTGCTTCTCTCGCTCTCCACCCTCCCTGGAGCTGTGATGATATAGCTCATCTACTAAAATCCAGCATAGGAGCAACGTTTTACGGTGACTCACCGTTTATTACTCAAAGTAATGAACAGAACAAGAGGAGTTTGGGACAGGGAGGCTGCCTCCCGTACAACAAGTCCTAAAACAATACTCGCATATCTAATGGGTGTGACATTCCAAGAATGTGAAAGAAAAGGAAAATCTCTTTCAGTTAGTTCACTATTTGGGGTCTCCTGGAAGTAACAAGAATATTTTTTTAAAAGCATTTTTTAGCCTGACCTGTGGTGGCGCAGTGGGTAAAGCGTCGACCTGGGAACACTGAGGTCGCCAGTTCAAAACCCTGCACTGGTCTGGTCAAGGCACATATGGGAGTTGATGCTTCCAGCTCCTCCCCCCTTTCTCTCTCTCTCTCTCTCTCTCTCTCTCACTCTGAGTCTGCTCTCTAAAATGAATAAAATAAAAAAAATTAAAAAAAAAGAATTGCATTTTAAAAAAAAAGCATTTTTTATTTATGAAAGTTAATTAGATTAAATGATTGAGATTTTTATAATTATTTAGAGCTTAATTTTGAAAAAGCACATACAAATGACCACACATCTGGTTCAACAGCTTTATGCTGAATATTTTTAGTATAAAATATTATAAAAAAAATAAGATTTTGAAAGACTAAGAATTTAATTAAAAGGAGAAAAACGAAGTTTGTAATTAATCTGAGGCACCTGAGGTAAACACGATTCTTGCCAAATACTTGGATACTGAATTGTGACCCAACTACAGGGAGAAATTGTTGCTATTTGAGGGACAAAAGCGATCATTTACTAAGCAAAATGTCCTTGAAATAACCGCAAATGGTATATAAGAAGGGCGATGCTTTGGATGGTGAAGAAACTCGGCAGGTACGTGTGGAATAAATAAGAAACCTTAAGTTAGGGTGGAAGTGGAGTTTGAAATCACATTGCAGATAACACAGTGATTTAGCCACACAGAAGCCTTTCTGTTAACAGCTGTGGCATTTCCCAGCTGTGCCTGTCCTTGTCATCACTTCGTCTGAAGTCTGTAGCCCTCACTTCTCAGTAAAAAGGAGACAGTGATATTTATGTCAGTGGGTTACTGTAAACTTTATATGTGATATAATTTATTACCTAGACCATTGGTCACTGTGTCTGACGTTTAGTTCACATCCCATACATGTTAGATTTTTCCGCAAAATTTTTCACCAATGGAACATGAATACCACAACTTAGCAATGCAGAAAAGCATCAATATGAGGAAGGGGAGAAAAGAGTCACAATTTGTTTCTGAACAGTTGCTGTAAGCACCTGATAATATAATAGGACTCATCTACGAAGTGGCGGTTCTTCACCAGCATCATGCTGGCTGTTTAGGTAGATGCACTTCAGAAATTAAGTGGTGGGTTTTACATTTATGTCTATTTAAGCATCATAGACGGAAGGTCAGGAAGGTGAAAGTAAGTTGTCGGGCGGTAATGGAAGAAGCAAGGCTTTTACCCCAAGCCACTGGCTCAGGTGTATAACTTCCCAGGCTGCTGCCTGCTCCTCGGCTGCTCTGTCACCCCAGGGGAGCAGGTCACGCCAGAATCAGGCATCTAGCCTACAAGGTCCCCCTGTCATTCATGCGCTGTCCACTGGCCCTTTCCACACAGAATTTCAACTATCTGAATAGTATTTAAAACACAAAAATCGCTAAAAACACAAGCTAAACCAAGCAGTTCAGTTGGTTTTGTGCCTTTAAGACCCAAGTTATTCTTGCCTGACCAGGAAGTGGCGCAGTGGATAGAGCGTCGGACTGGGATGTGGAGGACCCAAGTTCGAGACCCCGAAGTCGCCAGCTTGAGCACGGGCCCATCTGGTTTGAGCAAGGCTCACCAGCTTTAGCCCAAGGACACTGGCTTGAGCAAGGGGTCACTCGGTCTGCTGTAGCCCCCCCCAGTCAAGGCATATATGAGAAGTCAATCAATGAACAACTAAGGAGCCACAACAAAGAATTGATGTTTCTCATCTCTCTCCCTTCCTGTCTGTCTGTCTGTCCCTATCTGTCCCTCTCTCTGACTCTCTCTGTCTCTGCCACAAAAAACAAAAAAACAAACAAAAAGAAAACACAAGCTATTCTTGCTATTCAGATATTTTCTCCGCTTGGCTTGACACACAAAGTAGGCAAGAGATCTGCGCAGCCACGCAGAATGGCTAGAGACCGCAGGGCAGAGCTCTGGCCTGGAGGGCATGTTGCCAAGGCTGGGGCCGACTGGGAGCTTTAGAATTACTAGCAGAAACGTCTTCGACCATCTTACTCTGTCCAAGAAACTCTTCTTGCCAGAACTGCTTTGGATGGGAAGGTGCTCCTGGGCAAACCTGGTTGAATACCTGGTCAGGGCTGCCCTGTAGGAAAGCAGGTGTTTCTGGGAGGGCGTCCTGAGAGGTGGGTGACACGTGCTGCAAGCAGGGACGCGGAGCAGCTGATGGCCTGTCCTCTCCCAGGGTGGGCATGCAGAAAGAGCCGGAGCTGTGTAACCTCCAGCCGACCAGAGCGCCGGGCATCACTAACTTCTTCCACACTGTTTCCTTGCCCTTTTATTGTGTGTTCTCTGAATCCCTGGCAGCTGAAAAGGGAAAACAGATGAACACACATGACCACACTCACAGTGCAGGGCTGAGTCAGCTAGTTTGGGGATTTGGTATTTCTCCCTTTATTTTGTCTGTTCCTTTCTGCCAGCGGGTTGGTTTCATCAGGAAAGCAAGCAAAAACAGTTTTTCACAGAGAGGTGCCTTAGAAAAAGCTTTTGAAGAAGGAGAAAAGTAATTTCTTTAAAATAAGCGGACCTATATCCGAAAATAAGGATACAGAATTATTTCAAAGAATCATCGAATAACCTCACACTCTTAATATTTTAAGTGGTCCGGGGCTCTCTGCTCGGGTTTGCAAAATACCCCGGGAGCCGCAGGAGCACTGCGCCCTTAGCAGCCGCTCAAGGACGACCGGAGGGCGGCAGCTTCCCTGCAGAAGTCAGTGAATCACAAACAACGAGTTTGTCTTCCATCTGCCCTAGGAGACCGTCATACTGCCTACATTGCCGTTGGGGACAAGGGCAGGACCCCAGCAGCAGAACGTTAAGGCTGCTCCTGGCCAGGTCTGAGAAGCAGCCTTTGTCCTCCACTGCACGTGACTAGCCAGAAGGAGTGTGACAACCAGAAGCTAGGCAGGAACAGGAGGGTGAACGAAGAACTTTCTGGAAGTGGAATGTCTCATGGAGTCTCTGCAGGCCGGAGAGTGGCATTCCTGAACCACAGAGTGGCCGGCGAGGACCCCACACTTTCAGACGGGAGCTCAGGCCATGCGTCATCCCGTAGGCTCTCACGAATGACCAGGCCCATGCCCTGCTCGCCATTTGTGGGAAGAGATGGTGGCCATCCAGGTCCTAGTAGTGACATCAGAATTGTAATAATTCTAGCAGAAATGCTATTTTTAAAAAAAAAAAAAAAAGCCAAAATCTAGGTGCTTTTGAAGCTTTTGTTTAAATCTTGGCAAAATAGCGCTCACATACACAGGTCCCAGAATGTGTGTGCGGCTGTGCTTGGTGAGTTGTGCGTGAAACGGCTTCCAGCGGAACTTTGTCTCACCGTGTAAACTTGTTACATGAAAGGGCATATATTCATTTTCTAAATATAGTTTTTCCCTTACGTTGCGTGCTCCTATGTGCTGCCTTCCTAGTAACCATGCGGTTAGAACTATAGAAGGAGGAGAAAATGAGAAATGGAAAACATCCTCTCCACATCCAGTAAGTGCCCTGTTTCTCAAATTTCCTCTGACTGGGCTTCCCAGGGGTGGTCAGCGAGGGGTCTTTCGACATTTTCTGTTTCTATCTTTGACTTGACACGACTTAACCTCACACTTTCTAAAAACAATAGGTCATATGTTTACAGTCTTTTACAAAATCTTTCCTTGCATACTGTCACCTCATCACCGTCCGCTAAAAGTCGATGGCATGCTGAGTCTTTTACAGTGAAGGGACCAGAGGGGACCTTCACTGGGGAGAAGTGGGCTCGGGGTGACCGACTGAGTCAGAGCAGACAGCAGGTGAGACCTGGTCTTCCGCTGCTTCTGCCATGGCTCTTCCTGAACTCGTGGGGGGGGGGGGGGGTCCAGGCCCTTTGATTATGCTATGAAACGAGCAGGGTCCTTTTCCCAGGGTGTATCAATTTGCAGCCGGTCCTGCTGGGTCCTTGTAGCAATCCCAACTAGACAGAACCACCCCAGACTTCCGATGCCACTTTCCTTTCTTCCTGACCGCGGTGACGTCCCAAACAGGTTCCACATTGACTATGCCACCAAGGCGGGCCACTGCCAGCTTGTCGGCCTCGTGAAGATGGGCTCATTTCATCCTCAGGGCTCAGAATAATGCCAGCACATGGCTGGTACTCGGTACACGCTTGAGGAACAAAGGAATCGAGGAGGAAGGGGAAAGGTGGGAAGAAATTGAGGCTAGAGAGCTCACGTGCATTGATTTTATGACCACTCTGAGCCCAGGGCATCGTGTGTGCCAGTCACGCCTGCCCCAGGGGGTGGCTCGTGGACACTGAATATGGTGGGAGTTAATTCTCACAGAACAAAGGAAGACAGGAAGTCTATACTGTCCAGAAATTAAACCTGTAACTCATGCCTTCCACGCCTTCCTCTTCTTAATCAGATTTACTGTCCCTTTCCCCTGATCCCTCTTAGTCTCATGAATTGGCAAGCACCCTACTCCCCAAATAAAACATACCCTTCACGTTATTTTATTTAAATGACTGTTCATGCACTACCTCTGGGCTTCTGCATGTTACCCTGTACCCCAAATTCCTTAGTGTCCTTTTTCAGTGTGCAAAGTGGTAGCAAGATAAAAATAAATAATTTTTTAAGAAAATCCTGCTTTTGCCGATGCCCACAAGCAGCTGCTTGGTGCTCAGGCAGCTAACGGCCGGGAGCAAGAAGAAGGACCCGTTCGCACACCAGGACCTCTCTTCTGTGGCTGATCAAACAGCACGGACACAGGGCAGCCGCCCCCACAGTGTGGGGCTGGCGTCCTGGTCAGAGAGTGGACAGAGTGACTGCCCTCGGGCCCCCACTGTCTGTGAGACCACCTGGGCCTGCAAAGTTGGAGCTGAGGCCGCTCACCTGGGCGTCCTAACTTTTATTCTCTGCTCCGGGACCTACATCCCCAAGTGTGTTTGACATGGCGCTAGCAACGCCCCGGACCTCGTTCTTCCGCATACAACGCCCTGACCGCTGTCAGCGCCCAACCCTTCCATGAGCTCCTGGTTCGTGGTGGTAAAACTATTTGTGGCCAGAACGATGGGCAGGAGGAGGATTATGAGCAAATTGTTCTTCCGTTAGGTCCTTGTCTGCCACGCGTATCAGATTTTCTGCACCAGCTGTCCCGACCCGGGTCCAGGGCACCGGCGGCTGCTGTCAGTCCTTGTATGGACTGGTGGCCCTTTGAAAAACGTCAAGCTGGCCATTGGGAGAAAGGGAACATCTGTGCGGACGGAAGGACGAGGAAAGCGTGACTTTGGTGAGACGGCAAGCACCGGCCCAGTTCTTAGTGACCAGCCAGGCGCTGTCCTAAATGCGCCCAGGGATAAACCCACCGAGTCCTTACAGAAGCTTTACCACGGAGGTGCCGCTGGGCGCCTCGGCCCGCGCTGGCTTCTGGTTCACGTTCGCGGGCTCAGAGCCGTCTGCCCACGGGGTTAAGTACCAGTGTGTACGTGGGAAAGAGCATGTGCGGGAAGCAGACAGTCCCGCTGGCTGCCATCCTGCTTTGCTGGTAACGCGGTGGGTGACTTGGAGGACATGCCCTGCCCCCCCGCCTGCCTCGACTTTAGTTTCTGAATCCTCAAAATGAAGGACTAGGCCAGATCAATGAGTTTCCTATCTTCTTTTTTTTTTGTTTTTTAACAAAGTCTCAGCCCTTGTTTTTGGAGGTGACCTGGAAGCTTAGTTTGTAAAGCAGATAGAGTGAGGGCTGTACTGTTTGAAGAGAGGGCCCCCCGCGTGGCTGACACGCCAGAAGGCAGCTCCCCTGAATTCTCTGGGGTCTTTGAAGCCATTGGTAAAGTCACTGCAGTAGATGATATCCGAGTCCGCTTTTAGCTGAGACACGATGATTATTTGTTTCATGTTATTTTGACTATTGGTGACTCGCTCTTGTCCCAGAGAAGCTGTTACACAGCTTCCTTTTTGTGATTGCATCACACCCATGACCTCACCTACCCGGTTCCAGAACATGGAGACTGGACTCAGCCCAACTGCTCGGAACACCAAGTCAGACAGGATGGCACTCACCTTAGCACAGGCCCTGTAGCCCTGCAGACACACTCACACTTATTCGCTCCAAGGACACCCACGGTCACTCGAAGCACATCGCGGGCCCTTCTGCAGTTCAGGCACACTGGGCTCTGTCCCCTCGCACCCCCTTCCTCATCCTCACCACCGCGCGCACCTTCAGAGACAGCCCCTCAGTCATTTTGGGGGTTTCCCGGAGGCAAGCGGCTGCTCGGCACCCACGGGAGGAGAGCTGAGGTCAGAGAGCAGGCGTGCAGCCTTGGGCCATTGCGACAGGGTGGGGCTGCGGGGCCCCACACACCGCAGCTGGGAATACAGGGCGCCAGGGCAGGAGGCACAGCCCTCGCCCTCTGTGCTCCCTCCCGGGCGGTAGGTGTACTGCTAACATTCTCCTCGTTTTAGTCGTGCTGGCTTGCTGGCCGGCCTCCTTCTGTGAATTAGTGCTTTCTTCATCATAATATAAACTATACCGGGGTGGGGGGGACAAAAGAACATAACTCGTTTATAGACTGTGACAAAAGAGTGTAAAGCAGAAACCGGTTAACCACCATGGAGAAATAGCGAACACACTTGGAAGCCCCGAACTCCTCCCCCAGGCCCTCCTCTCCGGCCGCAGCACGTGTCCCTGCGCCCGCGCGCGCGAGCAGAGCGCGGCTGCCTTCTACCTTCTACCGTAATCACTTCCGCGCCTTTGCGGTTCCTTCCAGTTTCCTCTCCTACGAATACGTCCCTATTGGACACGGTTGGGTTGGGGCCTATTTTAAAACTTTTATGTGAATTGAATTAGTCTCTAAATAATCTCCTTTCTTGACTTTCTCTTTTTTTTTTTTTTTGCACCAAACAATAGGAAAGATTTATCTCTGTGTATCCGGAGTCCGTTCATTTCCAGTGCTGTAAATTCTGTTCCCAGTTTGGCAGGGTCGTGAATGATGTCGCTGTCAACGCCAGTGCGGATAAGCTCGCACAGGGCCAGCAGCACGCGTGTCTGCTTTTTTTAGGTGATAGCACACAGTTTTCCAACACCGTTGTATTCCTAGTAAAACCAGCGGCCTAGGGAAGCTCACGGCGCTTCTCAGGACTGCTAATCCTCAGTATTGCCGGTATTCCCAAAATTTGCCAATCCTGGCGGATTTGTAAGTGCATCTTACAGTTTGAAAAAGTAGAGACGTCCTCCCACTTTGTTTCATTTCCGTCACCGAGAAGCCATTTTTATATGTTTATAGGACATTTGTACTTCCTATTTGTGGTATGCTTGCCAAATAGTTTGGCTTCTATTTTCTTTTTTAACTTAAAAAAATATTTTATTGTTTATTGAATTTATTATTTGTGTGTTCTAACAATTAGATAGAAAATAAAGAAAAACTTAAAAGAACTCATTACAACTATTTTTTGTGGCTAATTCATATTTTATGTTTTTTTTTCTTCTGGTGAACAAAGCTCTTAATTTAAAAATAGTCCATATATATATGTATGTATATGTTTTAATTTGGTTAATACTTTTTGTGCAACTTACTTTAAAAGCCCTGCTCTACTTTTAGATGACAAAAGTACTTTTCTGTATTCTTTCCTTAAAGCTTTTTTTTTTCCATTGATCCACGTGGAACTGAGTTCTTGAATGGTGCTAGTCCATTTTTGCTGATGGATAGCCAGTGTATTGACAACTATTTATTGGCAAGTCAGCCGTGCTTTCTATACCCTACAGTCACTGCGGGGCATAAACATGGGGACTCTTCATGTGTGGGTCTTCGTTCTATTTCTACAGACCTAACCACATTTTATTTATTGGTTTCTGTAGCTTTAGAATATGTCTCCATGCCTGGTAGAGAAGTCTTCCCACTTTGTTCCATTTTATCAGTAGTTTTGGCCATTTCTATTCTTGGTAATTTGAATTCCATAGATGAATTTTAGAAGTAACATTCGTGGTTCACAGAACACCTGGTGGGTTTTGGAATTCATTTAACCTATTATGTCGTCACTTATTTGAGGAAGAACTTCCTCTTTGTAATACTTGGCCTTCCAATGAAAAAGCATGTTGTTTCTCATTTACATACATTTTCTTTGCTGCCTCTTGTAATGTCTTATGATTATCCCCTGGGGAAGACCTACTTGAATTTATTCCTAAGTACTGAATTGTTTTATGTTACTGTACTAGTATCTCATTAATTTTTTTTTTCATTTTCTATATGTATGTTGTAGGCATAGAGAAATACAATTAATTTTCATATTTTGTTTATATGCTAAGCAAACTTGTTAAACTCTCTTACTAATTCTAATAAGAATCTGTAGGTTCTGTGGGGTGTTTTTAGGTAGAAAGCCCTATGACTTGTGACTCTGACAGTTTTGTTTATTCCTTACTAATCAATATACTATTTTTATTTCTCCTTCCTTTATGGATTAAAATCTTCAGCACCATTTTAAATAGAGCACAGATAATGAGCGTCCATTTTTGGTTTTCAGTTCAAAGGGAAAGCCTTCAGGATTTTGACATTAGCTATAATGTTTCCCGACAGTTTTTTTTTTCCTTTTTGTAGACAACTTTTCTTTGCATTTTCAAGGAAGTTCCTTATTATTCTTGTCATGTCAGCTGACTTTTGTTTGGTTTTGTCCAACAACTTAGCACTTTTACCTATACATACATGTGGCTGGGACCCTGATCACTGAAGAACTCGCTTCTGCAAATGCATCTTTATTTTTTCACATTCCTCATGCCATCACTCTGGAAGCTAACATTCAGCCTCAGTATCCGGAAGATGGTCCACAGTGTCCACACTCAACAAATAAGCATCTGCCCTTGGCAGGATCTGGCTTAAGCTTTATGATCTCTCAGGGTCCGTTCGCACCACACCTCTTTGACATGTGTGCTGCACATTTCTGACAGACGATCTGGAAAGTTCATTCTTACACTGAGTTTTTTAATTCAAGGTTTTAAAAGCTTGTCTCAGAAATATCTGATTTAACAACACAGATCTTCTTTTCTCCCTAATATATCCCGGCCCACCAGTTGTCTTCATAGGGTCTGTAAAAGGCTTCACCTTTGCTTAGTTTATGGCAAGATCAATATTTGGGAAGTGTGTGTGTGTGTGTGTGTGTGTGTGTGAGAGAGAGAGAGAGAGAGAGAGAGAGAGAGAGACAGAGAGACAGAGAGATTACATTTGCAGCGTTTACAGAAGGTGCCATGCTGCTTCCTGGTAAGGAACTGAGGAATGGGTAGGCGATCTGCAAGCTCCTGAGAAGCCAGGGCCAGAGGAGAGATTATAAGGAGGGTGGTGGCTGAGGTGAAGCATGGGTCACCTTACCCCAGGTGACGCTCTACAGTGTGGTGATTCTCACTTGGTGGTGGGATAAAACCGAGATTTGTCAGAGAGAGACCAGAGTTGGAGGAAGGCTTTCTACACTGGATATGAGATCTTGTTTCCAAAGAGCGGTTGCAGATTCAGTCACAGACCGCACCGTACAGTGATCAGTGCGGGCCGTGAGGAGCAGCTTTTGTATTTTGTGCCATCGACATACGAGGAGTGGGTGCAGCTGCGGTTCGTACACAAAGCCTGTACGACAATGAATGTGTGTGTGGTGCATGAAGGCACGGGTCACTCTGAATTTATACTTGACAGATGTCACTTACAGAAGCAAGATGAGGGCTATGATTTTACTTTAGCTCTCATTAATGTTGGATCTGCATGAAATTTCAGGTGCAGTATTTAAAAATAAATATGTTATTTTAACTTGCAGAGAAGAGGGAAAATGGAGTTTAAAAATGAATCACTCTCACTCATGAATATAGATGCAAAAAAAACCCCTTAAATAAAATATCAACAAGCCAAATCTAGCATGAGGAATTAGCTTTCTAAGAAATCCAGGATGATAACGTTTCCTATGTTAAATCACATAAATTGAGCAGAAAGATAATATCCTAGTAGGAGATATGATCTTGCTTCTGCAGAGCTACACAACAAGCAAGCTCGCACAGGTTGCCTTGGAGATAATTTTGAAGCTAGTCCCAGACATATCACTTAATCAATAAAAGGGGGAACGGATTGGCAGACAGCCAGGGTAGATGCACGGAGAACAGTTAGTATCGGTCACAGCAGAGTAACATGCAGCAGCTCGGCCTGAGCCTCACACTCAAGGCTGATGGCATTGGAAGTTAATGAACACGGACATAATCCAGAGAAATTCAGGAGGAAAAGTAGGCATGACGAAGTAACAGACTGAATCAAGGGCACTTTCCCATCAACATATGAAAGCCCTGGAGTAATGACAATTAAATTTATCAAGGGATTGTCAATGTAAGACAAAGGTATTATTACTCATTTAAGGATGGTCATTAGTTCTTTCTTACACTGGCATTTACTTAGCCAAAAACCTGAGGCAAAATTCGCCTTGGGTTGAATTTGATTCAACTCAGCAAACCTCACTTGGGGACAGTCCAAATCTGCGTTCATCACCACTGACAAACTCTTCCAGAAAGGAGGGACTGTCACTATGAATATTTAAGTGAATTTGTGTTTCCAATCACTTGGCAATCTGTGGTTTCTTCCCTTATTTATTTTTCATTTTTCATGTTTAAGTATTTCTTACATTTTGGCTTTTACAGGAAAATTGGTCGATTACATACGATATCAAACAGCGTTTCTTTCTTTGCAACCAGTAGACTCACCAGGACACAGAGAATTAGTGTATTATGAGTCTGTAACTCCTCTGACCTGTCTTTTCTGTTCCTTTGTTTTCATGGGCTGTTTCTATTGGGTGTCTGTTGTTTTTTGGTTGCAAAGTAGCAAAGTTACAAGATACCAAGAGCTGTTTTATATACCCCATCGTCACTGAGCAATTTATGAATCATGAAAATGTGCGGGGTTTACCAGTAACTGAAGTGCTTGAGAGCTGTGGGTTTGTCATTTGCTTTCTCAAAGTCACAAGTTTAGCATTTGGCTGACCTAGAATACAGAGCCTGCTTTGGGGGTTTCATGCAGATGTAACGCTCTTAATTGCTACTGTCTATTGGAAAGAGTGTCTTTACTGAGATATGTCAAATCAAATTTAGCTAAGTTACTAAAGCAAGTAAAATTGACATTAAAAGGTCACACTGACGAGAGTTTAAAATATTCAATTTCTATATGTTGTGTTTAAAAAACAATGGTAGGATTTTTTTAATGTTATATAATTTCTTCTAAATATATGTTTAGCAGAAGTCTAGAGGCATGTCTAATCTTGTTGTCAAAACCAGAATTGACCTTCTTGGTTAGACTTTCCTTGTTTCTTTTCCTTTCACGTGGTATCTTTCTTTTTGATACCTCCTCCATCAGTTTCACACACTAGCCAAATAATTTCAAAGAGACCATGGCAAGAATAATGGCGACAGCCAAAATCTTTTCTGGCCTACTTTTCCACAAAATTCTTTCGGGCTTCGTAAAAATCTTAGCAGTGGAAATGCACTGTCTGGGATGAGGTCATGGCCTCTTTACTGAGTGTCACGGATCACTGCTTACAAGGTGTTAAACTTCAGGAGAAAGTACGTGCGAATCCAGTATTTGGTGGACATCTCTAGTAGTGAAAGAGCCATGGCTGAAACCTGGCGATAGGCATTTCTGAGTCTGTCACGATGGTCAGAACCTCTGGTTCCCAGATGTACCTTAGACAGTGAGGAAGGTCCATGTGATTCTAAAATGCTCATCTGGAGGCTAAGGTTCAAGTGGGCAGCAACTCCCTTTTCCTTGTTGTGTCCCGAGGACACGTCACCTGGCACCTGAAAAGTATGGAGGGAGTGAACGAAGGACAACCCACCACCTCATTCTTTCATTACACAACTACAAGTCAATCACTATTCCTTAGGAGTTAAGAGTTTATGCTAATCTCTCATGATTTTAAGCTCTGAGGTATTTAGAGTTAAAATTGTTATTTTATTCTTTTCTCTCTATATATAGAGATTAGTGTTTGTGTCTCTTAAAAAAAATCACTTAAGTCATTTGGTATAGTTTAAAATATTCCAAATTTAAGGATGTCTTTTATTTTTACAACTTTAAAGAAAATATTTTAAACATTCTGAGACTATTTTAGCTCCCCACATTAATAAACATTTGCGTACGGTAGGAATCACCTTTAAGATACATCTACCGGAGAACTACACTGCATTGTGGGCTTTCCAACATTGGGAACAAGTGCGTTTCCCCTAGAGAAGCCCGACAGGCACTGATGTTAGAGGCGTGGTTTTGTAACGATCCCAAATGGTATTTTCTCTAGTCGTCTCTTTTTCAGACCCCTGTGGCTTTTCCTAACCACTCAGTTCCCACTCGGAGATGTCACGGTCCGTTTCCCAGTAACCTTTGTGTAAGACGTGAGTGACCCCTGACACCGGGGTAACTGTTAGCTAACAATCCCTCCATGACCCCAGGAGCCTTAAGCCAGGCTGGCCCTCAGACCTCAGCTGCCTCTCTTCCCATCACTAGGCCGACCGCTCTTGGTACTCATGTTTAAATAAAATAGACTCAAGAATAAAATGGAACAAGAATGGGGCTCAGAGATTACTCTTAACGAGTTATATATGCACATGGCTTTGTAAAAACAAAACAACCTCACAGCAAGGCTGACGCCAAGAACCGAATAATGGCCTGTTCCCCATGCGCCTTTGCAGCGGTGGGAATTTATCACCAACAGGTAAAAGCAATCTCTGTGATGATTTATGGTGAAGAGTTTATCTTGTACTAGTGAGCTCTTGGTAATGGCGGAATAATAAGCATTTTTTTTTTTTTTTTTTTTTAGGGATGATACTATTTGTTAAAAGTTGTTTTAGAAAATGGAGAGATTACAGACTTTTGCTTCAAGGTAATAGATTTGAGAACTATATGAATTTAGGTATAATTAGAGAGAGCAGTTTCTGAACTGAGCGTCCTTTTAGAAAGTAACAATTGGCCACGTGTATTTGCTGATACATTGGAACTACAGTTGTTGTGTGATGGTGATGGTGTAGTTACCATTACGAAGAGTCCCCATCTCTTAGAACCCATGCTGAAATACTTAGGGGTGAAATTATATAACGAGATTTGCTTTAAAATAATCGTAGGAGTGGGGCAGAGAGGGAAGAGGCTGTTGAATGAAACAGGACTAGCCCTGAGTTGATAGCTGTTAAACTGGGTGCTGAATAGCTTCTGGGTTTGAAACATCCCATCCTTGGAGGGGGGGGGGCGGGATTGCCACCCCGGATCCAAGCAGAAGTCTGGGCATCTTGATTTGTTTCTGTCAGGGAGTGACTTCTATGATCTAAGTCCCCAAACTCAGGAATATACCCTCCAAAGTTTTTATCTGTGGGCTACTCATTCCTTAGTGTAGCTAAACACTGGCTTTTAGAAGCAACGAGCTCCTGAAGTTTGTAATTGGTTGTGTAAACTAAAAAGAAAAATAAAAGAGTTCACATTTTACATTGTGTCCCATATTTAACTTTGAAAACTGTAGATGGTGATTGGCCCAACTTTCTAGTTTTTCAAAAGTTCTTGGGAAAGTCTATTCACTCCTAATCGTGCAACTGCATGATTATGAAGACTTTCATCATAATTCCTCTTAGATTTCAACTTTCTGTTTTGAAATATCTAAAAGTGTCAGAGCCCTGGCCGGTTAGAGCATCATCCCAAAACAAGGTTGTGATTTGCGAGTTCAATCCCGTCAGAGCACTTACAGAAAGCAATCAATGAATGCACAACTAAGTTAACAACACGTGAATGCTTCTCATTCTCTCTCTCTCTCCCTTCCTCTCTGTCTCTCTAAAAATCAATCAATTAAAAATAAACAACTATTAGGATTTCTTTCCTGTAGAAGAGCCTCCATCTCTCAGATTACTTCATGTTTTTTGTGAGCACTTTTTTAGTCTTTCTCACTAAGGTTTGGTAATCAGACAACACAGGTGCCTGAGTTTTCAGGCACGTTAGTGTTGGCTTAAATAGAAACAGCATGGCTCCTGGGAATAGACTTGCCCTGTGTCATTTCCATATCCTTCTTATGAAGGGTTACATTTTTATTTTGGTCTTTGCGGGTAGTAATAGTATGCCCTCTCTGATCTCGGGCTTTTTCTCCAATATGATAGTTCACAGAGTCCATTACCTTCTGTGGAATATAATGTTTATTACATATTTTCCTTAGTGTTTTATCAAACACCGGTTTGCCTTAAAACGTCTGCCTACTCATGGGGTCCAGGGATAGTCTGCAGTTTACCCAGTCCACTTTTGTGGTGACACTAAGGATGAGGCTAGGTTCTCCGTATATTTCGAGATTTCCCAGTGCGCTCTGATTTATAGGATCACGGACACTCAGCATTGAAATGATTGTGTCCCACGCACATTCATGTCCTCGTGCTTTCTTTTATGGGGTCATGCAGTTGCACCGACTCATTTGATTTCACCTTCAGTTCCTTATTTTTTGTCTAGTAAACTAACTATCACAGTATTGCCCTTCAATGCCATAGAATCCCTTTTAAAAACTGCTTCGGCTTTTGGTGCATCTAGAATTTTCGAGAGAAGTAATTAGCTCCTTGGTCTACCCGATTATTGAAGCGAATGAGGACCCGTGTTCTGCGGGACCAGCAGAGAACGCCTCTCACTGTGTGGGATATTGGCTACCCTCTTTCCCTGCCCAGGACTACAGAGAGCCTTCCCAAGGTATTCTTGGGATTTCCACATTCCTTAAACTAACATTGATTTTTTAGTGCCCACCATTTAAGAAGTGCCACGGTAGAGCCACGAAATCAGACACCTGGCCCTTGTCCCTGCAATCCGAGTGCATCGCATAGACACAGAAACAGATCATTGTATGCCAGGTGTCCAAAATTGTTTTAAGATCAAAACAGCCCAAACTTTTATAATAAAACATCCCCTATTAATTTTACTATAACAAAATAAAAGTGCAAAGCCCAAAAAGTCAAAAGCTTACCATTGAAATTTCTTTTACAAACAACAATGAGCATTTACTTCACCTTCTCCCCCCCCCCCAGTACACACACTCCCTTCCTTGTGAGGAGAATGTAGTCAATAATACTGTGATAGGTTTGCCTGCAGACAAACGGGTTCTAGAATTAGTGGGCTGATCACACCGTAAGGTATAGAAATGTTGAATTACTCTATTGTACACCTGAAGCTAAAAATAATATTGTATACCAACTCTACTTAAATTTTAAAAATTAAGTAAAAATTTTTCTGTGTGGCTTGTGTAGATCATCACACTCCCTAGTGGCCACCAAGGTGGGGGGGGGGGGAAGAGCCAGTAGTGCATGACCACGGCACATGTGAACAAGCTGGACAGAACAGCTTTATTAACTTCACCTGGGATGGTGCCCGCCCCCATGCAAACAGCCTGGCCTGAGCTGCTTTTCCCGGGAACGCCGGGCTTCCTTAGTGGTAACGGTGGTAACGCAGCCTGCCTAAAGTCCCTCGGCCACCTCGCCCTTCGTAGGTTAGCCTTCGACTCTGAACCGCAGCACGTTAGAGCCAGAAACGAGGGATCTGACCCTGAGCTCCTCATTTTATAGAAAAGGAAACTGAGCTATAATTTAGCTCCTTGCCCCAGGTCGCATAGTTTGTGGGATTAGAACTTCATTCAAGATAAGGAGATAGTCTCGATAGCCCTTAGGGATGACCTGGAGGTCAATATTGGCAATCTACTATGACAGGAAGTGTGTGGAAAATAATTCCACTCATGAGATGCTGTTCCTTACGCTTGTTCTCTGAAAGCAATACCCCAATATATTTCTCCCAGTATACGTTAACAGAGGGTACAATCTCAAAAACTGCGATTAAAAAAAAATTAGAGTGAGTAATAAAATCTGTGAGCATTCTTCATCAAGGCAGGTCTCCGTATGTGAATAGCATGTAACAGGATCACCAGCTCAGTTAATCCAGCAAGCCTTGTCACGCTTCACTCCGTCATGGGCAGGGTAGCTTGTTCAAGTTCGTGTGTCAGCCAAACATACCAGGCACGGTGTTTCTCTCCTCTCTCCAGTGACGCTTTCCTCTGCCTTTTAAGGCGGAAAATCTCAGCCGCACTTAAATAGACTGCTGACATCTTTGGGTCTAGAAATGACCTCCCCCCCAAAAAAAACAAAAACAAAAACACACATCACCGTGAGCTGTGCCTATATAAGAAAAGAAGAAAGGAAAAAGAAGACTGCTGTGATTTTGCTTGGAAGCCAAGGCTAAACTTAGAGCCTTACACGGTGAAATCCTGAGCCAGCTGCCGCCTCGCCCTAACGCACAGACGCGACCTAGTCCCCAGGACGGAGGAGAAAGGCTGACTGGGCTCACTCAGATCCCTGCTGGGCTTCCTGGCTGCGAAATTCTTTCTGGAGCCATTTCCAACAGGCAGTTGGACAGGGGGTTGATTTGTAAATAATTCATAGGCTTCACGTTGCTGTTCTGTTTCCTACCAAAGAAAGCAAGTTGATACATTTTTTTTTTTAAAAATCACATGTGTATCATGCAAATAGTTAAATCTTCTGGCTGCAGCTGAGTCTCCACTTTAAAAATAGAACAAGCTGCTGCTGCCTCTCTGGCCCTTCCCCCTCCCCCACCGCACCTACCCACCCACCACAAATGTTTGTGAGTGGAGCTCCGGGTGGGGGCCCTCTGCAGTTAGCTTGTGTACAAGCCCGAAGGGAGGGAGAAGGGAGTTCGCACCCCACCCGCTGGTATTCCTTGCGGCCAGGGCGTCTTCCCCTTGTGCCACGTGGTGGACGAAGTCAGACAGACACGTCAGGCACACTATGTCCACAGATAGTACTGTGGAAAGGACCCACGTTAAGCAGACCTTCTCGCAAAGAAGGCTAGCCAGGATAGAAGAAGGTTCTTCTAAACGAAACGCTAGCTGGGGTGTTCTGACCAGTCAAGGTTAGTAGAGCAGCCGTGGCAAGTCTGTTGGCTCCTGAAATAAACTCTACTGACCTGTGCTTGGCAAATACTAACTTTAGATCCGGGGGGGGGGGGGGGGGGGAGGGGCGCTTTCGAGAAGGTCGATTCCGACCGGTGACCGCAGAGCAGGCGCAGGACCGCTCCGCGTTTGGCCGGTGGGATGGCTCGATGGTGAGCGCACCTGCGCACTCCGCGCTCTGGGGCCGCACGGTACACGCTGAACCTGGGGCTGCTCACCTGCCCGGTTCCGCAGGCGTCTCTAGGTGGTATGGGGACAGGAAACAGTGCTGTTCTGCAGGAAATGACTCTACAGACTATTAAGTATGGAAACTTGAAATCATTTCAAATGGATCAGAACGAACAAGAATGAATAGAACAACTTATTTTTCAAGTGCTCTGCTGCAAACTTATTAATTTTTATAAGAGAACAACATGAAAGATATAAAGGAGAGTGGGTGAGTATCAAAGAGGAGCCAGGTGAGGACATTGATTTTAGAAAGAATAATCTAAGTATTTATTTTAGCAGTACACCAATATGGCTGATGATAGACTTGGTGGTTGGGATAAAAAGGACCTTCTCCTCTGGCCGAAACTGTCAAAGTTGTATTTACTATGGAATGGTTGGAGTCTGAAGAATATTACTTATAGATTAACATACAATTTTAAAACGTAGAAAACACATTTTTAAATAGGATAAAAGGCTACTACCATTTCTCTAAAAGATAGAGGAAGCAACTTGGTTCTTTTGCCTCATCCCAAATTACATTTCCTTTTAATTACTATTTAACAATGTAATGATCAGTAAAGATTAAGAACACATTAGCATGGATACAAAGTGGTGAACTACAAAGAAGACAATTTAGAAACTCAACAAGTGTTTATTGAGTCTTTACTAAGTGCTGGGCACAGGGCTGGATGCTAGGAAACAGTAACACCTAGTTTCAAGGCCGTTAGAGCCCAGGAGAAATGCCGGCAATCAATTTGTGCAGAATAAAGACCTTTCTGTCCTTCCTCCAATGGAGAGCAAATTACCTAAACATGCACGTGACTACAGCGAGGCGCCACGTAACAGAGTTGGATGAGGTGATAAGCAATTTAAATATCAGCAAATTAATTTACTTAGCTGAGTCTCATGCATCTTCAATGAAGTGAGATGCCAGAGGATGTTCACAATAAGCTATACTATCATTTTAAAATCCTGATTTTGTATGAAGAAAACATAGTTTTAAACAATCTTCTTTGATATAGTTTAAATATATTGAAATTATTATAAAAGAGAAATGGTCCATGCTCTGATTAAAAAACAAACAAAAAAATACAAAAAGAAAGAAAAAACAAACTTTCATTAGATTTAGTTTCAAAATTTTCCAGCACTTTAAACGAGACTATAAATAGGCCAAGTCTTGACAGAGGTGATGTGATGACGTATTTCAACATTTTAAGAATTCACACTAAACAGGTAATTAGATGCATTCACTAAAGTAAGAAATAATGCTGACTCCCTAAAACTGAGAGCTACCAAAACATCACTGAATGGGGGATCAACTAAATCAATAATGGTAAACCTATAAAAAGGAAATATATATTATATAGTAGTCATTTAAAATGCAGAATTGTATGTTGTGACACGGGACTACTACCCTATGAAATCCATCAGTGGAAACAAGCAGGTGAAAGGCAGTCTGAACCACAGTCTGCGTCCTGGGTAAGCTGACTCAGAGCAGCAGGGAGGTCTGCTCAGGAAGGAGTGTCCCAGTGGAGAGCGTGGCCAGCAAGGAGGGGTGTGTCTCGGAAGGCCCACCTGCAAAGCGAGCAGAGGGTCTGTGGGGTGTGAGGAAAGGCCAGGAGGCCCAGTGCTGGGGCCTGGGCCGCGGAAGGATGGGGGGTGGAGCCTGAGATCAGGAGCAGACCCCTATGGACCATGACAAGGTGAGAAGGGGGCCCAGTGGGTTCCTTTTAACATTAAAAGGATCGTTCTGGCTCCGGAGTGTGGGGCGAACTGATGGAAGGTCATGGTTGTCAACACACAGACCAGTCCAGGGACCTTGGCGATAAGTCAGGTGGGAGTGATGGTGCGTGGGCGAACGTAGTCATGAGAGGATCGTCAAGGTGTGGATTGCGTGTGAATCAGCGTTCTCTGGGGTATAGGAAGTGGGGAGACGAGGGGTCACACAATTGGCCCTTGCAGCTCCCGGGTGAGTGGAGGTGCCCTGTGCCCACAGGAGGGAGATTTAGGAGGGCCGAACACGAGGTCAGTTTCGGACATGTGAAGTTGAATTTCCTGTTTCTATATGGAAACACAAGTTCATCGCTGGAAACACCAGTATGGAATTCAGGGGAGAGAGCTGGTCTGGAGATATACATTTGCGGTGATCCACATGTGCATTATATTTATTCCTATCGATGAGACTAGGAGGGATCCGCCCAGGAATCCGTGCAGGTAGATGCAAGGGCTGAACTCGGGAGTGTGTGGACTCATGAAAAACAAAAGACTAAACGGCGTATTTAGGTCAGGAACGACTGCCTCCTTGCCAAGGGGCACCTGAAATCAGTAATACATGCGACGTTTCCTTGGGAATGGCTGTGATTTCATTTAAGACCGTATTATCGGTGCCAGGTGGCTGAAAGTACAGCCACACTGTTCCAAGCCACAGAGAAGCAGAAAGGAAGAGCTGGTACTGAGAGACGGATGGCGCGTTCGCTTTCAGAAAGGTGTTGAGATGCCAGTCAAACGTCTGGGTGAATGTCTAGACATCGGTTTTCAAATGCGGCACTAAGATCGGTGAGAGGCCAGAGACGCGCTCTAGCCTGGAGAGGGTACCCCTATGGATGCGGTCGCCGTCCCTAACTTTTGACCATCCCCGTGCTGTTTGTGTCTCCGGCGGATACACAGGCAAGAGGAAGGAGGCAGGTGAAGGTTTCCCGATCTTGAGTGAGTTAGGTCAGTCCGTCTCCTGTTGCGAAGACGTAGCCAGAGCCTCGGACGGACACACGGAAGCGGTGGATTAGAACGGAAGGTGAGCTGCGATGTCACATCTCCAATGTGTTTGGTAGGATGTGAACTCCTTCACGCTCCCCGTAGCCCCATGCTGTAGGTAGAATTGTCTTCCCTTTGCAATGGAGGAAACAGGCTCAAAGGTGAATAACCGCCACAAAGCCCACACTCAGATCTGTGCTGGAATTAGAACTCAGGTCTATGTGACGATGGCCAGCCAGCGAGCTCTGTCCACAGCGCCCAAACTCAGTAAGAAAGGAGCCGTCGTGCCCAAGAGAAACCGTCTTAAACACTTTTTCTCTTGATTTTAGAAAACCACTACCTGTTGAAAAATGCAGTCCTTTTTCTTGAGATAAACCACATAGTTCTTTCACTTACGTGTGCGTGTTTCCTATTTGGCGTCATAACGCTATCATTTTATAAAATCATAAAGGGCTCTAGACCGCGAACAAGATGTCCGTCCGTCAGAGCAACTTGCATGTTCGTGGAATTCGGTCTACATACTTGCTGTTCTCCAGGTACAGAAACACCCCGCGGTTTCAGACCCCGCCAGCATGATGCCGAGGGAACTGTCGGGTTGATGAGGATGGAGAGACAGGGCAGTGTCAATCTTTGAAGAGACAGTTTTCAACAACATATGGCTTCCCTCCTTCTCCACCGAGTCCTCCGGCATGTCTGTGGCTCCCTTAGTCTGATCAATCTGGTGAGCAGAAGAGGAAGCAATAGACATCACCAAATGCCTGGTGATTTTAATTATTCTGTAAAGCTGTGAGTAGGGATGAGCCAGACGTCGCTGAGCCCGAAGCTGGTCCGTGTTTGGGAAACATCTTTAAGGAAGATGACGTAAAATTACATGCAGAGTCTTAGAAAGGGTCTGTGTGCAGCTGGGGGCTGAACTGAAGTATGATGGGTCTCATGGTAAGTTCACCTCCGTTATGGAAAAAGATGGTTGATTTACTGTTTTATAGCAAAAAGAGCTAAAAACCGTATGAACACTTTGCAGTCTGATTCACGGATGACATCATTGCCCCCTCCCTCCCTGTGCCCCCCTGTTGGAGATGTGTCCTGTTTACTCTGCTACCACTAAGGAGAGGTGGGTTTGTCCCAAACTGGGGACAAACCCCGGGAGCCTTGCACCCAGCTTCTGCGGAGGGACTTGGAGCCGGGGAAGGCACAGGGCTCTAAGGCATAGTAAGTCTCCCCATCATAGCCATGGGCAGGGAGCTAACTGCAATACTTCTATTTCATTGCAGGGAACACCCTGTCAGGAGAGAGAAAGAAAAGTGAGAACCAGCAGTTTCTCAAAGAGGAGGATTGATTAGAAAAGGCTATTTTGAAAAATAAATGAAACTTACAGAAGCTGTTTTTCTTTTTTGGAGGTGAAAGGTCATGCTACAGGGAGCTCAGAGCTCCTTAAAATGGCCGAATAGAACTAGCAAATGACACGTCATTTTTTCCCCCTATGCTGATAAGAAAGAGATATGAGTCGGATTTACCTCCAGAGTGGCTGGCTTGAGGTGCCATGGGGCGACGGCGATTTAGGTTGGTACAGACCCTCACCAAACTGTATGTATGTATCTGAGACGGTCAATGCTTTTGCTCCGGCAATGGGATGTTTACTGACCAGGGCCTGTGCTCTCCCTGTAAATTAAATACCAGATGTCTGGGAACTAGTGTTGTTTCTAAATATAGCCCTGTGTAGCAACAGAGAGGCCATAACAGTAGGCATTTGATTAGAGTGACAAAAGTTACAGATATTTTGTAAAGCAATTTCCACACTAAATAAGTTATCCTAATGACTAAAATGGAACATTAAAGAAGGGGGAAAAAAAATAAACCTTAGATACCATATTAAAGGCTACCACGATTGCAAAGTGACTGAATCATTGTACAGGAAGAGATTTCTATTTTGTTTGGCCTCGAGAAAGCTTGCGAATCTTCCTAATATAAAGCATGTTCCCACGGAGTATAGTATTGGACTCATCTGACTAGAAATGTGCAGTTGCTGAATTTCAGACGCTGCAGGGGAGAAAGAGGGAGGAATGAACACTGAGTTTAAAACAAGAATTGGAACATGGCAGTGTTCCTTTCATTTCCACCTCTTTCCAGATTAATCCCGGGACTTCTTCCAAGGACTTAAAAGGAAGCCAGTGAGATGGGCTTGCTGGGGATTTCAGCAGAACTCAAAGAATTTTATTTTTCATCGAATATCATGCATGTACCTAGATTGGTATGTCTGTATGTCCTGTTACTTGCTTAGGAAAGAAACTGTAACAGCCCTTGTTGACTGTTGGCTTAACTACATTGATAAGCCATGCAATTGTTTTATATAGTTTAATTAAATGCAGAGCATTAGAAATCCTTTCAGTCAATAGATGCTGTTATTCATGGCTTGAGTTTTCTTAGCTTTGGAGGAAAAGAATTGCTCCCTGAAATTCATATTCAAATCTCCGCTGTGTGTCACTGTAGGCAGAATGCTAGGTGTTATTTATTGTGCATTCATATAGCAGTCCTTAGATTAGAAACTCATTCCCTATTCGCCCCCAGTCCTGTCCCAGATGACTGCAGGGGGACCACTGTCCAGCCCCGCCCAGCCATCCTTTTCTTCTAGGAGCTTCTGGGCTCTAGACGCCACCTGGTTGCTCCCTTTCTTGGGGTCTCTATTTCCGTCTCTCCGCCTCCTGCTCTCGCCTGCCCCCTGCTGGAAGCAAGAATGACACACAGCAGGGGTCCCAAGCAGTGAGCTGAGCTCAGTTTAGGATAACCTAGCTCTTATTTCTTCTAAGACTTTGTCCCCGTCTGGCGGAACAAGGGGTCCTTCATCTAACGTGCTATATTTTCAGTGGTTTTGTCTGCCCACACGTTCCAGCAGATTTCTGTGAGGACTCCTTTTCCATGCTCGTGGAGGAGGTCATATTAATAGAAACAGTAGCAAATACACGTATGTAAAATGTGGCCTCGGCATTTTTTCTCCCTACTGTGATGAACTAAAGTCTTGGTGATTAAAAAATAAAAGGCAGGGTGGGGCTAAGGATCTATGTGACAATCGGGGGGGTGGGGTGGACACTGGAGGTTGGGATAAAAATGTTAAAATTCAAGTACTTTGTCTCTCTATTTTGGTCTCTGTGCAGCCTGTTTTCTAAACAACTTTTCTTTTTTCCTTCTGTCTTGTAACACCAGCAAGCAGGGTTGTGATGGTCAGAGGGCTACTGCAATCATTTTGATGGCCAAACACATAGCTACAGATATTGTTAACTTTGCTGTCCCTTAAAGGCCTCCGTAATAGACTAGAAAGAAATGAGTCCAGAGAGAATCCCAAAGGCCATTTCTCTAAGCTCTGCCCAGCCCCAACATCTGGTTAACAGCTGTGTTAGCTAATGACGAAGGAAGACTGAGCAGTACTAACCAATGGGCCTCATTGAATTTCATGCAGCTTTTAGAGATAAGTTAAGGGTAATGAGTTTCATTAAGCCCTTACACGGGAGGGCACATAGGATTATTATAAATGTTATAACTTACTTAAAGCATTGTTTACTTAAAAACCGTATTAATTTACAGCTGTTATGCTGACTAAACTGAACATAATAGTTTCACACATGTTATCTGTCTGGAAAGTGAATGTTATGATTTTCTCATTTAAATATTCTCAGTGAAAATTGATATTTGTTCCTGAGTCCTCAAGAGTTTCACTCTGCAGTCAAATTTCATCTTAGAATCTGGAACTCAAAACATACGTCCTAAACTGAGCTCAAAACATACGTCCCCGAAAATATTATTTACGATAGTGACTTTTGCATTTCATTTAGTGAAAATATAATGTTCCAATTTCTTTTAAATTATTGTTTTGCCACCATATTTTGTCCTATCAACAAACATTTAGCCTGATCAGGCAGTGGTGCAGCGGATAGCGCACCGGACTGGGATGTGAAGGACACAGGTTTGAAACTCTAAGGTCGCTGGCTTGAATGCAGACTCATTTGGTTTGAACACAGGCTCACCAGCCTGAGCACAGGGTCGCTGGCTTGAGCATGGGATTATAGACATGACCTCATGGTCGCTGGCTTGAAGCCCAAGGTCACTGGTTTGAGCTCAAGGTTGCTGGCTTGAGCAAGAGGTCACTGGGTCTGCTGTGGCCCCCTGCCCCCAGTCAAGGCACACATAAGAAAGTAATCAATGAACAACTAAGGGGCCATAACAAAGAATTGATGCTTCTCATCTGTCTCCCTTCCTGCCTGTCTGTCCCTATCTGTCCTTCTCTCTGACTCTTTATCTATCTATCTCTATAAAAAAAAAATTATTGGTGTACTGTATTTATTTTAATTCTACTTCTAAAATATAATGGGAGTATTGAATACAAAATAAATAATACGAAAAAGGTGATAACAGTAACTGTTCTTTCAGTCGAAAACTCAAAGCGTTGGATGTCTGCGTCACTCAATCTCTCGGAGGTGCAAGGAGTAACGCCAGACGCAACGGAAAAACCAAGACTACGCGGTCTGGCAGAAAGACCGCGGGACTCTCTCTGAACGATCCCTTTTCCTAGCGCTCATTTTCTCAACCTGGAAATAGAAATAATAACTGTGTACACCTCGAAGAGTTGTGAGAACTAAATGAGATATTGTACACGGCGCTTAGACTACTTAGTTCACGTCGTGAGCACAATTCGACGTCAGCCATTACGACCATCAGTCCTAACTCGGAGCCAGGAAGCGGAAGAGAGACGGTTCCTCCTTCCCCTTAGGAACTGTATTTTAATGAAAGCCCAAGCATCACTGGTTACAATAGGACTGATGATTGGCAGTTGGCTTCTGTCTTCTAGACCTAGTTCACTTGGTCATCCTATTGACCTTGCGCTGTGGTGTCGCCAATTCAGTGGAATCGCTGGGACCTCCCTTACGTTGTGGGGACGTTCTACCTTAAGAACGTATACAGAAGCATAGATTTATGTGCAGACTTTTCCCGAGATAGGAATAACGAGGTGATGTCCGAAGGACGAAGCCCTACTATGGTTCAAATAATTTCCCTTACCTATTTAAACAGGCTTTCGACAGGCTTCTCATAACATTTGTATCTGACTAACAGCTAAGTGACTTTATTTAAAATGCGCTAGAATTGATTAGCAGTTATTTATCGCATCCTGTGGAGTGGGGAAGAGGCGGTCGACAAGGAGATGGGTATTAGCAAGCTTGGTTCCACTACACTGGGAAATGTTCTCTCTAGTCAACACTGCATTGACGTGTCGGCCAGTGATATCCCTTGAATGGATGTTTTCCTGTTTTCCATAGTATGCATATTTAATTACTTTAAAACATTCAATGTGATCTCTTGTGTCCACTAAATAAGACCAACGATGCTGGTCCCCTTTGAATTACATGGAAACCACTTTGTACCACCAACCCAGAATCCTATAAAGTCACCTGCGTGGACCAGGAGGTGGGGAGAGACCGGAGGGGAGGGTGTACCTCCGGGTGGTGGCCGAGTGCTGAGAGGGGCTTGGGAGAGAGGAAAAGGGGACTGTCACATGGGCAGGCACTTTTCTAATGGGAGGGGCACAAAGGCATGACAAAAGATGGAGACTTGTGGACATGACAGGTCAGTGTTTTCCCACCAGGACACAGGGTGGATGGTCTCAGTGCCACCATCCACCGCCATCTGGGTGAGCTGTCATTAGCACCATTTCCAACAAAGATGACCATGTTCTCAGCCCAGCCTGTGGCACCCGTTTCTAAGGGTCCACCTGGCTGGTTCCGTGTTTCAGGACTTGGGGCTCAGCTATGCCCCCTCCTTGGTCATGTGTCGCAGCCCCCCTCACAACAGGGCAGAGAAACAGTAGGGTGGGTGCAGAGAGGGGGGAAGGGCTGGTTAGATGTCTGCTAAAAGGGACAAAATATATGTCCGTATCTGGGAGGTTCTGTCTGGAAAACCGTGAGACAGAGGTGGGTGCTTGTTTGTTTTGGTGGCAGATAGAGTGACCTTAGTCCTATTCTTTGAAGGACAATTCCAAAGGCGCAGGAACTCTGCGGTAGGTCTGTTCCAGACCGTGCGTGCCCCTGGATTTGGGAACCGCGGATCAGGATCCTTTAGAGAAGGATCCGATTTCCCGATGGATGGTCTAAGTCCC
The DNA here is from genome assembly GCA_037038555.1 of Rhynchonycteris naso. Classification (NCBI taxonomy): domain Eukaryota; kingdom Metazoa; phylum Chordata; class Mammalia; order Chiroptera; family Emballonuridae; genus Rhynchonycteris; species Rhynchonycteris naso. The sequence goes on along the minus strand of CM072998.1, from coordinate 5,084,558 downwards.
CTCGTGACCACTGAATCTGAAATTTCCATCTCCCAGGGGTCGATCCTGCCTACTAGGGTTTCCTCGGACTCAGACGCTCGTTTCCTTTCTCTTCGGGCAGGTTCCTGGGCAGATCGCTCACCTCTCCACGAAGCGGCAAGTCAGGGTCGCCTCCTCGCTCTGCGGACGTTATTGTCGCAGGTAAACGATTCCATCTGCTTCAAATAGGCCCCGTCCCATGAGCGGAGAACATGAGTCCGCCAAAGCAATCAACTCAAAAATGATAAAGTAATATAAAACTGCTTCATACACATCATTAGTCTTTATATTTTGAGTCACAAAGAAGTCAAGTCTGTATTTTCTCATTTCTCTTTGAAACGTCTTTGTAAATATTTTGGCGTACGATCGTATGCCTTAGCATTTCAGACTTCTCAGATGGTATATTTGCTCAAGGATAGACATATGTATTTAAGCAAGAGATAAGCGGAATTATGTATAATGTATTAAGCATTTTAAATATCCTTCCCTCTACAACGTGGATAGGTTATGGCAGACTTAGTTCATCCTAAAACATCCAGAAAGGGGTCATCAGACCAGATGCCTCAATCATCTATTTTTACGTTCTGGTAATCTGCGATGTTCGTTGCCCATGAAAGATTCAGAACCATGGTTTCTGCACCTGCCTCTCATCAGACCCCCCAGAGGAAAACGGATCAGATTGTTGAAGCAGAAAGCACTCTGGCTTGGCCTGCGCGTTTTTTAAGTTTTCCAGCGTGATTCAAATGTACACCCAGGTCAGGACGCCATGGTGCGAGTGTTCCCCAATAGCAAGGAGAAAGCTGTCTTCTCCCATGGCCCCGACGGAGGACGGGGCCCTTGGTGACAGGCTGGCACTAGAGGGGAATACCAACCTCACTGGATGCCCATTTTCTCTTCTGTGACGGGAAGAATTGGAACAAGATGCCTCCTTACAGCCCGCCACTTCTCTGATAATCATGCGACTATTTTGTTTGCTCACCACTTAATGAAATAATAATAATAATAATAATAATAATAATAATAATAAAGCCTGAAAAATATCCTTAATGTCTGAAGGGTGACCCCTGAAAGGGTCCTGCAGTTCTTTGAGAGGTGGGCAGTTTTAGCATCTTTTGTAACAAGGATCCTGTATCCACTGAGAAGCCGGCCGGGAAAAGTCAGAGGCTGCCCCCAAGCCCTGTGTGAAAGGGAATCTCGACCTTCCTGATACTTCCATAGTCTGGTCACTCTGCTGTGTGGCAGTTAGGGATTCGTGCCCCAAGTCCGACGCCTGGCCCGCCACTCGGAAACCTTTGAAAAGATAAATTAAGGGGTCGTAAAGATTGCTACTCCCAAGTCACAACGATTGACTTCATTTTAAGATTCCTCAAGGTCCACTCGGCATGACAGATCATGGTAGCCTGTAATACGTTATGGGGCTTTGGTCCCGAAAATCTTCTTGTCCTAGTGTTTAGTGTGATTATCGATAGACAATGAGTTACCGAAAACAGCAAGAAGGCAAAGAATCTCAGGCCTTAATGATATTTAATTAATTTTGTCTGATAGTTCAATCAGAATGAAAATTCCAGAAGTGTCGAGTTTCAATGGAATAATCCAATCCAATCAAACCTGTTCTGTACACCGGGCACTGTCATGACAACTGCTTTCCACGTATCATCTTGTTGAGCCTTCAGGCTAACGCTAAAACTCAGGGGTTATGTCCCCGTCCAAATTAAAACAATGACTGCCTTACGGAGCAAGGCTCCCAGCCCTAGTCTGACTCTGTAGGCAAAGGCCCTTAACCACCAGCAAAGAACCTAGTCAGACGTGCTTTCTGACAAAATTTCACAGAGCAGATGACAATTTAGGGTGCTTCTCCTCCAGGAGGGGCTGACATGTGATTTTATAGCCCACCTGAAGGCTATAAAGTCATAGCAAGTGATCCAGGTTATGAACAATCTCTAGTTCCACAAAACTAAACCCAAAAATATATATATATATCAATAGCAACCAAAGTAATTCCTAAAGAGAAAAAAACTGTTAAGTAAGCAAAGTTTAAATAATACTTTCAGAATATAATGAAGAAAACACTTAAAGCAGTATTGGGTTTAGATAGGATGCTGTAACAATTATGGGGCTCAGGTGTCTTGAGTTTTGTAGGTGAGGTGTTCAACGTGGCTTTTCCTGCTCAACCTAAAACCTGGGAGTTGCCTGAGATTTCTTAATTTTTTATATCACTTTTTTTTTAGAGAGAGAGGGAGAGGGAGTGAGGAGGGAAGGGAGAGAGAGAGAGTAGCATGAACTCGTTTTACTTAGTCGTTCCATTTTTAGTTGTCTATTCATTGATTGCTTCTCCTACTTGCCCTGACCGGGGATTGAACCTGTTACCTCTGGGGCATAGGGTTAAGGTTTTATCCACTGAGCTACCTGACCAGGGCTTTTTTTTTATATCACTCTTTAGTGACAATTGTAGACATAATTTTATAGAACGTCTGGCTCACCTTTCAAAATTATTTGTGTCATGTTTAGGGTTATAACGTTAACGCCGTAACCATAGACCATGTCACCCCATTGCATGAAGCCTGCCTTGGTGACCACGTGGCCTGTGCCCGGACTCTTCTAGAAGCTGGAGCTAATGTAAGTCCCTGTGAAAACCGGTACCATTTTCACATCTACTGAGGAAGCAAATCAAGCAAAGTCCTCTCTTTTCCTTTCTTTCCTTCTTGGTAGGTTTCAAAGGTTGCGGGATAGAAACAGAGTTCTCCAACTGCCCAGCCCTCTGTCATTTGCACTGGAAGAAAGATTTCCAACCATTGCAAAGAGGGTAGCACACGACACAGAACAAGAGACTCTCTAGGCTGCTTCCTGCTTCCATGATTCTAAACAGCAATAGATGAGAATCTTTATGCCCATAATTTTCTCCCATCCTTTGGATGACTTTTTCTTATTTTTCTTCAGATAAATCCTCAGAAATAGAATTTCCAGTTTAAACTGCCACCAGCCAAGTGGCTTCGTCACACTTTTCATCACCATTAGACTTGCTGACTTTTTTTATTTCTCGTAACTGGAAAACATGGAACCGTTGAATTCGCTTTTTGTGTATTGGGGGTCCCCAAACTTTTTACACAGGGGCCAGTTCACTGTCCCTCAGACCCTTGTAGGACCGCCACATACAGTACTTCATACACTGACCACCCATGAAAGAGGTGCCCCTTCCAGAAGTGCAGCGGGGGCGGATAAATGGCCTCAGGGGGCCGCAATTTGGCCCGCAGGCCGTAGTTTGGGGACCTCTGCTTGAGTATGTATTTTTCCTTTTCATGATGTGTACCCCTGGCATGGTTATTCCTATGAGTGACCTACCACATTGCACTTCTCTGGATCTCTCGAAGGGGGAGAGCTCTCCTTATCCGCGTGTCTGAGCGAAAGGGGCTGTCCTATTCCCTGTGCGTGCGCATCTTCCCAGTGATTTCTGTGACCAGATCGGGATGGACTGCCATCACGCGTGCTCTCGCGACTCTCACCCCCAGGTGTCGGTTTGCTCTGGTTTCAGGTGAACGCCCTCACGATAGACGGCGTGACTCCGCTCTTCAATGCCTGCTCGCGGGGCAGCGCCAGCTGCGCGGAGCTCCTGCTGGAGTTCGGGGCCAAGCCCCAGCTGGAGTCCTGTCTGCCTTCTCCCGCGCACGAGGCCGCTGGCAAAGGTGACGGTGGCAAGGGCCGGAGGTTCCCGGGCTGCATTGCCCACCCGTGCACGGCACCTCTGGAGCAGTCGGGGGGGAGGGGGGGGGAGGGGGAGTGTGTGTGGGGGGGATTAGGGGGATGGGGTGGGAGTGTGGCTATGAAAGGGAAGTAAACCCTGTCTCTACTGTGTGTCTGCAGGCCACCATGAATGTCTAGAGATACTGATATCCTGGGGCATCGATGTGGACCAAGACATTCCTCACTTGGGGACGCCGCTGTATGTCGCCTGCATGTCACAGCAATTCCATTGCATCCGGAAGCTTCTCTACGCTGGTAATTGTCTTAATCTGGTCTTTCCAGACCTACCAGCAATTATTCAGCGCTCTGCCTGTTCCTCTCTACCAGCTTCTTAAAAGATGATATCCCGTTGCTAAAAATGTCCTTATTCTAAGCATGCTCACATGTAAGTCAGTAACCTGTAAACGAGAACCTCACGCCCAGTGACTCCACCTCACCTCAAAGCTCCAAACCCTGATTTACGGGGGTTGTGATTAAGATCTTCAAGGTTGAATATAAAGTTGCCAAATATATATACATCTATCTATCTATCTATCATCTATTATCATCTATCTGTTATATCTATCTATCTATCTATCTATCTATCTATTATCTATCTATCTATCTATCATCTATCTATCTATCTATCTATCTATCTATCTATCTGTCTATAGATAGATATATCTGTAAAGACAACCGTCAAAAGAAGTTTTAGGGGCCGTAACTGCTTTGGTAACCTTGCCCTCCACCAACTGTAACTCGCGCACGTTCCCAGGCTGTCATCTCTGTCCCCATTCCCTGAAGAGATGTGATGTCCTTGCCCACCTAGGAAACAAACCAGTTCAAGGTTCAGCTTCAGCCCCTGAGAAACCTCTCAGCCTTGGACACCCCAGTGGTCAGTCCCACCCTAGCGCCGGGAGCATCTGTCGGTGACACACTGTCTTGCCCCTTCCTCTCCGCTCCGGCACTGCGCCTCTCATGGGGTCAGTCCTTGATCAGACTTGCAATGAGTAAATGGATATCTCTGCCTCTTACTGTTTACGACAATCCTTTGGCCTCTGGCCTATCCTGACGTATCTTTAGTGACCCCTTTGTGTTACAACATCTCAGCTAACTTATATATTCCTGGCGAGCAGCGCCACCATATGTTTCACCCCTGTTATCAGTTAGATTCTAAAACATGAGTTCTGCCAATAATCGCCGGCCGATTGTTATTTTCTGGCTACAGTCGCCCATCAACTTATATAACCAGAAGAGTTTATTCTTTATCACCTTTCTTGACTTTGCTTAGGAATATTTTCTTTCCATTACATATTTTATACTGGGTAAAAAAAAAAGAAAAAAATACCATGACTGCCATTAGTCATCGTCCGTGGATGGGTATTCTCAGGCTCTGTTTTCTCATAAAATTGATACAATCAACAGAGTTTACATCTCCCATGTGGAGATTTTGTTATGCAATGTAATTTTCCCACTAGGTGCTTTATGGTAGGTTAGGAACGTGGAAAGCAACTGCGTTTATTGAAACTTGAAAGTAGCAGGAGGACTATTCAGGGACTCGTAGACTGCATGCTTCTTATAAACAGGAGCTTGACAAACTGTCAGAAAAATGGACTTGAAAAGGACCAATGCATTTTTATGGATAGGCATTTCCTGGCGGTGTAACCACTTACATGCGGGAAAATGGGGTTATTATTTCTCACAATATTAAACGGTACCTATTTGTCACATACGCATTCAGTGACTGCCACGTGCCAGGCTTCACACTAAGGTACAAAGCTACACAAGAGGTGGCTAAGCATGGCAGACTTTTAAATGGAACCATTTTTTCCCCGATTTGCTTTGCATGCAGAAATATGTTTCTTTCCATGTAAGAGGCTCTGTGCCTTTTCTTTTGTATTTATCAACCTGTACTACATGGGTGAGAAGAGACAGGAAAACCTATCCACCTTTTACCTGAAGACCTCACGTATCTAGAGTAAGGAGTTTTCCAGGACATGAGAGAGCTCTGGTGCATTAAAATATTCATGAATAGAAGAAAAACAGGAAGCTCCTGAATAATCCTATGAGCAACCCAATCATGAGAACAACAGGAGTCAACTTCCACTCCACACTGTTTATAAGACACAATAGTTACTCTGGTTAATTTTGGAACTGCTTACAAGTTTTCAAAAACATGTATTGGGAGATATTTTAAGCATAGAGAAAAATATTAGAAAATGTAACAAACGTGCATTTTTTTCATGCAGAGGTACCACGTGTGTAAATCTATGTATATATGAAGCCCTCACGACAGCGGGAACTCACTGAGGTGCCCGTTTTCATTCAACTCCCTCCCTGCAGCGGGGTGAGCTTATAACCATTTTTGTCGGTATTCGTCACCATCCCGTATGTGCACGTAGGCGCTGATGTGCAGAAAGGCAAATACTGGGACACACCACTCCACGCCGCAGCCCAGCAGCCCAGCACGGAAATCGTCAACTTGCTGCTGGAATTCGGAGCCGACCCCAACGCCAAGAACACGGAGCTGCTGCGGCCGGTGGACATGGCAACCTCGAGCAGTCTGGTGGAACGGCTGCTGCTCCAGCACGAAGGTGAGGCGGGGACACGCGAGCCCCGGGACCACAGAGATGCAAATGCTGCGAGAGGGGGCGTTGGCATGTGACATAGTAACGGCATGAGATTTGGAATATGTTTTTATGAAAAGTAAACATTTGTTAATTTAGGTTTTATCTATAAAAAAGATAACCGCAATAATCTTAATTTTTTTCCCCCATCTCACCTAAACTTTATATTCCTCTGGTTAAGTTAAATATAGCCAGTTTTTAGCCATATATAATATGTAATTCTGTTTAATGTCTGCTAATATATATTTAGACACATGCCCCATTTTATAGGAGCAGGGCCTTCTATAATATGTTGTAGAAACATAAGCCGGAAATATTTTCACACTTAAGGTTTTATTCTAAAATAGAATTTCTTTTTTTATTTTTATTATTGATTTGTTTTATTATTTTTTTTAGCACATGTGTGAGTAAAATAGAGAGAGGGACACACAGGGACAGAGAGAGGGATAGACAGGGACAGACAGGAAGGGAGAGAGATGAGAAGCATCAACTGGTAGTTGCAGCACTTTAGTTGTTCATTGATTGCGTTCTCATATGTGCCTTGATTGGGGGGGGGGCTACAGCAGAGAGAGTGACCCTTTGCTCAAGCCAGTGAACTTGGGCTTCAAGCCAGCTACCTTTCAGCTCAACCAGTGACCACGGGGTCACGTCTGTGAACCCACACTCAAGGCGGCATCCCTGCCCTCAAGCTGGTGAGCCCACGCTCAAGCAGGTGACCTTGGGTAAAACAAAATTTCTTAAGTCTGGTCCAGACACCATAATAACATTAACTTTGGCTGAAATAATAAATCTAATTTGAGAAAACAGATTATGATTGTCTTCCTACAGCCCTGGAGACTCATTGGATTTAGGTCTACTTTCCAAAGCATGGTTTGGTTCCTAGGTTTCCAAGGCGACAACCATCCCACAAGCCTGCAGGCTTCCCGCAGTTTAAAGAACTCATAGGGGGCGCATGTCAGTTCTACACAGATCTTACAAAGACCATCTAAATGCTCAGGGGTGTCCCCAGCACCGTCGCCATTTTTTTAAATTTATTTTTATTTTTTTATTTTTTATTTTATTCATTTTAGAGAGGAGACACAGAGTGAGAGAGAGAGAGAGAGAGAGAAAGAGAGAGAGAAAGGGGGGAGGAGCTGGAAGCATCAACTCCCACATGTGCCTTGACCAGACCAGTGCAGGGTTTTGAACTGGCGACCTCAGTGTTCCCAGGTCGACGCTTTATCCACTACGCCACCACAGGTCAGGCTACCGTCGCCATTTTTATGGTGACGAAACACGGTCGTCGTAGTTCTCTGGTTTTACTTACTGAACCGTGTGGCACACACAGAATGAATTTTCCACACTTGAACTGATGCGTGCGTCTTGTCCTTCGCAGCCACGCCGAGCGCGCTGAGCCAACTCTGCCGCCTCTGCATCCGAAGCCGCGTGGGGAGACCACGCCTGCACCTGCTCCCCCAGCTCCCGCTGCCCCCGCTCCTGCAGAACTTCTTACTGTACCGATAGGCAGTAAAGTAGGTCGACACGCGCAGCACACAGACATTTCTATTTCAGCGGCGGAGTGTGTATTTCATATTAAAATACGCTAAAGATAGGCTTAAAAAAAAAAGTGAGTATGGCCACACCCAGGGAAGAAGTGAACTATCGACCTTCATTGTAAGCGTCCTAGCGGGTCCTGTTGTTAGATGCATTGTTATTGTTTTCGGACATAGTATATTTAAAACATTTACATATTACTATTCCTATATACCCTTTTTATGGTTTAGAAGAAGAAGAAAAGAGAGAGACGTTCTCCATCGTGTGTTTTAGAGTGAAAAGAAAAACTGTGAACTCTAAAATTATTCCCATAATTGTATTTGAAAAGGTCTGTTATTCTTCACATAATGCATTAACCTTTCGATTTCAGTCATTGTATTTGATCCTCTGTATTATTTTAATATTGATACAAAAATAGGACTATTGTTTAGAAAAGAGCAGTTAATATGTGTTTTAAAATAAAGACGGCTCCTTTGGGAAATCTATTATGTTGCATGTGCAGGGTCATTGTAACGGTCAGCTCATAGAGAAAAGATTCTACTGTCTTCTCCAGCAAAAAAGATCTCACTGGTCACTTCTCCACCTTAAGTGGACCCAGTCCAGAGCAGCGTAGGTCTGAACGTTATTGCTGCTGCGCCCCGGGACCTGCGGGGTGGAGCACACGGTGCGCCTGCGCAGGTTATTTTAGGACCTCCCTCTCCGGGCCCTCCTCAAGCGGGTGGGGGCTCTTAAGTTCTCTCTTCAGGGCCTCCGCACACGTAAACCCAGCCTTCTTCCGTTTCAAACCTCGTCAGCGGCTGGCCACACCTGGAATGAAGAACATGAACCTCCTGTTGACACGACAAAGAGGCCCTGCTCACACCGGGATCAGACCAGTCGACAGCTGTCGAGAAAGGAACATGAAAACCTCCTTACGTTGTGGGGTGCCACTGAGCAATCTTAGAGACCTTCCAAAATGTACCCTATGTTCAGCCATTAACAGTGGTGTTTCTAATTGTTCTCCCCAAAGCAGGGGTTCAGCGCAGACGGTCATTAGCAAGGGAGTGTTGGATCAAAGAAGCCATTGCTAAGATAGTGTCCTCGCCAGGTGTTCATGCTATGTTCATTAAGATAGTGTCCTCGCCAGGTGTTCATGCTATGTTCATTCTCTCCTGTTCTTGTCCAGTGTAGTTTGAAACAGAATGAAACTTTTAAGCCCTCCTTGTAAGTTAGACCAGATTTGAGTCCATTATGGATGTAGAAATAGGATACTCAAGTTACAACACTGTGTAAAGTAGAAGAAAATGTTCTGATGATTTTTTTTTAATTTACAAAATTTTGATAAAATAATGTGACTACTATTTTAAAAACCCAGGGGCCTATTTTCCTTTCTTCTTAATTCTTGGTTGACTTCCAGAGACCCATGGGGAATAAACCATTATTGTATATAATTCCAACGTCACTAAGATTGCATTTTTTAAAAAAATCATGTGTTTAGAATTTTAAAAGAAGAAATAAGCCTAGCATGTCCATTAAAATATGTTTCCTGCATGGGTAGAGACTTTTAAACACGTATGTTTTACTGAAATATCTCCAAAAAATTTGTCATGTCCTCATCCATGGATTTTATGATCAAGTCACCTCAGTAAATATGATTAGGCATTAAAACTGCTTTTTAGTATAAAAAAGATTTCTACTGTATTTTTCCTGTGTCAGTTTTCTTAGAGTGTGGGAGTAACACACGCATTTCCTTTCGTTGGTCTTGTGTGCCACTAAGAGAAGTATCAGTTGTTAACATGAAAATCGGCACTTGAAAATTTTAGAATGTTGGTACCTTGTAGCTTAGCTTGAGTGTGACTGTCTTATCAAACAACTGTTCTCATTTAAATATCTCATCTGTTTGTTCCTGCGTTACAGTGTGATGATCTTCCCTGAAATAAAGCACTTTTTGTCTGTTCTAATTAGTCCTTGATTTTGTAATGGAAGGCACTGGAGAATATGATTCAACTGCGCTCAGTTTCTTAACCGCCAGCTTTTCCATCAGGGCAGCGGGGGCATTGAGCATAGTGCACGCTGATGTCAGATGATCGCTGTGACCCCAGTGAAGCTGACGGGAGGCTCCTGACAGACAGACACGCCTGAAGACCCATTCGGGTGAGTCTGGGTGTGAAGGCGTGTTTGGACTCACAGAATCAAGGCCGGCACAGTGTGCACGCCCACGAAGCCAGCAGCCCTGTGGTAGAGGTTGGTGGACTTGACATTCAGAATCCGGCCAAGGTTGGCATCTCCTTGGCAGTGTGAGAGGCGGATATCTTTTTTGAATTCTCTCTATTGCTCAGAAGGAAGTTTAACACACAGACACATGAACGCACACGCGCGAGCGCACACACACAGACCTTCAGCATCCAAGGACAAATTAATTCTCAGGGACAGTAGTGGCATTCAAATGCATAAGATGGAAGAGAAGTATTGTCCTCACGTGACAGTTTTTGTGGCGTCTCTCTCAGGAGGAAGTCAGCACGTCCCACTGTGAGGCTCACATTATCACGCAGAGCCACATCCACTGTGTGCACAGAGCTTCTGCGTTAGGCAAGAAATCGCTCCTGGCAGGAAGGACTCAATCCTCAACCAAAGGGTCTCAGTTGGGGGAATGGAAGGCTGTAATTTTACAGGCTCAGTTCCATTCTCCTTGGAAAAAGCAATTGAAGGCATTGGAAAGAATCTCACCAAGTTTCTTGTCACGTTGTGTAGGAGGAGGAGAGATGACATAAGCCCCCCTCTGTATGCTTATTTTAGTACCAATGGGCTGGTCTCCAGTCCGGACCCCACACAGAGGAACCCCTGCTTGGTTAATGATCTGCTGTCGTCATTGGAAATTCTTTCTTTTGAACTCTATGCCCACATTTTTATTTTGCGCCATGCCATGCAAATTGTGTACCTGTTGCCATTCTGCTGACACTGTTGGGTCACCAGTAAGTAACTTCCGCCCTGGGGAAGCCTTCCTCTCATGGTGAGGTAGGCGGAAGTTGCTCGTTGCCCTGTTATGGGACTTAAAAGAACTGGAGAGACAGAAAAGAAGGTACAGTCAGAAGGCAAAAGGCAGGATTAACTTCTCTGTACTCTCGAACCCTCTGTGGGAAAAGCACCTTCACCAAACCAAATCCAAGTTGATTAAGGCCTGAAGGGTGCAGGGAACTGGACTAGATTGTTTGCAAAATGTCCCCAGTGATGCTACTGACACACCTTACGGTAACGTGACTTCCTCTTTCCTTCCATCCGGAAGGGGGTCTGTCTGCGCATCTCTTGAACTTGGACTGATTCTGTTTCTTGTTGTGACTGAGCAACATGGTGGAAGAGACATTGGGCTACTTTTGAGCTTAGAGCTCTGAGGACTTTTAAAGGTCGGCTTACATCCTTTTGGCAAGAACCCCCTGTGAAGGGGCCTGAGACCACCTGTGAAGGACCCTGGACTAGTCTCCTTGAGGATGACTAACCTAGCCAACAGACAGCACCAATGGCCAGGTATGTGAACAAGGCCAAGCACCGCAGCCTGCTGGGTGACCCCAGGCAGGGCGACCCGGCCACTGAGCCCAGCCTGGGGGCTGCCCCACCTCACTGTGAGAACATAAATTATCGTTAGTAATCAAGTTTGGGGATGATTTTGTTACAGGGCAATAGGTGATGATAAGAAATGCTTTCTACCATCGTCCTGGGAGCATTTCCTCGTCTCTCTCCTCTTCATTTCCCAGTTCCTCCTGCTTTTGCTCGGGTGGGACCCTGTGTTCTGCGGCAGGTGGGGGGGTACCTAAGTCCCCACCCGGGGATGTTGAGCTGAGGGAGGAGCCCTGCCTTCCCACCAGCAGGAACTGTCTTCCAGGTGAACACCTTCATTATCCAGATACAGAAGGCCAAACTTCTGAGCTAACCAGAAGAAAATAATGAGGTGAAGAAAATGTAAGAAATATGGTTACTGACACATGATGTCTGAGACCACCTTCTACCTAGAACCTTTCCTGGAGCACAGTTGGAAACCCACAGGGCACGTGCAATGTCAGCAAGAAACAAACGTTCGATGTGCTAAGCCACCACGATTTTTGAGTTTGTGTGCTCTAGTAGTAATCACTTGTCTAATATATTAATTTTCATATGTTGAACCTTCAGTAATCGGTGTACATGATCCCAGGGCCTCAGATATTTGCCAGTCACTTTGTAGCAATCCGATTCATTTCTGTATAAACTCACCGGGTATGTGGTTAAAAAGGTTTAATTTTAAGTCCTTGTGTGTTTATGGAGGGAGAAAGATGTCTATTCCTATTGGTGTTTTCATTTGTTAAGTGGTGATTGTGGCCCATTAGAGTTGTTTTCCATTGCAATCGAGCTGACCATGAGCTGTAATTACAATTACAGGGGTGGACATTATCCAGATCCGTCTGTACAGACAGAGACATGACGTGGCCAAGTGAATTTAATACACTGTTGAGGAAAGTGCTTCCAATATGCCTCCGACCTGAATGCAATAGACTGAGTCATCCCGAGGGAAAATGAACTAATAGGCCCTTGGCTTCAAAATGAGCTGAAACTAATTTTAGCATCGGAGATATTAAAATATTTAAGTAAGTGATTAAATTTTGCAGCTGCTTTTAAGAAGTCGATTCTGATATTGAAATATAAAATATTTAAATAGTAATTTGGGTAGTAGATGTGTTCTTACTTCAGTTTAGAGTCCTGCTTGCTTAAATAAAAATGTCATTCCCAATCATGCTCAGTGCAGTGCATTCTCATGGCCATGCCTTTCAACTTCGAAAGGTTATTAGGAAGCAGTATCAGGGGAAACGTTTCTTCAGCACCTTAGAAATTGAGCCATAATCTTTTTATATATGTACTTCTGAAAACCCACAGTCCAGTGACAGTTATAAAATAACGTGTAGTTCTAGGGTGAAGCTCCCAGAAATTCAGCTTAAATACAGCTGAAGTCAACGGTGGCTCATTGTGGCAGCCAGGTGATAAAACCAGCAGATCTTAACAAATTTTAAATTAAAGTTAAGGTGCAGAATGAAATCATTTTTTAACTAAACAAGTGCATAGAGCCTCAAATTTTCAAGAAATTTGATTCATGTACTAATTTATTGATTTATAGATCACAAGTAGAAACATAAAATACTTCTGTCAAAGTTTAATGAGTGAGGCCCCAGCCGGTGGCTCAGTGGATAAAGCACCTACCCAGTGCACCAGAGGTCGCCAGTTTGATTCCCGGTCAGGAAACAAACAAGAAGCCATCAGTGCACAACTAAGTGAAACAATGAGTGGATGATTCTCTCTTCCTCTTTCCTCTCTCCCTCAAATAAATGGAAATAAATTTAAAAATATTCAGTGACTGAGTATTTACAATTTGTAGAACCCTGAATTCTGATAGCAAACAGAGAAGCTTAAAAAGGAGCATCAGAGGATGATTCGAGAAGCAGTGGCCGCCCCTGCAGCTAGAGAACGAGGTAGGGAGCCTGGCGAGGACCACCAGGGCGCGTGGAGCAATAGCCCTGCCCACCGGCCTAAAGGGACTCTTTCCTCATGAGCTCCGCGGAGCCCATCCCACAGCCACATCTGGGGCTCTGGTTCTGAGGGCCACTCCTCAGTGGTGGCTAAAACCTGTGGGAGAGTATGGTGAAATGCGCTTCAGAAGTGCTAAAACAAACACAAACAAATAAAGACGGAGGCCAGGAACCCTGGCCACTGCCAGGTGAAACTTTGTAGCTAGGGTGACATCCCTCCTCCCATTCTCTCCCCCTCTGGTCTCTCTCTAGCTCCCCCTCCTGGCAGGCTGTAACAAAACGCTTGGCAAAGGAGAGACCACCTTGCAGTGCCAACTCCACAGGGCTGAATACAGAAGGGGGTGTTTGAAACAGGCCGACTTGCTTAACCATTGGTTCATTTGCTAAGAAAAAATTCTAACTCCTTAGCAAGACTGTTGTCAATGAAGCCGGAAGCTATACACCTAACCTACACCTCTCAAGCCATTACCACATAATTCTTGGGTTAGCCCTCATGCTGGAACCTAAACGATTTTCCCAACTCCAGTGGCTGTTACTTTCGAAGAGTCTCAGCAAAGACCGTATCACCTATGTCTTTGCTCACATTAACCATGCTATGTGGCATTGTCTCCTTGCTCCTTCATCCCACAGCTTTCCAGGATCGTCTTAGAAACAATAATTTACACTTACAGAGCTCTTACTGTGTGCCATGCACTGTTCTAGGCTCTTTGCATGTTAACTTGCGTATTTCATTTCCACACAAGCCTTGAGGTATATATATATATCCTATTTCCTTTTACCTCGTACAAATGAAAATGGTAAAACAATCTGCCCAAAGCCACATAACTAATCAAAAGCAGGGATGGTCCTCTGAAATCTGTCTTATAACAAATTCCAAATACTACCTTCTAAGTTCCAATTCAAAGGTCATCTCATCTGAAAGGACTCCAAGACTCCCTCAGGCCAAATTCCTTGCTTCCTCCCTGACACGGATATATTTTTACCATGGCACAGCTGTTCATGGTATGTGTTCTTTCTATGGAGAATTATATCTGCGCACCTTGTGTAAGTAATCTATGGTGCAGCTGTCCAACAGAACTTCCTGCGAGGATAGCACTGGATCTGTGCAATGCAATGTGGTTGCCACTGCACCGTGTGGCTACCAAGAAGTTGAAATGCAGCCAGCATTACTCAATGGATTTTATTTAAATTCCTATCTTCATAGCCACATGCACCTAACAGCTACTATAGTGGATAGTGAAGATTTAGTGAGCTCAGAATAATAAATAGCTCTTCAAAAGAGGTCCATTGCATGAATGAGTCATTTATGAAGAGCTTTCACTGGGCCAGGAGAAAGCACTTGCTTGTATAGCATCATTTTGTTTTTCTTTTAAACCCTACATAGACTCTCATCGGTTTCCTTTATTAATGGACATGCCACGAGTCAACATCTAACCAGGTATTATATAACCCCACTCAACATCCAGCCTAAGGAACAGGTATTATAAGAATTTAGTTGCGTCAAACTGACAATTGCTGAGAAGCAAAATCTCAGCAGGATGAGAAAATTCTCCAGAGAATGGCAGTGTTGTAGTTTATTTTAAACATCAGAACCCAAGGCAGAGAGAGACCTAGGGGCTTACATAAAATTCATTGGCCGTAGGTTAGGGAGGCAGAGAAAGCAAAGCAGGGAAGTCTCTGATATTGGATAAAAAGTAAAACGGAGAGGCATACTTCTTTTCCACTGGTGGAGACAGAAGAGTCAACATTCAGGGCCCAAGAGATGGCATGCAGGGGACTCTTAAGATAACATCCTCATGTCACACTTCGATGTGGGCAGTTGAGCTTTGAGGAGTGTCTGCAAAGGAAGGCTACTCTGACGTTTCAAAGGCATGGCATCTTAGATGCTCAGGGACAACAGATGGTTTCAAAGTTACAGATTAACCTTCGTCAAGGAAATCGCAAGCCTAGGATATGACTATCCACCTTGACTTGCTTTCAGTGGGGGGTTTCCATGTTCAGGCCGCCATGTGGGGTTGCTCCGTCCTCTGGGTTTCCAAGGCCCACCGTTTGGGCACCCCCTGAGCTCGGCAGGGTTAGCATGTGGCCCCTCTTCCGTCCACAGTTTCGTCTTGAGTCAAACTGACTCCATGCCACACTGATTTTTTTTTTTTTCTGTAGAAGATTTTTTAAAACCTTTTTTTGTGTAAATATTTAATGAGTAATTGTCTGGGCCTGCTCCGCAATCATTTCTTGGTCTCCGTATTGCTCCCTGATACATCCCACGTGGCGAGATGGGTGTCTGGCGCAGAGAGGGGAAACCAGGACCGAAAGAATGGACCCTGCCCACTGGGGCTCCCTGGGGAACACCTACCTCACACATCGTTTTCAAAGATTGCGTCCTTTCTGTGAACATCATGTAATAATGAACGAAATACGTAGGCTAAATTTTAGACGTTAAACATTCCAATATTCCTTTTAATCTTGAAATCTTTGGGTTTTTTTTTTAAATTGGCGTTTAAGAGGAAAAACCCTATCATTTCCAATTTCCAAACAAAAACTGTCCTTGTCCTCTGGATCCCCCTCACCCCCTCCTTCAAAAGCTTGACCCAAACTGGACTGTCTGCTGGGCTTACAAAGCGCAATACCTAAACGGTAAACCTCCAGGGAGCGCTATACTAGTGAAAACAACCAAAGCACAGTGAAAGCCCGCCCCAATTTGAAGCTCCTCGCACTGCGTCCAGGCCCAGTAGGGCCAGGGATAGCATCCCCCAATCCAGAGACCCTCGGGTCCCCAAACTGGAGGGTCCCACAAGGCCCAAGATGCACGTGCTGAGGCCCCGCCCCCAGGAGGCTCCGCCCCTCGCTGCTGCTGCTGCTGCTGCTGCTATGGAAACCCAGAAAGCCACATGGCTGCCGCCGGCCCTAGGAAAGAGATTTTGAAAGTGCCGGCGGCAGTTCGACCCAAGTTCCCGTCCTGTACGACACAGCCACCAACTCCCGCCCCTAAGGCGGTGCCTAAGAAGTGTCTGGTCTACCCGCACCCTCCCAAGAGCTCCCGCCTGTCTCGCTCCGTCCTGCGCTGGCTCCAAGGCCTGGACCTCACCTTTTTTCCCAAGAACATCACCAGGTGCGGGGACACACTCGGCCACCTCCTTCCTCCGTGCCGCCCGCCGGCCCACCTTCCACAACCCACAGACACACCTGCTGTCTTAGGGAGAGCGCCAGAAAACACTATCACGAAGCATTTCATTCATTCATTCAATCAATCCATCATGACACTTTAGAAATCACCTAATATAGAATGTATTGGTGACTACAAACGAATTAAAATACTCCAGACTCTTCAGGGACACTGGGCAAAGTTTCTTGCTGTCAGTACAGACTATTAGGTTGGTGTTCACTGTCACAATGGTCTAAGTAACTAAGTGTTATTTCGTTTCCTTTTATGGCTTGTGCATCAGGGATTTTTCCAATGGCTTCCTGATAGCAGAAATATTCTCTATATATTACCCCTGGGACCTTCAAATGTCATCCTTTGAAAATGGAACTTCTTTAAAAATCAAGTTGGATAACTGGGGCCAGTTGGAGAAGGTAAATTAGCAATCTTTGACACGTTTAATTGTTAAGTTTGTGTTTGAAAAGGCATGCTCCTGATATCTTGGGCATGTAGACCTAGTGATGCGCTAGGAAGTAATGCGACCGGGTTAGTAGCTTGCTTCCTCATATTGAAAAGGAAGTTTAATTAAAGTTGAGGTCAAGAGTCACCTGTGAAACCGAGCATGCTCATTTCAAGTCGGAGCGGGATATAATGTTTTTCTTGCTGAATACCATCTTTTAAAAATTAACACGTCAAACAGAAAATTAGTTGAGATAAAAGGGCGATTAAAGTGAATTCTTAGTCATTGGATATTTTTATAGCTCTTGCTATGATGCAAATGTTTTTTGTCCACTATTAAAGTTCCTGACCAAAAAGAAAATTAAATTACCTCAAGAACTGATCTATGGAACGATACATTGTAAGACTGGAGTGCCTGAAATATTGATAGAAGAGATATACACCTTGTTAACCCATCGAGAGTGAGTTCTTTGGAATTTTCTAGTAATACAAGTTAATATGAAACTTTTGATAGTATAAGTCTCACTCCTAAAACGTGGCTTGTCAACAATATTTGGTTTTTTATTTCCAGGGTTAAAAGTGTCCGGGACAACTTTGTGAATTTTACAGACTATGGTTACCAGATGAAATTACCCATGGTCCCGAAGTCTACAGCTTCGAAGTTTATTAAAGATAACATTAGGTTTTCAGAATTAATAAGTCACCCCAACCTGCTCACCAATGAACTCAAAATTGATTTCCTCTTCCTTTTACAAATGTTGCAAAGAAAATTAAGCAGAAAGTTGAACCCAAGTAAGTTTTCTTTGGAAATACTTAACTGATTGCTTAATGAGGCTTGTCTTGGGCACAGACGAAGTAGAAACCAAAAGGTGAACCATGGAGGGAGAGGGTTACTAACCTCTGTGCTCACACGACTCTTCGGAATGTGATGGAACAGGTCTACCTTGTGCACTTCATTTCTGAATCGCGGTGCTTTACTTTGTCATGGCCACGGTGAATTCTTAAGAAGCAACGTGTGCGTTTCTTTTACAGAATGGTTTGGCATCAAACCTACCGTGGGAGAACTCAGTCTCGACGGTCTTCCCACCCACGCCTCTCAGCACAAATCCACACCAGTGACTTCAAGGCAGAGACTCCCTCCTGTTTTACGTAAGTGTTTTTGTCGTTTCATGTTCCACTTTTGCCTGTTAAAATAGTTCTTTTTGTATTGCTTCGTCCACTTAAATTTTTAAAAATAGTTGAAAAGTTGGTGTAGACATTCAGTCTAAAAGGGTGTAGCAGGCTGGCTGCCATGTTGTGCTTTTGATAGAGAGAGGGGAGCTGTGGTCACATCAGGGGAGTTTCCCATGCCGGGGTGCCCCTACGTTCTACCGTCCGAGCTGTTAGATTCTGACTTATCTCACGTCGGTGGGTGTGAAGGAGATGAATCCCTTCGGCACAGCTCAACACACGGTCCCCAGCACTGGAGCGGTGAATCGGTCCGAAGGCAGATACGGGTGCCTGCATACCTAGACCTCCCAGTCAGTTGCGTTACAAGATGCCCTAGTTTACTTTTTTATTATTATTTATATTCATTTTAGAGAGGAGACACAGAGTGTGTGTGTGTGTGTGTGTGTGTGTGAGAGAGAGAGAGAGAGAGAGAGAGAGAGAGAGAGAGAGAAAGGGGGGAGGAGCTGGAAGCATCAACTCCCATATGTGCCTTGACCAGACCAGTGCAGGGTTTTGAACTGGCGACCTCAGTGTTCCCAGGTCGACGCTTTATCCACTGCGCCACCACAGGTCAGGCTGATGCCCTTGTTTAAATCCTCTTAATTCCCAAAGCATTTCACCCCTAGCACGTTATAGTCCAGGGGCCAAAGTCTCCGCGGCCTGTTTTTGTATGGCCTGCAAGTCAAGAATGGTTTTTACATTTGTAAATGGTTGAAGAAATATATCAAAAGAGAGAATGGTATTTCCTGACACATGAAAACTGTATGAAAGTCAAGTTCCCATGTGGATAAGTAAACTTTTGCTGGAACATGGCTGGCCCTGTTGGTTTCAGGCCTTGACCTGGACTCCTTCCGCTCCCAGCAAGGGGTCCCAGCAGCTCCCAGGTCCGAAACCATAGGACCTGCAAACAGGACTCTAGATTTAATGAACAGAAGGACAGAGTAATACAACCGATAACTTTTGGAAAATGTCGAGGACATACTTTTACTAAAACTATCTATAGTTTATGTGAAATTCAAATTTAACAGAGTGTCCTGTAGTTGCTCTGATGACCCTGCCACAGAGCCTGGAATATGTCCCGTCAGGGCCCTGATGGAAAGTATGTGTGGGCCTCAGCTACAGGGCCTGGTTGCCAAGTGTGCACGGGTTTCATGGGTCTGGAAATGCATCCCGATTCTTCCTTTAAACTTAGGACTTCTCAGGGAGGCCTCAGGCTACTATGTATCCTAAACATGGAGGAGAGGCTCAGCGTGAACACAACACCGTGGGATCACACATCACTATTCCTGAGTTTGGTTTCGCTCAAGACCTGGTGGGCCTGACCAGGCGGTGGCGCAGTGGATAGAGCGCCGGACTGGGATGTGGAAGGACCCAGGTTCGAGACCCTGAGCTCGCCAGCTTGAGTGGGGGCCCATCTGGCTTGAGCAAAAGCTCGCCAGCTTGGACCCAAGGTCGCTGGCTCGAGCAAGGGGTTACTTGGTCTGCTGAAGGCCCGCGGTCAAGGCACATGTGAGAAAGCAATCGATGAACAATTAAGGTGTCGCAACGAAAAATTGATGATTGATGCTTCTCATCTCTCTTCATTCCTGTCTGTCCCTATCTGACTCTCTCTCTGTCCCTGAAAAAAAAAAAAAAGACCTGGTGGAAACAGTGCTCCTCAGAGCACAGTTTTGAATATCTAAACATTAAGCCAGTATGTTCCATCAAAATTCTTTTAACTCATTGTATGCCTGAGGCTAGTACTCAGTGTGATGGAACCCTACTGAAGTGAGTAACAGTGTTCTGTGGGAAAGGAAGTACCTACCGGCTCACCTGCAGATTCTGGGAACACATCCTTTGCTGCATGCAAACTGCTGACCTTTCCCCCCTTAGGGGACTACCTGCCGTGAACATCCCGCAGGGGGAGCTGAGGCCAGGGCCCTGGGCTGAGGCTGGAGGCAGCGCTGTGATGGTGCGGAGGTCCCTGGAGGAGGCTGCCCTGGGTTCCTCCTGTCTCCTTCCCCCGATGGCTAAGTTGACCTGACTAGGGAGGGGAAAGTTCCTGGCCACTTGCTTAGGGGCCTGCAAAGACAAGGTACGAGTAGCGGTGACTCACTGCAGGGCTTCTTTTCTGTGTAAGAAACAGATGCCAAGCGCCATGTAAGAAAATGACCCCCGCTGATATCTGAATTCCTCACTTCTGTCATCTTTTCATAAAACTTTCCAGGTTCACGTATGCATTTTCAGAAAAAAACGAGCACTATCATTATTCTGTCTCAGGACCCTGTGAATGGGTTCTTGCTTTTACAAGCTGAGTGTGTGAAGTGCTGGAAATAGCTCCCCCCACTGTCCAGTGTCTGTGATGATTTTCGGTGGCGCAGTAGATAGAGCATCCCAGCCCACCAGGGTCACGAGTTCGATCCCACATCAGGGTACAGAGATGAAGCAATCAATGAGTACACAACTAAATGGAAGAGCTAAGGAGAACAATGAGCTGGTGCTTCTCTTTTTCTCCCTCTCCCTTTCCCTTCCTCTCTCTCTCTCTCTCTCAAATCAATGGGGGGAAATGGCTGGTGAGCATCTGGGGTCATCACTGGGCTGGGCTGATCAGGACCGGAGGGAACATGCTTTTGTCTTTTCACTTCTCCTCCTGTTCCTGAATTCTCTCTATCCGGGTACAACAGCAGTTAATGAGCAGTGTGTGGGGGCCTGACCTGGGCCAGCAGTTAATGAACGGGGTGTGTGGACCTGACCTGGGCCAGCAGTTAATGGACGGTGTGTGGGGGCCTGACCTGGGCCAGCAGTTAATGAACGGTGTGTGAGGGCCTGACTTGGGCAGTTCTACAGAAGAGAGCTGCTTTAACTCACGCTTCCTGCAAACTGGTGAAAGGGGGTACCTGCGGTTGTTTCTGATAAATGAGCCGGGTGATTGGCTCAGGTAAGCGACCCTGCAAGTGAACAGAAGGAGAGAGGTGAGGACACTGGACCGCGGACACTCTAACCAACTGAGCTATCCCGCCAGCGCTTGGACTGCGGACACTCAACCCTGCCTCGTACCCTCTAAGATTCGTAGAAATCATAGCCATTCATCTGCAAAACTACTCATTAGCAAGTGGGGTGGTAAAATTAGATGTAAGGCAGGCTGTCACCTTCGTTTTTTTTAACCCTTTTTAACACAACATCCTCATCCTCTACCGGTTCAACTCAATCTCGCATTAGCAAGGCGAGAGGTCGCCAGAGTGTGTTCCTTGATGACCCGCAACCCCGCTGGAGAATGCGGTGAGTGGCTGCGCTGGCACCCGTGCTCCGGAAACTGGGTGGGAATCCCGAGTGAGCACCAAACCAAAGCCCTGCGGGATCGAGGGCAGGCCTCAGCTGCTCTCTGTAGCAACATTTCAAAAACGGTTGAGTTGTATTTAGTATCAGATGCACCAAAATAAGCCGTGGGTATTTTAAGGCACAGCTTATGACTTTTGGAGAAGGGTGACATTCAGATTTTTTATTTATGACTACTACAATGCGTGCTTTAAATGTTCTATTTCCTGGGCGTTTAGAGTAGCCTGTCTCAGCCTGCGGCTCATCATCGTGCGCTTGTCTGCGATACGACAAACGTTGATGATTGTGTAAATATTTAATAGCCACAAAGGGATTTTAATTTTGTCTATTTAAACTTTGCAGCAAAGATAGGTAATGTTGGCAATTCAATTAAAACACTTTACGTGAACCAACCCAGGACGCCATCTTTTGAATCTGTGATGAAACCGACCACAGACCTGAAAAGCACCCTTTGAAAGTACCCGCTGGGTTTGAAGAAGTGAAGTGACCACGTCTTGTCATGGTAAAGGGACAGAGTCACCTACTTCAATGACAAGTAAATTAAAGTGGTGTATTATTCATAATTGGACTGAAGAACACGTTTTTTCAATTCCCTTCAACCACCATTTATTAACAGCATCTGTGCCACATCCTGCCGAAAACACAAAGTCAAATTAGTACAGAATGTGCAAAAATGATTTGAAAGGTATGGTTAAACATAATCTACCACCAGAGTTCTTTCTCAGAAATTTTGTAGGAATGGTTAACCTACTTGGTAATATTTTCTCCGTTAGAAATGAAAAGAGCTGCTTGTTTGCCTGATACTGTTTATTTACACACCCCATGTATAAATTTAAAAAATAATTATTCTGACTAGTATTAGCATACATTGGCCCATAGAAAAATCTGCCCACCTCCCTGAATAGCCTGTAACATTTTTACAAAGCAGGTGTCCTTCCTGTGGGCACTGAGTCAAGGAGAAGGAAAATGCTTTGCTTAGCAATCCATTTCATTCAATTAAAAACTCCCTACTGTTTGCTGCCCCCCCCACCCCCCCGGGGAGTTTTACTAAAGGGTAACAAAAGCAGGCTGATATCCTGAAAGACTGATTATCTCTCACTTATTTTCGGTTCCTCTGTGTTCACATGCGGACAGTTTTCTTTGACTGCAATTATCATGCTTTTATGCCGTCTCATGACCAGTCCCTCTGACTTCCAAGGTGAGGATTACTAATGGTGAGTCCCGTAGGATGTCTGCCAGTTCCCAGCTATGCCCTTACAACTTTCTCTGTGCTTTTTGAAGGCTTACACGGTTTTATTAGCATTTCTACTTCCAGAGCCTTCCTCATTTAATTTTACACATTCGGGTGCATCAGATTTAGTAAAAGAAATTAAAGCGAGCCCTGGTGAAACAGATGACTTCTTAGGCGTGTGTTCAGAGTCTGGTTTTATCGGCAGGAAAGGATCTGACCCAAACGCACATTGTCACCACCTAGTCGTTATTTACCCGCCGCCTTGTGTTCTCTTGGGACAACTCTAAAGTAGAAAATTGTGGGGATCGTTTTTAACCCAGAAAATATGGTTCTTTAGGAAGGATTTTCGAAACACATCTCATGAAGATGAGCTGGGGAAAAGCCCCAGAGAAAAGAACTGGTTTTGGACAAAGAGTCAACAGATACGTTTCTTTATCCTCTGGACTCTGTGTTCAATCTCCTGGAAACATGAATCCCTCCTCATCCCATAGTAAGTCCCAAGACTCCCGGGACCCGTGGAGACATTGAAAACTATATTAAAAAAAAAACAACAACTATATGAAAAATATCAGTGGTCTGGATGCTTCATTGAACCGTTAATAAATAAATAAAGGCAGAGGGTAGGTATGGTCAAAGTAGGTAACTTCCAGAACTTCAGGGAGATGGTTGTGCAACAGAAGCCAACACTAAGGCCAATCTGAGAAGGACCTCTGACAGAAGGAAGCGGTGACGTGTTCTAGGGGCTACGGCTGCCTCTGTGAGAACAGAGCCCTTTCCATCAACAGGCAGATGCTTGTCATGGCCCACAAGACTCTCTGACATGCTGTTCATATTCATCAGTAAGCCCCGTTTCTCTTTCGTACGAATTTTAGGGTTTATTGCAGTCATTGCTTCTTACAAGTGAAGAATCTTCCTCCTGAACCGTCCAAAGGAGTGACTTTTCTATCTTTCTGAGTAGGGTAATGATCCTGATGGACAGCTCAGCCCTCACACCCCTAACGACTCGGGAATGGTGTACGCTCAGTGCGGCGTTACGGGCAAGACTGTCGCTCACCTTGGCAGTTAACTGCAGTCTTTATGAAGACGTAGGGGATCTGAAATACATGCATTCATAAAAATCTAAACTACATGCATAATCACATAGTATTTAAATTCAGCATGAAAGTCCTCTTTTAATTATGTAGGTCCAAATGTTTTAAATATATGGTACAATATGCGCTTATTAAGAGTTGACTATAAAGATAACTTCTGTATTTCTAGTGCACTCAATGTACAATAACAAACTTTACAAATGATTTGTGAGGTTATTACTATATTCAGAATACCTTTGAAGACCTAAAATATATCTATTTTCCTATTATAAGGACAAACACTCAGTCGTTGCTCTAAGGCAACCCTGTTCCTTAACACACCCGAGGGACTCTGTGGAAATACGTATGTTTTGTTCATTCTGATTGACATAAAAAGCAGAGGTTTTTACAAGATGTAAAATAATTTTGCTACTGCAATTTTGTTAACCATCCAGTAACTTAATAGGCAAAATATTTTTCCAGTGCTTTTAAAATCATCGTCTAGTGAGAGTTTTTTCATAAAGGCAGATTTAAACTTGAAAAATATTTGTCCACATTATTGGTTGTATGAGCATCTTCAAATAGTACACAATAAGTTTATATTATTTGTTTGGGTTTCATGCATATGAAACCTAACAATGAAAAATGCTTCTATAAAATTTAAAAATTGCTTTGTTTTTCATACACAGATTAGCATAGTTGAATGATATTTATAATTCTGTAAAGAATAGTTAAAATAGCCTGACCTGTGGTGGCACATTGGATAAAGCGTCGACCTGGGAACACTGAGGTCGCCCGTTCAAAACCCTGCACTGGTCTGGTCAAGGCACATATGGGAGTTGATGCTTCTAGCTCCTCCCCCCTTTCTATCTCTCTCTCTCTCTCTCTCACTCACTGTGTCTCCTCTCTAAAAAATAAAATAAATAAAAAGAAATAACTAAAAGAATAGTTAAAATAAATATTGAGATATAGAACATTATAGATGTCAAACAATAATGGAATTGCACTTGAATAATGTAATTTAGATTTCAGGTGAAATTGGGTTACTTTTTATTGTCTTTATGTGCTAAAGAGTTATATGATTTTTAAATATTTTATACATAAAAATATTCTTTTCCTGCATTCATTAAAATATGGAATGTGGTTATTTATATATGTATAATTTAAAGTCAATGATATCATTTGAAGTAATTATGCACAAAGATAGGCTTTTTACTCTTTTTTAAAACAAAATAAAGAAAATATAGTAGGATTTAGACTGTCATTTTAAGTAAGGGAATTTTAGTTTATATATTCCAGTTAATAATCCTCCTTACCTAAAACAATTTGAGTTACATATATCACTAATGGTTAAAAGATACTTCTCAGATTCACTCTATATTCACTCCATCACATCTCTAATTTTCTTTGATAACATCAATTAAATTTCCCCCTTTATCTCTCTCTTCTCTCTACAAAATCAAATCAAATTAAAAAAAATTTTAAATAAAATTCGATGTCTTTTTGACGAGTTAGAAGTGGTCAATGTGGTAGATAGTTATATAATAATACTGTTTTCTGTTTTAAGAAGGTTATTTAAAATTTTTTTAAATATTTTAAATGTAACAAGTTTAAAGATTATAACAATGACAATTATTCTAGTTATACAAGCTCATTCTTTAGATAAAAAGATCTATATAATAAATTCTGTAAAACAACTTGAGTATCAAAGTACTAGGCTTCCTAGCATGCAGTAACTTAATTTCAAAGTCAGAATTTTAGAACAATTGAAATACTTCTAGCCACGCATTGGGATTTTATTTTTTATAGCTTTACTCTTTTTCCCCCCAGAATAATCATATAATTTTTAAATTAACTCACTGCTGGATCCCTGACCCTATAATATTGTTTCTCTACAGCCCTTGAATTTAAGTGATAGAGATATATCCGAAATGCAACTAATATTCTATTTACTAAAATTTACTTCAAACTAATTGTCATCAGATTTTGTTTGTTAACCAAAGTTGATTAGAGATTATGTCAATATTAAATGCATTAATCAAAATATTCATACATACTCAATATCTTTTAAAAGAGTCAGTTATCAAATGCGGATTCTCATATAGATATGACTTTATTTTGTTTTCTTCCCCTCTCCCCCATTTTCCTGCTACTTATCTAACCAATTCCTTTATAATTACACATCTGAATTTCAGATACACACCTTGGTAATGTTTTCTTTAAAAATAAAAACTCAAAAGTATTTTGACTGTGTGTCTATTTATTGATGCATATTAAACTTGTAACTGAAAACTTTTATTCAATATGAGCCAGGGCTAGCGGTTTACTACACTGTACACTAAATGGAGAAGAAGATAGGCCCTTGTTAGCAGGTGACGGTCGCACGTGGCTTCCGTCGGGGCATTCGGAGACGCTCAGTCTTGCAGACCCTCACTGGGACCTTCCTGCATGTCGGGCTCTGTTCTACGTACCACACTCTTTCATGGTGCAGGGTTTCAACAACAAATCAGTGGCCACCTCTTATGCTTCCTGAACGTTTTCTATGCTCTTTGAGGTTATTCGGTCCTTTATCATTTAAATGTTACCTCCCTTCCAAGTATGGCTATTATATTTTATTAAGGAGATACCTACTTTTTCTCAAAAGTATATAAATATTTTATTTTTTGAAGTTAATAAATAAAATCGACTATTATTCCCCACCTCCCATTCCCTCCTCCCAACCTTTGGCTCTTGGGCAACAAAGGTTTAGTTAATACTAATCAATAGAAGGTCTTCAAAAACACACAATTAAGTTTGGGGAATAAACCTTCTCTCAGAAGGGGTTGAGTCGAATTCCAGTTCCTAACGGCGAGAAGGGATTCACTTTTGCCCACATCAAAGCATCGTTCAGGGAGATGGCGGACTTCCCATCTTCAAGGAAATACACGGGGCCCTGCCCAGAGTCGAGGAAAGAGAAGATGAGATTATAGACTGGCAACACGTTTTTAAACTTACAGAAACACTCACTCGAATTAAAAACCAACTGGGGCTATTTTGGCAATGCTGATAAGAAGTTAAAAAATATGAGACTTGACTTTGGGTGGTGAACACACAATATAATATACAGATGATGGATTATAGAACTGTACACTTGTAACATATATAGTTATTATATATATAATAATTTCATTAATCAATGTCACTGCAATAAATTAAATAAAAATAAAAAATATAAGAAAAATTAGATTTTTTTTGAACTGCCACCAATATAGAAACATCTGAAGACATCTCAATGTTCTATATGCCCTGATGGCTTTCAAAATAGAATTTAGTTTTATAGTTTGAGTTCTTTAAATACAATAGTGCTATCAATAATAATGGGTATTGTTAATTTATGATTACTACAAAGTTAACATTTTTAAAAGGCATATATGCCTGGTAATAGCCTTAAATATATTTTACAGCCGGGAAAATTACTTAAATTGGAAGCTCTGACCCTGCTCACCGGAAAAGGAAAGCTACATTATTGTGATGTGTCTGTATAGTTTACTGTCACACCAACCATGGGATTCACCAGCATATTTATAATCTAGTTAGATCAGCTATTTTGTACGTCAAGGGCAGTACTAAAATACTAAGTGCAAAAAAAAAAAAAAAAGACCCTTTCAGTCTATATTTCTCTATTATTTCCCAGCTCTTAGAAAGAAAATAATGACTTAAAAATTTAAAAAAATATATAAAAACTTATTTTCTTATTTATGTCCTAGAGTTACCAGGGTTTTGATTACGGTCTCAAACGAAACAGCACGTTAACAAGTTAATTCCCGAAACTGGGTAATCCTTCCTATGAAGCAGACAGCTTCCTATTCACAGGCACTGGGAATTTCAGTGATAGCCAGAACACTTGACCCTTCTGCTGAGATAGAAATATCCGGGAACGGCAGTGCTCCATCCAGACTAGTCTGTGCTCCTCAGCGTGTGGCAGGTGATTAGCAGGGCCTGTCTTCACGTGGTCTGGGTGCAGAGAGGGTCAGCCAGCACCCCTGGCGCTCTCAGAAGGGGGACGGGAACCAGAAGAGGAGAAAGGAACACAAAGGCATCACGTACCAGGAGTGCACCCTGAATGCAGTGGGCGGCAGTGAAGATACAGCCCCAAGACTGCCTTACGCATTTTCTCCTGTCAGTTACTGACCTCACTGCTTTGGTGTCTCTGTCTCTGAACATAAGTAGATACTAAGCATAAAGACATATGTGTGTGTCCTGCCTGTTTGCTGGGAACATATTGGGGTGTTCTGAACACTTAGCCAGTCTGCAGTGTCACGTTTACGTCAGGTGCAAGCCATTTAATTTATTTTGAGTGGAAATCTCCAAAAACACCTTTCTCCGTCAGCCTGGGATGTTAGTATTAGATCTGTAACCAGCCACATTATACCGGAAGTGTAAGAACCGACTTACTAAGGTGTGACGAGACCGGGAGGTGGATGAAGGTCTTTCCATCCAATCCACAGTCTCAGTGAGGATCTATCTCAGGAGGGCTACAACCGCCCAGTCCTGGCTCTGAGGTGACGGACACCTCTGTCTTTTCTGGGGACGCTGGCCTCCCTGCCGCATGCCGGCAGGCTCTGGATTCGTTCCCCAGCATTACTGTGCTGGGACATTCGGGACCCTCCTTTGGAAATTAGCCATCCCTCATGAGTGAGCCAAACATTCTTAGTCGCTGAAAAGTTCCGTGAGTCAGTATGAGAACGTGCGTAATACGTCAATAGCATATCATACATCTGTGAGTTTTTAATTGCTTTCTTTGTGTTTATAAAATACAAATGGAGACTATTAAACTACACTTAATCTGTTATAATCATTTACACTGCTGGTTGCTGCCTGTGTCCCTTATTTAACTTACTAAGGATACAATCTATATGTATACATGTCCTTTATCACTAAGTGTGCCTATTTCTTGAATGGCTTTTAGGCTAATAGCACAACGTCTCTCTCTGAATTTATTTTAAAGAGTCAGAAACCATTTACGCTAACTACGGAAGCGTTAGGAGATAGCTTCTTGCCGAGCCTCTGGGCTCTTTAGAAGTACCTACCTGTAATCAGACACTTATTTTAAACCCACATTTCAGAAAATAAAGCAACAAACACAATGACGGAAAGGCATAAATTCTGCCCGACACGGGCCGGCACCTGGATTCGGGACCCGGTGAGACAGGAGACGTGCGCGTCCGAACCGCTGGGGAGCTGCGAGCCCGCCGTGCAGTCGGGCCCCGTGAGTCCTCTCAGCGGCTCTGTCCCCAGCCTCCTCTGCAAAGCCGCAAACACGGCCGTCTGCGACTCGGACGCGGGCGCGTGCGGAGGGTCTTCTGATGACCTACATTTTCAACAGACACGACAGACAGTTCACTCTGGTAGAATCACAGAGTCGTCAGGGGTTAGCTGAGACACAGTCCCTGGTGACTGTTCTGCCCGCCCCCTTTACAGACACCACTGCAACTTCAGACTCAATTCACAGCGGAGCAAAGGCAGCGGCGGAAATTATTACGGACCACCCACCAGCAAACCAAGTTGCGTTATTCTGTTCTGCTGAATGTTGAGAACCACGTTTGGAACGAGCCTGCCCGTGACACTGAGTGACACCGTCTATTCCGACTCGCACCCCACGGCCACTCACCGGCCGGCGGGCTGTGTGCATGCTCTCCACGCATCCAGCTCCGACGACAGGCGCCCGATTGTGAGGGGCACGGACACCTCCCGTCGCTTCAGGAGCTGACTGAAACAGGGGAGGGAGGGGTTAACAGCTGACATCTGAAAAGGCACATCTAAATGAGTGCAATTTTAGATTCAACAACTATTGCTCAAAAATATGTGTATGCCTGTGTGTGTGTGCGTGTGTGTGTGTGTGTGTGCGTGCCCATGCACTTGTATATTTAGCCTGCGAGTCCTGGCAAGTCAGAGACATGTGACAGTGGCCGCGGGAGGACAGTGAGCAGGGATGACCGAAGGGCCTGCACTACGCAGGGACGGCCCAGTGACAGCGACAGCGCGTGGCCGCCGTCCACACGGGGCGTGGCTTCACTAAGCGTGAGTCTGCGGAGGAGGCAGGCCGGTGGAGAGGAGGAAGAGAAGGTCCGCCAGCGGAGGGGCGGGAATACGGGCTCAGTGCTCTAGAGAGGGAGGCGTGTTGAGAAAGCAGGGGAACAGGCCCAGCAGGGGCCCCTCGCTTCTGTGCAGAGAACCGGTATCATTACCATGAACTGTGAGGAGTTAGATAAGGAATTCTAGTGCTCGCTTCTAAAATAAGTTACAAGCTCATCCTGTTTTTCAAGAACTAACTAATGGAAACGTAGAAGTGAAAGACTGGGAAATCAATGAGACAAGACGACAGAGCTCTAATGGACAGAGGTAAGAGGAGTTCTCTCCCGTCAGCAGGGCCTGACGTCTCTCCCGGGCTCAGCCGCTTGGCCTCCTCTTCCTCAAACAAAAGGCCTTGCTATTATTCTTGATATTATTGCAAGTGAGCACTTTCTTTCCTCACTGCTGAAGCCACAGACCGCTGAACATATTTCACTAAGTCATGTTTTAGTTCATGTGACGCGCCCTCCTGTTCCTACATTGTGTCTTAGAGTCACAGGCTGCTTCTGAGTGTTGGCTTTGCTGCCTGTGCAGAAGCTGACATGTCGCTGAGTGCCCGGCAGTGTGGCCTGTTGCCCTGGGTAGGCCCCAGGGCCTGGCCGATGGCCGCACTGACCGGCCCCAGATAAGGGCAGATGTGTTGCTGAGAGCCTGGCAGTGTGGCCCCTGCTGCCCTGGGTGGGCCCCTGGACCCGGCTAAGGGCCACACTGACCAGCCCCAGACGAGGGCAGACGTTGGGACGAGAGAGCCCGGTTTCCCTCTGCACCCTGTGCCCCCACGACGGGACTCAGAGGAATCACACACCCACAACCTCTCAGCATGTTCGGGAGGTACCTACCCCCCCAGTCAGCAAGCTAGTAGACTTGGGAATGGCTTTTCAGGGAAGGCACTGTGGGTTTTATGCTGAGTGCAAGTTCTACGCATAATAGCCAAGGGTCAGCGTGCTGTCAGAAGACAGAGGGTCTGGGCAGGTCGGTGCCGGCTGAACGTGTGATTGTGGGTTAGCCGCTACTCCCAAACCCCCTTTATTTTGTTATTTTATTTTGCTAATCAGAGATTGGAAAGCTAAAATATCAACCTTCTACCTTCTCTGCAAAATAGGGTTCCGGCACTCTGGCACACGGGATGCAGGCAGAGCACCGCAAGAGAACTTTCCTTCCTGACTTGATGGTCTTGCCCCTGTGGTCACCATCCTGGCATCCTTACCTCCCTTTCCTGAAATCTGGGGTTGCAGACACAGAGTACAGAGGGCTGGGAGCTACCCGGTAACCACGGGCAACTCCAGAGGGCTGGGAGCTACCCGGTAACCACGGGCAACTCCAGAGGGCTGGATGCTACCCAGTAACCATGGGCAACTCCAGAGGGCTGGGAGCTACCCGGTAACCACGGGCAACTCCAGAGGGCTGGATGCTACCCAGTAACCACGGAAAACTCCAGAGGGCTGGGAGCTACCTGGTAACCACAGGCAACTCCAGAGGGCTGGGAGCTACCTGGTAACCATGGGCAACTCCAGAGGGCTGGGAGCTACCTGGTAACCACGGGCAACTCCAGAGGGCTGGGAGCTACCCGGTAACCACGGGCAACTCCAGAGGGCTGGATGCTACGCGGTAACCATGGGTTACTACAGAGAGCTGGATGCTCCCCAGTAACCACGGACAACTCCAGCAGGCAGAGAAAGCCAAGAATGTCCGCGCAAAGAATGTGGGCCCCTGACAAAAGCCGCAGCCACTGGCTTGAATGCCACCCTGGAATGCCACCTCAAGGGTCTCAACACGAGCCCACTGAACCCTGGTGTTTCAGCCAGAGTTGGGATTTCTGATATTTACAGCCTAATTCACTTCCAGTTCACGGAGCTGAAGAGCTCTGTTATGCAGCGCGTGCTGAGCGGGTGGGGCAGGTGTGTGCCCCCCACAGGGGTGCCCCAGCCCCGCCACCCCCCGGCTCCACACCCAGAGGCCGCCGTACCTGGTGTACTCGTAGAGTGCAGGCACGATGCTGCCATACTGCCTCCTGATAGCCCGCAGGGCGCCGGTGTAGCCACTCAGCACCAGCAGCTCGTTCCGAGCTCTGCAAGAGAACAGGCCTGTTTTAGTTTGTTGTTTGTTTTAAATTGCTTAATTTGAGGTGCAGACATTACTCTCATATGTAGCTATTGTGCTTGTATATATCTTAATGGTTGCTATTTCTTGCAAAATACATTTAGAACACTTTCTAAACTAGAAGATGTTTTATTCACCAGGTAACTCACTCAGACGTTATGCTATGACACATTATAATTTAAAATAAAAACCTTAGCTCCTCTTTAACTCTGGCCTCCTCGTCTGTCTGCTCCTCGGAGTTCTCTGCACGTGCCAGCCCCCTGGGGCCCATTCGCTCAGAGTCAGGGACTCCGGGCACGTGGTGCGGGCGCAGGGGCGAGCCCGTCTGCAGGCCACGGCACCCTCTGTCCGCACGGGCACCGACACTAAAGGAGCCCAATGCCTCTACTACAGTTACGCAGTCTCCAGGGACTTCAGCCACCTGGAAAACGAGGTCCTTAAATGGTGCTCGCTTGCAGGGATGGTGGCTATCTTTTACTTTCTAGAACTTTCACTCCTTTCCCCCATCCTAGTATGCTTCGTACACACTGGATACGTAACTGATAGGATCACCGGTTTCGTGAGGACTTGTAGTCCCAAACCACCAAAAAGCTCTAAATTGGCCCTATTGGGACCAGGTGTGTACACGCATGTGTGTGCGTGCACATATTCAACCACCCAAGCCTTCGGTATTCATTAGCACACACGGCCATTATGATTTATGATTTGTGTTTCCAACTGAGCCCTGCATTTTTCCTTAAGATTATAACAAATAAAAATACAATTTTTTTCTATACATCTATCTACCTGTCCAAGATGATCTACACACCAAAAATCACACAGCCATTTGGAAACGTCACATAGGCTCAGTTGTGCATGTGGAGAAAAAGGACTCACTCGGTACACGTGTGCAAGAGTAATTTCTCAGTGCGAATGTAACCCAACAGGTCGAGCACGGGACAGATGGTGTCCAGAGTCCAGTCTGGACTACTCATGCATTCTGCAAAACCAAGCCAAACAGAAGAGTCTCTAAGTAACAGAACTGAGATGAGTTCGCCCAACTCTCAACATAGGTAATAGATCCCCTCCTGGTCTCCCTGTCTTCTCTGCCCGTGTTCCGATCACAAGTGTCCCACGGACCCTCCCCCGCACCCCAAGACACACAGTTCGAGGTGTCTTTCCTGTCTCAAGTGGGTGTGGCTAGTGCTTAATCTGAAAGCTGTTCAGCAATGTGAAAGGAAAATATCAAACGAATGAGCGATATTCAATTACACTAGCAGCTGCACACTCACCTTTGATGAAGTTAATACCAATGGGCAGGGCTTTTTCAGGGTCGTGACTTAACAAGTAGTACTTGATTGCTGCAAACACATTGCCCTCTGCGTGAGCGGTCTCAGCTAGCTGCGCACACTCTCCAATGGGGGGCAGCCGGCACTGGAACGCAATGGGTTTGATGACAACGTCACCGAGGAGCCCAGGGGTGAACAGGAACCCCGTGAGTACTAAGCGTGTCCCAAACACCTGGGTGTTGTTTTTATTAAAGCTGCTCTTTAGAGGTGAATAAAACCATTTGTCCGAAGAGAATGCATTTAGGATCTAAGCATAATACATAGGGTTCCCTCACGAGGCGGCGGCTGTGTACCACACACACCTAATGGGAGAGGTGGAAGGGCATTATCCTGGCCGTGCTGTTGCGAGCGCTGCCTGCAGCTGGGACTTAGTGAGAAACCGCTGAGATTATTTTAGAGCAAAGAGGCTGATCAATACCAAAAATGGCATGAAATGTAGAAAATGTAAAAGGCACCCTCTTCCAAGCCCTGGCTGGGTAGCTCAGTCGATTAGAGATTCGTCCCGATATGCCAAGGTTGTGGGTTCAATGAGCAGTCAGGGCAGATAGAAGAGTCGACCAATGAGTGCCTAAGCGGAACAACAAGTTAATGTCTCTTGTTCTCTCGCTTCCTCTCTCTCTCTCTTTCCCTTCCTCTAAAATCAATCCGTAAATAAGAAGGTGCATTCTTCCATGTCCTCCTATACACAATAAATTAATTTCATTTGGCCTTTGACACAAAGCAACTTCATTTTGAGCAGAAAGGCAAAAAAGGTACAAGCTCTAAAAGTTTTTAGCTTTGATGTTCTGAAACTCTACAGACTGTAGGTTTGGAGCCTATGAAATTTCATTACTGTAACATGAAAAGCAATTCTCCCCATTGTCTCCGTTGTTTCTTAATCCTGTTAAAACTGAGTCTATTCCTCCCTCACGTAAGTTTCACTCCCATAATGTGGCAGGAATGAAGTCATCTTCTGTACCAAACTCGATGACATTGAGCCTTTGCGACGCGGCGGTGCGGTAGTTTGTTGGTTTGTTTCCGCGCGCAAACACACACTGTTCTTGTGTTGCCTCTCTCACCAGTGTTCGGCCGCCGCTGCGACTGCGTTTCCAGGGCAGAAAATGCGTGTGTGTGACTGGGAAATGCTCACCCACTGTGGGGCTGTCCACCTCTTGTCCTTTGAGATTGCCACCCACTTCCCTCACTTTCTTTTTAGCCCCTTAAGTTCCTAAGACAGTTCATTCAATTTACTTATTTATTAGTGCATCTATTCAATAGTTTTATCTTTTTCTGTTGTATAAAATATGTAACTTACATATTTTAGATTACTCAATCTCACAAAAAAAAAACTTAAGAAACTACATTAAAGGAGCTCTCTGTGCCTGACATTTCATACTGTTTCCCCATCTCTACTCACTAAATGCCGGTTACGTATTGAGCAACTACTATGTGCTTGGTACTGTGCCTGGCTGGATGAAAAGAGTTTCTTCACTTTGATGGATGCTCGAAGAGTAGAGGGAATGAAACATGGTTCCCACGGAAACTTCACACTCAAATAGAACACAAGAAGAGGAAGACTATCATCCTGTCTAAAAATTCTGAAAGTCACAAACGTCGACATGACACTTGAATATACAATTGCATTCAAGTGTGACTTGGGAAACTGCCCAGAATTATTCACACCTTTCCACATGCTAACCAGCCTTGCTAAAGCGTTATTGGTGAAGTCTGAGCAGCGTCGAATTACGGCCTTTCAGAACATGTGATGAAAGACTCATGAAGACCATTCTAGCCCCACCATTAGCAGTTGTGTAAGCACAGTCCAATATTTAACCTCTCTAAGCCTCACCCTCAACACCGGCACCTCTCGCCTCCGAGGGAGAGCGGCTGTACGTTGAAGCGCTACACAGCCAATGGGAAGCATGACGAGAAACGACACCCTGCCTCCACCCTCTGCATTCGGACCTCGCGGTCGTGCTTGTCAAAGCAAAGCACAGCTTATTTAAGAAATGACTCTCGGGAGACAAAGTGTATAAAGAAGTTAAAGTCACTCATCTCCAAAACCACCGGTAACTTTGAACATTTATCCCTTTACGGTACTTCCCCTGGCACCGCACATGCACACACACTTACACACTCACACACACTTTCACATAGACACACAGACTCACACTGACATTCTCATACTCACACTCACTCACTCACACATAGACACACAGAAACTTACACACACGCATTCTCATATACACTCACATACACTCATACACATACACATGGACACACAGACTGACACTCACATTCTCATGTTCACACTCACTCACACATAGACACACAGAAACTTACACTCACACGCATTCTCATATACACTCACATACACCCACACACACTCTCACATAGACACACAGACTCACACTGACATTCTCATACTCACACTCACTCACACATAGACACAGAAACTTACACTCACACGCATTCTCATATACACTCACATACACCCACACACACTCTCACATAGACACACAGATTCACACTGACATTCTCATACTCACACTCACTCACTCACACATAGACACACAGAAACTTACACACACGCATTCTCATATACACTCACATACACTCACACACATACACATGGACACACAGATTCACACTCACATTCTCACACACAGTCACACACTTTTGGTCTATCCATAGTAACACAACACTCAGTAAGTATCCATTATTGAAAGACTAGGGCCACTCACACCCACACAACTTATTTTTTCAAGTTAAAATAAGAAAATGTCTGACTTCTATCTTTTCTTTTTGAAAGAACTGTGTGTATCTTCTTAGATATGTTGCACCGTTGTCTTCAAAATGAAAATCACGGGCACATGCAGAGTTTTATAATCTGTTTATTTGTTTTATCGACATCTACTGATGTCAATAAAAACAGAACTTCGTGATCTTTCTAATGGATTAATATTGTTAAAATATAGAAATATACTGCAATTTATATGCCCTATTGTGGAACAGCCTGGTTGGTTCATATATAATCTTGGTACATAATTCTTAGAGTCTGGAAGGGATAATTTTTAAAGCACTTGGAAAAATGAACATGAATTCTGTTCTACTTTGTCGCATGTTTTCTAGATGGAAACGGTGTACTTGTAAAAGCTAGCAATACTTGCACCTCCCATGCAAAGAGGGACAGAGGCCAGGGCTTGGGATTTGGGGTTAGACACGTTAAATCTGATATTCTCACTCACCATTAGCTAATTCTGGCAAGTTCCTTACTGTCTCTGAGTTCACTTTCTCTATAAACTAGGAAAATACACCCTGCTTTCCAGGGATTCATGAGAACCGGGTAAAATGCACATTTAAATCTGAACAACTTAGAATAGTTTCAAGCATAGGAAGCCCACTAAAGGTTCCTGCTTGTGAGCATTTTTGTTGTATTTACAAACGGGCCCTAAAAGGACCATATATTTTTTTTCCTCTGCTTAGATCTACATTCCTGAACCTAAAGTTAGTTAAAGCACAGCACTTTGTCCCAAGTTAGAATACCGAGTGCCGTGAGGTACCTTCTCGTGAAGATCCGTGATCTCCTCCACGCACCCTGGGTAGAAAGCACAGAGCTTTACTAACTGGAGCTCATTGTCGGGAATCATCAGGAGAAGATCAGCAGCCAAATTCCTAGTCACGTGAAACAAGGGGAAACTTCCGTGAAAATCAGACGCTCAAAGCAACCTGGACAACTATGTCAGGAGGAAGAAGACTCCTAGGATACCTTCCAGGCTTTTCTATTTACATAAACAGTTCTAATTTTCTACTTAATTATGAAACTCTTCTAAACATAGATTATGGAAACCAAAGGGCATGAAGAAAAAATGTGTTATGAAATTCCTAAATATTTTTTAAAATCCTAAACTGAGTCTTCATATATTTGCAGTTCATTTTATTATACAACAATTCTCTGACCACACTGAGTAGGATTAGATGTGCTTTGCATTGAATTATAAAGCAAATTTGTGAAAGCTAATCTTCATCAACAACAGACAAGTGTATTAGCTCATTAGAATACTTAGATATATTAAGTTTAGAATTTTGGGTATTCTGTTTGTTAAACCTTAGGTGGAAAATAAAGATACAAATGCAGATTTTTAATTTACTTCTTAAAAATTCAATCAATGGAATAAACCATGTAAAAATAAGGCATTTAAAACCTGTATGGTCTACAGCTTTATGATGAAAGTGTTCTTTATGAAATTCTTTCTAAAAATCACTAGATGAAGAGTTTCTGGTTGCATGTATTATAACTGAGAAAACACGGATTTTTGATGGGACAAGATGTTATTCAACTTTCAAGAAACTAATGTATACACGTTCAGCATGACTTTAGAATAGGCAATATTTCAAATGTGAATTCAGGAAGGCTGTGCTGTTGACTATGAGAGTAAAATCCTCCTACATTTCTGTGTGAAGCCTTCAGGGAGATCTATATTGGTTATTTATATGAATAAATTATTTTTAAGGTCCTGGCTGGTGGCTCAGTGGATAGAGCATTGGCTGGCGTATGTACCTCCCAGGTTCGATTCCTGATTAAGGCACAGAGGAGAAGTGACCATCTGCCTCTTCCCTTCTCCCACTCCCCCCATCCTCTTCCCCTTCTTGCCCTCTTCCCCTCCTACAGCCAGTGGCTTGATTGGTTCGAGTGTGCCTCAGGCACTGAGGATAGCTTGGCTGGTCTGAGTGTGTCAGTCTCAGATGCTAAAAATAGCTCATTACTTGAGCACCGGCCCCTGATGGGGTTACAGGTAGAATCCTAGTTGGGGTACATGTAGGAGTCTGCCTCACTATCTCCCCTCCTCTAACTTAAAAACTCATTTTTAAAATATTTTAAAAGATATTTAATCAAGAATATATTGAATATACAATAAGAATAGAGATAATTAGTTATGTCAAATTTTCTATTAGCATTAGAGAAGTAAATCTTTGAATGTATTTACAATATCAAAATTAAAGTAATTCATCTGTTCTTGCCTAAATTATAAATGGCTTTATGTTTTCTGATACTAACATTTAATAGCAGTTTTTGATAATGTCCATGAAACTATAGCAATTATTACTTGCTTCTATAGTATATAAACTTACTGTGCTAAAATTCTACCCAAACTTCTATCAACTACAGACAAAAACCTGACTTTTTATTGTCAAATTATATCCTGATTCAGTGAAACGTATAGCAATGCTAGCTAATTTTATTCACTCTTGAGTTGAAATCATTATTTATTGAAAATGTAGTATACCAATTGGGGAAAATGCATATATATGTAATAATTTGGACCAACCAAATGATCTAAGCTCTTATATTTCACTATCAAAAGAAGCATTTTAATTTGCTTAACTGAATTAGATATTATTTTATATTGTAGAAAGCCACAGTTAATATATTATAAACTTTTAAGTGAAAATCATGAGAGCTTTAGTACCTATGTTATAGAAACTATTCTCATTACTTGGTAGTTAGGTTTTATATGCTACAAATTATATAAATAAACTGGCATTCTGTAAAACAAGGTGAAAATAGTTAATGATAATTTATTAATATGGAGTTAGTATTCTAATAAAATAAAATATGAATATTTAATTAAGCAGTTATTTTTGAAAGCAGATACCTGTATCCATCAGATGGAAAGCTAAAAAGAGAATAATTTGGACTATGAATACTATAAATAAAGAAATGAGAACCAAGAAGAAGCAAACTTTAGTAAATTTAAAAATGTGAAGGGTTCTTGGTTTATAAAATTATAAACATTTTCTTGTTATTTTTGCTGCTATCCTATTTTTTAAAATTTGTGGAGCCGTAAAAGCAGCCGTGAGAATTACAGATTTCCCCTGAGGAAACCTGACGGGAATCATGGTTTCAGAGTCTGAACTGTATCCTGGGTTTTGTGCACGTGCCTATGGCCATAGCAGGGAAAGTATGCGGGAAGCTTCAGGAAACACAAGCTTGAGCTGCATTCAAAGCAGCTGGGACGTACAGGCAACTGAAAGATTTCTAAACCTCTCTTACATTTAAGGTCTATTCCTGTTTGCCTTCTTTTTACCTTCACTTTAAAAGCAAGTCACATTTTATTTGGATTAGATGATGACTTTCGGCATGGAGACAGTCAGCTTGGTGAATACGTGATTGAGTTCGTCCTCATGCTGGGTCTTAGGGAAGTCGTGGTCACAGAGGGAGAACTGGCACTGTCCACGGACGGCCAGCACCAAGCACACTGGAGTCTGAGACTGGGGGTGGGGGTGGGGGACCCATGACAATCTGCTGGGGTAGGATGCTCGTGTCGCTGTCCTGGGTGGGTAACGAGGAATAGCGCCGGGATGCCCGTTCACGGTAGGCTCTCAGATCCGGCAGAAGGGAGAACAGAAGGGCGGCTCCTTTCTGAATCAGCCCCAAGTGGGGAGGTGGTACAGTGTGATCGTGGCTGCGGTCTGAATGTCTGTGGCCCCCTAGTTCATACATTGAAACCAAATCTCTGTTGTGATGGTATTAGGAGGTGGAAATCTTTGGAAGGTGATTAGGTCACAGAGCCCTCATGAATGGCATTAGAGCCTTTATAAAAGGGGCCACAGAGAGCTCGCTAATCCTTCCCACCGTGGGAACCTAGCGAAAGACAGACCATTGTTAATCAGGAATCCTGCCAGCACCTTGACCTTGAAGCTCTCTGCTTCGAGAACTGAGGGAAGTACATGCTATTGTTTGCAAGGCACGCAGCCTTGCGGTACTTTGCTACATAGCATATTATAGCAGCCCTGGCTGGCTAACACACTAGCGAAGAGACAGTCCCTGCAGCTCTGAGCCTTGGCTCTCACTGCTTCCTGAGACCTGAGGCAAGTCAGTATCTACTGCACGCAACGTGCTTCACGGCACCTGGCACGTGGGCAGCAGCACGGATGTGACAGACAGCCGCGGTTAGCGGTCTCCTCTGCAGGCTGCCTGCGCAGTCCGCTGAGCTCCACCTGAAGAGCGGCGTGAGTGTGCAAGGGGCGTACGGTGCGGAGAGGACAAGGTCCTAATAAGCAAGTTTACCAGAAACTTCTCGAGGTCCTAAGTAATTTGGGAAAAGAGAACAGTCTAAACCCCTCTTTATTCAGCAAACAGCCACCGAGCGACAGCATCGCAGCTTTCCTCACAGCGCCCCCACTGGGGAGGGCTGTCTGCCCAAGAACGCGTTCTGGGGTGTGAGCGGGAATGGGTCTAGCCGGGACCTGCGGGTTACCCCACAGACTTGACTTTCCAAACCTTAAATCAAGACACAGCGCCTGACAAGAAAGAGCGTCGTAGATATGAAGAATTTAAAATGTGGGAATGTCTGGCCTTGATAGTCTTAAGAGGTATGCAGTAATTGTCTTGCGACACTTCATGTGCTTGAAATATTATGGAATTGCAACTAAGCTGTTTCAGAATGGGTTGTGGCAGATTTCATTATACAACCATGATTGTTTGCACTGTTACCTAATTCTCACATCACCATTTCCTCTCACAATCTTATCTTTTATTTTAAAAAAAGGGGGACCTTGTAGACTCCCAACACACATTATCAAATGCAACTGGCAATATTTTTAAAAATGCGTTCCATCGCCATAAATTTCCCCTTTGCATTTAGAAATTCTTACCACATTGGAATCATCATGCATTTTCTTGCCAACAGCTCCAGGGCGTAGTGGGTGGCTGGTGCGGCCGGCTCCCCCAGGACGGTGCCCACACAGACCGCCAGCTCCAGCTCGTTGGCGCGAACCAGGGATGCCATGGCCAGCTTGCTCAGGGAGAAAGGTCTTCAGCGTCAGAGATGGGGGAAGGCTCCCCACGCCCGCCCAGCCCGGAAAGCAGACACAGCTGTATTAACCTGTAATCAGTCATTCTTATAAAATACTAACTGTCACATTTCTACACAGCACATAGTGTAACTGCAGTTTTCAGGTGGAAAAGCTTGTAAGGAGACACACAGGAAATATTTTATAAGGTTAGACTTTAGAACTTAGCATGGAAGGATTTAGAATTCTTGCTCATACTTTTGTAATTAATACAGTCTGTCTGCAATATCCTCAACCTGCCCTTCAATTCTTGGGGGAAAAAACCCTCATAAATTCTTAAAAGTTTCTTAAGTAGTATATGATGATTATCAATTATCTCCTAAAGCCAATATAGCTAAGGATACATGAAAACAGAATATGTATCTCCACTTACTATTTTCCTTATTACATTAATGGGTCAAATGGAAAATATCCCCAGAATATAACTTGTGAAGAATATACTAAATTATACTTGAAAATAAGTGCCCGCAAAAGTCAGGACTTCTAAGCGCCGTGATTTCGCCCTTTGCTTCACGACTGCTTCTCATCTGTGATGACCTACTTCAAGTAAGGTGGTTACAGATATCTGCCTATCTTGTGATAAAATTAAAAAATGTAAAAACTGACCTCATGGTCTGCAGGGCTGTGGCCCATCGGGCAGTGCCGCCTGGAGCTGGGGGAGCATGCCGAGCTAGACCCACCCAGGGGGTGAGCGCACTGCCCTGGGACACCACCACACACCCTCAGGGCTTCCCGGGCACCCCCGCCCCCCGGAGATGTCGTACCTCAATGTCATCGACAGCCAAGTGGCAGCACGCGGCCAGCACCGCTCGCCCGCCCTGGAAGTGCCACTCAGCCAGCTCTCCGCTCACTGTGCGCAGGAGTCTGGGAAGGAAGGGGCCTCGGTGTAAACGCACACGCTCCCACCCGAGAGTGAACAGAGGTCCTCCTGCGACACAGCTAAGGCGGCACATCGGATTTACTCTGACACCCCTGGCCAGGGATCAGGCCTGATTTGGGGGGAAATCAGCACAGCAGTAGAACTTTCTTAGCAGGTGAGCTGATAAGCCCGCCCCCTCCCCCGGCTGTCATGAGAAAAGCCTAATTTCCAAAATTTACAATCATAAATGGAATTTGTGACTCAGCTGTAGGGTACAGCCCCACATATTTAACCGTTCAAGCGTTACAGGTTGTACTCGACCCTTTCAGAATACGGGGAGGGGTTCGATCTCCCAGCGCCCAGT
Organism: Rhynchonycteris naso; assembly: GCA_037038555.1. Lineage (NCBI taxonomy): Eukaryota > Metazoa > Chordata > Mammalia > Chiroptera > Emballonuridae > Rhynchonycteris > Rhynchonycteris naso. Next base: position 5,042,117 of record CM072998.1, on the reverse strand, counting down.
GCAGAGAGGGCGGAGGGGCGCGTCCGAGAACCGGGAAGAGTCCGTTCATCCCAACTCAGCATCTGTTCACCACTGTTTGATCCTTTTCTACCTGCTAAATGCCCTAAAAGTTCAACTATCAAATACTCTACTTCCTAGGGTAAAACAGGAGCTGGATGAAGGCAGAGCCAGGAAAAGGCAGATTTGGAAAAGGTCAAAAAGCTGAAAGAGTCTAACTTCTATTTCTTTTAAAACGTAACTATCTGGATTTCCTCCTTAGACGGTGCTGGAATGTTACCCCTGACGTCGGAACTGGGGTCCCGGGGGTGAGCAACGGCGGGACACCGTCCACGCCCGATGTCACGGGGTTCGAGCAGCGGTGGGACACGGTCCACGCCCAGCGCAGCAGGGTCTGAGGTCCACGCCCGGCGTCACAGGGTCTGAGTGGCGGCGGGACGCTGTCCTTGCCCAGCGCCACGGGATCTGATGTCCACGCCGGGCGCTGCGGGGTCTGATGTCCACGCCCGGCGCTGCGGGGTCTGAGTGGCGGCGGGACGCTGTCCATGCCCAGCGTCACGGGATCTGATGTCCACGCCGGGCGCTGCGGGGTCTGATGTCCACGCCCAGCGCTGCGGGGTCTGAGCCACGGCGGACGTCGTCTATGCCCGCTGCCCGCCACCACTCTCCTCCCCATGGGGGTGCCCCGCTCTGAGTGCTGAGGTGCTGTTCCTGCCGTTTCCACCCTGAAACGCGTTCAGCTTCCCTGGAAGCTCAAGAACATGTCAAACATCTGCGTCTACGTGGCGACACCTCTCTCTTCACAAGGGACTGACGCCGTGCCAGGACCTGGCTATGGTGACACAGGCAGGAGGGCACCAGCCAGCCCACCCGCTCTGCACAGAAAGAGGCAAGTGTGGGCCTCAAACGCCCCAGCCAGGAAGCCCACCGTGCCTGTAAGAAACCATGGGCCAGGGGAAGCAGTACTTACTCGGGAGGGTCTGCCCCGTGGGCAGCGTCAGCGCAGGAAGGCCCCACAGGTGGACAGACAGGCGGACTTGGCATGTTCCCTTCACAGGCGGCCTGGAAGGCGACGGACACTTGAATGAATCGTTAGCTCACTGTTGGTGATTCACCCATTTCAGGCTCGTCTTTTGAAGAAAGTATATCTAAATAATGTTTGAAATTTATACTGCAAAGTGGAGATACCCTCAGATATGAAAAAAAAAAACCAACAAAAAGTGAACCCCATTGTATCAACAAGATGCTTCAGGCGCATGGTTGCGGGAGACAGCGAACCGTTCAAGCACACAGAAGGCTCAGCAGCGCCCGGGGTTTGGGGATCCGTGGGACCGGAGCAAAGGAACCGAGACTGGAATGTCGGGAGGGGCCCAGCCTCCTCTGGCTTTGTCCTTCATGTGAGGGTGAAGCGGTCAGCAGGACCCTGTCCCTTTCACATCCACCCACCGCACACGCAGCCCCGGGGCGCGGCTCCTGTAACCATGCCCTGTACCTGGGCGACAAGCAGAGCGTCTGTAAGCTGGCCCCGGGACATAAAGAAGTTGACGAGTTTTTCCACATCTCCAGTGGCTATGCAGTATGGAATGACGTCATCCCTATCTTCCTGGATCAATTGATCGGCTCTCCTAATAAATAAGAACAACATTTTAATTTTTTTTACAATATACCAATTTCAAAGTTCTCACTTGGTCTGAGATTATCTGAAATATCTAAAGTATATCTAAAAGTTGAAGCATATTTCATAAAGCCCTTTGGCATTTTTTTTTTTTTTTTAGTAAAAGATTTTATGACCAAATCATGTACAGAATACATACAAAAGTTTTCTGAAATAATAAACACTATATTATTTATCTTTACATATTTATATATTACTATTGTTTTCCCTCAGAGCATTGCATGTTTTCATACATTACATGTACTGAACACTCCAGGCCTTAACATTTATGTAGCTGATCTATTCATACGAGCAGTACCCTGTTCTGACGGCAAGTTATAAACTAGCGATCAGTTATGGGAGAGCAGCCCTCAGGTGGGGTAATAAGTAGGCGGGGCTGTACCTTACTAAAGAGAATGTTAAATGTTGTAGCAAACACAATGGTGACTAGGGAGCTTCTACATGCAACCAGCATTAAAATCGTTAAAAAGAATAATGCAAGAACATAAATATTGATAATAAAATATATAGTGACCCAAGCAAGTGACAATGTGGAGATACCCTCAGATATGTAAAAAAACAAAAAGTGAACCCCATTGTACCAACGTGAAGCTTCAGGCGCATGGTCGCTGGAGACAGCTAATTTAAAGAAGAACAACGTTCCAGATATGTGAAGGGGACAGGGAATCCTGGTCTTGAAGATTATGAAGGGCACACCTGCGTCCACCCGTCTGTGTCCATCTCTGCCTCTCTTTTCCGAGCTAAGTCCCAGGTGCTTTCGCAGTGACCGACCTGGTTCCTTCCGCTCCTCATGTTTAACCTCAGTTCAGCTGAACACTCATCTGGTAAACTGAATTTACGTTGGCATTTGTATTAAATGACATTTCAAGTGCCCATCTTTGGGTAGGTGCAGCTGACACATTTTCCGTTGTTTCCTCAGCTCACAACCATCTCTAATTCACGGGGTAACTGGGATTCTTCTCCACAGCTGTGCTTTTACCACGTGCCCCTGACTTCCTTGTTATATCTGATAGAAACAGTGTTCTCTTCCTTGGCATTTGAAACTGGGACTGAGAGACTGCCAACCAGTCTCTGAATGGCTGGATCTGGAAAACGTAAACTCCGGAGCGGTGGGGCGACCGCTTTCTGGTCACCATGTGAACTAAGGAGCTCAGAAAGCCAGGTGTTGCTTTTCGAAGACAAATGAAATAAAGTGTTCGCTGAGGTTAAGACAAAATAGTTTTGTGAAATGAATGTCTTCTGCTAACTTAACTTTTCAAGGTTTTAGTGAGAGTAGTAATAATCACAACTGCACCATGAGGACCTTTGGGTCTTTGGGGTCTCAGAGCGCAGAGTGAGGAGCCTCCAGTCAGAGGACTGGAGCCAGCCTGCTCCCCCAGGAAGTGCGCTCACCTGTGGGTCCCATGCCACGCCGCTGGCTGACTTTATCTGTACATGTGAGCTGTAGTTGAATCTTTTTCTAAATCATGTAACATGAAATACAAATCAAAATTTTTCCTTTTTATGCCAGATATAAACACTCATTATATAGGGCTCTATAGGCCTAGCCCAGTGATTAGCACAAAGTAAGCACTAAATAAATATTTGTTGGATGAATAAGTGAATACAATAGTCTTGTACTATGGATTAAAATTCAAGAATATATGTTGGAATTAATTCTAACCTATGGTATCTGTAATGCACTTTATTTTGAAATAGGGTCTTTGTCAATGCAATTGGTTAAGATGGGGTTGTACTGCATTAGGACAGACCCTGAAACCCGCTATGAGTGGTGTCCTTATAAACAGAGGGAAATATGGCTCGGAGACACTCAATAAGAATTCCACGTGAAGATGAGGCAGAGACTGGAGGGATGTGTCTAGAAGCCGATGTGAGCCAAGGAGGGCTAGTAACCATAGTAACCACCAAATGCCGGGAGGGCGTGAGCTGACCCTGCCTCCGAGCCTCCAGCAAGAGCCAAGCCTGCCAACACGTGACATCAGATCCCCAGCCCAGGACTGGGACAACGTGACATCAGACCCCTGTCCCAAGACTGGGACAATGTGACATCAGATCCCCACCCCAGGACTGGGAAGTGACATCAGACTTCGCCCCAGGACTGGGATGTGACATCATACCCCGCCCCAGGACTGGAACATAACATCATACCCCGCCCCAGGACTGGGACATGACATCAGACCCCCGCCCCAGGACTGGACATGACATCAGACCCCCGCCCCAGGACTGGACATGACATCAGACCCCGCCCCAGGACTGGGACATGACATCAGATCCCCGTCTCAGGACTGGACATGATATCAGACCCCCGCCCCAGGACTGGGACATGACATCAGACCCCGTCCCAGGACTGGGACATGACATCAGATCCCCGTCTCAGGACTGGGACATGACATCAGATCCCCGTCCCAGGACTGGACATGACATCAGACCCCGCCCCAGGACTGGGACATGACATCAGACCCCGCCCCAGGACTGGACATGACATCAGACCCCCTGCCCCAGGACTGGGACATGACATCAGATCCCCGCCCCAGGACTGGACATGACATCAGACCCCCGCCCCAGGACTGGACATGACATCAGACCCCGTCCCAGGACTGGACATGACATCAGACCCCGTCCCAGGACTGGACATGACATCAGACCCCGCCCCAGGACTGGACATGACATCAGACCCCGCCCCAGGACTGGACATGACATCAGATCCCCTGCCCCAGGACTGGACATGACATCAGACCCCGCCCCAGGACTGGGACATGACATCAGATCCCCGCCCCAGGACTGGACATGACATCAGACCCCCGCCCCAGGACTGGACATGACATCAGACCCCGTCCCAGGACTGGACATGACATCAGACCCCGCCCCAGGACTGGGAGAGAATAAGTCTGCGTGGTGCTAAGCCACCTCGTTGGTGGTGCTTTGTTACAGCAGCCCTGGGAACTATATAATACATCTCAGAAAAAGTCTTCTTCAGTACAGGCTTGACCGAGGACATCCCATCCCGCTGGCTGGGGAAGCTCTCCTTCATCACTGCCCCTCCCCAGCAGTCACGGGGAGGGGGTGGCAGGAACTGGCGTCCACTGAGAGAGTTTCTGAGATGATGGACCGAGCATCCCGAAGACACTCGGAACCTTCACAGAACCTCCCTGCTCGTTCAGTCTGAACACTGTGCCCAGTGAGGACGCTCACGGACCAGGCCAGTCGTCTCCTCCATTGACGGGGAAACCAGCCTTCGTTGTCGGTGTCAGGTGTCAGGTCAGACACAAGGACACCAACATAACTTGTCACCAATTAACTTACCATGTCAGTAGATAAAAAATTGTTATTATTTAACACAACATAAAAGTAAAATCTCAAAGGCTGTCGTCACTTCATATGTTGTTTCCATAGGAACACACATGAAAACGTGTGAGGAACACAGACTGTCCGCCTTACCTCTGCATTAACTTCCTCCAGTATCTCACCGAGATGCCCGGCGCCGCCGACAGGGCCTTGTCCCACTGGGAAAGGAGAGGGGCAGAAACACAGCCGTGCTCACGGCGCTGGCCGGACACTCACTCACACCCCAAGATTCTACAGAGTTCGAGTGTGCGCCTGGCCAGGGTTAGTTTTGTATTCTATCTCGTTCATTCCCCACCGTGCATGTAAAGAATGATTACTATCTTCTAAAATGAAATTCTATTCTTTAGCAGGGAAAATGCCAAACCTAATCCTGGACAGAGAGCTGGAAAGAGGGAGAGGAGAGAGGAGGGAGGCACGGGTCGGAAGGGAGATCAGCTAAAGCGCAGAGTTTGAGAAACAGAGGAGCTCATCTCCCAACACAACACCAGAGCGGTCTCTTCTGCAGCCTCTACGTTCTACATGACATGTACTGGAAATTCTATTCTATTAACAAATATATATAAGATCTATTTCTCTTTTTATTCTTTCCCTACTCATTTTTATATGTTATATTTATTGTAAATTCTTCCGTTACAATAGATAATACTTGTCTTCATATTTGAAAAATTAGACTACTAATAAAGAAGCTCATTACTCAGTCAAGGCTGATTGTGACTGTTATTTGAAAATAGGAATTTCACTAAACTCAAGTCTAGAAGGAAAGTGAGGAAAAATATATTTGGACATATCACTATATAAAGCGTAATTTAAATTACGCTTTCAGAAACAGAACTCCATGCCATTAAGGTGCATTATATGCTTGGGAATTAGCCTGGAAATGATACATTAGAGTTTAAACAGGTAACTTAAAATTTTATGTTATTTATAACCCTGTTACCTAAGAAAGGGAACTATAAATACATTTTTTTAGGTAAAATTTATCTTTCGTATAGTAGGGAGAAATGGAAGAAAAGAAGTTGAAATGTCAATTAACTCCCCCAAGCTCTTTCAATAGAAGCATGTCGTGTAAGTGAGAAGATTAGATGACATTCTAATCTCAAAGTATTAATCACATAGAAATAGAAATGATTTATAAGGAGATAGGTGATGATGGACGATTATAAGGATGTCCACATTTTGAAAGGATTTTAAGCTCAATTTTTAGAGCATTAAGTCCATTGATAAAACTGCACAACAAAACTATTAAGTTCTATAAGTAGATACCTGATTAAAGGATCTTTAATTAAACTTGAACTAAATATAGTTTAAGATTATATATATCAAGATATAGAACTCAGAAAGATAAAGAATTGTACCATCCTACCAAAATTTATTTATTCTCTCCTTGACTTTTATGTTAGTCTTTCTAGTAATGCCCTGTTGAAAAAGTAACTTTTGGCCCTGGCCGGGTATCTTAGTTGGTTAGAACGTCACCCCAATACGCCAAGGCTGTGGGTTTGACCCTGGGTCAGGACACATACAAGAAACAGCCCATGAATGCATAAAAATGTGGAACAAATCAATAGTTTTCTCTCTGTCTCTCTCTCCCTTCTATTCTCTCTAAAATGAATAAATAAATTGTAAAAAGTAACTTTTAAGTTGTAGCTTTACTTCTTCATAAGTAAAACTTTTGCACTGCTCTTCAATTAAATACTTTTTTAGTTTGTAATGTCTTTTAATAAAATTTTTAAATGATACATTTTATTATTCTAGGTCAAGCTACAGTGGTCTCTCATGTCTGGAGAAATAAAAAGGTACATTAAATTTCATTTTGATACATTTTATTATAACTTTATTGCTCAGTTTTATTTTACAATATTTATAAGCATCTTTAATACCATGCTTTGTAATTATGAAATTAACTTAAACTTTGAGCTTTTCAAAAATGATCACATATGAAGGAAGTCCACGCCATTCTAATCATTTTTTTTGGAAGGGTGGGAGAATTCTGTTGAAGCAAACGCACACGCAGAAAAATGAAAAGCTCAGGAAGTTTTCACAAACCGAATCCACTCATGTAACCAGCACCCAGGTCAGGAAACAGAAGCCCTCGCCTCACCCCCGTGAGCTCAATTACAGTCACCGCCCACCTTCCAAACGTAAGCCCTGTGGTGAACTTTAATGAGACCAGCCCATCCTAACTTCTTCTGAAAACTCTGCTTTGTTCAGTCTATACAAACCAGGATGTGCCGTCAGGTGATCCTCAGTGGAAACTTTTCTTTTGAACAGTGTGGGATTGAGTAATGACATAGAGTTTTAACAAGGGGAATCCACTGTGAGCACATCAGCCCAAGCAGATGTTTTAGGAATCAAAGCTTCCAGCTTAGGGCAGTGGCTCTAAACTCTAACGTGTGTAAAAAGAACCTGGAGGGCTTTTGGAAGCATGGAGTACTGGGCTCCATCCCCAGTTTCTGGACATGCATGTCTAACGGACCCCGAGGAGTACCCATGTGGCCAGCCTCGGGTCTCACGGTGATAACGACTACTCTCAGGTGTCCAGCTGATGTCAGACTGCCAGAGAGCCAGTGAGAGCGGGAAGGGAGATAAGCTGAACGTTCAGTATGCAACGAGTAATTAGCACGCCCGGTTACACGCGCTGACTTTGCCTTAGAGCGCATTACCTCTCCGAGTTCCACCATGAGCTCACAGTATCTCTGCACGTGTCCCAGCCGCAGGTGGATCTCGGCAGCCTCCTTCAGTCTCTCCTCCTTAGTGGGCACGCCAATCCCGCCTCCGAATTTAGACATCTTGATGGTGGTCAGTTCCTGGGCTTCAGACTGGTTATAAAGGAAACAAAATTTTTCTCAATGTTGTTTACAAGAGCTGGTGATAACACATGGCCATAAAAGCATTATATAAATACATACTTTAAAAGCGTATATAGCACTGGAACTCAAATATTTTAACAAACCAACACATTTCCCTATAAAATCGGATGGCAGCATCTTGGTGTGTGGGTCAGTAGTACTGGTGGTGCCCGGTGTGGGTGCAGAGCAGGCTGCGGCTACCCAGAGGGCCAGAGGCCCCAGGGCCGGTAGTGACAAAGACAGACCATGGGTAAAGAAAAACAAAAGGTGTATAAAGGCCTTCAATAAAAATTAAAATTCCTGGCTTACTCTAATTGGCTCCTATGTTCTCAGTAAGTAACTGTTATAGTCACTATGTGTTTAGTTTGAGATTTAAAAAGGACTTCCTCTTTATAAAAGTAACTCTTCTCATGACCATGAACCCCCCCTCCCCCGGGCACAGTGCCCTCCTGCCTCTGACAGTGAGGGCCACCCTGACAGTTCACAGCGTGAATTTCTTCTTTCGGGTCCCAGCACTGGCTTGTTGTTGGGACTGCATATTGCCCCAGGCCTGAGATAACAAATACTTCTGCATTAAAATTCACTAAGATCTATAGTTTAGGATCAATTTGAATAAAGCACATTACAGAATACAGCTATTAGGCTCTGAGACTGGAACAAAAAGGGTTTTAAGTAGTTCCAAGTGACCTTTGAAGAATTTCATGGATTCAGTCCAGGAACACTATGGCTGCCTTCCTCTGCTCCCAAATATTTCATATTCTCTTGCTTGGTTTTCATAGGAGATTTACTTTCTTAATAGTCACTTGTTTTTTAATCTAGTAACTCTATATACATTTTAAAAATAATATTTACATTTTAATTGTGAAAAGGCAAAACATCATTTTTGCTCAAGCCCGTCATGTTTGCATACCTCACTTACCGTTCTAAATTTGACCAGATGCTTCCGGTGGATTATTCCTTTACAGTAGTTCTGCGGGAGCAAGCTGTCATCTTGCCCTTTTATCACAGCAACTAAGTCCCATAAGTTTTCACTGCCACCTGGAGGCTGAAAAGTTGATATAGAATAACCAAAGATACAAGAACAAATGAGAAACCCCATAGCATTTTGCATCTTCAAAAACACCATGCGGGCTTATCTAAATTGGGAACTAACACATAACGACCATGCTTTGCTCCGTTTAGAGCTCTGGCTTCTACCTGTCTTCTTACGTCGTGCAGACCAGGGTCAGAGCGACCCAGTGAACTGGGCTGACACATGTCAGTATGTGATGACTTTGTGACAACAGTCATAACGATTCATTCTGGCGACAAGGAAAATGTTCACCTTTAATCCCGGTAGTACTTACTGATAAATATTCTGAAAACCATCTTAGTTTTTTCTCTTGAGGATTACCAGTTAGCTTCTCTATCTCCTGCTTGATATCTCTGGACGCCTTGCCGCACAGGAGAGGAGGCGTGCCCTGCAGCACAGCATAATCTGCAGGGCGGACCACCCTGGTGAGTAAGGCGGCTTGGAAACACTACTGAAAAATCAAAATCTAATGCATGCATATTTGCAATACCAGTGTTCCCGATAATGTCTTTCCAAGGTCTGTCTGCCAGAATATTTATTTGCAAAGGAGTGATTAACGGCACCAGTGACCAGAGTCTCACGGTGGAGTCGCGGGAGCAGGAGGCCATGGTGAAGGGGCGGTTCGCGTGGCACGTCAGGCCTGATGGAAAAATAAACCTGTTTTAACGGAAGGAAACATTGCAAATAGTTTTTATCTATATGCTCCTCAAAAGATTTATACAGCCTGACCAGGCGGTGGCGCAGTGGATAGAGCGTCGGACTGGGACGTGAAGGACCCAGGTTCGAGACCCCGAGGTCGCCAGGTTGAGCAAGGCTCACCAGCTTGGACCCAAGGTCGCTGGCTCCAGCAAGGGGTGGCTCGGTCTGCTGAAGGCCCGCGGTCAAGGCACATGTGAGAAAGCAATCAATGAACAACTAAGGTGTCACAACAAAGAACTGATGCTTCTCATCTCTCTCCCTTCCTGTCTGCGTGTCCCTATCTGTCCCTCTCTCCGTCCCTCTCTTTGTCTCTGTCATAGGAAACAGTAAAAGACATACAGAATTGAAGTTTTGAAGAAATGTTTTTATCTTGGCTGAAAATAATAGAGGAATGTAATAAATAATTTTACATATTCTGTAAATATGAATACAAGTTGAATTATTAGAAAGCACAGGGTTCTGGACGAACATGCTGAAATTCTATCTCAGTGTGTCTGAGTCAATGGCGGGCACGGCAATCTATGGGCTGATGGCGGTTCTGGCTACAAGAGTTGGGCCCTTTCAATGAGCTATGCCCAGAAACGAGATTCCTTCCCCGCCGCCCACAATGCTGCTATTGAGAGTCCACTGGGGTACAGCACATGGATACCGATGGCTAGATTAGGGTTGCTCTCCTTACGAAATCATTTTGCATTCTTACTTGACGTACTTATGCCCATCAACATTTGGTGGCTACAAAAGAGAGTAAAGTGAGGTGCAAAAGATAAGAAACCTGATGTTCCATATCCAACTCAGTAATATTAAATAAACAAAGCACTACATACTTTAAATATCCAAGAATAGAGGTAGAGGAATGGCTATATAAACTATCTCTACTTTATTATTGATTTCCTGCTTTACAACTTACATCTGGAGTAAAGATAGGAGAGGGAGAAAAATCCAAACTATCTGTGCAAATATGTGCATGGGTAGACACGTGCATGCATGTGCGCATGTGCGTGTAGAAACACAAGTACACCCGCAGATGGAGAAAGACCCCATGATGCTAATAAGTTATCTTTTGCAAATTTCTGATAACATTTTTTATTATTGTCTGTATAGTCAGATAGTTTAAGGTTAACACGTATAGTTTCTAGTGAGAAGAAGGTTATTTTAAAGTCAAACACTGCATGACTTCTTCAAAAAATACTGCATTGCTCAGAAATGACACTCAACGCTAACACGGCCACATTGAGGCACACGGAAAGCACCTTACCGTACACATCTGCCCCGTGATCGCACACCGTGTCCAGGCAGGCCCCTCCTCGGGTGTCCCACACCTTAATAGTGCAGTCCCAGCTGCCGGATATAAGTAGGTAGGGGATCTCGGTATTCCACAGCAACCCCCTCACAGGGGCAGTGTGGCCACTGAGCACCTTTATGCAGGCATCTTGGGTGTAATCCCAGATTCGAACAGAGCTGAAACAGAATATTATGAATGTAACAGCATTTGAGTTACACTTTATCTCTAAAATATTAACATAATTTTTATAGGAGCGCAATGATTTTTTTCTCAATATATTAAAGAAAACATTTTATTTTTCAAGATATATTAAGATTCTCTTCTTTATCACACGTGGAGATAAATAATTAGGCTATAGCTAGCCTATTCCAATATATAGTATTTTTTCCCCCAATTCTACTGGTCATTTGCTAATGATACTGAAGGTACTACTTCACAGTTTATGTATTTAAAAATCTGCTTTCTTAAAATGAAATATCCAGAACAGATAAAGCCAAAAGTGTGATTAATAACATGGATATGACAATTTAAGAACTCTAAAGTTATTTGTAAATCAGGAAAAAATAGTACATATGACAACGACATTACCTGAAAAACTGATTCATATTCATGGTTCTATCTATCCGGTAAGCCCCCCCTCACATTGTTGTCAGTATGAGAAATTGCTTATTCAGCGGGGAATCACTGTCAGATCAAGTATGGAATTTAAATATAACTGGAGTAGTGATACCACTTGAATCAACTGATTGTACAAAGTACAAATTTTACTAAAATAAAATTTGAATAAAAGTCAACTTTAAGACCTCCAAATGTCAATTTTGCTTGAACAATTAATACTAATTTTTTAGTCACAGATTTATATCAACATAATGATACCAAAATATTGATACTTCTAAGATTATATTATACTATAAAGAAGGTACATGATATACTTTTATCACTTTACAGCATAGCTCTTTCTGCTTCATATAAAAATACCTCTCCTTTTCACCTTATCCTAGTACAGAACAATGTATCCAGGTATATGAGAAATCTGTTTTTGGGTGCTAATATTTTATATATGCTCAAATTATTTTGATACTATACCTTCATATATAAGAAGATATTAAAGTGATTTGTTTCAAAAAAACTTTAATGTTACCATAGTGGGCACTGGAACGGGTGTCCTTGCTTTTATGACATAGATTAGGCAAACATTGACTTCCAAGTCCTAATGTGTATTTTTAAGACAAACATAAGAAAAGTTTGTCTACACTGGAATGTCGGAAGCTTCTTCCAGATTGAAGCATAGTGGCCATAAATTCTGTAATAAGGTCATTGGCAAATAATGATATCCCTACAATTTTTACTTTTATTTAAAGGTACTAGATAACATGTTAGGTACAATCATCATGCGTATGACTACTAAAAGGACCAATAATCAAAATTCAGTAGTCTTTCAAATTTTATTTCCATATGTCAGTAAAATGCTTACTGATATCTTCCTGACAAATATCACTTAGACAATAATTAAAGATTATACTCTTTTTCATGTAGATTAGAATGCAGACGCTAGAGTCTATAAGAGACTGAAGTGAAAACCCACAGAAACCCCATAATTATTTTATTATTAAATTTGAATTTATTCCAAAATTTCAAGAAGAAAATACTTTTATTCGAACTAAGCAAGATTTCTCTTAATTTTTTCTCAAATTTAATAGTGACCAAAATGTACTATACGAATTGTATATATAAAGAGATTCTACAAAACACCACTAGAATTAATAAGTGAATTCAGTAAAGTAGCAGGATACAAAATAAATATCCAGAAATCACTTTCATTTTTATACACCAATAGTGAACTATCAGAAAGAGAAATTAAAACAACCATTCCATTCACAATTGCTTCAAAAAGAATAAAATACCTAGGAATAGATTTAACCAAGGATATAAAAGACCTGGACTTAGAAAATTATCAAGACACTGAAGAAAGAAATTGAAGAAGAAACAAATAAGTGGAAGCATATACCATGTTCATGAATAGGAAGAATTAACATTATTAAGATGATCATATTACCTAACCCAAAGCAATCTATATATTCAATGCAATTCCTATCAAGATACCAATGGTGTATGTCACAGAACTAAAACAAATATTTCACGAATTTATGTGGAACACAAAAGATCTTGAATAGTAACAGTGATCTTGAGAAAGAAGAACAAAGTTGGAGTAATAATGCTACCTGATATCAAACTATATTACATGGTACTGGCATAAATCAAAACAGCATGATACCGGCATAAAAACAGACATATTGGTCAATGGAACAGAATAGAGAGCCCAGAAATCAACCAGCACCTTTATAGCTAATTAATATTTGACAAAGGAGGCAAAGATAGTTTACTACAGTGGTTTTCAACTGCCAGTCCATGGACTAGTGCCAGTCTACCAGAAATTTTATGCTAGTCAGTGCAAGAATTAAGGACCCTGATGTTGTATGAAGAACAGAGAGTAAACCACTGGATGTTGTTGGGAATATTGGGCAGATATGTGCAGAAAGATTAAACTAGACCATCGTCTTACACCATACACAAGAATAAACTTAAAATGGATTAAAGACTTAAATATTAGACTCAAAACCATAAAAATCCTAGAAAAAAAAAGGAAGGAAAATCTCTTGTAGTAATATTTTTTCTGATATATCTCACTGGGCAAAGGAAACAAAAAATAAATAAACAAATGGGACTATATCAAACTAAAAAGTTGTTGCACAGCAAAGGAAACCATCTACAAAATGAAAAGACAACTCACTGAATGGGAGAACATATCCTCTGACACATCAGATAAAGGGTTAATATTCAAAATTTGTAAGAGGACAGACAGAGATGGCCAATAGAATATGAAAAGATGCTCAATGCCACTATTCATCAGAGAAATGCAAATTAAAACCATAAGGAGCTATCACTTAACCTCTGACAGAATGGCTACTACCGTCAATAAATCAAGAATCACCAAGTGCCAGAGAGAATGTGGAGAAAGGGAACCCTCCTGCAATGTTGGTAGGAATGCAGATTAATGCAGCCACTGTGGGAACGGTATGGAGTGACCAAAAAAATTAAAAATGGACTGCCTTATGACCCAGTGATCCACTTGTGGGAATTTATCCAAAGAAACCAAAAACAGTAATTCAAACGAAGATGTGTACCCCTATGTTCATTGTAGTGTTGTTGACAATAGCCAAGTGCCTATCAGTAGATGAGTGGATAAAAAAACTATGGTATATTTATACAATGGAATATTACTTGGCCATAAATGAAGGAAGCCTTACCCTTTGTGACAGCATGGATGAACCTGGACAGTATTATGCTAAGTGCAACAACCCGTCAGAGAAAGACAGGGACTATATGATTTCACTCTCATGTGGAACTTAATGAACAAAATGAACTAGCAAGCAAAACAGAGACAGACACAGAGAGCAAGCTGACAGCATCAGGGAGCTGGGTGCGGAATTGGAGGGACTGAGCAAACAAGGAAATATCTCATGGACAACAGTGTGGAGACTGCTGGGGGGAAGGGGGAAGGGGGAGAGGAGGTGATGGAGGGAATAGAATGGATGTGATGGGTGGAGATGCGACTGGGGGGAGAGCACACGATACAGTGTACAGACGATGTGCTGTAGAATTGCGCACTTTCTAAAGCCTATAGAATAATGCTAAACAGTGCCACCTCAATAAATTCAATAAACAGGAAGAAAAAATAAACAAAGTCATCAAGATTTCAGAAACTCCCACAGACTCCCCCAAAATGTTAAATCGCTCTCATTTCTCAGTCATCTTTTCTTCATGCTTAAATACATAATCATCTTCTCTTATTCTCTTCTTAATGAAAAGAGTCCAGTTGAGTTTTCAATAATATGTGAACAAAGACACACTCTTCTCTATACTTTACAGACTGCTTTCCTTTCTCCCTTTCCTGATAGAGTCTTTAAAAGTTTTCTTGTTTCTATTTACTTTGTCATTAGTAAGACAGAAATAAGTATCTGTAGCAAGTAAAGTAAGAAAATAGAAAGCGTGACTATGATGATAATACGAGTTACTATAAGCACGGCAAAGTTTCAATTACTGTTCGTTGAATTCAGTTAGGAGATTGTTAACTGCCAACATGTGAAGTGCATATTTAAAATACTTCTATCAGTTGGGTCATAAAAATAAGTATATTTCTGAAAAATTATAAGCATATGACTTTAAGGACTAGAAAATTGGAATCCAAAAGTACATACCCATCATCAGAACCACTGCAAAGGATGCCCTCCCTCAGAGGACACCATCGGACATGGAACACTTTGGCTGTGTGCCCACTGAATACTTTCAGGGGTTGATCTGAGCTGGTGGCTGCATAATAGACACGCACATGTTTGTCCTCGCAGCCCGTGGCGATCACGTCTCTGAAATGTCATCAATGGCACATGAAACATGAAAAGGGTGATGGTGTATGGCACTGATAATTTACAAAGGTACAGAGTTCTCAGCGCTAACGTTAGGATGTCGCTTCCTTTGTGAAGGCAGACTACACACTGCATTCGTAAGAACAGATTCCGCACACAGGGCCCTAATCAATGCCAAGAGTTTCTCTCTCGGTGCCCCCCGGAATCAGTTGCAGAGAGCAGGGGGAACCGGCGTGGGAGCGCCAGTGCAGGGCCTCCTCGCAGGGCTGGCTGGGGCTGCGCCCCGCCCAGCGGTGGCCAGTGGGTGGGAGACAACTGAAAGACTAAAGCAGTCTGAGAAGGGCGAGCTGAGATCTGTGCTTTTAAACGTCCGCTGGCTGCAAAGCAGAGGCAGGGCGGGGAGAGAGAACGGGGTGCTGGAG
Organism: Rhynchonycteris naso; assembly: GCA_037038555.1. NCBI lineage: Eukaryota > Metazoa > Chordata > Mammalia > Chiroptera > Emballonuridae > Rhynchonycteris > Rhynchonycteris naso. The sequence continues at coordinate 5,026,355 of CM072998.1, read as the reverse complement.
GGGAGGGTTCTGAAATCGATTCCGAAAGCTTTTGCAAAAATCCAGAAGCAAACAGCTCTGACTGGTTTAGTGGCGAGAGGGGTGGCTAGGAAAAGAAGACACTTTGGATGGAGGGTGTGAGAGTCATCCGTGGCAGACTGGAGATGGAACTTGAGAGAGGCAAGGTATAATACTGGAGAGGGGCTGGCTGAGCTCATTGGCGTACAACCTCGAACTGTGTGTAAGACTCTTCTGTATCACAGGAAGAAACACACAGGCCCATCGTTTTGTATAATGTGCGTATATTTCGTCTAATATGTATTCCACACGGAAGATGAAGTTTTAGTATTTTAACATATATATTTCCACTTGTAATATGGCAAGTGTGAGCTACTTCACACTGTTTTAACCATATCTAAATGAAGTTTGAATTTTTAAGGATAACTTATATTCCATCAAAGGGAGGTTTAAAACACAAGACTCTTGGAAATGCAATGATTTCAAGGATCAATTTTAGTGGCGGTTAGACTGGGACTCATTTTTAAATCTAAACTGATTGCTAATCTACTAAGCTGGCAAAGATTAGGCTCTTAAGCAAGGGGGCCTTTCAGCACCCTCCACAGAAGTGCCATGTGCTGGGGACTCGTCCAGTGCTGAGCCTGAGCCTGAGCCTGAGCCTGAGGTGGAGGCCACGGTGTGTCGGGTCAGACAAGACCATTGGATACATAGAGACAGGGTCAGAGTGAGGACCACGTTTCCCTGGCAGAATCCAGCCATGGAATCCATGGCTTCCATTTTTCATTTATGAGCCATATGCTTTATTCGCAAGAGTTAGAAGGCTATTTTGATATTTCTAAATTATGTAAGACTCGCATGAAATAAAAATAGACATGCAGAATAAATATGCAATTACAAGGCTAAGTAAGGGAAATATTACTTTAAAAAGAGTGATATGTTACCCATGAGGATAACATTGAAATTTATGGTTACGTAAAATCTCAGAAATGTAATTATTACTTATTTAAGGAAAAAAAAATACTGACTTGTTGTTTTGGCTCCAATCACAACCAAACACGGCAGCAGGATGTTTGTATTTGTGGAGCACCCTTCCGTCGACTGTTCGAATAATACTGAAATTAAGTGTCATATGTTAATAGGAAAATCATTCTAAGTTTCATTCAAAGACACAAAGTCAGAATTGCCTAAGTCAAACGTAAGTATTTCAGGATACAGACCTTGCCTGCAAAGCACGGGAGCATTCAAAAGTAAATGCTATTACCGATTATGCGTGTGTGTATTTACATCACATATGGTAACCCATTTATATCAATTTAAAGGTAACAATTTTGATTTAGAAACTATTTTTTAATGAAGTTTTTTGATTGAGGAAAAGCATATACATATATTTTAGAACATAATGATGTAACTCACATAATGCACTAGATATTCAGCTTCAAAATTTATATTTAAAACAACCCGTTTATAATGCTGGTTACATGCACTATCATACCAAGTCCAAGATCTGTACGTTGCAACTCTTTCCCTGCATATTCTGAGTGATATAACTAGAAGTTCAGAGGGCCCCTTCTCCCTAAAAAAAAAACAAAAACCTAAATTTAACTGCAAAAATAGAAGAAGTTCTAATACCCTTCTATATGATACCATAATGCAAGGACTATAACTTCCTTTACAAAGAAAAGAAAATAAGTGTGTATAAACTAATTTATTACAGGGTTTAAAAATTTTTGGAAAAGACTCTCAAAAGCATCATCAGGCCCACCAAATCTTTTGAGGTTACTGGGTTGTGTGGTGGCCCACGCTTCCAATTGTGTAGTCACCGACGGTGGCTAATTATCAAATAAGTATCGCCCGAAGGTGCCTGGAAAAGTACTTATGTGCCATCTAATCAAAGGGCACTAGGCACAGTTTTTGTATTTTGGTTTGTATCAATCTGCAAATAGTTCTTTTCAAGGGAAAAAAATCACTAACATTGTTATTTCCGAACATTTTAATTTCTTGGCAAAGAACTTTGTTTTCCATAGCTACTGTCTCTTCCACTGAGATTGAAAAGTGACACTAAGAAAATTGGAGGGGTATAGTAGCACGTAAGACGAGGCCAACTCCTAGAGTTCAGCATGAGTGTCCCATCGCCCGTCAGCGATGACAAGACCTGTACCTACAGGGAAGCATCGTTTGATTAAAAACAATGTTTTAACCCAATGGCAACTCTTCCCTTACGCATATTTATTTTGGAAACCTGCTTTCCCCTAGAATTCAACAGAATCAAGAAAGCACAGATTTCTCAAACACAGGGTCAGAAAACCTAGCTTCTGAAAAAGGGGCGTGTCCCTCACAGATTACCTCACTCCTCTTGGCAAAGGCTCTTTGGACCTTGTGTAAATAATCGCGTGCACAGAACCGTGAAGAACGCTCCACACCACTTGACTGCTCTTGAATCTCTTTAAAACCGAAACACCATTCCCTCAAAAATTTGATGAGAATCATTTAGACTCTTTGTGAAAAGTCCTTCAAGTTTCTTTGAGGCAACTCACAGTCTCTTAGTTAAAACTCAGGCAGTATTTTCACTTGACAGGCAATCACCAGTTGATTTGCTTATTGTTGAACACCATTTCATTATGCCTTATTACGGATGCATCCCAGCAATCCAGCATGTGCCTACGTGGGTGTATACTATTGATGATAGCGGAGACCTGCCCCAGCAGAACCTCATTAACACTGTAACATCTGTGCTGATAGGCGCCGACGGGTATTAGCTACTGCCTCTTGCAAGAACAGCGCGACGCCAGGCCCGGTACTCACCAGAAGCCATCACCGCTGCAGGTGGCTAGTCTTTTAGAATCTTTATGACTCCAGGCAATGCAGAATATTCCATTTTTTCCATGCTTCAAAAAATGTAAAATACCTATCAATAAGAAATAATTCACCCCTTTTTTTTCCCTTTATTCATTTACTTCTAAGTATCTTTCTTAGGAACTTGCTTTAGAGGATGCCAATGGTAGAAAGGGGAATGTATCCTTTAAGAGTGTGTGAAGCTGTCACGCTGAGCCAGTTGTACAATCAAACAAAGGAGCAAAGATTTAAGATCTTCCCTACAACAAATAACTTTATATTTATCTGTTCATCTGCATTCTTGAAATGAGGAAGGGCACAGGGAAGCAGTCACAGCTGCTGAGGTAAGAAAGTTGTAAAATACAAGAAAAATACATGGAAATGTCACCCACCAACTGGGTCATGGGTGGATAAAGGTTGCCATCAATCCACTTCCAAATTTAATTTAAGCCATTTCAGTCCTGATACAGTACTTACATTGTGGCTGCTGTTAAGGAGAGAGCAACGTGCCTTTCTATCCTGACATTTGAGGCTGTGTGGCAGAAGTGATGTCTAGTGTGCTGTTTGAACCTCTTCAGGGATCAAGGGGGGTCTATACAGACGGATACAAACACAAAGGTGGTCCCTACCTGCATCCAGCTGAAGGCGCGGGGGCCTTCCGTTGGCTCTGCCCCCCCAGGTGGAGGGCACTGACGCTCGCTACCACCCTGCATGTCCCTGTGTGAGGCACAAGCTGGCACTGTTGACCTCTCCCACATTGAGTCCCCTAGGTTTAAGCAATTTTGATATTGGTCTTGACTGTGAGAGACACAGATGGATACAAGAGATGTCCCTCAGGCTAAGAGGCCGGGCTGCTGGCACTGGGCTGGGACGGCTCTCGTGCTAATGGTCACGGGATGCCATGAGGACAGATAAATAGATTTGACACCTAAAGATAAAACTTTTGGATTTACATCAAAAGTTTCTGTTTCAGGGTCATTTCTTCTCACTTCACTATTTATTATGAGAGAGGGGTTGTTCCGGTGAGGGAGGGCGCAGGGCGGGCTGGGGGCCTTGCTGGACTGAGTGCTGTCCTTATGCAGGGACAGAGAAGGGTGTAAGCAAGCAGTCCTGTGTCAGCGTCCTCTTCTGAGAGCGACATTGCTTACTGGGGGTTGCTAGTTCCCTAAACACTCCACACTGGTCACATTTCCTCAGTACCCCCAGAAGATCAATGCTACTTGATCCTCAAAGGGATAACAATTTAGTAGAAACAGTTTTAAAGCCTCAACCATATAAAAATTTTTGATATGTTATATATTTAATAAACCTTAACAGTAATCATTTGTAATTAATTTTAAGATGGTGAGACAATCCTGGATTCTGTCATATTTCCCTTGATTTCCATATAACATACTCTAATGAGATCATGCGTATTTTCCAAGGATTAATGGAACTCATTAATTTCTGGATGACAATTGGACTCTAAGCAAAAGTAACAGTACAGCCTGTGACACTACAAAGAGGAAGAGAGGAGGTTTGAGGGCTTGTCCTTGAATAAAAGAATTTAAGAACAGAAAGAAATCTAAGAAGTTACATAATCCCACTTCACCATCTTGCAGGTGAAGGAGTCAGGTTCAGGCAATACAGTGACTCCCGAATGTCAAGAGCCAGTAAGAGATGGACTATAATTTGGGACTTGTTTTGAGTTTGTTACTCTTCCAACTCCTAAATATTTGCCTAGAGAATTTGTGGAAGATGGCCCCAAATTCCTCCGAATCTCTAATGCAATTTCTGTACCATCGGTGCATCTACATTTTAGCATGTAAACACACTCTCGGGTTTTCTTCTAAGTCAGAGAACACAATGCCACCTGGTTATTAACTATTCAGAGATGAAAGCATCAAACAGCACGGAGCAGTACAAGATAGCAGGCTATTCAGCTGTCGATAAATAACGTCTCACCTCGGTAAATCGTTGCACCATTTTGCCCTTGTTAACATCCCAAATAAAAGCACCGTTTTGGGAAGTTGCTCCAGCGATACAATCCGAATCACCTTAGGAAACAATTTGTTAGACATCATATAAAATGTCTGCCACAAATGTACTTTCCAAAAAATACAATTTTTGAAAAAGACTCGAGCTTTGCAAAGTACTTAAAATTTTATATGAAAATCATCAAATGTAGGGACCAGTGTGAATGGACCCAAGATACAGCTTCAACAATTGTCAGAACACGGTCCGCCTTGTGCTGTCTAAAGCCCCGACTAAATTTCTTCGCTGCAAAAGCCTGACATTATATCACTTCATCAATAAACCCTTCTGTATGGATGTCTAAAAAACAGAAACTCCTTCACTAACATGACCAAACTCACAATCACAAATAAAAAAATTGTCAATAATTCCTCAATATCATCACACATCCAGTCAGAATTTACATTTTTCTGATCACCTAGTAATTTTTTTTCAAGGTTGGGAAAGCATTTATGTAAGTAAGCAAAGCACATGATAAAAATAGTTTCTCCATTAAACACATAAACATGTCCTTTTTCTTCAGGAGCAAATTCTCTGTCAGAAGGCAGCTGTTGATAAGGCAGCGGGCAGACAGGACGGCAGCTCGGTTTGCAAGGCTGCAGGTCACAGGCTTCCTGCTAAAAGGGACGGCTGTCACCTGCCACCTGGCAGCAAATACAGGAGAAATCACTTGGTGATAAGTAATTAAAGGAACTTTAAAAAAAAAGTCCTCATCATATTTTACTTTCAGTATTTTCATTCTGCTCCCCTTTGGGGTTCAGAGAAGTTTCTATTTTCTTTGTGCTGTTTTCTTTTCCTACGGTATCTTCTGTACTCAAACTGAGAGGAATTACACCATCGCTTATATCCTGTTCCGCTTCCACCCATGTCAGCCTTTGTCAATCTTTCGAGCTCATCTATACTTACTTACCTAAAAATTGTGCTTCCTTAGTGACTATATTTCAATAAATCACAGAATTTCCTTTTCCCAACATTTTCCCTTTTCTTGAGGCAACTTCTCAGTGCAGAATGTGAAATAACGCTTTAGGTAAGATCGGACCTTCTGCATAATGAATGGAAAGAGTGGTGTGCGGGGTCACACTTCCCACTCAGGCTCTGGGGCTGAGACTGACGGACACATCATAGGAGGACAGTGCTCAGCTCAGGCTGCCCGGGCCCGTGTCTGTCCAGCTGGTTCGGTCCCTACAGGCTAGCGAGGGAGATCTGCTGTGAAGATCCAGAGTCACGGCTGAGAGCTCTGTCTCACAAGCCACACAGACAGCTAGCTGTTCGCGTCCCGATTCTGCCACAGAATCTTGGGTCAGTCACCCCACCCTGCTGACCGCAGACCCTGTTTCACAAACATTGGCCACAGCAACCCCAGAGTAAAACGGGGTGGGGGTGAAGAAGGGAGAGGTAAGAGAATGCTCAGTTCTTCCTGTGCCTCACTTCTTCAGCAGTGAGGTTACATCCTTTTCAATGAGCTTCACAGCCACACTGCACTCAGTATTTGCTTTAAGGAATAACTACTGTCTGGAAGAGGCGGGTGGACAGCCCTTTCCCACGTCTCTTCAGAGGAGGAGACGAGGGCTGCACAACAGCGTGGCTGGTCCTCAGCCTTCCTGCGTCACCGACCGCTCAGAAAATCTGATTACCATGATAACGTTTGCCAAAAGCAGGCACATACACACCTAGTCTGGATCATTCACAACATTCCACGAGGTTCCCAGATTCTCTGAAGACAGCTTACATCCTTGGGAACCCATAAATTCAAGGTTAAAAGTCTCTGGGCATGAGGTTAGCAAAAATACAAACAAACAAAAACCTATATCCTGATTATGTGTGGGTTTTAAATTAATATATTACTAATAGAACACATATTAAAGTGTTCTACATACTTTATAAAGTGGCATTCATTTTGGTGTGCACAATTATTTAGTATAGGGAAATAATATTTTGGGAGAAGTGTCAGAGTTTCCATAGACCAGCTCCCGTTCTGTAAGGGAAATGTACAGATAGCAGCATCTTCCTGAGATTGAAGAAAAGACCCTGTGCCAGAACAGTTCCTCAATATTACCAAGGTGCGATTCACACAGAATTAATCACGTAAATTGTGATGATACATAATCATTCATATTTACAGAACAGCTGTATCAGGGAAAGGCATGTATTTTAACTTTTTGAAAATGATTTTTGAATTTTTATATATTTGGTTCACATGAAAATTTTAAGGAAAACTTCTTCCATGTAAAGTGTGTCACATTGTTAAAAGGCATATTGATACAAATGCAGCTGAAATTAGACGGGTCACAGTCGTCCTGATTTACCGTGGCTTTTCTATATAAGTACGCCGTATCACAAGGCCCAGACATCAAAGTGTCTATGCAGGAAGCCTATGCTGAAACCCTCCCCGAACTGGACTAGCAGATACGTCTTTACTAATTTTCTTCAACAAGCACTTGGGATAAAATGGCATTGAGAGGAAGATAATTCAGATGAAAACAGGAGTTTGAAAAGTCATTTAATTGTATTCCTGATTTCAATAAAGTATGTCTTACCTGGAGCCCATGACAGGGAATAAATGACCCCTTCATTCCCCGGAGAAGTGTACACTGCTGTCATTGTGTTTATGTCCCAGACTTTTATGGTGCCATCGAAGGACGCTGTTGCCAACAGATTGGGATCATCGGGTTTGAATTTGCAGTCAAAAATAGTTTCCACGTGTCCCTAGGAAGCCAGCATAGGAAGTCACGATGACAGAAAAATCCATGTTATTCATAAGCAACCCATAATGTGTAATCCAGGTGAACCATGTACTATGGTTTCTGAATAGGAATGCAGAAACAGAAGGGTGAGCAAGCACACACAGGCTGAAGGACCTCTGGGCTGCTACTATTGTACCGATTTGTACAGACCTAGATTTCATTCAACCTCAGTTCCTTAAATCAGCCACTAAATATAAAAACGTTCCAAAGTCTAGTTTGCAACTTCAATACGTATCTTTTTCTGATTATCATATACAGAATGCCACGCTAGAATTTATGAAACAATTGACTGTTAATACATAGTTACTAAGTCATTCTGGCAGTATAATCAAGGACCAAGAAAAAACTGAAACTAAAAGTATCTTAATGAATATATTCTTTTTCTTTATACCAATGACACATTCCTAAAGGACTTCACCATTTTAACGGGAAGAAGAGTCCGGTGTGGTCTTGATTTTTAATGTGTCTTGTTTCAAAAATTTCTAGCCAATTGATTCGTTGGAACTCACGTTACTTGGTCCCATTACATGGTGACTTGGATTCCAAACACCCCACAAACTGTGAAGTGGGGTGCACAGCCATATTTAAGGCAAGTGGGGACTGAATACTGCATGCCTGTGGGAAGATCTGGTGGAATTCAAAGGAAGTACCATTCTTCGCCGCCCCGAGGCAGGGGACAGGCGCTGAAACTCCAGCTCCCAGCAGCCAAACTGCCCCCCGCAGGGACCCGGGGAACCAACATAGGGACAGGGCTCTCTGTCCCCAACGCCTGCCTCACAGTAGAGAGGGAGCCCTTTAAACTCGTGTACCTCCAGGGACCCCCAGACAGCACAGCCCCCAGGAAACCAAGCACAGCGGCGCGGCTCCCCTCCAGAGAGAGGAGAGGACAATCTTCAGGGTTAGCAAGTGGGAGTAGCGGCTGAGTCCGCTGCAGGCTCGCCAGGGGACCTGTTCCGGTCCCAGCACCGATGTTAGGAACATATGGCAGAGATGGCCTGTATGTGCATTTTTCTATGTTAGTTCATGGCTATGCTTCATAGTTTATGTTTGAAATTTGAAAAATCCCATAACAAGAACTAAATTGTGAGGATTTCTTTTTTGTCTTCTTATAAGGAGGAATGTAGGGATGAAAGGAAAATTTTGAGGCATTTGTCTTCATTTTCATCAAGCAGACATTCACATGGAAGTACGCCTTCTAAGAAAGTATCTGAACAGGGCTTTTCTGATCCCATGTAACTCAGATCTTTGTGGGCGCTCTACGCACACAATATCAGGGTCATATACTTTTACTGGTAACATTTCTAGTCATCTCAAATTTTGGTCTGTGTTAAGGATGAGAAAAATTATAAGAAAAAATCTCAATATTTCTTCCGACTGGGAGATGATTTTAAAGTGAGAAGAGCTAGTGAAATAATTTTTAATCAAGGAATGTCTTGCCTGACCAGGCTGTAGCGCAGTGGATATAGCGTCAGACTGGGACGCAGAGGACCCAGGTTCGAAACCCTGAGGTCGCCAGTTTGAGTACGGGCTCACCAGCTTGATCATGGGGTCACTGGCTTGAGCATGGGATCATAGAGATGACTCCATGGTCACTGGCTTGAGCCCAAAGGTGCTGGCTTGAAGCCCAAGGTCGTTGGCTTGAAGCCCAAAGTGTTCGCTTGAGCTAAAGGTCGCTGGCTTAAGCAAGGGGTCACTTACTCTGCTGTACCCCCCCGCCCCCCCCCCCCAGTCAAGGCACATATGAGAAAGCAATCAATGAACAACTAAGTTGCTACAACAAAGAATTGATGCTTCTCATCTCTCTCCCTTCTGGTCTGTCTGACCCCATCTGTCCCTTTCTCTGTCTCTCTGTCTCTGTCACACACACATACACACAAAAAAATGTTTTATTAGTTTTTATTGAATTAGAAATTTAACACAGTTTTTAAAATAAAGCACACTTTAATATGAGAACATGCACTCAATAGAAACTCTACTGAACTTATACTGCACTTCTTCACTAATACAAATTTTAATATCCTAATTTTCTCATATTTTTCTTCTTCTCTTTCATAATTCTTTTTAAAGTAAGTGGTAACTTGAAATATAGAGAAAGTTTATCACACAGGGGACGTGTTTAAATGAAAAGTTCACAGAGAGGGAAGATTAAATAATCTAAAAAATATCTGCAAAAGGAGTATTTTTAAATCACTAAGCTATACATTGTTAAAAATATTTTTGCTGTCTGACCAGGCGGTGGCGCAGTGGATAGAGCATCGGGATGGGATGCGGAAGACCCAGGTTCGAGACCCCGAGCTCGCCAGCTTGAGCGCGGGCCCATCTGGCTTGAGCAAATGTTCGTCAGCTTGGACCCAAGGTTGCTGGCTCCAGCAAGGGGTTGCTCGGTCTGCTGAAGGCCCGCGGTCAAGGCACATGTGAGAAAGCAATCAATGAACAACTAAGGTGTCGCAAAGGCAATGAAAAACTGATGATTGATGCTTCTCCCCTCTCTCTGTTCCTGTCTATCTATCCCTATCTATCTCTCTCTCTGACTCTCTGTCCCTGTAAAAAAATTAAAAAAGAAAAAAATATATATATGCTAATGTTCAATGTGTTTATTTAAGGACAAAATTAAATTAGCCTTGAAGTGATAGTATTGTTCATTTTCTCTGTTTTTTACAGGTTAGATGTAGCTCTAGACGCCTTTCTAAGGTTTTCCATGGAAAAACAATGAACATTTAAAATTTTTTGAAAGGTCTAGATTAGAATCATTTAAACCTATAGAAAAAAATGGTAGAATTTTATAAAATCTAAATTAGAGAAAATTAAGGAGGATGATTATTGAGAAAAGTTAATTACAACACAATATACATTATTACATGCCTTTAGTCCGTCAGTCAGTCAACAGAATGTAATAACCTCTTGCTAAGTGCCAGGCACTATTTTAGGCCGTGGAGACAAAGCAAGAACAAAACCAGACTGAAATGTGAATCCTCAGCAAGCTTGTATTATTCTATTGCATATTAAGGCCTAATGATCACAAGAACAGAAGCTGACAGAATCATAGAATTGTGGTGGTTCAATAATAGAAATAAATCGTAAAACTAACCCAGCCTTGTTCACCTGCAGAGGAGAACACAAAGCTGGGAGTTACAGGCAGAAATGGGCTTGTCCTTCCTCCTAAGAGGGTATTTTACTTCTCATCTTGCTTCGCAACCAGAGAACAGGAATGTACCTTTCCAGTGCTACACCGAGGGTTAACATGGTCCACAGGAAAACAGGAGCACTGCCGACCATGCAGATTGGTCACCATGTCCTAGACATGAATATTCATAACAGTCTAATGTTTAAAATTTAAAGGATTTTAAGAGTTTTGTAATCATTCCATACATTATTCTAAAATGTTTTGGCCAACCAAAATAAAGTCCGAACACATGATTCTTTATAAAAATAAAATTTAATGCTAGTATGTAAGTAAAAGTAAACATGTTAAGCTTCACAGAGTAAGTGTTGGCTATGACAGGAGGAACGGCCACACACATACCATGTCCCTAAGGAAATCCCACTTCCTGGCTCCCATGTCATACAGCCCAACGCCACCGTCCAGGAAGCAGCACACGGCATGGCCGGGGGGCAGGGAGAAAGCCTGGCTCTGCGTCCGCGTGGGCGATGGAACCGCCTCGCTCGTGGAGGACGTGTAGTGATTTTTGGTTGAAGGCTGGACGGAAACTGAACGGGGAAAAAAAATCAGCCAGTAAACATTTATGCCAAAAGTTTCCCACGTGCCGGAATGGCACCACAAGGGTTAATTTACAAAAACCCTCTATTGTCTTCCTTTCCCCAGAATTCAGAGCAGCAAACCGTAGGTAATAATCGCAGTTCCTGCCACAGGACTGCTTTCGCAGCTCTGCTGAAATACAGCGTGGAGCAAAAGTAGGTTTACGGTTATTGGAATGGGAAATAATACAATGCGTAACAACACAAGAATCAGCTCTGTGTTTCACGTACTCACGACTGTGAGCCCACTTTTGTCCCACCCCATATATATACACCCATATCCACAAAATTGGATATTATTTTGAAAAGAGGTATATAAAAGTGCAGGGTCAACTAAATGGATAAAAATCAGTGTGTGAAGAAACACAATATGTTGTGAATATTTGGTTTCTTATCTCTCCATAAATTAAAGCACAGAACGATTATTTTTAAATCAGAATCTTCTTTCAAAATGTTGATTTATTAGTTTACTTCTACCTCGACAACCACAAACATACATGCATGCGAATTTCCTCTTTTAAAGTTCATAACTTTCTTCTACTAATCGCTAATCCAATGAAAATATTTTTGAGATTATGTAATCCACTCTCCTTTAGCACCCAAATTAAAAATCACAACTGGCTGATATACACCTGCATCTCATTTTTTATTCCTTCTCAGGTTTATCATTACTGTTCAAATGCTTCATTGCTCCAACTTTCAAATCCCTAAGTGTCCCCACGTTTTGTAATTTTTCTATATAATCTTTATCTCATACTGTGTCTTCTTTCAAGAAGTTTTTCCTTAGGATGTGAATATTCTTCTGCAAACATAATTTAAAATAATGATAGTAGTATAACAAATCAGAGCAATCTACATTAATTACATACTGAAATGCAGATAAATATTTCCCATGTATTCTTTTTTTATTATATCCCTTTTTTATTCAAATACAATAAAGTCTTATTGTATTCATTTGGATAATACTCATTTCTCAGCATCTGAAAATGACTGGAAGTCATACCAGAATTAAATTAATAAAAAAGAGACAGCTGATGCCTGGCCTGTGGTGGCGCAGTGGATAAAGTGTCACTGAGGTCACTGGTTCGAATCCCTGGGCTTGCCTGGTCAAGGCACATACGGAAGTTGATGCTTCCTGCTCCTTCCCCTCTTCTCTCTCTCTCTCTCCTTTTTAAAAATGAATAAATAAAGTTGAAAAAAATGTGATGATTAGGAAAAAAATAAAAGACAGCTGGGTCATTGAAATTTTGTTCACAACATGATCCATGACTTGTTTTTCTAATATTTTATCAATTTATTGATACCCTTTATGCACCTATCTGTAATTCATGATTTTTTTTTAGAATCTGTTGTCTTTATTTTATTTAGTTTTTTTTTTTTTTAATTTAAGTGCCGGGGAGGGGGGAGATAGAAAGAGAGATTCCCACATGTGCCCGACCTAGATCCTCCCAGCAACCCCCATCTGGGGCCAATTTTCTGCCCATCTGGAGCCATGCTCATAATTGAGCAATTTTTAGCACCTGAGGCAGAGGCTCTACGTATCCTCCCTCAGCACCCTGGGGCCAATGTGCTCAAACCAATCAAGCCATGGCTGTGGGAGGGGAAGAGAGAGAGAGAGAGAGAGAGAAAGAGAGAGAGAGGAAGGGGAGGAGAAATAGATTGTAGCTTTTCCTGTGTGCTCTGACTGGGAACAGAACCCAGGACTTCCACATGCTGGGTCAATGCACTACCATTGAGCCAACCAGCCAAGGCCAGTATGTCTTTATTTTAAAATCTTTATTTCCACATAATTTTCTTATTCCATACTTTCTGTTACATTAAAAAATTTGGTAAAATACTAGATATCTAACAATAGGTTATCTGAGCAGAATTACTCAAAAATGACAAGATTATTATGTGCTTTATATTTTATGATTTTTCTCTAATGAGCATGGACTGCTTTTGTAATATGAAAAAAAATGTGAAAGAAGAGAACTGGTGACATTTCAGTCATCACAGGATATGAATGTTCAAGGCCACTAAAGAAACAAACAAATAAAACTACATAAAATTTCAGAGTACATAAAGACTGTATTAGTCTCCAGAATATTACTTCTCCAGTCCTAATGTCTTTAGAACCTCGAATTTCCAGGATTTAGAAATATTAGGAGGCCCTGGCCGGTTGGCTCAGTGGTGGAGCATCAGCGCAGCTTGTGGATGTCCCAGGTTCGATTCCCAGTCAGGGCACACAGGAGAAGCACCCATCTGCTTCTCCACCCCTCTCTCCCCCATCCCCTCCCACAATCATGGCTCGATTGGAGCAAGTTGGCCCGTGTTAAGGATGGCTCCATGGCCTCGCCTCAGGTGCTAGAATAGCTTGGTTGCTGAGCAAGAGAGCAATGGTCCCAGATGGGCAGGGCATTGCCCAGTAGGGGGCTTGCCGTGTGGATTCTGGTTAGGTTGCATGCAGGAGTCTGTCTCTTTGCCTCCCCGCTTCTCACTTAAGAAAACAAATGAAGTATTAGGACTCTAAAGAGAAGCTTAACTAGTATGGTTTTCATGGTTCCTTTAGCACACGTATTGTCAAAGGCTATTTGATTTTTAATTTGCTTTTCAGTAGCCTATGGTGTTTGATATGTATATATATCATTATAGTAGTTTCACTTGATTTGAGAGCAGCAAATATATTTTAACATATTAAAATTTGATGAAACTTTTACATACATTTTTTTCTTGGGGGAGAATTCAGTACATGCAAGCACTGAAATCCTGTTGTCTTCAATTTAAAATTACCAATGGATGTTGTTCTTGAAACATTCCAAATGCGTAAAACACCTACTTGGGAATCTGGTCAGGAAAAAAAAGCATTATGTTAACAAATTTCATGTGAGATATAAAATGCCCAGACATAAAAGTAATAAAAAGCTTAAACTTGCAAGACTTTGAGCTCTACTAATTGCCATTCTTCCAACGGTAAGGTTGGACAGTACTGTAACATAATAAAAGAAACAGCTAACATGCTCTTCAGCCAAAAATATCTGGCATGTTTGACTATTACTTCTGTCGAAATCCTTTCTGAGGGTGAGGAACTGTCGCACATAGCACCGCCGTCCGTCCACAGCGGTCGTTAGGACAGTTTGATCACGAGCAGCCATCCGCTGACTGGGGACCCAGGAGAGCCGCCCCTGAGACCTTCCTCCCGGCGCTCAACAGTCTTCCTAGTTGGCCATGTTCTCAAGCTACTCCCTGCTAAGCTGCGGCCAAACACGATGCTCAGCAAGCCCGGAGACCAGTGAGCAAGGCCCTGCCTTCCAAAGCATCTCCCCTTACGAGCTACTTCGGAAAACAACCCAACAGGTCCCCAAACAATTAAACACGAAGTCATCATACAGCCCAGCAGCTGCACTCCTACAGATACACCCAACAGAATGAGAAACATGTCCGTACGAAAAGCTGCACGCAAATGTTCATAGCAGCATTATCCTTAACAGCAACAAAGCAGAAGAAAGCTAAACGTCTATCAACTGATAAGTAAAGAAAACCGGGCATATCCATGCAATGGATTAAAAGGGGTGAATCATTCCATCCAACAACATGGCTGAACCTTGAAAATCCGATGCTAAGGAGGAAGCCAGACATAAAAGACGGCAGATTGAGTGATTTCTTGCCAGCGGAATGTCCAAACCCACAGAGACAGAGGCAGATTAGCAGCTTGTGCACACACACGTGTACCCAGAGGCTGTGCAGAGGGTGGCGGAGGGTGGCGGCAGTGGGGACAGACAGCATTTACTGAGGGGATGGTCAAACGTTCTGGAATGAGACAGTGGTCAAGATTGTAAAACTGTGACTATAGAGGCCACTTAACTGCACTTCAAACTGCTGAGTTTTATGGTATGTGAATTTTATCTCAATAATAATAGTAGTTATATTAAAAAGTCCCACGTCGCCTGACCTGTGGTGGCATGGTGGATAAAGCATTGACCTGGGAACACTGAGGTCGCCAGTTCAAAACCCTGCACTGGTCTGGTCAAGGCACATATGGGAGTTGATGCTTCCAGCTCCTCCCCCCTTTCTCTCTCTCTCTCTCTCTCTCTCTCTGTGTCTCCTCTCTAAAATGAATAAAAAAAAAAGTCCCATGTCTATCATTAATTTTACCCTGTGAAATTAAAGGCAATTAAGATAGATAAGAATCTGTCTACTTCCATTTGTAATGTACGTGCTTAAAGTGGTGAAGAATTTCTTTTCTTTTCTTTCCAACTACAGTTTACATGCAATGCCATTCCACACGGTTTCAGACGTGCAGCAAACTGGCCGGAAAACCACGCACCCACCCTACAGAGTGGTGCCCCCTGCAGCCCCACACCCAGTTATGTCCACATTCCCCGCTCTACTCTGCGTGCTGCAGTCCGCATGTCTGCGGCTGTTCTGCAGCTACCGAGCTCAATCCCGTCACCGTTTTCTCCCAGCCCCCCGACACCTGTCCGTCTGTTCCCCGCATCTGTGTCGGTTTCTACTCTGCTTGTTTTGTTCATTAGATTGCAAATGAGTGAAATCACATGGTCCTTGTTTCTCTGCCTGGCTTATTTCACTTAGCACAGCGCTCTCCAGGTCCATCCGTGCTGTCCCAGAAGGTTGGATTTCCTATGTAGTACCGCTGTGTAGTATTCCACGTGTGAGTAAATGCACCGCAGCTTCTTACCCACTCGTCTACTGCTGGCCCTCTGGGCTATTGTCATTTACGCCGCAAAGACGGTCTTTAAAAGCGTTGAGAGGACAGACTGTCCTTTATGCACACTGAGCAGAGGTGGGCAGTGTTTACGCAGTAGCTGACGTGGCCGTCACTTCAGAGACCTCTCTTTCCGAACCGAAGCGAACAGTACACACAGTCGCTGAAGTTCTCCTCACTATTTCTGATTACAGATCTTCCCAGTCCCCACCGCTTCTTGGCTTTGCTGATTCTCTTTGGATAAGGGGACCATGAAGGAGCGTCCTTTCAACCCATGGTGGTAAGTTCTGGGTCTGCCGAGGCCCGAGTGCCACTGACAGCAAAACGGCCAGCGTGGCGAGCGGGCCTCCGGGCCGCAGGAGCCGCTTCCCCGGGCACTGCGTTCACTCTCCTCCGGCCCCGCCTGGAGATCCGCCCCGCCCAGTCGCGCTCCGCCCCGGCGCGCACACAAACGCAGACGCCCAGGTGCGCACACAGGGGCTCCAATTTATTACCAGAAACCCGGCCAACACGCCTTCGCTTCATTTTATCTGACATTATGCTAATGATGCGCAGTATAAATCGAGTAAACTAAGCATTTACTATAAATAGAACATGATAACATTTGCTACAGTGATGTCTTACATAGAATTAGCCAACAAAAGAGTAGAATCTGCCTGCCTGATGGAATGAAAGAGCACACACCCCATTTAAAGCGCTGGGGAACAGGAGACGCTTACCTCCGGTTATAAACATCCCAGGGGCACTGGGGACCCAGGCCAGACACCGTACAGAGGCCGCCGCACTGGGAGAATTAAACGTTGTTATGCAAGAGAGCGATTCGGAGTCTACCAGCCGAATTCCATAGTGCAAATTTGCCACGAGGAGATAATCAGTGGACAGTGGGTCCCACTCCAGGGCTGTGATGGGATCCTCTTCCTCTGTCCCTTCAAGAGATTCAGGCCTCAGAACATGTTTCTGATTTTTATGACCTGTTAACATATAATGAAAATGATTGTAAACAACATTCTCACCATCAGTAAGTGAGTTGATACTAATTATCTCCTTGCACACCACTGAGCTGACCTCTGGCAGTGCTGGGATACAAAGCTGGCGTTTCCTGCAGCAGTTATAAGTGACCTGTGACTGCAGGGGAACCAGTTTGTCCTAATGACAAAACTGAGACCAAACTGCTTTGCTTTGGTGACGTCTACTGCACAGTTTCTCCTATTCGTTACCGAAAAGCTGTAAGGAAAGGACGCATGGATCATACACAGGGTGTTGTCATCAGCCCCAGCTTCACTGAGCTACAACAGGGTAAGGACAGGGAAAGGCTTGACAGAGACAAGAACATCGCGCTGTGATTACAAGTACAGACGTCGGAGCGCTCGCCTGGGTCTAAGCCCACAGAGTTATAATTCTTCCAGTTACTGGCCTCCTGTTCTTGGATGAGACACTTCACCTCTGTGTGCTGGGTCTTCATTTTATAATGGAAAACACATTTTCCTTCTATAGTTTTTGAAAAGATTAAATGAGTCGGTCGCTTAAAATGCTTAGAACAGAGGGGCACATCATAACCAGACTATCAGTATTTATCACTACGCTTTCCCCAGTCATCACACCATTTGTCATGATCATAACACTCCCGACCCCTGACCCCCAGGGCAGAGAAGGCAGCCAGAAAATCAGGGAGCGAGAACAAGCAGAGCTCAATGAAGCGCAGGATCGTCAAACAATCCTCTGTTCCTTCCAAATTTATACAATAACTGGCAATAGGAACAAGTGCTTCTGCCGACCTGCCCCGTGGGGGTGCCAGTGAGCTGGTCTTTTCACTCTCAGAAGAAAGGCAGCCAGACGACCAAGCCTGGAGACCACCCCCTTAACAGAAAGCTCCATTGTTGCTAAGTGGTCGGAACTTTAAAATGATGTTTATGTGAAACATAATACGATTGCTCCGTCTGCGATGTCATCAGCACGTGCTATTTTTCAACCTATCAGATTACACAAGCAGAGAAAATATACCGCTCACGAAAATGAGGGGACTTTTCAGAACAAATATGAAGCGATAAAATATCCCCTCATTTTCGTGAGCGGTGTAGATTTCCTTGAGTCTGTAAGATAAGAAATGAACTGAAAAGCTTATAGCTTCTTCCTTGACATTAAATTAATGACAAGATAATATTACTTAAATATGATGTTGATCTTAAGCAGGTAGTATTTTATTTAGATTTATGCATATGTAATCATGGAAAGTGCATGAGAGGTTTCTGTTATTTGGATTTACCGAATTTCTCCAATGACCATCAAGGATGGTTTCTTTCTCCTTTCCCAAAACAAACGTCTTCTAAATCGCGATGTGACATAACAAACAGTAATGGGCATTAGAGCAGCAGGTCATTACAAGGCAAAAAGAGGCAGAAAAACAATTTATTAGCTAATTGTTAAGTAACTGTTAGGTATTTGCATGGCCAGTGAGTACCGATGGTTAATGAAAACTCTCCCGGCGTGTGAGAAACAACCACCGTGACACGGAGCGGGGTGAAACGGGCCATGTGAGTGTTTAACTTCCAACCTGCTGCCTCAACACCCGCACTCACAGAATGGTGACAAGCTCTGGTCACTGTTTTCTTTCCCTCTGGTATCAACATCTTCGTTATAAGGAATAGAAATATAAATCTATAAACTTTAAAGCCAAGCATAAGCCTGACCTGTGGTGGCGCAGTGGATAAAGCGTCGACCTGGGAACACTGAGGTCGCCAGTTCAAAACCCTGCACTGGTCTGGTCAAGGCACATATGGGAGTTGATGCTTCCAGCTCCTCCCCCCTTTCTCTCTCTCTCTCTCTCTCTCACTCTGTGTCTCCTCTCTAAAATGAATAAAATAAAAATAAAATAAATTAAAAAAAAAAAAGCCAAGCATAAGAATAACAGCTGATAATACTGTATTAATTTATTTTACTTGCTATGATTTATGTTCTATTCTAATAGAGCATCTAGTGTTGTCAGATAAGGACAGAAGCATAGAATAAGGTGGTAAGATGAGGCTGCCGACTCCTGTAGGAAAAGCAAACACTGGGGCAGCGGAAATTGGGGCTGGAAACAGAATAACGAGGGTGGTGCAGAGTCCAGAGCGGCTGCAAGTTCCATTCTGAGATGTGCTGGGCGAGCAAGGAGAAAAGAAACCATGAAAGGTGTACAATGGGATAAAAATAAAACAAAATGACAAACAAAAAATATATAGTTAGGAGAAGCACAACTTTTCCTAGAACTGGGACCAGCGATAAATGTCTCCTGGGTGTTTTCAAAAGCGGGGGTGGGCAGTATTACACAGGGACCGTGTCACCAGCAACATTTCTAAGACTAAACAATGCAACTTTGATTCATGTGTATCCCAGGGATAATACAAAAGTCAGTTCAAACAAAATATTTCTATTATGAAGGTAAAAATTCTCTGATGGTCTGGCTTTGTCCAAGAATAAAACTGGAAATAGTTAAGACAGTAGTTTTCCAACATTTCTGGCTCTGGCAGCTCTATTCACGTGCAAGAGTTTACACGAGAATGCAGAAGTCAGAGCAGATACAGAAGAAAGAGGTGCTTTGCCGACTGACTCAGAGCAGAAGGCAGAAAGCCACCCAACACACACTCAAATACACAAACATGCTACTAAGCACAGTTTAAAGCCACTGATTTAAGATATGGGTGAACTGCATTATTGTGGGCAGTTCTCTGTGAATATTTCTTTTTTCTCCTTCTTCCAAAAGAGATAAAACTGGACAGTAGAGAGACCGAGGTCAGAGTCACCTGCACGCACCTGAAGGGCCAAACCTCTGTCTTATTTCATGGAGACGCGGAGGCTGAGTTGCGGACACATCAAGAGCAAGGTGGTGTGACTGTCCCTGGGAAAAGGGAAACCGAACACCAGTAGTTTTCATCCTAACCGTCTCGGACCGGCGGTGGCGCAGTGGATAGAGCATCGAACTGGGATGCCGAGGACCCAGGTTCGAGACCTGAGGTCACCAGCTTGAGTGCGGGCTCATCTGGTTTGAGCAAGGCTCACCAGCTTGGACCCAAGGTCACTGGCCTGAGCAAGGGGTCACTCGGTCTGCTGTAGCCCCCCAGTCAAGGCACACATGAGAAAGCAATCAATGAACTAAGGAACCTCAAAGAAGAATTGATGTTTCTCATCTCTCTCCCTTCCTGTCTGTCTGTCCCTATCTGTCCCTCTCTCTGACTCTCTCTGTCTCTGCCAAAAAATAAAAATAAAAAAAAAAGCAAGGTAGGCGTGACTGTCCCTGGGAAAAGGAAAACTGAACACCAGCAGTTTCCATCCTGACCGTCTCAGAGTGTCAAACTCACATCAGAATGTCCTGTCAGAGTCAACATGGAGCATTTTTCAGGTCGTGGCTATTGTAAATACGCTGCATTGAACATAGGGGTATATATATTCTGTCAAGTTAGTGTTTCTGGGTTCTTAGGATACATTCCCAGAAGTGGGATCACTGGGTCATAAGGCAGTTCCACTCTTAATTTCTGAGGTGGCTCCACACTGCTGTCCACAGCGGCTGCAGCTGTCCGCATTCCCACCCACAGTGCACAAGGGTGCCCCTTTCCCTTCCTCCACAGTTCTCACCGGCGCGGGTGTTTGCTGACTTACTGACAGCCATTCTGACAGGTGTGAGGTGATACCTCACTGCGGTTTCACTTTGCACTTCTCTGATGAGCAGTGACACTGAGCATCTTTTCCTACGTCTACTGGCCATCCGTATGTCCTTTTTAGAAAAGTGTCTAGTCAGCTCCATTGCCCATTTTTTAATTGGATTGCTTGATTTATGGTATGGAGTTTTATAAGTTCTTTATAAGCTTTGGATGTTACCCCGTATCAGATGTGTCCGGGAATAACGTTCTCCAATTCGGGAGCTGCCTTTTCACTTTGTAGATGGCTTCCTCTGCTGTGCAACACTGTTTAGTTTGATGTAGTCCCATTTGCTTATTGTCTCTAGTTTCCCTTGACTGAAAACACATTGCTATGAGAAATGTCTGAGATTTTACTGCCTGTGTTTTCTTCTAGGATTTTTATAATTTCATGTCTAATATTTAAGTCTTTAACCCATTTTAAATTTATTCTTGTATGTGGTTTAGGAAGGTGGTTTCGGTTCATCTTTTGCATGTATTCATCCAATTTTCCAGCACCATTTACTGAACAGACTGTCTTTACCCCGTCGTATGTTCTTGCCTCCTCTGCCCGTCAGTACATGAGTGGATAACAAAGCTGTGGTGCATTTATACAATGAATAAAAATGAAGGAAATCTTACCTTTTGTGACAGCATGGATGGACCCAGACAGTACTATGCTTAGTGATATAAGCCGGTCAGAGAAAGTCAAGTATCATATGATGTCACTCACATGTGGAATCTAGTGAACAAAGTGAGCTAACAAGCAAAATAGAGACAGACTCACAGATACAGAGACAGACTCACAGATAGAGAGCAGGCTGACGGCTGTGAGGAGGGAGTTTGGATGAGGGAGGGGGAGGAAGAGAGCCAGAAAGGACAAGAGAACTCATGAGCACGGACAACAGTGTTATGATGGCAGGGGAGGAGGTGGTACAGGGGACAGGGAGGATAAATGGTCATTGATGGCGACTTGACTTGGGGAGGTGAGCACACAGTACGGTGTACAGCTGAGGTCTTATAGAATTGGGCACCTGAAACGTGTATAATTACGTTAACCCATGTCACCCCATAAAATTTAATTTAAATAAAATGTAGCATTTTCTTTATGACTCCTGTTGGCAAAAAGAAAATGCAGAGTGAGATAATACTTTTCATAATGGTTTGTGTATAAATTCTTAAAAACCTTATGGAATAAATGAAGTAGAGGAATCCGAATTGGGTTCTTATGGGTTGAACTGTTTTCCCCCAAAGATGCTGAGGTCCTAACCCTCAGTAACTGTGAGTGCAACTCTGTTCGGAATGAAGGTATTTGCACATGGCCATTTTCTTAGTGTGCAGTAATAAAGAACTGACTTTAAAAAAAGTCAAACTATGGGACAAAGGACTGCCTTGGGTTAAATCGAACTTGAGCCTGCCCAGCCGAGTTAAATCCTTCCAGTGCCCACAGACAAACTCACTTCAGAAGGTGCTCTGGGCTCAGTGCAATGCCGGGCAATGTTTGCACAGCTATCATTTTAAAACCAAAGTTCTGTTACCTTCGGCTTTATGCTGTGTATATAAGAAATTATACATGCTAAGAAAACGGAAATTGAAGGGTGCAAATAAAACTCTCACCAGGCTGAAAAATCGATAGGCTTCCATCCACATGACCGAACGCCACCTTGCCCTTCCTCTGGGAGTGCCACCGGAACACGCTGACGTCAGACAGAAAGCTGTGGGCGTCCCTGTGCGCCGCCACGCCGCTGCCGGGCCCCGACACGGTCCAGACGAACAGCGGGCCCCTGCGGGACACGAAGGCCACCGCGTCGTCCTCGTTCCAGCACCAGCTCAGCGCGCTGGGCGTCCCTGGGGCAGATGCAGACGGACACGTAACTCACAGACCTGGCAGAAGGCCGCCCCGTGACCTAACATTTGCATTGTAAAACTCAAAAACAGTAGATAAAATATGCTCATCGTTAAAAAATAGTACTTGCTCCCCTGAGTAGTGGGTTTTTAAAGTGAAACTAGTGGGAACTAGATGTCTAGGGGCCTTCCACAGTGAAAGGGACCTCGCTGGGTTCACAAGTACCATCTGGGCAGACGCCTCATCTATTCCAAGACATGCACAGAGTTCTTTCTTTCAGAAAACCGTATGCACATAAAAGCAGTGAATTCTTACTGGGCTCTCGTGTATGAGACCTGCTCTAGGCATTCTATGTATACGAACTGGTATAGGGTACAGTTCCTGCTTTAAAGGACCTTAAATAAAAACGGGAGATAAGGATTAAACATACGAAAAGGTAAATGTTACTGTATATAAAACAATAAAATTAATACTGCAATTTTTGTTTCAGCAGGAGTTTAGCTTTCCCTCAGGAACTAAAGAAGTCATTTGGTCTTTCTATATCTCTGCTTCTTCATCCATAAAACAGACATACTAAAAGTATTTGACCACTTACTTCATATGAATATTAAGAAGATATAATTAGGTATGCAAAAGTCCTTTTAAACTATAAGACTGTAAGTATATAAAAGTTAATCGTCCCACTGTTACTGTAATCAAGTAGATCCTAAACAAAACAAGTATTATGGTAAATTTATGACTCAAGACAAAGATTGTGACTCCTCCCGCAGGTATTAATCAATTGCTCTGGAATGTATTTTTAAAAAGGTTCTCCAAACAGCTGGACATGCAGAAGCATTTGTGAACCACGGGGCTACTGTTCTGGAAAGGAAACGGGATTTGAATTATACCCTGAAGGAGCAGTAGAGTTTTAAATGTGAGATGAATACTAACTCTTTCCCAGGAAGAGAAAATGATATAAACAAAAGCAGAAAGTCAAGAGTTATTTATTGACAGTAAAATTAATGTATGTCCATAATGCACCAAGAGGCAGAAACTGGAAACCTAACACCTTGTTCAGGCCCTGACATATAATGGGAACTCCATAATTTTTACTGAATGAATGAATGAAAATATAAATGAAAAAGTATAGAAAAGCCGATGTGGTTTTAGGCTATGTTAGCAGAAGTACAATTTCCCCACTAAGGGATAAGACACTCTGTATGGCTCAAACCACCATAGCACCCCTGAAAAACCCATCGGAATGGCGGCTCTCTGAATGCATATTTGAAGAAAGGCAGCAAGTAAGAGAAGGGACCAGAAGCAGCGTCACGGCATTACAGAAGCAAGCACTGTACAATGGCGTGTTATATGCAAACACTTGCAAGAGCTCCATACATACCAGCTCACTTAAGTCTCCTAGCAGGACTCTGAGATAAAGTAGGCTGTGTAACTGTCCAGCATATTGTGACATTTTTCAAGTTGGTGACAAATTTAATATTTTACACTTAACAAATTAATACTCATTTTTCTTTAAATTAATTTTTTTTTATTTGGAAAAAATAATGATGAAATAAAAAATACAGTTGCAGGTTCAAGTTCAACTGCTGGATGTGGAAGTTCTAATATTGATTAAAAAATTGATATGCAGCCTGACCAAGTGGTGGCCCAGTGGATAGAGCATTGACCTGGGATGTGGAGGACCCAGGTGGGAGACCCCGAGGACACCAGCTTGAGCCCAGGGTCGCTGGCTTGAGCAAGGGGTCATTTGGTCTGCTATAGCCCCCAGTCAAGGCACATATGAGAAAGCAATCAATGAACAACTAATGAGACTAAGGAGAAGAACTGATGTTTCTTCTCATCTCTTTCCCTTCCTGTCTGTCTGTCCCTATCTGTCATTCTCTCTGTCTCTCTTTCTCTGTCACACACACACAAAAAATTTATATGCAAACTTTTACTTTGCTTAATCTGGAAGTCTAAGACAATTCAAGGAGATTATTTAAAATGAAAATGACTAGAAATATTCATATCTTTTTGTAAATAAAATATCAAAGTTTACACTCTTCAAATTAGGACTATATTTAGCATAAGTGTCTGAAATTTTTTACAGATGTTAACAAAGAGTCTTATTTATTTGTACATTCAGTGGAAGCTACGGTACGCACAGTTGATGAATGAGAAATGGTGGAAGTCCTGGAGGAAGACCACCATGATTAGATGTGATGCAAATGGTGTCTGATGAGGAAGCAGTGGATAAACTAGGTCATAATACAATGATACATTGTCTAACCTGTACTTTCATATGTTTAGGTAACATGTTATTATGCAATTATAGTGTAGTGTAGATTTTGTGTGACAACTTTATCAGGACAACGACACTGTATAACATTTTTAGTTTATGTCACACAACAGAAAAAGACTTTTAAGGAGTGTCTATTGTGTTATTTAAAACGAATTTTAGCCTGACCAGGTGGTGGCGCAGTGGATAGATAGAGCGTCGGACTGGGATGCGAAAGACCCAGGTTCGAGACCCCGAGGTCGCCAGCTTGAGCGCGGGCCCATCTGGCTTGAGCAAAAGCTCGTCAGTTTGGACCCAAGGTCGCTGGCTCCAGCAAGGGGTGGCTCGGTCTGCTGAAGGCCCGCAGTCAAGGCACATGTGAGAAAGCAATCAATGAACAACTAAGGTGTCGCAACGGCAACGGAAAACTAATGATTGATGCTTCTCATCTCTCTCCGTTCCTGTCTGTCTGTCCCTCTCTCTGACTCTCTCTCACTGTCCCTGTAAAAAACAAACAAAAAAAAGAACAAAAAAACCCCCTAATTTTACAAAAAGCTAGATTTAAAGTATCAGGAAAATAGATGGGTTATTGATATAAAGAATACTGGAAAATCTTGTAGAATTGTGGTTGGCACGTAAACATATATGACCAGAGGGCATGGAGAACCTGACTGAGGCTGCCAATTGCTTTTATACATTATGAAGCTTGTACCAAAAGTGATTTGGCTTTTTCTTACTGATGTATTGAAAACATTAAGGAAAACTGTTAATTATATTAATGGAAGCTCACTGAATAATTGTCTTTTAAAAACATTTTGCTCATAGATTGCAGCAAATAACTAATACTGACACTCACTGGTTGCTGCAAGTGAACATAATAAGTAGGACGTATGAAACTGGGAATAAGATTTATATTTTTCTAGTTGAAAAAATAACCTTGTTTTGACGAATATTTTTAAGATGAAATATATGTAACAAAACTGGTATATTTTATTTGTATGTTCAACATTCTCAATGACCTAAACTTGAAAAGACAAGAAAAAAATATAAACTAAATATGTTGAACATATCCAAAGGTTCCAAAAGCTGTTAGTATTTTAGAAGCAAGATTTAACTATTACTGCCTATGAATTCACAACATTGTTACTACATATGGAAAAGAATATTATAAAGAAATTTTTAACAAAATAAAGTTAGTGAGATTGTCAGTCAATTTTCTACCTTAAAGTTATGATCAATGTTTTTTAAGAAAGGAGTTGAATATGGAAAATATATCTATCAATAGTTTTCAAAACCATAATCAACAACTGAACTACATGTGGTGCTCAAAAAGAGTGAATTATTGTGATATTTAATACAGAAACATGATTAATTGACTTCATCATTATTACGGAGTATGATTCGAGGTGGAAAGAGTGTAGTGATATTATTTAATTCGCTAAGACCCACTTGTGTGAACTAGGACTTTCTACCTTGATCAAATAAAACTAAGGGAAAGCAACCAGCTCAGAAGGGCACTAAAGACATATACAATATTGCGCTTGCGTGTTTCAGATTGGAACAGAGTAATAAATAAGCAAGGCTAATTGTCTCAATAAGAAAATCCTATCTATTATTTCTACATGTGCTATTTTGAAAATTTTTGTGTTATATTTAAATATAAACAAAATTATTTGGTATTTACTATGTTTTAATTGATCGGCGTACTAAATATAATTATTTCATGAAATTTTGTTTCAGCTTCGCACATATGCGCACACACAATAGTCAGTCAGGATATGAACTGTATTTCTTACACAGACTGCCATAAGAGAGGTCGACTACTTTAAAACCTGAGCTAATTGAATAACTTTCTTTACTGAAATAAAAATATGTCATTCAATAAAATAAATCACAGTTGCAAATATACCTTTTGTGTTGTTGAGCTTAGCAATGACTTTTTGTTCTGCAACATTCCAAACGATCACTACGTTATCGGTACTGCCACTTGCAAAGAGATCGGGGTGATGTGGACACCAGGAGATAGCTGTGACTGCCTTTTTATGTTCAGACATAATTGTGTGAAGCTTAAATTCATTACAACGGCGATCCAGCTAAAAGAAATACACAAATAAAATTTCAGTGCTTCTCTTTAGATCATACACTTTCCGTTAATCACATTACTTTTTAAAAGCTACCTACATGGAAATTAGCACACCGAATAACAAAATAGGAACACGGTCCCAGCCCTGGCCTACTTGCAGGTATATTCTGACAGCTGAAAGAAACTATTTTTCAAAAAGTAAGAGAGAACTGAAATTAAACATACTGCCTTTAAAAACAAGCAAAAATAAATGCTATATACATTTAAATATACATACTAATTAAGAATTATTTTTATATTTTCTATAACTATATCCATTTATGAGGGAAACACCTTT
Source organism: Rhynchonycteris naso (assembly GCA_037038555.1). Taxonomy (NCBI): domain Eukaryota; kingdom Metazoa; phylum Chordata; class Mammalia; order Chiroptera; family Emballonuridae; genus Rhynchonycteris; species Rhynchonycteris naso. The sequence goes on along the minus strand of CM072998.1, from coordinate 4,999,136 downwards.
GGTCTCGAAATATGTTTTCTGAACATTTTCACTTATATTTGAATAAAAAATACCTATGTTAAATAAACCACCTGCTCATTATTACACTATTGAGATGTCCAAAGTCTGCAGAGCAATGGACCCGTTTGATGTTACTGCTTTTTGGATGAGGCATTATATTGTGTCCTTACATATAAGTGGACAAAAAGAATTGCTGGTACCTAATTCTTCCTATTTCTTTTGTAAATGTGCCATTCATTAGTGAATCAATGAATCTTTTGATCATCTTTAACATATTTGGGATTATATTGTATTTGTCATTTTGTTGTGCCTTATTCTCCCTTACATGATGTTTTCTCAAATGGCAAAATGTCTGCTTTTCATGGCCAAATAATATTCTATTGTATGCATATACCACATTTTCTTTATTCATTCACCCATCGGCTAACACTCGGTTGCTTTTATGTTCTTGGCAATTGTAAATAATGCCGCAATGAGCATGGGGGGGGGGGGCGGCGCAGGCATCTTTTCAAGTTAGCGTTTTGTTTCCTTTGGATAAATAGCCAGAAGTAGAATTGCTGAATCATATGCCTGAGCTGAGATTTGAAAATGTTCTCTTGACAGACAATGCAGGCAAACAGAAAAATTTATGTAAGCACAGGCAAGATATAGAAAGAGCGTGAGATGTTTTAGAATATGCAATTATCTTGGGTATGTCTGAAGCTCAAGGTAAGAGAGAGACAGAAACAAGATTGCAAAAGAATGTCATATCATGAAGTTTGGATGTTGATATTAAGGAAGGAGGGACAACTGAAGACTTAAAGTTTTAGATTTGCACTGCAGACAATTGATTAAACTCAGGTTTAATTTAGAGGGAGTCAAAGTAGAGGCAAAGAGAGCATAAGGAGACTATTATAATAGCTTAGGTAAGAAGGATATAAAGATGATAGGGAAAGATACAAAATACTGGAGTCACTTTTGGTTTCCTGGGTGTAGGATGTGAGTAAGAGGAATCAAGGATAACTCTCATATTTGGGGTTTAGATGAACGGTCCACTGGTGACACCGAATATAGACTCCAGGTTTAAGGAGAAAGACTAGACGTGGGTCTAAGATGCTTACGGCACCTCTCCATGGGGAAATGCAGAAGGCCGTGGGCTCTACAGATTGGGAGCTCATTAAGAGATGGGACAGAGCGAGGGCATCAAGACTACCTCAAAATATACTATCGCTAATGGACTACCCACATTCTTCAACTAGGACAATTTTCTCAAATCTAATGTTGTCACTGAGCAATGTTTGAAACAAATGAATAAATGAGCCCATTAACTTATATGGAAATGTAGGTCAGAAGAATTAACTGCTACTTGCTCATCATTCGTAAATGGGACCTTTTAATTCTTGAAGAAATTCTTTTTGGCGGAAAGCACATGAAGGATTAGGAAATCAATGAAGATTCTGCTAATAATTTGATACTATTACACAAGCATTTTCTAAAAGCTCGACTTGTAAAACTAATTTATAATATAAATAGCTACAAAATATAAAATACATACCAACACAATGACAGCATTAAGCTTTTCACGTGACAGGGATCTAAAAAGAACGATTAGTCAAATACTCACTAGCTGGTAAAACGGAAGCCCCGGAAGAGGCCCGGCTTACCTGGTACACGTAGACGGCCAGGGTGGAGCAGTAGGCGAACCTGTCCCCGCAGGCGGCACACACGTCTCTGCCCCATGGCTGGCAGCCAGCGGCCAGCAGGCCCACTTGCCTTACCTGGGACATGTTTGCCTTGAAACACAAATTTGGCGGAGCGTCAGTTATTCGCATCATGAAATAAACTTCCGCTTCATTGTTCTACACCTCTCTTCCTCAATCCTTATCTTTACACCCTGAAAAACGATCTTTTATTACCAATGATCTCCATTTATGCTTTCAGAGAATAGAAGTTTAAATCTGCAAATGTCCGTAGACACGAAGGCAGGCAATTGACTAAAGTAGGGAAGCAAGCGACTGTGAAATGCCCACGGCCCGCTGACACGCGGCCAGGGGTTGGGCTCGTTGTCCGGAGCGGTGGGGACCCGGGGACAGCGCCCGCCCGTCCTATCTGAAGAGCCCTGCTGTCCCTGCAGAAGGCCATGCGGGGCCGCCGCGTGGACGGAGCCTCCCAGACACACGCACACACGTGCAGGTTTCCATGTAAAATAAAAACACCATTTGATGTAAACTGTACCAATTTTTAAACGCCAGCAATTCACTCAAGACAAAGTCAAATAGAAAACACTGAGCCAGCCTGGGGGGAGGAAGGGAGCATGACGTTTGTCGTGGAACGACCTCGTTTTTACACGGATTCTCTAGTCTCACAATCACTACCTGCGCGGCACAAGGGAGGTCCACGGGCCGGAGGGTGACACTGCTCATCGTGAAGCCGGCGGAAGGGAGCTGGACACGAGAGACGGGGATGCGCGCGGCTGCGCAGAGGAGGCTGGGAGCCCAGCCTCTGGATGCGGGCAGCTCCGACCACTCCCCGCGCCCCGCAGTCGGCAAGGGACCCACCTCCCCTGACTGGTGCCAGCACGGTGTATCCTTCTCCATCCCTTTAGTCTTTTTTGGCAGGGGGATATTAACATTTTTAACTTTTAATTGTATTGGGATGACACTGGTTCATAAAATTCTTTCGGTTTCAGGGGTACAGTTCTATATCATCTGTGTCTGTAACCTGTGCTCCCCACCCCAAGTCAAGTCTCCTTCAATCTCCATTGCTCCCCCTTAGCCAGCCTACCCTCCCGCCTTGTTTCCCTGGGCTGTGTCGGGCTGTGCTCTGTCTATGGGATTGACTTATTGTTTGTCTAATCCCTTCACTGTTTTCTGTATGTGTCTTTATAGCGAATGTGCTTCTTGTAGACAACATGTATTTGACTCTTGTTTCTTGATACGCTCTGACAATCTTTGCTTTCAACCGGTACATTTCGACCAGGGACATGGAGGTCATTACTGGCACAGATACTTGTCACTGTTTCAATTTGTTGCCTGGTTCTTTGCTCCCATTTCAATCTTCCCCCCGTTTTGTTCCTTTTGTGGTTTCAATGAAGCACTTCATAGGGTTCATCTTTTTCTGAGCGTAGCAATTATACCCCATAGAGTGGGTGTCCTAGACGTGGCTAATACATTCACAACCAATTCAAGTCAACTTTCAGACAACACTGTCCCACGTCTCGGGGAGAGTCAGTTCCCTGTAATAACAAAGTACCCCCCGTCCTGCTTCCCTTCCTTGTAGCCTGTCCCATTCACTTCACTATACGCAGTGTGCGTGTGTGTGTGTGTGTACACACAAAGCATAAGCAAATACACTGCACATCGATCTACATACATTTGTTGGATCAATTAAGAACAAAGGTTTTTACTTTACCATCACTCACTCATTCTCTGATAGTCCCCCTTTGTTTATACAGATCTGAGTTCCTGGCCTGTATCATGTTCCTTCTCTCCAGAGAACTCAGAACATTTCTCTTGCAAGGCAGGTTGCAAACAAATTGCCAAATTTTTGTTTGTCTGAGAAAACCCATTTCTCCCCTTTCCAAGGATAATTCGCAGGGAACAAATATCCCTAGGTTAGTGTTTTATTTCTCTCCACATGTCACATATTTCATTCTGCTCTCCTTGTCTGCCCGGCTTCTGAGAAGGCGAATGTAACTCTGACCCTCTCTCCTCTGTTGGTAGTGTTTATGTCCTTTGGCTTCTGTCCGATGTTGTCTTTGCCTTTGATTACCTGCAGTTTAAGTGTGACTTGCCTAGGAAGGTGGAGTTTCTTTGGCATTTACCCTCCTTGGTGTTCGCCAACCTTTCTCACCCTCTTGATTGGTGTCTACCATTAATTTGGGGAAGTGATAATTATTATTGCTTCTGTTCCTTTCTTACTTCTACTTCTGGTATTTCTATTACGTGAATGCTTGCTAAGCCTTTCTATAGGTGTATCACAGTTCTCGGATGTTGTTATTTTTCTCGTTCCTTTTTCTTTTTCTTTGCTTTTACTTATTTTGGAAGTTTCAATAGTCATATTTTCAAGCTCAGCAATTCTTTCCTCAGCCATGTTTAGCCTACTAATGAGCTCCCTTGAAAGCAGTCTTCTTTTCTGTTGCAGGGTTTCTGGTCTTTAGCATAACTTTTTTATTCTTCCTTAGAATTTCCATATCCCTGCTGACATTATCCAACTGTTCTTGCATGTTGTCTGCTAACCATAGTTTTTTAAAACCTTGGTCTGATAATCGCAACATTCCTGCCCTGTCCGACTCTGGTTTTGATGCTTGTTTAGTCTCTCCAAGCTGTGTCGTGTGCCTGTGTGTTAGCCCGGTAACTTTGTGTTGAAAGGCGACATGCATGGTCAACAGGCTGGAGTTGTGTGCTGGCAGGGTGCGGGAGAGGAAGCATTCTCAGCCCTGTGCCTAGGGCTGTCTTCCGGTGAGCCGGTGCCTGTGGACTGTGAACCTCACCAGTGATTCCAGTGAGGGTATGCCCCCAGGCTGAGACAGGCTGGCTAGAGGGCTAGAGCTATGTGTAGCCCTTCCCCCAGGGTAATTAGACTCTGATCTAATTCCACCAGGTTAGGCTCCAGTGACCCGTGTCTCCTGAGGGCAGCCTTGTTTGTAAAGGGAGAAGAGAGTGCATGGTCTGGTGTATTTCCAAGCAGTTCCTTGGCCTCCCCCCTCGCCAGGGCATAAAGGGACTTTCTCCGATATTCAGTTATGACCTGGGAGAGGTTCTGGAGGAAGCACGCGCAGCAGCATGGGGCCTCCCCAGAGCTGTTACCTGTCAGGCTTGCTCCTGGCTCCGTCCAGCAGAGGACTCGGCTGGTGCTCCACTGCTCAGGGCGCTGGAATTCCCTGCATCTGCCTGACTGACTCTCTACCTTTAGGGGCAGCAGGAGGCCCTGTAACCTCACCTCTCTCACGGATCTAAGAAGAATTGTTTATTTTTCAGGTCAGTCAGTTTTTTACTATTTTAGGCTAGTGTGAAGACTTCTAAGCTCCTTACATGCCCAATTAGAAACTAGAAGTCCCCCTGCTAACTGTTTTATTAAAAACAAATAACTTTGAAATCCATGCCAATACATTTTTTACTTTAACTATCAGAATATCTTCATTTACTATCTTTTATTTTTCATATTTGGGTAATGTGAACATTTTGATTTTGTCATATAATTTGATATGCCTTTTAAATCTTAGAGTGCAACAACATAAATCCTTTTTAAATTCAGAGTCGATTAACTTGTCCAAACTAGCCATTAAAATAATAAATAGGACAAAAAAATGGCATTTTATTACAAAACTCTAACATCTTTAATGTACTATTTGAAAATCATCCATTATTAAATATGAATACTATTACACATATAAACATGAATTATGTATTTAATCTGGTGGTACATGTATTTGAAACCTCTAGATTACTTTCCACACGTATTACAACATGTATGTACATGCTATGTGGCCTTGTTTAAGGGACCTCTAGAGTTGCTAAGGGGATCATGGGAAACGTCCAGGAGCCTTTGTCATCCTGTAGTCAGCAAGAGTGGCTCCACAATTAGTGATTCTACTACTGCAAGTAGAAAATGTTTGACTGATGTCCATTTAAACATGTATATATTTAGCCTGACCAGGCGGTGGCACAGAGCATAGAACATCGGACTGGGATGTGGAAGACCCATGTTCAAGACCCCGAGGTCACCAGCTTGAGCGCGAGCCAATCTGGCTTGAGCAAAAGCTTGCCAGCTTGGACCCAAGGTCGCTGGCTCCAGCAAGGGGTTGCTCGGTCTGCTGAAGGCCCGCGGTCAAGGCACGTGTGAGAAAGCAATCAATGAACAACTAAGGTGCTGCGACAGCAATGAAAAACTAATGATTGATGCTTCTCACCTCTCTCCGTTACTGTCTGTCTGTCCCTATCTATCCCTCTCTCTGACTCTCTCTCTGTCCCTGTAAATATATATATATTGAACATTAATACTATAAAATGTCACATATATAGGTAACTAAATAGACTTTCACTTAGGTGACAGGTAATTATGTATTTCAGATCATTATTGTATGTCTTTTTTTTTTTTTAAGTCAGGGAAGGGCAGCTAGTGAGGCAAACTCCCACATGTGTCCCAACTGGGATCCATCTAGCAACCTCATCTAAGGCTGATACTTGAGTACTGAGCTATTTTTAGCACCTGAGGCTGATGTGCTATCATCAACTGAACTATCCTCAGTACCCAGGGCCAATGCTAAAACTAATTGAGCCACTGGCTATTGGAGGGAAAGAGAAAGAGAAAGGGAATGGGGGGGGGGAGAAGTAGATGTCATTTCTCCTGTGTGCCCTGACCAGGAATCGAACCCAAGATGTTCATACGCTGGAACGACACTCTATCTACTGAGCCATCAGCCGGGGCCTATATGTACGTTTCTAACCTTACTTTATGTTTCATTTTTCATGTGAACAACTTAAAATTTTTCATGTCCATTATAAAGATTTGTTGCTTCAGAATGTATCTATTTTTTGACCCAGCAACAACATATCTACTTTAAGGATAAAATACTAGACCATGAAGTTCACTGAATAATGCAGATTTACAAAAGATTCAGGAAGAAAGGTTGAGCATCTGTCACCCCACATGTAACTGACAGTGTCAGTAGCTTGACACTATAGGCTTACAGAAATTTCTTTCAGCTTAAATACACTTTTTTGTTTCAAACACACACACAATTACAGTGAAGATGCTTTGCTTGATGTGCATATTTTCATTAGATTATTTGAAAGTGTAACAGTATTATGATATGAAATGATCACAACAAAATTTAAATTATAGTTGTATAAACACGGCCATTATTTAGAATAGACTCTTTCTTCCTCATCTAAGTCTGTGTAAGAGCTGATCAAAACTTGACCGGAAGAAGCTCAAACTCATGAAGAAAATATGGTAATTTGAAGATAAACAATGTCTAGAGTAGCTATTATTATAACGTGACTCAGAACCAGTAATTTATTCATAAAGGTCAATCTTATTAATAAAGGGCAGATTGGAGTTATGGTCAAGGGGAAGATTTTGAATCCTCATCATTTCCATGAGCTGCCCCAGAATTTTAGTAAGAAAGCATCAGTCACATCTCTCCCCCAAACTGGACCACCAACCCCATCCCCTCCACTGAGGACTGTAGGGACTGTACTGCACCCAAAGCCTCTGCTTCAGCGTCAGAAAGGCACTTGCTGCATTTGAAGTGTGCCCCCGTGACACAAAGCGTGTGGCACCACAGTGTGAGTGGGCGAGTGGGTGGGTGGGTGAGCGCAGTACACGCACACAGTGGGACTGCAGAGATACTGTTAAACCCACAAGCGGGAACACTGCATCACCGTGGGGTAGCCTGGGATTCGGGATGGACAGCCACCACTAACTCCCCACCTCCTTCCCGCCGATGCTTCAGGGTTCGCAAAGGGAGGGGTTTTCCCCAGAGCCAGACATTCACTGGCTCCAGGGCTGTTTACCGGCTTGATTCACAGATGAAGGGAAAACCATCCAAACAGAGGCAAGAGGGTTGAAACCACTGAGGATTTACAATGAGAGAGACCTCTGCGAGCCGGCTCCTGGGAAACTACCCTGGGTTAACGTGATCGGAACGGGAGCCTGGTGAAGGAAGGAGGGGTAACCTCAGCACCGCCTGTCTGGAGCAGCCCATCACGCCCTCAAACAACAATGAGAAAAAGCCACTGAAAGAAACCGCAGGAAGACAATCTGGCTCTTTTGTTCCACTCATTAAAGAAAAAAACCCCCACAAATTACCTTCATTTTAATTACTTAAAGTTTTCCCATTAAAAAGGTAGCAATAGTCGAAGAGAAATCATATATGCTAAGCAAACCCATTTTGATAAGGTGCACTTTTCAGTAATGGTTTTGTACTGCTTTAATATACTATGCCAACATCGCCATAGTAACACTGTAAGCCCTACTTGCCTAAAAATGTATCAAATGGAAAATTTTTGCGTTTTCCTTTACAATATTGTTATAATATATTGTATTATTATACACATCTATTTCATTAAATAATTTTCTTTATGTAAAATGACTTCATCGGGCCCTGCCTACTTGGCTCAGTGGTAGAGCACCCACTGGGCATATGGAAGTCCCAGGTTCGATTCCCACTCAGGGCACACAGGAGAAGCAACCATCTGCTTCTTCCCCTCCCCCTACTCTCTTTCTCTCTCTCTCTCTCTCTCTCTCGGTCTTCCCCTCCCACAGCCATGGCTCTATTAATTCAAGCACATTGGCCAGGGTGCTCAGGATGGCTCCAAGGAGCCTCTGCCTCAGGCACTAAAAATAGCTCAGTTGTGAGTATTGGCTCATCAGCCCTAGACAGGGGTTGCTGGGTAGATACTGGTCGGGGTGCATGAAGGAGTCTGCCTCACTCTCTCTCCTCCTCTCACTTAAAAAAAAGTTACTTCATTAAAATTAGTGCTATTTTTATACATTAATCTCAGAAAGAATTTCAGTTTATGCAGGGCGGGGCAAAAATAGATTACAGTTGTTCATATAAAAAATAATACAATAATTACCAAATAATAACACAAGATAAACCGTTTTACATACTTACAACTGTTAACCTACTTTTGCCCCACTTTGTATTTAAAGCCTAAAATCAATCTGAAAATGCTATAAATGCATCTAAAACCAGGATAGGAAATAAAATACACTTTCTTCAATGTATAATTATGAGTATCTATCTATCTATCTATATAATCTTTTACCTCTGCTTTTAAATCCATCAAATAGTACCTTATTTACCCTCAGAATTTTGCAACGCAAAAATGTCTACAATCTAAATGACGCAGTACTGCGGCCACATGAGAAATAAAACAAGCAACACAGAAAATTGTAATTACAACATAAATGGAGCTTACTCTTTGCAGTCCTTCATACCAATCATCTTGCTCAAACCAGCTTGAAATGCAAGTCATCCAAGCCATAGGCTCTCTCTACTTTAACCAAGGCAATGGGAGACTCGGCCTTGCAGTCAGCACCTGAAGTAACAACAACGTGTTTCAACCAAGGAGCTTGGCCAAATCTGCCTTGAAAAATGTTGTTCGGGACAAGGAGCTAGACTTGCACACACATCAGCTGAAATAGTCTTAATAATAATCTACAAATAACAGAATCTGTAAAAAAAAAAATGCTAAACCAGAAAATGGAAGCATATATTCAACTAAGGAAAAATAAATAAAACAAAAATTATGCTATTGTACAGTTCCAGAGATTGCTATATCAAATAGTTTATTCCATTTTCATTCTAAAACACATCTTAGATTTAACTTCTGCAAGTAACAGGCAAATTTCTAGAAGTTACCAAGTTAGCAGTAAGGAATTCAGAAACATACACACATAACGACAGGAAGCAGAAAATTAGTTTCATTTGCAAATTTAGGAGTTTGACACACAGCCAGAAGAAAGCTGCTAGGTGACAAACTGTACAATGACAAGGGCAATCCGGTATTTCCATCTGCTTCCAGCTCAGCTCACTGCGAACCTCAGCGCCTCCACGTTCACGGGCGGCACGTGACTAAACGGAGCACTGACGGGTTCAACAGAGAATCCGAGTCACACTGGATTTCGTTTCAGTTTTACTCACTTCTAGGAGCTGTTTCCCAGCTGTGCTAAATAAGAGATTTCTTTAGTAAAGCAGGAGACTATCTGAACTTCGAAATATCCTCTTTAAAGTTTAAGTGAGTCACCCAGCATTAACAGGTTCACAGCGATCTTTTCCTGGCCAAATTCATCAAACCCTTATACCTCAGTGAAGGAAAGGGAAGGAAGGAAAGGAGGGAGGAAGGGCAGAAGGAGGGAAGGAAAGGAGGGAATGAGGGAAGGAGGTGGCAGAAAGAAAAAGAAAACAATCTGAGTAATTTGAATGTTTCATTTTTCATACCCTAAAAACAAGATAGCTTTTGTTCTAATAGAAAGATACACTTAAATGATATACAAATGTATGTACTGCAGCTAATTGAGAACAGCCTTATGGTTACTCTAAAAATTTATCAAACAGAACATAGCACTGTCCCATAATTCTTCTTCCTTTCTCTCTAGAAACATTTTCAATCATATCTGCTTGAAGCCTTCCACAGGAAGTTCCAGGATTGATACAACCTCCTGCTTAATTTGTTTTCATCTTGGCGACTTCCCTGAAACTGGCCTATGCACTCTGTCCTGTTCTATGAGCTCCCACAGAGTCCTTTATCCTGACCAACTGCTCCAAACTGGGACCCTCTGCATTGTCCTGCCCTCTAAGACTTGCCCCCAACTCATTGCTGTCTCCCTTTCTATTGTTTATCTTACTCTGAGCTGCAATTCTATGTCCATGTCCTGCATTAAGCTTTTCTACCCAGCCTTGAATTTTCTCTCTAGCTGCTCAGCAACTCTACCTACCACTATTTCAGCGCTTCCAGTCTGTCTTCTCATACACCTGACTTACAGCACCCATGCCAAGTTCTCCCACTTCATTCTGCACCCCCTCCTGAACCGATACATCCCCCAGCCATTTACCTGGGAACCTTAATGTGAACATGTGTAAAGCCTAGCTTATCTCTTCCAGTGAGGTTCCCATCCTCTTCTTTCTCCTAGGCAGTAAGCCAGTACATGCACATCAGCCACCTCTGATTCCTTCATCCCCTTCCCCGCTCCTCCTACTAGATCACAGGGCTTTATCAAACAGCTTTCAACAAGTCTCCCTCCCCAGTGCTACCATTCTGGGGAAACCCCTTGTGTGTTGTATAAACTCATAAATAAAAGAGTTTACTCCCTACTTTCATTGCAATTCCTACACGTGTTCTATACTGTCATGACTTTGTGCCTTGAAATTTCTAATGCTATTGCCTTAACAGGCCCCCTTCCCTGTTCTTCCAGGAACATCAAACTCTTCCATATTTAGGGTCTCACAATACCCAACTTAAATATCCATCTTCTCTGAAGCCTTTTCCAAATGCACCCAACCCCTCATCTGTTTGCCTTTGAGTTTACATGTGTTTACACTGGATACATGTGATTACATGTGATTACTGTGAAGATCTAAATTGTGAGTTCCCCAAGGCAAAGGACCATGGTTCCGCCATGTTTGTATAGAAGGTTCCAGGTGTCTGTGGAGTGAGCTGACATGTGCGTACCAGAGGAGGCCATCAACAAGAGTCAGTTCACATGAGCTGAAGGTTCCTAGCACTGAAACCTGAGAAGGGTCTAACAAAACAGGTCCACGCGACAGGAAATGGACCCACTCACAAGTGGGATCCTTCTTCAACTCCTTGTAGAAAAATGGCTAACCAAATCATTTAAAAAATTGTTTTTAGAAGGGTAAAAATATGCAAACTTGAATGGGTAAAATTATTTTATAATTGTCCCAGGCACTGGGTATACATTTATTACACCACTGCAAACTCAATGTAGTTAACACGAATACCCTGCCTATCGGGCACACATCAGGTCCTCTGTCTTATTTCCTGGTATTTTTCCATGAACACTAGTTACCATATTTGTAAGAAGTAAGGAAAGCAGAATATCTCACATCACATGATCTCAGGTGAGATAATGTCCTGCAGAGAAAGACCTCCCTCCTGGCTATACTCCTGGCGTTTGGACAAAGTGACAGGGACAGAACCCGGCTCATTTACTGTGAGAACGGCACACAGTTTTCAAGTCCCGCTCTCCTCACTGGGGAGAGCTGGGTGCAGTGCAGCTGGGACCTTGAGCTGACCTCAGAGGAGAAGCCTGTCATGATCACTCGACAATGACTGAGACAGGAGGGACAGTCATGGTGGCACCTATTCCACACTCTCACCTATTAAGATTAGTGGTGGAAAGAAAGGACAATACTCAAAGGCTGAATGTCATCATGATACAGAAAATAAATAGGATAATAAATGTTTTGTGATGTCAGAAAACTTACTGCAAGCATTACTATCCAAACATGGTCTGGTTGTTGGTCCTGACCTTTCCATGTATCTCTCTGCGTCTGTATGTTTGTCATGACCTCATCGGGGCAGACTGTCCCTGCCTGTTGTCTTTGGACTTGCCGCATGACCTGTTTTGTGGGCAGAAGTCAGAGTGTCCCAGGTCCAAGCCCTGGCTACACACTTGTTTCCCTTCCCACCCTGTGCCTCTGTCATCAGCGTGAGAAGGACAATCGATGGCTACCTCACTGGTCCAAGGAGGATGATGGACACAAGGAGCAGAGCCGCCACAGACAAATCACAGACCTCCAGGGAGAAGCAGAGCCACACAGCTAAGCAAACCTGTACGGAAAACCCTAGGCTTACACTTGCGAGCATAGTAAATGCTTAGCATTACATTTTGCTGAGTTTCGGGATGGTCTGTGACAAGTGCTTCTGGGGGACTAGCTAGCAGGTATGTCGCTGCTAGTCCTATTGAGAACCAGCATTCCTGAGTCAGGAAGGCATGCACACTCCACGGAGACTGGTCAACCAACTCAATAATCTCACTGTTCCTGCATTAGGAAATCGGAATCTAATGACTGTAGGAATCAAGCAAGATTTGTGAGGTTTATAGTGCGATGCCAATCTACGTCATGTAGCAGAGAGTTAAAGAAGACAGGATACTTAAATTATTTACATGTAGAAAGAGATATTTATTTATATAAAGAACCTAAGTTACCTCAAGGTTTTTTGTTTGTTTTTTTTTTTTGTCTCTAGCAATTTGAAAAATATTTATAATGAGCCTTTCTTTTCACAAGAGGACAATGTATCAGCACATCTCAGAGGACCCATTCATAGACTTGCAATGTTTCCATGTTGTTATCCCTTACCCTTCTTAGAAATGCTTTCTAATTCTTTGTTAGGATAGTCAGGATTTCCTTGGCGTATGGAAATTTTAAACAAATAAAGTAACACCCTGCTCTTATTCTGAGAAGCTGGTTGTATTTGTCTGCCATCAATCTCTTTCCATAAATTCAGGATGTAAAATCAAGACCCAGGTGGGTGGTCCTGGCCAGGACTGTAACGTACTAAAAGTCTCCAGCTGAGATGTCATGTGAACCTATTTGTGCCAGATTCTGAAACATTCACCTCTGCTCTCTTCTGCCTAAACTTGATAACGTTTTTCTCTCGTGCATGGTTAAAATCCCAAACAGAGTGAAATGACGTTTGGCCTGTTATCTGAGTCTTAGTCTCGGTTATGTCCGCCTTGATTCTACACTTGGGTTTATCCACCCCGTTTTACTTGTTATCTCACACCAAGATCGTGGCTTGATCCTCTGAAACGTCGGCATTCGCAGCTTACCTTTCCTCTACTAAGCTCACCCTCTCCAGGTATGGCTTCTGACATGGGAACCACCTGCGGTTACTCTCCTGGTCAGTCCCGTCTTCTCTGTTATGGTTTGACACAGCAATAGTACTTACAGAAACTTCCAAACAAAGGAGAACAAGCATGCAAACTAAGCACAGGACTCTGCTCGTGCAGTCAGACAGGGGAGAATGGAATATAGAATGCATGGCATTGCTCAAGATCATTCTCCCCCCACACCTGCATGTGGCCCGTCTAGAACCACGGTGGGAAGGGTCAGGGGAGAGGGTGGGGTTGTGAAAGAGACTCAGGAAGTGTCAATGGTCCTCCTGCTGAAGGCATCTCACAAGCTGCTACAGATCCAGATTTGGGGTCACCTGTATGCTCACTCTTGCTATGAATAGAGACTCCTCTGAAGGAATCAAGATTAGTGGAAGGCAGCTGTCAAGAGCATTAGAGCGCCACAATTTGGGGGGTTCACCCACCAAACCTAGAAAAAAACCCTACATAAAAATGCCAGAAGGAAGTCTGAGTCAGAGAGCAGACATACGGTTTAATAAGCATGTTTCAAAGAGTCAGAATGATTCCTTATTTTTAAAAGATTGTTATTTGTAAGGCCCTGGCTTCCTGCAATAGCAGGCGAGTATATACAGTGTGTCCGTAAAGTCATGGTGCACTTTTGACCGGTCACATGGTCAGAAGTGCACCATGACTTTATGGACACACCGTATGTGCAAGCCCCCCCACTGAGGACAACTAGGAAAGGTGGGAAAGTGTGTGAAATCCCAGACAAAGAAGGGGAGTCCCAAAGAAGTCCACAGAGTCTGGTACTTTGTCTTCGATGATGGCGATTGGTGGGGTAGAGAAGCAGGAGATGCTCCATTTTTCTCAACAGGATTTGCCTAAAAAACAAAACTAGTGGTTGAAATACCGAAAAGCTCCGGAGAGCTCTTGGTAATCTCACAGGGCTGGAGGGGGAGAAAATGGAAGTCAGATGCCGCCAAGGGAAAAACGATCTAAGAACAGTGTCCTTTCAGCAAGAACCATCGTGTCAACATCCTAAGACGAAGGAGGAAGTAGAAATAGACCATCCCCCACAAAGACTGGAGGTCAGCTTCAAATAAACTCACTCAGTGATTAGATTAAGGTGATTTCCCCTACGTTAATGCTCTTCAAGAGCAAAAGTAAATTCTCTCTGGAGGAGAACATTGAGCTGTCGGGTTGCAAGGCAATCAAGGGAATCCCAAAGAGTAAAGAGTCCGTCGGTGAAGAGACAGGACACAGGAGCAGTTTCACCACGGACAGGACAGGTGAGAGAACAGTGACAGCCGTAAAAGAAGGTGGGAACACAATCAGACAAAACTGTCACTGATTCCCACAGGCCAGGGCGAGCCAGAGTGTCAACTGAGAATAAAGGGAGGCCCGAAAGGCAAGGTGAGGCCGCACTCAGCTCTAAGAGCGTCTCCATAGCCCTCGCGTGGGTGGCTGGGAAGAAGACTGGGCACCTGAGGCAGTCTGCCTTAGCGGCTCGGACGTGGAGAAAGCAAGTGGCCACTGAGAGGTGACAGGTCTGAAACTCCGGAGACCTGCCCCGGGCCTCCTCTCCGATGAGGCGACACCCCACTGGGCGAGAGGAAACAAACCCTATACTCCCTACACTCCCACTCCCAGGGACGACGGGTGTGAGTAGGAGAATCCCCACTGCCCCTGGGAGGGACAGAAGAAGGCGGAAGGGGGAAGGAAGAGCCGACCACCCTGGGTTGGGGACGGTGGGCAGGAAGACATCTGAGACACCCATCCTGCACCAAAATTCAGCGCAGATCCGCCAGTTTCAGGAAGTGCAAATTCTCTCCTATGGCTGCCATGTAGGTGGGAATGGTGTTCTTCCACGGGTCGCAGGGAACACATGCCAAGGGGCTCGTGTGTGTGTGTGGAATGGGCTTCCATGCCAGGATGCATCGGGGTTGAAATGGAAGGCTGCCCACGGGTCCCCAGTGTCCCATTCCCATCTGTCCTGCACGGAAGAAGTCCACCCCAGTCTTTCTTCGTCATGCCCAATACAGAAATTAGAGTCCAGCCTGTCCCTGTCCGCATCTGGGCAGCAAAGGTGCTGCGCTGAGGCCCACGCCGCTCGTGGGCCCAGGCGGCCTTTAGAGCTGCTGGCTGGTGGAGAGTGTGCAAAGGGACGGAGCGCGTGGGCGTTTCCAAGTGGGAGAGGAGAAAAAGAGGGCACTTCTTTGCTGGGTTTATATCATCTTGGGCTAGGAAGGCTAGTTTTTCTTCAAACCAACTAGTCAGCGTCTTAATCTTTCCTGGGCTTCTATAGGTCCCTCACCCCAACCAATCAGCTTCTTCTTGGCTATGGCTCTCCTCTTGGCTCCCACTGCGCAGGCGCCTAGCAGAGGAATCCCTCCTGCTGCTTTTATTCCTTCTGCCCATAGTTTGGGGATGGGCAGGTTGTACCTGGGGAGAATGAAAAACTGGGCCTTCTTCCCTACACGGGGGCGGGGGTGTTAATCCCCTTGGCTGGGCAAGGCGGCAATTCCCTGGGGTGTCCTGAAAGGTAAACGCTATAGCTTCCTAGTCAATAGAATGCTATAACATCCCCCTGAAGCAGCTTCCCAGCTCTATTGAGCCTCATATTGGATTCCCTCTTCCCCAGTTCATCATGCTCAGCATCTGATCCCCTCTGCTTCCTTCCCTTATTAATGTGTGGCTACCTCACTGACACCACCGAGCAGCACCACGGATCCACGGTGGGGCTTGGCTGCCACAAGGATGCTGGAAAGGGGGACACACTAATTTCTCCTAAGGACAGAGTCCCCTGGTGTAGGAGATAAAATCTGTAGTGCAATCATACATGTGCGGTACTATGTAATAATTAAAATGAGCTATACTCACAAAATGGATAAAGCCTATAATGTAATGATCACTGAAAGTCGAACATAAAATGATACATATTACACGATTCCATTTATAGAAGTTTAAAAACAAAATTAATCTATGCTATGAGTAGTTAGGAGTTTTCTTGGCGGAGCAGGAAGTAACTGCAGGCAGAAGCCATGGGGAGATTTCTAGGAAGCTGACAATGTTTCTTTTATGCTAATTATGCTAATGAGCAAATTTTGCTGCCACAAAACACTAAACTGCTCATTTCTGCTGTCAGACATATAATCTAAATAAAAAGAAATGAGATGCTAAGAATCCACAGAAGTGCTTTCTAATACTAACAACATTAAAGGGGAAAAAGCTCAAATAAACTTGTCCACATATAGATATTGTATTACTGGGTTTTATTTCCTAACTTCACTGGGCACTTTCATTTATGTTTTTATTTCCCCTCCCCCATTTACTGCCCTCGGACAATATATTCCAGAGCACATCAATTTAGGTCTCTCTTTGAGATACAGCATTAATACTGTTTTTATTCCACAAGTGTTTTTAGAAACAATGTCAGGAACAAGCAAATGAGAAAGATGGACACAAAAACCAAATAATCTCCTAACAGGAGAAGAGCAAAAACTGAAGTCTACCAAAACGAACTGAAGGAGGCTGAGATGGACCAGACTTAGGAAATGCTTCTGGAGGTCCAAAATCCACCAACATGGAATTTCGTGACTGCCGTGGCCATCCACAATGGATGCCTACTCATGCCACATCTCTAACAGGTCCTCTGAGGCCTCAAGTCTACAGATTCAACACTGTCACAATCCAATTCCCAGCCTGTATAGTGTGCTGTGTGTAAACTGGCCAGCTAAGTCTGCGATTAAGGAAATGCATGCGGCCAAGAAGGGTCAAGGCAGTCCTGAAGAAGAGGAATAAATCCGAAGGTTTACACTACCAGCGAACCTATAAAGCTACTGACTATAAAGCTAGAATAATCAAGACTGGGATAGGGATGCAAGGGTGCAAAACCTGACTAACGGGGCAGCACATGATGCCAGCACAGGTCACACATACGCTGTTAACTGATGTACAATACTGATAACGCTGTAAGCTGGAAACAGAAGAGAGAGACCTTCCAATAATTGCTTGTTGGTCAACTAAGCTACCCTTATGGAATAAATAAATAAATATCTTAATCCCAATCTATATAATACAAAAAAGCACCAATACCAGAGAGATTGGGAATCTAAATATGTAAGGTAAAATATTAAAGCTTTCCAAGAAAACTAATGAGAATATTTGTTTTTGGAGTAGAAAAAGATTTAGTAAACAGCACACAAAAGATTGCCAACCCTATTGGACTATATAAAAGTTACATATTTATTTTCATTAAGACATCATTAGAAGAGGCAAAAGCAAGCCACAGAGTGGAAAAAATATTTATAATACATGTGATCAGGTAGACCCGGTTAAGTCCCTGAAAGTAGTACTCTTGTTTCAAGTAAAATACATTTTTTTTTAAATTTATTTTTATTTTATTCATTTTAGAGAGGAGATACAGAGTGAGAGAGAGAAAGAGAGAGAGAGAGAGAAAGAGAGAAAGGGGGGAGGAGCTGGAAGCTCAACTCCCATATGTGCCTTGACCAGACCAGTGCAGGGTTTTGAACTGGCGACCTCAATGTTCCCAGGTTGACGCTTTATCCACTGCGCCACCACAGGTCAGGCGTAAAATACGTTTTTAAGAAAGATCTATGCCTAGATAAGTAAGGCGAATTCAGGGAGTAATGTATTTTACTTTTTTACAACCTTAGAGTATTTAAGTAGAATTTTCTTATATGTTTAGTATGCCAGAACTCAGTGGCACAATAACTATGTTAAGCTGAACTATTGTGATCTTGTTATTCTATAAGCAGCCAAAATATCATTCATATGTGAAGCAGAAACAAACAGATAGAAAGACCCTGTTACAAATGCAAGTATTTAGAAGACAATTGACCCATGTTATCTTCCTTAAAGATTACTTAAATACAAATTACAGGCTTTTGAAAAATTAATCAAAACAAACAACTTTAATATAAAAGTTTGTGTAATTAAAAAAAGATATTAAGCAAAGAAACCTGAATATCTAAGTTATATTGTCACAAAAATGCAAATATCAAGCATAATTATTGAAATAGCAAGACAATATAAAAGTTAGTTATAGAAATCCAAAATATCTCAGATTATTTTCCAAGTATGGAGATTAATAAAAGAAGAAAACAAAGGTATGGTAAATTTCTTGTTTTATAAGGGTGATTCATAGACACAATGTATTTTTTCATATATGGGGAGAAGTTGACTCAAAATATTTTTATAATTTAAAATAATTATAAAATTAAAAAGATTACATTAAAATATACCATAAACAAGGTTGAATTTTTAAAAACTAGAAATATATGAACATGTACATACAATATCTTACTTGACATATCCAGTGATTATAAATCAGTGATTTCTTCATCTTCTGTCTATTATCCATAGTTCTAAGTGACCACTAGTCTCAGTGAGCTATGCAGAACCACAGTTATCAAGGATGACTGAAATTTTAAATCCGTGCATCTCAAAATATGACTCTTGGGTTTCCTGTATCAGAATGAACTAAGAAACTGGCTAAAATGTAGATTCCTGGATAACACATCCCAAGCCAGTGGGTCAGAATCTTGGAGTCTGGAAACCTACTTTCTAACATCATTCTCACATGATTAATATACACAATAAAGCTTCAGAACTACTTACTTAATTCATCAATAGTAAAGATAAATTAGCAGAAAAACTGCCTCTGGTAACTTCTACTGAAGGAGATTAATCTTTTCAATTTCTATCATTCTCACGTGGACCTTCATGCAGTCAGCAGGGTGTTGTATCTAAGGTGTGTTATTTCCAACGTATGTCAAAATGTGATGTTCTTAAGAGCTTAGGTTGTAAAATAGGTCACAACGAGCACCGTATTATTAAGCTACGTTAAAATCCTGGATTAGGGAGCACATAGAAAAGAAGACGGTCATTGCGGTGGCTTGAGTCTGGACTCACAAAGTGACCACTCGTACCAATGTGAATCCCGGCCTGATCGGCAGAACGCAGGCATTCTGTGTAAGAACAAGACTATGATTTAAAGATGGGACAAAGCTAAGGCAACCCATCACTCGTCTGCACACTTACTTTCACGCGTCCCTCGGCTTTAACCACCAAAAGGAAAATCATATCGATCTGAATTATGGAATTAGATTTCTCTAGGTGCTTGGAGGATTACAGAATCTGTAATGTGGAAATGATGTTTAATTGGATAGAAGACCTAATCTACTTTTCTTGAACAACAGGGTCGTTCATATACTTTCTGTGTGAACATTCAGATAGTCAGAAAAAAAAAAATGTAAAAAACCAGAGAGGGGTAAAATCACATGTCCACTCATAAACTAAGAAGTTAGAAGTAAATACATTCTCCCATGAGAGAGACATGTCGACGTAAATATGTGAATATTTGTCATAAAAGATATATGTTTACTTCTATACTAAAGCACAACAAAAATACGCAGGCTTCTTTTAGTAAAGAGGAGCGTTCGTCGTGAAGGAAGACTGAGAAGCTATGCCACGCAGCTGTAAACCCGGGCCTCCCTGCCCCCTTCTAGTCAACCTGTCTTGTAAGTCGGATGTGATAGAAGAGATCCATAAGCAGGCTGGGCCTTTGTGCTTATCTGTCTGTGAAAATCAGGACTTCCATTTATTTGGGAGTCACTAAGACCAACATTTGCATGTTCCGGCCAAAGGGTGCTAAAAATTACGTTGGCAAGTCAGTTGAGAAAAACCAGCAAAGAAAATCAAAGGAATATTAAGCTTGAAAGCTTTCAAATGAAAAGCAGTAGCCCACATAAAGTCACTATATCCAAAACCGTCTTTCATATATGCATGCATACATTGACAGAGGGTCTGAAATGTTGTATCAGCTAAGGCAGGGCCGATGCATAGATCAGAGAGCTGGCTACTGTACCTCGATAGACCGTCTGTCGAAAAGTATGTCCTTAGCAAACATAAAATTCCCACTAAAGAAGAACTAATATAACTAATATTGAAAGCTACTATTGAAACATAGAGGCTTACAAAATGGATTGACTATTATATTTCCAGAAAAGAATACATTTATTTAGTAGCTCATGGTACTCCCAAGTGAAGTTTCAAAGGTGGCATCAGACAGGGACATTATCAGCTCAAGAGCAGATCAGGCCCAGTGGCAGAGTGAAGCTTTTATTGATATTTCTCAAACTCTACCTTCACAAGAGTCACTTGAGGCATGTTAAAACGCAGATTCCAGGGCCCTTTCTCAGAGATTCTAACTTGGCAGGTGTGTGGCCTGAAAATCTAACAAGCTCGCAGAGATGCTAATTAGGTAGGGCACACTTTGAATAAGACTGCTTAAGATGACATTTGGTACTAATGTGACAGAATGTCTAGTAAATAAATGTATCCAACTTCCAAACGTTACCTAATGTAACCATAACGTAGGCTTCAGATACAACTCCTGAAAGCTCCTTGTTTCTTGTATTCTTAACAGTCAACTGTAGCTATGATGGCTTGGCTATGTACACTTATGTAGCCATTGGGGTGCACTAGGATCAGTAATTTCTAACATGACTGGACTCCAAAGAATCGCAAAAGACTTTGCAGCAAAACTTAAATTAATAAGCAAATCAAAAAAATTGTACAAGTTGTGGGAAAACACTTTTTTAACTAATATTTTAGGTGAACTTTCCATATGAACTTTCAAACACATGCACATTTCAAACACATGCTCTTGAACATTTTATGTAACCTCAAGTAAGAAAAGTTTTCCTTCAGGCTTTGTTTCTCTACAGCGTCTGTTCTTTGGGCTATGTCTGCATTTTTCTCAGATATCCCTGTTTCGTTTCTCACTCACAGATCCCCAAGGAATAGTCTCATGCACAGAGAGAGAATCATGACCATGTGGTTATCATATACCACAGCATGAACTTGGGCACTGGAAAGTACCTACCAACTCTTGGTTTAGTATATGTGAATGAAAAGAAAAGGAGTCAGAGTAAATAAGAAATCCCTCCCCATCTCCTAATACGATTTCTGTGGATTAAAACCCTCTCAAATCTCTGCCCTGACAACACACTGGAAGCTACGTAACTTCACTTCAATGTCTCATGGAATCGACATACAAAATACAAAAGGAGTTGATTTGGCGAATGCAGAAAGTAGCAGTAATTATCACCAATGGCCTGGGTATACTAGTTATTCAGTAATCTGATAAACTACTATCTTCCTTGCATATATCAGACCCAAATAATTATTGGAAAACAGGGAGAAAATGTGAACCCTTCAAAACTGTTTGAATTTCACTTTAACCTTCCCTACAGAGTTTAGGCAAATAAAATGAGCTAATATGAAGAATCTGTACATACTTTATTGATAGTGACAACCTAACCAATCAGGTTGGACTTCTAGGATCAAGGCAAAACCAACAAATATAAAACTATTCCTACTTCTCTCTCGGTAACTTAAGAACTGCCCCTTGCTCATCTAATGCCCAGGCCAACGGCTACAAGGTAGTCTATAGAAAACAAGGCTCTACCCACAGTAGTCCGTCTATTGCAAGCAGAGGAATTCAAAAAAACATTTCTTTCTAATCTAAATTGATTTGTGTCTTTCTACTGTATGGGATTATTATAGGACTAATGGGTCCCAAAAAAATTTTAGTACATCAGTATATAATTATTAAAAACAAAAAGAAAAATTGTAAAAACTTTTAAATAAATATGTATCTATTTTTCAGAGATACCCACAGTTTAAGTATTTCTATTAATATCAACACGGGAAAATCAGATCTCTCTCTATACATAGATTATATAGACTAAGTTTGAGGAGCACACTTAAGCACTATGTGATTTATCTTTCCACGTGTACCCTTTGAAACAGGCTACTACTGGTTTAGTCCAATTTAGAGAACTTCCCAGGAACTGTCAATGCAACCACCTAAAAGTGGCATTATAACATCAATCTCTAAGCAATCCACTAAAGGATGTTCCCCCCAGATTCTGTTGAATTCATAGTCATTAAATCAATCTATTTAATTTTAGATCACAGGACAGGAAAGGGAGTCAGACAGGGCTTACCCAGGTAAGATGTAGCTATGCCCATTTCTTGCACTTAGGTGAGCAGCGTAGAAGCTCAGCAGGGCATGAGAGAGCTTTCCCCATGGGAGCTGAGGGCACCCAGCACCCAGCATCAGCCCCTCCCAAGCCCATCACCAAGGCCAGGCTGAGGTCTGTGACAGTCACAGGGACTTTATTCTCTCACTCTGGACCTATCTCTCCCCTGGAGATCTGTTAACAAGAAATTGGGATAGGAATGCCGAAGGAATTTACTCTGAAGGAAAACAAAACATAACAAAACAAAACATAAAACCCTTTCTCTTATTCGAGGTTGTTCATAATATTGGACAAGGACTTGGAACTTTGGTTATAGAAAGTGGTCGAGAAATGACATTCTGTGAATAAGTATTTCTGAAATCCACAGACAATGAAAGACTGAGAAATGTAGTATCTCTCAGCACCTTGTTAAAGAATCTCATAAATCAAGATAATGTATACGAAAGTTACAAAAACAAGTGCGACTTATTTTTGATGCACGATCAAAGTAATCGCTAAATTCATTCAAATCCGTTGCTTTTAATTAATACGGTAAAAAAAATGTCAGGTTAAGTTTTTGCTCCTTTTAATATTTGCAAGCAAAAAGTCTGGAATTTGGGGGGTCGGGGGAAGAAAAGCAGGAAATACTGTCCTGTTAGGATTTACAGGATGCCCCTGAACATGAACCACCGTCTTTTCCCCGGGACGCCTCCTTCTGTCCGACAGCTTTCCCGGGACGATCTGAGCATCAGGACCAGCTTCACACGGCAGGTGGCCCAGACACACAGGCGCTCAGTGACTGGACCCCCTGGACGGGAGCCGCTGCCCCCGGGGGGCCGCCGGGACTGCTGCGCGGGGGACAAGCAGGTGTGTGTCTGGGACCCGGGCGGGACGCCGGGCATCGCGGTGCACGCAGCCCAGAGGACGCGGGCGGCAGGGCCCTCGCTCGCGCACGACGCCACATGGTCCGGATGGACACCGCCGCCAGGCCGCCCTCCGGCTCCTTACCTGCAGAAGGGGCGATGCAGCGGCGAATAGCGCCGGGTGCTGAACGGGGGCAGCGGCGGCGCGAGCCCGGCTCGGCCCCGCGGGGACCGCCCCGCCCGGCCCCGCCCCGCCCAGCCCGGCCCGCCTCTCCTCCTGCGCGCCGCGGACTCCCGGGGCGGGGCGGCCCGGCCGCGGGTTCCGAGGAACCGGGGAGCGGGGGGCGGGGCCAAACACACCAACCGCGGCCTCCGGCCCCGTGGGCCCGCCCCGAGGCCCACGTGACGGCCGTCTTAGCCGCTGATTGGAGCGTCAGGTGGATAGGCGGAAGCGGCTTGTGACCCCTGGATACCTCGAGCGCCCGAGGTGGTTACCTGGCAACGGGCAGTCCCGGGTTCCCAGGCTCTGCGCGAGGCGCCAGGAGAGTTGACAGTGAGGCTGGAGGTGCAGGAAAACGGTGAACCACCCACTAGCACGTCCCACGTACCGAGTTTGCGCTTTCTAGGGAAATGAGTGAGTCAGATATACAATGCGTGGACCACAGTCTCTTCCCTAAGGGGCACGGAGAGGGACGTGAGCATCCTTCAACAGCCCAGCTGCCCTAGCCTTGAACCATCACCTGGGCTTCATCATGGTCTCATTGGCCTCCAGTCGCTCCATGGGAGACTTCTTAGGATGCAACTATTGGTCTCTATTATTGGAGCTCAGAGCGTGCAAAGCTGACATTTTCCTTCTGGAATCCGGTTGAAGGGAAATAAATGCTCGATACTGTCATTTATATTTTCTTCTTCATGTCTCTGAAATACCTTCATTATCAAGCACGTGGGAGAAAAGAGCCTCCATACTTTAGCATAAAGTGTATTTAATTACATTTACCGAGCTTTCATGGTTTATCAGATTCTGAATAACTAATGAATGGTTTACCTCAACCAGGGAAATTCCCTGGAAATAATTCCTACCCTCCTGTTGGGAAAACAGCTATGTTAGGCTTGCTCACTTGTACTTTGCCAGGTTAGTGTGTGAGCACGTGGCAGCGCCACCTGTGTATAGTCTGTGTAAGTCTATGGGTGCTTGCCCCCAGGGAGGATGGAGGATTGCAGATTGCCTGCCCACCCCTGGGAGGGGCCAGTTTTGCCTTTCATTTGCCCCTGCCTGTTTGCTGGTCCACATGGCCAGACTCCGCCTTCTGAGACTCTATTAAAGGGGAATAGCCTGATGCCTTCTTCTGGCTCCGCAATTTCTTCACTGTTTGTCTGAATCCAATGTGGACCTGCCTGGCCGGTGGCCTCTGGCATGACACCTCCGAAGCCATAGAGTTGTTGTTCTCTTTTCCAAAGTATTCTCTGCAGATGGTTTTCTACCACAGCACTTATTTTATTTCACAAGTTTAAATTGACTTAAAAGTTGCCTTTTATATTGATAATAAACTTATCAAAAGCTAAAGTCAGCTCTTACAATTGCTTCCTACATCTAACAGAGTGCCTGAGGAATAGCAGACCTTCAATAAATGTTGGATGGATGGATGGATAGATGAATGGATGGATGGATGGATGGATGGGTAAAAAAATAAACTAGCCCATAATCTCCTAGAGAAAGTATTAAAGGCAATAACTAAATATAATTCAATGTACTAATTTCTACAATAGAGTTACATGAAAGTTCTGTAAGATGATTTCACATGAAAGAGGAAATTTTTTCTTCCAGTGTATTCAGAGGAACTTTCAACAAGAGTTATATTTGAACAGGCACTTATTAAATACATGGATATCACCTGATGGAAAAGGGGACAGGACATGCCATGCAGCATGGACAGCTTGGCCCAAAGCACAAAACTGGGAAAAGGCATGACTGACTTAATTAATTTCAGTTGTTTGATTCCTCTGGAAGAGGTCAGTTCGGGTGCCTGAAGACATGAGGGGACATAGAAATGAGCAAAGGTTGAACTATTCAAATAAGGAAACAAGATGGGAAGAACATTGGACTTCCTCCTTAGGTTACACTCTAAGCTCTGAAACCAGGGCTTTTTCTTTCTTTTTTTCTTTAAATTTATTTAGAAAATAAAACTTAATGGGGTAACACTGATCAATAAGAGTGCATTGGTTTCAGGTAAACTTTTCTGTAGTATTTGAACTGTTGATTGTGTTGTATGCCCATCATTCAAAGTCAAATCATTTTTCATCATCATATATTTCTCCCTCTTTTCTTGACTCCCCTCAACCCCTTCCTCATCAGCGCCTTATCCCTGATAACCGCTTCACTCTTATCTCTGTCCATGAGTCTCATTTTTATATCCCACTTGGGTGTGAAATCATATAGTTCTAACTTTTCCTGATTTTATTTATTTTACTTAGTATAATCTCAAGGTCCTTCTATGTTGTCATAAATGGCAATATGTCATGATTTCTTATGGCTGAGTAGTATTCCATCATATATATATACCACATCTTCTCTATCCAATCCTCTATCGAGGGGCACTTGGGTTGTTTCTGTATCTTGGCCACTGTGAATGACGCTGTGGTGAACACGGGCCTGCATGTGTCTTTGTGTAGCAATGTTTTTGAGTTTTTGGGGGGTAGATACCCAATAGAAGGATTGCTGGGTCATATGATAATTCTATTCTTAATTCTTTTGAAAAACCACCATACTCTCTTCCATAGTAGCTGTACCAGTTTACATTCCCACCAGCAGTAAATGAGAATTCCTTTTTCTTCACAGCCTCTCCAACACTTATTACCTGTCTTGTTGATAACAGCCAATCTAAGAGGTGAGGTGGTATCTCACTATAGTTTCGATTTTCATTTCTTTAATAGCTAGTGATGATGAGTATCTTTTCATATATCTGTTGGCCATTCGTATGTCTTTATGATAGAAGTGTCCATTCAAGTCCTCTCCCCACTTATTAATTGGATTGTTTGCTTGTTTGTTGCTGAGCTTTGTGAATTCTTTATATATTTTGGATATTAACCCCTTGGGTCCACTCTCTTCTGGCTTATAGAGTTTCTGCTGAAAAGCCTAATGATAACCTAATGGACCTTCCTTTATATGTTATGTTCTTTATTCCCCAGCAGTCTTGAGGATTCTTACTTTGTCATTGATTTTTGACAATTTTATTGTAATGTGCTTTGGAGAAGACCTGTTTAGGTTGAGATAACTAGGTGTTCTGTTTGCTTCTTGTATTTGAGGATCTAAGTCTTTCCATGGGCTTGGGAAGTTCTCATCAATGAATTTTTTTCAATAGGTTCTCCATTCCCTTCTCCCTCTCCTTTTCTTCTTAAATACCCATTATTCTTATATTGTTCTTTCTGATGAAGTTAGATAATTCTCGCAGTGCTCCCTCATTTTTTAAAATTTTTGCTTGAGCAGGTGGTGACACAGTGGATAGAGTGTCAGCTAAAATGCAGAGGACCCAGATTCGAAACCTGGGGTTGCTGGCTAGAGCACAGGCTCATCTGGCTTGAGCATGGGCTCACCAGCTTGAGCACAAGGTTGCTGGCTTGAGCATGGGATCATAGACATAACCCCATGTTCACTAGCTTGAGCCCAAAGGTCACTGGCTTCAAGCCCAAGGTTGCTGCCTTGAGCCCAAGGTCATTGGCTTGAGCAAGGGGTCACTAGCTGTACTGTAGCCCCTGGGTTAAGGCACATCTGAGAAAGCAATCTAAGGTGTTGCAACAAAGAATTAATGCTTCTCATCTCTCTCCCTTCCTGTATGTTTGTCCCTATCTGTCCCTCTCTCTGTCTATCTTTATCTGTCTCCTATTAAGTAAGTAAATAAATAAATTCTTGAGTCTCTATCTTCTTTCCTCTGTAGCATCTCTTGTTGCCTGTCTTCATTGTCACTGATTCTCTCCTCTATCTGGTCTATTCTATTACCTAAGCCTGCCAGCTCATCTTTGAGTTCGTGTATTGAGTTCTTCATCTCTGTTTGTTTATTTTTCAAAGTTTCTATCTCCTTGGTTTATTAATTTGATTTTTGAGCTCATTAAATTGCCTATTAGTGTTTTCTCACATCTCATTGAGTATTTTCCGAACTTCAATTTTGAATTCTCTATCATTTAACTCCAAGATTGCCATGTGATTGAGATTGCTTTCTGGATAGTTTTCATTTTCTTTCTGAACTATATCTCTTTCTTGCATAGTCATGGTATTCGTTTTCTTATACCTTGATGGCATTTGAGAATGCTATTGTTAAGAAATCTAACAAAACATGGGGAAAAATAAAAATACAATAAAAATAGAAAATAATTAAAAATAGTGAAAAGTAAAAAGAAAAAATTACAGAAAAAATGAAAAGCAAAAAAAAGAACAATAAAAATGTAAAAAGATGAAATTCAAAAGAAAAAAGAGATTTCAGTTTTGAGAGCTTTTCCTGTTTTATTCCAATAGGTGGTGCTGTATTACAAGTTATATCTCTGAAATGTTTGAAATGTTGCTGGTGCAGTGATAGAGGCAGGACTGCAGTCATGATGATGGGTGACCCCTGTCGTGAGGGCTCTATGGCTTTAGCAATGGATTGAGCAATGGCGATAGGCCTCCAGGTGATCTTCCCCACATCTCAACAGAGCAGAGGACCAGACACCAAGCATGTCTGACATCTGTCCTTCAGAGTAGAGAGTGGCTCTGGTGGACAGCTAGCTGTGGGATCTGTCTCTGTGTTCTCCTACCAGTAAGGTGAGGGAGGTTGGATCTGGGAGGCTGTGGGCGTACACACTTTGTTTTTCTCTGTCTCTGTGCTGAGTGTGAGCTGTGGGCAGTCTGAAGCAACACTGGCCATGACTCCTAGTCCTGCTTTGGTTTAGTATCTTCTTCTCTGCCCCTCAATCTCAGCGCTCCTCCCAGCAGAAGTAGACCCAGTCACTCTGGGCTTTTCTCCTCTCGGGGAGCCCGACCGCAAGTGCATTTTATCTTCCTCCCCCCTTACCAACCCTTCTCAGCTTTAGTCGATTCTACGTGCAAATCTTTTCATTGAGGAAAGATAGCTTGGAAATGTTGGAGATACATAAGGCTGCAAAGAAGTAAGAAAGCATGATTGATTAGGAGAAAAGTGCAGTAGTTTATGGAAAAGATGCTGATGGCCTGAACTCAGAAAATGAAAATAAGAATGATGAAAAGGGAAGACCACAAGAAACATTTCAGGGAATATAGACTACCAATTCCACTTATGACTGATATTTGTTTAGCATGGTGCTAAATAGTAGACAATATACGTGAAGAGAAAAAGCAGCCAAAGACAAAATGCCTTGCTTGGTCTATCAGTTGTATGGAAAATCTTTTACATATAAATGGTATATAATTGCTTCAACTTGGCCCTGGCCATTTAACTCAGTGGTAAAACATCGATATCCTGGATTCGATTCCTGGTCAGGGCACACAGGAGAAGCACCCATCTATTTCTCCATTCCTCCCCCCTCTTGCTTCTCTCTCTCTCTCTTATCCTCCTGTAGCCATGGCTTGATTGGAGCAAGTTGGCCCCAACTGCTGAGGATGGCTTCATGGCTACCACCTCAGGTGCTAAGAAGAGCTCAGTTGCTGAGCAATGAAGCAATGCCTTAGATGAGGAGAGCATTGCGCCCTAGTGAGCTTGGGTGGGTCCTGGTTGGGGCACATGCAGGAGTCTGTCTCTGCCTGCCCTCCTCTCACTGAATAAAAGAAAAAACAAATTGCTCCAACTCTTCAGTTAAGAATCATAAAACCAAATGAAACATTAGAAGTTATCTGTATGCATTCGCAATTAAAAGATGAAGATGTCAAAGCCTGGAGAGTTATAAATTTTCAAGTCATGTGGTTAGATTAGTAACAGAATTGATGTCGTGACCCCAGAGTCCCAGTTCCCTGCTCTTCTCCCTTCCCTGTGAATTGGTTCATTAGCTTCGAAAGGAGGATTTAAACAATTACAGATGTAGTCAGATTTGGAACCCAGAGAAACAATATAGCCTAATTTCTGAGGAAAAGATCTCTAATTTTTACTCTTCTATTCAATGAATATTTCATGTGTCACCCTTATCTCACAAAGGAAAAAACTGTCGTCACTCAGGCTGGGAGTTTCAAGGCAATCATGAATTCCTTAGCACTTAGAGTACACAGAGTCCTTCGCGATTAAATTTAAAAAGCAGCGTGATTAGGGGAACGGAATGACTCCAGTCAATTGCTCTTCAAGGCTAGGCGTGTTCTTTGAGAGCAGCGGCTTTAACAAGGTGTTCAATGCACTTAAATGGAGAGCGCTCCTTTTCAGTGGATACTCTAGAAGAACTTTTAAAACTTAAGTCTTAGGAAAATTTAGTCAAAAGGGCTTTAGATTCACCTAAATGGAAAACCCTCTCACACTATTTTTAATGTAATAATGGAAAGAGAAAAAAAACAAGCATGCCAAAAACCAGCTCTAAAGGACCCCCAAAAACCTCTGCTCAAACTGGTGTGTGGTAAATACACAGAGAACTAAGTACTTGAAAACTCACTTTATGTAAAACTATTTTTAAAACTTGAAATAGTTTTTAAACAATATAATCTATTTTCACAATATTGGATATGAAGATATAAGTATCTATACACTTTGAAAAATTAACACTGATATTTCAGTTGCCACGAGATACATTAGTTATCTAACGTTCCTCTTTGGACTTCATGAGGTACCAAAGGGGCTTAAAGTTAATTAACCAATAATTGAATAATATTTGAGATTTTTATCGCTAGAATAATATTGGTTGGGTTTTTAAAAACATGTTAAATTATAAAATATGTGAACAGGAAAATACAGAGAATACTACAGGAAACATTTATGTTTGATACATTTTAACCGTCTGCCATATTTGTGTCTTTTAAAAAAACAACACTTTCTCGATACAGTGAAATAGTCGAATATTGCGTTTTACCCAGATAGAAGTAAGCTAATAGATAAACTTATATTCTAAATTTGATTTACTTTGTCATTTTTAAAAACATTTTATACATATTGGTATGCATAGGTATAGTAACTTTGACTGATATGAATCTCATTGTACAAGCTTATTACCATAATTCATTTATTTACCCGCTGATGGGTATTTAAGTTGTATGAACTTTTCCCAGTTGTGAAATGCAGTGAGTCTCCTTGTATGTGCCCTTGTCTGTGAGTCTCTCAGACCACACAGTGAAATGAACGTAAATGAAATGATCAATTAACATTGACTTCGGAACTATATTTATTTGTCAATGGCAACCACAAGTTGGCTATGAATACACACGTTTGGCAAAAATTAATGAAATAATTCTGTGACAGTAAATTAGCTACATGGAATATAAAATAAAGAAGAACGTATATTGTATTATAATGAACAAATCGTATGCAATGCACCCTGTATAGCAGCCAAATTCACAATACACTTGTTGGCAAGCATATAGGCACCCATTGATTTTTTCGTAGAGCTGGTTGTTATACATTTATATGCACACCCCTGGAAAGTACCTCCATGTGTCTAAAAACATGACGAAGTAATGCGTTATTAACTTTGGTGTTTCCAAAACTGCCTCACTTGTATATTCACCTGTTTGTCCTTCTTTTTATTTCTCTGGCTTGGCCTTAAAGTTCTGCTGTGTCTCCAGCTGTGTGGAGCATGAAGTATCGGTGGCCCAGCTGCTGTGCTCTAACGTAACCACCACTGGGTCCTACCAGAGCTACACGCGCTGTAGGTAAACTTTATCTCAATAGTTATTGCTTGACCTTGGCAAATTACCAACTGTGCCCAGTGAATATTAAAATATCCCAACAGTATACAATTGGCCCATCAGATTGAAGGAAAATAGTGTGAATATATTTCTTAAAAAAAAAAAAAAGGAAGATGCTATTTCAACATATATTTCTATACTGGAAGTTAATGGAAACATAAGCAAAATTATTCCTGATTACTCGGACAGCCACCTGAGCTTATACATTTAATTTTACCAAGTTCCTCTTGAATAATCTATTTTTAGCTTCTTATACCCTACATAGAAGTAGTTTTGATTTAAGATACAGGCAGCATTTATCTGAGATATATATTATGACTCCATAAATCTAAAATTCCCCAATATTGGCATTCAAAGAGTGTGTGGGAGGGGGATGTGTAAAATATATAGTCCTGTCTGTGTTTCAATGCAATTCATCAAAGCCGTGCAAATAGCCTTGAAGAAGTCTATATAATAGACTGACACGATGCGACAGACTAAGCCTAGGCAAAATAAAACGATGTTTAGACCTTTGCTTCTGGAAAAGATGCCTTCAACTGTCTTGCTCTGGAAACAACATGGGTGCTGTTGCTATGAATGGGAGTCTCACATGAAGCCATTAGTTGAACATATCTCAGTAGACTTTGGGCCCCTGAGGCAAAGCTTTTTGGCCCTAGGGACAGCTGCCAACAGTTATTTTTAACTCAGAATTCTAATATTTCAGTGAGAGCAGGTTGAAAAGGCACTTGATAGATTTTTACCTGTTTTAAAACACTTGAGATAATAAACAACAGTAAGTGAAAACCTAGCATTCCTAAGACCTTGTTCAGTGCATAGCTGGGTTTGTGAGAGCAGTCATACAATTAAGCCTCAGAGGGTTTCTTCTGTGTTACTTGTGTGTCCAGGCACAGCCATCTTGCAAAACAACAACAACAACAAAAATAAATAAAGAGAAATTTTATGGAATATGAGCACAATATATGTTACATTATGGTTTTTTTTTGAATGGCAGACTGATACATTGGCTGCTTTTATGGCCTAGAAACTTTTTCAAAGAACACAACAGGTTAAATTAATAAAAAATATGTTTTAATTTTTGGCATTTTGTTTTTCTACCGTCTTGTCCCTGGGCCATTTTGACCTCACCACTATATTATGGTTTGGGGTTGTTGTTTTTTTAGGGATGGAAGAGAAATAAGAAACAAACTGATCCAATCTTTCTTCTAGAGAAGGTAATATCGAATTATTTCTTTTTCCTCAAATGGAGCATGCAGCCAAAGTAAATAAGTAAATAAGCAAGTCAGTCAGTGAATGTCTAATATGTACCACATACATAAGTTGCCTTATTAAGTGAATGTTTAAAAATATTGAACTTTAAATTTGATAAATTAATACTTAATGATATAATTATGTTGAGCTTTTCAAAACTCTTACATTAAATAATGCCTTATTTTTCAGTTGAAACTTAGGAAAGTGATCATGAGGCAAGATCCTTAGAGATTAATTGATTTCCATTGTCTTTTCGAGGTGCTATTTGGGGAGCTAGTTTTGAACACAAGACACACTTGTTGAGGTGACAATTATGTAGACTTTAGATTGAATTGGCTTGATTGATCCCCAACAAACATTGTATGTAGGTACACTGAGAGAAGAGCTGATCTCAGGTATAGAGGACAGAAACAGTATTTAAGGCTGAGCTTAAAATAGCACATGTTATGTAACAGCTATCAAGGCATTAAAAGAAGATTTTAGTCTATTTATTCACCACCGCTATTTTAAAATCTTGATTGTCAAATGTACAGTGGTTCATAGCTGAGATGTTTTGGTGGGGTAACAGGTAGAGTGTATTATAATTAAATATAATCAGAAGAGTATTAATTTCTTGGTATTAAAAACTCCCAGTGATTTTTTTGCTTGGTTAAGGCATGGCGTTTATTTTTCTTCCTTTCTGCTGAATTTACTGGGGTGGCAGTGGTTAAGAAAATTACGCATTTCAGGTATGCGATTCTACAGCACTGTGCCCTGTATTGTGTGTTCACTACTCCAGCTCCAAGTCTCCTTCCAACACCATTCATCCGCCCTTGCCCTCCTGCGCCTCTCTCCTCCCCCTCTCCCCAGCAGTTATGACACTGTTGTCTGGGTCCATGAGCTCTCTCTCTTTTTCTCATGGCTCAGTTCCCGAGCTTTCTGACATTTCTGCAAGAGTGTATAGATCGTGTTAACAGGACAATTTAAATTTTTTCCACTGATTTTTTTTTTCCATTTTAAAAGATTGGGCTTATGATGCTGCTACCATTTCTTTTTTTTTAATATATTTTATTATTATTAATTCTAATGGGGTGACACCAATAAATCAGGATACATATGTACAATGAAAACATCTCCAGGTTGTCTTATCATTCAATTGTGTTGCATACCCATCACCAAAAGTCAAATTGTCCTCTGTCACCTTCTATCTGGTTTTCCCTGTGTCCCTCCCCTCCTCCCTATCCCACTCTTCCCTCCCTCCCCCCATCCCATAACCACCACTCTCTTGTCCATGTCTCATATTCTCACTTTTATGTCCCACCTATGTATGAAATCATGCTGTTCTCAGCTTTTCTTTTTTCTGATTTACTTATTTCACTCCGTATAATGTTATCAAGGTCCATCCATTTTGTTATAAATGATCCGATGTCATCGTTTCTTAAGGCTGAGTAGTATTCCATAGTATATATGTACCATAGCTTTCCACTGATTTTTAAGTGACGCTTTTGAGTTGCCCTTAAATGACACTGTTCCATCCTTAGTAAAAGCGCCGGATGAGGTCTCTTCCCTTGGTGCCGGAGGAAACTCGGTCCTGTCAGGACAGACTGGGTTTCCAACTCCTTCATTTGATTCTGTCTGCTTGCTCATCGATTTTACTCAGGCCGACAGTCAGTGACAATTTGGCGCTTGTCCACCCCGGAACCGAGATAGTGATTCTGATACCCGCGATGCTACCTAGCGATTTGTAGCCAGACCAATGAGACTCCAGCATTGCACTTCCTCTCTTTCAGGGGTCACCTCGCTCAGCTTCTGTATATTTGCAAAGCGCTGGGTCGTACTTGGCTCTCCACCCACACACTTCAGCAAATCTGCCTCCTATCCACAGAGGTTGCTCTCATCCCAGGACCCACCCTGCTCTTGCTAGCGCATTCCCTAAGTCAGTCTGAGCCCCTCTAGTGTGGGCAGGGCATGAGGGGGGAGAAGGAGGCATGGCAGAGTCAGTGTCCCTGTAGACCTCAGGCTCCCTGTCCATCACTGTGTCACCAGCAGGAACCAGCCCGGCAGCTAGGGGCCCTTCGCGGCCTTCCAGCATCCCAGTGTGCAGGCACGCTTCTCTCCTCAGATTGTCAAATGGGCCTCTGAGAAATTCAACAGACTTGCAACAGGCATGTGTGGGGGTACATACACCCCTTGGAAGACACGCTGCAATGAACAGAGTCAGCAGAATGTAAATAGGGGTTGCAAGGCGGGTTATGTTTGGCTTCAAGGTTTATGCACTTGTTTGAAAGTGAGCCAGTGTTTAAACACCAGGAGAGTTCACCTTCCGATTTCATCACCCCAGTTTCCCTACACAAGTCAGAAGCCCTGGTGGTTGGGGTGGGGGGGGGCTTATCCCAGAGACGGTGGCACCTGGAGCTGAGGGGTCCCCGGCCCTCCCAGTCAGGTGTCCTCCCTGAAGTCATTGCCCCTCTCTTCACTTACGGGCCACTGTAGCTACGGAGTTTCGCGACCCCCACTCTCTAGTCCTAAGGAGAAAAGAATACTTTCCAATCGTGGTCGAGTTCGTACTTCATGTTGTGTATTTTGTCAAGAGCCACTGGTTCTTGTCCTTCATTCTTCCCCCTCCCACCCCTTCAAACTGGACCTCTCTCTGTTTTCCTGTGACGCTTTCAGAATAATTGGCTGCCGTCTCAGCATCGTTGTGGGGCGTACATTTCAGCCCCTGCTAGGAGCGGCCATCTCTTTAGTCACCAGCTTTGGGCCTCTTCCCTCCCACTTAGCACCTGACCAGTGTCACTTTGCATTGAAACAAAAGATGTGAGCCCTCCGCCTAGCAATATGTCTCAGGAGGCGCTCCCCTGGACGGCAGGAGCATCCTGTGGGCATCGGAGCTGGAGTGGAATGGGACAGTTTATCGTTGGGTTATAAGGTCATAGGGTCGTGTGATCTCGAACAAATTAATCACCCTTTTAAATGACCAGTCTTCTCCTGTACAACGTAGTACGGTATATTATATTTTTACTTATTCTTGGATTCAGAAATAAACGAGCTTTCAAAGACCGGTCCGCGGCGGCGCAAAGGGCACCTTAGGAAACATTCAAAGGAAGGTTCAAGCCCACAGCCTTGACCTGATTGTCATGCGCGCTGTCAGTGAGAAGGAACACTGATACCTCTGGGATTTTAAGTAATTTGAGTGTCGCACTCATGGAAGGAAAATTCAAGGAAGAGATAGACACAAATAAAACTGAAGATAAGAATCACTAAGTTTAGTGTCATCTCACGTTTATAGAAAAAAAAGGGGGTTTCTAAAATAACTATGGCCTCAATAGATTTGGAGGGAATAGCAACAATCAGAACTCTCTGGGCGTTCCGGGGGACGGTTTAAGTTATAAGGGGTAGGAAGGACGTTGTTCCGAAGAACGGGCAGCAGAAACTTCTTCCCGTCCCCTCTTAGTCCGACGGCAAAGGGGGGCTGACGCCGGGAGGACTTTGTGGAGCTGCTTCAGGAAGGGGCTACGGGACATGGTTCCGTGCTCTGTGACGTGTTTGGCATGATGGGTCGCTGGACTGGAACTGCTGCCACTTAGCAGGTCCCAGGCACTCCCGGGAGTGACCGCCTCCCTGTCAGCAGCTGTCTTTCTGCACGAAACTAATAAGGAATAAGTAAATGTAGATGGACAGACTTTCCTCTGCTGAGCTTTCCTACCACCACACCAAGGACCTTGTACGTGGACACGTCTAGTGTCTCCCAGAAAGAGCGGGTAGAGACTTGAAAGAGAAACAGCTGGAGAAACTGGCTCTGGAAATACTGTAAGTGTCGTATACAGTAGGAAACATAACAGACCAACCTCTTTCCTGTTTTGAAGATGTCAATCAAAATGAGTTCTTGCTGATCCATGCTGACCTCACACTGCCGGGAACCACACCCGTTCTTCATTTCACGGGCCTCTGTGACAGCTCACTATGGGCAGTCCCGGCCTATGCTCGGTTCTGACATGATGACCTCAGAGAGACACATTTTCCGGGTTCCAGAATGTCCTAGTCTAATGGAAGGACAGGAGCAACTCGAACACAATGCCGTAAGCGTGCGGATAGGGACTGCCTGCCTCGCGTCAGAAACGGAAGGAGTCCTTGGGAAATTGCCTCATGGTTATTTGGTGTGTGACCTGCCCCGTGACCGTGTGCCTGGGCACGAGTTCAGCTGTCCCAGCAGAGGACCTGGCCCCCTCCCACCAGGCGTGCACTGAGTCCCTGCGAACAGGATTACTTTATTTCCTGCCACCGTGATTGGTGAAGGCAGAGTCAGGGGACCCAAACAAGACTTGGGGGTGGATATTTGGAGATTGTGAGACAAGAGCTTTTTTAAAGTCAGGTTGCTAAGTTTGGAGGACATTAATCAGGGTTGATTGAGAAGGAGCCCTCTAAACTCACAGAAAAGGGGGAAAATCCCAGTGTGAAGAATGGAAGCAAGCAGATTTACCCAGAGCCAAGAAATCCAGGACTTGACGACATTCTTGGAGCTCCTGGATCAAGCCATTCCTGAAGCTGAGACCATTTATAGACTCTAAGCCCTACAAAGCAATAAATTACCTTTGTGCTTATGCTAGTAGAATACACACAAAAAAAATCAGATTTATATCCATAGCAATGAAAGGAATCCTAGGACACATGGTAAATTCATTTGTCTTCAGTATACTTTAAATGTTTAAACAAGCAAAATTTAATGTAGCCTCTTGAAAACTCAGTCTTCACTGTCGTAGCACATCATTCATCAGTGATTTAGGGCCACCTTCCTCGGAGGGGTCAGTGAAGGGGTCGGGATGGGAAAGTTAACACTCAGCTGAGGTGAGGGTGTGGTCAGTGTGCCCTGCATGTCAACGAGGGTTTGAGAGCTCCACTTCTGTAAAACAAAAAAAAATTTTTTTTACTTGTTAATTTGAGAGACAGAGAGAGAAACATCGATTTGTTGTTCCACTTATTGATGCACTCATTGGTTAATTCTCGTATGTGCCCTGACAGGGATCAAACCCGTAATCTTGGCGTATTGGGACAACCCTCTCTAACCAACTGAGCTATCCGGCCAGGGCAGAATCTCTGCTTCTGATTCAGTAGGTGATTGGCAGCAGGTGTATCAGACTCAAGCAGAAGGTGTGCCAACTGTGGGTGCAAGATGGTTACAAGGAAACAGAGCAGGCGCCTAACTGATTAACTAGGGTGCTGTAGCCCCTGGAAATACATGGTTTTGGGGGGACACAGAGTTCTAGACAGGCTTCTGGAATGGAATCTTAGGCTGTGGACCAGCCAGAAGTCAGTCCCACAGCCTAGGACGGAGATCCTGAGGCACTGGGTTCAGACACTGTTCGAACAGCCCAAGGACCTGGAGGGAGTAGCCCTGGGAACCGGCAGGACGGAAGGAGGCAGGGCGTGCTCGGGCGTTGGATGGGAGAGCCCGAGGAGATCACTGACTGCACCTCTGAGCTGCTGGGGGAAGCAATGACATCCTGTTGCAAACTCTGAACGAAGGTGGTTCTGATTAGAGCTTCCTAAACTTGAAGTTCCTGGAGAAATGCTATTTTTACAATCGAATTCTCATCCTAGTGATTGTCACAAAAGTAACCTTTTGTCTGTATGATCACTCGCCATCCTGAAAACCCTCTCTATTTGGTTTCCATGTTCCTTCAGTGGAAAACTACAATTCCACCTACAAATTTATTTAGTAAACCTTGAGCTTGCAACTCAAGAATGGGACCCTGCTTCCCTCTTTTCCTGTGTTCTCTTTTTCTAAAAAAAAAAAAAAAAAAAATTAAAAAGCTCAGCTTCCAGAACAAGCCATGAGACATGACACGAAATGAGCCCAGTGACTGTTGCAACCAAGGCCAGCCATGCCAGCACGACACTGTGGACATTTTCACCCTCAGAGATGTGAAAGCCACTCTCTGAATTCAGAGTTTCGTGTGTGTGACATGACCGTCGTGTCCAAATTTTTATTTTGTTTATGTTTCAATGAAACAAAAGGACATAAAAAATTAAAATGAAGTATCACATGCTTTTGTTCTATTTCCCTGGCTTTTTGAACACATGAATACATTCAAAGAACTAAAAGTTCTCCACTGGCCTTTCCGCTCCCAGGTTCGAGTCCGCAGACCCGTCTGTCTTCCTTTTCTCTTTTCCTTCCCTCCTCCGTGAGCTCTCCTGAGCCTCTTGCTGTTGTAGAGACCCAGGTGGAGATGTCTGCACCCCCGACCTCCCGGAGTTCACGACCTCTCAAAGGAGGTGAGGCGAGGGAAATGCCAGCTCTTCCGAAGCTTTTGCCCCCTAGTCACATGGCGGTCTGGCTTTTCCTCTCAACCCCCGATTTCTCGAAGACTTCAGCTCCCTGCACAAGGGCTTTCTCTCTAACCCTGCATTGGTGTCAGTGAGGGCAGCATCCTTCTGGATGGCCCGTCTAGCGGTCCAGCCTCCTAGACCGTGGACTTGGACCCTCCGCTCTTGGGCACTCAGCCCTGCGTTCCCTGAATCTTGGGATCTCAAACGTGCAGGCTGGAACTCGGAGGCGTCTGAGATGGCCCCTCATCTGCAAGCCAGCAGACAAGCCTACCTGCGCCTAGATACATATGTTCGATGGTTCATTTCCTGTGTCCGCTTGGCTGGCTAACTGATGTCCGGATAGCTACACGGTAAAATTATTTCTGGAAGGATGTTTCTGGAAGAGATTAATTAGCCTTTGCGTCAGGACGGAGCAAAGCAGGTTCTTCCATGCGCACGTGGGGTGGTGGGCGGGGGCGCTCCACCAATGCTCCGAGTGCTCTTATATAACAAGAAGGCAGAGCAAGGCAGTTCGCTCCCTCTTCTTCCGCCGGGACACCCTCTTCTCCTGCTCGCTTATA
This sequence comes from Rhynchonycteris naso, assembly GCA_037038555.1. Taxonomy (NCBI): domain Eukaryota; kingdom Metazoa; phylum Chordata; class Mammalia; order Chiroptera; family Emballonuridae; genus Rhynchonycteris; species Rhynchonycteris naso. Next base: position 4,959,976 of record CM072998.1, on the reverse strand, counting down.
GCAAGCAGTACGCATATAATCACTATTCCTGTAATGTATATAGGAATATAAACTCCAAATTACTGTTCTTTTATTTCTAATGAGTGGATAAAATACCCTTTATCTAAATCAGTTTAAGGGGATACATTGTTTATTCATTGCCAATGAAAGCGACTTGGGTGCGGGGGAGGGAAAATAAATGCATTGTGCAATGTGTTGCTGTGTTCAATCACTGTGTGTATTCACCTTCTTAAGCCAATGTCGCATAACCCTCCTTTTCAGAGAATTTAAATGCAGAATCTTAAAATCAGCGTTTCTGAGAGCAAGGTCTACCAGTAGGCAAACTGTCAATCAAGAAGCTTGTTAAAAATTCAGCTTCTAGACCAGATTCAGAACTCTGTGTTGCCCAGACTTCTGAAAAACAAAAATTCCTTGCTAAATACAAATGTTAGGGTCACTGCAGAAGAGTGGCGGCCTCTGCCCCGTTGGCCGGGAACTTTCCTAGTTCTGCCACTGAGAGTCCCAAGTCCGGTGTTCTGAGAATTCCCTCAATCCTGGGCAAACCGGGGTGGTCAGTCATCCTACAAGTAGGATCGAATTGATCAACCCAGACCGAGCTATAATGACCAAAACAGTACTGCATTTGCAAAGCCTTAGCCTTTCAACTAAAGCTTTTGAAAATCAAGAAAGAGACTTACATCACAATTTTGCTAAAATGGTATTTTGTAAATATCAAAACCAGTTTGCTTAGAAAAAGGACAGTCCATTCCCGTGGTTACATTGCCCTCTGGTGGGAATGACTTCAACTGCAATCACCATAGAAGAAGTGAATCGGATTTTTCTTTTGAGGATTTTTATTTCCTTTTCTTTTACGAATGAAACATGTTTCTCCTGCTGTTTCTCCTTTGATCTTAACTGCATGGATGCAGCTCTCTGTAATTCCGCTGTAGATGGGCTTTATCATTCTGTGGGACCATGACATGTAATCACAGAGGAGGAGGAAATGGTTCTCACCGGTGCCATTGGTACCCAAGTTTTCTTAGTTAGTGGTAGAAAGGATCTGCTTTACCACAAAATCTGCAACGAGACAGACAGCTCATTTATCATCGGGTCTCTAAGCACTGGTCTTCACATAGGCATGCAGATTCTTCCCTGCGCATGCGGGCGGCGGGGCGGCAGGGGGCAGGTTGGGGGTCTTCCTCATACAGTTCTCTCAGGTTTCCACGTGTGCTTCTCTTTGCTTCCCTCAGCTCTCTGATTGAATGCTGCCTTATTGGAGAGCCCTTCCTGACTTTCTGTGTTATATAAGTAGCGTTTCTTTCCCTGACACTTTCATAATCCTTAGCCTACTTTAGTCTTCTCTAGGTCAATCAATAATACCTTATATTCTAGTCATCTCTCTCTCTCTCTCTTTATCTCATCTCTGTTAGTATGTATGTATGTATGTACATATGTATATATGTATGTATGTATCTATTCATTCGTCCATCCATCCATCCATCCATCCATCCATCACTATTCCCACTAGAAAACAGCAGGGTTTTGGCCTATATTATTTACTGTTTTATCTACAGCATCTAGGATATGATGCCTAGTAAGCGCCAGTAGGTGCACAATATATATTTACTGAGTGAATGAATAAATGGCCAATGTTTAATTAGCATAATGCGGACTCTCTGAAAGACAGCCAGGAGCCAAACACAGTGCCAAGTCCTTGCAAAGGAAGGTTTTAGTGACAAGAAATCACACTGCACACTGCCCCTTCACGGTAAACCACCAGGTTACCTAATTTCACAACGTGGAGCTAGGCTGGTAAGGACAGCATGTGTCAGTCACAGGCCAGGGCTAGCTGGCCACATGCTGGTGTGAAGATGGGAGAGCGCCCCTTGTGCCAGCCGGGGTTAAAGGAGTTCTCCACAAGCAGCCTCAAGCCACGTATGAACCAGGGTGGGCACAGAACCAGGAGACCCGGGCTACAAAGCTTGGAGCTTCAGAGTAAGTGAGGGAATCAAATTAACAGGTGAAAGCATGCCAGGTAAGTGGCAGGAATATTAGACAGTGCTCAGTTTGGAGGCCAAGCTTATGTTGGTCTGCACAGATTAGAGAAACATTTCTGTGTAAATGAGGGCTACTTAAATCTTGCCTCAATTTTCCAATCTTGAAGTCAGAGTGAGATAATCGAAGTAAGTCCCAAGGCAAGTACTTGGTAAGCATGAACTGTGCTGGTGGTACACAGAAACATTTAGCAAGCATTCTGGGGGTAAGTCATGACACTGAATTTGAAATACTGATCAGTCCTGTGTGTACCTCATCGCACCTCCCATATGAAATCTCCATTCCAGATGGTAACTTGGTTATTTCCATTCTTTTCTCATGTGTGCAAGTCCCACTGAGTTATGCTCAGTGGCTTACATTGGCCAGACAGTCAAAGACTAGCATGACAAAGAGTGGTCAAGCCACAACTTCGGGGTGCTGAAGAGTCTTAGATTATTTTTTATGTATTACTTATAGTAGCAGATGTGCTTTGAAATATAGGGACTTTCTCATTTTATTAGCTCTTACTGAACTTCTTAGAGGAAGGAGTGAATCCATGTGTATTTTCTCTCTTTACTCTGATTCTTTTAATTAAAATCAAAACAACATAATAAAGTTAACCAGACTTTTTTTTTTCTACCTCATAGTTCACAGAAATTTTTATTACCATTTGGATGAAAGCTGCCGTCATAAAAATATCTCTATAGTCCTCATCACCAATTATGTTGATTAATTTGTACCATATCTCACAAAGAAAACTGTTTTTTCATTCGACATTTTATCATTTCTCTATTTTGTGCTAATCACAGTAACATAAAATTTATCTAGAGCTAAGACTTCAGCAAAGAGTAAGAAAATAACTTTATAAATTCTCTGCCTTCTCTAGAATTATAAGCCCTAAAGCTGGCATTATTTTATTTTGAATCAGAAGAGTACTGACCAACATTGAGAGCATACTAATTGTACACTGTCAGCAAGTCTAACGATTGTTTGAGTTATCAAACTCTGGTTCATTTGAAGCACTCGGAAATGGGAATGACTGGAAGAAACAGTAAATGAAACATCACAAGGCAAGGAACATCCCCAGAACAAAATCTTCTACATTATTGCAGGGGACAAGGAACTAAATCAACCAACACCTCTTGGAGACACTTTAAGCAAACATTGTTAAAACTTATTTTGATGGACCCAGTGTCACATGAAATATTGGATTAAATAAAACATTTCCCTTTTGAAAAAAAAAGATGTATAAATAAGGCAGTAATTATTTGTTTCTCATTTTTATTTTTACTAAATTTATTGGGGTGATGGTGGTTAATAAGTTTATGGTTCAAGTGTACATTTCTGTGACACATCATCTGTACACAGCAACATCGCCTAGCCTCCTTCTGTCACCATGTGTTTCACATACATTCTTTATTCCTGAACAGATTTCTACTTCTTATTCTCTTTCATCTGTACATTTGACCTCAATCAATCGGAAAATCCTTTAAGAGCAATGATGAAGACCTTTTCTTTTTTGTACTGTTACCAGGTCTCTGAACAAAACTTTGTCCAAATCAGAGATTTCTTTTTTTCCTGACCAGTCGTGGTGCAGTGGTTAGAGTGTTGACCTGGGATCCTGAGGTCCAAGGTTTGAAACCCCAAGGTCACCGCCTTGAGCATAGGCTCAATGGCTTGAGTACAGGGTGGCCAACTTGAGTGTGGGATCATGTTGATGATCCCGCAAAAGGTGGCTGGCTTGAGTCCAGATGTCGCTGGCTAGAAGCTCAAGGTCGCTGGCTGGACTGGAGCACCAACTCGCCCTACCGCCCCATCACGGCACATATGAGAAGCAGTCAGTGGACAGCTGAGATGCTGCACCTACAAGTTGATGCTCCTCATCTCTCTCCCTTTCTGTCTGTCTCTTTTTTTTTCCAAAGAAAAAAAACGAGGGGGGTGGGATTTTGTTATTGTTGCTGCTGCTGCTATTTTTTCCTTTTAAATCAAATCACCATAATTTCAGGAAGTAAATGATTCTTTTCTCCTTTATCGACTGACATTTAATCAATATTCGTACTTATTAATAGCCGAATATATTATTAAGCATGTGTACTTTTCCCTTCGACACGTGTTTACCTCATTAAGGTAAGTACTGTCCTTATCCATTCTGGCTCACTCGCCCCTGCGCGTGTGAAACCTGCCTGGCGCTCATACACAGAGACGGGCAAACCGACGTGGAGAAACCCAGGCTGCCGCTTTTAGTACAGGACAGAGGAGAACTCACTTCCCTGCTGATGGTCTTGGATTAAACAGGACTTAGTATAAAATATTGGGCCTTCCACTGAAAACAGGTCTAAGAAGGTCATAACAACCGGTCGTGCTTGAGAAGAAATAATAAAAAATGTAGTGCTTTAACTTTTCCCCAACTTTTTACTTGGACACAATTTCAGACCTGTAGGAAAACTACAAGAAGAGTGGAGAGAATCTCCATATGCCTTTTACCGAGAGTCCCCAAACGTGAACAGTTGCCATCCTGGTTTTGCTTTGCTGTTCTCTCCCTCACATATACATCACACAGACACACACCGCATAACTTTCTCTCTCTGTATAGATGTCTCTCTTCATTTTGTTACAGTAAGCGGCAGCATGGTGGCCCTGTACTCTTAAATATTTCAGCGTGATGTTTCAAAACACAAAGACATCCTCTTCTTAACCAAAGTACGATTATCAAAGTTAAACAATGAGCATTGATATTATGATATAATCCACAGGCATTACTCAGCATTTGCCAGCTGTCCCAATAATGTCCTGTAAAGCAAAAGAAGACGCTGGGTCACACATTGCTTGTGGTTGTTCATCTTCGGTCTACTCGGGCCTAGAACACGCCTTGGTTTTTCTGTTTTCATACCCTTGATAATTTTGAAGAATATAGCCAGTTGTTTTGCAGGATGTCCTTACACTTGCTTTTATAGGACACTGCCACCTGAGGAGTTTCCGAGTACGCGTTTTTGGTGGGAATATCGTGAAAACAAAATGTAGGCTGTGTGCCCTGAGGCAGGTGTATCTGTTCGTCCTATTCCTTGTAATGGTCACGTTGATCACCTCATTAGGGTGTCTGCCCATTCCCGCATCTCAAGTTCTATCTTTCCATTGTGATGAGCCAGCGCATTATGGGAAATAATTTGAGAGGAAGGAATATAAATTTCCTGTTACTTATCAGATTTTCTTTTATCCACTAGTTTTAGCATTTGCTGATAATTCTTATGGAATTAATTATTAGTACGACGGTTGACAAATAATGATAATATGATAATAGTGCTGCTTTAATCAGAAATGAAATATATTCTATACTTGCTTTTATCTTTTTATAGTTTAATTATTTTCTTAATTAATTTATCTAAGAGATCTATAAAAGTTGCCTAGGTCAATTGGCAAAAAGCTACTGATTTTGTGGTTCATTTTCTTCTAATAATAATAAGCAATTGTTTGCATTAGCCCCATTTAAAAAATAATTTTAAAAGTAATGACACTATTTTCAAAAGTGCAATATATAGATATATAGATGTAGATATATAGATATATAGATATTTAAAGGGCTGCCCTTGAGACAGCTAATTACCTTAACCACTGAGTTCAGAAGTAAACCTGTGGGTCCGTCTATTGACAACACTCTGATATTAGCAGCAGATAGCTAGAAGCTGTGGAAAGATTATAATCACAAATGAAATTCATTTTAGTTTCTTCCTCTTTCTTAACTATATGGGCCCGAGTGGTGAATGTTGAGGAAGTACGTTTATTGAAGGGATGTGAGCATTTGTTTTTCTCCAAGACGAGACTGGATGACACTGTGATGATGTGACAGCGCCTATAGCCAACAAGACAAGGTAGCACAATCCAGTGAGGTCAGGAGTCACGTCCACCCCTCTGTCTTTCTTCATAACTTTCTAGTAACCTCACAGGTGTCCACTGCACCTCCCCCCCACACACATCCGCTCCATCTCCAGCCCTTTCTCAATCCCTAACCACCCTCAACCTGCTTTCTGGCAGCTTAGTGAAAATTAGTTTCACGTCCACGGGTAGGTGTTTGCCATATGTAGTTTCCACAGATTAGGTATCCTATGGAGCAGGGTATGGCCACTCTTTCTAACAATCAAGGACTTCACAGAATTGACCAAACACACACACACACAACACACACACACACACACACACACACACACACACACACACACACCCCTTAAATATATGTTAAGTATAAGGATTCAAAATGCTTTGATAAAGTTTTATAAAGTTTACATAGTCTTAAAGTATGCCATTGGCCATGAAATAAACACGGCATATACAGTGTATCCATTATTTAATAAATAAACTTTTCACGTGAGTGCAGCCAACACACCAATGAGACATCTCTAATCCTGACTGAATGCTGCGCTACTGCAGCTTGAAGCTATTTCCACCTCATTCAAGGGTCGGAGAAGCAACAGAAGGATCGTGCTGATGCGAGGACCCCGCCGCTCCGCCACGGTCCTTTGACGGCGTGTGGCGCTGCCAGGGGGAGCTGCGGGTGATCCGCGGAGCGCGCTGCAGCCGGTACAAGTCACGTCCGTTCACGTGTTTATCTCACTGCAGTCAAGAGTTGGTTGGATTGTTTTTCCTGAATGGTTTCCTTGATCAGCATCTAACTTGCTCCTGCACCTTTTTGTCCAACCGGGTTCACACTGAGCTACAGCGAACGGCTGTCTGACTCGGGCGGGCGCTCTCGTGAATCGTGGACCGAGGAGCCCTTCATTAGTGCTTCCAGGGATGGTAGGTGGACACAGCACCCTGTCCCCTTCCATCTTCTCCTTCTCTTTCAAACACGTGACAAACCCCGCGTTTCCTTGTCCCAGGGAAACGTTCCTACAGTGGGTCAAGGGGACGTGTCAGGATCAGTCACCTTTTCATGTGTGACCAATCACCGGGAGGTGTGGCGACTTAAACAGCGATGACTGACCCTTCCTTGCTGCTGACGAGCGGGGTGCTGTGGTCCTTCCTCTCCGTGGTGCCGCTGGGAGTCCCCAGCGTGAGGACCTTCGGTGGATAAGCACGTTGAGTGGGGAGGTCCAGGACGGCCTCTCCCACATGCGTGGGGCCTTAGTGAGAAGTCGTTGGCTCAGGCCCCGCAGACTGTCTCCACATGCTGCGTGGTTCCATGTGGCCCCTCTCTGTGTCAGGACAGCCTGGACTTCTCACGTGGAGCGTCAAGGATCTAGGAGAGCCAAGGCCGGAGCTGCAGAGCCCGAGGGGGACCGCTCCCCATGCTGCAGGGTGCCACTTCTGCTGCAGGCACTGAACCCCGCGGTCATATTGTACTGGGCCCGGCCAGCCTGATGCGAGGGGACGGGAGATGGCGCCCACCTCCTATGTCAGCAGTGTCCTGTGCGCGCAGGGACGGGAGGAACTGTGGAAACCTCCCGTCAGAAAGGTACATTAATTGTTCGTGTTGCCCATCTTGATCTCTCCCATTTGTCAGAGATCTTTTCCCTCGGGAAATTCTTCTTCCCACTCTCAGTCTGTGTCCCCAGCACAAGCGGAACGTCCGGGACGTGGGCTGCAGTGTCCCAGAGCCTCCATTACCTGGACCACGGAGCTCAGGAGTCAGGAGTCAAAGTGTGCTCTAACCCAAGTCAGGCGGTGCAGAGAGTCCGCCCCTGGTCAGAGGTTTGTGGGGGGCAAGAGTTGTGAACTGAGAGGTCAGCGTGGCCGAAGGCCCGAGAGGAGAGGGAGCTGGGCAGAGCACAGGGGCCCAAGTGAGCTCGTGCGTGCAGGCTGAACCGGAGACGTGCCACGGGGGGTGGCAGCCGCGTGAGGTCCGGCTGGAGAGCCCAGAGGAAGGAGGGCAGCCATGGCACCGAGTCCCTTATCTGCCGCAGAAGGGTTTGAGTTCTCCATCGGGGTTGAGGCGGGTGATTTTAACCCTGGAAATTATACGACAGGGTTTGCATCCGGAGGATGGTAAATTCGTGGCAGAATGGAGGAAACCGCGGTGGGGGGGGGGCGGGAGCAGGGACAGCGCGGAAAGTCGGTTGTGTGCTGTAAACGGGATGGTTTCCAACAACCCACGTCTGCTCTGAAATCCCGTGCTCACTGCCCAGCCGTCACCTCCTGTTGGGTGCAGAGGGGACCCCGCCAGCCTCCAGAACGAAAGACTCCGGAGCTCTCGGGAGCTCTCAGAGCACGGATGGCTTCCACCACAGAGCTTCCACCACTGTGTTCGGATCATATCCTCAGAGCTCTGTTGGGAAGGCCACTGGTAGTTCCCACTCAGACCTGTGAGTGTCACCCCGGGTCCCTCTGCTCTGCGGTGACCCCTCTGAATCTGCCTGCACAGAAAGTGACAGTATACTTAGGAACTCCTAGTGATGCAATGCTGAACTCCTGCATATAGGTATGCTAATGCAGAGGACCCGCCTGATGATGGAAAAACCTGATTGTTATTTATAGTTGACCTGAGTGTTCCTTCCTCCCAGGACTTGAGTGTTCTGGTACATGTAGCTCCTTCCCCGCTAATTGCCTGAATACACGAGATGGAATCAGAATGACTGAACCCTATGTAGGTCTGTCATGACGGACAACATCGTCACGCTCACATCGCAGTACAAACTTTATACCAGGCATCTCCAAAGAAGCAAAGGAATAAAGAATCTTGCAGGTTATCTTCATTAAAGGAATATGTGAGCTGTGACTGGCATGATATTGCTCCAGCGAGGCTTTGAAGGCTGGGTCCACAGCCGCACACAGTGAGCCTCCCATTGTCTAGTGCGTAGTAGGGGCATCAGAGTCAGCCGATAAGGGACGCCAGGCTCTTCTGCATCGAACGGAGATCTCACCTGAATTGCATTCTAACAATTGTGTTTCTGGTGTCCTGAAATAATTTATTATACTACAAGTATCTTCAAATTTATGAAAGTCCTCAAACATTTTTTTTCCATAGGATTATCAGATCATCTTTAGCCTTACCATATCTAAAGTAAACTGAACAGCGTTTAAAACTAATTTATTGGTAGGGGGAAAAAATCGCATCTCATCTGCTTCTGGTAATTGGACCACATTTCACAATAGATTGAAAGTGAAGTTTCTGAACGTCCCTCCATTACCTTTGGGGCTCACAGAACAGTGTATTGTTAAGGGAGCCTTATTTCACTTGCAAAAATCTACAATTCTCCTCACACAAATCTCTCTAATGTCTGCCTCTCACACTTTTACTTTTATTCTCTGTGATTTCTTAGGTGTTTCTCTGTGACTTTGAAAAATGGTGTTGGCTGTGCTTACTGATAGTAGGCACACATGTGACAATGGACTGTGCTGTATGGAACCTGACACTTTTAGATGGTATTACAGATCATGGTCATATTTCCTAAAATATTTCTTTTAGGTCAATGTTGGACACTCTTCATATATATATATATATATATATATATATATATATATATGTAAATTATTTCCCTCAGGTCTGTAAAGAACGACACTCAATTTGAAACGTCGGTGAGCCTCCTCTTTCTGTGGTGTTTAGTAGCCCCCGTGTGAGAAGACATGCGATGGCATCTGCAGCTCAGCTCCGTCCATTTGGAGTCAAGGAGGGGAGATGCATGAAGGTGGCAAAGCAAGGTGGACGGTGATGACCGGACCATTAACACGCCGTCTCCTGAGGGCGGCTTCCCTTCCGAGGGGTCTGAGAAGAGACATGGCAAAGCTGTGCTGACCCAGACGCATAGGAATAGAGGACAGGGCTTGCATAAGGCACACTTCTTTTACTACACAAGTTGTGGGCCTGGGGTGTCACATCGCCCCCTGACCTGTCCACTTAGGGATTTATGATGAGATCACCCCGGGAGGAGCTCTTTCCCATCCACACAACTAACATTTCTATAACTCTTTAACATTTTCACGGTCTTTTCAAATGCATTATCGCCTTAAGTTTAACCCATACTTTTTCTCTCTTTCTCTTCAAACTGCAGGTATAACATAGTGGACTTCGGGTTAGCCCTGGACGACACTCCCAAACCTGTCTTCCGAGCCCCTCCCCTGAACACCTTGAGCCATCACTTCTCTGCCCATTTCGAATCTGCTGCTTTCATCTTACCCTAAGCCTTCTGGGCACCCCACATTTTTTTAGCCTCTAAAATCTGAAGGTCAAATTCAGCAGTGTTGAAATACAAGCTTCTGTCTGTCCCCATATTTCAAGTTTTATCCCACTGAATGTGCTTATAGCTTGGCCGGTTGGCTCAGCAGTCGAGTGTCGGCCTGGTGTGTGGATGTCCTGGGTTTGATTTCCACTCAGGGCACACAGGAGAAGCGCCCATCTGCTTCTCTCTGTCTCTCTCTTCCCCTTCCGCAGCCAAGGCTCCATTGGAACAAAGTTGGCCCGGGCGCTGAGGATGGCTCCATGGCCTCTGCCTCAGGCACTAAAAAGAGCTTGGTTGCTTTGGAGCAACGCCTGAGATGGGCAGAGCACCACCCCCTAGTGGGCTTGCCCAGTGGATTCCAATCGGGGTACATGTGGCAGTTTGTCTCTGACTCCCCTCCTATCACTAAAAAAAAGCAAACAAACAAACAGAAAAAACAAAAAAACACTTCCCTTATAATGTTAGTACCTTGACCCCTCTGTTACCCTAGTCAGTTGATACTCTCCTGGAATCCTTTTCCTTCTTGTTCTAGTTTAGACCCAAGATGAATTATCTAGACTAGTTTTGGTTTGGCCAGTAGCCTTACCCATTGCATTCTCCGCCCCTCCCCTACCGTGACCTCCACAAGAGCTCTCAGCCTTTGATTCAATCAGTCTCTCGTAAATTCAGGTTACTGAGCTCTTAGCCTTTGATTCGATCAGCCTCTTGTAAATTCAGGTAAAGAAAAAAAAATCTAGATGGGTTTCTGTCCATGTTTATGTTTAGTCTTGGCAGGGACCTCCACGCTACCTGGTGTTCCTTCTCTGTATCAGGGCTGGCTCCCTGTCCTAGCACCTGGGCAGCTTTACGGACTAAGTTGAGTGTGGCCCGAATTTGCTCTTTTCCAGTGCATTTCCTGCCTAGTGCCAAAAGAGGATTAAGGTTATCAGGCCACTTGGCGGTCCACCTGTCCCAAAGCTCCACAGTTGGATAAGATCATCTTCCTTCTTTCTTCCACTCTATCTCTTTCCCAAGCTCCTTCTCCACCTCACAGGACCAGACGTTTTCCTCTCCTCCCCAGCTTGTTCCTTCTCCTCTGTTCCAGTTCCTATCTCTGCCTTCTTCAGTACTCTGCGGAGTCGGCCTCTAAGATCATGATCTCTGTAATCATCGACGCAGTAAACATGCTCACCTGTCTTTTATAATTCACAAAATAAACTCCCCTTAATCCCTAATACCTTCTAGCTATGTCCCTATCTACTTTTCTTCCCCGTGAGCTAGGAACAGATTGTTTACTACGTTGCTACGTTGTTTTTCTTCCTTTCTTCCTCCCTCCCTTCCTCCCTCCCTCCCTCCCTTCCTTTCTTTCTTTTTTTGCGTGACAGAGACAGAGACAGAGAGAGGGACAGATAGAGACACACAGACAGGAAGGGAGAGAGATGAGAAGTATCAATTCTTTGTTGTGACACCTTAGTTTTTTATTGATTGCTTTTGCATATGTGCCTTGACTGGGGGGCCACAGCAGACCGAGTGACCCCTTGCTCAAGCCAGTGACCTTAACTCAAGTTGGTGAGCCTTGCTCAAACCAGATGAGCCCGCGTTCAAGCTGGCGACCTCAGGGTTTCAAACCTGGGTCCTCTGCGTCCCAGTCCGACGCTCTGTCCACTGTGCCCCTGTCTGGACAGGCGTCTACATTGTTGTTCTACTGCCCCCCCACTTTCTCACCACTCTTTCCTTTGCATTCCTCCGCTCCTCACCTTTGACATTACCCTTGCTAATTGTTGAAGGGTGTCTTGCAGAAGACGTGCCTGCCAGTAGATGGATGAGCTGGACCCGGGCAATCAGAGGCCCCTGATTGCCCTGTCCTTGGAATGTACCTCTAGCCCACTGTAGTGGGAGCCACTTCAAGGACACAGCCTTGAAAGAGCTATGTGTGGTTGTGACCATGTGGACCGTATACGTGACTGAGCCCCTTAAGCCCTACTGAGTGGGTGTGGAGATCTCATCCTGCAGGGCCCAAGACAACCTCAGAGGTAAATTCTCTTACCCATTAGGTCTGCCAGCTCCCACTCCAGAGTGGTCAGCGTCTTTCTGAGGTCTCCCCCGCCCGCCCTCCGAGCGTACCGGGGCCAGTGTCATAGTCCATCCAGGGAACTCCCCAGGTTTCGAAGCAACGCTCACGTTTCCCTGAGGACCTCACAGCGGCTAGACCCAAGGGAAACTTTTCAGTGTCATGGCCTCTGTCGTTCCATTTGTGATATCCAATCCGGCTGACCATACCTCGCTCCCCGAAACTGTCCTCGCAGGACTTCCTCTGGGTTTATTTTTAGCCTAAGAATATTCTCCTGCACTCCTGTCCATGGATTCCTCTTGCCCACAGCTATGGGATGCGTTCGTGGTCCAATTTCCCGCCATCGGGGTTCTTTTCTTCTCATTTTGCATTCTCCCTAAGTGAGTGAGACCATTAGTGTGGTTGGAACGGCATCTGACGAAGACATGGATTACTAAGCCAATGACTTAAGGTCACTCTGGGCCTAGAGCAAACCCTTTTAGTTTGCAATAATAGACTATGTGATGAAACGCTTCCGCTCATCTGAGCATTTAGCTCAGGCCTCCATGTCGAGTTCGGTGGTTGGTAAGAGCCTCCACCGTCTAAAGAAAGAATCGCGGGTCGTTTCCCCACAGGACGTGTGCAGGGGTGGGTCAGCTGGCGGTGAGGGCTGAGTGGGCGATGGGTGGAAGGCAGAATCTTCAGACTTCATGGACAATTAGGTGACAGGAATGAGAAAGCAGGAATACTAGAAAGCCGGCATTATGAATTAAAGATATTCATTGAGACCATGGGTTTATTGCCGTGTTTATTAAATTTCCATAGAAAATGATGTAATGTGTTAAATAATGGTGAAACAATGGCTTCTCTGTTCCTGATACCCAAGATATTGATGTCCATTTATATGGTCACTTTCATATAAAAGTTGTGACATATTCACTCATGACCAGCCGAAAGAGAGACAGCATCGTGATTCTGATTATTAGAAGGAAGTATGTAATCAGTTGTATCTTTAGGGTGTTCCCAAACTCTTAAAAGTCACTGGGAATGTCTAAAATATTAATGAATTATAGTCATTGTTGAAAAATGCCACCATCTTCCTCTGGTATGTGACAATTCACTGGTCCCCAGAAATAGTGTGGTGAACTGAGTAAGATCCTGGGTCTGGAGCATTTGTGCCTGGGTGTGACACTCACCTTCCTGTTTATTACCTATGTGATTTGGGCAAGTGAATTATTTCATTGTGGCTCACTCTCCACGTTTGTGAGGTGGGAATAACAGCTTCTCCCTTATAAGTTTGCTGTGAGAATTATATGAATTAATATAAAGCCCTTAGAACAATGCCTGACAGTAAATTGCATTTAATTTATGTTACCATTATTTCACATTTCAGAATCATATAATTTTTAAAATTACAACATCTTGAAATAGATCCTCAGGAAATATGTTATGGGTGGTCTGTGGGGATTCAAAGGCTGTGCTTATAAATTAATCTCCAAATAGTCATCCCGTATCTTTACAGAGCCCATGTATGAGTGTTACGCTTTGCTGGAGTCACATAGTTTAAGCCAGTTTCCAGAATGGTGATACATTTCTGAATGGTGTGTTGAACACTTTTAACTGTATCGACCACTTCCTGTCCTCTCCCACAAGAACAACTTTCTATTCTCACTGAACTGACGTGCGTTTGCAACATCCCCTCCAGGAGCCGGCCTCTTCCATTACGGGAGAAATAGCTGCGTCAGTGCTTCCGCGCCATTTTAGCGATACGCTCTGCTAAGGTACTCGATTATTTTCCGTATCATGTCTCCCCCATGGCTAGCGATGCTCCTCAAGGTTAGCAACCGTGCCCGCTTTACCTCGTGCTCCCACTTGCCCAGGGCACAGGTGTTTATACTTTTTAGGGTGTGCTGTGCACCGAATAGACGAGTAGGACACTTTGGGGACTGACTTTACTGAAATAGCTTCTCCAGAATGAATCCTGAAAGAACTAGGCCACTAACCCGCAGAATTATATAATTATTATTAGCTTGAGGGAACCTTCGAGGTCACTTTTTCCAGATCTCTCGTTCGCAGATTAGAGAACCGAGTCCCAGCGTAGCAGTGGCACAGTCAGGGTCACACTCAGCCCTGACTCCCACTGACCAGCCCAGCACGCCTTCAGCAGCGCCAACCCACGACTCCTGGAGCCGTGTCCTCCGTTTTCCAAGTGACTTCTGCATATTGAGGCCTGCGTGTGCACACCTATGTGCATGTGTGTGTGTGTGTGTGCGCGTGTGTCTGTTAGGACTTTACAGCCTGACCAGGTCACAGAAAAATATATTTAGCATAGAAAAAAGAAAGGCATAGTGTCAATTAAAGGAAGGATTTCCGCTTCCTGGTGTCTCTGTTAACATTGCTCTTAAGGAAAAAACGCTGTGCCTTAAGAGGAGATTTTAGGGAGTATAAAATCATGGTATTAGGTTAGCCTGTTCTGGAATAACCTTTCCCTGGTCTTCACGTTAAGGATTATTTTCTGGTTACGGGGACATTTGTGGGGCGCTGAGGCCCTCTGTGTGAGTGAGTGAGTGGGTGAGTGTGTGAGTGTGTGAGTGTGTGTGTGTGTGTGTGTGTGTGTGTGTGAAGTGGTTTTAGCATATTTAAGGCGGAGGCCTTTGGACTGGACTCAGCGGAGGAGAGTCCGTGGGAGGGGCGTTAGCCAGGAGCCGGAGGGGGCAGGTGGCAGCGAGAGGGGCGCAGGAATCCCGGACCGCTCTGCGGGGAGGGGCGAGGCTGTCACTGGCAGCCGAGCCGGGAGCCAGAGAGCCGCTGGGAGTACTTGGCCGGCGCCGCTCCGGGTTGCTCGCGCTCCGGGGCGAAGGAGAGTGGGACCCGGACCATGGGTGAGTGCGCGGGCCGGCGGGCGCCGGGACTGGACGGTCGAGGGGGCGGAAGGGGAAGAAAGTGGGTGCATGTTGCTCCGAATCCGCTTGTATTCTCCTGCCCCCCCCCCTTCTGTGTCTGCACTTGTCCTGGGAGCGAGACGCAGGGGCCTCGGTGGCACCCAGAGGCGAGGCCCGGGGGGTGCGCGTCGGAACGCTGCGGGCACCGCGGGAGGGATGAAGGGAGTGGGCCCCCGGGCTGGGAGCAAGTTGGGGCGGAGCAGGAGCAGTGCGAACTTGGAACAACTTCCATTCGTCCAGGTTTGCGTGCAAGAGGGTGCGGGGACAGGAACAATCGGGGACCCTGCCTAGTCCGGGTCTCAGACAAGTGCAACTTTGGCCCAAAGGGTTTGAAGCTGCGTCTGAAGGCCAGTTCCTCCGACACCAGGGACCTGAAGTCGCTCGGTGCTCTGCGGTAGAGTGCGCGCAGGTCGCCTCTGCTCGCGTTTCTCGGCAGAGAGCACTCCTTGGGGCTGGAGTGGCAGCGGCTTGGAGCAGCCCCAGGAATGTGGTGGCTGAGTGGCTCGGTGGCTGGGTGCGTGGGGAGAGCTGGGTGTGGAGAGGTCACTGGGAGCGCAGCAGAGTGGTAGGTCCCCAGTGGTGAGGAGAGGAGCCGGGGCGGGGACAGAGGAGGTGCGCGTCCTCCAGGACTGTCAGGTGTGTCCCGGCCGCGTGGCGGGGCAGCGCGTTTCCCACGCTGTGGACCAACAGTCCCCCGGCGGGGCGGGCTCGCTGTTCATTCAGCGCCTGTCCCCTCGTTTTGTCCTGTTCCAGTCCACCCCACGCCCTCCCACGGCCTCTCCCTGCTCTTTGTTGTGAGCGGTTTCTTCCATGGGAAAAGCGGCCTTGCGGATCCACGTGCTCGGGCTGAAATCCCTAAATTCCCACAGGCTCGAGGGTTAGGGGATGCCGGGACTGCTAATCCGAGGAGTTTATAGACCCAAGCCAACTGGGGAAGAAAAGAGAAAGCTGAGGGCATTTTTGACTATGAATGTTAATTGTGGCCAAGACATTCATAGTCCCTTCTCGCCTGACCCCGGAAGAGTCTTAGAAAGACCCATTTTTAGGGTCTTTGAATAAAACCGTGTTGCCAATTGCCTCCAGAATGGACAGTCTTTCAAAGTTTTTTGAAACAGAGGGAGCGTTTTCAAGTTAAAAAGAAATGATAAAACGCTTTCCCAAGTGCGGCAGAATGTGTTTCCGGCCCTTCCCTCTCGTCCCTCCCTCCCCCCCCCCCTTGTTTATGGGCATATAAACTCTGCATGGAATAGTAGCACTTTGCAGGGTAAAAGTTCTCATAAATGGAAATCCAGAGTGATTGATACAGTGTAATCTATTCATTTACTCTATTAAATACGTTAAGACTATATTTGGGTCCAATACTCAATGTCTAGAAAGAATGACATTTTTCTTTTACCTTGTAACCTTAAGCTTGCATGGATTATCTGTCAAAAGGTAAGGTACTCATTATTATGAAGTTAATTATTTCTGCAGCTTGCACTTCCAAACTACGCTAAACACAGTTGGTCCTGGATTATGACTTCAATGCCCTAGGACAAACTTTGCATGATCCCACGCTAGGGGAAGGTGCTGTTGTAGAGAGGAGGTGGAGCTAACACCTGGCCTCCTGATAGTCTTGGGCTTGGTTTCTAACTAACTCTTAAGAGTGTTTTTTCCTATCTATCATCTGACAGATATCTAAACATCGTCTCTTCCTTCTTCTGCCAGGAAGGGATGACATATTTTCTATTGTAATTGAGGTCACTAAACATTCACGTTGGTGTCAGCTAGCTGGAAGGTGAGAATGGGCAGGGGAAACAAGTGGGAAACCAGAGGTCAGGGGAGCCAGAGGTTAGGGGGGCCCGAGGTCAGGGAAACCAGAGGACAGGGGAGCAGAGCAAAGCGTAGACCTGCAGCAAAGGAGAGTGATGACCCACAGCTGGGACCCAGGACAGTGATGCAGACACACTCCAGAAGTAGGAAGAGCCAACAGGCATATGGGGTCGGTGACAGAAAGAAGGAAGGAAATGTGTCCAGACACAGAGAGAAAACACTCCGTCATCGAAAGTCATCTTTTCTCCCCTCTTGCAATTCACGTGTGCAAAGCACAGGACTTCGTCTCTCAGAACCTCTCTTTGGGGGTAGTAAGGGTGAGGTTCAGCATCGGAAGCCAAGTTGCTAGGAGAAGGGGGAAACAGTGGAGGCGAATGCCCAACTGTGCCAGAGAGCTGAACCCCTCTTTTCTCTGATGTCACAACAGCTGAAATGTATCTCCTTTCAAGGAAGGAAAACGGTGCTATGGGGTGAACAGAACATCAGTTCGTGTTTGACTCTGAAAAAGGAGTCCAGCTTCGATCGGGTTGTTCAGTTGGTTAAAGCATTGATACGCCAAGGTTGCAGGCTCAATCCATGATCAGGGCACACACAAGAATCAGCCAATGCATGCACAAAGAAGTGGAACAACAAATTCTTTCTCTCTCTCCCTTGCCCTCCCTCTCTCCCTCCCTCTCTCTCTCTCCCTTAAATCAGTAAGTAAATAAAGAAAAAGAAATTCATCCTCTAGCACAGTGGAAGAATGGGAGTAGTTGATTCATCAAATATTCTGAATAATTGATAGCTACCATATCTATAATGCACAAGGCTAATTCTCATAAGAAAAGAAGTTATTTGCAAAGTAGGCACCTTAAGTTGGGGCATCTTGTGTTTCTCCCTTTGATTTTCTTCTCTTTCCTCAGCTGATCTAAGTATGCAAGGGGTATTCCCCCACCCACCTCAAAATTTTGCTCTCCAGAAGGAAGATGATGAAACAGTTCCTATTCCAAATGTAAATTTTACATTTTAGCTGCACAGTTCACTTTAACTTGCAAGCTCTCTATGGGATTTCAGGCCACAATGTGCGATAGAGGTCAGGAACGTTTTCCTCTTCCACCCACATCAGTTAATGTTCTTTGTTTTATTTTAAAAATTACGTTGATATTATTAGAGACGGTTTCATGAAAGGAGTGGTATGGAGCCTGGTCTGGAGGGATGTGGAGGATTTGGGGAGGGAAGAGGCCTTCTGGAGAGAACAGTAGAAAGGGCAGCAGGTGGAGGTTAGACATGGAGCTGGGTTGACACGGTGAGACCTGATTCTGAAGACTCTTCAGAAACAACCAGTTAGAATTTACTCAGCAGGAACAGGGAGCCATGGGAGGTTTCTGAGCTGGGGAGAATTATGATGAAATTAGGGTTTAAGGAAGATACATTGGGCAGTGTTTTTAGGACAAAGGACAGACTGGAGAGGATAGACTTATTTGTCCCCATGATCCTGGATAACATGACACATGTCTAGCCTAGCCATAAGTGAAAATGGGGAGAAAAAGATGGATGGCAGATATTTCTAATTAAAAACAAAATCTCTAAAATTAGGCAAACAAGCAACAAAGAGAATGCATATGATATTCTCTGGACATTTGAAATGTTGAATATCGGGGAAATACTGGGGCCTTGATAGACTATTTAAAGGGGAAAAACAGATGGTTTATTTTCTGGATGCTTTGGACTGGGTATTCATTTTATTTTTGAAATGTTGACCAAGAGGCGATGGCTAGACATCTAAACACAAATGCTTCGTAGGTTGGAAATATATAATGAGAGTTGAATCACAGTACAAGCACAAGAAGGAAAATAAGATTTGAGGATTCACAGCCTTTCCTGAGAGGTAATCCACATGAATAACCTGTTGGAAGGTGTGAGCAGAGGACCTGCTGGCTGAGGCGTTGGAGAAAAAGGAGGAAGATTGTTTGCAGGAGGAGACCCTATCACATGATACGTACTAACTGCCCTCCAGTTAGGCCAGTGACATGTGACATCTTTAATATTCTAAGAGTCCATAAATTTTGACAAGAAAGTCAGGCAGAAAAAATATTTTGCTGTCCTTGAATTTTAGTAAAAAAAAATTTTTTTTATTAAGGATTTGTAAAGTTGTTAGCTAAATTAGGGAAAGAATAGTAAGACATAGTATTGTCTTGAACTCAAACTCCTTTTCCAGGAAAACTATGAGCCACTAGACTAGAGGCAGTTATGAACAAGGTACAAAGAGCCAAGATTTGAAGCAGGAGCAGTGATGAGAATCCCTTCTGTGTTGGGTGGGGTGGGTCCCGTTGATCTCGGGGATCCTGTTTCCTTTTCTGTTGAATGAGGGAGGTGGGCAAGACCCTGTAAGTTCATGAAGCTCAGATCCTGACTCAGTAACAATGAGAGGAAAACGCACCTAAAGCAGATAAGGTTGAGCTATTTCCATTAAGCGACTGGAGAACCTGTTAATGACGTTAAGAGTACTAGGTAACAGTTTTATGGGTCACGTGGCCTCTCATCGGTTCTGCTCACTAGAAAATGGGAAGTCCGGTAGTCTGAGCCTGAGCAGAGAAAGGTGAAAACATCAAGTTTTATTTTCTCTCGTGGTTGGGCGGGCTGACGGCCGCGCAGCTCTGCTGTGAGGTATGCTGTGTGTGCCCTTTTACAGGGGCAGTCCAGCGTCTGCGGGGGCCTCGCCGCCTGAAGGCTGGATGGGGCTGGCCATCCGGGAGAGCTCCCGCAGACCCGGCCCGGGCGGTCGATGCGGGCGGCAGGCTGGGAGCTCAGCTGGAGCCGTCGCCCAGTGGATCGGGCTTTGCACAAATTGGTGGCTGGGTTCCAAGGGGGAACGTTCCTAGAACAAGCGTTGCAAGAAACCCAGGCGGAAGCTGCCAGAACACCTTCTGTCCCCAAATATCACTCACTGCAGCCATGATGAATGGAGCCCTCCTCTGCATGTGGGCGCGGCACGCATGTTCAAGGAGGAGCAGAGGGAGAGCACCAATGGATCTTGCTCCTAAAAGAAACGGAGGCGTGCGTCCTTCACCAAGTGGACATCGCCAGGCTTATCCCTGGAAATTTGATAAGGGGTTTTGAAACACGTAAGATAAAAGACTGAACCTTTCATGAGAATGATGAAATTTTGACAGTCACACTAAAATTTCACACCAAAACATGTGAGTGTGGAAACTGGTTAGATGCATGTTAGTAAAACTCTGGGAAAACTCTTTTCAAAATAATGTTGGATACAATCAGCTATCTGTTTTATTTTAGTATAAACCTGAAGTATCTAAGGCTATTTTAAATTACTGATTCTTTTCTTGAGATTGGGTTTGTATCATAAATTGTAATGTAAGTCAATTAGCATAAATCCTTTATTCACTATCATTTGGTCACAATAAACCAAATGTTTTGTAGCTAACTGTTTAGAATATGGCTTTTTTTCCCCCCAAGTATGTGTTAATTGTATAAAATACAGAATTTGGATTGTTATTATGCCAAATGCAAGTCAATCTAGGGTTAAGCATACTTTTTTTGGAAGATATATTTCTAAATTATATCTGTAAGATTCGATTTAACAAAAACTTCAAAAATAAATTGTACTTTATTATTTTTAACTGGAAAGGGTCAGAGCTGTCATTAATAATTACAAAAATATAGATCTTTGGGCCTGACCTGTGGTGGCGCAGTGGATAAAAGCGTCGACCTGGGAACACCGAGGTCGCCAGTTCAAAACCCTGCACTGGTCTGGTCAAGGCACATATGGGAGTTGATGCTTCCAGCTCCTCCCCTCTTTCTCTCTTTCTCTCTCTCTCTCTCACTCTGTGTCTCCTCTCTAAAATGAATAAAATAATAAAAAAAAAAGAAATTAAAAAAAATATATAGATCTTTGTCCTCCCTAGACAATTGAAAAGAAAAAACGAAAAGAAACATCGGGGTAAATGAGATGGGTTTAAACTCAAGGACAGAATTAGCTTCAGCCTAGAAACTTCCAGGCCTTTAAAAGAATTAGAGTCTGACCGTGTCAACTTCCTTGATCTGAGGTCATTCTATTTTCAACTTTTTGACAAGACATGAGGAAACTAGGATAATGTGAAGCCATATGCTCTATGCACAATACTCATGACACAGCAAACACAGTCACCTCTCCCCAAGAAATAAGGGCTGACCTGCGTAGCCAATATACCTAAAATAAATGCCCAAGGAGTCCAGACGTAAGAGGACATGTAGTTAAAACAAATTCTTCTTTAGTTTGTTAAGATAACCTGTCAAAATAATCACTACTTGCTCTCTAATGTATGACATACAAAAAGTATATCATAGCAAAATAATCATCTCTTGCTATTGCTATAAAACTTGTTCTTCTAGAAGCTCTTAGTTTATTGTCTAATTAGGACAATGTAGAAGATATGTTAAATATTGATTCCTGGGCCCCACGACTAAGAGGCAGGATCAGAAGGTTTGGGCTTGAGAGGGAGACTTGCAGATTTAACAGGTGGTCCAGCCAGAGGAGGCAGACCCCTGGGGCTTCCTTCAGGAAGGGCTATTCCAGAACGCCTCACCCGGAAGCTACCTGAGCGCCCCTGTGACTGTGATCCCTTTCTTTGTGTCTCCACTGTACTGCCCTTCATTATTGATCCAGGTCCCAGCTCTAAGACATGTTACCAAGAGTTGCGTTCTGGGAGCGCCCTTCCAGTTCCCTGTTGTACTTGCTGAGTCGCTGCGGCTGCTGCCTCTGGTCCGCAACAGTGGCTCACGTTGCTGGGGTGCTCTCCAGAGTTTATTGAATCACTCCCCCCCAAAAAATCACTAATGGCATGCAGCCTCCTGGTTTCCAGAATTATTTTGTGAGCATAACTCCCAAATCTTTATCACTGTGCTCAGCTGTCTCCACCCAGCCATCTCTCTCATCTTTCAACCTCAATAGGGTCAGAGCTGAATCCATCCTTCCTGGACCTAACAGGCTCTCTGTCTGCCCTTCCCCCGCACTCTTCCGGCACTTTTTGTTCTTGTTGGTGACCAGTATGCCTGGCCTTGTTGATGTAATGTCATAGCATCCCTTGCCATCTGCGTGCCTTTATCATATAGCCTGCAGCTTCTCACCCAGCTCCCCAGCCCTGCCCGCCTGGACTTCAGGGGTCTTTCCCCTGCAATTTCCCCCCCTCTTCCAGTCTCCTCCCAGGTCATCCCCTGGGATGACCTAGCGCCCATGCTAGCACAACTCTGATCTTGCATTCTCGACTTGCATTTCCTGCTAGCTTCCCATGCTTGTTAAACCTTAGCAAAACAAAACAAGCCCACAAGTGTGTTTCCTCCACTCACCTTTTCCTACCTCCAAATATTTGATCATGCTTGTTTTTACTCCTTGGCATGCCCTTTTTATTTCTCCATGGAAATGCAAACCTCTATTTGAGCCTTCAGTAGCTCAGCTTAAATATACAAGTGTGTCCGTAAAGTCCTGGTGCACTTTTGACCGGTCACAGGAAAGCAACAAAAGACGATAGAAATGTGAAATCTGCACCAAATAAAAGGAAAACTCTCCCAGTTTCATACTATTCAGTGCAGTTCGATGTGGGCTCCATTTGTTGCCCTACACACAACCAAACGATAGTGAAGTTCTTGCCACACACGGGTAAGGATGTCTGGTGTAACAGAGTGAATAACGTCTGTGATTCTCTCTGTTTTAAGTGATTAGTGTCAATGATATGTTCAATGTACACATGTTGCTTCACATAACCCCAAAAGTAAAAGTCTAAGGGCATCAGATCCAGGGATCGTGGTGACCATGGCTTGACAGAACCCCTGCCTATCCACCGCCGGGGGAATGTTCTATCAAGAAATTCATGAACAATGGTGGTGTAGTGTGGAGGAATGCATCCTGTTGAAAGATGACACCTTCTGGAAATTGTGGCACTGCATACAGTTCCAACATGTCAAGATAGGTGTTTGCCGTCACAGACTGCTCCGCGAAAGAAACTGGGCCTATCACCTTATCATGCATCAGGCCACACCACACGTTCACTTTAGGGGTGTTACGTTCGTACTCAACGTAGGCATGAGGATGTTCAGCAGCCCATATTCGGATGTTATGGCGATGAACATGTCCACAGATATGGAAGGTCTCCTCATCGCTAAACATAATCTTCTGCAAAAATCTTGCATCATTGTCAATCTCATGAAGCACATCTGTAGCAAACACGCATCGTGTGGGTCTATCCGCAGGTTTGATAGCGTGCAACAGCCACAATTTGTACCCCGTAAAACAGAGACATTTCCTTAACACCTTATGAGCTGTAGTCTTGCTTAGGTGTAACTGTCGAGCACACGCACGCACAGATGTTTTAGGGCTCCTTAGGGAGCTATCCCGTGTAGCCTCTACAGACTCGTCACTGACTGATGGCCTACCAGAACGGGGTTTCTCCACCAAACTGCCGGTTTCCTTCAACTGCTTATCCCACCGAGTAATGTTATTCCTATGTGGTGGCGCTTCGTTATAAACGCGCCGATATTCACGTTGCACTTTGGTCACGGATTCGAATTTAGCGAGCCACAGAACACACTGAACTTTCCTCTGTACCGTCCACATCTCGACTGGCATGGCTGTGGGCTGCTCCATGGAATACACGGTGTTATGTCATCATCTGCACATGCGCACATGCTGCCACATCATCCTACAGAAACTGGGAGGTTTTTCCTTTTATTTGGTGCAGATTTCACATTTTTATCGTCTTTTGTTGCTTTCCTGTGACCAGTCAAAAGTGCACCATGACTTTACGGACACACTGTATTTCTGATGTGAAAAGTCCCCATGATTTGACCAACTTAGTGTTTTCCAAAGCACGGGGTATGCACTAGTGAAATGCAAAGTATTTTTATTTCATATGTTTTACAAGTACTTCTGTAGTATTTTAGCATGTGCCATGTACTGTTTATTTAAGTGCTTTATGAACACTTAGAAAGTTAACTAAGTACAGAAAATGAACATTTAATACTAAGGCAGTTTTCTGCATTCCTGTCTCAGGTTTTCTACTAAACAGTACAAAAAGGAAAAAATTCATGATAAGAATGTACTAGATATATGACATGTTGTGACAAGGTTATCCATTATTATCACCGTTTTCATATTCTTTACCTTCTAAAGAAAGATTTACCTAGGAGAACACAATTTTGTTAGTCAGTGTACGTATGAGAAAGTAAATTCACAGTGACAAGTTCCTAGAGAGGAAACAGCCAGAGCAGCTATTAATAAAAGTGCACAATTTGTGAGTAATTGGTTTCTTAGTAGAGAAGAAGTACAGACCAGTAGAAAAATTAGTGTTATTAATTCATTTCATTCATTTCACAGCAATTACCTTAATGGAATTCTCGTTACAAAACATGATAAATCCATCCTGGTTTAAATAAACTGAGATGTAAAGTGATACTCAGCTCACAAGAGGTCAAAACAAATTTAAAAATACCAATGGAAACTCATGCATCTCATTGCATCATATTAAAATCATTGTTGTGACAGAATCATGGTACCTAGAGTCCCATGCACTTCCGTGGCAAATGAGTATTCTCTGTTACGTGCTTGGCATTTTCTAGGACAGTAGGTCTTAGGTATTCTCACCATAAAAGAAAGAACAATGTGAGATGATAGATATGTTAATTAACTTAATTGTGTCAGTTCAATATCATATAATCATTTGCATACTTTACATATATATAATTTTATTTGTCAGTTATACCTCAGTAAGGCTGAAAAGACTTAATAATGTAAAAGCCTAAATTTAAAATTAATTTGGATATTTAGTTGCACATGTGTTTCTTGAGGGTCAACCAGATGCCCACCCTTCTCATTTCTGCAGCAAATGGGTGTTAATTGGAGATATAAAACTCTCACACAGAAAACTATCTGAGAACTTTGCAAGATTTGGTCCTGGAGAGCTAGGTTAAATAAAGTGATTGCTAAAACCATTGGTCTGGAAGGTCCTCTTTGTACTATTTAGTAGAAAACCTGAGAGAGGGGTGCCGAAGCAGGAATGGAAGAGATCAGTGGGGGCTACAGTCATCAAGAGAGGCTTTCTGAATGAGGGGCCTTGAAGAGAAGCTGGATCGTAGAGTGACATGATCAGGCCGGGCATCACTCGGCACGGAGTTGGCTGCAGGGTGAGCATAGCCCAGGAGAACGGCAACGAGCCATGGGGGTGGGCTGCGCATGCTCAGGGCCCCCTCTGAAGTGCTGCTCCTCCACCTCTCTGACATGAAGGCTACTAGACCACCCACTCTCATGACCTCTGGAATGGGGTACAGGTCCCACCCTAAAAGAAGCATGCCTTTTTGATGTTCAGCCTGCTTGCGGATTCAGCTTTCTAGTTGACCTCTACAGTGGACTCCCTTCCTGTCCACTCCCTTTCATTTATAGAATACTCTGCCAACTATGTTGTTCTCTGACTGTCTTCCCCAGGATCTTACAAACATGTGCAGCCCATGTGGCTTCACCCTTTTCACCATTAGTTATTTCCACCTCGCACTGTTGGCTTTTGTAACTCAGTCCTGGGTTTTATCAGTAAGTGGGATTTTCTGAATACGTAATTTTTATTTTGTACTTCTTACCTTCCTTCCTCCTTTCCACTGAATGTGTAAATTAAAACCACTCATACACCACCAATAGCATGCCAGGACCCCAGAGGGCATGATTCATATTGTGTTACATGTGTGCCAAGGAGTTCCAATCAGTAGAACAGAATGTGAGTGGTGCCCTGGTGGTGGGCGAAGTTGGGTTCTGCTGGCCAGAGCATCTTTTCTTCCTGTTCTTTCACTGTTACCCACATGAAACCTTCTCATTGTCCTCACAGAACCCTTAGAACCTTGCCCTATTTGCTTGGTTTCTACTGAAGCCTATCCTGAATTCTTATCCATTCTGTCATGGCCCGTAGTTACAACCACTCTTTGAAATTATTCTTGACCCCTTGACCTTTTGTTGGAAAGGGTTCGGATTACCGGGGCCTAGATGGAAGGAAGGCTTGGTACAAGGATTGAGGAAATGCTTCTCTTACATGAGTATGTAGCTGTAGCATTTCAGATTCAGAACAATAGGGAACCTAGCAGATGACATCACCACTGTGGTTGAAGGGAAGGAAATAAGAGAGATAATGGGAGCAAAAGCTGTCCTTCTCTCCCTCAGCGTGCCAGCCAGTCCGAGTGGGTATTCTGGTGAGAGAGGAAGGCGCCATGCAGCGCAAGCACAAACGGAAAACATTCACAGTTCAGACTGAATAGCTGTGTGCGCTCTGCAAGCCCACTCCTTCTGATTCCTTAGTCACTGGCTTTCTCCTTCTGTCCCAGAGGCTGTAGCTCATTGTGGATTTAGTGGCTGTTTAGGATGAAGGAAACATCTAGTCTTTGATTGTTGACAGGCAGCAAATGGGAGCGCTGAGCCTGCCCGCCACGGTCCACTGGCTGGCTTCTTTGGCTGTTAGGCTCTTGGCCGGCTCAACTGCTCTGTTCTGTCCTGGGAGTTCAAGGGACCTGGCAGCTTGGTTCGTTGTTGTTTCCTTATTCCTATTAACACTTGCCGAACCTTCCTTTAAATGCATCTTGAGACCCGTGACAGCTTCTAGGGCAATTTCAGTTTTGATCCCAGCATCTTTAGAAGAAGAGCCCCGGACTTCAGAGCCATTTCCTCTCGTTGGCGGCCTTGGCACAGGCTGGCTGTCGGAGTCCCAGCAACACGTTCTGCTTGCCACCTCTCAGTCCTCCCCCTGAAGCTTCTGGACTCTGTGAACACAGAACTGAGAAAACGTTAGACCTCTCCAGGAAAATAAATGAGTTCTTTCGACGAAGAACAACTTAACGGACTTCATTAAGCATTCTTTCCCAATGTTCGTTTCTGAACTAAGCTTGAAATTGTTTGCAGTCCTTTTGTTTGTTTGTTTAATTCTTCCAGTTTTTATAATTAGGCTTTCAATAGACTTAATCTTTTAATTTAAAAATGATTATTTGCCAGACTGTTGGTTGCCATTGCTTAGGTTACAGAGCTAAACATACCCAGGAGTAACACGGAGAGGGCCGATGAGGCCGCTGTAATCACAACATCAGAAGTACGCAAGGTTTGTTTTCAACGAAGATCCAGGGCATTACAGAGTCAATGATATTGTCTCGAGAGGAGCTATAGTTATTTTATTTTTCTAGAGAAAGAAAATTTCAGGAAGGTAATCTATTTTTTTTCTTGTATTAAATTTGACAGCTATACAAATAGAAAAGGATGTTTTTCTCTTTGTTACCAGTCACAAATAATTGTGTTTTCTCTCTACATAAACTATCTTTTGGAAGCAGAGAACGATAAGGTTTAGACTTCTCCAAGACAGGTTAATAGTGGAAAATGATGATATTACTTTACATTGTATATCAACTTGACCAGAATTTTATGCTCTCCAATTCATTAATTTTTAAGCAACCTAAACAAATCAGCCTACTCTGGGTGATTAAAGTCACTTTCTTTGCATTTTTTGGTTTAAAAATAAAAACAACTTTGTTTTCAATTTCCGGATTCACTAGCTTGAAAAGGTGACCTAAACTCCATTTTTATTTTATTTGCCGTTTGTAGGCAAGATAATAATACTATGTATCACCTGTTTTTCTTGACATGAATAAATAAGGCAAGGCATGTAAAATAGTTTAACAGAGTGTGGGGCCAAGCGATAGTACTCCATACATATGCATTCACATGGAGGTGCATGCAGCACACACACACACACAAATACACACACATACACACACACATACACACACATACACACACACTCACACACACATACACACACATACACTCACACACACATACACACACATGCACACACATACACACACATACACACACTCACACACACATACACACACATACACTCACACACACACACATACACACACACATACACACGCGCGCACCATTGGTTATGAAAGTATGTTGTGACTAACTCTTCAGTCTTAATTTCTTCTTATTTCTATCATATAAAGAATTCTAGATTTGTGAGGCTAAGTTAAACTTTAGTCAAATTATTGATTTTCCTCCAAAAAATAATGTATAGGATAGCTATGTGTTTTCTTAGGAATAAACAGATTAGCTAGTTTTTTATGAATAGAAAATAATATTAGAAATAAAATTGAATTAAGAGCAAGACCCCACCAAGTAGGCTTTTAGGAATGGGCTTAAAAATGAGAATTTGCTTCAATCAGGAAAATTTTAAACTTGTGATTTGCTAGTCAGTGAACTTGATGCTAGATATTGGCAGTACAAAGATAAATAAAATCGATTTTGACTTAGTGATAAACAGTAGGAGTTATATGGTATAACAGATGCTACAGGTGAAGTTTGTGTGGTCTATACAAGCAGACAGTAATAGTAAAAATTCCTCCTAGAATGTCAATAAAGGATTCCTAAAGGCAGTGTAGGCTGAGCCATAGAACTTGAAAATGGTTTGCTTGACCCTTGGATCAGGGTAAAAGCATTCCAGCTTGAAGAGTAAGTAGTACTGAAGTGTACAAATAGTGAGACACTGCGTGACTTGGAAGTGGCTCAGTGGACTGGGAGGCAGAGACCGGGGAGGTCTGCACAGATGCACAGACTTGAACAGGTAAACAAAAGCTTTCTGGGGGCCTGTTTGACACACTAACTAGCCGG
The DNA here is from genome assembly GCA_037038555.1 of Rhynchonycteris naso. NCBI lineage: Eukaryota > Metazoa > Chordata > Mammalia > Chiroptera > Emballonuridae > Rhynchonycteris > Rhynchonycteris naso. Next base: position 4,931,365 of record CM072998.1, on the reverse strand, counting down.
CCTTTCGTGTAGTTAAACATGAGGAACATCTGTTGGGAATTCAGTAGGGAGATAAGATTCTGAAATTTTAATTTTATTAAGATCATTCTCGCAGCTTTGAAGATGAAAAATGTGGTAAGCAGAAGATTAGAAACAAGAAAGTTTACTGAAGCACAATTTTAAGAATTGAGGTAGAAGCATCCAAGACTAATAAAAAAAAAAAGCTAATCTAAAAGTGTTTTAAAAATAATTATGTCCAGGTAATATTTACTGGAATGGAAGGATAGTTAAAGATCTAAAATTTTATTTTTAATGTTTAAAGGAGAAAAATCTTGTGCTCATCTCAGAAAAGACATATTTAATGAAATTTAACATTAATTTATGGTAAAAGAAATCATAAGCAAATTAAGACTAGAGTAGAATATTTATAAACCGATCTAGGATAGCATACAGAAACCTACAAGCGACATTATACTTAGTGTGGAAAGACTAAATGCATTCCCAATAGCATAGCAACAGGACAAGGTTGCTCACTCTCAGTGTTAACATTCAGTGGTGTCTTAGATGACCCAACTGGTGTAATTAGAAAGTAAAAAAAATTGTAAGTGATAAGAGTGGAAAAAAAGAGATGAATTTGTCATTAAACAGGATGACATACTTGTTTATATATTGGACTAAAGAGCTTCTACAAACAACAGGAAATAATAAAAGGGACCAGCAGGGATGCTTGGTATGAAGTCAATACAGACAACCAAGAGCATTCTCGTATGTCAGCAATACCCCAACAAGGGGAGTTGAAATTCTACCTAACAATTGCACAAGTCTGAAATAATCCTACAAATAAATGTACTGAAATTATGAGATTTTTAATGGCGTATATAAATAAGAATATATAAGACATATCTGCTTAGTGAACATCAAATCTCTTTATCAGAAATATTCCAGTTCTTTCATGGAATCCCAATAACGTTCCCAAAGAATCTTTCATGGAATTGACAAGCTGGTTCTAAAACTCTATATGAAAAAGTGATGGATGTTCCGTAGATTGGTGATGTAATTCTGAACAAGAAAAAGAAGGGGTGTGTGTGGCAGATCAGGCCTTTCAGATATCTAGATTTATTTCTTAAACTGTAGTGGCCTGATCCCTAAATAAAACAGAGATGAATGGTCCCCAATAAAATGATGAGAAACAGATTCAGATGTCAAGCGTCCTAAATGTATGATAGGAGAAGAGTTTATGCATCATTGTAAGACTATGCAGGAAAGGATGTTGGGAAAACAGGTTTGAATAGAGAAAGTGACTAATTTTCATTGTATTAAAATGAGTTATTTTACTACTTCACACATATACCTACCTCATTTCACACATGAAACTAAATTCTTGATGGATCTAATAAGAGGGGCCTAATGAGGATCTCATCGTTAAAAACAATCTTAAAATAATAAAGAAAAATATAGAAAAGTATCTTGATGGCAATGGCATAGGAAAGATTTTTTAAAACATAGAGAAAAATGTAGTAAATAATGTAGCAATAATATAAAAAAAAAAACTGACAAATTTGACCAAACTAGGATTTTAAAGTGTTGTTACGAGATAATAAAACATTGAGAAATACAGGCCAGATTATAAAAGTATGTTTTAAAAATAGATAAATAACTCTTTTATAAGTCATTAGGAAAAAGAATGATGACAATAGAAAAAATGAACAAAATAAAAGAACAAAAGTTTTATAGAAGAAGGAACCTTTGGCATCTCACTAACAAGACAAGAAATGTTTTCATCTCTGGGAATGAGAAAATACCAAGTGTGTACGCATGTGTGTGTGTGTGTGTGTGTGTGTGTGCATGAGAGAGACACCAAGAGACACAGAGACAGGAGAGATAGCAAGAGAGAAGAGAGAGAGAGAGAGAAAGATTGAGAAAAGAATAGAGAACCTGAGGAATCTCGTATAAAATAAATTGCATTAGTAATTGTAAAGCTTGCAGCAGCGAAAACCTCAGGTACAAATAAATGGCTTTACTGGTGCACTAGACCCCACCACCATTTAAGGGAAATACCAGAGCAATTCTATTCCAAAACCTTCCACAAAAGATAACTGGAAAAAACACTTCTCAACTGATTTTATAAAGCTAACATTACCCTGGTGCCGAAACCAAAGACCTCACAAGAAAACAATTCTGCAGATGAACAGATCTCATGACTATAGATACAAACATCCACAAGGGAATTTTCGCAAGTTGAATCTGTATAAATTATCCAATACATATAGAACAGTAAATGGTGAATTTTAGTGTATAACAAATGAAACGCCAATAAAACAAAACCTGGGGCAGATTTGATTAAATATTACCTTTGGTTAATTTTGTGTGGCAGGTTATTTCTTTTTAATTATATTATTTTTATGTTTCTTAAAATACATGCAATAAAAATTATTTTGCCCAGTTTTTAACAGATTAAAGAGAATTTCCTCTAACTACCTCGTTTTTCCATTCCTGCTCCGAACCCTGTTTGTCATCTCATCATTTTTAGATCACCCAATCTTCCTGTTTTCTTTTTTTCTTCTGTTTCCTTCAGGTTCACTCAATATAGGAAATATTTTAAGTGTTAGACATGGGAGAAGAGAAGTGAGAATTTCTTAAGCAGCCTCTAATTAAAGCCCTTCAGTTTATTTAGTCATTAAGCATCGAATAACGTTCCATTTTACTTCGTATTAAAATGGAATCCATTTTAAGTGGCAAGAAATACTGAACGGCAGGAATCGAACCCCATGCCTGAAGAGCAGGTCCCCTGTGAGAGAGAGCCCTAGAATCCCTGACTCCTGGGAAGCCATAAGTCCCTGCATCCTTTCAGAAGTCACATCTCTATCACTGTGGCCAACATAAATATTTTATGTATCATTTCAATTTGAAAAAAACTTATTTTCAACAACCTGTCCAAATGCCTGTTCTGATTTGACCCTGCACAATTTGGCAACGTAATTATTTATCATTCCATCAGACCAGCTCCATGCTAACATGGAGGACTTGAGTTTATTCCCTAGAAAATCCAGTTAATAGAAATTGAGCTTACGCATATGGAAGATAATAATAAGACCTGTCTCAGAAAGCGAGCGAAATAAGTTATCGTGGGTCTAGGGTTCAAATTCTACTGCCGTATCGTCACAACAACCTTAGCAATTGAAGTAGTCTGGCTTCGGCTTCCAAGTTTTTCGTTTTTTAATTTAATTTTAAGGTTCATAGTGTGGATTGATGATGTGCGTAAGTTATTTCAACCAGTACCCCGGTTTAGCAGATGCTCAAAATTAGCAGTTACAAATTTTATTATTGGGTGAAATAATATTACTGCTGGGACCAAAGGGTGACTGAGATGACACAGCAGTCAATAGAGTGGACTAGATAGGAGCAGCCTGTACAACCTACAGAGCAGGAAGCAGAGGACTATTTTAACATTACTGTCACTCCTAGGAGTAATTTCCATTATTATTCACAGAGGTTTGTTAAAAGACACTAGTAAATGGTAACTCACCAAAAGTTGCTGTTTTTCATGCCCTGACTGGTTGGCTCAGCAGTGGAGCATTGGCCTGGTGTGTGGAAGTCCCGGGTTTGATTACCTGCGAGGGCACACAGGAGAAGCGCCCATCTGCTTCTCCACCCTTCCCCCTCTCCTTTCTCTCTGTCTCTCTCTTCCCCTCCCGCAGCCAAGACTCCATTGGAGCAAAGTTGGCCCCGGGCACTGAGGACGGCTCCATGGCCTCCACCTCAGGTGCTAGAATGACTCCTCTTGCAACAAAGCAATTCCCTAGATGGCCAGAGCATCGCCCCTGATGGGCATGCCAGATGGATTCCTATCGGGCTCATGCGGGAGTCTGTCTGCCTCCCCGCTTCTAACTTCGGAAAAATACAACAAAAAAAGTTGCTTTATTTATGAAACTTCCGTTTAGTGTCTTGAGAAAAATAGCATTTAAATATATTTTTTTCGCAAGTTCATAAAATTTGGATGAAAGACTTTTGAAGCAGAGACAGCAGCGAGGGGAGAAGCCTCGACTCGCACAGAGAGGTTGTGTAGTGTGCTCGGGAAGGGAGAGGGTAGAACCAGCTTGGTTAGGGATTCAGAGGGGCTGCAGGTAAGTCCTGGGTCACATTATTCCGCCTTTTGACTATCCAAGATCGCCTCTCAAGAAGGACCCCAAAGCCCTACTTTTATTTTGGTACTACTGTCAATACATCACACAGATATTCAACTTGGCATTTACTGTTTACTTGTCAGCCTGCCTGTTATTGATCACCTCACTGTGAGGCTGCTCAGAGAGCAAAGAAAGAATTATTGATTTTCTCCCACTTTCTATATAAATATTGTGTTGTACAAATATAAGTTTTAAATCACAGGGCTTTTCTTTTCTGTGGGAGGCAGCTATTTCAAATAAGGTTAGTTTAGTGCTATTTTCAGATATTGGGAAGTATATGGTATATTTTCATTCACCAGGAATGTCTAGGTTCTTCTAATAGGTATGAAGAGTTAACAGTAAATTAAAGCCAACATTTCAAGTAATTATTAGATCAATAAGACTTTTATTCTCAACCCAAGATATTGAAATAAATTGCTTATTTAAACAATATTGACGATATGTTCAAGAGAGAATGCTAACTAAAATGCTGCCGAAATTTGGTTTTACATGAATATTCTAACCACTGTAAGAATAGTAAAGATACAAATATTGATTTTGAAATCATGATAGGAATTTTTATTATCAGCACATCAGAAATCAGTCTATTTTATAGTCATGTCATATTCTAAAGTCTAGCTTTGATGAATTCTTTGATCTCAGATATGATATCTTTGGACAAGAATTATTCAAACTATTCTAAAATCTAATTCCTTGATTTACCTATTAATCATTTGTTCAAAGAATAAAATACTTTAGTATTTCAACATGATTTCAATGATGATATTAACACATTACATTAGTCTATTAGTTTACAGAACATTTAGGTGATTTTAAAAGACCACATAGGTATGGCCAGGCAGTAGTACAGTGGATAGAGTGTTGGACTTGGACAAGGAGAACCCAGGTTTGAAACCCCGAGGTCACCAGCTTAAGCGTGGGCTCATCTGGTTTGAACAAGGCTCACCAGCTTGAGCCCAAGGTTGGTGGCTTGAGCAAGGGGTCACGTGGTCTGCTGTAGCCCCCCAGTCAAGGCACACATGAGAAAGCAATCAATGAAAAACTAAGGAGTCGCAACAAAGAATTGACGCTTTTCATCTCTTACCCTTGCAGTCTGTCTCACCCTATCTGTCCCTCTCTCTGTCTCTCTCACAAAAGAATAAATAAATAAACAAAAATAAATAAAATATTAAAAAAGACCAGATAGTTTCCAGCGGCTTAATTATGTAAATGCATGAACACTTGTTATGTATCCAACCACATCAAGGGATGTAACGTTTCATATTTGCTTTATTTTTCTAGATTTATTCAATTCCATTATTTTTCCTATTCACAACTAGGTACTTCTACTTGTTGGTTATGCAATTTTTGTGATTTACTTGAATTCCCTGAGTTTCAACTTCTGTGTCAGCAATCCTATCTTGTGGGGTCGTAACGGTGACTGGAAGAAGCGGGTTCTTTGGAACTGCCTTAGTTCCTGACACATGGCAGGGTCTGATGAATGAAGCCACCATCTGTGTGGCCCCTCCACAGAGTGCAGCCTCTGGTTCCTTTATCTTCAGCGTGAGCCTTCTGTGAGTGAGTACGCATGGTACCAGTCATTGGTGCTGAATCACAATGGCACACTCCTGTGTGTCATTTACTTAACAGTTGCCTACAGAGAGCAGAAAGGGCAGTTCTAACATAAGAAACTGGTTTGAGAGACAGGATATTTAAACTGTAGGTACAAGTGATGAATTAAAACCTGTGAAGGGATTAAAAACCTGGTGGAAAACATCAGTGTAGAGCACCCTAGAGTGATTTGTTGAAATTGGATAAGACAAGTCTGAATTAGGAGTCTCAACCATTGAATTTTCAGATGCCAGCAGCATTTTTTAAAAATAATTCCTAGCATACAGGGTTCAAAGCAACAGTTGCCATGGTTTTGGAAATAAAAATCTTCTATTTTTACTTCAATGAATGGATAAGAATATTTAAAATTACCTAAGCCACTTTTAAATAAGAAGTATTGTGGTGGTTTTAATATAATTTGTTTTCTAGATAAATTAAAGTGCTTTTCTTTTTTATTAAGTGAGAGACCGAGAGGCAGAGATAGGATCCCGCATATGCTTGGACCAGGGTCTACCCTGCAAGCCCCTACCAGGAGATGCTCTGCCTGGCAGGGCCACAGCTCTGTTGCTCAGCAACCAAGCTATTTTAGTAGCTGAGGCAGAAGCCATGGAGCCGTCCTCAGCGCCCAGGGCCAACTTTGCTGGAACCATTTGAGCCATGGCTGTGGGAAGGGAAGAAAAAGATAGAGAGGGATAGAGGGGGGAAGGGTGGAGAAGCAGATGGTCACTTCTCCTGTGTTTCCTGACTGGGAATTGAACCCAGGACTTACACACACTGGGCTGACACTCTACCACTGAGCCAACTGGTCAGGGCCAATAAAGTACTTTTTAAACCTAAGACTGATTCTAATCACATTACTTTATCTCTGATTCATAAATCTTTTTCATTGAATCAAAGTAAATGTTAACCTATGATAGATTAAGTGGTCAAATACTAAATTAACAAAATAAGAATGATTAATGTTTTAGCATATGTTAAAAGTGTTTATTTCTAAAAAGTTAGCTAGGAAGTGGTAGAAACGGAAACTCTAGAAGCAGTTATAGGAGACTGAGAAGGTTAGATCTTTGTTGTTCTGGTCGTTTGTCCGTTCATTAAGTGATACTGGTTGACTCACTAAGTAAGTACTGATTGAGTGCCCACTATGGACCTACTATGTGTCAGGCACTCTGCTAGGCAATGGAAGTATCTTGATGATGAAGGCAAGCAGGGTTAGTGTATCAGATATTCATAAACTAATGCTGGGGAAGAACAAGTGGGTAACTCCGAGTCAGGCATGGGTATTTGGCTGGATCCAGTAAATAAATAACCCCTATTACTCATTCAAGTTGGACTGATATCAAATGCTCTGGCAGATGGAGCTCAAAACGCCAGCTCTTGTGCCACTGAGGGAGAGATCCCGGAGAACAGGATGTTAGCAGGTCTCTGCGAGGGAGCTTGTTAGCGCTTCAGCTGGGAGCTGAACAGACGTACCCAGCATGAGGACGGTGGCCCTGCGGCCCACCCCTCAGAGCCTGCCCCCCAATCCCGTGTGGCACAGAGGAGCAGAGGATGCCAGCAGGGGTCCCTGCATTCTAGCATGGATGAGGCTGCAGATGGGGACGTGAGAGACACTGGACTTCAGGGAGGCCGGTGTGGTTTAGACTAGTTTCTGAATAAAGGAACAGGGCTAGCAGAGATGTCAGCAGGGCCTCGGGTGCACGCGAGAAAGTTCACTTTTATCCAGAGAGCAGCATGGAAGCCCCTGGGGGATTCCAGAGAGTGGACACAGTCACAGGACTTTTCAGATGCCACCTAGAAAGCAATGTGTGAGTGGATCTGAAAGGTACAAAACAGAATCAAGTTCTGGTTTTGTAATTGACAGTGGAGATGATGCGGAGTGACCGGAGGCGGGGCGGGGGGAGGGGCTGACAGTCCGGGACAGGTAGGGAGACACCACCTCCCCCCTCTAAGTCATGTCACTCACTGCTCACTAGCGCCTCCACCAGGGCGTGGCTGGTGGAGCGGACCCAGGTATTTATAATGTTCTCTCAGAGCCTCTGTTCGGGAGAACGCTTCTTAGTTCTTTTCATGGCAATTAATAGTCACAGTGTGGTTTGGGATTCAGTGAAAATTTCGTTTATTCATCCTGTCCCAGGTTCTCATGAGCATGTATGATTGAGTTGGAAGTGATTTTAATTATTTAGTTGACCCTTTTAATTACCAACTGCCTGTGACAGTTGGTAAGCTTTCTGCACATTTTTAGATTGATCGCATTAAAGGACTCATGGCGGCAGTCAGATGGGCCCTACTGAAAACCAACACACGCGGCAAAGCCAAGGTTTTAAGTTCTCAGAAGCTCATTTTGGGGTTAGATAAAAAGCTAAATCATTTCTGGGATCATACTGTATTTTTGAGGGTAAGCTTCTCCTCACTGTGTGAGCTCTGTTCAAGTGGATTGCTTTGGGTTGGAAGGCCTAGAGTAGACCCTGAATGCCTAACAGCGCCATAGTCATAATGTTATCTCATCCTTGGCCCAAGCTTGGAAGCTATTGTATCTGCAAAGTTAAGTCTCTTCATTTTTCCACGTCATTTATTCAACCGTCCAGCTCCATGTGTTAGCATCTTCTTGAGAGGAGCATTAGCAGGTGTGCATACACTCTGTCCTCATTGCCACAGCCTTGCAGTAGTGTCGTTACTGGTCGGAGAGGACGGATATGTGATCGCCCATTCTCCCACCGACAGTTAGTGCCCACCCCTCACGTGTGCCCAGCACTGCTGATTGCCCTGTGGACCCGAGGCGATGGTATCTAACGATTTTAGCAGCCACTGCTCATGACAGATAGTAGATATTAACAGACTCGTTTCCTGTCACAGGGTAGAGAAAGGAGTGACTCGTTCACCCCCTCCCCCCAGAGGAAACCATAGATCAGGGTTTGAAGAATGGAGAAGAGTGTGTCAGGCCACAGAAAGTAGGAATAAACCAAGTAGAAGTTTGAACATTTGCAAAAAACCAACCAACCAAACAATACAAAATAAACCAGACACAAAGAGAATGGAACTGACCTATATTTTTATTTTGTCCGGTATTAATAAGGAGCAGTCTCTCTAAGTTTTAGATTATAGACGACCCGTGTAGATGCTGGAGCTACCAGAGTTGTAAATTATTTTCAGAGATCTGGTCCCAAAGCGCGGCGTGTACAGTGTGGAGCCTGAGGCCAGCGGAGCAAAGTGACTGGCCGAGGGGGCGTGGTCGCCCAGAGGCCCCTGGAGCTGAGCGTCCCTGCTCTCCTTACCTTCCCGGTGCCGCACCAGGGCCTCCTCGCTCTCCTCTCCAACGCCTTGTCTTCTGTTTCTTGTCTGTGGAGTCTTAGACAAGGTTCTGACACGTTAGGCTAGCCTCAGGTAAGAACAGCGGTGTTGTCATGGTTACTCTAGGCACAGCTTTGTGGGAGATGCTCAGAGTCCATCCTTGCTCAGAGCGCCCACGAAGGTTTATGCTCCGAGGGGTGACGGTGAACCACTGAGGATGGAGACAGCCCCGCAGCTCAAGATGCTGGCTCTGGGGAGGCATGGCTGTCTGTTCTATGTTGTTCTGTGTGGGCCAAGTATGTTCTGAAGGAAATACAATTACAGTGAGAACGGTTTTGCGTCTCACATCGGGTTTCTAATCCATCAAAGAAGGCAGTGGAGAAACCTTCACACGCACCTTTCCAACGAGCAGCCGGGTGGCAGAGGGATCTGTTCTACCCAAGACGTGTCCCCGTTCATGGCTGACCCCCGGCATGAGTCTAACACTCATCAAAGGTTTTCCACAGTCATGCAGATGAAATCACCTTTGAGCAGGATACCCATGCATTTTATGATTTTTAACATGAAGATACACTGGAGTATTGTATTGTTTTAAAACATTTTCTGCGCAAGAAAAACTAAAAGTTCTAGTGCTGTTAGTAAGCTGCTTTCTGCTACAAGTGTAAAAACGTTCGGCTTTCTATACATTTCGGAGCTAAGCAGGAGTCCTTTGACTGCCCCGGAGACCCAGGGGTGTGTGGAGAGTCCTAATGCAGGGGCCGGGGAGAATGCAGCAGCGCCCCTGGGGAATCGCTCACTTACACCGCACAGGACTCTGCTGACGGGGACTGTCCCTCAAGTAGACAACCGTAAACTCCTCAGCCGGCCAGCCTGGGCAGAGTGGAGACCAAGGGAAGGACTGTCCCCACTTCCTGAAGTCCCTGAACCCACTCCTTTCTCAAGATGTCACCTTTATCTCCAGTTGTTTCCTTCTGAAACCCAAAAGGCTACAAATCAATTCAATTGTAGCCATTCCCTCTTGCTGGTTTCAACACCAGCATTAGCCTATGTCCTTTTTCTAGAATAAAAAAAGGGACACGGAATACATTATTTCAAAAACTTGACTTTCAAATGGAAGAATTACTCAGACTTCCAGGCCGCTCTGCTCCCTGTGCCCTCTGTCTGGTGCCACCACGTGACTTCTCTCTCGTGTGCGATCCTCCTGTTTCCTGATCCTGCTCTGTTTCCTTCCAGGAAAGGGGATTGCAGGGGACTTGGAAAGAATTATAAAGTAATACAGGCAGAGAGGGGACAGATTTGGAGAGGAGAATTATGGGATGCCATTCTTTAGGGAGGTGTTTGGTTTTCTGTTTTATATTGAAATGATGAATAAAAAAGTGTTCACACACTAATTAGGCATATGAAACCCCTGTCTGAGAGCCCAGCTTTGAAAGCCAGCCTGGCTCAGAAGGCAGGCTTGCCTGGGTTTTGATGAGTGCCAGCCTAAAGGCATGCACAGGCTCCTTGAAGCGGCCATGTGCTGTTGTAGCAGATAAAGCCAGTGCTCACCCCAGTGCTGCCCTCGGGAGTCAGGTGCCCTAGGAATGGGGCAGCCAGGGAGGCCTACGCAGTCCACAGTTTGCATCCGAGTGGCTAAGATGTTGGGACTAGCAAATCTAAGCATGTTCTGCATTATCAAACCGGCTGAAGACAATGCCCAAAGGGGGTTGGTGCTGAGGACGGGCAGGCTGGTCCTTGCCAGTGGACCCTTCCTGGGGTGGGCATCCTTCCCTTACCTAGCTGAGGCCGTGCTGTGTTTGCGACTTCCCCTGCCGTCCCCAGGAGTGTGTGTGCTGGTCGCCTGCAGGAAGTCACTGCAGGCCCTGGCTGGCTTCTGGTCCTGCCGCCTGACTCTTCCATTGGACTGAGACAGGCTGTGAGTACCAGTGATACTTGGTGAGCACAGTGGGCCCGACATTCAGAAGACTCGGTCTTGCAGCACCTTACAGATTGGAACGGAACGGGTGACAAAGGACATGAGATCTTGTTTTTCTTATAGTGGCTATTCCTGCCTTGTCACATGTCCTCTCGTTTCAGCACAAGGAAGTTCCTGGTGGCTTTGAAGATAAGGCTTTCTCAGATTCCTTTCTCTTTTATCCCTGCGTCACTAGAGATGGTATTAAGCTCCACAACCCTGCATATAGGCCCCTTTAAGTCTCACGGAATAAGCTTCAAAGGAATTTGTCTTTTTCCTTTAAAGAGGGAAAGGACCATGTCCAACTCCTTTGGTTCCTATCTCTTATAGCTACTGATTTTTGAAACATTTGTTAGTGGATACAGGGGTGGTTACATGCATATGCACGTGCACACACACACACACACACACATACACACACACACCAAGAACTAAGTTAGAGCCCATTGTCATGGTTCACTAGTACTTTTTCTCCATTTTTCCTGATTTCTTTGTCTATGTTTTCCCATTGAGGTTCTTGGTGTTTAGTCTGAAGACTGAGGAGCACTGGACAGCGTCACGGCCCGTGTGTCACTCCGGCGAGGATGTGACCCCCACCTTCGGCTTCCTTCTCTGTCATAAAGCACAGCGCTCATGTGTTTTTGTAAAAGCCAGAAAGCAGATTTCCGGTGGAAACAAACTTCTTTGTTGAGAGGCGGCAAATCTGTTTACTTTCCAGAGGATTGACCAAATGTCTTTTGATAGGAAAAGTTTGCTTTGATATAAAAGAAAGAAAGAGAGAGAAGGGAAGGATACAGTGGAATATTTCAGTGGCATTGTGTTTCAAAGAACAATAATAATACCTGAAAGCTGCTGCTGAATGGGCCTTGAACACGAAAAATAATTTAATAGCTTTCGTTTTCATGCTTAACAATTACTCTTCAACAAAGCCATTGTACGCTGGTCTGTGATACTCATCTTAAAAACCAATAGATTTTTTTAAAAAAGCAGTTTTAGATTTATCGAAAAACTGAGCAGAAATTACATGGAATCCCCCTGTGTACCCCTCATCTGAACACCCTGTGTCTGGTATGATTAACATTTTGCATGAGTGTAGTACATTTGTTGAAGTTGATGAATCACTACTGGTATGTTATTACTAACCAAGGCCCATAGTTTACATTAGAGTTCATTCTTGTATATTCCTTGGGTCCTGTCAAAGGTATGGCAAGTCTCTGCTATTATATCATACAGGATAGCTTCACAGGGTGAAAACCTATGTGCCCTATCTGTTCATCCCTTCTGTGACCCCCCCACCCCAGTCCCTGGGGCTTCCACATTCACCCCATTTGCCTGTATGCTTAGAAGGGCTACATGCTTGCATATTAAACAGTGTGTGTGTGTGTGTGTGTGTGTGTGTGTGTGTGTGTGAAACTGCATTACTTGCTTTGATCCCTAATATGGAAAAGTAGCTACATCTTGCAATTCATGATCATTTTCCCTCCCCCAATTCGAACAACTTTGTAAATGTCACACAAATGTCGTACATTATAATGGGACAATGTTTTGGAATTAGAGATGACCCCACGGAATTTTAGAATTTGAAAGAATCCTTAAAGTCGTTTAGTTTTGTTGTTGTTGTTGTTGTTTCACATTGTAGATACCAAACCTATACGAGGGAAGTGTCTTATTTAGGTTTCAAAAGCTAGTGCTATATGTGCCGTGGCTTATACCAAGGCCATTGAAACGTGACTTTCAGCCTTGGTCCTAACACACTTAGGTCCTCCTGTTCTTATTCACTAGGGGAGGGGACTATGGATCCGCGGAATTACGAGTGATGGACGACCCTGAGACCCTCAAAGATTTCAAAACAATATCTGACTCATCACAGCATGGCCCCATTCTGTGCCTAGAAGTCTATTCTAGTTTTAAAACATTTATGTTTGCTTATATTCCAATTATTGGAAAACTCACCTCAAGTTTGGCAACTCTGTTACAGTACAAGGAAAGTCTAGTAAGAACACTGTGGTGCCAAACTGGGTGACTAAATAGGAGCTTATTGAAGAAAATAAGCCGGGTTGGTTTTGAGTCACAAAGTAGAATGTTTTGCAGGGATCTAATCTCATGGTACCCAGGAGAGATGCTGTGTAGTGACTGGGACCAGGGTCAAGTTACTAGACCTCTTGGTGCCTCAATTTTCTCTTCTGTAAAATGGGGCATGGATGTGGGTCATAGTCTCTGTCTTATGTAAGTGTTATAATGGGGTTAAACAGGTTAAACGTCTGCATTGCTTAGCACAGCGTCTGGCAGTTGTTTCCTGGTTAATTTTACTTATTATAATCAAAGGGTACAAAGAATCAGACTCTCCAGGTTGGCCTTGTTTGGACCCTTTTCCATTTAATACCTTTCTAAACCATCCTGGACGAATGGTTGGCCGTATTGATGTAAGCTCCAAAATAGTTCCTTTCATTCTCCTCATTTTGTGTGGATATGTGGGGGGTGTGTGCAGGAGTATGTACCATGAGTTTGGATAATTGACTGTTTGGCACACAGGAGGGCAAAGGCTAGTCGTACAAGTTGTAGCTCATAATCATCTCATCAGCGGCGACTGGGCCAGCACAATGCCCAGTTACCCTAACTTTCTGATGCTGTGTTCATCTTGTCAGTTATCTCGATTTAAGTAAACCCGTGGAATGGCAGCAGTCACTGAATTGTGCGCATATGACGTGTGTGTGTGTGTATGGGTGTGTGTGTTATGTGCTGAAGATTATTTCTAAGCGCGTGAGAAGTCATCAAGTGGCAAGCATGCAAAGGTAACATTCGGTACCTCAAATTATGAAGTGTGGTGCTGGCTACATAGTATGAGCTCTCATCGTGTGTTATTTATTATAAAGATGGAAACGTTGCTCTTTATGACAGGTGAATGCCGACTTCTCCTTGACTGTCAGGCCCCACCTACCCAGAGGTCTTGAAATCAGTTCACTTCATATTTGTTTTTATGATTCATTTTAACACCCCACAAAGTATCTCTCTTTACAGTCAGCATTTCTTGAGCCGGTGTGGTAGAATGCTTGATTTTTTTATCTTCTGCCTGCCGTTCCCAGGCTGCACTGCACCTGTCCGATTCTCTTGACAGTAGCTTGAGTCCAAGCATGTTTCTGCACTGGGATTCTGGGCCACCTCATGTGTGTTCCCTCCTCAGGAAGTCTCCTCCTTCACTCACTCTGTTTGCAGGCCTGGGATAGTCAGCCTTGATACGAAGACCAGAAACCCTGGTCATTTGTAGTGGGGAGGGATTTGGATGAAAGTGGCTTCTGTCTAAAGGGAAGACTATATATAGTCAGGCAGCAGCAAGGGGGTCAGCTCTGTAGGGTGAAACCCAAAAGGGTTGAGTGTACGCTATGCTCCTCTCGGAAACCCTAGCGGACCGACCAAGTAGGTAACGCAGATGGGGCCAGATACCACCGTAGTTCTCTTTAAGATATGATCTGCATTCAGGCCTAATGGACTGCTAATATATCCCCTCCTCGACCAGAGGCGTGTTCTCCAGAGATCTGTAGAAATGTCTTTTTCTGGTGTGTGGGGGCCTGGGGGTGGGGTGGGATGGGGGAGAGAAAGACAGCATCTTTGTTTAGGATACAGTTTCAGCCATTTTTGCATGTTGCCCTATCACTTAGCAAATAAATTTCGCATCAGGGTTGAAAGCGGCTTTATGGTCTTAATGGCAGTGGCTTTGAAAAGACATTTCAAATACAATCGTCTTTTCCACGCCCGAAACCTGATGCCCAGACCAGAAGAACAGTCTTGCCCCTGGCTGCACAGGGGTTTCCTAAACTTTGTGGCTTTTGTTTCTTTAAGTGGCCACCCTTCAGAAAGTGCTCTGAGGATGAATGATGCCATTCACGGATTTTATTTAACCCAACAAACTTAGCTACAGTTAAAAAAAAAAAATACACAAGCCTAAGCAAGTGCAATCAGCGCCGTGACACTAATGCTGCTGTGGTCGGGACCGACAGAAATTAAGTTGTCTTTCTACTTCCTTTCTCGGGACTGCCTGTCACAGAGGGCAGATGCCAGGCTTTGGCTTTGCAGAGTGTTCATAAGTGGATGTATTGTCATATTGACACTGCTTGAATTCCATGAATCGGGGAAATGTATCTAACACCATGTAAAAATTTTATTTTTTTTCATTTTGCTCCCCTTCATGTTTCATGGGAATACGATTTGATGTTGATTTCTGTGTCCATGCAGCTGTTGGGGAAAAGACACGTGACACAGCAGATTCACTTTGGCTGGGTTGGTTTACCGTGCGCGGTGAACGCTGCCCCGGTACTTAGCGCTGAAGGGATTCTGTGCTTTTTATTCGAGAACTCTTTAATATTTCTTCAAAATAGTGTTCTGCTTGTGACTGTGCAGTGGGAACTCTATAAAGATTTCTCTTCCCTCTGGTGACTTTTGTTCTACTTTGTGACATCCATAAAGTGTTTTTTTTTTTTCTTTTTGTACAAACAATTACACACCTGCTACGCTGAGCTCTACGTGGATCTGGAAGGTCGAGCGGTATTTGCCTCCTATCTCCGTGTCCTCCTGAAGGGCTTTGAGCTTCTGGAATAAGTTCTCCCCTCTTGACCGAAGCACGCATTGTCAAGCTGCCTGGTGGACTTTGGCGGCAGCTTTCGGTGCTTGTGTTTCTAGGACCGTATGCAGGCTGTGGTTACAGTGTCCCATGGTGAGTCCGGCCCACACATTTGGGCTGATTTTACTGGACAAGCTCAGAGAAGTGGTCCATGCTTTTATCCCATGTTGCTTTTGCACGTACACTTCTAAAATGTAGTCATATGCGTTCAGGAGTTGCTAGGGAGCATGATTTCATCGTAGTGTAGCGTTTGTTCTTTCTGCGGGCCACGTGAAAGCAGATTCCACAGGAATCGGGAAGGAAAAAAGGATGCAGTTCTTCTTTGCACATATCTCTCCTTAGACGTCGGTTCCCTGTGCCCCCACGTGACCTCCCCTGTCATTGTGCCCTGCTCCCTCTCACACACGCTGTGTACTGACTCTCGCTGTCCCAGGGGCGCCACATTGCTCACCACCTTCCTGTATCAGCCCATGTGACTTCTGTTGCCTGAAATAATTCGTGAAAATTCATCTGCAGAGTGATTTACAGTTTAACATGACTTTCATATATATATTTGATGCTAATATTTCATAGAGAGGACAATTGGAAATCAGAGAAGTTTCTTTGCTCAAGGACACAACGACAATTTTGTCAAAGTGACACCTTATTATCATGATGTGGGTCGCGGTGACCTGTCTCTAAGTTGAGCTCTGCTTTGAATGCTCCAGAATATATTTATCTTTTCACTGCTTTCTCCGCCCCCTCCACCACCACCACAAGTACCCTTTCTGCACATGATTGAACGCTCTAGTTCAGACAGGGGTTCTTGCTGTAGACCATATTCCCGCTGCATCGTATCATAGCATGCATCCTATCCTGTCTTGTCTGTGTTCTTGTTCGTTCCTCTGACACCCGCTTGGCATTGCTCCGCGTCGGGACCTGCCATTACCCTGCGAGCCGCTGCCCTCCGGGTCAAACACGCAGCGTTCTAGCTATGGACAGTGTGCTGACGGATTCTAGATGAGGGCATTCCTCTCCAGGCCTCTCCAGCAGCCTGTCCCCTGATCTTTCCGCTGCCGGCGGTGCACACGGTGTACCCATCTGAAATAGTCAGTCATCTCCTGTGGCCCATCTACAGGCTGGGCCACAGTAGAGATGCCGGCTTCCCAGCCTCGGTGTCCCTCCCTGTCCTGTGGAGCAATTTAACGTCAGTTTGTCAGTTTTTTTTTTTTTTTTTATTCATTTTAGAGAGGAGACACAGAGTGAGAGAGAGAGAGAGAGAGAGAGAGAGAGAGAGAGAGAGAGAGAGAGAGAGAGAGAGAGAAAGGGGGCAGGAGCTGGAAGCATCAACTCCCATATGTGCCTTGACCGGACCAGTGCAGGGTTTTGAACTGGCGACCTCAGTGTTCCCAGGTCGACACTTTATCCACTGCGCCACCACAGGTCAGGCTGTCAGTTTGTTTTAATTCATTTGAATGTAAATAGCCTCGCGTGACACGAGTCACATTAGACAGAGGAGGTCTCGAGTGTCCCAGTCCAGGAGTAGTCAGCGTCACTGCCGGGTCGGGAAGAAGCACCCAGGCGTTTTGTAGAGCGAATCGCCCAGCCTCGCTCGCTGCGGGTGCTTGTTAGGACCATCGGAGAGATTAAAGCGCGGGGCTGTTGTCGCCGGCAGCCTCTGCACGGTCACTGCGGTGGCGCTAGCTCAGCCCGGAAGTCGGCCATGTGTCCCGCAGGCTCAGAGATGGCCAGGCGTCACCACCAAGAGCACGGTGATGCTGTGCAGAGCGAGAGTAACGGACATGAGGGAAGCATCAATGAAATCCCTGCCACCTGCCACCGTGCGGGCGTTCGGCTGCTCCGACCGTGAGCCGGAACGTTCTTTCTTCCCAGCCCTTTGTACTGCGTACCTCAAAACGGATGTCATTTAGGGTTCTCGGAAATGCTGTTTCCTGAGCCATGCTCACATCTAGCGCACAAATTCCTATCCTCTTAGAGTACCCTCCCCTTGGAAAGTGGTCGTGGTGAAGCAGAGGTCGCAACACAGTGCATTTAAAGGTTTGTCTGCTGCCAGAGCTATAGACTTTTAAGACCAGTTTGATGTAAAATAAGATTTCCCTGCCCCTGACATCCTTCCTTATCTGATACGATGTGGACGACACAGTGGAGTCTTCGCTGGGCACAGCCTGCCCGTCGTTGGAGTCGCATGCTGAGGGGTCCCTGTTTCCTTCGGGCACGCAGGGGCAGGACTGGGCTCATTGGTGGGCAAGGCAGCCGTTGTCCACATCACTGGAGGACTGCAGGGCTTTGGGAAGGGGACACTGGTCCAATCCTTGGCACCAAGGAGGTTCTCAGAGCTATCTGTGGAAGAGCTGCGTGAGTGAGCTCATCCTTTGTAAATAGTCCACTTTTTATGTTGCTTCCATAGAAGAATACTTTTTTATTTTTCTTTGAAAAACCCTTACCTAACAAAGCAGAGCTACGGCACCCTCATCTCCTCGCCCTAATGGGTAACCTGGAAAGTCATTGCATCATACTTTAACTCAGGTTCCTTGCAGGCACACCTGTTTGGGCCAGGATCACAGAATCCACACGTAATTCAGACCTTGAGGACGGCGTCCCAGCATCTGGCTTTGCAGTTTACAGTAGAAACACACTTCTCCCTAAGGCTTTTCCAGTGGAAAATTCCAAGCACACGTACTATTAATGAAGAAAATGACTGTTACACGGGTTGGTTGGACAGATAATCATCTTGAAAGGGAACATTTTTGCTCCGTGGTGAGTTCAGTCAGCAGGATGAGAGAAGTAAGTTTCCTGTCACTTATCAACATTTTCTGAGAAGAGCAGTAAGCTCTAGGGCCTAGAGTCTAGGCTGTGGAGAGGAAAGCCTCTCTATTCTAGGGCTTTTTGGGGTGGTGGTATTCACTGGGACGGAAGCCCAAAATAATTAAAAGGTCTTTTGAAGAATTTATGGGCGGTGGGGGGGGGCGGGGAATGCCTTATCAAAATTAACTGGCTTTTTATTTTCAATCTCCCGGTAGATATTTCCATTCTGAGAGCTCAACGTCCTGACAAGGCTCATTATTTTTTGTACTTTGCAAATGAACATAGTTGGATTTGTCGTTGGTAATTTTTTACTGTAATAATAGAATTCTTGCTGCTAATTATTTTAGATGACAGGACAAACTCAAGGCATTTAAACTATTGTGTGCCATGTAAAAATACTTTTATTAAAATAATATATTTTAAATTAAAGAGAGGACTCTGTCCCGTCCACACTGAATCACTTAGGCACAGCAAAAAAAAAATAATAGTTTGGCAAGCACTGCCCAGCCTGTGGGCCGGAGCAGATTGTCCTGGGTTTTCTTAGTATAATGGTGGATCTAAAAGCTCTCCAGAAGCGATTTCCCTCATCCTTGGAATAGAGTTGAGCCAACAGGATTTAATCATCTTGCAGTTATTTTCCTTGAAACTTGTGGAGGAACCTGGAATATCTGCATTTTGTGAAAAGTCAAGAATAATTCTCAAGTCTTAGTCTTATTTTTCTTAAGTCAAAATGACCTCTTAGTTTTATGGGAACTATTGTTATGTACTTAGAACTATTTTCTTAGGAATCAATGCCACTTGTAATTATATTAAATTTATAAAGTCATTAAAACAACAATTGTCAACCTTTTTCATTTTATGGCACACATAAATGACATAACTACTAAAATTCTGTGACATACCAATAAATATATTCTTTTCTGATTTGACAAAAATATAGGTATAATTCTGATTCATTCACACCAGATGGTTATTGTGTTGGCTACTGTTATTTTTTATTTGACAATCTAAGGGTAAATAGGTCAGTGCACCTGAATACATAGTCAGATATAGCATGTTTGAAAATTTCTTGTGGCATACTAGTTTAAATTTGCTGCATTAAAATGATCTGAATAAAAAATTGAATAAACATAAACATACAAAGTCTCACTGGGCCTCTATTAGACCCATAGCCAATATAATTTTATTTATTCTTTTCTAATGATATGCTTAGATGTCTGTATTAGCATGGGAGATAGATCTCAAAATATCATAATATAGTAGAAAGCAACTATTTTAACTTTATCAACGTGTATTGAAATCTTCTCCAATAGTCAATATAAAATGAATGACTTTTCTAAATGGTGAGTGCTGTTGCTTTTAAGATTCTCTTAGGGAATTCTTTTTTATTCTTTCTTTTCTTCTTATCTTTCTTTGTTCCTCTTTCTCCCTTCCTTCCTTCCTTCCTCCCTCCCTTCTTTTCTCTTTCTCTATGCAATGCTTTGTTGGTCAGTGGTGCATGTACATACTGTGATCACTAGTAACTCTATCTTGTTTCACTCACAGAATTTGAACAATGATATGTGCACTCACAAAGCTACCAGTGCCTTTCCCACCTGATTTCCTGGGTTGACATCCAAACACCTGCAGCAGATAACCAGGTCGTTTGGGAAGGGCTGGCTGGCAATGCTTCCTAGTCAAAGAATGTACTAAATGTGCGGAATGAGCAGATACGGGCGCCTATCCGTCAGCTCTATCTCCTCCACACCTCTAATATCTAACGGTGAGGTCGGGCAATGGCGGCAGGAGCAGACGCCCTTGTTTTCTACCCGAGCCCAGGGAAGCTCTGCTGAGGCCAGCGCCTGGCAGGAAGAAGCGAGCACGGATAGGCACGGCCATCTACCTCATGCATAGACTTAGATTAGTTAGCTTCTTAGAATAAAACAAAACAAAACAAAATCTTATTTTTTTTTAATATAAAGTGTCTGCCAAACAGCGAAAACAATTTTATAATCAGATATGAAATACATATTATTTAACTTTTTTTTAAAGATCACCCTTTTATTTAAAAAGCAGTCCGTCTTTCATGGTAAACAAGTTAGCAGTGGTAGGAAAAGCGGGAAAGCGGAATGTTGGTGTCCCTTGCAATTGCATCAGCCATTGATTAGGACTTTTCACACTTCTCTGCATCTCCTCTGGCTGCACTCAGGAGATGTTGGGGTTATAAGAAACTTGGGGTGAGCAGGTTGTGTTGCGGGTTACTTCTCGATTCCTGAGTTGGGCCCCCGTGCCAGCATGTCACCAAATGCAGCCTTCCTGGTAGAACAGGAAAACTGGGCTTTCCCAAAAGGTGTCACTTAGAAAATGTAGTTGATTTCCACAGTTCCCCTTTACGTAGTAGCAAGTGCATGGTGCTAATTGTGGGTATCACCAGAGTAGTGGCGTCAGTATTTTTGTGCCATTGGACGCCGCTTCGGCTCAGAGCATGACCCCCCCACCCCCTGGCAAATGCTTCAGCATTCCTGCAGGGTCACAGGTACAATTTCCTGTTCTACTTCATTGTTTCCGGTCTCCCCTGTGGTTGCGTCAACCCGTGTGCTTTATTTCCACATTTGAATTATAATAATGCTTTATGTATGAGTTAGTGCAATAATCCTAACTTCCTAGTTTAAGTTTTCTAAAGTAAGCAGTGCAGAGAAGGTAGGACGACATGAGGTGTATTAGTCAGTTCAGCTGCCGTAACAAAAGGCCACAGACTGGGTGGCTGAAAGAGCAGACGTTTATATCTCACAGTTTTCGGGGCAGGAAGTCCAAGATGAGGGTGCCAGCGTGGTCAGGCTTGTGGTGAGGAGCCTTCTTTATTATTCACAGATAGTTGTCTTCTCATTGTAACCTCACATGGCAAAGAGAAGAATCACCTCCCTATGTCTCTCTTCTTTAAAGGGCACTAACCCCATAGAAGAGGGCCCTATCCTCATGACCTAATTGCCCCCTAAGGACCCCACCTCTCAATACTAACACCTTGGGGGGTAGGATTTCAACATGTGGATTTGGGGAAAGAGCACATTCAGCCCCTCAGTGAGAAGTCCATGATAATGAAGAAAGAATTTCTAAGTCCTGCCCTCCTGCAAAGGGCTTACTTAGCTGCAAGTCACAGGTGTCCTCTGAAATGGATGTGGTAGGAAAGTCAACAAGTGTCCTGTTGCTACGTACAATTGACAAGAAAAAAAAGTGAAACTTCATTCATTCACTCACTCATTTTTATTCATATGTTAATTCATCCAAATATTCAGTAATTCTCAGAGTGTCCCCTATGTTCCAGGTATCTTGCTAGAAGTCTAGAATAGAATGAGAAATCTAAGACGGTAACATTTTCAGTTGCCCTTAAAAAAGTTGTGGGGAGACGACATAATGTACTTGAAAAGAATACCCCTTTAGATCTCGGTTCTAATAATGATCGTGTAACTAAAACCTTGGGGGTCTTCCGTGAAGTCATTTGCATTTTTGAATTTCAGCAGGCGAGGTGATATAGGAAGAGCATTTGCAGGTTATAGGTCAGAGCACAGACTAGACTATTGTCAGGGTGGACTTGAAATACAGAGGGATTTATGAGATGCTGTCCTAATATTTCATCAGGAAGACATCATTATTTTTTCGTTCTTCTGATCCGTGAAACAAATGAAGATATTTTTAAATGACTTCCTTCGGTGGAAGTTTTCCCTCTAGTGGCTGCCATGGAAACCACAGGAAAAATCTCTAATGGTAAATCGCCAAATGGAAAGGAAAACAAGGAAAGGAAAAAGAAGTTTTAAAAAAATGTACTTTGGATTATGGAGAAGATGTTAGGTTGTTTCTGAAGATCATTGTTAGATTTTATTTTTAAATTTATATGACACTCAGCTGTAGAAAATGAGGACGAAGACCCCCTGCTCCTTTTATGATAGCTGATGGGAGTGTGGGTGTTGGAGCGGCCCCCCAGGGTGGGGGTGGGGGTGGAGAAGGCCTGTGCTCTCTGTGTCATCCTAGCCAGGAAGACTTTCAACCCCTGGCCCCAGTGGGGTTTTGCCTGCTCCCCTGGTCTGCTTCCCGGAACAGCAGGAACCGCCACTGCGGACTTCCTCCCGGGGAGCCGGACGGAAGTTCTGGCCCAGGGGGCACATTTGGTCTTTATCACAGGCATCTTTAGAAAATCATCCAAAGGGGGAAATATCTTTGACTTGTTGGGAGGATGCATGTACTGAGAACACCTAGCCCCTACGGTGGCTGCGCTGGTCCTTGTCTTCCCAGCAGCCTCCTGTCTTCCCTTTGCCTCCAGTGTTCCCAGCACAGCTGCCCCACGCCCCTCAGACACTGCCCCACGCCTGCCCCACGCCCCTCAGACACTGCCCCACGCCCCTCAGACACTGCCCCACGCCCCTCAGACACTGTCCCCACGCCCCTTAGACACTGTCCCACGTCTGCCCCACACCCCTCAGACACTGTCCCACGCCCCTCAGATGCTGCCCCACGCCCCTCAGACGCTGTCCCCACGCCCCTCAGACGCTGTCCCCACGCCCCCTGACGCTGTCCCCACGCCCCTCAGACGCTGTCCCACGCCCCTCAGACGCTGTCCCAGGGCCCTCAGACGCTGTCCCCACGCCCCTCAGACACTGTCCCACGCCTGCCCCACACCCCTCAGACACTGTCCCACGCCCCTCAGACACTGTCCCACGCCCCCTGACGCTGTCCCACGCCCCTCAGACGCTATCCCACGCCCCTCAGACGCTGTCCCAGGGCCCTCAGACGCTGTCCCCATGCCCCTCAGATGCTGTCCCCACGCCCCTCAGACGCTGCCCCACGCCCCTCAGACGCTGTCCCAGGTCCCTCAGACGCTGTCCCCACGCCCCTCAGACGCTGCCCCACGCCCCTCAGACACTTGCCGGTCCCTGTTCTTGTCGGGCTCTTTATCACATCGCTGGCTCCCATGTACGGGCTCAAGCCTCACCTGCCACAAGCAGGCCTTCCCTGACCAACCTAATAACGTGGGCTTTTGACGGTTAAACTTTGTCCCATGACTCATTGATTTACTCCAGAGCTCTTGCCACAATCTAAAATACTGTGTAATCTACTTACGTCCTGATTCACTGTCGGTATCCCTCACAAGAATGGCAGCTACACAAGGCGAGAGATTTGTCTGTTGAATGC
Source organism: Rhynchonycteris naso (assembly GCA_037038555.1). Taxonomy (NCBI): domain Eukaryota; kingdom Metazoa; phylum Chordata; class Mammalia; order Chiroptera; family Emballonuridae; genus Rhynchonycteris; species Rhynchonycteris naso. The sequence goes on along the minus strand of CM072998.1, from coordinate 4,907,787 downwards.
ACAGTCGTGGCCCAGAACCCAGAACAATGCTTCACGCACGCTGGGTGCTTAATATTGGTTGACATGATGAATAATAAATGACTGGGAAATTACGTTAACGTCAGCTAATTGGTGTCAGTTGTTTCATGTTTTACTGAAACATCAAAGTCTTTGGTGCCCTGTCTTAGTTGAGACTCATTTTTACATTTTTGAAATAATTTAACTTTCTACTTTATTTCACGTTGAAATAAGGTGTGCAAAAGACTTACAATTCTTCCTACAGAAACTCTGTTATCAAGTTACGAAATGTAAACGTTTCGGGAGGGAGAATATTTAGCGAGGGCTTGTTGTGCTAAACAAGAACATGATGTTTTTATGTCTTTTTGATGAAATGTGATTGATTCTACAGCTTATTTAGTGAGATACTCAATTGCTTGTACCTGTACCATAAGAAGACATTTTATAAACTGAGGTTGTTTGTCTGAAATTTATGTTGTTCTCTCTTGCTCTGTCTTCCACGCAGAGATAACTGCGGTTCACACCCGCGTGGCAGCTTCCTCAGTGGTTTTTCTAGCCTCAATAAATGTTTAAAGGAATAAACCGAACTGCTTCTCCAACGGCTTCCCTTGGATACCTTTCATCAGTTTTGTTTCATGATCTCTTTTGGAACTGCTTTAAATATATCTCATTATCCTTCATGACTTTTAGACCAAAAGATGTACCGTGAAGCCGAGCATCCCAGGGAAGGAAGGGAAGGAAGGTAGAGACGTCAATGCTCAGCCACCCCCTTTCCCGTCCCTCCCCCTCCCTCCTCCCCCCTCGTTCCTCCCTCCCCTCCCAGTAAAGCCTGGGACACCTGGCCGAAGGCAAAGGTGGGGTGTAGGCTGCTGGCCACTCCCGACCAGAAGTGCTGCCTACTGATCTGAACGTGTTGCCTAGGCAACTGAGAAACAGAGACAAAAAGGCTAAACGCCCTAAACCTAATATCTTCCTGAAATTTTCTGCTCCGTCGTTGCCCCGCCTCCGCGCAGCCCCCTGAAAACGGGGGAGGGGGGGTGTACAGAGGTTGCAGTGCCTCGCTCCCTGATGAGAAAATAGCCGCTCTGTTCACACCTGCTCTGCGTCTGTGTTTAAAGAATGGGTTTGCATCTATCGTCAGTGAATGATAACAGGAATAAAATCAGTATGCGTTTTCTAGGTACTTCTGGCCCTTACAGGGGCTTTAAAAATGCACAGACGAATCACAGCTTATCTTTGGCTAGCTCAGCCTCTCTCCTAGTGTTTCTTTGGCTTTCCTGCTTTCGTTGCCATGGTGACTGGTTTAATCACGGTGCACAGAGCCACTTCTAATTACAGTAGATGCCAGCACAGAAATTAATTCTTTGCGTGTCTGCGGCTACAAACAGCTTGTGGCTTGCTTCTTGGCACATGGTTGCCACATTCAGGAAAAAAAAAAGGCAGTTGGACATAATTTTAAATTTGCTATTTTATGCTATTTGTTATTAAGATGAAAATAAGCCTCTAAAGTGGATTGATGGCCAAATAAACAATACGAAAAGTTGATAAGAGATGAAGGTTTATTACAAGGGACTGTACTAGTGTTATCCATAACATATTGATTAATAGCAGTGATAAGCATTTGACATTCTTTTCCTATCAGAAAATATTACTAACAAGATGTTCATCATTTAGAAGCTAAAATTATTACATTGCTGTGACTAAGCATTTATATTTTCTAAAAAAAAAATGGACAATTTACATCAACATTCCCTTCACTGAATTTTTAAAGGATCTTGGAGCTCCCTGAGTGCAAACTATTATTTCTTAATGTGTGTCCAACTCTTGCACACCAGGGACACTGAGGAGACTGGTCACAATCACGTGAGGAGTACTTCTGTTATGAAATGACAAATGGCAAGTGCACCACAGCTGACCCCCCCCCCCGGCCCCAATTGCCCAATTGGCAGCCGGGCTGCTGTGTCCCTACCCTAATCTGGGTGAGCTCCTTATCACATGCGAGGGCCTCCCCAGAAGCAGTGCATACAGCGCAGAACTCGGGCTCTGGGTTCCATTTGCCTTCATGGGAAGTTCTGTGACTTCCAACCTGGGGATGTTCTCCTGCCAGCTCAGACTGAAGCAGATCTATGTAAAATAACAGCATGAACAATCAATCTCCCACCACAGACACTAGACTCCTTTCCTCACTGCCTCTCTTTACAATCCTCCTCCTCTAGTTCTGGGTCAAGGTATGTATGCACTCATTCGTAGCTTATTAGAAAATAAAACTTAACTCCCAAGTGAAGTATATTCAGCCTGACCTGTGGTGACGCAGCAGATAAAGTGTCTGCGTTCGATACCCTGGGCTTGCTTGGACAAGGAGCATATGAGAACTTTATTCTGACTTTTTCTGCCCGGTAGGCTTATATGACACTTAAGAGAGACATGTCATGAGTATATTATGTTGTTAACTGAAATTGATTTAAAACCAAGTGCATTATTTAATTGCCACTTAAATTGGTAAAAAAGAGTGGCCTCTCTTTGATTAGAGGAGACATTTATTGGCTTTTTATTTGGCATGTTAAACTTGCCTGGCAATAAATGTTCATGGAGTTCTACTGATTTCAGAGAAACAAAAATCTCTTAATTTTGGTCACAGTTTTTCCCTCAGAAAGAAAACCAGTTATTAAGTCATTCACAAGTCTGAATGCTCTGGGCAAGACATTGTAGACGTGCGGATCACTATGTAAGCTGTCTTTTTCCTTCAGGACTCCGGTTGTTCCTTGGGTAAGCCAGCCCTGCCCCGTGCCATTCACTGTCTTTGCTAGAACAGTGTTGGGTCTTCTCCACACTTCCTTCTGAATTCTAACTTCTCCGTGGGAGTGACCAACTTAATTGAGACTTCTGTGTAGACATCTCTTGGTTGGCAATCATAAGCAGGGTTGACATTTTCAGTACAAGCTACATATCAAAATAACTTTTAATAAATAAGCCAATTTAGAAATTTTCAAAAATTATTTAATTTTTTAAACGAAAATGATTGAGAGTAAGCCTGAGATATAAAAGTATGAAACCCAGACTCCGTTATCCTTTTACCTGAGATAGATTTACTTCTTATCAAACGTTTGGCCAGTATTTTCTACTCGGTTCATTTCATGATAGATACTCCATCTTCTACTGATTTTAAAACTCTAAACTGTTCCTGTAATGAAATGACATATTTCTGAACTTACTTTTGTTAAATCGGCAACATCACTGTACTTTCTCAGTTACTCTGTAGCCAGTCTAGCACGCTCAGCCTCCAAGACCACCTTCGGGTTTGCTTGTTGTGTGCCATGGAACTGATATGGTAATAACATTTTTACTGGGCTTTGCTGATTCGCTCGATAAATTATGGGGAGCACAGAGGGTATTTTAGTAATCATATCATCATCATTCAAGTAATCAAGGAATATACCTGGAATTAAATAAGACAGATTATTATTCCTTGGTAAATCACAAGCATTTGTCGATATATCTGCTTTGGAATTTTGCGCACTTGGTTGTGACCTCTGAGCACGAGAGGGAGATTTGAGCAATAATTTCATGTTATCATTGCATTAGGTACTTTAGGGGACCAATCTGAAGCGATGAGACTGCACTTTATGGCCAACAACATCATCAGTCGGAAGTAGTTTGTTACACAATTTCTAAACATGCCTGGAGGTATATACATTCCTTTCAAAATTATAAATGAAAGGAAAATAAATTACATGTGACAACTTGATTGTCTTGTTATGTGGGTGTCTGAAAGCATTTATAGAAAGTTAACTTCCTTTTCTATATTTACTTTTATTGAGCTAGTTAATTTCAAACACACCTTCATAAATTTTAGACCCAAGAACAAAGCACTGCTCTATGCCCTCGAACAATATAGGTACATTTTCGTGCTCAACAGTATCTTTTCAAAATTATGGTGCTGACATATATTATTGAGATGAACATAGTCTATATAGTTTCTCTTACATCTTCAGATTTTGATGATATGGTAGAACATTCCAGGAATTGCAATTTCAAATTAACACCTTAAGTAAAAAGTTTAGTGTTTAAGTCAGAAATTGTTTATTTATTTGATGTATCGCCAAACTGTGGTTAACCTGTGGTTCTTAGATTCACAATTAAAGCTCTTTTTTTATTAGGTGTCAACTGATGAAAATTTGCTTTACAAAAGAGAGTAAATGCTGTAAAACCAAAAATTTTAAAAATCAACTTTATGGAGCCTGACCAGGCGGTGGCGCAGTGGATAGAGCGTTGGACTGGGATGCGGAAGACCCCGGTTTGAGACCCAGAGGTCGCCAACTTGAGCGTGGGCCCATCTGGCTTGAGCAGAAGCTCGCCAGCTTGGACCCAAGGTCCCTGGCTCCAGCAAGGGGTGGCTCGGTCTGCTGAAAGCCCACAGTCAAGGCACGTGTGAGAAAGCAATCAATGAACAACTATGGTGTCGCAACGGCAACGAAAAACTGATGATTGATGCTTCTCATCTCTCTCTGTTCCTGTCTGTCTGTCCCTATCTATCCCTCTCTCTGACTCTCTATCTCTGTCCCTGTAAAAAAAAAAAAAAATCAACTTTATGGAGGCAAAGTTGGCCCATAGTAAGATGCACCCATTTTGAGGGTAAAATTCAATGATTTTTGGCAAATGTGAACCCTGCGTAACCACCTCCAGTCTTGTGCTGTGCCCTTTGCTAGTTAGTCACGCCCCCTCCCCACCTCCAGGCAGTCACTCATCTGCTTGTTGCTTCTATAGGTTAGTTTCACCTGTTCTGGAATCTGATATGAATGAACGCAGCTTTTTGTGTGTGGCTTCTCTGACTCAGTATAAAGCTTCGGAGATTCCTACGTGCTGTAGTGTATCTCAATAGTCCGTTTCTTCAGCATGCTGACTGGCGTCCCGTTGTATGGATTGACAATTTGTTTACTCACTCATTTGTTGATAGATATCTGGTTGTTTCCATTTGGGGGCTATTATGAATAAATGATGTACAAGTCTTTGTGTGGACATAAGTTTTCATTTTTCTTTACTAACTTCTAGGAATGCAATTGTTGGGTCATATGGCAAATGTATGTTTAACTTTGTGAGAAAGTGTCACCAAATTGTACCATTTGAAATTCTTGCAAATAGTACAGAAGACTTCTTTTTTTTTAAATTTTTTTAATTTCTTTTTATTTTATTCATTTTAGAGAGGAGACACAGAGTGAGAGAGAGAGAGAGAGAGAGAGAGAGAGAGAAAGAGAAAGAGAAAGAGAGAAAGCGGGGAGGAACTGGAAGCATCAACTCCCATATGTGCCTTGACCAGACCAGTGCAGGGTTTTGAACTGGCGACCTCAGTGTTCCCAGGTCGACGCTTTATCCACTGCGCCACAACCGGTCAGGCACAGAAGACTTCTTGTACTTCATTTTTTTAATCATACTGGATATTGTCAACTTCTTTTATCTTAAACAGTTAGAAGGTACATAGTGCTATCCCATTATAGTTTTAATTGGCATTTCTCTGAAGGTTGTCAATATTGAGAATTTTTTTGTGAGCTTATTGATCATTTGTATATATTCTATTTTGAAGTGTTCTATTCTTTGCCCACTTTTAACGCAGTTGCTGATTTTCTTGCAGCTGGTATTTGCATGGTATCTCTCGTCCAATATTTTACTTTTTTAAAAAAAATTATTTATTCACTTTAGAGAGGAGAGAGAGAGAGAGAGAGAGAGAGAGAGAGAGAGAGAGAGAGAGAGAAAGGGGGGAGGAGCTAGAAGCATCAACTCCCATATGTGCCTTGACCAGACCAGTGCAGGGTTTTGAACTGGCGACCTCAGTGTACCCAGGTTGACGCTTTATCCACTGCGCCACCACAGGTCAGGCCAATATTTTACTTTTAATCCTATATCTTTCTTTATATTTAAGGTGTACATATAAAGGTCATATGGTTGAGCACCACTTTTATATATGATCTGACAGTTCACATTTTTATTTGTAGTTTAGACCATGAATGTTATTGCAATTGGCAGTATGAATGGGTTGAAGTCTTTATTTTTTGTGTGTTCTACCTATTCTTTGTTCACCATTTGATTTTTTCTGACTTCTTTTGGGTTAATTGAGTATTTCCACAATTCCTCTGTTTTATTTATCACCCATATTTTCTTTTTATTTTATAATAGTCACTCTAGGGTTGACAGTACGCACCTCAGGTTACTACAGCCTGCCTTCACCTAGCATGTGTCATCATGCATAAAGTAACCACCTTGATACAGTGCATACTATTTTCACCTTTTGTCTTCCCATTATTGTTCTCATGCATTTTACTTCTACATACAAGTCCGGAATACATGGCTATTGTTTTTGTTTTAATCAGTTATCAAGAAATGTTATTAAGATGAAAACATGCCTTTCAGGTATGCTTACCTACCGTATTTTTCGCTCCATAAGACGCACTTGACCATAAGACATACTTAGGGTTTTTTGTTTTTTTTTTTTTTATTTTTATTTTATTCATTTTTTAGAGAGGAGACACAGAGTGAGAGAGAGAGAAAGAGAGAAAGGGGGGAGGAGCTGGAAGCATCAACTCCCATATGTGCCTTGACCGAACCAGTGCAGGGTTTTGAACTGGCGACCTCAGTGTTCCCAGGTCGACGCTTTATCCACTGCGCCACCACAGGTCAGGCCATACTTAGGGTTTTAAGGAGGAAAATAAGATAAAAAAATATTCTGAACCAAATGATGTGTTAAAACATTTAATAAAATACGTATTTTTCACTCCATAAGACGCGGGGGCATTTTCCCCTCCACTTTTGGGGGAATAAAAGTGCGTCTTATGGAGCAAAAATACAATATTTATCATCTCGGGTACTCTGTAGTCTTTTCAGTAGACCTGAGTTCTATCTAGTATCATTTTCTTTTTGATGAAGGATTCCCTTCGTTGTTTTCCTGGTAGCACTTCTACTAGAAATAGATCCTCTAGGTTTCTGTTTATATGAAAAAAGTCTTCACTTTCACCTTTGTGCTTGCTGTATTTTTCCTGGAACATAGAGTTTGAGATTGACACATGGTTTTCTCCTTCCTAGCACTTCAAAAAGAACGTCCCGTTGTCTTCTGATTGCCTAAGATATGATAAGAAGTCCCGGAGACCTATCCTTGTTCCTCCACGTGTCATGCATCTTCTCTATCTGCATGCTTCCAAGGTTTTCTTTTCATCATCTGTTTTCAAGAACTTGATTATGATATGCCGTGGTGTGATTCTCTTTGTTTTTATTCAACTTGAAGACTTAATTGTTTTGTTTTGTTTTGGATCAGTGGATTTAGAGATTTTATTAAATTAGGGAAAATTTTAGCCATTATTTCTTCAAGACATTTTTTCAGATTACTTTTTTATTCTTTCTAAGACCCTAATTACACATACATTATTAAACTGCCTCAGAAGTCACTATGATCCCTTTTTCCTTTTGAGTCTCTTAGAACTTTAGTGCTCCTGGTTTCTAATAGCTAATTTTTTCTACTCCTTATGTCTTTGTAATAGAGAGACGATTAGGTCAATCCCAGGCACATTTCTTTTTTCCAGATATTATGCTCTTTATTTCTAGGAGTTCCATTAGTTTCTTTAAGCCCTTCGATATATTTATACTAGCTGTTTCAAAGTCCTTGTTTGCTAGTTTCATTGTCTCTGGCATTTATGACTGATGGGTCTCTTCTCTTGACTGACTTTCCTTCTGGTTTACACCATCAGGAATATTTCACTGGATGTCGGTGGTTGCGAGTACTATACTTGGTTTCGTGTCTTCTATGAAGAGTGATAAAATCTGTTTTTAGCAGGAAGCTGAGTTACTTGTAGGCCAGCTTGGCCCTTCTAGGCTTGCTTTTAAAATTTGTTGTTTGTTCACAGTTGTTCTTGCTTTAGTGCTAGTTCAGTCCTAGTGCTAGGACATGACCCCCAAAGACTTCTGCTGTTTGCCTTGAGCCCTCAACAAGGATTGTCCGCTATGGCTGGTTGACATTCACAACCATCTGCACTTCCTTCCACATGTATGTCCCTGACTGTTCCTCTGTGTGGAATAGTGGTTTAGAGCAAGATCTGTGCGTCCAGTTGACTGCCTGGGCTCAAATCTCGCTGTTTGTCTTGTGCTTTTGGCCAAAGGCTATCCCCTCTCTGTCTCAGTCTCATTAGACTGCTATAATAAAACACATCTGTCAAGGTGGTTTATAAGCAGCAAGAATTCATTTCCCATCATTCTGGAGGCTGGGAAGTCCAAGGTCAAGGTACCAGCATGGCTGCATCCTGGTAGAGTCAGTCTTTCCCACTGCAAGCTGCGACTTCTCAGTGTTCCCTCTCCTGCTGGGAGGGTCTGGGGGCTCTGCTGAGTCTCTTTTATAAGAGGCCTCCACCCTATGACCTAACCACCATCCAATGACCCCGCCTTTTAATGCCACTGGGGTTAGAATTTCAACATAGGAATTTTGGGGACACACAAACATTTAGACAATAGCACTTTTTAAGGTTCAATTTCTTCATCTGTAAAAACGGGATACATCGTGGGACCTGCATCACAACATTGTTGTGGGGGTTAAATGCATTGAGACACAAGAAGCACGTAGAATATCTGTGGCACATGGTACATGCTCAGGAAGATTTAGAAACTATTATCACAACTTCACACTCTTTGAAATGGGATATTCAAAATTAGTGTGTCTCTCTCTGTGTATGTGTGTGTGTGATTGTATAGTGATACATGTATGTCTATATAGGATACATTGGGATATAATCAGATTGGGAGGTAGAAGGGGTTATGGAAGGGGAAGCTTAATTGAAGGTTGTTAGATTTAGCTAATAAGAATAAAATTTGAATTTCAGATAGACAACAAATAATTGTTTCGTACATCTCTCATATTGCGCGGAACATAATTACAAAACAATCATGTGTTATGTATCTAAAATTAAAATTTAACCAAGCATCTTGTATTCCACCTGGCCTTCCTAGCTGCGTTCCATGAGCAGAGGGAGGGTGCAAGCAACCACACCCACACCAACCTAACCTCAAGCTCCAACAGTGGGTACATTAGGCAATAAATATTAAATATTCTCTCTGCCTCAAGGCCCTCACCTGTAAAATGGGCACAGTGATGGTGGTTACCTCAGATCATAGGAAAACCAGGTGCTTAGAACTGTGCCCGTCTCAGTCTAAGTACCCAGTGAATATCCACAGTGGTGTCGACGGCTGTAATGATGGTTTCTTACCAAGACCCTGTGATGATCACTAATGTTACCACTTGGTTTTGAGGTTTCTAAAATTAACTATGATTTTCTGTCTCAAGAATCTGACAGTTTTGCTAGGGAATGCAGAATACCATTGCCATAATGTGTAATTAATGTATGCAATTCTGCACCATAAATTGTCTAAATCTCCTGTGTTGTACCTCAGAGTGATGTATCAGAGCATCAGTTTTCCAATGACACGTTGTGCCCACATTATGTAATATCAGCTGAGAAGGAAAAAATCTATGTTTAGGAAAGAGTTGTCGTCTTGCCTTCACTGCTCAGTGTGTGGGAGGAATGGAATGCCTATTTTATCTGCAGAAAAAGGGCCAGGATTCTTGACAGAAGTTTTCACATTATTTGAATAGCTTTTCTTCTTACAAATTCAAAGGGATTAAAACGAAGGTCAGCGTTTGAGACTCACCAAGCAAAATAGGATTCTTTTACCATTTAATCCAGAGTTGAGTATTATTCTCTAAATTTAGCTCATGAGAAAAGATAAAATAAGCTGTGTAATACCCCAAATGCTCCTTAGAAAAGGTAAGATCATGTGGAAACATTTTTCCAAAAATAACAGAGGAAAGGTTTATGGAGATTTTGTTTCTAAAGTCAAGCTTGAGTCGTGTTTGTGCTGTTGATGCTGCAGGCCAGGCTAGCGCCTCCCTTTGCAAAGACGCGCCTCTCCGTGGAGCCATCCTTCCCTGTGAGCTCGGCTGTGCTCAGTGTCCCGAGAGCAGGTCTCTCCTACCCGCATTAGATACTTCCATCGTACCCCTCACTCTGTCTGTGGGTTCCTACCTCTCAAGGCATTGACCACATTCTGATTTATAATTTAATGATTTAGATTCTTCTCTCCCGTACTAAAACCGGAAGCACAAGATGTTAGTAGAATTGTTTTGTTTATATTTACATCTGCGCATTACCTCTGTGGCGGTTTGTACACCCCCAAGGCTCTGGACACATTTTTTTTTAAAAAAGAATTAATGTGTCATGATAGCTGAAAGCCAAAGAAAAGTCACTGTGTTTATTTTTCAAATCCTTCTGCACTCCAGATGTGTGGGTTCCCCCCTCCCACCAAGCGATGCTGGCACCCACTGCCTGGAATCAGCATCAGATTCCACATGGTGACAGGTCCAATTCCGTGACACTGTACCCCTTACAGACACTAATAGGAAGTTGGGTGCACGCCACATCTAATTAACAGGTGACAATATACACATGGGTAATTTCACAAATGCAACACGGTATTATGTGACCTGTATTTTAACAATGGGATCCATCTTTGTTTAACTCAGAGATATGCCTTTTAGAAAATAACAAGTCCCTTAGAAGAGTCCACGTACCTTCAAACTTCTCCTGGCTTCTTGAGACAGGAACTAATGGGGTTTCATTAGGAGTCTTAACTTTTAGAACATTTGGGTTGAGGTAATTCCAGGAATATAAGGATACTCTTTTTTGGTTTTGAAAGTGTCTAACTACAGGAAACATCACTGATGTTCTAAAGCCGAAGCCAAGCCTGCTGCTGTGTTCCGTGTCAAAGGGCTGGCAGCTTACATTCCCATTGATATTTCTGGGAAGGCAGTTGCTTTTGAAACTTTGTTCATTCCTTTTACTCAATCACAGTTCTAAAACTTCTGGGTGTTACTGTATATTTACTTAGTTCATGTAAGCTTTTTATACACCAAAAATGAACTATCAGAAAGGGAAACTAAGAAAACAGTCTCATTCTCAATTGCTTCAGAAAGAATAAAATACCTAGGAATAAATTTAACTAAGGATGTAAAGATCTGTACTCAGAACGTTATAAGACACTGAAGAAAGAAATTAAAGAAGATGCAAATAAGTGGAAGCATATACTGTATTCATGGATAGGAAAAATTAACATCATTAAAATGTCCATATTACCTAAAGCAATTTCTATTGAGATACCAGTGGTGGGCCCTGGACAGTGGTTCAGCAGAGAGTGTTGTCCCAGCATGCCAGGGTCATGGGTTCTATCCCTGGGCAGGGCACATACGAAAAACAACTAATGAGTGCACAACTAAATGGAAAATTTAGAGGAACAATGAGTTGATGCTTCTCTCTCTCTCTCTCTCTCTCTCTGTCTCCATTCCAACCTCTTTCTTCCTCCTTCTCTCTCTCTCTCTCTCTCTCTCAAATCAATAGAAAAAAAATACCAATGGCATATTACACAAAACTAGAACAAATACTCCAAAAATGTATATGGGATTACATAAGCCTTTGACTGGCAGCAAGAAGGGGCCTCATCCATGACTTTCTTCTGTACTGACCGCCTGTGAGAGTCAGTGCTCTCAGGAAATGTTGGTTAGAGAAATATGCAATAAAAGGTACGTTAGGACAACCCCTTCCGTGCAAATTAACAAAGGATATAACCAATTAATAGTAATTATAGTGTTTCCCTTAGAACCTCATTATTTTGATGTTGACAGTTTGATATTAAATAGAAACCATAAATCATAAATTTGAGTCCTTCAGTCAAATTGCACTATAAAATGGGGATATTAAAAGCAATTAATTAGGTTCAATATGCTTATTTATATTCCAACTTCTTTGCATATGACAGTTCAAACAGGACCGAAAAACAATCCCTGCTGTTTTCAGGGCTGCCTTTTGGGTGTGTTTCCAGCTCTGGGCACTGCCCACTGCATGCCAGCCGGTCCATGGCGCTCCCACTCGGCTAGTCTGTAAACATCTTCTGAAATGACTCCCAAGTACACTCCTCACGTGCACCAAGCTCTCTGGATGATTTTTATTTTAATTTTTGTTGTGGGTGGAGGAAGTCAGTCATAGTGGGCATGGGAGGTAATAGCCCAGTCCTTTGAACGTGCAGTGCTTGTGATGAAATCACAATTCCGGGCACTGCGTGTGGACAAGCACACGAAGGAGAAAGGGACCGGGTGATTTTCCCAGGCTGGGATTTAGGGAACTAGAGCAAGACTGCTCCGAGATAAGTGTTTCTTAGGATAATACCTTCGGAATGGTGGGATTTCACTCCATTCATTCCAACTTTTCTTGTACCAACTCACCATCCTGTTAATGAGTAAGTTTATGTCATTAAAAGTTATATTTTAAACTTCTTTGTCATATGTCAGTCCTCCCAAGCCTTCAGGATTCAGAAAGGAAGAATTCGCTCATCTCAGGGGACTCATTTGAGAAAGTAAAGCATACATTTTCTCCCCTTGCTCCTGTCTGTGTTTTCTGTGCCAGCTCATTCTGAGTCCTTCCTCTTTTGTTCTTGGTGAGTCTGGCTAAGGGTTCATCGATCTTGTTTACTTTATCAGAGAACCAGCTCTTGGTTTCATTGATCTTCTGTGTTGTTTTTTTAGTATCTATGTCATTTATTTCTGCTCTGATCTTTATTATTTCCTTCCTTCTACTTCCCGTCAGTTTTACTTGCTGTTCTTTTTCTAGTTCTTTTAGTTGCAGGATTAAGTTGTTTATTTGAGCTTTTTCTAGCTTCTTAAGGTATGCCTGTAATGCTAGGAACTTCCCTCAGAACTGCTTTTGCTGTGTCCCACAGATTTTGAGTTGTTTATGCTCATTTTTTTGTTTGTTTGTTTCAAGGAAATTTTTCATTTCTTCCTTGATCTCACTGTTAACCTTTTCATTGTTTAATAAAATGCTTTTTAGTTTCCAAGTGTTTGAGTGTTTTTCAGTTTTCCTATTGTAGTTGATTTCTAGTTTCATGCCGTTGTGGTCAGAGAAGATGCCTGATATGGTTTCAATCTTCTTAAATTTGTTGAGACTTGTTTTGTGCCCTAACATGTGGTCTATCCTAGAGAATGTAACATGAACACTTGAAAAGAATGTATATTCTGCTGCTTTAGGGTGGAAGGTTCTGAAGATAGCTATTAAATCCAGATGATCTAGTGTGTCCTTTAAGTCTGCTGTTTCTTTGTTCATTTTCTTTCTTGAGGATCTATCCATTGATGTTAGTGGGATATTGAAGTCCCCTACTATGATAGTATTGCTGTTGATCTCGCCTTTATGTCCATCAAAATCTGCTTTATATATTTAGGTGCTCCTATATTTGGTGCGTAGATATTTATAATGGTTATATCTTCCTGTTGAATTGTTCCCTTTATCATTATGTAGTGACCTTCTTTATCCCTTACTCTAGTCTTTGTTTTAAAGTCCATTTTGTCAGCTATAAGTACTGCTATCCCGGCTTTTTTTTTCATTTCCATTTGCATGAAATATTTTTTTCCATCCTTTTACCTTCAGTCTATGTGCATCTTTTGTTTTGAAGTGTGTCTCCTGTAGACAGCATATGTATGGGTCCTGTTTTCTTATCCATTCAGCTACCCTATGTCTTTTGATTAGAGCATTTAATCCATTTACATTTAAGGTTATTATTGATATGTAGTTGTTTATTGCCATTTTATTCTTTAAAGTTATATTTCTTTTTTACTATATTCTTTTCCCTCTTTGTTCTGTTTATAACAGGCCCCTTAACATTTATCGCAGCATTGGTTTGGTTGTAATAAATTCCTTGAGTGTTTTTGTTTTGTTTTGTTTTGTCTGGGAAGCTTTTTATTTCTTGTTCAATTTTAAATGATAGCCTTGCTGGATAAAGAAGCCTTGGTTGTAGGTTCTTGCTCTGCATTACTTTAAATATGTCTTGCCATTCCCTTCTGGCCTCAAGTGTTTCTACTGCAAAGTCAGATGTCATCCTTATGGGGGCTCCTTTGTAGGTGACAGCCTGTTTTTCTCTAGCAGCTTTTAGTACTTTCTCTTTATCTCTTAGCTTTGGTATTTTAACTATGATGTGTCTTGGTGTAGATATTTTTGGGTTTCTCTTTAATGAAATTCTCTGTACTTCTTGAACTTGTGTGACTTTTTCCTGCCTCAATTTAGGGAAGTTTTCAGCTATGATTTCATTGAACAGGGTCTCTAACCCTTGTTCTTTCTCTTTTTCTTCAGGAACCCCTATGATGCGGATGTTGTTTCTCTTTAGGTTGTCACAGAGCTCTCTTAGAGTTTCCTCAGATGTTTTCAGTCTCTTTTCTTTTTGCTGCTCTGCTTCCGTGCTTTCACTTATCTTGTCCTCTCAGTCACTTATTCGATCCTCTGCTTCATCCAGCCTGCTTTTAGTTCCTTCCAGTGTAGTCTTCATTTCTGACATTGTGTTTGTCATTTCCGTCTGGTTTTTCTTTATGATTTCTGTGTCCTTTTTGATGCTTTCAATTTCTTTATTGAAGTGTTCATTAAGTCCATCCACTGTAGCTTTGAGATCTTTAAGCATCGTAAAAAGTCATTATTCTTTACTCTGCATCTGGTAATTGTTTACTTCCAATTCATCCAAGAGTTTATCAGAGGATTTATCTTGTTGAAGGATATGGCTTATGCTTCTCTGCCTACCCATTATTCTCTATGACTTGTAGGCTTCTTCCAGCTGTGATCTCCTTACCTAGTAGAGCCTCTTTGAAGTCTTGGTTTGTTTGTTTTCTTCTGTGCCAGCTTATTCTGAGAAACAGCAATGGAACAAAACCTTTAGGAGCCAACTATTTTGGCATTTCATTTATCCAATACTTTGAAAAACATTCAAAATTTAGAGCTGTATCTCAAAATCATTAAAAATTTAGAAAATTTGTTTAGAAATGTTCACAGAAACACACAAGCACACTTAAATTTTGCCATTTACAGCTGTATTTTCATTAGCACAGAGTTGAAACTAGAAACTAGTTTGGAGGTAATTAGGCATCATAATTCATCTCAACCAATTCCAAATACGTTTATTAGAAACATTGTTTTCATCCTTAATTTGTGCTCTAACAACATATGTATTCCTATTATTATGTAAAAATGAATAATATTTGTAAATGATAGTCTTTTAAACTACATTTACAATAACATTTACCATAATGTTACATGCTGTCTCAGGTAATGGCAATTGTAGTAGCACTAGCATTGCCCCACATACACAGACCAGGGAACTGAGCGGGATTTGAACTCAGCTCTCTCGACCTTCAAAGCTTGTGTTCATTATCGCCACCAACTGGGTCCTTCAGAGTTCATGTCAAAGTATAATTCCTCCTCACTGCACTGCGGGTGCCTGGGTCATTGCTGGAGAGAAATCGGGCTATGGGATAGGACAGCTCACCTGAGCGGACTCCCAGCACAAGCTGTGGGAATGTAGCATGCTCCTATTGGTACATGCAAAATCTCATTCTAAAAACAAAGCAAGGCAGAGGTGGGAAGCCTGGTAAGGCACACAAAATGATAGATCACGGTCAGTATTTTCTGTAAGGGAAAACCCACCTCATTCTATTCTTCCACAAAAAAAAAACTGGGTTTCCAAAAGATGTTAAACTCATTGCATGGACAAAATCAGACTCACATTCTACTTCTCTTAAGAGTATGGTGCTTTTGTGTCATTCATATTATTTATAACTAAGCAGCAATATCAATCCTGGAACTTAATAAATAGTAGAAATACTGTGGAGACCTTGGGAATATGTTCAAAACATATTGACTATAAATGATAGTGCATTCCATTTCTGTGCAAATAGCTTGAACTCCGTAAGTGGCTGAATTTAGTGAACAATTCTCATTAGGTTGACGACATCAATGAGATGAATAAAGAACATTTATTGAGTGCTTGCTGTGTGCATGGGGCAGTTCTGTTATTTATTTTTTGTGTTATTTGATAGAACAGTGTTTTTCAAATGTGTATTACTGAAAGAGGTCATACATACTTGTAGCCTTTCCATTCTTTCGATATTTCCACATATTTATTTTTGTTCAGCTTTATTGAGGTATAATTGACAAAATTGTGGACCACGTAAGGTGTGCATCGCGGGGATTTGATGTGTGTGTACGTTGTGGAAGGATGGGCTCCATGGAGTGAATTAACACACCCATGACCTCGTAGACTTACTCACATGCACATGCTGTGAGTCATGACCAGGCTATGTCACCTTATTTCAAGTCCATCTTACTTTTAATGGGACTCTAACTTGTGAGCGGAGATGGCTAGCTCTGAGAAGACCAGAGGAACCACACGTGAAAGTAAGACTTTCCCTGCCCATAGAACCCTCCGTGGGGATCTAGGCCAGGTAAAAACTATGGTCCAGAGGGAGTGTGCCCTTCTTCCGGGGGGGGGGTCTCTTTCACCCAAACACAGGAGGAGATCCCTGGCCCTAGCGAACTCGCATGACAGGAAAGGCCCGAGGTCACAGGAAGGCTCCAGACAGACCCAGATCCCTGCCCACCTACGCCCCGCAGCTCCCCTGTCTGACCTCGCCAGTGGCCATACCCGGCCTCCACGCAGGCGGCTGAGGATGGGGGGGGTCTTCCCTAATCTGCCCTACTCTATAGGAAACTTCTTTGACTTTGAGAGAAGAGGGGAGAGTGTGTGTGTGGTGAGAAGTTAGCCGTCATGGATTCATCTATTGACTCCATCCTTTGACCGAAGATGAGAACTTTGGCCGAATTCTTCTGCGGTTCTCTCTCACACACTGTCGAGCAGAACCCCGATGGAAAGTCTTAGGTAGCCTTCACTGATGCTTGTGAGTTTTATTGATGATCAAAAAGAAAATAAAGACGTGTTGTTTTTCAGTTAGAAATATTTGCTTGAAATGTCAATTGCTATCTAGCTTGAATGTGACCCACCCAACAATCTATTCTTGTTGTTTCTGTTGTCAGTGGATCTTACTCTATTACCTGGATTACATCGTGGGTTTAAAGAAAGTGGAGTGAGGCCCACTTAGCTGTCACAAGTAACTTTTGTGACACATGTAATTTTTAGAGGTCCCCTGCTAGAGACCTCATTCTCACGAGACACGTTCATCCTGCCAGATATCTGATCGCACTGTGTCCTCACAGGGTGGAAGAGACAGGCTGGCTCTCAGATGTCTCCTGTAGAAGAGCGCTTCTAACCCAGGTCATGAGACTCTACTCTTGTGATCTGTCACTCACCTAAGGCCCCACCTTCTGATATCGTCCCATTGGGGGTTGGGATTCCAACATATGAAATTGGAAGTGGACACAGACATTCAGACCGGGACAGCCTCCTTATGTAGGTGAGGAAATGCAGGAGCCAGAAGCAGCAGATGCTCTGAGACAGGTCAGAGGAAGCAGATTGCTCTGGGAGCACAGGCCGAGAAGCTAGTCGTACCCCCCAGGCTTAAGGAGGCAGGAAGCTGACTGCTCCACTGACATGGCCACAGGCCATTTGTCCCTCATTGTGGGTGGTGGTTCTGCTATGATGCTGAAGGGCATTTTACAGGTTGTCAGAATGTAGAAGGTTTTTTTGGGTTTTGTTTGTTTGTTTGTTTGTTTGTTTTCAGGGACAGAGAGAAAGTCAGAGAGAGGGATAGATATGGACAGACAGACAGGAATGGAGAGAGGTGAGAAGCATCAATCATTAGTTTTTCATTGCTGTTGCAACACCTTAGTTGTTCATTGATTGCTTTCTCACATGTGCCTTGACCACGGGCCTTCGGCAGACCGAGCCACCCCTAGCTGGAGCCAGCCACCTTGGGTCCAAGCTGACGAGCTTTTTGCTCAAGCCAGATGGGCCCGCGCTCAAGCTGGCGAGCTCGGGGTCTCGAACCTGGGTCCTCCACATCCCAGTCCGACTCTCTATCCACTGCACCACCGCCTGGTCAGGCTGTAGAAGGTTTTTTACTTTGATGTTGTTCGGTGGCTGCAGATGCCTCTAACATCTGTGGCTGAGACTGCCCGGCTTACTTCCGCCCTCATCAGAGAAGATTCCTCTCCAAGGCAGTTGCCACAGCTGTGTCTACTGCTCTGACAAGGAAGGGGTCTGTCTGATGGTCTCCCCACGTCATCCACGCTGACGTGGGCACATCAGCACCACAAGGAAACAAGACAAAGGACGATGCAAGTGGATTTCACGGGAGTGTGAGCTGGCCGCTCTCACACAGGGTGTGACAGGCAGAAGCGCAGGCTTAGAAGCTTCCGTGGAAACGGGGCTCAGTCCCTGTGAATAGCACCATGGTTACGGTCTACAAAAATAACGAGGAGAGAAAACAAGCTCACTGCAGTTTGAAGATGTTTATTTCTAGGGTTAGTTTTTATCCGCTTGCCTGATAAAATGGAAGACTACAGGTTGAACAAGGCTGTGGTTTGCATGGTCTTGACAAAATCTAAAACCAAAAAGCACATTATAAATTTCTCTCTAAATGCTCACCGCTAAGTATTCAAAGAACCTGTGTGCTCGCCCTCGCCCTTCTCTGGGTGTCAGGAATCTGGTGTTTAAGGAACCCTGGTGAGTATCAGCTTCTGTCCTAAGCCAACTGCTGACCTATAATCAAAAATCCAGTGTCTGTGTCTCGTCCACCACTGCCCGGTGGTTGGGCTGTTGTCACTGAAGCCTGGACACAGCTGCTCGCATTTCAGCGCGCCTGGCATCCAGCTGTGACCGCTGATGTGCTCTGAATTCGATGGCGTTGAGCAGGATAAGAAAGATGACTTCATAGGCCTTATACGCTGTTATTGAAACCATCCTGCCATTTTCATTTACCAGAAGGAGTTCCTGTTGAAATGTTACTCTTTCTACTTCCCAAAGGCTTCTCATTAAAGCCAAGGTACGGGAAAGGCAGTCTGCACCCAGCTGTTCCCGTCCCACCCAGAGAGCAATTAAGTGCTCCTAGTCAGTAAACCACCACTAAAACCCTCTTCTCCGCGCTGGAAGCACAAGAGGCCATGGCCGCTTTTTCCGATTGAAGGTGAGCTCGGAAGTCGACTCTTCAGACATGAGCACGCTTATATGAGGTGAAGGCCGGCTCTCATAGACGATGACTCCCAAGGACACAGGGTCTGGAGGCAAGGCAGCCAGAGGATGCCATCCTGTTACGTTTTTTTCAGTTTCAGCAAGAAGCAAATGCATCAGAGGGACCCAGTGTAAGCGAGATGTTTTTGTTCAGGGCGCGAGCGTCACCCTGGGAATCCCTAGCCCTGCAGGGCTCTGCACTGGCCATGCCCAGGGTGGGTCCTCACTCCTCTGGGCCTCACTCCTCCGGGCCCTGCACTGGCCATGCCCAGGGCGAGCCCTCACTCCTCCGGGCTCTGCACTGGCCATGCCCAGGGAGGGTCCTCACTCCTCCGGGCCCTGCACTGACCATGCCCAGGGCGGGTCCTCACTCCTCCGGGCCCTGCACTGACCATGCCCAGGGAGGGTCCTCACTCCTCCGGGCTCTGCACTGACCATGCCCAGGGCGGGTCCTCACTCCCCTGGGCCCTGCACTGACCATGCCCAGGGCGGGTCCTCACTCCTCCGGGCTCTGCACTGACCATGCCCAGGGCGGGTCCTCACTCCTCCGGGCTCTGCACTGGCCATGCCCAGGGCGGGTCCTCACTCCTCCGGGCCCTGCACTGGCCATGCCCAGGGCGGGTCCTCACTCCCCTGGGCCCTGCACTGACCATGCCCAGGGAGGGTCCTCACTCCTCCGGGCTCTGCACTGACCATGCCCAGGGCGGGTCCTCACTCCTCCGGGCCTCACTCCCCCGGGCCCTGCACTGGCCATGCCCAGGGTGGGTCCTCACTCCTCTGGGCCTCACTCCCCCGGGCCCTGCACTGGTCATGCCCAGGGCGGGCCCTCACTCCTCCGGGCTCTGCACTGGCCATGCCCAGGGCGGGCCCTCACTCCTCCGGGCTCTGCACTGGCCATGCCCAGGGAGGGTCCTCACTCCTCCGGGCCCTGCACTGACCATGCCCAGGGCGGGTCCTCACTCCCCCGGGCCCTGCACTGGCCATGCCCAGGACGGGTCCTCACTCCTCCTGCGCTCCGCTCCTTAGACAGGAGTTGCTGACCTCGGCAGGTTCCCGGCCAGCGGGTGCCAGCCAGATTGCAGCAGCGGGAGGCCCTGGCGGGAGCCTGGCGAGGAGGAGGGAAGGAGAAGTGGGGCATTCATCGTCCTGTGTCTCAGGCTCCCGCGTCGTCTCTCAGGGCAGGGACAGCTGTGTTGGGCTCCTGCTGGTCAAGTCCATCATGGATTCGGCTCCTCCCATTGTGTCCAGACTCCAGGAGCGCCACATCCTCCCTCCAGGTTAGGGACCCTGTCAGCCTCCTGCCCTTCCTGATCCGTGTAGTATCCTTGTCCTGCTGTCCTCTGCCTGGTTTCTCAGTAACTCTGTGACCTGGACAACCTGTCGCCCCTATTGACCATCTCATTCCAATCCTTCGTGGTTTTTGTTTTCTATGTTGGTCTCTGGTCGCAAAGCAAGTAAATTCTTCTAGGGCTTGAGTTAGTCATCCTGAATTCACATTTTCAATAAAGGTCATTGTTATCCTTGGTACACTATTCACGTGGAAGCTGCCGAAGAGGATTTATATTGCCCAGGATTAAGGATTTCTGGGCAATATAAGAACAAACCAGAAAAAGGACCAAAACATCTTTGTCAGACTCCATCCTCATTTCGTTGACAAATGCAGACTTTGGCCTTAAATAGTAAATGCTCTGGAAGGTTGCTTCACTTAAATATTCATTTTTGGACTTCTCAGATTTCACTCCGCCTTTCCCCTGCCCTGCCTGGCCTGAGAGGATGATTTAACTGGGGGGCGGGGAGGGGGTGCCAGGCAGGAGGCGGAAGCAGAGGACTCCTGAAGTCAGTGGTGCTTTGAGCTCCGTTCAGCTCTCAGAAAGGGGATGCCAGGTCTGTGATTGGGGTGGCTGGAAGCCAGCAGCTGGGCTGCACTGTGTTTGTGTAGTTCTAGAAAGCCTCGGGGCTCTGGAGGGGACACAGAACTCTGGGTCTCAGAGCGAGCTGGCACTCACCAGCTGGGCGCAGGGTTTCAGAGCATTCTTTTCTGGTACATTTAGGAGGTGTTAAGGAAAAAGCAATGTGCCAGATGTCTAAGGAAAAGAAATATTCATGACACTTGTGAAAGCATCGTAAGACAGACTTACTTCCAGGGGAGCCTCGGCGCTAGGTGTGGGGACCACTGTCGTGTATGTGGGGGTGGGGGTGGGGTGGGAGGGACCTGCAGTGGGGCAGAGATGGGGCTCTGCTTGGAATGCAGCCCGGGAAGTGGGGATCTACAGCCAAGAAGCAGAGTGGGGTTGGCAGATGGCAATTACTAAGCGGAAGCATCAGGGGGTTCTGGCTAACGGATCTAGCAGGATTCTCACTGAAGGCAGGCCAGGTGACCAGGCACCAGATGTGCCCAGAAGAACACAGACGCCTGAAGATCAGGGCTAGCTGGACACGACTCAGAACCACTCAGGAGAATGGTCAGTGAGAGAACCGTCCCGTGGCGGAATCCCAGGTACTTCCTACAGCTGTCACAGAAACTCCAGAGCTCCGTGACCTCAGTAAACGCAGGGACTGGCACTCGTCCTGAATCTCCCCCATCCCTCCCCGCCGCCTTCTAGACATCCTCTCCTTTGCAAGGTGCAGAAGTAGCTTTGCTACATTCGATATAGTCGCTTCCTGTTCTTGGATTTATTTATTCACTTAATCAGAGAGCATTCAATTTGGTCTGTCACTTCCTGTTTTCTGAGCAAAAGTATCTTCAAAGGACTCGTGGAAGTCTAGCAATTGAGGGACAGAATATTCTGCCCTCCTATCTTGCCTTCCCGCTGCCTCTACCACCTCAGGTATGAGATCATCAACAAAGAAGGTGAAGAGGCCCTTATAAAGCTGTGGCATCACTGAGACCAGAGTATTCTTGGAAAGTGAGAGGTGATATCTGAAATCGGAGAGTCATTCATTCATTCATTCCCCATTTTAATGACTAGATTTTTGACTAATCAGTTTTTGATAAGGTAAGATTCCTCAAATGTCTTATAATGCAATGTTTGGAGTTATCTGTATATTCTGATCAGTATATTTGGTATGATTTTGTTAATAAACGCTGATTTTTCTTTTCTCACCAAGTTCTAACATCTCCAGGTCCCACAAAGAGATGAGTTGATTGATAGAGATCAGTGTAGCCCAGACTATATATTCCTAGAATAAACTTAAATTCTTCAGTGAACTTCTGTCTTTTCTTAGGAGGGTCAGTGAGTTTCTTAACTCAATTATGCAAATCTGAACTAAACCAACATCTGAAGCTACAATACCGGTGAGGCTTGTCCTTGCCCCCACCAGTGTGATAGGACTCTAGGAAGGAATGTCCTGTGTGCACCATGACCGGAGAAGAAGAGGGAGGAGGGGACCGTGGGGGTCCTGGAGGGTCTGGAGGAAAACAGACAATGGGAGGCAGATGTCAGTTTTGCGGAGGCCAGAAAGGAAGCCGATCAGAGACGGGTCAGGAGAGAGAGAGAGAAGTGTTTAAGTTTGGATATTGGGCTCTGCATCTTTTATTACCTTTTCTAAGGAGTTCTTAAGGGAAGCAATGTTAAGTTTTCGAGTCTCTTTCATAACAATAAAAAATGCAGCTCATAAAGTATTCGGAGTTGTTTTCTAAGACATCTCACAAAAGGATTATTTTATTCAGACCCCAAGTTCCCTTATTGTGAGCAATGACGTTCAGAAGAAGCTGAGAATCAGACCCTCTGAGCCCTGGCTCTGCCGTTCCTGCCCCACCCGGGTCTGATCCAATTACCTGCTAAGGAGGAAAACAAACGGGAGTGCCCACAGTCCCCGGGGCTCCTCAGACGTCCATGGGTGGCTGTTGTGAAGGGTCCAGGCTGAGCCCCCGAACCCCCAGCCCTGATCCGAGCCTCACCATCCAAACTGAGGACAGAAATCAACCAGAACATCAGTTAACCCCCCTCCCCCCCTTTTTTAATGCCAGGCAGAGAAGATTGAGGAAGAAGATGGAATTTTTAATGATGTTGAACAAAGGGGTTCAGGTGCTAGCAGGACTTTTTGGTCAGTGGTGACTCTTGTGTGTTCCCTGCCACTGTGTGGGCAGTCCAGGTGGGCACAAGGGTGAAGGCCACCGGCGGAACAGGCTGGGAGAGCGTGCAGCTGTGGGGGCCAAGCATGTGCAGGAGCCACCGTGGAAAGTTCTTTAGCGTCAATACGCTTATTGAATAAATGAATGAAGGAAAGAACAAACGAGAAAGAGGTAAAGATAAAGTGTTGCAGGATCTCTCGGGGGTGACCCATCACTTCCAGGATGGTTGTTCAGGAACGTACGTAGCCCGAAATAATTAACCAGTGAATTACCAACCAAAGGCCAGGCAGAACGGGGAACAGGTGAGAAGTGGGAAGGTCATTCCGCGGAGACAAGGGAGCTTAACTAGTGACAGACTGAGACCGGGAAATCATAGGGAAGGGATAAGAAACAGGAGGCAGCATAGTTTTCTTTTTCTTTCTAGATCTAAATATTTTTAAAGTTAATAAAGTAAATTGGAATGATATAATAGAATATCTTGAATTCCTATCTAAGGACGTTACTTATGCAAATGCTGTTGCCTATGACACCCTCTTTCCTGGGGGTGGGGGGAAGATTCACGTGAACAAGATGCCATTTTGTGCATTTCCTGCTTCTTGAGTGTACGTTGTAGTTTCTCTCAGTTACCATAAGGTGGCGAGGTCCGTGCTGGGTCCTGGGAAACCAGCACACTGTTTCCCAGCCAGCGGCCTGACTGTTCGGCGTCCGCGGCCCGCACACACAAACATACGATGTGACAATGGGCAAAACACAAGGGAGATTTCCTCCCCGAGTGTCACTCTCTGCTCCTGGCTGGGCTGCAGCGTCGCAGCCAGGGATGTGATGAGTCACAGCCTGCCTCTTCACGTGACTACCCGCGACCTGAAATTATGAGCTGAAACGTCAGACGCATCTCAGACTGCTATTCCCAGGCTGAATTTGGTTCAATTCTTAATGGGACTTACAAAGAAAAAGAAAGAAAGAAGAGAGAAAAGAGGAAAGTAATTTTAAGAGATAGTTCAAGTTCTCGGTACTCACCCCTGTCCCTTCCTCCCTCCTGACGAGTAGCCACTGCCCTGTAACTGGAGTGATTTCTCTCTCTCTGCGCAGGTTTCTGTGCCAATTACTCATTTCTGTCAGTATCCTCCCAAGACCTCCCGGCCGGCCTTCTTGCATTTGAACAGGTTGTGGGTGTTTCACTGATGGAGGACGCACATCGCACATGTGGGGGATGAGGGAGGCATCTCACAGGGCGTTGGAAAGGACTAGTGATAGATCTGAGCTTGTGCTGAATGATCTGGGGTAGGAGTTACGGAACGGGTGCTTTGCTCTGAAGCGTTCACTATTAGGAATCGGGAGTGATTCTGTTACTGAGTATCTTCGTAAGTCCCGCCTAAGAGGAAGGAGGGATAGGTCGAAGCTAATGCTTGAGTTGGTAAAGAAGCCACAGTCCCTCGTGTTCGCCAGGATTAGGGGGACATCTGGCCACAGTGGTTTTGTTTCTATCTTAATCCATAACGGCTACAGATGTTCAGCAGAAGAACATCAAGGCCACATCTTATGAGACTCAGAAATTTCAGTTCCGAGTTGGGTTCCTAGGGGATGGTACCAGGTCCGCTCACAGATGTGTTTTGTCAGATATATTCAC
Source organism: Rhynchonycteris naso (assembly GCA_037038555.1). Lineage (NCBI taxonomy): Eukaryota > Metazoa > Chordata > Mammalia > Chiroptera > Emballonuridae > Rhynchonycteris > Rhynchonycteris naso. The sequence goes on along the minus strand of CM072998.1, from coordinate 4,883,074 downwards.
TCAGGTTTAGTCCGAAGTGCTCTGAGTCCCCCGGTTCCCCGCTCCGTGTGAGAGTTCCAGGGGCCCGGGGTTCTCACCGGCACCTTGGGTAGGCCTTCCGTGCATGCGACCACCCTGTCTAAAAAGACCTCAGACGCTTAGAGGTGTGGGAGCTGCGGTGTTTTTGAATCCTCTACAGTGGGTCAGAGAAGCACTTCATCTCGGTATGAAAAAAACAAGCTCTCTAACAATAAATGTTGCTTTGAGTACGTCATATGGGTCAAATTTATTGGGATTTTGAAACGAGAGACTGGCCTTGGCCCTCCTCCCTGGTTTCACTGTATGACACATGTGTCCTAAAGCAGACCCCATGAAGGAGCCACGAATGCAGTTGTTCAGACTGTTCAGGACGCACATGTAGGTGATCCGAGTCATCCCTCGTGTGTGGAAACGCAGCAGGAAGCAGAACACAGACGGTGCATTGCCAATGCTCGCTGGTTGAGTCACAGGAGGGTTGTACAAAGATTTGCAATTCAGTTAACTCCATTCAAGGTTTCTTCTAACAAAGATCACGTCTGCCAAATACTCGCTAGTCGGGGACGAAAGAGGCAGTGTGATTTCCATTTTGTCATCAATAGCATGCTGCGTACGGATAAGCTAAATCTGAAACTCCAGAGAAGGAAAACCTAATTTTTGATTTTGCTAGATATCGATGAGAATTTATTTTGAAACTGAAGTTTTTCATGGCACAATTTTTGTGTGTGTGTGTGTGTGTGTGTGTGACAGGGACAGAGAGACAGACAGGAAGGGAGAGAGATGAGAAGCATCAGTTCTTCATTGTGGCACCTTAGTTGTTCATTGATTGCTTTCTCATATGTGCCTTTACCAGGGGCTACAGCAGACCAAGTGACCTTTTGCTCTAGTCAGCAACCTTGGGCTCAAGCTGGTGAGCCTTGCTCAAACCAGATGAGCCTGCGCTCAAGTTGGTGACCTCCGGGTTTCGGACCTGGGTCCTTCTTGTCCCAGTCCAATGCTCTATCCACTGCACCACTGCCTGGTCAGGGTAAAAAAAACTTTATAAATTTTCTAATATGCATCAATGTAGAAAACATTTTTTAAAGAATTTATTCATTTGAGAGAGAGAAGAAGAAGAAGAAGAAGAAGAAGAAGAAGAAGAAGAAGAAGAAGAAGAAGGGAAGGAAGGAAGGAAGGAAGGAAGGAAGGAAGGAAGGAAGGAAGGAAGGAAGGAAGGAAGAGGAGGAGGAGGAGGAGGAGGAGGAGGAGTAGGAGGAGGAGGAGAAGGAGGAGGAGAAGGAGAAGGAGAAGGAGAAGGAGAAGGAGAAGAAGAAAAAGGGAGGAGCAGGAAGCATGAGCCCCCATAGGTGCCTTGACCAGGCAAACCCAGGGTTTCAATCCGCGACCTCAGCAATCTAGGTCAACACTTTATCCCCTGCGCCACCACAGGCTGAGCAAAAACACTCTCATTATGAGTCACAGCATCGTGTCCATTGGTTGTTAAAGTATCAAGAAACATTTGAACAGCACTTTTTGCTACTGATGACTTTAGAGTAGCTTTACAACTCATGAAATGTGTCCATGAGTTTTGTATGGAGGCTGAGCTGACATGGAAATCAGCGAATGCACTTTTCTTGGTCAGGTGTGCTTTTGAAATGTCAGTTTGATGACATGCTTTTGCTGTAAAGCCAAATTGATTGCTGTAGGATAAAAACATTTAAAGACAGCAAAATTGTTAAAGGAGATCAAAGGAAAATGGTTTTTGATGCCCAATTCAGTTGTTAGGAAACTCTTACATATGTTTGGAATAACTCAGAAATGTTTTTTTTAACATCTTTGATGTTGTCATGCAATTTACAAGCTTTAAAATTCTCATAAATTATCCTGCTGCTTAGAATCCTCATTTTGATGTTGACTTATTGGCAAAGTCCTCCTACTAATCCTTCCAAGACCCTACTTTTGTCCTTTTCTGTTCTTGCTGTTTTATTGATTGATTGATTGATTGAATTGATTGGGGTACAGCTTCGGGTTTACAACTCAACAAAACACCACTGCACACTGCATCGCGCACCCATTGCCCCGAGCACAGCCTTTTTCGTTTCCAGCTCCCCCCGCCCTCTGCCCCCCTCCCCCGGTCCCCCAACCCCATTTCCCTCTGGCCGTCACCGCACTGTTGTCTGTGTTTGTGTGTGTGTTTGATTAGTTCCTCGGTGTTTCCCAGTGAAAGACGAATCTTCCTCTGTGTGTTCCCTTTGTTTTCCTCCCACTCCTGTGACTACCTCGTCTCATCATATTCTCGGTGACAAGTCTGTTCCCTACCAGCCTGGTACTGCTTCATAGCTTGCTCCTTACATTTCCTTCCGTGTTTCTTCCACGGTGTGTGGCCCCGGACATGGCTCGCCGTGTGCTGCTCATAAAAATGAGGGGATATTTCATAGCTTCCTATTCACTGTGAGTAGTAGATGATTGAACTGGGTGAAGGAGGAAACCCTAAGTAAGCTGGAACATTTCATTGTAGAGAGAGGGAATGAAATGAATAGTGGGAAGAAAGACGTCCAACAGTGATCAGCACGGCAGGCCGGGTCTCCATGGATATCTCCTGAGCTCTGTGGGGAAAAATAATTTTAAATGTTTGTCAAAACTCTGAGGGAAAATCGCATGAAAAAAAAGATGAGCTTTTTATTCTTTTATTTCATATGAAATCAGGCATTATAGAAATTCAAGATATTAATATTGAACCCTTATCATTCTTCACTGGCAGTTTTATTAACCATTTTATAGCATAAAGTAATTCCAGTGTTCACTGGTGCATTAAATTACTAGCTGCTTCTGTTACCTTTAAATATTTTGATAAGTATATAGAATACCTCATGGAAAATAGCAAAAAAAAAATGATGTCATTAAAAATAATAATAGGTATTGAAGAAGCATATCAAGTCATGCAAAATGGAAACATTCTCAACTTATATTACTGGAAATGGATGGGATTCTAATTTTAACTGATTAAAATGATCACCATAAACTGTGGATAAATAAATGTGTAACAAACTATTAATCTAAAAGAAAAGTAGATGTGATCAACTTTCCCCTTAAGTATTTTTTAAACAATTTTAGCTACAAATTAGATGTTGTTTATTGCTTGACACAGTGAGTGTTTAAAAAAAGGCTGTTTCAATATCATTAATGGTGATTATCATGATCATTACTATTTTGATTATTTGATCAAACATTCAATAATAAATACCATTCTCTTTTTAACCAAGAAATATTTATTAAAATAAAATCAATTTCAGCCTGATCAGGAGGTGGCACAGTGAACTGAGCATCGGACTAGGATGTGGACGACCCAAATTTGAAACCCTGAGGTCGCCAGCTTGAGCATAGGATCATAGAAATGACCCCATGGTCGCTGGCTTGAGCCCAGCAGTCAATGGCTTGAGCCCAATGTCACTGGCTTGTACAAGGGATCACTCGCTCTGCTTTGCCTCCCCCCTCTCCATCAAGTCACATATGAGAAAGAAATCAATGAAGAAGCAATCAACAAACAACTAAGATGCCACAACGAAGAATTGATGCTTCTCATCTCTCTCCTTTCTTGTCTGTCTGTCTCTATCTGTCCCTCTCTCTGACTCTCTCTGTCTCTGTCTAAATAAATAAATAAATAAAAGCAATTTCTTTTACATAATACTCAGCAGAGGAAGGCAAGTCATTTCCTCCATTATTTTGATGTCCTAGATAAAGGTGGTCAATGGCCTTTGTTATAAGAGTGCAGTTGACCTTTGAACAACATGGGCTTGAACTGAGAAGGTCCACGTATATGAAGACTGTTTTTTATTAAATAGTGTGATTCTATTTCTCTTATGATTTTAATAACATTTTCTCTTCTCTAGCTTACTGTATTGTAAGACTACAGTCTAAAATACATATAAAATATGTGTTAATTGACTATTTATGTTATGGACAAGGCTTCTAATCAACAGTAGGCTTTTAGTTAAGTTTCAGGGGAGTCAGCAGTTAACACATGGTGTTTGGACTGTGGGCGCCTGTTGACATTTCTAACCCCTGCGTTGTCTAAGGGTCAACTCAGTATAAATCTTTGTTGCAAGCGTATGTAGCTTGTGTTAGAAGACCATAGAACTAACTCTGTAGCTAAAGTGTGTCCTGCTACACCTAAAATAATATTTTTTAGCTAAAATGACTCTGATTTACTGTCACCCTCTTCTCCTGTCACTGAGGAAGAAACCAAACCTCCCCGGACGCGGGCACCGTGGCCTGGGCCCCGCGAGTGTCCTGCAGGCTGTACTCAATCAGGGCAAATGCCACTTCCTGCTGGACTTGCTACTGGCGGTGGGGAATCACCAGGGTCTCCCCTCTAATGGCGCTTCCAGACCCCGAATTGTACCGTGAGCCCCTTCTGCATGTGCAGAACCCCGTCGGGATGGTGGTACCAGTTGCTGTTATCATTTTTGTTCCTTAGCTGGAATCTGCTTATTTCTGACCCCTGTCTTTTGGGACCATGGGCTTCAACCCCCCATACAGCGAGCCAGTGGAAGAGCAAACCCCAGACTGACCTAATGCTGAGGACAGACAGAAAACCATATAAGAAAAGCAAGCAAGGAGCTGATTGTTCAGAGCTGTGTCACAGTTGTGCCGGTTGAATCCGCTCCTCGTCCGCATTCCTGATGGTTCATCCGGATAACACTAAGCAGCACTCCCCTGTCCATGATGAAGCTCCCCCTCCCTGCTCTCTGGGGTGTGATTTCAGGTGGCATTTGCAAATGTCTTAAACTGCGTATCCGGCAGTACAGACTTCGCTGCCAGGATGTGGTTACCATGGCGCTCAGAAGACAGATTTCTGAGAGAAATCTATCTCCTCCGCATCCAGAAGTAAAACCTGAAAATAGGGTGGCATGTCTTCTCTCCAGAAATTGAGGACCTACACTATACGTTAGTACAATGCGGAGTGTAATTTCAGCTTTTGAAATATTCTTTCTCCTTTACATCTAATCTAATGAACTCTAAGTATGACTTTGGCCATGGCACGAGTCAGATTATTAACTCCTATGGCTTATTCTGATTAAAAAAAAAAAAAGGTCAATATTCTTGCAATCTAACGAGAGTATTTCATAAAACTGCTCATCTGGGACTCATAGGACTGTCACCACTCTCCTCCTAGGTGTCTTCCCACATTGATTCTATTTTTAGATATATGTACCATCTGGGAATCCAATTACACAGAGAAAATCACAGCACAGATTCTGGAAGGTTTGAGCTGGATGAAAATTTTAGACAAATTTTTCAATTTACAGGTAGAGGAAAAAAACACCCTCAAAAAATAAAAATAAAAAAACAGGCATCTGACATATCTAGTCAAGCAGGTGGTTAGAAATTAAACCAGCCCTTGCTGTTAGAACTCCTATTCCTTTTTCCGCACTGCTTGTAGGACTCCTCTCTTTCTCCTCACCCGACATCCAGGGCCAGTCTCCTAGTGGGCGGCCACGCTCCAACAGCAGGCGGTCCTCTGTGAGTGAGCTCTGGAGCCACCATGGGCTTTCTGCTTCTGTGCCCTCATCCGGAAAGGATTTAAGGGACGTTGAAATGACGGTGAATAATGATGCACTGCTTTTCTACAGGTTTCTGAGCCTGGAGAATTTTGCTGTGTTCTATAAGTCATTTCACCCTGTCTGGATATTTCTCCATTTTCATTTGGCCGGTGGAATGGTGCCTTGGAGGAGGTGATGTGCCTTTTCCAGGACCTTGACAAACTTTTGGAGTATGTCACATGATTTGTCATAAAAAAATGTTAGGCATGGAAGATGGTTAGCACGGAGGTCACTCACGACACGTGGCCGTCAGAGATCTGGAAGGTTAAGTCCCTTTCACTTTAACCGGCTTTTCAGTATGACTGGTGATGCTTTTTGCCTCTTGTTGGCTATGAATCATCCCACGATCAAAACTACAGATGCCTTCTCTCCTCCTCCAGCCTTCCGCTCCTGGGCCGGCTGCGTTCGTGTGTGTGTTGAGGGGCGGGGAGTCGACGTGGCAAGATAGAGGGACCCCGGATAACTGAAACCAAATGAAGTGTACTCTCTTGATGTCAGAAGCTTGTGGGATTGCAGGAAGGTGGCAGACGCAGCCTCCAAATGGACAAGACCAAGGGAGTTCGGGGCACTAGAGAGCGGGAGCTGTGGGCGTGGTGACTGGGCAGGAAGCTGTCCCGGCACGGCTGCTGGTGTGCATGCACCTTGCTCTTCCTCTGGTCTCGCGTCCAGGGTCCAAGCTCAGCGCAGGACACATCTGCCCCTCGGCTGCATACCGAGCGAGATCGGGCCCCCTCAGCTTCGCTATGGGAGGCGGCCACCTGGATTCCATCTGCAGCACGCCCACAAAGTCGGGGGCACAGGTGATGCCCCAAAAGGAAGCCAAGGTTCTATTAAAGGGTAGGAAAGTGTAGCATGGAACACACCGATAGTTCGGAGATCCCTCAACTTTCCTTCCAAGTCTTTGCGGATGGCCATATTCCTGGACTGACTTTACAGATGAACGCTGATTGACATGAGCTGTGTGACTGTTCCTCTTCGTCTTGTCCCACGTATTTCAAAACGATGATTCCTTATGTTCAATTCCATTTACCATTTCTGGAAACTTCCGCCACCACATAGACTTTCTTTCTCTCATTCAATTTCGTTATCACTGTTTCTTTCCCCTTTAAAAATTTTTACCTTCAAATTCTTATTTCTTTAAGCTTGATATTTCTCTTGTCTTAAAGGACCACCAGACCTCCCGGGATTCTCAGCGAGTCTCACTTGGCTTCTTCCGTCCCTGTCCCTTCCCTCCTGAAGCTGCTCTCACCTCATGGGAACCCTCTCCCAGAGCCGGGTCCTCACCTGTTGTCCCCTCATTGAGCTCTCAGAAGATGATCAACCACTTGCCTCTTTCTTGAAAAAGCTCCCTGTCTTTGGCTTCCCAGCTTCAGATTCTATTTTTAAAGTCTCCCTGACCTCTTGTTTTTAGCCTTTTTCCTGGAACACTTGGTGTCTCTAACAAATGTGACGTGGGTGTTGATCAGTGACACAGCACAGACTTGTCATCACTCTGTTTCTTTCCTCCCAGCCCTTCGTGGTCTGAGCAGCATGGGGACACCACTCAGACCCCCACTTCTCTCAGCAATGGGGGGATCACGTTTAACTTGTACTTCATTATGCCTCTTTTATGAAAGATGTCATTTTGTAAAAAATAAAAAATTAAGACGAGCTATTCATGCATTTTGCTCTAGCCTACTATGGGTTGTAATTTTCTGGAGTTTATGGAATTCTCATTATTTTTCTTCCTATATGACAGGTGCTCAATAAATACTTGTTAAATTAAAAATAAATTAATACAATGCAAAATGCACATCTTAGTAAAAGTCTGTAGGAAACTGGAGCACAGTAGAAACAGATGAGATCAACATAACTTAGGGCCTACTAAAATTTTATGAATATAAGCACAATTGTTGACTGAGATTTTTGAATTGAAATCTGTTTCTGTATAGAAAGTCTGTCACAAATCATACTACAAGATAATATCACACTTTACTATCTCCTTTAAAAATTAAGAATTCACTTTAGAACTCTATAGGAAATAATGGAATATCATAAAAAATTTTAACAAATGTATGATTTTTTCTTGGAACAATAAAATTAGTTCATTGACAGTTATTAGTCATCTATGAGAAAAAACAGCATTGTTTCGTCAAATCTGATTTATTATAATTAATTGCTTCATAATTCAGTCATCTTTTTATTAGAATATATTTTCTCATTATTGAGAAATTGTAATAACCTAACTGAATAGCAAGTAAAGTAGTAATTATATCCAGGGTGGGGCAAAAGTAGGTTTAGAGTTATTAGTATAAAAAATAATATTATAATTAATAAACAATATAAAAATAAATACTGTTTCACACTTAAAACTGTAAACCTCCTTCTGCCCTACCCTATATTTAATTTATATGTAGCAGTCACCTGTTACAGCAGGAAATGTGATTAAGTTCGTAATTGTAGTTTAAATAATATTTCATACAAAATATTATGGTGACCATTTTTTTATTAACTAGGCAATTTTCTTTGTCGACTTATAGATAAATTTTTAGTAGACATATAATTAACATTGATAAAGAAATTAATAAAGGAATATCTTGATGTAACTTTTAACTATGAGTACTAGGTAAATTATTGTTTTTGAGAAAACAAAAAAATTATTGTTTTGCTGATGTTAGCTCATTAAACTGAGGGAAGCATACACATTTCTCTTTATTACTCATCTGAATATTAACACACACACACACACACACACACACATTCAATCAATAGCTACACACAGGTGCACAGACCCAGAAAACCAAAACAATAATAGTCCTTAATATTTTATCCTTTTTTTTTCTCCCAAATACCTTAAATAAAAGCCATAGGAATCTATTTGGCCAGTAAACAATGTCATTTCTTTTCAGCCTTAATGAAGGTGAATTAGCATCATTTCTAAAGAAATAGGGCTATGATTTAATCCATCCTAGTAAAACTTGTTAGAGAGAACTCAGCTGATCGCATTTGGGTTTCACAGAAGTGTAAATTTTAGAATCTTCTTTTCACAGGAAGGCTATACCATCTGTCTACATGTTAATTTACTGCTTCCAACGCATTAACTTTTTGTGCCTTTTGTTATAGAAATCTGGACATTGTTTAATTATTAACCCTTGTATTTCTAAAATAAAATCAAAGAAGTTTTACTCTACCTACTCCAAATAATAAAGCAACTTTAAAGACAAGTATATTAATTAATATTATGTGCACTGGTAGAAGAAATTTATAATATTTATTTCTCAAAGAATGCCAAGAAAAGAGAATTCAATTATGCTGTATTAATTTTATAAATGTTTTAGTCTCACTCTTTGCTTCAGTTTTATATATTTTGATTGTATAACAATTCATGATTTTTAGGAATTCAGTGCTTCCTGGGGAAAAATCAAGATGGCTGCTGCCTCAGAGAAAAAGTAATAAATCAGAGAAACTCATGAAGCCATTTTAGGAAGCATCTGGAACTAGAGGGGGTGTGAGTTTGCCATGGAGCATGAGAGAGTACATGGAGATGAGAGTAGACAGGGGACACCACAGTGCAAAGTGGGGACCAGGGATGCCACACAGGTGTACAGAACCCAAGGCCACAAGTCCCACACCCGCACTGCTGAGAGGAGAAGAGATTATTTTATAAAGTTCCTTTTAATGTTATCGTAATGTGTTAGTTTGCCTAATTAAAACAATTCCCGGGAAAGGAAAAAGGCAGTAGAGAGAAATGAATGAATATGTGAAATCTCTGAGGAAAAAAGAATAACAGAAAGATTAAAGGATGTCACATGGTTTGTTTTATTGTAAAGAATTCAGCAAAAACAAAAAAGCATAGAGATTATGTTGTATAAACCATAATTATATATATATATATATAGCTCAGTGAAATGCATTAGACTTTTACTCTGAATGAATATGTCAGTGATAAAAAAACATGCTCATTAAGCTTTGGTAATGAAGCAATCTATGATTTCTTTGGGAATATCTGGAGAAAGAAGAATAAAACTTTTAGTCTGTTTCTGCAGCAAAAATCTCAGATATTCACATACAAAATGGTTACTAAAGATTTATTGATCTAAGGTTAAAGAGACATCATAGTGCTAAACTTTTTACAACAAGACCCTGAACACACAATGATCCTAGACAGGAGATGTGTAAGGACAGGAAACGCTGAGGTAGGAGAGTTCACACGAGCCAGAAAGGAAGGCGTGGGTGGGCGCAGGAAGGGCGCCATCACTCGCTAAGGGCGGTAATGAGGAAAACAGAGACAGAAATACCGACCAGAGGGAAAACAGAGCATGAGAGACGCTCAGAGATGGGGGGAAGGTCGGACTGGGTTATTCTTTTAAGATAAACGTGCTAACATCTTGGCCAGTGGTTCTTAACCATTTTTGAGGTACCGAACCCACCAGTTTCATATGCGCATCCACCGAACCCTTCTTTAGTGATAAATAAAATATGATTTTTTTTCCAAATTCAAGACATAGGTATATGATTTTTTACTGGTGCACAAAATGAGCCGTGCATGAACATCACCTTGCTCAAAGAACAAAACCAACAAAGTGCATGAACTCACAACAAATTACAGTATTACTTTATTCTGGCCTCCGCGGCAGAGGCTTCTCTGAACCCCTGAGACCGACTCATCCAACCCCTAGGGTTCAATAGAACCCAGGTTAAGAACCACTGTGTTAGAACTTTGTCCGAGGCAAAGGTAAAGTGCTCCCGGGAAGTCCCGGGGAGAGACAAATAACTAGGGCAGGACTTTAGAGGAAAGAAGGTGAGTTGTTTAAGTAAGCTCTGAAGACACGACAGCAGCATCGCTAAGTCACTCACAGTAATAACAACTCATCTATTAAACATTGCTTATTGGTACGTCACAACTGTTTTTGTGTCTTGAGTGCATTTATTTCATCCTTACAACTCTTTAGAATGAGACTTCTTTTCATGTCTGTTTTATAGATGAAGGCTGTGAAAAACCAAGGTACTTGTCCAGGATCCAACCTTGTGGAAACTAGTTCGCATCTGAGCTTGATCACTACAGACAGAAGAAGGGAGAGAAAGGGCCAATTCTCATCGTGAAAAAGAAAAATAATAATATGGCAGCAGGAAGTTAGAAAAGAAATCATGCAGTGAAAACAGAAGTCCTATGTACTGAGAAGAGGACATTTTCAAAGTTCTATTGTCGATAATCACAGTGTAACAGTTCACAGGGAGAACCGTGAGATTTAGAATGAAAAGAAAAAACTTGAGAAAGTTTTAGTTGCATAACTAAAAATCTTACCTACCTATTTTTTTTTCTTTCTATACTCAGTATTTAGCAAAGTAGGGGCCTAATAAGATTTTGCTGAAAGTGACTAAAGAGACGAAAGCACACCTGAGAGTTGAGTGCTGGACGTTAGAAGGCAGCCTGAGAACTCGAGTTAGAGGATTAGGATAACCTTTCCCCCCAGGAACTCTTCCATGATGTGTTGCTGTCTGGTATTTGGGGAAGTGGATTCCTTCACTGAAAAAAACAAAAAAGTATTGAGAAAATGTTAAGACTCATTTCAAGAAAAATTAGATCTTGTATTTTAAAGTGAGGTTTGGATGGAATACTCTGGTGCCAGGAAACACGAATTAAGTCTTTGAGGGCAAAGATGTCACATGTAACAGTGGTGCACACTCTTTGGAATAGCAGCACTGAGCACACTGATTGCACTCGTGTGGTAATCTAGTTGGTTAATCAGTCTATGAGTAAAAAAACAATAATTGGCAACAGGCTTTTCATGTAGATCAGTAATTCAGAGTACAGACTTGGGAATCAGAGGGCATGGGTTTGAATCCCAGGGCTCAAAGTCTTGGCTGCCTGACCAGAGTAAACTTCTTAATGTCTCTTTAGTAATTTGCCAAAAATTCTAATTTCTTAAATTCCTAAATTTCTGCTAAGTTCGGGATAATAATTGCCCTTTCATTGTAGATTTTAGACAGGAGGATTAAGGGAACTAGAATGTGTGAATGTTTACAGTAATGCTCGGCACTCAGCAAGTGCCGTGTTAGTGTTTATTTAAAAATAAATATGTCGATGTGTTTGTAAGTGATTAAAAGAATTTCTCTGGGTATACGTGCCCCCTTTTTATTTTCTGTCTGTTCTCTACACAGAATTACACTTTCTTATAAAGAAGAGACCAGTGTCTCCCAGCTTGATTTTCAACAAGTACTCCGGTCTTTGACAGGCTGTTTCTTGGAGTTTTTTGGTTGTTTAAATTTATTTTTGTTTTATTTATTTTAGTATGCTTGAGTTATGTTCTGGGACCTAGTTTATTATTTGGAAGCAGTTTGATCCGCTGAAGCTTCCTTTTATAGTGTTCTAATTAGGACCAGAGCAGTGTTTTGTCTGAGTTTTTTTCATTCCTGATACAAGATTCTTCTGTGCAGTGTCATCAGCATCCAGATGAAGGTCATCTTCTCGGACTGGTGGGAATGGTCGCCATTTCCAGAAGTGTGTCAGGGAATGCAGGGTTCCTCCCAGCCCTCGGTGTGGCCCTTCCCTCCTCAGTGTGGCTGTCCCCACCTTGGTGTGGCCCTCCTGACCTCGCTGTGACCCTCCCCACCTCGGTGTGGCTTCCATGTGTTTGCTGGTCACAGCACCCGGCTAAACACCGAGGGCCGACCCGCTGGAGATGCCCAGGCTGCTCTCTTTGTTCAGCTCTCTTCTCTCTGGTCCTCTGTCCCTTGCCTCTAGATCTCTGTAATAGGAGGCTAATATCTTCAACCCAGGATGCTCAGTAGACCTGTCATGGGTTCGCCCCACTTCACCAACCCCTTCCCATCCTGTACCACCGCCCAGACAATGCCACCCTATTCATATTCCATCCTCCAGGGATCTCTGTCCTTTGTTGCATGATGTCCTTTTTAATGAAAGCCATCGTTCCATACCCGTATTTTGTTCAGTCTTTGGTTGTTGCAGATGTGAGTTTAAATGCACTCCCAGTTACTCAGTCTTGTCCACCCATTAGTCGTGTGTAAGAGCTTTCCTCTCCCTTAAGCCTTGGATGTTTACCTGTCTGAGCTTTCACTGGTAGCAGATAGAAACCATTTCTGAGAAACTTAGGCTTCGACCTCACTTGTCTTTAAGTTCGGGAAGTGTCGTCTAGTTTCTGGGTGACACAAAGTGTCTATCTTCACATCCTCTTCCTTTCCATTCTGTTTTCTTTCTTGGTTTGCCTTTTGTTGTTTTCTAAGAAATTGATTATCTCTGTGTCCTTATTCTGTAGATATTTATCTTTCTGCTAAGTTGTGCTGACACAAACATATTTCTAAAATACGTGGTTCTTTTATCATCAAAATTATATCTTCAGAATTTTGTTCAGCAACATTTTCAGTTAACCTGGCCAAGTCAGAAATAAGCTTTCTCTGTGCCCATTTGTGTTTTTTTTAACTTATTAGCTTGTTTTAGTCAACTGGCAGCTCACAGTAAGTTTCAAGGTGAAGTAGGTATGTGTGGTCTAAATTAATGCGGACCAGTTGTAGACTGCTGTGTAAGTACCCTTTGATAGTGAAATAGTGTGTTTAAGTTCCTAGCAATTGTCTGGACTTGATAAGAAGGCTCAAAGATTTTATTTTTGGTAACTGAATGACAGTAATATTATTATATCTTCACACAAAAGTACGGCTAAGAAATGAAATCTCAGAGTCATGTGAGTTCTCAAGTTGCCACACGTATTTGTTGGGTATTATCTTTTCTTATTTTATTTTTCAAATTCTTTAGAATATACCCCCTTACATAAAAACATAGAACGACTCCACTAATCTTCCTAATTCTTGTAAAGAGCAGTGCAGATTTCCTGACTTTCTTACCCCCCAATCTCATTGTTTCTGTGGTTTTCCAAACTAAGAAAAACAAACAAACAAAAAAAGAACGTATTTGGTTTCCCAAGTATTGTCTTTTCTGGGCTGCACTTTCACTTAATACTTCCTTACTATAGTGAAAAGCTACTACTCAAGTATTTAGCTAAGAGGAAGTGAAAAAAAAAGGATAAAAAGAGCTTGTTTTGTTAATACTTTCTGATAAAATGAGCTCCAGGGTATTTTTATTAAATAATCCTTTTTTCTTTTTCTGATACTCTGCCCCCAAAACCTCATTTCAATAATATTTTATGCTAGAGTTGAAGTAAAACTGTAAATATGCATTAGTTATTAAAGAGAGATGTGATCAATTAATTTTAAAGTGCTTTAATCCCTTTGAATTCAAGTTGTTTGAAAATATTTTCTTTAATCATAAATAATGGGGAAAATAAGGCAAGTTCACGTCAGCACTGGATTGTGCCCACCGTTGTGTATCGCTAGACTTTTGTAGGACTCGTGTGACCCGAATGAGAGGACACAGATAGGGTGTGAGCGCGTGAGCCCGCAGGAGTGGGTGGCCCGTCACGGTGTTGTGTTTACTGAGGGTTGGTCCTGGTCTTCATAATCTGTCACTTTAAACAAGGCTGTCCTGGGTTTTGCCATGAGAGCGTGAGAAGTCTTATTTGATTAGTATTTCCACACTTTCATTAAAGTTTCATGATTTTTCTTGAGATCAAAGAACTTTCCTTTTTATATTTATAGGCCACAGAATATTAAATAAACAGAAGAAAACCTTAAATGTCCTGTAATTAGTGCTCTGGAATTATTCCCGACATTTCATTCCTTAAGTTAAAAAAAAATGAAAAATAAATCTAAGTTCATTTGCAAATTTAGGCATAGAAACATTTTCCATGGATATGAAAAAGGTTTTCACACTGAAAGGGTTTGGATGAAGACCTAATATGACAGGAAGGGATATTTAATTTTTCTTTCTTCTTTTCCAAGTGAGAGGAGGGGCAATAGAGAGACAGACTCCTGCATGCACCCCAGCTGGGATTCACCTGGCAACCCCCATCTGGGGCTGATGATGCTCTTCCCATCTAGGGCCATGGTTGCAACTGAGCTACTTTTAATGTTTGAGGCAGAGGTTTCATGGAGCCATCTTCAATGCCTGGGGCCAATGTGCTCGAACCGATCGAACCATGGCTGCGGGAGAGGAACAGAGAGAAAGAAGAGGGAGGCGGAAGGGTGGAGAAGCAGAAGGGTATTTCTCCTGTGTGCCCTGACTTGGAATTGCACCCAGGACATCCACACACCGTGCTGATGCTCTGCCTCTGGGCCAACTGGCCAGAACGTGTGTGTGCGTGTGTGTGTGTGATCTATAATAAAGTGCAAATTAAAGCCTGGGCCAAAGAAGACACAACATCTATAAATTTGCATTAACCAAAAAAGACAGTGCCTTCCTCTTTCCCATGTTTGTTATCTAGACTCTTGCTTAGAAATGACCCCCTGTGCACTGCTTAGAGTTGGTCGGCCCAAATTAGTCAAAGATCCCATCCAACTGAAAGGGGACTGGGAGAACTGGCTGTCACGTGAATATTGGGACGCTGTCTTTACCCCACTTTCTACCAGGTTAGCGAGTGCTTACCGCCTGATCCTCCTCTTAACAGGAAAATTCTTTACACTATAAAAAATACAAATATTTATCAAGTTAATTCCTAATTGGATCTTTTAAACATTTGTACACAGATAAATAAAGCTCCAAAATTACTGTCATATTACCTTAGCCTAATAGTAACACTTACTGTTTTATGTTTATTCGTTAACCAATAACCGTTATTTATTGCTGTGTATTGGAAACATGTGCTGAGCATTGTTTACTTTATCTGCTGCAATTTTCAGAACATTTGTCTTTGATAGGTAAACTATTAGTATTTCCATTTTATATATAAGGGAATTGAAGCTATTAAAAAATAATCACATTCAAAAAATGCTGCACTTCCTGCAAGGGACAGCCAGACTTGGATCCTGGTTGTGTCTGACTTGCAACCCTGCATGATAATCTTCCCAGGGAGACTGATACAGGTTCTAACTGCAACTCAGCGTGCCTCGCAACCCCCAGAAGTTTATGGAACATGTGTGACTTTAAAGGCTGTGAATTCACAGTTGGGTAGTTTCAGATCTTAAATATAAAATGAAAAAGAAGATTTAAGTCCTTCTAGTGATTAAGAACTCATTCATCCGATGATTCCCAGAGGCCTCAAATAGTTTTAATTCCCAGGCTTTCCGGGGTAAAAATGGAAATGTATTCACCTTGGAAGAGGCTTTTTATTAGTGATGCTACCTTTGAAACTAGGAGAGCCAGACAGCTATAAAACAGGCTGTCATAAAACATCTTACATGACTGCAAAGTGTTCCAGAAAAACCTGATGTGGCACATGGTTGCAGAGAGCCACTAGACTCTAGCCTTGGCGTTTTGACAACTATTCGAGATGAGCTTTCTTGCCAACAGTGGAAAAAAAGAGCTAGGGACAGGGGGTGGGGATAAGGAGAGGAGAAATGAAGATACAACCTTGAGAGAGAATTAAAGATGCAATATTTAATTTGCAGAATACTGTTCTTGGTCAGAAAAATACTGAGCTTCTTTTTTTAAATTTATTTTTTATTTTTTGTATTTTTCTGAAGTGAAAAGCAGGGGAGAGGCACAGAGACAGACTCCTGCATGTGCCCGACCAGGACCCACCCAGCATGCCCACCAGGGGGCGATGCTCGGCCCATCTGGGGCTGTTGCTCTGTTGTAACCAGAGCCATTCTAGCACCTGAGGTGGAGGCCATGGAACCATCCTCAGTGCCCGGGACAACTTTGCTCCAATGGAGTCTTGGCTGCAGGAGGGGAAGAGAGAGACAGAGAGAAAGGAGAGGGGGAAGGGTGGAGAAGCAGATGGGCACTTCTCTTGTGTGCCCTGGCAGGGAATTGAACCCAGGAGTTCCACACGTTGGGCGGACACTCTACAACTGAGCCAACCGGCCAGGGCCACAATACTGAACTTTTTAAGGAAAGGCGTTTGCCTTAAGGGGCATGCATGCCTGTAGGAACCTTGTTTCTAGATTGAAAGAAGGGAGGGCCTCCCAGTGGGTAGTATTGAATGAAACTCCATGTTGCGGTGAAGTGTTCTTGAGTTCGGTTATCTGGATGAGTTACGAGACAATGTCTGGTTCCGTTTTCCGTTGGACAAAAGGGCCTCCTACTTCTCTACACTGACTGGTTTAGTGCGTCTCTGCACTGTCTCTTTTTCTGTATATTCTAGAGCAGGGGTGCTTAATACGTCCATCGCGATCTACTGGTCAATCGTGAAGGAAGTGTGGGTAGATCACATGACATTAAAATGACATTTGTCTTTTGATTGGCATACAGGGTAGCCAATCTGACGTCTGAACTTTTGACACCCTACGCATGCGCGTTAAACCGCACGCTAACTTGTTCAGTTACATTGCTGCGTAGTTAGCCTTCAATTTATTTAAACTAAATACAACAAAGGGTATAAAAATGAGTGCTGTAGCTGGTCCGAGTAAGAAGCCTAAAACCTACCACTTTCATACAGAACGGGAGGGGATTTTTTTCACTATGTCATATTCTAAGTGCGTTTGCCTCATCTGTCTGTGTGCCATTGCTATTCCAAAGGAGGGAAATGTGGAGCGGCTTTTTCAGACTGTTCATAAAAAGCTATGACATTGACTTTCCTCTGAAAAGAGAGCTGAGAAGGAGAAAGGTGAAAGAAGAATACACAATATTAAATAGTAATAATAGTAACTTAAATAATGATAATATAGAAGAAATAAATTTATGTTTTGCATTTTTATTGTAGGTAGATCATTTTGACTTGGTCATCTTGTAAGTAGCTCGCAAGCTGAAAAAGTGTGGGCACCCCTGTTCTAGGGTATGCTTTTCAGCCAAAATGGGAAATTCATTGATTGCTGACTTTTACTGAGACAGCTCTTATTGGCAACAAGTATTCCAAATGTGTTGTTTGTTTTTTGAGCTCAGAATAAAGCTCTGTAGATCAAATTCATTGAACCCACTTTCTCTGCTTCATGTGTCAATGAAGTCATATTGAGGCACTCATCTCATAGCTGTGAGATTGAATAAGGACATAGAGGCTCTATGCAGGGCGGGGAAAATACAGGTTTGCCTCTGTGAGCTTTTGAAACAGAGTTTATTCTTGTAGGATTATTTATTAATTTCCATAGAACGATTGTAAACCTACTTTTGCCCCACCCTCTACCTTATTACTAAAGTACTTAATATAGTTGTTACATGTGTGAGATTCTTTGAATTTAATATTCTGTACCTCGATTTCTTGGTACTTTGTGTAATGTCTGATTATACAGGCTTTTGAACTGCAGTGCAATATGGCAGAGGTAGCCAAATGGGTAGGAGACCATATACTTCATTTGTACATTTCTTTAATCACTAAGGGAAAAAAATCTTATTTTTTGAGCATTTAATGTTGTAAATACACTAACCAGTTATTTGCTGTGATCCTTTTCTTCTGGAAATAATATGTGTGTGTGTGTGTGTGTGTGTGTGTGTGTGTGGATTTAAGTAATCCAGAGAGCCTCTCAGGTTGCAGGTCTTACAAAATTGTACACAATACTGGGAAGATTTTCATATATTCATTTATAGGTCCTAGGCTTTTACCAAATTATCAAAAAGGCCCATGACTCACAAAACTTTAGGAATTATTGAAATAAGTGTTTCTTTTGTTGTTAAATATAAGGCAAACTGGAATAGGGACTTAAGAGCGAAATTGAGAGCTGAGACACAGGGCTATGGAATATTGGGATTTGGAAAGGGTGTTGTCAGCTCTCTCTTGCTGCTAGGACACATGCCCATTGTCAGTGCGGCTTCAACAGCAAACGTTTGTTTCTCCTGGTTCTAGAGGCTGGACATCCACGATCAAGGTTCCAGCAGACTCAATGGCTGGTGAGAGAACACTTTCTGGAGAGTGGGTCAGCTCTCTGGAATCTCTTAATAAGAGCATACTAATCCACTCTTGTGGCCCCATCCTGATGATTGATCACCTCCCAAAGGTCCCACATCTTAGCACCATCACATGGAGGGTTAGGTTTCAGCTTTGGGTTTGAGGGACACGCTGTCAGTCCATTGCTGTAATTCAATAAATCTTTCCTGTAAGAAGGGTACTGTGAACTTGAGGTTGGTGAGTATTGGAGAAGTCAGGTAGAAGGAAGGGCAGTCCATTTAAGAGAATAGATTGAGCATATATGGGCTGTATTTTGGAAACAGCAAATTATTTGATTTGTCCCTACTACTAAGTATAAGAAAACGGACAACACACATTGTACAGGTAGCTTGGAGCCAGATTCATGAATTTAGACATTTGAATGATGGAGAGAAAATGAAAAGTAGTTTAAACGGGAACAATGTGATAAAAATCTCTGCTATGGGGATCGTCTGACAATATTAGAAAGGAAGCTTTTTAAAAAAATTCTTTTTTATTTTATTCATTTTAGAGAGGAGACACAGAGTGAGAGAGAGAGAGAGAGAAAGGGAGGAGGAGCTGGAAGCATCAACTCCCATATGTGCCTTGACCAGACCAGTGCAGGGTTTTGAACTGGCGACCTCAGTGTTCCCAGGTCAACGCTTTATCCACTGCGTCACCACAGGTCAGGCTAGAAAGGAAGCTTTTGAACATAAGAATTAATTGGAATGTTGCTACAATGGTTCAGATAAAGATTACTAAAATTGGACATTGTGGGAAAACAAAGGTCCAGATTATTTTAGAAATTCCAACCAAAGGAATTATTACTAGACTGGCTGATGGTGAAGAAGAGAGTAAGCGGAACCGGAACCTGCATGTTTAGTTCCATGTTCTTTGTTCTGAGGGGACTCAGATGTTGTTGAAGTCACTCGGTGGTGACTAGGACTTCCTGAGGAGAACGGTAACTGCACGCATAGAGGCTTACTTACATCGTTAGGTGAACTTTTAGTGCGAATGGCACGTTGCTAAACAATGTATTGGTTACTCAAGAATTTAAAATAGTTTATTTGTTGGATTCCATGGCTGTTAGCAAAAAATGAGGCAGACTCTGGGAAGGTCATTACTTACCCTATAAGTGAACCATTTACAACACAAATGTATACTGTGGAGCCCACATTCCTCACCATGGGAACTTGTGTGTGTTTTTTATAGTAAACACATACTCTTTGTTGAGAAGCCAGTGAAGGTATAATCCTATATCTCATCAGCATAGCCCTCCGGCTAGGAAAGAGTGTTTTAAAGATACATCCATAATTTCTTCTTAAGTTAACTAAGAAAATGTTCTTAATTGACTTCTGTTATAAAAAGTTGCCTGTTAACTTTTTGGTGGTGTTGTATATTGAATATAAAAGAATAATCTTCAATTATAATTGTGATTCTATAATTACCTATTATATAATATATATTATAGTGTGATTACTCAGTACTGTTAAAGGTGTCAGTTTACTCTACAAATAAAAGATTGAATTAACCTGTGTAGAGCAAGAATATACACAAATAGTATACAATATATAATAAGACCCCTCTCCCATTCTATCTGGAAAGGTGAAAGCCTTGAGATGATCTTCACCTACCCATCTTCATAAGAAAGAGCAATGTATACAGAAATTTTAAAAAGTAAAGTCAATAAAAAATAAAATGATAAAAAGTGAACTAAGTTCCTTAAGTCCAATAAATGTTTATGAAATTTGAGATGCCTTGGCTCTTGGGTAGATGACAGGACTTGACTCACTGTCATTTCATGATCTGACTGGTCACGACCATCATGAGCAGTGATCATGAGATCTTCTCAAGTTCTGACAGTGGATTTTAGAGAATGTCAGGAAGAACAATCATGAACTAGGCGTGTGTGAGAGAATGAACACCAGCAGCCTGTGCAGAGAAGATTGGTGTCATTGAAACTGCATATGCACAAATCAAGACAAGACAGAAAGAAGACAGACATTGGAGGACATTTCAGATTTTTGGTTTTAAACAGTGAAGAGGGAAAATGTTGCCATTCAAATAAAAGTAATGTTGACAGAGGATGAAGCAAGTAAGAAACAGGTGGCTCAGCATTGTGGGGGCGGGGAGGAATTTAAAAGACTAACCTGGAGGGGGAGGGGCGTCTCATGACCTCTGTGTTTGCACTGAGAGAGCATCAGACTCATATAATTACATGTTTGCCATGCTGACATAATTAGTCTGACGCTTGTTCAAAACTGTCGCAATAGTGACCAGGACTGTGGCAATAGAACAGAGGCCAGGCTCAACTTTGAATACAACTGGGACCTCCAGCCAAGGAGCAGAGTGAGAAGGGCAGTGGATAGAAAACTACCGAAGAGGAGACTTAAGGGCGGGAAATTCGTGCTAGACTGGCCTAATGAAATTCCTACTGAAGGAGGCTGTGGGTTCATATGTCACCGATGAGGGATGAGGGACTTGATTGAATGGCACGAGTGAGAAATCTCTCTAACCAGACTCCGTGGGACTCTTCCTAAAACTGGGCTAAGCAGGTCAAGGACAGGGCGCCAGGACCAAGCCCAGGAGCAAGAGAACTCAGAGGAGCCTAACATTTATCAAGCTGAGAGTCTTTGTCCGTCACGAACGCATCCAGTCACCTATTCCGGATGAAATGGCATCTAAGCAATCATCCCAACAGGCACCGGCTGTGTAATTTGCGGACCTCAGTGCCAAATGAACACGTCACAGTGTGGTCAGAACTCTTAGGGAACAAAGGACCTGAGCACGGACCGGTATTCGGGGACTGTGACGTCTAGTGTCCACCGTGAAGCCAGAGCAGACCCTGGAGGGACAGGTATGTGTGCATTGCAGAAAACCCTCACTCTGAGGACAGCCTTGCAGACAACGTTGAGAGGAGAGCAGAGAATGAGGAGACGAATGTAGAGAAGTCACCGGAATAGGGGGCGGGGCTCCGGTCTTTGCCACCTCGTGTCTGCCTGGATCCCACAACTGGGACTGTCTCCTCACAAGCACCTGTTGTGCTTTCCGTGAAATGTCACCAAATCCCATGGGGTCTCTAGCATCAGATCTTTTTTCCAAGGCACCTTTTCAAGATTGCAAGTGACTTATTGAGGAGGACAGAAAAATTGGGCTATTACTGCCCATTTACATTATGAAGCGACAGCTTCAGCTGGCATAATCTCGCCCAGTTTTGGAAGTACAGAAACCTTCAGGACAAGCAGGTAATTTCTGGAGTGGCAGGTGAGAACATTTTCCTCTCTTTTGAGTCAATCCTAATACTTATTTAATGAGTGCATTCTGTACAGTTTTCTTTTATTTTCCAGATTGTCTTTAACTTTTTTATTAAATTGATCTTCGAAATAAACTGTTAAAATGTCAAAACTGAAAATTAGCTTTAGCTTATTTCCAGTTCTCCAGAAGGCACTGGGCCCATCTGGAATGTGTAGTATGGTTTTACAAGATGTTCCCATTGAGAGAAACTGGTGAAAGGATACACAAGGACTTTCTGTTTTATTTCTTATGACTATGTGTGAGTCTACAGTTATCTCAAAATAAAGAGTTCAAATTAGACAAGAGGACTTTCTCAATAACCACAGCCAACATTAAACCAAGTGGTGGGCTGTTCTGAGTGTGGTATCTCATGTGACTCCATGTTGTCCATGCATGAAGCTGACCTGGGACACAGCTTCTTGCGAGCAGAGTCTGTGGCTCACTTATCTGCCAAACCCTTGAATTTTAAAATGCGTGTTTGAACGAACTCAGAGTGTTAAGTAACTTTGCATTGCTTGGCATTCCGGCAAACAGATTAGTATTATGAGAGAGATGGTTCTCTCCATTGGGCTTTCCAACTTACCCTGCTTGGCTCTGGAGAGGGGCCCCTTCGGGTGGGGCCCAGACCCAAGTGCAACTCACAACTGTCTGTGGAAGAAAAAGACACAAGTGAGGAAAGGAGAGACATGAGTATTGGAGAAACCTAAGCTGTTGTTTGTTAAGTGTCTTCTCTGCTTTTAGGTGAAATCATCTTTATGCTCTACATTTTGTTCATGTAGGAAATTCTGCACATCGTTTTTGACATACAATTATTTTTGCTAATGGAGATTGGTTTATGTATTCTATAGTTAGGGACTGAAAGTTTTCCTACTTGAGATTTGAGATACACGTATCACCCCCCCCCCACACACACACATACACACACATGTGCCAGTGGTGTAAAGAGCAGGCTCATAGCTAATAATTTTGATAAACTGCAAAGCAAAGACAAATTTCGCCTCATTTTAAAATAATGAACATTTGGTTATAATTAAGCAAAGATTAAGGATGAAGAAAGTTCTATTTTCTTTTTTTGCATTAGACTAAATAATTCACATTATTATTAAAGTATCATTAAACTATTATGGCAGTCCTTCATATTTTAAAGTAGGTGGAGGAGATACCATCATAGAGCAGAGAAGAGCTGGACCCAGAGGTGTCAAGAGCTGTGTTTATTTCTTCCCCAGTGTTACTGAGATACAACTGGCAAACATCACAGCGCACGTTGAAGGCAGACAGCATGATGGCCCGATTGACATGTGCTGTGAAATGTTGACCACAATAGGTTTGGCTGCATCTGTCCTGTCACGAAGATAGATATGTGTGTTCGGTACATGTAGCGTGTAGCGTGTACTGTTGACGGGCATCAAAGGCCTCACCAGCGGAAGCGAGGTTGGCGGCTGGGATCGGCCTTTCCACTTCACCTTGGGTTCCTGTGGAGACCGCACCCAATCACATAATGCCTATAAAAACTATAATGCAGCACATAGCATTTTCAATAGCAATGTAGCATTTAAATGATCTTACGTAATTTAATGCTAAATTTGCCTTTGGAGAATCTTGTAAATTTAGGAAACTTTGAAAACATTATTCCCCCCCACCTCCACTACTCTTTCTATGCAAAATAGTGCTATTCCTTTAGAGGGGGAAGAAGCTACTTTCTAGAATTTTCTCATGTGTTTTATCTATGCAAAACCCAAACTAACTAAATTCTTCTGTCTAGATGGACTGAGTACAAATAACTATGTTTATCTCACATTATAAAATAATATTTTTGGAATAAAGAAATTATCTTGCCTGCATGTGTATTCATGAAAAAGCACTCTTCATGTTACATTAAAGCAATGTGGCTGAGTGTTTTTCAAAATGATGAACCGAATGAGAAATGGGGAAGCTATAAAACTCATATTTTGTACGCAGTGTGACTTTATAGCATGCATTTTATTTCTGCATCTTCCCGAATCAGTAGAAATCTGTCAATCTGTCTATGACTATTAAACACGTCAGCTTTTTTATCTCTGTTTTTAAAAGGGGGACCAGTGCATTTTCATACGTTTATATGTTGTTCTAATTAAGCATATACAGGAAAGATGATTCCTTCTCTTGAAAATATTTTATGTGATCAAATATCAGCAATGGCGCATTGCAGAGGTGGGCTGGCCCTTGGATGCTCTGTTTCTGTTGTCATGGAAATAAGATTTTCAAGTAGGTTTATCTGCTCGGCTTTGCTTTTTATAGATTTCTATCAGTTTAGGTTGGTTTTGGACAAGCATCCTTACTCTTTAAATAAAACACCAGTCTTCACTGTTTTCCAATGTTTTTACTAATACAATTTCTTTAAAACCTAAGAAGGGAGGCAGTTCGATTTTCCAGGAGTGTACATAATATAGAGATTCTTATCTCTTGGCTCTAAAGTGTAATTTTTTAAAAAAGAAATGATAATATAACAAAATAAAAGCGGGATTCAGTTTCAATTTCAAGCTTTTAAAATGTTACTCAAACAGCCTGACCTTTGGTGGCGCGGTGAGATAAAACGTCAACCTGGAACACTGAGGTCACCAGTTCAAAACCCTGGGTGTACCTGGTGAAGGCACATATTGGAGTTGATGCTTCCTGCTTCTCCCCCTTCTCTCTCTCTCTCTCTCCTCTCTGAAAATTGAATAAAAGTCTTAAAAAAATAAAATGTTACTGAAACATTGTTATTAGTCATGTAAGTACAGTTTATACGTGGAAAAGTTTTAAAACATGAACAGAATCCTGTAACCACTCATGCTGCTCATCCTCTTACGTCTAGAACGCATGACTGGGGAGAGACCTGCAGGGTGTGAGTATACCTTCTCCCACTAACTAAATAGCTGAATGGCCTTAGCAAGTTATTCCAACCATCTCTTCCCAGATTTTTATCTGTAAAATGGGTTTAATAACAAAGTTATGGTGACCATTACATGTAGTAATGTATGTAGAATACTTGGATTAGTAATCTGAGCCAAATAAGTAGTCCACTAATGCCTGACCAGGCGGTGGCGCAGTGGATAGAGTGTTGGACTGGGATGCGGAAGACCCAGGTTCGAGACCCCGAGCTCTCCAGCTTGAGCGCAGGCCCATCTGGCTTGAGCAAAAGCTTGTCAGCTTGGGCCCAAGGTCGCTGGCTCCAGCAAGGGGTTGCTTGGTCTGCTGAAGGCCCGCGGTCAAGGCACATGTGAGAAAGCAATCAATGAACAACTAAGGTGTCGCAACAGCAACGAAAAACTGATGATTGATGCTTCTCACCTCTCTCCGTTCCTGTCTGTCAGTCCCTATCTATCGCTCTCTCTGACTCTCTCTCTGTCCCTGTAAAAAAAAAAAAAAAAAAGTAGTTCACTAATGTGGCTTCTGCCATTATACCCCTCATGGTTCTCGACCTGCCTCCTGTTCATTCTGCAAACACAGCACCACCCTGGCCTCATGACTTCCCAGTCTGGATTTACCCTGAAGTTATCAATGGGACCCTGCTTGCTCTCTCACAGTAACCTGATACTCTGCTTCCTTGACACTTACAAAGCATGGAAATAATGTATTTACTATGTTAGTAGTTCATTCTCTATCTTTCCATATTCACTGCATATTCACCAAAGTACTATATTTCCCATGTATAAGATGCTCCAATGTATAAGACACACCTTAATTTTGGGGCCTGAAATTTGAAGAAAAAAAAAGTATTACTTAAAGTTATTGAACTCAAGTTTTACTCATCATAAAATTTATACTACAACTCCTCATCACTGTCAAAACTCCCATCTATGAGCTTGTCCTCATCTGTGTCTGATGACGAATCACTGTCTTCCACAATGAGTGCGAAAAAGCGGGAAATGCAAGTAAAAAAATTTTACAACCACTGTACAAGACGCAACCACTGTACAAGAGCCATGGGTGACATCTGTGTCACAGTCGTCACAGTAAAACTTGGCATGTTGTCCGCAAGCCATTGGCCGGCCACTCCGTCCTGCACCACCCTAAATGCCATGATTTACATGGCTTTTTCTTCTTAGGAATTATAACTTTAAGTGCCATTTTCCAAAGAGATGATGGTAGACTATTATTAGTTAGGGTCCTCTCTGACTCATTCAGATAAAGGTGTGTAACCTGTGGGTGTCAACAGAGCTGTGAAGGCACCCTTCAGAGTTAGAATAAATGAACGACCTGAATTGGAATCCACAATGGCTAATAGCTTCAAACTCTTACGTGTGTTTCTAGAAAACCGGTGGTGAAGCGTGGTTCACTCCCACAGTGAAAATGTTCAGAGGAATCTCACATTTCGGTGAAGTGCCTGTTTCTGTTCCAGTTGTGTGCTTATTATTTATTTGTTAGTCATCATGTTTGTTTTTTAATTTTGAGTTACAGGATTTCCTATGTATTCTGGACAGGAGTTCCTTATCAAACAATGCGAGTGTTGCTCTCTGTCTGTGACGTGCCTTTACTTTTTCTTAATAGCGTCTTTCAAAAGGAAATGTTTTCACTCTTGAAGAAGTCAAAATGATTTTCTTCCAGTTTGTCATTTGTTTTGTTTTGCTTATTTTTCACGCGGAATTTATTTTCCATTTTAACAAAGTAGAATGCTTTTCTTTTTTTTGTTGCATCTGGGATCTTAGTCATAGTTAGAAATGTTGTACTGTTAATTGGAGTACAAAAGAATTCATCTATGTTTTCTTCTAACACTTGTTTGATCTTACTTGTTTTCTTCTGATTCTTTGGAGTTTAATCAAGTGTATAAGTGTGGATTGGACTCAAAATGGCTATCTTGCACCAATCCTGTCTACTTAAAAGTCTAGCCTCTGAAGGAGCCAATTAACTTTTACCTTAATAACCTTAGTAAAATACACTAGCTGTAGTAAAATAAAAGGATAGTAGAAAATGGTGCCTCGGATTGCTGTTTGTTTTCATTTATTTCTGAAGATAGACCTAGTATTATATTCACAACTAGCAAGATTCACAACTTCCCTCTTCGAAGCACCATATCCTCAATGCACGTACAGTGTCACTCCTGGCCAGGGGAGGGGTAATGCACCAATGTCAGCGGGATGGAGTCACTGAGTTCAGTGAGATCTGTTTCTGGTCAGTCCTGTTTCCTTGGAGTAGATGCTGATTCTGTTGCAGGGAATCAGTATGGAGGAAATAGAATGGCAACTTCCTTCAGTAAGGCAAGTAGCATTTTATGTAAACAAGTGTGATTTTATGTCTATTTTTATTTTCCCTGAGCAAGTGGAAATACGAGCTTTCACTCCCAGAGATAAAGAACATTATGAGAAGAGCAGATTATTTTTTCTGGAGGGGCTTTCCATGAAGGGGGAGCAGACACAATCTGCTTTGGGGAAGCTTGAGTCAGACAGCAGTGGAATGGTACGTGGCTCTCTCTAGGACACAGCTGGATCCAGGAATCGACTTCAAGAAAGTTATTTCCTCAAACGCAAGGGAAGACATGTTGTGCAAATCCCAACAGTCTTTGCGTTAGGTTACAAATTAATGTTTATCTGCTATTCATGGCACATTTAAAGTTCAAACAATCTTACTGTCTGAAGCTTCGATGATAATATGACGCTGATTTCTGTTTTCAGATGAGAGAAATGGAATAATTTCAAACTGGATGATAAACTCTCATGAACAAATTAACAAACACTTTAACTTATTCTGTCAATTGCTTATCTCGGAAAACACAAGTACACTGATAATTTAATAATTACAAGTCATGATTTGAAGAGTGTGTATTTTAACCAGCGCCCACAGAAAGGATTTCTTTGCAAGGTGCTATATAGTAGGTGCTTCGTAGAATCAAAGAATACAGGAATCTGGCTTTTGGTCTCAAAGTGAAAATAATCCTTTGTTTTCAGAGCAGGTTTTATTTGCTACACATGTCCCATCACCACGTGTCGCTCACAGGCTGGACGCCACCCTGCGCTCCGCCGTGATTTCACATCTCGCTAAGTTGACAATGTGTAGGAGAGACTCCAGAGCTTATTGTGTGCCCAGCAACGACTGTGATAAATGCTGGGAAAACAACCACGTGCCGTGTGTGGCAGAGAAGGGGACTCATGATTCTCCCTTCCCCAGACAAGCTCTGCCTGCCCCATTTCACTGGATGGCAACTTCCTTTCAGTCCAGGCCAAAGCTCTTGTGTCCTTCTCGATTCCCCTCTCTCTCACACTTCACAACAAGCTCCTCGAACACTCATTCACCGTTACCTTCAAAATATTTCCAGATTTTGCCCATTTCTCAGGAACCCCACGGCACTCTGTTGGTTCGATCCCTCTCCCTCTCCCTCTCTCTCTCCCTCCCTCTCTCTCTCCGAAGTCACCATGCTTGCGGCTCCTGCTCTCTGTGGTCTGATCTCAGCAGGTGCATTGGTTCCCACTGCTGCTGTAACAAATCACCATGGACCCGGTAGCTGAAAACCCCACGAACGTATGGTCCTATAGTTCTGGCAGTCAGAAGTCTGAAGTGGATCTCACTGGGCTAGAACCAAGGTGTCAGCCGTGGGGCACCTCCTGGAGGCTCTGGGAGAGAACCAGTTCCTTTGCCTGCTCTGGTTTCTGTGGGTTACCTGTGTTCCATGGGTTACCTGTTTTCCTTGACTCATGGCCCCTTCCTTCATCTTCAAGGCCAGCGGTGTGACTCCTCTCCTCTCTCTCTCTCTCTCTGTCTCATCTCTCTTTCTCACCTCTGTTTCTGTTGTCATAGTTTCTTCTCTGTCCCTTACCTTCCTGCCTTTCTCTTGGGAAGACCGTGTGGTTCCACTGGATCGACCAGGATATTCCAGGGTCATCTCTCCACCTCAGAATCCTTAACTTAATCGCATCTGCAGAAATCCCTTCTGTTAGGTGAAGTAACTTCTTACTGCATCTGGAGTGCCTTTTTCAAGTAAATAAGCTTATATCACTCCTCAGTTTAAAATCCTCTAAACAGCACTAAACTCATGCTTTATTAAAAACCGTATCTCTAAGTGACCTGCTGGGGCTGGCGGGAGGTCTCCTGCCTGCTGGCTCTGTGACAGTATCGCCCGCTCTCCCTCCCAGTCCCTGGACGCCGGCTCAGCCGCTGTCCACGCCGGCCCTGTGCTTCTCCTGCGGGGAGACCTTCGCTCTGTCTCTCCTCTCTGCCTAGAATCGTCCACAGCATGGACACAGCGGTCTCCTGCCCATCTGTCCCTCTGTCCTGTCTTCACTTAAACCAGTGGTCCTTAACCTTTTTTGAGGTATCGAACCCACCAGTTTCATATGTGCATTCACCGAACCCTTCTTTAGTGATAAATAAAATATGATATTTTTCCCCAAATTCAAGACATAGGTATGTTTTTTTACTGGTGCACAAAATGAGCTGTGCATGAACATCACCTTGCTCAAAGAACAAAACCAACAAAGTGCATGAACTCACAACAAATGACGGTATTACTTTATTCTGGCCTCCGCGGCAGAGGCTTCTCCGAACCCCTGAGACCGACTCACCGAACCCCTAGGGCTCGATAGAACCCAGGTTAAGAACCACTGACTTAAACTCATATTCTCCATGCTTCCTTGCCTGGCCAGCCTGTCTAAAAATTCAGCACCTCCCCCTAGAAATGTCATATTATTTTCTCTCTTTTTTTTTTAACTCACTACTGTGTATCCTACTATGCTTTGTTTACTCATTTTTTTCTTGTTTGTTTCCTGGCCTCTATACCAAGAGGGTAGAGATGGGCTCTTTTTTTGTTTGCTCCCCACTCTCCGTTGACTAAGACTTCAGTCAGGCAACGGACCTCAAGAGATACTCGACGAATGAAATGAACTAAAAGACCGGGTTCCGGGAGCAGAGGGAAATGGGCAGAGGTGAGCGAATAGCGAGGTGCCATCTGCGGAGGGGTGCACTCAGCTCGAGAGAGGGCAGGGGATGTGGGGGTCAGGGACCATGAAGTGGCAGAAACCATGACCTGTTCCTGGTGTATGCTTCCCCTGGAAAACATGGAGCTGCGGCTGGGAGGGGGCTGCCCAGCGGGACTACCCTTCCCGGTCCTCCGTCCCGGCAGCTGGAGCATGTGACAGGGTTCTGGCCAGGTTGGAATGTCAGTGGACTCAGGGCACGCCCTCCAGGCCCGACCCATAAAGGCTCCTGTGCCCTGCACGGTGACGCTCCTTTCTCTCCTGGACTCTGGGCGGGAGACTGCTCCCCAGGACACAGGAGGAGCCCCGGGTGAACGGTGGCCGGGCTGTGGGAGGGTGGCTCCGCCAGAGTCCCCCCCCCCCTCCCCAGCCAGCTCTGTGACACAGGCGAGGTGCACGCTTCTCTTCTGTTTCGGCCATTCTACATTTCCACACTTAGGCATCTCTGTGTTCCAACAGTGAGTGTACTCCAAATAATGTGGGTACATGTGGGAATGGTAGCCTGGGGCTAACTACATTTAGAAAGTTAGGAGTAACTAGGTAATTTTATAAGGTCAAGAAAACTACACTTTTCTTATAACAAAAGCACTCACTGTAAGAAAGTGAGAAAACATAGGTAATCAGAAGGAAGAGAAATACATTCCTAATCTTACCCATAGACAGCTGTTTCTGTTCATACTTAGTTAGTATTAACACCTTGGGTATCTGTGTAGCTTTCTTTGTTGTAAGACTAGGTAGGATTCAACAGCAACTGCATTTCACAACATTTTTTATATGTTAGCACTTTTCTACCTGGTAAATGCTGTGCAGCACCTGTTTTGTAAACACGCCCAAGTATTTGTGTGTGTTTCTACGGGCAGGCGGCAAGGAGGTGAATGTGTGTACCTACCACGTGTCAACACTGGTCCTTTGGAGAAATAGTGGCGATTTGGAAAGGAGAGAAACATAAGAGACTATTCATTTTAAATATATTTTTGTGTTCAGAAGCGACACTGAGATTCATCCCCAGGTTTTTTCTGGTGCAGTAGGTATAGAGAAAGTTCTGGGATCTGCATTATTCTGGAGGCATCTAAGAGGGCTAAGATTCAAAACCAAGTTCAGAAGATAATTTCTGCTTCCCCACGACACTATCTTCTCACAGGGAGTAAGCTTCCTCCAGGGAAGTTACTCTGCAGTTTGCAAAGGTTAAGTAATTCTCAGCATGTGGTAAAAATCTACACGCTCTAATCACTGAAATGGATTTTTGTCAATGATATTTTTACATGCTATTGATTCATAGGTTTGTAAGGAGAAACAGTATCATGGTAGATTTCCAGGATAAGGGGACCTGGGAGGCGTGGTCCTGGTGGGCAGTCCTGAGCTCCCAGGAACTGGCAGATTGTCACAAACACCCAGTATAACGAGACACAGCTCTCCACCCCCATCTTCACAGTGCCAGCATGAGCGGGTGGGATCTTCCGGCGAGGGCAGGAGGACCCAAGAGACGGACCTGGAAAGGGAAGGACAGGGTGGGTCAGTGAGTGCGAGACCAGAGCAGAGACAGGAACCCTGCGGCCAGTCCTGGACTCCGGACCCAATTTGGAGGATTCTGAGACGAAAAGAATTAAACTGACAAAGAGCCAACCACAGACTTGCGTGCGGCTTCATTCTTCCCTCTCTTTGAGGGAGGTAACATGATGCAGAAGATTCGTGGGCGCTCCAGTAAAATGAAGAAGGGAAGGTGCTCTGTGTTATGGCTGTAGTGATGATGGTAAGAACTCTGGTATGTAATGCTGTGGTTATTGTTAGGATTCAGGCTCTCACCGCTCCTGCCAGTGTAAACTTCTCAACAGCATTTGCTTCTTTGAAAAGAAATCTGGTTTAAGGGAAGCGTGCCCAGAGGGGAGAGTGCTGAGAGTTCACATCATCCCGTTTGGGATTGGGAATGCAGGGGACACATTGCACGTACTCGGCCAGGTGCGTGCACAGTGCACATTCAGAATGGCGGGGGTTGGGAGGGGACACAGGGTGTGAGCGTCAGAGAGGCAGACCTTGAGAAGGACTGAGCGACCGGCACCGTTGCTCACTTCTTAATGGTGTCGTGGCCATCCAAGCAAACAAACAAGCCAAGAATAACACAAACAAACAAACAAACAAAAAGGAATTGAACAATTCCAAGGGATGGTGGAATCTTTTGTCCTTTTTGCTGATATACTCGCCCCTCCTCCACCCCAGGCTGGAAGACAGAATGCAGACGTGGCGACGTCCTATAGCAGATTGCGCTTTGCTTTGTGAAAGCCAGGCCATTGTTTTCAGATAAAAGGCCCGACAAATGAAAATTCGAGTCCATCTTCACGTGTCTCTCTCTGTTGGGTGGTCAACAGGCACGTTGGCCGTAGGGAGAGTCTGCTTCCCTTGCTGCGGGCGGACGTCGGGCTCTGATTTACCCGGCAGGGTGCTAGCTACACAGCGCCCCACAGAACTGGCTCTGCCCACAACGCAGGCGCATGGAGGTGGCGTGGCCGCGTTTCTCGGAAGGGGCCGTGAGGTTCCAGCCCCGTTTCTTCATTGGTAACTCAAGAAACCAGACCTGCTTCTTCCAGCTGAGGAAGGACTTCGGGAGGGTGATTTTCTCTCTGTTCTCCCCTGGCGACTGCTGGCTGGGTGTGCTGAGTTGAGGTGCCCACCAGGGACCAAAGATTATTGGTGGCTGTTGGGGAGGGAGAAAAGTTCAGACGGTCATCGGTCATCGTGGGTCACAGCTTCTGCTGTGACTCATCCTGCTCTCAGGGAACCCTGCTTACATTCTCCGCCCCTTTGTCTCCTTATTTGTTCAAGGGGAAAATAATACCGCTGGATTTCTCTACTCCCAAAGAGTGAAGCCAAGTCTCACTTGACTAAAAATATTTATTTGCATCTTCGTACCTTGCCTTGTTCCAAAAAAGAAAAAAGGTATCTGTTGGCCAGGAAGAAATAAGCTTGGAGGATTGAAGATTGCTTTAGGCGCTGGATTGAGGATAGGGAGAAGACACAGAAAAACAACACAGAACAGACTAGCCGGCCTCGGGCTGAGTCTCCTGGCTTTGCTTTCCTCCCTCCGCCCACACACTCGGGGAGTTGCGGTACGCCATTGCATCGGAGCGGAAGAAACAGGAGCAACGTGCTGTCTGGCCTGTCAGCATGCGTGTGTCACTGGGGTGTCGGCCTCCGTGCTGGAAGGTGACACTTGGCCTGAGCATATTCTGGCCTTGTTCACTTCCTTGCTAGGTAGACTGCTGACCTGGTTTTCTGCACGACGCCCAGACCGTGGCAGGACCTCACACGTTGGCAGGCACTTCCGAGTTCCCTGCGGATGTTTCCTTTTTCCCCCCATCTTCTCCAGGATGAGCTGAGCTACTCTCTTCTTTCTCTGCCTCTGACTGCTTTTTTTATTTTCCGTACCCATCCTAGCGGTGCTTAGTGACAATATGAAGTCCTGCGACCTAGACGCAACGCATCCTAGGTTGGAATCTATTT
This sequence comes from Rhynchonycteris naso, assembly GCA_037038555.1. NCBI lineage: Eukaryota > Metazoa > Chordata > Mammalia > Chiroptera > Emballonuridae > Rhynchonycteris > Rhynchonycteris naso. The sequence continues at coordinate 4,849,936 of CM072998.1, read as the reverse complement.
CTTAGTAATTTTTAAACACTCATTGGTAGTCCCTGGTAGAGTGCCTTCACTGGGTATTTTCTTAATACCAGTTGAAAGACTTGAATCTGTTCTCAATATTAACGCATTCCAGTGATGGTCTGGGATCCCTCTGTTGCTCCACAAGCTCTGTGGAGGTGGGTTGGGAGCTGGGACCGCGCAGGCTCAGCGGACCTTGTTCGGTTCGCGTTCTCCCGTTCTTACTACCCACACTCTGCCTTCCCCATGGGCTCACATTCCGTCCCATTGTGTCTTCTTCTCTCTGTGATTCCCACCCCCCCCCCCGGGAGTCTTTATTCATTCTCATAGTTTTAACCAGAAATTCCCTCTGATGACGTTTTTGCTTTTTTTGTTGAAAGCCTATCCACAGAAGGCATTTCTCATTGCCCACCCAGCCCCGCCTCTCCCATCTTCTGGGGACAGAGCCTTCTCACGTGTGGGGGACAAGGCTCTCCGGATCAGTTCTCCCACCAGCCGCAGTTATCCTGCCTTCCGGTGTTGCCCTGAGGTGTGAACATCGAGGTGAGGCGCTCTGGCAGCCATGACCCTCCCCCTCCAGGAGAAGAGACGGGAATAGAGGTGATAGTGTCCCAGGACAGAGATGGCAGGGCTGGAGACCGCCTCCTCACCTTGGTGGGTATGGGAAGGCATGTTTGTGACCCTGACACCCCCTGTGAAGACAGGGCCACTCTGCAGAGTTCGCCGGGAACTCCCCCAGCTTGTTGACATTGGCTTTCTATCTGTCGCACCAACAGGGCCTTGAATACACACCAGGCAAACGTAATAGTTGTACACGAATAAATACAGAACTTTGTATCGTTTTTTTGGAGATTAGAAGATAGAAATCAAGATATAGAATCATGTCATTTCTGTAACTCAGGTTAAAATTTCATTAGAGAATAAAATAACACCCAAGTTAGTGTTTCCTCGCCAACATTCCAGGGTCTTTGGTTCCCTAGGCCAGAGGCTGGGCTGACGAAGTTCTCAGAAGGCCGATGTGCACTATTAAGTACTGTGTGTTAGTACCTAGCACAACTTCTGATGCATAGTAAGAACTATGCTAATAATTTTGAAATGAAATAATATATTAATATTATTCATTATAATGTAATATTGTGGTGTCCTGATACAAAATCCTTGGAATAACCAAGATTAATTTTTAGAAATTTGTCACATTATTGACTAGACCATTTTTGTTCTATGCTTCTTATGTTTATGAAAAAAAAATGATCTTAAGCATCCATTTTTCTGTAGGGTAATTTTTAAAAATGGGGAAAAGGACTATTTGGAGTTCAAGTTTAAATCTCAAATAATTGTGAGAGGTCAAGATTAAAAATATTTCTAGGGCCAGACAGCCAAAGAATACTGCTTTTTTTGCTTGTTTACTGGATTGTTGCTAAATGAGTTATTGAATTCTTTGAGAGAAAGATTAGAAAGTTGTAATTTTAAGACACGAACGAACAAACAAACATGGAGACGGGGTGGACGATATAGGACCAAGGGCGCACTGATGTCGCGCAGTGAGGTACCTTCCACGCTGAGAAGTAGTCAAGAATGAAGGTGGTAAACAGGCCTTGACTTCAGAAACCACAGGTTCCATTCATCACCTTTGAGAGCAATGTTAGGAAAATGAAGTGAGTGGGAATCAAATTTCAGGGGACCTTCAAGGGGAGTGGAGAGAGGGGGACAGAGGCTGTCGATTCGTTGAAGTAATGCGTGGGTTGGCTTTGCAAAACAGAGGGAGCAGCCATGTTCCTGACATAAGGCCCATCAGTGGAGTGCTCTCAGTTTAGTGTGGAGGAATCTGTGCCTGATTCACTGGAGCATGGGCTTGTTCAAATTAACTTATTTCTACAGTCAGTCATAACGTAATTTAGACTCTGGGAATGGAATGGAAGCTTAGTGCTTTGCGCCTTTTTTTTTTTTTATGTTTTAAAGAACAAAATGTTCCAATAAATAGAGCAGATAGAGCAGCCGTTCAAAGGCATTTAGGTTTTGACTAAAACTTTATTCTTGCTCTTTCTTGGCGTCTTCAGGTTTAAGAGTGTCATCTGTTAGATTCAGATATCATTTTGTTTCTGTCCAGCGAGTGTCATGTAGCCAGAGTGTCGCTCCACGGGGAGTCGTAGGAATTAAATAAAGAGCATCTCTTTCCTCCAGGCAGTGTGTTGTGATAAAGCTCTAGCCCTCGTTACTAGTTGGCAATTAAAGGGCAAGTGGAAATAGATGCTATATTACTCCCAATCAAAGGGAGTTCTTGTATCAGTTTTTTCGAGAACGCAGAAATGAGTGAGATAAGGGAATCAAGTGGGCTCAGCAGTTTGGGTTCCTTTGCCAATTCGGGGGATGAATAAAACCCGCCAAACTGGACGGAAGGGGGTTCAGCCCGCTTTTCTCCTTAGCCCCTTCATCCTAGGACATGAGTGGGGCTACAGACAGAAGTAAGTCGGGAAATACAGGACAATGGATACGTAGAGAAATAAATCAGAAGTGACGGAGGCCACGCGAAGACGAACGCATCCAGTAAGGAAAATAACGAGCACAGAATGGTGGCGCACGGGGATTGCAGGTGTAGCAAGAGCCCTCCGGTTTGTCTAGAGGACTTCTTCCCAGTGATTGGAGGGTACAGACTCCTGGCTGCTTTGAATCTCAACTCTCACACTCCTTTGTTGTGTGATCTTGGTAAAAACATGTAAATCCTTTGTGCCTCGATTTCAATACCTGTGACATTGGGATAATAATGGTATTCACCTCAAGACTTCTTGTGCAGATGCACGGAATTATATATGCAGTGATTTTAAAACAGTGTCTGGCATATCATTATTATTTATACAATGTACTGCATAGCTATAATGTGTCAGTAAGTTATGAATAGCATATGCGTATTCCTATGTGTGTCTGCGTGGGCACCTGTGGTGTGTGTGCGTAAGAAATGTGATGCAGCCAACATGCCCACCTTCTTTAGCTCTAAAGTTCAGCTAAGATCAGACTGCGGTGTTTAATATACCTTCACTGAGTTTTCGTGGCTCAATAAAAATAAAAGAAAGCTTGACCCTAACCAAGTAATTATAAATCTTTTTGACCCTCCTGCCACCATGCTCCATTTTCATTCTCATTCTCATTTGTTTATTTCTCTCTCTCTCTTTCCTTCTCCCTCCCCCTTTCCCCCTCCTTTTCTCCCTTCTTCCCTCCTCTTCCCTCACCAATAGCAGTCTATGTGTTTGCCTTCAGAGAATGGACACTGACCTCATGCAGGGCCAGCCACCATGCCCAGCAGACACTGACCTGTTAGACAGACCTCCATCTCTCAGATCGTGTCAACTGTAGGAAGCTAATAATTTCATATCCAGTGTTTAAATTAATATGTTTTAAATAAAACAAGGACCAGCCCAATCCAGTTTAATCTAAATCTACCTTCTTTCTGGTTTCTGCATTCAGTTTTATAGTAAGTTTATATACCCTCAGAGGGTAGTGACTAGCTTCTTATTTTACATTTACTACAGAAAGGGCAAATCTCTGCTATTTTTCTGAAATAGGGTTATTGAAGTTTCTACACACAAAACTTGAAAACTGCTAAAAAGCAATCAGCTAGTAACTGCAGATGAAATAGTAATTCAATTTTCAGTTGCATCTGACTAGACCATTGACTTTGCTGTTACACTGTCTTCAGGATTTGCTTTAACATTGTCTGTTACAATATCCCCATGCAGCAATTTACTGGTCATGTTAGAGCAAAGCTGTAATTACCACCATATTTTCTGGTGTAAAATGACCTTTTAACTGGAAACTTTCCCTCCTCCTGATATGGTTATGCTTCCTTACTGAAATACATCAAATCCATTTTCAGTTTATTTTAGACATATAAAAATTTTAACAATCTTGCCTAACTAGGTGGTGGCACAGTGGATAGAGCATCAGACTGGGATGCAGCAGACCCACGTTTGAAATCCTGAGGGTGCCGGCTTGAGCACAGGGTCATACACATGACTTCATGGTCACTGGCTTGAGCCCAGAGGTCGCTGGCTTAAAGCCCAAAGTCACTGGCTTGAGCAAGAGGTCACTCACTCTGATGTAGCCCTACCCACCCTGTCAAGGCACGTATGAGAAAGCAGTCAATGAACAACTAAGGTGCCGCAACGAAGACTTGATGCTTCTCGTCTCTCTCCCTTCCTGTCTGTCTGTCCCTATCTGTCCTTTCTCTGACTCTCTCTCTCTGTTTCTGTCAATAACTTTTTTTAAATAAATTAAGAAAATAAAAAGTTTAACAATCTTTACCACTCAAATTAAAAAAAAATTTTAATGATGGCACTAAGCAAGAAATATTATTTTTGCACTGTTTCCATGTGCACAGCTGTGTGTTGCATCATTAAGTGATAGAGTTTAATAAAGTTGCAGTGTGCCTTAGGAACACCTACTCCACAAGAACAATCGAAAGTAACTTTCCTAATTACGTTATAACCTATCTGCTCTGTGGTTCTGAGTTCCTTTTATAATCACTGTATCCGTCACTGCTTTTAGCTGAACGTATTGTCAGAGACTCGACGTGATGTGCACAATGGCCTCTAACACCATCCACTGGAGTTCAGACGTGTAACGGGTCCGCAAAAGTATACATTTTGGTTGTGTGTATTTTGATTTCATTAACTCTAATCAAAAGCTTGGCATAAAGGACCTTAAGAGTTTTTTTTAATATGAAAAAGACCCTCCCCAAAATAGGTACTTTATTTTATTTGCAAACAGCAAAACCACTTCAAAAAAAAAAACAAAAAACAAAAAACAACCCACCATGGTCTTGAAACAACATAGTGAGGTTGTCACCTGTCTATTTTTTTTTATACTTCAGTCTTAAAATGAGATCATGGAAGCTTCCAAATTTCAAACACATGACATGCCTGCATGATGTCCTTTACTAAGCGTTGGGCACCGTTCCTAATCTGGAGATCTCCCAGGCCGTCCAGGACTCCGGTGAGGTTTCTCTGCAGGCCCAGGTGCCCTGCCTCGTAGCAGTTAGAGATGGGTCTAGTTGTGGTCAGATTCCTTAGGCAGACCGATGGCCCGGCAGGAATGGACCCGACCCAGGAATTGCTGACCAAAGCAGTCCACCTGTCTGCCAAATGGAATACACTGACCCCAGAGAGAACAGGAACCCACTATTTTGGGGAGAAAAAAAATGTCCTGTTGATTGACACTCAGGATAACATTATTTTCAGAAAGCAGATTACCTTATGACTCAAGACAATATAGAGTTCATTTGAAACCTGACATTTCGTGACCAGAGGCCTTTCCCTTCTCTTTTCTCAAGCAGTTCACGGGAGAGTTGCACTATTTGGGCCGATGTCACATTCGCGGTCCGAGAAAGAGAGAAGAGGCTCCTATTTACTGAGCGCCAGCCACGCCTGCGCCAGGATCGGAGCAGAACGCACTCGATCCCGCCAAACCTCTGACAAATAGGCGTTCTTTTTCTCGGTTTCGCAATAGAAACGAGACCATAAGTGGGTCACGAGGAAGTACAGAGCCGGCACAGCAGCCGCTTGAACCTGCTGGCGGAACCGCAGCCGCGTGGGCAGCCCACGCTGACCTCGCCCAGCCAGGGGCGCAGCCCAGAGGCCGCTGTGTGCAGAAACTCATCCGGCTATTCGCTCCCTGAGCCCGCTGAGTGCGGCGCTCATTGGTTTGCATCCTCCCGGTCTACTTTACAGAAGTAGTTTAGCGTTGTAATTAAGCGCACAGGCTTCAGAGCCGGACTGCCTGGCCTCGAATCCCAGCTCGTCCGTCCGCGAACTGTTCCCTGGAGCAGGCCACCGGTTCTTTCTCTCCCTCAGTCCCCACATGGGTAACATGGGGATAACTGTAGCATGTGCACAGTGCTGAGTGGCAGTACGGACAGAAAGGCTCAGAGCTGTGACTGGCGTGTGACATGCCCCGACGGGGTGCTTTGGCGCGCTTTGGAAACCTATCAGGTGCACTCCCGTGCTGCTTACCGACCTGCAGAGTCTAGGGGCACTCTGGTGGATAATGTTTCTGTGCTGTGTGATCCTTTCTCGTTAGATCATAACAATGGCTATGGCCACACTGTTGTTGTGCAGCAATTGTATATTTCTCAGAGAACACTTGGTTTGCTTTTACCTGGAGCCCATTTCTCCCACCTGCCCAGAGGCTTTTATTGATGAAGCCTGTCTCATGAGGACGTTGGCAGGATCCAATGAGAGCCAGTATCTAAAACATTTAGCACACTATCTGACACTCGGTCCATTCACCTTAAGAAGCCACTGGTCAAGTATTGATATATTCGTTTTGTATTTGAGGCAAAAGAAGAAAGAGCAGCCTTGCCAAAAAATCAGGTAATGGGTGAATATCACACACCGTAGAGTACCTGACAGAGGGCTTGTTAGTAAGAAGTAAATCACCATCAGTGCGCTATTCCCCCTGAGGCTACTGGTCCCCTTCTTTACTGCCAGATTGAAGGTACGTGGCCATGCTGGTGACTGCACGGGTTGCCCAGTAAGGGGCTCGGTGAGCTCTGTGTTTGAGACAGGAGAAACGTCCTTTTGTTGTTGACAAAAGCATTTTAGATTTCATGGCACAGATTTGGACAATATTGCATCCCCTCATCTCTAGACCATCCCAAGAAGGCTGGTTGTCACCACCCGCTTCTATCACCCTAGTCTATGTACTCTTTTTGTTTTATATATGTCAATATTTACCTCCTTTAGTGAATGCAATAAAAAATCAGCATAATGTTAGCACCACAATGCTAACATCTCAGAAAGTCTGAATGGCTACCTGACAGGCATACCCAAATAGCAGTGCTTTATAATGGAGAGTGCACTAGCTTTACAGCCACACAACTTGTGTCTCAATCCTGATTATACTCCAGGAGAGAAAGGGAGAGCGGGGGGGGGGGGGGGGGCGAAAAAGAGTTAGTGGATGCAGGCATCGTGTCCTGTTCTAGGGTGTTCTAAGCTTCAGGATACATATTGATAGCAAATGGATTTGACAACTGAACACAATAAGCCACTTAAAAAAAAAAGACAACTTTGACTTCAACTTGATTTGAAAATGTTCCACTTACAAATATTACGTTGTGCTACATCAAAACAATTACACAAGTTTCAGTTTGGACAGAAAGCATAACATTTATAACCACCGTTGATTGCTCAAGCCTCTCTTTCATTTTCCTTCCTATCTAACATGATGACCATTTCATAGTAGAGATTTTTAGTTGTACGTTTATTATTACGGGAATGAATAATGTCCAAGCATCCTGTATAATGACAACACAAACGAAAGGAGATCCCCGGACCTCTTTTATCGTTGCACACATCCGAACCTGATACTATTCTGTATGTATTTGTCTACCTGTTTCCACTGAACTTGCCCCGGATGTTAGAGTTGTATCTGGAAGAACGTAGCACTCAATATATAGTTGATGAATTAATGAATGAAAGATTATCCCTGGGCAAGATTCCGGTGGACATCTTGTATTTTAAGATTTCTTTTTCATTTAAATTTACTTTTAATTTATAATGCAATTTCTATCCACAATTCTGTGTGGTCAGGATTTACACAGGATGCACAATCAGAAGTGCTTAGGAAAAACTGCAGATTTATACTGGCTATTCTTTAGTGATACATGTTAAGACTGCTAAACAAGGTTCATATTTAAATAAATTGTTTATATCACTTATTTGCAAGACCTGATTAGTGGACACTTGTTAACTTTTTGCTTATTGAGTCACTTACTGTAATGGAAACAATGAAACTCTGAGAGCTCACGTTTAAATTTTGCTTCATTCATGGCTGCCAGACTTGCGCAAATTATTTGCTTGTAGAAATCTCAGCCTTGTCGCCTGTAAATGGGGATACCACTTATTTTCAGGATTGTAAATAATCAGTGAGATAAAAACAAACCAACAAACAAAAACGTGTCTAGCAGGCTGTGAATGCCACACAATATTTGTTAAATATCATTGATTAAGAAGAGTTAAACCCAGTCCCTAAAGCAGGGGACTTCAACACACATCTGTCCTGGATCTCACTTCATCGGCGGAGAGGGAGAAACGAGCCACGAGCGTGACTGTGGGATCTGTGCTCAGTGATGGGCCAGGGGGATGCGTGCTGGACCGTCTTCTGCGTTGAAATATCACAAATGCAAAATGGATGGTACTTGGCAAATGTGAGTTTTAGACAAATGATATTGAACTTCAGGCAGTGGGATGGAAGGAGGAAATAAATCAGTTCTTCCTTAATATTAGCACTATCAAATCCTACAAACAGCCTCGCATTTCATCCAGGACGACTGCAAGGGGGTGTTTTTCGGCGACTTGAGCGTGCTGCAGAAACCCACGAAGTACAGCTGCAAACTGACGGATGGTGTGACAGCTGCACGGCCGGATGGAGCCACACCGTGTTCTCCGGGGTGCGTTCGAAACTAACCGTGCGCACAGGCGGCAGAGCAGCTGTTAGAAAGAAGGGCATTGGCGTCGTTTGCAGACTTGAGTGTGTCAATCTTTCTGGAGCCCTGGCCTGTTATCCAAATAGGCCCTGTGTCGTTACCAATAAAACTTTCTCGGGAGACTGTTTTCTGGCTGTTCCTGGTACATGCAGGGCTTGAGCATATTTGTATTGTCTTCAATTAATAAAGACTAGATCACCGTCCGAGTTCTCTTGCTCAAGACTGACGAACCCCTGAAATATCTTTAGATATTCAGCCCCCCTCCCAGAAAAACAAAGCATAACATCATGTATCCCACGGTAAATGGGGAAGGAAGCACCTTTCATCTGGTTGCTGTTCCTCAACCAGGAATGTCGCTTCAGCCATTAGTGCAGAAGTATTGGCAGGGGCATTTTGAAGAATGAGAGAAGCTGTCAATCAGTAAATGGTTCCCTTCTGTGAGATGAGAAGCGTTTATATGTTACCTGAGATGATCTCTGGGAATGTAAGAGCAGGCTTTCATCTATTTCTTTTGCCCGTAAAAGGACTTGCAGTGGAATATATAAGCAAAAAGATCAACATGCTTGTTATAAAGCTGAGAGAGCTTGAGTCTTATTTTTCCTCATCACTTATCTGTGCACGATGTTGTGTAATCAGCTTTTTCAGGGGACTTTTCCTATCATCTGTGTTGGCGTGAACATTCAAAGCAAGACTTAAACGCAGCATTTCAGGACTCAGAACTTCTGACAAGCTGTAGCTTTGCTTGACATGTGTTTCCTCTGTCCCTCCGGAGTTCCTTCCCTCTCTCTTTCCCTCTCCATCCCCCTCCCTCTCCATCCCCCTCCCTCTCCATCTCTCTCTCTCTCTCTGTTCTTATTTATTTTTATAGGTTTGTCATTTGCAATCTCTAATGTGGTATGTAAGGTTAGGCTTCACTGAGATTTCAAAATTGTTAAACTTCAGTTCAAAGGAATGGAGAAAAGTAATTCATTTTTCAACTGAGGTATAAACTGTGTCCATTGTCATTAAGGTAAGAGGCTTCCTTCAGGACTCTAGCTGGGTGGCTTAGTTGGTTAGAATGTCATTCCGATACACCAGGATTGTGAATTCAATCCCTGGTCAGGACAATGCGAGAGTCAACCAATGAATGCATAAGTAAGTGGAACAACAAATTAGTTTCTCTCTCTCTCCCCCCCTTCTCTCTCTAAAATCAATCAATAAATTTTAAAAAAGACTTTATTCAGAAATAAGACATGCTACCCTGAACCGCCTGAGGGCTGTGTTAAATGCCGAGTGAAGTTATCTTTTGTGGGTGGGTGAGTGTAGAAATAGAACAACCAAAATTCAAACTGCAATTCCTTCACTCACCAGCTGTGCTGCTTTGAGAAAGGTGCTCAGCCTTTGAAAGTGAGGTCAACCTATGCCTTCTAAGAAAAGCAAGGAAACTTTCCTCACTATCAGCGCTACAGAGGAGGCTTGCTGTCCTTGCTGTGGACTCATGTCACACCCTGAGTTTTTCTCCCTTATTAATTTTCACATGTCCACAGAATTGTGGGGTTCGACCTGGCGTGTGCTATCAGTCTGGAGATATCATTATAAAAAGCATTTTTCTCTCTTGCCTACAGCAAGTTTCTATGCATGTAAAAATGCTGAAGAAATATTTGTACAATAATAAATGAAAAAATTAGGGGTAGTGAGACGTAAGTTTATCAAGACTCGTAGAAAATTCAAGTGTTTGTGGTGATTTTAATTTTCTTTGAGAAAATTTTATGGAAATCGATTTGTGATCTAAAGCATAAAGCAGCGGTAAAATGTTTTTCTTTCTTTTTCAAAATGTAGGTACAAGCTATCTAAGACATTTTATTTTTGAGATAGTGTTAGATCTGGGTCTGAAACATTTGAGGAAAAAGAGCAGTTTTGAACAGTGTGCATGTCTGTTTGTCCTGTGTACTCTATACTGGTTCCATGTAATCATGTTTCCCCACGCCCTTTGTTCTACGTCTGACCCCAGGACGTTGACCGCTTTTACCATTTCTCATAGTTGATGCTGTATTTGAGATTATCAATCTGTTATTTAACTTGTAACTCTGTTTCCTTACCTGTATTTTGAACATTCTATGACAACATAATTATATATTAGAGGAATATGAAGATATTTCCTTGGTTTGTTTGTTTATTTATTTATTTATTTTGCTGAGAGGAGGAAAGGCAGAAACAGACTCCCGCATGCACCCTGACCAGATCCATCCGGCAAGTTCACTAAGAGCTGATGCTCTGCCCATCTGAGGCCCTAGCTCTGTATCAACTGGAGGAGGCTGAGGCCATGGAGCCATCCTCAGGGCCTGGCACCAATTCACTCCAAAGGAGCCATGGCTGTGGGATGAGAGGAGAAGAGAGAGATAAATGATAAGGGGGAAGGGTGGAGAAGCAAATGGTCGCTTTGCCTGTGTGCCCTGACCGGGAATTGAACCCGGCACTTCCACATGCAGAGCTGACACTCTACCACTAAGCCAAATAGCCAGGGACTCCTTGGTTATAATAATATCTTTATAAAGGAAAGATGAAGTGTTCAAGAAAGAACCAACTCCAAGTGAAGGGAATTAGGAGAAATGAGGACTTACAGTGGGTTTAGGGATAGTGAGTCATGTGTCTTCTAGCTAACGCAGGAAACTAGGAATATATTAGAAATATTCTTAGATAATATTTGAATGGGAAATTGTGATTAACATTTATTAAGTAGTTTAAACTACCTATTGAACTCATCGCATATTTTAGATAAGTGACTAAAAATGGCGAGAGGAAAAATGCAATGGGACTTAATGAAAGAATGCCAGCTGTGGTATCCTGTCGTCTGACTTACAAGTCTTAAAGGAGACCTAGAATAGAAGTGTTGTCAGTTCTTAAGGTTCACAGAGTATACTTTAGAATTCATAAAGCTCGTCTTTCAATAACATCAGCTATCTTTCTTTTCTCACTGGTTTTCAGATACCGGGTTGTTCCAAATATTTTTAGTTCAAATAAGATTGAGACTTTAATAAAAACGATTCTAAGAATCACAGTCAGCTCCCCAAAACTTAACTGTCCTCAAGCAGGGAAGGAACAGGGAATCCCTACTTCAGGGGACAGTTTCCCTGCAGGGAGATGAAAAGTTCTGGCGATGGAGGGGGTGACCAATACCGAGCAGCGTGAACGTACTTCAAGCCACAGGACCGTGCACTTACACATGATGAATATGGAGATACATTTTGTGTTGCGTGTTATTTTACCACGATCAAAAATGAATGTCCGCTCTGACAGGTAATTGGTACCGGAAGCCGCCTGGGCACATTTCTCTTCTCCGGTCGCCCCGGCTGGGGTTTGCTGTGGGTCTCTGTATATCTCAACATCTGTATACGTTGCTGTTGTCTTCTGTTGCTAACACTTTTGCATGGAAAGGTCTATTTTAAATGGAAAGTGAATCATTGTGGGAATTTGTTGCTCTGCTGCAATTTCCACGCGGAAAAGAAGTCATAGTCACGTTTCCATTCACGTTGGCCAATGGGTATTTCTTTCTCTTCCTTTCCATTCCCTTTCCCGTTTTCCCTTCATGGTGGAGAGAAGGCTCTGGCCTGGGGCTGACTTTTGAAGATGCTGAGACACTCATGGGAGAGTCAAGCGGGCAGTAAGGTGACCGTCCTGGAGGGCACCGCGAACGTGGGTTCTGAGACAGACTTGGCCCTTTCTTACTGGCCCCGTTCCTGGGTTTCCCCAAGCCTCAGTTTTTCTGATGTAAAATGGGAGAAAATAGCATTTTCCCCCTCCCTTTTTATTTGTACAAATGGGTTAATGCATGTGAGCGTGCATTGTAGATTGGCAAGTGGCATTATTTAGACTTCTTTCGCCATCAGTGGTTTGTCTCACTGATGATTTCTGTGGTGTAAGTGAATGGAACATAGTGACAGGAGGGGTCCTCCCTGCTGTCTGGAGGACAGGCCAGCTGGGTCAGCCAGGGGGAGGGGAGCTGGACGCTGGGTGTCCAACCCCCGGATTCCCCCCTGGCTTCCTTCCCACCATCCGGACCCTGAGCAGGCAAACCTCTTACTAACCGCTGAACACAGATTTGAATCTATTCAGAAGGCAGGGGTTTTCAATCCACTTAAATTATATTTACCTATGGGTTCAGTTCACTTGACTAGAGAAAAATAAAAGCCAATGATTATAGAATTAAGAAGACTAAACACTCTTTTACGAGAGCTCACGAGAAAGAAAGTGGACAGTTGTACAGGAATTCTTCTCCTAAAGAGTTGCTTTTGTGATGAATTGAGGGTGGTGGGTAACATGATATTGACCAACACTTTTTAAAAATGCTTGTGAAATATATTCTATCATGCAACGAACATGTACTGTAGGCGGTTAGGATGTGAATTATTTCTGACTAAAGGTAAGGAACACAGGGGTGTGTGTGTGTGTGTGTGTGTGTGTGTGTGTGTGTGTGTGTGTTAGACATGGAGACAGAGGCATGGATTCTTCTGTTTTTAGATTCTGGGAAAGGCTTATTCTCCTCGAAAGAGACACTGTTTATTTTCTTCCCCCACCTCTCGGGCAGAGCTCAGACTCTTGGGTTGGGCCCCTTCCCTCTGTGAAGCTGAAGAACAAATGCTAATTCCTTGCCAGACTGAGGCCTTGGATTTGCATTCCAAATCAGACTGCAGACTCCCATTATAAATTGCTTAGCCTGTTGTTCCTTATCTAGAATTTCTTCCTTCTCCCTCCCCAGGAATGACCCTTGAAACAATCCTCTTTCAAGTCATTCCTATTTAAAAATCAGCAGCCTTGGTGTGGGCTACAATCAGAACAATAAATTACGAAGACATCAATAGAGTCCTTAGTGTGATGTTGGTGTTTTCTCGCCTTCCGTGCAGTCTCAGGCCCTGATGGGAAACAATGACTCACCACACATCTTTCGGGCTTAGAGGTTTATAGTCATTCTTTTGCAATCCGTATACCTCTATCTATAGCTTTGTAAATTGGAAAGGTGTGAGCTTACAAGTCCTTTCTTAATAATAATGTTTTACAGATTAAACCCTGAAATGGTAGAATTACATGCTTCTTTTTTTTTTTGGCACTTTTAAATCAAACCAACTAGCTGCTGAGGAGAAGAAAGGAGAGGGCATTTCTGCAAGGTGTCTGACGAGGTGCGCAGCGTCTACTGCAGCATAAAGAAGGGACGGACGGCGGTCTGGGCTTTCCCACTCTGGTGGCGAAGGGGGGAGTCCTGGGTGGTGGTCCGTCTCACGTTGGAGGACACCCCTCCATCTGTCCACAGCCCAGCCAGTTCCCACTTGAAAACCCGGATTTCGATGATACACACCTCCATCTCTTCCCCCCATTTTACATGCAAAGCGAGGCTGATGAATCATAGCGTCGCTGCGACCGGGCTGCAGACCAGACGTCCCCCCAAATCCTCGGGCTGTTTGCTTGAATACCTGCTCACTGTGCCTGCCACACAATGGGTAGCTTTGAGAAGAGAAATTGATCATCTTCACGGGAGAGTAATTTGAATGAAATTGCACTTGACAGCTGGTCTTCAAGCACACAAGGGGCGCGCGGGAGCCTCAGCTGAGCTCCGAGGACTTGCCCCAGCCTCTGCCTCCGGATCCTCCCAGGGAGGGCAAGTCACCAGCTTGCCTGGCCTCTAATTGAGCTCTTGATTAATTCCGTGCACCAGATCTTGCCGAAGAAAGGTAGCCATGGAGGAGAATATGGAAGAGGGACAGACACAAAAAGGTACTGGGCTGAAAGGGGTTTTTTATTTGCAACCAGGTCATTATTCTGCTGGTTCACTGTGTGCTTTAGGCACTTGGCAGCGGGGCTAATAAGTGTCTCTCCCTCGGAAAGCATTTTTTGTTTGTATGCTTGTTTGTTTTTCCTTCCGCCTGTTCCTCTCTTGCAGTGCTGTGTGGCCAGGAGTGTGGTCGTTATTTGCACGCCTTTTAGATAGAAGTCAGGTGTTAGCGATCGGGGCATTGCGTTAGCGTCGCGAAGTGTTCCTTGGACCCGTCTTTGTTGACCTTTATTTCTTTCACGTTTGCACGCTTGTCGAGCCGGGTCAAGGGATTCCTGGTGTGAGCACAACACAGTATCTGGAAGACTCGTCGTCGTCGTAGTTCCAAACCTGATGATGTAACCGTCAATGATCCCTTTGAAAGGCCATCTCGTAGAACAAAGACCAAGAGTATATGTATGACATTTTGGTAGGGGCAGCTCTTTAATAAAAAATATATATGTATATATATATATTGGCAGTTTAAATATAGAGGCAAGGGTTCATCGATTTTTAGAGTGTAGACTGATGTGAGGTTTTCCTTCCTCTGGAGCTGGCTGTCCCTGGTTTCTAAGGAGTATGTGACAAGGGTACTTGTCTGATGCATTTTTGAGCCTGGGTAGAGGCATCTGTCTATAAAAGTTAAAGTGCAATTGTCATTTTTTGCGAGTTAAAAAATGGCCAAATATTGGCAATTTCAAGTGATTCCAACTCTCGAATGTTTGCTTGTGTCAGGCGGTGGCTTGGAAGGAGATGGTAGCTTCCTCCCCAGAATGACCAGTGTGGGTTCTGCCTGCGCACAGGCTTATGTAATGTTACAGAGAATGCTCTCATGTTCTTAGAATGAAGCAGCAACACGGGTAATAAGCACTACATGAAGGCAACGTTTAAGAGTGGCATTGAAGAGATTCGGCTCTCAAATTTGATTTTGAATCTTTATAAATGCATTATTTTAGAAAACGTTATTATATTTTACATGAGAAAATAGTTGGGAACCATATACAGTTTTTTTTCATTATTCTGAGCCACTCAGCTTTGTTGGATTTCACACACACACACACACACACACACACACACACGCATAATCAGAGCCCATGACATTAAATATATAAACGTTTAATAGAAGTGAGAGAGGGAGGTGATAAATAAGCCAATGTCTAAATTTCAGTCATTAGCATACTTGTTAATGAAAATCTGTAATGGAAACAAAATGATCTACAGGGATTTCATGTGATCTATTTGTTAAATTTAAAAAAAAGAAACTCAGCGACCTTTACTATATGAACAAATAGCTGAAGTGTTCATCAGTGATTTGAAATGGCAAATATTCACAGTAATTTCCATATCCTTAACTGGCATCTCCACTGACTGCTTTCCTTTAGGAATAAACTATCTTGTTGTAATATCTTTTTTATATATATATAGCACATAATGAGATTGCTTTTTGGCTAGTCAACTTATTTAAAGAAAGAGAAATAGATACATTTTAAATAGAGAAATGATATTCATTACCCTAAATAAAACCTTGAGATAAATCATGGATTGCGGTAACAGGTTGAATGTGTCTGAGCAGAGCTGGGTAGAGGCAAGAATGAAGAAAAATGATGTAATTAGTTGCGATGTGTTGTTGTTGTTTTTTTTCCCTTGGGGAACATTGAAAACCCTTCCTCCCAGGGTGGAGACGGCAGTGATGTGATGGGGAACATTCTGTCGCAGTGGATCATTAAAGATGTGCATATTTACAGCAGGAACTGCAGTGGAAAACAATTTTTTTTTAATTAAGAAAAAAAGCTGTATAATGGTCTATACGTGTATGAAGATATGCAGGGTTGGACAAACGTAGGCTGACAGGTACGAGTAAACAAAACACAGAGTTTATAGTCTTGTATTTTCCTTTATTAATTATTGTGTTATTCTCCGTATGAATAGCTGTAAACCTACTTTGGCCCCGGCCCCTACAGCTAAAAGACGTATGATTAAGCTTTCTTTTCATAACTGAGAAGAAGATGGTTTAACTCTCTTCACTTCTGGTCTCCTATACCTCTCAGCTCTGCCTGTGATACTTTATTTACATAAGTTTGTTGTTAGAAAGTTGTATCTGGATATTAATGCTCTCCCTACCTGTTGAGGAGAGGACAGTGTGCAATTAGATGGGACCTATGTTGGAGGAGCCGTCTGACAAGCCGGGAATATCACCAGAGGTTTGCTGAGAGTTTGGGGCACAGATATAATGATCAATCTGCTTTAAAGCGGGCAGTGCTTTGCATCAGCTCATCTCTTGTTTTTTCTCAAATTTCATAGGATTGTCTTAAGTAAAAATTCAGATACCACATTTTCTTCCACTTGCAAGGTGCTTTCCTTTTCTTTTTCGCAATCTAAACCTCTTCTTCCCCGTTGCAGATCAGAAGGACTTACATTCCCGTCGGTGTTGACCCGCGTCACCTTCCATGTCCAGCTGCAATGTAAAATGGAAGCTGGCAGTTGCGTAAACAGACTTGAAAACAATATAGTCGATGCTTTAGAACTTTAAAGGCTCTTTCCGTCGGACGTACATTTCTCTTCCTGATGATGTCTCCCTTCCCCGTTTAATCTGTAAAAGGCAGTTGGTAGCCGTCCTAATGTTTACCCTAACTGATGTGTGTTCAGCCCAGGAGAGAGGATAATTCAACCGTGTGGGGCACTTGGTCAGCTCCTCTGCTCAGTGAGCCCAGGCCCTGGGGTGACATGGAGCTGGGGTCACTCGTCTGTTTCCCCCTTCGTTTCTGCCACCCTCCCCAAAGGTGAGGATCTCGTTGTACTGAGTGAGTCTAGTCTTTAAGAAACGTGTATTTTTGGTGAGAACATGTCCTGTACATGAAAGCCAATTACTTCGTCTGTGTGTTTGGTTTGGAGGGAAAGAAAGAAGGAAAAAGAAAAGCAGCTGTTTTGAGCGTGGCCCTGACAGATGACCGTCATAAACCTACCATTGCTGTCATCAAAAGCTGAGATACATGGTCACCTAAGCATGACAAGAAGGGCTTCAGTTGCCATAGAGAGGTTGGGCAAAGTGCAGGGAGAGATTTTTACAAGTATTTAAAAGGTGTACATTTATGACTTGGAGAAATGCAGTTATGTCTGGCACATTCTGTCCATTCCTGCAGGACACAGTCAAAATGATTTAAGGGTGGCTGATCATTAGTGGATCAGTGAATGCATGTTCTAGTGACCAAGGAAATGGCTGACAGTTGTAGATAAACTCAAGGAAAGAATTACTAAATTAGGAGGAGGTCGCAGAGGTAAGCTGATGAAACAATAGAAGAAGTGGTAAAATTGTATAGGGGTGAACAAGAAAAATAAATAATGAGCAAGAAGAGCTAAGAAATTGGAATCTTCATCAATTGCCTAAACTTTCAAATAACCAGAAACCTCATTGACTTAATTTTTGAACATGAACATGTTTTGCAAAGCCTCAGAATTACATGTTATATGTGGAAAAATTTGATCAGCTCAGAAAGATAATGGCTAAGGTGTCACTAATGATATTTTCTACTTTGATGAACCAGCAGCATATGAACTCATGCTTTCAACTTCTTACGCTCAACAGTCAACGCCTGGCTTGTCCTCCAACACCATTCCCCAAGAGAATTGATCCTTGGTGGCTCTCCAAGGCTTGGTCTCTAGAGAAAGTAGAAGATTAAACTTGATGTGAACAAGACCAATTTCTTCAACTCAACACTCATAATATGGCCACTGTTTCATGGTCATCATTCCTCCTTAGACCAACACCACTATCACGTGTGTTGTGTCAATAGACCCTTAACTTATCAAAACCGGCAGGAATGTCTAGATGGAAGGATATTCCACCTAATGTCTGTCTATTTCATAATTGACAATAGTATACACTTATATTTGAATATCTTATCATAATTTTATACTTTAATTATACACATAGACATATATTACTATAAAGGAGTCTATTCACAGAAGCTTATGTATCATATGGGTGCACAGAAAGTCTGTTTGAAATTTTTTTTGACTAGTTATTTCTGCCTTGAAAGAGGATTTTGACGCCTCGCCCCTCCTTAGCCAGACATCATCCCTGAAGAAGAGGCACTACTCTAACCTATGGAAAAGGGGGCAGCTGTGGTTCTATGACTCCAGATGGTATTGGTCAACCTAAATGGTCCAGTGATTCTAGTGCCTAAGGTCTTTACGTAAATTAGCCCATTGGCTTTTCACATTGACCTTAAGTGGGACTAATATATAGGAAGCTAAAAATTAAATAGATTAATTAACTTGACCAAAATCTTGTGGTAACATGTGGTAGAGACAGGGTTCCATGCAGTCAGATTGAGAACAGGATCTGACTTTTAGCTACACCCTGGGCTTCACTGGGCATTGGTAATGGCTTGCCTGCCACACTTCTCTGTGACTGTGCTCCATCCACAAACTTCTACTGCACTGATTAGTTATACTCTGGAACTCATGGCTGTCTTCTCTATCACCAACTCAGGCTTTTTTGGCCAGATCTGCACAGTTTGACCAACAGCAGCCAATCCCTAGGTGCATCTATAATCTATGGACCTATAAATCTTGACTCAGGAAAGATGAGCTGGGTCAAGGGGACTCTTACCTTGAAAATTGGGGAGAGCTGATTTTTGGCAACCCTGACCATCTCCTTATCCTTCCTTTTGTTATTGTAGTGACTCTGCTGCCCATCTCAGGTCATCTGAGTGAATCTTTGTTCTATGCAAATAAAAGACTTCCAATAAAAGACCTTTAAATGACCAGATGCTTTTAAGAGTCTTACATAAAGAAGCTTAATGTTAAGAAGTTTTCTCCACATTTAACCTTCTAAGGGGCAGCTGAACCAATGCTCACTTATGGATTTAAGTTTCAACTTGACACTACTTTTTAACACAAAAGCTAGGTGATTCCTAAACTTGACTGATTAGTTCACCCTAAAACTACTACCTTCAAGTAAGTAAGTATTGGTAGTAAAATATGCATTTTGAGAACCATTGCAAAGAAATAGGAAAACCAGAAGGAGTCACAGTGTCTTCTTTATTAACAGAGTTAGAAACTTCAAGAGTGTGCTATTGAAATACATATACCAGTGGCTAGGAAACTAACAGCATCCAAAACCTTTGAACAATCATTAAAATGGAAGAATGAGCCTCTTTTTGCTTTTTGCTTCTTAGATGTTGGCTAGCCGCAGACCCATGAAAAGGGAAACTTGTCTTGTTTGTCTAGGTCCATGTGGGACATTTCATCTCAACAAGTACTGTTGGCTGCCGTCTCAGCATCTGGACAACACACCTGCAAGAAACAGAGATGCTGATTTCATAAAGCACTTAGGAGAAACTGGTCTTATAATTTGACAGCTGTGCTTTTAGTAGCATTTAATGCTGGAGTCTAAGAAGTTAATTTTATATTGTCATCCAGTGTAGTTCTAAGATACCTGTCAGTGAGAAAAATTGAGTATATTTTTCATATGAAATTTAATAGAAAATCCCAGAATTTATGCACTGTTCTGGTTATTATGACTCCTGGGGTTCAGAGATAATGATTTAGAATTTGGTCATCATATACTTTAATTAGATCAGTTGTTGATTATGTCTTTTATAACCTTGGTGCTATTTGTCTCAGAAATCCAAAATGCTTAATACACATGTTCTACCATCTTGTTAAAATCAAAGATATATGTAGGATTTTTTTTTTTAAAAAAACAATATCATTAAAATGAGTGAATTCACCTTTTAGAATGAAAGTGCTTGATATAGTTGCTTCAGTAACTGCTAGTCTTGAAATTTAATCTTAAACATTGAAGGAGACGAAGTGAGAAGTTCAGTGCTGTAGACGGAGACAGCGATGCTGAATGTACTTAGAGGGGTGATTTCAGGACTGTTCTTAGGACCTGATTATTCTTTAGTTAATCCGAAGGGTAATGGCACATGTGGGATTCATAAAGTGCAGGATGTGACGTCCTGTTTGACGATTCTGGCCTCCACTTCCCTCTCTGCATGCACTCCTCCCCCCAGGCAACAAGTTTGACACTTTTCTTTTTCATACACCAGGGCAGGCTCCTTGGCTCAGTTTCAACACCCTTTTGGATAGCATCCATACTAACAGGTGGCGCAGCTGTGGATTAGCTGACATTATAAAAATAATGCATGTTTCCCCATGGGTTCTCTGTTCACATGGGACCATTGTCTCAGATGTTCTTAATATAAAACTTCCTTCTTTGTGAAAATAAAAGAAAAAAACAGAAGACAACTCATTTGTTTCTTTTAAATTAGGAGTGGGAAATTTAACTTTGAACACAAATGAAACTCAGTAGCTTACTGAGGTTTGTTTATGGAGTTCACTGGGGAACTCAGTTACACTGTGAGAAGATCTGAGGGCAGAGGAAAAGGAAGGATGGGTATTGACTTTCAAAAGGACGTGTGCTAACAACATTAGAACCTTGCTGCTGTGGGCAAGCAGAATAGTTTCCAAAAGGAAGGAAGGAAGGAAGGAAGGAGGGAAGGAGGGAGGGAGGGAGGTAGGAAAAGAAGGGAGGAAGGAAGGAAGGAAGGAAGGATGGGAGGGAGGGAGGGAGGGAGGGAGGGAGGGGAAGGAAGGGAGGGAGGACATTTTTGACACATAGTTTAAATGGCTTCATGTGTTGGGACTGAAATTTCTATTGTATGAGAAATAAGAATCTTTTAGTATACCTGACTCTACAAGAGTGAATTATTGCCATCAATCCTGGGAACGTAAAACATATTGTTCACATTGCTTCCACTCACGGTGCATGCATGCTTTTTCTTTATTCTGAAGTAAAAATAAAGCAGTTTTTTTTACATTATTTTCTTAATTATTATTTTCTGCTAATTAGTCATAGAAATTTCAATGATTTGGAAAATAACTTCTGTTATTTTAATACAATTTATCTCCCCCTATGAGAAGAATTTGTTTAATGAATAAATTAGCTGAGACAGACTCCTGCATGCGCCTGACCGGAATCCACCTGGGATGTCCACTAGGGGGCGATGCTCTGCCCATCTGGGCTGTTGCTCTGTTGCAACCGGAGCCATTCTAGTGCCTGAGGTGGAGGCCATGGAGCCGTCCTCAGTGCCCGGGCCAACTTTGCTCCAATGAAGCCTTGGCTGCTGGAGGGGAAGAGAGAGGTAAAGAGGAAGGAGAGGGGGAAGGGTGGAGAAGCACATGGGTGCTTCTCCCATGTGCCATAAACAGGAATCAAACCCGGGACTTCCACACACCAGACCTATGCTTTACTACTGAGCCGACTGGCCAAGGCCTAGCTTTTCTTTCTTAATAAAATAAAATCTGTAAGGAAAACTTTATAATTGTTGATGCTTTTTATTGTTATTTGATGAGAAAAAGTTCTAGTAAATAATTTAAATAAGAAATAGTACTTGGTCAAAATTTCCCTCCCCCTCCAAGCTTAGCCATTTCTGTTCCATTATTGAGATGCCTCTCCGCATCACCTCTCTTGTACTAGTGGATGGCAGTTCTCACTTTTAATGGTCTATACCATATCAGTTTTGCACCCGAAGCATAGCTAACTGCCTTTACTAACATGATTTATTTTTCATGGAAACATAGTAAATACAAGATGGGCCAAATGTAGGTTTGCCAGTGTGAGTATGTGACACACGGTGTATTCTTATACTCCTATTTATTACTTATTGTATTGTTTTCCATATGAACAGCTATAAACTTACTTTTGCTTCACCTGGTGTAATGGCTTAACACTTAAAAATTCAGACACTGTCTTAAGCATTTCCTACTGAGTATCTAGTATCATGTATGTTCAATTAATAGATATGTATTATCATTTTCTTAAACATTTCAAATGTTCCTTAACTTTATGGAAACACTATTTGGTCAATGGCTATTTAGTAACTCAAATTTATGGGCAACTAATAAAATAACTTCACACTATTATCCAAAAAATAAAGAGGATTTTAACTTAATGAAATTAAATAATCTTCATTTCAGTTCAGAGAAAAAAATGTGTCTGGTTAAAAAATAATTTTTTTCCCATAATAATAACTTTCAAATTGTGGAATTCTAGACTTAAATTTCTTTTCAGGGTAGTAAGGAATGATATTTATTTTCAATAAAACACCTTTAAGTATTTTGCAATGTAGAATTAAGTTTTAAAATATAAGGTTGAACATTCTTTAATCAACAGAACTCTTAGATATGACATTGACTATGCTTTGTCCATTAAAACCAACCTTAAGCTTTGGAAAGTTCTGTCTGAAGTAGGGCCCATATGTCACCAATCCCAGATTTACGTAATGGTTTTGTTATACTGCAAAGATTTTAAGGATGGGTTGTCATCAAATTTTTTCAATTTCTGATCCTTTGACAGTAAAAATGATGTTGAATGCTTCTCATACAATAATCAAACTTAAATCATTTACATCTCTCTATTCAACCGTCTACAACAGAAAGTTGTGATTAAGTCATAAGATCTAGGATTCAGAAACCATACCCTCATCTTCTTCCCTCAACCCTTCAACATCAGCACAGCCAGCTGGGCCTTTGTTCAGCCGGCTGGGCCTGTGGTCAGCCAGCAGGGCCTGTGTTCAGCTGGCCGGGCCTGTGGTCAACCAGCGGGCCTGTGTTCAACCGGCCAGGCCTGTAGTCAGCCAGGAGGGCCTGTGGTAAACCTGCCAGGCCTGTGGTCAGCCGGCTGGGCCTGCGGTCAGCCAGCCGGGCCTGTGCTCAGCCACCACACTGAGTGGCCAGCTACATTGCGGGCTCCCAGGTCTGACAGCGACTGCTGATGCCCTGGCTCTCCCCACATCCACACACTCTCTGTGTAACTTAATCTGCACTCTTCAATCCTAGTTTTCCAAAACCCATTTTTCCTTTACAGTTACTTTCCTCTACCATTATCTTTGAGTTTGGTGGATTGAACGTGTTAGCCAAAAGAGTGAGCTGGTGAAAAGGCCATCACACTGTAACATGGCAGGAACATTCGCATCCCTTCTGGGTGTCCCCTTCTCTCTCCTCGGATCATATTGTGACTGTTTAAAAAAATAACTAAGCACCTTTTCTTTTTCTTTTTTTTTTTTTTTACACAGGGACAGAGAGAGAGTCAGACAGAGGGATAGACAGGGACAGACAGACAGGAACGGAGAGAGATGAGAAGCATCAATCATTAGTTTTTCGTTGCTGTTGCAACACCTTAGTTGTTCATTGATTGCTTTCTCACGTGTGCCTTAACCTCGGGCCTTCAGCAGACTGAGCCACCCCTTGCTGGAGCCAGCGACCTTGGGTCCAAGCTGACGAGCTTTTGCTCAAGCCAGATGGGCCCGCACTCAAGCTGGCAAGCACAGGGTCTCGAACCTGGGTCTTTCGCATCCCAGTCCAATGCTCTATCCACTGCGCCACCGCCTGGCCAGTCTAAGCACCTTTTCTGGTGGTGGAGAATCAGAATTGGAAAATAAAGAATGCTAAAGGTTTAATCACTCTTTTGAATGGTTGCCCCAGTTCTTTTTAAAAGTGTTTGTTTAGTGTTTACTCTATGGTACCTCCTGTTGTTTAGTTTTTAACTTATATGTCATGTCCCATCTCCCCTCTCAAAGTATAAATCCCTTGCGGATTGGGATTTTATCTTTTGTTCTTGACCCCAACCTGCCGAGTCCTCTGAGCACAGTTATATCTGATGGTGACCATGACTATGACGATGAGGGTGGCGGTGGTAGTCGCGATGGAGGAGAGGACGATGACACAGACTAGGAGGAGACAGGAAGAAAGGGGGAGAAGTGAAAGAAGGAAAGGAATGAGGTCCATCACACAGGCTAAAAGACAGATGGAAAACCCTCTTCCAAGTAAAGACAGATCCTTCCGGAGCAGTTAAACCTACCGTATTTCATCATGTAGAAGACACATCATTTCAAAATAAATTGGGGGTCTGAAAACTGGGTGCGTCTTATACAGTGGTTGTAGATTTTTTTTACTTGCATTTCCCACTTGAGGAGTTGTATGAATTTTATGATGAATAAAACTTGAGTTCAATAACTTTCTGTAATATTTATTATTTTCAAATTTCGGGCCCCCAAAATCAAGATGCACCTTATAAGTGGGAGCATCTTCTACATGGGGAAACACGGTAACTTGGAAAAATGTGGCCATTACTCCATTCTAGGTCATTAGCTTTGAATTGAAAAATATATCTTTTTGAATTTTTTGACTTAAAATATATTTCAGTAATTTAATAGCAATCTTCATGACCATGGTTAGCTATCCGTGTTCATTACTAAAGTGCCCATGGATTCTTACTTTGCACTTCTAACAACCGAAGGAAATGCATTGAGCCGTGCATTTCGGCAGATGGTTGCTGGAACGCAGGAAACGATAGCTTTCAACACAGTGCGTGACGACCGTAAAGAAACGGTGGCACAGTGGCTTAGAGATTTGCTGACACTGGGTCGGTGCATTTCTTAGCAAGTGTTGTTCAAAGAAAACAATACTGCAAGAAGACATAACAGTTTAAAATTATTGAGGACACTTTAATAAGATAACGCCTTTCAGAGGCAATACCTAATCAGTAAGTTTTCAAGATTATAAACTCAGAGAACAGCTTGTCACTGGAAGCGCATTTCTTTTATGCTTTCGGGTTCATATTTTTATCAGAATCTCGTCTTTAACAGTTGCCTGATTTTGCTGTTGTGTACAAAGCACAGCGTGAAAACGAGGCATTTGGCACTAACCAGCCGCATGTGAGGAGTGTGACCGCACAGCATCACCCTGCAGTTAGCTGTATTGATTTTTTTGGTATACTAGTTATTAATTTATGCTTTGGGATAAACATTTGTGATGCCATTACTTGGTGAAATTGAGAGTGAGTTCTTCCTAAACATCTAAAATAATATCATGCTTTATTTATCAATTATATGGCCAAGCCAAAAATATACCCTTGAGAAAAGATAATTTTATTTACTTGCTTGAATATTAATTTTGGGATTTATGGTAACACTAGATAAAAATGTAACCATCCTAGAGATGACGAGCACCTTGCTGACATCGGTCTGTACACCCCAAAAGAGGGAGAGGAACTAATAATATGGTCTATCTGGTTCTGCCATGACGGTGTTCGGTAACAACTTCCATATATCAAGCGTGGTGACCATTTTTATATAAATGTTGAAAATATTTTATCCATTGTTTCTGATAAATTGGAAGGAAACTTTGTCACCGTTGTGGTATTATAATCTCTGGACTCAACTCTAGTACTCTTTTTCCTTTTAATTCATCAATGATGCAAAAGAAAGCAACATCATCCTAACCTCATGGTGCTGAAGTCTCTCTGGGCAACTGGATTCCCCATGACTCTCTCCATTCCAAACGTTGCATTAATACTGAGAGAACAGAATGCCTCTTTTTGTACCTAATATTTTATCACAACCTGTCAGACCCACCGGCCACTCCACTCCACCTCATCGGGTTCCTGACCATCACCTCCTATATTCTCACGTACGCTCATTTCACTTCAGCCCTTAGGATTGAAAGAAAGTTTTAAAATGTCTACGGGATGATTTGTGACTTTTTTTTTTTTTTACTATATTATGGATGTATTAGGTAAAACTATGTCAAATTGCTAATATTAGGCCATTTTGACCCACAGAAATGACATTTAAATATACCTATATGATCATTATGCTACATTTATGAACATTTTTCATGTGTGCATGATTCCTATGTAGGAAATAGAGAGATAATATATAATATGATGTTTAAAGATTTGCATATTATGGTTACATGAGTATAGTCTAGCTAACCAGACATTCTTTCTCCAAAATCTTTGTGAACTAATTAATTTGTTGTGTTATTTTCCCTTTTAACAAAATTTGGCAAAATGTTTGGAGACTTTGTTATTTGGTTCATTAAAATATAATGCTCAAGTTAACGTGTTTTTACTTTTGGATGTCATGTAAGTTTGGTACTTCGGGGGTTTGTTGAAGATAGTACGGGTTATCTAGCCTATGACCTACTCTGTCTGTCTCAGTAAACACCATCCTATCTTCTCAGGAGGGGAGTAGCTGCTTGGTTTTCCCTGGAGTAAAGTACCACACTCCAGAAGTCATTCCCATACATGTGGCATGACTCAATGGAATCTTACCTTCCACAAGATGGCCACGCCATCTTGTGGAAGGTAAGAATATATATAAAATATACATGTCATCTGAGTTAAGTCAACAAGGCTTTTTGTGGTTCTTGAGCGAACAAAGAATTATATTTCAATTCAATACTGAATGGAGCCCAGACAGTAACTTGAATTGTTCTCATTTTTTGTTATTTTGAACTTTTAATATGCAAGACACGACAGACTTCACTAAGTGGGTCTTATGATCTATGTTTAAAAAGATGATGAAGATTACTCTAGGTTTCGAAGTGGACAGGCCGTCAGGACAGCACCAGGGGACAGTGCCACGCCCTGTGAGAAGGAAGTGGGATGGGCGGGACGGAATTGGGCGTACCTGATCATGTGACGGGATGGACTATCTTGTTTCAGTTTGGGCCCAGGAGGGCAGAGAGACCCACCCTAATTTAGTTATTCCAATTCAGCACAATTGACACGACATTTGCGTTAAGGAAAATGGACTTACACGTGGTTAGTGTATACGGATGAGGTAAATCAGTTGATTTATTTAGTAAGCCAGGCGTTCAGCCATGTTTAATTTGATTTCTGTTATATTTTGTATCTGTTTTGAGCTATTTATGTTTTCACTGTGTGAAATCCAAATAAGATTCCTCTTTAATCTCTGTAATAATGTTTAATCATTCACCACAAGTTACACAGTTATTGGAATTATTTAATGACTTCCTGACCTCTTAGAAATCCATAGCATTAAAAAAAATGTGTTCTCAGGGTCATATTATTTGAAACAAAAAATTCTAATACTTTTAAAGTTTATTATCTAAAATTTATCTCATTTAAGAGACTATAACAAGTTAAATGAAACAATAACTAAACTGAAAATATATCTGAATCATGTCCCTTCCAAAGGGTTTTGAATTATGCTTTTTTTGACACAGGGCTTTTTTGTTTGTTTTTGAAAATATGTTGTATTGTTTAAGGTGACTTTAAATAAAAGTCTTTGGAGGTGTCTTTTGTTCCTTAGCCCTCTCCCTCACTACAACATTTAAATTTGTTCTTTGGTACATAAAAATGTTAATATTATCTCTGTGCTCTATACATTTTTCCTATGCTGCTCACAAAAATTAGGGAATATTTCAAAATGAATATGAAGCAATAAAATATCCCCAATATTTGTGAACCGTAACATATTGCACTATTAGTCTGTATTATAAGTAGAGATTCTAACACTGTTCTCAGTTGATTCTCAGATTGATCAGTTGATCCCTCTGCTGCTAGAAATTCTCAGAAATTTCTAGCAGCAGAGGGAGAGAAGGAGTCCAAGACCATCAGCAGTGCTTGTTGTTTAGGAAGAAGTCACTGAATGCTACTGTCCTAAACTTCAGAGTCAGAAGTGACAGAAATGGATACAAATTTTAGCCAAAGCAGAAATGATATATGTTTGAGAGGAGGGCAGATGTGTGCGTGTGCGTGTGTGTGTGTCGGTGAGTGGCTGCGCTCCCCGGGCAAGTGTGGGCTCTGCCCTGGACCTCCAGGGAGGGCTGGTCCCAGCAGAACTGTTTGGAAGGCATGGGTGCGAAAGAATAATGCTGTTTCCCATTTCCAAAGGAAAAAGAAAAAGAGAGAGATGTTACTACACACCAGGCCACTGAATTCTTTGAACTCTGCTCAAAACTAGCCTCTGGCAAGGATTTCTAACTTCCATCACATTCTTTTATGCGAAATTCAGCTGAGGATTTGCCAGACAAAAAGAAAAAAAAACTGAATACCTCTTTTGGAGTGTTGTAAAAATACATCTTGTATTTCCCTTGGTAAAATTGCTTTCCCAAGAAAATCCACTGTCTTCTAAGAAAAAAATGTAGGTCACAAGGAGAAAATAATCCTTCTATTCCAACTGTGAGCTAGCTGCATTTGCTCCGATAAAGAATTGGCTCGGGTTGAAGAGATTAATTGAAATGACACATGTGAAAAGAAGCAAAACCAACCCTTACCTGACTGTGACTGTCAATAAGAGTTCAAAGTTCTTTCCTTCCCCCTACCAGTCATAATTACAAAGTGGTTTTTGTGTTATTGGCATATTTCTGGTAAGGTGGTGTTTGGTAACAGAAACTCACCACATGGTTCCTTGTTAAACCCAAGCTGTGCTCCTTGTTCTTTGTTCCATACGTGCTTCTGTTTGCTAGTGAGCTACAGCCACAATGTCATAAACAGATCATATCCACCTTAACACAGGGGACTCGAGCACTATCAAGATATCTGGTTTCCAGGAAATCTTCATGTCAAGGTCAAACGACTGAGCCGTGAGCCTTCTTAAAAATTACTGAATGGTACAACAATAATACCCTTCACGAGAGGAAAAGGGATGATTTGGCCTTAAGTTGTTAGAAACGAGTAACTTGTAAGAGGAGAGAGGTTAGTAATTGCACTCTGGAATGGATGTGGCATTTCGCCTTTGGGACTTACACGTCTTTGTGAGTTACTCGGGTGTGTAGTACATCAAAGTCTACGAGAGTCGTCCTCACACGTTAGTTCACTTGGGTGTCACCTATTTGGGGTGTGTTAAAACAGATTACTGCTGCTTCCACCCTACCTCAAGTTTCTGATTGACTAAATCTGGGGTGGGGTCCAGGAACCTGCATTTCAAACACTTTCTCAGTCCTGGAATCACACAAGGAGACCCAGTGTTCTAGGAGATGATTATCACCGGATGAAACTCGTGGTGAATTTCCAGCTGAGATTTATAATTTACACATCAAAATAAGGATGTTATGAATTTGAAATCCCAAAACCTGAGAGAAAAAAACATAGAGATGACAGTCATTTAAAATGAGAACTTTCCAGATAATGACTCAAAAAACTTTGCTTTTGAAAAATTGAAAGGGTTTTTTGAAATCTGTGATCATGTGTACAAGCTCTTGATTACTTCAAAAAGTGTTGTGACTGCAATGACACACAGCCTTCCCTCGGTATCCACAGCGGGTTGGTTCCGGGATCCCCTTAGGACACCAAAGTCTGTGGAATGGCATAGTATCTGCATGTGTCCTGCACATCCTCCCGTGAATTCCAGATCATCTCTAGATTACTTATAACACCTAATACAATGGGAATGCTGTGTAAATAGTTGTTGGGCTATATTGTTTAGGGAATAATGACAAGAAAATAAATCTGTCGATGTTCAGTGCAGATGCAACCATCGTAGGTCTGACTACCCAGTATACGTCAGCACAATGTAACATTTTTTTTCTCAAGTGTTTTTGATTGGCTGTTGGTTGAATCTGCAGATGCAGAACTGTAGATACAGAGGGCCGACTATACTATCTTCCATCTGTTCAGTAGACGTAGAAATTATAATCGTGGGATGATGGTAGGAAATTCATTGAGATAAGAAACTTCTAGTTTCTGACATTGCTAACGCACATAAGAAAACAGTTATCATATATTTAGTAAACACGAGAGGTCAGTTATGTGGGGGAGAATACAAACATTGATTGCATATCACACTTGACTCTCATGAACTATGGATTGTGTTAATACAGTTGTTAATCTCACTGGCTAATTAACAAACAAAGAAATTATGTCAGAGGTCATGAGACATCCAGTGAAGACCAGCTCTAAACACAGTTAAAAAGCTGGTTATCAATGTTGTGAATAAGATCAGAAGGTATCCTTTAGTCGCAAAGAAGACAAATATAATGAAAGTAAAAAAAATGGAATGATTGAGCTACTAATTATTACCTTGTGTAACAGTTATTTTTTTGCATTCCCTGGTAAAATATACATATATTATGGAGCAGAAATAAAATAACTGCTCTTTCATCACATATTGGGGTGAAATATATCAAATTAGCTATTTTTTCTAGAGACGGGAACCCTTAAGAATCGGAGGTAATTGTTTCACTATGAGAAGTGAAGGCGGGCTTAATGCACAAAAATCACAGTTCGGGACTTTATAGAAATGTTCAAAGTTATTACTTTGAATGAGCACAACTTTCAAAGTGAGTTCAGTATGCTCTGGGGAGAAAATGCCTACTGGAACTTATTATGTGTTCATTAGCTCAAAAACAAACAGACAAGCAAGCAGCCTGCCTGGATGACAGAGCTTGGGGACTGTCTTCCTCTCAGCGCTGTCCCAGGAATCCCAACTCACTCCTTCTTCCAGAGTCCCGGCGGTACGGCTCACTGCTGAGCCATGTTCCTGGTCTGGTACACACAGTGTGCAAGGTTTGCTAATGGGGCAGAGGGCTCATATTCTACATGTTACATTCATAACAAAAAATCCCAAATTTCGGGAAAAGTAGTGGGAAGAACAAGAACCATTTACACATGCCATGATCAGGGTCAGAGCTCTGCCACATACTGGGCATGTTTTAGGTCAGATAACGTCTGTTCAAGAGATACGATTTTATCACCCCTAAAATAGGAAAAATAATATATCTATTTGCTGGGATCACTAAACTATTAAATGAGATTACCTTCACAAATCTAATGCACAGCCTGGTAAACTGCAAGGGACTGTAATCTTTTAGAACTTACTATTTTCATTCATTCTGTTGTCTTCTTCTCCAAGCTAAACGCCATTTCAACTACGCAAATTTTGTGATTATACATAAATAATTGTTTTGGGATGGGTAGTTGCCAGCTGTTTTTGTATGTGCCACCAGACAAGGCAGACTAGATGTGGAACTGGAGACAGACAACAACTAAGACAACATCCACACATAAATATAGATACATCCCCAAGTGTCGGTGATGTGCTCCTGAGAGGAACAGAGTGGCGTGTTAGAAAAGTGGAGGACTGTGGCCAGGCTGCCGCCCAATCCGCGTGCTCCGTTCTCAGGAGTGCGTCTGCGTGGTGGCTCACTCACATGCCAGCTGGTTGGCGGGCCTCTCCCCGGGGTTGCCTGGTGGCTTGGTGGCTGGCTTCTGCTGAACAAAGGATCTAAGGGAGGTGATGAAAGAGCATGCAAGATGAAAGCCACACTGCTTTTAGAATGCCATCTTGGAAACAGCGCTTCATCACTTCCATCACGTTCTGTTATTAGGAGCAAGTCAGTACCTTCCGCACTTTCTCAAGGGGAGGAGATTTCAGAAATGCTACTGGCAGGGATTGATGAGCCCCGCCTGAGAGGCTGCCTCCCACAGAAATGCATGGCCACTGCCAATGCAACTTGTCCAAGTGGAGTTTAGCAACTCACTGCTGAATCTGCTCTCCATCCTGTGTTCTTGACCTTCATCCTTTCTGTCACCATTGATAAATGTCACGTCCAAACCTGAAAGCCTCAGGGTCATTGCTAATGTCTGCCACATTTTCATTTACACCTAATTGGTCATCATATGCTTTTTCCTCAGAAATTTCTCCTGATTCTGGCTTCTCATCTTTATATGAGCCATAATCAATTCTTGCCTTTAGCTAGAGCAGTGGTTCTTAACCTGGGTTCTATTGAACCCTAGGGGTTCGATGAGTCGGTCTCAGGGGTTCAGAGAAGCCTCTGCGCAGAGGTAAAGACACACTTGTGTAAAGTCATGATGACACGCCCTGCTTGCCCATCACTTGCTGCAGAGGATCACGTTACACTGCTTGGCCAACCAGTGCTGCGGGGAATTTAGTGCGCACAGTAGTCAACGGCTGTCATAATTGTACGTCGTGTGGTTTCTTTCTTAATATTTTAATCCATACTAAATATGTCGAGCAAAAAAAGAAAGTGGTCGGACGAATATGTACAACATGGATTCACATGTGTCACAGAACGGGATGGGAGTCAGCGTCCTATCTGCATGATATGCAATGCCAAGTTGAGCAACTCCAGTCTCGGACTGGCAAAACTAAATTTGAAAAAAATAAATTTGGAAAAAAAATCATATTTTATTTGTCACTAAAGAAGGGTTTGGTGAATGCACATATGAAACTGGTGGGTTCGGTACCTCAAAAAAGGTTAAGAACCACTGAGCTAGAGCCATTGTCTTCCCCATCATGCTTCTCTTCATCCAATCTCTACTCACTTTAATTCGAGTTGTTTTCTGCAAGCTAAATAAAGGCATGAACTCCGTAGCTGAAAGGCTTTCATTGTTTCCACTCCCTGTAAGACTAAATCCATTATTCTCACTTCGGCATACCAGACCCTGACAATGTGGGCAGAGCAAACACTCTAGCTCTGTTTTCCAACTTCTCATTCACACAACATCGAAATCCTTCTTCTCTCAGCAGAGCATGCCCTCTTATGATATGTACCAGCCCATCCCAGTTTCTTTTCTTATCCTCTTTCTTACCTACTTGTTACATTTATCGTTTGGACCACAGATCAAACAATGTCTCTTCAGGGAATCTTTCCAAGACTCATGGACATTCATCATCAACCATGAACATCAGGGTACAATTTCTACAGTTCTCAAATACTTTAACTTGTTTTTTTTTCCTAGACTTTCCTTTTAGAAAAAAAATCCAAGTATTAATTTTGGATTCAAAATACTGAGCACAATAGTATACAACAATTGGGGATAGTGAGTGAATACATGAGCCCCCATTTAAGTTATTGTGTATGATTGTATCATATTTTATAAAGGAAACATTTGAACTCTGAAAGTTCAAGGTGCGGCTGTGATCAAGATAAATGTTTGCTTTTAGTTCTTCTTAGGGACTTTAAATATGTGAATCAAATACAAATTATAATAATGTTTGTTAAGATAACATTATTTGCTAGGCACTGTTTCTAGTGCAGTACATTTATTAATTTACCCAATCTTGACAACTTCATTATTTCAGTATTCTTATGATTTTCACTTTACAGATAAGGAAAATAAAGCACAGAGATTTTTAGTAATTTTCTCAAAGTCACTCTAATTCCAAATCCTAGCTTCAAATAGTCTTACTCCAGAAAGAAAATGGTTCCTAAAAACGTACACCATTCAAAATAATATAAACCAGATAATGTTTAAAAATATAGCAAAAACTAAAAGATGAAAGGCTAATTGCGATTAATAGATGAAAATTCTGAGTGATACATCAAGAGTGTCTAGCATAAAAAAGTGTCTTCAAATTTCTTTCCCATTAAATCCCATGATATTAGAACATTGGGGAACTTTAGCATCTTTTTTTTTTCTACAGGGACAGAGAGAGAGTCAGCGAGAGGGATAGATAGGGACAGACAGACAGGAATGGAGAGAGGTGAGACGCATCAATCATTAGTTTTTCATTGCCGTTGCGACACCATAGTTGTTCATTGATTGCTTTCTCACATGTGCCTTAACCTCGGGCCTTCAGCAGACCAAGCAACCCCTTGCTGGAGCCAGCGACCTTGGGTCCAAGCTGACGAGCTTTTTGCTCAAGCTAGATGGGCCCGTGGCTCAAGCTGACGACCTCGGGGTCTCGAACCTGGGTCTTATGCATCCTAGTCCGACGCTCTATCCACTGCACCACCGCCTGGTCAGGCAGAGAACTTTAGCATCTTAAAGAGTACTGTATACAGAAGAAGAGAATTACCACTATTGAAAACAATGGGAAATGCCTCTCTGAAAGTCATTGAGGCATGAGGCTCTATGAGACAAAAGTGAAGTCATTTCTGATGTACAGAGAAATTCATGGATAGTTCCCAGAACATGACAGCCCACTCTTACTTGTTCTAAGGTGGGAAAGGTGAGCATCCAAGACATTTCTCTGTCTTTACCATCAGGGCCCTGGGCATCTTAAAGAATAATATTCATAGTGTACGGAACCTTTGAACATGCTTCAGAATGGCCTTTATTGTTCAATGTTTTGGGAAGAAACCAATCAAAAATCCATAGAATAGTTCATATTTGTGGACTCATCTTTACTAGTTAAAGAGAGTATCAGCATGGATGACTTTCTAAAATAGAATGTTAAGTGAAAAAAATTTGAAAAGCTACAAAGTACTGTGTGTAAGTACGTACATAATATTTTTATATCATAATAATAGCTTGATGTATTGTTTTATGTTTTAAATATTTTAAAATTTAAATATTAAAAAGTAAAGACATCAGTGCAATATAATGAATAGACTGCCCATAGTTTTCTCTTTGATTTCAATTTTACCCTTGAAATAGGCCAAGACGTTTTTATTAGATACAAGGCAATTAAAAGTTAAATTCCAAGATAAACAGAATTAATAATTCTCAAATTTTTAATAAAAGATAAAGTATATTTTAAAAAAATAATTAAGCAAGTGAATTTTAGCACTTCAAAATTTACTGATATTAATCAGTTATAATGATCAATTGTTACACTCTAAATAAACTTAGTTTTTATTTTAAAAAGTAATGTCATTTCCAACTTTATAAGAAAATCATATTATATTTCCCAAGCACATGGAAAATAAATGTAGTATAAGAACAATAAACTGTATAAGATAGCCTCTTCTTTCTGGTTACTTTCTTCCTTTATTTCTTACTCTGACTTTTTATTTTTAGGGATATTTTTAAGAGTGCACACCAAATATCCCATGCAAAGTTTTAGGAAAAGATTGGTACAACTTGCACTCTGAGCTAGTGTTTCCTACCAGTTATTTTTGTTTATTGGCAATTTTAACCCCATGCAGAACCAGAAACAATAAATGCTACAGGCTACTGGCAGCAAACACAAGGAATGGGAGTACACGTATGAGCTTTGAAATTCAACATGGAAATTAGGAGACGAAAACATTTTTACCGTAAAATCAGATTGTCCATCTGGAGTCGATGTTATACAAATACTGTTATTTATTTGTAGCATTATTACCTGCCTTAAGAAATTCTTTTCCTCCTATGCTAATTTTATCAATGACTACTTGGGTTATGTGAAGACTCCTCAAGTTATATAATGAATAAGTAACTATGATGACAGGCTATGATAGCTAGGCATTATTTTGATGAAAAAATATGCTTCTTATAAAGATGTTAATGTATGAAAATATTTGGGAAGTCAAGTGGGACAATAGGTCGCTTTTCAGAAAGATAATAAAAACCAAAAATTTTTTTGGACAATAACTTGGTCTTCTTGTGGACTTGACCTGTGGTGGCGCAGTGGATAAAGCATCGACCTGGAATGCTGAGGTCACTGGTTCAAAACCCTGGGCCTGCCTGGTCAAGGTACATATGGGAATTGATACTTCCTGCTCCTCCCCCTTCTCTCTCTCTCACTCTTTCTCTCTCTCTCTTTTATAAAATAAATAAAGTCTTTAAAAAAGCTGTTATGAAATACATTAATGTTTCTGTTTTGTGGTAAATAGTTCTGTGCGTTTAGATCAGTGCTCCCATTTGAATATACTTAGTCTGTGAGCAGTCTCTATGAGCTAGGAGATAGTTCTGTGCGTTTAGATCAGTGCTCCCATTTGAATATACTTAGTCTGTGAGCAGTCTCTATGAGCTAGGAGATAGTTGATGCCCTTCTTTCTTACAAAGATTAAGATGATTACAACCAATTTCTGGGTTCCATTTTAAATATGTAATGTTAGTCTTTTGTAAATTAGTCTTCCTTTCCACATAAGAACCTTTATTAACAGCACATCCAAGAACTTTACAAATTCATGTAAGAATAATCAAATGAGCTCTAACTATTGTGGCTGCCACTAGCTAGTTTGCTGGGTGACATATGGCTAATCCCTTAACCTCCATTACCTTAGCTTTCCTATTTGCAATGTTAAGGAAATGCACTAGGGTCCCACACTAAGCTTCTGTTAATGGTAGACATGCCCTTTAAAACCAGTAATGTAAGAACATTATTACCTTCTTTCATCTTCCTGGAGATAGAATATATTTTCTAGTCAGACAATTTACTTTTTTATACATATAAAATCTATTTAACATTTTATAAAATAAGCTCATCTATTATTTGCTGTTATTTATTTTTTAAAAATCTCATCTGAACATCAATATTCCATTAGCTAGTAGATAGAGCCTATGCGTAGACTGATGATATTAAAATGGAATCTCTAGTCAAAACACATAGAAGGAAATATGATCCTTTATATTTTACTCATTCATTCTCTTTCTCACACACACACACACACACACACACACACACACACACACACACACACACCTAAAGCAAATGATCATAAATACAATAAAGGAATGGTCAAGTAAAGGCAAAACTTGTATGTCATAGCCAAAGGATTAGATTAGTTTAAACATTTCTTCTAACCCAGTGCTGCATCTGCTGGCCTTCTTTTACACCACAACAAACAATGTGTCGTTTTTTGTAATTAACAGCTGACTTCATCATGTTGCAAATCCTCCAAGCCATAGCTTTTCTTGTTCTTGCTTTTGAGTTAAAGACTTCCTTAAGCAATAGTTAGTTAGCAGTTCTACAACTTAACCCATGCCTTCATAAATTTCCATTTTATAACGCAGAATTGGGATAATTTTGCTATGCAGTGATTTCCAATGAGGAGAATGTGGTATCTTTATATCATGTGTAAGCAGAAGTACCAGTGGAATTTGCCTTTGCAGTAAGAGGGAAGCTAAATACATATATATTGGCTTAAGGCACTTTGGGCTGAGAAAAAACAAAACTCAAAGGCAATAACCAAAGCAAAGCATTAAAAGTATCCTACTTGTGAAACTCGTAGCACTCTGGTTATTTTAATAGTTGATGACAATCTTATTGCAAGCATCCTTATAGTTCAGTCTCAGGCAATAAGACTTATTTGTCTGTTAGTCCCTTTATTTTGCTGGTAAATTTGTTGACAGAGTATAATTGGGTCACTGTATTGAAAAGCCCCATGTAAGCTCAGAATTCTTTGTTGGTTGGCATGACAACCAGAGTGGTCGATTAAACATGCTCAGAAACAGAGAAACTGCTCAGAAGATGCTAAGTAGGGAGGGAACAGAAAACGGTCTAGAGATTGGCAAAATAGAAAAGAAAATCTTTGAGTTGTCTTGAATTTGCTATTTCATATTTTCTATGTGTTATTAAGATAATCATAATATGTACAAAAAGCTAGATGTTTAAAAATTTACCTAAATGATTACCGAATAGATTTTACAATTTTTGTGGACTTTTAACAAGAGGTTGAAATAACCTTAAAATATGGGGTACTTTTTAAAAATTTTTTTTACAGAAAACACTAATACTACTTGGAACAAGTATAATTGTTATAAAAGGTCATTTCCTTACCAACTCTATTTTTTATTTTGGTGTGGATTTTAACAAAAGGTTGAAATAGCCTTAAAATATTAGGTGCTTTTTTTTATATAGAGAAAATGCTAATACGACTTGGAAGCAATATAATGGAGAAAAGGTCATTTCCATTTAGCTCTTTCCCCTTTACACCATTCTGTGACGTGCCTGGCAGATGACATGTGCAGATGGCAGAGATGGGCGTGCTGGCACACAGGCGCTGCCTTGGCCGGCCCATATCTCCACAGCCAACTTGAGGGCCCAGGAGGATGAGGAAAGGATAGATCTTTAGCAGCAATGACAGAGCGTTGGAGAGAGGCTGAGGGCTTGGCGCACTGATGTCCTTTCCTTGTGTATAACTAGGAACCTAAGACCAAGTTTCAGGTTGGAGATAACAGCAGCTTTCTACGATCGTAAGACACTTCATGCTTTTTACCATTCATTTTCTGTTTTATTTCTGATTAACTCAAACATTTGGGGTAGGAAAAGAAGGAATCAACTATCCAGCAAATTTTTTTTAATTAGCTGCTTTTCTCTGGCTAATAAAATAATAAAGACAAAATAAAATGGGCAGAACAGATTATTAGTTCAGACAATCGCTGTGTGAGGTAAATGAAAGTGCCATATTTAATTAGATTTTTTTTTTGAGTATGCCTTTGTGAGAATTCAAATATGGATGTTTTGATTCGTCAACAAAACAGAATATGACTAGAAGCTATAAAAAAAATATTTTCCATGGGCCAAGGTCATTCCAAAGACCTATCATGATTGAAATTAAGTTTAAACATCAACATCCATTCTGACAGTTTTGAGAGCAAGAGCTGTTGCTGATCATCTTCCTTCTGCACAAGGAAATTAACTGTGCAAGATGGAGGAGCTAATTAGTGCTAGAACGAGGCCTACAACCCTGCTGGCCTCTTTATGACATGATGGTGCCTTCTAATCCCACTTCCACGTGTGCTGCGCTCAAACATGGTCAGACATGATAGCTTCCTACTCCCAGGAGGGGCCAGCCAGGGCCGGAAACCAGTGCTGCTGGCACAATGAGTTTTATTTTGATATCCCTCATTTCCTTTCTGTGATAGTTTTTCGCCTGGAGTAATGAGCTCTGATTTATTACTTCTTTTGAGTTAGTCTTTGTTTATTTTTAATTTTAAGATAGCCGTATTAAAAGTTTCATTACATTTAAATGTCTGATTTTTTTTTTCATCAAGTCTTGAAAGATGAACGGGGTTAAATATTCACCCATCGCTGGTTGGCATGTAAAATCAGCTCTGAATAACCAAGTCAACTTTGAATCGCTCTGTAACAGTTAGGAACACGCTTCTGCCCAATGTTTATTTTCTATTATGCGGTGAAGAACAAGCATAAAATCTAGCTTCGGTTTGCTTGAGAACTGGCTTTTTAATTATTATTAGATTTTTCTAGTTTTGAGGACAACGGTTTTGTCTGATCTTCATGATGCTCTCGTTCAAGCTTTTCAAGTATTGGGCTAAAAAATGTTACACTTCATAAAACCCAGTGATCTGCATGTTGCTATCTTATATTTCTGTTATTTCTGTCAAGGAACATGAACTGACTATATCTTACCAATTTAAATATATTTCTTTGAGAGAAAAATGGCTTGTTTTCCTTGACTGCAGGATTGAAAATGCATGGGTCTCACGCCTTTCCGTCCGTGTGTGTGTGTGTGTGTGTGTGTGTGTGTTTGTGTGCATGTGCACATGTGTGTGTGTGTGATATCAGTGGAAACTCTTTGTTTTCATTTTCCTTTGTTTCCTCTGTGCAGTCTGCCCTCAGACCTTCCTCATCTTCCTCTGTTCTTTTAGCCTCTTCTCTGTCCTTTCTTCCCTATTCAGACCCATCCCCCACCCCCTCTTGCAGTTGCTCTGAGGAGATTAACGCCCGTTAATGAATTGCCCACAAAGGAACAAGAAGAGTGGGGGGAGGGGGAGGAGGACATGGAGGAGACTGAGCTTGGAAACAAAAAGCTAAAATCAAACTGGGAAGAATGTGGACAGGACACATGGGGGGCAAAGATAACACAATGGATGGAATTCTGTTTTGCAAGTTAAAAACTTCATAGCATGTATTTATTTATTTATCCATCAGTAATTATTTTATTCATCTTTTGATTTTTTTTCCAGACTCCATTGTATGCTCAACGGAATCTGACAAATAGCAGAAAATCATAAAAGAAAAGAAAGAAACCCAGCAATTTCCTGTTTGCCTATTCTGTAAAGATAATCCCTATTAAACCTTTTTGTTGTATGACCTTTTTTCTTTTTTTTTTTTCAATTATAGTTGACATTCAGTACTATGTTATATTAGTTTCAGGTGTACAGCATAGTGGTTAAGCTTTTATACAATTTGCAAAGTGATTCCCCGAATAAGTCTAGTACCCACCTGGCAGCGTACATGGTTACCACAATGCCATCACTGTATTCTTCACACTGTGCTTCACATCCTCGGGACTATTTCATGGCATCGCGTATACTTGCGGTATTTTTGCTTTCTTTATTGGATTGATTGACTCATTCTTTTGTTCATCATTTAACAGTATAGTGCCAGCTCTAACTGAATTGCCTGGGATATAACAGGTAACACTCATTAGCAAAGATATCAAGTCCTATCCTGCCCGGAGCTTTGATTCTAGTGGATAAAAACTTTGTATCGTTCATGGATACCCTGCTCTCAAGAAGCAAGGGCAAGAAGAGAAGATTTTTCACAGGAAATTATGTCTTGCACCAATTAAACTTGTTTGACTGTGAAGAGTGGTGTCCAGGAAGCAATTGGATACATAGGTTTAGAATTTGGGAGAAAAATCTGCATTGGAATTCTGTGCTTGTAAGTTATTGACAAGGGTGTGACTGTTGATATTGATGATCAACCTAAGTGTTTGCAGACTTTGAAGGGAACCCAAATAGAGACTTAAAAGAAAACATTGCAGAAAGCAGCTGAAACTACCAAAGAGGATATTAAGTTGCCAGAAAGAATATATTGTGTCCTTGAAAGAAGAGGTTATAGCGGTGGCAGTGGCCAACAGTAGGGCACTGTCCTGAAAGACCAGTGAGATAAGGCTACTGCTCTTACTTTGGTGAGAGCAGTTACAGCTTCGAGTAAATCCTTTCTGCTGTATTTCTCTGTAGCCCATGCCATATTAAATGTATCATTAAGGTGTGGAGAGAGAGTATTTTAATACCAGGTATATCATATCTATGAGAGAGATGTTATTTTTCATGTATTGCTGGTCTCTGACATGGTTGGGATTGGAGTAGATTTGGGATTCCTTTATTTTTTATTAAATTTATTCGGGAGATATTGGTTAATAAAATCACATAAGTTTCAGGTGTGTCACTCTAGACTATGCATTTATTTCAAGGGCAAAGAGTCAGAATAATGGAGGGACTAGAAAGCCAAAGGAGAAAACCCTCCTTGGCAATATATGAGTGGAATGAATGCAGGTGCTAAAAAAAGGGGGAATTTTGTGTTTTGTTTTGTTTTTTTTTAGTGCTGCATTAGAGAAGGTAAATTTGATGAATGATCAGTTTGGGTACATTTTTAAGGGAGCTGTGGTAGACATGAGAATAATAACTGTGACAATAGTTAACATTCAAATAGTATACTTAAGCCGTTTTATTCTCTAAACGGCCGTAGGACGCACGATGCAGAACAAACCACCTCCAGAGTTAGTGGTTTAAGACAATACCTGTACTTACTGTTTTCTCTCTCACAGTCATGGTTTTGCGCTTCGTTCTGCTTGTGGTACTGGCTGCAGGACAGGGGGACATCTGCAGTCATGTTTCAACTGGGACTTGATTCAACTGGGACGTCCACAAGCCTCAGTTGACGCTCGCTGTTGGCTGCGAGCTCAGCCAAGGCTCTGAGCCAGTCCACGTAGGTGTGGCCTCTGCATGGGACTGGGGACATCTCAGCATGGTGGCTGGGTTCTGAGAGGTGGCATCTCAAGAACAAGTGCTCTCAGAGAACGAGGCAACTGTCACAAGGATATTTGTGCTGTAGCCTCAGAGATGTGAGAACTCCTTACCACGTTGTATTTATGAAGGCAGGTCAGCCAAGCTAGCCCGGCAGCGAGGGGAGAGTAATTAGTCTCACTTTCCAGTGAGAGAGGCGAGGCGGCATGCACAGAAGGGGAGGGATGGAGTCGAGAGCAGCCCTCTTTGATCCTCATGTAAGTCTTATTACAGTTCTTTGTTTTAGAAATGAGATAAATGCATGGAGAGACTGGCAACTTAGTTTTGTGGGGGCTAAAGAATATGAATACTTTTTCCTCCCACCTTCTAAGCTCTTCTGGTTGGGCCAAAAACCAAATTAACAGAAACAGATTAACAGGAGAAAATCAAAGTTTAATACATGCGCCAGGGGAACTCACACAGACATGATAGAGCTGTGAAAATTCCAAAGACAGAGAGGCAACATGGAGTCTATAACACAGTTGGGACAAAGGAGAAAAGAGCGGACAGGGTCTTAGGTTTCAGAAGTAAGAACAGGTGACTTAGTGGTAGCTGAGGAAGAGCAGAACACTCATGGCAGGAAAATCCTTGCGAGGTGACTCAGAAACAGTGGGGCACAGAGGCTACCTAGCTAGCAGGCACCTGCCTGAATCCCCCTTGTACAACCATACTTAATTCAAACGATGCTAAGGCAACATTCTAGGATTTTCTTCCTGAAGCAGTTTTCTCTGAATCTCTTGGGCAGGAAAGGAGAGAGGGTCAAAGATTCTGATTCTTTTGTTTCTTAATAAACAGCTGAAAATTAATATCCCTAAACACAATTTTAGGTTGGCAGAATTTTGGTCCTTTCGGTTTCTGAGCTGATACACTATAAGAATCCGCTCCCAGGGTTAGCCACCCTAATCACAACCATCTCTGCCTCCCCTCTGGTAATGCTGTTCGTGATGGGAATGACGTGGCTATAATCAGATAAGATTGCATAGTTCACTAGAGTTCACATTGATTATCTTATCTACTCCTGGCATTCACTTTCCTTCTCCAGTGCCTTAATTCTGAAGCAATTTAAAATTTCCTGAAGCCTTGCACAGACAGTGCAGAAAGTTCCGACGTAACTTCACTCTGCTGCCCCGAATGCTTACGTGGCCATGGTACATTTATCAAAGCGTAGACCTTAACGTCGATGCCACACTGTCTAACTAACAACAGACTTTATTTGGATTTTAGAATGTCATTCACAAATGTCATTCACTGTTCTAGGATGCAATCCAGGAAACCAAGTTGCCTTTAGTCATAGCTCCTCCGTTTTCTCCCGTGGGTGTCCCTTTCTCCATCTTCTTTTGTTTGTTTGTGTCACATGACTCTGACACTTTTGAACAGTCCTGGTCAAGTATTTGGAAGACTGTCCTTCATTTTATGTTGGTCTGCTGTTTTCTCCTGATGGGCTTGGTTTTAGATTTGGGGGGCCAGTTGGCGCAGGTGCTGTCTTCCTGGTCCTTCACTGTGATGTGGCGTTTTTCCCTCTACATATTATTTTTGTTGAAGTGAGTCATTTAAGCTCTCCCGTGGTTGAAGACCTCCACTCAACGTCCACCCCCTGGGGAAAGTGATGTCAGAAATTTGTGAAAAATTGTTGAAACCCACCAACAGCATTAGTAAATATTTCAGAGAGCTCCTTTGAGGCTATGCAAATAGGATACCACTCATAAAATGAATTTGAACCTCCCTAGATTAGTCCTGATTTTTTTCCCCTCAGATTTGAACTTTTAGTCACAAAATTATTTTTATAATTATTTAATATTTTTGTCTCCAAATGCTGTAGTGTATATACTGTGATAAAATGTAGGACCATAATATAATGTAAATAAGTCTTATCAACTTACCTAATTCCTAATATAATCTATTTACTAGCTAAAATATAAAACATATTTAAAATAAAAATGTAGAATTCACAAAATTTTGCTCATACCCACATGTCCTCCTTTAACAAGTATCAAATTTCTTAGAGAATTTAACTTAGGGAGTATTAAAGTAAAAAGAAAATTATGTTCTGATGGAAATAGAGACATATACAACATGAATAA
Organism: Rhynchonycteris naso; assembly: GCA_037038555.1. Lineage (NCBI taxonomy): Eukaryota > Metazoa > Chordata > Mammalia > Chiroptera > Emballonuridae > Rhynchonycteris > Rhynchonycteris naso. The sequence goes on along the minus strand of CM072998.1, from coordinate 4,806,413 downwards.
TTCACAGTAGTTCAATTTCTTTCTCAATTCTTAAAGAAAGTTCCACTGGTGAAATTGATATTAATCTAAAGAAATTTTACTTCTGAGTTAGATTTCTTATGCAAATGAAAATAGGGATGTCAGGGTAGTGACTGATTAATAATATTTTATATTTAGAACCATTACTATTATAGCAAAGGAAGAAAACAAAAACATTGCTTTGTAAGGAAGCAAAGTTAATTCAAAGAACTTCTCATTTTAATATAACAAGGGCACAAGCTAATTAAATAAACTATTTTTAAATGAGTAAAGTTATGAAAATATAACTTAGAATTAGTATTAATTTTCCTGAGTTTTGTTTCATTGTTGCTTATATTTTAGGCTAACATATTTTTTCAAATGTATGGTAAAGTCATTGGTATTACCAGTTATGTATTGGTTTTACTCAATGTATTTAGAATAAAAATAAATGTATATGTTAGAATGATAGCTACTAAACTGTTCAGTCTGTATATAAATAGTATTTTAGGAGTTCAAATGATAGTGCCATTTATTAAAAGATGACATAACAATTATTTTCACTACTTAATTTTGAAAATTATTTATTAATTAGCTCTGTTTCTTAAGGTATATACAAATAATATAATAAATTATATTAATAGAATACTAATTATTAAATATATAATTTATGCAACTTTTGGTGACTTTTATAATTATAAATATTCTGAGATAATAAAGTGTTCTTTCTAGTTTGGCTTCTTCTTTGACTAGATAGTCAAGCATAATGGCTTCATGTAGACTGGAGAGTCCTGGCAAAGGATGGTCAAGAACTCAAGATAAACAAGTCATTATTTCATCTCCAAAGAACACATGACTCAGAGGAGGGAGGCATACTGTGAATCTTTGCTGGATGCATGTGATTTCTTAGTGTCCTTTTATGTGGGATTTCAGGAAGTTTTCACATACATGTGATTGTTATTTTGTGTGAACTTTTAAGGATGGTGAAGACTTTGAATGGTGGAAATAATAAGATGATATCCCATAAAGAGAAACAATTGTAGCAAAAGCCTGGGTTGGATATGGAAAAGGAATTCTGAGAAACTCAAAAGATCCTCTTTGTTATCCTGGTATATCAGAAAAAATGTCTGCGAAACAAAGTCAGGGCCAGGTGATGGGAGGATTTTAGCCTCCATGTATGAGATCCTACACAGCAGAAATTGGTAATAAAACTGCTGATGCTTACAAAAGCTGGCACTTAGAGACCTTCCCTCTGCACCTGGGCTGGCAACGGCCCAGTGAGATAGGTGTCATTATTATTTTTACACATTGTTCTTGAGAAACTTGAGGTGCAGAGATGTTTCGTTACTTGCACTTGCGCTCAAGTTCATCATACGGTGACCTCTGAATCTTTTTGAAAGGAAAGTCACATTGTAGAGCCAGGTTTTTTGAATCGGAGAATTCAGAAATGTGTACTGAAGAGTAGATTTGAGGTCAGTTAAGGAAGTGGTTGCAGCAATTGATGTACCCATTGTAGAATAAAAATGTTAAGGGAAAGATAGAGATGTGAGGAAGTCGGATGAACATTGGCTAGTAGCTCCTGGAGAACTTGACAGATGACCGATTTGATGTGGAGGGACTAAAAAGGGAAGGACCCAGTTCACGCCATGGTGTTGATGTCCACTAACCAGGTGCATGATGGGCCTATCACTATAAATAGAAAGGTGAGCTTGATTGTCAGCGGGACTATGCACTGGAGAGTCACTCAGATGACCATGTCGTGCCGCATGTGGAAAGACCAAAGCATTTAGAAACGTGGCAGGAAATTGCAGGTGAAAGGTGCAAATTGTAAATGAAGACATTTGCATAATCTGCACAGACACAATGATGAAAAGTTTAGAAGGGGGGATATCAGAGACAGGGTTCAGTCAATGCTCATCTTTAAAGATCAAGGAGGGAGAAGAGATAGAGGATTCTATTGAAGATCCCTTAGTGAGCTGAGGTGGCAGTTCAAAAAGGAAAACGTTTTAGGAAGGTTGACAGGGTTGGAGTTAGGACTGCAATAATTTCAGACCCAGAAATTAAGATGTCATCAGCGATATCTAAAATGTGCTTCCTGCTCTGGCTTCATACTGTTTTGTCAGCACAACAACAGAGGGGGCTGCGGACAGGTGCCTCCCACCCCACCCCCATTTCCTCAGGGCATCCGTACTGCTTGGGTATCTTGTTGCCACTTGAGTCTCCATAGAAACGTGGATGTGCTCCTTTGATCTTATTTTCCTACTGTGGGTGTCATTTGAGGGGAGTTACTAAAACTAAATACATTAGTATGATGGTTGCCATTTCTGTTTTATTTTTGTTTTTTATTCCTTGCCTGAGGCCAGAGTGCTGAGTCATTTGTGTCACTGGTGATGACCCATCTTTCCTTCCCAGTGTCTCTGAACATCTTGCCTTTCCAATTGTTGGAGCAGTTACTGTGTAAGCTTCCTGAATTCCTTCATGGCAGCCTGGTCTTTGGTGTACACCTTACCACTTAAGTACTGGCTATGAATTGTCACGTAGTTAAAACTGAAGTTAGAACTGGCTTAGTCCTCCTATTCTAGAAAGCTATTTAGATACATTATTACAGATGGGTGATTAAATGCACTGATTTTGGAGGATAGGCATACATTGGGGACTGATTGCGAAATTGTTTTTCTTGCTTCTTGAAAGCTTTGTGGAATCCAGATACTCAGTGTATTATTCAGAAACCATTAGCTACTTGGTGTTGAAGATAATTTTAAGTAAGTTTTATATTTATCCCGTAATGGTAAGTTATTAAGCAGAAGCTGTAAAAATAAAGAGAGGCTTGAACACGCACGTGTTGTATGTGCCATTTGTACGTACACTGTGTTATATAGTTCTCACGATAGCTGTGTCTATTCGGAGAGGTTCGCGGATGCCCCCTTTCTTTCTGCCTCGCACTTGTGCTGCCTGCGTGTGCAGCGTAAGAAGCCGACGCTCATGCAGGCCGTCTCCCCGAAGTGCCAGCGAGGGTTAGAGACTGCTTCTGTCTCCACACTGGTCTTCCCATGGAGCGTACTGCCACCTCTAAGTTCTATGTAATTACCGTCGTTTTATTCCAAAATGAACACAAATGTATTACCGACTTTGAACACGTCCTTCTTTCCGCGACGCATATTAATTCTGAAAGCCTATTTTCCCTTTATTTCCTTTAACAGTTTTACCCTCACCGTTCCTTACTAAGAACACGTGGCGTCCGAGCCTGTTAGGCAACAGTCACACTACGTCCAGACTGTGTCTTGGTTGCCAAGGGAGCGGGGGTACACAGAGGTGTTCCTTTTCAGTCTGTTCTATAGGAAACTCTTTGACAATGTGCTCGTTGGTCGTCAGTGGTTGCTTCTGGAGTGTGTGGGGGTACATTGTCCCCCCTCAGCTTGTGATTTTAGCTCATGTGCTTGAGAGCCATGGCAGCAGAGAAGCCGTGTGAGAACGGAACCTTAGGACAAGCACCCCTCATGTTGCTCCTTGTGAAACCCACCGACTCATCTGGGAACCACTGGAATGTTCTCCAATATCCTGAGCTCTGCTGTGGACCATCCTGTGTTTCTGCAAAGAAAGAAAGTGGTCTTTGTAGAGTGACTTGGCACATGTCCAAGGGACTTTATAAAAGCAAAACAAAATAGAAATCATTCTCCAATATACATGATAGTTTTCTTAAAAAAAATATTTTTTACTGCTAGGGGAATATTCACAGAGACTTCAACATCAAAATGGCTAGCAGTGATTACATCAAGCTTAGCGAGGATAAACCAGAAATATCACGAGAACAGCAGTACCCACAGGGACAGAGAACCAGAGCAGGCGAGGCCAAATACAGGACTGTGAATCCGCTAGGCATCTTCACAAATACTAGTGAGAACTTGAGAGCTTATGTTTTCTTGAAAGGATATGATTTTATAAGACATATATTTATCTCAATTACTGACTATTAGATAACAATTTTTAAACAATTAGTGAATTTTATTCCAATTGTGTAATTAATATAAAATATGTATGTCATAATCATATGCATAAATATATAATATAGATTTTACTAATATATAATTATATTATTGATATATTTAGAAAATTATATAATGAAGAGTAGTTTTTTTATAGATAACTTATATTTTTTATATATAATGAAAATATATGTAATGAATGAGAAGTAATTATTAGGTTATTATAGTCAACAATGTCATATTAAGTGGGAAAAAAATTGAGGAATTTTTATAAAGAAATTTCTGTGATGCTCAATGTCCTACTCTGTCATCATTTAAAATATTTAATTAGAGAAACACAGTAGAACTGGATGGACTATTAGATAAATGTCAGTGACAGATGTCGAACTTGAATTTTAAATGTCACCTTAAGCCTCTTATGATTGGCGCAATAGTTCACATTGCTTTTGGGTCATTTTCCAGGCAACTGATCCCATAAGAAAACAGTTCTGGACGTGGTGGGCTGGGAAGCAGCGAATGTTGAGCAGGTTAGATGTAAATCTTTACCCCTTTACCCAGTAGATAAATGAGAGATGATTAAGTAAATGTTAAAGGAAGTAGTTTACATGATTGCTGCTCTATAAATACCAAGTGGATTAAAAACATTCTTTTAAATGTCACTGTCCTCTTTGAGTTAGTGCTAGTTGCTATGCAAAGACAATTGCTATGGTATAATGTGAGGAACTTAGAAATTTGTTTCCTTAGGTATTCTTCACAGTTTCCCGATATCAGAATGAGATCTGTTTTTCTCCAAGGAAACTGAATAACTCCTGTATCCTTCATCATCTATAGATAATAGATTGGACACAAGACTGGATTCTAATAACATCGACTAAGAAGGTTTATAATTTGTGAAAAACAGCAAAATTCAACTGAGTAAAATTTAAAGCTTGTTGGCTTTGTTCAAGGATTCATGAATCTGGCACTGTGTCGTCTAGCAGGTAGAAAGGAGCTCTGAGGTGTTGTACAATATAAAAGCCTTGCCTGACCAGGTGGTGGAGCAGTGGATAGAGCATCAAACTGGGACGTGGAGGACCCAGGTTGGAAACCCCGAGGATGCCAGCTTGAGCATGGGGTCATCTGGCTCGAGGAAGGGCTCACCAGCTTGAGCGCAGGGTCTCTGACTTGAGCAAGGGGTCACTTGCTCTGCTTTAGTCCCCCTTCAAGGCACATATGAGAAAGCAGTCAATGAACAACTAAGGTGCTGCAAGGAAGAATTGATGCTTCTCATCTCTCTCCCTTCCCATCTCTCTGTCCCTATTTGTTCCTCTCTCTGTCTCTGTCAAAAAAAAAAAAGATAAAAGCCTTTTGTAGGCAGAAGGGGACAGGCAAAGGAAGCTTCTAGCGAAGAGTGGCTTGTTCTAGGCAAGGTCACCTTCCTGCGGCGGAGGGCAGAGATCTTCAGGGCAGAGGGCATCGCTGGGGACGACCGGGCACCTCCGCAGTGCCTGGGTGATGTTGGGGCTGCACTTACCTTCCAGGCGTTATGTCTCCGTTTTCTGAAGGGGAGCTTCGCACAAGTGACTCCATTTTGGATCTGTTATCGCTTTTTCAACAGACGGAGCTTTAACATTCTTATTTATACAAGTGTAATATGCTGTTGGAAATTTTTTTATATATATATTTTATTATTATTAATTCTAATGGGGTGACACCAATAAATCAGGGTACATATGTACAATGAAAACATCTCCAGGTTATCTTATCATTCAATTGTGTTCCATACCCGTCACCAAAAGTCAAATTGTCCTCTGTCACCTTCTATCTGGTTTTCCCTGTGTCCCTCCCCTCCTCCCTATCCCACTCTTCCCTCCCTCCCCCCATCCCATAACCACCACTCTCTTGTCCATGTCTCATATTCTCACTTTTATGTCCCACCAATGTATGAAATCATGCTGTTCTAAGTTTTTTTCTGTTTTACTTACTTCACTCCGTATAATGTTATCAAGGTCCATCCATTTTGTTATAAATGATCCGATGTCATCATTTCTTATGGCTGAGTAGTATTCCATAGTATATATGTACCAAAGCTTTTTAATCCACTCGTCTTCTGATGGACACTTGGGCTGGTTCCAGATCTTCGCTATTGTGAACAATGCTGCCACGAACATGGGGGCGCATTTCTTTTTTTCAAACAGTGCTATGGTGTTCTTAGGGTATATTCCTATAAGTGGTATAGCTGGCCAGCACCCATTCATGCTCAAAACTCTCAGTAAAGTGGGAATACAGGGATCATTCCTTAACATGATAAAGGCCATCTATGATAAACCGACAGCAAACATCATACTAAATGGACAAAAATTAAAAGCAATCCCCTTAAGATCAGGAACCAGGCAGGGATGCCCCCTTTCACCACTCTTATTCAACATAGTTCTGGAAGTCCTAGCTACAGCAATCAGACAAGAAGAAGAAATAAAAGGCATCCAAATTGGAAAAGAAGAAGTAAAACTGTCACTATTTGCAGATGATATGATATTGTATATTGAAAACCCTAAAGTCTCAGTCAAAAAACTACTGGACCTTATAAATGAATTCAGCAAGGTGGCAGGATATAAAATTAATACTCAGAAATCAGAGGCATTTCTATATACCAACAATGAACTGTCAGCAAAAGAAATTAAAGAAACAATCCCCTTCACTATTGCAGCCAAAAAAATAAAGTACCTAGGAGTAAATTTAACCAAGGAGGTTAAGGACTTGTACTCAGAAAATTATAGAACATTGATAAAAGAAATCAAGGAAGATACAAACAAGTGGAAGCATATACCGTGCTCATGGCTAGGAAGAATAAACATCATTAAAATGCTGTTGGAAATTTAATTATATTTATGATTTTGCAATGTTCTGACATGTCCCAATTAAAAATTGCCCCTGGTACTCATTATAAAATGTGAAGTTAACCTGGTAACTTACAAGACAGATGTAACACACCCATGGAGTCACCTAAAGAAAATGTACGTTATATTTTTTGTACTGATTTAATAAAGAAGGGAATGTTCCCTCTCTTATAATTAATTGCATGTTACATAAAGAAATAAGTCGTGTATAGGGTAAATCGATAAAAAAGTAATAAATTATAGAATCTGTTGAATACCTATATGATAGGGACTAAGATATGTAACTTTATTTATTATATAGTCAGTGTTTGGCAACACTGGCAGAGACCCTGAAAGATTGAGCACCACTATTTATAGACAATTCAGTGAAATAAAATCTATGATCTCCGTCATTTCTAGCTAACCGAGTGAGCTAAGCTAAGCTAGTAAGTGCCAGAACTGGAGTTAAAACTCAACCCTGTTCATCTCCAAAGACTGCCCCCAGCACGGCAGCTTGCCTCTGTGCCTTGAGGTTACTTCTTCCCTACCTGTGCATCCATAGCTGTCTGTGAAGTCTAAAATAAAATTGTGAATTTATATAAGTTGTTATTAATTACAAAGATAGCGCTGGTGTCTTTGCTTTGGGAGAAGAATAGACTTTCTCCATAGAGGCGCTGGCTGTTCAAACTTGAGCCAGGTGACGAGGCCTTGACAACGACAACGTGGTTTGCAAACTTTTATCGTTATCGGATTCGTCATTTCAGTGTATAGATTCTTATTTTCCCTTTGTTCGCAGGACCTCCAATTGTTTCACATACCTAACCCTTCGTTTCTATTAAAATATACTAAAGGTTGAAGAAATCACGGTGGGAGGTGGATACATAATATTCAAATGTGAAATTGAACATTCACCTTCCGCGGAGAAAAGAAAACTCTGTGAGGGAATTAAATATACAACGAATCTAAATAGGATTTCGGTGGTGATTCTTGCTCCGCCCACTTATGAAATTCACTTCCCAGGGCGGCTTCTTGGTCGTGGCAGACCCCTGTCATGCTTCCAAGATCAGCGTTGGAATATCCTTGGTAAGTTAAAACGGTGCTCAGAGACCTTACACAGCTGACTCTTTCCGCAGCAGCTGGAGACTGACATCGTGAACCAGCACAGTTGCCCTTTCAGACTCTGAGCTTCTCTCACTCCTCCCAGATTGCACCCCCTAACACACTCACACACGCACATGCGCGCACACACACAGGCGCGCGCGCACACACACTCGCACACGCGCACACACACACACCGAGGTTGGTTAGTTCTTTCTTTGGAAGCCAAAAGGCAAGAAAGGTTTGTACTTAACTGTTAGTGACATAGAAGAGTAACCTAATTTTCCATAAAACTCACGTAAAATCGACTTAACACCAGGTATGCCAGTTCAAAATAGGATGCAGACACAGGATAATGCTTAGTTATAATACTGAACTGAAAATTGTATCTAAGAATATTTTATTAACATGCATGCATAGATCTCTTTTTGAATAAGCCTTTTCTCATCAGTGATATATCTTTTTTTTTTTTTTTTTGGTTAAAAGATCTGTTTTAACTTCTTTCAATTTTCACAGTAATTAGCACAGTACAAATTAATAGAGATGTCACGTCTGTTGTGTCTTTCGCTTTTCGTAATCTTATTTCTTTGAACGTAGTGTCAGTTGATTAGTCTTTTGATATTTTTACTCTTTCTCAAGCTTTCCTCTTCAGGGTCCTAGTCCAATGTCAGCCTGAACAGAATAAACTACACCTCTCTCGCTGTGCTTACACCCCAAGGGCTGACTTACAGATTTATAACTTAGCTTTTCACTGTGTGTTGACCCAAAGTAGTATACAAAAAAAAAAAAGTGGCTTTTATAAACTTTTCATTGGGGTCTTCTGAAGATGGTAGATTATGTTTTGGATGTATTTCACACATGACCTGCTTTATAATAACTTGTATACTGTTTTATATCACCCAGAAAATTTCCCAATTTTTCTCTTTGAATTGTTTGGAAATTCAGTAGAGAGTCTAATTTTTTCCACTTGATTTGTATCTGAAATACAGAACATGTGATAGTGGGTGGAGGGAATTAAAAATCTCTGACAGGTAAGGGAAATGGAAAAATCTAGAGATTTTAGTAAAGTCCTGAAAAATATGCTGGACATTACAGTCCTCAGCAATCTTTTTTTAAGCATAACTTTGGAGAAATGCCATTACAGACACTGTCTTTTCCAATTTGTGGCCTTCAGTGGCTACAGAGTGTCTGGGGTCTTCTTGAGCGATGCCTCAACTATTTGTAATCTTTTGAGGTTAGTATTGTTTGGCATGACTACAGATATTATGCTGATGCTACTTTTCTATGGCTTTGCGGAGTTCTAGCCCAAGTATAAATACTGTAAGATTTCAGCCAAGCATGAAAACCAGTGTGGGCATGCACCTCCTCAGCCTTGGTGGGTTTTACACTCACACACAAGACAGAAAATAGAAATGCCAGAACTGCAGGAATCTGCTCACCTTATATCTTAGTTCGATTTTCTATCCACGAGAAATATAGTTTGGCCACAATTTTGGGATCCTTTGATAAACTGAAAAACAAAAAACTATTTTATGGAGTTCTTCATTAAAACAATGAATAAATGAACAAAAGTTGCCCTATTATTAAGTGTTGGAGGATGTATTTTTCATATATCAAATGGAAAATAACTATGTTTACATATCTTGTTTTTAGTAATTTGTCAGTTGTTTCCTTTTTTAGAAAGGTATCCTTTATCAGATGGTCATGATAGTTTTTACTGATTGATTGTAGTTTAATGATTCAGTGTTGACATTGGCATGTACTCTATTGTTCAGTTGTAACTTGGGTCTCATTATTTATAATACTCTTCATTGTATAAAGGATCCGTTCACTCATGACAATTGTTTTATCTAAAAAAGTTTAGTGCCTGATAGTTTTCAGCTTCCCTTTGGAACTTCTATAGTGTTGAATACCATGCCAAATAAAATACCCAAGATTCGGGGTTTTTAAAATTAATTAAATTAGCTTTATTTTATTTCTTGTGTTAATGCCCCCATTTTGTGAATATTTATTTCTAATACTTCACTTTTAGTATTCTAGAGTGGATGGGGAGGGGTCTCTAATGACATACCATATGAAGCATTTTGATTTCAGATGGAAAAAAATGAATAAGCTTCTTAATACTTTTAGGTAATCACCAGAGGGAGTTTTATATTGGATACTGTGTTATTAGCCCAATGGTTCATTGCTGACCTGTTAGGAACTTCGGGTACAGTAGAAGAGAGAAACAAGATATATTCAAATGCAAATTTCCTCCCCACTGGCTTCATCAGCACTAAGGGGGTCATGCTTTCACTAAGCTGACCCCTAAAGCGAAACAGTGACAGGAACAGAAGTCTGCTCCACAAGCCTCCCTTGTCTTTCATGGACATTAGGTAACTGGAATTTTCGATTTTGCTGATGAACTTCAAGCTGTGTTGAACGGCAAATGTGATAGAAATATGTTTCATTAATTTCATATGTGGTTTAAAGAAATAATTAAGGCAATGTCATTTACTCCATTTCAGTTGATGGATGGTGGAAAATTTGCTTTTAAAGATTTCTGTGAGATGGTGTATCGTTTTTCTTTTGATATTTCTCATGTTGAAAATGTTCCTTTCTATATTTAGAGAGAAAGGCTTTGTTCTCCACATTGTGGTGGACTGGAATTAAGCTCAGGCAGGCCTTTGTCTGGAGATGACTGTTGCTTTGACACTAGCCGTTGCTGTGTTTCTATGGAAACCACAGGACTCTGAGGCATTGTGGTTTAGTCTAGCAATGCATGGTGATAGCCAATCAGTTTCTTTCCATATTCAACTCATCGACAAATAATGGTGATTTCAGCTGTTCTCTAAATAATCCAAATACAACATTATTAGTTTTTCCCCAAGTGCATTAGTACACCCATAGCATTTTGTATCAAATTAGTGTTACTTAGCATTTAGCGTTAGTATTATTTTTAAAGGTAATGTGTTCAATACAAAATCAATATTTCCTTTGAGGGTTCCTATTTTTGTTAGATAAAAACATTTCCTTAGATTCAAATGTCGGCATTTTATTTCTCTTTCAATCAGCAACCAGTCTGTGCCAAACAGGCTGTCCTGTTTCCTATATTTACTGTGAAGCTGCAATATTAAGTCTGGGAATAATGTCAATGCAAGGTATTTGTTCTGTTTAAGGTTTCAGCTGTATGAGGATAAAGATTTGTTCCACTGAACCCTGAAAGGTATAAACTGATCTTGTTCCTCGACGTGGCATAAGGATGATAGTGATTAATCAGCCTTGAACGTATAAAATTGATCTGAAAACCCATCAACTGGTTTTCAATATGTCGGACAGCTGGGGAACTTTGGTGATGTGAGCTGATGGAGACTGCCCCGAGAAATGTATGGCAACTCCCCAACCAGTCATTGGTGGAGGACTTTTTCAATGAAGACGAACAAATGGAGAGAGTATTGGTTAATTAATCATAAAGGGATTTTTAATATGCTAATTTATTCAAGTGTCCTGGTCAAGACCTAGGATGAATTATTGACTCCAGGGGTTCAGGAAAATTTGAGATGCTTTGCTCGGTAAACACATTACTTTCAAATTAATTGGACTTTCCCTGCTTTCATCTGAGTTCTGAATACTAGATAATTATGTTTTCTCTTATGATGAATAGTGTTCTCTCTTTACCTCTCTTTCCTTCCCTTTTCAATGAATAAAAGGTAGGTAGAAATATAAAGCATGGAGATCTCAAAGAATGACTGTAATAAAGAAAAGATCAATTCCAACCCAAAGGGAATGTGCAAGGCGAGACTACAATCTGTTTCGTGTGATTTCTTTTCCTTTTATCTTTACTTTTGTTTTTCCTTTTTCCTCACTCCCCAGAGTAAGTGGATAGAATCCAGTTCGGAGGCCTCGGGCTCAAAACTCAGCACAATGACCGGAAGGCAGGTTGGCCAGTCTAAACGACAGGGCAACATGGATTGGCACTGGCTTAAGTTTGTTCCTCTGCAGTCCGCCTGCAGGGACATTTCTGGATGTAACGCTGGTGCCACAGGCCAGTGAGACACAGTTGTAGGTGTTGCAAGCAGCGGGTGAGCAGTCTTTCCTCCCATTTCTGCTCTTTATGGCCCTGAGGCCTGCAGCCTCTCCTGATGCTGCCCCTTCAACCAGAGCCTCTTTTGAGTGGCTTTCAACCTTCTCTTCTTAGTTAAAAGCTGGCAGGTACTGAGGATGAGTCCAGGAGCAGTGTCCCTCTCGAAGCCACTGGCACTAAGTTGTGATGGACGGGCGTGCTGACCTCGTAGGAAGGGGTTCATGTCTACAGACTCAGGAGGGTGTGGTGGGGGGATGCTGATAGGGAAGATCCTCTTTTCCCTCCTCTCTGGTTGACCTGGGGGATCAGGGAGTGTGTACAGCACTAGAGGAAAGGGAAGGAAGCAGTTCCTAGTCCAGCACGCTGAGCAGGACAGAAGCAAGAATCGGAAATCTGCCTGGTGGCCTCTTACAGAGGTCAGCGTTGGTTCAGATGAATGATAATAAACGGAGTCAACCTAAAATTCTAAAGCAAGGGGTGTAAGGTTGTCAGAGGTTCTCAGCCAATGGACGTAATTAGATTATGGCAGGTATAAACCGTTTAAGTTATTTGAAACAGTAAGAGTAGGGATCTTGTCTGTGTTGTTTGCTATTGTATGTATGTTTACTGTATGAACATGTGAACACACGGATACTCCATAACCAGTATATAACAGCCATCCTAGACATCTGGAATCAATGAATAAACAAATGATTCATCTGTACAGATGCAATGTAAGCAGAAGCATTATATTTTCTTTTTACCCTAGTTGGTTTCTTCATTTGTTTTTTCCACGCTTCCATTCTGTTTTTGTCTTGTAAATATTAGCTGCAGTGTGTACAAATATTTATAAAATTAAAAATGAAAACACTTAAGGCCCCGAAAGGCCAGAAGCAATGAAAGTGACAAAATCTGACTGGAGTTTTGAATTTGTGAAAGATGAGGTGATCGGTTACAGGGTCGGGAAGGAGCAGGAACAAAAGAAGCAGAAGTTAGAGTTGGGAGACCAGAGCGTAATCCAGGTGATACAAGTCACAACAGATCAAACAGTTCTTAAAGTGCACGTGCGCACACACACACACACACACACACACACACGAGAAACACACCCACCCACCCAAGAGCAAACAGAAAGAAATATTATATTTGGGAGAGCTAACTTCTAGATAGATTTCTAAAGAAAAATATAGATATTTTCAGTAAATACTTTTACTTTTTTATTTTTTGCTATTCCTTGCCAACCATTTCATTCTTCAGAAGGTGCAGAAAGCAGCTGTCAGTAATAGTGCAGGATGGAGTCACTCGGGAGAAATCGGGTTATTATGGAGGATAACTTCTGGAGAAACTATGTGTGGAGGAGAGAAGCACTCTGGATGGGGAAGCCCTGTGTGTGGAGAGATGCGATGGCTGAAGACCTAGCAGAGAGAGAGGTAGAGAAGGTGCGAGAAGGCTGATGTGCGGGGTGAGGTCATGGCGGAGGTGGGAAGGATCGGAACCTGGACAGGATGTCCAAGCTCAGTCTTCAGAGACGGGACCCAGGTTGGAATATTCTGATGAGGAACGTGGTCCTAACGCAAATACAGCACGTGCAAATCCCTGAAGGAAGCTCATTGAAAGCAGGTCAGTATTACGAGTGTGTAGAGTGCAAAGAAGGAAGTGTGGGAGACGGGGCCAGGCAGCTAAGCAGGGGCCCCATCAGAAGGGCTTTAAAAGCCCCATCAGAAGAAGCTTGAACTTCATTCTGAGACGTGGAAAACCTCTGAAGAAAAGGTTTGGATAGCATAAGGCATACGTTAAAGTTAGCATTTGGGGAATGTCACTCTGGCTTCAGAAAGATGAAATTAAAGGTAAGCAAGACTCGGACCGCAGGGCAACTAAAGGGACTAGGCTACCTTTTTCGCAATACCTAACGGTCAAGGTAATAGGCACAGGTGCTAAATTAATTATAACACTCGTCACGCTATTCTTAAATAGCCCAGCAGAATGTCACTTAGAAATAAAATCCAGCCATTTGACGAGACTGCAATCTAATGAGACTGTGTAAGATTTTTCTTAACTATTATCATATAAATGTAATCATCTTTGGACATTAATTTTACACTGGAAGAAAAATTAAAATGATGAGACATAACAAAATGAAAACAGTCGGCAAGCAAATTTAGCATTTACAATAATTATGGAGGTCCGTGGTCCAACCTTCTTTAAGTCCAACAACAAATGTAAAAATAAGGTGTGGAGATATACCATTTATTTGGTAGGTGGTGGACCCTTGAGTGTTGTCCTGGCCCTGCTTACAATGGAATGGTCTGAAGGGTGACCAGGATGCAGCCGGGTGGGTGGCCCGGATGTGGCAGAGGCCTCACTCTGTGCTGTTTGGGTCACTGGCCATGGGATGAACCAGGAAGCCCAGAGAGGCACTGGGGACAAGTTTCCATCCACTTGTAACCGGGAACTCCTCTCTGCCTTTTACACACCGACTTGCTGGTCTACTGACATCATCACTGTCTCCCAGCTGCTGTGCCAGCTGGCCTTTATGTTTCATTCAGTTAGACGCTCCAGGAAGAGTTTTGTGCATCATCTCACTGAACTCCATAACTGAAGGAAAATTATCCTGTTTTCCGGATGAGGCTCAGAAAGGTTATGTGCTTTATCTAAATGTACACCACGGCTCATTTGAACATTTTCATTGGAAAGTCAAGATTTAAACCCAAGATTGTTTAAAAATAAAATACTACACTCTCCCAATTAGTAGTAAACTACCTTTCAATTAGCATTCTATTATTTAGGAATATAAAAGGATATTTCTAAATCTACCTTTCAAATGGTACTTTACTTTCTTCTTTTACATAACACCTAAATGCTATATTTACCTCTAATATTTATGTTCAGAATGATCAATAGCATTTACGCACTTAAACTAAACTCTTCTAATAAATGTAAAGTACAGTATATTGTACTATTAAAAAAATTTGGCCCTGGCCAGTTTACCCAGTGGTAGAGCATCAGCTCAGAGTTTGTATGTCCCAAGTTTGATTCCTGGTCAGGGCACACAGGAGAAGCAACCATCTGCTTCTCTACCCCCCCTATTCCCCCTTCTCTCTCTCTCTTCCCCTCCCACAGCCATGGCTCGATTGGTTCGAGCACATTGATCCTGGGCACTGAGGATGGCTCCTTGGGGCCTCCGTTTCAGGCACTAAAAATAGCTTCGTTGTGAGCACGGCCCCGTATTGGCAGAGCACTGGCCCCACACGGGGTTGCCTGGTGCATCCCAGTCCAGTCATATGAGAGATTCTGTCTCTCTATCTCCCTTGCTCTCACTTGGAAAAAGAAAAAAAAATCTATACTAACGATTAACTAAATGCTGTAATCTTTGGACTCCTAAAAGAAGTGATAGCCTCTTGAATTTTGTTTTCTCCCAGTGGTGGAAAGCTAGAGAGCTTTGAAAGTCCTACAGTGTGAGGGAATTATCAAAAATAATAATAATAATAATAAAATAAAAAGAAATAAGAAAACACGAAATGAAGAGAGAAAACTCATAGCCAAACAGGAGTGTGGTGGTTGCCAGAGGGAGGGGGTGGGCACAAGTAGAGGAGGAAAGGGGAGGTGGTGATGAAAGGAGGGAATGTATTGAGATGAACACTCAATACAATATACAGATGATACATTATAGCATTGTACCTGAAACCTGCATAATTTTACTGACCAATGTCACCCAATAAATTCAATTTAAAAAAAAAGAAAAAGAAAGTTCTAGGGTGAACCATTCATTCTGTAGCAGAATTAAAGTCTGGGTTCATGGGCGCCAAGCCTGCCTGTGTCCGACAAATCTAAACCAGCGAAGCCAAGCCGTCCGGCCAGTCCGTGTCAGGAACAAAATAGACAGAAAATTGCAAGGCCCCTTACATGCATTATTGTTCAGTGGCTGAAGCCATGGCCACAGCCACGTACTTGATTTGACAGAGCACACTAGAAGTGCAGTTGATTTAATGAATATGTTTCTAAGAAAATACGTCTTTTACAATATGCTTGTTGTTTTCTGGTTAAGAGACAGTGACTTTGTAAAAAGCTCTTTTGCGGTTTGAAAGGCTGGAGCAGCCCAGTCAGGTTCCATAGAGCATGCGCGTTTTCTCTGGCCAGGTTACAAGCAGTTTTCATGTATGGCGAAGTCATCTTCCTGCCCCCACGGGAGTGTCACCTCGCCACAACATATGTAGCTCTATTCTGCCAAAAGGGGGGAGGGGTAGACTTCGGATCTTGGCTTTCCAATAGCCGTTTCCATCTGTAGCTCTTGCTCTTCTCTGTGAATCCTCTGACTTCTTTTAGAAGAATGCTACGTATCCTCAGGAAAACCAAAAACGTGCCTCGTGCATATTTACATGGTTCTGATAGATTTTAATTTAAGAAACCGTGTTAGACTCGTTTATTATAAAAAGGAAGAAAAGAGAGAATAGCCATCTTTGCCTCCTACAGTGTATTATTTTGGGGCCCTTAGAGGAAATGGTGGAAAATTATCTAGTTCGGTTCATTAAGTGCTGGAAAAGGTTATTATTTTAGGTGCGAACGCAGAGCTAAAGGGGTGTGAAAAAAAAAAAAAAAAGCCTGACCTGTGGTGGTGCAGTGGATAAAGCGTCGACCTGTGAACACTGAGGTCGCCAGTTCAAAACCCTGCACTGGTCTGGTCAAGGCACATATGGGAGTTGATGCTTCCAGCTCCTCCCCCACCTCTCTCTCTCTCTCTCTCTCTCTCTCTCTCTCTCTCTCTCCTCTCTAAAATGAATAAATAAAAAAAAATTAAAGGGGTGTGGACACACTGGTGTTCTAACCTGCCTCTGGAAGAAAGGATGTGTGACTGGAACTGAGTCAGTGGCAGGGAAATTAGATTAATTTAAATATGTTCCCATAAATTGATTTGTTAATGACAGTCAAGACACAACCAAATTGGGGGGGGAAAAAGCCAAATGAAGCTAGTGACCAAAAGTCAACTAATTAGCGTAAATTCAAATTGTTTTAATTGAAATCACTCATATAATTTGGATTGACATTCTTACAGATTTATTTTCCCCAGAGAGACGCTTTTTTTACTAAGCACCATTTTCCTGACGAAACATGACCTGCTGCTCTTCAGGATTTGTTACCTTGGCAACATTTTTATTTTCTATAAAATTCAAAGGATAAAGCTAATAAAAACACTATCCCCAATTTCTAACATTTTTTAAATTATGTCTTAATTACATAAACTATTTTAGGGACCACAGAATAATGTGTACTTATCGGATATATGATTGTTTTACTTAAAAGAGGGATATTTGCTTGTTGCTATAAAAAAAGCATCCCAATGAGTTTACAGTCTACTGTGGGAATGGGAGAGTAAACAAAGGAACAGTCAAGTAAATATATAATAACACACTACATTAATTGCTAAGAAGAAAGTTTCATTAAAAGAAAAACACTGGACATCCGATTTTGACTGGGGATGTGGGAAGGTAGTTTGGAGAACATAACCTATGGCTAGAGATTTGAAAACTGATTAGGCTGTTGTTTGGTGAAGAGCTATTAGATGGCAATGGGGGCATAAAAACAGCATTTGGGAAGGTTCTAGAACAGTGTGGTGCAGGAAGCCTGCTGACAAAGGTCCAGTGTTGTTGGGGCACAATAAGAACAGGGAGAGTGCTATTCGATGAACTTGTGCCACAAGCCAAGCTCCAGCTAGTACGGACTGATTTGGTTGCATTGAGGATTGGGGTTTTATTTTAGGAGTAACTGCAAGCTTCCGAAGGATTTAAGGCAAGGGAGTGACATAGTTTATTTAGATTCTTTGCAAAGTCCCTGCAGTCTTTTAGTTGGAGAATATGTTTGAGAAGGTCGAGACAAGCGGGAACAGTCCGTAAAAGGGGACGGTGACGGGGGCCAGTGTAACAGCCGTGGAAATAAAGAACGGTGGGAGGGTGTAAGCTGCTCCACACATGGGGTGCGCAGGATTGCAGGATGCAGTTTACACTGGTAGCGAGAGGAAAGTGTGCTGACAATGGCTCCCAGGCTTTGGGCGTGAGTCACTAGATGAATGGAGTTGCCACAGGACAGAAATGGGGAAGGCCACAGAGAATTGAATATGGTGGCGAGAGGTAATTCAGACATCACGTGTTTGAGATCTATACAAGATAAACTACTTGATATAGCTAGTAGGGTCCCGGTATCTTAAATCCTTGAAATTCCATGAGTTTCATGCTTGGTTGAAGATATGCATTTTATCTTTGGTACGTGAAGGATGAGCTCCTTAATGGACACTTGGGTTGTTTACCACAATAATAAAGGGATCAAATAGAATATGGAGTAAAACAAAATTTCCCAAATCATGTTCCACAAGTCTGCATAAAAAGTGCTTGTTTAAAGGGTAAGGGGTATCAAGCATATGATGACAGAAGATGGTTTGACTTTGGTGGTGGGCACACAATGCAATAGATCAATCATATACCATGGAGATGTGCACCTGAATCCTATCTGATCTTATTTACCAATGTCATCCCAATACATTTAATTTTAAAAAAGTGTTTGTTGGCCAATAGGTAGGATAACACTAACTGTAGAACGTCATGGAGATACTGATTACATACCATGAAAATCAACAGTAGTTTAAGATGTGTAGAATTGAAAAGTTTCTGCTGGAGAAGAAAAACAAATGCAAAGTTTATTTTCTTTGAATACACAAGCTTTTAGGAAAAAGAATTTGCCTATTTTCTGCTAATAAAAGATCTATTTCTTTAAGAAATCAACATTATTACTTCAAGTATATCATTGAGACAGGAAGAATGTTCTGATTCTCACTGCTATGTAAAGGGTTTATAATTACATAGTCGTGGGTTATTCTACATCATCGCATTTCATTCCCTAGATAAACTACACTTAATGAGGCCACGTTGCCAATGCTAAGAATGTGACACATCATTAAATGATGAGTGAAATTAATTTTCATTGACCATTAACTAAGTTATGCTGTATTTAAAACCTCAACATTTAGTGATATTAATCAAAATTACATGACTATTAAAAATAACACATCTTTAAAAAAAATACTGGCGTCCATCGCAGGAAGGAAACCGATTTCACATGAGTCAGTTGTTGGTCATCCAGAGGGAAAGGTGATCTCCAAACAAATACATTTTTGGAATTACAGACAGCTCTGAAGTAAAGTTTAAAAATATTTTTAAATGTATTAAAAGACAGTGAATTACTTATGAAAAAGTTCAGGCAGTGTCTATTCTTTAACAGACCTTTTGAAATATAATTCACACATCATACCATTCACCCACTTAGAGCTGACAACTCAGTGTTTCTCGTACTTATGTAGGCAAAGCAATAATTGTATCATAATAATTATATTTGGAACATCACTACAATCTAATTTCAGAACCTTTTCTTCACCCCAAAAGGAACATCCTGCCACTGGCAGCTGCCACCCATGACCCCTCCCAGTCTCCCAAGTCCTGAACAACCACTAATCAAAACACTTTCTGTCTCTATAGACACCCCGATTTTAAAGAAGTAGTCCATTTTGTTTTCTATTCCTGGTGTTCTTGGTATTTGAGCTATGTCCCACTCTAGAGGTTGGAAGGAAACAAGAAGTGATTGTATATATGTCTGGCCAATTGCACGGATGTTTAGCTGTTTCTCTTTGTTTTCCCACCTGGAATTGCTTTCCCACAATCCTCTATTGTTGTTTATTTTTAATCTGGCAGCGTTTTATAATATGCATGAATAACATTTTACCTGCCCAGAAATGTGTACTTAGATTTAAACATTTAAGTCCTGTATTACATGATAGTCTAGCTAGTGTCCTATATTGATTTCAATCAGCATTTAAAATTTGTCCGTAATAACTATAATAATAATTAATAAAAGAAAAGCAAATTAGCACCAAACATAGTGAATGTGGTCCCACAGCTTCAATGCTTGGTGATAACAACTGTTTTTGGGGTGAGTGAATGAAAGATAAGTGAATGAGTAAATAAAATATGGCAAACTGATGGATCTGGACGACGTAAGATATATTAGTAATAGAAACTGCAGGTGGTCATTGCTTTTGTAGTTAGTAATGTTGCATGGTATCTATCTCTACACTCGGCTAAGGACTCGGCAAGCTCTAGTAAAATGCACACCTGCTATCAGGTGAGCGCCAGGTGGGTGAGGGAACTCTAAGCGCAGTGAGAGCCACTTATACTCGAGGGACCTGCGATCTCTCCCAGAATTTAAAGTTTATTATTGGACAGGTAAGAAATTATTGATGTCATGTATCATGTTTGTAGACCACGGATATTAAGTTAATTTAGATTTCATACATTTTATCTTTAATTTTCTGAAAGGAGGAAGAGGCAATTTATTCAGATGACTTGTATTACTTTAAAATTTTTTATCATTATGTTATTAATGATTAAACATTTCCAAGTTATTTATTCTGAAGTTTGAAATTTTCTACTTACTACTTACCTATGGCAAAATAGATATAAAAATGAATAAAAGTGCATAGCTTCTGTGGATCAATGTCTACCTAGTTCAGGTAGAAGAATCAAGCTGTATTTCAGTAGAAATACAATGGTCAATCGTAGTGACATTAACCGCCCTTTCACTTATTCAGCACATACTTAATGAGGTCATATTGTGTGCGACAGCACAGCTGTTAAAATAGTGGTTAAAATTCTAGTAACTGCGATAATAAGAGACACAGTGGGACAAAAGGGAGACTTCTCATCTTTCTAACTTGTGGCTTTGTGTTTCTAAATTGAATGGTTTTGAACCCTTTCAGTTTTTACAAGGTAATGTAAAAGTAATTTCTTTTTGATTATGTTGAGTTTTGGGGGGCCTGTGGATATGCAGGAGAATAAAATAGTCCTGATTCTTTTTATTTTATTCATTTTAGAGAGAAGACAGAGAGAGAGAGAGAGAGAGAAAGGGGGGAGGAGCTGGAAGCATCAACTCCCATATGTGCCTTGACCAGACCAGTGCAGGGTTTTGAACTGGCGACCTCAGTGTTCCCAGGTCGACGCTTTATCCACTGCGCCACCACAGGTCAGGCAATAGTCCTGATTCTTAAGAGACAACTTACCCCACAGAGAGAAATTTGGGTGGTATGAGCGGATAATTTACAAAGTGGTGATAACAGATGACGTCATGGAGAAAAAGAGGGCAATGTGGGAAGAAGACAGAAACATCTCTGATCTGGGACAGGGGAGGGAGCCAGAGGGGGGATGGGAAGAGGAGAGAATGGAGGAGATCCTGGAAGCAGTGGAGGTCCTTAAGGAAGGTAAAGAGGTTCTCAAGAAAGCACAGACAGGGAAGTCGGACGCCGTAGGAAACACCAAGTAAGAGAGCTGAAAATCTTTACTTTGAGCCGGGATGGAGTGACTCCGAGTGGCCTTATCAGAGCCATCTCCAGAGAATGATCAGGTGACCCGAAATGGTAGAGTCCAGTGTGAGGACGGGGGAGGTACGGTCGGAGAAACAGCGAGTGATATTTTAAGCACACTTAGGAAGCGGTTTCTTCCCAAGCACTGAAATGAACACGGACCGCCAGGGTCCTTGTGCACTGACCCACTCGGTGCTTTCCCGCTTTTCTGACTTCCATGTTTGCGGGTGACCTTTAGAGGCCTGCTCCTGAAAGGCCCTCCATCGTCCCCTCCGCGCTACCGAAAATGCCGCCCCAGCAGCATATTGGGGAGACCCTGTACATTTGACAGGTTTTGAAAGAAACATGAATGTGGAATAAGCTCTTCTAAAAACAAAACACAGTCAAATCAATGTGGTGAAATAAAAATGGAACCAAGAGAAAAACCTTTCTGGTCTAATAATCCAGTTATCTCTCTCTGCACAACAGCCTGCCACGCCCAGAATGTTTCCAGGTCCCCAAATGCACTGCTCACAGAAATGAGGGGGTATGGATTGCTTCGTACTCATTTTGAAATATCCCGATTTCTGTGCGCAGTCGATATGACTACCGACGTCTACAAATTTAGTTGTTCTGGGGACTCAGAGGCATTCCTGGGGAAAAGATGGCAAGCAAACAGACAAGGAGAGAGATGATTTTCTGCTGAAAAGGCTCACAGTGACCCTTGCTGGTCTTTAAGGCTACGTTTCACAAAGAAATGCCTTTCGATGGTGGCAACTAAAAATGTCAAGCTATTAAAATTCTATCCACAATTTACATGTAATGCTGATTCTTCACCATTTAAATAAATGTAAGGTATTCCAAACTGTGCTGGGGCAGAGGGCCTTAAACCTCATCTCCCGTGTGTGTTATTTTTATTATACAATTAGTGATTTTAGTAGGATTCCTACCTGAAATTAAAAATATTAGACAACAGAATTAGGTTTCAGTAGCCAATTTGTAATTTTTGAGTGTTTGATTAGATCAGGGCATCAAACCATGTTCCACATGGTAAGAAATTATTAACCTGTCCCTTCCTAACTCACTTAAATTTTACTCTCACTGAAGAAAGACTGTGTCTTAGAGACAGTAGCTTCTGTATATGTGAGCGAGCTATTGGTCAGATATCACTTACTATTGTAAAGCTGTTTTTGAAATTTCTTGTTTTATGTTTTTTTTTTTTATTTTTTGGCAAATTTCTAGATAATTCTCAGATTCCTTTAAAGGATAAAATAATCATTAACAAAATCCTTATTTTTACAAGAGAAAGATATGAATAATTTGATCATTTCTAAAATTCACTTCCTATATAGAACTGGATTAACATGTAGAAAGGAAAGTCTTGAGAAGTCACGGTTGCTTATACCACTGGGAGAAGCCAAATGACCAAGGCTTCGAATGGTTCGTCTTAAGACTTAGTTTGCCTTAGTTTTTAATTGGTTTTCAGAGAGAAATATACTGATTTGTCCTTCCTGTTATCGGTGCATTCCTTGGTTTATTCTTGTACATGCCCTGACCAGGGATTGAACCCACAACCTGGGTGTATTGGGATGATGCTCTAATTGAGTTCCCTGGCTAGGATTCATCTAAGTACTGTTAAAATGTTCTTTCTATCCCCTTAAGAATTAGAAGTTTAATATTATAGGGTTCTTTACCGCTAAAAATGTGGCTCATGCATGACATTAATTAAGAAAAAGATGTCCTTATTTTTCAAAGCAACCCAGCCATCGACATCTCCGCAGTTCATAGATGTCAGATTTCCCCGGTGCGTGTCATTTGTCCCTTTCACTGACACTTGATTCTTGATCGTTATTCCTTCTCAAATTGGGAGTCACCAGAATTAAACTCCCGGCTTTGGTGACATGGCAGCGTAGAGAGAACATCTGTCTCAGGAATAGATAGTAATATTTTTTTTGTGTGTGTAGACAATGTGGCAAATTTTTCTGCCTGACAGCTTTGACAGAAACCTCTGTCCAAAGATAGTTGACAAAATACATCCATCTAACTTATTATTTTTTATGGTTGAATATCTACGGATTAAATGTGTACATGACTAAATGGCATGACATGAAATTTTGGGAGGAGATAAGCAGAAAAAGGTGTACCAATTTTCAAATTCAGGTGAAGAATGTCGCGGGAATGACGAGAAACTGTCAAGTGGAAATGCGGTGAAAGCCCTTCTCCCCGGCACTTCTGCGTGCCCGCTTCAGACTCACACCAAATGCTCTCCAGTGCCTAACCACGGGAGACGGCCACCTCCACAAAGTGTGGCAGTTTTGTACTTAAAATTTGTTTTAAATGAAAGCTGAGGCTACTAAGCTTCAAAAATAAGCTGCACCTTCCTAAACTTAAGTTTTGGAAAATCAATCTTCTATCCACTTCCCCTATGACTTCTGTGTGGAAAACAAAGGGCAGATGGTGTGCGGGGAGGGGAGGGGTGTAGAGTCTACCTGGGATGAAAACTCATGGAATGTCTTTGACTCCATCAGACTTTCTACATAATAAGTTACAGAATGAACACATTGTTCAATTTTAGAGAACTGCATTTTTAACAAATTACTCTCTGTGTTGTGTTTCTTGACTTGTGTAGTATAGAAAAACGTTCACAAAGATCCTCAGCTTGCAGAAGGCTCCATCCCCAGCCCTGCGTGCCCGCTCCTCCTGGCCCGCCCTGCTGTGCCCCCACCCCCCACCCCCTCGCCGTCTCCTTGCGGAACCCTGAGGCACACTGTGCAGAACACAGGAGAGTGGGGGCCTCCCCTGGGTCTGCATTTAGGGGAGGTACACAGAGGGCATTCTCTCATGTTAGGGCCACCAACAAAAGCAAGATGGTAGTCCTGGCAACCAGACACACTGACCTTTTTGGAAGAGTTGCCAGATTGGCCATGAGGAACTGGGAACAAACGAGCTGCATCTCAGGACTGAGTGGCAAGAGGTGCCCTGGGATTTGAGACCATGTCCCTGAAACAGTGGGTGCCCAAGCCAGCTCCAACGTGGCCCCTGGGGTTGGATGTCCGTGCTCACTCTTCCCGAGATGGATTCTGTCAGCTGGGATATATTTTATTTGCATAATTATCAAATAAAAGACATTCTCCATTATTTTCACTTCATTATGGGATGTCATGAAACTTAGTTCTCTTAAAATACCAATGCTTCATTTCTCAAAGAGGTGCAATATTGATTTATTGTAAAGTAAGATGCGGTATCAAATTTGAGCTTAGATATTGAGAATGTGTTCAGATGACATTTCTATTCTTTCATTCCTTTAATAAACATTTCTGGTCAAGATATAAATATTTACGACCCATAAATATTTAGTACATAAACTATTTAAGAAGGACTGAGGGTTGCCCTCAAGTAGTTTAGGTTCCACGACCAGGAGAGGCAGAATGGGGACAGGTCCAGGTCGCTGCTCTGCCTCTGACTTGAGAGCTCTCAGACCTTGGTAAAGCTACTTCAATTGCTTGGGGTCATTTTTAATTTATTTTCCTAAAAAAAAAATAAAATAAAAGAGAGAAAAAGACAGCGGTATAGAGAGAGTAGGGGTTGATGTTGACAATCTAGACCCGTTTTTCTGTCTAACGTTGGATGTTCAGTTTTTATGAACACTGTTTTAGATGAACCCTCTTAGGTCACTTTATAGCGGGTGACGGGTATTTATTCATGATTGTCAGTGTGTCTCTGTGACTGAGCACACAGCTTCTGTAATTATCACACAGCTACTGGGAACCATCACTGAGTCATGTTGAAGATGGAGTTGAAAATAGCTTTAACATTTTCTGTGGAACAGTTCTTAAATCTTGTCTTCTTGAAACCAAAGTAGTTGTTCTAAGCAACGATTCTGCAGTTGTGAGGGATACATAAATGGAATAATAACTATTTCTTATTTGCATGTGGCTTTACACAAATTTCACTGTAATGGGTATTTATAATACAGGTGGGCAGATTGGGAAAATAAATATTAATGACAAAAGAATAAATTAGATACTTTTTTTATTGGGTGACAGTTATCAATTCCTTCTGGCTGGTATACCTTGTGAAAGGCTGGTTGCCCATTTTGTTGAGTCATAATCTTTTATTTTTATGTAGTTTTATTTTTTTATATTAAGATGGCAAGTACTGTATAATATATTTATTTTAAGCTAATATTACTTTGACAAATGCAGAATTTATAGGATACATTAAGATATAGAAATTTCAATAGAAATCAGACAACACTAAGGTGATAATTAAATGTAGTATAACTTATTAACTTTGATTGCTGACTATGTAAAAGTCAAAGAGTTAATTATTTTTTGAAACAATAGAAATTGAGTATACTTATAAATGATATGCTAAACAGATTCAATTATTAAAAACTAAAATTTTAACCTGACCAGGCAGTGACGCAGTGGATAGAGCGTTGGACTGGGATGCAGAAGACCCAGGTTCGAGACCCCGAGCTCACCGGCTTGAGTGCGGGCCCATCTGTCTTGAGCAAAAGCTTGTCAGCTTGGACCCAAGGTCACTGGCTCCAGCAAGGGGTTGCCTGGTCTGCTGAAGGCCTGTGGTCAAGGCACATGTGAGAAAGCAATCAATGAACAACTATGGTGTTGCAATAGCAACGAAAAACTAATGATTGATGCTTCTCACCTCTCTCCGTTCCTGTCTGTCTGTCCCTGTCTATCCCTCTCTCTGACTTTCTCTCTGTTACCCCTGTGAAATGAACATTTGGGCTCACAATTTTATTTTCTGTTTCTTTCCACTGTTACATTTTTGGAGGCTAAACATTCGTAATAGCTAACCGATAAAGTAGCTGATCCTTCCAGTTAATAAGGATGCTTTCTTTGCGTTCATTACCTTTCTGTTAAAATGATGCTGGCAAACATGAAGTTTTGAAAATGCATATGTAAAACTAAAATTAGATGTCTGTATTATAATAAAAAATGGAAATTTTTGGCAAGAGAGCTTTGTTTCAATTTTTCACATATTTTTTAAGGTATCTGTGAATAGTCATGGAGTTCTTAACCACGTTCTCAACTTCTGGGGAGTTCTGTAAGCCTCCTCTGAACCCCAGAAAACGTATAAATAATGATCGCATTCATCAGATGTTTTCTCTATGCCCAGGTCAGTGATAAGGACTTTCATTTATTAGGTTATTTCCTCATGTAGCACCTTTTAAATCAAGTGAGCTTTCAGCACACCCTACTGCGGAAAGGCCGGGTAACCTGATGGAGGTGGGGTTGGGCCAGCCCCTTGTCATGTGATGGGGTTCTCTTTTCCTGCTTTTCCAAGGGGGGCAGGAAGAATGTTTTGATTTGAATATACTCAGGCTAAAATATTATCATTGATTTGGGTAGTGACTCATTTCCAAATTATTTTTGAAGCCTATCAAAATAGGATGCTTCTCTAAACAAAAACTCTCTTTCTATACTTCATAGTGAAAGACTACTGTCTTCCCAATCATCAGGGATGGCCTATTTCTGGAACGTTGTCATCGGTGATTGCAGTTTAACACCATTCCCAATGGCAGAGGGTCACAAGCTGGTTAGTTCCAAAGGGCTCGACCTAGTTAGCAATATGGCGGTGAAGCCCCACCTTCCTGTGGGTGTGAGGGTCCTGGAGAAGGAAACCAGCCTGACTCCTGTTATCTCCAGCATTATGTATCCTGTTACAGCCCTCCAAACAGATTCCCTCCCCCAGACTCTGGGCTCATTTATGTAACGGCCCACCCGACATCTCCACGTGGAAATCTCCCAGCTAACAGTAGTACAACCGTGTTCTCAACGGAACTCACTGTTTTCTGAAACCTGCCCGCCCACTGGTTTCCCGTGTGAGCCGAGGGCAAACACACCCTTCTCCATGCACAGATTAAATCCTCAGGGACACCCTGGAATCTACTCTTTCTTCTTATACCCTTCTATCCCTTCTGTAATGACATCCTGTCATCTCACTGCAAATGCATCCAGACCTGACCTCGTCACCACCCTGGACCAGTTCACCTTTGTTTCAACAGGGGAATCAGAACAATCCTCCCACACGAGAGAGCATGGCACCTTCTGCTCTCCCGTTTCATGCAAAGTACCTGCCATTGTTGCCATGATGGTCAAGGCCACTTGCAGCCGGCTGTCGTAACCCCTCTGGCTTCATCTTCTACCCCTCTCCTTGTGCTCTTCGTCCAAAAACAGTCGGTGTCTTCTCTACGAAGAAATTACTTAAAGGCTACTGGAGCTTCTTCTTCTGTCGGGATATTCTTCCCCCAGATGTACATGCCCGGCTAACTTTCCCACCCCGCCCACTTCCTGTTCAATGCTCACCTTCACAAGGAAGCCCGCCCTCCTGCCCTGACCCCCCCACCCCCCACCTCCCACCCCCATCTAATGCCACCTCCAGCTCATCCTTGTCCCCACCCGGCTCCTTGGATCCCACCCTTAGCCTGTCCTGCTTCCTTGTGTCATTGCTCTTGTCACATTTTAACCTACTGAGTGGTCTTTGAAACAATGTTTTGTTGGTTATTGATTATTGTCTGGCTGCCACGCTCCAGGATGTAAGACCCACGGGGAGGCTCCGCGTTACTCACCAAGGTGATGAAACTGATTAGGACAACGCCACTCAATAGATAGGTGTTAAATGAGGGGAAATGTATTGTAATAATTTTTTTTTTTTTGGCATTTGCAGCAGAATTCCACATTCAAACTTTTCAGGAAGCAATGTCAGTGGTAACTTGAGACAATCGAGTTGATGTGGTTAAAAATAGCTCATCCAGGGTTTTCTAGGTTGCTTTAGGCATTTAATCTCAGGGGAGGAAGAAGAGATTGAAATCCCCGTTTCTCCCTAGAAAACATCACCCCAGGCTACCTGCCAGGATAGGTTTTCCTTAGAGGCTCTATGAAAATACCACCTTCTCGAAAAAGCCCTCCTTGGCCTCCCATCATCTGTTAGATGAAACTGTTCCTGTGTGTGTACCCAGTGCCGCTAGGAGACAGGCAGCAGCGAGCAAGAGACAAAAGCCCCTATTTGCTCCACTGACATTCTGGGGATAGGAGACAGACAAGCGGAGAAGCAGGCAATTAGAAAATGTCACTGTCCAATTCAGAAACAATTAAGTGTGGGGGAATAAGTGTTTCCAGGGTTAGGGTGTCTACAGTTTTCATTGCGGGGAGGTGACAGGGACACTCCCACTGAGCAGGTCACCTGTGAACAAGGACTTGAAAAAAGTCAGGGACTGGGCCAGGTAGAAATCGGGGTATTGCATTGGCCAGAGGACCAACAAGCGAAGAGGCACCTGGCAGGATGAGATGTTACATGCTGGGCTGCGGGCCAGGGCACCAGCAGCAGAAGCCATTTGGTTTGCTGTGGAGCCAGGTGGGATGGCACGCACCTTGAAAACAGGACAATGTCTTACTTGTAGCAAAGCTGAGTTCCCAGGTCCGCAGTGAATGCCGTAGACGTCTACGTTGAACCTCTTACCCTGTGCCTTTGTTTTCTAGTCTTAAAGCTTTTAAATCAAGACAGCATTGACAATAAGTAAACTTGTAACAGGCACACATTTCACAAAGTATTAAAATGTTCTCTTTAAAATCATGCTTTCTCTCATTTTGAATCCATTCAAAAAACACAAAAAGGACTTACATACCTTCGTTTAAATATCAATAGCAGTAAAGTTGTTCCTGATGTCAGTTTCTAGATAATGTCATTTTGATTAGTAATTAATATTTTCAGTTATTTTTTGAGACAGGCATTTGATAATAAATGTATTTTGAGGAAAAATTATTTTTTATGAAAGCTCTACCTATACCATTGTTTGATTCTAAACCCATGAATATTGGGACTCTCTTGTAACAAAATGCAAATTTATCTTATAATTAATGTAACTTGCATATCTGTGCTTGTTTTTATCTTATGAAACCAGCGATTTTATAAAAGGGTGGCAGTAAGCATGCTTGCTAAGATAAATCTGAACACTATGTTTTGCTGGAGGTTTTTACTTGGTAAATTTAGCTTCTTGGGGATACTGTTTAAGATTTATTTCATTTCAACAACATAAAACTAATTTTACAGAAAGGAAATTATTACAGCATTTTAATTATTTTCAAAGAGACTAAAGAAGAAGGTTGGTATTGTTGTTACAATTTGATTCACCAGAGAACAGTCAATCGGTAAGAAAATAAGCAAGATGGAGCTTGTTATTGTCAGGGCTCTAAGCTGGTTTACTCACTCTTATACGCCTTCCTGTCAGACATTATTTTAGCCTCAGGGAGGTGGTTGAGACCTCACAGATTGAGTTTAGGGAGAGGCGTGACCGCCTTTGTATTTTTGTGCCGGCCTAGTTTCAAATGACTTTACGCACACACTTTATCTTCCAGACTCATTTGTGTTCTCAGACTTATAAATAGCTTTGATGCTTATTTATAATATAGGCTCCTCATTTTTATTCTACTTTTGGTAAAGAATTTTTATTGGTGAAAGAAAAATCTTACAGTGGTATCATATATGTATTTATTGCATTCACGGGTTGATTAGTATATTTGTCCTCGGGGACTAAGAGTAGACCACTTAATCACAATGATTAGGGATGACAACTTCTTGCTTCCCAAATTAGAGAGAATGCAGGACTGAATCTGACCATAGCTATAATCAATTTCCTCTTCTATGACCTCTAAGATTTTTAAATTCTGAAAATCTAGGTCTGTTTGCTTTTAGTTTTCCTATTTAATCCCCACATTCACTCTCCACACTGCAAGTGCCTGGAAGATTTTCTTATTCTAGAAAAATTAGCATCGCTATTAATTCAAGAATTTAGAAACCAAAAATATTCTGACGTAATGGAAAACTTCAGGAGGACATATTTTGAAAGCCATTTATTATAAGAGGTACTATGTGGCCCATATTTTAAAAATAGAATGGATAGCATTGTTCTGAACAAAGATAAATATTGTTTTGTGTCATTTATGAAGGAGGCATTCAATAATGATGCATTGGTTTACTGGAAAGCGTATGTACTGTGAAAACAGTCTTACAAATAAATCTCTCTCAGAGGTGTAATCTAGCTACAGAAAGAAACGTTTTGGCTGCCACCATGCTGCGATTCCAGCTACAAGAACAGAACAAGGAATCGTTTACCTGATGTATATATTACAGCATATTCTTTCCTTAAGTAAGGGACTGACTGCATTTGACATAATTTATCATAAGTGAGGAACCTCGAAAACTAGCAAACAAGATTGACCATCACTGGTAAAATGGGGGTTCCTGCATGTTGCTGCCCCGGAAGTGAGCTGGGGCGTTTTAGTTGGTGATTGTTGGGGCATGCGCGTTAGGCGTGAGAACCCTGTGGCGGGGAGCAGAACGTGACGCTCAGCCGAAGTCCCAGTGGGAACTGAAGTGTTAGAAATTAACATGGCAGCTTTGGAAATGGCAAAGAAATGTTAAATTGAAGAGAAAAAGAAAGATTTGGCAGAAATAAATATGTAAAACACCCTGGCTTTGGATTGACCGTGGGCAACCAAAGAAAGGAATTTAATCAGACTACACTTTATTTTTCTCCAGCTTGGAATGAAGGAAATCCATTTGAGGAAGATGATGGGAGTTCAGTCTGGGAAGTTAGGGGTATAATGAAGGATCAAACTGACAGACTCCACAGGAACCCAGACGCTTGGGATGAAATGAATAGGGATGCCGCTAATACCATCATAGTGAATGACGACCTCTTCATCTTCAAATTAAGCTAATTGTCGAATTGGAATTAAGATGTTAGAGATAGTTTAAGGTTCCCATTTAAGCAAAATTAGGGGCCTGTGTGATGCACCCACTATTCTGAAACATGCAGTCAGGTTAAAATCTATGCAGGTACAAGCCTAGCCCTTGACTGGGCCTTTGTGTCCTGTTCTTTTCATGGTCTTCCAGGATACAGTGAATGAGTTAGACATCTCGTAAGGGAGGGAGAGGCCACAGGATGACTTGAGAGGAACATCTACTTCATGGAGGAAATTATAGCTCTTCAAACCTCTCATAAAGGGACATTTCTCCCCAACGCGGTAAAACAGCAGCAACAACAAAGGCTGAGCGAGTTTATTTTTAAAAAATAGTTTGACCGGTATAATGAGCTTGATTTTTCAATCTTCCTCATAAGCAGGGGACGTTGTATAGGGAAATATCATTTTACCACTGGGTTGTAAGCGTCCAGAGGGAAGTACCTGTCCGCTTCACTCATGGTTTTATTGCCCGTCCCGCACGTGGGTCTGACAGCGAATAGACCTGGCTTCCCTCTGACCTCTGCACGGCAGTCTCTCTGTCTGGAGCACAGAGTTGGTAACTCCGCAGCTGAGTTTCCCCGGGTTACACAACGCAGACCATAGCATAGAAATTCTTGGGAGACAACTGGCTTAAGAGATGGGAAATGTCTTCCAAATGCAAACCCTTGTATTAATGTAAATCCTAGTATTTCATAGTATTTTTCTGAGTTACGTGACAAGTTAATGACAACCTTCAATTATATGAGGAATATTATACAGGGACTACAATAAGCCCTCCTACTATCTGCTACTTCAAAGCCCTCAGTATTTGAGCTTGTAACATTAGGGTCATATTGTCATGTCAAATGCTTCTTTTTATTTGTGTATATTTATAAAGCAGAGGATGAAATATTTATCACTTTAGTATAAATGTGTCATTCACTGAAACGTATATAAATCCTCCAAAATCCCTTGCTACCTCAGATTATATAGATATACTCAATACACACACACACACACACACACATATTAAAGGTATGGAGATTGTAACATTTGAAAATTCAGTGACTATCTCAAAATTAGGCAGTGACTGTATATCAGTTGTACCATGTAATTTGTGTCTTTTTTTTAAACAAACAGCTGCTGAACACATAATACATGCCATGCCAGATGTTTTCAGATGCATAGACTTGTTTGATTGGGTGACCATACTTCCCAGCCTCTTAGGACAGTCTGTTTACCCAGAGAAATCTCAATTATTGCTTAGTGTTCAGCTTAATTATTAAGACCATCTTGTCCTTTTCTATGCTCACAAGAATCCTGAATTGGAAAATAAATTTTATTGTCACTTAATTTTATCCTATAAGAAAATCTCTGAGGTGGGGAGCTTTAGATAAGAAAAATAACTGAGTTTAATTTAAACTGGGTTTAAATCAAAGATCAAGCTAATTATTGAGCCATTCTAAGACAGGAGTCATTAATGGATAATAAAGCAGAGGGTGGGCATAAATATATATTCACAAAAAATATTCTGATTGAGGGGAGCCAATGAGGATGCCACAAGGCCCATGAAGGCACTTTGCTTCTCTATACAGAGAATGACAGGGCGAAGCCAGAGCTCAGAGTCTTGGTAGAAGAAAACAGAGGAAATAAAGAGAGCAAGAGATGTGAGACAGGCAGGGAGAAAGCCGTAAACCAGACGACTGTTCGATCTTGGGGACCACGGAAAGCAATGTGAGAGGGATGGAGGGGTGACCCATGGCCACTTGAGTGATTGGGTGAGAATTGGATCTTATATATCAATGAGCATGGAAAGCCATGGGAAACAGTTTTGGTAGTGATGGAGAGGGAACCCTCACTGGGGGCGGGGGGCTTCATAGAGCAAGATGGAGCTGACAAGGAGAGGTAAGTATGGGAGCAGCAATCAGAAGCACTTTGGCTGGGAGAGGAAGAGGGGGACGAGGACAGCAGCCGTACTAGGGACCTGTGGAAATGGGAGAGAACTTTTTCAATTTTATTTTTTAAAATAAACCAGATTTAAGACTATTTGAAAGCCATTGGGAACTTTGGTGGAGAAGTTGAACGTGCATGGAAGACAGCATACATTGATCGCACAAGAGTCCACAGAAATCAGAAGGAGAGGAGTTGGCTTCAGAAAAGGAAGGGAGATCTTCCCCACCCCTGTCAGTAGTGAAGGATTTTCACTCCTGAAGGAAGGGGAAACTCAGAACAGTCGAGAGTGAAGGCAGGTCTGCCTGGTTGCTGCGGAGAGAAGAGAACATTGTAATCTGATGGTTTCTAGGTCTTCTCGAATAGGGTGACTGTATCATTTGCCATCCAGACTAGGACACTTTGAGGAATGAAGGTCGGTACTATTTTAACGATTAAGCTAAGATGGCTTCGGCAAACTGGAATTTATGCTCCCAGTTGTGCATTGAGTACCCCAGAAATTAGCTCTAGTACAGAGAGTGGAGGTCTGGTGTTATATTTGAGATGAGAAGGAAATGCCACGAGGGGAATGGGAAACTGAGGCAGCTAATAACATTTGAGACAAGAAGGAAAGCAATAAAACCAGGTGTCCCTTGGAACAGTTGGGACGTCCCTTAGTTGGGGGAACACTCCGGGCCAATGTTAATCGCACACCCATAGAGTTCTATCACCCTAGGAGAGGAGCTGGGACAAACGTACTCACTCCTGTCATTAGCAGAGCAGGGCTGTTCTGAGATGAAAACAATTTCCATGCACTTGCCCTGTCTCCTTTGACAAAACACATGTGGGACTGCAGACACCATCAGGGAAAGAGATGCAGACACCACAGATCGGAAGTTAAGCTATGGGGCACAAAGCCAACGGCTGGGGGAAATGCCCCCCGGAAAGTGGGGAGTGCACACACAGCTCCTTTATGCTAACCTGGGTCAAGGGCACGTCAAGGTGAGCTCCTGGAGTTCCGGGGCGGGCGGGATGTTGGGAGGAAGTAAAGCCCAGAGCAAATGTTAAACAGTGAGACACTGAGATGTGGAAACCTGACTCTTTACGGGTACTGGAAGTTTCTGCACCACAGCTAGGGAAATTCTCCTGGCGGCTGAGACGGCAGTGGTGGTGATTTTCATCTTTGTCCACCTGTGACAGAGTAGGAATTGACGCCACGGTGAAGTAAATATACAAAGTCATGGGAACAATAAATGAAAAGCCTGGGAAATGAAACCATGGACCCTGGCTGGCTTCAGATGATCTGTTCTTTTCAAATTAGCACCTGCCAAAGATATTCTCAACGTTTTTAAATGCTTTTGGTTTAGTTTGGTTTGGTGGGTGATAGTTAACTTTTCATTTGTGGTTCCATGAGAAAGTCTTCATTATTCTCTTAGATTCTTGCCGGAAAACGGCTATAATTTGTTTGCATGGGTTCCTGTGTTTTAACTTTACCCAATAGTAGTTTTAAGAACCTACCTATAATTTAGTATTATAATTTTATGGGTACATAATAATAAGTGAGTGACAATAGTGACAAATGACTGCATAGTTGCTCCAGTCTTATGAGGACTATGTTAGGAGAGAGATTATCTGAAACTATTCTTTAAATGTTATTTATTGATTTGAGAGAGAGAGAGGAGGGGAGAGATATATAGAGAGAAACATTGACTTATTGCTCCACCCATCTATTCATTCATCGGTCAATTCCTGCCTGTAGCCTGACAGGGGATTGAACCCACAGCCCTGGAGTATGGAGACGACATTCAACCAACTGAGCTATCTGGCCAGGGCTGAAATTATTTTAAGTATTTTCTAAGTACACACTGCTAGAAGTTTTTGTCACTGTATGTTGACATCAATGGAAGATATGAGTGGATAATGGTTAGCATACCATGCAAGTACATCACTGAGTGACACGTTTTCTAATCAATTAACTATTAGACACAACTCCATAACAAACCAAGCCACATTCATTTAGTACTTTCCCCATGAAACTACTCGTGCAACTTGGGCAAGTAAGATATTTAATTTAAAAGACTAGAAATGTTCCTATTTTTTATCTGTCTCGTAGATACGAAACCAAGAGTTTATGATATTGAATGACTACAGAGAAGATGAGTTTGTTTTTTTGCCTGTTCCATTTTCTATTAAATTTAATGACTTTTTTTTTAGCAACTTTAAAAGATTATTGGCTCACCTGACGAGGCAGTGGCCACAGTGGATAGAGCGTTGGTCTAGGATGTGGAGGACCCAGGTTCGAGACCCCGAGGTTGCCAGCTTTAGCGCGAGCTCATCTGGTTTGAGCAAGGCTCACCAACTTGAACCCAAGGTCTCTGGCTCAAGTAAGGGGTCACTCGGTCTGCTGTGGCCCCCCGGTGAAGGCACATATGAGAAAGCAACCAATGAACAACTAAGGAGCTGCAACAAAGAATTTATGTTTCTCATCTCTCTCCCTTCCTTTCTGTCCCTATCTGTGTGTCTCTCTTACTCTTTCTGTCTCTCCCCCCACTAAAAAAAAGATTATTGGCTCTTCTCATTGCTTACATTGTAGACTTTCCAATAAGAGGATGATAATTGCCTTGGTACTATTTTGTTTTTATATCTGCTAGGTTGCTTTTTTGAAGTCTAGTGCTGCTTCCAGTTTTATAAATAAGTAATTCTTTGAAAGTATGCATCACAATTTCAAGCAAGTTATCTGTCAATGATATTATAACATCATTAAGTAATATTTTTATTTCCTTCCATAAAATGTAGCATAGAACTTCTGCAATATTTTTCAATTTAAATTTGAGCATCGTTTTTTGTTTGAGAGTACTAAAACTTGGGAAGTAATCAGGAAATATTTTTGCTACAGAAAGTTATGTGCCTTCTTATAGTTCTGCACTGGAAATTTTAATAATGCTATACAATTTCATTCATAGGAACAAAATCTTAAGTCAATTCCAGAAGACATATAACCAACATAGAATAAGAATTTTTAAAAAATAAAGCTTTAGCTTGACCAGGTGGTGGCGCAGTGGATAAAGCGTCAGACTGGGATGCGGAAGACTCAGGTTCGAGACCCCGAGCTCACCAGCTTGAGCGCAGGACCATCTGGCTTGAGCAAAAAAAAAAAAGCTCACCAGCTTGGACCCAAGGTTGCTGGCTCCAGCAAGGGGTTGCTTGGTCTGCTGAAGGCCTGCGGTCAAGGTACATGTGAGAAAACAATCAATGAACAACTAAGGTTTTGCAAGGGCAATGAAAAAACTAATGATTAATGCTTCTCACCTCTCTCCGTTCCTGTCTGTCTGTCCCTATCTATCCCTTTCTCTGTCCCTGTAAAAATAAATAAATAAAGCTTTAGGGTAATGAGCTTAGTAAATTAACTATTTTTAAATGGATTTATTGGGATGCCCTTGGTTAATAAAAATATATAGGTTTTAGGAGTTCAACTCTATAATCCATCATCTGTATGTTGCACTGTGTGTCTCCACCCTAAGTCAAGTCTCCTTCCACCACCGTTTCTCCATGGTTTTTATTTTTCTGCCAGTTTTATTGAGAAATAATCGGCATAAGTCACTGCATACGTTTAAGGTGTACAGCATAGTGGTTTGATTACATATATTAATTTTTTTTTAATTTATGAATTTTAGAGAGGGGGAAGAGAGAGAGAGGGAAAGGGGGGGAATAGGGAGCATCAACTCCCATATGTGCCTTGACCAGGTAAGGCAGGGGTTTTGATCCAGCAACCTCAGCGTTCCAGGTCAACACTTTATCCACTGCACCACCACAGGTCAGGCACATGTATTTTTTAATGATGAGCACAACACATTGAACTCACAAACTTAGTGATGAGAACACTGAGGACTTACTCTCTCAACAACTTCCCTATACATCACGCAGCCGCGTTAGCTCCGGCCATCGTGTGGGATTTAACTGGGTTTTACTTAAATTTCACTTAAAGCGACATCTGACAGTATTTGTCTTTCTGTCTCACTTATCTCCCTCAGATCACATGCTGTTTAAACACTGCCTCAGCTATAAACGCAACAATGTTTATTAAGATACATTCAGATTATGTTCTCTGTAATGTGGGAACAGCACTTCTCAGAAAAGGAAAGAGGAGGTTTAGGATTGTGATAAGAGACGCTCAGCAGCATTTTTTCTGTGGGCACAGAGATGAAATGATTCAACTGAGCACACTGTTGCTTTGAGAAACCCCTAGAACCTGGGAATCCTGATGTGATACATGAAGGTAAACTTGGTAGTATATCTATGAAATAGTTCACGATAAAAAAGTCTTTACTTACGTCTTTCATATTGACAAACGGAATTAATATTTCCTACCATTTCCCCACAATAGAAACCTGGAAGTCAACTGTAGTCCTTCCTTTTTCAGACTAATTTGTGTCCTGGGATTTTACTTCCCTCCATTTCTCGCCTTAAACCGAGCCCTTCATTAATTGTCCTGCTGTGACCACTCTGCGGTTAGCATTCCCTCCTCCACAGTATGCATTTCACAATTGGTGTATTTGGTAATAATATCCTCATGCTCTTATCTTTGCTTCAATTCATTTTTCTTCAGTACTGTCTGCACCAACAAACGAAATGGCTGACCTCATTTACTATGTCAATCCAATAACCCGCAAGGACTCCCAAGTGCCTGTTAGATAACTACAACACATCTTGGTGCACAAATCTCTCTTCCCTCC
This sequence comes from Rhynchonycteris naso, assembly GCA_037038555.1. Classification (NCBI taxonomy): domain Eukaryota; kingdom Metazoa; phylum Chordata; class Mammalia; order Chiroptera; family Emballonuridae; genus Rhynchonycteris; species Rhynchonycteris naso. The sequence goes on along the minus strand of CM072998.1, from coordinate 4,768,648 downwards.
CCCCTGGGAACACATATGGGCCTCTCTGTCCAGTTCCTCTCCTCACTCTCCACCTGCACTCTTTGTCCAGAGAACTTCTGCTTGCCTTGGCTCACGGTCATTTTCTTCAATGACTCAAATTCCCCCTGTTCCTCAAACCCACGTTCACTCCTAATTCTTATACCTAAGTTTTGCAACATTTATGTATTAGAAAAATATAAGAATTCATGCAATTATTTAATAGGTTCTTGAATGGAAGATATATGGTCTCTTTTTTAGTTTGCGTGTGTGTGCGTGCGTGTGTGTGTGCGTGCGTGTGTGTGTGTACCATCATGTGGCTTAGGTACACTTATGGTACCTATTCTTTTCCCTGTACCCTCTACTCCAATAGTCTGTCATATAGTCTATCATGGATGGGAAGATATGGATTAAGATCTTTCACTATTAATGTCTTTCTTTTCTATATTAGTATTTTCTGTAACTCTAACTTTGTGAATGGCATTATTCCTTTGGATGTACAAACTCTTTATAACTGTGGTATCTTAGCTATAGACTGCCACACTTAGCATTACAATGCACACTTTTTCCAGTCACATTTGATGTTTTACTTTGCTTTTTTCCCTTGAATTCAACCATGATGCTCACAACCCTGCCTCCCTTTTGGCTGCCTGGGAAAACGTGATCACCTGCCTACCAGGCAGTGGCACTGGACATCTCAGGCTTGACAAGTGTCTTGATTACCTGTGTCCTAGCCACGGCACTGGCTTCCCACCCAAAGCTCTGTGCCCTTGAGTCTTAAGTAGTGGCTCTTGTCCCGCCCACCATATAATAATTTAGAACGTATGCCCCAAATCCATTGTCTTAGGTAGTAAATATGTCTGCACCATTTTCTAAGTAAACAGCGCAATATATATGACCTAAGTGCAAGTAGACTTTTTATCTTGACTTGTTCCTTTATTTTTTAAGCTGTTGGGAAAAATCCTCCACAGAGTGAGACCAAATGGGTGCTAAACCTTATACTTTTCTTTATTAAAATACCTGCCATGTTGATTAGATTGGTAACTAAAATCGCTGGGAAATGAAATCCTTTTTTTTTTTTTTTACAGGGACAGAGAGAGAGTCAGAGAGAGGGATAGATAGGGACAGACAGACAGGAAAGGAGAGAGATGAGAAGCATCAATCATCAGTTTTTCGTTGCAACACCTTAGTTGTTCATTGATTGCTTTCTCACATGTGCCTTGGCCGCGGGCCTTCAGCAGACCGAGCCACCCCTTGCTGGAGCCAGCGACCTTGGGTCCAAGCTGGTGAGCTTTAGCTCAAGCCAGATGGGCCCGCACTCAAGCTGGCGAGCTCGGGGGTCTCGAACCTGCGTCCTCCGCATCCCAGTCCGACACTCTATCCACTGCGCCACCGCCTGGTCAGGCTGGGAAATGAAATCTTTATGGACAGACTTGATGGGTAAATTTGTTCAAGTCTCTAAATAATGTTACAGTTTTGCTTCTCAGAAGCTCTGTGGGAACTCCTGTGACAGTGTGGAAGCCAGGCTCCAGTCAACAGCGGTGCGAGCTCATCGCAGTGGCGCCCTAATAGATGGCCCAAGGTTGGCCTTGAGCTTATCATTTCCTTATGGCTCTGGGTTCATGCTTTTAATTGTAATTTCTATTTTGACCAGAAATCAATACTGAATATAAATTTTATTGATTAGCCTAAGTGTGTTAATTCTGACTGCACATGAACATAGGCTATTGGACATAAAGTCTGCATCTTTTAAGCAATTTTTTTTGTTATTTTTTTTGTTGTTTAATTATAAGACTCTACTTGGCAATCAAAGGCATAGACTTTTATGTGTCTAAAAGATAATATTCACTCAGCAAATGTTAGCTGTACACCACTGTACTGGAGGAGACAGATGAACAGTAGCTAACACAGTGAGTAAGTTCTGTACAATGCAAGGAGGTCACGTGATGGGGAGATGAGAAAGAGCAGAGCAGGGTAGAGGAGTCTGGAGTCCACACCCAGGAACGTGGGGGAGCAGGGTACAGTCTGTCCAGTGGCTAGGCGGATTAAACTGTGAGTGCAGACTGGAAGGACATGGAAGAGTGAGCACGCAGACATTCCAGGGAAGAAGTTTCGCAGCAGAGAGCGCAGCCTCTAGTGAGGTCCGCAGTGCGAGTAGGCCGGGTGCTGGCCCCAAAGCAAGGAGGAGGATGTGGCGGAGGAATGGACGAAGGAGGAACAGAGTAGAGGTGAGGGCAGGGAGGGGGTGGAGGGGACCAGCAGGAGGGGCCTTGGAAGCCATTGTAAGGATTGGGCTTTACCCCCTGGGCCACGAAGAGCTATGGTTGGCTTTGAGCAAAGCTTTACCCTAAAAGTCAATCTGTTTCTGTTCTCATCTGAACCTCACACCATCTTGGTTTATTGTCATGCATGTGTGTTATTCATTAGCAAGTGACTTAGATAACGCACAGTACATTTTTAATATATATTGTTTTAATGTTAGAGTTCCAAACCTATCGGCGTTGATACCTGGACTCGTAGAAACTGTTAGTATATCTGTCTGTTATTTTTCCAGTAACAGGGTCAACATTTATTGCTTTAATATAGCTTTATAAAGGACAATGTCAGATCCCTCTTATTATTCATTTTTAAAAGCAACTGGTCTATTAGATGGACATCCCATATTTTTCTCTTAACTGAGGTAATAAGTGATTAAAATAAGGTAAGTCTACCAGGTCCAGTTCTGGGACTCTTTGGTAAAAATGGCACACCTGCCAAAGTTCTCCTGACATATTCTTTTGACATTCCCTGTAGCATTTCAGCCTGTGTTAAATTCTCAAATGGATAGACTTCTAATTAGCTACGTCTACATAGTTTTAAAAAAATCAAATATGTGGTCGAAGTTGGAGTCATGAGAATGTTGAGAAAAGAGGGAAACAGCCCTGGCAGAAATGAGTTTACGGTCATTAGACATTTGTCTGGGTTCAAACATGGATAAGAGCCCGAGCCCCTCGGGAGTCTTGCTTCCTCGTCGTGACATGTTCGTCAAGGTCATATTTCCACTGCACTTCCCTCATTCAGTTCTGGTTGTGAAATACTGCAGGTCTGTGGTTTCTTACGTGAAATGAAAGTGATCGTAGACATATCATCCTCGTGTAACTGAACAGCCACCACGGGCAGCTCTCACTTAGAATCTTGTCCCGAGAGCCAGCCATTGGAGTTCCTGTACACCTCTTCTCCCAGAATGTTATCTACAATGAGAGGAGTTTTTACAAATGTAATTACTGTGACAGGAGAGAGAAATGTTTACATATTATACATTGTGTATCACATAATTTTACCAATCACTGCATGACATTTGGTCACAGAGAAATGAAATCATAAAAATTGCCACACCATTGAAATGCGTTTTTCATTTCCATTCGTGAAAACCATTTAGACGTCTTTCCCTCCAATTATTTTCTCCTACTTACAAGTTTAGTCTTCATATGAACATTGCCGGATGGTTGAGGAAAAAAAGGAACCCCTCCATTATCTAAATGTGGACTGTATAGACCTGCTAGAGCTGTACAGAGTGCCAACAGTTTCCATTGTCAGGACAAACCACGGCCTTCCCTGTTTTAATTCCAGACAATGCATTGACTTAGTAAGCAGTGTCTTTAAGGATTATCCAACCTACTACTTCCCAAAGTGATTTGAGAGAAACATTAAGCTATTCAGTTTACACAGCATCTTTAAAGATAGATAATACAATCAATTTTATACCCCACCCAACCCCTCAATGGACTTTTCTAAAATAAGATTTTGTTCTCTGAAAACTATGAAAAGTATACACTAGAAAAGTGCATGTAACTGTTAGTTACTGAAAAAGAGTAGAAATATAACACAGTTCTGCTATTAATTTCTGCGGGATCTTTTCATCATACCTTATGAATGACCAGTCAACGGCCAAGACAAAAATTACTGTTTTAGCCTGACCAGGCGGTGGTGCAGTGAATAGAGCAGTGGTTCTTAACCTGGGTTCTATCGAACCCTAGGGGTTCTATGAGTCGGTCTCAGGGGTTCGGAGAAGCCTCTGCTGCGGAGGCCAGAATAAAGTAATACCGTAATTTGTTGTGAGTTCATGCACTTTGTTGGTTTTGTTCTTTGAGCAGGATGATATTCATGCATGGTTCATTTTGTGCACCAGTAAAAAAACATATACCTATGTCTTGAATTTGGAAAAAAAAGTATATTTTATTTATCACTAAAGATGTTCGGTGAATGCGCATATGAAACTGGTGGGTTCGGTACCTCAGAGAAGGTTAAGAACCACTGGAATAGAGCATTGGCCTGGTATGCAGAGGGTCCAGATTCAAAACTCTGAGGTCACCGGCTTGAGCGCAGGTTCACCAGCTAGAGCGTGGGATCATAGACATGACCCCATGGTCACTGGCTTGAAGCCCAAGCCCAAGGTCACTGGCTCAAGCAAGGGGTCCCTTGGTCTGCTATAGCCCCCCAGGTCAAGGCACATATGAGAAAGCAATCAATGAACAACTAAGGAGCCGCAACAAAGAATTGATGTTTCTCATCTCTCTCCCTTCCTGTCTGTCTGTCCCTATCTGTCCCTCTCTCTGTCTCTCTTGCTAAAAAAATAAAAATAAATAAAAAAAATTACTCCTCTTACTCTACGTATGAAATACACTTCTCAGGTTTCCTTGTGGTTAAGCTCCATTCTTTTTGGTTCTATTTTTGCAATGCCAATATACTTTTTTCAATATCATTGAGTAGACCATATGTTGAAATTGAAGGGTAGACACTTTGGCGGGTGAAGTGGACTTACCCTTCCTGTATGTGGGTGATTAAAACCACAAAAAGAATGAATAGATAAGTCCTTAGTGTGAACCCACGCTTACTGTGTTCACCAACCAAACTGCGTGTGAAACGCCGAAAGTGTGAAGGTACTTAAGTCTTCGTCTTTGCTCTCAGACACTCAAGAGCGAGTCACGTGCCCACCCCGGTACAGGGGCATGACCCCATAGTGTAGAGTCTGAACCAGAGGTTGCCGAGTCTAGTGTTTGAGTTCACATGCCTGCCTCTTCCACTTTCCCTGGGCATTCTTCCATTCTTCTGTCGCGGTCCTGACTCTTCCTTCACAGCCACTGGAGGGAACTGACGGGAGCCAAAACTGAGCTTTGTGTGGATGCCTAGCATTCTGGGGATCAGTAATGTGGAATGCGGAGACTCATGAGCAGTACAGGATTTCACTAGGATCATAAAGATGCGCCCTGTGGCGAGCAGAACACAAGGACAGCGACCCTCCTGCTCCATCAGAACGTGTCCACGGGCTGCTTTGTCGTCTTCTCCTCCCTCTCCACACTTTATTTTTCAGTAGCCAGTATCGAGGAGTCCTGTAGAATATGATCAAAAGAAGAAAAAACCTTGAGTATTTGGGGTGTGGGACAAATTCATCAGGAGTGAAAATCTCTGATTAAAATAAAAAGTGTCTATGTTTTATGAGCATGGTGCTCATTTGGACTGCACTACAAGCAACAGAATGACGGGCTTATCCTTGGCTCAAGTAAAATCGACATTTCCTCTACAAAATTTGGAAAAGATCTATTAGGGACTTGGAGCTAATGCTTTCTCAGCCTTTAGAGAGCAAAGCCTGTGACAATAGCTCCTCTTATGAGAGAGAGAGAAGGGAGAGAGGAGAAAAGGAAAATATTATCCTGTTGATTTAAACATATATTTAGCTTTTTTAAATCTCTGGTGCTTGAGAAAAGATGGTGTATGCAGAAATGCCATTTCTAATTTGGAACGCTGCCACTTGGCCTACTTCCAAATATGGCTTTAACCATCTTGCCAGTATTTCAGGACCATGGAAGGGAGTTTGATTCCAACCAAGTGTGACAACTTGTTTGTGACTAATTGTAAAAATATACCCGCCCTATCTCCATTTTGCAACAGCTTCTGCTCAATGTGCATGGAAAAACAGCGTAATGTAATTATCAGGAGACAGTGTGTTCTCTAGTCCATATGTATTTTCCAGTGACGTTTGGCTCTAAGAAATGTACTTTAAACTAGCCTGGTCATCTTGGTGTTTCAGAATATGACTGTACATTTTGCCTCGTACGAAATGTTTGTATATTGTAGTAACAATGCGATGGAAATGTTTAGTATCTGCCTTTCTGGGAAAAAAAATCAATTTAGAATACATGTGCATTTCAGAACATCAGATTGCATTAACAACCCATCACTTTGTGTAAAGGTAATGTATCTGTAATGTTGTTGTGAATTTTTGTGAACTAAATTAAAGAAAGAGACTTCCTATAAATAATTCATGCTATCTTTTAAGAGAATTTGTACTTTTGTTTTCTAATTTTGCCTGACAAGTTTTAATTCATACTTAAGGATTATCATGTGGTTATTTTAGCCTCTAACATTTAAAATAATTTTATGTTAAAAAAAGTGTTTTCAAATTCCTCAATTACATTTTAAATATACTTCAAGTCTACTTAAATTACATGCGCTTGGCCATGTACTTGGAGTGTGCAGGTAGGTGGTCCTATCTGTTTTTTTTTCACTGGAGTTTTGAAACAAATGTGGTTGATACTCTTTTTTACTGTCATCTGTTTTAAAGATAGACTAATACATTTTTTTATATAATGACCACTTTAATTTAAGTAGTATAATTTTTAAAGTTTAGTTTTAAAAAAAAGTATTTATACTTTTATTATTTTTAGTAACAAATTATAGATCAAAATGTTTGTTGATGAGTTAAATTATGTGTAAGGCATTCATAAAAAATTCAGATCTTCCCTTTAAAAACCTCATAGAGTCATTTAACAGTAAACTGAACATTGGACATACACACGGATTTTATTTTTTGAAAATCCACAGAATATCTGGCATAATGACATAAACAAGCAGCCAAGCTTATGTATCCTGGCCACCATGTTATTTTGGAGCCATACTTAGCAAATGATTTTTAAAGTCATCTCAAATTTTTATTGAACACCAGTAAATAACTTGTGATAAGTATATTTAAGAGAAATATTTTCTTAAATTCCTTTGCTTAAGAGGCTAATGATTTTTACTTTTATTGTCAATGTCATCAGCTTTTTCTGTTTGGACTTTAATAGTTTATAAAGGGCTTGGGCTCTCCTGTGGACTCTCTCTGTGTTGTTTTTAGTGTAGAAAGAACTATGCATTTTTATTTTGCTTGGTGCAGAGTCATATATACAATCGTCAGCAAGGTGTAATTATCAGAACAATTTTATAGACAAGCACATTCAATACAAGTTCAAGCATTGCCAGGTACTTGGATTATGGTCCTCTCTGATGGATTTTCTGATTCCAGTGATTTCTTGTATAAGATTAAGGTAAGACAGTCCAGGAAGGCTTTTAAATGATTTCCCTTCTAAACCTGTATAAACACTGTTTCAGTTACTCAGAAAGAAAAACAAACTGATTTTCTGAGACAAAAGAAAAAAGAAAACCAGTGTTGTAACTAATATTCATTCTCCAAGTTTCCTTCTTGCACCCAAAGTAGGAAATTATTATGATTCGGCCATTTGTCTGTAAGGTAAACATGGTGAAAAGCTTGAAACTAATGACTTCATCTTGACCCATTCTAGTTGGTTCCTAGAACAAATTTTCCTTAATTCATTTGTTCAACAAATATCGATTTAGCATCTATTGTGTGTCAGATATTTTTCTAAGAATTGGGCATACAAAAATGAACAAAACCCGCAAATGTCTGACTTCATCATTTTTACATTTTGGTAAAGAGAATCAATAAACAAAGTCAACAAGTTAGGTAAAAAAAAAAAGTCAGATGCTGGTGAGCGTCATGGAGAAAAACAAAGCAATCCAGGGACAGAGAGCTCAAGTTCAAACTGGATGATTTTGTGGCTGATTAAAGATGGCTGCGAACTCTTTACCACCCTTCCAACCCAGGGTTCAGGTCAATTTCTCAACACCCCGCCACCCCCCACCCCCCAATCTGGGCTAGCTGTGAGCACTTTAACATTAGACTGGGACAAACAAAAATGATACTTGGCCATTTCGGTGCTCGGCCTTTAAGAAGACTGGAAACTTTGGCTTTCTCTCTCTTGGAGGTCTGCTTTGGTAGAAACCATCCATTATGCATCACGATGCAGTGAGAAAGCTTAAACAGCCACTGGGAGAGACCAAGTGAAGTGAGCTGCTTCTAGGCAGCCCTGTTCCAGGCACACTTCTGGGAGGGGATGCGTGAAGTACCATCTGGCACAACCCGCTCTGTCGAGCATAGATTTACACCTGCCCCGTTCACCTTTCCTTCTGCCCCTGCTTGAAAGATTCCAGGATTCCTGGAAATAGCTGTCTATTAGAGTCCAGGAAAGCCATGGAAATGGGTGAAACTATAATATATTGGCATTTTAAGCTAATATATTTTGGGGATCGCTTGTTAGGTAGCAATGGAAAACTCAACCAACAAACCAATGACATTTTGAACAAAAAAAATTGAGAGTTGTGAGGAAACAGGTCATGCCAATGCCACTGTTTATGTTCACGGGTTCATTGTTTACTGGGAAAGGTGAGGGTGTTACCTGGATCTCTGAGCAGCATCTGAACAAGCAAGATGGGTCGCTCTAGGAAGAGCTGACATGGGTCCAGGCTCAGGGCCGTTGGGCGCCCCACTTTCTTCCCGTCCAAGGGTTGCTCTGACACACGTCAGAGGCAGGTCTCCCCAGCTGCTCTCTCCCCCTGCGGGCTTCTTCATCACAGTCAGAAGAGTATGGTTCCGATCACTATTGAAGCAATTAATGTTTGGCCTTAGGGAAAAAGTTTAATTAATCAAACCAGTCTTACTAAGTCATGTAGACCAGTACAGAATGTTCCGTAATTAGCGGTATATTTTTCAAAGCTAGCTGAATTGTAAATACCATTAGAATAATAACTGACACAGTAAAAATATGTTTTTAAAAGATGTCATTGGGAAAAGTCACCTCCTTTTCAGTGCTCAGGAACCCTTTTGGAAATTGCCCATGTGTAATGAGCCCTCCCGTGCAGGGTCATGTAGGTCACACAGATCAGGACATTGAGAGCCTTTGCACCGTTTCTGATGCCTTGGAACTGCTCAGAAAAATCCTCGTTGATGTCATTGAGTTATAGGCTGCATGAACAAGTTATTGTTCAAGAATTCTTGAACAAAATTCTCAGAGTAAGTCCTTATTAATCCCTGTATTACACGTATGTCTGGCTTATCCCGTTGTTTTACAGCATGTCGGCATTTAATATGCTTGTACGTAATACTGCATGGGTTCCCTGAGTCGCTGCGTCTGTACCTCAGAGTCAACCGAAGTGCTCCATACAGACGGACATTCCCAACCACGGGGTTCCTGGAATCTCTGTTTTTCAGGATAATTCCTGGTGATTTTGGTACCCGGCCACCGAATTAAGAGGGAATAAAGAGAGTCTCCAAATCCTGCATATTCATTTCCTTTTTCAAGAATCTCTTTTCAGATTCCACATGTGAGTGAAATTATACGGTACTTTGTCTTTCTCTGACTGGCTTATTTCACTTCAAAATAGACAGGCTCACCCATAGAGGGCAGGCTGATGGCTGTGGGAAGGGCGCCCTGCTGGAGGGGTAGGAGGAATTGAGCAAACGAGGAAGAACTCATGGGCGGTGTCCCACAGAGTGGGGATTACAAGGGGGCGGGGCCTAGTGTGGAGCGTATAGGGGGTAAGTGGTCATGGACAGACTTGGGGTGATAAACACACAATACAGATAGAGATGTGTTGTAGAATTGGGCACCTGAAGCATGTATGATTTTCTTAACCAGTCTCACCCTAATAAATTCAATTAAAAGGGGAAAAAAGTTTTTAAAAAAGATTTTCTTTTTAACATTTAAAAATAACTTGTCTAAGCATAGTATTATAGCAATAGCTGAAATATTTAACACTAAAACCCGCCCTTTGAAATTGTTATCTTGTTGCTGCCACTTTGTCCCAAATTATTCCAATGTTTACCTGAACCCTGTTCTTCCTTTAGGCCAGGAATATATTGAAATAAAATGTTAGTTAACGTTTATAATATTGGGGCATCCTTTGAGCTATATTCTAGAATGCTCTAAAAATATAGACGACTACGTCGTTGACTAAAGGTTTGGCTGGTGGGAAGTCTGTTTGCTCGACACTGGACAGTGGAGCTTCCTCCAGAAGCACAATTCTGAAAAACAATATTGTGGTCATCTTCCCAGTATGCAACACTTGACATGAAGGACACTTCTCTACTATTATTTTAGCAAATTACGAACTCTAAGCTCGCTGCCATTCTTTGATTGTTTGATGAATCCTGTGACCCTGGTGGCGGAGATTAGAGACCAGCCACAGTTCTTGATGGGGAGTCACCTGGAATACACAGTGTGACATCCAGGACTCTGAAAAGCTGTAGTGGAAGGTTGGAACAAAAATAAACAGAGCAACAATAATCAAAAAAATTCTGAGTAGGACAGAAAAGAAAATTACTTGTGCTTTACCTTGGGTGTTATTGAGGGTAAAACAAACATCTCCTGAGAATCTGATATAAGCCAGCTCTGCTGTGAGTTTGTGACCTTAACTTCTGTTGCATTTAGAGGCTGAAAAACTCAAATCTAACATTTAATTTTAAAAAGTCATCATAAATTCCAATAGATTGCTATTGTATAGACCCTATTCTCTAACAGTTCAGTTAAGGTCCAAACAAATAAACTGAAAAAGAGAAAATTTCCTATATTTGTAAGGTAAACCAAAAAATAAAGAAAAAAAATTTATAAATAAATTATGTGTCAAAAAGAAATCACAATAGGCTTTAGAAATTTTTTACAAGAGAACAATTTAAAAAAAGATTACATATTAGAACCTGTAGAATTACATAAAATCAGAAGGGAACTTTATATCTTTAAATGTTTTATTAGAAATGAAGACTGAAAATTAATGAGCTCAACAGCCATCTTAAGACATTATGAAATATATAACAAAATGTATCATAGAATGTAAAAATAAATAATTTTAAAATAAAAATTAATGAACCATAAAATAATCATACCAAAAAGAAGAATCAGATTGGAAGTCCATTAGCATTACTCATTATGATATCCACTAATGCTATTGGCTAAGTACCTGTACCTATGGGCCTCTATCTTGTGAAAATTTGTAAGAATTGCACTCTTTATTCTGTGCGGTTGAGGGGAGAGTTGCGACTTCCTAGCCAATGACATATATCATTGGCAGCTCAGAGTACTTACTTTTTTGTGTGTGTATTTTTCTGAAGTGAGAAGTGCGGAGGCACAAAGACAGATTCCCGCATGCACCCGACCGGGATCCACCCACCATGCCCAACAGGGAGTGATGCTCTGCCCAACTGGGACGTTGCTCCATTGCAACTGGAGCCATTCTAGGGCCTGGGGCGAAGGCCATAGAGCCATTCTCAGCACCGGGGCCAACTTTGCTCCCATGGAACCTTGGCTGCGGGAGGGGAAAAGAGAAATAAAGAGAAAGAAGAGTGGGAAGCGTGAGAAGCAGAGGGGTGCTTCTCCTATGTGCCCTGGCCAGGAATTGAACCCGGGACTTCCACATGCCGGGCTGACGCTCTACCACTGAGCCAACCTGCCAGGGCTGAATATTTGCTTTTCAAAGTGAGAGTTTTCTGCTGTTTTTTATTATGATGATGTGACTGTGTCTTCAAGATGATGTCTTCTTTATCATCCTTTTTTTCTGAGTGGACTATCATGGCAAAGAGCCCCCTGCTAACCTGGGATGCAAACATTACAATGTAGCCTGATTGGAATTTAAGATGTGACATTTTAAGTTGTTGAAAAAACTTTTTATTTTTATTTTTGTGGCAAACAGAACATAAAATGTGAGTTATCCTGACTGTTGCACTTTAAGAATAAAGAATAAAACAGAGGTGAGGTGGTGAAGATGGAGAAAAGAAGGAAAGAAAGGAAGGAAGGAAGGAAGGGAGGGAGGGAGGGAGGGAGGGAGGGAGGGAGGAAGGAAGGAAGGAAGGAAAGAAAGAAAGAAAAAAGGGAGGAAAGAAATAACGAAGAAAAGAAAGAAGGGAGGAAGGGAGAGAAAGAGGAAAAGAGGGAGGGAGGGAGGGAGGAAGGAAGGAAGTAAAGAAAGAAAGAAAGAAAAAAGGAAGGGAGGGAGGGAAGGAGAGAAGAAAGGAAGGAGGGAGGGAGGGAGGGAGGAGGGAAGGAAGGAAGGAAGGAAGGAAGGAAGGAAGGAAGGAAGGAAGGAAGGAAAGGAGGGAGAGAAGAAGGGAAGGAGGGAAGGAAGAAAGGAAGGAGGGAGGAGGGAAGGAAGGAAGGAAGGAAGGAAGGAAGGAAGGAAGGAAGGAAGAGAAAGAGGGGAAGGAGGGAGAAAATAAGGAAGGAAATTGAGGTTATCAGGGAGATGAAATACAGTGTGTCCGTAAAGTTATGGTGCACTTTTGACCAGTCACACGGTCAAAAGTGCACCATGACTTTATGAACAAACTGTATGTGCAGATGATGAATAAATTAAAAATATTATAAAACAGTTAATAATTTCATCATAAATTTTAAATCTTATATTCAATTTATAAATGCTTATGAATTTTAAATTTAGCAAACAGACTTAGGAAGAAGTAGAAAATTTGATCAGTTTTATAACCACTAACAAATTAGAGCAGTAGTTAAAATTCTTTCCATGCAGTAGACAAGTGCCTGAAATGTTTTACCGGCTGGTTCTAACCTCATATTTGCTGTGTAGCTAAGCCTCATGCAGACAACCTCAGGGCATTAGGAATAGAAAATTGCTTTACAAGATTAGTATAAACTTGATCCAAAACAAGACAACAAGCTTAACTGTCAGTCACACTCAGTAACATAGATCCACTTATCACACCCATTATGTTTATAATAACCTCATCTTACGTCCCCTTGTTTCAATCAATGTTACCACCACCGCTTCTTAGACTTTCTTCAGACACATCAGCCTCGAGACATTAGCATTTACTTGTCCGCCGACATCCTCTTCTCCCAGACAGGCTCTTAGATAAGAGCCTCTTGGATGGCCCTTGTGGCTCCATCTCATCTTTTTGAAAATGTCATCTCATTTATTCCTTCTCTGAGAAAAACTGGCACTAAAGCCATTCATCCGATATTCCCTTCCCCCCTCCCTTGATTGGTTTTCTTCTGCACTTTCCAGAATCTCACATATCTTATTTCTCCGTCCTGCTTATTATGTCTCCCACACCTAGAAGGAGAGCAGAGGTTGTGTTTATGTCAGTGCCTGGCCCCTGCTCAGAGCTCAGTAAGTATAATATTTGGGGGATGAATTCATAAATGCAAAAATATTGAACAAAATGTTAGCATGACAAGTTCAGCAATGTATTTAAATATATAGTATGACTCATTTGCATTTTTCTCAAGCCTTCAAGTTCAGTTTAAATAGAAATATTCTTTGAAATGGTAGATAAAGAAAAACAAAAACAAAATTATTTCAACAGGTGGGACAAAAGCATGTTATGAGATTCAAAGTTAAAGAGACCTCACCTTCTTTAACCAATAAACCAATAGCTGACATTATACTTAATGGTAAAACATGGAGAGTGCTCTTTTTAAAACATCAGGAAGAAGAAAGGGGTGCCTTTTATCATTACTCCCACTCTCCTCACTGCGTTTTATACAACAAAGTTAATAGAAAGATAATTGAGAAGGTACAAGTAGCCTGACCAGGCGGTGGCGCAGTGGATAGAGCATCCAACTGGGATGCGGAAGACCCAGGTTCAAGACCCTGAGGTTGCCAGCTTGAGTGTGGGCCCATCTGGCTTGAGCAAAAAGCTCGCCAGCTTGGACTGAAGGTCGCTGGCTCCAGCAAGGGGTTGCTCGGTCTGCTGAAGGCCCGCGGTCAAGGCACATGTGAGAAAGCAATCAATGAACAACTAAGGTGTCACAACGAAAAACTAATGATTGATGCTTCTCATCTCTCTCTGCTCCTGTCTGTCTGTCCCTATCTATCCCTCTCTCTGACTCTCTCTCTGTCCCTGTAAAAAAAAAAAAAAAAGAGAGGGAAAAAAAAGAAGGTACAAGTAATAAAAAGAAGTAAGCTTCAAATTTTTCACAGATGGTATGATTATCAACATAGCAAACTCAAAATAATTCACAAAACAAAAATAATTCCAAGGCTCAAAATATAATTTTGCAAAATTTCTAGATACAAAATCCATATAAAAGTACCAATCAGAATCCCGATGAGTTAAATTGTGGCATCAGACCGATTGATTCTAAAATGTATCCAGTGATGTAGCAAGGCCATGCCCAGCATGCCGCACATGAGGGAGATGCCTCCATAACAAAGCAAGACCCACTATACGGCAGGGTAGTGTGGCCCAGGGATAGACCCGGAGATTGACAGAGCAGAACGGGCAGACCCAAACAGACCCAGACCTCCTCGGACACTTGGGAAAGATAAGGTGATACTGTAGGTGGGTAAGAAGGATCAACTCATTGGTGAGAGGCGCTAGAAGAATATGACAGTGAATAGTCAGCCTCTTGTCAATCTTCTTACCAGGACCCACCACTGTGTGGGTCTGTCTTCTCAGCCCTGTCTCCCATTTTCTTTGTGTTGGTTTAGATTATTTTCCTGTTATTCATTCTGGTGCATCTTGCAGAGTGAGCAAAGGCAAAGGCTTGCATTCACGTCACAATATGTACGTGGTAGTAAATTAACCATATATCTCATCCTTTTATTTAAAAAAAAAATAGACGATCCCAAGAGTTTTTATTTCCTTTGACATTTTTGTTCAGTGTAAGGATAAACCAACCTTCAGCCCACAGAGCGTTGGGCAAAAGCTAGTGTTTGGTGGGCGTTGGAAGTCTCATGATCCCTTTAATTCTGTATTTCATTCGTTGGAGGACATGCAGCCGGGAACTGGATTAGAGAAATGCTTCTTTGTGTATTTTTTTAAGCTGTATTGAGTTCTTTATTTAAGAAAGAACTCCCAAATTTCTACAACTCTCTGCAGATTTTTGTAAATAAGATATATGATTTGCCTACAGCAAATATGCACAAGTCTTAAAGTATATCTCCATTAGTTTATTTTAAATTTACTGTGTTTACATAGATTCAAGTGTCCCACCGAGTACATCCCCCCTCCCCTCTGTTCCCCTCAACCTGCCCCTTGCTCCCCTCCCCCCACACCCTTCCCCCTTCCCTCCAGGATTTGATTCCCTGCTCTCTATAACGCTGTGCTATGTGTATATAGTTTCACCAATCTCTTTCCCTTCTCTGATGCCATCCTCTCGTCCCCTTTCCCTCTGTGTATTACAGGTAATATTTATCCGTGTGTATATTTTGCATTGGGTATTTGAAGCATCCGCTGCACTGGAGAATCAGTAAGCCCCATTCTCATGATACCTAGTACCGACAAGGTTTCTGGTACAAAGGGCTCTTTACCGTTCGCCCGTTTTCTCGAGAAAGGCAGGTTCTCCGCTGCCAGCCTCCGGCCTGCTGTGCTCCTTCAGTGGTGCTTGTGTGATAGAGTGGTTTCTCCTCTGAGGTGAGGTGCAGTAAAAACGTGGTGATGGGTGGCGGAGGAATCCACAGCCTTCAAGGATGAGGGTTGGGAGCGGTTCCTGGGCCCCACCGGAGAGCATGGTTGCCATGGTGACGCTGTCGCACCGCCAAAGCTGTTTCTCCCTGTGGGTGGAGAGCAGCTCCCTCCCCTGCCAGCAGCTATGTGGGATTCTGGCAGCTGGAGCCATGTGCTGCCTCCCCAGATGGGAGCTCTGAGCGTTCTCCTTTAAATCCCACAGACCGGGCAGGCCCTGCAGAGGAGCCAGACCCAGCCCATCCCAAGTGCAAGGTGTGCAAGACAAGACACTTCAGGTTTCTTACCGGAGTGGAAGTGATGCAGAGGGTCAGGGCTTCGATTGAAAGACTCTAAGTCGGAAGGCATCGAGGCTTAGAGGAATGGGGCATGTGTCGATAGGAGTCATGTCATTTTGAATAACTTAAAGAGCCTCATTGAAATAAGGAGTAAAAACAATGGTTCCATGGAATCTGGAGACCTTACACTCACTGGGAAATGCCTGTCAGCTCAGGGAGGTGTTTGGGTTTGCCTCGTATTGCAGTTTATCGCATGTGTCGCTAAATTTAGAAGCCACTGCTGTACGAAAGCTATAATGACCGATGATGAGACTAGCAGCACACCACCCCTTGGGAATACACAGTCTAGGTCACCAGGGTTAACTTGCTGGCACGGAGGCTGGTATCGGCTCTTCAGAACCGCAACCACGGCGAACACGTGAACTGAGGAGAACCCAACTGGGAGCTAGGAATGGACTGAAGCCCACGTCCCCGGTGGGAGTTCTGGTCGACATCTTGGAGGACACCACTTCATTGGCTCCTTAGGCCTTCTGATCTTATCTTTACTGTTAGACGCTTTAGGTCTAGGACAGGACCCAGCAAAGGTCATCCTCTGTATGAATTTGATGTTTGGGCTCTTTTCTTTATATTTGAATGTCTGCTCTTCAGGGTTTTGTTGAACCTGCTATTCTGGTTTTGACCCATCGGCGCCTGCAGTCGGAACCTCACAAACCCATACGGAAGTCTTTGAGAATAACAGAGGAGAGAAATCACAAAGGCGTGGGATTGAGACCATGGGGCTCTTTGGGGCATTTGCCAAAATTTGGAATAACTGTTCTTTGGGTTGCTACTAATTTTATTTCTTTTTTTTTTATTTTTAAATGATCAGTAAGATGTAAATTTTACAATGTGGAGAGACAGAGCAGGGTATAAAGATCTTTCCGCTCCGCTCGCTGTTCATCTTGACTAAAAACTGTGTTCGGTGACATTCAGATACAACGCGCACGGGTCCTGTCCATCTGGCGGTGAAATTTCCACCAATCGTGTGAAGTGTCAAGCTGTTCTACCCTTTGCTACTTCCCCACACTGTGTGTGTGTCGGGGGAAGAGTGTCCAGGAAAGGACTCGGCCTGTACCAGCAAGGGCTATGGAAGCAGGGAGGTGCTCAGACTTCCTTTGCTTACCTTTGCTGGGGCGGGTGGGATGAGCGTCCTTCTCTTAAAGAAGGTGGGTTCAGTGCTCAGTATCCAAGGCCCAGGCTGGCCCACCCTCCACATGTGACCTTCCGTACTTCTTCACACAGGAACTGGGCATTCCCTGCCTGTATCCTGTGTGGCTACAGACACATCCGCATTCCAGATAAAAGGCACACATCTCCCTGTGGCCTACGTGCAATAAATAACAATGCGTTCTCCAACCTCATTTGTTATTTGTTTCTGAAGAAAAGTCAGCTACGTAGAGAGTTTTTGAAGGGCTTCCGCATTACGGAAAGAGATTCGATGAGAATTTCCTAAAGGGGAAACGACAGAGAAAGCCCGTGGCCTAGAGGACGTGTAGGGGAGGAGCAAGGGGCAGAGGCGGACCCAGGTGAGGCAGGCACTGGCTCCCCGCCTGCCCAATCCCTCCCCCACTCTTCCTTTGTCCTCAGCGGCTGGCACACAGCTTCTCGGCAGGCTGGCAGGACCTCTAACTGCCAAACAGAGGCTTAAGCACTTCTTATCAGTCTTCCAGAAGAAGCTATATAGCAGTCACCTAGGAAGTCTCCATGCTTAACAACGGTTTGATGGCGTCTCAGACTAAATGTTCAAAGTCATCTTTTGAAAATTAAGGCTAACATGACAAAACTTCCAAAGTGATTACTGTCAAAGAAAATAGGAAAACCGTATTACCTTAGAACAGTGGTTCTTAACCTGGGTTCTATGAAACCTTAGGGGTTCGATGAGTCGGTCTCAGGGGTTCGGAGAAGCCTCTGCCGCGGAGGCCAGAATAAAGTAATACCATCATTTGTTGTGAGTTCATGCACTTTGTTGGTTTTGTTCTTTGAGCAAGGGGATGTTCATGCACGGCTCATTTTGTCCACCAGTAAGAAAATATATACCTATGTCTTAAATTTGGGGAAAAAATCATATTCTATTTATCACTAAAGAAGGGTTCGGTGAATGCACACATGAAACTGGTGAGTTCAGTACCTCAGAAAGGTTAAGAACCACTGCCTTAGAATAATAGGTAATGATTAAAGTTACGTCTAATAATGGTAAGCGTTGAGTAATTCTTCTGTTGTGCACTATTTTATGCATTAACTCATCGAATGCTCACAAGAATCACTTGAGGAAAATTCTTGCTGTCACCTTTTTAAAAAAATGATGCAGCCAAAGGGTAAACTTGCCAAAACCACGCTCAGCGGTGGGCCGGGGTCCCCAGCTGCCCTGGGCTCTCATTCCGCATGTGCCGATGGCTCTCGCACATGTTGTTGTTTTTTTACCATGCTCACAGTGAGAAATAGATTTTGCATTATGACTCACTACAAAAACAACATGCACAAATATCTGAACCGAAAATAGGCTAAAATGATGCGCCTTCTCTGAAACGCACTCAAACATTGTCTGAGCTGCTCTGTTTCGCTTTTAAACTTTGCTGTTCGAGTTCACTCCCCTGGGTTCACAACTAACAGATTTGGACTCACTGTTGAAATGATACAGCTACAGGGAGTTCAGAAGAATAAATGTTATTGGAATATAAACTTCAGCCTGTGACGCTGGAGAACAATAAAGTCCAGACGGAATAATATGCGCACGCAGGGATAGGAAGATGAGTCATTGTAGGAAGTTGGGGTGGCAAGCCCGGGGTTCTGTTGGTTTGGGGCAGGAGATGGAGCCGTCACCAGAAGCAAGCATTCTCTGGTCTGGGGGAAGGGTTGATAATTAACCAACTTGACATTCATACCCTTCAGGGCAGCTTAGGACTTTGATTTACAAGATTGACCTGATCTCATCAACAAATGCAAATATACTCTCCCACCATGTTGATGTTAGGAAAACATTTAACTTGGATTAACTAAAAGTATCATTTTTACCTTTTTTTTCTGCTGCTCCATGCAGGGTGTTTTGAGTGCTGCATTAAATGCCTGGGAGGTATCCCCTACGCCTCGCTGGTCGCCACCATCCTGCTCTACGCCGGGGTCGCCCTGTTCTGCGGCTGCGGTTATGAGGCGCTCTCCGGAACCATCACCATCCTGCAAACCTACTTTGATGTGGCCAGAACTGCCGGAGACACGCTGGACGTCTTTGCCATGTAGGTCTTTCTAGCATTGCTTCTTGTTTTGAGTGTGTGTGTGTGTCCACTGCTGTGTGTCCAATACATAGGGGACTAGCGTTAAGTGAGGCAACGTTATACAGAAGAAAAGAATTCTCTTAGGTCAAGTTTCGAGGGTCAAAAGGACATTGACCTTTACCATGCATGCAGGACACATGGCGGAAGGTCAGAGGCCAACTTAAACTGGATTTCCTTTGTGTATTAATTTGACTGTGATGTTTTATCCAAAATTCAGTTCCTGGGAAGTGGGATGCTTTCATTTCTGTTGCTCTTCTCATGGGAGCGGAGGCTCTTCGAATAGAACAGACCAGAAGACCGAGAACAGAACCTGGTTTAAATGTAGACTCTGCTGCCAGTTCTGAAATAATTACCCAAGCTCTGTGCATATTCCCACCTTTTCAAGTTTTTAAAACTCAACAGTATTCCATCATCTTTCTTTTCCTGTATCACAGAAATGACGTGACTACGTAAGCAAGCAGTGTGAGAGGTCCTTACTGACTTCTGTCAAAAGATGTTATAAGAATTATTGACCTTCCTTTTTGCAAACATCAATTATGCTTAAAATGTACATTTTACCCATAACATGTAAACTTTTGAGATCATTAAATTATGGTGATGTTAATATTTTTTTTAAAGATAATGCACTCATAGTCTAGAATTAATAACAAATTTGCTGGTCAAGTTTCAGTACCTATTTGCCTGATATTATTGGGAGGAAAAGTTTAGGATTGAATTATAGTTGAAGAATTTATTTTTTAATAAATTCTGAAATCAGATAATTTATTTAACGATGTCCTGCCCACAAAATAAATAAATCGGTAAATAACCTATTTACCACACTTTATTATCTAACCCAGCAGAGACTGACTCTCCATTGCGTCAGCATAGTAGTCTCCATTTTGCGCCCACAGATTCTAGTATTTATTTCATGCTTCTTGCAACTGTGATTATTTTTTTATGTTGCTATATTTTGTCATTCAAAATAAATCCAAACCTCCTTTTTTTAAAAAAAAAAAATATTTTATTCATTTTAGAGAGGAGATACAGAGTGAGAGAGAGAGAGAGAGAGAAAGGGGGGAGGAGCTGGAAGCATCAACTCCCATATGTGCCTTGACCAGACCAGTGCAGGGTTTTGAACTGGCAACCTCAGTGTTCCCAGGTCGACGCTAATCCAAACCTTCTTAACTTGTGCATACTTTTCCTGGGATAAGAAGCTTTTAGAGTTACACATCTTCATATTACATGGCAGTACAGTAATTTTTGCTTTTGACTCATAACTTCATCGAAAAGAAGTGAATCACACATCTCATTTTCCAGGGCAGTTCCTCCTGGCCCAGAGCAATTATAACCCCAGACTCTAATCCAAGAGAGTATTTGGACAACCTGGACAGCTTTCTAAGTAAAAGATAACTTCTCTAACCCTAATGTCGGAAAATGTAACATTGGTAACTTTCAAAATAATCTATCAGCTATAGGCAGATAGATTGTCTTGAACAAAATATTGCTCATACTAATATTTGTTACCTTATTCATAAAACATTTGAGTAGTGCATTTTCTTCATGCTCGCTGACCCCCAAGAGTAAGTTTTCTTTCAAAAACTAAAATTAGTTACAGTTACAGTTTTATTAACTTAAAATTATGTTTGTTTCATAACCAATTTATGGAAACAAGAAGAACATACATTTCCTGTTTTTAATGTTGCCTTACACATTTTTAAAATAAAAATTTTTGTACAATTGCACTCTGGATGGTCAGAAAGCATGAGGACATACATGAACGTTCATACTACTCAAAGAGTTAAATTTGCTGATTTTTCGTGAAAATGAAAAGGGAAAGAGGAGTGTGCATTTCTCTCAAGTCACAGAGCAAGAAATCCCTACTTGTGGGTGAAGGGCTTGTGCCCTAGGATAGAGGGATAACAATATTTTAAGGAAAATGAAGTTAAAATATTTATGTTTATCTAAAAATAGGTTGGTACTTAAAATTTGAGACCGATTGGTCACAATATGAGAAATTTAACAAAGTGTGCGAAACTGGGAACCCCCCTAAACTTCACTACCCCCTCTGACCCCCCAACATACATAGTGATTAAGGGAAAGAGGGAGTCAATTAGTCACTCAGATAAGAACCAAATTTATTTAAAAACACTCCCTAACTCTAAACTATCAATTTAGAGCTTATTTATGTTACTGACAAATGGAAACGAAAAAATAATAGTAAATTTTTTAAATCATGACCTAAAAAGGACAAAGGAATTATACCATTTTCATTATATATACACCAATGCAATTAATTTTTATACATTAGTTCTGAAAAAAAAAAGCTTTATCTATTAAATTGAATTCTTTAAACCCAGAGAAGACAGTTTCTCAATTTCCATTATATTGATTGTAGAGCAGGAATTAACCCTTGAGAGTTTGTAAGTGAACTTTGTCATTTGAAATAGAATTAAACTGTTGAAAATGATTTGGATAATTGCAAGTTAGTTTTAGAAAAACCTTAAAAGAATTATTGCATGGATATATTTTAATGTGACAAAGCTGGCATTTTCTTTTCAGTTTTATTTTAGCCCACCCTGGACAAAGTCTGTTTTCACTGTGCAGTATTTTAAGCTACCACACATGTTCTTAAAATCTACAGATTCTCTGTATGCAGGCTACATTGAAACTGCTAACTTTAGTTTTGGAATAGACATTTTTAAGAACTACAAGCTTAATAAGTGTCATGAGATGGTTGTCTCCGTCTATGAGAAACCAATTGTCAAGATACTTATTTGACATTTAGGCGGCACCCTTTAATCTACCCCCGAGCTCTGCAAAATCTCAGAAGGGGTCACGTGTGTGGGAGTTCAGGAGAGAAGTCAGGGATCATATTTAACTTAGTACTTTTACCAAGTGAAATGCAAAACCATTAATACGTGATTGGAATGGGAAGGATTACCAATTGATAGAATACAAGCAAAGGCTCAAATGATCTCTTTATTCTTGTTTCAAAAAGACTAAAATTATTATACCAGAGCCTGTGAACTACCAAATGAATTAAGACTTTGTCAGCAAACAGGGGACGAAAACACAGAGGGAGATATGCACCCATACACTACGGGGTACAATTAGTGTCGATTGATACATTCAAAGATTACATGAAGGTTTAGAGAAAGTGGAGATTACCCTAGGTGGGATTCTCAGAGGCGTCGGTAAGAAACACAGGAAGTAAAAGCAGGGATGCAGAGCAGAGGTAAGAGACAGCTCAATTGTCGCTAAAATGCTTGCTTGAAAATAGGCTAAGTTTGAAAGAATGGGTAAAAGAATGATGGTGAAGAAAAGACTGGTTGGCCAACTCAGCAGTTTACACAGGGTCAATTTCTTTTCTCCATTCTTCGGGTGCTTGATTCAAATTAAGCACTTCTACACCTCATGCTTAAAAAAGAGAAGAAGCTTGTGTTCTGGGTGTCTGAACGAAGAGATAAAACCAATGGTCCAAGGCTCCAGCTCTCCCCCTCTACCCTTCGAGATCTGAGAAATCACTCCTTCTCTGTCCCAGCTTCTTTCTCCCTTTCTTCTGTCTCCCTCCTCTGAAACATATGCACGTATATCAGTGTGGTCAGTATCTCCAAGCCCATGGGAAATTTAAAAAGGGCTGGCACACTGAACTGTGACTCTTCCATTTCACTGATGATCTGTCTAGCATCCAAAAATCTAATTCTCATAAATACATTTGCAAATAACCTCCATTCTTATGGAATCTCTCTTTTCGGCATATAATTCTAAATCCCATGAGCCTTCACGCATAAAAAGTGATCTGAAGTGTAGCTCCTGTATCTTCTGCTGATGTCACTCATTCACTCATTAAACCATTTTGTCAAATTCTACTTGAGATGGGGAGACCTTCATAGAGAAGGGAAACCATAGGATTTCTCAAAGATCCTGTGACTGTTGATATCTATTTCAGAATCAACCTGTTCCTCCTCATCCAGAAGCCTTTCCTCCCTTAATCTGTCAGTTAAGTCTTTCAGGTCCATGGTCACTTGCTGGCTCCCCATTGTTGTGCGAGCGCGTATGTGACTTCAGCCACGGTTCCCATGAGGGAGTAGTCCCACACCCTAAGTACAGCATCCAGTGTTTGGTGTAGCCAGTGTGGCCGTGAGCACTGGAAGCAGCTCGCTGCTGTATCACATTCTCCTAGGTGACAAGCCTGTTTTTTGATTTGTGATTCAGACTTTCTCATCTGCGAGCCCCTGGAAACGCAAGGTGTGTTCAGTATGCTTCATAGGTTTCGCTTGACAGACTGGGATAGAGTAAGAAGGCAGATGCTTTACTTTTGCAAAGCATATTCACGTATAGGACAAGGAAGTGTGGAAACTGGTTGGAAAATTTGATATCAAACAGTTCACATCACTAACTTGGCTAAGTGATGTGGCTTGAATAATTCACCTTGAAGGTTGAGCAAGGGACAACCTTATTCACAAATGCACCCCACCCTAAAATGTATTAGATAGGAATTGTGTTAGGTTTCTGACAAAAATATAGTGAGGGGGAGGAATGCATACTATTGATTTCCAGAGTGAATACATTTCATCTTCAAAATTTTATGACGGTGACTTGAGGTCAATGCATCAAAAACTAACTTTACTAGATAGTGAATTCTTCGATATTTAATACTCACATACAAATTGGTTTCTGTTTGCCTAAAGCAAAAGCAGGTAGTAAGTTCGATAAAACAGATATATTGGTTTTTGCTCTTAAGTAATGTAATGTGTGTATAAATCTTAGTTGGCTTGTAGTTCATGTTTATTCCTTGAAAGTTAATGAAATAGGAAACTGTTACCTGTAGCTTAGTGCACAGGAGTGAGAGGGAAAAGGAAGTAGAAAACCAGGTTTCATTGCTCCTGGAGGTCACAGCAGTGTGCAAATCATCTGTTCGGACCCGGGGGGTTGGCAATCAAGCCAGATCGCTGAAGTCTTCTATTTGTAAGACATTTGAAGATCAGACAAGTTAGTATTGATGTGAGATTGTTGATTAGTTGTGGAGAGTCAAATATTATTTTAGTCATAGCTAGAACTTGAGTTAGAATAACATACTAACCGATATATCACCTTGGGCAGAGGAAACAACAACAACAAAAAAGCAAATAGCACTACATCAAACTAAAATGTTTTTGCACAACAAAGAAAACCATCAACAAAATGAACACACAACTCACTGAATGGGAGAACATTTTCGGTACATATGATATGGACTAATAGTCAAATTTTACAAGGAACTTATAAATTTTAACACCAAAAACCCAAACAGTCCAATTAAGAAATGAGCAAAAGACCTGAATAGACACTGTTTCAAAGAAGACATACAGATGGCCAGTAGACATATAAGAAGATGCTCAATGTCACTAGTCATCAGAGAAATGTAAATTAAACCATAATGAGATAGCACCTCATACCTGTCAGAGTGACTATCGTCAATAAATCAACAAATAGCAAGTGCTGGCGAGGATGTGGAGAAAGGGGCACCCACGTGCACTGTGGGTGGGAATGCAGACTGGTGCAGCCACTGTGGAAAGCTGTATGGAGTTATTTCAAAAAATTAAAAATGGATTTGCCTTATGGCTCAGCAATTCCACTTCTGGGAATGTATCCAAAGAAACCTGAAACACTAATTTGAAAGGACACAGGCACCCCTGTGTTGACGGCAGCATTATTTTCAATAGCCAAGACCTGGGAGCAGCCCCAGTGCCCATCAGGAGACGAATGGATAAAAAAGTGGTGCGTTCACACACTGGAACGCTACTGGGCCAGAAAAGAAGAGAAGGAAACGTTACCTTTTGCGACAGCGTGGATGGACCTGCAGAGTATTATGTTAAGTGAAATAAGCCAGTCAGAGAAAGACAGGCATCATAAGATTTCACTTATATATGGCTCCTAATGAACAAAATAAACTAACAAACAGAAGAGAAACAGACTTATAGATAAGGAGAACAGACTGACAGCTGTCAGAGGGAGTAGGGGGCTGCAGGCTGGGTGAGAAAGGTGACAGGATTAAGCAAAGAGAAAGATGTGTAGACGCAGACAGCAGTGTGGGGACTGCAGGACGGACCGAGGGGGGGAGAGGTGGAGGGCGGAGGAGGACAGATGGTGGAGTGAGACGTGACTCGGGGCGGTGAACACACAATGGAATATACAGATGATGTCTTGTAGCGCTGTGCACCTGCCACCTGTATAAATTTGTTAACCCACGTAGCCTCAATAAACTCAGTAACATTTTTTTAAAAAAAGAAGAAAACCATGCTGAATTCCTAACGTCTGATCAAATAGGAAGCATCTTCTTAGGCAATATTTCAACGAGACTAGTAGTCCTCAAATGAGTGTTAAAGAAACAAACAAGCAAACAAAAAACCTTCTAATATAAAACAACCACCACCAAACCATTACATAAACTATGAAGAATTTAGACAGAGAGACAACACGCTGATTGAGGGGCCAAACTCCCCGGGTTGGCTTCTGTGGCCCCTGCTCCTTTCTGCCTCTTACCTTGGACAAGCTCCTTAACCTGGCTGCCTTGGGACCTCATCAGTCACAGCGACTCGCTACCGCAGCGTACTTCCTGAGGCTGTTGTGAGCACACAGTTAGTTGGGATTTTTTAAACAAGTATAACATAGCTTACATATTATAAGCACAAACTCTTGATGGACATGATGGTGACCAGGGTTGTCACAATGATGAGACTTTGCTCTGGACCCACAGATGAGGGGCATGGTGTGGTGTGTAGATGGTGTTATATTGAATTATACACTTGAAACCTGCATAGTTTGGTGAACGATGTTAACCCAATAAATTAAAAAATACGGTAAAAATATAATAGTGATGGTGATGTCTTCTCTGAAGCTGTATCACAGCTTCAGGCCACCCTACTTTTATAACGGTCCTACTGATGTGCTGTTTAACTAGAATAGATCTTTCAGCCAAGGTAAATGACTGAGTAGTTTTCAGACTGACTTAAAATTCAAAGCTCTAACTTCTGTTTTCTTTCATAACACCCAGGCATACAGCGTCATTAGAAAAAAAAATATTTACAAATAAGAATATAATGATTTTATTCAAATCATTTTTGTAAGGTTATCAAGTAGAAGGAAAATTTGCTTTGTTCTTTGTGGTTCCGAGAGAAAGATCTGGGCCAATGAGTTCCAGTTTATAGGGAAATAGTTGTTTGGTTCCGTATAAAGAACTTCCCAAAAGCCAGAGTTTTCTGGAATACCTGGTCTTCCTCAGGGAGGGGACTCAGACAAGGCTGGCACTCAGGTTCTAGCTGTGACATACTTACAGCCTATAGCTGACTCGCTAAACCTTGGTCTTCTTTATTTAAGAATAGCTATCAGAGCATTGGCCCCTATTTTGCTAATTGGGTTATTGTGATTATCAAGTGTGGAAATTATTTAAAACTCTTCAAATTTATTATACTCCTATTTTTATTCTTACTTTCAAATATGCATACATGCCTTTTAGGCTAATTTTTTTTTTGTCTGACTTCTCTTTTAATAAATTCAATCATTTAGCAAAAATCCCTGGGTGATGTTATGTGCCACCCACAGGGCTAGCCTTTAGGGACACAAAATAGAACAAGACTCCTCTTCAAGCACTGACTAGAAAAGATACATTAGCAAAAGCGCCATCTATGTCAGACTCGACAGGTGCAAATCAGAGAATGGTAGTCCGTAAGTACCTCTAGGATGCATCCAATTCCTGAAACACAGAGAAGGCAGAAGGTACAGTCATTACTACCATGTGGGACTGACACACATGCAGACAAGTATGTTGAAGCCCATATAAAATTATGTCCCTACTTCCATTTTTACTCCCCAATATTCAGATGGATCAAAAGTTAAAATTTAAGGGCAAACTAATTTGTAAAAATCTAAAAAGAAAACACAGGTTAAGATTCCGCTTATTACGGGGCAAGCACTCTATAAGCAGTATAAGAAATCACAAGGGAAAAGATTTATAGATTTGACATAATGTAAATTAAGTTTTACTCATTAAAGTATTGCAGAAACACTAAAATATATGCGAAAACTGGGGAAAATATTTTCTGCTTACAAGAGTTCTTAATTGGAATAAATGCAGAATTAACTCAACAATAAAAAGATGTGTGTTGCCTGACCAGGCGGTGGCGCAGTGGATAGAGCGTCGGACTGGGATGCAGAAGACCGCGGTTCGAGACCCCAAGGTTGCCAACTTGAGTGCAGGCCCATCTGGCTTGAGCAAAAAAAAAGCTCACCAGCTTGGACCCAAGGTCGCTCACTGGCTCCAGCAAGGGGTTGCTCGGTCTGCTGAAGGCCCGCGGTCAAGGCACATGTGAGAAAGCAATCAATGAACAACTAAGGTGTCGCAACGGCAACGAAAAACTAATGATTGATGCTTCTCACCTCTCTCTATTCTTGTCTGTCTGTCCCTATCTATCCCTCTCTCTGACTCTCTCTGTCCCTGTAAAAAAAAAAAAAATGTGTGTTTTAATAGAAAAATTGGCAAGATATAAAGACATATTCCATTAAAGATTATGAAACAATTAGCACCTTATAAATATATTTCTGTTCAGACTACTAAACTAAGAAAATCAACTAAAATAATACTATTAATTATCTACTACCAATTATAAGAAAAATAAAAAGATAATACCTGCTTGGAAAAACCAAGAGAGAACAGGTCCTCTTACTTATTATCAATGCATCCTCATTTTGGAACAGGCTTTCTAGGTACCATTTTTACAAAATATACCTTAAAGTTTCCTAGGCATTTTCCTCAGAGAAACAACACACACAGTGCCCAGAGATTGACCATGCTGTTTGCGATAATAATGCATTAACTTTCCATAGCTGTTGTAACAAATTACAACAAATTTAGTAAGTAAAGGAACATGAATGTATTTTTTTTTTTTTCACACTCTGGAGGTCAGAAGTCTGAAATGGGTCTTACTGGGCTTATTGAAATGGGCTGAAATCAACGTATTGGCAGGCTCACACTCCCATCTGGGAGCCCTAAGATGAATCCATATTGTCATGTGTTCCAGCTTCCAGAGGCCACCTGCATTCCCTGGCTCCTGGCCCCTTCACCCCAAAGCCAGCCGCACAGCATCTTCAGATCTCTCTCTGAATCTGACCCTGACTTTCCTGCCTCTCCCTTTTACATACCACCCTTATGATTATACTGGGCCCACCCCAGACAATACAGAATAATCTCCAAACCCCCAAATCATTCATTTAAATCACATTTACCGGGCCTGACCTGTGGTGGCGCAGTGGATAAAGCGTCGACCTGGGAACACTGAGGTCGCCATTTCAAAACCCTGCACTGGTCTGGTCAAGGCACATATGGGAGTTGATACTTCCAGCTCCTCCCCCCTTTCTCTCTCTCTCTCTCTCTCTCTCACTCTGTGTCTCCTCTCTAAAATGAATAAAATAAAAAAAAAAGTTTTTTTAAGCCTGACCTGTGGTGGCGCAGTGGATAAAGCGTCGACCTGGGAACACTGAGGTTGCCAGTTCAAAACCCTGCACTGGTTTGGTCAAGGCACATATGGGAGTTGATGCTTCCATCTCCTCCCCCCTTTCTCTCTTTCTCTCTCTCTCTCACTCTATGTCTTCTCTCTAAAAATGAATAAAATAAAATAAAAAATTTAAATCACATTTACCAAATCCCAGTTACCATGGTAACATATTCACATCTAATCTGGCAATTAGATGTGAATATCTTTAAGGGTGGGGAGAGAGAATTAGTCTTCCTTCCCTTGAACAAAGGTAGAGAATTAGTAAAATATGTCATGATACTTTCAAGTGATAGAATATGCCATAATCTTAAAATATACATATATATATGAAATTAATAGTTCATATATATATATAATATATATATATATATATCTTGGTAAAATTATATAATAGTTCATATATATATATATATGTGAAATTATATAATAGTCCAGCTTTGGCAGGGTGGCTCAGTGAATAAAGCATCATCCTGGCGCATGAGCAAACCCTTTACAAGAAACCTCCGAGAAGCAATCCATGAGCACACACCTGAGGGGAACAACTGGGTGAAATCAGTTGATGCTTCTTTCTCTCTCTCCCACCTCTCTCTCTCTCTCTCTCTCTCTCTCTCTCTCACATCGATGGAAAATTTTAAAAGAAAGAAAAATTATATAATAGTTAAAATATTTACAACATGTTAACTGCAAATGAAGTCTGTAAAGCAGAACACAGTAATCACATCTCTGGAATTTATTATAATTCATACACAAAACTGGGAGGATAAACAGGAATAGTCTGTTTTTCTGGTGGTGTTTTCATTTTTTCTACAACGACACAGATTGGTTTCATAATCAGTAAAACAGTTATTTACAGAAACGTGGTCAAATTTAAAAGTTTGCATTTAGAAAGAAGTTTAAGTATTTCATTAATTCAGTAATAAGTAGGATAATGTGGATTATTACTTTGGAAAAGCAAAAGTAGTGAATTAAATATAAGACTTCTTATGATTCTCTGCTACTTGATTATACATTGGACATAGAAATGCTCATTTCATGATCACATATTAATGCATTTTGTTGCTCTTTTACTAAGAAACTCATTTCTATAAATAACAAGAGTGTAATTCCCCAATATCATATGTGAACGTCTTTGTTCTGTTAAGTTTATGTATTGCATGTTGATTAAAAAGAAAAAGTACTTTTGTGATAAAGTAGAGGGATTCAAGCCAGTAAGACTATGTCAGGTATATTATAATTGAAATATTATAAAAACAAGATTCAACTACATATTGAATCTCTTTAGATTTAAAGGCACACATAGTAAAAGGATGAAAAAAAGCTTCCACACAACTGGTAACCAGAAGAGAACAGGAGTAGCCATACTTATGTTAAACAAAATAGACTTTAAGTAAAAAAAAAAAAAAAAAAAAACTGACAAAAGAGACAAGGAAGAACTTTATATAATAACAGATGGGTCAATTGACTAGGAAGATATAACAATTAGAAATATGGACGCACCCAACATCAGAGCACATAAGCACACGAAACAAACCTTGGCAGACCTGAGGGAGAAATAGACCACATCACAGTAGTAGCCTGGCTTCAGTACCCACTCTCTGTCCTAGGAATGACAGATGCTCTGGCACAGGGTTCAGACAAAAGAGTAATTAGGAAAAGGGGACTGGACAACACTGGATTACAAGGGAGCCTGACATGCACAAAAACTCCCCGCCCACCAGCAGTGGGAACCACAGTCTTCTCAACTACACAAGTCTTAACAAATCTGAGAACTCTGAGTTCCTATAAATGCCATCCCATTGACAATAAAAAATCAAAAAGTGTAAAATACTGAGAAGTAAACTTAAACAGGAAGGTGAAAGATCTGTGTGCTGAAAATGTTGAAATAAATTAAAGAAGCAAAGCATAAATGAAATGACATCTCATGTTCATGTACTAGAAAAAATTATATTGTTAAAATCTACATAGTACACAAAGCAACTTACAAATGAAATGTAATCCTTATCAAAATTCCAATGCAATTTTTTATGGATATAGTGGAAGCAGTCCTAAAATTCATATGGAACCCAAATAGCCAAAATAACCTTGAGAAAGATGAATATTGCTTGAGACCTTGCATGTCCTTATTTTAAAACATATTACAAAGCTACAGTAATCAAAGCAATGTAGTACTGACATATACACAGACAGGCTGACTAATGGACCAACAGAGAGAGCCCAGAATTAAACCCTTGTGTGTACAGTGAAGTGATTTTCATCAAGG
Organism: Rhynchonycteris naso; assembly: GCA_037038555.1. Classification (NCBI taxonomy): domain Eukaryota; kingdom Metazoa; phylum Chordata; class Mammalia; order Chiroptera; family Emballonuridae; genus Rhynchonycteris; species Rhynchonycteris naso. The sequence continues at coordinate 4,737,722 of CM072998.1, read as the reverse complement.
TATCAAGACTACACTACCTTTATCCAAAGATTTTGAGGAAAATGAATATTCACTTGCTAACAAATGAAATAGAATGTTCCTCTTACACCATTCCTAAAAATCAACTCAAAATGGGTTACAGAACTAAACGTAAGACCTGAAACTGTAAATTTCCTAAAAGAAAACAGAGGGGGGAAGACTTCTCAGTAATGATTTCTCAGATACGGCACCAGAAGCACAGGCAGCAAAAGCAAGAACAGACACGGGAAACCACATCAAACATAAAAGCTCCGTGCGGTGAGGAGAGAACAACAGGGTGAAGAGGCAGAATGGGAGAAGATATTTGCAAACCACAGATCCAGTAAGGGACTCATAGCCAAAACATATGAGGAAGCCCTATGACTCAACAGCAAAACCCACAGCAACTAAATAACCTGAGTTACAAGTGGTCAAGGACTCAAGACATCCACGTAGCGTGGCACACAGGCATAGGAGAAGCTGCTCAGGTGTCTCTAATTACCAAGGAAATGTAAATGAGAACCAGAGTGAGATAGCACCTCCCACCACTCAGGGTGCCCATTCCATAAAAAAAAAAAAACGGAAAACAACGCCCCCCACCTCACCCCCCAAAAAAAGAATCATGGAGAATTTGGAACGCGTGTGCTCTGTTGCTGGGGATGTAAGATGTTGCAGCTGGTATGAAAAACAGTATGGAGGTTCCTCAAAACATTCAACATAGAGCTGTTGCCATGTGAGCCAGCCATCCCTCTTCCCGAGGAAAACCCATTTTTTCTCTGCCAGCATATCTTCTAACTGGCTATTATTTGTCTATACAAATACCATTGATTTTTGCATGCAAATATTATATCATACTACGTTGTTGAATTTTCTTTTTTTTTATTTGTTTTTTTTCCTTTTTTTATTTAGAATTTTCTTTTTATTTGAATTAGTTTTATCATGGATTTTCTAGGATTTTTCAGGTACACCACACATCATCTGCAAATAGAGCTAATTTTGTACTTCTTTTCCAATTCTATGTCGCTGATTATTTTCTCTAGTCTAATTAAATCAACAGATACGCCCCAAACAATGTTACATAGAAGTAGACATTATCCTTCATTTCCTTGTCCCTACTTTAGTGGGAATGTCCCATTAAGTAATATTCTGGGTCTAGGGTTGCGATATTTATATATATAAAAACATTTATTTATTCCTGTTACTTAAAAAGATTATTAGGAAACAACAGTTTTACCAACATGACTTAAAAGATTGAAGTAAAAACAACCAGTAAAAAATTGTATGTAAGGTTGTGTGTGTGGTTGTTTGAGGTTCTGTGTATGTGAGGTTGTGTGTGTGTGAGGTTGAGTGTGTGGTTGTTTGAGGTTGTGTGTGCGTGAGGTTGTGTGTGTATGAGGTTGTGTGAGGTTGTGTGTGTGGTTGTTTGAGGTTGTGTGTGTGTGAGGTTGTGTGTGGCTAAGTGTGAGGTTGTGTGTGTGGTTGTGTGTGTGAGGCTGTGTGTGGCTATGTGTGTGAGGTGTGTGTGTGAGGTTGTGTGTGTGTGTATGAGGTTGTGTGTGGCTATGTGTGTGAGGTTGTGTGTGTATGAGGTTGTGTGTGGCTATGTATGTGAGGTTGTATGTGTGTGAGGTTGTGTGTGTGTATATGAGGTTGTGTGTGGCTATGTGTGTGAGGTTGTATGTGTGTGACGTTGTATGTGTGTGAGGTTGTGTGTGGCTATGTGTGTGAGGTTGTGTGTGTGGCTGTGTGTGTGTGGTTGTGTGTGTGAGGCTGTGTGTGGCTATGTGTGTGAGGCTGTGTGTGTGAGGCTGTGTGTGAGGTTGTGTGTGTGTGAGGCTGTGTGTGAGGTTGTGTGTGTGGTTGTATGTGTGTGAGGCTGTGTGTGGCTGTGTGTGAGGCTGTGTGAGGCTGTGTGTGTGTGAGGTGTGTGTGTGAGGTTGTGTGTGTGTGTGGTTGTGTGTGTGTGTGGCTGTGTGTGTGAGGTTGTGTGTGTGAGGCTGTGTGTGTGTGAGGTTGTGTGTGTGAGGCTGTGTGTGGCTGTGTGTATGTGAGGTTGTGTGTGTGTGAGGTATTTTCGGTCTTCTGGAAATGGACTTCAGTTTTTGGCTTTTCTTTTCATTCCTCTGTGTTCCAATGTTCCACGTGGCCGCTTTTGCTCACCTGGAATCTTCTCACGGTCAAGGGTGGAGATTGGAAGTGCCCCCAAAAAGAACTATCCAGGCACATTTCCTTTGCAGATGTAGCTGTAAAAGTTTATAATATTTCCATGCTTAGAAAAAGTTTTTATAGGCATCACATGTTGAAAGGGCAAAAAACAGCCTTGGTTACTGGGGTAAGTTAAATAATGATTTCCTCCAGAAGTATTCGCTTCCTAATCCCTGAAACCTGTTAATACTGCCTGATATGGAAAAGAGTGAATGCTACCTTATACAGGATAGTTGGGATTAAGTTAAACACTTGAGGGGAGAAGTTTATCATGGGCTTTTTGGGTGGGCCCTAAGTGCGTTACGGGTACCCTTACGAGAGACGGGAACAGGGAGTTCTGAGAAAGAGAAGCTCAGACCTCCTCTTGACTTGATCAAAATCAGCAGCACAATGGAGGGCAGACGAACAGAATATCATGTGTGTGTCTGTCTTTTTCTTTCTTTCTTTCTCTTTCCTTCTTTCTTTCTTTCTTTTTTTGTAACAGAGACAGATAGGGATAGACAGGGACAAACAAACAGGAAGGGAAAGAGAAGAGAAGCATCAATTCTTCGTTGCAGCTCCTTAGTTGTTCATTGATTGCTTTCTCATGTGTGCCTTGACCGGGGGGCTATAGCAGACCAAGTGACCCCTTGCTCCAGACAGTGACCTTGGGCTCAAGCTGGTGAGCTTTGCTCAAACCAGATGAGCCCACACTCAAGCCAGTGACCTCGGGGTTTCGAACCTGGGTTCTCTGCATCCCAGTCCGATGCTCTATTCACTGTACCACCACCTGGTCAGGCCTCAGATTTCTTGACATGCATGAGGGGCTCACACAATTCACATCTGCCTCATTGCCCTGGACAAACAGAATTGTGCAATATTTAGATTTTTTTGGACAGCAGAGAGCAGTCATTAAACAATTGTTCTGGTACACTGAGTGCTAGCCAGCTCTTCTCCCTGCTTCTATATGCAACAGATTCACGTCTGCTATTCTTCAAAAGAAAATATTGTCATAGCGCCCAGAGTTTGTAAGCCTCCCCGAGCATGAGCGAGCTTTGCACTCCGTTTCCCTCCTCGTAAAAAACGAACAGGCTTTCTTCATCATTTGCTCCCACCTACCTACTCCACTCGTCTAATGAATGAGGAGAGAGAGCAAAAGTCAAGCTCGATGGTGTGAAATAAAGAGCGACCCTCTCACATTGTCACCCAGACTGCAGAACACCCACAGCCGGGGCCTCACCACGTGCGATACAACCAGTTCTGCTTCTGGAGGCCACAAAATGATGACTATATGATTTGGAGGTGTAGGGGTTCCCATACAATATTTAGATATTTGTCATAATTAGAGAAACCATATGCTGGTTACCCTACTAACCAAATGAATTGAAGCAAACTCCTTTAGAAATGTAATTCACTGCTTACCCAAGACTGCCTTGGTGGGAGCCAGGGAGGGGGGATGGGAAGGGAAGAGGAAGAAGCAGAAGCGTGCAGACATGACTGGCCCTTGTCAACAGATTCTGTAGTAGCAGAATATTAGGCACATAGAGCAAAAAGCTTTCCACATCCAGCCTCCATTATGAACATACATATGCTACAGCTTTCGTTCCAAAGGAGCCATGAGCTACTGAGACTTCATTCCAGCGGTGAAGAGTTACTGAGCTAAACCACTGTGTCTCCTCTTTCCCAGGATCGACATCTTCAAGTACGTGATCTACGGCATCGCGGCGGCCTTCTTCGTGTATGGCATTTTGCTGATGGTGGAGGGCTTCTTCACCACCGGTGCCATCAAAGATCTCTATGGGGACTTCAAAATCACTGCTTGTGGCCGATGCGTGAGTGCCTGGGTAGGTTGTTTGTCTACGTTCAGTGTTTAGTGTCAGTTTATTTCAAGCGCACACAGGTGGTGGTCTTCATCTGTCAGGAATTACAGTACTTTTTAAACACAGCCACACTCCTTCTGTGATCGCTGTTTTAACTCGTAGTATTATTTTCTAAATGAAGGTTATTTATTCCATGTGAAAATTTAGTTTCAAATTCTCACATCCCATGCAATACAACTTGTTTAATTTTAGAGACAGCAAACCTGTTGATTGTTTATGATTTTTTTCCCCAAAGAGCTTTAAGGTTTCAATACAAAACATTTAAAAATTCTGATAGTAGAAAAACTCATCTGTAATTTGTAGACAATGCATGTCTTAATTATAAGTCCCATGTTTACAGCACCTTCCAAAGCAGCTTTGAAAAATCATCCGAGACAGAAAAGAAAAGAAAAAAGAAAAAGAGATGGAGACGACCTAGCCAACAGCATGCTGGTTACTCTGCCTTGGATTTTCAGCTGCTTTTTCCCCGGAAGGAATGTGCTTTGAGCTCCATATCCAGTCGTTGTTCCTGAGACTATAAATTGGCCTTGGGATCTGTAATTACACATAATGAAAATGTTAATAAAGAGGGCTTTTTCCTCCAAGAGGTTTCATTAACAAGATTTCTTCGGTTTGGGGGCGGCTTCCAAACCTTCCAGAGCCTTTCTCCTTGAGTGTCAGCCACCTCTGAATAACTTTCCCACACTCAAGAGCGTCTCGTTCTTTTCTATTTTCTCCAAACGTGGAATGAAATCTGAGTTCTGTAGAGTCCTATCCTTCAGGCAAACCTGTATTTGGGCGATGGTCATAGAAACCGGAGAATACTAACTAGAGTAAGAACAGCCACTGTTTGATCTCTGCTTCTCCTGCACCCGGGTCTGTGCTAGATGCCTGTCACGTGACAGTCCATTCATTCCAGCCTCCCCGTCCTCAGGAGAGATCAATTTAGCTGTGTTCTCCTTTGACAAAGGCAGATGTGGACACATGAAGAGCAGCCTAGACTCAACCCCGCTCAAATGCCTGCGCTTTTAAATCAACACGCTCTCAGGTCCCCTTTCTTGCTAAACAAATGTGGCATTTAGGTCAGGGACACAGTAACTAAGTGGCCTGTCTGTGCTTGATAAGTCAGCCAGTCCATCCCTACCCTCTTACAGATCAGCATCAGGTGGGAAAGGGTGGAAAATGATGTGCCTGACATCGTGCAGGTGAACGATGGCAGAAGTGGGTCGATACTGAGGCTTGCAGTATATTTAGTGATAATTTACAGCTTAGCGGCCCCTTGTCACCTAGACATGGTGCATGAGGAAGGCTCTGGGATGGTGGGTCAGGCCACACTTCCCAGCAAGCTTCCTTCCACATCCAGAAAGGAGAAAGAATAAAGACCACCCGAGATGTATTTCCCTTTCTCTCTGGGCAGAGTTAAATGGGATGCTTACGGTAGACAGTCACGTGTGTTTCCAGGCAGGAGGTTGTCCACGTCTAGGTCTCCACGCGGGGTGTGTTTCTCTCCTGATGAGGAAAATAAGGAGGAAGTGTTTATTGATGTCTGTTGCTGAAATCCTCCCGCACACCTACACATGAGGTCCTCGTTAAGTATTTGTCGAGCAATTCTAGAAGTGAGATAAACTGGTAATTCCATTAAAAGAATAAATAGTCATAGAAGGATGTTTCCTCCAGCTCTTTCCGTGATTCAGCTGGCTGACAACCTGCTAGTCATGAGGTCAGGCTCGCGAGTGATGGCAGAGAGGGCTGAACCCTTACTGATACGGGGTTCAGACGAGAAAAGCCAGGTGTAGACGTGGAGGCGGGACAATGGCCACAGTACTGAATTTCTCACTGGGCTCCTTCTTGGGGATAATCTAGATCTTAACCTCTGGTATCTGAGTCCGGGTACCACCACTGGACAGAATGATGCGGTAACTCCCAAAAGGCTATCTGCTCTATTTCTGGTTGGTAATCACCTACATGGACACTGCATATGACTGATTACTCTTTGGATCGTGGGGAATATGCTTATAAATCCAGTGACACATAACTTGCATGAAGAAATACCATCAATTTGGCTCAATGTGTGGGTTTGAGCCTGCATTTAACTTTAGTGTATGTGACTTAGGCTTGTTCTTTTCCAGGAATATCTGAATACAGTCATTAGCACAAGTGTTAGCCGAGACATTAGGGGTATATATTTATTTAAGCTAATTTATATGCAAATAACGTGGGCCAAACAATTGATAAGTAATTGGAAACATTATTACATTTCTCTTATGTGAGCTCTTCATTCATCTACCAATATGTGCCTCTGTCTCTTTTTTACTCAGCATCTAAACCATGATCGAACTAAAAAGTCACTTAACCTATCCTGAGGCTAATCTTATTCAACTTTATCTAGGACGCACAAACAGCCTTTTCTTATATATTTTTTTGCCTTTTCTTATATTTTATCAATATTAAAAACATTGATGAAATAAAGGAAAACATTTTCACACTTAAAAATCATTTTACTATGTCTCTATAGCAAACGTAAGATTCATAAACATGAAAGGCTTAGATTTTCAGTTCACAAAAGTCCTTAAAGGAGGAGTAGAAATTTACACTATTGTAACTACATACTAAAAGGACACGAGCACCCTCAGACTGGTAATGTTACGCAGACACGGTGAAGTAACGACTACGAGAGGAAGGGATGTGCGCCACGTTGAAACCTGACCTTGACATCCTTGACTCGTGTTGCACAGTCCACTCTAAATACCGCAGCTGATGTTTCTCAAAGTTTAAAGACCGTGTGGTGAGATTCTGAGGGTGAATGCAAAAATGAACCGGGCCCTGAGATGCACACGCGTTACTCCTTGTCCAGCAGAACATCGGCCGTGACCGCCTTCCCCGCAGGCTGAGTCACCTCGCCCCTCGCGGTCGCCTGCCTCGCAGGTGGCAGCCGGACCAGCGTTCTGACCAGAGCGCTGAGATCCTTCCGCCGTGCGCCTTGGTCCCCAGACACGCCCTTCCCTTTCGGGAGGTTCCACGTGTTCCCTCTCTACTTCTTCTCCGTTGCAGTTTCTCATCATGACGTACCTGTTCATGCTGGCCTGGCTGGGCGTGACGGCCTTCACCTCGCTGCCCGTGTACATGTACTTCAACCTGTGGACCATCTGCCGGAACGCCACCGTAGTGGAGGGCGCCAATCTCTGCTTGGACCTTCGTCAGTTTGGTAGGTGGAGCTCTTAAGTGTCAAAACAACACTTTCCAGTGATTTACCTAAGTCACTGTCTCACGCCTGGATGGTCGTGGCGCAGTGTATAGAAGGCTGACCTGGGACTCTGAGGTCCCAGGTTCAAAACCCCCAAGGTCGCCAGCTTGAACGTGAGATCATCAACAGGATTTCAAGGTCGCTAGCTTGAGTCCAAGGTCGCTGGCTTAAGCAGGGGTCACTGACTTGCCTTGAGCTCCCCTTCCTCCCAGTCAAGGCACGTGTGAGAAGCAATCAGTGAACAACTAAAGAGATGCAACTATGAGTTGATGCTTCTCATCTCTCTCTTCCCTCTTTCTCTCACTTAAACACACACACACACACACACACACACACACACATATTGCCAATCACCTGGAAACTAACATTACTTTCTCTGCTAAAGAGATAAAGCTGTCAGAATATTCATTCTCTTTTAAGCCATTCTTTTAAAATTGTAAATAAATAGCATTTCAGATTAATTGGAAGTCGATCTACAACATGAATATTAAGACTGTGATTGCCCAGGCTCAGTGTAATGCATGGGTCCTGCATTCACTGTCCCGTGATCAACCCACCCATGTGGTGAGGTCTAGTGCAAAGACCACACAAGCAATGTGTCCTTCATCATCCTCTGAAATAGGGCAGGGGTATTTATCATTTAATAATAACAAGATCTGGCCCTGGCTGGTTGGCTCAGCAGTAGAGCATCAGCCTGGCATGTGGAAGTTCCGGGTTCAATTCCCGGCCAAGGCACATAGGAAAAGCGCCTATCTGCTTCTCCACTCTTCCCCCTCTCCTTTCTCTCTGTCTCTCTCTTCCCCTCCCACAGCCAAGGAACAAAGTTGGCCCGGGCGCTGAGCATGGCTCCATGGCCTCCGCCTCAGGTGCTAAAATGGCTCTGGATGAAACGGAGCAATGCTCCAGCTGGGCAGAGCATCGCCCCCTGGTGGGCATGCCGGGTGGATCCCAGTCGGGTGCATGCGAGAGTCTGTCTCTCCACCTCCCTGCTTCTCACTTCAGAAAAATACAAGTAATTATAATAATAAGATTAAACAATATTAAGTAAATCAGCAGTCCTCTTTGGTTGATTTTATTTAAGGATAAAACCTTATGTAATAATAATAATAATAGTTTCTTATGTGTATATGGGCTTATGACTTGTAGACCTTATTCTAAATCAGTAATGGGCAATCTTTTGAGCTTGGTGTGTCAAAATTCACCAAAACACTGAGCATAACTCGGGTGGTGTGTCACTTCGAGAAAAGCGGCTTAACCAGAAGTCCCAGAACTAGACGCTCTGTGCCGGAGTTCTGTTGTTTTGGCCTCCAGACCTCCGGCACAGAGTGTCTACACTACAGCAAGTGTTTTATCCTCGGCTACTGCACCTGGCCATGCAGGAGCCGAGGATAAAATGTCCTTCTCTGCATGCAGCCCCATACTTCTCTGGTATGCAGCTGCATGCGGTCGTGTGTCATCAAAAATGGCTACACGTGTCAGTGCTGACACACATGTCATAGGTTCTTCATCACTGTTCTAACTGGTTTATATATGCTGGTTTGTTTTGTTCTCACAGTTATTCCGTGTGGGGGACGGTATTTTTTCATTCTTTATAAATAACAGAATGACTTGCCCATGGTTACACCTGGGAGCAGCCCAAGCGGGATTGCACCCCAGGTTGGCTAGCTATAAACTCTGTGTTCCTAACTCCAAGTTCACTGCCTCCCCTGTTGAAGTAGGTGATGAATTATGAACGTGAAAAGGTCAAATTCAATCTCACCTAATCTACTCAGAATTCTATTTCTCCATTTGTAAAAGCATGGCCACTACAGATTCTATACGAGACATGTAAATCCCCACGTTCACAGTGATTTTCTTTTTCACAGAATGACTATTGAAATCTGGCCTATTCACACCTCTGAACGCTGTAGATGGTTTTCCCTGATAAGGTCGCTGCGTGCCTCAGGAGGGGGGGAATCACGTCCCCAGTCGGTGTCTGCCAGCCCGTGTCTCCACAGAGAGACTGCAGATAGGCTGTACAGTACAGTGTAACTGTTCCATTGCCGCCCCCTCTGTCACACCAACTCCTCAGTTCCCTCTGTCTGGTCACCCTGAAAGGCAGGACGACCTGATCAGTACATAAAGCTTTTAGTGAGAAGATAGGGAGAGGATATGGACGGCTCTTCCACAGAGGACATTCCAACCTTGGAATCCTGTCCCACACCAATACAGGAAACGGCCACCTTCACTGCAGGTCACAGGAGAACAGCTGCCTGCCGGGAAAACCACAGCTCTGACGCCAATCCCCCCGTCCCTCGTGGTGTCTTCCTTTTATCCTGCTGATCCGAAAACTTGAAGTCAGAAAGATGTGACTAGTCTCTGAGAGAGAGAGAGAGAGAGTTGCCAGGTAAAATACAGGACAACCAGTTGAGTGTGAATTTCAGATAGACAAGCAATATTTTTTAATACAGTATGTGCAAATAATGGATGGGACATCCTTAGGGTTACGTGCAAATCCTGGCTTTGATTAGAGCTGCCCTTGAACCTTAGCACTTTTTGCAACATAGGTTTCAAGAATCCTTCCAATTTAGCATTTCTCCTGCCATGGAAAAGAAAGCACTTTTTAGATGCCATGCACCCTTCCCATCAGCTACAAAGGCTTTCTGTTTCCTGAGACACACAGTCTCCTGCCCACATAGCATTTATTTGCCCTCCAGGTTCGTATATGTGAGGTTTTGAGTGTACATACACGATCAGGGTATCATCAAGAGGCATCAGAATAGAGGGGAGCCACTCCTCTGAATCTGGAGAATGCTCGGAGCAGACACTGACTAATGCCATCCAGAGCGTGACTGAGTAGGTAAGAGCATACCATGAAGCCTCACTGGGCACTCTGGTCTCAGGAGCCTCTGGATGGTACCTGTCCTCTTACCAAGGGGAACTCTCACGCCTGTTCGGTCTCCACCGTGCATCCCGGTCTTCAGCCCACAGGGCGCGCGATGAGCACGCACCTTTCAACAGGAAGCAGAGCCCTTACCTCATAGGGGGGTGGGTGGGTGTTACAGATGTCTCATCCTGTTAGGGTTGGCTGTATCTCAACATGGGTCATGAAATCATTTTCCTTCCAGTTTTAATTTCTGATACTTTTATAATAATTTTTATTGTCATTTCCTGGCACGTACAAGTGATTTCATGATACTGTATGTATTAGGTCCTTATTCGGGTAAATTTGTATCATAAAATATGAAAAAGGAGTTCCCAGAGGGTGGAGCCTCTCTTAGCCTCTCAGCCACGCCCACCTCTGGCCCAGCCGACCCAGATATTTCTGCAGGAGCTGCTTGCTTTTATCTAATTCCCATAAAGCCCTTCTCAGTAAGAATTTATCTCACTTAGTCACACGCCTCCCCAACAAATATTTGTTGAGCTCCCGTTGTGTGTGAACACTCCACATTTTTGAAAGAAGAAATATCCTCATGACAAAAAACAAAAATAAAATAAAACAACGTTTAAGCAACACCACGATCACGGAGATGGCCCACCACACTTTTTCTAGAAGCGGCAGCCGTGACCGAGGAAGATCACACCATCTGCACGAGACGGAACGGAGGACGGAGCTGGAGCCAGAAATAAACAGCACTTCTGACCTCAGTTCGCGTCGTTCAAGAGGACATTTTATGTTCGTGCAGAATCTAGACACGTGTACAGTGAATAGGAGACCTTTGGTGGGTGTAGCCGGAGTCATTGCTAGTTTCTGAACTACGTTGATGTCTGCCCAACGATCCAAGAACGGGCAAGTTCTCGGCTGTATTCCTCCTGCCCGGGCCGTTCCTTCTGGGGAGGGGTCTGCAGGCTAGCTCCCATGGCTGCGCAGAATTCATGTAGAGATGGAATTAAGGTTGCTGATCAAGTGGTCGAAAGGGTGAGTGATGGTGGTGACCCCGCTGGGACCAGTGCAGCCACAGGCTCCTCCAGAGTGGCAGCGGCAGGAGAGAAGCAGTTGTCCCAGGCTGAGGGTCAGCAGAGAGGAGCGCGGCCACGCGTCAGGCTGGCTGTGCGCTTGACGCGGGCAGGGAGGACCAGGAGCGACCGGAAGAGGGCACTTCGGCATTCTTTCATCCCTGAGACTAACAACACCAGTGACGGGCCATTTGAAAATTAAGCATTTCTGTTTTCTATTGGAAACTTAGCTCTCTATCATCCCACAGTGGATCATGTATCATAATATCTGTTCATTCTGTCGAACACCACCTCTGACTTACAATTTCCTCCATAAGAATTGACAAATAATAGTAGCCGTATACACACACCATTTCCTCTGAAGTTTTTCTTTTTTATTGTTGTTGTTTTGGTTTTCCTTAATTCATTTTTAAAGAGAGGAGAGAAAGAGAAGGGGGAGGAGCAGGAAGCACCAACTCCCATATGTGCCTTGACCAGGCAAGCCCGGGGTTTCAAACCAGCGACCTCGGCATTCCAGGTCGACACTCTATGACTGCAAGTCTCATGTATGAAATTCTCACCGTCCCTGCCCCGGACCCCGACCCCCACCCCTTGCACTTGAACCTGGGGCTTTGCTCCTACAATCCTAACTTGTTCCTTGCCGTTAGGAAACGAGAGGTGTCATTCTGTGTCTTTTGGCTAAAAATTTTCTATATCTCCTAAGTTGAATATATTGCCCACAAAAATTAGGGGATATTTCAAAACGAATATGAAGCAATAAAAAAAGAAGCATTTGATTTTTTTATTAGACAAGAACATCAGAAAAGTAAATGACACGTCAAAGAAAGTTGTTTAATTATGCAGATGAGATACGAAACCTACTTTCATTTCCTTGGTGAAAATGCGTTCTACCAAAGGCTGAAAGGACTGGAGGATCTATCTGCACGGTCCCTGGTCCCTCATTTTTGTGAGCAGCGTATATAAAACTGTTCACTAGTTAGAAAAATTAGGAAATCTGAATATTGGAGGGGCCGTTTAGCCACTCCCAGAGAGATACACACAGGTCAGATGAGTCAGGTTTCCAGGCTTGGAACTCAGTTCATCGTGTGCCACGTGCTCGTTGTCATGGCTTCAATTATGGAAACGTAGATTTGCAACCTATTTCTCGCAATCTATATACCTGTGGCATGCGGTCTTTATGGCACAAGCCTGCCTTATGTGTCTGTATCAACAAGACTGCGGGGCCCTGGTGGCGGGAGAGGGTAACAATACGATGAGATGAGAGAGGGAGTCCCCGTGGCAGGTCGGAAGTGCAGTTTTGAAGATGTTGCTTTTTAGATGCTTATTAAATATTTAACTAGAGCTATCAAGTAAGAAATGGGGTGATGAATCTTGATTCAGGAGAGAGGCACGGGGCTGGCTACATGCTTGTAAGAGCGGATGGGATTTAAAATCCAAAGTCCCGAGACTCAGTGAGATCACCAAGGGAGAGAGATGACGGATGACTGCAGGGGAGGCTGGATATGCCAGTGAGGAGGTCCCAGAGAAGAGGAGGAGCCAACAGAGGCAGAAAGACAGGGACATTGACTAGATCCTGCAGACCACAAGAAGGGTGGTCAGCGGCCTACCGCTCTGCTGACCAGGAGAACTGAGAATCTACCTTTCCTCTGAACAGGGTGTGGGTCATTGGTGACTTCATAAGAAAAATGTCCATGGAGGGTTGAGGCAAAATTCAACCAGAAAATGGTTAAGTGTAAATAAGAAAGAAAGGAATTGCATGCAGATGATGAACTTAGACGATGCTTTTTATTTGCTGCAAATGTGAATGACGATATGTGTAGTCCTCATGAATGATGTCTGTCACAGATCAGGATGGGGAGAAATGTCCTTCCTCAGTCACGATGGTTTATTTGACAAATTTTATGTGGGTCTTCCTCCCATGCGCCCTGTCATAAGCCACCTGGGCAGACAGCAGAGGTCACAGACAAGGATCTCTTCATTCTATGTACTGCAAGGACATTATTCTTTTAAACGGAAATAATTGCACAAACTATTGGCAAAGCACAATGGCAGCAGTTCCCTTGAGAGGGGGGTTGATGGGGCACCCCAGACTCAGAATGGGTGGCTATGTGCAGTATTAAAACTAAACAAAGACAAGCAAGTGCTAAAAACTTAGGTATTGCTGTGCCCAGAATGAGTGATTTTTCCCTTTCTTGTGTATATGTGTGTGTGTGTGTGTGTGTGTGTGTGTGTGTGTGTTGAACACTTCCGTAGTTCTGAAAACGAAACTAATGATCCATTTTAGGACGCATGTGATCACTTCTCTAGAATGAGAGCTGGGGCCACGTATCACCGGTGGGCTCATTTCCTCTGCAGTAGTCCTGGCACCCTGCACCCCGCCTCTGGTCCTGATTCCACAGTCCTCTGTTGGAGTCCACAGACACATCCTTTTGATAATTGCCCCAAGTGACCCTGAGGGGGTTGGTCCATAAACCAACTGGACCAAGGGTAAATTGAGTGAGATTACAGCTTTTTACTCCCCCGTACTAATAACACCATTTCCAATGTTGGCAGCGAGACATTTATTTCTCCTTTGGGCAATGTGCTTTTATAGACTCACAGAAGCTTTGTACCAGCAGAATAAATTGAGACCCAGACTTCACGGTCCGGAGCTTAGCTATCAAGACAACCGCAATGCCTACAGTATTACGTTAATGGACCAAGCCCGTGAGCTGGCTACAGCCTGACGCTGTGGGCCTGCTGCCAGGCCCAGTGAACTCGGATTGAAAATGTTTGACATCGCCTGAGGGCTAAAGAGATCGGATCTCCCGCTTATAACTCGACTCATAATTATTCTCCAGTAATGAAAGCCAAGGAAGAATTTTTTTATTATAATACCTATCACATAAAATGGAACTTGCTTAATTTTTATTCACAAATGTTTCATTCCCCCCCCCCCCCCGGGCTCTTGCAAACATGTCTAATGTGCGCCCATGCTTTTTTTGCACGTTTGTAGGGATTGTGACAATTGTTGAGGAAAAGAAAATTTGCACCATCTCTGAGAACTTCCTGAGGATGTGTGAATCCACTGAGGTGAGTACTTTTATAGCCTTCGATTGTGCCAGGAATTTTAGCTTTGTTTTGCTGTTTGAAGAAGAAGGGATCGATTCTCCATTCAGTGTTCCCCATCGTTCTCTCGGAGACCATTTTTCTTGCCGTGAGGCTCTATGCAGGGGAATCAGTCAATGAGCACGAATGAGCTGCTGTGTGTATTTCAATAAAAACTGTAATACATATTTTAACTTTGTTCTAGAAACCATCATTGTAATGCATGGTCAGAAATTATAAGTTTTATTTAAAAAAGAGATAGCACAGCCTGCTGTTGTTATATTACTGACAACCGCCATCACTGTGAATCCTGATCTCATCTTTATAAGGAAATCGTATTAACACGATGCTATGGCAAAGATGCACACGATTCGTTGGGGGAAAGGTTTTGGGGAGAGCGGTTTCTGCCAGGCTGGCTTCTGTGGGGGATGTGCAGAGCTCTGATCCCCCAGAAGCCGCAGGCCCCGTCTCTCTTGCGTTTGAAACCTTGACACACGTGTCGGTTCTGTGGTTTCCTCTGCAGCTGAACATGACCTTCCACCTGTTCATCGTGGCGCTGGCTGGAGCCGGGGCAGCGGTCGTGGCCATGGTAAGACCTCGGAGCCCCTGGGCTTGGCTTTTCAATTAGAATTACAGCGGTATTTGCTTGCAGAGATGGTCATGTATCTCTCAATGTCTGAAGTCCTTGTGACTCATTTATTTTACTGTCAGTAAAAAAAAAAAAAAAATTGGAGGGGAGGAGAAGGGGAACGCCGGGTAGGTGAATAAGTGAAAAACAAGGCTTAACCTGAAAAAGGATTATCATTGCCAAGGATATAATATTTGATCATCAGTTTAAGGATTACAATACTCAATAATATGGTAACATTGACAAAAGTAAGAAATGTATCAGCATGTAGATATCAGGTTACTATTAACATAAAAATCACCGCTGTAGCGTAGATGAGTGTGTCAATGCGATAGTCTAAGAAGGACTGTAATCGGTTCCTTAACTTTCAGTATACTTTTCACCTCCTGAAATAAGAACATAAAAAGCCACTGAGTCACTTATAAAAAAAGAATTAATTTTCTTAAGATAAATTTCAGTAGTTTTATGTCATGACTTCCATATCTAATTTTCTTCAGAAATATTCATAGGTCCTTAAAGTCAGGCTTTTCAGCGAGGGCGGAGGACAGACCATGCGCCAGGTCCTTCTCCCCTGTGACTCGCCACGAAGTCCCTATCGCCCACTGGATGCCCACTGCCAACCATGAGCACATACTCGGAGACTTAGTAATAGCTTTTCCAATCACAGCCCTCAGTCCTTGTTTTGTGTCCTCGAGTATAAGTACCACGGAAATCTAGAAGGTTCCTAGTAACCTCACCAAGGTTACAGCTAATCCAAGATGCAAAAAGGATGAATTGATTTGGATGTATTTACTTCTTTTCCTGTGGTGCAAGCACATGTGTTGGTGAAAGGAACACCTTCTAAAAAATAAGAGTGTTTTCTCTCTTGTCAAAAACTAAAAATAAGAACACTGAGATGCTTGACCAGGCAGTGGCGCAGTGGATAGAGCACTGGCCTCAAATGCTGAGGACCCAGGTTTGAAACCCCGAGCTCACCAGCTTGAGTGTGGGCTCACCAGCTAGAGCACAGGGTTGCCATCTAGAGCTTGGGATCATAGATAAGACCCCAGGGTCGCTGGCTCGAGCCCAAAGGTCACTGGCTTGAAGCCCATGGTCACTGGCTTGAAGCCCAAGGTTGCTGGCTTGAAGCTCAAGGTTGCTGGCTTGAGCCCAAGGTTGTTGACTCGAGCAAGGGGTCACTCACTCTGCTGTAGCCACCCAGTCAAGGCACATATGAGAAAGCAATGAACAACTAATTTTCCACAACTACAAGTTGATGCTTCTCATCTCTCTCCCTTCTTGTCTGTCTGCCCCTCTCTCAGTCAGTAAGAAAAAATGTTGAGACGATGCTAATGGGCCTTTGCACATCACTTACTTTAGTGACTGCATGCTCACTTCGGTATTAAGATCTGATTCAGTTTTATTAAAAAGGACTCTTTAATATAACTAATAAAACCAACTATATCAGTCCTAAAATGAGTTTTCAGATATTTTCTTAATTTTATCTCATATTGACTGTCCAATATTTTAGATTTAGATGTAGAATCTCTGATAGGAATTTCATTTCAGAATACGAGATGCTCAGTAAAATCTTGCTGGCTGAGTAATTGGAGGAACCACAACAAAACAACAGGCAAAGACTTTATACTCTTGACCTAAATTCAAAGCTAAAATAGACCCTGGGGAAGCACCCACGTGGTTGGGGCAGTTGTGTTCCCGACATGCATGGCTTTGCTGTGCGATAGAGGAAACATCTTTTCATTTGTGATCACGCACACACATCCCTGGGTGAGGGGTAATCTGGGGGGATGTGTATGTTCAAGCACTGTCCACCCATGTACAAGAGGTCTATGAAGTACTTTTTTGGCAAAGAGGTGCCTAATAAAGCTTAGTTTGCATTTGCAACATCTGTATGCATGTGAACTTTCCAGTAAACATGCATGCCTTCAGACACACATTAGTCAGCAGTCCCCCCTAAACAAACAAGGTTAAGTTTCCTTAACAATGCCCACTCTGAAATGATTCTATCATCAAATGGTTTTAAAATAATAGGAATTTAGATGCAGTGTATTTCTTCTTATTGACTGCCTGACTGTCTGATTCACTGACTGATTTGAGAAAGAGAGGAAGGGAGAGAGAGAGGGAGAGAGTAACATGATTTGTTGTTTCACTTATTTGTGCATTCCTTGGCTGATTATATGTGCCCTGACTGGGGATCGAACCCACAACCTTGGTGTATTAGGACAACATTCTAAACAACTGAACTCCTTGGCCAGGGCCAATGCTATATATTTCTTAAGGAGTCTATGTTTTGCATAACTTTCAATATTAAGTTACAAACAAATTCTGTCTCAAACAGCAAGCATTTAGAAGACTTATTGTAAGTACCAAGCGTACTTTCTGGATATGTAAATATATGCAAAGCATAAATCCCTTAAGAAATATATAAAATCTAAACACTGATTTGCATCAGTATTTCCAATTTATTAGCTCTGGTAAAAGTTTATGTCTTAAGAGACAAGAGTAGCATGATTACTGGCACTGCTACTCCCCATAGGACTGCTATTAGCTAATATTTCCTTAAAACGTTCTCTGTTGCAAGCACTGGCAAATGCTTTACATATGTGAATACATTCAGCGCGAACAAGATAGCACCTGTCATTAACCCCGTCACGATCTCATTCAACACTCACCATATAGCTTCCTTTGTCATTGCCGTAGGAAAGATGAGAAAACCGAGGTGAATTCTAGTAGGCCAAACTATTTCAAACAGCATCTGTAATACAAGGCAAGGTTTATTAGAACTGTGCTCAAATTAACACGTGCTCCCCTGCATTATTTCTTAGAGGTGATAGGACGTGCTAAATGCCAACCATATTTATTGGTCGCCTGGGCATTGCACCAGGTTCCAGTGGCTGTGTTCACCCGCTGAGGGACAGTTGCAAGCCTGGCAGCTTGTGTCCCCCAAGACCAGATGAGACGTCCGAAGATCAACTAGGAAATGCCAGTGTCTGAACTAGAGTGACATCAGAGTTCAGATATGAAGACATACATATTTAATAATAACTGACGGGCCATATTTTCCCAGACTTGAAAAGGAAAGTTTCTGAACATCTGAAAATGCAACATTTGTTCATGTGGCAAATATTCTGAGTGCCTACTCTCCACGGCACGTGATGCTTTCACAGCAGCCACAACAATACCAAATAAATGTGGCCGTGTGTATAAGGCTTATTCCACTTTCACTATGAAAATATCCCTGCCTACATGGGACTTACAGTGTCCATTAACCAAAATGCAAAATTCCAGAGGAAATGGAACATTTCTGAAAATAGCTTATGCTTATGGGGATGCATCTTTCTCCTGAATTGCTATGTCAAAATTATTTTGTCATTTTTTTTCTCTCTGTCAGTTAGCACAGTATACCACAAAAGCCACTATTAAGGTTGACTTTGCACTCCTTCTGTCCATCTGGACTTCTTTAGAACCAACCTACCTCCTGCCTTTCAATGTCTTCTTGACTAATCAAAATTTTAGTGTTCTATTTTACTAAATTAGAAATAAAAAAAAAGAAAAGTATTGCTCTTCCTTCACATTTAGAGAAACTAAATAACTGACAATTTGGTTTCTCTTTCCTATTTATTCATCTAAATTCATCACTCGGAAAATTGCTTTATCTCCTGTGGACCAGCAGGGTGGGTAAGAAAGAAAACAAGCAAGTGATTTCAGGGCTGAGTTGATTCATGCCAAATCAGGGTCTTCGTTACTCGAGTAACTTCATTATTCCAGACAAATCAGGAGCCTGCTTTATTTTTTCATCATGGCACTATTCCAGCTACTGGGAACATCTATAAATATGTAACATATTGTGAATGTCTATAAAATCCATATGATGCAAAACTTGCTCATATGTAGGTTGAGTCTAAAGGAAACTGCAAAGCTCATGGTATGGAAAACTAACTAGATAATTAAACCCCGAGTTTGCTTGGGGGTTTCCTTGATCCCTCTTTGCATTGCACAGAAGGGATGTGTATCCTCCCGTTAATTCAAGCTGACTCAACGCGAGCTGTATGCAAGACTATTTGCGATGCTGGGTCAGACAACGTAGATCCATGGACGTGAAACGTATAGTTTTATGATTTGGGCAGATGAGGGAAAAATGTACAGGAAGCATTACATAAAGACTGAGAATCAGTCTTGGCTACTTCAGGGTTGGAAAAAATATCTAAGGAAAGGAGATAGAGAAAAAAAAGAGAGCCGAAACGGTGTCTTATATTTGGAGGAGTGAGCAAGAAATGTATGTATCGTATTGCTATCATCGCTCTTCCCCCAGAAATTTTGGTTCCATTTTTATTATTGAACATACGTTACATAAGTGTGCAATTTGGATACTTCTTTCCCAGGGGCAAGGTGCAGTGAAGATGGTAGACTTCCCGTGTAAATTATTTCTGTCTTTGGTTTGATCAGGTCCATTACCTTATGGTTCTGTCCGCCAACTGGGCGTACGTGAAGGATGCCTGCCGGATGCAGAAGTATGAGGACATCAAGTCCAAGGAGGAGCAGGAGCTGCATGACATCCACTCCACTCGCTCCAAAGAGCGGCTCAATGCGTACACATAGAGCAATCCCTCCCAGCCTCCTCCCGCTCAGACGCATTGGTGTTCAACGAAGGGTCATCCAACCATCCAATCTTCTGAAGAAATAAAGGAAAGTGCTTCTCATCAATGATATGGAGGGTGACTTATGAATCACCTGAATACAATTCTTTGTTGTCTAGCACTTTAATGTCCAAATTTGTTAAATTGGTGTAATCAGATCTCTTCTACAAGCTCCTATCCAGCCTTTTTCTTTTTAAAATTCCTCAAACTCATTTGGTAACTCTTAGAATCAACAATACTAACAGTGTCAAATGCAGATATTTATTTGATTTCTAACCACTTCCCATGGGTTATACATAACACCTTTTGCATTATTTCTTAGATTTGAAAAAAAATAGCTTTTTATACTGTTTAGTTTTCATTTCGGTAACTAGTTTAACTACAGGTAACCTTCAAAGGGACCATTGTACATAATCAACAATAGACAGAGCTATCATGATAATGCTTCTTGAAATACGGAAATCTTGTCTGAGGATCAGTGGCCATATTACTATCGGCTCTGGTTAATGTTTTCATCAATCTAAGGTGCAATTTCTAAATTTGTAAGAGTAGGTTTAAAAAAAAAAGTGCTTCTTATCTTTGTTAACATTGTGTTTATCTTTTGTTTGTTTGTTTGTTTTGATATACTAAAGAGGTATTTCCCTCTGATTCCTCAAGTTTCTGTTGTGAGCATGTAGAAACAGTGATGCTAATGCATGACAAGTTGCCTTTTTAAGATTGTGACACCAAGCTTACCTTTTGAAGTTTAGTATAGAGACACTTTTCATGGACATAAGGACTGTGGAAGATTGGAGAAGGATCTCTTTGTGATTTAAGCAGTGGCTGGATTGGAACTTTAATATGCTAATGTGGAATGTTAATTACCTTCATGAAGGTGGTACATGAGAAATAAGCACACTAAGCCCCTCAGAAGTGGTTTTACCTACTTTAGAAAGGTTTGATGGATTGCACCTCTGTAAACAACCCCTCAAGTGTGTATGATATATTTGAAAAGGCTTCCATTAATATAATAACTTTGCTTGCAGCCTTCCAATCTATGTTGGTTTACCTGTAGTGTTTTTTAAAAGTATGGGTAGAGGTCACTATACAATGTATCCCTTCAAAGTATAGTGGCAGACTTGTGTTTTTATTTCTAGTAAGTCATTTTAACCAAATGTTCATTCATATTCATTTATAAGAAGTACCTATATCAAAGGAATAATAATAATAAAAAAGCAATCAGTATTATTATTGGACCAAATTTGGTGTTTGTTTTAACCTTGACTCTTGACTATTTCTAATGCTACAAGAATGCTGTGAAGTGTCTTTTAAAAAATGATGTCGCCTGACAAGACATTTTTGTCAGTGTATAAAAACTAGGTAGTATCGTGCACTGATTTGACCATTGTGAAATCTTTTCTCAGTGTAAGTGCATTTCTAATAAAAATTTATTGAGTGAAACAATCTTTGTACAATGACCAGTCACACATCATCCATAATTTTACAAGTTCTTGTAGTACGTAAGGATATTACTGGGGTCCTCTGTGGCATGATAACGCATCTGTAGTATTATTTAATGGATTTGGGGTTCTGCTTCCTTTTTTTTTAGATTATCTTACTGGGTCAACATTTTTCTGATATATGCAGTATTACAGATATTCAGCAAAAGTATTAATGGGCTTCTTTAAATTCTATATGATAGTGTTTCAGTTCTGTGTCCTAACAGTTTGTGATAATTTTTAAAACGTGTCTTTCAGACTTACGTAATGATGTTGACACTCTTGCCATTCTTTTCTGGTATTAGAGTTTGTATTTTCACAAAGAGTGCTTTGTAGAAGGCATTACAATGAATCTGTTTTGTACATAAATGTGCCAACAGCTTGATGGTGGCGTTTTTGAAATGTAGAACAAAGTGCTTGCAGACTGTAATAAACACCCTTGTGTACTTTGTGTACTCATCCGTTTCTGCGGTGTTTGCTTGTTTGTTTGTTTTTCCTGTTTTGTTTATTCCGCTTTCCCGTGTGTGTCCCTCCTCTCAAACGCAATTAGGCCCTGTTCCTCTCGGTTGCTTATTGCCCCGGGTGAGCTGACCTGACACTTCAGAGCTCAGCGGCAGCTCTCTGCACAGACATACACAGTGGGAACGAGGGATACTACGGAGAAGGTAGAGGCGAAGCACTTAAGTCTTCAGAGGCCGCCGCTCCATGTACAAACGATCCCGATTCCCAAGGCACGCTGTCTTCTCGCCCCGGTTTCCTCGCGTCCTGTTTCCTGCAGCGCTTTGTAAACTAACAGAGAAACAAAAAAGACTTGCCATTCGGAAGGAAAGATGATTTCTCCGTTCGCTTCAAAATAGCAAGGTGAGAGTAAAGAAATGGAAAATATATGTATATTGTTTTAGACTGTTTGTTTGTTTTGGGTCTAATTTCTTCTGGCCAAAGTAGAAGTGATGTCAAGTTAAAAATAATAAAATAGTTTCAGTAAGACTTATTTTTATGAAGCCTAAGGGTTTGTATGGTAACGGGTGCCACTTTGGAAATTTCACAGACTTGGGTCACAACTACCTGCAATAATTATATGTAGATACAGACAAAATATGTTTTAGAAAGTCACCTCTAAGACAATAAGAAAGTTATCCCCTGTCTAATTCTTATTCTTTCTAGTGTTTATGAAATTGTTAGCACAGCAACAAAAGGACTAAGATGATCACCATGGACCACATTTCAGTGTCTGCTTTTCAAAAAAACTGATCATTATGAGATAATTTTAATTTTTGAAAACATAAAAGGCCATTTCTCTTTGTAATATACACATGTATCTTTAAAGTGAGTAATATCCTTTTGAGAATTCCCCAACCCTCTCTCGACTTTATTGAGATAGAATTGACATATCAAGACCCAGGAACTTACTTCCTTTGGGGACAAAATGTGCGCTGGCCGGTTCTGACTCGCGTACAATCAGATTACTTCATGTCAAAACAGAGATAGCAGCTTTGGATCTTTTCACTCAAAGATCCAGTACCATTCATTGACTTTCTCTTTTTGTTTTGTTTTTTTCCCATTTAGACAAAATGGAACCATATCATTTTTTAAAGTACAGGGATGGGCAAACATAGGTTGACAGTTGTAATACAAATAAATAATACAGTGATTAACTATACAAGAATAAGTAGTTTCATAGACTCACAACTGTAAACCTAGTTTTGCCCACCCTGTATAAATCTAAGCAGCCTGACAGCTGAGATGAGATGCGTTGAACGTGACAAAATCGGAATTAAACTCTCATGTCTTGAAGAAACACTCTATTAAATTTTCTGCAAGATTCACAGATGGAAGGTCATTGGAAGTCTGTGTGACACGCGGCTGGCTCACTCGTCAGCGTGCCCCACCCTCCCCGTGGTCTCAGATAAACCCAGGGTCTGAGTTTCTACCCAGGAGAGGGAAGTATGCCCGTCTGTCCATTTTAGGCCCTTTTGCTCTTTTTTATTAAAACCCATGATGCTTGAAAATTGAAAAGCACTTTCAATAGAAAACAAAATAAGTTGAATGATTAGATTCATTCGATAAATGGGTTAATGAACTGAAGTGTTAAATGAGCTAATATTGAAATGAAATAAAATTTACCTCTACCAAGGCATTTCTAAGCCGTGGCACCTCCCAGAGATGTGAACACCCAACGATATAAAACAAATGAACCACCCCGGGGGGCGGGGCGTAGTAAGATGTCGGAGAGGGACCCAGGGAGTCTGCGGTTTCCCTCTGCACGCCAGGGAGCGCACCGCGGGCGGTGTTGCTGGACGCTATGCATTGCGTGGGGAGGGCGGTT